>CM057453.1:1298510000-1301010000 GCA_016271365.2 Neoceratodus forsteri | reverse complement strand
TTTGAAGGAAAGAATTGTTGAGTACCTAGAGGCCAGTGGGACACGGGACCCAAGGCAGCATGGATTCACAGCAGGAAGGTCATGTCAGACAAATCTATTTGATTTCTTTGACTGGGTGACCAAAGCAGTAGACCAGGGAGGGGCTGTGGACATGGCCTATCTAGACTTTAGTAAGGCATTTGACAAAGTCCTGCACAAAGATTAATAAACAAATTAGCCAGCCTGGGAGTGGGTCCTAGCCTGGTAGCCTGGGTAAAACACTGGTTGGACAACAGGACACAGCGGGTAATAGTAAATGGAGTCTACAGTGAAGAAAGGAGGGTTACTAGTGGGGTACCTCAGGGTTCAGTACTGGGGCCAGTCCTTTTAATGTCTTTATAAGTGACATTGCAGAGGGACTGGTAGGAAAGTATGTCTCTTTGCAGATGACACAAAGATCTGCAACAGGGTTGATACACAGGGTGGGGCGGAAAGGGTAAAAAGGAACTTGGCAAGGTTGGAGGAATGGTCAAATGTATGGCAGCTTAGATTCAATGCAAAGAAGTGCAAAGTAATGCACCTGGGAAACAAAAACCCTGGGGAAGAGTACACAATGGGGGTGAGATACTGACAACAACAAAATGGAAAGGGACCTGGGGGTAGTCATATCAGATGACCTAAAGGTGGGCCAGCAATGTGAGAAGGCAGTAAGGAGGGCTGGGGGATACTGGGATGCATAGGGAGAGGCATCACCAGTAGAAAGCAGGAAGTTGTTGGTCCTCTGTACAAACAGTTGGTAAGACCACATCTGAGTACTGTGTACAGTTCTGGAGACCCCACCGGGTGCCCAATCCCCATGTCAGTGATCCCTCCCCTGTAGTGCTTGACATTGGGGTGCCCAATTCCCATGTCAGTGATCCCCCCAGCACTGTCAACATCAGGGTGCCCAATTCCCATGTCCACAATCCCCTGTACTATGGGACACTGGGTAGCCCACCCCCAGTGTCCCCAGTTATGTTACTCTCCCCTCACCATTATGGACCACTGGGGATCCCACCCCAAGTGTCCCCAAACATTTTGCATCCCTGAAAAAGAAAAGTTCCCTGACATCTTTTTTTTTAATTAAACCAGTAAAGAAAAATGGTCCCTGGTCCTTCATTTTCTCCCCATCTCGACCCTCCATCCTGCGTACCCACCTCCCACCCCCATACCCCATACTTACCTCCAGAGGGCAGCAGCTGGCATAGTCTGTGGACCAGAACATGTCTGCACTCTTCAAAGCTGAACGCAAACTGAAGAATCAAGGTAAGTGCTGTATAATAGCAGTCAGAAGCGTTTTAAATTATGTTGATATCTACGACTTCATTTTTAGGTCTTTTGCAGCAAATTTTCAACATGGAAATACTTGGGACCCCACCTCATGAACACTTGCACTGTTGTTTCATTACTCAGTCCCAAAAGGTGCTTTTATGGTTCCTGTGCTGGAATCACCTTTCAGGACAGCTGAACAAAATGAACAGTGCCACTGTTCATGAGGTGGGGTCCCAAAAGTCAATATTGAAAATTTGGTGAAAACACTCCCAAAATGGCTGCACTATGAGTGTGTGTTGTGCAGTTTCTACGCAGGTGCATAACTTTATTAATTTTTATATTTTCATCGCAGATTGCCAACATACAGATTTTTGCACACTACCTCATGAACAGTACAGCTGTCATTTCTCATATCCTGCCCAAAACATATTTGTACACCTGTGGCATAGAATTGTGTGATCCTTGCACGAAATCACCTTGCAGGGCAGAGTAAAGAAATGGCATTGCCACTGTTCATGAGCTGGGGTCCCAAAAGGCCATGTTGAAAATTGGGAAAAAATACCAAAAAAACAACCTGAATTACATGCTCGTTGACATTTTCCTACACATGCGCATATTTTTGCTAATTTCTCATATTTTCACTCCCAATTTTCAGCATAGCTATTTTTACACCACCTCATGAACACTACAGCTGCATTTCTCACATTCTACCCAAAATGACTTTACGATTCAGGAGCAGAATGGCATTTTGCCATGGATTAAAAATGTTCACCTATCGGGTTTATGAGGTAAGGTGATAAGAAGCCTATGTTGAAATTTTGAGGTCAAAATGTAAACAAATTACAAAGTTACCATGGCAACATACTGTACAAGTGTCTGCTTGATGCGCATATTCTCGGGTTCTGAGACAGACTCAGGAGATGGTTGACTGACTAAGGGCAATAGGATTGAATGTCCAAGGGACTGCTCTCCTTCTCTGGGGGAGGGGAAGAGTGTCTGGTGCATTGTGTACCTCTGGTGGAGGCTTGGTAACACCACTGCCTGCACCTCATGCAAGGGGTGAGGCAGATGCTGGCATCATTGCACATCCCCGCCCACAGGGATCTCCAAAATTATCATACAAAAATTCCGCCCCATTTCTGATGCCCCCACCTTCACCACTGCTCCAACTGCAACCACAAGAGAGAGAGAGAGAGAGAGACAGAGGGGGGAGAGAGAGAGAGAGAGAGAGAGACGAGAGCGAGAGAAATACTATTGGGGCTAAAGAGAAATATTATAGTCACAGAAATCAAAATAAAGTTTATTCTTGGCTCCAGTGTGGCTGTGTGCGTACACAGGGCAAGAACAGACAGGCAAAATAAGTCTTTGACTTGTGCCATCATCCAGAGGAGAAAAAGAGAAGAGAGACTATGGGGGGCCAAAGAGAAATGTTATAGTTACAGAAACCACAGATAAAGCTTATTCTTGACCCCAGTGTGGCTGTGTGTGCTACAGGGCAAGAGCAGGCTGGCAAAATAAATATTTGACTTGTGCCACCATCCAGAGAGAAAAAGAGAGTTAGAGATAGAGAGAGAGAGAGAGAGAGAGAGAGAGGCTATTGGGGCTAAAGAGAAATGTTATAGTCACAGAAATTGCAAAGTTTATTCTTGGCCTCAGTGTGGCTGTGTGTGTGTGTGTGTGTGTGTGTGTGTGTGTGTGCACAGGGCAAGAGCAGGCTGGCAAAATAAATATTTGACTTGTACCACCATCCAGATGAGAAACAGAGAGTAGAGATAGAGAGAGAGAGAGAGAGAGAGAGAGAGAGAGAGAGAGAGAGAGAGAGGCTATTGGGGCCAAAGAGAAATGTTAGAGTCACAGAAATCACAAAGTTTATTCTTGGCCTCAGTGTGGCTGTGTGTGTGTGCACAGAGCAAAGCAGGCTGGCAAATAAATTACAAGTATGAGCCTGCATTGAAATTTGCAAATGCAGGCTCATAACTTCGTTAATTTTAAATATTTTGACCAACATAGCCATTTTTCACAGCACTTCAAGAATGTGACAGCTGTCATTTTCAGATCCTGCCCAAAATGTTTTTGCATCCCGAAAGGTGATTTTGCAGTTGCTGTGCAAAATCACCTTTGGCAGGAGCTGAAATTTTCTCTGCAGTTTTCATGAGGTGGGGTCATAAGAAGGGTATGTTGAAAACTTGGAGCAAAAATATTGCAAGCAAAGTTATGAGCCTGCATTGAAATTTGTGGAATGCAGGCTCATAACTTCGATAGTTTTCAATATTTTGACCCCAAATTTTCAACATAGTCATTTCTTTACAGCACCTCATGAATTCCACAGCTCTCATTTTCAGATCCTGGCCAAAATGTTTTTTTTTTTATGTATTTCGAAAGGTAATTTTGCAGTCATAGCACCCAAATCATCTTCGCAGGAGTTGAAAGTTTCAAAATTTAGGCTCAGAATTGAAAAAAATGATTAACAAGCAATCAACATTCAGCATTGACGAATGTTTCTCTTTATTATTGAGGAAGTGACATGAAAACAAGATTATTGTCCCTTGACTTTATTTGCCTTGACTGCTTGTTTACACATGATATCATAATGCCTTGTTTATGGCATCATAATTATCTCCACAGCAACAGATTTGGATGTCATAAACACAACTGTTACTGCAGAAGTTGACAAGCAGACAGAGCAACTAGGGCAGAGAGTCTGTTTCTATGCAAATGACCTCATTAATACAGGAAAAAGGGAGGCAATTACAGAAAAGTATGAATATATAAGCTAAATAATTTCTGAATATTACATGTTTCAAAGTTCTCCCATCAATATCAGAAGCCCTTTAAAGCTCTGTTACATTGGAAGCAAACATTTTGCATTGAAATTGCTTTTTTTTATTTATCAAACCTAGGTTAGGGACTTAGCTTCCTGGGTGATCTTAAAGGTCTTTAAAGTGAGCATAGGATAGTTGTTTTTTCTCAATAGGGATGCTGTGCTATAGCGTGATAAGGAGCGCACCACTTGTCAGAAAGGATGTTGGCACTGGAGCATAGTGAAGTGTCCCGATGTTGGGGGCCTCTATAACTGGAGAGTCTAGCTGCTGGAGAGGGTGCCAGAGCCAATGGGTTTGGCTGTCAGAGAAGGAACCACAGTTAGTGGATCCAGCCAGTAGAGTGGATTCCACAGCTGGAGGATCCAGCTGCAGAAGCGATGCCAAAGCAGGGGTTACAGATGCTGGACTAGACACCAGAAGAGCTGAAGTATTCAGTTGCCGATGTCTAGCATACTGCACATAGTGAATAGAAAGATGCTGCATAGCCTTTAAAAATTGAACATGAACACTTAATAAAGCTGTCTTGTGGACAGTTTTGTTCTATTTCCACTCTGATAATTTAATGTTTTAATTGCTCAGGTTGACAATTTATTACTGTTAACTGAAAACGTGTTCTGCATGTCTGTTGTTCAGTGATTTTCTTAATCATTTTCTGATTATGTAATGATTGGCAAAGAGGAACCTGAGCCACCCACGTGTGTGCTGTTTTTAATTATTTAACACATCACCCTCGATTCATCTGGTTCATTTGGCTGGATATCACTATCTGAAAGCAAAACAGGTAGAGACTTGGGGTTGATGCAATAGTTGTCATTGTAAAGCATGCAATACTGCATGAAAAATGGGAAACATAATCAAATGGTAAATGTTTAGGTTATAGCTGAGTGTGACCACAGCAAGGGGTGCATATAGAGTGGTACAAGTAAAGGGACACTGTCAGCTTTTAGCTGATGTGTTTAGTGTCCTGTCAAAATTACTGATTTAGCCATATGTAGGAATAAGCTTGTGCACATAAGGTACCAGCTGGACATAAAGGTATAATTTTAGCCTTTTTACCTTATTTTCATTATTTTGTTGACCCAACTGAAACCCCAGTGGACTGCTCCTAAGCTGTGTGCATGTTGAACATGGCACCAGAGTACCTGTAAACTTATGCTTTGCCAAGTTTGATTTTCAAGTACCTGTACTATGTTTGAAAGGCATTTTCTGATTGTGTCCAATGTCCTGGTGCTAGTAAGTAGCTCATTTTAAAAAATGAGTGCTGTAACATAAGTAATTTTATGTGCAATATGTAAAGCCATGACTCTAGGCATAGGGCCAAGAACAAAACCTTGAACAGGTGGAATCTTCAGATACCTTGGAGTAACTCTGGATGACACCTTATCTTTTGCACCCCATGTTTACAATCTGGTGGCCCTAGTTAACAGATAGGTGCCCTGTACCATAACCGAAGACTCTCACTGTGGAAGCTGGATGCGTGTGTGGCTAGCTCCATTCTGTCACAGATTATGACCCCTGCCTATGCAGCTGCCTGGAACATGGGGCTAAACAGAGTAAAGCTGATCTGTAATGAGGCATGCCACTTTGAACTTTGTGCAGATAACCATGCTCATAGTTATACCCTTTACACACCAACTAGCTGGCTACCTTTACCATGTGGAATAAAGCTCCAGACCTGTTGCTAGCAAAAAGGTGCCCTTGAATCTAACACCCTCTGTTTTAACAAATTGATTCTGTACTACCTCACCCAATACAACAAAAGGAACATTTCCAGGAATGCCCTAAAGCCTCCTTTCTGGTGTACTCAGCTGGGCAAGAGGTCATTTGCTATTAGGGCGCTGAATGAACTGCCTGATACTCTGCTGAATCTCACCAAGATTATTAATCAGTTGAAGAGATCTTTGTGGTTTGCCTTTGCCATCCAGTGCAACTGTAACCATTATACTGTTATGTTTGGTTTCTCTCTGTATACATCCAGTGGCTTTTGATACAATGATCTGTATGTATTTTTTCAAAACTGTAAACTGTAGTGAGAAAAACAATGTGACCTACTGAGAATTGAACCCAGACCTCCAGAATACTGTCCCAGTGTTCTAACCACTGAGTTGCAGCCTCACATAATTGCTAACCAGTGGCTAATACTGTGCCAAAACATCTAATTGTCATTTCAAAACTGTATGTAATTGTTTTGAGCCTGACTCGACTGCATTTCCTCTGGGACTGCTTATTGTACATGTAACTGTATTTGATGTGGAACGTGGAACCTTAGTAAATGAGCACTTGTGCTCAAAGGTAATCTCAAAGTTTTCAATAAATAATTAAATGAAAAATTAATTGTAACAGGAACTTTTCTTGAACTAGTTAATGTTGTTGTGTGCTCTCGGAACCTCGAGCACTGAACATTCCACTCAGCATCCTTTGCACTACGACTATGAGATTCCACAGGTAAACAGCCCTTTACCTAAAACACTGCTTGGACCAGCAGCAAGGTATGGATCCTGCTCATTTAATTAATTATTTCTGGTCCCTAGGGTATCAAATCTTTTACTGTAGCTTTTATTTTGTCAGGGTTTAGTATGAGTTTGGTAAATGGGCCTGCTGTGGAACTTAAAGAGCTAGTGGAACTTAAAGAACCTTACGAAATTCCTGTAAGAAGGAAATTAAAAGGCTAAGAGTGCCTATTGCAAGGATCTACTAACACAATCCTATGGTTAACTCCAGAAAATTCTGGTCACGTATAAAGTGCTTCCTCGGTTCAAATCCGCCCCAAGTACTATCAACATGTCACTTAATGGTGTTCACTGCAATAACCCCTTACTATTGCCAACTATTTTAACAAACAATTTTCTGACCTTACCACTTATACTCCTCCTTCCCCACTCATCCGGACTTACTGACCAACCTGATGCCACCGGCCCAAATTTCTCTTCAAGTCTATATCTAGTGGGAAGTATGTAAACTGCTAAACAACATCTGATTTCACTGTTGTTGGATCAGACTATCTGGAACCTAAGATCCTAAAACTAGCTGCCCCATATATAGCCGTGCTCTTGCAAAAATCTTTATCTTCTTCCTATGCCAAAGCCATGTTCCGAAATCTGAAGTCAGCTAGGATCACCCCAGTTTTCAATAAGGGTGACGCTCAAATCCTACAAATTATAGGCTCATAACTTCTATCCATTCTCAGCAAAATTTCGAGAAGCTCATAGCCACAAACCATTGACTTCCTGCAGAAATATGCAATCATGCAGCACAGATTCCGAAAGGGTCACAGTATCACCACTGCACTACTCAAGTTTACGTCCATACCCTATGCTATGGACTCAGGTCTTCTAACGGGGCAATTTTAATTGATGTGATGAAAGCTTTCAACCTTGTTGACCACCCCTCCTCCTTGCTGCTCTCAAATCATCAGGTTTCTCTCCTAATGTTATTGCTTAACATAGAAACATAGAAACATAGACTTTGACGGCAGATAAGGACCACTGGTCCACCCAGTCTGCCCATTTCTCTACCTACTGGATAAGCTGCAGATTCTAGTTAACCAACAGCCTAGTTCCTGCCACCCCCACTACAATTGCCTTGTGTCTGTCCCAAGCATGTTTGAATTCCCCACTGTTTTAGCCCCAACAATTTCCTCAGAAAGGTAGTCCACGATCCACCACTCTCTCCGTGAAAATGATTTCCTCACATTACCCCTGAGCCGTCCCCTTCTATCTTTAAATTGTGTCCCTTGTTCTTACACGTCTCTTTTGCTGAAAGATGCTACCTCCTGGACTTTGTTGATTCCCTTGAGGTATTTGAATGTTTCTATCATGTTCCCCTCCTCCTTTCATCAAGGGTATACATATTAAGCTCTCTCAATCTCTCTTCATATGATTTCTGATGCAGACCCTGCACCATTTTAGTTGCCCTCCTCTGGATTGCTTCCATCCTGTCTATGTCCTTGCGTAGATGAGGTCTCCAAAACTGCACACAGTATTCCAGATGGGATCTCACCAACTGTCTGTACAGAGGATAACCACTTCCCTTTTCTACTTGTGATGCCCATTCTTATGCATCCCAGTATCCCTTGGCTCTCCTTACTGACTTCTCACATTTCTACCCACTTTTAGATCATCTGATATGACTACCCCCAAGTCCCATTCCATTTTTGTTGTTGTTAGTACCTCCTGCTATTGTGTACTCTTCTCCTGGTTTTGTTTCAGGTGCATTACTTGCACTTCTTTGCATTGAATCTAAGTTGCCATACATCTAACCATTCTTCCAACCTTGCCAAGTCCCTTCTCATCCTTTCTACCCCCCTTGTGTATCAACTCTGTTACAGATCGTTGTATCATCTGCAAAGAGGCATACCTTTCCCTCCAGACCCTCTGCAATGTCGCCTATAAAGATGTTAAAGAGGACTGGACCCAGTACTGAGCCTGAGGTACTCCACTAGTGACCTCCTTTCTTTGGAATGTGTTCCACCCTATTACTTTCTGTGTCCTGTTGTGCAGCCAGTTTGTAACCTCAGGCTACCACCCTGGGACCCACTCCCAGGCTGGCTAACTTGATTATTAATCATTTGTGCGGGACTGTGTCAAATGCCTTGCTAAAGTCTAGGTAGGCCATATCCACAGCTCCCTGGTCTATTACTTTGGTCACCCAGTCAAAGAAATCTATTAGATTCATCTGACATGACCTTCCTGCTGTAAATCCATGTTGCTTTGGGTCCTGTGCCCCACTGGCCTCTAGGTATTCAACAATTCTTTCTTTCAGAAGTGATTCCATCATTTTAAGTTTAGCAGTGTCAGTGGCTCAGTAGGTAGCACACTCGCCTCTGAGGCGGAGATCAGAGGGCTGTGGGTTCAGTTCCCACATCTGGCACTTGGGTTAATATCCCAGTACTGACACTGTAGTGCAGCATGTGAGGGTGCTGCACTTCTGAGGTGCTGTCTTTCGGATGAGATGTTAAACTGAGGTCCCATCTGCCTGGATTGGTGGTAGTTCAGGTGGATGTTAAAGATCCCATGGCACTTATCGAAAAGAGTAGGGAAGTTTTATTAAGGAAATCACACATAGCAAAACAGAAAAATGAACAATTGCAAGATAAACATAAATAGAACATAAAAGGAAAAAAAAAACAACTGAACACACACCAATATATACTTCAAGTAACTGGAAAATCATTGTCAGTAATCCAAGGTAAGTTCCACGGATGACAACAGATGAATCTGTGGAACAGTCCTAGATTCTGAAAAATAAACTGCATGTATGGACTTAAAATGTTATTATAAAGTTCATGGTACAAAAGTTCCTTCTGTTGTAGAGTAAACATACATTGAGAATGCCAAATAAACCATTTAATGATAGAAAAATAACACACAGTGAACTTCTATCCCAGGTAGACCAATTATTGGGATAAGCACCATATAAAAGCTAGATAGGTGAGATGCAAAAAAAGGGCAGGTGAGACTTATCATAAAGAAATTTCCCAAAATCACAGATGTAGGAATAAGAAAATATAAATGCAGCAGAGTTTCAGATTGAGCAATGCATCCTGGTCTGGAACAAATATGTTCTTCCACCCTCTTATGTTTTTGATTAGCCTTTACATTCAATCTCTCATGACAATTTAACCAGTGATGATTTCTAAATTTATAAGGATACAAGGTTCAGTTAAAAAGAAGTAAGGCCTCATGGTGTAGAATGGGGCATTTGGGAAATACCTCAAAACACCAATTGCATCTCCAAAACAAAAGCGTATAACTGTTTTTTTCAAGAGGGAAATCACATGACGATGGTGATCCCCAAGTTTTAAGTTTAACAAACACATCACATAAATACTTGGGAGATTGAACACCCATCCCGATACGATGCAAGGTTCCTAAATCCCATGCTGCAAACCAAGGAGAAATGGAGGAAACAAAAGATCACACCAATATTTCTCAGGTGAATGAAACAAAGGTCTAAAATTAGCATACAAAAATTGACAGAAAAAACCCCAGGATTAATCATATGCTGTCCTCCATGTTTACGAGGTAAGTATAAAACATTTCTTTTAATAGGATTTAGGTGGCTACACCAAAAGGACTGAAAAACAAACAATACATTTAACTTCCTTGATTTAGGGAGAGAAATACTGAGCTAAGAAATAAAAAAGTGGCACCAAATAGGTACGGATCATATAAACCCTTTTACCATAACTCATTTTTGTTTGGTTCCAAGTCTGAACCATACTAGTGCCAATCAACAATTTTTATCCCAGTTGTCCACATCCATTTGAGGGACCAAATTCAATTCTCAAAATTTTCAAAGGACCCAAAGTATCACGGAAGACCAGCGACTTGACCCTGAGGGCCATTTGGCTACTCAAAGGCTTACCAACACATTTCAGTAAATTTAAACTAGTCCCTGAGATGGAACCATAATTTGTACAAATAGATAGGGCCTCAACAGCTGAAGAAACATTCCCCACTAACAGAACTAAATCATCTGATAGGCCAAAGCTCTATAGGAACGTAAAAGAAGACAATTTAATGAGGTCAATGAGAAAGAGGACTGGAAAAGTCTCAATAAAGGATCGATACTAAAAAATATAATTAGGGGCTAATTGGACACCCTTGCCAAACCCCTGTCTTAATAGGGAACATGAGGGCCCAAGAACCCCATTAGTACAGGGACGCACTGTAGCAGTCTGATAGAGAGCTTGGAGCCAAGAGATAAATGTAACGGGATACCATAATGCTTCAGTACATTCCATAAAAAAACATGGCTACCTTATCAAATGCTTGGTGCTGGTCCAAAGAAAGAACAAAACCAGCAGCAGGAGAAATAGCATCATGAGAGAAAATATCACGTAATAAGATCAATTGGTCAGTGATCAAATTTCCTGGTACAGTGTAAGATTGAGCAGGGAAAATCAAGAATTTAGCTACTGATAACAATCTTGCATTCAATAACTTGGAAAGGATCTTAAAATCTGTATTTAACAGACTAATAGGGTGCCAATTAAATAAATCTAACCTGTCACCTTTATCTTTAAAAGAAAAACAAGAGCCCCAGTAGACATTTCAAAAGTGACTGATTTTGTCCATAAGATAGCATTATAAACTGCAGTGAGTTCCTCCAACAGTTCACCTTTCAAAAATTATACAAATCAGAAGAAAGCCCATCTAGACCGGGGCTTTACCTTTAGACAGGGATTGGATAGCGTAGCAACTTCCTGCATGGAAAGGGAGCTACTAGGCCTAAAAGATGTGACTGTGGGGCCTGGGAACTTTAATTTTGAAAAAAGAAGAGAATCAGATTGTTGTACCAAGGGCACTAGAAACAAGGAGGCAGAAAATCTGAGGTCTAGGACAATGTTCTGTTGGTCCTCTTGAACCTTACCCTGACCATCATAAAGAGCAGAAATAGTCTAAGACCTAATCACTCTTGACAATTCAAAATGGGACAAGTGTGAAAAAAGGGGCATGATGCATGGTACTGCTGGGACTCCACATCCGAAAATTGCATTGGGTGATATTGTTTCATTTCTCCTGAAAATGGGAAATCTGAGTCGAGAAATCATGAAGTAAGTTGCAAAGGAAAATAAATGTTGAAGTTGTTTTCGGCAATTCAAGTAAGAAATGTAAGCATTTTCCCAAGAGCGCCTACCCGAGAAATGAGCAAAAGCGAAGTTCAGATTTCGTGTCCAACCACCAAACAATGGGGTCCTCAAATAAAGGAAATAACGACTTCCTACAAGACAAAAATCAGAAACTAAATGCAGGAGGTATGAGTCCTGTAAAGTTTGGAATTTATTTCCAATATCCCGGACCTATGGAGGCAGCGGACCTAATGAAATCTGTATTGGCGATGGTCCGAGTAAGTCGGATCAACAGAGACAGAGTGAAGAGGCAAAGCAGAAGACAAAAGAAAAAATCAATACGTGTGGATAAAGAACCCTTAAAAAGTATGTTCCATTACCCCAGTGTGAAACAAAACAGCATCTTTAAGATGTGCCTTGTTTACTACTTCTTTCAGGGTCACCATGTCCCCCAAAAGTTTCATCGCTTTGGAGGCAGAACCTCTATCAGCCAAACTTAAACTGCAATTAAAATCTCTCCCCAAATCACAAAATAAGCTATATGTAGAAAGGGACTAATGTGCTGAAAAAGAAGCATGCGGTCAGCTTTATGCCAGAGGAGCATAAAAATTAATGAGTCTAAAAAAACAGCATTCAAGAGAAAGTCCACAAGCAGAACCCAACCGGGACAAGGTCCAACACTCTGACTATTGATGGATTAATAAGATGAAAGAGGATACCAACCCCTGTACAACGTTCAGGGCCTACAGACCAATAGGAAAGTCCTGTATTCCATTCCCTTAGTGGAAAGTGAAATTTCAGGGATAGAGTGCAGTCTAGTATCTTGTAAAAAAAATATACCTGGGAAAAGGACTGTAAAAGAGAACACTATAGTCCATCTCAGGCTATTCTTAATACTGTTAACATTGGTAGTCAAAGAAGGAAGGAAGGAAAAGTCATGGGAAGTCAGAGGAGAAAAAAGAAGCTCAATGCTTTTTTTTCTGAGACTTACCCTGTGACAGGAGGGTTGAGTAAAACCATCCCGTCATCAGTCAAGATAGACTCAGCAGTGTCCTTCTGCATAATAGAATCAGCAGAAGAACAAACCGAATCAGTGGCAGACTGTTCAGTAGTTAAGAGAACTGAAAATCTATTGGAAACATCACGAAAGGAGGTTTTGAAAATTTTGGGTGGTAAAGGCCCCAGAGATCTCTTCCAGTAGAGGATCGCTGGACAGGAGGGTCTTCCAGAGAAGAAGGGAGGCATAGAGGCAGACAGATTTGTAGGATCAGTAACCGATAAAGAGACAGTGGAAGAATCAGGGAAGAACAGGAAGGACATCCAAGAGAGAAAGAGGGGAAGAGCACAGCCCCAGGACCTAGATCACCAACCTCAGAGAGGGGAGGGGAGAGGGTCAGGTTGGGGCAACAGGTAAATTTACAGGAGAAACATTCAAGACTGACTGTGAATTCAGTGGGCTAGCCACCTTCCTTTGGGCCAGTGAAATCAAAGCCTGCTCGTCCCTGTCAGCAGAAAGGGATGTCTGATGAGCAGCTTTAGGACAAGTCATATAAACGTGCCTTCCACCCACAAAGATTACATCTAACCTGGTTTGGACATTGTTTACTAAGATGACCAGTCATTTGACACAGGAACACTTTAGTTGGTCACAAGTGCTACTAATGTGCCTAGAAAGGCCACATTTATAACAGGTCCAAGGTTGTCGGGTAAAACAAAACTCCCTGGTCCCTACCCAGAAAAAAACTATTGGGAAGATGACAGGGGACCCATCTGTGTGTAGTAGAACACGGATTTTCCAACCACCTGTCCAAATCCCTCAGAATCAAAGATTGCTTCAGGATGACTGGACACAGTACATCGTTGTTTCAACCAATATATCAAGTCAGTCACACTAACCCTTCATTGCGAAAAAGAACCGTAATGGTTTTATGAGAAGGTTTGGTAAGTGAATGACCTCAAAAGGCCCACAAGGGGTAGTCATAACCTGTTGATAACCAGCCCAAAACTTTTCAAGACCACTATGTAATTTAAAACTGACATCAAATATAGATTCACCAGACACATGAATAAGAGCATATAATTCTGAAACCTGAAAATGTAAATTGTGTTTCAAAAACTGATGACCACATAAACCCGATCCGAAAAACATCTAATCCCGCTTTGTAGATAACATGAACAGCATTATGTCTTTTAGCAGAGGAGACTGGGGTAGAAAAAAAGAAGCATAGGATTTGGAAGGGCAACCAAAAGGGCTGGAGGGCCTCCTTAGAGGAGCCTCTAGGAGCATTCTTAATCTCTGAAAGAATAGATTTGGGAATATCAGAAAACACAGAATCATCACTAAGGGCAGCAGTCTCTTCATCACCAGGCTGAGTACAAGAATCCATATTCCCTCCCAGTTGAAAATCAGGGTGTATCGCAAAATCAAAGTCCAAGGAGAGGTGGAGAGGAGAGCGTTGAGTAGCAGTACCAGGGAGGGAAGCATGATCCTCAGTAATGGAGATAGAACCAGGAAGAGGAGAGGGAATCAGGTGAGGAACAGCAGAATCAAGTTCAGGCTGAAGAGAATCAGTTTGGAGGGTTCAATATGTAAACCAGCAGCCAGAGGTATAGAGACAGTACTTACAGGCTGTACCAAAGGGAGAGGCAGAGACAAGGTGAGCGCCAGGGATCTTGATAGTAGAGGCTAGAGATCCAGGAACCAGTGTCCGAGGAGCGCGCAACCAGCCGCTTGGGCGAGTTTTGACAGTCCAAGCATCTCCAGCAGGTACTGGTGTCTGCCCAATGCAATTTACTAGGGCTCCTTTTTAACAACTCGATCTGAATGAACAGAATCCTTGTCAGCTGAAAAGAAAACACCGTGGCGGTCGCTTGATCCTGACCAGCCACGGTGAAAAAACAACACCGCTCGCGTTGGCGTTTCACAGCGAGAGGTTTCCTTGGCAACCGACCACGTCTGCCACAACAGAGCGCTCGAAACAGGAGCAAGGGTAGTAGCGTCCGAAGAATGAAAACATCGAAGAAGATCCTTTTGATGCCCAAAAACTGTTGTTCCTCCAAGTGCAAGGCGATTCAACTATGGAGAAGCAGAGACAACATCCAAATCTGGAGAATCCAAACCAGATACTTCCATGGCATCATTGCAAGGCAAGGCAGGCAAAACAGGAGAAGCAACCAAGACTGAAACTTTACAGGCTTCTCAGAGTGCAAAGAAACATCCGTGCTAGGTAATAATAAAGCTGAAGAGGAGACCTGTTCCTCAGGCGGTAACACATCCTTCCTGCCCGACTGCAGCACATCAACTGAGGTAGCCATCACCTGACGGCTCAAAGGGTCCCCTGCTGGCAAACAGTAGGGAATTTCCTGATGCCCTGGCCAAATTCCCCATATTCACTAAAAATACCAACAGTTTAATCTGGTTCAAGGTCCGTTGGCATTCATCTGTATCCCTCCATGGTCGTGCCTGAAAATAGGTAGGATTTGTCTAGTGCACTTACCCAGTCAACAAAAACTAAATAAATAAAATTAAAATTTTCCCTACCACTGAGGTCAAACTTACAGGTCTGTAGTTTTCTGCTTCTGCCTTGTTCCCACTTTTGTGAGGGAATCACATCTGCCCTCCTCCAGTCCTCAGGTACTAGCCCACATCCCCATGATTTGTTAAAAGTGTGGTCAGTGGTGTCACTAGGTCCTCCCTTAGTTCTTTAGATTCTGGGTGAATCCCATCAGGCCCCATTGCTTTGTCCACCTTGAGTTTTAGGAGTTCTTTCAGGACTCTTTCTTCTGTAAATGGACTGGTGTCAACCCCCACCCAGAGTGCTTCTATTGTCTGGTTTAGGCAACTCCTCCTCATCTTCTTTTGTGAATACTGAGCAAAAGTATTCATTCAATATCTCTGCCATTTCACTGTCTGCCTCTGCCCACCTCTCCTATCCTTATTAATCTTCACTATTCCTCCCTTAACCTTCTATGCTCCCTAATGTACCTATGAAAGGTTTTATCCCCTTCTTAAGTGACTTGGCTATTTTTCCTCAGTTTGGGATTTTGCTATTCTGACTGCCTTCCCCACTTCTTTCTGCTTTAATTGATACAGTTCCTGTCGTGCTCCTTCTGTGATGCCTTATACTTTTGAATGCAGCCTTTTTCTCCTTAACCTTCCCTGCCACCTCTTTTGAGAACCATAGTGGTTTTACTCCACTTTGTCTTCTTTATCTGTTTCACACAAAGGCTTGTTGCCTCTGTGATAGCAGTTTGATTTTTCTCCATTGTTCTTCCACCCTCCTTTTTGGCCATTTGCAGGTATTCCTCAGGTATTCACCCATTTTGCCAAAGTCAGCCCTTCTAAAGTACAGTATGCTTATTTTTGTATGGCTTGTCTCCATGGTTGTGCTTATTGTGATGCACACTGTGCAGTGGTCACTTGTTCCCAGATGTCTACTGACTTCTAAATTTGTGATCCTCTCTCCATTTGAGAGTACCAGGTCTAGTATTGCTTCCTCCCAAGTGGGTTCCAACACTAGCTGTTTAAGGCCTGCCCCTGCAGGCACCAAGAATGACTCTGCTCTTGGATGTGGCTGCAGAACATGTCATCCAGTTAACATCTGGCATATTCAGGTCCCCATCAACAGTATCGCCTTTTTCAGCCATTTTGAGAATGTCCTCTATCATTTTCTTGTCCATTTCCTCCCTTGAGATGGGGGTCTGTATACAACCCTGTGCAGATTGTGATGCCATTCCTTGTCTCAAGGTGACTCAGAGTGCCTCTTGTCCTCCCCTTTACTTTTTAGTTCTGTAGCTTTGATCCCTTCCCTTATGTATAGAGCTACTCCACCTCCTCCTTTCCCCTTCCTGTACCTTCTGTAGACTGTGTACCCCGGTATGTTGACATCCCAGTCATGGTTCCCCATGTACCATGTTTCTGTGACTGCCACAATATCCAAGTGTTCATCTTCCATCA
Organism: Neoceratodus forsteri; assembly: GCA_016271365.2. NCBI lineage: Eukaryota > Metazoa > Chordata > Ceratodontiformes > Ceratodontidae > Neoceratodus > Neoceratodus forsteri. The sequence continues at coordinate 1,300,993,358 of CM057453.1, read as the reverse complement.
AGGCTACTAGCTCAGGAAGCTTGTTTTCAGACTATGGGCATTGGTACTCATTGCCCTCCATTTAATGTTGGTTTTCCTTTTTCCCCCATGCCTGCTCTTTCTGCCCTTGTCTATTTTTCCATTTACCCCTGTTCTGCCCTCTGTTGAGCACTGTACCTCAGTATTTACCTTACTACCCATCATGTTTTTGTGGGAGGCTTGAAATGTCCTACCTCTTATTAGCACCCCTATGGCTAGTTTAAAACTTGCCAAGGAAGCATTTAAACCTGTCATTTAGCATCTTGGTTCCTTCATGGGCAGATGGAGACCATCATGCCAGTATAAACCTAAATCTCTCCAGGTGTACCCCAGTCCCCAATGAAGCCAAAGTCCTGTGCTCTGCACCAGTTTTGCAACCATTCATTAAAATGCATGGTATGTAGCACCCTAGCCTCACCCCTGCCATGGACTGGCAGCACCTCTGAGAAGGTAACCGTACTTGCTACCTGAGGCCCTTCCCCAACTCCATAATTTCATTCTGCACTGCACTGATCCCGTGCCTAGCTAGGTCATTTGTCCCAAGGTGGACAATGATACCTAATTCCCTCTCCTGTGATGCTGCTTCTGCAATCCTCAGGATTCACTTCTTGTCCTTCCAAGCCATGGCACCAGGCAGGCACCTTACTTCCTCCTCCTCTCCTCTCCTTTCCCCAGGTCTACCCCTAACAATTGAGTCCCCTATCAGAAGCTGTTTCCTTCCCCTCTGGTGTCCCTTGCCACCCTTCTGTGGGTCTCCTTGTGGGTGTTCTCAGCATTCTTCTTGGTCTCCACTGAGGGTGCCATCATAGAAGAACCTTGCTCTGCCAGACTGGCATATGGTTTGTGTAGAGGTACAAGTGGGGCTTCACCTCTGTTCCACCACCCGTACCCTCCCAGAACCCACTGTGGTCCAACTGCTCTTCATACTTGGCAGCCTCTGTTGCAGTGGTGCTCTTTGGGTGAGGGCCTCCTTAGTCCTTGCCAGTTCAGCCTGGAGGTGGGAAACCTCCTCCCTCAGAGCTGACAGTTGCCTGCAGATAGGACAACAGCGCAGTTTCCAGAATGTCTCCCAGAAAACTGATGCACCACAGCCAGTACATTGCACCACTCCCACATGTCCCTCTCCTTATAATATACAATATGTAATATAGATATATATAAATATATATATATTTTTCTTCCTTTTGTGTGTTTTACCCTTTATGTACTGTGCTGGGTTATTAAGAATATGACAGTTCTGCCCCAAGACCTGTTGAGGAAGTGATGTCAGAACCTTGGCTATAAAGGAAACGTCACACCTGGGGTGTGGGGTGTGGGGAAGGGTGGGTGGGTAGTCCACAACCAATGGTGGCTGTTAGAAACAATCAAATACACCACTGCCCCACCACCCTGGTGAGTGCTGCCTTTATAGTAATTCAGCTAACCTCCAGTAACTGATTTGTCAACTATTTAAAAGTAATTTGATGCAAACTGTTACAGAATACTAGCAGACAGTCCAGTTACCCACAAAGTAAAATCTAATATGCAGTTATTTCAACCTTTCTGAAGTTGCTCACAAGATAAGTAGTTTTGAAAACCCCCTTCCTGATTTAAAAATGAAAATAATTAAACACAAAGCAATACCAATGTAAGACTGTAAAGTAAGGAAAACTTCCCTCAGATGTAAGTAAGAGATCTGTTGCAGATTTCTAGTCCAGTATAGTATATTCCATGCAGCTTCTCAGTTGTTTCAAAGCACACCCTGTTACACCACTTGAAGAGATGGGCTTCTGTCTGAAACAGGATCACACCAGTAGTTTATAGTGATTGATCAATGCTGGAATGCTCCTCCACCCAAAACAACTGGCTGTGATGCAAGGTCTCCCTGACTAGTGAAGACAATTTCCACCACCTGAGGCTGTGTCTGGCATGAAATTACAAACTGCAGCCTTTGCTATTCAAAGTACACAGCCACTACCAGTAAATTATGTCCAAATATATTGATGCAAACTGTCACAGAATACTAGTAGACAGTCCAGTTACCCACAAAGGAAAATCAAATATGCAGTTATTTCAATCCTTCTGAAGTTGCTCACAAGATAAGTAGTATTGAAAACCCCTTCCTGATTTAAAATTAAAATAATTAAACACAAAGCAATACCAATGTAAGACTTAAAGTAAGAAAAACTTCCTCAGATGTAAGTAAGAGAGATCTGTTGCAGATTTCTAGTCTAATATAGTATATCCCATGCAGTTTCTCAGTTGTTTCAAAGCACACCCTGTTACTCCACTTGAAGAGATGGGCTTGGTTTGGTAGCTACCTTTCAGGCAGGACACAACTAGTTAAATATAACTTCACCCTATCTGACAAAACAACTATTAATATTGGAGTGCCTCAAAGGTCTATCCTTGGTCTCTTGCTCTTTACTATTTTTATAAACAACATCACCATTAACCTACACCAGACTGCCTCCCTCCCTGTTATATGCCAATGACATTGTTCTGTACACTAGTACGAATATTATAACTGAGATAAATCAGTGTCTCTCCCAAGATTTCCTCAAATTCAACAATGGCTGTTGAACCATAAACTTATCTTAAATGTATCCAAGACACAGGCCATGCTATTTGGCTCCAAGGCTAAGCTCAAACACTCTCAACCCAATTTCAATGTCCTGGTCTAAATTGCTCATCTGGTTTAGTGGTACCCTCTTTTAAATATCTTGGCATCACTCTAGATCCATCTCTTCCTTTGATCTCCACATCCAGCAGACCAGTAATATGGTCAATATGAAACTTGGTTTTGCCTATCGCTCCACTATATGCTCACCCTCTCTGCTAGGCTTGCCATAGCATGTGGTATCTCCTCCTGTCGCTCACCTACGGAGTTGCTACCTATGCCTCTGCAGGTAAATCGACACTTTGGAAATGGGATATCACTTATAACAATATCTGCCACTATGCTACCTCTTCACACTGGTTGAAACTACTGCCTCCTTTACTCCAAACTTGGCTCTCCCCATCTGCCACTAGAGCCTATGCATATGGCTCAATCATTGACAGCATAATCAGAACCCAAATACCTCAGCCACTGGCAGTCTATTCCTTAGCCAAACATCTAGCAATGGACTAGCTCCAGCAGCCAATGCCCCTGTCCTTGTTTCCAGGCACAACTCTTCCAAAGGTGCTAGAGCTTCCTCCTGTTGTGCCCCAAAACACTGGAACTCCCTCCCTGTAACTATAGGCCAAGCATCATGCCATGCCTTGTTCAAAAACTGCTATGCAACCATCTCACAGAATCTGACACCTGTGCTTGTTTTAAACCTTCCTAGCCCTTATATCCTCCACTACCTCCTGCTCCTTCAACTACCTACACCAGAATCTTGCCCCATTATTATGCTTGGCACTTTTCCCCTGTCACCCTTCTGCCCCATCCCACCATTCTCTCCTGATCCTCTTAGAAACATAGAAACATAGAATTTGATAGCAGATAAGGACCACTTGGCCATCTAGTCTGCCCATTTTCCTTCCTAACAGATAAGCAGCAGATCCTAGTTAACTAACAGCTTACTTCCTCATACCCCCACTAGGACTGCCTTATGTCTGTCCTATGCATTCTTGAATTCCCCACTGTTCTTGACTCCACGACCTCCTCAGAGAGACTGTTCCATGCATCCACAACCCTCTCTGTGAAAAAATACTTCCTCACATTACCTCTGAGCCATCCCCCTCTATCTTCAAATTGTGCCCTCTTGTTCTGCACATCTGTTTTTCTGAAAGATGCTACCCTCTTGGACTTTGTTGATTCCTTGAGGTACTTGAGAAGTTTCTATCATGCCCCTCTCTCCCTTCTTTCCTCAAGGGTATACATATTAAGCTCCTTTAGTCTTTCTTCTTATGTCTTCTGGTGCAGACCCTGCACCATTTTGGTTGCCCTCCTCTGGACAGCCTCCTCTCTGTCTATGTCTTTGCAGAGATGGGGTCTCCAGAACTGCACACAATACTCCAGATGGGGTCTCACCAACTGTCTGAACAGAGGGATAACAACTTCCTGTTTTCTACTATAGATGCCTCTTCCTATGCATCCCAGTCCCCCCAGCCTTCCTTATTGCCTTCTCACATTGCTTGCCCACCATTAGGTCATCTAATATAATTACCCCAGAACCCTTTCCAATTTTACTGTTGTCAGTATCCCCATTGTGTACTCTTCCCTGGGGTTTTATTTCCATGTGCATTACCTTGCTCTTCTTTGCATTGAATCTGAGCTGCCATACATTTGACCATTCCTCCAACCTTGCCAAATCCCTTCTCATCCTTTCCACTCCATCTTGTGTATCAACCCTGTTGCAGATCTTTGTGTCATCTGCAAAGAGACATACTTTTCCTTCTAGTTCCTCTGCAATGTCACTTATAAAGACATTAAAAGGACCGGTCCAGTACTGAACCTGCGGTACCCGCTAGTAACCCTCCATTCTTCACGTGTACTCCATTTACTACTACCCTTTGCATCCTGTTATCTAGCCAATTTTTATCCAGGCTACCACTTTGGGACCCACTCCAAGGTAGGCTAACTTGTGTATTAATCTTTTGTGTGGGACTGTGTCAAATGCCTTGCTAAAATCTAGGTGGACCATGTTCACAGCCCTCACCTGGTCTACTACTTTGGTCACCCAGTCAAAGAAATCAATTAGATTCATCTGACACAAACTTCCATCATGAATCCATGCTGCCTTGGGTCCTATGCCCCACTGGCCTCCAGGTATTCAACAATTCTTTCCTTCAGAAGTGATTCCATCATTTTCCCTACCACTGAGGTCAAGCTAACTGGTCTGTAGTTTTCTGCCTCTGTCCTGCTCCCACTTTTGTGAAGAGGAATCACATCTGCCCTCCTCCAGTCCTCAGGTACCACCCACCCTCCCATGATTTGTTAAAGAGAGTAGTCAGCGGTGTCATTAGTTCTACCCTTAGTTCTCTTAGAATTCTTGGGTAAAAACCATCAGGCCCCATTGCTTTGTTCACCTTCAATTTTATTAGTTCTTTCAGAACCCTTTCTTCTGTAAATGGACTGGTATCGACCCCCATCTTCAGAGTGTTTCTCTTGTTTGGTTTAGGTACCTCCTCTCCTCTTCCTTTGTGAATACTGAGTAGAAATATTCATTCATTATCCCTGCTTTTCACTGTCACCCTCTACCCACATTCCTCCCTTTATTAAGCCTTAGTATCCCTCCTTTGGTATTTCTTCTCTCCCTAATGTACCTATAAAGGTCTTATCCCCTTCTTAACAGAACTGGGTATCCTTTCCTGGGTTTGGCCTTTGCTATTCTGACTGCCTTCCCAACCTTTTTCTGCTTTAACTGATAAAGTTCTCTGTCCTGCTCCTTCTGTGTTTCCTTATATTTCTGAATGCTATCCTTTTCTCTTTAACCTTCCTGCCACCTCTTTTGAGAACCATAGCATTTTTTTTTCCTTCACTGTGCTTTGTTGATTTGCTTTACATAAAGGATTGTTGCCTCTGTGATGGCTGTTTGATTACTCCCCATTGTTCCTCCACCCCTCCTTCTTGCCTGTTTACTAGTGCATTTTGAGGCACTCTCATTTTCAAAAATCAGCCCTCCTAAAGTCCAGTACTCTTGCTTTTGTATGACTTGATTGTATGGCTGTGTTTATCATGAACCACACTGTTTAGTGGTCGCTTGTTCCCAGATGGCTACCCACTTCTAAATCTGAATTCTTTCTCCGTCCCATATGAGAGTACCAGGTCTAAGATTGCTCCTTCCTGAGTGGGTTCCAATACTAGCTGTCTGAGGCATGCCACCAGTAGGGCATCAAGAATGACCCTGCTCTTGGATGTGCCTGCAACAAAGGTGCTCCAGTTAACATCTAGCATATTCAGGTCCCCATCAACAATATCTCCCCTTTTCTGCCATTCTTAGGAAGTCTTCTATCATTTCCTTGTCCATTCCTTCCCCCATGCGGATTGTGGTGCCATTTCCTGTCTACAGGGTGACCCACAGTGCCTCATCTGCTCCCTGTTTACTCTTTAGTTCTGTTGCTTTGATCCCTTACTTTACACAGAGAACTACTCTCCTCCTCCTCCTTTACTCCCACCATGTCCCTCCTGTGAGTGTATCCTGGTATGTTGACATCCGTCATTGGTTCTCTGTGTACCATGTTTCTGTGACTGCCACAATATCCAGGCCATGCTATGACTTCCTAAGCCATCTAACACATTCCTTTTCCCATACTTTCCTATGTCCTACTAATTCCCATCCTCCAATTATCCTCCTGCTTTGACCCTTATAGTATTCTAGTCATTATTTTATTACACTACTAGATTTGTCCATCTATGTTGGCCTCTCTGCCCTGCCTATTGTATTGCCTTTTGTATTTACTTCAGACATTTGCTACTATAGTATCTTAGTCATTATTGTATTACCCTACTACATTTGTCCTTCTATGTTGCCTCTGTGCTCTGTTTATTGTATTGCTTTTGTATTTTTCAAAATTGCTGCTATACTCAATTATTATCTGTTGTTTTCCCCTGCCCTGTAATCCAACTGCACTAGTATTGATTGTTTCATTGTCTACACTGCACTGTATTCCTTTTGTACAAGTATGGATTGTTTTATTGTCTACACTGCTACTCTTGTATCTCTTATGTATTGTTTCTGTAACCTCCTGGGTCGTGCCTGAAAATAGTCATAGCCATGGCTAGTGCACTCTACCGGTCAACAAAAACTAAATAAATAAAATAAAAAGAAAAATAGTGTACTGCCTGGAAACTGCCTGCAATGATTGTAACTTTCAGATGTAGACAGCTATCACTTCTTCTATCTCAAGTATTTTTCTTTTCTGTTTGCTAATTAGAAGTTTTCCACCTGGAAATACTGGGATGATGTGTGGAGCAACACTCTGTTTGGAGGAAAAAGTCAATTCAGTTCCTCACACTACATCAACACTGAGACCACACTGAGTATGACATCACTAGTAGCCATTGATAACCATTTCTCACTGTCAGGTTTCACTTTCACATGAAGCAGCAGGGACTGGCTCTCACTGGTTACTAGTGACATCACAGTTTCCTGCATTTTGATTGGTAGCTCATGAGAGCCTCTGCTCAGGCTGCAAGGATTGTGGTGCATCAAGTGTTTGGTCTCATTTCTGATGATAAAGTGGGAGGAACATAATTACTTTTTTTTCCTCCAGATAGAGTGCTGTTCTGCATATCACCTCAGTACTGCAGGTAGAAATCTTCTAATTAGCAAACAGAAAATAAAAATACTTGCGATGTGAAATGATAGCTGACAGCATCTGAAAATTACTATTAATTCCAAGCAGTACACTGTCTCTTTAACTTTTGAAAAGCCAGTCTTTCTATTAAAGTAAATGATGACTAGCACAACACTTACTGTAGCAGGGGGAGCACTTCAGCATAATATAGCTATAAAATAGCTCAGCTCAACATACTTCAAGCTAATGAATCTGAACTGGAGAACTGGGTTTCCTATTACAGTCTTAACAGTCTTGGCATTAGTGAAACCTGACTGATGTCTCATATCCCTGATTCAGTCTAAATTCTAATTTTAATTTTGTTAGACTTAATCATCTCTCCTCAAGAAGTGGTTGGCTATTAATCTACTATAAGAACCATTTTAATTTATATTTCCTTGGTCATAGCTCTTTGTTAAAGTACTCCTGTGCAATACTTCACTCTGTTCTTGTGCTAGGTAGCACAAAAAATTCATCTTATATATATTTAAAACATTTCTACTAATGGCCTGTCTGAGCCCACATAATTGATCATACTGGCATACGTGTTAAGAACACTAAATTAGTACTAATGAAAGACTTGAACCCTGATTTACTTGGGCCCAACCAAATCTCTTAAATCTCTTGGTAAACTAAATGTGAATCAACTTATTTCTGACTCTGCTAGACTTTCTAGTAAGGGTGGTCATCATACCCTAATTGACTGAATCATGTCAAACAGGAAGGATGGAATCCACCAAGCTGGGGATTTCCTGATCCTATTAGTGACCACTCTTCTACACACTGTGTTTGGAGGGCCTACTCCAATAAGCTTCCTTGAGGGTAGTTCAGTTAAATAGTTTCTCTGAGATAAACCCTGAACATTTTAAGTTTGATCTTTTCCGTTAAAGACTGGTCTCCACTGTTTAATACCACTGACACTTCCTCTGCTCTGTCTTCGATCTAAATTCACCGAAACTAAGGACAGACATATTCCTACTATTAAAAGTAGAATGAGGGCATATCAACCACATGGATGAATAGTGAGGCTGGGGCAGCAATGGTTCTGACATGTTATAGCTACATTCTATGAGTAAAAGTATTTACAAATACTATCCATTGCCAAGTGTGGTTTGTGCTTCAGATCCTGTTCTTGTGGTACATGTAGCTGAGCTACTTTGTGGAAAAATGAAAGTGAACTGCTATTCCCAATAGGATTGCTCAGAATCTGTCTGATGGAACTGAATTCCTTTGATTCTGAGTTGTTTTTCAAATTCTGAATTTTGGCATTCAAGGCCAAAAACTTAATTCAAAACCACTTGTCAGATGTAAAATCAGAATCGGCATCTGATCTGTATGTTCTAATACCTCCCACACAGTAGTCCAAGTAAACAACAAGAAAGATCCTCTCCCTCCCTTCCCTTACCTGAAGACCATGCTGGCTGGGGTCACTGCTGGCTCAGCTACTGTAAGAGAGTGGCACTGTGGTCTGGTCTGGCGACCTTTGGTGCCATAAAGATCCACATTTATTAACTCCATAATGTTCAAGTATATGTAAATCCACTCCAGTAATGTAATAATGACCTCTTCCTCTTGCAAGCATCTGATGAGCTCCCTATGAGTCCTCCCAGACTCCCACTTGACTGGAATGCATTTCAGTACAGTATTAATGGTAGTCAAGCAGCTACACCCCAACCCCAAGAGATGAGTGGCTGGAAGTCAGGCAGATGGGCTAGTTACTTTTTTATTATTTATTAGAGTCCCTGCTGCCTCAGCCTAACTCCCTGCCTGGTGCAGCTCCAGTTCTGTACTTCCTAACAGAAAACAACAAAACTGCATACACAAAAGATGCTAAGCAATAGCTGTTGATGCTTGCAAAAGTTTAATGTGCCATCACTGGTGAGAAAAACACTTAACATTTTGTGCATCGTAGCACTTTAGCAAAGTGTGATTGGGTGCCACCTAGATGCTTACTTTTATTGGCTTAAAGGTGCAGCACCACAAGAGTTACTAAAGTGTAATAATCTTGAAAGACAGTGCAATCAAAAACAGTACCAAATCACTAAATACATAAAAAGCAGTAAGTAAATCAGTACAAGATTCAAATGCATCCAGATTCTTATTCTGAAAAACAAAACCCAAGACAGTGTTAATACAAGATAATGTTAGTGCATCAATAAGCTGGTTCACAGGTACAACACTTAATGACTGAAATCCAAAATTTGTAACAACAGGAAAAGTTCAGTCCTGTCAAAAAACAGGAAACTTTGGCCTGGAGCTTAAACCCTTTCAATTCCAATGAAGGACAACTTATGGATTGTAGGGTCCAATGCTTCAAGATGTGGCAAGCCAGAATGAGCTGAGGTCATGTCTTCATGAAGACACTGCCACATGGCAAAATCGTGCTGCCAATACAGCATGATTTTGCCATGTGGCATATGTCTTTTGTGAGGGGGGCTCCACCACCAACACTTCCTCATACGTGGGGCTGCACCCCCAAACTTCCCCACTAAGCATTCTCAACTCTGGTGGAAGTTTACCTTGGGAGCGCACAATTCGTGGAAAAATAAAATGTCTGGGACCAGGAATCAAACCCAGTCCCAGATGCAGCACCTGGTTACTGCTGCTGTGGCTCAGTCCAGTGAGCCACAGCAGCTGCTGATGGAACCCACTCCAGCTCCACTCCCAGCAGAGGTCTTATCCTGTGCCTGGGATTGTATGAATGGTGCAATACCCGTACAGCAGTACACACAGTATTGCACCATTCGATGTCATGGAGACCGCTGTTTCAGGTTAGCTACAGTATAATGTCATACGCTATTAATCGTATGACATTATGACCCAGTAGGGCCAGGATGTAATCCCTGTTTCCAGTACTGATTGCCTTCATATGGTCCCTGACCCTGTCCTTCAGTTTTCTGTTAGTGTGCCTGATGTAAAACACCCCACAATTGTAGCTTGTGAGGTATTACCATGTAAATGGATATCCCAGTTGATGAATTTGTAGATTTGCATCAACTTTCCACTCACTGGTAAAGAAATAATGTAGGTCAGAAGCATATTATAGAGGGTACCATGGTCCATCAATCAAATAAAGTATCTGATTTAGGAATCCATATTGCTGTGACTAAAATCACACCTTCATTGTAGACATGTAGTCACAAGATCAAATAATTTGATAAACTATGTTAGAAACAGTTTTATTACCAGATCTGAGGCAGTCTTGTTGCCCATTTATAGGGCTTATATTGGCTTCATAGAGGATAACGTATGGTCATCGGGTCATAACCATGCTATGCTTGCCGTCGATGGTTTCCATGGCAGCTCAGTCAAACCTCAAGAGGCGCAGCTCAAGAGGTTTAACTGTGTTGCAATGGGAACCATGAGATGGCAAGCTTAGCATGTTATGCCCCAATGACAATACGCTATACAAAAATATTTTTTAGAGCTCACACCATGATAAAGAAATAAGAATAAAACAAGCGTGCACTACCTGAGAGTACAGTCATATTAGAAAACAACACTCACTTAGAAGTAAGGCGAGTGGGTAAGCACTACTTGTAGAAACAGAGTCATGCATCTCCATCTCCTTGAAAATAAAGTGCTAGTAACATGAAGCAGTATCCAGCACTGCAAAAGTTGCACTTGAACTGGAGTTCTAGTCAATAGCAGAAGTCGAGAGAAATAAACGTGACAATATACAGCAGCAAAAATGAGTAGCTTTTGGCGTATCGGGTAAATAGGATCTCCTGGGAAAAAATAAATAAAGCACACAGCTTACTTGACCATAGGAAACAGGATCCAGGAACAACTTAAACTTTCTTACTTTACTATCAATATACCTGGGCGGCAAGAAAAATGTACAGCTTAAACACAGTCATAACGCCATGCTCATACATACATGCTGCAAGCCCTTCATTTGCCTGGGCATGGATAGGACTCTAATGTTTCAATTTAACGTTAGCATCCTATCCACGCCCATGAAGCTGAAGGGCTTGCAGCATGTACTGTATTAGCATGGTGTTATATGTTTTTGAATAGCAGCGCTCTGTATTTCAAGTACTGATACTTTTCGCATTAAGCTTGCACATTTTTCTTGTCACTTCAGGTATATTGATGGTAGCAACTCGAAATGGATGAAGTCAATTTCGAGTGCACAGGGACACAGTTCTTTCTGAATATCCAGTGTAAAGTAAGAAAGTATATTGTATATATTGTCACATTTATTTCTCTCGACTTCTGCAATTGACCATACCTTGTCTTTTATAGTGTATGGTCATCAGCAAAACAAACAAAAAAGATGTTTTTAGATCTCTGCTGCTCAAATTCAAAAGACTGTTCGCTTACCTTGTTGATTTTGTAAATGAACTTGGCGATGAGGATGTCAAGCTCTTTGACAGGGATGGCTGAGATGTTAGGCTGTTCCCTGCATCTGCAAGCTACGATTTGAACAACGTTTGTTATGCTGCTCCTCGATAAATGCTTGCTGGTAAATAGTATCGGGTTTAGAATAGATTGCTGCTGACATTATTTTATGCGTTAGTTTGATGACAGTTTGTGCTTCAGTCTTTAAACATGGGAACGTGCAGCTGCTATGGGGTCATGGCAACAGCTCCATGTGGTGGTTCTAGTCTGTTACACCATCGATATAACACAGTGATAGCACTATAACAACAGCATGACATCACATTGATGGTGTAACAACACTGTAAAGATGATTTTACAGGGATAACAGCATTCTACCATACATTATATTTAGATTATGGCTCAAAGATTTGGAGTCCATTCTTAAAAAGACATCCATTTGGTGCAGGCACCCCAAAGAAGGGTGACAAACTCATCACTTGTCATAGGAACAAATCCTATGATGATAGACTGAGAAGTCTGGGATTATTCACCTTAAGGGATAGGCAGGTGAGAGGAGAGTTGATTTTACTCTTTAACATAATTAAAGACAAACAGTTATTTCAAGAAATGGGACTACAGTTCTAGATACCAATGTACAATTTACGAGGGCAACAGCTACAACTTTTAGAAAAAAGCATAACAGGGACATCAGGAAGTATGCGTTTGTACCAAGGACAATCAGAGTGTGGAACAAGTTTCCAGAAGGGTAGTAATTTGCACCAGTTTTGTAAGTTTCAAAATAAACTAGATACACTTACTGCATGCCCAGCCATGACCACTGAGAAGTGTGGGGTGATTGTCTATGGGCTTATTGCCTCTTTTGTCCTACAACCTGAGAATAAATGTGTTACCTTCCTAATGACGCGGACAGCACTTGTAATGGCCACACTTGTAGCAACCCATGGCAAGGAGGTAGCCATGTAGTATTTAGCCTGAATGGTTGCAGACTGTGAGTAAGTCAGTCTCCTAGGTTGTTGGACCTGATAGACCATCCTCGGGGTTGTGATACCAATGGAAACAACTCATCCTTCATTGGAAGAATGTTACACAGCTGTTTAATGATCTGTCAATCTCCCCAGACCATATATTAAATGTGGTCACAAAGTTTAACACTTCTTCATTTGACCCAACACTCACCTGTGGCTATAAAAGAGAAGTTCTGTCAGTATTATAAGCTAGCCCTGATAATGTCCCTAATATTGTACCCCTACTGACAAATCTCCCTCCAGAATAAACTGCATTCTTCTTACATCTCTCAGCAGAACTACAGTTTCTGCATATGCATAAAACTGTAGGCAGTTCCACCAGGAACTCAGTAAGGGTGGTTGCTTCATCACTGCTTATCCAAGAAGTGTCTGAGAACAGCTAAACCCCCTCATGGAAGATATTTGTGTACAGTGATTCCACATCAATAGCGACAAAGATGTGGTCATTCCTGACGTGGATATCCAAAACACAAAATCTTGATAGAATCTGTCACATGGATCTTAGCCCTTGTACAAAGCTGTAATGTGCCCTGTGGGGGTATAAGTTTATACACCTTGGGGAGTGCATATATTATAGATTTCATAGGATGAGTTCCTGAAAGAAAAACAAGGGTGTCAGAATCTATACCGCTATTCGTGAATGCTTCATTTAAGAATGCATCTATTGCCCTCTTAAAGGAGAGTGTGAGGTCACAGGACACGTCTATAGAATTTTTACTTTACAGTTGACTAGTTACTGCTTTTTATAATCAACCATGTTCTGTACCACCACGCTGCCCCATTTGTCAGCATGTATGATAGTAATGTAGGATAATAATGGCCTAATTTGACTCCAACCTAGCAAGTGTTCCAAATTAACAAAAGAGGGAGCAGGGTATGCTGGCAATTTTAGCTAAGTCTCTCACATGCTTTGATAAAGATAAATCTTTATCAAAGCATGAAAGAGGACCTTAACTAAAATTCTATAACTTTGTGACCGAACCTGTCCTTTAACAGGGCAATAGATCGTTCTTAAATGAAGCACTCATGAATGACACCATAGATTCCAACACCTTGCTTTTCTTTCAGTAACCCACCCTATATAGACCTACCATACATGTACTCCCCAAGGTGCATAACACCTTAACCTACCCCTCCCGGTTAGACCCATCATCTTGGGGATCAGTTCATTAACTGAGCCACCTTCCCAATATGTTGAGTGGCACATTAGACATTTTGTACAAAGGTTAAGGTCCTACGTGAGAGGTTCCATGAGATTTGGAATATTTCAGAGATTCCAGCTTTAGGGATGACCACATAATTGTCACCCTTGATATGGAATCACTCTACAGAAATATTCTTCCATGAAGGGGTTTAATTGCTTCTCAGGCACTTCTTGACAAAGAAGTGATGGCAACACCCCCATTGCATTCCTGGTGGAATTGTCTAAATTTGTCTTCCAATGTAACACATTTTCCTTTTTAGGGGAGTTCTATGAGCAGGTTAACTGGACAGCTGGGGGCAAAATTTTTCCCCAGTTATGCTAACCTGTACTTGGGCATATGGGAGCACAATATGGTGTATAAAGATGATACCATTAACAAATTTCTACTTTGCATTTTGCTTTGGGGACATTATAGTGATGATATTTTGATGGTGTTTTGGGGTTGGTGGAGGAACAAGGATCTAGCTGAGTTCTTGGAAAAAGCAACGACAATCTACAATTTGCTTTTGCATATGATAAGCACAGAATTTTGTTCCTGGATATTAAGATCATCAGGAACCAGGAGCAAGGTGTGGACATGGATTTTTCCATAGTCTTTGTACTTCCTAATAACTAAATCCTCTAAGAAGCCCTGAGTGACATGGAGGAGGCCAGTAGGGGTGTGCAGTGTGTTGGGTCACAATTTGGGACATTCAGGTATTCCAGTCATTCAGGCCACAATTGGTCTGGAGCTGGTCCAGCTCAATTTATGACTCAATATCCTTATAACAGTTTTCCTCTCTCCTACTGTGTTGTGCTGGAGCCAGCTAGTAAGAAGAGTCACCCTTCTATTTTTTGCTACAGCCCACTTCCTTGCCCCCTTGACATGCACGTGTGCCACTGTTCTGCCAGTGAAATACCACTCAACCCATCCTCCCAACGATCACGGCTGGGAGGTTATGTAACACGCATGAGTGGAAGCCCAAAATTGGCAGTCTGGCACCTGAAATGCCATTTTGCTATCAATATGTGTGGCCTGGTAGTGAGTTGTGCACCTGCCTGCCCTGTGGCCCTATACTGTCTGTCATGGAGGCTGTTCTCATGCTGTTCCATGTACACTGGCTTGATCACTCAGTAAGGGTTCAGAGTCAGCCATCACCAGAGACTGGGAATTAAAAAGAACAGCAGTGAAGGTACAGAAGCAGAGACTGAGTCATCAGTAGTGTGACTGACTGTCCTTCAGGTTCTCATGACTGTGCCCTCCCACTGATGGTCCAGATTCCAGGAAAACTGCGGTAAAGTAGAGCAAGCAAGGTAAGGAATGGAATTAAAATCTGCCCTCAAAGTGTTGCATATGTATGGGGCTAGGGATTGGTGGTTGTGGCCAGAGTGGTTTAAGTTTTAAACAGAGGCTTAGAAGGTCAGAGGATGGAATGATATTGTCCCCCAATCTGTCTTTCTTGAGCTAGGCTTGTGGTGGGTGGGCATGAGACATGGAGGGAGCGAGCCGGGGGATGTTAAAATTTGGCAGCACATCACTGCCTTGTACCCAAAGGAAAAAAAAGGATCTTCAGGGCAACCTCCAAACTCCCTAAGTCAATTGGCTGCTTTCCAAATGCCCATTATGTGGAGAGCAGCAGAAGGAAAGACAAGGTGCTTGCTAACAAAAGCATTCAGTGATGTGTCTTGAGGGGATTGATAGCAGTCATGTAAGAGCATCCAAAATCTAAACACAGAAGACACTCTTACATGAGCCACTCCCCAAACACACATACAAGATGCATTGCTGCATGCTTTTGCTGAGCAAGCACTTTGCTACACTAGACTTGCTCAGCTTCTTGCAATTAGTCAACCACAGGGCTGACATTCTCCTGCTGCCCCACACAAAGAGGCATGGGGCGCAGCCAGCAAACTTTGGGGAGTTGGAGGATGGAAGGCACTTGCAACGGTGACCCACTGAAGATAATTGCTGTTTTAAAATTGGGCAGGAGGAAGTTGCAGAGGCAGCATGTTGGTCTGTGCTGCCAGCTGCATGGCTGTTATTTCTGCTGCTCCACCATAATGATGCATCGGTGGGAGTAACCCTCTATGGACCATAGTGGTTGGTGGTGGTCTTTCTTGGGTGACAGATTTACAAAGGGGACACACAAGCTACACCCACTAAAGAGTAAGGGGCCTCATTACTGACGGTCTGGTCTGCTAAAACTCTGCTGCTGTCCCCCATCACATGCACAGAAGGAAAGGACAGGAGCACACAGTGTTGTGTCATTGAACACCCAAAAACTTAAGATGACAGAAGAAAAGATAGGTTCAGGATGGTGGTCAGGTGACTTTAAAAAGGGAAGTGGTGGTTCTAAAAGAGGACAACAGACTAAGAAGTTGGGCAATTTAAACATTTATTTAACAAGACAAGGCTCTGAATAGCATGCCAAGATCCCCCAGTGCTTAGGGACCCCTTATGTGCCAGTACAGTGAGTGAGGCACAAAGCATGGGCGATCTTGACATGCTGTCTGAGTCTTGCATTACTAAATTAAAGTTTAGTTGTCCTCACTTCTTGCCTTTTGTGTGCTTTTATTTTTGTATCAAGGTATGAAGCAGCATGACTAGACTCAACTGGAAGTGGCAGACCAGTGTTTAACCCTTCAGAGAGATTTAGTAATGGGAAGGAGGTTATAGGATTATTCAATGTCTACAGTTGATGAGCTCATAGATACCCTTCAGGGTGACTTTAGATAGGTTGGGTGGGATCTTGGTAGGACAGAAGGGATAGAAAATGGCCACTGGCTCACACTGGCCCTTTATGTGAAGCTATCCCAGAACTGCTAGGTAACTTTATTTTTACACAGAGTGTATCATTTATTTCCTATATATTTATTACATTTTATGTTCTGGTTCTGATTTGCCTGACCTGGGAGAACCAGAAAAGCTGATCAACGCTAACGCTCATTCTTGGAATCACAGCTTAAATTGTCAAATATGAAATGTACCAGGTTACAATGCTCTTTTGAATAGAATATCACTTTGCAGAGCTAGATAAAGTAAACATTATCAGAAACTGCATTTTTAAATACATTAAAAGTTCCTAACTTACTCATGGGTGAGTTTACCTGTGGCTTGGTGCTGGATGTGCAGAAGCACCAGCCAGTGACCATCAAGGCAGGTTGCTTAAAATTAAATTTTTCATAATAAATAAAAATGGTAATATTATGTTATTCTTGGGGCACTGATGCATTTTGTGAAGAAGGCAAGGGCAACGGGTCCATTTATAACACATGATTAAGAAATATAACAAAAAAAAATCTGGCAGTGTCACAACTGGTGTATGGAGTCTTCTCTTTGCAAATGTGCCCCAAGAAGCTGCCCGGTTTGTTACCCTGTTACAGTTCCACAGTGTCAAAGCAGAGCAGTGGAATCAAAAACATGGGACAAGGTTTCATGCACAGTAATTAGAAGTTACACAAGAAACTTTTCAGCTTGCATTTTCCAGCATTGTGATTTGGCAAGAACTTCAAAGAGAAAAGAGGAGAAATGTGGAGAATGGGCAGAATGAGGGAAGTGAGCCAGTATTCTGAAGCTGTGATAGGTGGAGGAGGGCATGCCCTAAAAGCCCTTTACAGCAAACTGATGCAACTATGTTCGCATGCTTTGCAAGTGAACATAAAAAGGGCCTTTATCCCTTTGGGGACTTAGATTGGTCAGTGTTCTCCTCTTCCTGGTTTTGCATGAATATTGCCACTTAGACTCCATTTTGTGAAAAAGCGATCAGTTCTCCCAGCTCCGAGCCCTTCTAGTAAGTGCACAGCTGCATTGAAAGCTGAAACATTCCAGAAGCAAAACACATGTAACTTCCACTCCTTACACCTGCAGTAATGCCAGCACCAAATCTAGGAGACCGCATTGCTAAAATTGTTCACAAAGCAGGAGGAAACATTGACATCCTGGTACACACAGAGACTAATGATCTCATCAACCGGTCAGTTGTGGAGACCAAGGAACACCTGACCAGGCTGGGTGACAAACTATCATCCATTTCATTCAGCATCTCCTTCTCTGAAATCCTGCCAGTCTGGGAGAGGGGCAGATGGACGGAAGGTCAGAGAAGGGAGATAGGGAGCTAAACATGTGGCTCAAGGGCTGGTGCCAGGAAAAAGGACACAGATTTGTCGGGAACTGGCAACAGTTCTGGCAGCGAAGTTATTTAAATTTGATGGACTGCATCTGACTAAGGAGGAGTCAGTGCATTGGGGCAGAAGTTTGGCGTCTTTGCAGAATATTTAAACTAGCAAATGGGGAGAGGGTGCAGCACCCCATACGTCGATGGGAAGAACACCCTCCCCCTCAGCTAGTGGTCAAATAGGGATTCCAGCATGTTTGCAGTTCATTTGCATCACCAGGTAAGAAAAAGGTCCGTCTCCCACAACGATGCACAGAGGAAATGCCAAACCTCACCCAACAACTAACACACTGAAATCTGGGCAATGGAAAATCATGTACACAAATGCTCACAGCCTGGGAAATAAGATCCCAGACCTGCAGACAATAATGTCAGAGGCTAAACTGGACATAGTAGCAATTAGTGAGACGTGGTTTACCAGTAACCACACTTGGGAGACTTCAGTACCTGGCTATGTACTGTTCAGAAGAGACTGAGGTGCAAACAGGGGTGGAGTGGCCTGTATGTCAATGAAAATATCAAAGCTACAGAAATTCAGAATACACATAAGGAGCCAGAAGAACAGTGGGTCACCCTGAAACAGGAAATGGGACAGTCATAAGAACTGGGTTGTCTACAGGCCCCAGACCAGGGGAGGACATAGACACATTACTGTTATAAGATATACAAAACATGACAGCTAAAGGGAGGTTCTGATAATGGGAGACTTCAACATGCCGGATACAGATTGGTCAATACCAGACGGAACATCTGCCAGAAGTAGACACATGGTGGATTCCCTGCAGGGGGCCTCAAACAACTGGTACAACAACCCATAAGAGACAGGGCTATCCTAGATCTAGTACTGACTAACAGGGAAGGGATCACAGATCTCCAGGTAGAGAGGTCACCTGGGGCCAGTGACCATCACAGGGTATGGTCTAATTTGGCCACTACATCTAAATCATCCCATTCCAAGGCAAAATATGGGACTTCAGAGGAGCTGACTTTGATAAGATGGCCAACAGAGTTAAGCTAGCCCTGGCAAAAAGAAACACAGGTGAGGGGTACAGGCAAAGTGGGCAAGCATTAAGGATGTAATACTTGAAGCAACATCCCATTGTGTTAGACAGAAAGACAGTGCAAAGAAGAAGGAAACCACTTTGGTTCTCAAATACAGTAGCAGAAAAGGTCAAAGCCAAAAGCTGGCCTTCAGGAAATATAAGGAACACAGCAGGATGAAGATAGGGAGGCATACCAAACTGCCCTAAGGGAAGCAGGGAAGGTAGTAAGGCAGGCAAAGTCTCAAACTGAGGAAACACTAGCACGAACAGTAAAGAAGGTGACAAGACTTTCAATAGATACATTAGTGAAAGGAGAAAGTCCATAGGGGTTGCTAAGCTCAAAGATGAAAAGGGGCATGTGAGGAGGAGGATCCTGTAAAAGCATCTATCCTAAATAGATACTTTGCTCAGTATTTACTGGAAGAGAAGGTAGGAAGGCCCACTGCTCAGCACCATGGACACAGGGGGAGGGAGGTGAGCACTACTCCCTTCACAAAAGAAAGGGTCCTACAAGAGCTTGCTAAGCTCAGGGTGGACAAGGCAATGGGACCTGATGACATACATCCCAGGGTACTTAAGGAGCTAAGGGTGGAACTAGCAGAGCCATTAGCAGAACTGTTTAGTGAGTCTCTGAGCACAGGAGAGGTCCCAGAAGACTGGAGAAGGGCTCATGTGATCCCGCTCCACAAGAGTGGTAGTAGGGAGGAGGCAGGGAACTACAGACCAGTCAGTCTTACCTCAGTAGTGGGCAAGATTATGGAGGCACTCCTTAAGGAAAGGATAGTGCAACACCTGGAATCCATAGGTGCACAGGATCCAAGACAGCATGGGTTTACAAAGGAAGGTCCTGTCAAACTAATCTCATAGATTTCTTTGACTGGGTAACCACAGTGGTGGACCAAGGGAGAGCAGTTGATGTCGCCTACCTTGACTTCAGCAAAGCTTTCAACACTGTTCCACATAGAAGATTGATAAGTAAGCTGGGTAGGCTCAGGGTGGGTCAGAAGTTGGTCAACTGGGTGGCAAACTGGTTGACGGGCAGAAAACAGAGAGTGGGAGTAAATGGTATACAGTCAGAAGAGATGCAAGTCACAAGTGGGGTACCTCAGGGATCAGTCCTGAGGCCAGTCCTCTTCAATATCTTCATTAGTGACATTGCAGATGGACTAGAGGGTAAGGCTTGTCTGTTTGCAGATGACACCAAGATCTGCAACAGAGTAGATGATCCAGATGGGGTGGGCAGAATGAGAAGAGATCTGGATAAACTAGAAAATGGTCAGAAGACTGGCAACTTGGATTTAATGCAAAGAAGTGCAAGATCATGCACATAGGGAAGAGAAACCCTGAAGCCACCTATAGGCTGGGAGGGGTTGCTGCAGTCACAAAGGAAGAAAGAGACTTGGGCATCATCATCACCGATGACCTGAAATCATCCAAGCAGACCTCTAAAGCAGTAGGTAAGGCTAGGGGGATGTTAAGGTGTATTAGTAAGGGTATCACAAGCCATAAGAGGGAGGTAATAATCCCTCTTTACAAGACACTGGTTAGGCCCCATCTGAGTACTGCATGCAGTACTGGAGGCCACACCTTCACAAGGACATTAACTAAATTGAGGCAGCCCAGAGAAGGGCAACCAAAATGGTGCAGGGACTGCATCATAAGACGTATGAAGACAGATTAATGGAGCTCAATATGTATACCCTAGAGCAAAGGAGGAGAGAGGTGACATGATCGAGACATTCAAATACCGAAGGGCATCAACAGGGTGAAAGAGTCTAACATGTTTAAATATAAGAAAAAGCAGGACAAGAGGACACAGCATGAGATTAGAGGGAGGCCGATTAAGGGGGAATGGAGGAAATTCTTTTCACAGAAAGGGTGGTGGATGCATGGAACGGCCTACCTCAGGAAGTGGTGGCTATGAATACAGTGCAGGGCTTCAAACAGGCATGGGATAGGCATAAGGGAGCAAAACAGATGAGTATGAATAGATAGGCCACTGACAGAGCAAAGGCCGATGGCACATTCATAAAGTAGAAAAAAATGGGCAGACTGGATGGGTCTTATGGTCCTTATCTGCTGTCAACTTCTATGTTTCTATGAGACAAATTTCCTTAATTAATATATTTATTCATCATTCTGGAAAAATGTTATTTATATTTAACACATTGTTCTCATTTATTACAGGGCACACATGTATAAAGTGCAAATGTAGTGCAAAGAGAATCCAAGTTCAGTAATAAGACACACTGATGCCTTTATGTGCAAACTTCTTTCAGAGAAGCAACCACTTTCTTCCTTTCACTGAATAAAAAACACGCATATATAAGGTACAAATAAAGTGCAGAGGATCGAACCAACCAGATGCCCTTAAATGCAAAAAAAAGTTGTTTTATGAGAAGTAAAACTACTTGTGCTGGTAGCTAATGAAATTTTGCTTAAAGTTCTGTACGTTGCATTGCTACTAATTACTTCCATAGACCAAAGTGAAATTCACTTAAAAACTTCAACAAAGCGAAATTGGCTAAGTAGTGTTTAGTATGAGCATAATTTCCAAACTGTAAAATGGTCCACAAACCAGTAGGTCAGCTATTTAAAATCCCTCTGCTAAAAGATCTAGCCAGAGCCGATAGGGTTGTGAACTAGCTACCAAATGACAAAAGTTACACATGCGAGAAATTATTCAATGTCCGGTGTAACTTTGCCATTTTTGAGGTGTTATACAAAATTTTCAACATGGCCTTTTGGGACCCCTCCTCATGAAGAGTGCCAGTGTCATTTTGTTGACTTGTTCCAAAAGTGATGTTGCAGAGCGAACATGCTATTCTGTGCCACAGGTGCGAAAGCACATTTTGGTCAGGTTGTGGAAAAAAGCTGTACTGTTTTGAAGGAGGTGTACAAAATGGCCATGTTAAAAATGTGGAGCGAAAATATTAAAATTAGCGAAGTTAGAGCTTGCATAGAAACTTCTAGCATCGCTCATAATGCAGTCATTTTGGAAATTTTTCAGGCTTTTGGGACCCTACCTCAAGAACAGTGGCACTGTGATTTTGTGCATCGGTCCTGAAGGTGATTCCTCGTAGCAACCATGAAATCACCTTTCAGGACCGAGCAACAAAATGACAGTGACAGTTTTCAAGAGGTGGGGTCTCAAGAACGCAATGTTGAAAGGGAAGAAAGTGGTTGCTTCTCTGAACGAAGTTTGCACATAAAGGACATCAGTGTTTCTTATTACTGAACATGGATTCTCTTAGGATCCATTTTGTAAGCAATGCCCATTGATAACGTGGCGTGAACTAGAAAGACGACATTCTTTCAGATTTACTGTAATCGCTATTTCTGTTAGTTCCTGTGTTGGCAATAAGGATACACCCAAGAGTTGTTTGTTTCTTTCATGGAAAACACTGCCCAGTGGATACAGTTACACATCCTTATACTCATATTTTTCTGCATTGGGTCTCAAGATATTGAGTGGTCAGATTATCATTGGTTTGTAACTGTTGTCTGCAGATGTTGAGATATTACTCACAGTTACTGCCATACATTGTGCCCATGGAGGCTCCAAACAAAGTTGAGGGCATGGGCTCATTAGACTCCTCAGATTGAGGAAGTTTGATCCAGTAAATAATAAGCAGTAACACAATGTATTGACTCAGAGAAAGATATATGGGCCAAGTCAAATGTGTAGTACTGCCCCGGGATGCAGTACCAAACACACCTCCTCACAGTTTGCAAAACCACTCTCAGACCAACTAAATGAAATACCTAAATTCAGCAAAAACACAGTTTTGTGCATCACTAATAATCTGCTCTCTAATAATAAGTTCACACATCAAAGTACAAAACTAACAACAGAACTTTATTAGAAGCTGCAACTAGTAATGTTAATTAAAAGGTAGTTGTGCTGGCTGGCACAGTTCAGGCCCCTTCAGCCGAGATAAGGCCCTCTCCATAACACACACAGGATCCCTCTCCTATCTGTATTGTTAGATTTCTCTCATAACTGTACTGAGCCCCACTTCCTGCAATGATAACAGTCTCACAGTATGAGCAGCTCTGCTTTCAAGTAACCAAATACTGCAGTTCTAATATTTACTGGGAATCCAGACTAACTTAACTGTTGCAGGCCTGATGAACCATTTTCAGAGATCGTGTTGGTGCACTTAATTAACACTGCACGTCAATATACAACAATAAACTCCTCATCCAAATGACTTTTCTAGCAAAGAATAAAACCACAGCAGTTATAATGCACAAAGAAAACTGTAATCCAACTGGAAAACTTTTAACATGGCTTCAAGTTCCTTTGTGTCTGTCTGTCTAGGCCACGTATCACGTTAGGATGACCACAATTTCATAGGCTGGGTAGGGGACAGGAGTTGCTGTCTGTTGCTCTAGGTAGGCTTCAGGTGTGGCCTAGCACCGAAGATGTTACAGCGAGAAGGACCTCTGTAGGTCAATTCATCTCTTGCTGTCTGGCAGCTTCCTCACAGACAGCATGCCAGCGTGCTAAGGTCAAGATAAGGCCTAGACTAGAGTGCTCCCTCACCTCTACCTAGGGTGCACATAAGAGCAGGATGCCATGGCACTCAGGTTCAAAGCTCTCTGACGTCCCCCTTCCCTAGTCACACCAAAAAGTAAATGCTACTCTAAACTTCAGCAACAGTTTCTGGAAATTCTCTGCAACAGCACCCTTTCAGCAATGAAAGCAGCTGATCAGTTCAATTGAACATCAGCAGGATTTGGCAACAAATCAGCAACCTTCTGCTCTGAATCCTAGCAAGACTTCAACTCCTTCTTCTCAGCCCATCTGCCTCCTCCAAAAGCAGAAACAGGACTGCCTGAAACCCTTCCTGCTTCAGGAAGGTTCCAGTCTGAGTCATAGAGCTTCCTGCCTCCTGATTGGCTATATCAGTTGTCAGTCATTTATAGTGGCAATTCTGGATAGAATTGGTGCTGCTGAAGGTGAAAGTACCCTGTCAGTGTGTATCTTGTAGTGCTTCAGACAGCTCCTCATGTGATCCTCTGACATCTGATTGGTTGTTCTCAAGGACAAAGGTTCTCAAGATGTCAACAACCATGGTGTCACAGTGACAGCATTTCCAAAGTGTCTTATTTTAAAGACTTCTTGTACAGAATATTGCCAGTCAGTTTATTAGTATCAGCCGATGAATATGATGTCTAATAATAATAATAATAAAGCTTTATTTATTTAGCGCCTTTCAAGTACCAAGGCGCTGTACAGATGAATCATTAAATCAAAATATACATGTAAAATCAACATTCACAGCAGCATCAATCCACGAAAGCCTTGCTCCACAAAAAGTCTTAAAATCCCGGCAAAGTTCCATGGTCGTGCATTCTCTAAGCCGGCGAGGCAAGAGAGTTTGGAGAAGTTGGGGCCGTGAACACAAGGGCTAGCCCCAGAAGACTTCAATATAACCCTTGGAACCTCTAGCAACCCCTCGTCGGCTGAACGGAGCTGTCGACGGGTGGTAAGGAGAAGCTCTTTCAAGTAGTCAGGCCGAGTCCGGTGCAGGGCTTTGAAGGTCAAAGATCTACTTTAAAGGTGATCCGCCACTGTATAGGCAGCCAGTGCAGATCGTGGAGCACAGGGGTAATATGTGTCCTCTAGTCACCCTGTCATTAACCTTGCAGCAGCGTTCTGCACTAGCTGCAAGCGGTGGATATCAACCCAGGAAGCCCCAAGTAAAGGGAGTTGCAATAGTCCAAGGCAAATGTGGCAAAAACAGTTGTGGCAGTCCGGTTGAATGTCATGGAAATCTTCTTCATCAATCAGAGGGCACTTTTGTCGTTGGTGCCATAGAGCACCAAGGGATCAGTTGCTCCTCTCCTCTTCACCACCCAGTCCCCAACACCAGTTTTAGTTGGGGGACCACAGACAGCACTGAGGGCCAGCCATGATCATCCTGAGGCCCAAATGTAAGCCCACCATGGGGGTAGTGCTGGTGGTTATTAGAGGCACTTGAATAATCTTTTCTTGCCACCCTGTTGAATGTCTTGTTCCTTTCCAAGTGGACAAGGTTTTAAGGTGATAGTTACATGCTTCACATCAATGTTGCTTGATGAGGTTTCTATACCTGATGGTTGGCAAAAAGGAGGATATGATACGGACCACCATTTCTTAATGAGAAAGAGTGCAATGGTGACTACTTATTTCTGCAAGTAAGGTGTGATAGAAATATTTTCCTCATTTATTATGTTATTTTAAGGCAGTTCATAGTGTTATTTAGGGTATTGTTGACATCTACAGTTCATTTTAAAGCAATTTCTGGGGCTTCCTGATCTGAGTCATTGCAACCCTTACAATCTCAGCATTCTGTGCTGTCACAGTAGAATCAGCTCTTAAAGCAACAACTGTGCCAGTGAGCACTTATTTGTGGGGCTTATTGACTCATTTTGCAAGTAATCACCCACTGAACAATGTTCGAGGTAACAAAAAGAAACAGTGGTAAATCTCATAGATTTTCTTCTCTGGTGATATGTGAAGATGACACTCCAGACAGCTGCTATTTGTCATCTCTGCTGATACTGTATCTGAGTTCAATTAAAACCTGTTCTGAATATTTGAAAGACTGCAGTTCTGACCAAAGTCATGCAGGTTCTGTTATGGAATATTTTCCTGACAAAGTAAAGACCACTTTTGTACAGAGAACCAAACAAATTATTTTCTGTGACCTTATTTATTTTTATTAGGCATCTATTAGAGACTAAGCTTGCCTGGATTACCTGAAGTGAAAAGGGTCTTTAAAGTGATAGGATAGAGATTTCTTTTCTCCACAGGGATGCTGTGCCATGCAGTGGACATGAGAAACAATTGTCAGAAGGGATGTAGGTGTCAAAGCATAGGGTGCAGTTTATGGATGGATGGATGGATGGATGGATTGGTGGATGGATGAACGATGGTTGATATCAGATGATCACTTCAGCCAGTCAGGGGTTACTGCCCAGAACATTATCATTCATTCATTCATTCTTTTATTCATTCATTCATATGTTGAATAGCAAAGAGAGCTGACCTTTCCTATGAGGAGTGCATTTTCCAATTTTCTAGGGCACACTAAATATCCTTTAACTTTTTGAGCTTGGGGTGAGGGAGGGTGGTTGGGTGCTCAGAGATCAGGTGTTCTTTTGAATTACGGAATCAAGATGATTGACGGGCTGGGTGGTTACTTGTTTGGTGCAGGGTAAAGGGATTTTTACCTTTAGTCCTCCTATACTTTATAGTATAACTTCACCAGGACATGCTGGGTGGGCTGCTAGTGGGGTGGGGGCTTGATATGTATTTTACTAATCTGGAAAGTGAGCAGACAGTGGCTAATATTTGCCGAGTAGGTGAGGGCATGTTTGGCATTTAAAAATGTTTGTTTTTAATTTTGCTTTACACTTGTGTAGTTCTTCAACGGTGAAGTGCTACCTTGTCTGGCAAAACTACATATAGTGGCCCTTCGACACCACTTGCACTGGCAAAGTGTCACTACAGATAGACTTTGCTGGGTAAAGTAGGCACTCCACCAGTTGAAGAACCATGCAACATGGCACGCCACATGAAGCGAGATTGGGAAACCTTGTGAAGATTTTCACAAAGCAAAGTTTTCTGACATTGCAAACCTCTACAAAAATACTTTGGGAAGATGGGTGACTCTCTGCCAGTTTTTGTTGCACAGATAGTATGCAAACATTTTAATTAAATGTTGTTTTTTACTGCAATCAGTGCTTTTACAGAATTGCCGATTATTTTTTAGGGATTTGGGAGTGCAGTGCCATTCTTCTTATTTCAGCATTAGTGTTACTCTAGCTTTTGCTTTCTTTTATGGTGAGAAGAATTGCTCACACCAACAAATCTATTGCTATACTTTGAAGGAGAAGAAGTTAGTGCAACATCATTGCTTTGAGGAATCATTCAAATCCTTTATTGCTTTAAGGAAGCATTGAAACCCTTTAGGAACATCACACCATGCAGTCACCAAGAATAGGGAGCATTTTACACTTACAATGTACTTCCCTTCTTTTAAGAGTCTATGCTACAGTCCTAACTGGTGCCTTTACATAGCTATTTACAATAAATACCCATTCTTTTTAAAACGATACAGATTCAAATAACAGAGGCACAATAATTTGTATTAACAATGCTGGCCTTGGTGCAGCCCTCCATGGTGTCCAGTGGAAGCCTTGATTTCTCTGCTTCCCATGCCAATGTTTTGCAAAGGCCCAGTGGAACCCCTCCCTCCACCTATCCCATGTGAAACACTCCATGGGGTCCAGTGGCACCCCTCCATTCACACATCTGGTGTCAAGTACTCCTGGTGGCCAGTTTCATCCCCACATCCCTTTGCACACCAAGAATTCCCTAGTGTCCACTGGCATCTTTACCTCTCTAGTCTTACAACATGCACTCTCTAGTGTCCGGGAGCACCCTCTCCTTGCTCCATCCTGTGGTAAACATTCCCTGTTGTTCAGTTGCACCCTTCCTTTTCAAAAGCTGATATTATGCATTCCTTAGTGTCCAGTGGCACCTCTGTCCCTCACCCCACCCTGTGCTAAGAACACTCAGGTGTCCAGTGGCACCCTCCTCTTGCATCCCATCTCATACCACATGGTCAGTAGTGTCCTGTGGCATGCTTCTTCTCACCCATCCTACACTAAACATTCCTTGTGTTCAGTGGCACCCCTCATTTTCCAAAGCTCACATAAAGCACTTCCTTAGTGCCTAGTAGTACCCTCTCTCTCACCCCATACTGTGCTAAGCACTCCCTGGTATGCAGTGACACCCTCCCTCACACACCATCCCACACAAAGAACTCCCTGGCATCCAGTGGCATCCCACCTCCACCCTCTCCTTGACACACTCCAAGCACTCTTTATGGTCCAGTGGTATCCTCTCCCTCGTATCATCCTCTGTCAAGCATTGTTTGGTGTGCAGTAGCCCCTGTCTTCTTAGCCCATGACAAGCACCCTGATGTCTAGTGACACCTACTCCCTCCTCTCCCAACCCGTGTCAAAAGGTCCCAGGTATCAAGTGACAACTTTCTTCTCACTCCAAACCACTCCCTGTTGCCCAGTGGCACCCCTTCCTCTCCCACTCAACCCAAGCCCCAAAACTCCCAAGTGTCCCATCCTTGCCCACCCGTCTTCAGCCAGCTGCCTTTAAATTGCAATTACAGTACCATATTTATGCATGTAAAAAGGCTATAAACAAAGCCTTTCTTTACGTTAGTAAATGTGGTAATGGGAATTTGGTGACAGACTGCTGAGGAGGGAGTTGTGGGCTGTGCTGGTTTCATGGAGGTTGGAGGGTTGATGAGATGAGATGAGATTCAATAGGTATGGGGATGCTGGACATCAGGGAGTACAAAACCAGCTATTATAGAAAATAAAAATATAAGTAATGTAAATGTGATTTTACATGCCCTCAGTGTGTGATGATCTTGCAAACCACACACGTTTTGCTCCTGTGGTTTGAGAGGTTATCCCAAAACTGGGGTTGGGGGTATAATATGCAACACCTTTTATTGACAACCTCCTATATAAAATCTATTTTTAAAAGAAGCATAAGCCTCCCCCATTTCCTCCACCCCAGCATTTTCTGAATGTCAATGCAACCACTAAAATCAAAATCATCCCCTACTGTATTTGGACTTCTATTCTGAAGAAAAGATTCATGCTTACAGAAAATATTCTCCTTACAATAATCCCTGCTGATTCAAACCTTTAGGTTGCCTCTCCAACTTGGTTTTCCAAAGTTTAAAAAATATATTTTGTTTTCCCATCTTGTCCAAATGGGCAAATCATTGTTTTAAAACACTTGGAATTGTTGAAAGAAAAAAGCAGTGCAGAGTACACAGGGTAATATCTAAGAAGCACATTTAATGACGACATATGACAATGCAGTATAAACCATGGAAGACCATGGACTATAACAGGGATGAGTACTGTGCTTATATTCATAGTGACCATCAATTTTCCTTCAAATCAGTTGCTACACTAAATGCAGCATATTATTTTTTCATTTTTACAACAGCGGTATAACTTTCAGTAAGCCAGTTCAGTTTTACTTTAAATCAGAAAATCCTTGCTGTAGATCCTTCCCCAGCAACACATCAACACTGCAAAATAACAGTCCTGTCCTACAAGAAAGAATAACTTTGCATGTTTTATTACCTAGTGGCATCTTGTTTGGATTAACTCTGGTCTCAGCAGCAGCAACTAATCCTGTTAATGAATTTGCACTCACATTATATGCATACTTTGTAGCTGTAGAGCAGCTAGCTGAACACATGTACAGCAATTTGCATAATCTCAGAGGGTCATGATGCTCGGTTGTCCCTTACTACTTCCGAGATTTAAGTAGTCACTGAAGCAGATGTAAATTTGACTGCATTATGAAAATCCAGTTCAGTGAGCAACAAACCTAAAACAGAAACATGAAAGTATAGATGAGATCACATGTGTTAAAAATCAGAATAAATATTATTTGCCAATACAACAATATCTACCAGCAAAGTTTAAAGCAGAATCACCAGATGTAATGAGCTACACCTATAAATAATTGACCCATGACAGTAGAGTCACAAACTGCAAGCAAAGGTGATTGAAAGCAAAACTTGACATGAAGGGAATTACTGCTGTTATATATTGCATGTTTTTGCTGCTTGCTCTTATTGTACTTACTCCTGTTGTAACAAGCATTTGCCAAAGCCGAATGTTTGCTTGCTGGCGATTGGCATTGGTAGTGTAGGAGTTACAGAGCTGCATAATAGGAATGGCAGTGAGAACTGAACTGAAGCCAACCCCATCACCACCCTGCAGATAGTGACAGGCATTGGGGTGTGCCTTTGGTCATCAGGCATAACGGCCACGCCATTTCACCACACCCTACGCGTGCAGACACCGACAATTGTCATGGTGTGCCTTGGGGTCTTTGGTTTTATGCGTACTTATCTCCATCAGGAAACATTGTGAGATGGGTGCGGTATAGGAGAATGGGGTGAACTTTGAGGCCGGAGTTCAAGGCACACCTCGATGCCTCTCAGTGGCTGCCGGGTGTGGGTGGGGTGAATGGTATGAGCATTGCAGGTACAATCCCAAGTCACGGTCCTGATGCCTGTCATTCTCTATAGGGAGGGTGTTATGGTCGGAAACCCTAACGCCTCAGGCATTCGTTGGTATTTTACTCCAAATTTTCAATATGGGTTTTTTGACCCCACCTCATGATTATTGGCAATATCAGTTTGTTAGCCGAAGCTGCTTTTGCACAGCGACTCTGGCATTTGTTACCACAGGTGCAAAAACACATTCTGAACAGGATGTGAAAAATGACAGCTGTACTGTTCATTGGGAGGTGTAAAATGGCAATATTGAAAATCTGCAGTGAAAATATTAAAAAACTGGTGAAGTCACGGGCGTGCGTAGAAACTGTGCAACGTGCACCTGCAATGTAATTAGTTTGTGAATTGTTTACAGCAGATTGTCAACACAGGCATTTTGGGACCTCCGGTCATGAACAGTGTCACTGTGATTTTCTTTATCTGTCCCAAACAATGATTTCCCACAGCGATCACGCATTTCTGTGCTGAAAGTGTGAAAACACATTTCGGCCATGTTGTGAAAAATGACAGCTGTACTGTTCATAAGGCAGTGAGGAAAATGCCCTGGTGAAAATCTGGACTGAAAATATTACAAATTCATGAACTTATGAGTGCGTGGAAACTCGCAATGCTCACTCGTAACACAATCATTTTTAGAATTTTTCACCAAATTTTCAACATCGCCATTTTAAGACCTCTGCTCATGAACAGTGTCACTGTGATTTTCTTAATGTGTCCCATACATTGATTTCGTACACCAACTGCACCATAGTGCGCTACATGAGGAACATGTTTTGGGCAAGATGAAAAATGACAGCTGTACTGCTGATAAGGAGGTGTGGTAAAATGGCAATGTTGAAAATCTGGGTGAATATATTAAAATTTGCGAACTTATGAGCGTGCGTGGGATCAGCGAAACAAACACTCGTAAAACAGTCATTTTGGAATTTTTCACCAAATTTTAACATAGCCATTTAACACTTCTGCTCATGATCAGTATGACTGTGATTTTGTTAATGTGTCCCATACATTGAGTTCGCACACCGACTGCGCCATTGTACGTTACATAAATGGAAACACATTTTGGGTGAGAAATGACAGCTATACTGCTCATAAGGAGGTGTGGTAAAATGGCAACATTGAAAATCTGGAGTGAAAATATTGAAAATTCACTAACTTACAAGCGTGTGTGTAGGAACAGGCTAAACTATGCCTCGTAAAACAGTCATTTTGGGAATTTTTCACCAAATTTTTAACATAGCCATTTTAACACCTCTGCTCATGAACAGTGTGACTGTGATTTTGTTAATGTGTCCTGAACATTGATTTGCACACCGACTAGCCATTGTATGCTACATGCTGTGAAACACATTTTGGGTGAGATGTGAAAAATGACAGCTGTACTACTCGTAAGGAAGTGTGGACAAATGGCAATGTTGAAAATCTGGAGTGAAAATATTGAAAATTCACCGAACCTCTGGCGTGCATAGGAACAGCGCAATGCGCGCTCATAAAACAGTCATTTTAGGAATTTTTCACCAAATTTTCAATATAGGCTTTTTGAGAGCCCACCTTATGAACCCTGGCACTATCATTTCATTAATCAGTCTCAAAGGTGATTTCATGCAGTGACCGCAAAATCACTCTTCGGCCTCGATTAACGCCATGACAGTGACAGAATTCATGAGGTGGGGTCCTAAAACCCCATGTTGAAAATTTGGTGCCAAAATTCCAAATAAATGCCTGAGATATGCAGCAAAGTTGAAAAACCCTATTCATTACATTATACAGCTTACTGGCATTTCCTTAGTTAGCGGTCGGCTTTGAAGAGTGCAGGCGTGTTCCTGGTCCACCAAGATCATCGTGCGAGCTCCGGAGGTAAGTATGAGGTGGGGAGGCAGGGTGAGCAGAGTGTGGGCGCGGGTGGGGGAGGAGGGCAGGGAGACTTGAGGGACCGTTTTGTGTTTTCAGTTTTTTTTTTTTTAAATTATGGACGTTTGCCATGCTGGGGTGGGCTCAGCATGGCAGTCCCTATGACACAGGATGTTTGCCCACACTGGGGTGGGCTCCCAGTGTGGTAGCTGGAGAAAGCTTTGGGGGCAGTGGAGCCGGCAGGGGTTAGGCACCCGTCGGACATCCCGACTGTTGCCACGCAGGTGGGCTCCCAGCGTGGCACTCCGGTAATCTCCTTGGGATCAGGAGCCAACTGGGGATTGGGCACCCAGTCGGCCAAACACATTGTTGCCACACTGGGTGGGCCCTAGCGTGGCACATGGAAGACTGTTTGGGGAGGGGACAGAGCACTTCAGTGAGCACTTCCCTTATCTGATCGTGCTCACTGAAGCAGCTCTCTCCTTTCAACTGTAAGCCACTGCATTCTCGAGTGCTGTCATAGACAGCTGCAGCATGCATTGGGCAACTGTGGCCACGCCTGCAAACACACAGAGGGAATTGAAGAGGGGTGCCACACCTCCAGAAACTCAGATGATGGCACTATGTTTCTTGCACATGCGTGCAAGCAAACATAATAATGTACTCTATTCCACTTCACTGTGACTGTGAACTGTATCAGTGCTATGTAATTGCGTTTAACTGTGTACAGTGCCTATGCTGTGTATTTTTCTCCCTGTTCCCTTCCCTTGGATCACACTTGAAACGAACCTTGGCTCAGTGTGCCTTTCCCTGTAACTAATTTCAAATAAATAACTAAATCAATTGATCAATAAATAAATAGTGCTTTTGATCACAGCATGAGATATCAAAAAGTTAAAAACTGCACATTCCCCAAAAGGGCCACAAGACTATGACCTCGTACTCCTCTTCCCTTATTAGATTGAACCCCTACCATTTGCCCAATGCTCCTTATAATACAAACTGTAATAAATAATCTTTAGGGCAAAGAAATTTGTACTGCATTCTCTACCACTCTTTTGAGTTTGCAAGATGGGTCCAGCGTGGCTCAGTTGGTAGCACATCCGCCTCTGGACCAGAAGGTCATGGGTTCTTGTCCCACATCGAGTTGGACTTGCTCTAAAAATCGCTGGCATCTGAGTGCAGTATTGGGGGTGCTGTACTGTTGGGTGTGCTGGCCCTTCGGATGAGAGCGTTAAACTGAGGTCCCTTCTGCCCATCCTGGTGTTGTTCTGGTGGGTGTCCAGGTGGAAGTAAAAGAACCCAGGGCACTCTTCTCAAAGAGTAGGGAACATTCCGTGTCCTGGCCAACATTCCCTTCCCATAAACCGGTTCATGCAATTATCCAGGCTGTGTGTGGGTGATGATGTGTGATATGGCCGCCATCACACATTCAGTCACTTCACTACCAGTCTAGCATTGCTTGTAAAGCACTTTGGATGTATGAAAAGTGCTATATATATGCTGATTCTTCTTCTTCTTCTTATTCCATATGCTCATTGCACTGCCATGATCTGCTACTCCTCCAAAGCTTCAGTGTCAAATGGGGGTAGGTTGGAGGTTATTTAGAAAGGGAGGTACAATGTGTTGTGGGAGCTAAAATGGGCCCAGTCATCTCAGATGTTTGGCACAGCTCTATTTCTGCCAAGATAGAAACATAGAAACAGAATTTGATGGCAGATAAGGGCTGTTTCGCCCACCTAGTCTGCCCATTTCCTACCTAATAGATAAGCTGCAGATCCTAGTTAACCAACAGCCTACTTCCTCCTAACCCTCACTAGAATTGCTTTATGTCTGTCCCATGCATTCTTGAATTTCCCATTGTTTTGAACCCATGACCTCCTCAGGAAGGCTGTTCCATGCATCTTCAACCCTCTCCATGAAAAAATACTTCCTTAAGTTACCTCTGAGCCGTCCCTTTCTATCTTCAAATTGTGCCCCTTGTTCTTCCACATCTCTTTTCTGAAAGATGCTACCCTCTTGGACTTTGTTGATTCCTTGAGGCACTTGAAGTTTCTATCATGTCCCCTCCCCTCCTTTCCTCGAGGGTATACATATTAAACTCCTTTAGTCTCTCTTCATATGGCTTCTGGTGCAGACCCTGCACCATTTTAGTTGCCCTCCTCTGGACAGCCTCCATCCTGTCAATGTCCTTGTGGAGATGGGGTCTCCAGAACTGCACACAGTACTCCAGATGGGATCTCACCAACTGTCTGTACAGAGGGATAACAATTTCCTGTTTTCTGCTGGTGACACCTCTCCCTAAGCATCCCAGTATCCCTCCCCAGCCCTCCTTACTGCCTTATTGCATTGTTTGTCCACCTTTAGGTCATCAGCTATGACTACTCCCGGTCCCTTTCCATTTTGTTGTTGTTAGTATCTCACCCCCCATTATGTACTCTTCCCATGGGTTTTGTTTCCCAGGTGCATTACTTTGCACTTCTTTGTGTTGAATCTAAGCTGTCATACATTTGACCATTCCTCCAACCTTGACAAGTCACTTCTCATCCTTTCCATCCCACCTTGTGTATCAACCCTGATGCAGATCTTTGTCTCATCTGCAAAGAGACATACTTTTCCCTCCAGTCCCTTCGCAATGTCACTTATAAAGACATTAAAGAGGACCGGTCCCAATGCGAACCCTGTGGTACCCGATAGTATCCCCCTTTCTTCAGAGTGGACTCTATTACCCAATGCGTCCGGTTGTCCAGCCAATTTTACCCAGGCTACCACCTTGGGACCCACTCCAAGGCTGGCTAACTTGTTCATTAATCTTTTCGTGGGACTGTTAAATGCCTTGTTAAAAGTCTAGGTAGGCCATGTCCACAGCCCCTCTCTGGTCTACTACTTTGGTCACCCAATCAAAGAAATCTATTAGATTCATCTGACATGACCTTCCCACTGTGAATCCATGTTGCCTTGGGTCCTGTTCCCCGCTGGCCTCTAGGTACTCAACAATTCTTTCCTTCAAAAGTGATTCCTTCATTTTCCCTACCACTGAGGTCAAACTAACAGGTCTATAGTTTCCTACCTCTGCCTTGCTCCCACTTTTGTGAAGTGGAATAACATCTGCCCTCCTCCAGTCCTCTGGTACCATCCCATCCTCCAATGATTTGTTAAAGAGGGCAGTCAGTGGTGTCACAAGTTCTCCCTTAGTTCTTTTTAGAATTCTGGGGTGAATCGGTCAGGACCCATTGCTTTGACCACCTTCAGTTTTAAGATTCTTTCAGAACCCTTTCTTCTGTGAATTGACTGGTATTGGCCCCCTATCTGGAGTGTTTCTATTGTTTGGTTTAAGTACCCCCCTCCTCTTCTTTTGTGAATACTGAGCAGAAGTATTCATTCAGTATCCCTGCTTTTTCACTGTCACCTCTGCCTACATTCCAACCCCTTTATTACACCTCAGTATTCCTCCCTTGGTGTTTCTTCGCTCCCTAATGTACCTATAAAAGGTTTTATCCCCTTCTTAATAGAGTTGGCTATCTTTTCCTCAGTTTTAAACTTTGCTATTCTGACTGCCTTCCTGCCTCCTTCTGCTTTAACTGATATCGTTCTCTGTCCTGCTCCTTCTGTGTTTCCTTATATTTTCTGAATGCTATCCTTTTCTCCTTAACCTTCCATGCCACCTCCCTTGAGAACTATAGTGACTTTTTCCTTCATGTTGTTTTGTTGATTTGCTTTACACAAAGGCTTGTTTCCTCTGTGATGGCAGTTTTGATTTTCCTCATTGTTCCTCCACCTCTCCTTCTTGCCTGTTTGCTAGTGCTTTTCTGAGGCACTCTCCCATTATGCCAAAGTCAGCCTCCTAAAGTACAACACCCTTGCTTTGTATGGCTTGACTCTACAGCTGAGTTTATTGTGAACCACACTGTTTGGTGGTTGCTTGTTCCCACATGGCTACCCACTTCTAAATCTGAGATCCTCTCTCCATCTCTGTTTGAGAGTACCAGGTCTAAAATTGCTCCTCCGAGTGGGTTCCAACACTAGCTGTCTGAGGCATGCCCCTGTAGGGCATCAATAATGACCCTGCTCTTGGATGTGGCTGCAGTAAAGGTGTTCCAGTTAGCATCCTGGCATATTCAGGTCCCCATCAACAATATATCTCCTTTCCTGCCATTATAAGGATTCCTTCTATCATTTCCTTGTCACCCCCAGATGGGCGATTGTAAACAACACCTGTGTGGATTGTGGTGCTATTTCATGTCTCCAGGGTGACCCACAGTGCCTCATACCCTCCTCATTTACCCTTTAGTTCTGTTGCTTTGATTCCTTCCTTTACATAGAGAGCTACTCCTCCTGCTCTTTACCCTCCCTGTCCCTCCTGTAGATGGTGTACCCTGATATGTTGACATCCCAGTCATGGTTCTCTGTGTACCATGTTTCTATGACTGCCACAATATCCAGGCATCCTCTTCCATCAAGGCGCTAGTTCAGGAGCTTGTTACACAACTATGGCCATTGGTACTCATCGCCCTCCATTTTTGATGGCCTTACCCTTTTAGGCCCATCCCTGTTCTTACTGCCTTTGCCTTTTTCTAGATTTATCCCTGTCCTGCTCTCTATAGACTTCTACCTTGTGTCTACTTCACTAATTACCCTGTTTTGTTGGAGGGGCTAGGATTTCCTGCTACTCTTCAGTGCCTCCCCTGGCTAGTTTAAATGCTTGCCAATGAAGCATTTAACCCTCATCACCTAGGATCCTGGTTCCCTTCCGGACGTATGCAGACCATCATGCCAGTATAGACCTGTATCCCTCCATGTGAGCCCCAGTCCCCAGTGAAGCTAAATCCCTGAGCTCCACACCAGTTTTCAACCAGTCATTGAATCCCATGGTTCGGGGTATCCTAGCCTCACCTGTACCATAGGCAGGCAGCACTTCGAGAAAGTTACCATGCATGCTACTTGTCTAAGGCCCCATCCCAACTCCACAAACTCCGCTGCACTGCTCTGATCCCATTCACAGCCAGACTATTTGTCCCTAGGTGGACAATGACATCCAGCTCCTCCCCATGCAGCTGCTCCCACAATCCTGAGGATTTGCTTCCTGTCCCTCCAAGCCATGGCGCCAGGCAGGCACCTTACCTCCCTCTCCCTCCTCCTCCAGCTCTACCCTCCTAGTGATTGAGTCCCCACCAGGAGTTGTTTCCTTCCCCATGGGGTCCTGTGCCATCCTCTTGTGGGACTCCTTTGTGGAGGTTCCAAGCATCCTCCGTGGTCTCTGTGTGTGGGTGCCCCATAGAGGAACCACACTCCATCAGAATGGCGAATGAATTGAGGCAACACTGGAGGGATGTACCTCTGTTCCACCAACCTCACCCTTACCTGAGTCCAAAGTTACCCAACCGGCCTCTTCTTGGCAACCTCTGAGGCAGTGGTGGTGGCCTGGGTGGTTCCTGGGTAGGGAGGAGGTTCCCAAATCCTTGCCAGCTCAGCATGGAGACAGGCAACCTCTTCCCTCAGACCACAGAGGTACCTACAAATAGGGCAGCAACACAGCCTCCAGAACATCTCCGGAAGAATGCCACTCTACTACCAGTGTGTTGCACCACCTCACATGTCTGTCTCCTTACTGTTTAAGATGTTTTATTTTATTTTTTTTAGTGTCTGCAAGCATATGAGTGTGTTTACCCCTGTACTGTTAAGGATATGAACAGGTATATGTTCTTTGCAGTTTTGGGAAGTGATGTCAGAACCCCTCATATAAAGGAAATGATGTGCTTGGAGCAGGTGGGGTGAGGGGCAGTGTGGGTGAAATTAAGCCTGTGCCCTCCAGAAACAATCCACTACAACTCTGACCCACCTCCTGGTAAGTTCCTTCCTTCCTTCCTTTCAGACACCTATTTTACAGGGTTTAAGTAACCGGTCTAGTCACAACTGACTGCAAATATTCTCCCAGATAGAGTTCCTCTCTGGCAAATCAATTACACTAAGTAAAGTTAATCCCAAAAATAAAGAACCAAAACACTGACTTCTACTTACTTACACAGGCCCCAAAACTAAGAATTCAATTCAGTGTACTCTATGAAATCACCTCCTTGCTTTAAGGAAGCTGGTGGCTGTTTTCTCTTAGCTACATCAGTACTTCTTATATTCATGGCATTCAGCATTGGGGATATTTGTTCACATCCTTATCATATACTAAAAGAAGACTAGTGACTTTAGGTAGGGTCAGATGGGGTACAAGCCCCAGTGACAATCTGGCACGCCCAAACTCCGACTCAGCAGTGCCACATATATGCCTTAGTCCATGTATTATTTATGCCTATGTGACTTGTCACATGGTCTTCTACCCTACATGTGTCTCAGTCCTCTACTATTCTGGATCCACCACTAAAAAAAAAGATCCTACCAAAGCAACCTGAATGCCTTCTTTCAGGAGGTAACTAGGAAGGGAATAAAGGAGCAGTGGATATTTATATATCTATTTAGTTTTGTTTACCAGGTAGAGCATTAGTCAAGTAAATGCTTATTTACAGGCATGACCCAGGCTAGTACATAAGTATGAACAATAATATACACCCAGGCATTCAGGTAATAGCCAGGGGTCTGGTGAGCACTCTCACAAACATGAGAACAGAGCATATTACAGTTACAAGTTGTGAGGGGGAACCCTCAAACTGGAGACCAGAACAGAAAACGTACCTGACTAGGTAGTCTGGGGAGAGAGTTATTCCAGGTTAAGATAGAGAAGTCGATAGGGAGAAGGGCAGGGGTAAATGGAGAAAAGAAAAAGGCAGTAAGGACAGGGATGGGGCAAAAGGGGTAAGGCCATCAAAAATGGAGAGTAATGAGTACCAATGCCCATAGTTTAGGTAACAAGCTCCCTGAACTTGTGGTTTTGATGGAAGAGGGATGCCTGGTAACGTGGCAATCACAGAAACATGGTACACAGAGAACCATGACTGGGATGTCAACATACCAGGGTACACAATCTACAGGAGGGACAAGGAGGGTAGAAGAGGAGGAGGAGGAGTAGCTCTTTATGTAAGGAAGGGATCAAAGCAGCGGAACTCAAAGGTAAACAGTGAGGAGAGGAGGCACTGTGGGTCACCCTGGAGAGTGGGAATGGCATCACAATCTGCACAGGGTTGTATACAGACACCCATCTCAGGGGAGGACATGGACAAGGAATTGATAGAAGGCATCATTAGGATGGCAGAGAAAGGGGAGATATTGCTGATGGGGACCTGAATATGTCAGATGTTAACTGGAGCACCTTTGCTGCAGCCACATCCAAGACAGGGCCATTCTCGATGCCCTGCAGTGGGCATGCCTCAGACAGCTAGTGTTGGAACCCACTCAGGAGGGAGCAATCTTAGACCTGGTACTCTCAAATGGGGACGGATAGAGGATCTCAAATCTAGAAGTGGGTAGCCATCTGGGAATGAGTGACCACCAAACAGTGTGGTTCACGATAAACTCAGCTGTAGAGTCAAGCCTACAAAACATAGAAACATAGAAACATAGAATTTGATCGGCAGATAAGGACCGCTTGGCCCACCCAGTCTGCCCATTTCCCTACCTACTGGATAAGCTGCAGATCCTAGTTAACCAGCAGCCTACTTCTTTCTACCCCCACCCCCAGAATTGCCTTATGACTATCCCATGCATGCTTGAATTCCACCACTGATTTTGACTCCACAACCTCCTCAGGAAGGCCATTCCATGCATCCACAACCCTCTCTGTGAAAAATACTTCCTTAAATTACCTCTCAGGACGCCCCTCTATCTTCAAATTGTGCCTCTTGTTCTTGCACACCTCTTTTTGAAAGATGCTACCTCTTGGACTTTGTTGATTCCCTTGAGGTACTTGAAAGTTTCTATCATGTCCCCCTCCCTCCTTTCCTCGAGGCTATACATATTAAGCTCCTTAAGTCTCTTCTTATGTCCTCCGGTGCAGACCCTGCACCATTTTAGTTGCCCTCCTCTGGACAGGTAGTGAAGTGAAAAGGCTTTTCTCCCTTCTTAACAGAGTTGGCTATCTTTTCCTTGGTTTGGGCCTTTGCCATTCTGACTGCCTTCCCGCTCCTTCTGCTTTAACTGGTACAGTTCTATGTCTACTCCTTCTGTGTTTCCTTATACTTCCTGAATGCTATCTTTTATCTCTAACTCTCAAAAGTGAAGGTACTGGACATCAGGAGGGCTGATTTTGTCAAAATGGGAGAGTCCCTCAGAAAAGCACTGCAAACAGGCAAGAATGAGGTGGAACAACAATGGGAAACATCAAAACTGCCATCACAGAGGCAACAAGCCTTTGTGTGAAGCAAATAAACAAATCAAAATGAAACAAAAACCACTATGGTTCTCAAAAGAGGTGGTGGGGAAGGTTAGAGTAAAGATAGCATTCAGGAAGTATAAGAAACACAGAAGTGGTCCAAGCGTCCCGAACACTAATCTGTTGTCTTATTTTATTTTTATAATTGCTCACTCGAAAAGCACACTCCAGCAATTATAAAAAATAAAATATGAGATAATAATGTGTAAAACTCGATATTACACACACCATCATTGTGGATGCTTTTATAAACCCCCGGCTTCACCGGTTTATGTAGCATCCCACACAACCGGTGTGTGTAAAATCTCTAAACACACCACCCCATATATTATTCTCTATTTAAAGTTTTACAACCATTCTATTGAGATATATAGTAGAAATGTAGATATGTAGAGTCGGGACTGTCAGCCGTTTAATGGATTAGCAATAGTCTTTGATTTGAAACCACGGCCTATAATTGGGGGTGGTTTCTATTTTATATTGATGCTGCAGCTGCTATTTGAGGTGGAAACAAATGAAGGGCAGCTAATCGATGGAATAAGCTATGTATAAAGAAAGAAGCAAAGTGTGTTGATATTTTGCACATTAAAATACTGATGGTGCTGGTGGTAATGAGAACCATATTTTTTTGGCTAGTTTAGGTAAGGGAAGGCTGAGTAGGGACATTATTAGGGATGGGAGGACCAGTTTGGATAAGTTGTGAACCATCCAGACCCCATAACATTTTCTGTAAAGTACCTTATCAGAACTTTTTTCAGGTTCTAATAAGGTTCTGGCAATTTTAAAACATTGATTTTGGAGCTTGAAACTGTTCTCCCAACAGGTATTTCTTTAATAAGAAGGCTGGTGGCGGTGGTAGGATGACCAAAAACCATTTACCGAGGATCCTAGTTCCCCTCCAGGATGGATGCAGGCCGTCGCCCCTGAATGAGGCCTTTATCCCTCCAGGTGGGCCCTAGTTCCACTGAATCCAAATCCCTCCTCTGTGTGTTTTTTTGACCATGTGTTGAAGTTTTGGTCTGGAGACTCCTGTTCTCACCCTGTTGTGGACAGGTAGCACCTCTGAGATGGTCATGGATTGTGCTAATGGGAGTATTATGCCATAATGAAAAGCCGAGCCTGACAGCCAGGATCCGAAAATTATTTATTTTATTTTTGGTTGTTTTTGTTTACGGGTAGGTGCACTAGCCATAGAGATGATTATTTTCAGGCACGACCCAGGAGGTTATAGAGTAATTACAGGAAAACATACAGATGGTGAAAAGCAGTAATATTCTGACAGGGAATTATACATGAGATTAAAACAACATTATATCCCGACAGTCAGTATCCTGACAGTTGGGAATTGCCCACTGCTGAGTTGGCAATAAAAATAAGGGGGCGGGGGCAAAGCCCTCGAAACATAGAAAAAAACTCCACCATGGGCAATTGATGACTGTCAGGATACCGACTGCCAGGATATAATTTTCAGTCTCCTGGGTGTCGGGCTTTGGCATTTCGGGATGCCACAGTATATCCATGCTAATTGCCTAAGACCCCTCCCCAATCCCTGAACTCTTCCTGAACTATGGCTCATCCCTAGCCAGGTCATTAGTCCCTAGATGGACAACAATGTCTAGCTGTCCTCCCTCCTGCTTCCCCAGCCATCCTCTGGATTCTTTTCCATCCCTTGAGCCTGACACTGAAGGCACCTGGCCTCCTCTCCTTGCCCCTACCTGCCCCAGCTGTATCCCTCACTATAGAGTCCCCCACCAGGATTTACTTCCTCCTCCTCTGGGGTTCTCTACCACACCTCTTGGGGTCTCCACTATGGAGTACCCCATATCTACCCTGATCACTACTTCAGTCAGTCCAACACCAGCCAGTGTGGCGTGGGAGATTTGTAGTGGTACCAATTTGGGGCTGTGCCTTTGATCCACCATCCTTACCCTCCTCATGCCCACCATTGTCCAGCCACTCCTCCTTCTTGGCATCCTTTGAGATAGTGGTGGTGGACTAGATGGTCCCTGGGTTGGGAGTAAGTCCCCGAACCCAAGTCAATTCATCTTTGAGTCTAGCAACCTCCTCCCTCTACAGAGGAGGTGCACACAGATGGGGCAGCAATGTAGTCTCCAGTAGGTCTTCCTGAAGACTGCAGCCCCACAACCACTGCACTGCACCGCACCATCATCCTATACTTCTTACTCTCTCTGTAGGATGTATACTTTAAGAGTACTGCAAATACAATCAGAAACTAATATTACAGATGTATTGAAAAGAGTCTGCTAAATTGAACAGCATGTTAGAATCATACACAAGCGTTTGTGGCACACAGCAGTACTTAGCTAAACTAAACTACATAAACTAGAAGCAGTATACAAAACACAACTATTCTGCAGGGACAACAAAGTAGATAACACAGTGCAACATACCCACAGTAATGTCTGATTGCTATTGAATAACTGGTGTCTTACTCTGGGTGCAGAATCTCCTGCTGACTGCCACCCCATGCTGATGCCCACACTATGACGCTCTTAAGCTGCTTCCTTTAGCGATGACCACAGCAGAGGACCACTAAGAAATAACCTGATATAGCACCCTGTAAACCTGCCCTCTTTACAGTCCAGTCACTCAACTGGTCAGCTCAGCTCCTGTTGCTGCAGTCCACTCTCCACCTGACACAGAGATCTTCCCAGATGACAGCACTCCATTCAGAGCCTGGCTGGCTCTCTCAAGTGAAAATCAGCTACTAGAGCTCAAAGCAGCTTCCAAGGTGACAGCAGAATGTGGCAGAGACTTTGCATGCCACTCCATTCCTTAGACCTGCCCTCTCTACAGTCCAGCTACCTGACTGGTTGGTTCAGTTCCTCTTGCTGCAGTCCACTCCCCACCCAGCATGGAGATCTCCCCAGATGACAGTGCTCCACTCAGAGCCTGACTGGCTCTCTCAAGTGGCAAACAGCTACTTGGGCTCACAGTAGCTCCCAAGGTAACATCAGAATGTGGCAGAGAGTTTGAATGCCGCTCTGATCCTTAGACCCACCCTTTTTACAGTTCAGCCACCCAACTGGTTGGCTCAGTTCCTGTTGCTGCAGTCCACTCTCCGCCCGACACAGAAACCTCTCCCAGATGACAGTACTCATTCAGAGCCCAACTGACTTTTCAAGTGAAAACAGCTACTAGATGCTATCTTGGATCAATTTCTGGACCCAGAAGAAGAAACAACTGAAAGAAAACTATTAATCAAAACCATAATTTCTTCTTTTTTACTATCCTAAACCCATTTTATAAGCACAGTACAATACTCCTGGTTGTTGATAGTCACACCCTGAATGCACTTCCAGGGGCTGAAGATACATTACCTGCTGTCTGGTGTCATTCTACCCTGGGCATGCATTCGCACTTTTCTGCTAACACCAGTGTCATATTGCTTACGTAGTCTACCCAGTTAGGATATGGAAACTAGCCTTGTTCTGGCTTTCAACTCAGGACAGGACAGATTCCTTAAGGACAGCTGGTCTCCTGCCCCCTCCTGTTCCAGGGATATCAGGTGGTTTTGTCCACCAGAGGGCAGAAATAGGGGACACCATACATTCTAGAAAAGATAAAGAAGGCGCTTCAGTTCCAGAGAGTCCAAGAGAGGAGAAGTGTCATTTGACTGGTGAGGGACCTTTCCTGCAGGAGGGACATCAGGCCATGGGGATCTTCACTCTGGGTCCCAGTTTGGATCCA
The DNA here is from genome assembly GCA_016271365.2 of Neoceratodus forsteri. Classification (NCBI taxonomy): domain Eukaryota; kingdom Metazoa; phylum Chordata; order Ceratodontiformes; family Ceratodontidae; genus Neoceratodus; species Neoceratodus forsteri. The sequence continues at coordinate 1,300,949,314 of CM057453.1, read as the reverse complement.
TGCTTCCCATGTTCAATTAGGACATGCCAGGAACCAAGTTGGATCAACGTTCAAAATTCAAAAAGTTTTATTAGGTATAAGTCATTGAGCCAAGGCTCATTTACAATGATGCCCCTACAACCATGCATACCACAGTTACATCATAAAAAGTACAATGTATTTGCAAATAACGAATCTTAAAAGCAATATATTATATAAACATAATCACATAGCAGACAGTTTTATAGCCAATTTGAAACACATGGGGAACTTCAACAACTATGTAAAAGAATTACGTTATTCTTTCTCTGCATTTGTTGCACATTTGTGGTTGGAAGTAAACTGTATTTTATTTTTGTGAGTTGAAACTTATTTCCTCAAATTCTGAAGAACTTAGGAAGAGAATTTCATTAAGGTGGAAGCTGCCACACAGCACATATTGATGGCAGGGCTGTGGTGTTCTCTCTCTCTCTCTTTGTCTGGGAAGCAGAAAAGGAGGTCAGCATGTGTGGTTAAAAAAGTATTTAAGGAGAGAGATGTATTTGGGAACCATAAGCAAATGAGGTGCTTAAATACAGTACCAACTCATTGCAATATTGAATGGCAGGGCCTGACATCTGTGTATATCGGAGGAAAGGAAAAATATTCCCAGAGAAACACCATATTCTAGGTGAAGGATCACCAATTATGTCTGAGATGGATTCAGGCAGAATTTTCAGTTTATCTAAGGATTCTGATAACATGTCACAGTAAGCGGGAAGGAAGGGGTAGGCACAAAAACTATTAATTTGAATATGAAGTTCTTTCCATTGGGTTAACTACCATGATGTTATATTCATCAGTCTAAGTGACAAAGCAGAATCTATAGAACACCAAAGTAATCTTTCCAATACCCCAGCCTTGTGGAAAGAAAATATGTCTTACAGTTTTAACCTCTGTATGAATTACTTAGATATATAGCTTCATAGATTCTGATGGCAAATAAAGACTTATTAGTCTATCCAGTCTGCCTATTTCCTACCTATGTCCATGTCTTACCTGACATCAGAATGGAGTTACTGGGCCTCCTGCTTTTCCAGTGCTGCAGTGGCCCCCTCCCTCAGTTATCCATCCTCCAAACTTCCCTTAGGGCTGGAAGTATATATAGTTATAGCGATAGATAGGTAGATAGATAGATAGATAGATAGATAGATAGATAGATAGATAGATAGATAGATAGATAGATAGATGGATAGATGGACAGACAGACAGACAGACTGTATATTTCTCTCCATATCTAAAATAGCAGTGTAAGTGGGTAGGTGGAGGAAAGAGATTCTTAGTCAGGAATTGGAGCACTTTGACACTTCAAATTGTAGCAGTTAGTGTGCGGGACCTGGCTCAGGAAATTAGTCTTGGGGTGAGTAAATTAAGAACACCCTATGAATCACATGTGCGATTGGGGGCTGTCAGAGGCTTAGTACCTTCTTACAAGAAGAGAAAGGTGAAATTGTTTAACCAGGAAAAGCACACTAAGACAAACTTGTTTCAAGGTGCATCCTGGGGCAAAAGCAAGTTAAGTGACTTTCTCAGGGTCACACGGTATGCAGGTGGGGCTATAGGATTCAAACCCAGGTCTCTAGGTCCCTAAACCACAATGCTATACTGCCTCCTGCAAGAGCACTATAAAAGATCCCTTTGCCCATTGGGTTCCATCACACTCATGTGCCAGTGCATGAGTGGAACAGTGCAGCACTGGGTCATCTGTCTTGGGCATCTGCAGTAGTCCACGGTCTACAGGAGACTATGCAGGAGGAATACCAGGCCAAGGTAAAGATTGCACACTACTGTGTTCTGCAATACTGAAGATGTCCACTTCAGGGTAGGCACTACAGGCACTGGGTACACATCTAGTGGGTAAGGAATGGTAGGAACCAGAATAAGGTAGGTACAGGTAAGGGACTGAAATGGGAAAGTAAGAGACATCCTTGTGTAGGGAAGGGTAACAAATAAGTTTGGGAAAGTAACTAAGGAGAAGTAGACACCCAGAACAATTTAGGTATAGGTAGGTGGGTTAAAAATGGTAAACAAGAGACACTTGCCTGGGGCAGGGTACCGAATACAATTCAAACAAGCAAAGGAGAGTTAGGAATACAATGGGCATAGAATGGAGGCAGTAGGTACAGGGCAGTTTCAACAGGCACTAAGATAAAGGAAGAAAAGAGCGTGGCAGTGGTGCAGTGCATTGGTCGTGAAGCCGCAGTCTTTCAGGGCACCTTCTGGAGACTGAATAAAGTTGTCCTGTTTACAATACAAATCTAAGCTGTTACATATAACGTTTAAGAGTCAAAGAAAAGCACTTTACCTAAGATAGGTATGATAAATTCAACATTACAACAGTAAAACAGCATATAATATAAATGTTTTACATTTGGTAAAACTTTACATCTCCCAAAATGTTTTAGCTTAGTCACAATTATAAACATGTGTCCAGCCATCAAGTTAGAAAGAAGAACATACTGTATTCAATAGAGCAAAAGCAAAACAACAGTTGTTTGCTGAGAAAATTATTTAATCAAATCAATTTTAACTACTGTTACATGAGGTCCCTGCACCCTATTGGTAGCCCCAGAGGTACACCGTAGACAGCTAGTAATTAGGCATATGTTATACTAATATATAGGGCTAAGAGCAACTACCGTATAAGAGTAGATGTCAGGATATGTATGCATATTATTGTTATACACTTTACTTTCTAATATATATCTGTATTTCTTGCTTACAAGATGTTAGGATATATAGTCCTTGTAATGATTATGATATATAGTCGGCATTGCCATCTTCTGATGATTTGTATTATTACAGCTATGTACAACTGTACTTCTTAGTCTTTACAAAGTGATGACTACTACACAATTGTATAATGTTATCTTGGACTGTGGAGCCACGTTTAATTTAGCCAATAGGCTCATCTCTGTAACTAGAAATGTTTCTATCTTACAGTAACCATGGTAATTATCATAGGTATATAATGTAAGACATTACGTCTTCTACTTTGAGACCCCAAGAGTCATGGAGAATCCTCGAGGTATAGGGAACGCTTAGCATTGGCTCCCAGTTCCTTTTGGTAAGAACTGCTTAGGGCAACTGTGATTATCCTTTGGTAGTAATAAACAAGCTGTATTACTCTTATGCAGTGTGTCTGTGATTCCTTGCATGCCCATTATTGCCAAGAACCTGGAGTGAGATTTAGACCTCCTGACAATTGGTGACCACATGCAGGCAATACTGTATATGGTGTTTGCAAAGTTTCACTTGTTGCTTACAACTTTTCTGTTCCCAATGGAAACTGTAGGTGTGCATTCCCACATCACCCTCCGTTTATACCACTTTGTAATAACTTGCAAAGTCTGGCTGCTTTCTGGGTGTGGTGGTGCGACTCAACCACCCCATGGCAGTTTTGAATTGCAAGCTTAGAAGAGCACAGTAGCCTGACTGTGAACAAGTGCACCTGTTGTGGATCGATACACAATCACGGTGCTTTTGCAGGGTTTGATTTTTTGTTCCCTTCCACACAATGGCTACCATATCAACTATCTGCGCAGAACTGAGACTCAATGTCTCAAACTTCCTTGCCTCCCATGGAGGATGAGCTGACTTCATGAGGGGCACAAGTCAATCTGACAACCCTATACTGGGGATTTCAACCCAGTACACAGAGACGAGACAAACAGCTAGAAAGCTAGAAGCCAAAGGGCTCTTGGTCGCGGGCTCTTTATGTTGCCTTGGAAACCTCGGGCGAGGTTTTGAACCCTTGAACTGTAAATCTCATCTCTACGTAGGAGATGGGGTTGCAGGAAACTGAATGTGTGAGACGTGAGAGGATTTGGAGTCTGAACTCCAAACACTGTGAAATGAAAAGGATTCCCTTTGCATCATTCTGCACAGGCAGGCGAGCAGGAACTTTGTATGTTGAAGCAGGAGTGTGAAAGTTTGAGACAGGATAAGGGTCAGGCTTTGCAAATTAATGATTTGTTAAGTAGAATGAATGAACACTTGAGTGAGGAGATGGAAGTGATACAAAATTAAATAAACCAGGTACATAATGACTTAGAAGTGGCTACTTGGGACAATCGCGAATTGAGTGCAGCGTATGGAATATTACAAAACAGATGCAGGATGAGGTGGAAGTGAATGTTGCAAATGTGAATCATGCAGAATGTGAATCCAAGATGGCAAAACTGTGCCATCAGCGAGAGGTGTTGGCTGGACATGTCAAGGCGATGGGAGGCATAGCCCCTGCCTTGACAACATCACCTGAGGGGAGGTGTCAGATGGCGACTTCTAGCAGTACACGCCCAATCACAGCCTACTATGGCCCCATGTATACATATTTAAATACAACTGCAACTATCCACATATTTCTTATTTAGGGCATGTTTGAAACTATGTGAAGTTTTGCTTTTCTGGTGCCTCCATGTTTTCAAAACCCAATGTTAAAAGGAAATTTTTCACGTTTAGTTTTTACCTTAGGACACCTAGTCCTTTATCCTTGATGCCGCTCATATAATATTTATGTGATGGAGCCAATGTAACTATCTCTTTGTATCCTGGAATAATTCCAATAATCATTTTATGTGATGCTATAGCCCGTATTTTTCTCATCTGTAGGGACTCCCAGTTTAACTCTGTCAACATTTTACAATGATGGGTGTCGTATGGGCACTTCAAGGCAAGCCTTGCTAATTTGTTATACTTCAAGCAGTGTCCAATTTCTCCAGATAATGTTTAGTAGCATATTGATATAGTACACTCTCAAACTGTAATACAGGTAAAATAAGTTGTGTAGCTAAAGTAGCCCTAGCTTGTTTTGGAATTACATAGGCATTCCTGTGTAGTATCCCCAGTTGGCTATTAATCTTTTAATTTTTGTATATCAAAGATAATAAGTCAACAGTTTCTACCCCAGGTACTTGTAAATTGTTTGGTCTTAATTGATGCTCCATCCAGTGTTCTTATATTTAATTGTTGCTGTTTGTTACCCTTTATTTTATTGTTATTAAAAAGCACAAATTTAGTTTTTTCCCATTAAGAACCATTGTAGCATTGATATAAACCAGTTTTGTAAGACATCAAAATCACATTGGAATTTTTTTTTACATTTGAGCATGTTCATTGGCCTTTGCTATTAAGACTGTACCATCAGCATACGGTTTTATTGCTGAGTGAGCTATCTGTCCAGGAGATCACTGACATAAATTTAGAACAGAAGGCCCAAAATTGAACCCTGTGGCAACCCCTGGCAGGTACCCACCACAGACAAAGTGTCGCTTAGAAGCGATGTTATTCACAGTTTATCACGTGAGACTCAAACCACCTATTTGTCTCATTATTTACTCATCCTATAGTTTTCAATTTATTTTGTCAAATTGTATGAATTACCATATCAATCATTTTGAGAGGTCTTTATAGACTGCTCCCATGGACCGTAACATCCAATGCTCCAGCAACCTGCCCTGCAAAGTCTGAGCAAGCAGTGGATGGGGACCTTCCCATCTAATTCTAGACTGGTGAGTTGTGAAAAACTATACTTTTCCAAATAATCTGTCAATTGCTTAAATACAAGTCTTTTAAATAACTTTGATATTATTGATATTAGGGCTATTGGCAGTAATGTGAGGGTCACTTACTCCCCACCTTTGTAAATAGGAATGGTTTTGGTATATTTCAATATTCAGGAAAGATCCCTTCCATGAAACTTCTATTAATGAAGAACTGAACTGAACCTGTAAGCCACTTCCCCTACAGAAGCTGATTTTTAAATACTAGTTCTGATTCTACTGCTGGTCCATCTCTACAGGCTTTTAATTATCCTAATGGGTGTTTCTGATTTATTGTATATACTGAAGGTAAGTACCATTTTAGAACTGTATAATGTAGTTTATGTCCCCTGTTCTGCTCTTTCATTGTTGGCACAATGCACCCATGCTCTATTATAGAACTCTGAGGCTGAGAGGGACATAGACTACATCACACAGTTCTAAATTAGCACTGAACAGCAGAGTGTGAATCAAAACACTCACTAGGATAACTTAAAAGCCTGTAGAGCTGGAATAACACAAGTGAAACTAGCATTAAAAAAAAAACAGTACCTACAGGGGCAAATGACTTACAGGTTCAGTTCTCCTAAAAGCTTACTTATTGGAAGATGTAAATAACTCAGCTGCCATTTTTAAAATTTCCATCAACATTATCAAACTGGAGATTTTTTCATTTCAACGTTTTTAATTATTTCAATACTTCACTATTTGTATGCCTTTAAAACAAGAACTGGGCATATCATTAGGAAGAAATTCTTCTTTATTAAATTGATCTTCTGTAGGGCTATCAACCCCTTCTGTTGTTGACATTTTCACATCTGATAAAGTACAGTAGTAATAGTTTCACAAATTTGCTATTTTTCATTAGGTCTTGGGAGTTCCATCTAGGTTAGTAACTGCCCATTGCTACCTGATAAACTTTTACCTCAAAACATTTTAATAATTTCAGATAGAGTGCTGGATTTGTGGTTTGTTCAGTTTTAGTTTTGAAATGGCTGACCTTTTCCTCTTTATTAATTTCTTACAATCATTGCTAAGCTTTTAAATCTTTCCCAGTCTTCTCCATTAGTTGCTTTGTTTGCTTTCCTCCAACATAGAAACATAGACTTTGACAGCAGATAAGAACCACTTGGCCCACCTAGTCTGCCCATTTCCTACCTAGAGAATAAGCTGTAGATCTTATTTAACCAACAGCCTATTTCTTCCTACCCCCACAAAAATTGCCTTATGTCTGTCCCATGCATTCTTGAATTCTCCACAGTTTCAGACCCCACAACATCCTCAGAAAGGCTATTCCATGCATCCACCACCCTCTCTGTGAAAATACTTCCTCACATTGCCCCTGAGCCATCCCCTCTAGCTTCAAATTGTGTCCCCTTGTTCTTGCATCTCTTTTCTGAAAGATGCTACCCTCTTGGACTTTGTTGATTCCACTGAGGTACTTAAACATTTCTATCAGGCCCCCCTTTCCTCAGGGTATACATATTAAGCTCCTTTAGTCTCTCCTTGTATGGCTTCTCTTGCAGACCCTGCACCATTTTAGTTGCCCTCCTCTGAACTGCCTCCATCCTGTCTATGTCCTTGCGGAGATGGGGTCTCCAGAAGTGGACGCAGTACTCAGATGGGGTCTCACCAACTGTCTGTACAGGGGATAACAACTTCCTTTTTCTGCTGGTGATGCCTCTCCCTATACATCCCAGTATCACCCTAGCCCTCCCTACTGCCTTCTCACATTGCTTGCCAACCTTAAGGTCATCTGATATGATTACCCCAGGTCCCTTTCCATTTTTGATTGTTACTACCCACCCATTGTGTAATCTTCCCTGGTTTTTGTTTCCCAGGTGCATTATTTTGCACTTCTTTGCATTGAATCCAAACTGCCATACTTCTGACCATTCCTCCAACCTTGCCAAGTCCCTTCTCATCCTTTCCATGCCTCCTTGTGTATCAACTCTGTTGTAGATCTTTGTGTCATCTGCAAAGAGCATGCTTTTCCTTTCAGTCCCTCTGCAATGTCACTTATAAAGACATTAAAAGGACTGGACCCAGTACTGAACCCTGCGGTACCCACTAGTAACCCCTCTTTCTTCAGAGTGGACTCCATTTACAATTACTTTCTGTGTCCTTTTGTCAGCCAGTGTTTTACCAGGCTACCACCCTGGGACCCACTCCCAGGCTGGTTAATTTGACTATTAATCTTTGTGTGGGACTGTGTCAAATGCCTTGCTAAAGTCTAGGTAGGCCATGTCCACAGCTCTTCCCTTGTCTACTACTTTGGTCACCCAGTCAAATAAATCAATTAGATTCGTCTGACATGACCTTCCGCTGTGAACCCATGCTGCCTTGGGTCCTGTGCCCCACTGGCCTCTAGGTACTCAATAATTCTTTCTTTCAGAAGTGATTCCAGCACGTTCCTACCAGAGGTCAAACTGAAAGGTCTGTAGTTTCCTGCCTCTGTCTTGGTCACACTTTTGTGAAGGGAATCACATCTGCCTTCCTCCAGTCCTCAGGTACCACACCATCCTCCCATGATTTGTTAAAAGGGTAGTTAGTAGTGTCACTAGTTCTCTGCTTAATTCTTTTAGAATTCTGGATGAATTCCATCTGGCCCCATTGCTTTGTCCGCTTCAGTTTTAGGAGTTCTTTCAGAACCTTTCTTCTGTGAAAGGACTGGGATCCCCCATCCAGAGAGCTTCTGTTAATTGGATTAGGCACCTCCCCACCTCCCTTTGTGAATACTGAACAGAAGTATTCATTCAGTATCCCTGCTTTTTCACTGTCCTTCTGCCCACCCACCATCCATTCTATTCAGCCTCACAATCCCTCCTTTGTCTTTCTACGCTCCCTGATATACCTATAAAAGGTTTTATCCCCTTCTTAACTGAGTTGGCTATCTTTCCTCAGTTTGGGCCTTTGCTATTCTGACTACCCTCCCTGCTTCCTTCTGCCTTAACTGGTACAGTTCTCTGTCCTGCTCCTTCTGTGTTTCCTTATACTTCCTAAATGCTATATTTTTCTCCCTAACCTTCACCGCCACCTCTTTGAGAACCATAGTGGCTTTTCTTTCATTTTGATTTGTTTGTTTGCTTCACACAAAGGCTTGTTGCCTCTGTGATGGCAGTTTTGATATTTCCTCATTGTTGCTCCACCCTCCTTCTAGCCTGTTTTCTAGTGCTTTTCTAAGATGCGCTCCCATCTTGCCAAAGTCAGCCTCCTGAAGTCCAGAACCCTCACTTTTGTATGGCTTGACTCTGTAGCTGATTTATCGTGAACCACACTGTTTGGTGGTCACTTGTTCCCAAATGGCTATGCACTTCTAGATCTAAGATCCTCTCACCATCCCCATTTGACAGTATGAGGTCTAAGATTGCTCCCTCATGAGTAGGTTCCAAAACTAGCTGTCTGAGGCATGCCACTTGAAGGGCATTGAGAATGGCCCTGCTTTTAGGATGTGTCTGCAGCAAAGGTGCTCCAGTTGACATCCAGCATATTAAGGTCCCCATCAACAGTAACTCCTTTCTCTGCCATCCTAAATATGCCTTCCATCATATCCTTGTCCATTCCTCCTGACATGGGGTCTGTATACAACCCCTGTGCGGATTGTGGTGCCATTTCCAGTCTCTAAGGTGACCCACAGTGCCTTCTCTCCTCCTGTTTACTCTTTTGTTCAGTTGCTTTTATCCTTTCCTTACAAAGAGAGCTACTTAGCCCCTCTTCTCCCTCCCTGTCTCTCCTGTAGGTTGTGTACCCTGGTATGTTAATGTCCAAATCATGGTTCTCTGTGTACCATGTTTCTGTGACTACTACAATATCCAGGCATCCCTCTGCCATCAAGGCCACCAGTTCAGGGAGCTTGTTGCCCAGACTATGGGCATTGGTACTCATTACCCTCCATTTCATGATGGCCTTACAGCTTTTGCCCCATCCTTGCCCTTATGCATTTGTCACTTTCTTCATTTCCCCAGTGCTTCTCCCTATCGACATCTCTATGTTGGTATCTACCTCATTTAGTACCCTGATTTTTGGGGGTGCTAGGTTTCCTCTCCTCTCCAGTGCCTCCCCCTTGCTAGTTTAAATGCTTGCCAGTGAAGCATTTAAACATATCACCTAGGATCCTGGTTCCTCCTGTACAGATGCAGACCATCATGCCAGTATAGGCCTGCATCCTTCAGGTGGACCCCAGTCCCCAACAGAAGCCAAATCCCAGAGCTCTGTGCCAAGTCCTATCCGTAGCCCTTATGACTTTCTTTATTTTTTCAGTTACCCATGGCACATGATTTTTCTTTGGTCTAGTATTCTTTACTGGGGCATGCTTATGCACATGTCTTGGAAAGTTTCTGTGAAATTGAGCTGGACAAATCTGTTTCTGGTATAAGTTCAAGCTTTCCTCATTGTTGCTCTCTAATGTTAGTTATAGAGTTGTTAATGTGGAAAGGTTTAAAACTATCCATTGACCTATGTGTATGTCTTATTTCATTGAGAACACTGCCTTTTATTATATACGTAATGGTCTGTGATCCCCTAAATTTGGACTTAGAACTTTGTGCAGTTAGTTGAATGTTTGGTGTAATAAATATTGGATCCAACATATGTCCTGTACTAGTACACAAGCTTTTTTTTCAGAGACCCAATCAGCTGGTTTAGACCCAGACTGTGCCCCAAGCCCACCCCACATCACACTGTAGTCCCCAGTCAATATCAGCTCCCATTCTCCTACAGTGTTCATCAGAGTATGGGCCAACAGATCAAAATTTTCAAGTTTCACCTTGGGTGGAGAATATACCACCCCAACATTTAATTTTGTCATGTTAAACTCACCACTAGGCATTTTATTCCCTCAGTTATAGCCAAATGAATGTGTTCCATGTTTCCTAAATCCTCCCTAATATAAAGCACCCCCAATTTGGTCTATCCAATTTGAAATGATTATCATTATCTAGGTTTATTTCTTCATCCTTAATGTTTTTGATTCACCATATTTCTGTCAGACCTATAATTTCCCAATTTCCGTTCAATGCCACTTTGAATACATCCAGTTTTTAAATTAAACTGCTAGTATGTTCATGTGCTGTTCATATTTGTTTACTGACTGGTTTAGAGCCAGGGTTTATTTCAACATCTCCACATAGCAACAGGACAATTATAAAAGGGCCACATTTGAGTTACAACTTTGCTTTGGCCATGTGCAAATTTAAGAAATCTGTCCTGACTATAATATGTTGGCATTGTGACCAAAAATGGGTAAAATTGTTCCTTCTATGAGGTTTATAATGTAAGGCTGTTTGAATGGAAATGGATTTCCATATACTTAATAGATTACCTCTTGTTTTCAGTGCATTTCACAAATCAGTCTTACACACATTTGAAAACACCCCAGTCCCAAAGCACAGATTATCTACTAGACTAACCACTTTCTAAGGTAACAACAAGTCAAGTTTTATCCTGACAAAAGGAAACACTTAAGTAAAAGCCCTTACTTACTATAACTCATTTTTAAATGTAAAAGTGGAGGAAGACCGTCTTACAAATAAAATCAAGGAGACAAAAACATTAAAATAATCTCCCAGTCAGACTAACACAGAAGCCAACAAAACAATATATTTAATTTAAACTTCTGAACTGGTGATCTGAAAGACACAACTACTATTTAACATTAAATATGGCATAAGGGTTTTCAGTTACCTTACTAGAGCTATCAAGGCCTTCCAGTGTTACATTACCAAATACCTGTTAAAATACAGGAATAAAAAGAAAAAGAAAACAATGCTTTTAAACTCCTCCTAAGCCTCCCTTCTTTGTCTTCTGCCACTCCAGCTGCAGCCACTCACATGGGCAGAGGCTGCACTCCTATATTTAGGTGCTGCCTCATTTATACTTGACTCTCTGGGTTGAAGGCCAAGTTTGCTGGGCTAAGCTGAACTGGCAGGGTACAGAAGCTTCACCTCCCTCAGGGTTCACCAAGTCTGCCAACACTTCCACAGAGGGTGCCTAGGCGCAGGAAGAGCAGTTGGACTTTGGTGGGTTCTCAGAAGGTGGGGGAGGTGAGAAGGGTACACTACCTTGGGCTGTACCACTAAACAAGTCCTTCACTATACTGGCAGCACTGGGCAGCTGGGAAGTGACACCAATACCAGTGGGAAGGGAGGCACTAGGGTGTCCTGGAAGGAGGCCAGAAAGAGGGAGGAAGAGGCCCCAGCCAAGAAAGAAGCAGCTACTGGTGTAAATCGCTATTTTTAGGAGGATAGACTGGCAGCGGGAGGAAAAGGGAGTGGTAGGTGAAGTGCCTGAGAGATGCTTGGCTTGGAGGAATAGAGAGGGATTCGGGGATCACTAGGTACAGTAGCAGGGGATGGAGGAGATAAATGTCATTGTCCAGCTGGGAACAAATGACCTGGTAAGGGACAGGATGGGGTAGTGCAGTAAAATTTCAGGGAACTGGACAGGGCCTCAAGCAGGTGGCACACATGGTGGTTTTGTCGATGTGTTACCTGTATATATCTGGGGAGGATAGGACATCCTGCACCAGGATTTTAACAATTGGTTGAAAGTCTGGTGCATGAAGGGGCTTCGCAGCACTGGGAGCTGAGGCAACCTGGGGTAATATGGGCTCTAGGGAAAGACAGTCTGCATCTTTCCAGGAGGGCAGCAATAGTCCTTAAAGGGAGGTTTAAATGTTACTTGGATGAGCATTTAAACTACTCTGGGGAAGGCTGTAAAACCAAGGAAGAAGCAACTGTCCCTCACCAGGTGATGAAGCAGCAGGGAGTGAGCCGAGGGGAGTAAGCTGCCCTGGGGCAGGTGAACAAGAAGACAGGGTTAGGGACAAGGCAGAGCAAGGGATATAAATCAGGAAAGCAGGAAGAAAGGAGTAAAGGAGATGGTAACATGGAGAGAGGGGATATGGGGAGCTTCAGAGAATAGCACAGGCAGGAGGGGGAAACAGTCAGAGAAGGAATAAGGTATAGAGAACTATGTGACCAATGTAAGGAGCCTATCAATAAAATTCCAGACCTGAAGGCCATCATGGTGTAGGCTAGCTTGGATTTGGTGAACATAATGGTGTCATGGTGCCCTGACAGCCATGAATGGATATGGCCATACCAAGCTACTCTCTGTTCAGAGGAGACAGGGAAGGGAGGAGAGTTTATACTATCTGTGAGGAAGGGAATCAAGGACACAAAATACATGGGTACCCAAAGGAAAAGAAAAGTTGTAGGTGCTGTGGGTCATCCTAGAGCCAGGTACTGGGGCTACTATCCATACAGGGTGGTATACAGTCCTGCACAGGGACAGGAGTTGGATAAGGCACCTGGTAAAGCCATCATCAGGATGGCAAGTAAGGAGGCTACTAGTTGGAGACTTCAGTTTTCCAGATATGGATTGCAGACTTCAACTGCAGCTTCTACAGGGAGCAGCACCATCCTTAATCTCTGAGAGGGTCTTTCTCAGGCAGCGAGTTAAGGAACCCACTAGGGACAGGGCAGTACTGGACCTGGTGCTTACAAACAGAGATGACACTGCAGATATCAGTGGGCAGCCCCTAGGTACCAGTGATCACCGTACAGCGTTATTTAACATTAAAGTGGGAATGGAGGCAGACCACATGAGGACAAGGGTCCTGGGCTTGAGGAGGGTGAACTTTAATGAAATGGGAGACTGTCTCAATGGGGGATTGCCTGCTCAGGGTAGAGTTGTGGTGAGGAAAATAAGGAGGACATAATTAAGGCAACCAACCTCTGTGTGAAGGAAGTGAGTAAAAACAGAAGGAAAAAGAGAACACTACAGTTCCCTAGGCTAGTTGTAAAGGGTCGTGAGGGAAAAGGAGGTGTGAGGAAATGCAGAGGGAAGAAGACAGGGTGGTATACCAAGTAAAACAGAGGGAAGCAGGAAAGGCAGTAAGGGGAGCAAAGGCGAGAGAGGATCAAGAAGCAGTAGATATCTTGAACAGGTAGTTATGCCCAGTCTTCACACTGGAGAGAGGGAGGATGGACTACCAGGAGCAGCAGGAACAAAGGGACTTGCAGCTCTGAAAGCGGACAAGGCTATGGGACAGAAAGAGATACACCCAAGGTACTAAAGGAACTTAGAGAGGAGCTAGCTGCTCCACTGATGGCCTTATTCAACAGCTCACTGGAAACAGGCATTCTTCCAGAGGCCTTGAGGAGAGCAGACATGGTTCAGCTCCATAAGAGTAGCAGTAGGGAGGAGCTAGCAGCCATAGACTGGTCACTTGCACATCAGTGGCGGAGAAATAAATGAAACTCTTGAAGGAAATGCTTGTAGTATATCTTGAATACAATAGGCTACAAGAACAAAGGCAACATGGATTCAGGGGGTGGTGTCATGCCACTCAAATCTGCATGATTTCTCAGACTGGGTGGCCACAGAAATAGATTGGGAGGGCAGTGGATGTCACCCGTCTGCACTGGCAAGACTTTCAACACTGTGCCACACAGGGGACTGATTAAGAAATAGAGCAGCCTAGGGCTTGATCCAAAGTGGTGAATTAAGGAACTGCTTATTGATAGGCAAGAGAGGGTGGTGGTTAATGGCACTCACTAATGAGTAGAGAGTGGCCAGGGGATGCCGCAGGGGCTCAGTACTGTGACTGTTCCTCTTCAATGTCTTCACAAGTGACATTGCAGAAGAACTATAAGGACGGCACGCCTTTTGCAGATGACACCAAAATCTGTAACAGGGTGGAGAGAATTCATAGGGACCATGTGAAACTCGAGGAGTGGTCAAGAGCATGGCACTTGGGGTTCAATGCCAAAAGTACAAAATTGTGCACCTAGGGCATAGGAACTGAGGAGCTGAGTATAGCATTGGGAGGAGGTACTGACAGTCACTAAGTAGGAAAGGGATCTTGGGGTTGTCATATCTGATTACCTCAAAGTGGCAAGGCAGTTTAACAAAGCAATGGGTAGGTCCAATGGGATGCTGGGATGTATAGGGAGAGGTATCTCCAGTATGAGGAGGGAGGTGGTATTGGCAATGTATTACTCGTTTATGAGACCCCATCTGAGTATTGTGTCCAGTTCTGGAGGCTGCACCTCAGAAAGGACATAGACATTATGGAGGCAGTTCAGAGAAGGGCAACTAAAATGGTGCAGGGTTACATCAAAAGCCATATGAGGAGACTGAGAGATCTCAACATGTACTGCACAGTATACCCTGGAAGAGAGGAGAATGACAGGGGACTTGATAGACACCTACAAATACCTAATGGGGGATGAACAGGGTGTGGGGAAGCCTCTTTCAAAATGAGACAGAACACCAGAGGGCATACGATGAAGCTGGAGGCGGAGGAGAAAGTTTAAGAGGGATTGAGGAAGTACAGTACTACGTCATTGAAAGTGAGATAGATGTCTGGAACTGACTGCCAGAGGAAATGGTGGAGGTGAAAATAGTAGGCGGCATTAAGCATGCATGGGATAGACATGGGGGTGTTAGTAAATAAGCAGGAGGAGGAGGATCCCTTGAGAATGGTTAGGGTCCACAGAGACAAAGTAGGTAGGAATCATCTGGGCAGATTTGGTGGGCCAAGGAGTCCTTTTCTACTGACAAATTCTGTTTCTGTTTAGTTCTTACTATTAGCATGTGCCTATCCAATCCATGTTTGAAACCAGTCACTAATTTGGTTTCTACCATTGACTTTGGTAGACTATTTCTCATGTCCACCACCCTCTCTGTGAACAAACACTTCCTAACATTCATGTTGAATGTTCCCTCATCAACAACCTCCATGAATGACCATTGATTACTGTGTTTTTAATTCTCATGAATAGATCCTGCTGTCTACCCAGTTGATCCCTCTCAGGAAGTTACAGGTCTCAGCCATATCCCCTCCCTTCTGGCATCAAGCAAGTACATGTTCAGGTTCACCAGCCTCTCTTCATATGCCCTCCCCTGTTGCCCCTCTGTTATTTTCATAGCCCTACTCTGCACTCTGTCCATGCATGGGACAGACATAAGGCAATTCTTGTGGGGGCAGGAAGAAATAGGCTGTTGGTTAACTAGGATCTGCAGCTTATCCAGTAGGTAGGAAATGGGCAGACTAGGTGGGCCAAATGGTCATATCTGCCGTCAAAGCCTAGTGTATCTACTCTTCTGAAGTGGGGACTCTAGAGTCGGCACAACGAGCAGGTGCAGACTTACTCTGAATCTGCAGCAGGGCAGTATCTCATACTTCCTCCTGTTAGTGAATGCCCTACTTATATACCCCAGCATTCTGTTTGCCCTACCATATGCCTTGCTGAATTTAGCTTAGTACTTACTTTCCTGCTGATAGTGACTCCCAAGTCTCTTTCTTCAGTACTTCTAAGCACCCACACTCCCACCATCAAATATTCAGTTCTAGGGTTTCTTAGCAATATGCGTAACATTGCACATTTCAAAGGGAACTGCAAACAAGGAAGTGCCACATCTGGAAGCATCACTGTCGAACAGTTTAAGCAAACTAGAAAAGACAGAAAAGTCACACCTGTGGCTATGGGAAAAAACATAAAGGGCAGGAACAGTCATATTTGTTCATTTACAAAGACACATTTTATTTTAAGTGCTAAGACGGGCAGTTCCAAAACAATCACCACTTACAGGCATGGTGCTATGCACCCCAATAGTGAAAATTACCATCAAGATGTAAATGTTTGACATTTCACTTGGTCACCATGAAGCTTCCTCTGAGATGTTTTTCTTTTTTTTTATATTTTCAAGCATCACCCGGCTCTTAAGTAGGTTAGGACTGATTAAGAATGAGCAGTATGTAGTGCTAGTGCAACTGTGAACTTTGAAGTAGCTCTCTCAATCCCTTCTATGGGGACTACCACCATTTGGGTTGGTATAAAGATGTGGTACCCTGGCAAGGGTTCCAGCCCCTTGAGGTGTTGCAGGGTTGGGGTCCTTGGACCAAAGGCACTTTAGGGAAGAAGGCCCAACCCCAAGGACAGAGAGGCACCACAGGACGAGGAGGCAAGGAAGGCATCAGTGAAAATCCTGAGCATCCAAAGGTTTTAACCATTTGGGGGCGGGTAACATAGTTGCCTGCTACCCTTCTGAATTACAGGCAATGCTCTTTAATTCAAAGGGTTAGTAGGCTCTCAAGTAGGTTAGGACTGATTGAGGCTATGTAGTATGAGTGCTTGTGCAGCTGTGAACTTTGGCTTATGCTCTGTTACGTGCTCTGACCCTGCTATGGGACAACTACCTGTTACGGTGTCACAGGGACGTGGTATCCTAATGAAGGGTTTCAACCCTTCAAGGTGTTACAGGAAGAGGGTCCCAGGACTGAAGCAATCTTAGGAAAGAAGGACCAAAAGTACAATGAAAGACAGACAAGCATAATGTTCCCTGAGGAGGACAGACAAAGCCAGACTGAGACCCAGACCCAGGATCACCACAAGCTACTCCAACTCCTGCAGAGACTACTGAATTTTGTGACCTTTGACATGGAGGAGAAAAAAACTCTATAAGGGAGAAATCTCTGAGGATCCAAGGCCTTGTTTGCCTTGCCTCCAGGCTAGGAACAAAATTAGTGACTGCTCAGCTACTGCAATTTAGAAACCCAAGTAAGGGAAGTTTTAGAGGAAGGGCTTTCATTCTATCCCTTTAATGGGAAAGTTGTGGGGTGCTGCAAGTCAATCTCTGCAGCTAGAGGAGGTTCCCACAAAGTAGGCCCACCCCAAGGCAGGAAGGAGGAGAGAAACCACTGAAGATGCCCACCTGACATCCAACTGAGGGAGGCCTGGGGTGAAACTGAACCCTTGAGGGCCAAGGCATGAAGTTGGGCCCTTGAGGTGCATAGAGTTTGATAGTTACATGATCTTCACCCTTGAGGGTCAGGGAAGGAAGTAGGATAGACCAGGTGCACCTTGATTTCTGTAGGGAAGAATAACTTTTGAAGGTGCTACCAGCATGGTCTGCACAGCTAAAGGAGACCCCAAGGACTTAGAGGGCCCACCTTTTGGCAGCTGAATACTTAAATGCTACATCAGCTGATGCCACTGAGTCAATCTACATAGCTAGCATTACCCCCAGAGCACAGGACATTCTCACTGAGGCAGAGAGATGAGCACCCGGCACAAGATGAGGGACCCACCTTGAAGGTGCTGGCTTCAAGAGAGCAGAGTAAGACTGTTAGCTTTTTGGAGAGGAGCCCTGGAGACCCATATATGGTCATGGCTGGCCTGTGGGCATTGGAAGTTTGAGAGCATGACTGTAAAGGAGGCCGATGGTGAAGCCTGATGGCCATAGACATGAAGACAGATTGAATGAGACCAGCTAGACTGATGACTTGAGCTGGTACTGTATGTGACTACTGTAGGTATGACTGAGGTTGCACGACTATTAACACTGACTGAATGGAGTAATGATGGTGATGCATGCCAACCAATACCTTAGAGGGAGGAACACAGAACATAATGATTGATAATGTAAATGGGAAGGCAGCAAGTTGCCATAGCTGAAATGCAGAAAAGAATGGCATGGTGTCATTACCTGTTTTCTCAAGAGTCCAAACTGAGGGCATAAAGTAGCTGACACTAGGATTCAGTGGCAGACATGCTGTGAGCCACTTGAAATGATGCTCTAGAACTTTAGGTTGGTTACCTGACATGGGCCACCATAGGCTAGCTCCCAACTTGCCACCTGCTTAACTACCCAGCTGTGCTTTAGTGTCCCAAAGAAAAAAACACACAGTGGCATCCAGGTGGCTCCAGATGTGCCCTGGGTTGGAGGAATGAGAAGGGAAGACACAAGGCATGGGATGTGTGAGAGGCCGAGGAGTGCAGGGTGGCGATGGGGCAACCCATTGGGAGGGCAGAGCCCAAGAGCCAACTCAACAGAAGACAAAGAGGGGCAGCAGGAGGCCATAAATAGAGAAGGAAGGATGTCCAGAGGCAGCTGAGTGGCGCCATGGTAGGGGAAGGGATGGCAGGCTGTCAGCAGCACAAAGAGAAAAGTCCAAGCATCGAAGGATACTTGGGCATGCATTATTTAGCTGCATGGAGAGGAGCTTGGCATGGTCATCCACTACCCTCTGAACTATGGGCAAAGCCCTTCAATTCTTGAAATCACATTTAAGTTGCCACATCTTAGAACACTTCTCCAGCCTTTCTAGATCTTTTATCATGCCCGCTTTTGCTCCTCTGTATTCCTCCTCTCACATATATTGGTGCTGTCAGCAAACAGACATCTTGCTCTGAATA
Source organism: Neoceratodus forsteri (assembly GCA_016271365.2). Lineage (NCBI taxonomy): Eukaryota > Metazoa > Chordata > Ceratodontiformes > Ceratodontidae > Neoceratodus > Neoceratodus forsteri. The sequence goes on along the minus strand of CM057453.1, from coordinate 1,300,930,551 downwards.
CCCTCTGCTACTGTATGTCTCAAATGAAAATGTTGTGCAACACAGCCCCAGGACCAATCCTGTGATGCTGCACTGCTTTAGAGATTTGAATAACTTCAGAAACATAGAAAGATAGAATTTGTTAGCAGTTAAGGACTGATTGGCCTCCCTAGTTTGCTCGTTTTGTCCCTGCCTGTATTGTCACTGAAGAACCTACCTGATCTCCAGCTACTTCCACCCCTGCTTTCCTAACAAGATTCCTCCATGCCTATCCCATGTGTGCCTGAATCCCATCACAGTTTTGCCCCCATCACCTGTGTTGGAAGACTGTTCCAGGAATCCACCACTCTTTCAGTGAAGAAACTTCCTCACATCCCTTCTAAATTCCCCTTCCACCTTTCCAGCTTCATTGGGTGCAGCCTTGTTCTTGTGCACCTTCTGTTCTGAAAAATATTCCCCTCCTGTACCTTATTCACCCCCATGAGGTACTTATAGGTCTCCATTAAGTTTCTCACCACCGATGTTAGACTGACTGGTCTATAGTTGCCAGCAGGACTACATCTGCCCTCCTGCAGTTCTCCGGAACCATTCCTGTTTCCTGTGAGTTTCTGAATAGGGCTGTCAGAGGTGCAGCCAGTACCTCCCTGATCTCCCTCAGTGCTCTTGAATGTACCCGTTCTGGCCCCACAGCCTTATCCACTTTTAGATTTGCAAGTCCTCATGGGACTGTTTCCTCTGTGAATGGACTTGTGTCTATCTCCCTCCCCTCAGTGTTCCTGTTGCTACTATGTGGTCGATCCTCTCCCTCCAATGTGAAGACTGAGCAGAAATATATATTCAGGATAGCTGCTCTTTCCTGATCCTCCTCTTCATAGTCTCCCCCTTCCTAACCTCACAATCCTCCCATTATCTTCCTCTTTCCACTTGTATATCTAAAAGGTCTTGTCCCCTTTAGTTACCACTTTGGCTATCCTTTCCTCTGTTTGCTCCTTTGAGACCCTCACTGCCTTACCTGTTTCCTCTGCTTTCCCTGGTATATCTCCCTATATTCTCCCTTCTGCCTCTCCATGTACCTTCTGAATGCTGCCCTTTAGCCTTTACCTTGCAGTCACTTCCTGGAGAACCATAATGATCTCTTTTCCTCCTTTTTGCTCACTTTTTTCATGCAGAGGTTTGTTGCCTTCACCATGCCATCCCTTAATTTGGTCCACTGTTCCTCCACCCTTTCCAGACAATCCCCATTAGGTAATCTCTGAAGCATTCACCCATTTTTAAAATCTGCCCTCCTGAAGTCCAGGACCCTCTCTCTTGTGTGGTTTGCCTCTGTTTCCATCCTTATGTTAAACTGCACTGTATGGCAATCATTTTCCCCAGGTGGCATCCCATGTTGTTGTTTGTAATACTGTCCCTGTTAATGAGCTCCAAGTCCAGTACTGCCCTATCTGAAGTGGCCTCTCTGACTAGTACCTGAGAATGGCCCCTGCAGGAAGTCTAGGATGGCCATGCCTAGCTGAGGCCATGGCTGGGAGGCTCCAGTCTATATCCAGTGATTGAAGCCCCACCAGCAGCACCTTCCCCTTTTCTGCCATTATGCTGATGGCTTCAACCATTGCCTTATCCACTTCTTCCTCCTATGTTGTAGATCTGTATATCAGTATATCCTTTAGGTACTTAGTGGTTTGGCTTGACCAACACCTCAGCTTCTCTGGTCATGTGGATGCCATACTGAAGAAACTGCACCCCAAGCTTGGTACATTATACAGGAACTGGAGCTGCCTCCCACTACCGGCTAGACGGAACTTGTCCAGAAGATGATCCCATGTATTTTTGACGGGTCTAGTACGATTTTTCAACATGTAACTGCCGGATGCATATTTTTCCCAATGCAAATTCCGACTTTCATCTTGCCATTGGGTGTTTTTACCAACAATCGAAATGCCAGTAAGTACCCTGCTTTTTCCTGCCACAAACACTGAAGAACTGGTTAATGCTTTAAAGTATATCATATGAATTTCTGGCGCCTTTTCTGGCATATAAGAAACAACCAATGGCCAGCTCAGTCGGGTGGAAAGGCCAATCAGCAAATGGCTGGAAAAGGTGCCAGAAAATCAAAGTGAAGTCAGCTTCTTGGGTAAGTGTACCTTTTCCTTGGTTGGGAGGGTAGGCAGGCGAGCGGGGCAGCTGCTAGAGATGAGCCATGCCGCAGCTGAAGGAGGAGTGCCTGGGCAGGGGCCCTTAATCTAAAGGGAGGGAAGGAGACAGAAGACTTATCGAGGACACGAAACATCACAAAGGAGCATAGAAACCATTGTTGCTTCTTACTTGGTTTGTTTGGAGCTAGACAATCATACTGCAGCACCCAAATTCACAATCGCTATGTGTTCACCGCTATCTGTTTTTCTAATATTCCTATCAACTACACTGCAATGTGATGCCATGTTCTTATAGTCAGATACAAGTTTTAAATCAATACAGTAATATGAAAAGGTCAGAGGAGAGAGAAAGAGAGAGAGAGAGAGGAGGGGGAGGGAGACACAATAGAGTAGAGTTACTTATGGGGAGATACAGTAGCACAAAGAGTAGGTTGCGGGTGTTCGTGTAAAGGAGTACAGAAAGCATCAAATGCCCTCAAATGCCCCACACCACTAAGGCAGATCATGAGAAAGATGTCCCATCTTGCACAGTTAGTAAATATTATGTACCGAGTTGGGCTAACTATTGTCGGGATAGCAACCTTGACAGGACAACAGAGTCTGGTTAATTATTGATGGGATAGCAACCTGATGAGACAACAGAGTCGGGCAAAATATTGTCGGGCATCAAGTGTCAAGAAATGTATGGATCCATTTTTTGACTACTGTGATGTAGTCTACAGTGCCACTCCCAAGTCTTCCTAATTAGACTGGACATGCTTTTAACTCCTTCTGTCGCTCAGCCTAGATTCCTTCCCTTGCACACGCCACTGTAATCTCTACCACTCCTGGCTTTTCCTCATTAGAAAATCGCCTCACTTCCATTACATCAAATTCGTGTCTAAATTTTTGTTTAGTATGCTCTCTCCATATCTTACTTCCTTTCTCTCTAGCCTCCCTCACCCGACCATTCCCTTAGAGCTTATGACTCTCGTCTAATGGTAGTTCTTTGGCGGTCAACCGCTGTAGGCCAGATGGCCTTCTTGAATTGTGTCCCTAAACTATGGAACACTCTTCTTCACCAGATTAGCCACTCATCCTCCCCCATTCCATCTCTTCAGCTCTACAAAACTTCCTCCCTGTAAACTATACCTGTGGCTAATTCCCTTTCCCGTTATCATTAGTCTGCTCTTTTCTCCTGCTAGCTGAATCAATGCTATTTAGTCCCTTCAGATAAAGCTGGTACAAGAGAAGGCAGAACTTATCTGTTCCATCGAGTTTGTTGGCAATTTATATTTCATTTCTGCACTTAAATTGTATCTTACCTTCTATAATCTTCAATACTGTTAACACTGTCATGCTCCACTGTATAATTTGTACAAATGTTTTGGTTGGATGTATGTATATATCTATGTGTTCCTGATACCGATTCCCCAGGATACACTGTGAGACTAGCAACTTGTTGTTCATTGTGCTCTTCCTGGTGAAACATTTCAATAAATAAATAAATAAAATAAATATATCACCCCAATGCAAACAGTGGCTCTGGCTACTGTCTCCAGGGTGACCACAGCACCTCCAACCCATCCTTTACCCTAAGTTTCCTTGCATTTCCATCACTCTGATACCCTCCCTCACATAACACAGTCAAGACAAATAGCTGGCACTTGAGGACAGGATAGTTACCTGTTTAAAATAATTCACAAGATACGGGTTGCAAATCCAAAGGCATCTATTGAGGGAGAACAGGTACTAAAACACGGTGCTGCAGTGAAGTCACTAAGTCACAACGCATCCTTTCCTTCCTGAACTGAGTGTGGCTTGGTATGTTCATGTCCCAGTCATGGCTCCCTGGTCACCACGACTCATTCAATCCACAAGATTCATGTCACCATGATGGCCACCATGATGGCCTCCAGGTATGGAATTTTATAACTATGGCTAACCACTGGTTGAATTAGCTCAGCGTATTTGTTCCTAGGAGGCCCCATTTGTGAATGTCAAATCCACAGAAGAACTTCACTTGGACAGCCTATAATGATGCTAGTATTCTACTTTATTCACCCATGTGCTGACTGTAAAATAAATACAGCAAATAATCCCAACTGTTAACCATACAGAGGTTCCAAACAAATGCCCTGGTGCTTCGCCTGTGAAGACAGCTCTCAGGGAATGCCCTAGGCAGTACACCCATATAGTTTACTGTTACACAGACATGGCTTTAAATAGCCTTCTTCAAACAAGGTGGCTACGTCTGTTAACATCAAATATTCCTGACCCACTTAGGTTTGGTAACAAAAGGGAGGCACTATATCAGTGTGAGCTGCAAATGCAACTAAAGGGGTTATCTTTCATGCACACTGAAAATAGAAAGTGAAGATAGAATCTATGTTTAGACCACGAGGTTTATTGGACTTTGCTGTGCTCTTTGTCATGTAAGTGCAAGACTGTATCCCACACCATACAGTACTTCTTTTTATATTGTATGTCACCAGTTGAGATCTGATTATTATACTCTTTTTATGCTATAAATGTACTCTTCAATGCATAGTTCTAAAGCCAAATGTGTCATCATGAAAGCATAGTATGCAGCTCTCATTTGTTTTATACTTTGATTTGTAATAATGGCTGTAAATTTCCTTTTGACAGGTCTACTAAAATTATAGAAAATCCTGGAGTCATTGTACCATAATTTAATATAACAGGGAACATAGCTCAATAGTTGTGAAATGTCATCACAGAAATCATTCTGCTCATCTGATTTCTAGACCATAAAATTCAATTTCTTGTTCCTTGAATTGGATTTTCAGAAAATAAAGGACAGAAAGGAACATTTTTAAACAGGGACACTAAAAAGACTGGAATGGGTTATTTACATAATGAATATTGCATGCCAGCGTATAGCTATTGCTAGGTAATTTCACTAACAATTGTGTGTACTGTAATGTAGGTAACTAATTGAATTCCTGAAAATAAAGGACAGAATGGAAACAAAGTTTTTAAATAGGGACTGTGACAGGGTAGCCAACTGGGCAGCTTCTTGAGGAACACTCACAGAGACAACACTCTGGACGTCAATTTAAATTAAATGAAAATTGATTTACTTTTGAAAACACAAAAGAAATAAACAAAAAACAAACAAATAGCTTGCATTTAGCCTTACAAAATGATTCTTAAGTTCAGTCTCTGGCTTTATCTAAAAGAAGAGAAAGAAATCTCCTTTTCCCTTGTTCATCTTTCCCTTTATTAGGCTCAGGTGTTGTTTGTAACCGCCCCCAACACTCCTCCTGCTCCTTAGGGACAGGCGACAATTAGAGCAAGCAGTGCATTGATATCTTAAACACTCATCTCTTAAGCAAGAGGGATTCGGTTCAAATCCCTTCCTGGTCCTGCCAAACCTGTGCAGCTAAGGGTCTGTGGTGTGGTTGCAGGCGTGGGGAGCATGATGGACATAAACTCCAACACATACCCTCTCTCTCGAGCCATGCCCATGGCATGCTCAGAAAGGGCCATCAGAGAACCACCCTCTCTTGATAAATAATGTCCATAGCATGCTGGGCACCTGCCCTGTGGTGTGCATCAAGGAAAATGGCTGCAGTGCCTAAAACCAGCTGGTAACATGAGCACTGGTATACCACATAGAATTTAACCACCTGGGAGGGCATAATCAGTGACAAGGGTAAACTTTCATCAAGGCAAGCAGTAGCACAGGGCAGCCACTGTCCACTTTGCTGCCAGACTCTCCTTTCTAGGGTAGCATAATGCTGTTTCTGGGAAGCAGCTACAGAGATTAATATAGGATGGGTAAATCCATCCTCAAATTGTTCGTGATAACATTACCCCCAGCTCCACCTAAGAGCATCTGTGTACAAAGTTAAGGGTTGAAATCCAGACTTGAATGGCTGACCTCTCACACAGCACATTTTTGATGGCCTAAAATGCTGTCTGACAAGCAGGTGAGCAACACACTCATTTGGGGTGGCCTTCTTGGTCAGGTCAGTCAGTAGAGCAACAAGCACCAAGAATTCTTGAATAAATTGGCAGTAATGCCCCTCAAGTCAAAAAAGACCTAACCTGTTTCTTGATAGTTGGAGGGGCAATCAGCTAGGGCCTTTACTATGTCAATAATTGTGCATACATGGATGTTAGCAAACTATGTACCTCAGGTTCCAGTCACTTGTTGGGAAATGCCCATGTCCCAGTGAGTGAGTGAGTAGTGGAACAGCAAAGGAGTAGAACAGGTACTGGTGTCTTAGGCATCAGCAGGAATCCACAGGAGAAAGCAGGAAGCATCAAGAGAAAGGGTAAATGGTAGCAGGCAGGCCACTAGTGGATATAGGAGGGGCACCCTATCAAGGGTAAGGTGAAATGAGGTTTCTAGTGGGGCACTAAGGAGAAAGATCTAAAAGTAGTAAAGAGGCAGAGGGAGCAGGAGGAATTTAAAGAAGGTAGTAAAGCAAGGGCAAAAGGAAAGTTAGGAGACACCTTATCTGGGGCAGGGTGATACAGGAAAGACTGCTACAGAGGTCCAAGGAGGAAGAACCAAACAGAGGGACATGGTACAGTAAGGAGCAGGAGGACTAACAAATAACCCCAAATGGGAGTGGTGGCATGCAGTGAGTGCACCACAGCAGTTTTCAGGAGACATTCTGGTGACTGAGCTGCTGCACCATATGCACATGCCTCTCTGCGTTGAGGAGGAGGTCACTAGACTCAGGCCAAGTTGTCCAGGATCAAGTTGGCCTCTCCCTCATCCAGGGGCCACCATGCCCACTGCCACTGCTCTAGAGGATGCCTAGGGAAAGAGGGCCAGCTGAACAGTGGTGGACTCCATGAGGGTGGGGTGTGGCATAACAGTGGCACATTCCTCTCCCAGTGCCACTATACAACTCTTTCACCATTCTAGCAGGACAGGACTGCCAAGAGTTTTCACCCATAGTAGTGACAGTAGAAGAGGTGGGGTCCCCCAAAGGGGGGTACCCAAAGTGAGTGGCAGAGGACCCCAACGGAAGAATAATAAGCAGCTCTGGTAGGGGATTTCGTTATTAAGGGATAGATTTGGGAATAGGGAGGTGGAAATGGAGGTAAGGTGCCTCACCTGGTGCCACTGCTCAGAGCGATGGTCAATGGATCCTAAGGATTGCTAGCACTACAAGGAAGGATAGAGCTGGATGTCATTGTCCACCCGGGGACCAATGACCTAGCTAGGGATGCAGCTGGATGGTTCAAGGGGAGTCTGAGGGATCTGAGGGAGGGCCTAAGATAGAAGCACACATGGTGACCTTCACTGAGCTGCTACTTGTATATATCCAAGGGGAGACCAGGGAATTTCACATCAGGACCTTCAACTTTTGATTGAAAGAATGGTGCAGAGAGGAGGTTCAGCTACATTGGGGACCAGGGACCAACCTGGAAGGATGTGGGTCTGTACAAAGGTGATGGCTTTATCTATTTAGGATTGGAACTGCAGTCCTCAGTGGATGGTTTAAATGTTACTTTGACAAACATTTAAACTAGCTGAGGTGAGGGGAGGACAGAGGAGGCATATACCTCCCACAAAATGAAGCAGGAGAGAAGGAGAGTCTGAGGAGAAAACTCCTCCAGGAAAGTTGTTTAAGGCAAAGAAGGGAACTGGAGACAATGCAGAAAGTAACAAACATAATAATATGAGTGGGGAAATGAGGCAGAGGCAAAGGGACAGGGGTTACAAGCAGGGTGGGAGAAAGATGTGGAAGCCAGGTGAGCAAATGCAAGAGTCTTGGATATAACATTGCAGCTCTTGAAACTAGCATGGTGGAGGCGAGACCTGGACACAGTGGCCATCACTGAGTCATGGTGCACAGAAAACAATGACTGAAACATGGCTACACCAGGGTACACACTGTGGAACATGGACAGCTGGTTCTGATTTCAATATGATATTTTTCTGCAATATAAAATATGTAAGGAGGGTCTGTCAGGAGGAAATACTGTCTTGTTGGAATTGATACATCAACCCCCCAGGGATAAGTTCAACGGACAGGAGGTAGCTTAAACTGCAGATATCTGAAGTGTAATTATCTTGTTAGTTTGTTTGAAGGCAGGAACAAGATGTTGTATCCATTCATGACATCCTCAGGGAAATCTTTGATTTGACTAGTTGTCATAAGAAAAGGACATATGCATTTGTTTGGGGTGGCTACCAAGACAGTTAGCGATTACATCAAAGAGGCTTTGATGTTTGTGTGAAGCAGGTCCCAGACTGGTTCAAGAAGTCCAATATGCATGTGTTGGGCGGTGTCATCTAAGGAAGCCAGAATTACATCAAAGAGGCTTTGATGCCTGTGTGAAGCAGATGACAGACCGGTTTTGGCAAGTCACATTTATGTCACCTATTATTTTTTAAATATCTTAGTAGGACATCCTGTGTTATAAAATATGAATTTTAATACACCAAGGCAGAGTTAGGTGACCTCAGGAGAAGATCGTCCTCAAGACTGCTTTTAAAAATACTGAGCAGACCTTACAGAGTGACATTTATTTTCTGGCTGAGAGAGAGAGAAATATCGAAGCTCTGAAAGATTAAGAAAGTAAGAATACAATTAGCAGGACCAGTCTGAGTGTATGGATTGTAGAATTTGCACTTTTAAACCTGTTTTGTTTTTAAGACTGTATGTGTGGGGATATCTTGTTCTGTATTTTACTGTTTTCCTATTTTACCTATTTTAAAGTAAAGACATACATTTTAAAACAGAAACTGCCTGGCGTGCCTTGAAACTTCTTTTTATGTAAGTGAAGCTTAGATGGTTATAGTTGACACTGTGCAGGAGCTTATTGTGGTACCAAACTGGGAAACAGATAAGAGTTCTTGAGGTCTTGCATAGAGTTCTATGGGTTCATTTTGAAATACCTGGTTAGGTGCCCGTGAGGCAAGATATCTACTCCCCCGAAGACAGAATTATTTGAGCCTGACAATTAGATACGCTAACAAGAGGTTATCAGTTTGAATCCCTCCAGAACTTGGGACTAAGGTGACTCAAACCCACAAACAGACAAAGAGGTTACCTTGTTCTGTTCACTGTTCCTAATTCTACCCTCAGAGGTTGGCACTTTAGGGGTAGAGCCTGACCTGCTGAGTGGGGCTGTAATACACACAATTCAGGAAGGATAGTGAGGGAGGAAAGATGGGGGTTGTGTTATATGTCTGGGCAGATATCAAGGTAACGGAAATGAAAGGGGGTAAGAGGGGCTTGAGGCATGGCGGGTTACACTGGAGACAGCTACTGGAGCTGCATTCACACTGGGGTGATTTATAGACCTCCAGCACAGGGAAGACCTAGACAAAACAAGCACTGGTCACAGCTGATATGGCTGTGGAGAGCTTTTGGGATGCTTTACCCATTATTTCTAATAAATTTGCACAATGCAGATATGCTGAGAGAGCAGTTTCAATGTGGTCTTCCTTTTATAAATTTTTACAATGTGTTTTCCTAGAATATGCCTGCTGATTGCTATATGTTTAGCCTGGATAGTTCACAGAAAACATGACATCTTATTTTCAGTGGGGCTGTACATCTACACAATATTATGCAGCATTGCATAAAATCAGCACACACTGAAAATGATATTTATCTGGACTAGGCTACCTTGAATAAATACATTATAAAAATGGCAAAATCATGACCCCACTGAAAACAAGATATTGCATCTAATCTGGGATATCTTGAGTAAATACAATGCAAAAATGTAAAATGAAGATCACAATGACAATGAGATGTACTGTAGCATCTCCCCAACGCTATCCAGGATACAAAATATGGGATAAGAAATATTTAAAGAGCTAGTGGAGCCAAAATAGGCAGACAGGAAAATAATACAACTTTTAAGTAGTTTTCCTTTTGCTCATCAGAAAGTATTCTATGTGATAATATTGTGCTGGATGTGTGGAACAGCTCTTAGCCTGGCAGCTGACATAGCTTTCTCTACTGCTTCATGCTACATCATCAGTATTGTGATGTCACTGACTGTGACATCACAGGTGGGATAACCTGGCAGTCACTCATTTGCTGTTCCTAGGTAGCAGTGATGTCACAGTCATTGAGGTCACAAAACTGATGATATAGTGTGAGGCAGTAAAGTAAGATATGTCAGCTGCCAGACTAAGAGCTTTTCCACACATCACCTACTAACATCAGGTAAACAATTGTCTAATTAAACAAAAGGAAAAGAAAAGTATATCAGATATAAAAGGTAATTGTTAGCTGCTTTTAAAATCTTATATTAATTTTAGGCAGTACACTAGTTCTTAAAAGAAATCTACTTTAGACTGAACTTCACAGTGTTCACTGACATAAACAGTTTATTGTTTTATAATATATTAGATTGCAGTATTTATTTTGAATGTTGTGGCCATGAGGATGGTGTTACAAGCGTGTGTGTGTGTGTGTGTTTGCTGTAGTTCAATACATTTTCCCTCCAAAAGCAAATGCCTGCTGATTGTTATGTAATCAACCTGGATAATTCACAGAAGACCTGGCATATGTCTGAGACAGTACTTATCAGATAGTGTCTTAAGAGGTTAAACAAAACCCAGTGTAAATCATTTGTTCCTGGGAAAGGGTGACATTTATGGGTATGAATCTTTCTTGAAAGACAATAGTTTCAAACTGAAGCTAATAGCAAGAAAATGTTTAAATGCTAAGTATTTAAATGTGCAGTTGTTGCTTTTCAAGGAGTAAACAAATCTCCAGTTTAATAGGCAGCCAATATTTAGTAAACTCTGGTTATCTGAACATCAGGGAATTTGCCAGCAGATAAAGTCCTAGAGGTCTATCAAGTCTGCTCCTCGAATGTGCAGCTAGCACCCTTATTCTGCAGCTGCCCCTCCCTCCACGCTCCCCTTCATTAACCCTCCCTTGTCCTGTCCCATCCTTGTTTGAAGCAGTCCACTGTTCTACTGCATACCACTTCTGCAGGTAATGCATTCCACCCAGCCACCACCTCTCTGTAAAAAGTGTCTCCTCATCTCCCTCCTGAACCTTCCTCGCTCCAGTCTCATATCATGGCCCTGGTGGCCCTCCCTCCTTACTTTGAACAGCCCCTCTGTACCTGTCTTGTTTATTCCTTTCATGTATTTAAAGGTTTTCAATCATGTCCCCCTGTCTCCTCTCCTCCAGTGAGTACATGTTCAACTCCTTCAACCTCCTCTCATATGATAAGTCCCCAGACCCTTGATCATCTTTGTCGCCCTGCGCTGCACTCCCTCCAGTAACTTAATGTCCTCTTCAGATACTGACGCCAGAACTGCACACAGTACTCCAGGTGTGGTCTAACTAATGACCTATACAGTGGCAGAATCACCTCCTCCTCCTCGAGGATATACCTCTTGCACATACAACCCAGCATTTGTTGGCCTTTGCAGCTGCCTTCCTACACTGTGCCGAGTTGTTCATTGACCCTGTGATGAGCACACCCAGATCCTTCTCCTCCTCTGTCTGGGCTAGCTGCACTCCCCTAGCTGGTAAGTCCTCCTTGGGTTCTTCATCCCAAAATGCATCACCTTGCACTTTTGGCATTAAAGCCCAGTTGCCAGGTGTCTGACCAGGTTTCAAGCTTTGCCAGATCATCCTGCAACCCCTGCCATCCCCTAGGTCATCCACCACCGCGCCAACCTTGGTATCATCAGCAAACAGACTGATCTTGCTCTTGATGTCCCATGATATGTCTGCAATGAATATCCCAAACAACACTGGTCCCAACACGAGCCCTGTGGGACACCGCTTGTCACTGCCCTTGGGTGTGAGGCTCCCACCCACCACCACCCTCTGTTGCCTTCCCTGCAGCCAGTTTCTACCCATCTCACCAGCATTGCACCTGCCCCTGTGCCTACTAACTTCCTTCCCAGCCTTCCATGTGGCACTGGGTCAGATGCCTTACTGAAGTCCAGATACAGGACATCCACTGCATGTCCCTGTCCAGTTGCCCTAGTTACCAGTCATAGAACTCGACCAGGTTGGTTTGGCAGGATCGGCCATGTATGAAGCCATGCTGTCTGCTGTCCTGTAGTCCTTTGGCCTCTAAGGGCTACCAGCCTCTCCTTCAGGATAGTCTCCATTAGCTTACCCACGATGGATGTGAGGCTCACTGGTCGTAGTTTCCCGGTTCATCCTGGGGCCACTCTTGTGTAGGGGCACCACATGAGCCATCCTCCAGTCCTGAGGTACACACCCGAATGTAGTGAGGCATTAAATAGGTCTGCCAAAGGTCCAAGGACCTCTGCCAGCTCCTTCAGTACCCTGGGTGGATGCCATCTGGGCCTGGTGCCTTGTCCACCCTCAGTGCCTTCAAACCCTCTCGAGACTCTGCCCTCCATGATTTCCCGTCTGTCACCACTTCCCCCCGTCTGCCATTTCTCCCATCTTGGGTGTCACCCCTCTTCTCTTTAGTAAATACTGAGCAAGTACTCATTTAGTGCTTCCGCCTTTCGTCCTACTTCCACCCAACCCTCTCCTTCCTAATCCTTACTATGTGGTCCTTACAGCTCCTTTTCTCCTGATGTACTTAAAGAAGTCCTTCTCCCCTTCTTAATGCCTTGTGCAAGCCTGAGTTCCGTAGATGCTTTGGCTCCCCGCCACTGCCCTTGTCACCTCCTTGATTCTGTCAAGTACTCCTCTCTGTCCTCCCCCCTCCTGTTTTCTTGTATTTCCTAAAGGCAGCTCTTTTCCTCCTTACCTTTTCCATGACCTCCTTGCTCAACAAGCTCGGTTTCTTAGCCCTAGCCTTCTTGCTCTGGGCTTTGCAGCAGGTTTTGGTTGCCTCCACTATCCCCAACTTTATGAGCTCCCATCTCTGGTTAGTATCCACTACTAGATTGAATTCTGGCCAGGTACCCTTTACCACTTCCTCCATCCTCCCAAAGTCAGCCCTCCTGAAGTCCAGCACTCTTGTGCCAGATTCCACTCCTTCCTTGCCCATATCCAATGTGAGCCATACTGAGTGGTGGTCACCCCTGACAGCGTCCTCCACTGTAAGTTCTCTCACAAAGTCCCATTTGCCAGCACAAGGTCAAGGGTATTCCCTAACCTGGTTGGTTCACTGACCATTTGCAGCAGGAAGCTGTCCCGAAGGCATCCAGCAGTACCTGCTCCCTTCTGTTCCTGGTTGTTGGGGTGCTCCAGTCCACTCCTGGCATGTTGAAGTCCCCACAATCACCACACTACCCTTCTCACAGGTCCTCCTGATCTGTCCCGCTAGTTCCCTGTCTAACTCCTCCATCTGAGATGGTGGCCTGCACACCACTCCATTCTAAGACTCCTATTCTTGGAATCCTGGATTTGCACCCAAAGTGACTCTGTACTACCTCCTCCCTTCCTCCCTTACACACTTCAGTCCTTCCTTCACATAGTGCCACCCCACCCCTCCTTCCCAGTCACCCTGTCCCTACAGAAATAACCTGTACCCTGGTACAGACAGGTCCCAATCATTATATTGGGTAGCCCATGTTTCGTGATAATGCAATGTCCACCTCTCCCTCTGCCATGAGAACCTGCAACTCTGCAGTTTTCCTCCCAAGGCTCCTAGCATTAAGGGTAACCACCTTCCACCCTTTCCCCTCCTCCCATCCTGCCCTCCTTTCCTAGCATCACCAATAGTACTTGCCATTTGTCCTTTGTCACTGTTATGAGAGTAGCTCATATGATTCCCAACCTGTGGTCTCTACATCTCTTTCCCAACTGCCACCCCCACTCCTAGTTTAAACTCCCAACTTCCTCTATATATTCTTCCATCCTCTGCTTCAACACTTTCTTTCCTTCCTCACTCAAGTGTAGTCTGTCCTTGGCATAGAGACTACTGTCCTCCCAGGTCCCTCCCCACCCCCAACAGCCCATACCCTTTAGCACAACACCAGGTTCTTAGCCATCTGTTAAATTCCTCTATTCTCAGCTTTCTTGTTGTGCTTGCCTTTGGCACCTGAGTGATCATGGAAAAAGTTACTGATCTTCCTGCCCCTCACATAATTGTGCTAGTTCCTCAAACCTCCTCTGGACTATATCCACTGTCTTGTCAGCCAGGTCATTTGTCCCAAGATGTATAATTAAATGAGGCTTGTCCCTACCCCTTCTAGCATATTTCAGAACAGACTGTCCCACCCTTTCGCTGTCATCCCTGACATGCCTCCACCAATACGACTATGCCTCTCCGCCTTGCTACCCGCCTAACTCCTCTTAGTATTGGGTCCCCAGCACTAAGATTCCACCCCTCTTACTCCTGCTTGCTTCCTTTCATCTCCCTCCCTCATTTCCAGCTCCTCTTCTTCCTCCTGCATTATTATGCCTTTTACCCTGTTGCAGTTCTCCCAGCAGAACTTCCCCACTCCAGTTTGGTCCAGGCATTTATCAATTACTCCTCTAATTCATCACTTCCCTCCTCCACCTTCTTCCTCGCTAGCAGTGCAAAACTATTTTCTGAAGATCCTTCACAAATGCCTGCTCCTCTCTCTCTGCATAGTAACCTGTTCTCTCCTTTCCACTCCATGACTTTGCCACTTCTTCGCCTCCCTCACAAGTCCCTATTGCCTCCTTCCATTTGACTTTTGTCTCTGACCTGGTTTCCCGGCAATCGTTCTTCCTGGCCTGGGCCCTTTTGTCTCTGTTTCCCTTCTTCTGAGCCTCTCCTCACACCACTGTTGGCTTAAATTGCCCTCCCTCATCTCCCTTCTTCCTCCCTCCAGTATTAGGCTAACCCACCCCAATCTGCCTTGCCTGTCTTAGTTCCTCCTGCAGACCTCAATCTCCTTTCTTAGTTTTTCTATGTGGTTTGCACCTAAACATCCTCCCACTCTCCAGGCAATGTTTAGAAAGATTGGTGCACCGCAGTTGTTGCAACCTACTACCCTACCCATTGCTGTCGTTGCCCAGCTGACCCCCACCCTTCCAGATGCAGGATACCAAACCTCCCCAAGTCCCCACTCTCCCTCTATCAGTGCAAAACATTCTTTATTTCCTTACCTCCTTTGTTGCACATGTTTAGATATGTTGAGCAACTGCTTTTTATATTCCTATCCACTCAAAAATACTTTAAGTAGCTATTGCACAACCTTCTTCAACTCCTACTCCTCCTTTACCCAATGCAATAACTATTAAGTAGTAATAATGAAAGCGCCTAGAGTTGCATTTACTTCCCTTCCACTGAGAGAGCAGTCACCTCTTCACTTGCTGCAGTTCCTTTCCTGGATGTCTGCTTCTGTTATGACAGGTGCAAATCCTTTGCCTGTTTGAGAAGTGATGTCAGAACCCTAGTACAAAGGGAATAATTGACCAGAGGTGGGTGGGGTGAGGGGTTGAGTGGGTGGGACCAGCCCAAGTCTTCCAGAAACAATCAGGTAGCTGAGGCCTCTAGTCAGACAATTAGCACCTTCCCCACTCAAAGCTGCTGTTTCAGTTCCTAATGGCCATCTGATAAACAGCTTCTGTGGTGTCTCCAACATTCTAAACAGAAAAAAGCTGTTTCAGTTTCCTAATGGCCATCTGATAAGCAGCTTTAGTGCTGTCTCTAACATTCTAAACAGAAGAAGGGAGTATTTTATTTCATTTGGCATAGTGATTTACAAATACCTGGGGATCCTCCTTGACCAGGAGCTGTCCTATAAGCCTCACATTGACTCTCTAACTAAGACCATTCACCAGAGGACTGGACTCCTCTATTGCCTGGGACACTCTCTTTCTGATGAGGCTTGACGAGCTATCATCAATAGTACCCTGCTCTCTATCCTCCTCCTCTATGGGGCCCCCTCCTTCTGTCCCTTAGAGAACAGGAGCACGTAACTCTCTGTGCTCTACCATAGAGAGGCATGCTTTGCCACTCAACGACCCCCAGGAAGCACCACCACTGTGAGGTCCTGCAGACCTCCACTGGCCCACCCTATGGCACAAATTAGCATACTCCTCTATCTGCCTGACCTGACAAATTCTCCACCACTGGCCCTCCTCCCCACTTGTGTGGGCTGCTAACCAAGAGTCCACTGCCATGATATGAGATCCTCAGCTGGCCATCCCTGGACCTTCCACAGGTCTGCACCGATCAAGCAAGTATTCCTTTAAATATGCCCCGCACTTATGGAACACACTCCCAGCAAACCCTGGTCAATAGGCCCTTCTCAAGGCTTCAAGTCAGGCCTCAAAGTGTATCTCCTTGAACTCAACCTTTGCGGCTCTAATCGCTAGCCTCCACTCACAACTATGACCACTGTGTTCCATGCTTATTCCAATGAATGTGTCTACTATTTTTATTTATTTATTTTTTTATTTAAAATTTTGATGACGGGAAAGGCACACTGAGCCAAGGCTCATTTCCAGGAGCAACCCGGTAAGATTGTACAAGGAGTAATTGGTGAGGAACACAGGCGGTACACATAAACATTATTAACAGAAAGTGCAATACATCGTCTACACTATACAGTAAAAGACTTTGTGAGATAAGGAGAACAATATACATATTACAGAGAGTGCAAATACAGTGTCTAAACTATACTATAAAAGCTTAGCCAGGAGTGAGAGAGGAATTGAATGTCGGCTTAGGAACTGCAGCTATGGTGAGTGAGAGGGACTGAGTAGTGGCTCATCAGGCGATGGGAGCGTTAGAGCATTTAGGGAATGGTGGGCTTGGAAAAAGCCTGAGTAGCTGGGTAAAAGCAGGACTGGAAGGGACCATCGGAGGTTGGAGGGTAGAGAGTTCCAGATGTGGGGAGGTGGTATGAGAGGCTTCTTGACCTGAGAGAGTATGGGGAGGGGTTGGAAGGAACATGGGTCCCTGTGGTGAAGAGGGTAATTAGGTGAGGTCATTGTGATGAGGCGGAAAGTGAGATAGGATGGGAGGAGTCCAACCAAAATTTAGCTACGAAGGAGGCGCAGTGGATGGTTCTCCTGTTCTGAGAGTGGGGACAGGGAGAGGAGCTACAGCAGGCAGTGGTGTGTGGAGGGGAGTGGTGATGAATCGGCAGAAAGAGTTTAGGAGGATGTCCAGCTTGGAGAGGGAGGGGAGGGGCTGTGCCATAGACAATGTTTCGTAGTCTATCACTGGTAGGACTATTTTATGAACTATCTCACGGTGGGTGGGTAGCAGTAGGCAGGTTTGTGGTGATAGGGACAGCGAGCTTGGGCCGAGCTTAGTGCAGATCACCTTGACATGGTTGGAGAAGATAAGGTGGCTGTCCAGCCATACTCCCAGGTACTTAAGGCTGGGACTTGCTCAAGGGTGAGTCATCCAAGATGGTGAGCAGCTGGGGGGTTGGGAGGGTGGCCAAATTCTGTCTGGAGCCAAAGACCATGATGACCATTTTTTGCATTTAGAGTGAGCTGGTTCTTGAGAAGCCAGGATTGGATTCTGTTGAAATCGTGCTGAAGAATGGGGAGGACATTGTCATAGGAGGTGCCGAGGCAAAGATGACGGTGCCATCAGCATAGAGATGTACACTGGAGGAGAGCAGGATGAGGGAAGGTCATTGATGAAGAGAGAGAAGAGTATGGGGCCAA
The DNA here is from genome assembly GCA_016271365.2 of Neoceratodus forsteri. Taxonomy (NCBI): domain Eukaryota; kingdom Metazoa; phylum Chordata; order Ceratodontiformes; family Ceratodontidae; genus Neoceratodus; species Neoceratodus forsteri. Next base: position 1,300,912,931 of record CM057453.1, on the reverse strand, counting down.
GTATAGAGCCTTGGGGAATGCGGTTACGACTGGAAGAGGATAGGAGATTGAGTCATCTATTTGGACTGATTGTTGTCTGCCAAGGAGGTATGAGTGGAACCACTCGATGGTTGGCGAGGCGACATCAAGGAACTGAGCTTGTGTAGCAGCAGCAGGTGTGAAACAGAGTCAAATGCTTTTACCAGGTCAAGAATATAGCGGCTGTGATTTGGCTGTTATCCATAGCAGAGGATGGAGTCGGTTACACTTAGAAGGGTGGTAATGGTGGAATGGTGTTTACAGAAGCCGGATTGGACTGGTGAGAGAGTTGTTTGAGGAGAGAAAGTCTGACAGTTTAGACAGGATGAGGAATTCCTGGACTTTGGCTAGGGAGGGAGGAGAGATAGGGGCCTGTAGTTGCCTGGCAGGGAGGGGTCCCGCATTTGTGAAGAGTGATTTTGGCTGGTTTCCATCTTTTGGGGACTGTGGTAGTGGCTAGAGAGAGATTTAGTATGTGGGTCAGAGATGCAGCAATATGTGTTGCCAAGATGTGGAGCATTTTAGAGTGGTACCCGTCGGGGCTTGTTTAGTAGGGTTTAGTTAGGACAGTGCATTGTATGCTTCAAGAGATGAAAGGTGGAAAGACGAAACCTGTGGTAGAACGGAAAGGAGCTGCCGAGTTGGGGGAGGAGAGGAGGTGTTGGGGGACACAGGAGATAAAGAATTTGTTAAAGAGGTCTGCCATGGTGGCGTGGTCTGAGATGGGGTTGCCGTCAACTTTGAGGGTGGGGCATGCTTGTTTGGGGGTCTAGCAAGGAGTTGATCAACTTCCAGAAAAGCGGGTGGGTTTTGGTGTTGGGTGGTGTGTGCACAAAGTAGGCCAGATTTAGATTGCGGATGGCCTTAGAGCAGTAGTTTCTAAGGTGTTTATAAGATTGGAGGCGTGAGCTGCATGGGAGGTTTTGTAGAGTCTCAGGCTTTGTCCTGGAGCGACATAAGCTACGAGGTTGGCGGTGATCCAGGGGTGATGGTGGTGTTTGACCCTTGCTTTTTGTAGGGGCGTGAGAGTCCCATATGGTCAGGAAGATACTGCAGAAATTTTCAAGGGCGTGGTCAACATTTGACGAGGAGAGGGACCGGGAGCCAGTCGCATTTGCAAGGTCATACGGTATAGTGGTGTCATTTAGGTGGTGTAGAGGGTGAGACCAAATGAATTTGGGCAGAGAGGGCAAAGAGTGGATTTTGCGGATGCAGTAAGTGACACAGTGGTCACTGACACGTCGGAGAATATACCTGAGGCAGAAATTTGATGGGGATGAGAGATAAGATCTAGTCCAGGAGGGTGTGGCATTGGGACCGATGATTTAGATGTGTAGGTTCATGGATAAGTTGGGATAGGTTTAAGGCTTGATCCTTAGGGAGGTGGGTTTGTTGGAAGGGAGAGTCAGTCAAGGTTGAAATCTCCTAATAACACGAGTTCACCGTTAGAGGTTTTGGTATAGATCGGGGTGATGGCCTTGATGATGTGGTGGGATGAGGTCTTTGGAGGGGCATATAGAGCACCTATGTAGATGGGGTGGAGGAGGGAAGGATAGGCAGGCTACAATTGATTCATGGGAAGAGGGACAGGATTCATTCAAGATTATTGAGCACGAGTTGGAGTGCCTGACGTACAGTGCCACTCGCCTGCCTCGCTTTCCTCTGTCCTGTTGGAATATGTTGTAGTGGGAATGATGAGAGAAGAGTTAGGGATTTTGGCGGAGAGCCATGATTCCATGATACAGAGTATATCTAGATGGTATTCGGTGATCCAGACAGTTAGAGCATCCAGTTTGGGAGAAGGCTCCTGGCGTTAAGGTGAAAGAGGCAGAGCTCTTTGGGAAAGAGTTAGGGTTGGGGCATGGGGCAGACTGGTGGAGAGTGGGAGAAGAGGTGGTGGTTTGCCTGGGCACAGGCAGGCCTGGGTTTGGATGAATGTCTGTGCTATAAGTAATAGGAGGATGGAGTATGTGAGGAGGAGCAGGCTATGCTTGGAAGTGGAGGGACAGCGCTTGGGAGAGGCATGTGGAGGTTTAGGCAATGTAATAGAGTCTCTAGGTTGAGATGGTTGGAGTTGAGCAGGGATGGGTGGATGGAGGGAGGGTTGGAAAAGGTGGATGGGAGAAGGTTGTGGGGAGATAGGGAGAGGACAAGTGAGGAGAAAAGCATTTGGGTTGGGCACGAGGGTGTCGGAGGGGCAGTTCTTGGAGGAGGAAAGGGAGTTGGGTTCTTTGGTGGGAGTGGAGAAGGAGTGGAGAGTGGTAGATGGGGGTGCTGCGAGCATATCTGGAAAAAGGAGGCAGCATAATAAGAGCAGCTGCATTATGGCGCCCAGGTCTTTGCGATGTGGCTGTGTGGAGAAAAGGATAAAATGTGAGGAACTAGGTAATAGGAAATGGCCACTAGAGGGGTGAGTGAAGCAGAATGGAGACAGGAGGTGAGACTGAGCTGGGAAGATTGAAACTTGCGTCTCCTAGTGGCTAGATCTGATAATCTGCTAATGGGAAAGAAGCCTGATAGGTTTCTGCCACCACGTGACCGTGCCCATATATTCCGATGTCGAGCAAGGGTGGTGGTGGGGGTGTGGGGCAGCGATGCAAAGCATCAGCCCGGGGTGCCATTTGTCTTTTGAAAATGGTGCTGAAGCTCCGTCGCTGCCTTGCAGGTGACTCAGTACCTTGGGATCCGCATCTTCTGTCTGTGGGGATAACAGCACGACACACCTGCCCTCACAACCCTCGGTGCTCACGGACAGCCTTCTGGAAACTGTCTGGATCTGTGGGAGCAGGAGAAGGAGATACTTTAAGTACAGGTAGATAAAGGTGAGTCACAGGAGAAGGGGGTGTCATGATAACGATGGAGGGAAGGCTGGCAAATCTAAGTCCCTTTGAATTTATTCAAAAGCCTCCTAAGCTAGCAGCAAATTGTATTCGACTCACTAAGGCTAATTATGCTGGTGAGAGTTTGCGACTACTTTTCAGTTTTGTTTTTCTTCTTTTTTTTTTTAATTTTTCTCTGTTTTGCAGGCTTAAAGATTACTGAAAATAGCTACGTTTTGTAGTTTGTTAGTCAGTCATTTACTTTAGCTAAGTTTTGCATTCAGTTAGTCATTTACTAAGCACTACTGCTAAAATACAGGCACAACTTACTGTTCTTTAAACTAGAGGTTTACAGCAGGCTAGTGTTCACATCGAAGCAGAAATTACATTGCAGTAACTAGTAGTAAAAGTTTTAAACAATTAAAGGTGCTCAGCAGGCTAGTAGGAACCTTAGCATTAGACAGTGTTTTAACAGAAACTTTTCGATCAAAATGCCTTGTTTGAGAAGTAGTAAAACATTTTAAGCAATTAAAGGTGCTTGCAAGCTAATAGAAACCTTAGCATTAGATTAAAATGACTTGCTTTGGGTAGAGAAAATAGGCATATGAGACTATCAGCATTTGAATGACGACATAAAAACAATTTCTCTTTTGAAAATGGTGCGAAGCTCAAGTCGGCCGCATTGCAGGTGACTCAGTACCTTGGGGATCTGTGCCTTTGTCTGTGGGGAGGGCAGCATGCACACCCTCCCTTGTGACCCTCAGGGCTCATGGAGCCTTCTGAGCAGTCTGGATCTTGGGGATCTCCTTCTGTCTGTGGGAGGGGCAGTCTGCACACCCACCCTAGCGACACTGGCTCACGGAGAGCCTTCTGGCAGCAGTCTGGATCTGTTTGACCACTGTTACTCAATGTATAGTGCCTAATGTACAAACTGTATTGTCAACTGTAATTACTGTCACTCTTGTGTGTAATAATCCTAACTAATGTATCTTGTCTAATGTATGTAACCATTGTTTTATGTAACTAATCCCAGGGCCCCTGAAAAAGGGACCTCTGGTCTCAGTGGGCTTACCCAGTTACCAAAATTTAAATAAATAAATAATCAAAATTTATAGTTGTGGAAGGATACATTGAAATGTCTAAAAATGAGTTCCACGTTCCTCCATTTTCCAACTACAGACAGCTAGATGTCTGTAGGCACCACCACCCAGCCATAAAATGAGGGAAGCTGTTGGTAAGGTGGCAGATAAGGGAAGGTACTGCTGAGGGAATTCAGTCTACTAGATATTGATTGAGTCTCCTAGCCATGGCCTTGGCTAGAAGCAGGGTCATCCTAGACTCCCTGTTGGGGGTATTTCTGGGAGGCAACTAGTAAAGGAACCAACTTTTGAAGGTGCAGTACTGTGCCTGGTGCCTACAAACAGGGATAGGTAAGGTGGGTAAATTTATTTAAAAAGGCGTCCATTGATGGAGGCTCTGGGTGTCGTGCAAATAAAAAAAGCATGTTCAGAGATACATCAGTAAAAACATAAAAATAATTATAAACATATAGTGTCATGGATGTCAGGGTGGGATGCCACCTAGGGACCAGTGGTCACCAGACAATGTAGTTTAATGCTGGGATGGCAGTGGGCCAAACTACACAAGGATGAGGGTCCTGGTCTCATGGGTTCAAATATGACACGCTATGAGTACTCTATTTTGTATGTATAGGAGACACCTGGAGCATACTGGATTAGTTCAAGTGTTTTTATTACTACTGTGTGGTCTTATCACTGAACTAGATAAGGTACATACTCACAATCTTAAATCAGACGCAGTTATCAAAACTATATGACAAAAGCTATTGGTTCTTAACTCAGAAAAGCAATATCCCAAAATTACTATTTCCTAAGCCCAGCAGTCATATGAACCTATAGTCCTGACCTCCTAATCAAACTTACAATAAACTAGCCTAGTTAAGCTGTGTAATATTATTAGCATTCATATTATAAAAGCAGTTACCTCCTAACCCACACTAACCTAGTGTTCTATATTCTCGACTACTAAAATGTTGCATGAGAGGTGATCAATGATGACACAAGAGTGATCTTATTCTTACCCTTCTGTGGCCCTGCCAGCAGCCTGCAGCCAATATCTGTCAGGCTAGCAGAAAACAGGCATCTTCCCATGAGTCGCCCGACAGCCCTCCCAACTATCAAACATCTGGGGTATTTATATGCTTCTTGCAGGAGCTTGCTTGTGGAAATAACAATCACATGGCTGTTGGACTAAATAAACATTTGTACCAAATAACATTTGAAAGAAAGCTAACCAAAGCATAATAAAATGAATTAGTGTAATCTGCTAGTCTTCCATTTTGCTTTGTGGTTAGCTAGACTTCCTTCAAAAGCAGCTGATCATTTATCTCTTTTTACGACTTATTAGCTGTAAATTTCCACGTAGCTGGCCCCAAAATGCTTAGCCTTGCTGAGTTTTACTCAAACCAAGGTCCATCTTTAGCTGGTCCCTGCAATGCTTAGCCTTGCTGAGCTTTACTCAGGTCCAGATCCTTGGGTAAGACTTCCTGATATCATTGGACTTCAGGAGGCAGATTTGAAAAAGGGCTGAATGCCTCAGACGCCTATAGGCAGGGGAATTACTCTGATGGGGTGGAGGGACAGTGAGCCAGATTAAAGAATGGGATAGTGAAGGCAACAAACCACTGAGCAAAAGCAGGAGGAAAAAGAGACCAATATGGTTCAAAGGAGGTGGTGGCAGCATTCAGGAGATAAAGGGAGATGTAGAAGGAAGAGGACAGAGATGTACCAGCAAAATCAGAGAGAAACAGGAAGGCAGTGGGAGGTGCTAAGGCACAAACTGAGGAAAGAATAGCCGGGGGCGTAACAAAGGGGACAAAACCTTTTTAGTAAATGAAAAAGAAATACATGGGGAGAATTATGAGGCTGAGGGGTGCAGAGGATGATCAGGAAAAGCAGATATCCGAACAAATACTTCTGTTCTGTTTTCTCAGTGGAAGGAAAGGAGGTGCCATATAGATGACAGAACCACTGGAGGGAGGAAGTAGACACAAGTGCATTAGAAGGGAAAGAGTCCTGAATGGACTTGCAGATCTGAGTGGACGATGCTATGGGACATATGGGGTATATTCAAGGGTATTGAAGGAGCTCAGGGAGGTACTGGCTGCATCTCTGACAGCTTTGTTTGATAACTCACTGGCTAGCGAGTGGTCCCAGAGGGACTAGAGAAGGGCAGATGTACTCCCGCTCCATAAGAGTGGTAGCAAGAAAGAGGCTGGCAACTACAGGCCAGTTAATCTGACATCAGTAATGGAGTCACTTCTAAAGGAAAGACTGGTAGATTACCTTGTATCCAGAAGGTTATAGGACCCAAGGCAGCATGGATTCACAGGCGAGAGATCATCAGAGAAACTTGATAGACTTCTTGACTGTGACCAGAGAAATAGATCAGGAGGAGGGAGGGGTGGATGTGGCCTATTAGATTTCAGCAAGGTCTTGATACCATGCCATATAAGAGGTCATCAAAAACTGGGAAGCTTGGGTTGGAAACCAAGGTGGTACACTGGGTATGTAATTGGCTGATGGATGGCAACAGAGCAACATAGTCAACTGGTGACTGCACTCACTCAGGAGAAGGGAGAGTAGCCAGCGGGTTCCTCAGGGCTCAGTACTGGATCCAGTACTCTTTAATATCTTTATAAGTGACACTGCAGAAGAACTGGAAGAAAGATCTTTCCTTTGCAGATGACACCAAGCTCTGCAATATGGTGTACACTTCAGGAGGGGTAGAGAAAATGAATAGAGACCTGAAAAAGCTCAAGGAATGGTCCTGGGTATGACAGTTGGGTTTCAATGCAAAATGCAAAATCATGCACCTTGGGTGCAGAAACCCAGAGGCAGAGTATAGAATAGTGGGGAGTATTGATGGTCACTAAACAGAAAAGAGACCTAGAGGTAATCATAATGGATGACCTTAAGGTGGCAAGGCAATAAGAGCAGTAGGGAAAGCCAGTGGGATGTTGTGGTGCATGGGAGGGATATCACCAGCAGAAGGAGGGAGGTGGTGTTGCCACTGTATCTGTCATTGGTGAGACCACACCTGAAGTACTATGTCCAGTTCTGGAGACCACACCTCAGAAAGGACATAGACAGGATGAAAACCATCCAAACAAAAAAGGTGCAGGGTTGCCTTAAATGTCGTATGAGGAGAGATTAAGGAATCTAAACATGCACACTTGAAGAGACGACAGAAAGGGGGACATGATAGAGACCTTTAAATACCTCATGGGGTGAATAAGGTACAGGAAGAGGCATTTAACAGAAAAGATGGTGTACAAGAACCAGTGTGTATGCAGTGAAGCTGGAGGGAAGTTTAGGAAGGATGTGGGAAAATATTTCTTCACTGAGAGAGTGGTGAATGACTGGAACAATCTTCCAGTGAGTGTGGTGGGGCAAAACAGTGGTGGGCTTCAAGTATGCATGGGATAGGTATAAAGAAAAACTGGTATCAAAGTAGGGTGGGGTGGAGGTGACTGGAGACCAGGTAGGGTCTAAGGTTGCAGAATAGGCAAGGAAAGGAGGGCAGACTAGGTGTGGCCAAGTGGTACTTATATGCTGACAAATTCTATGTTTTTATGTGTATGTTTCTATTTCTGTTTCACAGCATTGGTCATGAGACCTACCTCCTTGAGTGTCTGAAGTACTAAGGTCACATCCTGCAGGTAGTTGTCCCAATCAGGGCAAAATATGACATCATCCAGATATGCTGCCACATGCAGCCCATGGGGACAAAGGATGCAATCTATCATCATTTGGAAGTGGCTGGGCTCCATGCAATCCCAAGGAAGCACAGTAAATTGATATAGGTGCCAAATGGGGTGACAAAGGCCGTTTTCTCAAGGGACTCAGGAGTTAATAAAATTTACCAATACACTTTGGTCAAATCCAGGGTACTGATGTAACTAGCCATCCCCAGTCAATCCAAAGTGTTTTTGCCTACCCTTGGCATAGGGTATGCATTGAACTTGAATGCAACATTAACTTTTCAGAAGATTATACAAAATCAGGTAGTTCCATCTGGTTTTGGATTAGCATCATAGGGCTAGACTATTCACTCTGGGATTCTCGATGTCTCCCAACTCCAGCACAGACTCGATTTCCTCCTGTGCTATCTCTTGGATTTTCTCAGTAGCCTGTACAGTTGTTGGTGGTTCTGGACTCCCAGCTCTGTGGCTATTTGGTGCTGGATCACATGGTTTTATCCTTGCTTTGGTGAGAATACATCCCCAAAATTCTACATCTCAAAATTCTCTACTAGCCTCTGGGCTTTTGTTTTTAGGTCGGTTAAGCCAGTCATCCACTGGGATATGACGTGATTCATTTAGAATTTTGGGGCCTAAGTCCAGGATTCCATCATCAGTGTCCTCATTCATCACGTGATTTGGGGCCTTTTGTACCTTCTGGGTCAATGAGCAATACGCCCTCTCTTTCCAGCATTTCAACAAATTGAAATGGTAAATTTATTTTCCTTTTTCTGTTCACTTGTAAGACTTTGTAACCTCCCCCTTTCTAAGGACCTCATATGTCCCCTGCAATTTAGCTAGGAGTTTGATCTCAGAGCTAGGCAACAAAGAGCACTCTGTCACTGAGCTTTGACTTTTGTAGCCTGGCCTTGCTTATAGTGCTCTGCCTGGATTTGCCGTGCTTTGATGACATTTTCTTTGGCAAATCTACCAACCATGTCAATCTTTCTCTCATTTGTAATACATATTGGAGCACTTTGGTTGAACTAAGTGCCTGTTCTTTTCATATCTTTTATGATACCCACAGCCCTCGAGATTGTTGCCTGTACAACAGTTCAAAGGGTGAGAACCCAGTGAATGGCTGTGGCACCTCCCAAATGGCAATCATTAAACAGAGTAACAATTCATACGCAGTTTTTAACTCAGTTGAAACAAATTTACACAGCATGCCTTTTAACAATTTTTAAAGCGTTCCACTAAGCTGTCAGTCTTAAGGAGATACACTGATGTCGGGATGGACTTAACCTTCAGTAACACACACACCTCCTTCATAAGTTTTGACATAAAGTAGATGCTTGCTCAGTTACAATCTCCTTTGGCAGCCCAACTCAGGAAACACTTTTATCAACTCTTTGGCTCAACTGTGCAATAGTGGATCGTAGGGGAAAACCTTGGTAACGGGTGGTGTACTCCATTATAGCCATTATTTCCTAATGGGGTTCCACGATATCAAACCTAATTCTTTCAAATGGGGTATCTATTATAGAATGGGGAAAAATGCGGCCTTTGTTATACTTCTGGGGCCACCAACTGTCACTCAGAGCAGGAAGCACAAAAATTAGCTACTTTCTTCTATACTACATATATATATATATACACATAGACTTGACCCTCTTTTCAATTCTTTTATTGTTTTGCTTTAGATTGTTTATTTATTTATTCATACATCGACTTACAACCTTTGAGCCAGAGGCTCATTTCCAAAGGTACCTCGTCACATTGAGGACAAATACATAACAGACTTTTGGTTACAGCAAAATGGATTACATAGTTAGTAAGCATATGTGATTACAACAGATAAACAGATAAGCCTGTTTGGTTACAATGGCACATTCCTGCATGATGGAAGGAGCAAGCAGCAGGATAATAGCAGTTCAAACAGCAGTGGGTAAGGATTTAAAAGAGGTGTGGTGTAGATGCTGCCCAGCGGCATTGTCAGGGCACAGAGAGCTATGCCTCAATTATAGACAGGTGCAGCTATGCATATTAAACAGTTGGCTTTGAAGTGCAGTTTTGAATTTGGAAATCAGGGGGCATCCGAGATTGTTCCCCAAGTACTCACCACTGTTCTCTCTACTTTGCTCTTTCGTTCCCTCCCTTGATGCCAGGCACCTTTCCCACTATGTCTCCTTTATATCTAATTTTGGTTTGGTTTGGTTCCCTTCCTTCCTACCTTCCTTCCTCTTATCCTCTCCTCAGCTTCCTGCTATCTTTCATGTGATATTGCTTCTTATTCCTCACTATTCCTTCTAGGAAATCTACAGCTGGTCAATCTTCCTTCTCTTATCACTTTCCTAAACTTTGGTCCTCCCTTCCCTTGTCTATTTGCTCTGCCTCTCTGGTGTTCTCCTTAAAGTCTCTCCTTCATGATTAGTTTTCTCTCTACTGACCTGTCCTTGACCCTCTTCTTGACCCTCTCTCTAGCTTTGCCTTGGTAATCTGTTTTCCCTTACCTAGGCATGTTATTCTGATTTGTATTTAAAGTTTAACATTTCTTCATTTAAACTGTACTACCTTTTGGCACCATGCATTTCTGCTTAAAGTTGAAGCAGCATAATATTCTGTGGTGATTTGCATATGTAGCCCATGGTGCTTTGCATTGTGGGGGCATGTGTGATTTTGTATTTCTTTGAAACTTGGCTTCCCAGCCAAATGCCCTTTGGGTAACCATTGCCTCAGTGCTTGCACACAGAGGTTATTTGTCTTTAAACTGTTTTTGTTTTAATTGGGTTCACCACAAAATACACCCAGATTGACCATCTTAGGGTAGCTGGTTCATTCCACTGGGGTGTAAAACAGACGAGGCATACTGATGAGTCCTGGCAGGGATGAAACACGTGTCTATGTCTTCTGTTGGCACCCTTTGCAAACTATGTGAGAAGCCTTTCAGCACCATGCATTTCTGCTTAAAGTTGAACCAGCATAATATTCTGTGGTGATTTGCATATGCAGGCCATGATGCTTTGCATTGTGGAGGCATGTGATTTTGTATTTCTTTGAAACTTGCCTTCCAGCCAAATTCCTTTGGGTAACCATTGTCTCATTGCTTGCACACAGTGGTTCTTTGTCTATATATATATCTATATATATATATATATATAGATATATATAGATATAGATATACACACACATATATATGACAGAAATGGTGAGGAAGAAGTTAATGGCTTGGATTTTCTGGTTTCTGAGAAAAAAACACTGGGATTCCTTCACGCTAGCAGCATCTAGATAAGGTGATGGGCTAAGTAGTAAATTTCAGACAGAGTGACTAAGAGGGAGGGACATACACACCTACAAACACACAGAAATTGAAAGGATTGGATCACTGAAATATAAACTGAGTGTTAAATGAATATAATTGGATACCTATAGGTGTTTAAACTGATTGGAACAATTAAGTACATACATAGTAAACTGTGTATTCAAAGGGACAATAATTATTTACTCAAAGGAGACTATAAAATGCTGAAAGTCAGTTACAAGAGGGCAGTGTTCTTCTGGGTTACCATCCAAGAGGGTCTAAGCTGTGAATCTCCTACTCTGGCTATGGAAGTCCTGGGAGCTGATAGATAACATAGAAATTCAGTTTATCTCTAAGTGTAGCAGAGGGTAAGAAAGACTAGCATAACTTAGTCAATAGTTTTTTTCTTTTGTCATCTGTTATTTAAAATCATTTGTTTACTTTTCCTGTGACATATTTCTTCTTTTGTGTTAGACATATACATCCTGTAATGCAACTTTTGATCCTCTTTTAAGTAAAGAGCTATTTATTTTACTCAACAATTGTGGCTATGTGGCTTGATTTACACTGGTTGGGGCAAAACTTTGTTAGCATCTGCCACCCAAGAGACACACAGACATTGACCTGTGCAATTGCATGTTTGACCTCCTAGCTCTGTGCAGGTGGAAGGTGATTTTTCTTGTGAACCAGCTGGTGGCAGCAGAAAATAGAGACAGGCACCTTTCTGAAAGCTGTTGCAGCCCAGAGAAAGAGAGGTGTTTGTCACAAATTAGTAGGCAGTGGTGGGATGACTGCGGACTTTCTAGCACATTAAGAGACAGAGTTTGCCATTGGAATGTTTACCTTAGCAGTCACAAAACAGGATATACAAGAGAGTACACTTGTACAATTGTTTGTTTTGTTTCTAGTCAGCACAACTTAGAGTAGATAGAGAGAATGAACTTCCAGGACTATAAAGGGCTTACTGTGGCACAGCTTCAGAAGAAGTGCCAGCAAAAGTAGTACAGTGTGAGGACAAGGATAAGAAGGACCTCATACGGGCTCTGGAAGACCATGACCTAAGGCAGAGCACCCCTGTGAATGAATCAGGAGCTGGTGTAGCAGATTCTCTAAATCAGCTTGAGATCAGAAAACTGCAACTGCGGCAGCAAGAACTGGAACTCAAGGTGAAAAGACTGGATGCAGAGACAAAGAAACTGGAACCTGAAGCCAAAAGACTGGAAGCAGAAACAGAAGCAAGAAAACTGGAGGAAAAGAAAAAGAATGTCAGGACAGAGAAAAAGAACGTCAGCATGAAATCCAGAGACAACAGCATGAGAGGAAATTATGACCCTGCAACCAGCAAATCATGAGTAACGGTGGAGGGTTTTTCCCATGAAGCCAAAATGAATTCTACATTGATTCCTCAGTTTAGAGAGAGATGATCTTGATCTATTTTTCAGGTAGTTTGAGAAATTATGGAACAATTTCAATTGGCTAAGGCTTCATGGTCAACTCATCTCATACCCTTACTTACGGGATGGGTTTTGCAGGCATTTACTAAAATGAGTGATGAAGACTATGTTGATTTTGATACGGTTAAAACAGTGTTCTTAAAACATTTTGAATTAACTCCTGAGGCTTGCAGAAGGACATTTAAGGAGTTAAAGAAAAGCCCAGAAGACAGTTATGTGGAATTGCAGGTTCAATTGTGTACTTATCTTGACAGGTGGGTGGGTGGATGGGGCAAAGCAGACACTGTGGAGCTAATCAAAGATTTACCTGTGTGGAACAATTTCTTAAGATTGTACCTAAGGACCTGTGTATATGGCTGCTAGATAGGGCAAGGAGGTAGCAGCAAGCACTGATCTGTACATGGCCAACAGGCCATACACACAGCATAAGTCTCATGGTGAGGGGCAGCACATGGCTCTAAGGGTCCCATGGGGACAGCCCAAAGAAAATCCACCTGCACATGAGCCCAAAGCAGAACCCTCTGGTTCTAAAGGGAACCAAGAGCTGGGGCCCAATAAATGTCATATTTGTAATCAAGTGGGGCACTTGAGGTATAACTGCCCTCAGAAAATGGTAAAAGGAAAGGCCTGGGGTTCACTGGTCTGATGGTAGGTGTGCATAACCTGAAAAACCACATACCCTCCAAGTATATGCACCCTGTTGTAGTTAATGGGGCAGTAACCCAGGGATTGAGGGACACAGGCACTTACATCTCCCTGGTGATGCAGGATCTAAACATAGAGGAGCAGATGCTGCCAGGGCAATACTCCAAGGTCCAGGGAATCACAGGACCAGCAGTCTACATACCAATGGCTCGAGTCTTCCTGGGCTGGGAGGGTGGCCATGGAGAAAAGGAGGTGGGAGTTGTGGAGGATCTCCTGTAAATGTGATGATGGGGAATGATTTTAACCACAGGGAATCTCTGGTGTGTGTTACAACCCACAGCCAGGCAAAGGGCAAGCTTCTGAGGTGAAGGGGAGTCTTAGTGGAACCAGACCCTCCTCAGCAGCTGAAGAAGTGGCTAGCACAAGGGGAGGTGCTGGCTAGAAGTACCAGTCCTGAGCACCAGTCACAAATGAGAAGACCACAGGACTGCCTTCTGAAGGAGGGCTGGGAAGGGTCAGATGAATGGAGATGGGTGCTGCACAGCTGGCTGATCCTACCTTGCAAAAACTGAAGGAAATTGCTAACTGGGCTGAGGGCCCTCAGAGGGGTAAAGAGTCAGTTTAGGACAATTGGCTGTTGTACAGGGAATGTACAGCAGGGGAAGGGCTAGATGGAGAGGTGCTCCAGCAACTGGTAGTCCCTAAGGTTCACCACTAGCAGCTTTTGGACCTTCCCATTATATCTCTTTTCAGGCCACTTGGGTGTAAGATGCATAAAGAACTGCTGACCAACAATTTCTTCTGGCCTGGTACTGGCAAGGATGTGGAAAATTACTGTAGGACATATCCACAGTGCCAGAGGGGGGAAAATGGTGAACAAGGCCAAGGTAGCTTTGATGTCACAGCCCAGTATTGGTTAATCCTTCAAAAGAGTAGCTGTGGACATAGTGGGCCACTAAGCACCCCAAGTAGCACTGACACGTGGTATATCCTGGTGGTAGTTGATTGCCACAAGATACCCAGAGGCAATGGCCTTATCATCCATTGATGCAGAAAAGGTGGCTGACACATTGTTGGGGATATTTAGCTGGGTGGGCTTTCCCAGGAGATACTGACAGATCAGGGCACCAGTTTCATGTCTGGGTTAATGAGCAGTTTGTGGGAGGGTGTGGGATAAAGCAGCTCAAAACCTCTCCATACCATCCCCAGACTAATGGCCTGGTGGGCGATTTAATTCATCCCTTAAGGCGATGTTAAGGATGTTTACTGACCAGAACAAGAGGGATTGGGATAAATATTTGCCTTATCTCTTATTTGCATACAGGGAAGTCCCACAGGAGTCCACAGGGTTCTTACCTTTTCAACTCCTGTTTGGCTATAGGGTGAGGGGCCCTAGATTTAGTTCAGAATGAATGGGAGGGTGACCATGCCTCCCAAGGGAGTCTGTAGTGCAGTATGTCCTGAAATTCAGGACCCACCTTAAGGAGCTCATGGGGCTTGCTCAGAGCACTTGGCCACTGTGCAACAGTAGCAGAAAGTCTGGTATAACCACAGGGCCCAAGCCAGAGAATACAAGGTGGGACAGCGAGAGATGGCACTCATCCCTGTCCAACAGAATAAACTACAGGCAGCATGGGAGGGCCATTTTCCATTGTCCAAAAGGTTAGTGATGTCAATTATATGATAGAACTACCTGGCAGGAGATGCAGGTAAGCGGTGTATAATGTTAACATGATGAAGCACTACTGTGACAGTGAGGAATTTGTCCTTAGTGTATGCAGCACCAGAAGTGGAAACTGAGGCTGATCCACTGGTGAACCACCTTGGGAGGTTGGGTTGGATCCTCCATGGACAAATTCACCCTCTCCAAATAGCTGACATCAACCCAGGTGTAGGAGATTCAGGGAGATTGAGAGAATTTATTTATTTATTTATTGAATTTTGGTGACTGTGTAGGCCCACTGAGACCAGATAGTCCATTTTTCAGGGCGACCTGGGGTTAATTACATAGATATATAAAGCAGAGATTTATACAGTCAACAATAGACATCATACAGAGGTGTACTGTTTTATTAGTCAACATAAATCACAAACAATTCTTATCAAGATGAGGACAATAACCATCAGTTCATTTGGAGTGCATTGTATGTCAGGGTATTTAACAAAGAAGGGGAGAGGAAGCATTACTGAACAGTACATTACAGCAGGGGATAAGTATGGGAACATGTTCACAGGAAACCGGGTACACCATGCTGACTGAGCATCACATGGATACTGGAACCAAGGTGTCCCGAGACAGTCTCCCAAGGGTACCTGAGCAGATTAAGCAGACCGTGAAAAGGAGCTCAAGAAGATGCTCAAACTTGGACTAATCCAGGAATCTAGTAGCCCCTGGGCCTCGCCCATGGTATTGATCCCCAAGAAGGGGTACCACATGATTTTGCATTGACTACCAGAGGCTCAGAAGCTGGGAGTCCAACACAAACCCCATGGCCAGAACAGATGAGACCCTGAGTAACTGGAGGGAGCCAAGTATCTGACCACAATAGACTTAACAAAGGGCTACTGGCAGATACCTCTGTCCCCTGCAGCCAGCGAGAGATAAGCTTTGTCATCCCATTCAGCTTATTTGAATTCAAGGTAATGCCCTTTGGGATGGAGAATGCACCTACAACCTTTCAATGGCTGGTGGATTGCATTGTGTCTGGGGTAGGTGATTTTGCACAGGCCTGTATGGAATACATAGCCACATACAACCAGACCTGGGAGGAGCATGTCAAGCATGTGCAGGAGGTGTTCCACAGGTTGAAGGATGCAGGGCTAACAGTCAAGATGGAAACATGCCAGACAGGTATAGCAGAAGTGCCCTACCTCGGCACTGGGTGGCAGTGAATGCATCAGCCAAACCTGCCAAGGTCAATGCCATCCTGGCCTGGCCCATTCCTACCACCAAGAAACAGGTATGGGCATTTCTGGGGACAGCGGGGTACTACTGGAGGTTTGTCCTCATTATGGTGATCCTGCCAAGCCCCTGACAGACCTAACCAAGAAGAAAACCAGATAAGGTGCCATGAACAGAGGGCTGTGAGGCTGCTTTTCAGGAGCTAAAAGACCTTAGCGGGCCAGCTGTATTAGCCAGCCAAAATTACAGTCTAAAGTTCATTGTCCATGTGAATGCCTCAGACCATGGTCTGGGTGCCATGCTGAGCTAGGTTATGCAGCCGGAAGAGGAGCACCCTGTCGATACCTCATCTGGAGGCTTCTGCCCAGGGAGCAGGTTTATGCCACAATTGAGAAGAAGTGCTTAGGAATAGTATGGGCCCTTCCAAATTGCAGCCTTACCTATATGGGAGAGAATTTACTGTGGTCATAGATCATAATTCTCTGATCTGGCTACATAGGTCAAGTGAGCAAAATGAAAAACTGCTACACTGGAGCTTGGTACTGCAGGCATACAACATGACCATCCAGCACCGCAGTGGTAAACAAAATGCCAATGCAGAGGGTCTATCTAGGCAGGTCTAACAGCATGGCTGGATACTTTGGGCATTTCCCAGCAGCTGCATGAATGGCTGTGTCACTTGTGGTGGCCCAAAAGACATGCTGTCATTACCTGGGGAGGGATGTGACAGAAATGGTGAGGAAGGAGTTAATGGCTTGGATTTTTCTGGCCTTCTGAGAAAAAAAACACTGGGATTCCACTGCTCCAGCAGCATCTAGATAAGGTGATAGGCTAGGTAGTAAATTTCAGACAGAGTGACAAAGAGGGAAGTTGACATACACACTTACAGACACACAGAGTTAAAAAGGATTGGACCACTGGAATATAAACTGAATGTTAAATGAATATAATTGGACACCTATAGGTGTTTAAACTGATTGGAACAATTAAATACATACGTGGTAAATGGTTCGTGCATTCAAATGTGACAAGAATTGCCTACTCAAAGGGAGACTATAAAATGCTGAAAGTCACTTACAAGAAGGCAGTGTTCTTCTGGGTTACCATCCAGGAGGTCTAAGCTGTGTGCCTACTACTCTAGCTACGGAGGTGCTGGGTGCTGATAGATAACATAGGAATTCAGTTTCTCTCCAAGCATAGCAGAGGGGTAAGAAAGAATAGCATACTTTCAATAGTCTTTTTCTTTTGTCATCTGTTATTTAAAACCATTTGTTTACTTTTCCTGTAATAGTGTTCTTCTCTTGTGTTAGACATATATATCCTGTAATGCAACTTTTGACCTTCTTTTAAGTAAAGAGCTATTTATTTTATTCAACAGTTGTGGCTGTGTGGCTTAATTACTAAGGTATTTCATGACTTACACTGGCTGGAGCAAAACCCTGTTAGAATCTGCCACCTGAGAGACACACCACAAGACTTTGACCTGTGCAGTTGCATGTTTGACCTCCTAGCTCTGTGCAGAGGGAAGATGATTTTGCTGGTGAACCAACTGGTGGCAGAAAACAGAGACACAAATGTATTTCTGAAAGCTGTTACAGGAGAGAGAGAGAGAGAGAGAGAGGTTTTATCACTATATATATATTTTTTATTACAAAAATACTCCATTAATGCATCAGTTAGGTTGATTTCACACCAACAAAAGGTGTGGAAATTCAATATTAAGTTTCCAACCCTACTGCCCATGCCCTCAACCTCCACACACCACAGGCATCAAGGTGTGTGCTGGGGTTGTTGGGCCTAACTGTCACCCATTCCATCTGTAAACAAGCTGAGCTGGTGCAGTATAGGAGAATGGGGTGAGAGTTACACCTGACAACCCCATCACACACCCTGACACCTGTTGGTGTGTGGAGAAGTGGGGAGTTGGTCATGGGTAGTAGGTTGAAAATATCGAATTTCCACACTTTGTTAATGTGGAAGTCAACCCTAACTGATGCATTAATGGAGTTTTTGCAATGAATTTCCCTTCTTTTGAGAAAGTGAAATGTTAGTCATATGGAATGCATAGGTGGAAACATGGGTCCTCTGGGCCCTGTGTCTACCCACCCACCCATAAATATGTTCTTAGGTTTGCAAAATGGTATCCACAGATGGGAACATGGGCCCTCCGACCCACGCTCCCACCCACCCATGAATGTAGTGCTCCCAGTTTAGCATAAATAGTATGCATATGTGGGAGCACAGGGCTCAGACATAGGTGGAGAACCTGTGCCCCACTTACACATAAGTGCAGATATAAGCAGAGGCCTAGAGGCATTCTAAGCAACCCTTGTAATGTTTATTTGCCAATATCTCAGTAAACATAGCAAGTGCAGAAAAAATTCTTTCACAGTTATATTCATGACCTAGCCACCACCATGCATGCTTAGTGCACACTAAGCTGCATTTAGTGAAAAACCATAACTTGAACCATTTTCAAGATATAGGTGCTAAAAGGTACCATAACCGCCACAATGCAAGGCTATGGAAAATTAACAACTTTGAGTGCTATAACTCTGGAACCGGTGTAATTTTTCACCAAACCAGAAAAAGGTACATCTGTGGTAGAAGGGCTTGTCACCCTGAAAATTTTAGTTCCAAAGTCCAAACCATGTAGTAGCACGAGGATGGCAAAGAAACCATAAGTTTATGGAGATACCATCGCAAATTGCTAAAGTTTCACAAATTTGCAAAGTGTCATGTTCCCATTTGTGACAGTACAAATGGCCATATCAAAATACACATATTTCCAGGTCTTTTGAAAAAAAAAACTGATGCATGGGTGCTGTTCCTAGGACCCTGTTTAGGTAAACACAACAGTTGGTGTTTACCTAGGGGCCTATTTTTTGAACTATAACATTTTCTCCACAGCTAAGTGAAAACAAGATGGCAGCAGCACGACACTACTGAGGGCATTTGTGACAGAAAAAGTACTTTGTGACACTACAACTTGCTTTAGTGCGAAACATAGATTTTTCTCCCGTAGGATATAATGGGAAATTTTAAACTTTAATAACTTTTGAATGGATTAATATTTTTCACCAAACCTTCAAAAGTCCCTTCCTGACCCAATCCTATATATCCTAAAATTTCAGACCAGACGGACAAACCATTCTGGCTGCAAAAGATCAAAGAATTCACAAAAGTTGAGGATTTTTCACACTTTCAATGCTCTGCAGCTCCACGACTGCAAACCTGATATGAACAAACATTTCCCAATCTAGAGATCTATGATTCAACAATAAGCATGCCAAATATCAGGCAAATTGGACAAATGGTTGCAAAGTTATTAAAGTGCAAAATTTTGGGTTAACAATAGAAGTGATCAAGCAACTCTAACTATACCCGCTCTACCGGGCAGGTATAACATATATAGGGGATACATGATGGGCATGGTGTGATATGGAAAATATTTTCCACTCCTCTAGAGTGACCTCTGAATACTCACAAGTGGCGAAGCCACAGAGTGAGTTTCAGAGGTCACTGTCTGAAACTGAACTTATTTCCCATACCACACGAGTGCACATCATGTATCCTATTTATAATGGAGCCTCACTGTTGCAAATGTACACATTTGCACGGCTTTGCATGATTGTGCCGGCTTTGGCGTGACTTTGTGCAGCTTTGCGTGGGTTTAGCGTGGGTTTCAGGGGTAATAAACAGCATTTATTTTAACTCTGCTGATGTCATCAGATTTATTTCACTGCAGTGAAAATAACTTGTTTTATCTCACTGGAATATGTCTCACCCCATTGTATAAATACATATCTATCTATCTATCTATCTATCTATCTATCTATCTATCTATCTATCTATCTATCTAGATATATATATATAATGGCAGCATGGTAGTGCTACCATAGTTAGGGTTGAGGAGCCCTTTAAGGTTAAAGGGTGAAATTTTGCACCTTAATAACGTTGCCACCTATTCAAAGGATTTGCCTGAAATTTGGCAGGCATCATTGGGCATGGTAGATCTTGGATCTGCCAACTTTCATATTGGTTGGATGTACGGCTGTGGGTTATTAAGTGACAACGAAAACACAAATATGCTTTTTGCAGATTGTTGCTCTCACCTACAGGTCGCACAATTAGTGGAAATGGTCTAACTTCAGGAACATGGCCATGGTCCCTGATGTGTCTTTGAAGATTTCATGAAAAAATATTGAACGGTTCAAAAGTTATTCAAAAACAATTTCCCATTATAAGTCAATGGAAAGTTAACAAAAAGTGCAATACTTACAAATGCACTTTTAGTGTCCCAAATGTGCCATTTTGTTTTCAGTTAGTGATCAGAAAATGCTTGGCATTTAAAATTGGGACCATCTAGGGACACAATTATTTTTGTGTTCACCTGGTTGGACCCTGAGGATGCTAGCCATGTCTTATTTTGGGTAAAACACCCCAGAAATATGTTTTCAAATTTCTGAAACAGTAGTGTCACAAATAATTGTCGCACCTGTGACACTTTTTCGCAAATATTGTGAAAATTGCCGCAAATTGCGACACTACTTTCAGACTATGGCCAAAATGACAGAAGTTCTTTGCCACCCTGCTGCAAAAGAACAGTGTGGTCTTTGTGCTGAAATTTGGAGGGAGGCAGTCAACATCTCACAGATGTGCCTTTTGGTGGTTTGGTGAAAAAATATTGCACAGCGCCCAAGATACGATTACTCTGAAGTTGGTGTTTTTCTCATGAATAACATGGTGGCATATAAGTGCATTTCAGGGCTTGTATCCTAAAGCGATGCGAGATACAGATTTTTTGTTGAGAGGTGCATAGCCCATTGGGCTATGCAAAAAAAACCTAGCCAGGAAAATCATGATTTTGTGAAATTTAAATTTTTTCTACGTCATGCGGTTGCTGAGATATTAGCAATTAAGTACTTCAATGCCCATTTTCCGCTTCATTGCCCATTACAATGCATACATTCTTTGTACACACTGTGTTTCTCTATGCACCTGTTCAGCAAAAACAGGGTGTGCGCTTCTGTTACTGTTACAGTTACTGTCTCCACTTACGTTTATGACCCCATTTGTATTACCTCTCCTGTACACCACCATATCGTTACCCTTTGCATTGTCAATTGCACTTGCATTTTCTTTACTGTTACCATTTGCTTTTCTACTACTGTTTCTGTTTGCATTTTGTTTGCATCACCATGTGCATTGCCATTTGCGATTCTGGCAGCCCTTTCATTTGCGTTTCCGTTTCTCTTTCATTTACGTCTTTCTTGCTGTTACTGTTACCATTTCGTTTGCAATTGCATTACGTGCCTGTGCACATTACGGTTTGCATTTCCATATCTTGCTTGCATTTCCTTTTGTGTTTCTGTTTCCTTTGCTGTTATTGTTGCAGTTACTGTTACCATTTGCGTTTACAATTGCGGTACTGTGCCTGTCAAGCTTTTCGGTTTGCTTTTCCATAAGCGTTTCTGTTCCGTTCCGTTTCTGTTTCTTTTGGCATTATTCTTCATGTTAACTTTACCATTTGCATTTACAATTGTGGTACGTGCCTGTGCACATTATGGTTTGTGTTTACATATGCTACGATCGCGTTTCCTTTTCTGTTCCTTTCACCTTATTTTTGCTGTGACACTTTACATTTACATTTAAAATACCACTGCCATCACTGTTCACATTACCAGTTGTGTCTCTGTTCGTGCTTCAATGTCCATTTGCATCACTGTTAAGCTTCAAGCGTGACTTTTGCACTTGCATTTTCTATTAACGTTTCTTTACCATTTACGTTGCGTACCATGTGTGCACCACTGTTGGAACTTCTGTTTGCATTGCTGTTCCTGTTATTATGTCACAAGACAGGCCCCGCACTCCCTAGCTGCATTACATTCACTATTTCTCGTCATCATCCTCAAAAGAAAGGAAATTAGAGGCAAAAACTCCATTTACTGCATCAGTTAGGGTTGTTCCACAGTGACAAAAGTGGGAAATTTTTGTGAGGGTTGAAAGCCCCTTGGGCCCTCAGCCCACCCTCAACCAGCGTTGGGGTGTGCTTTGGGGTTGTCGGTCCTAACTCTCACCCCATTCTCATATTCCTCAGCTTCTTTACACATGTGATGGGGTGAGGTTAAGGCCAATGACCCCAATGCGCACCCCAGTGCCAGTTGGGGGTGAGCCAGAGGGTTCAAGGGGGCTTTCAACCCTAACACTGAATTTCCTCACTTTTGTCGCTGTGGAACAACCCTAACTGATGCAGTAAACAGAGTTTTTGCCTCTAACATATATATATATATAATGCTTTATATGATGTTCCTCATCCCTTTCCCAGGACACATCAGGAAATGAGCTGTTATCAGCTCAGTATGTCTTCCTGGTGAAACTTTTGAAATAAATAAATAAATATACATATCCAGAAGAATTGGGCAAGTATGGGCTCCTATGTTGTTGCCCTGCTCAAATGACCCACAATAGGTATAATATGTCCCAGAATCAGTGCCTTCCTTCTTGCAGACCTGGGAACCACTAACTGTTAATGTAAAGTCCTTGTTTGTTTCTCTGATTCTACCCAGTACAAAACATGATCTTTCAGTTCAAACCTTGGAAAACATTGTGCTGTTCATCCATCTACCACTTTACCATTTATTGCAGTTAATTTCTGGAGGTATTCCTGAGAACCTCTTCAGCCCTTTGTTCAAAAATTAAGTTATCTGGATGTTGAAAACTTCTGGCCTGACCTCTGGAATGGTCTTGTGATGTCCTGTAGATGTGGATGCCATTTTCTCATCTGAGTCATCTCTGACCTCCATGAACCCATGTTCTTGTAGTTCCCAACCTCTATGTTCTCATACAGAGGGACCCTTCCCTTTCTCCTTTGGTTTTTATCCCCAGGACTTCTTATGTTTCCTCCTGGGTCAAATAGTTCAGAGTGAGTAAAGGGAAATATGTGTTCTACTTCCTCAGTCTGTGTGGCCTCCTGCAGGCATGCATTGTCAGCATTGCTTTGCGGGATGGCACAGAAACTTCCAGTCTTGGATCAAGACTACTGACCAGGGTAGGATTTTGAAATTTTCACTCTTATTGTTCCTTCCCAGTTGCCTACTTTTAACCATAGTGGGGCTGTTGGGTATGAGAGAGAGAGTACCCGATGCAGGCAGACAATGTTTATGGTCTCTTCCCACTGACCTAGGTTGGGTCCTACCACCAATTCCTTAACCAATGTCTGTCCAAGGCCTGAATCCACCAGAGCTGCAATTGTTTGGTTCCCCACTCAGACTGGAATTGTATATGAATTTTGGCCAGGGATGCATATTGTGTGCTGTATATATGCATTCCATAAAGTCACAGTCCATGCTCAGAAAATGTACTAATATGCCTCACTTTACTGCAGCGAAACATACAATGTTACTTAAAAGTCCATGCCTGTGCCCCTCCATTTGGGTCATTGGAGAGCAGGGTCTTGGGATGGAGAATTATACCAGGCACTGGGATTATACCCTTCTGGAGTGGAGGGTAAGCAATATTTCACCTCTTGGCCACTTACCCATACCAGTACATTTGTTCCCATTCCCTCAAAACCCCTTCTCCAGTCTTCTGCGGAGATCTTCTCCTTGGATCACCATCTGAGGTTCCTTATGGATTCCCCTCTTCTTAGTGGTCCCTGGCCTTTCAGTCTATAAGTAATGTTCTGTGACTTTCCCTACTGCAACAGAGTGATCTGTTCATGTCAGCTTACCCAGTCATGGACTCATTCTGGCAGAAGGTCTGGTACTGCTCACGTAGAATCAAATCTATAATCTCCTGTAGTGTGTACCTCCGGTTTTAGCCACTGAGTAGTCAAGTCTTGTAATTTTCATGCTAGCACTCTTGGACGTGTTCCAGCCTTGAAACCCAGGATGAGAAAGTTCCATCAGTAACTTTCTTTGATTATTCAATCCGGTCTAAGAAAGTCGCCTTTACCTGATCATAGTCTCTGGCAGTGGTATCAGTTTTGGCTTTAGTATGCAGCCTGGGCATCTCCAGTTAGGCACAGTGCAATGCAAGTAATCAAATGTTCTCATGGCTAGACGGTGATACTAGCAACTCTCTTGACAGTCATAAGGTAGGCCTTGGGGTCATCCTCAGGACCCATTTTTGTTATGGGGTGCAGTTCTACAGCGAATGGATTCTATATGACCTAGAGCTGGGGCACAGTTTTCTTCTGGGCTTACCTCACCTTCACCATAAACTCCTGCTGCTGCTGGTCTCTCTGTACTTGCTTTTGCACTTTCTCGCCATCTAGTCTCTTTGTATCTGGACCTGTCACTCAAGTTGTTGGTCATTCTCAGCCTGCTGTTGTGCCAGCTGCTGGTCTTTCTTCACCAGCTGTTGTTCTTTCTGAACTTGCTGTTGCACTTGCTGAGTCATTAAATCCCTTTGCATGTGGGCCTGTTGTGATTGCTGCTCTGCCAGCCATTTCAGTACTTCGTCTCAGTCCATCTTACCCTATTTAGAAAAGGAAGTTTGATCCCACTGCTAAAGCCAACCACGTACAGTATGACAGGGTAGAAACACTCACAGGAGAATACTCCAGATACCAATTTAAATTAAACGAAAACTGCTGTACAAAAAGGTTATTGCAGTTTAATCTCTGCTTCATCAAAATAAAAAAAAAAACTTTTCCCCTTGTTCATCCTCCTCTTTATTGGCATCAGGTGTTGCTTGTTAACACTACCCATTTAGTACCCCTCCCCGAGAGACAGTCAGCAGTTAGAGCATACAGTGCACTGAGGTCACAAAGGGCCAACTCTAAAGCAAGAGGGTTTGGTTGAAATCTCCTCCCAGCCCCTGCTAAAACCTGTGTTGCTACGGTTTGTGATGGAGTTGGCAGATGTAGGAGCAAGTTGGACACATGCTGTCACAGGGTCACCCACAATAGGGCAGAAAAATTCGCCGAGGGCAATGAGAGCGAAGCAATGAACAGGAGTAAAGAGCACATCAGGCAATTTGGGCGCAGGGACAGAGAGAGCCAAAATAGCGTCAACAAGCATCTGGTCTGAGATGTCCCAACACAGGAGACATCAATCGCTGACTGTCTACAGCTCCTGGGGAAAGGTGTGTGAGTAGTTATGTCAAGCGGAGGGTTGTGCCCCAGTACTCCGTACCATCCGAAAATATATACAGTATGAACAACTCTGTCCACTCGGCTTAGTGGGGAACAAGGGAGAAGGAGGTGAGGGAGCAGATCACCCGCCCACAGTCACACAGTAATTAGAGTCTGTATCACAAGAGTGTTTTCACCCTAAGAACTTCACCATCTTCACCCTTATCACCCTGCATTCATTCCTCCGCTCCATTATCGGGATACCCTGACACAGTGACACCAAGGACTGGAATGGGTTATATGTTTTGGGCCCTGATCATGATGTTAATGACTGTGACCTCTGCAAAGTTTTCTGTACTAAAACAAAGAGAAAGGGCAATTAAATGGCAGCCATTGTCTGGACTAGTCTCTACATGCATCACAGCCTGTAAAACACGCACATAATTATGGAGGCGGGGTGGTATTCTGAATGTGGAAAGCACAGTTCTTTGTATTTATAGTAGGTGCAAATTAAAAAAAGTGCTGACAAATGCTGCAAGCAGTCATCTCCACCAAGGAGATTTATAAAACTGCAAGCCATCCACAGATCCCAGTAAGAGCATAGGGAATCTAGTAGGGGAGCCCAGCTGTTAATGATGGCAATAAACATAAAAGAGCTGACTAGCCATTGCCCACTATGTTTGGCAAACAAACAAAAGAGGAGCACCTACGATTCCTCAGTCTGAAAAGAAATGAGGAACTGGTGCCAGAGCATAGTGTGCACTCTGAGGAGGACATTAAGAAAATGTGGCAGATTTTCCAGGTAATACAGGCTATGGAAAATCCTGCTGCTGCCCCTCCAACATCTTTACCCTAAACAGAGTTTAAGTGAGGAGGAGGAGGAGGAGGAGGATTAATAAGAAGAGGAACTAAAAGGGCCTGAGGTGTCCCCAGAGCAGGACTAATGCTCCTCTCCCAGAGTTAATGAGGACTGCTCCTCCTAGTCTGCATTTGTGAGTCAAATGGCTAGTATGTAATTATACATCCACTGAGTCAAAAGTGGATACAGAGGAGGCTGAACTGCTTGGGCGTGCTTCTTCTAAAAGAATGTTGGTCCCCATCCACAAGTCCCTTAAAAATACCACTGTGAGATTGCTAGCCACACCTTTCTCAATGCTGGCCATTGATAAAAAGGCTGAAAAAGGGCACCAGCTCTGAGTTTCTGTATGTCTTCCCTGATCAAGAGGAGTGGTCCAGGCAGCTGCCTGTGAAAAAGCTGAAGTCCCCTGACATCTGCTCCTGCTCCTAAAGATTCCAGAAATTGGGCCATATGTTAAGGAAGTCATACACTATCTTTACATTGCTGCTGTGGCAGGTAGCCTATCTTATTAACGCAAAAATGTGTAACAAGTAGCAAATGAGTGTAAATCAGCAGAACCTACATAATGTAGTCATGCTCTATACTGTATATGACACCTTACACCTCTGTGAGAAGACATGTCTTGGACATGCTATGAAAGCTGATCTGGAAGCTGCAAAATACCAATTTCAGATGTCTAATGACACAACTGACACTGCTTAGATCCCCAACAAATACAATGTCAGTCAGAGTATTTGTGTGGCTCAGGTCAGCAGGATTGACTCAGGATATGAAGAATAAAGCAACTGGTTTCCATGTGAAGGCCCCTTTTTATTAAGGACAAAACAGAGGCATATATGAGAAAAGTTGATGAACAAAAAGCAGCTTTTAGAAATTTGATGGAAAAGAGAGGTCCAAAATGTCCTAGTGGTCCTATAGAAGGGAGGGGATACAGGAAGGGCTTATTATAGCAGATACTGTACATCATGAATATCCTATTCAGAGGGTTACAGGAAGTGGAAGAGGTAGAAGAGGAGCAAGGCAGAAGCCTGCTTCAGCTCCTCAGGCCCAAGATAAGTGCAAACCCTGCCAATTCTGCCCAAATTTCCATAGTGGGAGGTGCCTTTGTTATCTCCAGGAATGGGGAAAAAATCACACACAGGTAAGTCTTGGAGGTAGTGGGACATGGCTTAACACTTCCAGTGTGGGCATTGGGTCAGAATAGCCAACCACAATGCTGTCAGCATGAACAGCACAGCACAAATGCCATCAATTTTATTTTTTGGGGGCTATGACTCTGCACCCCGTAGCAGGAGGCTCTGCCCCCCACCCCCGACTTAAAGATTCCCACTCCAGGAGGGGGGGATCTAGTGAGTTAAATTTGAGGTCATGGAATATTGTTTCCACAGCCCTTTGTGAAAAAAAAGTCCCGATGCCTGCAAAATGGTTAGAAACCAGGATTAGAACCCTAGTCTCCACTGCCTCTCGGCTAGCTGCTCCATGCCCCAGCCTGCCATGTCACAGGAGCAGCTTGGCCAGTCCATAGTATTTTGCTGCCCTTGTTCTGTGGCAGCACCATGGACAGTGACAAGGGAGTGCACATTGCAAGCGCTCTACATTCCTGCTTGCTGTCCATGTTGCACTACAGGGACTAGCGCTCTATTGCCTGGTGCTATTCCTGTAGAGCTAATCTAACTGGGCACCTCCAGTTACACAAAGTTAAACTAAATCAGGATATTTGCATCTCAAAATTTAAAGCAAAATTCTACAGGACTTAAAAGTGAAAACTTTACTGCAGCTAAAAGCATTGGGGGATCCTGTTTTTCAGCTGCAGAAATTATTCTTTCCTGATTCATTCTCACTATCAAGAACAAAAGGGAGTGGTGACCCATTCTAGACTTGAGGTCCTTGAACATGCACCAAAAGAAAGAAAAGTTTAGAACGCCAACATTGCAGAAAGTGATTCCATCCCTGCAAAAAGGGATTGGCTAGGGTTCTTGGATCTGAAAGATGCTTACTTTCATTCCAGTAAGACCAAGCCACAGAAAGGACCTGAGGTTCACCATAGTCCATGCTCAGTGCCAGTTTACAGCAATGCCATTTGGTCAGCCCTTAGCACCCAGGGTGTTCACAAAGATGGAGACAATCCTAAAGGAGAGGCTGGTGTCCCTTCTGGAGGTCAATGGGCTGCAGGACAGTAGACAGCATGGCCTTGTCACTGGCAGATCCTGCCAGACCAACCTGGTGGAGCACTGAGTAGGTAACTAGGCAATTGGACAGGGGCCATGCAGTGGATGTCCTGTACCTGGACTTCAGTAAGGCATTCACTCGGTGCTACATGGGATGCTAGAAGTAAGCTAGAAGGTACAGGGCAGCTGTGAATCTGGTAGGCTGGGTTGTGAACTGGCTACAGGGGAGGCAGCAGAGGTGGTGGTGGGTCGGGAGCTCTCATCCTCAAGGGTCATGACAAGTGGAGTCCCTCAGGGATCAGTGATGGGACCAGTGTTGTTTGAGATATTCATTGGGCATCAAAAGCAGGATCTGTCTGTTTGCTGATGACGTCAAGATGAGGGCAATGGTAGATGATCTAGAAGGTTGGCAAGTATTGCAGGATGATCTGGCAAAGCTGGAGGCCTGGTTGGACACCTGGCAACTGGGGTTCAATGCCAAAAATGAAAGGTTTTGCATTTTGGGGAAAAACCCAAGGAGGAGCTACCAGCTGGGGGTGAAGCTAGCCATGACAGAGGAGGAGAAAGATCTGGGGTGCTCATTATGGGATCAATGAACAACTCAGCACAGTGTAGAAAAGCAGCTGCAAAGGCCAAGAAAATGCTGGATTGTATTTCCAGGGATATATCCTCAAGGAGGAGGAGGTGATTCTGGCCTTGTACAGATCGCTGGTCAGGCCACACCTGAGTACTGCATGCAGTTCTGGCACCTGTACCTGAAGAAGGAAATCGAGCTATTGGAGGGGTGCAGCACAGGGCAACAAAGATGATTCAGTGCCTGGGGACTTACCATACAGGCGTAGACTGAGGGAGTTAAACATGTATTCACTGGAGGAGAGGAGGAACGGGGGTGGTATGATTGAAACCTTCAAGTACATGAAAGGAATGAACAAGATGGATATGGAGGGCTTTTGAAAGTAAGTGAGGGAGGGGTCACTCGATGCCATGGTATGAGGCAGGGGAGGTTCAAGAGCGAGATACTTTTACGGAAAGGATGGTGGCGGGTGAAATCGTTACCAGCGGATGTGGTATCCTGTAGAACAGTGGGTGGTTTCAAAGGGGCTGGGGTAGGGCAGAGGGAGGGTCACAGGTGGGGGAAGGGAGAGTGGGGTAGCTGCAGAATAGGGGATGTTAGCTGCACAATCTGAGCAGACTTGATAGACCATGAGGCCTTTATCTGCTGGCTACTTTCATATGTTCATATGTTCATAAAGTGCATGACAGAGGTGGCAATACATCTGCACAGGCAGAGAACAGTGGTATGTCTCTACTTAGATGACTGACTAATATGTGGAAAACACAAAAGAAAGCAGTGGCTACAATCCAAATTGTATAGAATATCCTGCAAAAGTTGTGGTCCCTCCTAAACTACGAAAAGTGCAACCTAGAAGCTAGTCAGATACTGAAGTTCATAAGCACAGAACTGAACACAGAACAAAGGAGGGCTTATCTACCTATGTAGAGAAGCAGAAACCATTTTTTTTTTTGCAAAACAAACTCACTCCTGGCAGGTCACAAAAAGGCAGCCCATTAATTTTTGCAACTGCTAGGCTAAATAGCCACTACCACAGCAGGCTTGCCATGGACAAGATTGAAAATAAGAGCTGTCCAGTGCCACCCCAGAGTGCAGAACTAGATCAGCAAATACCAGACTCATGCAATGTAGTACAAACATTAGCACAGTGGCAGTTAGTAAACAGCCTCTGAGACAGTAGTCCATTAATTCAGTTCTCAACTACAAGGATCCTAACCACAGGAGCCTCCCTCCTGGGTTGGGGAGGAAACCTGGAGGGTAAAACAATAAATGGAGTATGGGATCCTCAAGAGAACCAGGAGCATAAACCTGCTAGAACTCAGGGCTATGCTCTTCTCCATGATGTCTTCTTTACCTGCTGAAGGATCAAATAGTCCTGGTACAGACAAATAATGCAACTGCTATACACTGTATTATACAACCAGACAGCAGAACCAGATCATGAAAATACCAACACAATTGGCACTAATAGGTGCCATTATTGCAGTCTCACATGAGAGGTGAAGAATTGAATGGGCATAGAGTCTGAATGACCCTCAGTTTGGTCTCTCCATGGCAGGGTTTATGCACATTGGTGGGCATTGTGGGACAGCTTGCACTGTGATCAACTGTAGTGTACTTGTCATGTGGATATGAAGGCTTAAGGGTCCACAGCTGTCAATCCAGCACCTTTCGTAAGCACCAAAAAGTCCACACAGAAAAAGAAAATCTTAAAAAAAAACACGGCAGAACCAGATCAACACCCATATGGAATCAATGAAGGTATGGAACCTGGCATACTCAGTGAATACAAAGATGTCTGCAGTATAGCTAGCAGACAAGGGCAATGTACATGTTGATACACTGAGTAGGATTGGTCAAGTGACCCATGAGTGGTCTCTGAACCAACATGTACTAAACTCAGTGTTCCAGAGATGGGAGTACAAGAGTTAGGCCTCCGAGGAGAACAGATAGCTTTTCCACTTTTGTTGCTGATACCACATAGTGGGACAGTCCCATGAATGCTGTCTCTTTTCCTCCTTGGAGAAATTTCCATGCATTCCTACATTCCCACAGCTCCAAAGGGTCCTGCTGAAATTGAGAGACAGCAACACTGATTCTGAAAGTACAAGCCTTGGCCAGGCAGGCTTGATACTTCTGCTGTTGGCAATGCCCCCAAACACTGATAAGTCTGTCTCTGAAACAGGATCTCCTGACTCTGTCCCAGGGCAGAGTGACTCCCTAGATCTCAAAGCACTTCATTTTATAGTATGGCTCTTGAAGAACTAGAGTACTCTAGCCTAAACCTGTCAAACAGGTGTTTTATGTTTTAAATGTTGCCAGAAAGCCAGCAACCAGAAAAATTGAAACATCAAACTGGAAAAGTTCAGCATCTGGTATACTTCCCACCAAGCTGATGCGATGACTGCAGAATTGACATTGGTTTTAGACTACCTGGTGCACTTGCAGTCCCAGAGTCTGAAACTTTCCACATAAAAGTACACTTGACAGCTGTTTTAGCTTTTAAGTTAGCAGGCAAAGAAACATATTTTGCTTCAAAACCGGTGTTTAAACTTTTCAAAGGGTTAAACCACTTGTATCATCTTGTGAGGGGCTCAGATCCCAATGGGATATAAGCCTCATCTGCTCACAGTTGATGGAACCATCATTTGAGGCAATGTTCTTCTTGCAAGCTCAAATATTTGACATTGAAATCAATGTTTCTAATAGCTATTACTTCTGCCAGAAAGGTCTGCGAGTTGCAGGGTATAGCGCGGGATAATAATGTCACAAGACATTATGCCACCACAATATACTGCACTGCCAATACAGCGCAATATATTGCAGCAGCATATGTCTTTGTTTTGCGGGGGATAGCCCCGCACTTTGAACCCTCATGTTATCACTTAAAATCACACAACATGCAAAAAAACAAAATTTATTAGGCCTGGGACCGGGAATCAAACCCAGTCCCAAACAAACTGCCAGCATCCCTTGCTGCTCATGGCTCATCGAATCAAGCCATAACAACATCTTGCCAGCCCCGGCCCAGCAGAGGTCTTATCCTCTGCATGAGAACAAGAGAGGACACACTACCACGCATACTTCCTATAGCGGTTTTGCACCCTCACGCTGTTCACTACCATGTTAGTTCCTGTTGTTCGAGTATGTCGTATGCTATTAAGCATGCAACATATTGACTCAGTAGGCTAGGGTACAGACTATGCAACTTTGCAGTCTTTCATAGGTATAAAGTTGTGCTTAGACCACATATGAAATTTCTACTCAAAAGTGGTTCCTGCATGTCGCAAAACCAATCCATAACTTTGCCAGTGTATTTTACAAAATTTCATTCCAATTCAAATGAAGAAAAATCTCACAGCCGCATGTGAATCAGACTTTGAGTTTCTACCTGGGTAGAACTAAGATGCCCAGAACTGATAGCACACAGCTGTTTGTCACTTATGGGGAGACAAAGGCAAACTAACAGCGAAGAAGAATATCTCTCATTGAATAGTCTCTTGTATACAGTTTTCAATACAAAAGCTGGCAGTCAGCCACCAAGGGCTAACAGACACTTTCCACTAGAGCTGCATCTTCCACTGTGTCAGAACTAAGATGTGTACCCCTATTGGAGGTCTGTAAAGCTGCTACCTGGTCAGAAATACACACATTTAATTCTCATTACTACCAGGATATTCAGACAAGAATAGATGTCTTATTTGGTGCTTCAGAACCTTTCACTTTAATAGGTTCTAAACACTGCCTCCTAGGTACTCATTGGATTCTGCAGTTTATAAGATATGACTAATAAACACTCATGGCTCAAACAAACAAATTAGTAAAGTAATAATGTTTCTTCTAGAGGGTTTATAAGTGATTCATACAAACCCTTCCCATCCTCACTTTCTACAACTTTAGTAAAAATACTACAAGCAATTTTTTCTTTAGATCTTCTAAGATTCAGCATTATCAGTGAACTTATGTAGCCTTCTAGACCCCCTCCTAATTCCAGATTATTGATTAAAATATTGAGCAACAGTGGCCCCAGCATGGATCTCATGGGACACCCCTGAGCACCCTCTGCCCACTGTATATGTTTCATGTATGCCACACTTTACCCAGACATGTGTTATGAGCCACATTGTCAAAGGTCCTGATAAAGCTCAGATGACCTATGCTTATAGCCCAGCACCTGTCCACTTACCTGGCCACCCCACAAAGATAGTGATTAGGTTAGGGTAGCATGATCTTTTGACTAATTTAGATATCTATTTTCTTTGTTTTTAGATTTAGGAGGGTGTCTTTGCTGTTTAGGCTGGGGCAACTGTTTTGAGCTGCATTTATGGGTTTATGAGTGGGATCCGCTTACATTTGATATTCAGCTGAATGTGAGAGTGAGATCTGCTTACATTTGATATTCAGCTGAATGTTTCTTGTTTCTTTCTTATCATAGGAGCACGTGTGACATTTTTGGGTATGTTGCCTTTTAGGTAATTTTTGCATTTTGTTCATTATGTTTGATGTTCTTTAGGTTGGGGTTGTGTCCTTTACGGGACTTATCATGTAATGTAGTCGAGGCTGTGTTTGAGTAACATAACAACATTTGACCCATACAGGGTTAATATTATCATTACTGGTTAGGGTTAATTACAATCTGAAACCAGTACTTGAAATTACCTACACTGCTTTACAAATGGCTGTGTATAACAGAATTGCCTCCTCTAGCACACAGCACTGAAAGTCAGACACTATAGCAGCAGGCAAAATAGTTTTCAATTTTGATCAGCTCCTCTCCTGCCTGCCATCCACAGTTCTCTTAACCAATAACTGTGCAAAATAAAGTTTGGGCAACAGTTAAAACACAATTTTACACACTCCTGTATGACATTCAGTCTTGTGGTTAAGTTAAGCAATATACCACCCCTCCAGGAGTGGGTATATAGAGTGTAGTTACCACGTCTGGTGTGTGTTCAGTCATGAGGCGACCTGAGTGACTTAGCACCAGAAGTGGTAAATCCCCATATACCCACTCCCTGAGGGTATATTGCTCTTATAAAATGTCCCCTTCCGTTTTTGTAAAAAGAAAATACCATTTTTTTCATTTTAAATCTTTTTTTATTTATTTATTTTTGAACAGGGAAAAATAGTTCTCTGTTGATAGACAGACTGTAGTAACAGTGTGTAGTGAGGAGTGATCATTTAGCATGTGGGCTACATCTGAATGGAGTACTGGCTGCCATTAGTAACCGTTTGTTTCTGGGTACCTTCATTGTTGAAGTGCTATTTTTTAAATTATTGTGAGCTGAAGGAGTTGTTTTTAATGGGAGACATCAATAGATTGATTTACTCAGCAGGAGCATTTAGTGACTTTGTGAGCTGTGATGATTTGGGGAATGTGTGAACGGAGCAGAGCCGACAGTGGAAAGTGAAAAGGTGAGCTGTGAGGAAGTGGTTACAGGAAAGTACTTTGAAAAAAGACTGTTTGGGGTCTTTGTATGACTTTTGGCAGTGTTTCCTTGCTTTTTGGTGCAATGTAGAGAATGTGATGCTTGATGAGTTTAGAGCAGGAAGGACCGGTTGTGTATAAGCGTTTGTGGCAGTTGGAGTGATTTCTCATGGGGTTTCTGCTACGAGCTGACTGGTGACTGGCATCTTTTCCAGTGGGTACACTGGAGGATTTATCACACTGAAAAGGTGCCAGCCAACCAACCAGATTGCAGGGATTGGGCATTTGTATTTATCCCATTGTATAATATGTAATAAGACACAACAGGGTGTATGACTATGGGTCAATAATCACACACCTCCCGAGGGTGTTAGGCACAAGGTGCTCACATGGAGTGCCTTTAAACACCTGAGACAGAAGTGTGATTATTGATCATAATCAGATACTGTGAAGTGCCTTATCATACTTATAACATATTGAGAAAGATATTTTAGAAATGAGCAACAAACTGTTTTAAGTTGCTTCAAAACAGGTAATTTATTTAATTATGGGACATGAAGTAGTCCCTTAGTGAAACATAGTTTTATAAAAGTAAAATAAATTATTTATCTGTTGTGAATCAATTAAAAATGACTTTGTGTGTAACACAGAGTTTTTGTGTTTTCTTTGTATTTTTATGGTTATGTCTTTATAAATATTATTTAACAGTTTGTCAATAATTTAAATCGTCCTTTCAACTTTAAAGTGATAGTTCATTCATTCTGGTGACGTTGAACACAGTGTTTCCAGATACAGTGAAGTTTGGCAGTATGGTATTTGCTTTAAATGTCCCATGGTCATTTTTGTCTGCTGGTCTCCTTTACATTTTTGTCTGATGACTTTTCTGGAAGCAGATCTCTAGGCAGTTGGTCTCTGGTGAGTGGCTGATGGTCTGTGGTATAATCAGTGATGATGTTCACTGGGTCTGAGCTGTAGGCTGTGGAGACATGCTGGACTGAGCTGGTTTCTAAGGATTGATTTCTTGGGAAGTACTGAGGGCTGCTTGATAAGATAGTATTTGTGCACTAGTGCTTGGTTTGAGCTATAGCTTACATTTGGTTGTTTTGCCATTGCAGTGCCATGGAGTATTTCACGGCCGCCTCCAATGTACTTGCTGCCTCCCAGCATGCCACTCCATTGTTTGTAGTCCAAGACTGAGGGGACCAGTAATTTGTAAGACTGGACATGTTCTTATACCACAAGATGGACATAATTTGCCTGGTCTCAAGACTGGCATCAGTAAATATGTGTACTGCCATGCTGCAAGAAAATGATTAGTATAGCAGCAGCTATGTCCTGCTTCTGGGGACTGATGGGGAGTATTATAACAAGGAAATTGATGCCCATCAGTTCATGACTGTACCAAATACTGTATCTTACCAGTTTTGTTTGTGTTGTCAGCTCTCTTAGGGCAGAGGAAAAGATGTTGCATCTTGGGATATTTTGCTAAGACATTTTAATAAGCTGAAGACTGGGCATAGGGGATCGAGTGGCCAGTCAAATATGAACCCTCCTCAGTCTCTCCGTGTTAGGCTTGTGGAGCTCTTTGTAATTTTCAGAAATTTCAATGAATGCCATGGTAATATAACGGAGTCTCTGGTTGTCCTGGTTTACTTTGAAACTTTGTGGTGTGTGTCTGTATGCCCATCTCATGTATGCAGTGGCAAGATGTATTTGTAGGTCAAACCAGACCTTTTGTACTAATCCTGGAGCTGTGTTGGGAGAGAAAGCATATGAGTGGTGGAGCTTGTAGGTTGCCATTACTGATCTGTGGATAATGTTCACTGCTGTCCTTTTCCTGCTTCGTAAAATGCTTGACAGGAGCTACAAATACATTGTTAGAGGTATTACATGCATGATCTGTTAAAATATTAAGGATTGTATTTATTTCTAGTGAGTTTAGTGAGACTATATTGCCCTCCTTCCCTCCCTCCATCCCCCACCCTAAGCCAGTTCTACTTTTATAGGCACAGGGTTTGACTGACAACAGGAACTTACTGCTTGGGAGCAAAATTTCGTGATCACAGAGCCACAAAAGAGTCACCATCCTAGAAGGAAAAGAGTAGCCTCTGTCCCCACCTAGTTGCTGGAGGTCTGACTCTGAGCAAGTAAGGGACTACTGAGAAATATAGGAACTTTGCATCTCAGAACAGGAAGATCAGCATCTTAAAGGGCACAGAGGCAGTAAGTAAGTAGGAGGAGAAAAAATAAACTGAGGAAAGAGTAAATATTCCAAACAACAGTTAAGGGACCAGAAATAAGACATGATGGGAGTGATGCAGTGCAATGGCTGTGGAGCAGCAATCTTCCAGGAGACATTCTGGAGGACGCGAGTGTGCCAGAATGAGGATTTAAAACAGACAATCCTCTTAGGTGTTCTATTTCACTCTGTCCTTTCTCCTCTTTTTCTGACTATCCTTTCTTTTCCCTATCAGGTGGCCAACCTGATATCTATTTTCTTTTCTTTTCTATCCCCTGTTTGTTAAAATGCCTGTATTCCCATTTAAAAGCAGCTCCTGAAAATAACTGGTGCCTTAAAGAAAGAGGAGTAGTTCCCTGCTGCTGCAAACAGTATGTTGAATTTGGTCCCAGCTGATGTTTGTTAAGGAAATGATTGTTTAACCACCAGGAGTGGTTTCTTATAAAGAGGACACAGCTCTGAAGTGGAAAAATGATGCAGAGTTCCAAAGAATGCACAAAATTTGCCCTCTGTTGTTTCATGCTCCTGTGTCTTGCAGCAAGTGTGAAGGCTGAGCTAACTCAGTCGGGAAACACAGAAAAACACTCCTTAGAAAACAAGCATTTGTCAATGCCGAATGTTCGCTTGCAGGTATTTACAGTGGTATTTGGCACTGGACATGGCTTAAAAATCAGTGACAAGAAGTACAAGCATTTGTCAATGCCGAAATTTGCTTGCTTCTATGTGCTGTTTAGGTATTTGGAAGTCATTGGAGTGCAAATATTGAAAATTGCGAACTTATGAGCGCATGAGGAACTGCGCAACGCATCGCTTGTAAAACAGTAATTTTAGAATTTTTTCACCAAATTTAACATAGCCATTTTAAGACCTCTGCTAATGAACAGTGTCACAGTGATCTTCTGAATGTGTCCCATACATTGATTTCGCACACCGACTGCGCCATTGTGCACTACATGGGCAGAAACACATTTTGGGCAGGATGTGAAAAATGACAGCTGTACTGCTCATAAGGAGGTGTGGTAAAATGGCAATATTGAAAATCTGGAGTGAAAATATTGAAAATTTGAACTTACGAGCCTGCATAGGAACTGCTGGAATGCAGCTCATAAAACAGTCATTTTTGAATTTTTGACAAATTTTCAACATGGGGTTTTGGGACCCCTTCTCATGAATGATTCACTGTCATGGCATTATTCAGGCCGAAGGGTGATTTTATGCAGTGATCATGGAAAATCATCCTTCTGCCCTAATAACGCCATAACAGTGACATCATTCATGAGAAGGGGTCCCAAAATCCCATGTTGAAAATTTGTGCAAAAATTCCAAAAATGCCTGAGATATGCAATAGTTGAAAACCCCTACCTACCTAGCCCATTATACAGCTTACCGGCATTTCCTCAGTTCGCGGTCGGCTTTGAAGAGTGCAGACGTATTCCTGCTCCACCGAAGATCGTCGCGCCAAGCTTGGGAGGTAAGTATGGGGTGAGGTGGTGTGGGGAGGTGGGGGCACAGTGGGTGGGTGCGGTTGTGGAGGGGGCCTGGGAGAAGCGCCTGTGATGCTTTCAATTTACAGGTTTTAAAAAAAACAGACAACGTGGGATGTTTGCCACACTGGGGTGGGCTCCCAGCATGGCAGAAGGATGGCTGGGGGTTCTGGAGCCGACAGGGGATTGGGCACCCCGTCGGCAGATGGCGGGGACGTTGGAAAACGCTGGGGTGGGCTCCCAGTGGCAGCAAAGATTTTGGGCGGTGATGTGGTGTTGTGCTATGACAGCGGTGGTTTCTTGAAGAGAAGACCACCACTGTCATACACAGCACCACGTCCGATTGGTGCAGGACTGCCACGCTGCTTAATGGAGCAGGGGATTGCAGGAGGGGCACACCTCCAAAGTGTCCTATTCTTCCAAGATCGCCTCTGGCGATGCCGCAGTTTAACGAAAATGAAGGGAGTTTAAGTATAAAACCCTATGATGCCCTGGAAATTGTCTTCTGTTTTGTATGTTTTCTTTAAAAAGGTTTATTTCTCTTAAAAAACAGTAGGTTCCTAGTGCTTGCAAGAGTAAACAGATAAGACATATCCTGTGTTTGACATATAGCCTGTATTTTTGGCTGATTCCTAAATGTACTCTGATTTTTGTCTGCCTTGATGTTTGTTTCTTGCACTGTTTTGTCCTCACTGTGATGAAGTACCTTTGTAAATGAGCCTCTGGCTCAAAGGTTGTTAAACTGATGTGCTAATAAATAAATAAATAAAATAAATAAAAATAAGGAGCGCCTTTGCTGCTTACATTTTTCAAACCTAGTGATACCTACTGAATATTTTCTTCTGGTTTAAAATATTACAATGAGCCAGAAATAAAAGGAAAAAGGGTCATTACCTGATGTTGTTTCAGAGGTCCTGTTATAGGCCTGGCAGCCCCTGAACTGACTGTATTTATGGAGAAGAGTCAGTGACATCACAGTAGGGGAGGAGTCAGCTCCCAAGTGTGATGTCATGCCCTGTAATTAAGGTTTTATTTAGCCTTTTTCTTCAGAATAGAGACTCTTTAAGAGCCTGTATGGTGGACATAGAGAATAACATTAAGCTAGGCAGGCTAGGACATTGTTTTATGAAATGTGAGGTTTAAAATAAAATGTCCCTGCTAATTGATGTTGTCACCTGACCTCTGATGTCACGTCAGGCTATCATAAAAGGATGTCCACCAGAGGGCTATAGAGATAGATAGGAGAGAGAGAGAATGGAAGATGGTCAGTTGTTTTCTGACTAGAGACTGAGCAAGAGCTAAGAAGAGCTGAGTGTGGAGGTTTACACACTGTCAAGAAGGAAGATCTCAGGAATTATTTTGATTTTGATGCTTAATGGAAGAAGAATGATGTCCTGATGATTTACATTGGTGTGAGGAATTAACACTCTCTTATTTTCCTTTTGTAAATATCCTTTATTTTCTTTTATTTTGCTTTTTGACAATAAATTGACAAATGCAGAATATGCATTTTTATGCACTATATTACAGTTGTCTGTCTAAATCTGTTATAAAGAATCCTCGCTACCACAGTGGTGTTGTCCCATCTGCAGGCACCTCTCTGGGCTGAGGGAGGAGGTTGCTCATCTCCAGACTGAGTTGGCCAGGCTTTGGGGACCTCCTTTCCCACCCAGGGACCACCACGGCTACGCCATTGCCTCAGAGGTTGCCAAGAAAGAGGAGCAGTTGGACCACAGTGGGCTCAGGGAGGGTGAGGGTGGTGGAACAGAGGTGCATCCCTCCAGCTGTACCTCTCCACAATTAATATGCTGTTCTGGCAAAGTGTGGTTCCTCTATGGAGACATCCACAGTGGAGACCAAGGAGGATGCTGGGAACCTCCACAAAGGAGACCCACAAAAGGGTGGCATGGGACCCCACAGGGGAAAGAAACAACTCCTGGAGGGGACTCCATTGTTAGGGGGTAGAACTGGTGGAAGAAGGGAGAGGGAGGTAGGTGCCTGCCTGGCACCATGGCTTGAGGGACAGGGAGCGAATCCTCAGGATCACCAGAGCAGCTGCAAGGGAGGGAGCTGAATTTCATTGTCCACCTAGAGACAAATGACCTTGTTGAGAAAGGGATCAGAGCAGTGCAGGAAGACTCTGTGTGTTGGGGAGGGGCCTTAGACAAGTAGCATGCATGGTAACCTTCTCGGAGGTGCTGCCTGTCTATGGCATGGGCGAGGTAGGGTGCTCCACACCATGGGATTCATTCAATCAGTGGTTGAAAAACTGGTGCAGAGCTCAGGGATGTGGCTTCACTGGGAACTGGGGTCCACCTGTAGTGATGCAGGCCTATACTGGCGTGATAGTCTGCATCTGTTCAGGAGGAGAACCTGGATCCTAGGTGATAGGTTAAATGCTTCATTGGCAAGTATTTAAACTAGCCAAGGGGAGGCACTGGAAAGAGCAGGGAAATCCTAGCCCTACAAAATAAATCAGGGTAGTAAATGAGGTAAACACCAAGACAGAGATGTTGATAAGAAAATGACAAAGGCAATAAGGACAGGGATGGGGCAAAGCAGTAAGGCCATCAAGAAATAGAGGGTATGAGTACCAATGCCCGTAGTCTGGGCAACAAGCCCTGAACCGATGGCCTTGATGGAAGAGGGATGCCTGGATATCGTAGCAGTCACAGAAACATGGTACACAGAGAACCATGATTGGGATGTTAACATACCAGGGTACACAACCTACAGGAGAGGCAGGAGGGAGAAGAGGGTGAGGAGTAGCTCTTATGTAAGGGAAGGGAATGGATAAAACCAATGGAACAAAAGAGTAAACAGGGAGGAGAGGAGGTACTGTTGGTCACCTTAGAGACTGAAATGGCACCACAATCCACACAAGGGTTAGTATACAGACCCCATGTCAGGGGGAGGAATAGACAAGGATATGATAGAAGGCATCCTTAGGATGGCAGAGAAAGGGGAGATACTGTTGATGGGGACCTTTGCTGCAGCCACTTTCAAGAGCAGGGCCATTCTCGATGCCCTACAGGTGGTATGCCTCAGACAGCTAGTTTTGGAAACCACTCATGAGGGAGAAATCTAGACCTCATACCTCAAATGGGGACAGTGAGAGGATCTCAGATCTAGAAGTGGGTTGCCATCTGGGAACAAGTGACCATCAAACAGTGTGGTTCATGTTAAACTCAGCTACAGAGTCAAGCCACACAAAAGTGAGGGTACTGGACTTCAGGAGGCTGACTTTGGCAAGATGGGAGAGTGCTCAGAAAAGCTCTAGCAAACAGGCTAGAAGGAGAGGTGGAGCAACAATGGGGAAACATCAAAACTGCCATCACAGAGGCAACAAACCTTTGTGTGAAGCAAATAAACAAATCAAAATGAAAGAAAAGCTGCTATGGTTCTCAAATAAGGTGGTGAGGAAGATTAGGGAGAAAAACTATAGCATTTAGTAAGTATAGGGAAACACAGAAGGAGCAGGACAGAGAACTGTACCAGTTAAGGCAGAAGGAAGCAGGGAGGGAAGTCAGAATAGCGAAGGCCCAAACTGAGGAAAAAGATAGCCAACCGGTTAAGAAGGGGGATAAAACCTTTATAGGTACATCAGGGAGTGTAGAAAGACAAAGGAGGGATAGTGAGGCTGAACAGAATGGATGGTGGGTGGGCAGAGAGGGACAGTGAAAAAGCAGGGCTACTGAACAAATACTTCTCAGTATTCACAAAAGAGGAGGGGTGGTGCCTATCCAATTAACAGAAGCACTCTGGATGGGGGTCGACCCCAGTCCTTTCACAGAAGAAAGGGTTCTGAAAGATCTCCTAAAACTGAAGGTGGATAAAGCAATGGAGCCTGACAGAATTCACCCCAGAATTCTAAAAGAATTAAGGAAAGAACCAGTGACACCACTGACTACCCTTTTAACAAATCATGGGAGGATGGTGTGGTACCTGAGGACTGGAGGAAAGAGGATGTGATTCACCTTCACA
This sequence comes from Neoceratodus forsteri, assembly GCA_016271365.2. Classification (NCBI taxonomy): domain Eukaryota; kingdom Metazoa; phylum Chordata; order Ceratodontiformes; family Ceratodontidae; genus Neoceratodus; species Neoceratodus forsteri. The sequence continues at coordinate 1,300,871,215 of CM057453.1, read as the reverse complement.
AAAGTAGGAGCAAGAAAGAGGCAGGAAACTACAGACCTGTCAGTTTGACCTCTGTGGTAAGGAAAGTGATGGAATCACTTCTGAAGGAAAGAATTGTTGAGTACCTAGAGGCCAGTTGGGCACAGGACCCAACGCAGCATGGGTTCACAGTGGAAGGGCATGTCAGACAAATCTAATTGATTTTTGACTGAGTGACCAAAGCAATAGACCAGGGAGGGGCTGTGGACGTGGCCCAACTAGACTTTAGCAAGGCATTTGACACAGCCCCACACAAAAGATTAATAATTAAATTAACCAGCCTGTGAGTGTGTCCTAGGGTGGAAGCCTGGGTAAAACACTGGCTGGACAACAGGACACAGAATGTAATTGTAAATGGAATCCACTCTGAAGAAAGAGGAGTTACTAGTGGGGTACCGTAGGGTTCAGTACTGGGTCCAGTCCTTTTAATGTCTTTGTAAATGACATTGCAGAGGGACTGGAAAGAAAAGTATGCCTCTTTGCAGATGACACAATGATCTGCAACAGGGTTGATATACAAGGAGGCGTGGAAAGGATGAGAAGGGACTTGGCAATGTTGGAGGAATGGTCAAGTATGGCAGCTTGGATTTAAAGCAAAGAAGTGCAAAATAATGCACCTGGGAAACAAAAACCAGGGAAGATTACACAATGGAGGGAGGTAGTAACAACAACAAAATGGAAAGGGACTGGGGGTAATCATATCAGATGACCTTAAGGTTAGCAAGCAATGTGAGAAGGCAGTAGGAAGGTCTGGGGATACTGGGATGTATAGGAGAGGCATTACCAGCAGAAAACAGAAAGTTGTTATCCCACTGTACAGACAGTTGGTGAGACCCCATCTGAGTACTGCATCCAGTTCTGGAGACCCCACCTCGCAAGGACATAGGATGGAGGCAGTCCAGAGGAGGGCAACTAAAATGGTGCAGGGTCTACAAGAGAAGCAATATGAGGAGAGACTAAAGGAGCTTAATATGTATACCCTTGAGGAAAGGAGGGAGAGGGGACATGATAGAAACTTTTAAGTACCTCAGTAAAATCAACAAAGTCCAAGAGGGTAGTATCTTTCAGAAAGAGATGTGCAAGAACAAGGGGACACAATTTGAAAATGGGGGGGGCTCAGGGCAATGGAAGTATTTTTCACAGAGATGGTGGTGGACACATGGAACAGCCTTCCTGAGGAGGTTGTGGGGTCTAAAACTGTGGAAGAATTCAAGAATGCATGGGACAGACATAAGGCAATTCTTGGTGGGGGTAGGAAGAAATAGGCTGTTGGTTCACTAGGATCTGCAGCTTATCCTGTAGGTAGGGAAATGGGCAGACTAGGTGGGCCAAGCAGTCCTTATCTGCTGTCAAAGTCTATGTTTCTATGTTAAGTATCTGTTAATGGCTGCCCTTAGGCAGCTGTAGCTTGATAGACCATACTGTTCTTTGCGGAATTATGAACTGTGGCATAAAACTCTCTGAGCACTTCACTGGGCTCTTCTGCTGCTATTGTTTTTAGTGCAATATCTTTTTTCAGCTAGCCACTTTTAAAAACTGATATAGCCCGCAAGTTTGTTTTTAGTATGTTTCTGGCTTTTCTCAGATTCTAGTTCATTTAGTTCTTCAGCTTTAATGTTCATGTCCCTAAAACTGCTTTACTTTTACTTTCTTCCATTTCATTTACAGATGAAGTTGTAGTAGTAACAGAGGGCATCAGGTGAGCAGATTCATGACTATTTTCTTGCAGTCTAGGTCCTTCAAAATTGTCCAGCAACCATTTTCAAGAGAAAATACTCAATCTAAGTGATTTTGAGATGCAAGCAACCCACACGTCATACATGCCTGATCTGACAGGAATGTGCTGTGTATTGATATGTTTTAATATTTCTCTTACAGGGTTCTCTTGGCTAAAGTAGATTTTGCATGTAATTATTGATCAATTATTACATGCTTGTGGCCTGCTCTTAGCCAATCCGAACACTACAGTTTTCTCAATATGTTATAATGTGGTATCACACATCATGGGTGTGTAAAACAACTTATATAATAGGTTGAAAATCTTCTACTTCCTGATAGGCTAAACAAGTTCTGAGACCTACAACTTAATTCCTCCAAAACTGCACAGGTTTAAAGATCTAGTGGAGCCAAAACAGGCAAACAAGAAAATAGTACACATTTTAAGTAGCAGTCAGTTGTAACATTTTATTTCTGAAGTATATTTTCTTTTCCTTTTGCCCATTAGAAAGTCTGTCATGTGATAATATTGTGCTGGATGTGTAACACAGCTTTAGCCTGGCAGTTGGCATATCTATCTCTATCTCCTCAACTACATCATCAGCATTGTGATCTCACTGACAGTGACATTACAGGTGACTGACCTAGTAGCCACAGAGTGGTTGTTCTTGCCAACAGTGATGGCTCAGTCAGTGAGGTCACAATTTTATGATGTAGCTGGGGGGCAGATAGATATGTCAGCTGCCAGGCAGAGTGCTGTCCCATACATCACACCTACCAACATCAGGTAAGCGGTCTTCTAATTAACTAAATGTACCTTAGATTTGAAAGACGATGGTTGACTGCTTTTAAAAACTAATACTAGTTTTAGGGAGTACACTAGCTCTTCAAACAAGTTCAGGTACTGGAATTTGGGATTTGGGCAAGTTAACTCACATACTGAATTCACAAGCCACTTCATTCATTCTGGATTTCCATCATAAACATGGCTAACACCTTACTCATGTATCAAAACCTTTAACTAGGACTTAACAATAGAAGCCCTTTAATTAAACAAAATAAGTAAATAACTGAATGTTCTTTAGATGCATGAGACCCCCATACACACACACATTTTAAAAATCAAATACTATTCAGTTTCCACTTTTGCTGTTTCTTTGATAACCATTAAAATCCCTTCCTTTCCATACCAGTTTGCCAGAGAACTCTCTGCTCCTTACCATGCAACAGTTGAAATAGAGGGCTACGTGCATCTCATGCATGTGCATATGTATGTGTGTGTGTCTACAGTATGCTTGTATGCCAGAGAAATTCTGCAGAATTTTTGAATTTATGAATTCAGTGTTGCCATTCCAAATTTGTGTGTATAGGTGTGGGAGTGGAGGAAGCATTCTACTTTTGGAATACTATAAAGTTTTGAACTCTTGTATTGGTGGTAAGCAGTCACACAATATATTGAATATGTAGAAAGACAGATGAGTGACAGGTGAAACCATCTGTGGAGGGACTAGTTTACATTTCTAGCAATATTATATTTTTGTGTCTTTTGAAACTTTTAGAGTGGTCAAAGTTGCCTATGGACCCATTTTATCAGCGCAATAAGACATTTCAAGCATTGCTTGTGCTGGTTTACCGCACTTCCACATGGTGAAGACACTTGGCCTGTGGTCTCTTGCCTTACTATGCCCCTGGGCTTGTAAAATCCAGCACAACCAACGCCCCATAGTGTCTTATTGGTGACTTATGGTATATGGTTGAATACTGTTATGCATGGAACTCTATGCCTGAATATGCTTATTGTGCAGCAGTAGTGACATCATTATGTTATTGTGCTGCAGTAACGATGTCACTGCTGCAGCACAACAATTTAGAATGCCACCACACAGCTGCTTTCTTTTAAAACTTGAACTTACAGAAACAGGTACAGCATACTGAACCAGTAATTTGAGCCTGTCACCAACCCCTGAGTGCCATCCCCAATCATCAGTTCACAAAAAGAAGGAAGTGCCTGAAATGAATGTGGATGCCCATACACTATAAAGATAATGTATGGGCGTCCATACACAGACAAGCCTGTGTCATCATCTTGAGGTTTCTATGGCAACCAGAGAACCTCCCAAGCTTTGCTCTCGAGGTTCTTGGTTGCCATCAGAACCTCTTGATAAAAAACACAGGCTTATTGTATTTGACTGCCCATACATTATCCTCTATGTACACACTGCACCCATGCATTATCCTCTATCTACAGTAATTTATGGATGTAAAATAACACATATTCCCATAAATCAAAGCATTGTGGGAAGTATATGCAAATATACTGGATAGTGATTTTTCCTATGGGTAAAGAGTGACATCCATTTTTATAGTAATATCAATCTGACATCAGAGCATGATAAATCCACCATTCTGATGTCAGATCATGGCAATATAAGAAAGATTGTTGAGGTGTATGGCATTTTCTTTTTTTTAAATTGTACTTTTCCTCCTACTGCCTGCAGCCCCGAGCATCTAAGGGGTCATCCTCCTAACACCTGCTTACTGATACTTACCTCCCAGTCTCCCATGTAGCTGCTTACCCCTGAGTGGGGATGAGGTGGGCGTGACACCCTTAATTCTATATTCCATCAGGTCTGGAGGTAGTCAGCGAGCAGTGATAAATCAGTGGCATGCCCTAAGAAGCCCATCCTCCCGAGCCGACATGAGTTTTTCTACTTTTTCCTTCTCCACACAGCATTAGCCCCAGACATCAAGGCACTAGATGCTGACATCTACTGCATGCCTGGGCCACCCATCTCCCTCCTATTGGGAGCCTGCATTCCCCGAGCCTCTGCCCAGAGTCGCACAAGAGCGGTGGCATCGACCCTCCCTCCCGACCTCCCTGGAGATGGCAAGCTGTTGTGGGATGCCTGCCGTGCTCCCGGCCTACCCACCAGCGACCCGAGTCTGCTCCCAAACCCGGTCACTGGCATGGAGCGAGGTGTGGCATCCAACACCTCAACCCCTCAGCGCCACTGGGCCGGGTGTATGCTATTTTCTGTTCACTGCAGCCCCATGAATGTCTCTTATTTGTGCATATGCAAAAAAGAAAAAACAGCAACCTATCTGAGCACATGCCCTCCTCAAAATTCATTTTGCAATTACCAAAGTACCTAATTTAGCATCTACAACCACTCTGTTAAGTTTCTGCATATAACAATGTCTTATGCTCAGGTTTAACATGGTAGGAGGGATGAGGGATGTGATACTGTACTTTTCACTGCTGTTGTTTTCTTGATATCTTAGATCCACAGCATTCTGGTAATGTAATTTCTATCCTTTGTCTCTAATGACAGTATTTCTGCACTAGGCCTTCATGACAAGTTGTTTAAAAAGATAATAAATTATAACTTTTGTAGTTAATGACTCATTTTTATACCACATTGTTCAGTCTACCTGTTTTAGGATCAGGAAACCTGTGCTGGGACTAGAACACTTTTTCTCATGGAATATTGGGGTTCTGAGCATTCAGGGCTGAGGCAGCTGTGACAGAAACACAGTGAAGGGGTATAGTTCAACACATTTTTAAATAAAATATTTTTTCTCCTTTCTTGATGTCCCAGTCCCCAGCATTCTAATGATGCCATTTCTATCCTTTTCTCTAATTACAGTATTTTTACCCCAGCTCTTCATGAAAAGTTAATAAAATATATCTTTGTAGTTAATGCCTTATTTTTATACCAAGTTGTTCAATCTGTCTGTTTTAGCATTAGGAGAAGCATTGTGGGACTAAAATGCTTTTCTCATGGAATACTGGGGTTCTTATCATTCAGGTCCAATGCAGCTATAACAGGAGCACAGTGAAGTGATATAGTTCAAATATTTTTTTAAATAATAAGAATTTTGTTATTAGTACACCTCAGTATTGAAAGTAATACATAGCACATTTCATATTTCTACTATCTTTAAACGAAATGAATGCTGCAGGTGTTACGGAAACTGCATTTTAGTCGCATACTGCTTCTAAACTAGAAATTCTCATATAGTGCATTATAAATCACATGATTTTAGCCATTCAGCGATCAGAAGGGAAGACAGCATCCCTGCTAGAGACTGGCATCAAGACAGCCATGAAAGGAGTACCAGAGATGAGACAGCCAGTATTTACCAATGAAAGGCAATGGAATAGCCCTAAAGATAGATAAGACTCCGAGGCCAGATGAGATGCATCTGAGGGTACTAAGGAATTGGCAGCATAGCTTGCTGAATTCCTGGTAGGGGAATAATTATTGAAGAGAGTTGTTCTGAAAGACTGGGGATAGTGGAGGTAGTTCCACTCCATGGGGGTGACAAGGGCAACAAGGAACAAGCAGGGAACTACAGAACTGTCAGTCTTACCTCTGTTGTGGGTAAACTGATGGAGGTACTGTTCAAAGAAGACACTGTGAGCTACTTGAGAGCAACAGACACCAGGATAGTAAACAGCATAAGTTCATGGCATGGAGGTCTTGTCAGACTAACGTGATAGTTTTCTTTAACTAAGTGGAGAGGGTATTGGATAGGGATATGCTATGGATTTATGCTACTTTGACTTCAGCAAGGCTTTTACCTCAGTGCTTTATAGAAGACAGCTGAAGAAGATTGAGGATCTAGGTGCAGCAAGGGACAAAGTAAGATGAGTAGGAAACTGGTTAAAGAACAGGCAGCATGGTGTCAATCAGAAAAGAGGGTGATCACAAGTGGAGTGCCACAATGATCTGTCCTAGGTCCTCTCCTTTCCTCTTCAATATGCTCATCTGACACTTTGGAGAAGAAATCCAGGGCAAGCTGTGTCTCTTTATAGATGACACTAAGCTATGTGGGAGGGTAGGGTTCGATGTCATAATGGCGACTGCAGAATAGTGATCACTGTTATGGCGAGTGTACATCACTGAAAAAAAGGCAATGTACACTCACAATGAAACGATGAGCGACAATGGAAAAAGGTTATTCTTAGGAGCTGCATCCCTGCACCCCCAAATAAAGATTACTAATTCTGGGGAGGGGCATGTCAGGGAGGGGTGAAACACCAAAATAAAAACAAACAGTGCTGTGAACAAAACTGCAAAAATACTGTATCCCTCCCCAGCTCCAAACCCTGCACCCTCCCCACTGTAGCCAGCTACCCTCACAACTCCACCAAGCCATCAGCTCTGCAGTCACTTGCTGCACTACCTGTTACATACTTTCTCCCCTTCCTGTCTTCTTCCCTCTTCCTGTCACCCTGTTCCTCTGGTTGCTACGCTTGCAGGGAAGCCCACATAACCATCACTACCCTTACAGGGTAGCCCACATAACAGGTGCTGAAAGTGAGTCGCTCATATTCCAGTTACTCACTTTCAGTCGCCGCTGGGATGGTATACCAGAGGAGTTGCTAGTGACAAGGGAATTAGAAAGATTCAGAGTGACCTGCAAAAGTAAAGAGGTGATCTAAGATTTGGCAGTTTAAATTCAGTGCCAAAAGTGTAAAAGATGCACCTAGGGGACAAGAACCCTGAAAAGAGTACTGGATTGAGGTGTAAAGCTGAGCACTATGGCTGAGGAAAATGACCTATGAGTCTGCATTAGAGACTTCCTAAACAATCAAGTCAATGCACCAAGGCCTATAGTAAGGCAAAATGGATGCTGAGATGTATTGAAAGGGTATTGATAGTAGCAATAAAGAGGTATTTCTACCTCTTTATAGATCATTGGTGAGGCTGCATCTGGAGTACTAGGCCCAGTTCTGGAATACTTAACTTAGGAAAGATAAGGACAGGCTAAATATGGTGCAACGAAGGGTGATCAGGATGATTCATGGCAGCAGGGCAGATCTTATGGGGATTGCCTTAAGGAACTGAACATGTAATCCCTGGAGACTAGGCAAGAGAGGATGATATGAGAGACCTTCAAATTCCTAGAATGAATAAACAAGGTGAAGTGTAAGGAACTAGCTAACATGAGTAACAGCTCACACATAGGGACATAAGTGGAAACTAAGGGGAGGGGTTCAAGAGGATGTGAGAACATTTTATTTTTCAGAAAGAGTGGTAGAACCATGGAACAGTCTGCCAATCAAGGTAGTGGGCATCAAAACCATAAATGGTTCCAAGCATATCTGGGACAGAGTGAAGAGTACAGAGGTTATTCAGGGCAGTATCAGTAGGGAGGGAAACGTGGGGTATACAGTGAGGGCTAGTACTCGGTAGACTGAGACCATTGGTATTTTTCTGCTGTAATTGTCTATGTTTCTATGTTTCAGAACTGCAGGTACTCATATCCTGTGTACAGTTGTCATCTTGCACTGGGAATGATAAAATGGAGTGATCCACTTCAGAGGCAGAGTAGCAGCGCTACCTACACATGTTTACATTTTCTAAAAATGGAAATAACTTATTATAAATCAGTCACGCCAGCTCGAATGATTTATAATATGTTTATAAAATGGGTTGAACATTTCCTGCTTCATGACTAGTTAAATAAGTTACAAGATCCATATGTTAATGCCCCAGAAATGCATGGGTTGGAACAAGTTCAGGAGTAAAGTTTGGAATTTAACCACATACAGAATTCATGAGCAACTTCATTCATCCTTTTGCCACCACTAACATGGCTGCAACCTCTACTCACTGAAAACCTTTACCAAGGCCCTAAAAGTAGAATTCTTTAAATTTAAAATAAATAAATAAGTAAACATTATAACTTCTCATGATTAGTATTTTCACTAACACATAAACAAACTGCCAAAAATGAAGTACTAGTCTAGTAACATTTCCTGGTGTTCTTTTGGTAGCTATGAAAATCCCACCCCACCCCCATTCACACTAGCTGGCCAAGGCAATCTCTTCTGCTTATGCTGCTGCACATAAAATCAAGACCTAGGCTCCATGTGAGGTTTTCTGTTGAGTATGAGGGTGAACATGTTATCAGAGGAATTCTGTAAAAGTTTGAATTCCATTATTCCATAACAAACAAACATTCCATCAATTGAATGTGTGGAAAGACAGATGATTGACAGCTGGGGAGGAAATGGCATTTTTTTATATAGCACATTTTTTTCCTTCCACTGCTGGTGGGGCTCGTGGTAGTTATACCGACCATTCAAGTTGCATTCCTCTGCAGCTGTTCGAGATCATGCTGCATGGCAGTGATGGCTGAGTTTTCAACTGTTTTTATATTTTTATGTGCCGCTGCTTGGTTTCCTCAACACCACATCCCTGAGCATGCTGCACAAAGGATGTAGCACAGGCTGTAAATGTGTTAATGCATGGCTCAGCTAAGCGCCTAATGGTGTCCTTCTCTTCCCACATCGTGAGTCTTGTGCACCGCCCATGCACCACAGGTGGTGGTAACAGGCTGATGTGACAGCCCTCCCTCCCATGGAGGAGGACAGTGCCCATAAGGCACTCAAGACCTCCTCCCCTAGCCGGCCCAGTACGTTTTTTAAACTGTTTCTCAGTTTAACCATTTTATAAGCACAATAGGACTCCTTCAGGTTGTTGTTTGTCGGGGATAATATACCGTATTTCACCGCTTTATAGCCGCCTCAAATAGAACCCTCCCCAAATTGAAACCGCATTCGATTTCGGTTCTAGCAATAGAAGCTGCCCTCATTTACAAACCTTATACAGTACTGAGAGCTGCATTCTGAAAACATATATGGCAACAGCAGGTCGCCTCATTCAACCTTATGCAGTACTCGGTCAGCAGAAATCATAAAAGCGTATAACATCAGGTTGCACTTTTAAAATTCTTAAACATTTAGCTTACAAGCTTACAAGTACCATATAACAGCTTCTTACCACTGCCATGATTGTAGTCGCTTGTACACAATGAGACCCCATAAACATTTACCCTCATTTACCCTCATTCCCACTACCACTATCCACTACCTGTACAGTATAGTACAAGCAAGTGAGCAAGGTTCCGTGTTCTTGGATTGCTACCACGTGGCCTTTGGTTGCTACTGTGTCATTGTGCAACTTGTAGCGATATCGTAACTGCAGGAAAGCTAAGAAAGAAAATGACCCTGATAAGTTTTTCAAGCTTTATTGCTTCTCAGTTTTTATTTTTTCTGTTTATGCAAGTAAAAGTAAAAGTAGTCAGGCATTTAGCATGGATTTTAATCGAGTTCATCGTCACTGTCCGGTCGGCTTCTGCTTCAGAGCCACTAACTGAGAATCCCAAAATGGATGCTGGCAGCTCCTGAAGAAAAAAATGAATAACTGGTTAGTGCCTGACAAAACTTTGTTTTATCACAGAAGTAATGTTCTTCACCCATGTATGGTAAATGTTATTTACCTGGTCTTCATACCATACTACTAGTAATAGAAGTCTCCAAATAGTATCCGCCTCAAATATAAGCCCCTCCTCAAAATAAATACTGAAATAGAAGCCACGGCTTCTAAACGGTGAAATACAGTACTTAATATAGAGATCATTCCGATGATTCTGATGCAAATGTCACCTGGCTGTGCATAAATCCTTAAGAACCAATGCCCTATCTTGTCTTATTGCATGTGCAAGATGTCTCTACGGCATCTCACACAGTTTGGGCAGGCAGAACAGGTCAGCTTGTTTTATGGTCCTTCTGGCACAAACTACATGAGATAACCCTGTCATACATAAACCACTCTAGATATTTGCTGTATCCATGGGTTGTGCAAGTAACCATACTCAGGAAGATAATGACTTGGTACTTCATCTTCCATAAAATGAAATCATCCACCCATGACAAAACATAATCCAAGTTTAAAACCGCCATTATCCTGGATATCCAGAAGATACCATAGCTTATCCAAGCATGTCTACTAGAGATAATCAAATTCCAGTGTTTGGATCTGGATACATCAGAATCTAATCCAACAGTCAGAATTTAGGATTTTAAGATTTCCTAATCACTCAGATTCTTGTCAAATTCAATCATAATCCAGATTTGGATTTTGAAATTAGAATTTCATTCACAATACTAAAATTTGAAGATCTCAGTGCAGTATTCTGTACTTAGATCTGTGTTGATTTGGATGTGGATACTCCAAAAATTATGAAAAGGGCCGATTTTGAGATAGGATTATCCACATGTACTGTAGTTTCTGTCTGGCATTAACTCATACGGTATGTTTGGTACCTAACTCATTTGTTACCTGCCAAAGGGAGATTTTTCTGGTTAGATTTTAAAGAGATCTGAAGAAAAGTAAGAGTTTTTGGCTACAGAAGATGTATAAAGCTGTAAGAAAACTGACTAGGAAACTTCATAACTTGCTATGTTGTAAAATTAATTACTATACAAATCATATACCTGTGGAAGACAGTGTGGTTCATGAGCTGAACAAAAAATGGAATAAAAGATGCACATTCCACTCTATGCAAAGTACTACCTATAATGAAGATAGATTAGTAGCTCACACAATGCATACTGCTATCATTTACAGTAACATACTAACATACTAGACACCAGCAGAGTAGGTCTGTTGATCTATCAAGTCTGTTCGTGCTTCAGCACCCTGATTGGGTACCATAGCCCTCATCTGTCTCCTTTCACTGTTACTCCATCCCAGTCCTGCCCCTGGGCAATCAGCCTCTGCTTCACCCCTTGCCTATACCTGTCCCATCTTCTCTGAATCCCTCCACCGTAGCTGCCTGTACCAGCTTCCAGGGCAGTGCATTCCATGGTTCCACCACTCCATCTCGTGAAGTACCTCCTCCTCCTTTCCCTAATCCTACCACCCTCAATCTTCCAACTGTGTCCTCTGGTGATTCCACCTCCTTCAGTCAAAAGATCCTATCTCAACTACCTTATTTACTCCCTGAGGTACTTGAAGACCTCAATCATGTCCCCCAGTCCCTCCTCTCCTCCAGCGAGAACAGGTTGAGCTCCCTAGTCGCTCCTCATATGTCATATCCCAGGCCCCAGATCATTCTGGTTGCTCTCTCTGAACCCTCTCCAGGAGTTGGATGTCCCTCCTTAGGTGTGGCCTCCAGAACTGCACACAGTATTCAAGATGTGGTCTAACCAGGCTGTTGTACAGTGGCAAAATCACCTACCTGTTCCTTGAGGTAATCCCCCTAGTGATGCAGCCCAACATCTTTTTGCCTTGACTGCAGCCCTCCTGCACTGCTCTGAATTATTCACGTTACATTCACCAAGACTCCTAGGTCTCTTTCCCTGCCATGGCCTGCAACTCATCCCCCAGGGTGTACACATAGTTGGATTTTCCCACCCTAGGTGTAGCATCTTGCACTTGGAGGAGTTAAATTTCAGTTTCAGGTGCAGGACCATCTATCCAGAGTATCCAGGTCCTCTTGCAGGCCAATCTTCTCTCCTTCCCTCCCACCACCGCCGCCAGCTTAGAGTCGCCCACAAAGAGACTCATTTCACACCCGATATATTCCCTGACATCGGAGATGTAGGCATTAAACAGGAGTGGCTCCCAGGACTGATCCCTTTGGGACCCCACTTATGACCACCCTAGGAGATGAGACCTCCCATCCGACCACTACCCGCTGAGTGTGACCTGAAAGCCAGTTTCCAATAAACCTAACCGCAATGGGCCTACCCCATCCCCCAGCTTCTCCCTTAGGCCAATGTGAGGGACCAATCAAATGCCTTGTTGAAGTCCAGGAACAGTACATCCGCTGGTCTCCCCTGTCGAGTGCTGATGTCACCCACTCATAGAACTCTACAAGGTTTGTTTGACACGATCTACCTTGCACAAACCCATGCTGCGGTCATCAGTAGATTGTATCATTTGCACCCCTGCTGCTTACTGTTGTTCCAAGTACTGCTTCACTACTGCTGTGTCCCATTGATGAAGAAGAATCAATTGAAGCTGATAGTGATTTAACTTTCTTTTTCCATTGTCTTAAAAATTCAAAACACAAAAGTAAATGTAAAACTTTTTTTTGTTTTGATTAAAAATACTTAACTTAGTGACCTACTTTAACTACTATACTTTTAAGAACATAAATTTTTAGTTAATGTAGTTGAAATATAATAAAGTTAAAGTCACTAAATATACTAAGTATGATACTATAACTTAAAGTGACTTGATTACTTACGCCGGAATGACAATCAAGACCAACTGCTTTGAATAATTATGCAGCATGATGATATGAACTAGTGCACAAGGTTAAGAACGCGTGCAGTATTAAAGTAAAACAATCAGTGGTGTAAGAACAAGTTAAGTAACAGGACACAGCAGGTAATAATACACTGAACACTATCCGAATCACAGAATCATAGAATTAATTGAAGAACTCACCAGACTCAACTGCAAGTTAGGAAACCACACACTTCTGGTCTGGGTCTTGGTGAGTAGGGTGAACAGAATTAGGCTGCTGGGATTCTCCGGATTCCCTCAGCATCACTCACCCATGTAATGCATATGGAAAAATAACTTTCCCAACCTCCTTCCTAAATTTCTTGAAGCCAGGACTTGTCCCACTTTGAGAAGGCAGCTTTTTCTTGGCAGCCTATATGCACAGTCTGGAGACCCATAATAGACCTCCTTGATGTGGATCAGGCCCTGACCACTTTATACATAACTTTATCAGTGTGGTTAACAAACATGCCTCCTAAGACGATGCAAGGCCTAGGTCTGTGCCACATGGATTAACAGTGACTGCAGGAAAGCAATGTAACTCAGGGATAAGGCCTGGAGAGCAATATAAGCAATCTGGCCAGTCCTCAGACTGGCATGCCTATAGGCACCTCAGGAACACCTGCTAAAATAATCTGAGGAGTGCTAAATGGTTATACCTTCAGACCTTACAAATTAAAAATCTCTCAAATCCCAAAGATTTCTGTCCCAAATAAACCTGTTACTCAAAGGCAGGTCCAACATTTCTCCAGGAAAATTTTGACAAATGAGTAATCTCTAAGACCCCTATCCATTGTCGTTAGTTTAACAACTCTTCACTGATTTAGATCAATTTAAGACCTCCCTAAGTGTCAGCTCTGGACAGCTCTGATTCCTCTCTACCTGAGCAGCCACCTGACCTGGTGCCTCTACCTAAATTTCACCTTTGATTACCAGGAAGGAAGGAAGTCTCAAGCAGATTAAGGGTATAAATGTGAAGGCTCCCCGGTTTCAATACCCTTGAACCCAAGTTCCTGAAAATTGCTGCACCCATAATTGCCACCCTATCATGCACCTTATTAATAAATCTTTCCTTCTGGCACTGTTCCTGAGAAGTGGAAAGAGGCCTTGTGCTTCCTATCCACAAGGGGGCAGAAATATAGGACTGAGAATTAGAGACCAACTCTCTCCTCTGCTTAGTTGTAAAATTCAGGAGAGGCTACCATATAAACAACTTCAAGCCTTCCTCTAACGGAACCACTCATTAACCAATGACCAGCATGGTTTTCGTAAAAACAGGGTACAAATACAGCCTTGGTACACATTACTTGATATTCTCAGTGCCATGGATCTTGGTATGGCCACAGGAGTGATCTTTGTCGACCAGACAAAGGCATTCGATCTGTTCAACCACAACTTGTTACTTTCTAAACTAAGGGCACAGACCACTCTTGTCACTGGTTTAAAACTACCTGTCTGAACCGAAACAAAGTGTAAAACAGCAGAGAAGTGCTTCTCCTCTTCGGTTGATCATGGACAGAGTACCCCAATGCTCCGCATTTGGTCCCCTTTATCTCTCCTTGTTCATTAATGATCTACCTTAACCTGTGGTGCTTCAGTTCAGCTGTATGCAGATGATTCCATACTATATAGGTTCTCTGCTGACTTGAACTGGATCAACACCCACCTGGAAAATGACTTCCACATTCTAGAACTATGATTCCAAATTAGAAAACAAACTAGTACTTAATGCCAAAAACTAAAGTAATGCTCTATTGATCACAAGAACCTAGTCCCGATAGACAACATTTCTAAACTTCCATCATCAATTGCATCAATTTGGAGGTGATGCAATCCTTTAAATACCTAGGTGATGTGCTGGACCAAACCATAACCTTTGAACCCCATGTAGATGCCCTGGTTAAAACTCTATGGGCCATATATTCAAACTTTGCCCCGGGCTAAATTAGCACTGCCTGGCGGGCAACTTAGGCTCGAGCAAATAGCCTGCTATATTCAAAAGAATAGCCCAGCGCTAAAACCACTGAATATAGCATGCAAAGGAAACTGGGCAACGCCTGGAGTGCAGGGCAAAAATAGCCCAGGAATAAGACTGCACTGAATATAGCAAATAAGACTGCACTGAATATAGCTCCCAGGCAGGAAATGCAAACACTCACAGAAACACAGTGCAGAGGTGATATTGCCTGCCCAGGAACACATGCAAAGAATAACAGCCCTGAATGTGAGCACAGGAGCAGACAGCAGTGCAGTACCTGTGAATGCCAAGGAACAACCAGGACCCATATGAAACCACAGAACAGTACAAAACAACCAAAAAACCAAGCACCCAAAAGACACAGGACATGGGGATGTCATGAAAAAGTAATTATAATCCAGAAAGGCAACGAGAATGGCATGATAACAACAGGAACAGTAACAGATGACACAAAATGGCCATATACAGCAACAGACTACAGGAATAAAAGTAAAATAAGCAAAATAACAAACAGTAAAACTAGCAAGAAACTGAAAGGGCCATATGACAATGGCAAACACAAGATATACAAGCTAAAACCAGAACATATTTACAATATTTACATATTGACAGAGGCAGCAGAAATGTAGGGAAGGGAAAGGAAAGTAGACAGACAGCAAAAGGAGGGCAATAGAACAGGAAAACTGAGGACAGGCAAAGGTGGTTGGGGGGCGGGAAGAAAAATAAAATGGGCCACTGTTATGACTGGTTGCTGGAGGGTGCTGGCAGCCGTTTCTAGTATAGCAGCTACCCTCCTGGTCACTGAGATGAGAATGGCCTGTTGTTCAGTCAGCATCCTCTGCTGACACACCAGTCAGCACAGGAGTGCATCCCTCCCCTCAGACTCCTCTGGGCGGCCCACAGTAATGACTGGCATGGACCTACAGGAGAAAGGTGGACCATGTCAGGATGGGATACCGACAAAGAGGCACAGTGCAACCGCAGGTGGCAACACATGGGTGGACAGCAGGTTCCAACAACCATGCCCACGTGGCAATACAGAACAATACACAATGCACACCTGACATGTGCCCGCAGGATGAGGCGGGATGAAACAGGCAGCAAGCACCATCCCAATGTACACGGACATGCGTGGATGTATGCTGACAAGACCACAGCACAGTGGACACCACACAGCTCAGCGGCTCGCACAGTGAAACAGTGTAATCCAGACAGCCATTCCCTGAGATGTGAATGACAATGGGCCATTGCACAACATACACATGGAATGACACATGTTGGGACATACTGCCCATAGGAACAGATCTATGATACACAGTGCAGAGCACACCCACCAGAGAAATGGGCACAGCCACAACACAGCACGATGGCATGCAGCCCGCATTGCAGCAGAGCATGCCATGTGGCAGTGCCACCACCCACTGCAGCAGCACACAAAGGCAGACATGCGTGGCCACTCCCATGTAACACAGTGATACAGGCCATTGGCCACCAGAGGCAGGACAGCAGTAGGTCAAACACACCTAGTACAGTGTCAAGACATACGGGCATGGTAGGGGCAGGGCCCCCCACCGGGTGGGCACTACACCATCCACATGATCGGAACCACTGCACACTATGCCACCACAATTGACCAGCCCCAGCACCCCCCATGCCTGACCGGTGTACAAGCACCAGGAACTGCAGGGACAGGGAACACAGGCCAGTAGAGGAACATGGCCCCCACCACACGTGATGGGTAGAGCTACACATGCCTGTACGGCACTAGGGCCCCAGACCAACCCCCACAGCAGGCACAGTGTACAGCCATTGCCCATCCTGAGCCAAGGTCCACCATGCCATACCAGTGGCCATAATGCACTGCCCACATATCGGCAGGGTGTTGCCGCTCAGATGCCACCCCACAACCCCTGTAAAGTACAGTGTGAACAATACCAGTATGCACCTACAACACCCTTGCAGTACCAGAAACCCTAGACCAGGTAATGGAAAACTCACATGCCATGTGAACAGCAGAACAGTCAAGCAGGGCTATATATGGCAATGGCAACACATGATGGGCAGGGCAGCACATGCCAGTACAGCACATAGCCCCAGACAGCCCCTCCAGCAGGCACTGTGTATGGTTGCCACCCATCTAGACACATGCTGCACCCTGGCATTCCAGTGGCCAACACAGTACAATGTTGCACACGCCATGGTACCAGGCACACAGCCGTGTGCATGGCAGGACCAGCACTGTCAGCCTATGGAAAGACCCACCCATTTCACATGCTGTGCAGTGTGTAGGCAAACAGTGTACTCACACTCACACTCGGTCACCATCGCTGCTCTCCTCTGCTCACTGTGGCACGGCCGGCACCTCCGCCTGTCCCAGGGTCATGGCCCCCGGCATTCTCCTGGTCTGTGCTACTGACACCGGTCCTGTCGATGCCCCTGGCAGGGGAACAGGGTACATCACCGGTTACTACAATGTGAGCCCCTCATGGTATGCCACAGCACGTCCATGGTACACAAGGTATCCCACACCATCCCCCATATGGTATAGCGCCGGTAATACAGAAGTGCACAAATGCACATGCATGACCCTGCCATGACCCCAGTGATGACGACAGAGCATGTGCAATGGATCTGCACATGTGCCCTGTAGCACGGCACTCAGCAATAGTACCACGCAAGTGGATTGTGCATGCACATAGCGCAGTTGCACCATGTATTTGCCATGGCTGACAATGCCCCATAGCACAGTGCTGTATACCAGCATATTAGCCCAGGGCTAACCATTTGCCCGGTGCTAACCATTTGCCCGACGCTAAATGTTGTGATATTCAAAGGCTGCATGTAAATGAGGTTACTTGTGTATGCATAGGGCAAACACAGTAATTAGATATAATTCATGCCCGATTTGCATGCTCAACAGGCTGGATTGCCCGGAGGTGTTATTTAAGGGCAAACAGTGCTCCACCTGTGTTGCTAATTGGGACTGCAGTGCTGTGACTGAAGGTGGATGTAAACACTGTGTGCAGGATGTCCCAGGAAATACAACCCGAAAATGCAGGTCTGTACAGTAAGCGAGGCAGTCTGCCATTCAACTTCTGACAGCCAGCACATGGGACAGGGTGGTGGGGGTACGATGCAGGAGTGATAACCAGCCTATAGCTGTGCTGTCCATGTCAGTACATGCACACTGCACTGTAGGCCACCAAGAAGCTTGACAGGAGCACAGGCAACACCATCACTGTCTGCACAGTTCACACTGGTACTGCCATGTGGTGTTGGAGGGCTACCCTGACACCACGCAGTGTGCCATGGCTGCATGCATCATGGCAACAGTGCTGCTGCAGCGGGTGTGTGCAGGCTGGGCAGTGGTGGAACCAGTGGTCGTTGAGCCCCACTGTTGCTGTCGGGCATGCAACAGCACTGCACTGTATGGGACATCGAACTGACAACTACCATGTGTGAACACCACAGCTGCTCGCGGGTGTCATGCACAACCACGCCGTTGGATGATGGGCCACTGTGTTTCTGTCACAGGTGTGGGTCCAACACGGTGCATGTTGTGTGCACACACACTATGCCAGTGCCGGGGGTGGGGCGCAGCGGGTATGTGTGTGTCACAGGCAATGTGTCATGCCATGGGGACCGCCACATGACCACACACATGATACCATGTCCCCAGCAGGGTGCACAGAACCATGATGGCTGACACACGGCCAACATGGGGCAACAGCACTGTGCACAGACATGGCCACTGTGTGTCGTGTCATACACACACACACACACACAAAGGTGGTATGGCTGCATGGCGGCACGTGCGCCACCACCGCAAATGCACATGTTGTGTGCCAGCGATATATTGTGGTGTACAGGCACACCTTTGGCATGTCTGTACCTTGTGATACACTGTGCGCCCAGACTGCACAGCGCCTGAGGCATGCAGTGCGCTGGCCATTGCATGCCAGGTGTGTATGGTGCCATGGCCAACAGGTACAGCTACTGTCATGCACACATTGTACATCCCTGTGTCTAACCAGTACCATTTCCTCTGTCTCACACAGGTGATGCTGCCAGGCAGGAACGTCTGTGCTCACAAGTTCACAAGGAATGAGCTGAGGGTAATGGTACATGCCTTCAAGGAGAGGAAGCTGGTGATAAGAAGGCAACAAATCCACCAATGCCGGCCATCCCACGTATGTGGAAGGAGATAGCGGCAGAGATTAATACTGAGGGTGGGCATGGATGCAGCACAGATGCTGTGCAAGAGTGCTGGAATGGCCTGCTATGATGAGCAAAGGAGGAGGAGGAGGTGGCCCAGAGAGTACAGAAATGGCTGCAGACAGGTGGAGGGCCACAGATCCTGGAGCAACGCAGCTGGGACTGATCACGGCATTGGCTGCCTCAACCCTGAGGCCAGTAGCAGTGGAGGGAGCTGAAGGTGGTGGGTGTGAGACACAGCTGAACACTTAGGGCAGGTATGTACACAGCATGTCAATGACAGTGACTGTATGACACCCACGGGGTGTGGGCCACCATCCCACAGTCGTGACACAGTGGCACATGCCAGACACACACACAGGCCAGTCACATGCCAGGTTCGCGGTGCACGTGCAGCACAGCATGCGTATATGTTGACAGTGCACAGCGGTCACCGTGTACAGCTGTATCATTCTGTGTGTGCCGTGGTTAGAGTGTGTGCATGGGGCTGCATCATCATTCACACAGACAGCACTGTGGAGGGTGCAAAGGCATGCTGTGGGGCCAACACTATTGTGTGTCACGTATGTCAAGGTGGTTGGCTCAGCATTCAGTGTGCTGTACAGGTCTCTGAGACTCTTCTATTCCCTCAACAGTGCAGGGTGGACATCCAGTCATGGGAGGAGGTGCATGGCCCTGCAGCTCTGGAGGCTGAAGAGGAACCTACACGAGTGTTGCCATCAACATCTAGCATGGGGCTGGCCATGGATCATCTGTGGCGGAGCACCAGCAGGTGGCATGTAGCCATGGTACACATCTGCCAGTGGGCTAATTGTGGCTATGACGATGATGAGGAGGGTGATGATGTGGATGCAGCATATGGCCTGGAGGATGCACAGGTTGAGGACCTCAGTTGCAGGCAGGTGGTCATCCTCACAGTGACCAGTGACCATGATTTGGGGACTCAGAGAATAAGGATGATCTGCTTGCAGGCGGCACTGTGGGTGGGAGCGGTGGGTGGGACCTGCAGGGGACACACATGGCTGCATTGGGAGGGGGGGCACAGGCACATGGCTAAAGAGCACAGCACCAGGATGTTGGCCATATGGATGACCAGCATGCACCGCTGGACATGCACTGCCAGCCACAGGGCGCAGCGCAGGCCCAGCAACAGGCACTACCCTGCCAGGCCACTGCAGCTGTAGCAATAGCAACAACAGCAGCACCAGCCACCACAACAACCCACCCAGCATCCCCAACATACCCAATGGCAGCCACCGCCATCCGCAGGCCTGGGCAGTGTGTCACCCCAGGCCAAGATGACCAGGGTGCCCGCCCATGCTCCAGGCCACCCTGGTGTCCCAGCACACTGCACAGCAGGACCGCACGACTTCGCAGGAGGTGCGCATGAACTGTCCAAGTTGCAGGAGACAGTAGGCTTGTTCATGCTACGGTTGAGCAGTGGGCGGAGGAGCACATGACACAGATTCTAGGCACCATTGAGCAGGGCCTTGGTACGCCACTGCCACTGTGAGGGCACACGTGAGGTGATGCATGCTGCAATCACGGCTGGTCAGCAGGTCACACCCACCACACAGCACAGGCGCCCACATATGTACCCCGGCATACTTCCAGCTCACGCCGTGTGTGGGCACTGGCTCTTCCACCCCACGCCCTAGTCCTCTGCTGGCTGATCATGGCATCGTGGCTGCCTGCCCACCATGGCTTGGTCTGCATCACACTGTGGCCACAGGTGCTACTGGCGGTCATCACCTCAGTCCTCACCACCCATTTCTATCAACACAGAGCCCTCCGTCCTCTGTGTCCTCACACAGGTGTGTCATGTGCATGGTGGTAGGCTCCAGTGATAGGCTCCACTGGCACACGGACACAGACACACATGCACACACACACACACACACGGTCACCTACACGCATACATGCACACACACCCCACAGGATGTCAATGGCCTCTCCCTCCTCTGCACTCAACATAGCCATCCACCATCCACACATGCGTGACACACTGCACACTGCTGTCATAGCCACATCACATGTGCACTGTTCCATTGTGTGTTGCACTAGGGTGTTTCACAGTTCACACTGTTCTGTACTGTACTGGTATGCACACATATTAAAGGCACTGTACATGACTTGTTACTGTAAAATAGATTTTGTTCGCGCTGGAAATGTTAGTGGGAGCAGCTGGCAGAACTTGTTCACGGCAGCTAATATTTGCGATCCCAAAGACGAAAATTGCTGTGATAGACTGTGCCATTGTATTACAGGCATTTTTGCTGATCAATTAAACCTAGCACTATTGTAATTGTGTGCCCGTGTATTTATGGAGGCTGGTATTTGTAGCACATGAGAGATGTCTGGATGTCAGAGCTGGTAAGTGCTGCACTGTTAGTAGCAGTCTTAGTGTGTCATTCTCGTGCTGCTACTGCAGTTATTTTTTTCAATTTTTTCAGAACTGTTTTAGGCAGACTGAGAAAAGGGTGCTTGCTGTCTGAGAACAGAGTGACTTGAGATACAGTACTGAACACCAAAACTAAGGCTTTACCTGCAATTGCCTTGCTTTTTTTACTTTTGCTTTTTAAACATAATGAAAGACTGGATCACTTTGAAACTCATTGCTGAAGTCTGTAGCTGTTATTGTAGTTACAGTAGAAGGGGTCAGTTTTAAAGAAATCACTGAAAGGAAGTACTGCTAGCATAGAGTAGTACAGTAGTCTGAGGGATGTAGTAATGATGGAATGATAGTCTCTAATAATGTATGATCAGGGAAATTTTCGCTTTTTTTTTATGAGCGAGAAGAACGCGATAATTAAATGAACGTGAACATTTCTAGAGTACAGTATTTGTCTGTATTGTGTTCATTCACCTTCCCATCTGGGCTAGTATTTCCACGATGCCACTCTTGTGCTCCAGGGCCCTGCATGCCACATGAGGATCTCTCCTCTGGCGTTGCTTTCACTATCCCCAGGACCTCTGGCTCTGGGTCACTGTCTGACTGTTTCTCAGGTTCAGGTGCATGTATACCATGGTTTAGCACTATTTTGTGTAGCATGCAACATGCTAGGAATATAGAGCCAACCTTCTGAGGCCTGTACTGTAGGGCATTGCCTGAATGGTCTAGGCAGTGGAACTGCATCTTTAGCATAATGTGCCTGAGCTTGGGGATTTGGAGGTCATCTTCATTGGGGAGGGCATAAACCTGACTATTGTGGGTCTCCAATAGTTTGTGCATACCATTCCTCTCAACTGTCCGCAATGCAAGGGACAGTTCAAGAATGTCTGTAACATTTCTAAAAGGTACAACTTTTTGGTTTGACTGAAAAGTGATATTCAAATCAGGAAAATTCAAGTGTATAAGATTCTTCTGTATACACCCCAGAGCGGTGCTTCAGATTTGGGCTTAAACTCACCCAGTTACTAAACTCTTATTTTACAGGTTGAAGTTCTGCCCCCAAAAAGACCTTTGTCCCAATTTTCTCCCCAACTCTATTCCATTCAATACCCATCCTCCATGGATCATGAAGCCACCCAAAGGTGAAGAAACATGAAAACACATCAATATTTCAGTCCTTCCTCCTTCCCAATCCCCTGTAAAAAAATTATTTACTTTTACTTACCTGGTCATATGGGCAGAACTTGCAGCCTGGCATAGTTTGCCACCAGCCCAGTTTTCCTCTGCTCCCTCTCTCCTTCCGCCAGAAGCTGGATGCTAGAACAGACCATCACAGGCCCCAATGTGGTCCACAACCAAGTCACCTTGCCATCTGAACCCACCCAACCTGGATTGCTTGCTTCTTGCTTGGTTGCTGCTGTGGATGCTGTTGCACTGCACTGATCAGGGCCTATAAAGGCCACCTACACTGCTGGCACCACTGCTGCTAAGCTTAGCGCTGCCGTAGGGGTCCATGCTGTTTTTTGCAAGGCAAGCCTAGTAGAGTAAGTAGGTAGCCTGTCTTTAGTTAGCTTCTAGCTCACCCTCTGCCCCTTCAGCCACCAGGGAGATGGAGACTCACTAAGAGTAGAACAACAAAAATATGCTGCCACAGCACTGCTATTGAGAGTTCAGTGCTCACTAACTTCTCCAAGCTGTAGTGAGCAGTCTGTCTACTCTGTGGTGGGAAAGACAGTGTCCCACTTGCAAGGCTTGTGCACTCTTTCTTGGCTGAGGCTCATCCACATCACATGTGATTGTGCCACTGCTAACAGGTGGAGAAAGTGGACAACACTATACAGACACAATCAAGTCTGAGAGTACCTGCAGCATCAGTACACACAGGTCAGGTGGGCACTTATTGTGCAAAAGATTAAATCCAAATGTATTGCCATTATTGCCACACCATAAGAACAATCTAGGCACAGATATGGGGAGCAACTGCCCCATCTGCCCTACCTAAATGGCACCCTTGCTTAATGGTACAAATTCATTCTCAAGCACTAATGCAATGGTTTCCGCTGTGTTCTGAGGTACTGTATCTTCTTGTTTCATGATGTGTCCTGATCATCATGTGGGTTAGTGTCTCTCATTGTTCCTCATTTTGAGTGTCTGGTGGTCTATTGGAGAAACTGACAGGGTTGGGATTAGGCCCTTGATGGCCAGATGGATTGAAAACTGGCTAGCTGGACGCACTCAGAGAGTAGTGGTTGGTGGGGAGCTCTCAAACCCTACAGAGGTCGGTAGTGGTGTACTGCAGGGCTCGGTCCTCGGTCCGATCCTGTTTAATGCATACATATTAGACATCAGAGAGGGTATAGGTGTGAAATGAGTCTCTTCGCTGACGACTCCAAGATGGGAGCAGTAACTGAGGGGAAGAGGGAGGTTGGCCCTGCAAGGAGTCATGGACACCCTGGAAAGGTGGCTCACACATGGAAATTAAATTTCAATATCACCAAGTGCAAGGTGTTACTGCCTTGGGCGAGGAAACCCTAAACACAGGTACACCCTGGGAGGGAGGCACTGGAGACTTCAGCAGGGGAAAAGACCTAGGGGTCATGGTGGATGCATGTATGAATAACTCTGAGCAGTGCAGGAGAGTGGCTAGCAAAACAAACAGGATGTTGGGATGCATCGTAAGGGGATCACCTCTAGGAGCAGGAAATGATTCTGCCGCTGTACAATGTACTGGTTAGACCACACCTTGAGTACTGTGTACTGCTGGAGACCACACTTGAAGAGGGACATACAGCTCCTGGAGAGGGTACAGAGGAGGGCAACCAAGATGATACGAGGACTAGGGATTTGACGATGAGGACAGACTTGAGGAGCTCTGCCTGTTTTAATTGGAGGAGAGGAGAGACAGGGGACATGATTGAGGTCTTCAAGTACCTCAAGGGAATAAATAGGGTAAACATGGAGGGATCTTTAGACTAAAGCAGGAAGGTATCACCAGAGGGCATGGTTTGAAGTTGGGAGGTGGAAGGATGAGGGGGAAAAGAGGAGGAGGTTTTTCACTGAGAGGGTGGTGGATCCTTGAACGCGCTGCTTGGTGAGCTGGTTCAGAGATCCACAGTGGAGGGCTTCAAGAAAGGGTGGGACAGGCACAGAAAGTGAATGTATCAGATGATGGCCTGGCCCAGGGGGTGGGCATGGGATGATAGGGGTTTCTGAACACAAGGGGAGGGCCTCGATACCAAACTAGGGGTCTGAGGTTCGAGCAGACTCGATAGATCATAAGGCCTAATCTGATGGCAATTAGTATGTTAGTATGTCCACGCCCCTCATTTCAGTGACAAAATATGAGTTATGGTGCATGCTTAAGACCTTTCTCAGCACAAAGAGTGCTGAGCATGTCAGTAGTGTATATTCTCAATATTGAATGAAAAAGGAAAGTAAGTGAGATGACACAGTCATGGAGAAACCCAATTGTATCACTAAATATGCATAAAGGATTTGCATGGTCCAAAACAAAAGATAGGCTTTACAACACAGGAGGCCCTCTTCATACATCTGAATGGGGATGTTGACTCTGGCCATATCCTAGGCATTTAATGCAGTAAACAAACAATACTTTACAAATTAATGGCGATTTAACAACAAAATCAAAAGTCATTAAACAACTTGCAAAAGGATCAGAATTAATGAGTTTACTTAGTTTTTATGGGAATTCAAACAAAATGTATTGTAACGAGTCTAATTGCTAGCAGTAGTATAAGAAACAGAAACTGATTTGTTTTTTAGATGAGATTTGCACCAGTTTAGCTGCTGCACACATGGCAAGCGTGCAGCATGTGAACCTGTTGTGATGTTTAAATGATGCTCACACCGAGCCGGCCTGGTGGTGCTGAGGGTGAGGTGCTGGATGCCACACCGCGCTATGCTTTGCGACCCGGGTTCGGACGCCGAGCTTGGGTCATCAGGGGTTGCAGGAAGGGATAGGATTGAGTGTCCTTTGGACTGCTCTCCCATCCCGGGATGGATCCAGGGTTTCACCGCTGGCATAGCAGCCCCTGGTGATGACCGGGCACTACCAGAGTGGTGACAGTACAGGCAAAGTGTGGCAGATGTCGGAACGTTGTGCCCAGACATCATTGCATGTCCGTGCTCTGAAGGGGAAGCTAACGGAGGAAAATATTGGGGGTGATCTCAGCAGCTCATGGCTGCACCCCGCACCCTGACCCGAGAGAGGTGCCTGTCCAGGTCACAGCATGATGTGGCCCATCCCTGGTTCTGCATGGATTCGTGTGGTCTGCATGCACGACCGGGATGGGGGGTGCAGGTGACGGTGGCCAGAGATTATGGGGCTGCTTCTGTAGGCAGAAAAGTGTTAAAAAATAAAAAAATTATGTTTGTTTTAATAGTTGTTTAGCCAGGAATAGCACACTAAGCTGAAAGCTTTTTACAGGCGCGATCTGGGAGCACAAGGAAGTTAAGGACTTGCTCAGGGTCACACAGTATGCAAGTGGAACTGTGATTCAAACCCAGGTCTGGTCTGCTGATGTCACCAGATTTGCAGCTCAGAGCCTTAGACCAATGCATTATACTGCCTCTCTGCACATCACCAACATCAATCGGATGTGCACTGAGAATATCACAGGATGTTGCTTATGCCAAATTCTACTGGTCCACAGCTCAACACAACATCAAGATGCTTAGTTTGTTTCATAATCGACAATGCAAGACAACCAGCACTTTAAACCCTATTTTCTTGATGTATTGTTATTGATGTTACCAAATTGTTAAAACTGTTAAAAAGGGCAGTTGTCCTTAAAAGTATTTCCTAATTAACAATAAAGTTAAAGTTATAAAAGTGATTCAGAGAAAAAAATGGAACACAAAATGAGAATGCATTAACTGCCAACTATTTTATCTGAAAAGCTTTTGATATTCTGCAGCTTTACGCCAGCAAAATTGATTACACTGTCTTATAGTGAGGAGTTATTTTTGTCCTTTCCAATACAATACAATTGGTTTCCTAAGGACCACAGCTTTCCTGACTTTTAAGGAGCAGCTGACACCTTCAGAAGAACTTCAACAAATCATAATATTTAGACACAGTTTAGCTTGTTTTCACTTTAGGTCTGTATTTTTTTTGGTGACTGCCTCTGATCCTCCATTCGAGGTCAGCCCTGCTCTGTCCCCTGTCCTCCCTTGCTTAGGCTTGCCTCTGGTGGGCCGCTGGGCAGGATCCCAGCAGACACTGTAGGCAAGTCCAGGCTTACCTTAGGGTTGGGGCCATGGGAGCAGGACCCCTAGGGATATTGGTGGCAGTGGAGATGGTGGCAGAGCAGAGTGTCATATCTGGGGGCAGCTTTTCTGTGAATATGGGATCCCTGGTTGTGGGGACATGCAACAGTATCCAGCATCCACCCGCCCCTTGAGTAATGGCACCAGCTAGAGTGGTACCTCCAGCCTCTACCAGGGGTCTGTAAATCACCGGCACTTTTCTCCTCCCCCAGAGAAGGAGAGAAGTCCCTAGGACACTCAATCCTTCTACCCCGGCCGGCTGTCTGACTCCTGAGTCTGTTACCAAACCTGGGATGTCAGCATGGCAAGCAGATGCCTTGCCACTGCACTGGTGGGCCAGTTTTAGATCTGTATTTCTCTCCTATTATTTATTACTGAGGTCACTTGCAGGAAAATAGGATATTTGCTCTTGAAGAGTTGATCTAGTCCTGTTGCTTTCTCCTTACCTGAGGTCATAATGCACTGCTTGTAACATCACAGTTACTCTCTTGGTAACCAATTATAAAGTCACAACAGCGGATTATGACTTGAAGTAGGGAGTCAGCTATAGAGGCAGATGTACTATAAAGGAACTCTAAGGAATAAAGATCACATATTCATGCAAATTTCCACGGCAATAAATTACAAGAAGGAGAAATCTAAGGAATATAAATGCAATGCACATAGAATTGTGTCTAATTATCATTGTTTTAAAGTGTTCATTGTGGTGTCAGTAGCTCTTTAACCTATTATCTTATGAGCCTCTTCACAGGAGAGATCTGAGAGAAATAATAGTTCAGTAATCAGCTTTACAAAATGGGGACGCTTTCTCTGTTGAAACATATAACAGTCACCAGAAAACAATAAGATAAATGGTGGCCAAAACAGGAAAAAACTGGCTTGTGATGTGATTCCTATTAGCAATATGTCAATATGGGAAGTGTTATGACTTTTATGATCCTGGATACCATGTAACCCTTAATCCATGAGTCCTTAATGTCATGAGACCTGTTGTGCTAACCCTAGTGACCACAACAATTCCATTTACCTTGAATGACTTGAAAATCCCATCTAGGACACACAATGGACTGAAATCTATAATTACTGGAGCTTCCCAACCATTAAAGTATGTCACACTTGAAAGAAAAGAAAACAGTGAGGGAGAGATTGGAGTTCATTTAAATTATTATTGTCTTAATTTCCAGGACTGAGTTTAAAATAATTGCTTAACCAATTTTTCTCAGAAACATCTTTGGCAAATTGAATGGGCAGTGGGGCACAGTTGCTTTGGAGCCACAGTGTATCCATAGTCTGTATCTATGGCAATTGTATCTGATATGACATACCAGTAAAGAACCCATCTGAAAAAAAATTAGTCATAAAGAAAACAATTTTTATCAATCATTTAATTATTCAAATAAAGTGAGGAAGTATTTGTTGTATTTTAAGTTTTTCTTCCTGTCCAAACCTGACTGAAGGGCATTTTCCTAGGATTTTAATAAAACAGCATAAATAAATTGTACCTCTCACTTCAGGCACCCTTTCAGGCAGCCCCTCTCAAACTAAAAAAAAAAAATCTCATTGTGGTCCTGAATTAAAACAAGCACAGAGATATAATTTAGGTTTGGTGACCCTGTCCAGGTGGTCCCTACAGTTAAATGTTGTGCAGTGCACTATAATGCCAGTTATAATCTCACTAAATTTGGAGAAAGATGCACTTAATATGGAATTACATGTCACACTTTGTTCCCCTAGCCAACTATCTAACTAACTAACCACAAACTATCTGTTTGCCCCATCCGCTTTCTCTTGTTCAGTAAATGAATGTGTAGCATGCATAATTCCACCTGCAAAATCTGTGGAATTGCATTTTCATTTCAAATGCTTAGCAGAATTTGGGCATGATTTTGACAGAATTCTGCTAAGTAAATTGCATTTTTAAAGTAAATGGTGGGGTTTTAATGAAAGTCATATTTTTGTTTAAATAGAAACATGTTCTGCTAAAAGAAACTGTAGAAACTGCAGAATCCTGCATCAATTAGAAACATTCTCATTTTCACTATGTTGCTCGGCAGAAAAAGCCTTTTCCGCCTCAAGCAGAAGCTGCAGAATTCTGACTGAAGCAGAATTCTGCCATTCTGCACAGAACTATTTCTATTTCTCTTCAATTATTTCACAAACCAGTATGCTCTGCTTCTTGCACAATTGTAGAGGGTACTGTTGCAGTGACCAAAATAACCTCATATGCAGAAGTCTGAGGATCTCTAGGCAACCACTTAAATGCAACGCTTGTTCTACTGCATAACATGTTCCTAAGTTATTATCTGAGTTGGAATTCCTGGAATGGAACCAAGGACCCAAAGAGATAGCCACAACCATCTATATGTGAAGCCAACTCTCCTAGCATTGAGCTAAGGATAATGTCCTGCATTATCTATAAACAGAGCTTGTGATCTCTTCCAGGTTCCAGGTTATAGCACCTTGGTGATGGGTGTGATTTGATGTGATGTTCACACCAGCTTAAGTGCTGCACTCATGTCAAGCATGCAACATGCAAACCTGATGTAATTTTTAGAAGATGTTCACAATAGCTTATCTGCTGTACAGCAATTTTGCAGCATGCAAATCTGATTTGCTTTTAGACCTGGTTTGCTTAGGTTTGCTTTGTGTATGCAAACTGCATGCAAACACTGCATTACTACATGTGACATGCATTCTGCATGTACACAGTAAGCCTATATTTTTGTAAGGAGGGTACGGAAGTTGTATGACACCAATCTACCCTTCGTGAATCCAGTTAGCAAGATATGTATCAGTGAACCCAATCAATTCTCTAGTATTTGAGCAAGTAATTTGACTAGTATTTTATTATCAGTGTTAATCAGAGAGAGATGGGTGGTGTCTGGGGAAAAGTTGGAAGTCCTTGCCCTCAGGCAACATTGTTATGACTTCTTCATTTAGAGTCATTGAGATGTTTATGGTCCAGGTCCTCTTCAAACATATTAAGGATGTGAGAAGCCACAGTCCTGTCCATCAACTGATAAGTCTATAGAAAACCATCCCACCACGTCCTCTACTACTTTAGTGCAGTAGTTGCAGAGGGACATCTAAACCATCAAGGATTACTACCAAGAGCAAGAGTATGGGATCCCTGGCAGAAATGTGTTCATTTCTTGCTTTGTCCTGAAAAGCAGGATATTTAATGACACAGATCATATGCCCTGATTTGTGAAGAATGCATTTTTGTGTATACAGAGGTACTCCACTCCACTCCCACCTAGTGATTTAATTGACTGAATATCTATGACTCTGCTTTTTGTTTTCTGAGCCTATATGCTTACAAACTCTGTGTCTTATTTCCCTTTCCCAGCAACAGTGTAAAGCAACAGGACATTGGGGTGGGGTGGGGGTAGGTAAACACAAACTTTACAGAGCAGGAATCTTGAAGGGACTTGCAAATTTGAAAATGGACAAAGCTATGGAATCAGACAGGTTACACCCAAGGATACTGAGGGACGTTGGGGAGATATTGATTGCACCTCTGAAAGTCCTTTTTAACAACTCACTGGAAACAGGAGTGGCTTCAGAGCACTGGAAGAGGGCAGATGTAGTGCCACTCTCAAAGCAGTAGCATGGAGGAGGCAGGCAACTATAGGCCAGTCAGCCTAACATTAGTGGGCATGGGCTACTTACATTTCAGTAAGGCTTTCAGCACACCCTAGATGGGTGACTCATAAAGGAAATGGACAGATTAGGGATGGGTCAAAAGGTGGTAAACTGGATAACAAATTGGTTAAGGAATAGACAACAGAGGGTGGTGGTAAATGGAGTTTGCTCCATGGATGGGAGGGTGATCAGCTGGTGCCATGGGGTTCAGTACTGGGAACAGTCCTCTTTCAGATGAAACATTAAACTGAGGTCCTGTCTGCTTGTTCTGGTAGTTGTTCAGGTGGACATTAAAGATCCTATGGCACTTCTTGAAAAGAGGGGAAATTTTATTAAAAAACAAAAACTGAGACAAGCAAAAAAAAGACAAATGCAAAACACAGGCATCAAAAACAAAAAGGACATATAATCTCAAGAAAAAAAATACCCATCCATGACCAAAACAGCAAAACACTCCTCAATACATCACCAGAAGAGTCCCCAATAGACCAGAATATCTTAAATTGCAAACAGAAAAAGCATTACATCTCATATATTAAAAAACAAAAACAAAAGAATAGAAATATATTACCACACCCACTCCACTGTCACCTCAAAATCTTGACAGATAGCTGCCCCCAAAGTATGAAATTCATATTGATAAATCTTATCCAATTCCTTTGAACCTGACATAACATATCCCAGTCAGTGACTCTTTTGTTGCAACATTCTGAGACATCTAGCATGCCAAATTACCCATTTTAAACAGGCCAGAATCACCCAACCTGTGCTCTTCCTCCATTTGTTCCACCCTTTCTCCAATTATCCCAAAACCAAAATCCTATAGGTCATATGGGCAAATAGATCCTCCCCATAAAGCAGCTAAAGAATCCCAAAAACCTTTTATGCAGGTACAATAAAAAAATAAATGATGCATAGTCTCGATTTGATCTACACATGTTCCGACAAGGCAGAGCCTGTCATTCAACATCTTATGTTTCTGATGCCCTTAACATTCAATTTGTGATGGCCACACAACCAAATCATGTCCTGCATCTTTTGTGGAATTCTAGGTTCAATGATACTTGCTAATAAAAGTCGAATATCCAGGTGAGCAGAGATAGTAAACACTGGTGTTTCCACATAACAGTGGGCAACAACAGTTTTATAAAATTTCCATCTATCAGAGTCTACAAACCAATGTAACACTATTTTCACAGTCTAACATATTTTAATGTGGTCTGAATGTAAACAGGCAAACATTTGTCTGAAACAGGCCGTTTACCTCTCCCCCATGCAGCCAAAAGCTGTGCTTCCCAGCGTTTCATACCAACTATACCTAAACCCGGTTTGCCTAAAACTAGCGGATGAATATTAGTATAAAAAAATTACTAAATAAAGAAACCAATGGCTGTATCATATCCAGTCCACACTCCTTCTGAGCCCTATAGATATGTGCCCACTTGACTGGATTTAATCGACTACCCCATAGAAACAAAAAGAACAGTCCCTTTATGTTGGCATGCATACTAAAAGGTACTGGATAAATATGGAAACATACAAGAAAACAGGCAGAACATATGCTTTCAACAAATAAATTCTTTTTTTCTTGTCATTTTCCAAGACGTACAAGACATAACCTTCCTATGTGCATCCTCAGAAAGCAGATCTCAGTTCATTTGTTCAGCCTGCTTTGAACCAAACCATAACCCTAAAATCTTGATTTCGCCTTTTCAACTAGAATGGGGAATTGTAAAGGAAAGGACGACATACCAAAATCAATAGGTTACATTTAGCAACATTAATTTTAATTACTGTAGTATCTCGATAGTCATTAAAACATCAAGCACAGTCTGACTCGATTCCAAATCATGCACTATTATTGTACAGTCATCCGTATAAGCAGAGACCTTTGGATACCATGCACTGGAACTACTGTATCACAAACAGGCTATATGTCCTCAGAAAGTTCAATAAGTCTTAATATTGGGTCAATAGCAAAGACATATAAAAGCGGACTTAATGGACATCCCTGTCTGACTCCATTCTGAAGCTGAACAGGGTCCCCAAATGTCCATTTAGCAATGGAATCATCATCACCTTTTCATTCAAACGCTGAAGTACACCTACAAAAGAACATGAAACTCCATACTGTACTAAAGTATTCCAAAGATGACCATGCTGTACTGCATCAAAAGCTTTTTCCTGATCCAGTGAAAATAAGTACCCATCCAATTGCATGTTCAAACCCTGTTCAACAATTTCCGAATAAAAATCAAATTCTGGTGTATTGTCCTACTAGGTACCGTGACATGTCTGATGTGACAATATTACATATGTCACCACCTCTGCCTACTGGGATGTCAAAATCTTGGTAAATATCTTATAATCAGAATTCAACAAACTCAGAGGTCTCGAGTTCTGAATTTGCTGCGTAATCACCTTTTTGTATAAAAAGTCATCACCCTTCCTGCATACTTGGGGACAAACTCCCACCATCTAGAATCTCCTGACACACAGACCGAAGGTATTCCACAATTATTGACTTAAAAAACTTATAAAAATTTGTTAGTGATACCATCTAAACCAGGAGTAGTACTGGCCGATAAATGATCAATTGCTAGACCTATCTCCTCCTCAGAAATGGGACTCATCAAAACTTCCACTTCACTCAAGGGAATCTCAGGTAAAGCCCACATTTCAGTAACACAGGCTGCTATGTATCTATAACAGTCTGATAAGTAGAACATAAATGGTCAAACACCACTTTATGTATACCATAATGTTTGCAAAATTCCATAACGCCCACTCAAAGCTCCCATTGTTAATTTCAGCACTCCCTGCAATTCCATGTCATAAGGATTAACAACTTCCTTTCTCCCTGAGTAACATATTGTTGACACCTAGCTGTCTCACATTCCCTCTGTTTATGATAGGCACACATTTGTTCCTTAATAATCAGAAGGTGCGATAGAGACCCAGTACCATTCTCCCAGGCCAGTGTCAAAAGCTTCAGATATTTTGCCCTTAAATGCAGGTAATTCAAATATTTTGAATTAGCTAAAGAGCTAGAAGTTTTTGTAAGAAATCCCTGACATTTTCTTAGTACCCTCCACCACTCCCCAAGTATCATATAAAAACGTACATCATGGCAGATAGTCAGTAATTCTCATAAATCCCGCTGTACCACATCCTGCTGTAAAATGGAAGCACTCGATTTCCAATAATCTGCACCAAAAGTGATTTTGTGCATTAAACCAATTTCAGCTTGAACCCGTATATGATTAGGGGTTTCTAGTGGCACAATTCAACATCAGTACAGAGTAACCTTTTGAAACAAACCAAAATCTATATGAGTAGACAACTTCCCTTATAGAAAGTATGTTAAGGCCTTTTATCCATAATATCATAAAGATCACTCAAGCCAGCATCATTCAAAATTGTCAGCAATGTATTTTTGTCACTAAATATCTTTGTAGTCTGTCTACCTAGTCCGGGGTGACAAACCACAATTAAACCCCCAAACAAAACCAATTTAGAGGTAAAGGGAAAGGTGCCACAAACTGAAATAAAGCTACTCTATGTGCCTTAGTTTGAGAGGCATATACATTAATCAGTCGGTAAGCTAAACCACCAAGAACCACATCCACCAATAAGACCCTACCAGGGAGATATCCAATACTTTTAGTATACAGATAGGTAAATGAGAAAATAAAATACCCACACTAGAACACAGATTCTCTCCTACTGACCACAAAGAAGGCCCCCACCTCCAATCCCTTCTGGCCTGTTCCATCTCAGAAATTGTGTGTAATCTAGTATCTTGAGAAAAACAATTTGACCTGAAAGCCTATGTATACTAACAAAGGTGACAATACGCTTCTGGGAATTATGTATACTATTGACATTCACAGTAGTAAAGAGAATAGAAGATAGCATAATAAGTCAGAAAAACAATGAGCAAAAATCACATCATTTCCTCTTTCCTTTTTTTGGTTTAGGCTTCTCAACCGTCCCAGTTCCATCCAAGGGCTCCAGTAGTGCAGAAGCCACACATGAGCCATCAGACTCACCATCCCCATCCTCACCAAGGCGCGTCCATAAGAATGTCATATGAATTTTGAACCGTACATCATCCCCACACAAATCCTTTTTTACCGCTTTAGAACAGATGATCCTTGGAACGGCATGTCCTCCCCAGTCCCAGGCAGGGCATCACCTCTATGAGGTCATCCAAACTAAGTTGAAATCTGATGTCACATGATCTCCCTTTGCAACTCTTGATTCAGACCTTAATCAGTCAATCCATGTTCCAAAACCTGAGGAGGTTCTATGTCCACAAGAGCCCGTGGAGGCATCTGGAGAAGGCAGTAAGTTATAGGGTACTGTTAAGGTCATCCACCACTGCCACTGTAGGAGTAGGTGATGATCATGAACAGGATCAACCACAGACAGCTGTTCCCCATTTGCTAATCATTCCGTTACAGTACTAGCTCTCATCTTTTCTTTTGAGTAGTCGCAACATAGACATCATGTTCAGCACGTACAGACTGGTCTATGCTAGTATGAGAAGCCCAAACACAAGACCGAAAATTGTGACCCATTTCACACAGATTACATTTCTGGAGGTTGTCTGCAATGTGCTCCAGTATGCCCCATATCTCCACAGAGACCATATTTCAGTTTTTCGAGACATTACTCAGATGCCCAAGATCACCACACTTATAACAGGCTCTAGGTTGTCCGGGATAGAAGATCACTCCTGTCTCTACCAGAAAAACAACTAGGCAGATGTTGTATTACCCCTGTTCTTGCTTCAGAGTAACTTTATATTTCCAGCCCCCATCCACAGGTGTTCCTCATCAAGAACAGGGTCAGGAAACCATTAACCGAGCAGTGCTGCTTCAACCAATATGTTATATCCGCTCACATTCACGCCTTCATTACGAAAGAGGACTGTGATGGTTTTAGACATGGGTTTCATCAAGAATAGCAAGAAAAGGACACCATACTGCCCATTTTTAAGAAGATTATATTGTTTCCAAAACCTTTCAAGCGCTCTTAGAATGTTTAAAACTAATATCATAAATGGTATCCCCAGACATAAGAATAAGAGCATACATTTCATAGGCATAAAACTTCATGCTGTTCTTAAGTAATGCCCTCCTACAAACAACCTATCAGGGGCATCTGAAGATTTCCTGAAATGCAACAGAACAGCATTTCTTCTCATAGCTGGTTCTGAAGCATTTCTAACAGAAGAGGGAACAACTTAGCACTTGCCCCAGGCTGCCAAACACTTGGTTTAGGGCCTGCTGGATTTGGATTAGTAGTACAGAATCTAGGCCCCTCAGAGCAGGGCCGCAGTAATGGGGAGAAGTGGGAAGTTGTCCGGGGCCCTGAGCTCAGGAGGGCCCACCTGAGGGGTTGGCATTACCCCTGGCATTAGCTGGTTTGGGAAACGGGGCCCATTTCAAATGACTTTGTCTGGGGCTCCAAAATTCATAGCTGCAGCCCTGCCTCAGAGACTGGGATTGCAGGCTGCACAGGTGGAGTTCCTGCCACAGGGAAAGATAAGAGAGGTACCAAAGGGACTGAAGAAGGAGGGGAGCAGAAAGTCCACCAGAGTCCCTTCCAAAACCTTAATGGCTGACATGAGATCCCCATGCCTAATATCAAGAGAAGATACAGAGTTCCTTCTAAGCTGACCTGGTTGTATCTGGAAGGGGGACATATCAAGGCCCAAGTCAGTACTTCCCACTAAACACATAGTATTCTTAGAAGAAACTTCCAAGGCAGGAGTATTAGCATCCCAACCTGAACCATGCACTTTCCTAACCCACCCCAGTGCCTTTAAGGAGTGAGAAACCCAGTCAGCTTGTGGAGGAGAGGGACCAAAACCCTGCCCTGTTGACAGAACACCGGAAGATGGCAAAGGGCCACGAACCCTTCCCCACCAACCCAACCTATCTTCCCGCGTAAGTGATGGTCTTTAGCAGGATATTTCCTTTGTATCCCACCAGAGGAAGCACCAATAGTAAAACATGCTTTAGGGAGTCAGAAAAGAAGGAATATCAGTTCCTGAAACGGAAACTTGTCTAAGTAATTGTCCATCCAACATAGACTCAAATCAGCAGCAGTAGTCTGCTCAGACTCCAAGAGCTTATACTCCAAGTCTCCTTCTGTAGCTGAAAAACATACTGTCCCCAGAATCATGTACCTGTGAGGCAGAAATCGGATGCTGAGAGTCCACCTCCATTTTTGAGGCAAAATCCTCCATGACCACAGACACCGGAGCAACACACACATCTATAGGTGCAACAGTATCTGCAGCATGAGTATATCCCTCTGTCTCTCCCTCAGTCTGAGTGCATTTCACAATCGCAACTCCAGTTCCTTCCGTTGTGCAGAAAATCTACTCTCTTCAGCAGCCATCAGCTCACGGTTTCCTCTGCAGTCGCGCTGTACCATCCCAACTCAGAATCTCCCACGACAAACCAGATCCAGGTAGGAAACCTCACCAGAGGAATCCTCAATTATGGCAATAACAGAGGCGGCCTCACTAGGATCCGAGACTGGGGACAAGGCCTGTTCCCGGCTTGCAGCACATCCTTCCTCAACGGAGTCTCAGGCAGACTGGCCATTGCAGCACCAGTCACAGCACCATCTTCCAAAGAGTAGGGGAATTTTATTAGGCAAAGAAACATAACATCAAGTATATACAAAAAGGAAGAGAGAAAAAAATGAAACAATGAGAGCACTGAGAAATAATGCAGTTCAACACCAAGTACAAATAAACATCATGTAAAAGCAATAAGTAAACAGGTTTATAAGCGCAATTAATGCAAAAGGTAACATTTGTCCAATAAGTAAAACATGAAACTGAAAGTCTATGTCTCTCTGTTTCTCTAATATTTGACAAAGCAGTTTCTATTTGCTGAATAACATTTGTAGGAGACAGCCGATACTATTGTAAAGTATATTAACACTTGAGCTTGCCATAAATAATATTTGTAAACTGAAAAATCACCCTAAAGGGTACTGGGGTGATATGGCAACCGAGGAATAGAGAAGTCACTCAAAATCACAATTTGATAAGTAATGCGGCTTAGAAATGGCCATTGCCATTTGTTGGCCAATGTTTTCAGAACAAAAGCGCATCCAGACATTCAAGAAAAAAGCGAGACATGGTTTCTCAACAGTAGAACAAGAAGGTTTGGGGCAATATCTCTCCTGGGATGATTTATGTTTCAAGTTCCCCATACCGGTAATCAGCCATGACAACATAACCATGTAATATACCACATATGTAAGAAGTATACGGGTATCCTTCAGCAATGATAAAGCATTTTCTGTTCTCGAAGGAGAACACAATGGAAGTATTATATCTGATCTTGAAAGGTTAATGAAAGCATCATACAAATGTTTCGAGGAGCAGCATTATAGATGCTTTAGCAAATTTCCAGCTGCATAATTTTTTAAAGCTGTCCACTTCATAAGTTGGGGACCCAGGGATACGGGCAAGGATGGGGGAAAAAGGACCCAGTTATTCCATACGTCTTGCATGTGATAATTAATCTATACATCACAAACATGGGTTACTGATCAATTCTAGAAAAAAGTTGAAAAGAAAGAAAGAGAGAGAAAAAAGCAATAGGTGTGTACCATAGCAAGTCCTCCCTGTCTAACAGGTAAATATGTTAAGTCACGCTTAACGGGTTCAGACAGTTTCCCCATATCATTTGAAAAAAAATGCTCAAGATTCTAGTCTCTAGAGTGCAGGCCGGAGTGTATACATAACTGAGATATAAAAATAGTGGAACAATTAATTGTTTTACCACTAGAACTCTCTTTGTTTCCAATTTCCAAGATTTCCAAATATTAACCTTAGTGTCTCCCAAATCTAAACGTTTTCCCAATTATATAGGGCAGGATGTGGGACATTAAACCAAATCCCAATATATGGTGGGGAGATAAACATAACTGAATCCACCCGTCCGGCACTACAGCAGAGTCAGGGGCTAAGGGATAGTAACACTTTTCTGTAAATTAGTAGTACCACCAGAGAGTTTGGAAAAGGAGTGGAAAATTTTCACAGCATGGTCTCCTGACTGTTTATCTTGAACAAATAGTACAACGTCATCTGCATAGGCAGAAATCTTAACATGGGGCAGTGTTGGGTGAGGTGCAAATCCTATAATAGAAGAGTCCCATAAAATATGGCGTATAACAGGGTCTAACGTGAAGGCATATAATAGTGGGCTGAAAGGACAGCCCTGATGAAGGCCAATCGTCTGAAGAGTATTACCCAGATGACCATTAACTAGGGTACAAAATATGCCTAGAAAACAAATGTGTAATCCATTGTATGAAAGTAGCGGGGATACCATAGGATGTCAGAATGTATATCAAGTATGCATGCTGTATGGAATCAAACGCTTTTGATCTAATAAAAGTATAACGCCTGAAAGAGCATGATGATTTTTGCCTCAAAAATTTCTTGAAGAAGAAATAAATTGTTTTGTATGGAACATCCCGGAACATCGCAGGACTGGGCAGAGTCCAGCAGGTCAGGAGCTATGCACGATAATCTAGAGCTTAGAATTTGGGAAAGGAGTTTGTAATCGGTATTCAGGAGATGCAGAGGTCTCCAATTCAGAAGTCATGGGCATCACCTTTCTTGTAGATAAATTTAGAAAGGACAAACCAAAATCTGGGATGACTTCTGTACAAAGTAAGATATAG
Organism: Neoceratodus forsteri; assembly: GCA_016271365.2. Taxonomy (NCBI): domain Eukaryota; kingdom Metazoa; phylum Chordata; order Ceratodontiformes; family Ceratodontidae; genus Neoceratodus; species Neoceratodus forsteri. The sequence goes on along the minus strand of CM057453.1, from coordinate 1,300,832,145 downwards.
TTAAAACTTGTGTCAGAATTTCCAGGAGATTGTCCTTAAAAGTTTTATAAAACTCATGGGTTAATCCATCAGGATCCGGAGAGACCTGTAATGATAGATGAGATATAGCAGTCACTTTCTCCTGCGTAATAAAGAAACAAGACCCGAACGCGGTGAGCAGGAATTGCGGAAGCAGGGGCAGAAGATAGTGCAGAAAAGTTTGGTATTGAAGGGAAAGGTCTGCAAAATTGAGACTGTAAATGAGAATGAACTATATTCAACATGTTTTGTGTGTCATAATGAATAACACCATGCTGATTCAATAAACCATTCATCACCGTGTTCGAATCCTATCTTTGTGTGCAAAAAGGGTTCATAGAGGGCAAATGTGAGGTTCCACTCTCATAAAAAATCCAATGTCTGAGCACTTTTGTATTGATATGAAACCATATGACATTTAATAATGGTAATTTGGGAGGAGTAATCAATAGGGATATTGTGGATAGAGATAGTAATTTATACAATTGATTTCTATGGGATAGGTATGTGATATATTTATCTTGGGCTATCCGTTTTCCCATAGTCTGAAAAAAGACATCTAAGTTCTAACTTAGTATCCAACCACCACTGTAACATGGAATCATAAAACAGATTACTGAAATCAGACACGGAAGAGAAGGTGTACGGTCTCGTATTTCCAGCGAGGAAATGAGAGTGTTATTCAATTTCCAGTTAGTAGATGGAGAAAGTGAAGAAACAGGGATTGACTGATGCAGAACATGCATGAAAGTAAAAATGGTCTGAAATTTCCAAAGGTGAAGTGTAGCTGTGCGTGCTACGCAGTGTGGGCAAGAAAAAAAATAGTCAATTAGTGTATGAAAATGTGATCTATAATCGTATAACCATCGGTAGTATGTAATGAATGGTAGCGTCAATGAGACCCCTCTCTCACTAAGTGAGACAAAGTCAGGAGTCACAATAAATTTTCTTCCCTCCGCAGTTCGATATTTAACATCCAAGGAACAGTTAAAGTCTCCCCCCCTCAAATAATATGTTTCATAGTACTAAACATGGTTTAAATAATTTTAGTAAAACAATCCGTGTTGCCTTAGTTTGTGGACCATATATAGTAATCAAGCAAAACTGAAAATTGTGAACAGTACAATCAAGGATTAAAGCCCTACCAGGAGAAATATCAATGATGTGTGCTAAGAAAAGTGTATAGAAAAGAACAAAATAGCAATCTCATCTGCAACATTGTCTCCAAAGGTCCAGTATGAGGGCCTTTAATCCAACTGTGTTTAAGGTGTTGTACCTCAAACAGTGTGGAGATATGAGTTTCCTGAATAAATAGGATGTCAATGTGTAGGGAAGCAGCAAGATGAAAAAAAACATCCTCTTCTTGTAGCTTTTAATGCTACAAACATTGAGAAGTAGCTACAGTAAGGGGCCTGAAGAGACGTATAAAGTCACCCACTGCCTTCGGTATCGGTCATGTTTTTCCGCTTTTGCTGCCTTTGACGGATTTACTAGTTTTTACGGGACACATCAGAAGGTTTGGGGTAGACAAATCTATATCTGAGGGAAAAATCGAATTGTCTGATTCACCATCTGACTCTTCTCTGCCACCCTTTAGACAGTCAAAGGATTAGAGAGGAAGGTCAAAAGATTTCACATTCTTCCGAGCAGCAGCTCTAGTGACCCTTCTACTTGGTTTAAAACCTTCCTGGTCTGTAGTAGGAGTCACTAAAGTAGCCGTGGGGGCGGGCGAAGAAGTAGAAGTAGGTATAGGAGGAATGGGTGGTCCAATGGAATGAGTAACCTCACTGTCACGGGAGGTGGAATGGGGTGCAACATCCATGAGATTTGAGACATCAACCATAGAAGTAGGTTTATCCTGTCTTTTATCCTGTGCCTTTTGTACTAGCATCAGGATCCCATCCTTCCTTACGGTTTTGCTTGCCCAAGGACATTGGTGGTAGGCATGCCCTGTTTCCTCACATAAATAATACGGAAAACATTCTCACAAGAAACACTAGGGTGACCATACCCCCAGAGAGACTACATTTAATAGATCACATGTGCTGCTTAAGTGCATGTGTGCCCCATTTGTAGCATGCCCTGGGCTGACCTCCATAAAACACACACCCCAATCTTTACCTAAAAGAAACTGTTAGGTAAGTGGAGGAGTTGGAGTTAACTAGAAAAAGTTTAACTCTGAACTTCCTCCTCCGATCAGAGGCCTTCTTCATCTAAAAGTGCCTCAGGAGGGATAACACAGTGCAGTGACTCTGTAACCAGCGATTAATGTCACTAATGCTGACCCCTCATTCCTAAACATGATAGTGACTATACGAATGGATGGTTTAGTGAGGAATGACATGAAATGGAGTCCAGGAGAGGTATTCTTTAAGGAAGCATATTTATGCCAGAATCTTTCTAAACCAGCAGTAGTTTTGAAACAGACATCAAAGATTTCTTCCCAGAAACATGAATCAAGGCATATATATCAGAGGCCTGAAAATGCATAGTCCCTTTCAGCAGCGTCGAGCTACATAATATCTGTCTGGAAATCCTGAAGCCCACCCTATAATGTAAATGAACAGAATTACAGCGAGGGGCTTGTTCTAGTTTGTTTTAAATAAGTCAGAAAGCATAGGACCAGTGTGGGGGCGGGAGGGGTACTGCTGGGAGGTTGCAAGGTAGGAGTCAGGGAGGATGGGCCTTCTCCAGGATCATCTAGCAAGGAGGGTGGAGGAGGTGGGACAGAGTCCAAGAGGCGTGAGGAGGTTTGTACATTGTCTGAGGCCTGGACAGGAAAGATTGGGCACCACCTTGAAGCCCTTGTATCAGAATGCATAGAGAAGTAAAGGTCGCTGGGGTTACGCTGTATTGTAGGGGCTGAGAAGATACAGCATCATGTAAATCCATAACATCCCCAGGCTACCTTAGGCATATTAGATTTCTCATCACTAATATCAGCAATAGTGTAATTGTCCCCATTTAGAACAGGTACCTCCGGTGGAGTTAAGTAGATGTTGCAGACCTGGAGGGTGAAAATAATACACCATGGTGGTCCGATCTCAAGAAGGGTCAGGGGTCCAAGATCCAGACGCTGTCGAGTCCATCCTGCATGTCACAAGGCCATGGAAGCAGTCCAGGGGAGCACAAGCAGGATCATCCTTCGGAGTCAAAGCGAGTGTAGCAGCGCTGGTGGTAGAAGAAAACAAGAGGGCTGAGCAGGTGGTAATAGAGTAGAAATTGTAGAAATTGTAGGCATATCTCCCAAAGCGACGACTTGGTCGCATCCCTGTAAGAACGGAAACACACGGGTGATGATCCTGGCGGGTGACACCGCCCTGCTGAAATGAACATTCCGCTAACTGGCTGCAAGCAGGAGGCAGCTCTGAAGGCAAGGAATCAGGAATAGGAGAGTCGAAGGTATCAGGATTTTGTCGCAGTATCCGGTAGTAAAGCTGTATCCAAAGTGCTAGGTTTATCGGGCAGGAAAGCAGTAGTCTGATGGGAAGGCAAAGTAGTCTCATGCAGCATAGCAGGCTCCAGAGTCAGTGCAGCACCATCGTGATGCTGACACCGCTGCAATCATCCATGTTCTAGTGCGGAAGTCCTCTACCGAAAGAGTAGGGAATTTCCCATGTCCTGCCAAATTTCCCCATTCACTAAAAAATGCAACTAACAGCTTAATTTGGTTCAATTTCAGTTGGTTACCATCTGTATCCCGGGTGCCCCTGAAAAGGGACTTCTAGTCTCAGTGGGCCTACCTGGTCAACAAAATTCAATAAATAAATAAACTAATGTCTTTATAAGTGACATAGCAGATTAATTAGAAGGAAGACATGCATCTTTGTGGATGACACCAGAATCTGCAATTTATTTATTTGTTTTTGTTTACCGGTAGGTACACTAGACAATATTGCCTATATTCAGGCATGACCTGGGAGAGTACAATCAGGAGAGAGCAAAGTACAAGCACAAACATGGGGACAATAGCTCATGGCACAGCATGAAGTGAAAACAAAACATTGCACGGTTTACTGACAAGAGCAAGCCATTTCTGTAGAACTGAGAGAAACAAATAACCTTAAATTAAACTACTTGCACTAGATGATACAACAATATTAATTAAGGACCTACTATACCAGCTATGAGATAAATAACAGTTATAACTAACAAATTTGTGATGGAAGTATGAACATGCAGATCTCAGAAAGTGGTGGGAAACAGTAAGTGCCATGTAGGTAAGGAAAACTACTAGAGTCAGTCTCAAATTACAATTACAGGAACAGCCATCAGAGAGTCAGTTAGGTGGGTGCGGTCCGAGTTTAAAGGCTTGGTGGGATTTAGAGGTTTAATGTGAGGAGGAGGGAGTTCCAGATGCTAGGGGCAGATATGTGAAGGACAGTTCCCCTTTTTGTGAGAGATATCTGGGAATTTCAAGTTGGGTTTGTACAGATGACCTGAGGAGACATGCTTGGGAGGGATGAGATAGCAACCTTGAGAGATACTCAGGGGTCCACGTTCTGATAATATTATCAATCAAGCAGCCAGTAGAATAGAGTCTGTCTGAAGTCGGGAGAGCCGATTCGGTATGGAGTAGAGTTGACAACGCAAATAAGCGTGTGTGCAGACAGGGCAAATTGACATACGCTGTTATAATGACTGCTCCATTTCTAGAGGGCTCTTTGCTAGCATTAAGGTATACCTGTGAGCAGTATGTGAGAGGGAAGGAGGAAACCTTGTACAATAGCAAGCGGGGCAGCGTCATTCAAGGAGGACCTAATTTTATAGGCAAGACCCAGTTTGGAGTTAATTGCCTTGCAGGTCATATAGATGGAGGTTAAAATCAGAGATGGGTCAAGTGTGACTCCTTGGTACCTAAAGGAGTTAACAGATTCTAACGGAAGCCATCAAGACATAATGTAGTACTGAAAATCCAGCGCACGGATTTGATTCGAGAGAGGGAGCCAAGAAGCATAGCAACAGTTTTCTTAGCATTAAGTATGAGTTTGTTTTGTAGAAGCCAGACTTGTAAACAGTCAAAGTCAGCTTGAAGATTTGCCTTTACTGATGTGAGGTCTTTACCACTAGCGAGAAGCACCATGTCCTGGCATAAGGATCAACGAGGAGAGACAGGGGAGTGAGGACAGGTTGTTAATAAAAGAGAAAAGGAGAGGGCCAAGTATAGAACCCTGGGGTACTCCAGCAGAGGTTAGGGAAGGGTCAGAGATAGCAGTAGCAATTTGTACAAACTGCATCCTCCCAGTGAGGTAGCTATCAAACCAGGAGATGGCAGACTAGGAAAAACCCAGGACAGACAGTTTGAGAGCAGTAGGGGGTGACTCACAAAATGAAAGGCCTTAGTGAGGTCAATAAACATGGCCCTGTGAGCAGGCCCTTATCCATCACTGTTAGTACTTCATTAGATACCAGAAGTAGTGCTGTTGTGTTGCTGTGCCCAGTTCAGAATCCATGCTGAGCAGGGGATAGAAGGTTGTGAAGATACAGATATTTTAAGACCTGGGTGGCAACAGCCTCTTGAGTAGTTTATTTAAGGTAGAGAGGATGGCAAACAGTCTGTAGCTTGCCATGTTTTGGTATCCTTTTTGTGTACAGGTACAACTCAAGCAGATTTCCATACTGTAGGCACTGTCTGGGTTAGTATAGATAAGTTGAAAATTCTAATCGAGACAGCAAGAGCTGGAGCTGCCATTTTGATAAAGTAGGGCAGTAATCCATCTGGACCAGCAGATCCATGAAGGGAGATAGATTTGAGATGCAACACCTCAGTAGTGGAGACTGATCAGAGCCAAAGAAAGGTCCTGTAGGATGGTACATATCAGGAGGGGAGCAGGAGACTGGTTAAATTTTGCCAGGTATTCAGAGAGATCAGAGAATTGCACATTCGGGCATTTGCAATCATAGGTAATAGTTACAGTTGGCGTCATTTATAATCATTTCAGTTATGGCTGTCTTGGGCCTCTGGCCTATGAAATTTTGATGTGGTTCAAAAAACCCCAGGTATCACCCACTGAGGATTGAAGAAGTTTAAGGCAATAGTTCCTTTTAGCCCTCCAAATATCTTTTTGCAGGTATTGCTCATTTTCATTTAATTAGCCCAGTCTTCTGTCCGTAGGGAATTATTTGCCAAGGTCCAGGTCTTGCCCTTCTTCTCATAGTCTGGAGGAGGTCTTTATGTAACCATCTATTGGCAGAGCCCCCAAAACACCTTTTTCAATGGGACATGCAGATCCTGTAGGGCTAGTAGTGAAATTTAGGTAGTCAAGTGCTGTATTTAGATCCTCAGTGATATAGAGAGGTGATCAGCTGATGTTATTAATATCACCAAGGAGTATGCTTGGATTAAGTTTGGTGAAATCCTGAAACTGTATAATTATGGGCGGGGATGAGGCAGTGACCATTCCAAATGCAGAAGGTAGGTAGGTGATCACTAATAGAATTGGAAAAGGTGCCTGCATCAATAATTCTATTTGCTCTGTTCATAGCTATCCAGTCCAGAAGAGATTGATGCATGCCATTTGCTGAGATTTGGGTAGGGCTAGAAATCAGCTGAGATAGGTGAAGTTGGTGAGGGCTTCCGTGTATGATCCAGAGTGAGTACCTGATAGGTCAAGGTTGAAGTCACCCATTAATATTACTTCAGATTTACCCTTTAGAGTAGAGATAGTCAAAAGCCCATTTAAACCAGGAGCACCCCTTTGGAGGTTTGTAAGCACATATCAAGTTTAGCCTTTTTCTCTGCCTAAAAGCAGAGACGGTATGCAGAGTTTCACAGATACCTGATAACCTTGGTGTTGAACATAGATATTGAGATGTTCCTTAAAATAGAGAGCAACCCCTCCACCCCTTTGTTTATATTCCATCTTGTCCACCTTTCAACAGATTTCTCCTGTCTGTTTTGCACCTGATGAATCAGAGCTTTCATATTTTGTATATTTACAATAATCTGTTTCCATTCTTCAATACTTGGTGGAAGCAGTTTTAACCAGCTCAAGTGATAGCTTTATTATATGCAGCAACACAAATATACCACAAATATAAAGATCTGCCTCTCTCAACTTCCCTTGGAGAGTCCAGTATCATATTATGAAAGGACAGGGTCCTGTCATTTGGAATAAGTTGACTATATTCTGTATAATGTCATTTAAATGGTTCTATAATCGGACAAGTAAAAATATATGGGAATGAGAGGCACTCGTGGGGTTGGAGCCAGAGACCAAGTAGTGTCTGTGGTGACAGTATAGGCAGAGGAAAAATGGGAAGAATGGGTGGGCTAAGACATCCTTATCAGCTATAAAATTCTATGTTTCTATCTTTCTGCAATGACCAACAAGCTCTGCCCTCCTACTCAATAATGAACTAATCTTGTACTTGAGACTAATAATTTTAGCCTGCACTCTTGAAAGTTGTCCACACCATAGTGAACTACTTGCTATAAAAGTGGCTTTTGAAGGGTGTGACACTGTTCAACACAGAGTGATCAGTAAGGGGCAAGACAGTGTCATACCAATCATCAGCCAGGCTGATTCTGACACTGTTTTGCCTTTATGGGCAGAAACTTTGTCTAGTTCAAAAAAAAAGTTGAACAAGTCATAGTGGCTTGTTCTTTGATCTGCAGCACACTGCCCAGCAAACAGCTGTTCGATGTCCTGATCAGCCTGGCTGATGCCACCCACTGTGTGTATGCTTGTGCTTCCTTCACAAACCACAGGTTCCTTCCCCAGACACTCTTACAATTGCCCCCACCCCCAAGTGTGGAGCTTACCTCATGCCTCCAAACAGTCCCGCTGCTCTGATATAGATATAGATATAGATACATATATACAGTATATATATCTGTACACACACACACACACACACAAAGTGAGACAATGAATGCCAAACAATGAGAGGCCAGGTGCAACGTGTTGGCAGGACTGGGAGGAATGAAGTAGAAGAAATATTCACCATCCGCCTCATGCCACTTTGAGACACTTCTTGAGTCAACAGAACTGGCACTGATTGAGGTGATGCTGGTCCATGGGACAGTTCTTGTTGCTCAACAGGTGTATGTTAAGTTCCTGCAGATGCTCCCCATGAAGAATCTTTTGCAGCCCTCACAGGTAAACTGACCATAGTGTTTGCCTAACTTGTCCCTATACCTCAATATGCTGCCATTGGCCTGAGTTGGAAGCTCCTCCAGGGCCCTTGTCACCCACTGTGCCCAGCGTGGAGGGTGGTGGAGGTGGTCCTGGCTGTCCAGGGGTCTGTTGGGTGTGTGGGGCTGCCGAGGAAGCCTGCTGCTGATCCCTGGCCATCTGTGCCCCAATGCTGGCCCACTGGTGACATCGTCCTGTGGAACTCACCAACTGCTAACTACCATTGCTGTAGCTCAGGCCAAGAGAGAGATGCAGGGGTGGTTCACAGATGGCTGACGAGGAGGCACCAGCAACACCAGGCTCAGCATGATCAGCAGCAGAAGGAGGTGGATGAGCTGCTGCTGCCACCACAGATGCTGCTTTCAAGCTTCTGTCTCTTTTCTTAACCTTCAAATTTGCAAAAAATAAGTGAAATTGGCAAGTCAAAGTCCAGGCGGGGAAATTTGCAAAGTCAGGCGTGGTGCGGGTGATGAAGCCCACTGCCAGTCCAAGTGCCAAGTGGAGTCAACATGGGCAGAGATGATTATGGTGCTAGCAGTGAAGGAGAGGAGCAAACTAAACTCGAGAACCCATTCAGACTCAGTTGTAGAGAGAGGCATCAGAGGGGAGGACCAGGTGCAGGGCAAGGTGCAGTCAGCCATTCAAGAAGAGGAGCTAGCTGAGGCGATAGAGGACTCACTGTGAGGCAGCAGAGGTGTGATGGGTGTACAATGCAAGCTGCAAGCAAGGCGATGAAGTGACAGACAGACACAAAAGCACAACCAAACCCCATGCAGTGTATACAGCCAGAAACACAACACGAGATCCAAAGCATAGTGAGTTGTAAATCCTTGGTGCCGCTGCTGCTTTCAACATGCTTCTCCTTTACAGTGCTGCAGAAACTGAGGCGCATAAATGTTTTATTGCTGTTGTTGGTGGAGGAGGTTTTTAAGTCACAAAAAAGTCATTGGAAACAACCAGTTACCAAGCAAGCATACCAATAATAATAATGAAACTGGACCCCATGTCAGAGCATCCCTGTAGTTTGTTCACATCTCTGGTGTAGGAATGGAGCTAAAAGTAGAGGAGCAGATAACAAAAACAAAGGACAAAACCCTGTCTGCGAAAGGTGATGAACAGCAAACCCTGAGGTTCTGGTGCCAGTGCTGTTGCTGGCCATGAACAGGAGCCTGGTTCTGGCACACTGCTGGCACTGGCAATGCTGTGTGAGGAGGAGTGCACTGTTTCTGACTGGGGGCTTGGCACTCTGGGCTTCATATACTGAACTTTGACAAACAAGCAAAACTGACCCATTCTATGTTCACCACTGCCAGCCTGGGTCCAGTGCCACCTTCTGAAACATCCCTCTGGCCCCAGTGTTTTCTAGAAATTGGATGGCGGAGGACACAGACTCGCTGTGCAGCTGCACTGTGAAAGTGCGAGATGGCAGCTCACGCATCTTTGTTTAACACCACTCCTGTGGTAAAATGAGCTTCTTCCCATGCTCCCAGACCCCCAAATTGCCTACTCAGGGTCTGGAGACATGAGGAGGGACCAGAGAGCCAAAACATTGTTTTCAAAAGCGCTACAAAGTGCATGTAAATTAGCCAGCAGCCGAGGCTGCTGGGAACTATGATCCTGCTTCACCGGTACAATAGCAATACAATGGTGAACTTTAGGCATTAACAAATGCTTGCTGTAAAGGCATCTGACTGTTTCAGTTGCCCCTTCTAGCTGAGTTCCTCTCATGGCCTATCCATCTTGCTGAGGAGTAAACTGCGTTCTGTCCCTTATGGTAGCATTGAAAGCTTCCTAGACTAGCTCAGGTGCCATCTCAGGTGTCACTTTTGTTGGAAGTAGCTCTGGGTTTCTTTATGCACCCACAGTTAAAATGTAGGGTCACGCCTCTCACAAAATGATGCTCAAGGTACCACCTTCAGGTTCTGTCCACGGCCTTTTTAATGCAAGACCATGGAAATGGGAGTGGGATCAGCGACTGATTTGGTGTCAGTCTCAACTCCCTCTGCTTCTTGTAGCAGCTTGGGGTTGACAGAACAATTCTATTCTACTATAACTGTTATGGACATGTGTACAGAAAGTATAATCTCTGTCAGTGAGGTGTTGCAGGTGCCACAGATCCCTAACTCCCATTCTGCGATCTGGTTCTTAACAGAAACCCATTCCTTGCTAGTGACTCATTCAGATCAACCAGTTGTCAAGGAGAAGAATGTAGGATGAAATGTAAACCTCTCCACAGTATATGAGGGCCTTGTCCGAACTTAGAGTGTGGATGGCCTGTCAATTGTATGAAAGAGTTTAGGGCGTCCTCATTCTGAGCATAGCAATTACCAATATCAATGTGTCTTTATTTTTTTTTTTATTCTTGGTAACTGGGCAGGCCCACTAGGCACAAGTGCCTGTATTCAGGGACAACCGGGAGATGTAAGGAGGTTAAGTGACTTGCTCAGATGCACACAGTATGCAAATGGAGGTTGTGGGAATTAAACCAAGCCTCCTGGCTGTATCAAGCTCATTCACAGCTCATTAAACTCTAGGCTATACTGCCAGCCCAACATTTTACCTTGCAGAGTGCCCAGAAGAACTTTTCTGTCAGACTTTGTTCAATTATCAGGCTGAGCTTCTTGTGAAATAAAATAGATACATCTCATTTGTCATTACTCAAGATGCTACAAATCTTGTTACTCATCCATTCCTTTCTATGTTTGAGGGCATCTGCCATTATGATGGAGTCTCCTAGAGAGATGCCATCTCTTTGTATGGGGACATCTTCCATTTTATATGGTTATTCAAACTTTTGCATTCCAGGAGACACACTTCACCTAGCATTATCCATCACTCGATAACTACAGACCTAATATAAACTCCATAACCATTAGTCTTGCCTCTATAGCAGGTAAACTAATGGAGACATAATCAAAGAAGACCTAATTGGCTACCTGGAGAAACAAGCTCCAAGATAGTAAGCAGCATGAGTTCATGGCAGGAAGGTCTTGTCAGACCAACCTGGTAGTGATCCGTTGACTGGGTGACTAGAGTACGGAGATAGGACAGGCAGTGGATGTGCTCTATTTCAACTTCAGCAAGGTGTTTGACTCTATGCTACACAGAAGGTTGCTGAAGAAATTAGAGGATCTAAGAACAGTGAAGGATCTAGTAAGATGGGTGAGAAGCTGGCTGGAGGAGACAGCAGAGGGTGGTGGTAAATGGGGTCATCAAGGGAGAGGAGGTTATGAGTTGGGTGTCACAGGGTTCAGTCCTGGGACTGGCCCTTTTCAATATGTTTGTCAGTGACATAGGAGAAGGAATACAAGGCAAGATGTGTTTCTTCACAGATGGTACCAAGATCTGTGGTAGGGTACAAAGTAAGGATGGTCTTAGGGAGTTGCAGAGGGATCTGCAAAGGTTAGAAGAGGTGATCCAAAGTTTAACAGTTGAAATTCAACACCAAAAGTGCAAGGTGATGTGCATAGTGAACAAGAACAACAAGAAGGAAAATTGAGCGAGAGGGTTTAAGATGAACAGTACTACAGAGGAAGGGACCTGGGAGTTATGATTGGTGACTCCATGAAACAATCTAGCCAATATAACAAGGCCTAGAGCAAGGCATCCAGGATGCTGGGGTGTATCGGAAGGGGGTTGACAGCAGGAGGAAGGAGGTGATACACTGCATCTCTATAGATCACTAATGAGGTTGCATCTGGAACACTGTGCCCAGGTCTGGAGCCGCCACCTAAGAAAAGACAGTGATAGGCTAGAGACAGTACAGTGTCCAACCAAAATAATTCAGGGCCAGCTAGGCAGATCCAATGAGGACCCGGCTTAAGGCTCTGAACAGCAGTGTTAGGTAAGTTACTTTTCTATTACTTTCTATTATGTTTGAAACTTGTTCGGAAGCTGTGCAGTCACTAGCAAGGATGGAAAAGTGCTAGAAAAGTAATACACCTTACAATTACAGTTACTTATTTCTTTTAATACAAAAACAATACAAAAATAATAAATAACTATAACAGATTACATTTCTTGAAAGTAATAGGTTATTTACTAGTTACTTTTAAATAAATGTAATCAGTTACAGTTACATTTACTTATGTCTTTTATACAACAAAAATACATAACTGTAGGTGTATTACATCTTCAGTACTTCTCCATCCTTGCTAGTGACTGCAGAGCTTTCTGAAACAAGTTTTCAAAAGTAATAGAAAGTAATAGAAAAGTAACTTACCTAACACTGCTGAACATATGCTTGCTGGAGACCAAAGGGACAGGGAGATGTGCTACAGACCATTAAGTTCCTGAAAGGACTGAATAAGGTAGATTGTGGAAAAATATTGAGCAGAACACAGGATATGAGTGGAAGCTGGCAGGAGGAGATTCAGGAGGGTTGTGAGAATGTTTTATTTCACAGAGAGATTGGTTGAGCAGAAGAACAGCTTATCAGCAGAGGTGGTGGGTGCAACACCCATTAATAGTTATGATTTCAAACATGGTTGGGACTGAGTAAAAGGCTTTATTTGCGTTAGTTAATGGGGACTATATTGTCTGGTTAATACTGATGTTTTAGCCTGACATTTGTCAGCGATTAACGAATTACAACCTACTGTGCTACTGCAATTATGCTAATTACCAGACAGTCAAAGCTGTCAGCTCTACACCTCTCTTACTTGCCCACATACAGGTCGTCTGCTGACTACTGTTCCATGTGATTGCCAAACAAAAAAATCAGCTTAGCTGAAAAGTCAGTTATGGAGGCACTGAATGCACTGTCTAGTTATCCTCTGTAACCAAATTGCTTGGCATCTCTAAGACACAGGCAAGGTAAATTAGCGAAGCTGGCAGAAAATATTAACAGACTGGCACAGTAACTCCAACCCCATAGAAACACAATCAGGAATGAAAAAAAAAACTGTGGGTCTAGGACACTTTTATGGTTTGGATAGGTTGTGGCAAAATGGGCAAGGCTATCTCAGCCAATGATGAAACAAAAGTACAATGAACTGGTGGCACACATGGGCCAATATCAATCTGATACAACTGAGGGATGGCTTTGTCAATGACAGGCACGTTACACCATCATGTTTTTTTTCTCTTACTATTCTTGTTTATCTATTGGTGTTCCTGGTTCAGGTGGCATGCCTCCACCCTACCATGACCCATCTTGTGGACTTACAGGTTAACCACTCATTATACAGACCCATGGCTGGTGGGTGGCTTGCCACGTGTAGGGTCATGTGGGGCATGCAGAGGATGCCAAGTGAGCCGGGAAGTTTTCTCTATTTTCACCCACTGGGAACTTCGTATAATGCAACCCCAATGCATGCAGCTTGGCCCTTTTATACAAGTTACATCATCACCTCCTGCCTATGTCTGCTGACCCCTCTGGGTTGCTGTCCAGCCTTTGCTGGGTGGCAGGCAAGTAGCAGGACTCAGTGTCCCCCTTCCCAAAGGAGGAGAACTATCCTTCAAATGCTCAATCCTCCCTAGCCAGCCCCTGTACAACCCTGATCCAATCCTAAACCCAGGTAGCCAGCATGGGTGGAGGTAAAGTGTGCAGCACCTCAGCCCTCCACACCACTGGGATGGCTTTCAAACCACCATGTTTAAATGAGAGCACAAAAGAAAAGCAGACACTGGTAGCACCTCTGTCCAATCATCGATAACAGATGCTCTTCCTCTTGTTGCTAACTACTAACCAAGTAACATTACTGCAGATGGAATGGGACTTTTCTAGTAAGGATATCTTAAGTCACGTCCATTGTGACTGCAGCTTTGCTGGGGAAAAAGGCTAAGAATCAGTATCCATCCTAGTCTGTGCCAATCAGGATGTCAGTGAAAATGTAATCTCTTTGTCATCGAAAAAGCTAAAGGAAAAGGTGCTGCCCAAAGACTTGTTGTCCCTCACAGTGACTTACACTAACTCCAGCAAATGTGAATGACAGGAGTGATCTTTCAATAGTGGCTAATCCCTGAGAAGGAAAACTAAGATGCTTAAGATGAAAGATTCTGCTTCTAGTCAATAACTGTAGTCTCGCACACTGAATTTTCATCACAGCTGACACATATAAAATTTGTGTTTTCCCACGAACACAACCAGCATCATATAACTCATGAACATCAGGGTCATTCATGAAATTGAAAGGTGGATACCAGGACAGACAAGGAGCTCAAAATATCTTGGGACAGACATAGGGAATATTGAAATAAGGGAATATACTTGGGGGTAGGTCAAGTAAAGGGCAGACTACATGGATCATGCAATCCCCATCTACTGTCATGTTCTTATGTTCTTAGGTCACTACAGGGCATTAGTGGGGAGTAAAATGATAAGGAGCATTAAACAAGGACAGTCAGCATATGCCATTGAGGTAGTCCACAAAGTGGTCTTGATGGATGCCTTGTATATGCTTGTGTAACCCCCTACAAATGAAGGTTCCAAAAGTCTTCCTTGAGCTTGCCTAAATGCTCACTGCCAGGCTGCTGTCCTGTGTTTTAGCAGTTTAAATGTGATTGCCAGAGCCTATATAGCCTCTGTGTATAGTCTCTTTAAGAGCTGCCTAATTGCAGCTTAAGTAATCTGAGGGAGCTCTGTTGAAAGATGTAACTATTTACTGAAAATCATTTAGAGTGATAATGATAACATAGTTTGTCTAACCTGCTTTCTTTGTAGCAAGGACTGTTTTGTTTGTCTCCATTATCTTGATCCTGGACTGCAAATTGGACCAGTACTGGTGGGATCTAAAATGTAGCTGGACTACAGGGTTGTCTGAATTCAAAATCTGTAGGAACTGTAGTTTGAACTTTTGCACCTTTTTACGCAACTGAAGGGGAGCTCTTGCTTTGACTGACAGCCAAATCAGCTAACCTAATCTTTTGGATCTTGGGAAGTCCGGGCTGCTTGCAGTTTTCAGTTAGATCTAAGCTGGAAGCTGAACAAGAAGAAGCTGAAGTGATTCTGAGCAGCAATCCTGGGTGACCTCGCATGGGAGAACTCTGAAAAGGCTAAGTTTTTGGCCTGCATGTCGGTGTGCTGCTCCTGAGAGGAGAGAGAATTATTTTGGACTAAATCCAAGTTTGTGTGACTAAAGTAAGCAACTGAAGTGGGCCAGGCTCAACCTGAAGAAGACTGAAGATTTTGCTGAATGCGATCAGCCTGTCAGGAGTTTCAGCTACCCTAAGCTCCCGGTGTGTGCACAGACTTTGTGATTCTGATGAGGGGAGCATTTTGCCTGGTACAGTGGAATTCCCTCACATGTAAAAGTGCTATGAACTGCTAGTGGGTCGTGAGTTACTCCCCATTGTGTGAACTGTGTTCTGCTTGCTGGAAGCTGTATCCAGCCCAAAGCGGACTGCATCCAAATTTGTCTCCGTGCGGTCTGGGCCTTGCCAGACTGGCCCAGCCAGACTACCCACTGCACAGAGAAGTCATCGACAAGATACCTGCCTGGGGATCAACTCCCTGCTCCACACCTGAACAGGAGCGGCATCTCTCGACTCATGTGGGCCATGCTTCTCCTGGCATTCCAGATCAACCACCTGTAGTCTCGATTTTCATTCAGCCTGTTTCCAGTCTTGGGTATCATGAATAAATACCAGGGTAGCTCCTAAAAACAACAGCTTAATCTGAGTGTGTCATCTGATTGTCTTGTTGTTTTGTTTCCTTCTGAACTGAGCCCTCTGGCTCCGGATTATAAATATTGTGTACTGTGCATGTTGTGTTTTCCATCACAGGGCCCCAACCAGCTGCAACCCTGGGCAGCGGTCCTGGCTAGCCCATCTCTTCTCCACCTGGGTACCCAGAGGTGGAGGGACTCAAAAGCGCATGCATAACTGCTTGATTGATATAACCTTTAAGCTAATTAACCTGATTTTGCCTCCCTTGTTCAAGTCCCTGAATAAATCAGATCTAACTTTTCTGCATGTAATCTGATTGTGGTTCCAGTTTGTATTCAAAGTACTGTACTGTTGCTATTTGCTGTGCATAACCTTGTTTTACAGGGGATCCCCAGGGTCGAGCCAGAGGAACCAGCACTGGTTGTAAGTGCAGACAGTGTGGGTTCTTGTGTGGTGTACCAGGGTATTGTGAAAGTGATTATTGTACAGTGTTCAGGCCACTAGAGGGAAAGAGGGTGTTACAGTGTCCCGGAGGCTATTGCCCAGGGTAGTTTCACCACTACCAACCCTGATCTCCGGGTGAGGCACCAGTTTCAGAACTCAGGCCCCTAACCTGCTACTAGCCAAGCAGGCAGGGTAGTAGCCCTTGGGAGAAGCGCCACCTAGGGGTTACACTTGACCCAGCTTGGAATCTCCTAAAGAGTGCCACAGTTCAAAATTGTTTCAATAAGGCTTGTGTCATGGCTGGCAATGCTGGCAAAATAACTAAGAATCGCCACCTTGTCAGATGTACAACATCTCACAATTATGACAGCAAAGTTTACCTACTTTGTCAACATGGATGAGAAGAGCCAATGGAGACATAGCTCAGTGATGATGACATCAGTCTGATAAAGTTCATCAAGTTAGAACACATCTGGAAAGGCCAGGGACATAGACAATGAACTACATAGAAACATAGAATCTGAGGCTAGCTCAGTGGCGTGAGGACTGAGGCACTGGCACCTTACTTCACACTCGCTGGCTGCCCAGGTTCAGAAATACCTTGGGTTGTCAGGGTGCCAGCTCGGGGGGTGGATTCTACTGGGATTGAGCCACAGCTCTCCCCTTCAAAGGGGTGGATGCCCATCCATCTGTAGTCCCGCTGGGAGTCGGTGGGTGTGTAGGCAGTACAGTATGGTGACAAAAGTCAGGGAGGGGCAGAAGGGCCACCAGATCCTGGCATGCGTGCGCCTCCATGCATGTGCATGCATGTATGCTGTGGTCTCAGGTGGGGATGGGAGAAAACCCAAAAATGAAAGAAAAAAAAAGAAACATAGAATCTGTCAACAGAAAAGGACCTTACAGCCCACCTAGTCTGCCCATTTCCCTACTTGGTGTGACAATCCCTACTCTTATCTGGACTGCCTTTCCCACACTCTGCTGTACATCAGGGTGCCTTTATGATTAACCCATGCACTTTTGAATCTCTGTACTGTTTATGCTTCAACCACCTCCGCTGGTAGGCTGTTCCATGGATGCACCATCCTCTCTGTGAAAAAACACTTCCTAGCAGTCCCCTAAGCCTCCCTTCCTCCAGCCTCATGTTATGTCCCCATGTCCTTGTGCACTTTTGTCTCTGACATATGCTTCCCTCCTGTACCCTGTTTATTTCTCTAAGGTATTTGAAAGTTTCTATCATATCCTCTCTTTCCGTCTCTCTTCCAGTGAATAGATGTTTAGTTTACGAGTCTTTCCTCATAAGGCATGTGGTGCAGTGCATGTATCATTTTGTTGCTCTTCTCTGGACTCCTTCCATTCTGTCTATGCCCTTCCTGAGATGCAGTCTTCAGAACTGGACACAGTATTCCAGATGAGGCCTCACCAGTGATCTATACAGTGGCATCACCACTTCACTCCTACTTGTTATGCCCCTTCCTATACCCCAGCATTCTGTTTCCTTGCCCTGCTTCTTCACATTGTTTGGCTGACTTCAGGTCCTCGGATATGATAACCTCCAGGTCTCTCTCCTGACTTGGGGTGGCTAGAACCTGCCCTCCCAATCCTTTATTCCTCTCTTGGGTTTCTTTGTCCTAGGTGCATTATCTCGCACTTTTAGCATTGAAACCCAACTGCCAAACAGCTTGACTAGTCCTCAAGTAGTCTTACATCATTTCTCATTTATCTAGCCCCTCCTTTGTGTCAACTCTGTTGCAGATTTTGGTGTCATCTGCGAACAGGCATACTTTCCCCTCAGTCCCTCTGCAATGTCGCTTATGAAGACATTGAATAGGACTGGACCCAACAATCCCTGTGGTACCCGCTTGTCAATACCCCTCTTAGGATTTTATGCCATTTACTGCCACCCTCTGGGTCCTGCCTTTTAGCCAGTTTCCTACCCATTTTACCACTTTAGACCCTCACCCAGATTCCCCAATTTGTTAAGCAACCTTCTGTGTGGAATGGTATTAAACGCCTTGCTGAAATCCAGGTAGGCCACCTCCACCATCCTTCCTAATCCACCATACTGGTCAAAGAAATCGATAAGATTAATCTGACAGGACCTTCTCTCAGTAAATCCATGCTGCCTTGGGTCTTTGCACCACTTGACTCCAGGAACTTCACTACCTCTCCTTAAGCAGGGCTTCCATCAGCTTCCCCACCACTGGCGTCAGGCTTACAGGTCTATAATTGCCTGCCCCTTCCTACTTTCACTCTTGTGCAGGGTGACCACCTCTGTCCTCCTCCAGTCCCGAGGTATCTCCCCATCTCCAGTGATTGGTTGAAGAGGGTTGTCAGTGGAGCTGCTAAGACTTCCTGAGTTCCTTTAAAACTCTAGGGTGAATCCCATTGGCCCCATTGCCTTGTCTGTATTTACTTTCCTACAGAAAACTACAGAAACTGCACATAAAGAGGTCCATGTCTTGGTAACAGAAGCCCTGCAGGTATCAGTGCGATGCGATGGTGTCAGCAAACAAGTAGTTCAATAGGAGAAACTGGTTGACAGAGAATTCCATGCATGCTGCCCAAATAACTGAGCCGGCAGAGTACAACAGATTATGTTGTTTTAAGTCTGGAATGAAATTGTTTCTTTTTAAATGCTTGTCATACTGCTTTTATGTGTTTAATAAATAAAGTGACAAAATCTTTTCTATTTTGGCATATAAATAGAGTCATTGGTATATGGTACTGAACTGACACACTGTAGCTGACCACAGAAGCAACACTTTAGCAGGACATCTGATTAATCAGGGCGATATGTAATCCACTAGGCTGTCCCACATAAGCAGTGCCTACTGTACATTAAACAGTACACTGAGGATAGTCAAAGACCCTACATGTCCAACTGTCCAATGAGATGAAAAATGCAAAAACAAGGTTTATGTTCCTTTTAAAACAGAGCAGAAACAGGATACTCCACTGGGCAACAGCATGAACTGATATAGGACATTCTGGGTATCAATAGTGATATATGGCTGAGGATTTTTTTCTTCCAGTTAGCATAGATCACAAATCTTGTGGCCTAGGAATATGGTAGTGATCCACTTTAGGCCACGGGTTTATTGTGACCTTGTAATCTCCACAGATCCACCAGATCCCTCCATCCATTTGGCATACTAGAACAGTGTGTGCTGCTCGCTCAATGCAAGCTACCATGGTGGAGAAATGATGCCCTCCTGTTACAGCTGGTTCAGGTGCTGATATACATAGTGCACAGAGCACCCCTCACAACATTTTGGAACAGCTTTTTAGATCGCTGGAGGGCAGATTGTTTAAAGGCTCTATCCATAATTCGCCTCCTTTTATTTCCAGAACTGGACTTCTTTCCAAATTATTAGGCCAGTTATTGGATGTTCTACAACTGTCCAAATTTAAGGTCAAAAACAAAAGTGCAATTGCAGCAAAAAAATGATTCAAAGTTGCAGTTATACTGCTAGACATGCCTTTTAGAGGCATGCTTTGTCAAAATAGCACAACTGCTCAAATGCATGTGGGTGGAAAGAGACACAGGTGCAGCACGTATCTGCATCATGTCCAACATGTTCGGAACTCTCCTATGTAGTTTAATGTCCGTTTCTTATCTCGACCCTATATCTTTTTGAACACAGACTTATATTTCTAATCATTCTGCTTCTTCAGTGACATTATGCACTTTAGACCAATCTAGCTTTAACTTCTGAATCAATTTTGACAGAAAAATGCAATGGCATTTCCTTTTGCAGCTAACAATTTTAAATCTGCCACCTAGTCTTTGAATTTTACAGATACAAAGATTTACCCAAACAGTTGCAATACTTGACCAGTGTTCTTTTTAACGCACCTTACTGGCAATAGCTTCATTTTCTACATTTACATTTGTACAGTTTTTCAAAGGAACTGACATGCCGACAACCATGAGGTAAGCAATCAGGGCTACCTCAAGTCCCAGCGCATCCCACTTGAGAAACACACACAAAAAAAACAGATAAGCTGAATTGCTGCAAGCAAGTGGGCAGTAGGAGCACCAACATGAACACTGCATGCTGATATACTGCTATGTTGCTGATGTCCACAAGGGAAGTGCTTGATCAATCCTCTGCCCAAGTGCAGATGTGGAGAAGTTGCAAAATTCACTCGGGTATAAAATGTTGTGGATTTCCACTGTTCTGTGAAGTTTTCCATAGTTTGAAGTCACACTTTGCGGACTATTGGCAGATTAACTAAATTTCAAAGTTGGAAACTTTGACTCTTGTTAATTTAATAATGGAGGTATCCCAGATCCGTGAAACTGGAACTTCACAGTCGAAGTCCAGCATAAGATGTACGTTTGCAATGTACCATGGCATAGGAGGTCACATGTTGCTGAACAGCGATCGAGAAGCTAGTTTGGTCGTTCTCTCAGTGTAGTGTTGAGAGAGGCTTAGAGAGCAGAGCTTGTGCTTGTAGAGTCAAAATCTGAATATAAAGAGATTTTGGTGGTCAAATTGCTTCAGAACTGTGTTTATGAGTGCCCTGCACACAGTACATTTTGTGATGATCTTCTCCTGTATTTTTACTTGAAGTCTATAGTTTTGTTTTAACAGAAGTAGTGGTTTGGTGGCTTGTGTGGGGGAGAGTAGAGCAATTTAGAACTGAAGGCACACTTGTCTTCAGTAAAATCACAGGCCTAGTGCCCTGTCTTTTCTTAGGACAAAATCAATGTCCTGACTGTGATTTAACCAGAGTGATTGTTGTGTCCCTCTAGGCACACCTGTGTTAGGAAAAAGTCACTGTCCTCCTGACTGCGATTTAACCAGACTGATTGTTGTGACCCTCTTGGCACACTTGTGTTAGGAAAAAATCACTGTCCTCCTGACTGAGATTTAACCAGAGTGATTGTTGTGTCCCTGTCAGCACACTTCTGTTAGGAAAAAATCACTGTCCTCCTGACTGTGATTTAACTAGACTGATTGTTGTGCCCTTCGCACACCTGTCTATGAAAAAAATCGCTGTCCTCCTGACTGCGATTTAACCAGAGTGATTGTTATGTCCCTGTTGGCACACCTGTCTATGAAAAAATCGCTGTCCTCCTGACTGCGATTTAACCAGAGTGATTGTTGTGTCCCTGTTGGCACACCTGTCTTATGAAAAAATCACTGTCCTCCTGACTGCGTATTTAACCAGACTGATTGTTGTGTCCCTGTTGGCACACCTGTCTTATGAAAAATATCACTGTCCTCCTGATTGCGATTTAACCAGACTGATTGTTGTGTCACTGTCGGCACACTTGTGTTAGGAAAACAAAATCACTGTCCTGATTGTGCTTTAACAGGTGTAATTCACTATTGAGTAACTGTACGTAGCAAGTAATGCACAGAAAATGACTGGGGAAAAAAGGTCAATTAAAGGGAGAGGGGTGGAAGACTTACAGGAACATTTCTCAGTTTGTGGTCCCTAATAGTGGTGCAGGTACCAAAAACAGGTCAGAAGGAGCAGAGGGAAAGTATTCAGATGACTTTGTGGCAGGCAGTAGAAGTAGCACCAACGTATTTTGTAGTGGTGGTGGCTTTTCTGCCTCTAAATTTTCTCTGCCAAATCTGTGGCAGACATGTTGATGATGTGTCAAGTGACAGTGACAGAAACAGCAGCACACCACCAAACAACCAACTGTGGGCATGGAGGTGGTTGGTGTTGAAGTGCACTGGAAAGTGGTGCTGTTGGTGATGCTGGCTCAGAGCCTGATAATGTGTGTCAAATGTGTGAGGGTGAGGTGGGATATATCTAGCAACATGATGACACTGGTCATGAAGAGGAGGTGTGTCACTGAGTCTGTTGCTATTGTTGAGAAGGTCAGACCTGCGGAGGATGATGAGAATGGCAGTTTGTTTGCTGCAGCGATGACAATGATGTGTGGACTCAGATCCCACATGGGATCCTGAAAAGAAAAGGTCAAAGCAGGGTGTTAAGGATGCAGAAGGTGTGTTTCCTGATACCTTCACTGCTTTTTGACCACCAAGGACCCACCTAGCACTGTTTCTCCTGTTTCTAAATTTCGCTAGTCATCCCAAAACATTACAAAGATCAACCCTTCTCCTTTGCTATCCCAGTCATCTTGGCACCAAGTAAAAAACAAGCCAAATAAATCCATAATGTGGGATTTTTATGTACTGGACCCATCTGATGAGACCATGGCAGTAGGGGTAGAAGAGTAGTCACCTCAGCATGGGTGGGCATCATACACACCTGAAAATAGGCACCCAGTACAGTGACATCAATACTAGAAGGCAGCCAGTGCCGGTGGTTCCAGTCCATCAAAATCATCAGGCAATATAAGCCAAATAAACACAGCAGTACATAAGGAGATGGAGGTGCAGGTGAGGAGGAAGACATCTATGTGATACATGATGAGGATGATTCTGGAAGTGGGCCAAGTAGTGGTCTTAGCAGCATGACTACCACCGTGAGTCCAAGTATGATAGCTACCCCAGTACTAAAAAACAAAAGGCACTGAGGTCTGTCATGCAGTGCCTCAGAGTAACATTGGCAATCCCCAGTCAAGGAGCACTCCAATAATGCCACTATGATGAGGCAAGCTGTTTGGCACACCAAGTCCATTACCAATATCAAGAAAAGTTCAGTCTACGCTGCAGTCAGTTTTGAGCGTCAAACTAAATTCCCACCTAATCATGCTACAGTGTGGAGTTGAATGCAGCAGCTGCAGAAATGCTTGCGCTGGATTTGTTACCATTCTGCTTTGTAGAGAATATTGGATTTAGGCAGTTTGTGGCCCGTGCCTTGCCAAAATGGCAGGTAACATCACGTATGTACTTTTCCAAGTGTGCCATCCCGAACTGTACAATAATGTTTGTGACATGGTACATCATGCCCTGCAGCATTCCTCAGCACAGCGTGTTTATCTGAGCATGGACATGTGGACCAGTGGGAAAACAGCTGGCAGCTCTTACCTGTGCACACTGGGCACAGCTACCTGGGGTAGTGTCTCATTGGGGAGGCGAGGTAAGATTTGCTGTAAGACAAACTGTGGTGGCAGAAACATGCCTGGTGTGCAGCACGCAACACTGACCATGAAGATCATCCCTGGGTCACACTACTAGAGAAAATATGCTTGACGAGTACTCACAGAAATTGATCAGTGGCTCCACCCCAAGTACTGAAAGCTGGATTCATCGCCAGTGACAATGGATCAAATGTGCAAAATGCATCACTGATAGTGGATTTCTTAGGGTGCCATGCTTGGCACACTGTCTTAACCTTGTTGTGCAGACTTTCATCAACCAACCTGATATCAAAGAAATATTGACTGTGGCCTGACACATCTGTGCCCACTTTGCACGTTCAGCAAAAGTGCGTGACCATCGACATGTTCTGCAGGTACAGAACAAGTTGCCTCAGTAATGTCTTAAGCTAGTTGTTGTCACCCACTGGAACTCCACCTTGTATGTGGTGGAACATCTATACGAGGAATAAAAGGTA
The DNA here is from genome assembly GCA_016271365.2 of Neoceratodus forsteri. NCBI lineage: Eukaryota > Metazoa > Chordata > Ceratodontiformes > Ceratodontidae > Neoceratodus > Neoceratodus forsteri. The sequence goes on along the minus strand of CM057453.1, from coordinate 1,300,808,449 downwards.
ATATCAGAGTATCTGCTACTTCATATAAGCCAGGACAGCAGTGGGGCATCCATGTGTCTGAAAACCGAACCATGCATCTAATGTATGCATGTGAAAGTTTATTCTTAAGAACATTCAAGGAAAAGGATAGCCCATTTGAGCATTATCTCATTTGCAATGGGGTCCTTACCATTCTCAAAACAAGTTTCTTTAGGTATACATCACATAAATTACAGCATATAAAATTCATTTAATACATAAATATACAGGCGCTTAAAAATCATGTATATCCACAGAGGGTGGCTACGGCCATAGAAAGTGCAGAATGTTAACAATGACCACAATTTTTGATTGTGCAAATTCTTAGGATACTTTTAAACTTGCTCCAAGGGACAATTACCTTTGTTCTCAGGTGGTCTGGGAGCCCATTCCAAATTCTAAGGCCATTGACCCTTAAGGCTGAATTTCCTTTGATGTTCTTGTTTTGGGAATCCCTAGTTCTAGATTTTGTGCTGTTCGCAAATCTACTCTAGAAGTGCCTATCTCAAACAAGTTGTCTAAATATGGTGGTGTCTTTTCTTTAGATACTGGTGAATGATGTGCAGTGTGTAAATGTCTATGCTCCTTTAAGTTAATCCAATTTAGAGATCTATACGTTGTACAGCAATGTGTCAACCGGAGTGTGTCCTGGGCAAACCTGGCAAATCTGTTCAAGGCTAAAGCCAGCCGATCTAGTGCAGCCCTGAATAGATGGGCTCATCTTGATTCTAAAGTCCTTCAAGCATGCAACACAGGCAGAGAGGGGATACTGCCTGCATCAGTGAGTCCATCCCTCTGCCACATGTGCCGAGGCAGACACAGCTGAATGTGCAGCAACAGCTGGAGGCAGGTGATGGCAGAGCAAGTTGCTCATTGATGGAACACATGCTGTTCACATTAGACTCCAACACCCACATAAGCTATTCTGCAGTCTGAGGAGTTTGGGATTGTCATAATGCTTGATCCACATTATAAACATGGGCTTGCAGCTATAATACAAGGTAGGCATCAGGAGGTGCAGAGACTGACAGAACTTCTCACTCAGAGGGTAAGTGGTGCACAGTTGCTAACACGGGCACAGGCCACATGAGGATCAAAGCCACATGACAGTACTGCACAGCGAGCAAGTGTTCCTGCCACCTACTCATCATCATCACAGGGTGTAAACTGCAAAAAATGCCACTAAAGGGAACCCATGCTGAATCCCATTTGGACCACCTTAAGTCAGGAGAGAGTGGCAGACATGGAGGAAACTGAGGAGGAGGATGATCATGCTGCACGTCTTTGGGTAGCAAATACATGGTAGATGCGTATTTGGCAGATACAAAGAACCTCACCATCTCAGATGAGCCACTGCTATACTGGGGCAATAAGGTAAATGACTGGCCAGCACTTACAGCAGTTGCCCTGAAATATCTGAGCTGCCCGTCCTCAAGTGTCAGCATTGCTCGGGTGTTCAGTTCAATGGGCGCCACTGTGCTTGACAGGCACAGCAATCTCTATCCTAAAAATGTTGGCATGCTGACATTCATTAAAATGAATCAGGCTCACATTCCAATGAGAAGAGTATGTCCCTTATCACACCACTGCTTGACAGTGATGATGAGCAGGAAAGTGCTGTTGGCAGACTGGGATGTACTTCATCATTGACTCACAACACTGATGTGGATAAAGCAGTGATGGAGAGGGAGTTCCCTATGATGACAATTCCAGCTTTGAAGACTCTGAGGGATGCTTATGGATGATGTCAAGAATAAAAAATCAGCCATTTATTTTCTCCTTCTCCTCCCCACTCATCCCAAATGTAATCCTGGATGTCAAAATAGCAGTTATAGTGTTTGCATTCATTGCTCCTCAACTATTAATTAGTGCTGATTTTAATGGTTTCAAATGGCTCACCTGTAAAGAATGCATTATGCCACTTACAATGAACACCCAGTCTAGCCAGCATGACACACCACAGCTGTGCAGCAGTGACTTCACCATCTCAGCCTCCTCCTCCTCCTCCTATCATGCATGGGTCTAATCACCTTGGATCCTACAACACCAGCAGAAACAGCATGGGACACCACTTCCACCACCACAGTGGTAGCTACCAGTGATTCATCAGAATAATGAATTTTAAATAAAAGCAATGCACAGGCTGCCCGCTCCCCAAATGTGATAAACAGAACTTCCTCCTCCACCTCTCTATACTCCTCCTTGTGCCTGATTCAGCTTGGTCTTCCTCACCAGAATGATCATATACTGTGCCACACTATTTAAACTGAACGCCTCGGAAGTGATGGTCCTGCACTCTGTATCAAGCCACTGACTTAAACCAGCAAGACCTCATCACGTGGAACTACACTGCAGCAAGGACTGTCTTCATCAGCTGTGATGGTAAGACACCTGCACTATTCTTCAGAAAATGTTTCTCTGTAGTGGTGTGGCCATGGTTACTGCAGCACTTCTATCAGCCTACTAGAGGCAGAAAATCAATCCATGTGACTCATTGCAGCATTAAATGTGTTCATGTAATTTCTTCTACATGAAGGTTTTGCTGGTTCCAATACTACAGACACCAAAACGTACTCCATTACACAGCCAACAGTAGTACTCTGACAGTAAGTATCCTTATGATTTAATTTTTCTTCTTCCTTTCCTTTCCTTTCCTTTCCTTTCCTTTCCTTTCCTTTCTCTCCTCTTTCTCTGTTCTTAGATCTTTGAACAGGTGATGGCATATGTTGTGTATAGTTAATATGATTTGGACTACTCCAGACTTAATAATGCATATGCATCTAGTACTGTATGGACATTCTTTACCACAATGGTAAAAGATGTCTGTACATTCATTCACAAAAATCTTTTCTTGTCTTCACAGGTGCTATATGGACTGTAATTTGAATGAAAAGGCATATGAAGAGATCCTGCAGGCAAATAGGCCATCTCCATTTTCTCAGTTCAGCTAACTCAAGTATACCGCAGTGCAAACACATTCTGCAAAAGTACTGTACCTGAAATTATAACAACAGCAACTGGAAATATTGATTACTGCATCTGGTGCAATTTACAATGAAAATGCCCACACCGCCATCAAAGGAAAGCAAGAATAATAACTACCTTGCAAGGTGCAATACCACGGATCAAGGCTGATAGAATTTAGAACTCATCATGGCTCTAGGTCACTCAGTCATCATCATTTGCTTGGTGAATCAAGCCCACAGGCACAAGGTATATATGAAAGGAAGAAGAGCAGAGACAGTGATTTACAATTAATGTATCAATGGTACAGAAGCACGTCCCCAAAAAAAAAACACTTACCTTTGTGGTCAGCAAATGTTGTGAATTACAACAACTATGTTGTAGCTGTCCAGCAGTATGATATCATCAGCACACAGAACTGAAAATGAATGAAAGAGCAGTATGAACATGTTAGACTTCAATGGTAGCAATAATCCCCCACCCTTACAGTGAAAATAATACAAAAAGTACTTACATGTGCATTATGTGTCATCATAAATCCACACTGAGCAAGACTCCACATCTCCACAACAACAGCAGCAGCAGGAGGCAGCAGCAGCAGAGCACCTCTCCTTAAGCTATTTCCTTCATTCTTACTGCAAACAGAGCCACTTGATATTTGTGCTGCATTACTGGGATAGGATGATCAAAGCTCAGCCTTGCAGCACAATGCAATTACGTATAACTACCTTTAATTTTCTAATATTGTTTTTACTGACTTCAATGTCTGGTACAACATCAGTATTTAACAGAAGGAAAGCAGTTTCTCTCTGGGGACACAGCTTGACATTTCTGGCACAGTGGTGGTGGTAGTGGCTGGTGGTGGGGTGGCAGGCCCAAAAATGCTTAGTACCTTAATTATGTTTATCTTCTTTGCAATTTCCTAACCTGGTTTTCAACGCTATGTCTGGCATGTGCAGGAACAGTATCTAATAGAAAAAAGCAGTTTCTCTCTGGGGACACAACTGTACATGTCTGATGGGCTGGCATAGAGGTGGTGGTGGTGGTGGGGTGGCAGGCCCAAAATGCTTAGTACCATAATTATGTTTAAGTTCTCCTGCAGGTTTCACATGTGGTTTGCACCACCTTCTTTCTCGGGTGTGCGGCAACAATATTTGACAGAAGGGAAGCAGTTTCTCTGTGGGACACAACCTGACATTTCTGGCAAACCCAGTAAACATGTTAAGTACTTAAAACAGATTTATGTTGAACTTCTCAGGAGATTAGCTCATGTTTGTGTTATAGCTTTGCACTTCTTTGGGTGGTTGGCAGTTGCACACAACTACTAGTCATGCACCATCACATAGCACCAAGAAACAATTTATTGAATGTGGCAAATACTTGACATTTGTGGACAGCAGAAGTACACATGAATCAGTAACAAAACAATGTCAGGAAAGTGATTCATGTGTATTGAACATAACAGGACAGGGCAAGGTCATCAAGGCAAGGGAATCAATCAATCAATCAGTTTTATTTATATACTGGAATGTATGTGAGCAAAATGCCCATTTTCACAAAATGTCCAGTGTGGGATACAAAATAATGGTAGCATAAAACAATGGAAGTAACAGTAGAATAAAAACAGATCAATGTGTTACAGCATAAGGTAGATTAAACATAGCAAGGAAACAAAACAGATCAACATGATACAAATGGTTACAAAATCTTATGATATGAAAACTGAACTGAATGAAGAAGTCTAGATGAGGGACAAATTCAGGGAGTGAATAAGGGAAAGGATGGAATGAAATAGGGCCATAACATAAAACAATTACACAAAACATTATGAGGCAAATGATATACAGAACAAAAAGGGGATAGAGAAGAACCAGACATAAAAGGTTTTGAAATCACATTTATAATTTTTGGGGTGTTTTTCTTTGGGGAGAGGAATTTTGAACACAGCATGTACATAATAAACCAACTAAATTAATAAACATAAATTGAAAATTTACTGTGCCACATCACCACCACCAATGCCAATAGCAGTACCAGGCCAACCACCACCACAAAGCTCATGCAGGAAGTTCAACACCTTGTCCTGGCTGGACATCAGTTTGCCCATGCCATCTCAAACTTTCTGCTGGAATTCATTAAAATCTTGCCACAGCTCTCGCACCTCATCCCACAGGACAGCCCCCTCTGACTGTGTGACAGGTGCTCTGGGGTTCATTGTTGGTAGGGTGGGTGATTGTGCTGCTGTCTGCTAACCTTTGGATGCTCTAAGATGAGTAGAGTGGCAAGTTGGACTGACAGTTGCATGACTTCCAGCCTCACTTTGCACTCTTCGGACTCCATAGTTTCACCACCAACACCACCACTATGTGCTGCCAACTCACGCTCCTTCACCTTCCACTCAGCCAAGCAGTGCATTTTGAGGTGTGCTTACTGGCCTGCAGGTGGCTGCCTTGCTTCTCCTGCCTCACATTCCAGCCACAGATCATGCAGATGACAACAGTGTGATCAGCAGGACTGAGGAGAAAACTCCCAAACTACTGATCGATGTGCCACAGAAAGGGGGGTGTACCAAGTAATGCAGCTATGGGGTGCTTTATGTCCTCATTCCCAGTGCCAGTAGTGGAGCTGCTGGTTGTGGCACTGGTAGAATCAGTGGGTCGGGCCGACACCACAGGCTCCAGCTGGGGGTGGGGACTACTGGTCTGCTGCTGCTGCTTCTGCTTCAGAGGAGCAGTGGAACTCTTATCCTCTGCTGGGGTGTGGAGGCATCAGTGCCTCTTTGGAAAGCTACACCAGCTAAGACGAATACCTGCCCACCCTTCTTCTGGCTTGCATCCACCAGGCCATCCATTATTTTGAAGAAAAGGACTTTACACCCCCAAAAAGGTTGATAAAAAAAGAAAATAGACACACACACACACACACACACACACACACACACACACACCTAAACTGACAAAAAATAGAGATTATGCACTAATGAAAGTTCTCAGAAAACAAAAGTAAAGATAAAGTATTAAACTAAATGTGGTTTTGTGTAAAAACACTAGAAAATATAGATCTCTCCTAGTATGGCTGTGCATGTCTCACACACTCAACAACTAGATCTAGTCTAATCGAGCTCTAACTGCCAAAATGAAATTGAAACATTCACTTCCTGCCTGCCTGGAGTCTCCATGTGACCTATTAGACCCCATCTCTGGAAAGACATAGACAGAGTGGAGGCTGTCAGAGGAGGAGACCAAAATGGTGCAGGGTCTGCACCAGAAGACATACAAGAGAGGCTAAAGAAGCTTAATATGTATAACCTCGAGGAAAGGAGGAGAGGGGAACATGATAGAAACTTTTAAGTACCTCAAGGAATCAACAAAGTTCAAGAGGTAGCATGTTTCAGAAAAAGAGATGTACAAGAACAAGGGGGACAATTTGAAGATAGAGGGGGATGGCTCATGTTAGAAAGTATTTTTTCACGGAGAGGGTTGTGGATGCATGGAACAGCCTTCCTGAGGAGGTTGTGGAGTCAAGAACAGTGAGGGAATTCAAGAATGTATGGGACAGACATAAAGCAATTCTAGTGGGGGTAGGAGGAAGTAGGCTGTTGGTCAGCTAGGATCTGCAGCTTATCCATTAGGTAGGGAAATGGGCAGACTAGTTGGGCCAAGTGGTCCTTATCTGCCATCAAATTCTATGTTTCTATGCTTCTACAGTAAGTGAATCAGGTAACAAACCATGTTTTTCATTAACTTTGAAGTTACTAACAAAGTCTAAATTAACTTCAGGTTGACCGCAAAGTTTTGTCTCCAGAAGCCAATTTTGCAAAATTTTTCGTGGGGCAAAGTTGATGACTTCACAGGAAATTCGCGAGGTGGAATAAAACTTTGCAACATCTCTTCTCAAGTGCAGTGCAGCCTACCAGGACACATTACAGTACTGCAGCATTTTGCAGCAGAGGTACTTCAGGAATCAAGGCAGTTTCAGTGGGATGTAATCTGTTTAACCATGCAGTAACACTGTAGCTGCTAGCACTGGTGTGTGTTACAGCCAGCTAGGACTCCAAATCAAAGTCTTTCTATTGAGACCTTTACACTGCTTCTTTAGTCTAAAATAAGCAGTAGCTGAGGCTAATTGTGTTCTCTGCTATTCAGTAAGTTCAACACAATTGTTATCCTTTGTGGATCTTAACTTGGTCTGGACCATGGTCCAAAAAGCTTCTTCCTGAAGGTCAGCTGAGGCAACAACATAGCAGACTCGCAGCCCTGCACCACGTCACTGAAGGAAGATTCCTTGCTTGAGCCATGCTTCATGAAATTGCAGGTTATATGGATGCACTGTGACACTGTGACTGTCCATGGATCTGATGCAAGCAGGAATGCTACCTGCAACCTATTCCCTATTGTTACCCGCCCCCATCCAGTGTATAGTAACAAATTCCTCTGGTGGCCTCCACTGACTTTAATCTGTAAGGGTTGGCCCTTTGGTTTCATGTCAACCCCAATGTATGACGTATTGTGTCTCTGTATTTGTTTTATCCATGTTCTTTGTACACTGCTGTATTCATCTCCTTTTGGTAACTAATTCCAGGTCGTCCCCTGAAAAGGGACTTCGGGCTCAGTGGGCTTACTCGGTCAAAATTGAATAAATAAATAATCCACTAAATGAGTTAGGCAGACTTTCAGATCACAGCAAAGGAGGACATGGCTATTTATTGTGCAGTGGAGGTGCTTAACAGCCGCCTCACTGGGATCAATGACTGGTTGGCCTCCAGCTGGCTGTGACTGAACCCCAATAAGATGGAGGTACTGGTGGTAGAGTTGAACAGAGGCGTGATAGGTTGGTGTCTGGCGCAGAGACAGGGCTTTGTCTTGGCTCTGTACCATTGAAGGCCTCCTCTAGGGTGCATGATCTGGGTGTTATTCTTGACAGTGGATTGACACTTGAGTTTCAGGTGGTGTCCGTTGTCCGTAGCCAGTTTTCATCATCTGAGGAATATCACCAGGATAAAGCCCCTAGTTCCACCGCTGGACCTTCTCACTTTGGTGCATGCTTTTGTGATTTCCAGGCTTGACTATTATAATGCACTCTATCTTGGGGTCTCTGGGGTACTCTGTGCTGACTGCAGCTGGTGCAGAACATGGAGCGAGGTTGTTGACAGGACAGCCTAAGTATTGTCACATCACTCGGTGCTCGCGCAACTGCACTGGCTGCCGAGGTAGGGAGGGTCCTGTTTGGTGGGTTGTCACCTTAAGGCCCTACATGGCCTGGGCTCTGTACCTGAAGGACCTTCTTACACCTGCTGTCTTGGCCTGCTCCCTCCACTCCTCCTCTAGGAGCCTCCTCACGATTCCCAGGATGAGGTTAAAACTGCTGGCATCCCTCAGAAGTGCCCGCCGAGTCTGACCTACTCTCAGCCTGAACCCCTGCACCTCTCCTGATCTCCTCCTCCCGAATGATCACAGGCAGGCCTGACTCCCAGTACCATCTGCAACCCCTGGCACCATCTGCAGGGCTGATTCTGCCCTACCTCAATGGCTGGCTCCTAAGCGTGAGGTGCCTAACTGCTTTGTCAGGGTGGCCCTTGAAAGAGTTCCTGAGCACGTCTGGGACAGCATTTGGGATGTGGAAGTGATCCACTGGGGCCACTGTCATCTCACCGACAGTGTGGGAGGCTATTCTGGCTCCCCATGGAGCTTGGTCATGCAATGATGACCAGCGTCTGCCGAGCTCCACCCTCCCCTTGTTTGCCATCGGCTGCATCACATACTTCCTGGCTACCCCCGGCCATCGGCCAGCGGTCGCTCAAGAGCGACGTAATCCCTACTCCCCGGGAAAGGAGAGCTGTCTCACAGATGCTTAAACCCTACCCATCCCTGCCAGACCCTGACTTTCCCAGGCTCATTCCCGAACCCAGGTCATCAGCAGCATGCACGGTGAGGCATCTAATGCCTTAACCCTCAGCGCCACCAGGCCGGCTAGATCCCATTGTATTTTAATTCATTTAGATTAAAATTGAACACAGTGGTGACCATTTGCATAAGAACCATGTCTTATTGCTGTTAATAGTACATTACCCACCACAGGATCAACAGAGAAACTTTTATTACTAGTGTGCTGATATTAGAAACAGTCATGCATTAAACCACAACACATATTTAAACAGGAATGACATAGTGATGTTATATTTTTCTCTAGATCACGTTACACAAGACCTTATTCTAGGGAACTCAGATTTATAAGGGAGACCCATCACCTGCAATAAACCTATTTGGCATCATACAGCTCCATCAAGGTGTTCAAACCCCCCAAAAAGTACTATCCTATACCAGGATTTCAGTAGCTTTTGACTCAGTGATACTTGAGAGACTGATTAAGAAGGTGGGTGACTTGGGAAGGACTTATTTGATAGATTGGGAGCTGGTTGTTGAGAAAGATATGAGAGTGGTCCTCAATGACAAATAGGAAGGGTGGTGGGGGCGGTAGCACTACTGGTTTGTGATGGAATAATAGCAACCTCTTTCAATATTATCAAAAGGGAAGGTGTAGAATCCTATGGGTACAGCTCAGCATGGCATCAGGAAAGAGATCTACACAGGGTGATGTACAGACTCCCAGGTCAGGCAGAGGAGAAGTATTCGTCACTCTTAGAAGAAATCAGAGATGCGATAAAAAGGGAAATCATGGTGGTCGGCGATCTGAACATGCCAGGCGTTGACTGGAGTATTCAAACTGCTAGAACCTTGGAAAGTCAAACTGTGACAGATGCCTTACAAGACTGTCCACTCAGCCAACTGGTCAGCACTCTGACTAGGTCAGAAGCCATCCTCGATGTAGTCCTCACAAACTCAAAGGTAGTTGGAGCTCAAAGGTTGGAGAATCACTGTCAAATAATGACCACAACTCCATTTGGTTTGAGTTGTCCCCAGGGTATGTAAAATCTCAGTCCTGAGAGGAGGTTTTGACTTTTAGGGGAGCAAATTTAAAAATGAAGCCAATAATTTGGGACAAACTATCCAAGATCCAGGAAAAGCAGAGGTGGAAGACATATGGGGCTAGTTCAGCAGACCATAACAACTCCCTGTTTCCATTCTACTTCCTTGTTATTCAATACCTATCCCATTGTTGCCACCACCTTACTTGCAGACACTATTGAGCAGTCATCTTGTCTTATTCTAGTCAGACAACCAAGCAGCAGTATCCATCATTAACAAAGGGCCATCATCCTCCCATTCCAAAATGAACTTCCTGAGACAATGAACAAGGACATCTTTAAAGAGCAGCTGATGCCTTTGTGAAAACTTTGAAAACATAATGTTTGGACACAAGTCAGCTTGTATTTCATATACTTTGTATAGATTTCTCCTCCATTATCTATTACTGAAGAAATTTCCACAAAACAAGATATTTATCACATCAGAGTTTATCTGCCTTTATAGCTTATTCCTATTAGAAGTCATTATGCTCTGTTGTGACATCACAAACTGTTGCCATGGGAATAACTGTGATGTCACAAGCAGAGTATTCGATATCAGGTTGGGAAGAAGCAACAGGAACTGATGAACTCTCAGGAAACAAGTATCCTGTTTTTGAGGCAAATGACCTCAGTAATAAGTAATGGGATAAGAAATACACAGTTGATGAGAAATATAAGCTACTTTGTGTCAAGTGTCAATGTTCTTCTTGAGGTGTTGGTGGCTCTTTAATTCACCACTTCAGAATTCACTGTATGTATATTCATGGGTCTTCTAACTTTATAGCTTATCGACTTTCCTGTTTTTATTTTCAGCATATCAAAATTGCATGTCTGCAAGCTGACAAGGAGATGACTCCTACACCATTCTGAGAGCTTGAATGACCTGGCCTTTTTAGCTAAATCATGTCTCCTTAACTATCTGCACTTCCTTAGCTGCTTCTGCCCAATCTAAATGCAAGTTAGCATGGATGAAATTCATGTCCCTTTGTGCCCTCAAAACATCAATCTATTATTATATTGAGTTCCTTATACTGTATGCTGGTATTTGCTTCTTATTGCTTCATGTCTTTCCACCTTACAGCTACAACAATCAAACAATACATTTCTGGTATTCAATTTACCATCATGCCCATCTTTCCCAATACTTCCTGCTCCTGCTTGTCTTGCCCAATGATCAAGGCTTTTCTCTGAGGATTGAAAAATCCACTCCTCAAGAACATCTCAACAGAAAGCTTATAGATTACACCCTCTATTCCCAAATGCTGACCATAGCAAAGATGGAGTCTTTGGATCCTTCTCTGATCTTAACAGCCACACAGGCATGACCTTGGAATTTTTTTTATTCCAATGTCCCAGAGAATTTATAGCAATATTTTCCATTTTCAGTCCTGCAGTTCACCTCATCAACCACTGTCTTAAAAAATATCAATGGATCACTTCATCCTCACCTTGCCAAGAACAAAATCTGATAGAACAAAGAAGTCAATGTATCATGTCATTCGACAAATTCAACATGGTGTCTTTTCAAGTCCTCAGTCATCTGCAGTCCACTGACAAACATTCTGATTCTGTTCATCCTCCTGTTTTCTGACAACTGTTCCATCATGACTACTTCTTGGTTTGTCCTTCATGTCAGAATGTTACTTTCCCATCTAGGCCTTGAGGCTTCCCAGTATTCTAGTTAGTCATTCCAAATTTGAGTTGCCACAACCACTTCTAGGAAGAACATCCTAACACATATCATCAAGATCATGGGTCGCTGGACTTCATCATGCTTCAAAACATGTATTAGAGAACTAAATTCAGAATTTTGCCATGCTTACCAACATCTAGCCTCATAATTCATAGAAGCCTGGAGGGAAGGATAACCTGGTAACCTAGGTTTCCTAGAGGTTTTTCTTCTCCACCATGTTACCAGGCCTATTCCATGAGTTGAAATAGAAGGAGGATTCTGTTACACCACTCTTTTGTTCTTTGGCTACTACTTCCTTTAGCTGAGAGTAATCCTTTTTCTGGCACCTTTACCAAGGGTGGAAAACCACAGAAAAGAAACAAGACAAAAGTAAATTAATAGTTATACAAGCATTACACTGGCAGTCACACATTGAATTCAGAAGTTCCATCCTGTAGTACAATGGGGACTACCAGACTCTACTCCCTGCCCACATAAGCAGAGCACACACACACACACACATGCTTACACACATGCATGCACACACACACACACACACACACACACACACACACACACACACACACACACACACACACACACACACACACACACACACACACACACCTTCCAGCCTAGTATGTTCCTTCCTCTCTAGGCATACAAACTCTGCATCAGGTCAGTGCCGAAATGTAAAAAGCACGAAAGGCCAATATGACTCACAGAACAGATCAGAAAAGCAATTAAAACCAAAGGAAGCTTTATACAGATACAAACAGCACCAGAGCATTGATAGTGAAGTTGACTTCCACAGAAGGGCAGGGAAACAAAGAGGATTGTGAGGAAAACAAAGGTGGAGGCAGAATTTAGGATTGCTGAGGGAATCAAATCTGGCAATAAGCAATTCTTTCGCTATATTAGGGAAAAAAAGAAGGGGTAGCCAGACTCTTAGATGAAGGCAAGAGCGTAGAGGACAATGGGCAAAAGGACATCTGTTTTAGATCCACCCTGGGACTCACTGCACTCCCAGTGAGAACATTTGAATCCTTTGAATGTGTCACTGCTAGATGCATCTCAGGTGTCAGTAGCCGCATCATTTTCATTCACAGGTCTCTGGTGGTGGAAATGTGTTCCTGCAGGAGGTGGTGGATTTTATCACCGAACAGGTATTGGAGCCTCCTTGACTATTGGTCTTGGGGCATTTTAGTGCCTGTGTCAATGATGAATCCCCGGTTTGGACAAGAGCTCCTCCAGGTAATGATCTCACTGGGATTGACACAGGCTGTTACCTCTGAGATGCATAAACATGGTCACACACTGGATCTAATCTTCTTGCTGGAACTTGCTATAACTGTGGTCAAGGCTGATCCAGTCTTTCGGTGAGATCATCATGCAGTTGAGTTGCAGTGTGGAGTCTCTCTGTCAAATTACTCTCCCTCTGCGGAGCTTATCAGTGCCATCAAAACATAAATTGGAGCCTCACAAACTCCAGGACACACTGGTGGCTGTTGAGCACTATAACATGGCACTGATGGCTGCTCTGGACTCGATCACACCTTTCCACATTTGCTCCTTGACCTCTTGGACGTGGCTCACCCTGGTATTGTGCTGAGATGCACGTTGAAGACTAAGGGGCTTAGGTTGGAGTGTTCCTGGAGGAGATTTGGTTCAGCAGAGGACAAGTTGGCACTGAGACTCCAATATATTGAGTATCAGTAGGCAATCGATTGGAAAAATAATTTTGCCCTGATCAATTGCTGCAGTGAAGAATTGCCCAGCTACACTCTTTCACACTGTTGACAGATAGTTAAATCCTCCCTGTCTACAGTCTGTGAAACCTGGTTCCACACAGAGGTGGGAGGAGTTTGGGCATTTTTCACTTACAAAGTGTCTAACATCAGGTCTAGTATTTCTTCTTGCAGCGTAGCGGGAGTTGAGGGTAACCAACCTTGTGAAGGTGCTGATCTGTTGATCTGGGATGAGTTTCTACTGCTTTCAGATGCGAGGTCCTCCAAGTGGTCACAAGTCTGCTTTCCACCAACTGTGAACTGGACCCAGGCCCAACATGGCTAATTGTTGGTTGTGTTGGGTACCTGGGTCCCTTTTAATAAGATTGTTAATGAGTCATTGAGGAGGTGTCTTTGTCTCTGCCCTGAAAGAGGTAGTGGCGGGGCCGTCCTTAGAAACAATCCTTGGACCCTGTCATTCTTGCAAATTATAGGCTGGTTCTTAATCTTCCCTTTGTAGGGAAGATTATTGAGAAAGGTGGTGGTTGGACAGCTGTTAGACTGCTTGGAGATTCTTTCCATCTTTGAACCTCTCAATCAGGTTTCTGGCCTTGGAACAGCACTGAGACAACTTTGGTCAGGGTGACATATGATGAGCTCCTCATGGCGAGGGACCAAGGGCAACATACTATCTTGGTGCTCTTAGAACTTTCTTTGGCATTCAACATGGTAGATTGTGGGGTGCTGATTGATCGACTGAGGAACTATGTGGGAATTAATGGCACAGTTTTGCACTGGTTTAGCTCATATTTGACCAGGAGAATGCAATGTGTGGTCCTGGGAATTTTACCTAAGGTCTGTCCATGTTGCCTTGTGGTGTTCCTCAGGGATTGATCCTTGCTCCCAGTTTATTCTCTGTGTACATGCTACTGCTTGGTGAGATCATAAGGTGGTACAGTGTAGGGTTTCACTATTATGCAGATTACACTCAGTTGTACCTGTCTTGTGCCCCTGATGACATCTTGGTGTCTTCAGTGCTGGACCATTGTTTGGCTGAGATAAACAATTAGATGGCTGCCAACTGGTTATGTCTTAACTCAGGTAAAACAGAACTCATGGTTATTGAACCTGGGCACCAGGGCTTGCCTGCTAGTGGAGATGTTGCTCTCCCTGTTTTGGTGGTCCACCAACTCTCTGCAGTGACAGTGGTCAGAGGTCAGGAGGTCATACTGGACGACAGATTGACCTTCCAACAACAAGTGTCTTCTGTTGCCCTGTCCGACTTTTCCATCTCCAGAATATTGCTAGAGATCTAACTGTTCTTAGCTCAGGATGACCTAGTAATGATTATCTATGCCTTTGTTGCTATGAAGTTGGACTACTATAATGCTCTATATTTAATGCTATCTGGAGGTCTGATGTGTCGACTTCAGCTGGTGCAGAGTGCTGCACCCCTTATTCTAGTGAGTTCTTCACTGAGAGATCACATCACTTCAGTCTGCACTGGCAGCCTTTGTGTTCGCACATCACTTTCAAGATCAGCTTGTTAACATACAAGACCCTATGTGGATTGGGATGAGACTACTTATAAGAGCTGGTTCCTTATCAACCGTTCCACGAACCTGGATGGCTAGTAGTCCCCACCTCAAGACTCAAAATCCTTATTAAATTCGTGCATCCTGCTCAGTGGAGGCCTTTAAAGCTTCTTTTAAAAACATGTTTATTTGAACAAACTTTAGTGGAACCTGAGTTTGTTCTAATTAATCTTTAGTAGATTTTATTTTTATAATCTGTATTTTATGTAAGGACTCAGAGCCCCTGTTGGATTGAGTGTTTATAAATAAAGTTTGCCTTGCCTGTTTAGGGATAGATATATAAAAAATGCATATACTGTATATGATACAGAAAAGGGTAACAGCAGAAAGTTTAGTGTTTTTAGAAAGGGTGTAGATGCAATAATGTAATAATGTCTGCAGTATACACAGTGTGGCCCAGTAACACGGAGGCCTAGTAAGTAAGAGCCAGGCTGTGTTTTCTTTTCTGTATTTCAGCTCAAGAGCAGTACACAATGCCAAGTAAAGGACAGCAGAAACAAATTATGGAGGAGTTAGAAAAGCAGCTGCAGGTGAAGGAAAAGGCCTGGTTGGAGGCCTGTTTTCTGAACTCAGAAGGAGTTTGGAAACCCAGCAGGAGAAGGGCCTTCTGGGCTTTTGGCCCAGAAGTCCCCTATTGCATAGCAGACACCAAGGGTGAAGCCGGAATGGATAATCCAGTCAGTGGCACATAGCGCACAGGGCCAGAAAAAGCACTGGCAACAAAGCAACCAGAGCAGAAGAAAACAGCATCCAAGAAGGCACCACAGGCTGGGAGGCAACCTAGGGTATCATCACAGCCAGATGCTGTGGAATGAGGTGAGCCCCATTTTGGGGACTAGTGTGCCTAACAGATCATGGAATTACTAGAGCACCTTTGGGGAACCTTAGGGATAAGCCAGTGCTGAACAGATCTTCCTGGTCATGCCACTTACCTGGGGAAAATAGTGGGGAGACATTGCCCATGCCAGGAATGGGATAGATACAAGAGTCAACCTTAGAGCAATCTGTGGAGATGCAAAGGTCAGGTACCCCCAGTGGTCTGGGGGCGGTTGAAAACCCTGCTGTGGACTCCCCACCATTGTGAGGAATCCTGGTGACTCCTCTGGTATGACAGACACTGGCATCCACCACCCAGTCAGCACTAGAACAGAGGCTTGATAGACTCCTGGCAGACCTGAAGAGCAGTGCATAGGAGGGAGGCACTGCCACAGCTGGACGAAGCATAAACAGCCTTAAGCAGAGGAAGGTGCAGGCTGTGGAAGGGTTAGCCCTGCTGGTGTCACCACCATCTGTGGTGATGTCACCATCTCCAGCTGTCCCAGCAGCAGCATCACCTCTCATGGTGAGCCCATTTCCTTAGGCCCAATAGCAGCACCACTCCCTGTACCTGTTTCCTCCACAGTGGGCTTCATTAGACTAGGAGAACCAATTGGGTCCTGCCTCACTGAAAAGGTGGGGTTGCAGATTGTGGGTGGTGAGTATGCACACATGTTCTCCCTCTTGAATCTGCCCAGGAACCAGATGAGAAGAAGGACAAAAATGAGAAAGAAGAGGGAGTTGAGTTGAGGAGAAAGTTCAGGTCTGCTGTATGTGGGAGAACTGGTTAGTGGCGCTTAATATTTTGCAGGAGGCCATCCAACAGGCAGCCCTGGAAGAGGCCCATGGGTTGTAGAATTACTACAGCAGGGCCATGGCAATGCACACCAGTTAAGGCTGGGTATGGGTGGCTTGAATATGACAAAGAGTTTTGCTGATGAAAGCAGGAGGGCCTGGCATGACAGTGGGGAGTACTGGACATGACAGTGCTGTGGTCCATAGAACTTGGGGAGGGTCAGCACACAGATGGTGGGTTCCTGGATAAGAGTGCTCAATCTTCCAGAAGAGAGATGACTGGGCAATGGTCTGAGGTGGGACTGGGAGGGATGTTGCTACAACTTAAATCAAGGGTTTGCAAGATAGAAGTGCAGATTCAAGCATGACTGCATGACTTACAGTCAGCTTCATCCCTTTACACAATGTAAACCAGGCAGGGCTGAACCCCCGGCCCTTTTGGAAGTGGCACAACTGGCCTCCAAACTCAATAACAGGGACTGAATTAGGCTACGGCTGGAGCAGTGCTTAGATCCCTGGAGGATGGATCCACAGTTGATTTCTGGATCCCATACAAGGCCCTCGATGGTGTTGAGAAGTTCAGGAGCAGAAATCTGCCAGGGAGTTACCTGATATGTTCAAGGAAATGATAGCTAAGGAACTGGGGCTGGGAGGATAGTAGCAGCCATTTTTAGTCCTCACGCTCACGCTGATGTGTGTGTTCCTGATCGATCTGTGCCCAAGAAAGCTCCAGGAGAATCCAGAATAATTAATCATCTGTCAAACACCACAGGGATTCTGTCAATTATTACATTGATCTGTGCTTTACAATGGTATACACCTTATTTGACAGGGCAGCAGAAGTAGTGACAGTGGCCAGAAAAGGGATTTACTAATAAGAGGGACATTGAATCAGCTTCAGACTATTATCGGTCCATGAAGGGGTAGGGATTTACTTGGGATGGGATCTGAAGGTCAATATTAGAAAGATAGAATCTGTCAGCAGATAAGGACCATATGGCCTACCTAGTCTGCCCATTTCCTACTCACTGCTGCCTGCTATTATGTAGACAAATACATGCCCATAGGGGTTCACAGTGGCATGTGTGGTGTCTGAGTGCTTCAACATCTTTTTTTTTACTGTGGTTCGTTATGTTGAGAGCTGGAAGATCAGAGGTCATCCATTACTTGGACAACTTCTTGTTTGTGAGTAGTGCTGACACAGGAGAATACGGATACATGATGGTTTTCAGGAGGTGTGAGCAGACTTAAGTGTGCCATTGATGAGGATCAAGACAAAAGTTCCCTGCACAGTACTGTCCTTCTTGGATCTTGAGATAGATATTCAAGCTACAGTATTTCAGTTACCAGAGAAAAGGTTTAGGCCTTGTAGAATTATTAGCCAGGCTGGCAGAGGCATGCAAGACCACACTGAGGAATAGCAACAATTATTGGGGCTCCTGAACCTTGCAACTAAAATAATCCCAATGGAATGGACCTTTTGCATTGGATGGCAAAGCTGGATAGCAGGTGAAAAAAACACATTACAGACTCTGAATATTGAAAGTATGAGGAGGATTTGACAGTCTGGATGAGTCTTTCTGAACTGCTTTAATAGCATCTCAATGTGTCCAACAGCACGCCACCAGCCAGGGACTAGAGTTTTCTACAGATGCATATGGGGGCATTGGCTTTGGGGCATACTTACAGGGAGCTTGGTATGGTGAATAGTGACACCAAACTGGTGGGAGGTAGGACTGACAAAAATGTCACGTTCTTAGAATCTTTCCTAGTTGTGGTTACCCTCTGGTAGGGGTCCTAAGTTTCGGGATAAGAAGGTGATTTTCTGGTCTGACAACATTGAGGGTGGTACACACCATCGATTAGCCAACTGGGGCAAAATGTCAAAGGAAGACCTGATGCATGTTTTGTATTTAAGTGTTTAAAGATGAACATGCAGTTTAAGCCTGCATGTGCCTGGGTGGATAATAACATCACAGATGCTCTTTTGTTTGCAGTGGCAGGGTTCTGTAAACTATGGGTTGAAGCAGAGGAGCACCTCAGGGTAGTCCTTACCTTCCTCTGGGATTTGGTGAGTCAGAGCATGGAAGCTAATGAGGAATGCTTTAGCTCCTGCCAATATGTGCTGTTAAAGAAGCGTATAGGTGCACACTTGGAATAGTGAGTCAACCTATAGCTGGCAGAGGCTGGTTTTCAAAAGTCATCAGGGTGCAGGACAACATGTGAGCATCTGAACTTTGCAAAATGTTAGCAGGTTAGGCGTAAGATATATATAAGTGGACAGATCAATGCCCATTTAGTCCTGGCCTGTTTGAACAGGTATGGAGTGTGTTGGAGTGGTTGTGCTCAGACAGATCTGAGGATGCTTATTCAGGACATCCTTTTGGTGGCCTACTGTGGGGCATTTCTGGTGTTGGAAATGGTACAGTCAAACAAGTCTGTTGGAGCGGAGGTGATTTTGGCAGAGAGGATGTAGCAGTGGTGCACGAGGTGTGTTCTTGCATCTATGGTGGAGTAAAATGGATTGCCTGGCAGTGGGTTGCTGATGCAATCTAAGGGCACCCTGCGGTACTAGTGGACAGGAGAAGAAAAGGTGCAGTGCCTCCACCTGGGGTAGTGATATAGAAACCTGTGTATAAACTGCAGGTTACACTCCCCAGGAAAATACAGTAACTGCCCCACAGCATCTTCCCCACCCAGTAACAATACGCTTTGCAATAAACTATACCAAAGTGTAACATAAACTAAATTCACACAACAGTGAATTGCAACAGCAAATGGTACCCCACACAGTTCCCTCACCTCCCACCTACGGGTGCACCCGACTTTTCCCCAAACAGCTGTTAGAGATACAGTCAATTGTTGCGGTAGGTACCACATCAGAGGTGTAGAGATGCTTGGATGCTGGGAGGAAAACAGTTTTAACCTGAACAGGATACTTGTGTTGTGACCCAATAAACTTTAAAAACAGCAACTTTTAACTTTAGTGCCTGGGTGTAGCTTGAAGCTTGGCACAGTCCTGCCCAGGACTTAACCCCTTTTATGGCTGCAGTGGGCATAGCCCTGCAGATGTCTTATTTATTTTATTTATAGAATGTTGTTGACCAGGTGGGCCCACTGAGACTAGAAGCCACTTTTCAGGGCTACCGTGGGGGATACACTCATTCACAAGTTGTAAATGACTATTACAGTACACACTCTAGCCCATTTTCGACACTGTCAATCAATGGGGTTGCAGCTGCTACTATTGCAGTCATTCAGTGGGTAGCCAATGAGGTGTGCAGGTGGGTTTTGCTGCCCACCAAAGACCTGGGGGTAGGTGAGATGGGGTACTGTGTGGTTGGGGGGGTGGGGTACCACTAGACTACCAGGGCATATATTTTACTGATTACCCATGATCAGGGTACAGAGTGTGGAAGAGGAACCACTGGAATACCAGAGATAATAAAATATTACTTTACAGGGATCAGGGTTCCATATGGGAGGGGAAACCACTAGACTACCAGGGCATAGGTGTACTGGTATCAGGGCATGTGCAGGAGGGTAGCCACCCAGGGGCGGTGGCTGCTGTGTTTCTCTGCAATGCAGCAGCTCACCTGTGGTCCTTCAGCTGAACATGTTGTTTACAAGCTCAACTTTGTGCCAATGTATGCAGCACATCTTAGGGATGTGCCGGCCGATGCACTGCACATCTTGGCTGGATATCAAGATGTGCCACATGTGCATGGGCACACCCCTGGAGATGCGATGCATACATTATCTTTGTACTGCAGCTCATTGGGAATTGTGCAGCGCATTTCCCCTTTGGAATATAACCCCGGGTGCATTTCTGGAGTTGTGCGGAGCAACCTTTTGCATATCTAGCCCTGGTGCATATGTTCCACTGCCTTTAAACATGCAGGCAAAACTGTACAGTGTCTTATTTTAAGGTTTATGGGGTAGCAGACTAAACCCCATACAAAGGGAAATTACATATTCAGATTTTGGATGGGGAATTAAAATGTGCAACGCTCTTATTTTTTACACTGCATTTTTCTTTTGAGAATTGTACCTCTTACTTTCAAATAAAATATAGCCTTGGACTGGTATGGTTTCTGACTGGTTTCACATGGTAAAAAGTAAGTGGAAAAGGAAGATTTCAAATACCTCAAGGTCTGTAAAATTACAGTACATTTCCTCTTAGAACATGGCGATAATACCAGCTCAAATTCTCATAAAAATTGAAAACAGTTGTCTGACTGGCAGAGAGACTGAAGTTTTTCAGTTAACTGACAAAAATTGCCTATTGAAATGTGGGATCTAACATGGCTGGCATACACGGGAAAATGGGGCTGAAGAAGATTTCCATAAATCTGTTGATGAAAGGATTTGTCCTAGACCCACGTGCTATATACTGTATAGTGGAGACACAGCAACACTTTCTTTTGGAATGCCCAATAGCAGTAGATTTATGGTTACAACTGGGGAAGGCATGGTTGGTACTCAGAAAAATACAGATATCTGCTTTAGGTTTATACCCATCACAACTTTTACATGTTCATCCAAGTACACTTTGGGATAACTTTGGAATCTGCAGGTATTATTTATGGCAGGCTGGATGTGCCTGGACAGTACAACAAAAGCATATAGATGTTCCAGGAATTATCCCAATGATAATGTCTGCATTACATACTGTAGGTTATATAAGAGGAACACTCAAATCTCTCTCCTCATATGCTTAAGGTATTCTGGAAGCAGTGTGACTGGATAAGTAGCTCAGTGATTGTTTAACTTTCAGAATCTTATGTATGCCTTCTTTCATAATCCTTCAACATTTTCCTAATTTCTAGATACCATAATTTAGAATTAAGTATTTCTGTTCCTTATTTACTTTGGTTATTTTTTTTGTCTTGCATAACCTATGTAAACTTTTCATTTGAATGTTGACATCTGATGTAAGATAGAGACATTGTTTCTCATGTTTTGTTTTGCTATGTACATGTTTGATTGATTTTTCCTTAATAAAATTCCCCTGTTCTTCGTCATTAAGTGCCATGTGATCTTTTACTTCCACAGTGACCAGAGATGCGCAGAAGGGACCTTGGTTTAATGACTCTTCTAAAGTGAATCACCCCCCACCCTTATACTGTAGTTCAGTGTCAGTTATGGGTATTACCCCAAGTGGCTGGTGTGGGCTTGAACTTATGACTATCTGATCTTCTGGCCCCAGAGGTGGGGTGCTACCTACTGACCCAGTGACACTGATGATAATGGCAAGAGATGTCTAGAAAATCCATCAAGTAGACCAGAACTCTATACCCCTTTTTTGCGGGGAGGGAGACTGTCCATGTGGACAAAATTGTACTAAGAGATATGGCAGGATGGTGTGTCTAAGCAGTCTATATTCTTTCAAGTCCTGCAGGGTGGCAAGATAGGCCTTTCCTGTGGATCACAGCTACACACACCTGCTTCCTTCAGCTTGAGGCTCAGGCTGGACTGCACACTGTTTAAACACGGTCCTGCACTAAGGCCGCATTTCTGAATTCCAGTTAGCTGCCTGTGCTGTCAATCATAGTCTGAGTGCCCTATTAGTTAATTTAGGTGCCAACAAGAAAGTTCACAGTTTACCCACAAGTCACTGGAATTAGAACCCCTTGAGGACCCTGAGTTCTGATTGGTCCAACCACTGACTCCTGGATCAAACATATGGCTCCCATAGTGGAGGAGTAGATCATAGGAGTTGGGTTTGTAAAATGTTTGGTGGGGTCAGGGTCAGAGGTCAAACCCACACCCTGGCCCAGGGTCAGAGGTCACACTCCCAATCCGAGGGTCTATGGGGCAGAGCAACCTGTACAGTAATGTGGGGTCTGGAGATTAAGCACCTGCCCTCAGGTATGAGAAAATAATTTAAAATACTCTTTAAAAGCCTTTGTTTTCAGCTTCAAAATTCAACAGCCAGCATGCAATGAAAGTAGCCTAACACAGCTGTGGTACAGGACAGCAAACCTATGACAAAACTATGCTGTATTCTCTGCAGCTCAGTCAGTGTTATGCTATTAGAAAATGGGCTTGAAAAGTAAAGCATGCTGACTGGCTGAAAGCCATGGTCAGGCATGCATTTATTTTCACTAGTGCCTGGTGAAAAGAAGTGCCACTTCAGGGTGCCACATTACTTAAGGTATCATTGGGCATCACGAACAGAGCAGTCAACATTTTTCCGCACTCGTTTGGTGACAGGAAAGACCCATTCAGACTTTCTCTTTAGTTACTGAGTGACCAACTCAGCAATGCATCTTAGCTGCAGCAACTTCTAACTCAAAGAGAATTAAATTCTCTTCTGCCCTCATTGTTGAACTGAAGTTCCTTAAACACAGTGGTATACGCTCGAGCCATAATAGAGGCTGATCTTCCCTCTCTCTTGGCAAAAAAAAAAAGGCAAGCCTCAACTTTATTTAAAATAAATAAAAAAAAAAGAACTTAGTATAGGTACCACAACACTTTCCACACACTGCTGGTCCAGATCTCTTCCCTGCTCGAGGCCGACCTCTGAACTGCAGTTTACCAGCATGAACTTTCAATGTCAGTAAAACTTTCTGAAGCAGTGCTAGTCTTCTGCCCAGCCATCTATTCCATCTTTCCTTGCCCCTGCTGCCTCCTGCATGCTGTTTCTGGTATTGGCAAAAAGAAGCTGGCACATATATAACACAACATAACCGTCACATTGAGATTTTGTCTCTGTCAGCTGTCCTGATGGATTGTCCACATGAATTATGGTAAAACAGAGAAAATGGGGCTCTGTGGGAGTTAGGGCAGCAAGGTACAGTTCATGAGAGCACACACACACACACAAAAATTAAATTGGAAGACTCCCAGTGAGGAGACTTTGAAAGTATGGTCACTGGACGGACCTCAGAATTCTGCCTGGCCACATATCTCAGGGACATATCATAGAAACACTAAACATACAAACATAGATGATGTCGGCAGATAAAGACCTCATAGCCACTCTAGTCTGTCCTATTTTTCCCTAATGACAGCTACACCGCAGACCCTTAATCAGTCTTTGGACTACCACTCCCCCACACACACACAAACACCCATGACGATACCACACATCTCACCATACATTTGTAGCAATCCCTGAATACCCATTAGGTGGCAATGGTATTATGTTTAGGAAGCAATACATCACAGCTTTGCTGTTAAGCCAGCCACAAATCACTTTCTGACACCGACACCTCACGGTGACCACTACTGTCACATCCAGAGTCAGTACCAGTGGGCATCTGTCCTCTCTGCATATATTTTTGAGGAGAATGACTGCTTATTTTACTTAACTGGGGTTTACCACATGATCATCTCATCTGGATGTAACTAAGTTCACAGTCTGTCCCTGTACACCTGGCAGCAGAGCTGAGATTCAATCTCATGTCCTCAGCAAGATGCCAGAGGTCAGTAGTACTCCTAATGTACTACTTATACCAGCTTTAACTACATTTTCTGAGGACTTATGAGAAAGGTGAAAGCAAGGAGTTGAGTGTATTGACTCCCTATATTGTGCACCTGTCAACTTTCTAAACTCTGCACATCTTTGTTTCTATGATCTGTTTAGGAACTAATTATGCCCTGTGATTAAATGTAAGATGCAAACACAGAGCTAGGTATCATATTCATACTATAGTGTGTAGTAGAGCAGTGTTCTGTATAGAAATTCATCCTTTTAAAATGCTGTTGTACCACAGTCAAAGGTAATGGAATGTGACTGTGCCCTTCTGTGGTAGAATAGCATTCTAGAACCTCTAGAGATTGCACAAGAAAGTTTCACTAAGAAAGAAAAAAAATGCACACATTTCATATACTGCTGTACACTATAAAATACAGGATGAGCAACTTTATGCATAACTAGTGTGTTCAGCCACCTCGGGGTTCTGATTCCCACCGACCATGGAACCCTGTGTAACAGAACACACTGGTTGTGCATAGTTGCCATGCAGAATACTCCATGTTATGGAATTGAATACTAATGAGTCTGTCACCCTGCACTCTTTCCTCTTGATTTTCAAGGAATTCAGGTGAGTGGGCCCCTTCATCAACTTTACAGGCAGCCCCCTCCCTCAGTCCAACCCTGTCTGGCTTCTACTGTTCACCACAGGCCCTGGAGTTAATTGAGCGCAGGCAGAGGCTCACTGGAATTCAGTTCCCAACTTTCACACCACCACCTCTTAAAAGTTTTATGACATACTCAGTTTGGCAATAGTGTAGATTATCGGGTATGCATAGGACCCTCGCTATAAGGGTAGATCTCAAGTTACACCATTTGGTCCAATCATCCATTCCTTTACTTTTTATTAGTTTTATTTGAGTTGGGTGACTTTGGCTCCCACACTTTCAAAAACACACAACGGAGCGTGGGGCCAAGCTGCACAACTCAATTAAACTGACAAAACCAAAATTAGCTTTTTTGCGATCCTGGCGCCTCGTGACTTAGTCCTATCAGTGTGGCCTACTGCAAGAGTCTTCCTCAAAGTAAGATCAGCAGGCACAAATGCTTGGCCAAATCGCCCATTTCATTAATTTTATGTTTGCTTGCACACGTGCAAGGAACATAGTATGCCATCATCCGAGTTTTCGGAGGTGTGTCAGCCGTCTTCCAATTCAGTCAGTGAGTTTGCAGGTGCGGTTGCAGTTCTCCAATCAATGCTGCAGCAGTCTGTGAGAGCAGTTGAAAATGCAGTGCCATACAGTTGAGAAGGGAGGCTCTGCTTCCAGTGAGCGGCGCTCCCCCTCCTGCCTGCATGCACATTGCGTGCTCATCCTTCCCCCCACGCACATACTGTATGGCCGACGAGGGTGCCCATTCCTCATCGGCTCCATGCCTCCCCCAAAAAGCTTTCCAGATGCCATGCTGGATGCCCACCCCAGCATGGCACATGTCCGTATGGCTGATGGGGGTTCCCAATCCCCATCAGCTCCAGGCCCCAAACAGCCTTACAGCTGCCACGCTGGGAGTCCACCCCAGCGTGGCTCAAGTCTGTAATGCTGACAGGAAGTGCCAATCCCCATCGGCTCCAGGCCCCCAAACAGCCTTCCAGGCTGCCACGCTGGGAGCCCACCCCAGCATGACAAATGTCCAGATCGTCTTTCTATAAAAAAAAAAAACAACAACCTGTAAATAAGAAAATGTTCCTTGGCAGTCTCCCAGCCCACCTGCCATACCCACTGTGCATCTGCCTCCCCCACCCCTCACCCATCCTTACCTCCAGAGCTCAGCACTATGATCTTCAGTGGACCAGGAACACGTCTGCACTCTTCAATGCCGACTGCGAACTAGAGAAATTCGTAAGCTATATAATGCAATAAATAGTTTTTTCAACTGTAATGCATATTTCAGGCATTTTTGGAATTTTGGCACCAAATTTTCAACATGGGGTTTTAGGCCCTCTCCTCATGAATTCTTAAACTGTCATGGCGTTAATGTCGGCCTGAATGGTGACTTAATCACTCATGGAAATCACCTTTCAGGACTGATTAATGAAATGACAGTGCCAGTGTTCATAAGGTAGGCTCTCAAAAGCCTATGTTGCAAATTTGGTGAAAACATTTCTATAAATGACTGTTTTATGAGCTGCAGCGTTGTACACTTCCTACACACGCTTGTAAGTTTGTGAATGTTTAATATTTGCATTCTGGATTTTCAACATTGCCATTTTACCACATCTACTTATGAGCAGTACAGCTGTCATTTTCACATCTCGCCCAAAATGTGTTTTTTGCTCATGGGGTGCACAATATGGCGCGTAGTTGTGCTAAATCAATGTATGGGACACATTAAGAAAATCACAGTGACACTGTTCATGAGCAGAAGTCTTAAAATGGCTATTTTGAAAATTTGGTGAAAAAATTCCTAAAATGACTGTTTTACCAGAGTGCGTTTAGCAGTTCCTCATGCCTTGAAATAAGTTCGTGAATTTTTATATACTCCAGATTTTCAGCATTGCCATTTTACCATACCTCCTTATGAGCAGTACAACTTATATTTTAACATCACCCAAAATGTGTTTCCTGCATGTAGCGCATAATGGCGCAGTCGTGTGTGCACAATTAATGTTTGGGACAGATTAAAAATCACAGTGACACTGTTCATGAGCAGAGGTGTTAAAATTGCTATGTTGAAAATTTGGTGAAAAAATTCCTAAAATTACTGTTTTAGGCGTGCACGTTGTGCAGTTCCTATGCACACTCGCAAGTTTACTTAATGTTTTATATTTACACGCAGATTTTCAACATTGCCATTTTATTACACTTCCTTATGAGCAGTACAGCTATTTTTTCACATCTTGCCCAAAATGTGTTTCACACATGTAGCACACAATGGTGCAGTCGGTGTGTGAAAGCAATGTTTGGGACAGATTAAGAAAATCAGAGTTAACACTGTTCATGAGCAGAGGTCTTAAAATAGCTATGTTAAAATTTGGTGACAAAAGTCCATAAAATGACTATGTTACAGTGAGCATTTTGCAGTTTCCATAGCCCTCTTAAGTTCATGACTTTGTAATATTTTCAGTCCCAAAATGCCTGTGTTGACAATCTGCTATAAAAAAATCCCCAAACTAATTACATTACGGTGTGTGTTGCCCAGTTTCTATGAACGTTCGTGACTTCACCAATTTTTAAATATTTTCAGTGCAGATTTTCAACATTGACACTTTTACACCTCCCCATGAACAGTACAGCTGTCATTTTACATCCTGTTCGGAATGTGTTTTTGCACCTGTGGTGCTAAATGCCGTAGTCACTGTGCAAAAACAGCTTTTAGCTAATAAACTGATATTGCCACTGTTTATGAGGTGGGGTCACAAAAACCATGTTGAAAATTTGGAGTGAAATA
The DNA here is from genome assembly GCA_016271365.2 of Neoceratodus forsteri. Taxonomy (NCBI): domain Eukaryota; kingdom Metazoa; phylum Chordata; order Ceratodontiformes; family Ceratodontidae; genus Neoceratodus; species Neoceratodus forsteri. The sequence continues at coordinate 1,300,781,028 of CM057453.1, read as the reverse complement.
CCAACAAATGCCTGAGGGGTTAGGGTTTCCGACCATAATACCCCACCCTGTCGAGAATTACAGGCATCAGGGGTGTGACTTGGGATTCTTGCCTGTAATGCTCATACCATTCCACCCCTGCAGCCAGTGAGAAGCATCGAGGTATGCCTTGGACTCTTCGGCCCAAAGTTCACCCATTCTCCTATACTGCACCCATCTCACCATATTTCCTGATGGAATGGGGTGCACATAAAGGTCAAAGACCCCAGGGCACACCGTGACACTTGTCGATGTCTGCAGGGTATGGTGTGGTGAAATGGCGATGGCCATTATGCCTGATGACCCAAAGGCACACCCCAATGCCTGTCAGTCTCTGCAGGGTGGTGGTGGGGTTGGCTTATTCAATACTTCACTGCCATTCCTATTATGCAGCTCTGTAACTCCCTCGCTACCAATGCCAATGCCAGCAAGCAAACATTCGGCATTGACAAATGCTTCTTATTACTTGATTTCAGTAGGAGGGTCTCACCCCAACACTCCACTGTAAGAAAAACAAACACAAGTGTGTGTGTGTGTGTGGGTGGCAGGGGTGACCCCACTCAAATAAAGTGACAACCCAACCACAAGCACGAAAATAATGTATGTGACCAAACTTGCACTGTATTCAGGAAGCTTTTAAGGCAAGCTTCCCACACATACCAAACTCAGTTCCACCACCTCTGCAGTCCATGTTCTCCCTATTAGACACTAGTTCCATGGCTTTCTGACAGTGTCAGTCACATCACCCATGCATAACTTTCAGAACAGCTTGACCCTTTCAGAAACTGATCTCTTTCAGCAGTGCAGTAATACAATCAGCAGTGCCCATTACAGAATACCCATTACAGAATACAATTTCAGAATAGTTTTTTTAAACTTCAAAGTTTTTTATTATTATTTTCTAACCTCTTTAAAAACATTATGTAATGTTCATAGACTTCCTACTTTCTTACACCTGCATTTTGAACTGGAAGAGCCTCTTTAAATAATAAATCAAGCAAGATCAGACAGCCAAGCAAAGGGCCTTCTGGCATGGCAGCCACATGTATCGCCCTACAGTAAAAGATAAACTGCAGCATATTCCTTACAGAATCGATAACACTTTCTGGATGTAGGTGAAAATGGCAACTTTAGTAATTCCTCCACATCTGGTTCTACAAATTATAAACAGCACACACTTCAAAATAATCTAATTGCTGAACAAGAAACAGTAAGCTATGTGACTGAAGCTTCTACAGACAGTAGTAATAGTTCATATTCTGCCCCATGGGTGAGGGCTTTAGTTTTTTTAATAGCCCTTGCCCATTGATGCAGTAACTAAGCATTACTGATACCAGGCTGACTCTCTCCTTTCATTTGTTCGTGATCAGTGCATTCTCCTTGACCTCGACTTCCTCATACCCAATCCTCCCTTGACCCCTAGCTTGATTCTTGATGATGGACTGTGTAGAGGACTTCCCCATCTGCTGTGCTGTTTGTGTATAGAAAATAACACAGAGCTAAATCACTCCTCCTGCTTTCATCCTCATTAGACTGTACGACATCCTCCTTGGTGCCAGTGGTACCCCCTCACTGGATCCCTATTGCACATCCCAAAGCTTTATCTTTGACAATACCACAAATCCCTGGTACTCAAGTGCCCCCCACACACAGTCTTCTTCCCCCTCAGGCCCCAGTGCCAGTGATGACAACTGGCACAAACCCACCATTCACCTCTGTGGCCAGCTACCTCTGTAATGCAGAAGACTTTGTATCACTATATCTTCTAAGGCAATACAGTACTTGTGGGATGCATATGAAAGAGTCTGATTTTTAAATATTTCTCTCCACAAGTACTGCATTGCTATACAAAGACAGAAAGACAGACACGATACAAGTACTGTATCACTATACAAAGAGATACAGCGATACAAGTACTGTATCACTATACAAAGAGATACAAGCGATACAAGTACTGTATCACTATACAAAGAGATACAGCGATACAAGTACTGTATCACTATACAAGAGATACAGCGATACAAGTACTGTATCACTTACAAAGAGATACAGCGATCACAAGTACTGTATCACTTACAAAGAGATACAGCGATACAAGTACTTGGATGTAGCAGATGTTGTCCTGATAAAGAGGTCAAGTGAGAGTCTGTGCCAGTCACTGTCACTGGTGTTGTCTTTGTTTGTGGGGGAGGGGGCAGGGAGGACCAGGAGCAAGGTTAACTAGACTACCAAGTACCTGTGTTCTGTTTTCCTATAAAAACAGTGCCATAGATAATAGGGGTTGGATAGTGCACCACTGTACAGTGCTACCCTGTAAGCGAATCATAAATCCATTAAATATACCAGTGCCTTCACTGAATAAAAACATGGTATCAGTTAGAGAGGTTTACTAATCCGGAACTCAGTCTCAGATGTGTCTGGGGGAGGGGTACATGGTGGAAAGAAATACAGCAAAGAGACAACAAAAATACAGTACTAAACAAAGTGCAAGTTACAATTTCTACCAACTTGTAAGAATTTATAATGGCAAAATGTGACAAATGTAGAGTAATGCCACCAGTTATCTCTTGGTTGGTAGAGGGTAAGGGTATATGTTACCACCACAGGTTCTGCCCTCTGCTGCTTAGTGCTACCTGATCTTGGACTGCTGGCTGACCTGCTGCTGCTGGTCTTGTCCTTACAAGAGTTCCTCCTCTCTAGTACCAGACCTGCTATTCTGTCTGGGTGGGAGGAAGGTGGTTACTCCTCCCTGCTTCTCCTGACTGCTGCTGGAGCTGGACCCTGGCTGGCTCCCTCCAGCTCTGACCTTGTCCTATTCTCTATGCAGCTACTAGTGGCTGGTCTGCCCGACCTCGTCACCTGACCGATGACAACTCACCAACTCCACTCTGGCTTGAACCACTATCGGCACCCATGCACACCACACACTTTCCGTGGGCCAGAACCCATGTTGACTGGCTCCTCTCCATCATCCTCTGCTTGGTCCAATGAGTCTCCACTCTCCAAGAGCATCCTGCAGCTGCCTGCTTATTTTCCTGCACCTTGCTCTGGTTTCTTCAGTTCTAAGTTCTTCCCTTCTTCTTCTGTGGCACTGTCTACTTGCTCATCCACTGACCACTCTTCACTGACGATCACTCAAGTCAACACCACCCTACACATTGCCTTGATGCCCACCTCAATTTAAGCCTGCTGCACAATCAGGATGCCAGCTCTCTTCTTTGATGCATGCATGTCAAGGGATTTTGTCACCGGACCACTGCACCAATGATTTAAGGGTTGGGATTGCGGTGTGGGGGTGGGGATGGCACCACCAATTTAAACTCCATTGTCACTGGCTGCCTGAGCCACCATGTGAAGACAGCCAGCCGATGGGAGGAGAGGGACGTGGCGTGTGTGCCTGCCAGCCAGAACAAAAAAAAATTCTAAAATACTGCTGGGGCTGGGCACGACACCATCGTGCTGGGGCCCATGCCCCATGTGCCCCCATGCAACCCAGGCCTATGGCGGATGGTAAATATAAACAACTCATTTATTTAGTAACAGCAAGAATTTAGAAATAAACAGCTACAGTACTTTGTAGAGCTCCCTCTGCACTATCAAGCAACTGCAGAGTGGAGTAAATTCTGGCTTTGCCTGGCTGGTCATGAGCTCGGTTGTACTCAGACCCAGCCCTGACTATTACACTATACATCACTGGCTGGATATTTGAAAGGGGCAGAGTGGCGGCATGGCATTGCACACTCATGCTGAACCACTATAGAACAGATCTGAACATGGATTTACCCCTTCACTGGATGTCAGCCTGGCATTGGGCATCAGCGGAGCCTGGGGAGATATTCAAGGTAAAGCCCCAATTTGGGGGGTACATTCACCCTGCCCAGGAATCTTGGTGTCCACATCAAGTTTATAATACAAATGACATTTTTTTACATTAAAACCTTCTGTTATACACAGGTCTAGACCATACATTACTATATACAAAATCTATGCAGATGTAGTATAACTATATACAAAATAGCTCTACCTCTAAGTGATATTCCTTTAAGCAATTGCATAGTACAAATGGCTGCATTTTATCCCAACATTTTAAATTCACCATTCCCATATTGTTTCTAACATTTATTCACATGTAATGCTTGTGTCCTTAAACCTTTACATTGACTCTGTTATACAAGTATCCTGCCTTTTTTTTTTCAACTAACCTCTTTTACTCTGTAAGGGCAACCGCTAGGATATTGGGTGGAGTTCTTGAGTATTACCTTGGAGGATGCAGCAAACACTAGTTTGGGCAGGAAATTGGCTAAGTATACACCCTTTATGAAATACAGTACATTCAGGGGCAAGTCCACAGGCTTTCCTGGAGAATCATATGTGAGCTGAACCACAGGTTTTACAGTTCTTCAGATCTTCAAGGTACAGGGGCATTGGCACTTACTCTTCATCATTAGCATTTGGGTTAGCTAATCCCTGCTCACTGTCCAACAATAAGATAACTCCTGATGAAAGGAGTACCACTGCACTCTCTTGAGATTCAGAATTGGTTATAGGTTCTTTACTTTGTACATTGCTTTGGTGCTCTGGTTCTTGAGGCTCATCATCATCAGAAAGTAGTATTTCAACAAAGTTAGAGTCGTCCAACACACGGTTAGCTTTTGGGAGATCACTACTTTCTTGTACATGAAATGTTCATAGCCCACTCATTTCAATATCTCTTCTGGGTTCTCTGTCATGCTTAGCTACTGGCACTTTCTGGTTCAGGTGCATTAAGTTCAGATAAGTCCACCAGGCAAAGGCAGTCTGCTGTTTCAGAGGTCACACTGTACGTCACTCTCTGATGATTCAGGGACAATTGAGGAACAGGATTTTCAGAGGTCACTGGACTGTTAGGGCTATCATTGGAAGCACAAGGAAAGGCTCCTTGAAACAGATGGGCTAATTCAATAGACGGATAGTAAGCAGCACCACACTCACTTTCATTGTCTTTCAGAGTTAGAGCCACAATCATGCATAGCATTACTGGTTGAAGGCTCTGGCTGTTGAGCAGTGGAAGGCCGATTTAGTTGCTTGTTATGAGCAGCAGGTCTAGTGACATGGCCTGTTGGGGCTATAGCTTGAGGCATTGTATCCAAGACTATTTTCCCAATTAACAGAAGGTAATTTCTGTGTATGGTCTTTAAAGCATGTGGATCCCCTTCTGGGTGCACTTTGTATACTGGCAAATCATTCAACGTGCTGATGACAATATACGGAATATGACTCTATCGATCGGCTATTTTGTGTTTTCCTTGAAAACCTAGGTTACACAATTACACACAGTCTCCTGTTTTAAGTTCTTGGGCCTTGATACATCTGTCATGGCGAGCTTTGTTGGCCAGGTTTTTCTTGGCTGCCATGGTGTTTGTGAGCTGGTATGCATGATTTAGCTGAGCTTTCAGTTTCTTTATACACTGTAGGTAGGTGTCAGACTGAGCACCATCAGAGGAAACTCCAAAACATACATCAACGCTAGGAACGCCTCGGCCGAACAAGAGGTGAGTACGGTGAAAACCAGAGGCATCATTTTAGTACTATTGTAGGCATGTACAAAAGCACTGATTTGCTGACTCCACCTTGGCTTATCTTTAGGATGCAGGGTGATGAACATTTCGAGCAAAGTTCGATTAAACCTTTCCGGTTGCGGATCTCCTTGAGGATGATAAGGGGTAGTTCGGGACTTTCTTACACTTCAGATAAGTCGGCTCGAAATCTTGGCCTTGATCAGAATGGATTCATTAATGAGCACTGTAATGCACAAAGAATTTCTCCATGAGAACTTTTGCTACAGTTGAAGCCTTTTGGTCTTTGGTTGGATAAGCCTGAGCATACCTAGTGAAGTGATCGGTTACCAACAACACATTGGCAATGTTTTTGAATCAGGCTCCAGACTAAGAAAATCGATGCAGACGAGTTCCATCAGTGCAACTTATTGACCAGTGAGGCTGCTCTCTGTGGTTGGGCTTTTTGCTGAAGACACCTACTGCATGTTTTAACATACTGTTCAATATCTAGGCCCATCTTAGGCAAGTAGAAGCATGCCCAGGCTAGATCCAGTGTTCTTTCACCTCTCAAAACCCATAATTGTTGGGTAAGGCTTTTAATACCACAGTCTTGAACTTGGTGGGCAGCACCATTGTTTTCTCACAATCTCCCTTGACTGTCAGTCAGTTCTCTGTGCAACAACTACTCACATAACTTGAGTTTAGGCCCTCTCGCAGCAGCAAAGCAGTTTGGGGTCACTGAACCTCATTTTGGAGATATCTTCCCCTTTCTTAAACATCATGTGCAACGGTTTTCATATTTATAAAAGCTTGAAAAGCTGAAATTCAAATCCCTGTGCCATGATTAGTGTTTCCTGAAAATTTCATGTTTTTGGTTTTGTGATTTTCTTTAAATCAGCATTTGTTAACTTGTTTACATTGGCTGAAAGCAATGGAGTTATTTCTGTCCTCTCAGTCATACTTAGAGTGGGATAACATCATTTTGAGTAGTTTGCTCTTTCAGATTCCCAATCAGAGCAGTAGTTTGTAGAGTTAATGATTTGTTGAGCTCTCAAGGGTCTTATAACCCCAGTCTCTGGTTTGTGTTTAGATAGAACTGCTCAAAATATATCATCTTCTCATAAAAAGCTGATGATTTCAGTTTCAATACTGAATTGAAGCATGGAAATATTTCTGTATGTGAAGTCAGCTTGTCTGTATCACAGCTCTCCGTTCTTTCTAATGAAAACTCTGATTTTTTCCTAACTATATAACACAGGGCTATTTAATGAATATAAAATAAATCTAAATTTTGTTCATTCACAGAAACAGTTTGTCTTTGATGTAGACTTCATAAATACATTGATGTTAGAACATTTTTATGTCAGATTGACAAAAAGTAAATGTACTTGAAATACTGTAGCAGAGTGTGACAGGCACCTGTCTGACCTCACAAATTTCAGTTCTTTGGTGGTTTCTGTGAAAATACATCATGTATGTGTATAAATAGAAACACTATATGACATCCCGATGCCCCATTTCTCTGCCTCACAGGCGAGGTAGCTGCAGTCTACTGCCACCTGTCGCTGCCCCACAAGTCCCCTGCCTTCTGCTCCACATTCAAGGCTGCTGCATCCTGCTGCCCTTGTCTTCTCCCACACAGTCAGAGACTGTGCACCCTGCTGCCTCCATCTCTTGCCAAAAGAATCCGACTGCTGCACCCAGCTGCCCCCTGCCTACACAGTTAGGTTGCTGCACCTTGTTGCCCTCTCTCTCCCCTCACCCTCACAGTTAGGAAGCTACACCTGTTGCCCCCTGTTCCGGTCTCCACAGACAGGGCTGTTGTGCTGTGCTAAGCCCTAGGTCCCCTGCCTCCACAGTTGGGGCTGCTGTACCATGCTGCCCTAGCAACCTGAGGTGGGGCTTTACTATACCCTGTTACCCATTTCTATTGCCCCAAATGGGCAGGGCTGCTGCACCCACCTGTACCCCATATCACAGTCAGGGCTGCTGGACCTGGATTCCCCTGTGTTCTGCACCACAGTCAAGACTTCTGCATCATGGAGCTGGACTGCCGGGCGCAGTGGTAAGACTACTGCTTGCGGCGCCAGCAGCAGGTTTGGAATGAACTTGGGTAGCTGGAGAGCTGGCTGGGGAGGAGGATTGAGCACACCAAGGCTGCTCTCCTCCTCTGGGGTGGGTGGGTTGCATGTCCCCACCGCTCTACCACCACCTGGGTGACCACAGGTGGAGGTGCAGTGGGACAGCAAGTAGGGAGGGGGTGTCAGCCAGGAGATGGAGTACCCACAAGTCTTGATGCATTGCTCCATGGCTCCCCAAGCATGCTGATGTCTTGTGGGAGGGTCAAGAGAAAGCAGGAAAAACCCTGCAGTGCTCCTGTAGACCGAGCTCAGGTCCTGATCCCATAGCCCCTGCCAGTACCAGCGACAGATCCCCAATGAAACACAGATGCTTGCAGCGGAGGAAAGGGGACCCCACCTTGTACCCCCTGAGGGTTAAACCAAGGCTTCATGGGGGATAGACTGCACCGCAACTGGACAGAGGAACAGGGACGTACAAGGCCATGGGAGTCTCCCAAAGGTAAGGAGGCATCTCGGTGAAAAGGGGCATAAAAAAGAGAATAAAAAGAGACTTCTGCATCATGCTGTCCTCTATCCCATCACCAGAGGCAGGGCTGCTGCATCCTCCTTCTTTCTACACGGTTGGGGTTGCTATTGCCTGCTGTACTCTAGAGCCCCATGCCTCTGCAGTTTTGGCTGCTACATCATGCTGCCACTTGCCACAAGATTCAGGGCATTTGCTGCACCCTGTTGCATGCCTCCACAGTTGAGGCAGTTACACCCTGCTGTCCCTTGCCAAAAGGAGTCAGATCCTTTGCTACACCCTGCTGCCCACATCCCTTGTCCCAAGCAGACATGGCTGCTGCACCTGTCCCACAGTTAGGGCTGCTGTATCCTGATGCCATCCCTATCTCCTGCCTGAACATTCAGGGCTGCTGCACCATGCTGCCCTCTGTCCCCACCCCCACAGTCAGGGGCCACAGCAACCTGTTACCCCTTGTTCCTATCTCCACAGTCAGGCTGCTGTGCTGTGCTGTGCTACACCCTAGAGTCTCATGCCACCTGCATACACAGTTGGGGCTGCTGAACCTTGCTGCTACTTCCATTGCCTCACATGGGCTGGACTGCTGCACCATGTGCACTCTGTGCCATTGTCAGGGCTGTTGTACCCTGATGCCCAGCGTGTCCTACCCCACAGTCAAGTCTTCTGCACCATGCTGTCCTTTGTCCCCTGCCACCAATGTGCCATGCTGCACCAAAGAGCCCCTTACTCCATAGGCAGGGGACAGGGTGCAGCAATGCTCTTACTCTTGTGCTGCACCTTCCCAAACAGTTGGGGTTGCTGCACCCTGCTACCCTCTCTCTCACCTTCACAGTCAGGGACACTGCACATATGCCCCTGCTCCTGTCTCAGTAGGGTGTAGCAAAGGATCTAACTTTGGGGCAGGAGGACAGCAGGGTGCAACTGCCTCAACTGTGGAGGTATGCAACAGAGCGCAGCAAATACCCAGAATCTTGTGGCAAGTGGCAGCATGGTGCAGCAGTCCTAACTGCATAGGCTTGAGCTCTAGGGCACAGCAGGCCACAGCAACCCCAACTGTGTAGAAAGGAGTAGGTGCAGCAGCCCTATCTGTGGTGACAGGGGATAGAATACAGCATGGTGCAGAAGCCTTGACTGTGGGGTAGGACACATGGGGCATCAGGGTATAGCAGCCCTGACTGTGAGAAGGCATACACATGGTACAGCAGCCCTGACCATTTGGGGCAGTGGAGTGGGTAGCAGGGTACATCAAAGCCCTATCTGGTGCTAGGGCAGCATGGTGCTGCAGCCCCAGCTGTGGATGCAGGAACCTGCACCCTAGGGCTTTAGCACCAGCACAGCACAGCACAGCAGCCCTGACTGTAGAGGCAGGAACAGGGGCAAAGGGTGCAGCATCCCTAAATGTGGTTGGGGAAAGAGGGCAGCAGGCTGCAGCAACCCAGTTGTTTGGGCAGAGGGGCAATAGGGTGCAGAAGTTCTGACATTACATGTGCTTGAAATACTGTAGCAGAGTGTGACAAGCACCTGTTAGTCAATCTGGACGAGAAAAACATTCTTAAGTGATTATATTTATTAAGGCTACATCAAAGACAAACTGTTTCTGTGAATGAACAAAATTTAGATTAATTTTATATTCATTAAACAGCCCTGTGTTATATAGTTAGAAAACAAAATTGAGGTTTGATTAGAAAGAACAGAGCTGTGATACAGACAAGCTGATTTCCACAGACAAATACTTCCACTACTTCAATTCAGCATTGAAACTGAAATGATCAGCTTTTTAAAGGAAGATAATGATATATTTTAAGCTGATCTATCTAAACACAAACCAGATACTGGATTTGTAAAAACATGGAGAGCTCAGCAAACCATAAACTCTATAGAGTGTTGCTCGGATTGGGACTCTGAAAAAGTAGCTACTCCAAAATGATGTCATCGCTCTCTAAGCTTGACTGAGAGGACAGAACTCCACTGTTTCCAGCCACTGTAGAGTTAGTTAACAAATGCTGATTTAAAGAAAACAACAAAAGCAAACAGCATTACATTTTAGGAAACCTAATCATGTCACAAGGACTTGAATTTCAGCTTTTTAATCTTTTATTAGAAATATGTAAAAGCCATTGCACATGATCTTTAAAAGTGCTGACAACTTGTCTGATCATAGGATCATAGTGCTGTTTCCTCTGGATGTCAGCTGAAGTTAGCTGGGGTAGAAAGCTTAAATCTAAGTCTGCAAAATTACAGTAGGCAACTGGTATACAAGACTCGGGAGGCCGGAAGCAGTCCCCAAGCAATCAGTCAGGCAGTTAACAGTCTCCAAGGATGGAGTTTCATCTCGATCGAGCTTATGGCACATTGCTTTTACTGATTGTTCAGGAATGTGCACTCACTGTTGATTTGAGGCAGGTCTTCATGTCAGAGCATCAACATCGACGTGGTTTAGGCCGGGTCGGTACGCCACACTGCATAGTCTTATGCTGATAAAGCAGAAAGCCATCTGTGTCCAGTGGCATCCAGTCTTGCAGATGTTTGGACATATGTAAATGGATTGTTGTCTGTCTTGACCAGGATCTTTGCACCATACAAGTATTCATGAAACTGCTCCATGACTGCCCACTTGAGAGGAGGGAAATTCTAATTTATGCAAGTGGAAATTTTTTCTGAAGGTGTCAGACTTCTGCTGGCAAAAGCTACTGGGTGTAATCCCTCTGTGTACTCTTGGTAAAGCACAGCCCCTAGGCCACTCAGGCCAGTGTCTGCATGTGGCACGTAAGGTTTGTAGGGGTTCTAAAAGTGAATATGGGCATGAGTCAGCTGATAGATAATTTCATATAAAGCAGTGTCGCAGTGCAGAGTCCACCTCTGACCCAAGAGTTTGTAAGTTTTAATGTATGTTTTACAGTCTTTTGAATGTGCTTTTCTTGTGCATTTGATTAGTAGGAGGGTATCCTTGTGTCAGATTTAACAATGGGTGTACTACTTTGTTGCAGTCCTTGACAAAATGCCTGTAATAACCACAAAATTCTGGAAACCTTTGCAGTGCTTTCAAGTTGGTTGGCTTTGGCCAGCTAATTAATGCTTCTACTTTGCTAGGATTGGTCTGTATACCCTCAGGAGACACAATGTGGCCAACATATTTTACTGAGCTTTGGAAAAACTGCCATTTAGCTATTGACAGTTTGAGGCCAAATTGCTCAAGTCTGTCAAGCACTTTGAACAGGCAGCCTCATGCTCTTCAAGAGTTCTTCCAAAATGATGACATCGTTGAGGTAAACCAGACAATCAAGGAGGTTCATGTCTCCACAGCACATTCCATAAGTCTTTGAAACATTGCAGGCGTACCGAAATTCCTGGTGCATGCAAAGAAATTTGTAGAGGCCTAAAGGATAGATGAATGCTGTCCTCCCTGTCTTCTGGAGCCATTGGGATCTGGTAATATCCACTGCAGAGATCAAAAACCAAAATCACTTCCTCCCATTCAGACAGTCTAATGCATCCTGTCTGCGTGGCATAGTGTATTGATCGGGTATGTTTTTTTATTAAAGGGATCTGTAGTCTACACACGTATGGATGGAGCCATTCTTCTTCCACACTACAATGATTGGAGAGGCACAGAGACTGTGTGATTCCTGTGTTATGCCTGCTGCTAACATTTCTTGCAGCTATCCCTTATGTCATCAATGTCAGCAGGAGCTAGGCATCTAGACCTCTCTCTGAAGGGTCTCTCATTGTGCAGGAGAAAATGGTGTTCAGCACCAGTAACATAACTGACATCTCATTCCTTGAGGGAGACTACCTTAGTTCACTGGGCCAACTTCTGGTTGATTCTGTCCCTCTAGCTATCCTGGATGGAGACTCCTGAAATCAAACATGTCAGGTGATACTTCACACTCTTCTCAGTCTGACACTTAGAGGGCAAGACAGCAGTGTCAGCATAATAGACCTTTGCCAAAGCGCAACCCCAATTTACCTTGATGTCTCAATCGGTCACATTTGAATTTGGACTACCACTGTCTAGCATAGGCATGAGCAAATACAGAAAGTATACTGGGTTTAACCAGCATTCCCTCAGGCAATTTTCCTTTTCTGGGGCATCCAGCATCAATATTTTGTTTGTCACATCCTTCCGAGCCGCACTTCTCCACTGACACTACACTGTGCATTCGGAGAAAAACAATAGCCGAGGACTCCTTTTTCCAAACAAATCCTACAGGTTCATCATATTGCTGCCCTCTTCTGGATGCATCTGCATCTCATAGGCTCTCTGTATCATGGCATGGATATGTAAAGCTCTCCCAGGCTTCTGTGTTTGCTTTTTGGCAAATTTGAGCCAGGCAGCTTAACATATGAGTATTGCTACCAATCAACACTGGGACTCCATCATACAGACCAGAGGAAGGACATACTAGGGCTAATGTCTCCACAGGATCTTCCACACCTGCAGGGGATGGAAAAGAAAGCCATACTCTCAGAAACCCAAGATATGGATACAATTTCTCACTTAACCCCACTCATGTAGTCCATCAAGGGCTGTAAAAGATGGTCGGATAGATGCTGATCGTACCAGTCTTTTTATCATGACTTGGGACCCACTGTCTAGAACAGCTCAGTCAGGGATGCCATCTACATGTACAGTAGTTTCCATGGAGGAATCACCATTTCTGCCCAGTCAGGAGAAGCATTATTCACAGGAGGCATGCGGCAGACTTGGCTACATAAGGCTTGTAGGGCAGTTTAAACTGAGGTTTTAGATTGCTTTGTCTGACCTGATTGAGCAGCTTTACTCTTACTTTGCATAGGTCTTCAGGAGCCACGACATGTTCTCCTTGTGTGCCATCTTCTCCACAATGATAGCAATAAGCATTTGGTGTGGGATTGTGAGGTTGAGCAGGTTCTTTGACTGGTTTATTGCTCTTGTCAGGACCAGGTTTGTAATCATCTTTGTCTGGGCTTATATTCGGCTTCACTGGACCTGCTTCAGTGGCTGGCTGGTGAGGTGTCTGCACAAGATCGCTCACTAAAACTCTTAACTCTCTATTTCTTCAGCATGTTGCTGTTTGCCTCCTCGTTGGGGACTTAAATACTAGCACTGGTTGTGGAGGACTGGGTCTCACTGACGACTTCAGCCACATGGCAATTTTTCATCTGCTGTGAATCAGTAACAGTATCATATGCTCCATTGGTCTCACTACACCCTTGAACTTTAATTGCTTGTGCCCGTCAATGGCGTGGGCAACAGCTCAAAGGCAGGATAAGATCCCTAGCATTCCTCTTCCTTCCGTTCAGCTTTCGGACTTCCCTTATTAATACTTGGTAGGGAGGTGAGTTGTCTCTTTTTCTCAAAATGCAGCTTAAGGATCAATATAGTAGATTGTCTAGCTGCCTCAAGTACCTGCTCCATCACATTTGGTTCAGATCCTGGGGCCACACCTCCCTGCAGAACACTCACTGCAAAGCCTCTCTACCAATCCAGAAAACAGATAAGGGCTCTTCCTGCCACTGGCAAGTAAGTTTAAATTTCTACCACAGGTTCTCACTAGATTTGAGCTACCAAACACATCTTTCAAAGTGGCCAAATACTCTTGGGCTGGTGCATCTGGGTCAGTGGCTTGGAAGACCAAACAACATCAAGGCTGGGCCTTGGAGGCTTTATAATTCTCTTTCTTTTCTCAACCTCGTTGCACTGCCATTCTTGCACAAGGGTGAGGTATAGTCCATCCATGTGTCTAGATAATTTTCCCCATTAGGCAAGGAGGTGCCAGAAAACACTGCAGTCTGCAGTAAGAGTCATGACTGACCAGAGGTACATAAACATTGCCAGTACTGGTGCAGGTACAGGGATTGGTACAGGTACAGGACCTGGTGAAGGTACAGGGCTGGTGCAGATACAGGCCCCAAGGGATGGGTACCTCAGGGTCTCAAGTAACTTTTCAAGTCCTTGAGTGTTTGGCCCTCAGCCTGTAACAGTTTATCAAGCCTCTCTTTTAGTTCTTCAGCTTTAGGGGACCCCTGAGATGTGGACGTTACACTATGCATTGTGACTACCTTCCAACCCACTGTGGACTCATCAGTGGTAATGACACTAGAGTACCCTCTCACTGTCCACCAGGGTGCTACATTCTACCAGGGCCATTAAGTTCTGAGCAATTAAATCAGCAATTCTCCATTTTACTGTAGCTTTACCCATTCATTTTAACTTTATTCATGACCCCCTCATACTACCTTTGTCAGTGCCCAACGGAATATCTAATAGTAACAAGGCTTTTTGAGGGTCAACCTCCTCAGCTTCACACCACCACAATAAATGATGCATAGCCATTTTATTAGGAGGACTCTCAAGTTTAGAGCCAGAAACTTTCTCCATTTTAATACCAGTACTCATATAAAATGCAATTGCAATTTTGTGTTTTGGCCAGAGGGAAGTTATCCCAGTGGTGCCTCTACTTTGTGTAACCCTGGCACCATTATACCAAGGATACTAACCCTGCCTGCTTTTCTGACTGCAGCTTGAGGGCCAAGTATTGTGGCCTACTACCAACAGCACAACTATAATAATGGTACCTCCATCTGGAGTAAAGCCTATGTGGGTAAACAGTAATACTGGTACAGCCTCCTGGGAAGCTATAACCACCTCAACCCTGACTAGTGGCCTTGGGCCCCAAGACTTCCAGTTGCCATATATAATTTTCAGTATAGCAACCACCAGAGAGTACTAATGATATGCTCATGCACAACGCCTTACCAAAAGGGTCTGGTCTTCTGGCATGTACCCTGTGCTCCTGAAAGGAAACAGTTCATCAACAACAATACACATTCACAGTACTTTCCAAATGGTTCAGTAGCTGAAAACCAAGTAATGATACGCTCATGGGTAAGGTTAACATTAAACAAGAAATCTGGTTTATTACGGGACATGAACAAGGGAGGGTGAGAATTTAGGTTGATTATTGTAGCACTATATTCCAACAGATAACATTTATCATACTCCAACTTAGTCTCTGAATTTGTCAGTCTAAACAGCTGCTGGGTACCCAGAGTGAGATGGGGGCAGGCCAGAGTGTTGCCGCAAGATGGCTGGCATTTCATTTGGTTGGGACCCTTGATGGAGAGACGGCTGGTTATTGAATAGATGAAACACTTGCAAATGATTAAATAATTGCAATTCCTGGCTGGATGGCCTACAATCACAGTTAGAACCAATCAAAACTTATAGGACAAATCAGATGACAAAAGCATTTATTTGGTGGTTGCAGGCGCTACCCTGGTTGTACTCACTGTACCCAGACAGACTGATGAATGGCTGGTGACACCACAAACCTTCTGCCCTCCAGGATTCTGCTGGGGACCAGCTGACATGACTCACTTCCGCTTCATGGTCATGACCTGCGATTTGATTCTTTGCAGAGGGGCCGACTCCCCAAGGCTAGTTTCTCACCAGGCAGTTGCTGAAGCTGGTGCAGGAACAGTCTTTTGGAGCCGATACTGGCATAGGCCCAGTGCTGGAAATTTAAGTTGTTAAACAGCTTAACATTTTGGTAACTGACAGTCTTTACTGCAGAAGCAGAGGAAAACCTACGGTGGTCTCTCCCTCTTGGTGCCTGGCAAGAGACATCTCTCACAGCAGCAGGCTCCACTTTCTTCGGAAGTCCTTGGAGCAGTTCCTTTACAGCAGTTGGTCCCACTCAGGGATGGTTTCAGAACAAATACCTTTCTTCTGGTAGAAGACAGGTTATCCAAATCAGCATTCTCGGCTAAAGATTACACCAACACTCTCCTTGCTCTTAGGCAGTCTCCGAATCAAGTGATCCCCTCAGGAATTGAAGTTTGCTCACAGGAAGCAAGACAGGGCTTCCCCAGCAAAATCCAGCAGAGCCACACAGGCTTCCACCTCTCTCAGATGCCTGTGCTGCACTCGCAGCTCCTTTCTTCTCAGTGGCTCAAACAGTTCTCTCAGCCCTAACTGCTGCAAAAGCCCACCAGAATAAAGTCCAACTCTGCAGAATTCTTCAGTAGCGTTACTGCAGAAAACAATGCAATTCCAATGGGAGTTAACCCCTTTTGTCATGCAGAAAACCTGTGACACTGCACTTCATCCTGGCAGGCTTCAATAAACAGCTACAGCACTTTATAGAATGCCCTCTGCACTATCAAGCGACTGCAGAGTGGGTAAATTCTGGCTTTGCCTGGCTGGTCATGAGCTCGGTTGTACTCAGACCCAGCGCAGACTATTTACACTATACATCACTGGCTGGAGCTCTTAAAGGGCAGCATGGTGGCATGGCATCGCACACTCACACAGAACCACTACAGAGCAGATCTGAACATGGATTTACCCCCTTCACTGGACATCAGCCAGGCGGTGGGCATCAATGGAGCCCAGGAAGATACTCAAGGTAAGCCCCCAGTTGGGGAGCTACAAATGGTTGTGATATTTTGCAGAACTTCAGTCCAGGAGACTTTCACAGATGTTGTCTGCAAGAATGGCATAGTTACTCCAAGCAGAAGAACATAAAACTCACAAAACTAACCTACTGACACAGACAAACACAAATAGCCACCCACACAGGTCAAAGAGGTGGAGTGAGTATCTTGAGGTGCATTTCCATTACCACACTTGCTACACTCGATTCTGCACCACTCTCCCATTTCTCCTCTGAAATGCAGCACAGTGCTTACACACAGCTGCCTGTGCATCATTTCAGCATTAGCAGTATTTTAGAGGAGTGGTCCTGTAACTGCACCCCTTCCAGGCTGACAGAGGAAGTCCCACAATTTCAATACTGGCTGTTATGTAGTTATAAAAAATATCAACAGACCTGACATTCAGGATGGGAATCCAGTGTGGAGAGCATCGCTTCACTCAAGGAGCAGCAGCCTAGGGAAGGGAGGCATGGTGGCAAGGCCCCACATTTGGACAACAGAATCCAAGGAGGTGGCAGGGACCCACATTTGAGACAGAAAGCTAAAGGTCAGTATAAAGTGACACTGACTTTTGTACACACACTAGGAAGGAAGGGGACAGCATAGTGCAGGATTGTACCGATGAATGCAGAGCAGCATTTTTACATACCAGCAGAAATATGTCTGCATCGGTACATAAACCACAAAAACACAGATCGCTCTGCACCACATCAGAACACATCGCAGCTGCCTGAAAGGCTCCTCATCTTGATTATATTGTCTGCCCTGCACCAGCGCAATTCATTTGCAATTTTGCAATGATGCAGATCAGACAGTGGAAATGGGCCTTTGATTTGTAACGTGTTTATTAGTGTTGAGTCACCACTGTGGGTTGCTGTTCTTTTTCAGCTGGCGGCTCAGCTTCTTTCTCCTGTCAGTGTCTGCTCTCTCTCTCCTGGGTACAGTAGTCCATTAGCTACTTTTTATGTTGCACAAGTATTGAAACATATTATCCTTCAGCAACAGTACTCATACCCTTAACTACTCCAGTACAAGGTACTCAGTACCTGCCATCCTAACTGTGCTCAGTACCTACCATTCTGTTACCAATTGTTTCACCTCCTACCAATCATTCTAATCCTATCTATCCTACCAATCATTGTCCTAGATCCATTTCTACTTAGGTGGCCTGGTGACTCAGCTGTAGCACTACCACTCAAACTGCTGGTGACCAGAGGCTGGAAGTGAGCTCATGTCATCGGTGATCGCCAAGGAAGGAAGACTGAGTATCCTGAGGTAAGCTCTTCTTTCTCTGGGAGGGACGGTTGCATGACTTGTCATCTGACTGTCAAATGGTGAAGACTAAGTGACAGTACAGCTTGTGACACTGCAGAATAGGGATGGAATTGATGCCACGGACCACGCATGAACAGTAGCGCTCCCTGGAACATCACTACATGGCACGGTCCCTGTGGTGGGAGAAACACGGGGATGACAACCAATTGGGTAGATGAAACCCTGCCTGCTCCACATGTCTATGGTTGGGCTCATTCCCCTGGCTTTTGCATCGCCCCTGGGCTTTACTTCCACATTGGGCAGCTAGATTATGGGGCAAGGCTGCTATAAGATGTTTTATTTATTCAATTTTGTTAATCGGGTTGGCTCACTGAGACTTGAGTCCCTTTTGAGGAGCAACCAGGATAACTTACATACAGTAAGTGACTTTTTCCCACTGGTACATCATCATGTACAATTAAATGACATTGAGAACATAGTGACAATGGTAGTTACAATGGGTATAACAGTGAGGAACAACAAATTGCATAGCAAATTCTAAATTCATATGAGCAGAAAGGCATACCCAGCGCTGGAGGCTCAAGCTGAATGGGCAATGCAATGGTGTGACATGGATGACCTGGGAGTACACAGTATGTCCAAGTAAGGAGAGCCTCGATGGGCAGGAGGTCATGCTAAGAGAGGCTAAAGGAGGTCCTTGCTGGAGGTGTCCAGGTGGAAAAGAGTTAAAAAAAGCATTGCTACATGAGGAGCAATATGTTGCATTAAATGATTATTTTTCTTTCCTTTAATAACTTAAGCAGTTGGCTGGCCCTGTGGTGCTGAAGGTTGAGGCACTGGACACCACACTTCATGCCATGCTGGCGACCTGGGTTCGTTCACAAGCTCAGGGGATCAGCTGGGGAGGAGGGGAGGAGCTGATTGAACTGCCGACAGGCAGCTCTCCTCCTTAGGGAGGGCTTGAGGTCTCCTTGGTGCTTGGTCTCCTCCTGGTAGAAGCTGGGGTGGCATCACATTGAGGAGTCCTGGTGTTAGGCCAGGGGAGGCAGAAGGGGCCCGTCACTGGAGCTGCGGCACGTGTTTGCACCTCCACGCACATGTGCACTCATGTTCTGGGGCCTCAGGGTTAAAGGGGAGTAAATGGGAAATATAGGGGTTGCAGCAGGATGACATCTCCTGGCCAGTTCGGGGATCCAGGACATGCAAGGCATCTACAAGATCCCAACAGACCCTCAGAGACTGGTAGGGTGGCTGACGTGGACAGCAGCCCACTGTGGAAGATAAAAGCAATATGGAAAAAAAATAAAAATAAAAAAATAACTTACAGCAGAGAAAGTTCTGCTTGCTAACAACATACAGTGTGCAACCCATAGTCTCAAGGATTAGTGAAATCAGTCCCTTCCTCCAGCCACTGGCACTGTTAGTACTTAGGAGAGAGGTCCTCATGTCATTTAAATTGAAATTAGAGTACTTTAAGGTTAGCACAGTGACTCCACCTAACAGGGACATACTAATCAAAATGGCATTGGGGACCTCCTCTTGCAACTTAAAACAGTGGTAAGGGAAGTTGATTTAATCTGTCTGAGACTGAGGAATGCGATACTGTGGAGCACAGTACACTTCTTTATAAGCGACATTGCAGAGGGAATGGAAGGAAAAGTATGTCTCATTGCAGATGACACAAAGATCTGCAACAGAGTTGATGCACAAGGTGGGGTGGAAAGGATGAGAAGGGACTTGGCAAGGTTAGAGGAATGGTCAAATGTATGGCAACTTAGATTCAATGCTAAGAAGCAAGGTAATGCACCTGGGAAACAAAACCCAGGGAAGAGTACACAATGGGGGATGAGATACTAACAACAAAATGGAAAGGGACCTGGGGGTAGTCATATCAGATGACCAAAGGTGGGCAAGCAATGTGAAAGGGCAACAAGGAGGGCTGGGGGATACTGGGATGCATAGGGAGGCATCACCAGTAAAAACAGGAAGTTATTATCCCTCTGTACAGACAGCTGGTCAGACCCCATCTGGAGTACTGCGTGCAGTTCTGGAGACCCAATCTCCAGAAAGACATAGGCAGGATGGAAGCTGTCCAGAGAAGAGATCTAAAATGGTGCAGGGTCTGCACCAGAAGACATGAAGAGAGACTTAATATGTGTAGCCTCGAGGAAAGGAGGAGAGGGGGACATGATAGAAACTTTCAAGTACCTCAAGGGAATCAACAAAGTCCAAGAGGTAGCATCTTTCAAAAAAGAGGTGCGCAAGAACAAAGGGGCACAATTTGAAGATAGAGGGGCGGCTCAGAGGTAATTTAAGGAAGTATTTTTCACAGAGAGGTTGTGGATGCATGGAACGGACTTCTAGAGGAGGTTGTGGAGTCAAAACAGTGGTGGAATTCAAGCATGTATGGGGCAGTCATAAGGCAATTTAGGGGTGGGGGTAGGAAGAAGTAGGCTGCTGGTTAACTAGGATCTGCAGCTTATCCATTAGGTAGAAATGGGCAGACTGGTGGGCCAAGTGGTCCTTATCTGCCGTCAAATTCTATGTTTCTATGTTTCTCAACACTCTATATGTAATTAAGCTTGACAGGATCAAATATGCATGCAAATTAACACAAGTTAATTGCAATAAAGAATAACTTTATTCATATAGAAAAGATTGTATTTAGGAAAAGAGAGTGTTCAAGATAAACATTTTAGGCACAACACCTATTTTTAGTCCAGATAGCACCACCCTCTATTGTGCACCAATCACATTCCCTTTGCAGACTAGTCATCCTGCTGTGTACACCTCCAGGTGGTACTTGTTGGCCTGGTGATGAAAGATGTGTGTTGTTACTTTAAATGTATGTGGCAACACACCTGTAGTTTTGCAGCTGCAGTTGGATGGAGCCTCAGCCTATCTTGTGGTAGCTCTGAAAATGAGCTACCAGATTGATACTGTGGAATGCTTCCATTTTGGATTTTCAGAATGATCCTTCTGCAACCCAAAACAGTGCACTCACCTCCACCCCTCACAAAGGGTGCACTATTTTGGCTGGTGGTACACGCACAGTCCGCCATGTTGAAGATGGCGCTGGAGCCCAGTGCGCATGCATGAGTGGTCACGCATGTGCACACAGGCACACTATTTTGGCTGGAGGTACATGGCACAGTCTGGCATGGCCAAGATAACCCTAGAGCTCAGTGCACATGTGCAAGTCATCACACATGTGTAGCTTCACCGCACACATGCGCAACAACTCGCACATGTGCACTGAGCTCCAGCGGCCACCTGGACACAGCGGACTGTGCCGTGTTTCACCATGACTTCAGTGAGCTCAGCTGCAGCTGTATCAGCTCTGGCCAGAGTTTGTTCTAACCAGCTAGGGTAGCCCAGGTGCCGTATGCCAGTGGCTACCCCCTGCCAACTGTCCTTGATATCGGGCAAGGGCCTGGGTCCTGCTACAGTGACAATTGGGGTTCATTCCCAGAAATATAGATAATAGTGAGATGCTCCATCCAGACTAAAGTATTAGTGGGCCAGGTATTCACTTGGTACAGCCCCTGGGATAATGTACCCCCAACCAACCACTCTGCATCCTGTGTCACCAAATACCTTGTTCCACCATAAACCATGTATCTCAGCAGTAAGCACATGCAATGAATTTCACTAACACAGCAGTTTCAACAAACAAATTCACAGCTTTATCCAGGGGTTAGGACTAGGAAGGGATACTGGGACACAAGGTAGCTGTGAAGGAAAAAGGTTAGTGGAATAAGCAACAATAATGAACAGTTGGGCCCACAGGACAAACCCACCTCACTGGTATCAGTGTCCTTAGTTGTCTCTAGGGGTACCACTAGGTGCAGGCCTGATCAGTGCCATGGGTTGGCTGGCTGTTGGGGCCTGAAATACTGTAGAAACTTATATTTTGAACAAAACAGACCAATTCCTCTTCCCTCCCAGGAACCAGGTCCTGGGTACTCACGTTTGTCATTCTCAGCACCAGGGAAAATGGAGCTCATTGGTTTAGTGCAGAACAACAGAAACAGGTTGGCCAGAGTCCCTCTGACTGGATGGAACTTGCTCGAGGGTCTTGCAGCTGGTCACCTTGATTGCAGTTCTGGCTGCTTATCACCTTTAGTCGCTTCTGGCCCATTGCAGAGCATTGTAGCAGGACAACACCAGCCCCAAAAGGCCAAGACCTGAGAATGGCTCCACAGCCCAGCTCTCCTGATGGGTTGCAGGTACCCTAGCACCACAGCAAGTGCCGGTGACCTCCTGAGACAATGAGCCCCACTTGGAAAGGGTTAGCAAGTTCCCTCCCTGATTCTAAGTGAGGACTCCAAAATGGTGGGGTCCTCCTGCAGTAACTGCACTGAGTTCTCAGCAAGAAAGATTTTCAGGCAGTTGCTCCAATAAAGCCCAGTGCCAATTTGAGTGGGTGCTAGCCTCTGTTTCAATAAGCACAAGTGTAATTCAGCAGGGGGGCTCAGAAACAACAACCCCCTGCACACTAGTCCATGCTTTCCAGTTAAGCAGTGTCCACAGCTTTTCTTAGGCTGCAGCTGGGACTCAGCCATTAGCCCTTTCACCAGTTCACACAGAGACACACAGCACCTGGCTAGCACCCCAATGACCAGATATGCTTTGCCTCTTCAGAATTTCAATTACAGTCCCACACAGGCTAATGGGTCCAAAGTGCGGTGCACTCAACAGTATGTGCGGTGCCGTGCGGGGGTTATGAGCCCCAATAAACACCATAGATCAGTTGAGAGAGGCAGGCACTTACCAAGCAAGCGGCAGACGAGCAGTAGACAAGAGGCAGTTTTAATCCTCCAAGGTTAGTTTATTCACTGATGCTTTACAGTTCAGTACAGCATTCCAAGTTACCAGTATGCAGCCCCAGCACACAACCCCTAGTGCCTCAATCACAGGTCTTCTAAGGGGATTCCCTTAGAAGAACCACACAAGTTAACGACTTCTTAGCTGTGACTGTAGCACTCTGATAATCCACACAGTCTTCTAGCTAGTCCAACTTCCCAGTGCATAGTTTCTGTAGCATTTAACTTTTCCCATCAACAACAAGCAACTTCTCCATACTTGGGAATCACAGTTCAGATTCTTTCTCTCTTTCCCTCTCAAATCAATCCAGCAGCAAGTACCTGAGGAATCAGGATCTCAGCTCAGTCTCTTTCTCCTTTCCCTTTCCAATCCACTTCTGCTAACAGGCAAATCTCCAAATGGGGCCTGGAGAAGCCTCTGAAGCTCAAGGTCCACACTCACAGAATAGTCCTACAGAGCCCAGGAACAGACTGAAGAAATCTCAGAAAGTTCACACTGCATCAGCCAAAAACCAATGTTCTGATTGGCTGAAGGACCCTATCACTATTCGATCCATAGACATCAATATTTCCTGCTCGTTTATTGGGGCATGATCTAGGTGCCAGAATTAATCCTCTCCTTTTCCCAGGAGTCCCTCTGTCCAAGTTTTGGGTGCCTAGATCACTGATTGGCTGCAAGTCTGAGGTTAAGTATCACAAACATGTCAGCTCCCATTTGTGTATACGAGTCCATACAGCTTAATACAGTTTCTCCTCCAAGAGTCTAGTTCAACCCAACACAATCCCTGATCTATCCAGACACCCCATACCCCAGATTGTAGTTCTAAGTGCCCCCTGCTAAACAAGCCCTCTCACTCCATTAGCCCCAGGGTTTTACAGTCACTGCTGCCGAAACCCTGTCCCTCTAGGAGGCAGGCAGCACTATTACTATTCATGGCGCCACTCATTAACATTCATAAGCCCCAAGGCGGCCCTGCTGCTTAAACTCTTAATTTGGCCAGGTATGGGCTTCTGCCCAATCCTTCAGGTCTCCAGTCCCCAAAGACATAGGAGGCACCGGGACCACAGACAGACTCCCTGTTGTCAGACCACAACAGCTGTTGGCAAATCAAAGCACCCTAGTGCATACGCGAGTGCCGGACTAATTCGGCATGCTGGCAGCTCGTGATGAAGGAATTACACCCTGAAAGGGCAGAAAACAACACTCTGGGGATAGATGAATGTGGGAACCAGAAAAAATGGGGAGAAATAGGAAAACAGCAGGTAAACCCCAGAGGTTACACCCTCCCCAAAATGCTTGGATTCCACAACAAGCACAAGGGAAAATACCCAATGGAGACATCAACATTAATAGTATTTCTAACTGTACACCTGATTCCTAGCTAACATGTAATAATCATAACACATTCAAACACAGAACATTATGTACATCTTAGCAAATTCCTTTTCTTTTGGAACCCTTTGCCCACATGAAAAGTGGCACCCATAAGATTGACCCATCAGTCATAGGATACTAAATCCCACAGAACACACTTCTCTTCCTCAGCCTGTCTAAGTACCCTGTTCAGCCCTCTTCTTCTGGTCACCTTTTTCTCAGACTTGGGGCTTAGCATCAACAGGGCACATAACCACCTTCTGCAGGGACCTAGGAGTAATGCACACTCCTTATGAACTACAAACAACGGTAAGTCTGCAGGAACTCCAGGGGCATCATAGGTCAACTTAAGGACAGGCCGATCATCCTCCATGTCCTACGAGGAGTCTTCTGAATACCAGCACCCTTACCTACCCATGGGTCAGTGGTGAGTTCTCTTCCTCTTCACCCTCCACCTGTTCTTCCTGTTCCTCAGCTAGTGGGGTGAACAATTCTAACACTTCTCAACATCACGCACAGCTCTAGGTGGAATAACCTGGCTCCTTCAAAGGGCACAGTCAGATCAGTGTTCATTTCTGATGTGGGCCCTATAAAAGACGCTTCTTCCCTCACCTTCCTGATCCTCAGAATCACCCTGTGACAACTCCCTGGGTGTATCTGCAGGACAATTGCTTTGTGCCACTCAAGCGGCTTAGTCGGACTCAGTATTCAAGTCCAGAATGGTCCCCTTGAGGGGCACATCTGGAACAGACTCCTCATCCCTACCTGGTCTCCTAGGCATATCCCTTATCGGGTGGTCCCTGAAATAACCTGGCCAGCTCTGGGGTAGGGTAATGACTATGTTGGGTATCACTGTTCTCCTCCTCAGACTCTTCATCGTCTCCCTCATCTGAGACCTCTCACCTGGGCAGGCCCAGACCCCATGGCATCACTTCCTCTCCACCTCTGTCTTTTGCATGCAGCAGCTCGAGTGGTGGGGGTGATGAAAGATCTTCAGCTACATCTTTAGTAGTTAGCACTTTGTCACCAATAGGCAGCAGATGGTTACAATTTATAACCTTGTGCCCTCGAGTCTCTCCCTCAGGCCAAATCTTGTACAACGTAGGCCTGCAAGCTTCTGCCCATCTGTCAGCTGTCTTATGTTTCCTGGTATGCCCAGCCATCGTAGTAGCACTCTGTCACCTGCTTCCAAGTCCTGGGCTAGCACTTTCTATCATAGCATTCTTTATTTGCTTGGTTCCTCTTAGTAGCAGTTTCTGAAACGAGACAGTATGCATCATCTAGTTACTGTTTCAGCTGTCTTCACATACTGCAAATAGTCTCCTGCCCTCAGACCATCCAAGAAGACTCCATAGCACAGGTCCACCAGCAGATGGGTTTCCCTCCCTAACATGAGCTGGTAGAGAGAACCCGTAGCATAATTTTGTGTGCAGTTGTAGGCATGGATCAGGGTCTGCCTGCTGACTTCATCTGCAATTGTCCTGAGGATCCAAGGTGCCCCGCATATCTAACAGGGTCCTGTTGAATCTTTCCGTTGAGGGTCACATTGGGGATGGTAAGGTGTGGTCCAGGACTTCCTGATGCTCCACAATGACAGTAGTTCTTTGATGAGCCAACTCTCAAAATCATGGTCCTGATCTGAGTGGATCTCCTAGGGAACACCAAAATGCATGAAAACATCTTCACCAATATCTTAGCACAGAGAAAGCTCACTGATCCTTGGTGGGGTAAGCTTGAGTATATCGGGTGAAATGGTCAGTAACACCAGCAGGTACATTGAAATATTGCATGAGTCAGGCTCAAACGTAAGGAAGTCTATGCATATCAATTCCATAGGGCCACTAGTTTTGATGTTGACTATGGGAGCAGCCCTCTGGGGAGCACCTTCCACTTTATACATCTCATGCAGCTTTTGCAATATGTCTCACATCTGCCCCATCTTTGGACAATAAAATCGACTTTTAACCAGGTCCAACGTATGCTCAGTGCCAAGTGCACCATATCATCATGCAGAGCCTTCAACACAGTCTTAACATACTTCTCTGGGAGTACCAACTGCTCAAGGGGTCTCCTGCTGGTTCTAGGTCTCTGTACAGCAACCCTTCTTTGGCCGTAGCTTAGGCCATTCATGCAACAGAAGCTGTGCCGGGGGTAGATAGTGTCCACTTGCTTCTGGCTCCCCTGTTTGTGCAGTACTTGTATGATCTGCCCAATGACTGGGCTGGCCTTTGATCCCATTGCAGGTCCTGAGTAGTTAATTGCAGGAGACATCTTACATCTGTGGTGGCTAGGCAGCAATAGACAACTGGAAGACAGTCTCTTGAGGCCCCAAGACAGTCTACCAAGCAGTGGTTATCCTTATGGAAACATCTGTTTGCCATCATGCTTCTTGCATAAGGCCTTTGCAGCTTGTTCAAATTCATACCTAATTGAGCTTCCTATTGTTGCAGGCTAGGCCACCCTGACAAAGTGTCTGCATCTATGTGGTTCAGGCCTGGGCAGTACTTCAGCAGTAATCCTAGGTGGACAAGGCTGACAGCTACCTATGACCAACTGCATCCAGCTTAACAGTGGTCTGCACATAGGTAAGTGGATTATTATCTGTCTTCACGGTGATCTTGGCCCCATACAAATAATCATGGAACTGATCAACTATGGCCCACTTGATGTCAGGAATTCTAACTTATGGACAAATAGCTCCACTCTGAAGGGTTTAAGCTTGACTGGAAATGCAACTGGACGTAACCTTCATGTGTTCTTGATACAACACAGCCCCCAATCTACTAAAACTGGTGTTGATATGACGCACGTAGAGTTTATGCAGGTCCATAAGCCAGCACTGGGGCATGGGTCAAGCAATAGATGATAAACTCAAAAGCTTTATCATAGTCCCCATTCTAACTCTAGCTGAATGGTTCACATGGGCAGAAATAGCTGAGGGGTTTAGCAGAGTCCCCAGGCATAGCAGCTTTTTAGTTTTGGTGGTGGGCGGATACCCATGTAACAGGTTCAAAGGGCCACACCACATGGGAAGTAGTCCTTTACAAATCTTCTGTAATAGCCTCAGAAACCCAGTAACCACTGTAATTCCTTC
The DNA here is from genome assembly GCA_016271365.2 of Neoceratodus forsteri. Classification (NCBI taxonomy): domain Eukaryota; kingdom Metazoa; phylum Chordata; order Ceratodontiformes; family Ceratodontidae; genus Neoceratodus; species Neoceratodus forsteri. The sequence continues at coordinate 1,300,753,881 of CM057453.1, read as the reverse complement.
AGGGTGCATGGCATAGGCTAGGTGGTAAGGGCCTCAACTTTGCTGGGGTCAGTCTGTATACCTTTCTCTGAGATGATGTGCCCCACATACTTGACCGAGGTCCGAAGAATGGCATTTATCGATGGAGAGCTTCAGTTCAAATTCTTCTACATGGCCCAACACCTTCATCAGCTGGGCCTTATGTTCCTCCAAGGTTTTCCTGAACATGACGATGTCTTCCACTTAGACCAAACACTCCAGCAAATTCATATCCCTTACGGCTTTCTCCATCAGGCTCTGGAAGGTGGCAGGTGTGCCAGAGAGCCCCTGGGGCATCCTCAGGAACTCATAAAATCCAAAGGGACATATGAGCCATCTCTCTCAATCCTGAGGGGCCATCGGAATCTGATAGTAGCCACTCAGTAGATCCAAAACTGTGAACCATTGGCTTCCATTTAAACAGTACAGTGCATCCTGCACTCTGGGCATTCTGTATTGATCCGACACTGTCCGTTTATTCAAGGTGTGGTAGTCCATGCACATTCATATGGCCCCCTTTCTTGCTCACCACCACAAATGGTGACACATAGGGGCTCCTGGATTCCTGAATAATCCCTGCAGCCAGCATCTCTTGCAAGTGCCACCAGACATCAATAATATAGGCTGGAGCTAGCCACATTGATCTCTTGAAAGGCTTGTCATCCATGAGCTGTATCCAATGCTGCTCTCCACTCATACACCCTACATCTCACTCATGCAGGAGAAAACATCCGTCTGGGCAGTCAGCTTTTTCTCACTCTTTCTTTCCATTCCTCCAGGATGGAAAATCACTCAATCAAACAATTCTGGATCAAGTCCACTGGAGTGCTTCTGCTCGCTGCAGTGGTGTACTGCTGTGTTGGTGCAATATATTTGAGCAAGGGTCCACCTTTTCCGCACTACCACTTCTTTATCCACAAGCTCTTTTCTTCTAGGTTTGCTTGAAAGGATAAAGCAAGGAGCAACATTATCAGAGCAAGGAAAATGTTAAGGCTTCCTTTGGCTAAGCTGATTTACTGTTATGTTACTATTTTGTTTTGTACTTACAGGTTATGCTTACAGTTTTTATGTTTGCTTGCACGCATGTGCAAGAAACATAGTGCCATCATCCGAGATTTCGAGGTGTGTCACCCCTTCTAATTCAGTCAGTGTGTTGGTAGGCGCGCCCCTGTAAGCAATACATGCTGGAGCTGTCTCATGACAAGCTCCAAATGCAGTGGCATACAGTTGAAAGGGGAGCTACGCTTCAGTGAGCAGCGATAAGATATTGCGCTCCCCTCACACACACACACACACACACACCCCGCACACGCATACTGTGTGCTGCCCCCCCACGCACACCTCTGTAGCCGATGGGGGTGCCCAATCCCACGTCGGCTGTGCTGCCTCCCCCCAAGCCTTTCAAATGCCATGCTGGGTGCCCACCCCAGCATGGCAACTTGATGAAAGCCGACGGGTGCCTAACTCTGCCGGCTTCACTGTCTCTCCCCATGCTATCGCTGATGGGGGTGCCCAATCCCCTGTCAGCTTCACTCTCTCCCCGAGTAGAAGATGCCACGCTGGGAGCCCACCCAGCATGGCAACAAATCCATGGCTGACGGGGTGCCCAATCCCCGTCCAGCTCCATGCCCCCAGCCATCCTTCTGCCACGCTGGCAGCCCACCCCAGCGTGGCAAACGTCCCGCCGTCTTTTTTTTTTTTTTAACCTGTAAAGCAAAAATGGTCCCACGCAGTCTTCCTGCCCCCACAACCCGCACCCACCCACTGCACACCCTGCCTCCCCACACCCCCCACCCCATACTTACCTCCTGACCTTGGTGCGACGATCTTCGTGACCGGAACATGTCTGCACTCTTCAAAACCAAATCAACTGAGGAAATGCCGTAAGCTGTATAATGGGCTAGACAGGGTTTTTCAACTTTGTTGCATATCTCAGGCATTTTGGGAATTTTGCACCAAATTTTCAACATGGGTTTTTGGGACCCTTCATGAATGCTGTCACTGTCATGGCATTATTCGCCAAGGGTGATTCCGGCAGTCACTGTGTGAAATCACCGGGACTGATTAATGAAATGACACTGCCAGTGTTCATAAGCTGGGCTCTCAAGAAGTCTATTTTGAAAATTTGGTGGAAAAATTCCAAAAATGATTGTTTTATGAGCATGTTATGCAGTTCCTTACGCACTGTAAGTTCATGAATTTTCAATATTTTCACTCCAGATTTTCAACATTGCCATTGTACCACACCTTCTTATGAGCAGTGCAGCTGTCATTTTCACATCACACCCAAAATGTGTTTCCACCCATGTAGCGACAATGGCGCAGTTGGTGTGTGAAACCAATGTATGGGACAAATTAAGAAAACCACAGTGACACTGTTCATGAGCAGAGGTCTTAAAATGGCTATGTTGAAAATTTGGTGAAAAATTCTAAAATGACTGTTTTCTGACGTGCATTGCGCAGTTCCTACGCACTCTGTAAGTTCGAACTTCTAATATTTTCACTCAGATTTTCAACATTGCCATTTTACCACACCTTCTTATGAGTAGTACAGCTGTCATTTTTCACATCTCACCCAAAACGTGTTTCCACCCATGTAGTGCACAATGGCGAGTCGGTGTGTGAAATCAATGTATGGGACAAATTAAGAAAATCACAGTGACACTGTTCATGAGCAGAGGTCTTAGAATGGCTATGTTGAAAATTTGGTGAAAAAATTCCAAAATGACTGTTTTACGAGAGCGTGCTATGTAGTCTTCACGCGACGTCAGAAGTTCACTAATTTTCAATATTTTCACTCCAGACTTTCAACATTGCCATTTACCACACCTTCTTATGAGTAGTACAGCTGTCATTTTTCACATCTCACCCAAAACATGTTTCCGCTCATGTAGCGCATACAATGGCGCAGTCGGTGTGAAATCAATGTACGGACAAATTAAGAAAATCACAGTGACACTGTTCTTGGAGCAGAGATCTTAGAATGGCTATGTTGAAAATTTGGGGAAACAATTCCTAACAATGACTGTTTTACGAGCATGCTGTTACGCAGTTCCTACTCACGCGTAAGTTTGCAAATTTTCAATATTTTCACCCAGTTTTTCAACATTGCCATTTTACCATACCTTCTTATGAGTAGTACAGCTGTCATTTTCACATCTCACCCAAAACGTGTTTCCGCCTCATGTAGCACGCAATGGCTTAGTCGGTGTGCAAAATCAATGTATGGGACACATTAAGAAAATCACAGTGACACTGTTCATGAGCAGAGATCTTAAATGGCTATGTTGAAAATTTGGTGAAAATTCCTAAAATGACTGTTTTACGAGCGCTGCTAGCAGTTCCTATGCATGCTCATAGTTTGCGAATTTAATATTTTCTACCCAGATTTTCAACATTGCCATTTTATTACACTTCCTTATGAACAGCACAGCTGCCATTTTCATATGCCGCCTAAAATGTGTTTTCGCATGTAGCGCATAATGCTGCTGTTGGTGTGCAAAAAGCAATGTTTGGGACAGATTAAGAAAATCACAGTTACACTGTTCATGAGCAGAGGTCTTAAATGTTGAAAATTTGGTGACAAAAGTCCATAAAATGATTGTGTTATGAGTGAGCATTGCACAGTTTCCATGCACCGTAAGTTCATGACTTTGTAATATTTTAAGTCCAGATTTTCACCAGTGGCATTTTCCACACTTCCTTATTTTCAGTACAGCTGCCATTTTCACAACATGGTCAGGTGTGTTTTCACACTTTCAGCGCAGAGATGTGTGGTCAGTGCAGGAAATCATTGTTCGGGACAGATAAAGAAAACCACAGTGACACTGTTCATGATCGGAGGCACCAAAATGCCTGAGTTGACAATCTGCTGTAAAAATCCCCAACCTAATTATATTACGGTGTGCGTTGTACAGTTTCTATGCACGCCGTGATTTCACCATTTTTAAATATTTTACTGCAGATTTGCAACATTGCCATTTTTACATCTCCCCATGAACAGTACAGCTGTCATTTTTTACATCCTGTTTGAATGTTTTGCACCTGTGGTGCTAAATGCCCGTAGTCGCTGTGCATAAGCAGCTTTGCTAACAAACTGATATTCCCCTGTTCATGAGGTGGGGTCACAAAAAACATGTTGAACATTTGGAGTGAAAATACCAACACGAATGCCTGAGGTATTAGGGTTTTCAACCATAACGCCCCACCCTGTAGAGAATGACAAGCATCAGGGTGGACTTGGGATTCTTTGCCTGTAATGCTCATACCATTCCACACCCTGCAACCAGTGAGAGGCATCCAGGTATGCCTTGGACTTTGGCCCAATGTTCACCCCATTCTCCTATATCACACCCATCTCACCGTATTTCCTAATGGAATGGGTGCACGCAAGGGCCAAAGACCTAAAGAACACCCTGACACTTGTCAGTGTCTGCAGGGTGGGTGTGGTGAAATGGCGTGGGCGTTATGCCTGATGACCCAAAGGCACACCCCAATGCCTGTCACTCTGCAGGGTGGTGGTGGGTTGGCTTCAGTTCAATACTCACTGCCATTCCTATTAAGCAGTTCTGTAACTTACACTACCACTGCCAATGCCAGCAAGCAAACATTCGGCAGATTACTGCTTTATTGTTCTCTGATTCAAATTGTTTTTTGCAGGGTATTTGTTATTTATTTATTTTATTTTTATTTATTTCAATCTAGGATTAGAAAACACCTTTGAGCAGCTCATTTACAAAGTTTCCACGTCAATAACGGGATGAGGGTTACAAACAGAGTATAAAGCACAATAACATGTACAGATAATATCAAATACAGCGAACAGTAGAACAGCACAATACATAGTAAACACAGGTGACTTCAATTAGATACATAGTTGGCATTCTAGGACTGTATAGGCAAAATGTGGGCGGGTAATCCCATTTGGAAATCGGGAAGGGTGAGTCAGGGATGAAGAGTAGCAGCAGGACAGAGAACAAGGGGGATGCAGCTGGGTGGCATTGTCAAGCATGTTGAGCGAGGCAGGAAGGGGTCGGATGGGTGGGAATGGGGGCAAGCACAGAAGGAGAAGGTGACAGGAGGAGGGATAGTGGTGTGGGGGAGGGGGAGGAAGAACGGTGCGGAAAAAGTCAGCCAAGGGTCATAGTAGGCAAGTTAGTGGAACAGAGTAGGAGGGTCTGACGTGACAGGTAGGGGGTGGGTGAGAGGTGATTGAGTAGGGAGGAAGGATGCAGCCAGAGGCCTTGTCGAGGAGGCTGGGCAATGCAGGTTGCCAGATGAGGTGCAAGTCACATGACTAATTAAAGCAGGTACACTCACTTTCGTTCGAGATGTGTGGATGCAGGAGATGCTTGAACTGGGTAAGTTGAGGTATGCTAGTCAGTTCACAGCTCAGGCCATTCATCCTTTTAGGAGCTCTGTAAGGGAGGATTTGCTGGCATTGGGTATATTTTCTGCTAAATTGTTAACAGGGTGTGCCTACAAGTTTGTTACTGTTTGTGCTTACAGATTATTGCTTTATTTTCTGATTCAAATTGTTTTTTTGCAGGTATATTTTCTGTAAAATTGTTACAGGTTATGCCTACAGGTTTTTGTTACTGTGTTGCCCTTACAGGCTTTACAGTTTACTGCTTTATTTTCTCTGATTGAAATTGTTTTTGCAGGGTATATTTTCTGTTAAATTGTTACAGGGTCTGCTTACAGTTTGATACTGTTTTATGCTTACAGATTACTGCGTTATTTTTCTCTGATTCAAAGAGTTTTGCAGGGTGTATTTTCTGTTAAATTGTTGTGTAGGTTGTCTTGTTGAAAGGAAGGAAAACACTCACCAGGGTGGTGGGTCAAAGCTGCAATTGATTGCTTCTGGAAGGCACAGGCTCGGTCCAACCCACCCTGCCCCTCACCGCCCACCCCAAGTGCATAATTTCTTTATACCAGGAGTTCTGACATCACTTCCCAACAAGGGCAAAGGACATACACCTGTCATAACCTTAATAGCTCAGCATGCTGCGTGAGCAGGTAAATGCACACACACACACCGTCACACACTAACAAAAAAAAACAGGAAGGGAGAGAGACATGTGGAAGTGGTGCAATGCACTGGCTATGGAGCAACAGTCTTCGGGAGATGTTCTGGAGCTGCGATGCTGCCCTGTTTGCAGGCACCTCTTGGGTCTGAGGGAGGAGGTTGCATGTCTCCAGGCTGACATGGCGAGGATTCAAGAAACCGCCTGCCCCAGCCAGGGACCACCAGAGCCACTGCTGCTGCCTGTGAGGTTGCAAGAAAGAGGCGGTTGGACCACGGTAGGCTCAGGGATGGTGAGGGTGGTGGATCAGAGGTGCAACCCTCCAGTTGTGCCTCTCCACAATTCATATGCGTTTTGGTGAAGTATGGTTCCTCTATGGAGACACCCACAGTGGAGAACAAGGAGGATGCTGGGAACCTCCACAAAGGAGTCCCAGAGGAAGGTGGCATGAGACCCCACAGGGAAGGAAACAACTCCTGGTGGGGGACTCAGTCATTAGGAGGAGGTAGAACTGGGGAAGGGAGGGAGAAGGAGGTATGGTGTCTGCCTGGTACCATGGCTGGGAGGGACAGGAAGTGAATCTCCAGAATCATGGAAGCAGCTGCACAGGAGAGGGAACTGGACATCATTGTCCTCCTCAGGACAAATGACCTGGCTGGGAATGGGATCAGAGCAGTGCAGGAGAGGTTTGTGGAGTTGGGGAGGGTTTTAGACAAGTAGCACTAATTTTGAAAACTGCTTGACAACACGTAAATAAAGTGCAAGCTATAAATCAAGCTTGCCCTTCCAGTGATATCATACAGCTTTGGTGTGATAGACTGGCCACAGAAAGTGTTGAACCAGCTAGATATAAAAACAAGAAAAATGTTTCATGCTCACCAATTAATATACAAAAATCAGTGCATTGCAAGATTATACATCCAAGGGCAGAGGGAGGCATGGGCCTCATTGAGAGTGATTACACATATAGATCCACAATAGTGGGGCTACATACATACTTACTGACATCCTTGGACCCAAATATAGTCAAGGTCTTGTATCATGAAGAAAATAAGCCTAAAATGACTTCACTCATCAAATTAGGAGAAGCCTTCAGAAGGGTAGCAGAGATTGATGTCAATCCACAAGTAGATAAGGAATTGTCAGCAACAGAGCATGAAAGAATCAGAAAAAGGAGCATGAGGATAAAGACCAACAGAAAGAAAAAAAACAATTGGAAAGCCCATAATTATAGTAGAAAATACAGGAGCTACTGGAACAACCACAGGTCGATCAAGCCCTGACCCATGAGTGGTTAAAAGAGGTGGATTTAGGCCGAGATGAGAGGCTAATAATGGCAGCCCAAGATAGTGGGCTCGCACAAGATGGTTCACAAAATCCATAGAAAAACAGGAGAAACAGACAAGCGCAGGTTCTGTAGTACAGAATTAGAAACAGTGCGCATCTCATGGCTGGATGTGAAGCACTCATGGAAGAAGGCCTGTATACTAAAAACACAACAATGTAGCAAGATTGATCCACTGGAAACTGTGCAAATGCTATAACATACAGGTAGCAGAGAAACACTGGAAACATGAACCACAAAGAATCACAGAGAATGAAGAAGTAATGATCACATGGGATCACCCAATACCAACAGCCAAGAAAGTGGAAGCAAGAAAACCTGATATTGTAATGCAAGAAAAGAGAACAAAGGTAGCATTGCTGATTGAAATAGCCACCCTAGTGACTACAGTGTGCTGCATACAGAGAGGCACAAAATCATGAAATACCAAGATATGCAGTCAGAAACCAAACTGATGTGGAATAAGGACACAAATTGTTCCAGTAGTGCTTAGAGCAATGGGACTAATCAAAAAGAACTTTCAGGCACATTTAAATATGCTACCAATACTTGTGGCACCTTATGAACTTCAAAGGAAGCCATTTTGGAGATGTTCGTGTGCTGAGGAAGAACGCTCGGCAAACATCAAAGATTAATACAGTACTAATTTCTTGAGTTTTGAATATGCCCTGGCTAAAGAATGGGGTCCATTCTTGCCACGGTATTAGAAATCCCTAAATATTTGGAGACACTAATCCTGAGAGAGGAACTGGACATCATTGTCCTCCTCAGGACAAATGACCTGGCTGGGAATGGGATCAGAGCAGTGCAGGAGAGGTTTGTGGAGTTGGGGAAGGGTCTTAGACAAGTAGCATGCATGATAACCTTTTCAGAGGTGCTGTCTGTCTATGGCATGGGTGAGGCTAGGGTACTCCACACCATGGGATTCAGTGAATGGTTGAAAACTGGTGCAAGAGCTCAGGGTTTTAGCTTCATTGGAGACTGGGGTCCTCCTGGAGGGATGCAGACCCATACTGGTCTGCATCTTCCGGCGGGGAACCAGTATCCTAGGTAATAGGTTTAAATGCTTCACTGACAAGCATTTAAACTAGCCAAGGGAGGAGGCATGAAAAGAGCAGAACTCAGCCGCCCCCACAAAACAGGGTAGTTGGCTAGGTAAAGACCAAGGTAGAGAACTTGATAGGAAGCAGGACTGGGTAAATGGATAAAAAGGCAGTAAGGACAGGGAGGGGCTAAAAGGGTAAGACCATCAAAAAATGAAGGGGTGATAGGTACCAATGCCTGTAGTCTGCGTAACATGCTCCCTGAACTAGTCATCTTGATGGAAGAGGGATGCCTGGACATCGTGGCAGTCACAGAAACATGGTACACAGAGAACCATGGCTGGGATGCTAACATACCAGGGTACATAATCTACAGGAGGGACAGGGAGGGTAAAGAGGAGGAGGAGTAGCTCTCTCACATGAGGAAGGGAGGATCAATAAAACTAAAGGGTAAACAGGGAAGAGAGGAGGCACTGTGGATCACCCTGGAGATAGGAAATGGCACCACAATCTGCACTGAGGTTGAGATACAGACCCCCATCTCTGGGGAGGAAATGGACAAGGAAATAATAGAAGACATCCTTAGAATGGCAGAAAAGTGGATACATTGTTGATGGGGACCTGAATATGCCAGATGTTAACTGGAGGACCTTTACTGTAACCACATCCAAGAGCAGGGTATTCTCGATGTCCTACAGAGGGCATGCCTCAGACAGCTAGTGTTGGAACCCACTCAGAAGGAGCAGTCTTAGACCTGGTACTCTTAAATGGGGACAGAGAGAGATCTCAGATTTAGAAGTGGGTAGCCATCTGGGAACAAGTGACCACCAAACAGTATGGTTCATGATAAACATAGTTGTAGAGTCAAGACATACAAAAGCAAGGTTACTGGACTTTAGGAGGGCTGACTTTGGCAAAATTCCTCAGAAAAGCACTAGCAAATGGGCAAGAAGTCGGGGGGCGAAGGAACAATGGGGAAAAATCAAAACTGCCATCACAGAGGCAACAAGCCTTTGTGTGAAGCAAATAAACACATCAAAACGAAGGAAAAAACACTATGGGGCTCAAAGAGGTGGTGGGGAAGGTTAGAGAGAAAAATACAGCATTCAGGAAGTGTAAGGAAACACAGAAGGAGCAGGACAGAGAACAGTACCAGTTAAAGCAGAAGGAAGTGGAGAAGGCAGTCAGAATAGCAAAGGCCCAAACTGGGGAAAGATAGCCAACTCACTTAAGAAGGGGATAACACCTTTTATAGATACATTAGGGAGAGAAGAAAGACCAAGGAGGGATAGTGACACTTAATAAAGGGGAGAGGGGTGGGCAGAGGGTGACAGTGAAAAGCAGGGATACTGAACCAATACGTCTGCTCAGTATTCACAAAGAAGAGAAGGGGTGGTACCTAAACCAATCAATAGAAGCACTCTGGATAGGGGTCAATACCAGCACATTCACCAAGAAAGGGTCCTGAAAGAACTCCTAAAACTAAAGTGGACAAGGCAATGGGGCCTGACGGGATTCACCTCAGAATTCTAAAATAACTAAGGAGAGAACAAGTGACACCACTGACTACCCTTTTAACAAGTCATGGGGATGGTGTGGTACTTGAGGACTGGAGGAAGGTGGATGTGATTCCCTTCATAAAAGTGGGAGCAAAGCAGAGGCAGGAAACTATAGACCTGTTAGTTTGAACTCAGTGTTAGGAAAATGATGGAATCACTTCTGAAAGAAAGAACTGTTGAGTACCTAGAGGCCAGTGGGGCACAGGATCCAAGGCAGCATGTATTCACAGCGGGAAGGTCATGTCAGACAAATCTAATAGATTTCTTTGACTGGGTGACCAAAGTAGTAGACCAGGGAGGACATGGCCTACCTAGACTTTAGCAAGGCATTTGACACAGTCCCACAGAAAAGATTAATAAACAAATTAGCCAGCCTGGAGTGGGTCCCAAGGTGGTAGCCTGGGTAAAAATTGGCTGAACAACAGGACACAGAGGGTAATAGTAAATGGAGTCCACTCTGAAGAAAGGGGGTTACTAGTGGGGTGCCGCAGGGTTCAATAGTGGGTCCAATCTGTTTTAATGTCTTTTAAGTGACATTGTGGAGGGACTGGAAGGAAAAGTATGCCTCGCTGCAGATGAGACAAAGATCTGCAACAGGGATGATACACAAGGGGGTGGAAAGGATGAGAAGGGACATGGCAAGGTTGGAGGAATGGTCAAAAGTATGGCAGCTTAGATTCAATGCAAAGAAGTGCAAAGTCATGCATCTGGGAAACAAAAACCTAGCAGAAAGTGTAGGGAGCATCCAGCCTTCTCTTCCCCTAGACCAATGAGGAGACCGGTGAAGAGAAAGATGTCAAGAGGCCTGCCAGGTGAACACAGCATACAAATTCCTCAGAGGTGAAGATCTGAAAAGCCTGACAAGTGATGATCAGCTGCTGTCTATCTGCAACCTGTTATCGTATTAAGCCACTAACGACCTCTGATACCAGCCCAGTACTATGTGGAACCAGTGTCTGCAAAGTACCTCTAGGCTGTGTCTCAGAGGAGTTCCGATTTCAACTAGCTAGCTAGTTAGAAACAGGGGTCCTGGGCAGGACTGCACCAAGCTTCGAGCTATGGTCAGGCACTAAAGTTAAAAGTTGCTGTGTTTAAAGTTTATTGGGCCCCAATGCAAGTACTCTGTTCAAGTTAAAGACTCTATCTTCCCATCCAACTGACTGTCTTTCTAATGGCCATCTGGGAAAAGCTGGGTGCACTCGTATGTGGGAGGTAAATTGTGGGTACATTTGCTGTAGCAATTTACTGTTGTGTGTTATCTTCCCTGTTTACCCTCCCTAAAATAAAAGGTGGTTAGTTTATGTTACAATTTGGTATTATTGTTTATTGAAAAGCATGTTTGTTACTGGGTAGGGAAGGTACTGTGGGGCAGTTACTGTATTTTCCTGGGGGTGATAACCTGCAGTTTAACCACAGGTATCCCATATCACTACCCCAGGTGGGGCACCACTCCATTTCTTCTCCTGTCCATTAGTGAACTTAGGCCGCCCCTGGAGGTATGTCCAGGTGAGACCTAAGAGCCCTGGAAACAGCCAAGGTGAATCAAGGGATGTTACAAATGGAAGCACCACTGGATTTACTGCCCCCTAGTGACCACCCGTACTTTGCATTCTGAAAACTTTGTGTACCCCCACAGATTGTTGCAAATGGGAAAATGGCATTTCAAGAGGTAAAGGACTGGTGCGTGTTTGAAGAATTGGACCCCAGAAAGTACTCCTGATACAGAACTTGGCTGAAGAGTGAGACAAGGAGTTTATTTTGGGAGTACTGGCAGGGGGTCTCTGAAGATTGTGGGAGCACGAAGATTCAGAGAGCAACTAGAGAACCAGGTAGCCAGTTTAGAAACTTAATTGTGGAAACTAAAAGTGCTTAAGAACTGTAAATGAGCCTCCCACAGTGGCCCTTGAGGAGTTTCAAGAAGTCTGGGTGGTGATAAGTAAAGGAGTCCTGCCAGCCTGAAACCTTCTTCCCTCCTTGTCCCCCATCCAACTGGAGGGGAATTCAAGACTAAGCTAGAGTCTATGCTGGTTAGTGAAGGAAAGTCTTTGCAGGATGTGTAGACTTTGTTACCCTGGGGACAACCTCTGAAGAACCTGGGCTAGTCCGTCCTGCTAGTTCAGACTACTACAGACACCTAAGGGTTTTCTCTAGCACCCTCCCCATGCCTGCTGGAGAACATGATTATGAAACTTGGATTGATTATGCTGTACCCATGTCACATGAGTGGCAATATTCCAAGACAAAGAAACGTAGAGAGGCTGGTAGAGAGTTTGAAAGGGTCTGCTTTGGATTCAGTTCACTCCTTGATTGCCACAGATCCAGATGCCAAAGAAATGAGTACTTTGTTGCTCTGGACAGTGTATTTGGGAGTACAGAATCCTGTGATGATTTATACTGAAAGTTTAAGACAACTAAACAGCACCAGGGGAACCTCTTAGCTACAGACTATTGAAGGCTTTGCAGAGAGTGTATCAAAGGGTGGGATAGAATCTAAAGACTTGAATAAAGTGCGGCTAGAGCAAGTGTTGAAGGCTGCCCAATTCTCAGACTTACAGTTGCTAAAGTTACACTTAAAGGTGAGGTTGGTTGATCCCCCGCCAAACCCTGCTGCGGGAGGTTAGAGAAGCGGAGGAACAAGATAAGCAATGGGGTACTCACCTGTTGCCTCAGCCAGTGCCCAAGTGTTGGACAGTGGGGGCTCCTTGGAGGCCACCAAGTTTCAGAGACTGGTCCAAGAACTGAAAGGCATAGCGTGTCAAGTGGTCAGACCCAGCCTCACCTCCAGGGAACCTGAACCTTCACTATCCAGCATGCCTGTGTCGAGTAAAGTCACATCACCGCCCTGGGGTGAGCTTCTGATACAATTTTACTGGAGGAGGTCCCTGCTCAGTTGATGGAGTTAAGGAAAGTGGTAGGAGACTCAATGAATTATCCCACCCAGCAATCATCTATGCCCCTGCCAAGGAGGGTGGGGCTTCAAGGGATCTCCAGCTGGAACCTCTCATCTGCCAGCAAGTTGAACTGATATATACTGTTACTGGTGTGGGAAGTATGGGCATGTCCAACATCAGTGTACATCTGAAAGCAATTTTCAGAGGTCATAGATCAAATAGTCTGAAAGAAACTGACTGCAAGCACCTCTAAACCATTAAAGTTCAGTGGGTCCCAGTAGAGGAGCATTCTGGGGCCCTGGGAACTAGTCGCTCATCAATCACCAGTGCTAAATCTCCCATCAGTGTTAAAGCTAAAGCTTCCAAATCTAAAGATCAAGTGTCAAAGGACTGGGGCAAGATTGTGGGCCCAACTGCAGATGTGGAAGTCTGAGTGGATGGACGGCCCACCCAAGTACTGCTGGATAGTGGCTCCCAAGTCACTACAGTGTTCAAGGACTATTACAGTAATTACCTCTTGCATAAAAAGTTGGATCTGTTGGAAGGTTTGGATGTGTGGGGCCTTAGTGATGCCTCTTACCCTCATTTGGTGTTGATTTGTATTTGGAGCTCCTTCCTGGCAGATGTTGCTGGAACTCCCAGTGCAGTAGTGACGTGTGCTAGTGTACCTACAGACAACCATTTATGAAGAGATTCCAATTATCATGGGGACTAATGCCCATATGTTCGACCACCTGAGTCAGCTGTGTAAGGGTTTTGAGTCGTGACAAGGGAAAGTGTCTGTGCCACTCCATGGTCTGGTTAGACAAGCCTAAAATCTCAAAGCTGCTGTCTCACCTGAATATGATGCTGTAGGGATCATGTGGCATCTAGAACCTTCAGAAGTGGTGTTACCTCCCAAAGCTGAATGTGCAGTCACTGGGGTAGTGTGACTCAAGGGACCCTGCCAAAATCAGCTGCTGATGTTGGACAGCCCAGAGGAAGCTGGCCTGCCAAAGGGCTCTTAGTTAAACCTTATACTTCTGGCTAAAGCCCATGATTACATCAGGTGAGTAACTATACATGTGATGAATTTAATCGACCATCCAGTGACTATTGGGAGGGAGCAGACCCTGGTCTGGGTCTACTGTGCTGATTTAGCTATACAACTGCACAAGAGAGAGGGTGGCCCTGGCCATAGAAAGCCTTCATTGTTCAAGACTGAAGACCCTCCTTATCCACAGAGTGACAGAATAGAATCCAAAATAAGTTGCCTGAACAAATGGGATGTGGGGTGTGCCAAGGGTGTGCAGCATCGCATTCGGGTCTGAATGAGAGGACTTTTGGGAAAGATCAAGACAGCTGGCCGGCTGACATAGATGGTGTCACAAGCACTTGCAGGAGGTGCTGGCACAGGCATCATTCAAGAATCCAGAAGCCCTTATGCATCCCCTATGGCAGTGGTCAGAAAAAGAATGGCTGTCAGGATATATGTGGATTGTTGAACGTTAAATAGCAGGATGGTATCATTACACCATGCCACGAGTGCAATATGCCCTAGATTACTTGAATGGAAGTTAATGGTTCAGTGTGATGGACTTGCAATCTGGCTACTATCAGATTCCCATGGCTGAGCAAGACTGAGAGAAGACTGTATTCATTTGCCTACTGGGATTCTATGAGTTCCTCAAAATGCCAAAGGGACTTTCCAACGGCAAATGGAGAGTGCTGTGGGTGACATGAACTTACTGGAGTGCCTAGTGTATTTGGATGATATTATCATGTTTTAGAAGACCCTGGAAGAACATGAGACCCGGTTGTTTAAAGTGCTTGATCGACTGGGGGTTATAGTCTTAAGCTATTTATTGACAAGTGCCAGTTCTTCAAGACCTCAGTCAAGTATGTTGGACACATTCTGTCCCAAGATGGCATCACTACTAATCCCAAATATGTCCAGGTAGTCGCTACCATGCCTAAACCTACCCGGTTGAGAGAACTACAAAGTTTCTTGGGATTTGCTGGTTATTACTGTAACTTTATTAAAGACTACACCAAGATCATCAAGCCTTTGCAAGACCTATCCCAAGGGTATCTCCTGCCAATCAGAAGACCAAGCAGGTATCATAGTCTGTTCCTGGAAAGGTTTACTATAGAGTGCACAAACTGTTTGGACCCAGATGGACTAAAGCTTGTGATGAGGCCTTTGAATAGATAATTAGGCAATTGACTCATGCTCCTCTGTTGGCCTATGTCGATCCCAGTAAGCCATATGTGATGCACGAGGACACCAGTCTGAATAGGCTGGAATTATCTGGTCCACAAGCTGGAGTTTTAGCACTTAAATGGGCCATTATGGTTCAGTTCTATGAATACTTGCACGGGCCCATACCACTGTCCGCACTGATAACAACCCTCTTACCTATGTGCAGACCACAGCAAAGTTGGATGCTCCCAGTCATCGCTGGTTGTCAGCCCTTTTGACATAGGACTACTGTAAGGAGTATTGGCCCAGGAAGAACAACATTGATGCAGATGTACTTTCCAGATAACCCCATCCAGGGGTGGCAGGACTAGAATGGGTTCTGATTCCAGAGACTGCTGTTAGAGCTTTGTGTAAATGATATGATCCAGAAGAGGTGCTAGACTCCAATGCCCCATTTCGCCTGGTAGATAGTTTGGGCACTCCCCAAGACTGCATTCAGTGGCCTATTGTAATGTTGTATCTCTCAATAAAACTTCATTGCCACAGATGAGCCCACAGGACTGGCAGAAAGAACAAATGGAAGACCCTGTAATCAGAGATATTGTCACTCCTCTCCAGTGAGGGGCCCAGAGCTTGTAAAGTAAAGCATCCTGACACCTCCTGCTACTGAGAGAATAGAGTAAATTGACAGTGCATCATGGTGCGATTTACAGAGAACCTCAGAACAATGATGGTTCCACTTTAAAGCAGCTATTACTTCCTGAAAAGTTTTGAAAATGGCCCTCAAAGCTCTGTACGATGAGATAGGGAAGCTGGGGTGGATAGAATGCTGAACCAAGTCAGAAGGAGGTTTTATTGGTCCAGAATGAGTTCAGAGGTGGAGAACTGTTGCAAACAGTGTATGAGATATATCCAGCTGAAAACACTGCCTTCTTGAGCTGCTCCTTTGGTAAAGATTACAACCAGTGCCCCTATGGACTTAATGTATACTGACATTTTGAGTTTGGAACCAGATAAAAAGAATATAGCAAACATTCTGGTAGTGACCAATCATTACCCCATTATTCCCTGACTTTCCAGCCAAAGACCAAAGAGCCATCACTGTAGCCAATATTCTTGTTGAAAAATACTTTGTTCATTATGGACTTCCAAAAGAATCCATTCCGATCAGGGTCAGGATTTTGATTCATCTGATCAAAGAGTAATTGACATTGTGGGGAATCAGGAAATCTCAAACTACTCCCTACCACCCCAGGATTAGCCTCAATCCTAAAGATTCAACAGGACTCTACTAGACATGCTGGGCATGTTGGACCCTCATAAAAACAAACTGGAACCTGCAAGTGAGTATGCTGGTTCATGCATACTATTGCACTCACAATGATGCCACAGGGCAATTCCCATAATTACTTATGTTTGGAAGAGAGGCCCGACTGCCAGTAGAACTTGCATTCAGAGTGTCATGCGATGGCAATAACTCAGAGACCTACCACCAAATATGTCCAAAGACTGAAGCCGCAGTTGGATGATGCTTACCGATTGACCACAGAATTGTTTAACAAAAGAAACTTGGCAAATAAGACCTGTTAGGATAAATGTGTTAGAGCTCATGAGTTGCTCCCTGGAGACAGAGTTTTGGTCCGAAATTTGGGGCTGCCTGGAAAGCATAACATTTCAGATCAGTGGAAAACATCCCCATGTGGTTACTGAAAAACTTGTGGACCTGTCAGTGTACAGAGTTTATCCAGAAGATGAGCCTCAGAGTAATAAAACATTGCACCACAACCATTTGCTCCCCATTGGACAATTAGATGTTCCAGAACCAGAGCTAGGCTCCGTCGACCCCAAAGAATGAAAACTAGGGTTCTTGCAACCGCACCAACCAGACAGATCCAGGACCGATCATCGACAAAAATGTTGTTGAGCGACCGTACAGTGAAACCTTTATGTTGACCGCATTTGCAGTCGTGCATAATGGTTCTCACTGCCTACCATGTTTTGACACTATTGAAAGCAGGAGCAAGAGAAGGCAGAAGCCCATGATAGCTCCTGTTGGATGAGATAATAGTATAGTTCTCCTCAATTTTTATGCGTTTATCAGGCCTCTTCTTAAAGATGTCTTTATTTATACTACTTTCTCTGGGAGGTTATTCCACAGATTAATCATTCACTCAGTAAAATAGTGCTTCGCCCTAGACCCCCATGCAGGAGTTACCCCACACTAAATATTATCAATTCCAAGTCAGATCTGATTGAGAAGAGGTGCAAGACCCCAGAAAACAGTGCTGGGGTCCAGCACTGACACTACAGCGACCTGACACTGTAGTCGCTGTAGTGTTGGTTGATCGTCAGTGTCACTGTCGGGCGGTATACCAACCAGACTACTTGGCCTGACCCTCAACTGCAAACTGGTCTACTCAGGCCTTCTGAAAGGTCTTCATTGGTCCTGAATTCTGGTCTAACTGGGCCTGCATCGAACCCAGCTCCCAATGACCTAGACTCTTCCAATGAGGAAGATGACCTTGTGAGGTAATATTCTACAATGGACATCCTAACTGTTGAACAATACTGATGAGTGGTGGATGCGAATACTCCAACCATACCACTATATTCTGAAATAGAGTCTTTTGCACCTTCCCTTGAGTTAGAGCATGTGGCAGATCCAGTAGAGATTGAATGAGAGACAGACATGGTACCAAAACCAATTGAACAAGAAACAAATGTGGTACTCGAACTGACTCATGCTGCAGAGTCTTCCTCACCTCAAGGGAGGAAAAATGTACATCCTCAGTTACTCATGAAAGTGAAGTCTCTTTGAGGCAGTCCATAAGACCAATCAAACCCTTCTTAAAACTCAGTTCCGATTAAGCCTGGTGCCCCAGTTACCTGCCTGTATGTAGTGCACCGTGGCATCTATGTCACTCCCCACTCGCTACCCGTACTGTATTCAATAACCCTGAGGGTAATGTAGAATGTGAAAATCTGGGTATGCTGGTTAGACAGCACCCAAGTGTCTAGTTAGCACTGTTAATGGAAATATTGTTAATCTGTTCTATTTATTATGTGGATTTGCTAGCATAGCCAGACCAGTTAGTGTTGTTGCTGTTACCTATTTGTATTTTGTTCCAGATATCCACTGGGTGGAACTCGTGCAATTGTCAGGAGGACAATTCATGACCAGAGGAGAGTGTAACAACCCCCATGGTGGGGACTTACCCTATTGGAACTATGGCCCCACGGTGCCTTCTGGCAGTGTCTCCTGGGGGATTCAGACATGTGGCGTTGCCCGATCCCCATTGTAACGAAGCTCTGGAAATGGTTCTTCGACTCCATATTAGAAGGGGCTGAGGTCTGATTGATGTTTCTGCATTTTCAGGCACTGGGAACAGTTACGCAGTCCAGAAAGCTGCAGAGATGTGGACTAAGCAATTGTAAACATTAAAATGGCCACAATACACCGTATGCACATGCCAGGGACAGAAATCTTTAAAGGAGCTTCAGCTCCATTTTAAAACTCCAGAAAGGGTGTGAAGGGGCAGTATGTTTTGGAAGCCCAGTGAGCAAATAGGGTCTCCACAAGAAATAATAAAGAGTGTCCTGGCTCCCAATGGCCAAGCGGCACTAGGACAAATAAATGTTAGCCCTTGAATAGGCTAAAAAGTAAATTATGGGGCTATGTCTGCTGGGGAAGTATGTAAACAATAATGGTGGCCCTCATGAACTCCTGCAGCAGGGGGCCTCTAGGTAATGTCAGAGGCACCAAGGAAAGCCCAGGAATTGGCCAGCCAATCAGGTGAGGACTTGTAAACTGTAAAAAGAGACTAAAAGCCCACCAGAAAGAGATTCAGCAGGGGTTCCTGAGAGAGAGTCCATCTCAGAGACTGTTGTGGGCTGCTTAGCCACAAGGCCTGTCCCAAACCAATGGCCTTCCTGACCCAGAGCTAAAGAGAGGCAAAGTGCCTGAATAACATTGAACTAGTAGGGAATAAAGACTGAGTTGCCAACTGATTTCCTTGAGCCAAGATTTGAACCTGCAGTGGTGAGTTTGGACTCATGAATAGCAGCCCTTAAAGCTGAGGAATTGCAGTCTGAAGCTAGAGAAAGAGACTGTAAAGAGAGGTTGCAGCAGACAGCAACAAGACTCTGCGTAAGAGAATACAGAGACTCTGCAGCAGAGAGTGAAGAGACTTTGTAGAGAGAGTAATGAGGTTTTGCAGCCAAGAACCAAGGGACTGACTCTGTCCGCCCGAGGAGGGATAAGAGGTTTGTGCCACTAGGGAGCATAAAAGTCTGGACTGCGCTTTTAACTGACAAGAAAGGTGTGTGAGTGTGTGTGTTGGGGCTACAAAACTGTGACAAAGCCCAGCTGCAGTTATGTTTCAGAAGAGCTGGTGCCCAGCAGAAAGTCTATGGGATACCCAGCCTACTCTGTCTCCCTGGACCAACGAGGAGACCAACGAGGAGACCAATGGAGAAAAGATGCTGAGAGGCGGTCAGGTGAACACAGCACACAAATGCCTCAGAGGCAAAGATTTGAAAGATTCTACTGAAGTAAACAGCCACTACAGAGAGGGGTGCTCATATGGAGGTTGCAAACCTCAATTTACAAAGAAGATGCAATGTCTGTTGTTATTATAATACAGGACCTGAATTTATATACCCGACAAAGGAAGAAAAGTATACTATCAAGAATTTATTAACTGTGATACCTCATTTGTAGTATATACTATATGTTGTGGGTGTAACCAGTTATATATGGATGTACTTCCATGGCACTCAAACAGAGAATCCAGGAACATATTAGAAATATAATAAATGGGAAAACAGATAGTCCGATAGGGTTACACTTTTCACAAAAACATAACTCAGATCCAAAGAGCCTTAAATTTATGGGGATAGACTGGCAACAACCCCTTAAACATGGTGGTAACAGAACAAATGAACTTTTGATAAAAGAAAGCAGGTGGATCTTTAATTTGAGAAACAAGATGGACTTAATGAACACTGGAACCTAAAGCCCTTTCTTAAAGGAAAGAAATAATAGGTTAACTATGCATTATGATGTTATTTCTGAAATATGAATTTTGATTTAATATTTTCTATCTTTTGTTCTTCTCTTACAGATAACCTGGTGAATGAATGTCTGTGGATCCCCAAGCCAAATGAATAGTTCTTTCAACCACACAGTGGATGGAAGTAGATTAAGGATGATCACATCTTGGACGTCTTCCTGGTACACTCAGATCTACCTCTATCCATTTATTTATAGAAATTGTCCTGTAATAAAGCTGTAGATATTTCTCCTTATCCCTAGTATACCACTACTTCATTGTCTTTTGTCTTTTTCTTCCTCCCCATCATAAATAAAATGAAGTATGAAAATTGCTCCATTTAGAATAAATTATGTGAAATATGAGGAATAGGAAGCGTCAAAATGAGTTTTGTATAAATACAGTAGATGTGGTTGTTTTTGCATCAATATGTATGTTTAGTTAGTGGTATGTGCATTTAAATATTTATGTCGCTTTTTATGACGTCACACTTTGTATAAATGAGATTGTGTTCTTCTACATAGCCAAACCCCTTGAAGGCTACATAGCAAGCGCAGGGGTTACTGGCTGTGGATGTTCTGGCACAAACAAGCTAATTTAGCAGTAAATATTTGAAAGGCCTGATAGGTGATGACTAGCTACTGTCCATCTGCAACCTGCTGTCGTGGTGCACCACCTGGAACCATGTTGAACCAGTGTCGGAAACCCCCTTTGAGCGTCAGACTGTAAGTACCTCTGGGTTGAAGCTCAGAGGAGTTTCTATTTTATCTAGCTAGTGTAACCCTCCTCTGGGGCTTACCTGCTGTTTTCCTGTTTTCTCCCATGTTTCCCTTGTTCCCCACATTCCTCTATCCCCAGAGTGTTGTTTTTGTCCTTTCAGGTCGTAATTCCTTCATAGCGAGCTGCCTGCATGCTGAATTGAGCTGGCACTTGTGTATGTGCCAGGATGCTTTGAAGTTGCTGACTGCCATTGTGGTCTGACAACGAGCAGTCTGTCTGTGGTCCTGGTGCCCCTCCTATGTCTTTGGGGACTGGGGACCTGAAAGGATCAGGCAGAAGCCTGTAGCTGGCTAAATTAAGAGTTTAAGCAGTGGGGCCGCTCGGGGCTTATGAATATTAATGAGCGGTCTATGAATAGTAATGAATGCTGCCAGCCCCTAGGAGGACAGAGTTTGGCAGCAGTGACAGTAGAACCCCTGGGGCTAATGGAGTGAAAGTGGGCTCGCTTGCCAGGGGGCAGTTGGGGCTACAATCCAGTGGGGTGCCTGGCTAGATCAGGAATTGTGTTAGCTGCAGCAGACTCTTGGAGGGGAGAAACTGTGTTCAGCTGTATGGACTCCATATACACAAATCAAGCTGACATGTTTGTGACACTTAACTTCAGAGTTGCAGTCAATCAGTGATCTAGTGCCCAAAACTCTGACAGAGGACTCTGGGAAAAGGAGGAGACTAATTCTGGTACCTAGATCATGTCCCAATAAACGAGAGAAATATTGATCTCTATGGATATTGAATATTGATAGGTTCCATCAGCCTATCAAACGCTGGATTTTCGGCTGATACTGTGTGGACTTTCTGGGATTTCTTCAGTCTGTTCCTGGGCTCTGTACAAGTCAGGACTATTCTGGGGAAGTGGACCTTGAGCCTCAGGGGCTTCTCCAGGCCTCATCTGGAGATTTGCCTGTTAGCAGAAGTGGATTGGAAAGGGAAAGAAGGAAAAGAGACTGAGCTGAGATACTGATTTCCCAGGTACTTGCTGCTGGACTGATTTGAAAAGGAAAAGAGAGAAAGAGACTGATCTGTGATTCCCCAGGTATAGAGAAGTTGCTTGTTGATGGAAAAACTAAATGCTGCAGAAACCCTGCTCTGGGAAGTTGGACTAGCTGAGAAGACTGTGCAGATTATCAGAGTGCTACAGTCAGGGTTGAGAAGTAGTTACTTGTGTGGGACTGTAATTATAATTCTGAAGAGGCAGACCATCTCTAGACATCAGGTGCTAGCCAGGTGCTGTGTGTGTCCTGAGTGAACTGGTGAAAGGGCTGAAAGCCGAGTCCCAGCTGCAGCCAGAGAAAAGGTTGTGACACTGCTTAACTGGAAAGCGTGGACTGGTGTGCAGGGGATTGTTGTTTCTAAGTCCCCCTGCTGAACTGCACTTGTGCTTATTGAAATAGAGGCTAGTACCCACTCAAAATGGCATTGGGCTTTATTGGAGCAGCTGCCTGAAAATCTTTCTCGCTGAGAACTCAGTGCAGGGACTGCAGGAGGCCCCCCTCCCCATTTTAGAGTCCTCACTCAGAGCCAGGAAAGGAACTTGCTAACCCTTTCCAAGTGGGACTCACTCTCTCAGGAGGTCACCAGCACTTGCTGGGGTGCTAGGGCACCTGTGACCCGTCAGAGATGCTGGGCTATTGAGCCACTTTCAGGTCTGGGCCTTCTGGGGCTGGTGTTGTTCTACCCAGTGCTCTGCAACAGGCCAGAAGCAGCTGAAAGTTACAAGTGGCCAGAACTACAATCAAGGTGACCAGCTGCAAGACCCTCGAGCAAGTTCCATCCAGTCAGAGGATTCTGGCTGGCCTGTTTCTATTGTGCTGCACTAAACCAAGGAGCTCTGTTTTCCTGGTGCTGAGAATGACAAAATCGTGAGTACCCAGGACCTGGTTTCTGGAGGGAAAGGGAATTGGTCTGTTTTGTTCAAAATATAAGTTTCTACAATATTTCATGGTCCCAGCAGCCAGCCAACCCATGGCACCGATCAGGCCTGCACCTAGTGGGTACCCCTGGAGACAATTGAGGACACTGGTACTAGTGGGGTGGGCTTGTCCTGCAGGGCCCAACTGTTCATTAGTGTTGCCTATTCCACTAACCTTTTTCCTTCACAGCTACCCTATGTCCCAATGTCCCTTCCCTAGTCCCTTACCCCTGAGAAAGCTGTGAATATTTTTTGTTGAAACTGCTGAGTTACTGAAATTCATTGCATGTGCTTACTGCTGACATACATGGTTTATGGTGGAACAAGGTATTTGGGGAAACAAGGTGCAGAGTGGTTAGTTGGTGAGGTGGGTAGGTACAGTATCACAGGGAGCTGTACCAAGTGGATACCTAGCCCATTAATACTTTACTCTGGGTGGAGGCACAGCTATTATCAATATTTCTGGGCACGAACCCCAATTGTCACCATAGCAGGACCCATGCCCTTGCCCGATATCAGGGACAGCTGGCAAGAGGGTAGCCCACTGGCATATGATGCCTGGGCTACATCTTGGAGGCACTGCAGGGATCTCCTGTTCACCAGCCATGTCTGCACCGGGAGATTTGAGTGTTGGGATTCCTGAGGGGCCTCTGGGCCCCAAGCTCACTCCTTGGCCTAAGTTTAAGCCTACTGAGGAGGATAAGATGAGGCTGGTGGAATTGAGAGGGAATGAAAATGGATCCCCAAAAGTCTTTCCTTTTGCTGGGGTACCCCCAGAGATGAAATAGGGATGTTAAAAATGTGTATCCACCATAAAAGAGACTGGGAAAGTTAAAGTACAAGGAAAATGTTTGATTCAGCTAGGGGTATATTGACTATGCTGATAGAGAAAGTACTCACCCATGGAAGCCAGTTGGATGCCTGGGGTTTTGGTGAGTGGAGGGATCGGCTGAGGCTCTACTAGTAGTAACATCTTTGAATGTGGCCTCAGGGGGTTGAGGGCAGGATCTGTTCCTAAGGCACCAAAGTTTGAGAAACCTCCAGCCTGGTTCCATACCTGTGGCCTTCAAGTCATACCGCAAATTAAGGATGTTTTAGGGAAAACCTACCCCAAATGGTGAGGGATGACTTGAGCCTGGATGGATGGTACCACCCCATTAGTCCAAGACTGGCAGTGTTCTGAAGTAGAAGTGGAAATGATTGGTGGAGAGTTTACTGGGTCCCACTTTAGAGGTTATACATTCTTTACCAGCCACGGACACTGAAGCCCCAGCCCAGGTATATCTTTTAGCTTTGGAAAGCATATTTGGGAGTCCTGAAACCTGTGAGGACCTCATTGGAAGTTTAAAACCACTTGGCAGTGGGAGGGGATCTGCTGTCTGCTTTCCTAGCCCGGTGGAAAGGACATTGCAGAAGGTGTTTTGAAAAGGGGTGGCGGCCCAAGATCAAAGTGGATCAGGTTGGAGCATGTAGTGAAGGCCGCTTGTTATTTCCTTTTCTAATGTTACAGTTGCATTTAGCAAACAGGTAGAAAAACGTCCTTATTGGGTTTTGGTCTGGGAGGCTGAAGAAGAGTAGGGTCACTGGGGGATGCATAGGGTCTCAAGGCTGTGATGCAGATTGAACGAGAAGCACCCCATGAAGAAATACAGAAATTAAGGACTCTGTTGAGGGGAGTACAGGGATGTAGTCATCTCAGCTAAACTAGCTGTGGATTCAGGTTTGACTAGAGACTCCCAGAGTGAGTGGTATCATCCCTAATGTAGGCCGGACGATGTTTAGTACTGGATTCTACACCAATGGTAACCCTCCAACACTGGAGTTAAGGTTCAAGTGGAGGAATTAGTCCGAAGGTAGCTGAGTTGGGGGTTGTCAGTTGCTGCCCAGGGAGATGAGCAGGTGCTGGACTGGAATCACGCAGCTCAGAGTGCCGTAGTGGGAATGCCTGGGGCTCGACTGGTGCCACTAGATTGGGCTGCGGCCCGGGGAACCTGTCATATGGTATAGGTGTGGGGGCAATGGTCATATGCAGAGGGGGTAGGGGAGCCTTTAGACTGTTCATCTAACAGAGATAGGGCACCCACCAACACAGCCCGCAAACAGGGAAACTCACGGAGGGGCCTGGTAGAGGCGCACCAGGCCCCTGGCATCTAGCTCCATGGGTCATACAAGAGTTTCATCTGGCAGAACCAACATGTCAGCACCAGTACAGACATGCAAACGTTAGTGGGACTGACAATCGAGACCAACATCAATGGAGTCTCACCCTGGCTGTTCTGGACAGTGACTCTGAGGTTACCATCATTTTATGTTGGTTCCATGCACAGCCAACAAACTGCGGTAGTAGCAGAGTTGGAGGTGTGGTCACTGTTGGACGAATGCAGGGCACACATCAGTAGGGGTGTCCCTCATTCCCCAACAAGCGGCAGCAGGCTGACATCATGCATCCCTAATGTGGCCACCAGATCTAAACAAAGGTCAGCTGCAATGAGAGCGAAACTCTCATGCAGCGGGACAACTAACATGCCTCCTGATGTGCACGCAACATGGAGCACTGACTGCCATCACTGCCACCTGTTACAATGCTGATGGGGCCACTCCCCATCAGCATAATGACCCTGCCATTTAAAATGTATGCGCCAAGGGTGCCCAATCCCCGGCATCATGTGCGCTCCCCCAAGAGTCTTTCTTCCCATCGGCTTTAATCCCCTTCATCTTTATTTTGCCGGATGGGGAGCCCCCATCGACGGCATAATGTCCCCCCACTTTTGTTGTATGTGAGGGTGCCCAATCCCCTCAGCTCTTGTTCCCCCTTCTTTGGTATGTGCCGCGGGGTGTCCAATCCCCATTACTAAAGCATCCCCTAAAAAAAAACACTTAGGTGTCACGCTGGGAGCCCACCTCAGTGTGCCAAATCCCTAGAAAGAAAAAAAGTCCCACAATGCTTTTTTTTTTGTTTAAACCGTAAAATAGAAAACGTCCGCCGCCGCTCCCTGCCTCCCTCCCACAACCCGCCGCCACCCTCTGCGACACCCTGCCTCCCTACACCCATGCTTACCGCCAGAGTCTGGTGCAACAATCTTCGTGACCGGGAACACGCCTGGACTCTTCAAAGCCGACCACAAACTGAGAAATGCCGTAAGCTGTATAATGGCATAAATAGAGGTTTTCAACTTTGGTGCATATCTCAGCCATTTTGGGAATTTTGGCACCAAATTTTCAACTTGGTTATTGGGACCCTCCTAATGAATTCAGGCACTGTCATGGCGTTTCGGTCCCTAAAGGTGATTTCTTGGTCACTGCAACGGATTCACCCTTTTGGGACCGATTAACTAAACGACAGTGCCTTCTTCATGAGGAGGGCTCTCAAAAGCCTATGTTGCAATTTGGTGGAAAAAATCTGAAAAATGGCTGTTTTATGCGTGCATTGCGCAAGTTCCATGCACACTCGTAACTTCATGAATTTGTAATATTTTCACTCCAGATTTTCAACATTGGCATTTTCCACACCTCCTTATGAACAGTTCAGCTGTCGTTTACATATCCTGGCTGAAATGTGTTTTTAGCATCCAGCACAGAATAGCTCGGTCGCTGTGTGAAATCAGTTTTCGAACAGTTTGAGGAAATGACGCTGACACTGTTCATGAGCAGAGGTTCTAAAATGCCTATGTTGAAAATTTGCGACTAAATTCCATAAAATGACGTGTTACAAGTGTGCATTGCACATTTTCTATGCACCCTTGTAACTTTAGCAAATTTGCAATATTTTCATGCCAGATTTTCAACATTGGCATTTTTTCACACATCCTTATGAACAGTATAGCTGTCATTTTTCACATCCTGCCCTAAATGTGTTTTCGCACCTGTGCCGCATAATGGCATGGTCACTGTGGGAAACCAATGTTTGGGACACATTAACAAAATCACAGTGCCACTGTTCATCAGGGAGGTCCCAAAATGCCTATGTTAAAAATGTGGCTAAAAAATCCCCAAAATAACTGGGTTATGGATGTGTGTTGCACAGTTTCTATGCATGCTCATGACTTCACCCATTTTTCATATTTTCACTCCAGATTTTCAACGCTGTCATCTTTATGTTTGCTTGCAGCATGTGCAGAAACATAGTGCCATCATCGAGTTTTCGAAGGTGTGTTGCCCCTCTTCTAATTCAGTCAGTGTGTTGGCTAGGCGCGGCCCCAGTCCTCCAATGCATGCTGGAGCTGTCATGATAGCTCCAAAATGCAGTGAGTACAGTTGAAGGGGGAGCTTATGCTTCAGTGAGCAGCGATAAGATATCGCCTGCTCATCGCAGCCTCCCCTCACACACACACACACACACACACACACACACACACACACTACATCACGCACCCAGGCATACTGCATGCACCCCGCCCACACTGTACAGCGGGGGTGCCTAATCCCTCGGCTGGCACTGGCGCCTCAAAATCCTTTTCACATGCCACGCTGCGCTCCACCCCAGCATGGCAATCATCGCGATAGCCAATGGGGTGCCCAATCCCCATCGGCTCCACTGTCCTACCCCCAGAGTACTGGGTGCCACGCTGGGAGCCACCCCAGCATGACAAGCGATGCTATGGCTGACGGGGTGCCCAATGCCACGTCGTCCATGCCCCCCAACCAGCCATCCTTGTGCCATGCTGAGAGCCCACCCCAGTGTGCGAACGTCCCCGTCGTCATTTAAAAAAACTGGAAATAAAAACTGTCCCTCGCGCAGCTCCCTGCACCCTCCACAACCCGCACCCACTCACTGCGCACCTCCTCCCCACACCCCCTCCCCCATACTTACCTCTGGACCTCGGCACGACAATCTTGATGGACGGGAACACGTCTGCACTCTTCAAAGCCGACCGCGAACTGAGGAAATGCAGGTAAGCTGTATAATGGGATAGATAGGGTTTTCAACTTTATTGCATATCTCAGGCATTTTTGGAATTTTTGCACCAAATTTTCAACATGGGGTTTTGGGACCCTTTCTCATGAATGCTGTCACTGTCATGGCGTTACTCGGGCCGAAGGGTGATTTCGCAGCCACTGCGCTAAATCACCTTTCCAGAACAATAAATAAATGACACTGCCAGTGTTCATAAGGTGGGCTCTCAAAAAGCCTATTTTGAAAATTTGGCAGAAAATTCCAAAAAATGACTGTTTTACGAGCGTGTGTTGCACAGTTCCTATACAGGCTCGTAAGTTCGTGAATTTTCAATATTTTCACTCCAGATTTTCAACATTGCAATTTTACCACACCTTCTTATGAATAGTACAGCTGTCATTTTTCATATCTCACCAAAATGTGTTTCCGCCTATGTAGCGCATAAATGGCGAAATCGGTGTGCAAAATCAATGTATCGGGACAAATTAAGAAAATCAAAGTGACATTGTTCATGAGCAGAAGTCTTAAAATGGCTATGTTGAAAATTTGGTGAAAAATTCTTAAAATGACTGTTTTAAGCGTGCATTGAGCAGTTCCTCACTTCTCGTAAGTTCACAAATTTTCAATATTTTTCACTCCAGATTTTCAACATTGCAATTTTACCACCTTCTTATGGAAGTACAGCTGTCATTTTCATCTCACCCAAATGTGTTTCCTTCTATGTAGCTTACAATGGCTAAATCGGTGTGCAAAATCAATGTACGGGACAAATTAAGAAAATCACAGTGACACTGTTCATGAGCAGAAGTCTTAAAATGGCTATGTTGAAAATTTGGTGAAAAATTCTTAAAATGACTGTTTTACAAGCGTGCATTACGCAGTTCTCATACGCTACGTGAAGTTCACAAATTTTCAATATTTTCACTCCAGATTTTCAACATTGCCATTTATTACACTTCCTTATGAACAGTACAGCTGCCATTTTCACATCTTGCCCAAAATGTGTTTTCGCACATGAAGCGCACAATGGTGCAGTCGATTGTCTGAAAGCAATGTTTGGGACAGATTAAGAAAATCACAGTTACACTGTTCATGAGCAAAGGTCTTAAAATGGCTATGCTGAAAATTTGGTGACAAAAGTCCATAAAATGACTGCGTTACGAGTGAGCATTGTGCAGTTTCCATGCACCCTTGTAAGTTCATGACTTTGTAATATTTTCAGTCTAGATTTTCACCAGTGGCATTTTCCACACTTCCTTATTAACAGTACAGCTGTCATTTTCACAACATGGCAGAATGTGTTTTACACTTTCAGCGCAGAGAATGCGTGGTCTCTGTGGGAAATCATTGTTTGGAACAGATAAAGAAAATCACAGTGACACTGTTCATGATCGGAGGTCCCCAAATGCCTGTGTTGACAATCTGCTGTAAAAAATCCCAAACTAATTACATTACGGGTGTGTGTTGCACAGTTTCTATGCACGCTCGTGACTTCACAGTTTTTAATATTTTTCTGCAGATTTGCAACATTGCCATTTTTACAGCTCCCCATGAACAGTACAGCTGTCATTTTACATCCTGTTCAGAATGTTTTGTACCTGTGGTGCTAAATGCCATAGTCGCTGTGCATAAGCAGCTTCGCTAACAAGCGGATATTGCCACTGTTCATGAGGTGGGGTCACAAAAAAACATGTTGAAAATTTGGGTGAAAATACCAATGAATGCCTGAAGTATTAGGGTTTCCAACCATTCGCCCAGCCCTGTGAGAATGACAGGCATCAGGGGTGTGACTTGGATTCTTGCCTGTAATGCTCATACCATTCCACACCCTGCAGCCAATGAAAGGCATCGAGGTGCCTTGGACTCTTCGCCCCGGTTCACCCCATTCTCCTATACCGCACCCATCTCACTGTTTCTGATGGAATGGGGTGCACATAAGGCCAAGACCCCAAGGCACACGTGACACTTGTCAGTGTCTGCAGGGTGGGGTGTGAGTAAAATAGCGTGGCCGTTATACCTGATGACCCAAGGCACACCCCAATGCCTGTCACTCTCTGCAAGGTGGTGGTGGTGGGTTGGCTTCAATTCAATACTTCACTGCCATTCCTATTATGCAGCTCTGTGACTTCTACACTACCACTGCCAATGCCAGCAAGCAAACATTCGGCATTGACAAATGCTTGTTTTACATGTCCTCATGAACAATACAGTTGTCATTTTCCACATACTGCCCAAAATATGTTTTCGTCCCTGTGTCACCAAATGGCATAGCTGCTGTGCAAAATCACCTTTCAGTTAACAAACTGATAGTGCCACTCTTCATAAAGTGGGCTCACAAAAAGCCCATGTTGAAAATTTGGTGAAAATACCAACACACACCTCACGGTATTCACAGTTTCCAACTGTAGCACCTCACCCGTAGAGACTGCCAGGCATCAGGGTGTGACTTGGGATCATTGGCTGTAATGTCACACCATTCCACCCGTACCCCCCACCTGCAGCCAGTGACAACCATTGAGGTGTGCCTTGCAGTGTTCAGACACAAAGTTCACTCCATTCTCCTATACTGCACACCTCAGCATATTTCCTTATGGAATGGGGTATGTATAAAGCCCAAAGACCCCCAAAGCACACCACGCCACTTGTTAATGTCTACAGGGTAGGGTGAGGGTAAAATGGCATCAGCGTATAGCTGATGACCCAAACACACCCCAATGCCTGTCGGTCTCAGCAGGGTTGGGGTTGCATCACTTCAATACTTTACTGTCATTCCTATTATGAGTCTCTAACTCCTGCACTACCAATGCCAATGCCAGTGAGACAACATTCGGCATTGACAAATGCTTGCTAAATCTTAGTATGATCAGCATTTACCAGATGTGGAAATACAACCACTTGAGGACTGCATTTGTGGGGCTTTACTGAAAAGGCATACCCTTATCTTGACTATGTCAAAGTATGGATGGCGTTTCCTAATAAAGTGGTTGTAGTGAGAGAAGCTGCAGAGACTCTAGCTTTGATTTGCCCAGAAGCTAACATCTTCGATGGAGTGCCTGTATTAGTGGGCACAAACGCCTATAAGTTTGGACATCTAGCCCAGCTGTGTCATGCTTGAGTGGCTGAATGAAGTGGAGAGAAATACCTGTTACACCCCTTGGTCCAGGAGGTTTACAGAAGGAAGAAGCAATCCTGTTGAGGAGCTTAACGACCCAGTGGGGATAATGTGGAGAAGAGACAGAGATAAAATTGTGCTCCCAACAAATGCAGAATGTAACATTCCCAGTGTGATGAGATTAAAGAAGGATGTCAAGAATCAGATATTGATGTTGGATGCTCTGGATGAACATGGATAACTGGTGGGACTGCTAGTCGAGCCCAATGTTTTGCCAGCCAGAGCGCATGCTATAGAAACACAGAAACATAGACTTTGATGGCAGATAAGGACTGCTTAGCCCACCCAGTCTGCCCATTTCTACCTATTGCATATGCTACATATCCTAGTTAACCAACAGCCTACTTCCTCCTACCCCCCACCAGAACTGACTTATGCCTGTCCCATGCATTCTTGAATTCCCCACAGTTTTTGATCCTCGACCTCCTCAGAAAGGACGTTCCATGTGTCAACCAGTCCTCTCTGTAAAAATACTTTCTCACATTGCCCCTAGAGCCATCCCCCTCTATCTGAAAAATTGGGCCCCTTGTTCTTGCACATCTCTTTTTCTGAAATATGCTACCCTCCTGGACTTTGTTGATTCCCTTGAAGTACTTAAAAGTCTCTATCATGTCCCCCTCCTTTCCTCAAAGGTATTTTATTTATTTATTGAAATGTTTTGAGGAAAGGCACGCCAGATAACAAGATGCTTGTCTCACGGTGCATCCTGGGGGAATAGGGTACAGAGAGAGCAGTGAGTACATGATACATAGCATTAAGTTACACATTGGAGGTATGAATTGAGAGTAACATTACATACATTGCTTAGTACATCCATTACTTACATAGTTACATTGAATCAAATTAGAGTTACACATTGCTTACAAGGCTTTGAACTGCCTTGTGTTTAAGCAGTACAAGTAGGAAAACAGTATAGGAAGGTTTAGAAGTGAAGAGAGAACATGGAGTAAGGTTTAGACCTGGATAGTGTTACACTATACATGGGTGACAGTCACTGGCTAAGGGAATACATTTGACAGTCACTGGCTAAAGGAAACGTTTGACAGGAGACAAGGCAGAAGTGCAGTGTGGGATAAGTGCGGAGGTTGGTAGAAATATATGCAACCATTTACAGCGGTAGCTAAAGCCACTGGTGAGGCTGGGCAGGATGTTGGGGAGCGATGGAAGTGGTGGTAGGAAGAGGGGAGGGTTGACTAAAGGGTTGGGGAGAGGAGATCAGGAGCATGAGCAGTTTACTGCATAGTAGTTTAAGAAGGTAGAGGATAGAGAATGCCTAGAGGAGGAATGGTGGATTTGGACTGGCAGGTCATTCCAAAGCTCGGGAGATGGTAGGAGAAGGCTGATTGGCCTGCAGAGGTCAGACGGTGAGGGATTACCAATAGTCAGGAGTCAGAAGACCTGAGGTCATGAGAAGGGTTGGAAGAGAAGATAGGGAGGAGACAATGTAGGGTGGAAGGAAACAAGCCAGAAGTTAGAAAATTTAGCACTGTGGCGTAGTCTTCAGTTGCTAAGGGCTGGGAGGGCCAGTGAATGGAAAAGCTTGCAGTGGAGGGTACATCAAGGCAAAATGGCAGAAAGCATTGAAGAGAGGTCCAGTCTGGATAGGGTGGACTTGGGGACAGAACAGTATATTATATCGCAGTAGTCAAAGAGTGGGTAGTATTTTTCTGCAAAATTTAACGTCTCACGGGTAGCAGGAGACTACTGCGATTTCTATAGAGGCGCCAAGCTTAGGTGCAGTTTTTTCAGAATAGCGTCCACGTGGGCAGAGAAGGATAGATGTCAGTCAAGCCAGACCCCTAGGTACATAAAGGAGGACACAGCCTAGAGGACTGTCCCATCGAGGATGTGGAAGATCAGGGGTGAGGTAAGTGTGGATAGTCTCTGCCTAGTGCGAAGGTCAAGGAGACTGTCTTCTTGGCAATGAGGGAGAGTTGGTGGGAGTTAAACCAGAGCTGTACCTTGTTGAAATCAGCCTGTAAGCTGGATGCGATCTCCCATGGGTCCGGCTGGAGGAGAAGAGGACTGTGTCATCTGCATGCATATGTATTGAGGTAGAAAAGCAGGTTTGTGGCAGGTCATTTAGTAGGATTGAAAGAGAACTGGGACTAGAACTGGCCCAGGGGAACACCAGTGGCAGTCGGGAGTGGAGGAGAGGTGGAACCAGCAATTACACTGGGTTCTGCCTTGCAGGTAGGCTCTGAACCAGTTGGTGGCAGCCACGGAAAAAACAGCTTCAGCTTCAGATAGGCAGGATAACAACAGGGGTGGGATACTGTGCAGAAGCTTTAGCTAAGTTGGCGATGACGGCTGATGTAATTAGACCTTTGTCCATCCCTGAGGAGGATGGAATCTGTGAATCTTTTATTTATTTAGTTGTTTAACCAGGAGTAGCACACTAAGCTGAAAGCTTTTTACAGGAGCGATCTTAGTAGGAGGTGGTAGTAGAGTGGTTTTCCCAAATCCAGACTGGAAAGGTGTGAAGAAGTTGGATTCAGTGAGGTAATGGGAGGTTCGAAAGCAAGAGGTGCTCCTGAAGTTTAGCTAGGGCAGGAAGGAGGGAGGCAGGGTGGTAATTTGCCGTGGGGATGGGGTCCCCTTCTTTTGAGGTGGTGGTAGGACTGTGGCATGCTTCCTCCACAGGAATTGATTCAGTAGTGAACAAAAGGTTTAGAAGGCGTCGAGGGAGATGCAATGGTCGTGGCTGAAAGGTAAGAGTTTGGTGTCCAAGCCATCAGGGGACTTACCCTTGGAGGGTTCAGAATGAGTAGGTCATCTAGGTCTTCCATGGGAGAGTGTTCCTGAAGGAGAGATGTTGGGGCTGGGAGGTATATGAGTTTCAGCATGGTGAATGGGCTGGTTACAGCCAGAAAGGAGGCAAGGAGGTAGTAGCACATGTAGTGAAGTAGGAGTTGAATTCGGATACAACCGAGAGAGGTCTGAGAGGAGAGCCCCATATGAGAACAGAAGAGGAGGATTTGTTAATGGGGAAAGAGGAGTTGATAACTTTCAAAAATTTAGATTACCTACCAAGATTGGCATTAAGGGTGGCATTAAAATATTTGGCTTTGGCTAAATGGGTGGCCTTGTGCACTTGTTTCAGAGCATGCAGTGGGTGATGTTGTCACCTGGGAGGAGCATAGTTTTGTAAGTTCTCCATGCCTTGTCCCAGGCATTTGGCATACTATTAGTTCAGGGAAAATCCGAAGGAGTGTGTGTCCCTGGACCCTAATGCACACAAGGGGCATGATTATCCCAGACGCTGAGGAAGGTATTTCAGAAATGAGTGTGCGATCATTTATATTACTACTTCAAGGAAGAAGCCCTGTGTTGAGTGAGCTAGTTCTTCCAGAGTGGGGTGAGGTTTAGTATTTTGTATGACTGCTGCAGTAGAAATTTGGGAGGGATTTAATCGGATGGATTCTGCAGACTAGGTAGGTGATATGATGGTCACTTATGGAGTCTGGAAGTAGGCGGAATTGACGACCCGGTGGGGAAGTGAGGTGAGAGTCCAGTCAAGTAGGGAGTGATTGCCAGTCTTGGGGTTTGAATGTGTTGGTTCTGAGATGACCTGGGTAAGATTGGGGCTGTCATCTCGGAGCGAGCTGAATAAGCAGGGGATGGCCAGTTGTGATTAAAGTTCCCCATAATATAAAGTTCACCCGACGAGGCTAGGGAGGATAGGTGGTTTAGAAGGCTGGTGACTGTTACAGTCAGGGTGCCAGGAGCAGCCAGTACATACCAGCAACATAGATAGGAGTGAGAAGGAGGGACAATTTGAGCATGAGCAGTTGAGGCTTTGGGCTCTGATTTAGTGAGTGTGATGAAAAATGTAAGTCAGAGTTGGTGTGAATAGCAACTCCTCCGCCTCGGGTGGGTCGGTCTTGCTGAGTGATATTGAATCCTGGGATCGATGGTTGAGTCATTGATGTTAGGGTTTAGCCAGGTCTCCAAAATGATGATTATGTCAGGGGGCATGTTGGGCGGCTGGGAACCTGGAGCAGATCGGACTTGGGGTCTAGGCTTCAAATGTTTAGGTGGAGTATCGTGGGCCCAGGGGAGGGAACAACCCTGAGTAGCAGTGGTGGCCTTAGCCGAGGGGTTGACCACTGAGTTAGAAGAAGAGGGGCTGGTGCTGAGCCATGGTTTGGGTGTATGTCCCCTGCTGCAAGGAGTAGTGAGGCCAAGAGTTAAATAGTGAGAAGCATGTAATAGCTGTAATATGAGGAAAGCGCCGCTTAAAAGATGCTTTAGGGCGGAAAGCTTGGGGAAGAGTGGGAGATA
The DNA here is from genome assembly GCA_016271365.2 of Neoceratodus forsteri. Lineage (NCBI taxonomy): Eukaryota > Metazoa > Chordata > Ceratodontiformes > Ceratodontidae > Neoceratodus > Neoceratodus forsteri. The sequence goes on along the minus strand of CM057453.1, from coordinate 1,300,718,727 downwards.
ACTAGGTGGAGGGTTGACTAAAGGTGGGCGTAGGAGTAAAGTGAGGGGTGGGGCTCATAGGATAGAAAGACCAGGTGGTGCCTGGTAGAGAATAAAGTGGCAGTGAGGGAGCATGGATAGGATGAGTTAATTCAGTTGTAGGGGGGTGGAAAGGGTAACAACTTGTGGAGTTGTTGGGGAGATATGCAGAGTATGAAGGAGGAGATTAGGAGTAGAGTCAAAGCTGTTAGTGCCATAGCTGATAACACACAGGAGGCAATGAAACGAAAAGTGCCCTTGGTTCAGTGGGATAGAAGAGAGCAGCACAAGGACCACTAGAAAGTCAGCTATAGGGAGGACGGCAAGCAGGAGATATGGTACTGGCAACAGTAATGGTAGAGCAGGTTTAGGAGGCGGGCAAGTAGAGTATTTAATAGAAGGTGTGGGAGGGGTGGTGGGGTGGGACAAAAACAGACTGGTACTCTTATTTCTTTGTTCAAATTGGGACCTCTAAAAACAGTCCTGCAGTAGGGCTCCAAAAGCCATAAGACAGCTTAGCTATGCACGATCTGACAAGGAGCACCATTTGGAACCTTAGAGCTAACCACCAGTCCAATCAGGAGCCGCTAAGTCAGCAGGTGCACCAATCAGGGAGCCACTGAAAGCTGTCCTACTCCAGGAGTTCTGGCAGTATACATATTAAGCTCCCTAGTCTCTCTTCATATGACTTCTGGTGCAGTAGGGGCACAGGGGCAGAGGTTGAGGCGCAGCCACCCTTGCATAAAAGAAAAGAAAAAATAAGTTCCCCAGCACCCTTTGCTGTGTGCTGGGAGTGTACATCACTGAAATTGATTTTCATGATGTACACTTGCCCTAATGGTGATCGCTTCTTTCCACAATTGCCGCTATCATTACGGATCCCTCCCCACATCTTACGGTAAATCCACATTCTGTTGTTGTGCCCCTTTACTCCGGAATAAGTTGCAAAATGCCCATTGGGGTGGGTGAAAACCTCATTTTGATCATTCGGTTGAATATTTGTAATGGGCACACCAGATATTCACAGTTTCAATATTCAGCTTATTATTCACGTCAGGGAAAATAAAAATAAACAGTCCCACACATCTTCCCAGCCCAATCATCTTAAAACAACCCTCTGTCCTCCTCACACCTTCTGCAAGGAGTCCTCCCACCCTCCTCCTTTACCAGCACCCACAATTTGAAGGTATAGACAGAAAACTCCCACAATGGGCAACCGCATAGCCCACCCACCTCCTATGGCCGCCATCTCCTCCTGCCATACTTGTCTTTGTTCTGTAGTAAATCAAACAATCCCCCCCATCCCCAACCTGGCAGCATCAACCAAGTCCCACTCTCCTCTCCTCAATGCACCCCACATTTCATATATAGTTATAAAACTGAAGCCCCCCAGCACAAGAAGGCAACTGGCACAGCCCGCTCTCCTCCACGGGTTGGCTGCCTCTGGCATGAAGTTAGTTTGCGTCTGTATCTTGCCACCCACCACCACCAAAAGAGGCTGAAAATAGAGATAATTGCCATGCCCTTCTTTCCCAGTCAACAAAAACTAAATAAATAATAAAATAAATAAACAAATAAATAAGATACAAACTTCTTTTGATCCCCCATGATCTCCCTATCCTCCTGGTAAATGATTTCACTGCTCCAGTGGGGTTTAGAACCTTCAGTTTCAAAGCTAGCTGGTTGTGCTCCCCTATGAAAAGCATGTGCATGGGGATTAGACCTATCTGTTCACTTGCCCATACATCACCTGCAATGAAAGAGGATAAAGTCATACCATACTATAAGTTTTTAGACCTCCTTCCAACTGCTGAACATTTCTCTGACACTCCAGAGGTTTTAACACTGGGTGCCACAACAGTTTGACAAACTAGTGGCAGGTCCAGGTGCTTCTGAAAATCCACACAAAGAGACATACAAGAGACAGCACTCCACCTGCAAACGTGGAAGTGAAGTTCATGACTGGAATGGACTTGTGAGGTGACATTTTTTTCATTTATGGCACTTTATAATATAAAAGTTGAGAACAATTTCGAATACAGCCTTTTGACTCCATATCCTTAGCTCTGGGTGCATTTTTATTTTATTTTTTTGCATTATTTATTGTATACATGTAACCCCCTGTTACCTGGGGTTACTAGAATCCCAGTAAGACCTAGTGGTAGGCAGGAATGGCAGCTTGTGAAACTCCAGTTAAATGGATTTCACACTGTCTCATTTGTTCTCAGTCTCAGCTGAGACTGAGGGAATGACATCATTTAGAACTGTCAATGTTGCATAAGCCACACTGGACTGTTGCAGTTGGAGGTAAGAGTAGAATGTTGGGGAATTTGAAGAGAGTCTGTAGAGTTCAGTAGAGTGTGTGCAGTCTGAAAGAGGTGCTCTGCTGTAAGCAGGCCCTCAGAGCTCTAAGCTCTGACAAACAGCTATTATTCTGGTATAGGTGTGTGTTCTCACCTGAAGAGAACACAAGAACTGCATATTGAAGTGGTGGAGCCGCTTTCAATGGTTTGGGACCCCATCCCTCGGGGATGGGGTAGATATCAGCCTGCTTCCAGGAGCAACCCCTTGGTCCGGCTAAGGAAAAGAAGCTGCCTGTTTAAGTTCGTGCTGTGGCACCAGAAGTTCTGGACGAGATTCCTTGAGGAGGAAACGCCTGTGGGGCACCTGCAACTGAAGGGTGAGTTCGCTCTGCTAAAGGGACGATGTGTTTCACCTGCATCAAGATGAAACTAAAGGGACTGATACTGTGGGGTCAGGAAAATACAGCCAAGTACAGCTTGGAAGGTGTGGGGATTGGACTGCTTAACTCTGTAGGGGGTCTAGAGCAATGAACAAAGCCACTTTTAATTATTTTCAAGTCCAGCACAAATGGGATGTAAGACAGTAGATTGAATGTGAAATACTTTTAAAAAGAATCACACAGCAAAGTGTTTTAAAGGATGAGGTGTTACAGTCCAGAGAAATGGCCAGGTATGAATTATGGGAGCGAGAGGTGGGAGACCCCCATCAGTAGTAACCAAATTCACCTCTACGGATTTGCTCTGGGACACCTGTTGCTTTCTCTCAGGTACTTGGCCAGTGCCTGAGGAAAGTACCCAGACGGGATTGATGAGGAAGATTCCTTATGGAGCAGAAGTGCTCATTGGTGGTTTAGGGAGCCACCAGTAAATGTTTCCATGCCATATGGAAAGTATCCAAGTGTCTGGCAAGGGAGTCGAGCCAGGAAAACCCAGAGCAGCATACAAATTTGAGCTGTGTGCCCAGTGTGTTTCAAAGCCTGAGGGCTACAGTGATGAGGATGTGTTCTGGTCTCCTTAAATCTGCATTATCAGGAGTGTAGCCCAGTGGGGGTCCATCTATGCTTTGTTTATTCTGTTGGATGTGAATAAAAGCCACACTTTAGAATCCACTTCTGGTATTGGACACTACAGTTATTGCTTCCTTTGTATGTAGTTACTTGGGTGTCCCTGTGCAGAGTAGTCAAACCTAGCCAATGTGCGAGTGACATATTCCTCCCAGACCCAGCCTGCCAGGTAGAGCTGCCAGATAGAAACGAGCATACCTGGGTGGGGGTTACATACACACCTCAGCATTTCCTGGTGTGCCCCTGCTCCACATATGTGGGGGCCTGCTTTTGTAGAATTTGGTTTTGTGGTAGTGCCTTTCATCAATACACTATCACAAAAATATTTACAAAGCAATGAGTTAGATACTGGTAGTACATGAAATGCTTGCATATTGCACCAGAACTTGTGTTATTAAGACAGGAAATGTTGGTTGGCTATCCAGACAGATACAGCAGTATCCCATTACTCTTTTGAAAGTGCCATGTGATCATAATCTTCCATCTGGCAGCCACCAGAGATGGGTAGAAAGATTCACTTTAACATCCCTTCCAAAGAATGAAACCTCCAGCAGTGCAGCAACGCTCTAGTATAGATATGCAGTGTCAGTGGGAATTAGCCCAACTGCCTTGTGTGGTACTGGAACCTACAACCATCCAGTCTTTGTGGCCCAGACGAGAGTGCTATGGACAGAGCCACTGATGCTGGGAAGGCAATTCTATTTGGGTTTGTTAAGTGAGGTCAAAATGAATTCAGCGCCTGCAAAATTTGAAGGATTGCTACAAAAATGTATGCCTTCCATTTTCCCTACAGATTATGTAATTTAGGTCTCCTACAGTAGTATGCACCTGCACATTAATATTGATTGGATAATTCCTCCTCCTCCTCCATGTTCATTCTATCCAGGGCCTCTTTTGAATAAAGATGTATCATCCTGCCCAGCCCTACACAAGGATTTCCATACTGTTAATCATTATGCTTTGCACTGGATCTGGTGTTTCTGAGTACATGTGTGACTGGGAGGAAAACATATAGAAAATATTATCAATCAAATTGGATGCTCAGGTTTGTATTAGTTAGGAGGACTGCAGAGAATACCAGCTACACTCTGTAGGGGCATGGGGTCATAATGTTGCAGACAAGTCGCGCACCACTAAATGCTACAGTCAAAACAGCGACTTGCCAAAAATGGTCAGTGAAAACACTGAACACACAACAAATGAGCACACCCCATTAATGGCAATGGGACTTTATCTCTTTTGTGAGGAGCTATGCCCCCGCACCCTCCAATATGGGGCTCCACCCCCACCCCTGGATTTTAAATAACCAACTCCGGGTGGGAGGGACTTTGGGGATGGGTTTAAGTTGGAAAGGGGCACATTATTTTTTGTAAAAATTATTTTGCAACACCAGGAGACCTGGGAGGAACCGAACTGCAGTTCCAGGGTCTCCTTTACTGCTGGGATGGTGCCTTAGCCACTCCACCATGGACTTGGCTCAGCCAGACCCAGCAGCACAGCATTCTTCATCCTTTCATCTACTTCCTGGTTAGTGACAGGTTGTAATTCCCTACAGCTGTTGGTAATTAAGCATGCAAATGTTTCCACACTTTGCACAGCGGTTTTTGTAGCTCTTGCTATTCCGGCACAGCCTGTTAGTGATTTCTCCACCTACCAGATGAAAATTCACCTGGAAGTGTCTCCTTTGCTTTTCCAAAACTCTGGGGATCTTAGCTAAGTGCTTAGGCACAGTGAAAGTGACTTGCTAGAAGCATTGCAGGATCGTCCATAACTCACACATATATATTCTGGACATGCCCAAAGATAAAGCCCATCTGGCAGCAGGTACAGGCAGCTATTTTAACATATTTAGATTCCACCTTCCTACTGACTTCAGAGTTGGTCCTCTTGTACAAGATACCACAAATTGTATGTAAATCTCGAACAGAAAGATTAACTCATTTTAGTCTTTTAGCTGCTAAAAAGCAATTGCTAAGAACTGACTTACTCCAACCACTCTTCAGTTAATGCATGGCAAGGAATCTTTTAATTGCCACATACAGAATGGAGAAATTACAACTGGGTTAGGACACACGACCCCTAAACTCCAAAACATCTGGAACAAGTGGCTGCTCTTCATGCTAAATGACAGAACATATTTCATCCCTTGAAGTGGACCCTAACAATTGTGGTACTACCATTATCATAAATCACTGGTGGGGATGGAACAGAAAAAATCCTAAGAACACTAAGCTGATATAGGGTATTCCTGCCTGCTGTCCTCATTCCTACCCCACATCCTTCTTCAGACAGTCTTGCTACTCTACAATGATAATGCAGATGTTATTTTTCTTTACATGTTTGATGTGCTTTGCCAATGTAATGCAGTTGGAACACACTTCTGTTCCAATTAAGTGATGATGATAATACTATGAGACTATTCCTTACTTAAATACCAAAGATAAGGCTAGACGTCCTATGTATAATCACATTTATGCATTATTTGTATAACTCTTTTGAGTTTTTCTGAATTCTTTGCATAATGATGTGTAAAGACTTTATACAGATGGCCCTGTGGCGTTGAGGGTGAAGCACTAGACACCATACCTGGCTCCATACTGGCGACCAATGTTCAGGAATGAGCAAGAGGTGCCAGGGTCAGCCGGGGATTGAGAATCTGAGTGACTGCTCTCCTCTCCTGGGGAGGGAGGACTGCCAACGTGACCAAATGACTGCCACGAGGTGGAGGTCTGGTGACAGTATGGGTCAAGAGTGGTAGAATGTGGATGGTGTTGCAGGACTCCGAGTGTGCACATGCCTCCACATGCACACATTGACCGATGCACCCCAGCATGCAGAAAGGGTGAAAGCAGAAGGAAATGGTGGCAGGGCTGGTGTACATGATGCCCTGCCACCGATATCTCATCCACCTCCTACAGGATGCCAGGAGGCTGAACTGGATCTGTGCTTTGGGAGGGAATGGCCCTCCCTCCCTGACCTCAATGTGGTGGGAAATCCATGGTGGTATCTGGCTGCCTGGTAAGTCCTGGGAGGAAGGGAGATGGTGGAGGTTGGCAGGGCAGTGCAGATGGGAGCTCAACCTGTCCCAGCCACAAGGAGGATAAAATTCAATATGGAAAAATAAAGTCTTTATAAGGTGAAATGTTCAATAAAAATTGAAAGTTAAAATATATATATAATAAATCAGCAACATGGTTTCAGTCAGTCAGTGTGCAGAACCTCTGCACCTCTTATCATGCATACAGTGTGCTCTTGTGCTGGAGGATTAGGAGGAGCACTCCAGTTCAGTGATATTAGGGCATCTGAGGGTGTCTCTTATGGTATAAGAGACTCCTCTTGTTAGGTTTGGACACACAGAACTACTCAACTTTGCCTTGCAGTCCTCTCACCCAAGCCCCAAGCTCAGAGTTTCTTATACAAGAAAAAGACACCCGCATATGCCCTATGAACATAAAAGCAATCTGGCCCAACAGGGACTCCTTCCACCAAGACTTGGGCCACCAAACTCATTTCACTTGTGGCCATGGATAGGATTCAAACCCAGATCCCCAGCCAAGAAAGACAAATGCCTTCATTATCAGTGCCTCAGTACTGAAGCATTCTCATTACCCAGGCAAGGCAGAAGCAGGAAACTACAGACCTGTTAGTTTAACCTCAGTGGTAGGGAAATGATGGAATCACTTCTGAAGGAAAGACTTGAGTATCTAGAGGCCAGAGGGCACAGGACCCAAGGCAGCATGGATTCACAGTGGGAAGGTCATGCCAGACAAATCTGATAGATTTCTTTGACTGGGTGACCAAAGTAGTAGATCAGGGAGGGGCTGTGGACATGGCCTACCTAGACTTTAGCAAGGCATTTGACACAGTCCCACACAAAAGATTAATATACAAGTTAGCCAGCCTGGGAGTGGGTCCCAAGATGACAGCCTGGGTAAAGAATTGGCTGGAGAATAGAACACAGTGAGAAATAGTAAATGGAGTCCACTCGAAGAAGGGGGTTACTAGTGGGGTACAGCAGGGTTCAGTATTAGGACCGGTCCTCTTCAATGTCTTTATAAGTGACATTGCAGACGGACTGGAAGGAAAAGTATGTCTCTTTGCAGAAGACACAAAGATCTGCAACAGAGTTGATGCACAAGGTGGGGTGGAAAGGATGAGAAGGGACTTGCAAGGTTAGAGGAATGGTCAAATGTATGGCAGCTTAGATTCAATGCTAAGAAGCACAAGGTAATGCACCTAGGAAAAAAACCAGGGAAGAGTACACAATGAGGTGAGATACTAATAATAACAAAAATGGAAAGGGACCTGGGGTAGTCATATCAGATGACCTAAAGGTGGGCAAGCAATGTGAGAGGGCAACAAGGAGGGCTGGGGATACTGGGATGCATAGGAGAGGCATCACCAGTAGAAAACAGGAAGTTATTATCCCTCTGTACAGACAGCTGGTGAGACCCCATCTGGAGTACTGCGTGCAGTTCTGGAGACCAATCTCCAAGAAGACATAGACAGGATGGAAGCTGTCCAGAGGAGGCAACTAAAATGGTGCAGGGTCTGCACCAGAAGACATATGAAGAGAGACTTAAGGAGCTTAATATGTATAGCCTCGAGGAAAGGAGGAGAGGGGGACATGATAGAAACTTTCCAAGTACCTCAAGGGAATCAACAAAGTCCAAGAGGTAGCATCTTTCAAAAAAAGGTGTGGAAGAACAAGGGGCACAATTTGAAGATGGGGGTGGGAGGTAGCGGCTCAGAGGTAATTTAAGGAGTGTTTTTCACAGAGGGTTGTGGATGCATGGAACAGCCTTCCGGAGGAAAGTTGTGGAGTCAAAACAGTGTGGAATTCAAGCATGCATGTGACAGTCATAAGGCAATTCTAGGGGTGGGGGAGTAGGAAGAAGTAGGCTGCTGGTTAACTAGGATCTGCAGCTTATCCAGTAGGTAGGGAAATGGGCAGACTGGGTGGGCCAAGGTCCTTATCTGCCGGGCCAAATTCTATGTTTCTATGTAACTATATATAAGTACAGGTACTGTTTAGCTCTCCAGCTTGACTTTTAGAGACTTCTGCAGCCATGCCAGTCTCTCCAGATGTAAGGAAGACACGTGGTGGCCATTACTTCAATGGTTGTTCAGCAGGGTTGTGCACCAAGAGGTCCTTCCTGCATAAACTGACCTGAATGCCTCTGCAGCCTATTAAGTCACCACTAGCTTAATGTTTCATAACCCAAATACCCTCCCAAACCAAGGTCCAGATCAACTATCCTCAGGCAGCAGAAAAAGCTTGCCATGCATCAGTGAAAAGCCGTACTGATATTTAAATAACAACAAACAAATATAAAATCAACTAACATCCAGAATTGGATGGAGATAATATTATCCAACTAAAAATCAGAGCAAAATATATTCTGCTTGTTCAATGGTGGTTGAGAGGTGTGAGCTGGAAGTCAGTACTGAAGAGGTTAAATGTACGATTTTTTTATGACCTATATTAGACTTCATACAAGTAAAGCATCTCCATTTTGGTCATTGTCAGAAAACCTTTCAAAATGTTGAAAACCGTGTTCCCTTTGTGTTAGTGAGGAAGTTTTTTATAGCACCAGTGCATCATTTTCAATCAGCGCTATATTCAGCTTTATTTTCTGCAGCAACATGAGAGGTGAAACTTCTCACAATTGCATCTTCAGCAGAGAGTACTGCTAGGGGAGCATCAAGGCACCAGTATGATATCTCATCTTCGACAGCAGCAGATCTTATAAATAATCAACAAACAATCTGTTGTGTTATACACCCCATGTGGCACAGTATGGCATTCTAAAAGCAAAAAGGAAGCATGAGAAACTCTAATGCTATTTTCCTGTTATAACAGTTCAATTCTGGACTAGGTGGGTGTGGAGGAGAGGCCATGGAAGTGTATGAATGACTGATGGAATACAGATGCCTTTAGTAATTATCTGTCAACATTTATCACACACACATGTACAGTCCCACGTACAGCTGAGGAAGAAGCAGCCCTGGGCCAGTGAAAATGACATAGAGCAAGATCCATCTAGAAGAGACTGGGAAGGAGACAACTGCTGGAACCGATAAGCCTATCCTGGGAAACAGAGGCACTCCCAAACAATGGATGCAGAGCAGTGGTCATCCGTCCTTCCCTTGAGAAAACTATCAGAAACAGCTAATGAGCTATGGCCACTAAATGCACCCCTCACTCCTGATCATACTGGTGTTACTCAGAAAATTTTGTTTTCACAAAGCCTGATATATTTAGTTTTCTAAGTCTCTTGTCAGTTCACACAGTGCCTCACAATTGAACTATTTTTTTTGTTAACAGAGCCACAATTTTATGTTTGCCTCAGATTAGTTTTTCAGAATTGATAGGCTCAACAGACATGTTTCACCATCTTATAAGGACACTGCAACCATGATGACAAATGTTATCGGCAGCCTGAAGATTGTAATATTTCTAATATTATTTTCTATAAATGAAACTGAGCTTCTGTGTGTCTCTGACAATAACACTGTATTTAACCAGATCTGTCAACTGCTCTGACTCTCAGACTTGCAGTACAGGCATAGCTATCAGTGACACAAATCATAACGCCCCAGAATCCCGTTTCCTTTTGGAAAGTAATGCCCACGTTTTACACTGTCTGTTTGAATCTGTATCAGTATTTATTGTCTGCCTTTAATTAACTATTTGGATTAAATAAGGAAAGCTCAACTGGTACCTCTTGCAGCCACAGTTATCATATTTTGCAGTATCAAAGAGACACAACTACAGAATGACTAAAGCATTATCTCCAAGAAGAAATATTTTCAAAATTACTTACAACAAATCTTCAAAAATTCTATCTGTTCATCAGAACTGAAATCCCTTAGTGCTCACTACTGCCACATCATCAGAATATTTAATTTGGGAAAGCACAATGAATAATGCATATTTTTCAGCATGTGTACTTTTTGAGAATACTAAATTTAGAGTCTGACCTGCCTGTGCAGAATTTAACAGTGTGAATCTTGTAAAATTAATTGTTGTTTTGGACATCAGTAGGGGAAGGTTCTAGTAACCTAAGGTGTTCAGTTCTGTTCAGTCTTCTTTGGTTTAAAATAATGAATGATGATGTCGAGAATTGCCGTGTCTGTCACTGAACTAATATGTCAATGCTTGATACATACCACAAACAGGGAACTCAGGTTGTAAACTTATTATTACATCCTGATATGCAGTAAGGAAATTGATGCTCCAGTGAGATTTAAGGCATGTTTACACTGTTATTTTGCAGTACATCAACCCCTGCACATGGGCTGATATACTGCAAAGTTGGTAGTGTGGACACTCACTGTACTGTGCTAGGAGTGCTTTGTATCCATTTTCTGCACTGGTGCAGGAGTGGGTACATTTATCTGAAGTGTATTGTGGCAGGTGTAAATGTGCTGCAACGCTCACTCCGATAAAAGCAAGCCATCCCAGACTCTCTACTGCTGCAAACCAGACCAGAAGTCCATCTCTGGCACAACCTGCATGGGCATGAAGGAGGGCTGTGTGAATGGTGAATTGGCCTGGCGGAGGAGATCGCAGCAAGATTGGGCAACACAAATGTTATATTGCTGCAGCCATGTGAACATGGCTTTAGATACCTGATTCAGTTACAAAGACTGCTTCAACACTCAGGGCATGTTGTAGTTATAAGAGCAACCAGGACATAGCCTGAAGGCCAGTGACTTTATTTTATTGCAGTCCCTTAAGTAGCTGAAATGGCACAGCTCATTTCTGTTTACTCTTCCTTCTCCAGTTTCCACATGAAACAGTCTGTATGGTGCCTTTGTGTTTTATTCATGCAAGGAAGGAACACCTGAGAAGGACAGTATTATGGAAATACAAGCCTATATAATGTTTGAATTATTTGTTTCACCATAAAGTACTTTGAAAAGAAAAGTTGTACTGCAGAAATATTTCCCTTGACATTAATGATTTTCACTCTGTGTGGGGATGAATACGTACAGCTTGTCAGGTTAAAACAAGAGACCCAGTGCACCCCAAAAAAAAATGGCAAGTCATTATATTATTATTATGACAGGAGGTCATGGAAAAGGTAAGAAGGAAAAGAGCTGCCTTTAGAAGGTACAAAGAAAACAGGGAGGGGAAGGACAGGAGGAGCAATTTAAATCAAAGGAGGTGACTGGGCAGTAAGGGGAGCACAGGCATCTACGGAGCTCAGGCTGGCACAAGGCATTAAGAAGGGGAGAAGGACTTCTTTAGGTACATCAGTGAGAAAAGGAGCTGTAAGGACCACATAGTAAGGATTAGAAAGGAGGGGTTGGGTGGAAGCAGGGTGTGATAAGGCAGAAGCACTAAATGATTGCTTCTGCTCAATATTTACTAAGGAGCAGAGGAGGTGACACCAAGGGGAGGAACAGCAGAAACAGGGGAGGAGGTGATAGATGGGAAATCATGGAGGGCAGAGTTCGGGAGGGTTTGAAGGCACTGAGGGTGGACAGGTGCCAGACCCAGATGGCATCCACCCCAGGGTACTGAAGGAGTTGGCAGAGGTCATGCGGGACCTTTGCAGACCTATTTAATGCCTCACTACACTCGGGGTGTGTACCTCAGGACTGGAGGATGGCTCATTGGTGCTCCTCCACAAGAGTGGGCCCAAGGATGAACAGGAACTACAGACCAGTGAGCCTCACATCCATTGTGGGTAAGCTAATGGAGACTATCCTGAAGGAGAGGCTGGTGGCCCTCCTAGAGGCCAAAGGACTACAGGACAGCAGACAGCATGGCTTCATATGTGGCAGATCCTGCCAACCAACCTGGTGGAGTTCTATGACTGGTAACTAAGCAACTGGACGAGGCCATGCGGTGGATGTCCTGTGTCTGGACTTCAGTGGGCATTAGGCTCGGTGCCACATGGAGGCTGGGAAGTAAGTTAGAAGGCACAGGGGCAGGTGCAAAGCTAGTGAGATGGGTGGGGAACTGACTTCAGGGAAGGCAACAGAGGGTGGTGGTGGGTGGGAGCACTCACACCCAAGGGTAGTGACAGCGGTGTTCCACAGGGTTGATGTTGGGACCAGAGTTGTTTGGGATATTCATTGCAGACATATCATTGGACATCAGGAGCAAGATCAGTCTGTTTGCTGATGATACCAAGGTAGGAGTGGTGGTGGACAACCTAGGGGATGGCAGGGGTTGCAGGATGATCTGAAAAGCTTGACACCTGGCAACTGGGGTTTAATGCCAAAAGTACAAGGTGCTGCATTTTGGGATGAAGAACCAAGGAGGAGTTGCCAGCTGGGGGAAGTGAAGCTAGCCCAGACAGAGGAGGAGAAGGATCTGGGGTGCTCATTACAGGGTCAATGAACAACTCGGCACAATGTAGGAAGGCAGCTGCAAAGGCCAACAAAATGCTGGGTTGCATTGCAAGGGGTATATCCTTGAGGAGGGAGGAGGTGATTCTGCCACTGTATAGGTCATTGGTTGACTGCACCTGAGTACTGCGCAGTACTGGTGCCTGTATCTGAAGAGGACATCAAGCACTGGAGGGTGCAGTGCAGGGTGACAAAGATGATCAAGGGCTGGGGACTTATCATACAGAGAGGAGGCTGAGGGAATTGAACATGTGCTCGCTGGAGGAGAGGAGGGACGGGGACATGATTGAAACTTTTAAGTACATGAAAGGAATAAACAAGACAGGTACAGAGGGACTGTTCAAAGTAAGGGAGGGAGGGACACCAGGGCCATGATATGAGACTGGAGGGAGGAGGAAGGTTCAGGAGGGAGATGAGGATACACTATTTTACAGAGAGGGTAGTAGCTGGGTGGAATGCGCTACCTGCAGAAGTGGTATCCAGTAGAACAGTGGACTGCTTCAAAAGGAGATGGGACAGGACAAGGGAGGGTCAATGTGGGGAAGCATGGAAGGAGGGACAGCTGCAGAATAAGGGTGCTAGCTGCACATTCGAGCAGACTTGATAGACCTCTAGGCCTTTATCTGCTGGCAAATTTCTTATGTTCGTATGTTTGTATTATTAGTATGTGTTTTCCGCCTCAAATGGCTACCTACTTATTACATTTGAAATGGGAGAAGGGGTCTCTTAGTGTTCATTTCAGAGCTCTGATGTAAAGCGTCAAGCTCAGCCAGCAGTCATCAAGGCGGACCTCCCATCAGCTGAGGCTCTATTCTAAAGACAACTGCCAGGGTTGACTTCCTTTTAAAATGTGGTGCACTGCCTGATTAGCTCACTTTAAATAAGATGCAATCCCCAGCCGATGTATTGGTGGTGGTGGGAGCCAGCTAATGGAGACAATCCATATACTCCCAAACATAAAAAATCCAGAATTAGCAGCTCAGCCGTGCATTTTCACAAACTTTAGATTGCTTTTGTCATTGGTATGCAATCCATTGTGGCACAAATAAGTTAAAACAAGAGACCCAGTGCACACTCTTCCACCACCCCAAAAAAAATTGGCAAATCATTAAAATTATTAAAATGTGTTTTCTGCCTCACATGGCTACTCACTTATTTCATCCCACAGGAGTGGGTGTCTCTTAGTGTTCAATTTTGTCTGACCATTGGTCACCAGACCAGACAATGCACACTGTCCAGATGGGTTAAATGTTCTACTTAAAATGGTTTCTCCATTGCTTGAACCCCATGCCCTCCCCACTGTGAATAATTCCACCACCCAGTGTTAGCTAGCTTGCTTTAAAAAGCAATCAGCTTCAGTTACTAGTTACTCTCAAATAAATATAATCAATTACAATGAGATATTACTTTTGCATAAAAAGTACTAAGTAGCTATAACACCTATTACTTTTCTATTAATTTCGATTACTCTTTAATTGCTGTTAGATTGAGAGCCTAGCTTCTGTTTTCTCTGTTTGCAGTCTATAGCTAGCAGTGGAACCAGCGAACCAGAGGTAGCTATCTCTGCAAGCACTGTGCAAAAGATGGAGATTAGTGCCCAAGAGGTGGATGGGCAGAAAGAGGCAAAATTCAGCAGAAGGGCAGACAGCAAGGAGAACCAGGGATAAAGGACAACCAAGGAAAGGGCTGGAGTAGAACAGAGGAACAGTCTAGGGAGGTCAAATCATGCAAAGCCATGTGCAAATGTCAGGAGCCTTAGCAACAAGATGGAAGATCTGGAGGCTGTCATGGTGCAGTCAGACCTGGACATTGTGGCCATCACTGAAACCTGGTGTAATGATAACCATGACTGGAGATGGCCATACCTGGCTACAACATATTCAGAAGAGACAGAGCAGGCAGGAAGGAGGAGGAGGAGTGGCACTGTATGTGAAAAATGACATAAGGCCACAGAGATCCAGGAGGAACAAAATGGGGAGAGATACTGTGGGTTAAGCTGGAAAGGAAAATGGGGATAGCCCGCACAGGTGTGGTCTATAGACCACCAGCCCAGGAGGAAGAAACAGATAGGGAGTTGATGCTAGCCATCCAAAGGATGGCAGACAAGGGTGAGGTAGTACTGGTTGGAGATTTCAATATCCAGACCTGGACTGGAGCATCACAGCAGCATCAACTAGAAGAATTTATCCTGGACTCCTTCAGGTGCCTTCCTCAAGCAACTGGTCATGGAACCAAATCGGCAGAAGGCAATACTGGACCTTGTGCTCACAAACAGGGACAGTGTGATGGGGGTAACAGTGGGGAGCACCTGGGGAACAGTGACCACCAGTCATTGTGGTTTGAAATCACAGAAAGAGCAGAACCAAACCACACAAAAACACGTATCCTGGATTTTAGGGGACAGACTTTGGGAAAATGGGAGATACTTGAAAGAGGCATTAAGGGAATGGGACAGGAATCAGGGGTTGAGGAACAGTGGGCAGTATTTAAAATGGGGATTACAAGTACAACAGAATTATGTATTAAGCAGGTTAGCAAGAGGAAAAGGAAGAGGAGACCCTTATGGTTTCCAAGAGGTAGCAAAGAAAGTGAAAGCCAAAAGATTGCATTCAGGCAATAGAAAAGACACAGGCAGAAGGGATATGGAGAAGTACCAGGAGAAGCAAAGGGAGGCAGGGAGGTCAGTAAGGAAGCCAAAGCTCAGACAGAAGAACACATTACAAAATCAGTGAGTAGAGGACAAAACCTTTTACAGGTACATAAGTGAAAAAAGAAAGACAAAGGGAGGATAGTGAGACTGAAGGGGAGGATGAGGGCCACCTGGAGGATGACAACAGTAAAGCTGACATATTGAACAGTATTTCTGCTCAGTCTTTACTGAGGAAGAGGAGGGTAATGGGTCTGAAGGAGTACAAGGGGTGAGAATGGTGCAGAAATGGACACAAGTCCCTTTACGACGAAAGGGTCCTGAAGGAACTGGAAGTAATGAGAGTTGATAAAGCAATGGGGCCAGATGGGGTGCACCCAAGGGTCCTTAAGAACTAAGAGGGTGGTGGCTGAACCTCTGGCTATCCTGTTTAGCGATCACTGGAAACAGGAGGTACCCAAAGACTGGAGGACAGCAGATGTAGTCCCCTTATACAAAGTGGGAACAAAGAGGAAGCAAGGGAACTACAGACCAGTCAGCCTCACCTTGGTAGTGGGAAGATCATGGAAGGACTACTGAAGGAGAGATTGGTGGAACATCTGGTTGTCAATGGACTACAGGACCCAAGGCAGCATGGTTTCACCAGGGGAGGTCATGTCAGACCAACCTCATTGAATTTTTGACTGGGTGACTAGGGAGGTGGATCAGGGAGGGCAGTGGACATGGCCTATCTGGACTTCAGCACCTTTGACACTGTGCCACGTAGAAGACTATTACACAAACTGGGAATATGGGTGTGGGCAGGACAGTGTGTGGTGGGTAGGTAACTGGCTGGGTGGCAGGACACAGGGTGGTGGTAAATGGCTGTCACTCCACAGAGGGAAGAGTGACCAGTGGGGTACCACAAGGATCAGTGCTGGGACCAGTCCTTTTCAACATCTTCATCAGTGACATTGCTAGGACCTAGAAGGCAGAATTTCACTGTTAGCTGATGACACAAAGCTCCGTAACAGAGTAGACACACAGAGGTGTAGACAGAATGAGAAGGGACCTGCAGAAACTTGAAGAATGGTCAGGGGTTTGGCAGTTGAAATTCAATGCAAAGAAGTGCAAGATAATGCATATGGGGCACAAAAACCCTGGCACAATATATCAGTTGGGAGGTGAGGATATAGCATGCACCAAGCAGGAATGGGATCTTGGGGTTATCATCTCTGATGACCTCAAGGTAGGGAAACAGTGTGACAAGACAGCAGGTAAAGCAAACAGGATGCTGAGATGCATAGGCAGGGCATCACCAGCAGGAAAAGGGAGATCATAATTCCACTATACAAGACACTAGTGAGGCCCCACCTGGAGTACAGTGTACAGTTCTGGAGACCGTGCCTCACGTAAGGACATAGACAGGGTAGAGAAGGTTCAGAGGAGGGCAACAAAGATGGTGCATGCATTGCATCACAAGTCCTATGAAGATAGGTTGAAGGAACTGAACATGTACTCCCTGGAGGAGAGGAGGGAGAGGGGATATGATAGAGACATACAAGTATCTTACAGGGAGGAACAGGGTGCAGGAATACACTATTTTAAGTGAAAAAGATGTTCCAGGACTAGAGGCCATGGGATGAAGTTGGAGGAGTACGATTCAGAGGAAGCGTGAGGAAGAATTTCTTCACAGAGCAGAGTTGGTGGACAAGTGGAACACCCTGCCAGAGGAAGTGGTGGGGGCTGAAACAATCACGGATTTAAGAATGCATGGGATAGACATAAAGGAATTCTGGAGGTCAGGGTGAGGGCAACAGACTTCTAGGAAAACATAAACTGAACTTACAAGCTCAACTGGGCAGACTGGGTGGGCCATAGGCCCTTATCTGCCGACACTGTCTATGTCTATGTATCTATTCTACAATTTGTATTTCGTAATAAAACATGAGGAACTGCTGTTATTGCTTGTATTTTAAACAAGCACAACCAAAGAGGGTTGGCAACATGAATCACTGGGCCACTGCCAGGCACCTGGGCACCAACCAATATAGTATACATTCTCTCACTTTTATTTTACAAACCAAAATGATGATGGCATAGTTTAGTTCAGCACTGTGCAAAGTAAACACACAACACTGTCCCCTGTCACAGGTAAAAATGTAAAGACTGACTTGAACAAAGCAGCAGGCCACTCGCTGCAGCTAGTTAATTACAACTTCATTAAGCGAAAAATACTCAAAATCAGATCAATTATACCACTCAGTCAAGCCCAAATCACACTGCACTTCACATGTATCACTTCTATTTAAAGTTAGACACATTACAAATAGTCCTAGAACATGCATTTGCTCTAGCTCCACATAACAGTGAGTGTAGTAGTTCATTAAACATATGTGAATGCCTTTTTAAGGAAAGAACAGTCAGAACCAGCATTACATGCTAGCAAAGAAATGACTTACACAAGCATGAAACATGGCCAATTATGGCAGCATGATCCAGCGGTTTGCTGGCGTCACAAACAATGTCCAAAACAAGGGTGTTGCTGCACTATTGCTCCAAGCCTTACTAGTTGTTTTTGTTG
The DNA here is from genome assembly GCA_016271365.2 of Neoceratodus forsteri. NCBI lineage: Eukaryota > Metazoa > Chordata > Ceratodontiformes > Ceratodontidae > Neoceratodus > Neoceratodus forsteri. Next base: position 1,300,700,766 of record CM057453.1, on the reverse strand, counting down.
TAGCCACCAGGAGCTGGGGGGTCCTCTAGGCTAGAATTCATTGCATTTGTAACACTTAGCCATGCACTCACGAATGAGAGGGTGCCGACCGATACACTGGACAAACAAACAAACAACCACAAAGCGGTGGCATTCTGCTGAAAATAAATAAAGCAAAAATAGTAAAAGTTACATTACATCCAACCTTTACTGAAGTGAGAACACGGCTTTCACTTTATTTATTTCTCTGCAGAGTGTAGCTTCTTTTGGTTGTTTAGAATCACTACAACTGGCTGCTGTTGTCATTTACATTCTTTTTAATGCTGGTGCTGACTGGGGCTCATCTGTCTCTAACATTTCAGATGTGAGGTGACTCATGCAAGAGTTAGTAGCTTGGCAAAACCAACAGTTCACCCTTCTAGTGTCCCAGATCTGCAATCAAGTGTCCAGCTGCTCTTGTCTTACTTTTTTCTTTTTTCTTTCTTTTATTATATTTTTGACATAAGGACACAGAAGATACATAGACTTTCATGCTGATTACAAGTGCATTTGCACAGTCACGTTTAACAAATAAAAAGGGGTACCTTTGTATGAACAATAAGGATACAATTTATAAATCTCAGGCCTATATTCCCCCATCTTGGAACTATTATTTCTTGTATTCAAGGACAAAGTCCCGCTCTACCGCCATTTGGTGAATGATCCATCTTTGCCATCTAGTTCGAAACTGTTGTTCCTGATCCTTCATTTGAGTTACTAGACTTTCTATTTTGTAAATGATCACCAGTATCCCTCTATATTCCTGTATCCTGGGAACCCTATGAGTCATCAATATCTTGTGATGGCTTTTTGCACCTAGTAGGTAGATCGGGAACAGCGTTCTGGTCCAAGGTGGGGTATGTTCAGGATATATATATATAGTAAAAACAATTCCACTGTGAGATCAACTAACTCCCCTATACACTCTAATATATCTTTTTGTAAATACATCCCAAATGGCTTGAGGATAGGGCATTCCCACATAATGTGGCCTAGATCAGCTAAACACACCCACAACCCTCCAACACTTCCCATAACTCTCCGGGGTATTTAATTAACCTACCAGGTGATCTAAAAATCTGTAGTGGCACTTCCAGGAAAATTCCCTCCACACATTTGCAGAAGTAATCTTTACCACTGCTAGGGCTGAATCCTCCCATTGTTCCCCTGACACTTCAAAGCCAAGGTCCTTATTCCAACTCTGCCTAACGAGTCTGTAGACTCAGAAGTTAAATCCCTCATGATTTTATGCAGAGACCCTAAGGTGATCCCAATGATTCCCCTGAAGTGATCCACATATAACTTATGTAGGGAGGATTGGACATGCAGTCCTAGCCTGGATCACCTACTCCGTAAAATATAATTTCTAACTTGAAACATCACAATGAATCAGGGCTCAGGATGTTGTATTTAAGAGATAACTCTTTGAATGTCAGAATCCCAGTGTACCTAAAAATAGAATATGTGATCCAGACCAAGAGGGCAATTTGGCAAAAGTCAAGTCAGACTTTGACAGAAGAAAAAGTCATCTTCTGAAATAATCTTACGGTATTCATATGTAGAAAGGAAGGCCTTGGATCTCCGGACCCTAAATCATATTTTTAACACCTGTGCCGTTATGCTAGAAAAAGTCCTTCAGGGTAAAGATTACCCTGGGGAGGAAAAGAATATTGTTTTAATATCATGAAGATCATTATTGTGAAACTTCAATGTCTTTCACTGTGCTACATAGCTTTGGGATATCCATAACAAGTGTAAGTGTAGAAAAGCTGCCTCTGCATATAGGTGCAGATCTGGCAAATTGTTCCACCCTGTTTTAAGGATAATTTTAATAAACTCAGCCTTATGCGGGGTCTACTATGTCCCAGATAAAGCCAGAGATCATGGTATCCCAAGATCGGAAAAGAAATGTAGATGGGAAGTGGGGATATTCTGGAATAAGTGCATGGCAGGAGGACATTCAGATGAATTGTTTCTATTCTTTGGAAAAAGTATGTGTTAACATCCCCATCTCTTTAAGTCCTTCTGAATTGTCTTAGTTACTGGTTCATAATTCAATATATCTAGGACTCCCAAATCCAGAAGTATGTGAATTCCAGGTATTTTGTTTTAGTGGATCTCCATTTTAGTGGGAGAGCTTGTTTGAGAGGTAATTATACAAAGCACCATGGTTTTGTAATGTTTAATTTAAATCCTGCTACTTGCTCAACCTGCTTTAATATTTGCCATGCTGCTGGGATTGAATGAGCTGGTGAAAGTAGGGACAAGGAGGTCATCAACAAATAGACTAAGCCTATACTCACTCAGGTGAAATGGTACCCTCTAGGTCTGAGGCTGATCTCAGGGCAGCCACCAGGAGCTCTATGTATATTGTGAAAAGTTGTGGGGATAATGGGCATCCTGTTGGGTTCCCTGGGAAAATGGGAAGGGAGAAAATACCACCATTGATATGGACATAAGCTTTGGGCATCCAATAGATAAGCTTGAGATAGGTGATTAAGGTCTCCAGGAATTGAAACACCCACAGCGTGCTCCTAGAGAAAATTCAAGACACTCTGTCAAAGCGCCTTGTCCATGTCTAAACTAAGAAATGTTTCAGGGATTTTGTCGTTGTTGTACATATTCTATTAATATTAGGTTTTAGCATATTATCTGTCGTGCTTCATTTTTTATGAACCCGTCTGATCTGGATGTATTATTATGGGAGGATGTGTTCCAGTCTCCCGCCCAAATGGCCATATAAAGTTTATAATCATTATTTAATAGGGAAGTAGGATGATGGTTCAATTTTGTTTTATCTGGTTTAGGCATGGCCATAATCACAGCAAAATCCCATGATGGTGGTGTGGGGTCCTTCAACTAGTTCCTAAACAGCGGGTGGAGTCTAGGGAGCAGTTCTGCATGGAAACATTTATACTATTCACTAGAGGGCAATGTGAGGAAGTATTTTTTCACAGAGGTGGATGCATAGAACAGCCTTCCTGAGGAGGTTGTGGGGTCTAAAACTGTGGGAGAATTCAAGAATACATGGGACAGACATAAGGCAATTTTGTGGAGGGTAGGAAGATATAGGCTGTTGGTTAACTAGGACCTGCAGCTTATCCTGTAGGTAGGAAATGGGCAGACTAGGTGGGCCAAATGGTCCTTATCTGCAATTAAAGTCTATGTTTCTAGAGAAGCCGTCTGCCCAGGGCATCGTTAGTGGCCTGGTTCTTAAGGGCAGTGGCAATTTCCTCCCTTGTAATAGGGCCATCAGCCATTGGGCTTGTGTTTCTGATAGGGATGGGAGCTTCAATTGCCCTAAGAAACTTTGTCTCTGCTCGGGGTGGTCTGGTTTTCCTGCTTAAATAAATTGCAATAATAACTTGCAAAGATCTGGCGTATATCATCCTCTAAAAGTGGTACAGACCGTTTGAGGTTTTTAATTTTAAATATTGTGGCAGCTTTTTGGGGCCCGTAATTTATGAGCCAGCCTTCTCATACCTCTTGCCCCTCCTTCATATTCTGATAGTTTCAGGTAGGGCAGAGATTGCTGTATCTGGGTATCAAGTATTCCCTGAAGTGCCGCTTTGTGTCCTGGATTTTATTTGGAGGTCCCTGTCCCCTCCGTATACATTAGTTAGTAGTTTTGGAGAAGAGTCATTAATTCCTATGTTCACCCTCTTGTTTTTCTTTCTATGTGATGTATATGAAATAATCTCTACCCTAATAGTTGTTTTCATGGCATCCCAGCGGATAGCCTTTGAAGTATCTGAAGAAACATTCTCCCGAAAAATTGTTTAAGTCTATCTTCCATTTTTCAACAAAAGTTTTGTCTTTTAAAATTAGAGATTCAGTCTCCAAAGTGTATTTTAGATTGTTTACCTAGCTCAGGTTTTAATAAAATGGGACGGTGATCCGACAGTATTTTGGGATGGATAGTAATATCACAAACCGTAGTTAGATGCTCCAAATTGTGATAAAATAATCCAGCCTGGAATAGGTGTGTAGTCTGCCAGACTGGTAGATGTGCCCCAGTGAGGAGGGAAAAAGCTTCCAGCCAAATATCCGTAAGTCCCAGATGTTCCAACTGTACCTTAAGGTATTTAGCTATATTCTATTGGTGCTGAATTCTCATATTGGAGGAGTCAAAATCGGGTTGCATTATAATGTTGAAGTCACCTTCAAAATCAGTTGACCTTTAAGGTGGTGCAAAATGTCAGCTAAAACATGTCTCAGGACTGGCAGTTTTATTTGGGAGAGGTAAACATTCACTAGGGTCACCTCTCTGAGTATAATCTACCTCGGATAATTACAAAATGTCCTTGCCCATCCCTATGTACCTCCCTCACTTCCATCTGTGTGGTTAATGGTATTAAGATGGCAACCCCTCTTTTCCATCCCCTAGGGTGTGAGGAGGCATAAATCATATCTTCTACCCAAACTACATTTCTGGTGCTCCAGATCAGGAAAATGAGTCTCCTGTAAAGAGGACTCTGCTTTTGCCTCTTGAAGTGTTGCATTAGGCAGACCGCGCTTAATGGGACTGTGGAGTCCATTTATATTTTGAGAATATATTGTAACTGGGTGTGTCATCATTTATTAATCTTAATATACCATAGCTATATTAAATACTAGGGTTAACACCGTCCCTTTTTAATGTCTTGCAGGCTGGGTACATCCAAGAACCATAGGTCCCATCACTCGAGAGCTACAGTAATGCTTCTCATCATCCCAGCACAGCATCCATACATCTTCTGCAAGCAACTCTGTGGCCTCTGCTGAAACAGGTCAAGTGAAAGCCCACCATTGGATGACCAGTGGACCCTCAATTCAGCACTCCTCTTATCTATTAAAGTTTTGTTATTAGACCATGTGTCCTGTCTCCTGTTTCTTTTAACGCTTACTCAAACTAATCAATTTAACTTTCAAACTTTCCAACCTTTTTCCAGCTTTGGTTGGAGTTAACTATATGCACAATAAAATACAGAAAAACTTGAAGTGAGTAAAATCCTAGAATAACATCAACTTTACATCTTGTAGCTTCCAACTGTGAGGAAGCAAATGCCCGCCTCCTCCGGATACCCTCATCCCAACTCCCTGACACAGGTGGGATAGGATCAAGGGTTACCTAATACTCAGGTGGGTACAACGACCACCCAGAGTAGGAGGAACCCCAAAGGACTTGGAACCCTATAAGAGATCCGGTCCATGACTGGTCCTGCATGAAGCCTCTCAAACCCATCATCTTCAATGGGCTCCCCACAGGTTATCACAGTAATAACATTCCCACCTTAGGTTAGTTTCCCCTCATGTTATGTTTTCCAATTATTAGGTCAGTGGGTGGGAGGAGGGAAGAAGAGAAGGGAAGGGGTGGGGCCCCTACCTCAAGCCTCCTTTAGCAAAGAGGCTAGAAATGATGAAGATAATAATGATTATGAGCCCTCCACCTCCCTGACACACAGCACTCCATGCTTCCAAATCCAGCAAGGCTGTTTATTATTTAACATAGTCCATTTCTGTATCCACCTCTCCTCGTCCATTTTCTAAACAGCATTACCCCACCTTCTGTGTGAATTAGGTAATGTCTCTCCACCGACATCTTTTAGTCCATCCTTTCAATAGTCTTATACTGAGTTATCTTTAGAGCTGGATCTCTAATAATTAGGGCTTACAAGAAAACCCTTTACTTTAGTGTCTCAGTTATGCAGTAGCTCAAATTTTCCTCTGGCTCTTCTCATCACCCCTCAGACCATGCTCAGCCCACCAGGAGACCAGCACAACCATCTAAAAGATGGAACACCTGAGTTAACAGAAGAAGGGGCAGAGCAAGAGGAGCACAGGGAGGGTGCCAATACACTAGGACTGTCAGACAGAAATCGCAGTTCTGTGGCCTTCCAGCCAGATAGGCCACTCATGCTATTAATACACCCAAAATTGCAGCACCTCTCCTTAGAGGAATAGGAATCCATATATTTATTAGGATCTAATCATGCCACTTGGTGACAGATTTTCCCATGTCCCCTGACCAAGTAGGTTCCCAACCCTGCAACCCCCCAACATCCCCCACCAGGCAGCCAAGCAAGGAGGGTATAGTGTTTATTGAAAGAATAACACAGCTTACTGTATTTAGAACAACAGTGTTGGATTCCTTAGCTGGTTGATTTTTAGTAGTATGTCTTCAAGGGTAACTCCTGAGTATGCCTGTGGGTCTTCTCTTTCCTGTCCCCTTGATTTAATGCTTTTTATATTGTTTAGTCCTCAGTGTCCTCTGGTATAATGCCTCGCTTAACTAGATCCTCTGCTGCTTCAGTCGTGGTGGTGTGGGTGGTCTGGCCTGTCGGTGGGAGAACTGTGAGCCTCGCTGGATCAGGGGTTCTGAATTTAAGCTGCTTAGCTCTGAGAGTGGGAATGAAAAGGTATATTCCCTCTGTTGCCTTTGTGTATCTGAGGGCATAATTATTATCTAACACAAGGCGGCCTGGATCAACGCAGATCTTCCTCTTTTGCTAGGTCCTCCATGGGATTATGTCTTTGGTTTGGTAATTCAAAATCTCACCACAAAGAGCGTGGCCTGGCTTCTTTGAGTGGTGAGGCCTGAACCCCAGCGCCCAGTGTGCCCTCTTGAAATCCAGTTGAAATTCAGGCTCTAAGTCCAGAATAAGAAAACAAATTGTCAGCATAGGCCGAGGATCCTTCCCTCTGGGATCCCAAAAATCTATGTATATTTTTCTACCTGCCATGATTCTCAGCGTCCTCTTGCCTAAGTGAGATTTGCAATTGGACGTTAGCCAGAAAGAGGACCAATGTCTCCAGCTAATCAATCTGGTGGAATTAGTATTAATTTGTGTATCTGCTTCATTTACATGGCATTGTAAAGAGCCCAAGTCAGCTCTGAGCTCCTTAATCAAGTCCTGCATTTCTCCATGAAACTCAGGAATGGCCGGAGGATGTTATATTCCTGGGGTGAGTCAGAGTCCCGTTTGGTGGACTGGTTTTGCTCGTTTGTGTCTTTTTCCCATCGCTGTGTTTGTGCCATACTTCTGGGCGTTTGTTTTAGAAAGGTTCACCGAGTCACGAGGGCCTGATCAGACTTGTCTTGCCAGTCAGTGAGGAGCTGATATCTGTTCCGGTGAGGCTGTTTCCATAGAAAATGTGGAGATATTGCATTGTAGTACCTCTCCTGTAGTTATTAGTTGCAGGTGGTTGTGCTTAAAGAGTTATTTAATGATTTTGCAGGCAGAATGAGTTTGATTGTGAAGGAGCCATCCGATGAAGGTGTGTTTACTCCATACTGGAACTGGAAGTCCTCTTGTCTTATTTGTTGTTGTAGGTTCTTTTGTTGTAGCCTTCGACTTGTGCAGTCGGGGTGCTGACTCTGATTGATGTGCAAGAAGATTACACAGATGCAGGAGCAATGGTGGAAGTCCATTTTGAATGGAGACATTTGTGGTTTAGCACATCAAATTCTTTAATCACTATTCCGTTCTCTTCCTGTATTTAAACATAGTCCCTTTACCTGCTTACTGACTTGGGGTGTGTGAGCAGTTGCTCATTTGCAGAGTAGGGTATCAGGCTATTGGGATCACCATGCTGCAAGCTTGGATGGGATGATGGGGAAAAATACTAGGCAACAACTCACCATTTTGGCTTTGGCAGAGGTTGATCTGTGCAAGGGTATTCAAAGATGTAGTTTAGTTCTCATAATAAGAAGAAAGAGAGAGAGAGAGAGAGAGAGAGAGAAGATTGCCACGGGACCTCTAAAATATAAGTTACTCGTTGCCCCATGAGAGACTGTCCAGTAATTATCTCCTAGGTGACTAAAGATGAAAAGTCACACACCTCGTTGGTAGTTTAGTTGGAGGATCAACTAATTAAGTCTACTCTCCTTTCACTGCTAATAGCAGATTCTAAATTACTTACCATAGTAATATTGTTTCTTCAGGGATCCCTAATCATGCTTAACAATTGTTTATTTATTTATTTAACAGACTTTAGGATTACAACCTTTGAGTCAGGGACTCATTTACAAAGCTCCACATCAGAAAAAACAATACAAACACTTAATACATATAAACATAGAATGGCAGCTAAAGGTTACAGTTTTTCAGTTATACAATATTGCAGAATCAAGATCAGCTATACATTGCATTGAGCGTGTTAGCGAGCTGTGGTTACAGTTTTTCAAGAGAACAATAAGTTTGCTGATAGAGGAGGAGTAACAGGTTTGATATTTACAGCAAAGTAGAAATTAGACAGGTACCTTGTGAGTGCAGCCAAGAGGCATTGTTAATAGGTAATGTTTGGTAGCCCTATTGGTAGGAGCTCAGTGGCAGGGTGGTAGATGATAGATAGATGACCCAGCACTAGCTGGTACACTGACAGTGCCGTGAAGTGAGAATGTGCTCTTTGAGAGCTGACTTGAAAGGTCCTAATTTGGAGATGGAGGAGACATTGGAGGGGATTCATTGTACCAGACTGGGGCCCTGTGTGGGAATGACCTTTGGGCTAAGGAGGTTCTAACCCTCGGGATGGACCACACCTGTCGGTTGTGCAGTGCGGTGTTCACCGAGGTGTGGGAGGATAGGGAAAGCAGACACCCCAAGGGGAAGCCTCAGGTGCATTTTCTTTGTGAGAAGACATTTTTGATACAATAGCCATTCATCCAGGGTGAGGAGATTTCTCAAGGTCATATAGGGTATAAGTATGGAATGCGGCTTGTCTGCATAGAGAGGAGTCTGCACACTTTGTTTATGGCCAGGTGGATTTTGTTAAGGGCTGTGTGGTCAACAGCCGAGTAGATAGTAAGCCCATGATCGACTAGGGAGAGGACTGAGGAGGTGACAGCCAGATTAAGGGCTTCGTGGTAGGCAATCCTTGTGCCGATACAATGAGGCCTATATGGACATTTATGGCTGATGATAGAGTGTCAATGTGTGAATGGAAAGAGGCTGGAATCAAATATAAGGCCCAGGTATTTATGTGTATGGACCTGTTCTAGAGGAAGGAGAGTGGGAAATGATTGTTAGCTGTGCATTCTTTGCCTTATTCTGTCAGTGGGCAAAGAGCATGGTCTTTGTCTTTTTACATTGACCACAAGTCTTTGGTCTATGAACCAGTTTTCAATCTGGTTAAATCCGAGTTGGAGGGAGTACTGCAATACTGTGGGATCTGGGTACAAGGCAAAAGAACCACGTCGTCCACATAGAGTAGTAAGTTGCCAGAGCAGGAATTGGGCAAGGTATTTAGGTTGATGCTGAATAATAGAGGGGCAAGGATGGAGCCCTGGGAACCCCAGAGCAGACTGGCAGGGTGGTTGAGAGGTGTTGTTTATTTTGACACATTGTGATCTAGCTGTGAGGTAACTGGTTAACCAGGAGATGGGTCCTTGGGACAGACCTATGTGGTGCAGTGTGCTTAAGAGTAAGGGTGGGAGACTGTATCAAGGCCTTTGACAGGTTGACAAAGACAGCTCCAGCTAGGTGTTTTCTATCCAGGGCAGAGTGAATAAAATTAGAGAACTCAGTGAGGCCGTAGTTGTACTGTGCCCAGATTTGAAGCCATGCTGCTCCCTGCAAAGTAGATTATGAGCAAGCAGGTACTCAGTGAGTTGGGTGGCTATAATTTTTTGAGGGCTTTCGAGAGTGGTGGGAGAATGGATATGGGATGGTAGTTATTGGGGAGGTGCTGTCACCACTCTTCAGTATTGGGGTGATTGTGGCAGTCTTCCAGGATGCTGGGACCTGACCCAGACTTAGGGAGTGGTTAATGAGGTCAGTCAGTGGGGAGAGAACTGTATCTAGTATTAGATGTAGGATTCTTACATCAAAAGCAAGCCCAGCAGATGAAGCTGCCCTGGAGCCCAAGAGTAAAATTTAGAATGTTGTTTGAACCGCTGCCTCTAGGTGTCACTCGTTTCACAGTCTAACATCAGATCTTTAAGTAGCCTAAGTCAAGGAACCCACCACTACATATATTAAGCTATTCTAAGCTAAACAATCAAAACCCTAGGTATTAGAAAAACACATCCCAAGGAGCAAATATATCAAGCAAACAAAACTGGCATTAAGGAAAAATTTTGTGATTTGTGAATGAACAACAGCAATGTTTGAGCAATTACATAAAAGGATTATAGTAGAATCTTTTCCTGGTTCTGGAAGGGAGGACAGGTGGGAGATTTAAGCATATGAGAGATCCCTGGAAGAAACAATATTACTACATTAAGTAATTTTTCTTCAAGCCCCAGGAATCCCTCATTATGCTTCACAATTGCAGACTACAAAGCTGCACCTTGGGAGGCTGAGTACAGAACCTATTTGGGAAAAAGGCTTTGTAAAATAGTGGTGCCAAACTCAGCATCCCTTCTGGAATGTACATCTAGACAATAATGCTTTGTAAAGGTGTGGACTGTTTTCCATGTAGCTGCCTTACAGATTTCCAGCAAGGGAAATCCTAACTGATGCCACAGACACAGCAGTGCCAAGCATGGAATAAGCCCAAAGACCCTGAGGTGGCTGTATGCCAACCTTAGAGTAACAGTATTGGATGCATGCCACAATCCAGTGGGCGATTGTCCTCTTTGAGGCTGGATTGCCCTTTCCACTTCACCATAAGTGAGGAACAACTGAGTGTGGGAAGACCTATGGTCTTTAGTACACTCAAGATAGTAGTCTAGAGACCTCTTGTATCCAAACTGTGCAGCCTCTGCTTGCCAGTACTGGACTTCTCTGTAAAGAACACAGGAAGGGTGATAGACCTGTTCAGATGAAACTCAGACATCACTTTAGTGAGGAATTGTCTGTTAGTTCTAAGGACTACTTTATCCCTGTGGAAGATGATGTAGTTAGGGTCAGTGCAGAGGGCTTGTAACTCACACACCCTTCTGAACCAAAGTGATAGCTACCAGGAAGACTGTCTTCCAGGTGACATATTTCAAATCTGCAGTAGCCATTGTCTCAAAGGGGATTCCATGAGCTTACCTATACAAATGTTCAGATCCCAAGGAAGGACAGGTTCCTAACTAGGTGATGCAAATACAGGAGGCCTTTAAAGAACATCTTGAAAATCGGATGAGTGGACACTGTTTTCTACTTACCGCTGATGTATAGGCAGAGATGGCTGCCAGGTGCACCCTTAGGGTAGCAGACCTGAGACCCAAGGTTTGCAGGTGCAGGAGATAGTCTAAGAGTGTGGGCAGGTCAGCCTGAGGGGACTGAGATGCTTAGAAGCATACCATAGGGAAAATGTTTTCCATTTTGAAGCATATGTTTTCCTGGTAGCAGATGTTCACAATACTTTTAGGACATGGAGAACCTGATCTGAGAAATGATAATCCAATACTCTAACTCCTCAACAACCACACTTTATTGAGGCACAGAGACTGGATATTTGCAAGAGTTATTTTGCCCTGAGAGGTTGTCAACAGGTTGTGTCTCAGGGAAGGCCTATGTGTTTCCTGATAGACAGGGCCAGCAGGTGTGAGTACCAAGGTTGTCTGGCCCAGTCTGGAGCTATTGGAATCATGGTTGTGGGTTGACTTCTCAATTTCAGAAGAACTCGAAACAACAGAGGAATGGAGGAAAGATGTGCAGAAACTTTCCTGTCAGTCCCAAAACAAAGTCCCCATGGGGACTGTACCCACTGCTGGAGGCCTGCAACAGTAGAGAGGAAGCTGAAAATTGTTTTTGTATGTGTACAGGTCCATTTGGGTATGTCCATCTCCTGAAGATGGTGGTCAGAACCTGTTTGTTTAGGGACCATTTGTGATGGGCCTGGCTGATCATGCTCAGGAGTCCACGAGAACATTGACCTTCCTGGGAGATGGATTGCTGACAGTTGCACATCAATGAGTAGGCTAGACTCCAGGGTTTCACAGCTGCACTGCACAGTTTGATGACCTTGTGCCTCCTGCTTGTTGACATAATACATGTTGGTGGTGTTGTCTGTCCTGGCTTGAACAAACTGACCCCTGACTTGAGGTGCAAATGTTTGAAGAACTAGAAGCATTGAGCTTAGCTCCAGTAGGTTTACATGCTCCATGGAGTCCCACTGAGACCAAACCCCATTTACTGTGAGGTTTCCCAGGTGGATGCCCACCCAACATGGAAGTATCTGTTGTCAGGACAACTGTGGGAGCCTGTTCCGGGAAAAGGTACCCCTTCTTTTGAGGTTTTCCTTGTCTTTCCAACATTCCAAAGCTTGTAATGGTGTTTGTGACCGGCACCAACTTGGATAGTGGCTGGCAGTGTTGGGACAATGGGCTCTAAGTGATACTGAATGTCCTTTACCTGAAATCTTGCTCCTGGAACCACTGCTGTAGTGGAGCCATATGGCACAGCAGCTGTAGGAAATGTCTTGTTGGTCTAGGATGATCTATGGCAAAATAATTTGCCAATTCTGCAAGGTTTTCACCCTTTCCTGGGGTAGAAAAGCTTTGACCAGTAAGGCATCTGCCTTCTGCTCCTATGAACTCCAGTATCTGTACTGGTTCTGTCTAAGACTTTTGCACATTTATGAAGCATCCTAATCTCTTTAGAATGTTCTGAGTTAGGAGGAGCAAATTTTTACCTTTCGTGACTTTCCCACAGCCAACCAGTCATCCCAGTAGGAAAATCATCACCTTTTCTCCTGAGGTACCTGGCTGTGATGGCCAAGCACTTTGTGAACACTCTGGGAGCAGATGATAAGCTGAAGGAAGGGAGAGTGTGAACTAGTAGTAACCTAAGGTAAGCCTGAACTGCAGGTATTTTCTGTGACTGGGTCTGATAGGGATGTGAAAGTCGCATCCTTCAGATCCAGGGATGCTAACCACTTTCCTGTTGAAGAGATGGGATGACTGCAGATAGGGTGACCATCTTGAATCTTTGCTTTGTAAGATGTCTGTTTAAAATCTGAGGTCCAGAATGAGTTGACATTCAACATTTTTCTTCTGTGTGAGTAAGTATCTTTTCATTTTCGTTTTTATTTTTATACTTGTAAGCAGGATGAGCAAAACTGCCCATTTTCACCAGCGACAAGTCACAAAACATACTTAAACATACATAATATTACAAACAGACAAAACATTTAACAATTATACAAAATTATCTAAGACAAACAAATATAACAATCAAATATTTAACTTAAACTTGTGCAAACATCCTGATCCAGCATCCAATATTGTAGTCTAGTTTAAAAGATCACACTGTCATACTCTATAATATCAACAGGTAATGAGTTAAAAACATAGGAGCCAAATATAAAATAGATCTCGACAAAAGCTGTGTGAAACAAGGAGTTTTATATGTTAATTTTGCCTGAGATCTAGTACCACTAAAATTAATAGACCTAGGAAATAATAATGAAACTATAGGAGATATAAGACCATTCTTAACCTTAAACATAATAGTACCCAGTTTGTGCAAAATTCTATTTTAAGAGATAAACTTAGAGTACATTTGTACAATACACAATGATGTGTTTGAAATGGAACATCAACATAGGCGTTGGATGGAATTATATACTACCTGGAGTTTACAAAACAAATTACAGGAAAGGAAGAATAAACAGTAATGCCATAATCCAAGACTCTCAACAAAAACTATGAGCAAATAAAACCTAGATTCTCTGGTCAAAACTGCTTAACTCTATAAAGTAAACCTAATTTCTAATGAAGAGTTTTCTTTAATTTATTCAAATGAGGTTCAAAAGTTAATTTTGAGTCAAAATTATCCCTAAGTATTTAAAACTATCTACTAATTCAATAACTTTTCCATCATGAGTAACAATGGGATGTAAGCTACTAGGCTCAATAACCTTACTTGCAAACAGTATAACTTTAGTTTTACTTGAATTAAATACCATCACATTTGTAAACAACCATTTCTGGAAGGAATCAAGTCAGATTGAACCTCAACCAAAGCATCATTAGGAGTTGAACCAACACTATATATCACTGCATTGTCCGTAAAGAATCATTAATGAATAAGACACACCAGGGAGCAGAGTTCATATAAAATGAAAAATCAAACGGCCGAGGATTGACCTTGGGGTATTCCACATTTAATGGCAGTAGGGAAGAAATGTTATCACCTATTTGGGTATGATGGAATCTGTTGAAAGGTAATTACAGTACCAAGAAATAACATTATCAGAAAAATGGAAACTGGATAGTATACCATTTATAGGCCATGTTCAACCAAATTGAAGGCCTTGGTGAGGTCCACAAAAGCGCGGCAACAGACTGCCCTTTATCAAGAGCACCCTGAATGGCACCTGTGAACCTCACCAAGGCCGTCTCAGTGTTATGACATGGCTTATAGCCATGCTGACAATCTTAGAGCAAATTATGTTTTTGTAAATGCTCAAATGTTTGGTCCAAAATAATTTGTTCCAGAATTTTAGATAAAGGTGATAACAGAAAATTGGACTATAGTTTGACAAGATAGTAAGATCGCCAGATTTCAGAATAGGAATGATTATGGCTGCCTTCCAATGGCTAGGGAAAACCCCATTAAACATAGAAAATTAAACAAAACTGAAAGGGGATAAGAAAATGAATTTACCCTAATTTAATAATTTGGAAATCTAGTCCATCACCAAAATATAGAACCAAGGATCCATTTTAGCATATTCCTTAATCAAGTCAGGAGACACCTGGTTAAAGTGAAATCCAGATAAGACCATCTCTTTTACCATCTTTGGAATACTAGAAGGGTCACGCAAAAGGAATTTCCATGGAATAGATTCTATAACTATTCACGTTACAAAAAACTATTAAAGGCTTCAGAGACAGGTAAAGTATCATTAATTAAACCTGTCTCAGATTCAACAGAAATATCAGGGCTTTTTACCTGCCCAATCAAACCATTAAGTATATTCCAGGTTTTCTTGGGATTATCAAAAGATTTATTTTGTTCTGAGAGAAAAATGCAGTTTTAGCTTTATGAATTTCAGATTTACATTGATTCCTTAATTATTTATATTTTCAACAAAAAGAGGATACAAACTATGTTTATATAATTTCAAACTGTTGTCCCGTAATCTCATAAGATGTAACAAATAAGGAGAAATCCATTTTTGTTTGGTGGCCCTAATTAGCATTCTCCTCAGTGGTGCAAGTTTGTTAATCACCCATGATAACAAGAGACAAAAACATCCAACATAGAATCAAGGTCCTTAATAGACTCAAACCCTATCTAATCAATACCAGAGCAGGCAGCATCTACCAGCTCAGATGTAAGGGACCTAATTTTTCTAAATACAATGTACTTAGGGGTGCTTAACCAACTGACTGACCACTGACAGAAAACTGAACAATGATCACTCAATACATCAGGCATCACACAAAAGTCATTTATCCGGTCTGGGTGGGTGGTTATAATCCAGTCAGTACAGTTCCCAAACCAATTTTAGGGTTAAATCTGGTCACCTCATTTATCAATTGAAATAGGCCAAAATCCACCAATAAATCCTTAACAGCACTACATGACTCTGTTACCCAGTTGCAATTAAAATCACCAAAGTATCCACTCTCTATGGTCAGGAAGTCTAGGTTTAACTTTTGTGATAAGATTCAATCCAGACTCAATGCTTCAGGGGAACATAAATAGAGCTAATAATAAGTTGCTTACTATGACCAAGAAACAAATCTATGGAAATTAAATCAGCTAAGTGACATAAAGAATGGAGGATAATAGTAAAGTTAAATTTATTTTTAACATAGATCATAGACCCACCCCACGTTTACCCACCTATCTTTTCTAAAATGTTCATAGTCCTCCAGGGAGATGTCTGCATCTTTAATTAAGCCATGTTTCAGAAAAGTGACAATGTCAAAATAATGCTGTTCAATCCAAGCAGCAAATAAAGTCAATTTCGCTGGTAGGCTCTGAACATTGAGATGAACGATTTTAAGGATGAATGAGATGGGACATAACATTCTTTACAGTATCCTTAACTCCAGAAAAAAAATGGACCAGAGCGAGGATGTACAGAACCGAAATTAATAATAATAAAACTAACATCCTCCACAACCTGATTTTATTCTCAAAATGTCTCTCCTTTCTGTTATGATGCTTAATGGATTTGAGACAACCTTGAGAAAAATAAGCTTTCGGGTAACAATAGGGGTAAACATTGGAGGAACCCATTTCATACTCAGAATTATCTGGGTGGAGACCCTCCAGAAACATTCTGAATAGAGAGGGGAGAACAACTAAAATTGAAAAACTCCAATTCAACATAAGACCCCTTCAGACATATTGAGAATAATAGCACCACCATTATTCAAAATAGTCAAACAACTCAAAACAATTAACCAATACATAATTATTTTAAAAGAAACAGGTATGTGGTTCAATGTATTTCAATAGTGTTTTGAACTTAGTGGCATAACTTGGGCATTTTTGCAGATTTTTGGCCCAAATTTTCAACATGCCTTTTTGGGACTCCACCTCATGAACAATTGCACTGACATTAGGCAAATATGTCCTGAAAGGTGATTTTGTGGTCCCTGCACAAAATCATCTTTCAGAGCAGGATTAGACATTTTCTTTGTCCTTGTTCATGAAGGCTATATTGAAAATTTGGTGTAAAAATATTAAAAACAATAGTTATGAGCCTACAGTGAATTTTGTGAATGCAGGCTCATAACTGTTATATTCAATATTTTACCCCAAATTTAAACATAGCCATATCTTTGCAGTACCTCATAGATATGACAGCTGTCATTTTTCAAATCCTAGCTAAAATGTTTTTACATCCCGAAATATGATTTTGTGGTTCCTGTGTGAAATCACCTTTCAGGCAGGAATTTAAACATTTTCTCTGACCTTGTTCATGAGGTGGGGTTATAAGAAGGTTATGTTGAAAATTTGGTGTAAAATATTAAAAACAATAAAGTTATGAGCCTACATTGAATTTTGCAGACACAGGCTTGTAACTTTGGTAATTTTCAATATTTTATCCCAAATTTACAACACAGACATGTCATTACAGCACCTCATGAATGAGAGAGCTATCATTTTCAAAGCCTGGAAAACAGTTTTTTACATCCCTAAAGGTGATTTTGCAGTCCTCGTGAAATCACCTTTCGAGACAAGTTGAAAATTTTATCCTGAGGCCAGGGTCATAAGAAGGCTATGTTTTAAATTTGTTGTCAAAATATTAAAAAAACAAAAGCCCACACATTCAAAAGAGATGTGCGGCACAAAGTGGAGATGTGCAACACTTCTTTGGAAATGCACAGAGGTGCAATATTCAAATGGGAGAATGCTGCCCAAAACTTGAATGTGTTATCATGCAGAGATAATGTAAACAGTGCAGAAAAAAGGGATGGGCACCTGAATGTGCTGAGCAACTGTATATTCAGCCAAAATGTGTGGCATCTGTGTCCCTCATCACAGAACTGTGCCATGCAAAGTTAGGTATGAAAGGGATGGCCTAACTTGGCTAGCCACCAGGCAGACTGCAGAACTTTAGACAGGTGACCCTGAGACAGCCCTCAAAGGTGCACCAGGATGTGCTCAGGTACCCACACACAGCAGTCATGCCAGGATGGGAGTACCCAAAGCCACAGCTGTGTTGTGCCTGCCCACTGGGCAACTGCTGGGTGCTGGTAGGTAACACCACTGGCACTGCCCAGTCAGCCACCACCCCACCAACACAACTAGGTTGGGCATGCCCAGCTGCCACATGCTAGTCAGGCACCCCTAGCACACCAGCAGAGCAAAGCCAAAGCGGCACACATACCAGGTGCCATGGCCTGCAGCTATGTGGTCACAGAGTACCCTGGTGGAGACATGTGCCCATGGTGCATCTGGGACAATAGTGAGCAGGATGCATGGTGGCAATGGTGGCAGTATGGCAGGGTCAGGGACAGTCTAGTGGCAAACATCCATGGTGGAACATCATACATACACACTGCATGCATGTGCCAGACCCATGCTACCAGAAACCACATACATGTCACCAGTGCCATCTCTGCAGTGTGACAATGCCACAGGGCCCTGGGTTTGGGTCTTTGGGTCACTGTGGTATATTGGTTTTGAACTGTGCACAACTGTGAGTAGTGCAGGGCGGGGTGGCACCACCTGTGGCCAGCAATTGGCAGGAACATGCCACAAGGACACCGGACCCTACCAGTGTTGTGCATGTGGACACCTAGGACATGAACATGGCCATGGGTAGTGGCACTGCAAACTTCCCAGCTGTCACACAGTACAGGGTATGGCACTCCTGTTATCTCTCAGTCACCCTCTGACCCATAGACTGGGTGACATTATGCACTGTCAGCTAAGACTGTTCCACATCACTGTATAATACTACTGTATGTGATGCTAGGTTCTCAGCACACATTAGCAACATTACTGCATGTATTTCCACAGTCTTCTGAGCATGCAATGTCATGTGTGATGCTGTGTTACACATTCTGACCATTTGACAAACACCCTGACATACATTCCAGGTGCTACAGGGTTGGCTGGTATGTAGTAGCACTGTCACAGGCCACTGCAGTCCACACACACACATCCATGCATTCACACCTGCTTGCTAGGCTGCAGTACCTCTTGATCACCTTTGTGGAGTGGTGGTGCTGCCCTGCAGTGCTGGGTCTGCACATGCCAAGGTATGCAAATGACCTGCATACATTCCAGTAAGTGATACAAATGTGTTGTTTGGGCACTGACAGTGCAATGAGGCCATTTGCATATCCTGGCTGAATATTGCAAATCTGTGCACAGCACAAGTGGCTTTGCATTGTGCACTTCTGTATGCTCTGCACTTGGCTCTGGGCACCTGTTTACCACACATCTCCCACTGCATGATCACGCATATTTGGGATATTCAGCTGCACATCGCAATCTGGTTTACAGTGCACCTTTTTAGATATACCATTTTTTTGTGCTGCGCGCAGTTGCCCTGTGTGGCACATGTGCTTACGTGATGCAGCCTTCCACTTTTAAATATAGGGCCCAAAGTTATGAGGCTATTTTGAATTTTGCAAATGCAGGCTCATAAGTTTGGTAATATTCAATATTTTTACCCCAAATTTTCAACATAGCCATTTCTTTACAGCACCTCATGAAAATGACAGCTGTAATTTTTCAGCTCCTGCCAAAATGTGTTTTTGCATCCTGAAAGTTGATTTTGCAGTCCTACAAAATCACCTTTAAGCTAGGATTTGAACATTTTCTCTGCCCTTCTTCTTGAGGCATGGTCATAACAAGGCTATGTTGAAAATTGGGAAATATTAAAAACAAATTTTCAATATTTTTTAAATTCCTCAGCTGCAGACAGGCTCTGGTCAGAACTTGTTTTACAAGTCACCTTTACTAAGCGTGTTTGTATTTAATTTTCATACCACTACTGCTGCTTTTTTTTTACGAGTCACCTTCGCTGGATTGTTTGCATTTGTGTTCACACCACTGCAGTTGCTTTTTATGGCTGCAAGGTGGAGCTTTGTAGATGCTTTACTATCACATAGAAAAATGGATCTCAGCAGATTGCTAATGGATTTTATTAAATTGGAGTTTTATAGCAATCCCTCCGCTAGCAGTCTGTTTGCCGCTACTATTTTTCTCTGTTAGTCAGTTTTCCCAGTGAGGAATGAGGTTCACAATAACAGTACATGTATTTCAATCTCAATTTGTGCATAACAGAACTTGTGTAATAACATGGTTATTAGTTTCAGCTTTTTATGGCTGAAAGAAGAAGCATACAAGTATACTGGAGTTTCCCTTATTGAAGCTCTGAAGCTCTCAGTGTTTCATTCAGCATACTACAGTGTCAAATTACAGACAGTCCAGCTATGGCTGCATGCCCTCTTGCTTTTAAAACTCTTTGAGAGAGATTTTAACTCAGAACTCAGCCCTGTAATTAAAACCAAGATTCTCATGTACTGTGGGGGAATGCTGTGTATTTCTTTTATATTGTAATAAAAGGAATGCATTTGCAAACTGGAAAATCATTGCAGCAGAAAGGAAATGCACAAATTGGCAACAAAGGATGTGTGTGTGTGTGTGTGTTTCTGCAAAGGCTCGCCCATTCCTCCACCTTACAGACATAACTAAGTTTTAACCCTTGATTATCCTGGTAGTTTACCATCAGCTTTCTTGTAACTTAACGGTATTCTTTTTATTTTATCTGCCAGTTCTTTCCTGCATAGTACAAAGTGGGCAGATACAGTGCAACTTCCTACAATATAATACATTTAGTGTTTGTGAAGGTGAGGGACTGACATCACTGGAAACTGAAACCCTCAGTTTATCCATAGAGATAGGTACAGTGTGGGTAGAGACAGTGCAGTCTTTTCTAACTGTGATGTGGTTTTAGTGGTGGTGAGATGTGAGGGACTAAAAGCTCTGGAGACTGTAGACTCCTGTTCATCCATAGGGACAGGTACAGTGTAGATGTTCTTCATACAGTGATGATTTTAGTTTTGGTGAAAGGTAAGGGTCAGACAGTACTAGACAATGAAGCCATCTGTGTATCCACTAAGCCAGTCATGCCACAAACAGGTTCAGTATGTATTTATTGCTGGTGAAAGGTAAGGGGCTTATAGCTCTGGAAAATAAAGACCTTTATTTATCCACAGTAGCAGGGGCAGTATAAGCAGGTAGAGTATGCACTTGTGTGTATGTTTTGAATGATTATACACGTGGCAATGGTGGAACTCAAACAATAATTTCAGAGCACATATAACTGTGTTTCTGCTATTGGATCTGTGTTGTTTTAATAGTTTTTTTATACATTCTGTTAGTATAAAGGTCAGTGCACATCTGATTATCATACGATCTATACCCTCCACACACACACACACACACACACACACACACACACACACACACAAATGCAAACACACATGTTTGTGTCAGCAAGAACTGTGGCACACAATATTTCATCTGTGCTAGATGTTTTGTTTCATTTTCACTGTTATCAGTAATATCATTTTGCAGCCATATTGCCTCTGGCTAGATTTTGTAATATGAGTCACCTTTGCTACAGTGTTTGCATTTAATGTTCACACCATTGCGGTTGCTTTTTTTATGTATTTGAGTCACCTTTGCTAGACAACTTGTATTTAAATTCTTTCACTGCTGCAGTTTGTTCTATTACCAGTCTCCCTGCCAGTGTGTTTGCATTAATTTGCACACTGCTGCAGTTTTTGCAATCTCTGCTCTGCATGATAATTATTTGGATTACTTGTGAAAATACCTTAGAGGTCTTGCTGCAGTTAGTGCCTGTGCTATGTATATTACTATGTTTTATACACCAGAGGCCTAGCTTATACACATTAAGCCAGCCTGATGCTAGACCTTGAATGCTCACCCACTGGTGAATATCCTTATCCCTCTTTTGTGTATAGCCTATTCCCCTTGCTCCTAGTTATGCTACATACTAGCCTAATTCTGGCCTTATTTCCAGAGTTCTTAGTTTCACTCCTATTCTTCACTAAGCATTACCTACTCCCCAAGTCACAGTCAACTGCCTCCTTCTAATCCTCTAAAGGATTTTAGACACTCCAGTCTACTGTTAACACCTTACCAACCCTTAACACTGCTGATTTCTAAGCCAAAACTGCTGTTCCATCTAGTGTCTCACACTAAGAGGAACTTTCCTGCTCTATTTCACAGCATGTGGCCAGCTAAAAATATTTGCCCTATGAACCCTTATACTTTATCTTTGAATGGCAGGTACATCAAACCAAACCAGGTCCCTTCTCCCCTCACCATATTCAGGATTCAAAAGGCTCAAAATTGTCCACAGTATCCAAGCAAATAAAACTGACATTGAGGCTTGGGTAACCCTACACTCACAATATCTAGGCAAAGCTGAGTAGTGGCTTAAATCAATATTCCTGAATCACTGTGCAACCTGAAAATTTTAGCTTCCTTCGTGTTGCTCGCCCTCCTCCAAAAAGGTGGTGGTCTACTAATTTATTACAGGTCCTGTCTCAACCTGCCCTTAGTCCTCATGAAGTTAGAACTGGTACTACCTGTGAATTAATTCATGCTTCCCATTATACTAAGACACCAAAAACTCCATCTTGTCTGCCTTTACAACAACCCCCAAAATGCAGTGTATCTGGCCTAACTGCCTCCTCAACACCATCCTACCCACACTTGGTCAAAACAAGTTAATTATCATGGATAACTTGAATCTTGACTGGCTCAGCCAAACTCCAAAAGTCTCACCCAAATATTTTCCAGTTCCACCCACCTTTCTTGCCATGGTACTTCCTCTTCATTACTAGACTGGATGCTCACAAATAGGGCACAACAGGATTAAAGTATACAGTGTGCTCTGTGAATCCCTCAGTGATCACTCCCCACTTTTTGCATACAGAATGCTCCAATCCCAAAAGTTCTTCCCAATGTACTCACCCTCAGGGCTTCTCAAATCTAGACCCTCTGCCATTAATGCTGAACTCTGTCTCATTGATCCTTCTCCTTTCTTAGCAACCTCTGATATTAACTCTGTCAAAGACATTTTCAGTCCCTCTTTTCTAACCTCCAAGATAGGCTAATCCCCCTCACTAAGAGAAGGGTTTGGGGTGCAACCACCTCATGGTTGCACAGTGACTATGTCTCCCTCTACAAAAGCAAGGACAAATGCTGGTCTGTTTACAAAGCCCATCAAATTTTAATTTTTTTGTTCCTTCTGTGCCAGTTATTTTCTCTGGAGGGCACTCCAGCCCTGTCCCCGGCGTCCACCATCTAGTGCTGACCGAACTCCCAAGAATGCCCCCCAGTGGGGTTGGCGGGAGTTCCCCAAACCCCATCAGTCTGGATCTAGTGGGCTAGCACCGTGGCTGGCCAGGAGCAGACCCTGCAGATGCCCTCCACCATTGTGCTGCTGCAACTCCTCCCTTTTTTTCTGGTGTCCTCCCTGGAGCTGGGCGTGCAGTGATGCCAACAGAGGAAACACGCACATGTCCACCGCACTCCTTCCAATTATCTGCCCCATCTCCGTCCCAGCAGCAGTGTGGAGCCCTATCCCCAGCCTCCACAAGGGGCAAACAGGCTCAACTACTGAGGACCCCCTCCCAGAGAAAGAAAGCAGTCTGTCATATGCTCCATCCTTCTCCCCTGCCAACCCCTGGTGGCCTGTGTTTGTTCCTGAACATGGGTCGCTGGTGTAACATGAGATAAGGCATCCAGCACCTCAGTCCTCAGTACCACCAGGCCGACTACAAGCCCCATCCAAATTACACGATTGGCTTGATTACCAACAGCTGCTAAAACAAGGCAAGAAGGCTACCTGCTCAGCTAAAAGCTTCTTCTGTAAGGAGAAACTCCTGGCCTCTACTGGTAACCTCATAATTTTTGGGGTGCATAAAAGGATTCCTGGGTGCTCACTTTAAAGCTTTGCTAAAGGACATGATCATTAATGGCATGTACTGCAACAAACAAAATACCATAGCCATTGCCTTCAATGCCCAGTTCATTGATCTCTCCTCCTTTTCTATCAGCCAACCTGCAGCCCAGGATAGCATCACTTCTCCTCCTTAGCCTTCCCTCCCCAAACCCACCCATCTTTCCACCTGAAAACTGTTACTAGAAAATAAGTCCACAAACTTATCAACTCCCACCCCTTGGTGATGGTCCAGGTCAGGTGGTTAGAGCCTAGATTGCTAAAGCTAGGCTCCCATGCAATTGGCCTTTCCATTACCCATATTTCCATCCACACCTTTATCTCAGGTGTGGTCCCATCCCAATGGAAAGTTACAAAGGTAGTCTCTGTCCTGTAAAGGATGACCTCAAATGTATTTCAAAATATTGACCATTGTCCTTCTGTCTGTCCTCAGTAAACTACTACAAAGGTAGTAGCCTCCCAGCTAACTGACTACAGGTAAACTCCACTGCCTTCTTACTCCATGCCAGCATGATTTCATAAGGAGCACAAGCGCACATCTGCCCTTGTCAGGTCACGGACAACATCAAATTTGGTATGGACAAAGCTATACTAGATGGAGCTGTCTTCATTGTTTTGTGCAAGGCATTCAACATTGTTGATTTATTTATTATTTATTTATTTAGTTTTGTTGACGGGTAAGGGCACTAGACATATCCTGCCTATCTTCAGGCATGACCTGGAGGAGGGGATACAGATGAATGTAACTGACCTGAACCAAGATTAAGCTGTTGGTGGTATTTTTCATGAATGGAAGAATTTAGGGCACCAGGGAAATTCCCTGCTGTTTTTGAGAAGTGCGATGGGGTCTTTAACATCCACCTGAACTACCACCAGAACAGGCAGATGGGACCTCGGTTTAATGTCTCATCAAAAGACAGCACCTCAGAAGTGCAGCACCCACCTCATGCTGCACTACAGTGTCAGTATTGGGATATTAACCCAAGTGCCTGGTGTGGGGATAGAACCCACAGCGTCTGATCTCCCAGCCTCAGAGACGAGTGTGCTACCTGCTGAGCCACTGACACCAACCCACTGCTCATGCCCTTCTATCCCAAAAACTAACACTGATGTCTCTCTTTATGCCAACACTTTGTTCACTAACTACTTGTTAGACAAGCAACAGTTCATTAAATTTGGTGATGCCTCTTCCAGCCTGTTGGCAATTACCTAAGGCATCCCTGAGGGATCCCTACTAGGATCTCTCCTTTTCTCAGTTTTCATAAAAACTTCCTCTCATCACCTCCTCTTGTTCTATCATCAGGTACACTGACAATATTGCCCTATACTACAGTGCCCAGAGCTCCTTCCTCATTAATGCCCAACTCACCATAGACTTCTCACATTTCAAACTGGCTTGTGGCCAACAACCCAGTTCTCAATGCCTCCAAAACACAAGTGTTGTTATTGGTTCCAGATCATCCTTCTCTCATTTCCTGTCCATTCAGTTTTAGTTGGCTCATCTCTCTCCCTAGTGGAGGAATTTAAGTACCTGGATCTTACCTTATACCCTACATTGGTTTCTACTTGCACATCTCAAACTTCAGCAAATCTGTTAATACTAGAATTGGTCTGGCCTACTGCTTTGTCATTTTCTTACTCAAAAGTGTGTTTAGCTATCTCGAAGGCATCCTGCTCCCTTGCCTACAGTATAGCTCACTCATCTTCACTAATGCCCTGACATCTTTGCTGCATAAATGGGATGTTACCTACAGCACCTCCCGTTTCCTATCCCCATCACCTCACACATCATTGTTCCCTCTATTTCTCCTTAGGGTGGATATCCTCTCTGCCTCTAGATCTTATGTACAAGGATGCTTCCACTACAAGCTTTCTCTGATCTGACACCCCATACACCCGAATTTCCCATACTATATGGTGCCCATCCTTCTACACCCTTAGATCCTCAGATATCACCTCACTTATTGTCCCAAAATACTCAAACAAAATGGGTGACCAGGTTTCTCTTTATTTGCCCTCAGGCTATGGAACTTCCTCCTCACCAAAGTCCACAGTTCTCCTGACCTGTCATCCTTCAAAATTTCCCTGAAAGTTTACATCACTTTTACACAGCCTGTAACTGTTTCTAGCCAAATTCATACACTAATTCTCTGCGCCAGCGTCCACTGCACTACCCTCCTGTTAACTGGTTGAGTAACTATTATGTGACAACCTTGCACCAGGCTCACTCCCTGTCCTCCTTCCCTAATGAGTTCACCTGGCCCTCTGAACCCTTCCTCCCTGTCGTCCTTTCCCCAGCGTAACCCACTAGTACCCCACCTTTTGCTGGCACTTACTTCTGTTGCATTTGACCGAACCTGCTTTATGTATTTTGCTGTACTCTGCCGAACTCACCAGAATGTACCTCACTGTATTTATCATGTGCTAAATCATCTCTAATGCTGTTAGCTACCTATTCAATCCCTGTTAGCTTGTTATTTTTCTGTATGTCAAATTTTGTCATTGCCTGTTCTCTCACTGTATGTTAACTTGACTTCATCACTGTTCTTGTATGCATCTACCTTGTAACCCTCCGGGTCACACCTGAAAATAGGCACTTAGCTGTCTAGTGTGCTGTACCTGGTAAACAAAAGCAAATAAATAAATAAATAAATACATATCAAAGTCCTAATTTAATTTATGTCCATTATTTCTCTCTTTGCTAGTACCTATACATTAATTAATTTCTGCCTTAAATTTGTCAGCTTTTCACAATGAACCTGCTCATCCTTTTTGTGTTTCTGTGTCCTAATTGTAATTCATAATGTTTTGCTATGTTCCTTCCTTGACATTGTCGCAGTTGTGGGCTTACTGAATTTGCCTCTGCATTTGTTTGTTCAATACTTGAATTTGTTCTGCACCTTTCCAGGTTGTATCTGAAAATAGGCATTCAATTGTCTAGTATACCTACCTGGTTATCAAAACCAAATGAATAAATAATTACTTATTGGCTTTGTAACAGTGCTGCAATTATTAAGAAATATGCAACTTCTCCGGCATTGTTTTCACAGCTAATGCCTATCTAACATGTATTTGCAAGGCAAGTATATGAGAACTGACACTTTATGTGTAGTGTAAGAAGAGGATACCTGAGTTATTACTACAATGTAACTTCTGATAATTACTATGCACTTATATTTATCAAATGCCAGAGCTGTAGTAGAGATGTACATTTTCCTTCAGAAAACAGTCTCTCATGAACTTACCACTTAATAAACATGCAATCTAATATTGCTAATTAATAATGCAGCTACATTGTTTACTCACACAGTAACAATCATTCATTTACATAATTACCTAATGGTATTGTAAAAGTACTGTAGTTATAAAGAAATGTGCAGCTTCTGTGGCATTGTTTCCACAGTTAATGCATATCTAACATGTATTTGCAAGGTAAGTACACAGAAACTGAGGTTTACAATAAAGTGTAAGAAGAAGGGTAAGTAAGGTAGGACTACAATGTAATTGCAGGTAATTACTACACACTGACATTTGTCAACTCTCAATGCTGTATGTGTGATGTATTTTCACACTGGGACTTCAGTCTATCCTGAACTTACCTTAATACACATACAATCTGTTGTGTCAGCATGGCTCAGTTGGTAGCACATCCACTTCTGGGCCAGAAGGTTGGGGGTTCTAGTCCCACATATACATTGGCCTCATATCATTGCAATGCTTGCACCTGAATGCATTACTAAAGGATGCTGTAATTTGGGGTGTGCCATCCTTCGAATAAGATGTTAAACTGATGTTCTGGTAGTTGTTCAGTTGGATGTTAAAGATTCCATGGCACTTTTCTAAAAGTGAGGAATTTTATTAATACAAAAGTGGAAAGAAATACAAAATACAAATAAAGCATTCCAAGTCACACCATAAAGATATCAACCCCTACCACTTACCTACAAAATAAAAGCTATATACAACTACAGCAAATCAAAAGAGCATAGGCGAACAAAAGAAAAATCTAGTCCATCTCAGGATCTTAATACAGCACCCACAGAATATGTACATGCAGCATAATTCTCAAACTATACCCATGGAAAGCCTCCCACAGTTTCTGAAACTGTGATTTAAACATAGTTATTTGTTCTGTGGATTTCAGATCTTTTAGAGGTTTCTGCACCATTTAAGCTATTGACAAATATGTTGACTGAACCTGTTGAAGAACTAACTGCCATCTGACTGCCATATGTAGAACTTTAGGCATGCAAAAAGATAGTCAGCATGCTGTTAGCATACATTTTACATACAACAGGAAAACCCTAAGGCAATTGTTTCATACAAAAGTCTATTTAAGCATGGCATGTCCTCCTACATTGCACAAAGGCCCCAAATGCTTGTACAAAAACATTCAATTAGAAAATGTTCCATTGTTTCAAATTACATTGGACATTCCTTTCTGGGACATTCTCTCTTCCATTGCTTTGAGCTTATGATTAACCTGAACACCCAGCCTCCCATGGCAACAGAGTCATAGCACATAGAAAGAAGTGTGGAAATTGCCCTGCTGTCCTGACCAGATTTCCCATTCATTAGACTAACATCAACAACTTAGTCTAGTTCAGTTTAAGTTGGTTTCTTCCATACCCCCACCCCCAAGATGAAGCTGGAAATAAGCAGTACTGTCTAGCTGTCCTTTCCTATTCAACAAAACAAAATAAATAAATGTAATATTGTTAACTGATATGCAACTACGTTGTTTACTCATGTAGTAAAAATAGTTAATTTACATAATTACTAATTGGCTTTGTAGCTGAAATATTTGAGTGTATATTTATGAGTCATATTAAAGATTTAATGGGTAAAGGTGCTAACCATACAGTGTCTGACATGATGTTGGATGGCACAAATTGTGATAATGCTGAGACAATCGAAATGCTTACAATTCTCCTTCTCTGATCTGTTCAAGTACACCATGATGTCTTGCTGTGCCACTAACCAACCCTAGCACAGCAGCAACCAGCTAACCCCTTTCTACCTCAGGGCTGTCACTCACACTGAGGTTTTACACTTTTGAGGACTATATCTCCGTGCAGTAGTGTTTGTCTCAATGGCCTTGCACCCATGCTTTTCAGGATTGCTGCACCTCAGCTAGCCTCTCCAGTAACTAAACTATTTTAACTAGTTCCTCAACTCGGGGTGATGCCAAAATTTGGAAGGTTGCTAAAGTGGTCTGGTCTACAAAAAGATGACCCAAAATGCATTGAAAAATGACCACCCTATTGAAATCCTGTCAGTGCTCAACAAGTTGCTGGAAAAGTTAGTGGCCTCTCAGGTTATGTAGCACCTTCCAAAATGCAATCTTTTATCCCCAGCTCTGCATGGCTTCAGGCAGGCCCATGGTACACCAACTGCACTCATCCATTTTACTAATGATGTCAAAGTGGCCATGGTTAGGGTATTTACATAGAGGTTATTTTCATAGACCTTACAAAGGCTTTTAACTCTCTGGACCACTCCCTAATCTAAACTAAATTGTCTGCCTTCGGTTTTCACCCTCTGTTGTTACTTGGTTTGAGTTACCTTGTATCGACAACAGTTTGTGAAACTCAACCAAGTCAGGTTTGACCTCCCACATGAATATTGATGTCCTTCAAGGCTCCATACTGGGTCTGCTGCTTTTGCCCTCTTTATCAATAACCTGCCCAGGTTCACTGCATCCTGCTGCACCCTGCTTTATACAGACAATATGATGCTATATACCATCTCCAAGAAAACTACTGAAATTAACTTGCAGCTTAATGTTGACTTTGGGAGTGTTTAATCTTGGCTCACACAAATAAGGCTTCTCCTGAACTTGAGCAAAACACACTCTATGCTCTTTAGTTTGGCCCCTAAGCTGAAGACTTGTTTCCCTTAGCTATTTACTTTCTGATGGCTCCCCTTACTGCTGTTGACTCCTACAACTATTTGGGCTTAATCTTGATCCTGCCCTTGATTTTAGCTTGCACACATTGAATGCCTGAAAGTTTTCAAAGCTAGGACTTGCTTATATGGTCCGACATGCCCTTAATCCTGCTGCTAGTCTAGTTATTGCTCAGGGTGTTCTGTTGCCTATCCTCACTTATGAGCTTATACCTTATTCTGAGGTGAATGAACGTAACTTAAATAAATGGAACACCATTTATAACAACATCTGCTGCTTTGCCTTATCTGTGTCCATCTGACTCACCACTGCTGTCTTTATTTGAGCCTAAGATGGCTTTCCCAACTTCATGATGGCTATACATCTTAGGCTGTACCATTGACAAGATCATCAGACAGCTAAACCTTCTGTCCTGGCTGATATCTTCACCAAAATTGGTCAGGCTTACCTCCTGAGATCTAGTGATCTGTCACTTCTGTATATACCAAAATGTACTGCAAATATGGGTGAGCAGGCTTTTTCCATCTTTGCTCATAAGCCCCAGATCTCACTTATTCCTCTCCTTAAGATCTCTTGGATACATCCAGTTTTTAAGAATGAGCTTCGCAAGTTCCCATAGTATTCTAGTAAATACTCACATACCTGATGCTTTGTACCGCTACTGGTTTGTGCCTTTTGTTTGATTTTCAATTATACTCTGGATGTACTCTGCTCATAAAGTTTCTGCACTACAAGATTTAAGCAATAATGCATGATGGGTGTGTGTCATGCTGGATAACATCATGTCTCAGGTGGTTGGGGCATGAGGCAGCAGGCTGAGTGCATTCAATATGATTCCAGCATGACACACATCCCTGAAGTGCATTATTGTTATTATACAATGGCTTGTTTGCAAACACAAAAGAAAAGTGTGAACAATTACAAACATTTTTTTATTGATTTTGTATGTAGAGATATATTTGTTTAAAAAGTCCATAATTTTTATTGTGTGCAGTAGGAGGCACTGCTGACACTTCTTATCTCCTTTACACATTTTGCTTGTTCTTTGCAGTGTGATGGCAGTGCTCCCCAATACACCTGCTGTCTGGGTTCTGCAGCCAGCAGGCAGAAAAGGTTGGTGTTGGGTGACTGAAGTAAGCGGTGTTGGCAGCGGGATGGAAATGAGTCTTGTGTGTGAGAATAAGCCACCCTACTGTTTTAAAATGTGTGAGTACAAAATAGAATAAGTGGGTAGCAAGCAGACTGAGACTTAATTTGTGTCTGATCTCGCCCTGGGTTGGAGGGAACACATATGCTAATTGCAGTGGCAACAGTTGAAAAAAAGTAGTTAGTTGTTTGGCTCCCCAGCTGCTCCATTTTGTCAGATATGAGACAGTGATTCCCAGTGGTAAATGGAGCAAAGCACATGTGTGCTTACGATGTTTGAGCAGTTTGGGATGAGAGAGAGCAGTGGCACTGTTAAGTTAACAAGTCCAAGATTGAACTTGCAAAATAAATAAATTAATAAATAAAGCCATTCGAGGTATCAGCTTCACAGCCACAGAACTAGAGAAAGATGTGGCTGTGAAGCCATCCACTCTGACACCTTTCATCGAGGGAATTTTTTGTTTTTGCTTTTGAAAACTACATGTACTGTTTCTGACATGCTGCTGACCGGGGACTGTGGAGCCTATCAAAGTAATGGCTTTACTTTCATTTTGTAATTTGTGGGAAAAGTCTGGAATCACAGTCCTGAAAGGTATTGAACAAAAACATTGGGGGTCTGTGTACTTCTCTGGGTGTGTGGCAATGTGTAAATACAGTAATTGCAGACTTCAGGCAAGATGTGAGACATAGATCAAACCATTTGCTTCTGGATATTTTTTTTAAATGTTACACAGCCATTTTGTGCTGGACCTTGATATGCTGATGTTGTGCTGGGATAACATCACTGTACAAGGTGGCCACTGACCAATTAGATTACAAGAAATTTTCTTGCCATTGTATATTTGACTTCTCCTGCTGATTATGTAGAACTGTCTTTGTACCATTGTACCACTGTGCTACTGTCATTTATTGTTGTACTTTCCTCGGCCATGCCTGAAGATAGACATTGTATTGCCTAGTTCACCTACCTGGCAAACAAAAACTATATAAATAAAGATCAGTTAGCAATATTAGATTGCATGTCTATTAACCTGCAAGCTTATTATGAACTGATTTACTGAGGTGGAAGAAGATCATCTACAGAGTAGTCACTCAATCCATTCAGGTGTAGCCAACTGATGTTACATTGTAATCATATCTTATTTGCCATTCTGTTTACACTTTACTTTTTTATGCGATTACCTTTCAAATCCTGATGAATGGCCAATAGCCATCACCTGTTGAACCAATGCACAAGACATAGATTTGCAGTTATAGCCCTAGATATTTAAAGGAGTTGCGCCTGGCATAACTGAGTTGCGCTTGGTGCAACCTCAGACATGCTCCCGGGCAATATTCAAAAGGGAAATGTGCTGCACGATTCCCGATGTGCTGTGGTGCAAAGATACTGTATGCAGCACATCTCCAGAGGAGCTCTATGCATATGTGGCACATCCTCGACATTCAGCTGAGATGTGTGACACATCTGCCGGCACATCCGGGATGTGCCGCATACATGGGCACAAAGCTGAGCATGGAAAATCATGCTCAAGTGGTAGCCACCCACAGGCGAGCTGCCGTGATGCAAGGCGCAACACAGCAGCCTCCAGCCATGGGTGGCTACCCCCAGAACACCGTACACAAGCACCCACAATGTTCCCTGGTAGTCTAGTGGTACCCCTCTCTATTCTGTGTCGCGATCCTCATACCGAACAAATATGTAATCCCTGGTAGTCTAGTGGTACCCCCTCCCAATCCCATGTTGCAATCCCGTACCAGACAAATATGTATTTCCTTGGTAGTCCAGTGGTACCCCCTCCTGCCCATAACCCTGATCACCCAAAACCTGCATCCCACATCCATGGTAGTCAGTCTGGCATGACATTGTGAATGATTGACTTCATTCACAATGTCCTGCCAGACTAATACAATACACACAGCAAGCCCATTGATCATTGGTGTGGACCAATGAGCTCACTGCACGTAATGTAAGCTGTCATTTGGTGGGCAACTATGAGGTGTGTGAATGGGTCTGTTGCCTGCCGATGACCTGGGTGGGGAGCAGAGTGGGATGGGGTCCTTGTGGGTTGGGGACCACTAGACTACCATGAATGTGGGGATGCAATTTTCAGGTGATTGAAGTTACAGGGGGTACCATTGGACTACAGGAAAATCTATATTTGTTCAGTATGGGATCACAATACAGGATGGGATGGGGTACCACTGACTACCAGGAAATACATATTTGTTCAGTATGGTGATCGGGTATAGACTAGGGAGGAGGTACTACATCAGTACCCGGAACAGGGACTGCCTGCTGTACAGGGTGCCAGGCACATTTGCTGGCCAGCCCTGCATAACTCTTGCAAATGGGGCTATAATGACTAGCAAATAGTCCCATTTGCCTTGCTCCCATGTATTCCCATATGCATATTTGGGTCTGAATATTAGAATTTGCACCCGTGTATCTCATTTCCCATTTCTGTTATTCAGACCTGTCAGGGGATGTGCCAACGCATTGTATTTGTGCCTCAGGCATTTTTTGATATATTCAGATGAGATGCACCATGGCACATCTCTGTTTAATATATCCCTTTGTTGCTCTGGTGCAACTCAGTTGCACTGAGCAACCACTTGTGTCATTGCCAGGTGCACTTTTAAATATCTAGCCCCAAATTTGTAATCGTTATTTCATGTGCAGTTACCCTTGTAAAAACAAATCATGCCAGAAGAGATACAGTAGTTGCACAGCAGAATGTACTGTTACAATTTGCAATGGTTATTACAAGTACAGCTACATTTGTTAGAATGAAATGATTAGTGCCAAAGGAGACAGTAGTAGTTGCATGTGTACCTATTTCTTCAAGCAAATTGTGTTACTACACAATCCACAAATGTGAAAAAAAACCAAGTACATAGTATCTTTGATGTAACTGCACTGTAGTTACAGTGCAGGTACAGAAGTTATACAGTAGCTAAAGTGAAGTTAGTAACACTTAAGTGTTACCACATATTTTTATTTTGGAATTCCAAAGGTATAGCAGATTTGGAATAGGAACTTCTGAAATCCTCCCAAAGGCCCAAAGGTAATGTATTTCAGAAATCTGAGCATCTCTGGTACTGAGCTGTCAGAATCTTGAGGGAAGTTGATACCAATGTCCTCTTTACCTCACATGTTAACAATCATTGAAGAATTTAGTAAAATGTCTAATTATAAATTAAATAGAGAAAAATGGTAGTTTTCACCTTAATTATAAGGTTATGAAGCACGACAGTTCTGTCTGGGGCTTGCCTGGAAAACAGATTCTCTGCGCTATTTAGGTATCGAATTAACAAAGAACACTGCCACACTTCAGAAGCTTAATCTAGACCCCTCATATATACCATTAAACAAGACTTACAAAGGTGGTCGCTCCTTCTCTTATCACTTTGGGGCAAAATTAACTTGATAAAAATGAATGTTTTTCCTGCCTCTTCTATCCTCTTAGTTTGTTATATTTTTGGCTCCCATTAAAATGGTTTAAGAGTGTGCACAAGCTTTTACAGATTTTATATGGGCAGGAAAAGGCAGACTAGCTTTTTATAAACTAGCTGCTACTAAAGGTAAAGGTGGTTACGATTGCCACATATTTGCCTTTACTATTGGGCCAGTCAGATCAACAAATATCTCAGATGGATAGACCCTGGAAACCAGCCAAATCCCCTTTCTTTTACACCAATGTGGCTCAAGATTGTAAAAGATCTTCTGAAAATGCAAGGGCTTTCTCCAGCCTCTCTCCTATACATTAATCTGAAATCTCTTCCACCCTATTTAAGACATCTTCCATCGCTGTCTCCATTAGGATTCACTCTCAGTTGTGCAATTTCATGAAATATGATCATACTCACAATACATCCCAAACTATATGGGGCAATCCCAATATTAAGATAGGAGGCCAGATTCTTTCACCTGGATGGTTACCACAGGTAGGAGACTGTGATCTGTTATTTTATCAGGAAAATGGAACATAGCTTACCTCTTCTGAAATATTAGTTAAAGCAAATATCCCAAGGACTCAGATTTTTAAAGTGTATCAGCTTAGCCACCTTCTGGTTAACCCTTCTGGATGGAACTGCAATCCTTGGCGGGGCTACCGCATGCAATCTCAAAATCTGAACCTACATAATTTGAAATATCCAGAGTGTTTTGGCCCCACTGCATTTGGTCCTCCCTCTTTCCTGGAAAGACTATAAATTGGCCCCTCCTGTGGCAGAATTGTCATCATTTGATCACCAAGATAGGCTGCAACTTATGCAGTTTCAAATATTGCATAATTTATAATACTCCCCTCAGAAATTAGTTAACTTTGGCTACTTAGATTCCTCTACATGTGTGAGATGTTTTACGGGAGGGAATCTGCTTCATATTTTTGGACTTGTCCAAAAATAGCCAAATTATAGGCTCATATTAAGCAGAAGGTGGACCCTTCTAGGCTTGAATGATCTGTTCCGTCCTGACATTTGTCTATTAGAGATCTCTCGGAGGTTCATGTATTAAATCGTAAATATCATATAACTATAATAGCAATGTCAGTTAAGAAACTGGTTTTGAAGCACTGGAAAGACACAACAGAAATGACCTCTGGAATGGTTACATGAGCTTCTGGCCAATCTCAGGACTGAGAGAACCATAGCAAGCCTCAACCAGAGACTTAAAGAGTTAACAAAATATGGGGCCCTTTGTATGCATTATATTCATTGTAATGAGTACACAGTAACTCTTTTTGTATTGTGTAGTGTCTCTTTGGAATGATTCTGTGCAAGGGAGGGGTTAGGGATGGGTGGGGAGGGCAGGGAGGGTAGGAGGGCATTGTTCCTCCATCTCTACTCATTAGATATATATGTATTACATTTATGATGGTTCAGTGTTCTGTAAGTGTAAAAGTCTGAATAAACTTTGAATTGAAAAAAAAAAGAATCTTGAGGAAATTGGATAATTTATGTTTTAAACAACATCATTGTCATTCATCCAAGATTCAGAAACCTGTTTTGAAAAAAGTCTGTGGGATTTTCTGTGAAACTATCAAATAAAAGAGGTAACAAAATATTATCTATACATGAGAAGGCTTAATCCACAGAAACATATTAGCATAGACAGTAATGGCAAAAAAGACCAGAAGGGCACCAAATCTAGAATGACTGCCTGTCTAATGGGTTCCTTAACCAGCTTCACCAGCAGGCAGATCTGCAATGTGTCCAAAAAGGCCTGATGCCTGGTGTACCTGGCTGCTGGAATGTCCCATTCAATATCCTGCAGGTTCAGATCACCCACCACCTCGTCCCTTTCTTCACTCTCCTTGTCAGTTCTTCCTGACCTCCCTACTGTCTCTCTCTCTCTCTCTCTCTCTCTCTCTCTTCCTCTTGTCCTGGTGATCTATAGATCGCCACTACCTATTCTTCTGCCTGAGGATGCCGTGAGGTGAATCCACAGTGACTCTGTTTCCCATTTGCTTCTTCTGATGTGTCCACCTCCACAGCCTTTGTGCTCTCTGAAATATAGAGCTATACCCCTGCCACTTTACCTTTCCTCTGTCCTGTCTAAACTTTGTGTAACCTGGCACACGACAAGCCCCAGTCATTATTCTCTGTCACCCAAGTTTCTGGGATTGCTTGAGGTCCACTTCAATGTCTGCCACCAATACATGGAGCTCACTGATTTTATGACCCACACTTCTGCCATTAAGGGGACCAATTCCAACTAGCTCTGTATTCTTTTTTTGCTGTTTTGATCCTACACCTACATTCCATCCCATTCCCTTACCGTCTTATTTTCCTATTGCTAGCAGACCCTGATAGCCTTCTGCCTATTAGCTTCTTCTACTACTCCTTTTGAAATTCAGCCTTATTTTACCCACCTTATTGCTACCAGGCCTCAGTATAGGGGAACACTAGCTAGGTTCCTCTCCTTCACTCCTTTACCATGAGTCCCTAGCCTCAGAGTCCCTGCAGTCAGTTTAAGTAATTTAGATGTCAAATTTCTGCTCCAGTGTGATGGTCCCTCTCTTGTCAGGTGAAGGCTATTACATTTGAAGAACTTCCTGTCCCAGAAGTATTTCTGGTCCCCTACAAAGTGGTTCCTTTCTCCTTACACCATCCCTTTAACCACTCATTTAATTCCACTTTCTATTCCCTACTTACTCAATCTGTCCCTCCCCATTCCACACAGAGAAGATCTCATAAAAGTCGGGGAGAAGAGTTTGCCTGCAATCTGTCCCCAGCCTCTGAAAGTTCTACTTCACTTGTTCCACAGGATGCTTCACCAGATCACTTGTACCCAAGTGTCCCAGCACACCAGTCCCACCCCCACTATTCTCCCTATTCTGTCTATGTCCCAGATGGCCAATGCCCCAGGAAGGCACCTGATCACCTCTTCCCCACCCACCACCCTGTCTACTCACCTGATCATTGAATTCTGACAACTAAAACTCTCTAGCTGTCTTCTTCTTACTGTCATCTCTGGGTGCCACCAGGTCATCACTCCCATTTCCCCATCAGACCCAGAGTCCACCCCACTCCGGTGGAGTCAGGTACTCGAGTCTCCTCCAGGGATGCAAGGTGACTTGCTATCAGGATGCTGTGGGGTTGGTTGACCTCCCTGTAGGTGCCCCTGACACTTTCCATCTCCCTCTGACCACCACTTTCCTCCCCGGACCAATGTGTCTCTGGGAAGTGGGGTGTGTGGGCTTCAGGTGAGCCAGTGTCCCAGGAGAGATATCTCTTCCTTGCTGCTACCAGATGAGCATGGAGCTCTGCAAAAGACCTGCAGAAGGGTTTGACTCCTCCAGACCATGACTCTGGACAAGAGCACCTCCAGAGTCTCTGCAACTAACCTGCTCCTGCTAAACCCTCATCCGTATACTGAGCTTTGTAAGTCTTAGACTTCTAATTGAAAGGTTCTAGCAGAAATGTTCTAGCTGTCTCAGTCAGCCTCTCCTTACTCTGATAGCAAGAGCTACTTCTTACTCACCAGATGCTAACTCACTACCTGTATCTAGCCTGAAGTTGACTGTTTCAATATATTAAACACAGTACTGTGTTATCCCCACTTGGTCTGGTGTTCCTCCTGCTGAGACTCCAGCAGACTGCAGACTACAGTATCTGTGGTTGCCTGCAGATGCCTTAAGATAGATGTACACTCCTGGTCTGTGTTACCCATGCAATGGCACACAAGCATGATGGGACACACTGATAGCAAGATCTTACTAAAGGGAAATTGAAATGCAGACAACAGCTGCACATCTGCCTAAGCCACACACACCATTTAACAGCTAGCCCCTCTATTAACTGCAGCGATGATTTTCAGCTGCTTTCCCCCAACTCTGACCAGCACACTACTGCAAAGTACTGTACTTTTTATATCTGAGTGAAGGTCCCAATTTACCTTGCAAACCTCACACTACTAATATAGCCGTGTTTACCGGCAGCAGTGTTCTCACTTTCACCACGCCTTTCCTGATGGCGATATCTGTTGTGACTCAATTCTGGTTCACACAGCCCACCTTCATGACAATGCAGATTGTGCTGGAGAGGGCTGTATATTTACTAGGCTGGGTTGTTCACCCGACATCAGCAGTGATGTTCTGGTGATGCTCTCACTGCCTCACTTTTGCCTGTTGCCATGCCTTCTGAATCCAAGTGCTGGGTGGCAATGGGTCCATTAGGAGCATCACCTTTATTTTGTTGCAAATCTTTTATAGTTAGAAATGTTCTAGCTGCCTCAGTTAGCTGCCTCCTTGCTCTGATAGCAAGAGCTAATTCCTTTACTTTCTTCACAATAAATAAAGCCTGGCTGTCCATATGTTAGGAAGAAGGAGTCTTTTTATGTTGTCTTGCACACACCCAAGCAACATCTTGTGGTAGTAGGAGAAAAGCAGAGGTGTGTCAGTATTGGTGAATGCAGAGCATGCTTTAGAAGATGTGCCTGTCTTTCTCCAATGAGCCAGCATGCTAGCTCTGATGCAAGTTTATGCAAAATGCCACAGACTTGAAAGAAATGTGTCACTGCAATCTGAGACAAGCTCATCATGCTGAGGCACTGATGACACGCCTCCCATATGCCTTGCCTGGTGAAACATTTCAAATAAACATGGCAGTGGCTCCTGCCTTTGCCACACAATACCAAAAGAAAACTGACAGTGCCCAATCCCCCTGTCAACATGTCCATATCCCCAAGCACACACACACACAGATTGTGTGGCACACTGGAGACCATCCCAGTGTGCCTCAGTTTAACAAGCTAACGCATCAGCAAGTTCCTGCCCTCGCCCCACTCCCCACTCCAGTGTGGCCAACATCACCCTCCCAAAGTCATAGGGTTAATTGGGAGCCCACCCCAGTGTGCCTAACATTTGTTTTATTTAACCTGTAAAGAAAGAAAACTGTCCCATGGTAGTATTTTTTTTTTTTGTACCTGAAAAGAAAAGAAAATGGCCCATTGTCCACAGCACACCCTCTTCCCCAACCCGCACCTCATCCTCTGCACCCCACCTCCCCCACCCACACACCACCTCACCCCATACTTACCTCTGGAGGGCTGGCATTGCAATCTTGCAGAGCGGGAACACGTCTGGACTCTTCAAAGCCGACCGTGAACTGAAGAAATGCCAGTAAGCTGTATAATGGCATAAATGGGGGTTCAACTTAGGTGGATAGCTCAGCCATTTTGTCACTTTGGCTCCAAATGTTCAACATGGGGTTCTTGGGACCCGCCTCATGAACCACATACCGTCATCTTGTTATTCAGTCTCAAAGGTAATTTTGCTGTCACTGTGTGGAATTACCTTTGGGACTGATTAATGAAATGACAGTGCCACTGTTCATGGAGGTGGGGTCCCAAAAGCCTATGTTGCAAGTTTGGTGAGAAAATTCCAAAATGACTGTGTTATGAGTCTGCATTGTACAGTTTCTCACGCACGTTCGTAACTTCGGCAATTTTAATATTTTCACTCCAGATTTTCAACATTGCCATTTTTTCACACCTCTTTATGGACATCATAGCTGTCATTTTACATCCTGCCCAAAATGTGTTTTCACACATGTAGCTCACAATGTGCCAACCGCTGTGGGAAATCAATGTTTGGGACAGATTAACAAAATCACAGTGACACTGTTTATGAGCGGAGGTCCCAAAATACCTATGTTGAAAATTTGGTTAAAAATCCCCAAATTAATTGCTTTATGAGGCGTGCATTGTGCAGTTTCTATGCACACATGATTCACCAATTTTTCATATTTTCTCTACAGATTTTCAACATTGCCATTTTTAACACCTCTTTATGAATAGTATAGCTATCATTTTTACATCCTGCCTGAAATGCATTTTCACACATGTGGCACACAATGGCATGGTCACTGTGAAATCAATGTTCGGGACAGAGTAACAAAATCACAGTGGCACTGTTCATGAGAGGAGGTCCCAAAATGCCTGAATTGTGTTTTAGCACTGTGGCCAAATGGCGCGGTCTGTACAAAATCACCTTTCGGCTAACCAACTGATAGTGCCACTGTTCATGAGGTGGGGGTCACAAAAAGGCCATGTTGACAATTTGGAATGAAAATACCAACAAACACCTGGGGCATTAGGGTTTCCAACCATAACGCCCCACCCTGTAAAGACTGACAGGCGTCAGGGTGTAACTTGTGATTGTCGGTTTGTAATGCTCACTCCATTCCCTACCCCACCCTGCATCCAGTGACAGGCATCAAGGTGTGCCTTGGACTCTTCAGTCCCAAAGCTCACCCCATTCTTCTATACTATACTGTATCCATGTCAATGTATTTCCTTATGAAATAGGGTGGCGTAAGGCCTGAACTCCAAGGCACACCCAACACTTGTTGGTGTGTGCTGGGTAAGGTAAGTGAAATGGTGTGAGTGTTATGGCCGACGACCAAAGGCACACCCCAATGCCTGTCAGTCTCTGGGTGGTGGTGGGTTGGCGCCAGTTCAATCTTCTCACTGCTATTCCTATTATGCATCTCTCTAACTCCTGCACTACCAATGCCAATGCCAACAAGACAACATTCGGCATTTACAAATGCTTATTTAAAGATAGTTGCAGTTTTAACCTCTGCCAAAGTCACTTAGCCAACTGTGCATACATCAAATGGTTGTTATCAACTGTTCATGAACTGTACAATGGTTCAGGACACTGTAACAAAGAATTGCACAAGCCAATTCCTTCCTTCATCTAGGAGGCATTGCTGC
The DNA here is from genome assembly GCA_016271365.2 of Neoceratodus forsteri. Lineage (NCBI taxonomy): Eukaryota > Metazoa > Chordata > Ceratodontiformes > Ceratodontidae > Neoceratodus > Neoceratodus forsteri. The sequence goes on along the minus strand of CM057453.1, from coordinate 1,300,660,138 downwards.
TTTTGATTAAGTGCAGAGGCATACCACAGTATACTGGAAGTCTAGACAGATCTATATTATTGGTAGAGGTCACTCCTGAAAAGGTCTGGATTAAATAAGTACAGTTAAAAGAAGCTTTGAATTGCCTGACTAATTAAGACATCCTGTCTCTGAAACCTCATATCAAGGAGAGAACAAGCTCCTTTGTGATATTATTTCTAAAAACGCCCTGTACTATGTGCCTAAATAGGTGTAACCTAACTAGAGAACTACCTTAGAACACTTCCTTATTAAAATTGCTTGCTCTGCTATAAACATATTATATTGGATAAATTTAGAAATGAGTCATTTGGTTTCATAAGGCCAGGCAAAATACAATATAATCAGTTTATGGTGGAAATATGTTTCCATCCAGCAGACCTAATATGTAGCATAAATTACCTCCTAGTTACAGTGTTTGAACCGCATCCAAAAGTAAAGCACATTCTGAAACCTGCTGTTCTTTTCTGCCCTAGGTGGATGCATGCAATCTGCTGATTTGCTTATGCTATGGTATTTTTCAATCTTCCTGCTTTTAAGCTCCACACTATAGTATTGATTGTTTTCGATTTAGGAACTTATTTTATTTTCTCTTATTTTTGTTTTCTTATAAATGCACCTGAAAACATATTAATACTGTACAAATTGCGGGTGTCTGGTGACCGACTCTACCCACTCGCTTCCATGGTCAGTCAGAAAACTGGTGAAGCTCTGTAGCAATTTAGAAAAAAATAATACAGTATGACCCACCCCACCCACAGCACCCAATCCTGAAACCCACCAGTCCAGCATTCAGTTATCAAAATTCAAGCTGAGAAGGTGCCTAGAACAACCCTCCCTCCTCCACAGCCAGCTGCCTTCTCATGAATGAAAGCAGTGAGGTGCTTGCTACAGTAAAACCAGCTGATCACGATCAGCTGGTTTCTAACAACAACACCCTCACTACTCCAGATCATGAAGGCAACAACTGTGGAAAGGAGAGCACATAACCAATGTAATCCTGGGTACTACTCAAAGGCAGGCTGAAAATAGATCGACATAATGTCTATTTTTAATTGACCTGGGGCTTCATGAGTTTGCTGATCAACTGTAGGCGGGAGGGTAGAAACTAGTCAAACCCGCAATTTGTTTTAATATTTTATCCGGGGCATTATAAAAAAACAAAAAAAACTTGTGGGTACTGAGGGAGGGAGGAAGTATGCTTTTTTTGACAGAGGGTGAAGGGCTGGGGTTTTTGCTGCTTGCATGGGCTGGGAGAGGATGGAGGGGCTAGTTCTTTTCTTTTTTTCAAACAATGTTTCCTGAATGCTGAACGAATAGTGAACTATTCGTTATTCTGGATCTGAATAACAAATAATGCATTATTCATGGAATTCAGGAAATAATATTCAGGCTGTGAGCAGCCCTAATTGTCAGAGATTACTGGACTGTTAAGGCCATCACTTGAAGCACAAGGAAAGTCCCCTTGGAACAGTTGGACTAGTTCAAAGAAGGACAGTAAGCAGCTCCACACTCATTGTCATCATCTTCAGAGTTAGAGTCATGGTCAGTTGTAACATTATTGGCTGAAAACTCTGGCTGTTGAGCAGCTGGAGGCTGCCTTGCCTGCTTTCCATGAGCAGCTGATCTAGTAACAGGCCCAGTTGGAGCAGCATCTCCAGGCAGTGGGTCCAAGACTATTTGCCCAATAGGCAGAAGGTGTTTTTGTGTATGGTCTTTACAGCACATGGATCTCCTTCTGGCACAATTTGTATACTGGTAAGTCAGGTAACTTGCTAACAACAATATAAGGAATATGACTCCATCAGTCAGCTATTTTATTTTTCCTTGGAAGCATAAGTTACATTAACACACTGTTCCTGCTTTAAGTTCTTGGACCTTAACATGTTTGTCATGACAAGCTTGTTGGACAGGTTGTTCTTGGCTGCCATGGTGTTTGTGAGCTGGTATGTATGATTTAGTTGGGCTTTTAACATTTTGAGATACTGCAAGTAGTTGTCTGATCGAGCAACATCAGGAAACTCAAAACAGATATCAATTGGAAGCGAGCTTCTCAGCCAAACATGAGATGGTAGGGTGAAAAACTGGTTGCATCATTTTAGTACAATTATAGAGTGTACCGGCACTGATCTGTTGGCTTCATCTCGGCTTGTCTTTAGGATGCAGAGTGCCAAGCATATCGAGTAATGTTAGATTAAACCTCTCCAGTTATGAATCTCCCTGCGGATGATAGGGGTAGTTCTAGACTTTCTTCGCCCCAGATGGACAACAATTCCTTAATAAGTCGTCTCTCAAAGTCCCAGCCTTGATCCAGTGTATATGTTGCGGAGCACCATAATGATGAAGAACTTTTCCATAAGGACCTTTGCTAAAGTGGTGGCATTTTGGTCTTGGGTTGGATAGGCCTGAGCATACCATGTAAAATTATCTGTTACTACTAATGTATTGGCTATATTTTTGACTCAGGCTCAAGACTTAAGAAATCGATGTAGACAAGCTCCATTGATGCACTGGTGGTTATGTTGACCAGAGGGACTGCTTTCTGAGGTGGGGCTTTTCGCTGCAGGCATTTACTGCAAGGCTTTTTTTTGTATATAGCTATTTGTCCCTGGAGTCTTGGCAGACGGCTATGGCTCTCCATCAGAGGACTCATCCTTCAGGGCCCACGTGTCCCTGCTCTGACTGACTCCTGTAATTCCACCATGGCTTACCTCCAAGGCAGGGCCAGGAGGGGCTCCATCTTTCTCCCTCAGAGCATAATCCAGAAGCTGGGGAGTCCAAGGGATGCAATGGGCCATCATGGAATCTGCCAGCTCCCTTTTACATTTTCTCCTGTCCCCCCACCGATGCAAGGACACCAGTTACATGCCTCCCAACCTGTATTGCCCTCCAGCCACTGCCTGAGGGCAGTCAATAAGCAGGATGACAGAACATCCCTCCCGAGAGAGAACAGTCCTCCAGACACTCAATCCTCTCTTGTGCCTGCTGACCCCGCAGTCCAGGCTCATTCCCAAACCCGGTCACTGGCATGGCATGAAGTGTAGCGACCAGTGTCTCAACCTCCAGCACCATCAGACAGGTACCTACTGCAATTTTAACATATTGATCGATGTCTAAGCCCATTTTAGGCCAGTAGAAGATGCACGGGCCACATCCAGAGTTGTTTCGCTACCTAAATGTCCCATGTTGTCATGCAGGGCCTTTAACACATCATACTTGAATTTTGAAGGCAACACTAACTGCTTTCTCACAACTTCCCCTTGACTGTCAGTCAAGTCTCTGTACAGCAGCTACTCATGTTGCTTGAGTTTAGCCCATCTGGTATCAGTAGAGCAATTTTGGGTCACTGGACCGCATTTTGAAATATCTTCTCCCTTCCTTAGCGCAGTTAGGACTTGTCTGATCACTGGGTCATGATGCTGCTCTTTCTGAATATCAGCTGGGTTTAGCTGGGGTAAGGCACTCAAGTCCAAGGTGGCAAAGTTACAATAGGCTATGGGTAGGCATATGTCAGGAGGTCTCAAGCAATCGACCAAAAATCATATTTTCAGAAGGGGGTTTCAACCTGATCAAACTTTTGGCATAGTGCTTTTACTGGCTGCTCAGGAATATGCACTCATTGCTGATTTGAGGCAGATCTGTGTGAAAGATCATTGGCATCGGTATGGTTTAGAATTGTCGGTACTCTACTGAATAATCATATGTTGATAATGCTGAAAGCCATCTGTGCCAGTAGCATCTAGTTTGGTAGACATTTGAACATACAGTAGGTTAATGGACTGTTGTCTGTCTTAATCAAAATCTTTGCACCATAAAAGTATTTGTGAAACTGTTCACGATTGCCCACCTGAGAGCAAGAAATTCTAATTTATGTACTGGGTAATTTTCTCTGAAGGTGTCAGACTTGACTTCAAAGCTACTGGGAGCAATCCTTCTGTGTACTCTTGTTAAAGTACAGCCCCTAGGCCACTCAGGCTGGTGTCTGTGTGTAGCACGTAAGGTTTAGATGGGTCAGCATAGGCAAGCATGGGTGCATGGTGAGCTGATAATCTCTAGGAAAGCAGTGTCCACTCCAGAATCCATCTCTGGCCAAATAGTTTGTGCGGTCAGAAACAGGTTTTGCAGTCTCTTTGTCAGTGCTCTTTTGAACTTTTCCTGGTAGGTGGGAACCCTTGGGTCAAATTTAACTAATGGCTGCACTACCATAGTGTAGTCCTTGACGAAATACCAATAATAACCACAAAATCCCAGAAACCTTTGCAGTTCTTTCAAGTTGCTGGGCTTTGGGCCAGTCAGTCAATGCTTCCACTTTGCTAGGGTCAGTCTGTGTACCCTCAGGAGACACAATGTGACCTACATATTTTACTGAACTTTGAAGAAACTGACATTTATAAATCGACAGTTTCAAGCCAACTTCCTCAAGTCTGTGAAGCACTTTGAACAGGTGAGCCTCAAGCTCTTTAAGGTTTTTCTGAAAATGATGACACTTTTGACATATACCAGACATTCAAGAAGGTTCATATCTCCACTGCTTGCTCCTAAGTCTCTGAAAGGTTACTGGTACACCTGAAATGCCTGGGACATGCAAAGAATTCATAAAACACAACAGGCAAATGAATGCCATTTTCTCTCAGTCTTCTGGAGCCATTGGGATTTGATAGTATCCGCTCTGAAGATCAGGACCAAAACCACTTGCTCCCATTCAGGCAGTCTAATGCATCTTGTATGCATGGCATGATTTATTGATCATGTATAGTTCTTTTATTAAGGTTCAGTAGTCCATGCACATATAGACAGAGCCATTATTTTTCCATATCATAACAACTGGGGAGGCCTACAGGCTATGTGACTCCTGTATTATCCGGCGCCAGCATTTCTTGTAGATGGCACCTTACATTGTCAATGTCAGCAGGAGCTAGGCAGCCAGGATCTTTCCTGAAGGGTCTCTTGTGATGCAGGCAAATATATTTGTTCAGTGCGGTAATACAGCCAATGTGTACCTTTCCTTAAGGGAGATTACTTTGGTTGCCAGGCCAACTTCTGTCTGATTCTGTCCTCTAGCTATCAGGGATTGGAGACTCTCTGAAATCAAACAAATCAGGTGATATTTCACACTCTGCTCCTTTCTGGCATTTGGATGGCAACACGGCAGTATCAGCGCAGTAGACCTTAGCCAGGGTGCAACCTCGAATAACTTTGATGTCGTATCTGTAACATTTTGAATTTGGACAACCACTCTCAGAGTATATTCGTGAGCATGGACAGGTAGCACACTGGGTTTGACTAGGAGTCCCTCAGGAAATTTTCCTTTTCTGGGGTGTCCAGAATCAATATTTTGTTGGTCATGTCTTTCGCAGATGCGTCTCCACTGGCGCTAATTTGTGCATTGGGGGAAGAACAAGAGTTGGCGAGTCTTTTCCAGACAGTCCCCACAGACTCATCTTTGTCGTCCTCTTCTGGGTGCATTGGCATCTCATAGGCCTTTTGAACCATAGCATGAATATGTGAGAGCTACTCCAGACATTTAGCTTGTCTCTTGGCACATTTGAGCAAGGACGGCCAAACATATCTTCCATTGGTAACAATTAACACTGGAATCCCATCGTACAAGCCAGAGGGAGGCATCCAAGGACAGTGTTTCCACCAGATCTCCACTCCTGCTACAGAGGAGGGAAAGAGAGCTATATCCACAAATATCCAAGATATGGATATGACTTGTCACTCAACCCCAACACATGCAGTCCATCAAGGGGTTGTAGAGGATGATCAGATAGATACTGGTCGTACCAGTCTTTAAATATTATTATGATTTGGGACCTGCTATCTAGAATGGCTCAGGCTGGGATGCCATCTATATGTACAGTAGTCACCATAGATGGACCCACCATTTCTGTCCAGTCAGGGTAGCATTATTTACAGGCTGCGTGACAGCAGATCATCCAACATAAGGCTTGTAAGGAGGGTTTAGATTGAGGCTTTAGACCACTTTGTCTTACTTGGTTAAGCAGCTTAGCTGTTACTTTCTACAAGTCTTCAGGGAATGGCATGTCCTTTTAGTATACCCATCCTCCCACTCCAGTAGCAGAAAATATTTGACTTGGGGTTGTGAGTTCAAGCAGGTTCTTCAGCCTGAATGGGGCTAGAGTGAGGATCAGGTTTGTAATCATCTTTAAGCCGGAAGTCCAGATTCAGTTTCACTGGGCCTTCTTCTAGGAGAAACCTGGTGAGACGTCTGAGCCTGTCTGCCTTCCTGATTGCAGGTTGAGGGGCCTGGGTTCAGAATTAATGGTTACTACGAATGCCTACCAAAAGTAAAACTAAGATTTTGGCGCCTCCACCCAGAGTAGTATTTAAGTGGGTAATTGGTCAAACCAGTACAGCCCTCTGGGAAGCTATACTACCCACACCCTGACTAGTGACCTTCTGCAATAAAACACAGCAACTACTATATGTAGCAATCAACATACAATTAGTGGTGAGTGCTAAAATATGCTCATGGACACCACACTTACCAACAGGGTTTGGTCTTTGCACACACCCTATGTCCACTGTAAGAAAACAGTTTTTAGCAACAACAGTGTTTTTGCACAGTACCTTTAAATGACTCAGTAACTGAACACTGGGTAATAATATGCTCACAGCCCAGGGTTAACATCAAACAGTAAATCTGGTTTATTAAGGAGACATGAACAAGGAGGGTGAGAATCTAGGCAGATTTTGTAATAGTGTAAGTAAGCAGAAAATAATCAATGAACATTAAATCTGTCCTGAATTATTCCATCTACACAGCTGCTAGGTACCAAGAATGGAATTTAAGTGCAGGCCTGAAGGCGTTGCTGTGGGTGGCTGGCATTGCAGCTGGTTGGAGCCCTTGATGGAAGGAAGGGTGTTAACAGACAGATAAAATATTTGTGAGCAGTAGATTATTTGTAATCCCAGGCCGGATGGCAGGTAAACACAGTTACAATCCAATGACAAATTATAAAGCAAATCAGATGACACCACAGTTATTTGATTGTTGCAGGGTTTACCCTGATATTACTCACTGCACCCAGACCAGTCAGAGACATGAATGATGACACCATGGATATGTTGGCTTCTCAGGATAGAAACATAGAAACATAGAATTCACCTGCAGATAAGGACCGCTTGGCCCACCTAGTCTGCCCATTTTCCTACCTAACAGATAAGCTGCAGATCCTAATTAACCAACAACTTACTTCCTCCTCCCCCCACTAGGACTGCTATGTCTGTCCCATGCATTCTTGAAGTTCCCCACTGTCCTTGCCTCCACGACCTCCTCAGGGAGGCTGTTCCATGCATCCACAACCCTCTCTGTGAAAAAATACTTCCTCACATTACCTCTGAGCCGTCCCCACTCTATCTTCAAATTAGCCCCTTTGTTCTTGCACATCTATTTTTCGAAAGATGCTACCCTCTTGGACTTTGTTGATTCCTTGAGGTACTTGAAGTTTCTATCATGACCCCTCTCCCTTCTTTCCTCAAGGGTATACATATTAAGCTCCTTTAGTCTTTCTTCATATGTCTTCTGGTGCAGACCCTGCACCATTTTGTTGCCTTCCTCTGGACAGCCTCCACTCTGTCTATGTCTTTGCAGAGATGGGGTCTCCAGAACTGCACACAGTACTCAGATAGGGCTCACCAACTGTCTGTACAGAGGGATAACAACTTCCTGTTTTCTACTATTGATGCCTCTTCCTATGCATCCCAGTATCCCCCAGCCTTCCTTAATGCCTTCTCACATTGCTTGCCCACCTTTAGGTCATCTGATATAATTACCCCCAGGTCTCTTTCCATTTTACTGTTGTCAATATCTCACCCCCATTGTGTACACTTCTGCTGGGTTTTGTTTCCCAAGTGCATTACCTTGCACTTCTTTGCATTGAATCTGAGCTGCCATACATTTGACCATTCCTCCAACCTTGCCAAGTCCCTTCTCATCCTTTCCACTCCATCTTGTGTATCAACCCTGTTGCAGATCTTTCTGTCGTCTGCAAAGAGATATACTTTTCCTTCCAGTTCCTCTGCAATGTCAGTTATAAAGACATTAAGAAGGACCGGTCCCAGTACTGAACCCTCGATACCCCGCTAGCAACCCTCCTTTCTTCACTGTGTACTCTATTTACTACCACCCTTTGCGTCCTGTTGTCTAGCCAATTTTTATCCAGGCTACCACCTTGGGACCCACCAAGGCTGGCTAACTTGTATATTAATCTTTTGTGGGACTGTATCAAATGCCTTGCTAAAATCTAGGTAAGCCATGTCACAGTCCCTTCCTAGTCTACTACTTTGGTCACCCAGTCAAAAGAAATCTATTAGATTCGTCTGACATGACCTTCCCATCGTGAATCCATGCTGCCTTGGGTCCCTGTTCCCACTGACCTCTAGGTACTCAACAATTCTTTCCTTCACAAGTGATTCCATCATTTTCCTTACCACTGAGGTCAAACTAACTGGTCTGTAGTTTCCTGCCTCTGTCCTGCTCCCACTTTTGTGAAGAGGAATCACATCTGCCCTCCTCCAGTCCTCAGGTACCACCCCATCCTCCCATGATTTGTTAAAGAGAGTAGTCAGCGTGTCACTAGTTCTACCCTTAGTTCTTTAGAATTCTTGGGTGAATCCCATCAGGCCCCATTGCTTGTCCACCTTCAATTTTATTAGTTCTTTCAGAACCCTTTCTTCTGTAAATGGACTAGTATCAACCCCCATCTTCAGAGTGTTTCTCTTGCTTGGTTTAGGTACCTCCCTCCTCTTCCTTTGTGAATACTGAGCAGAAATGTTCGTTCAGTATCCCTGCTTTTCACTGTCACCCTCTACCCACATTCCTCCCTTTATTAAGCCTCAGTATCCCTCTTTTGGTCTTTTTCACTCCCTAATGTACATATAAAGGTCTTATCCTCCTTCTTAACAGAATTGGCTATCCTTTCCTCGGTTTGGGCCTTTGCTGTTCTGACTGCCTTCCCAGCCTCTTTCAGCTTTAACTGATAAAGTTCTCTGTCCTGCTCCTTCTATGTTTCCTTATATTTCCTGAATGCTATCCTTTTCTCCTTAACCTTCCTGCAACCTCTTTGAGAACCATAGCGTTTTTTCCTTCATTGTGTTTTATTGATTTGCTTTACACAAAGGCTTGTTGCCTCTGTGATGGCTGTTTGATTACTCCCCATTGTTCCTGCACCCCTCCTTCTTGCCTGTTTGCTAGTGCTTTTCTGAGGCACACTCTCATTTCCCAAAGTCAGCCCTCCTAAAGTCCAATACTCTTGCTTTTGTAGCGCTTGATTATATGGCTGTGTTTATCGTGAACCACACTGTTTGGTGGTCGTTTGTTCCTAGGTGGCTACCCTTCTAAATCTGAGATTCTTTCTCTGTCCCCATTTGAGAGTACCAGGTCTAAGATTGCTCCTCCCAAGTGGGTTCCAATACTAACTGTCTGAGGCATGCCCCTGTAGGGTATCAAGAATGACCCTGCTCTTGGATGTGCCTGCAGCAAAGGTGCTCAGTTAACATCTGGCATATTTAGGTCCCCATCAACAATATCTCCCCTTTTCTGCCATCCTAAGAAACCTTCTATCATTCCTTGTCCATTCCTCCCCTGAGATGGGGGTCTGTATACAACCTTCATGTGGATTGTGGTGCCATTTCCTGTCTCCAGGGTGACCCAGAGTGCTTCATCTGCTCCTGTTTACTCTTTAGTTCTGTTGCTTTGATCCTTCCTTTACATAGAGAGTCCTCCTCCTCCTCTTTACCCTCCCTGTCCCTCCTATAGATTGTGTATCCTGGTATTTGACATCCCAGTCATGGTTCTCTGTGTACCATGTTTCTGTGACTGCCACAATATCCAGGCAAACCTCTTCCATCAAGGCCACTGGTTCAGGGGCTTGTTCACGCAGACTACGGGCATTGGTACTCATCACCCTCCACTTTTCTTTTTATAATTCATATTTTATTAACAAATTTTCACATTACAGGGGACAGAGAGTTACAACATACTTTGCATATATTCAAAGTGTTACATAAGCTGTCCCATCCCCTTCCCACCCACCCCATACAGCAGCAGAGTCCATAGAGTAATAAGACAGGAGTACTATATAGTATCACAAATCGATGATCATTGATTACAGTAACTCATATACCTGATCCGGTCATGATTAGTGTGTGAAGGGGATCCCAAGTATTCTTGTACCACTGCAACTTACTATGGAGCTCACTATTGCTTTATCTGTACATAGGTTAGCTAGAATTTCATTAACCCATTCCTGATATGATGGGCTTACTGCATCCCTCAGTGCTGAAGTACAATTTTTTAACAGATAATGCAATCGTGGAGATATGAAATCTCCTGATTCTCACCTTGATAGAGGATAGATCTCCCAAAAAACATATGTCTGGGGTGAAGCAATCTTTCAAACCTAATAGGATCTAGGTTAGTCTGTATGGCTGCCTACAAAGACCTTATCTTGGGGCATGAACAAAGACATGAAGAAGTGTGCATCCTCTTGACATCCTCTGGTAGAAACTCCTGAACTTATAAAACCACATTTCCTCAGCTTCACAGGAGTGTAATACATGTTGTACATAATGCTGTGCATAAGACAAGTCTATCCTGAGAGATGTATTTATGACAGAACCTCCATAAAACTGACCAGTTGGGAGTAAATTGGGAAAAAAGAACCCAGAGCCTAGTGGGTCCTTCAGGTCTCCCATATTTCCAATAACATAAAACACGGTATATTTTGGAAATAGCACCTGGTGATCCCAATAAGGAGGAGATCAGATACAAATATAAAAGCAGGTGGGTGAGGACGAATGTTACCAAATACTGTAGAGAGCAGATGCTTTAATTGGACCACCCTAAAGTGAAAAGCTAACGGGCGTCAAATTCACAATTATATTGGAAACTGAGAGCCATTCCCCCGTCATCCAGAAAAGTGGAGATTATCCCATCCCCAATTTGGGGTAACCAATTACAAGAAACATTCTTTTGTTTATTGTGAAAGATGGGAATTCCAAATAGACTGAGACAAGTCCAAGTGTGAATAATGAAAATGAACAAAGCTGCACGTGAACTCTGAGGACGTTCAATAGTGGGACAGCTACAGTTGTCAGGAAGGACGCCATTTTAACATAGAGCATAGTCTGGGGTCTATTTTCTCAGATTGAATGAAGTCTAACTCAATTTTGAGCCAGACCAGCCTTAAGTGTTCCGGACCGATTCACCCAACGATATATTTTGCAATATGACTAGCCCAGTAATAAATTGCCAGATGGGGTTCTGCAGCCCTCCATCCATTTCTGAGTGGCCAGCTTATAATATGCTAACCTGGCTTGTTTATTGGACCAGATAAAATTTGTGAAAATTCTGTGCATTTTCTGAAACCATGATAGCGGAGTGAAAGAGTTAAGAGAGAGAGGGATAAAACAAGTGAGGAAAAACATTCATTTAATTATATTAATTGCACCCCAGAGAGACAGGAAGTTTAGACCATCTATTGAGGTCATGAACTATCACTTGGGAAAGGGCTCCAAGTTTTATTTGAACCAGGAAGAGGGTTACGCATCAAATTAATACGAGATATCTGAGAACACAGGAGACCAGCCTAGACCAAAAGGGACACATCATTTTGAAAACCTTATGGTTAAGAGGAAAATGGAGGATTTATTAATATTCAGTTTATAGTTTGTGAAAGTACTGAACTTAGCAATTTCTCCTAACATGACGAGGATAGATGTTTTGGATGAGATAAATGGAGGAGGAGATCGTCAGCATAGCCGTGATCTTCACCACATTACACCTACCGGATACCTCGTATCTCTGGATTATTGAGACTATTTCAGATAAAGGGCTCTAAGTATAAATTAAATAAAAGAGGGAGAGAGGCCATCCCTGCCTGGTACGGAAGACAAGAGAAAGATTTGGAGAATGCTCCATTACCGGAAACTCTGGCAGAGGAGTTCGATATAAGGCCAGAATCCAGTCTATAAACTTGGCTTGAAACCAAATACTTTTAGGACCTGAAACAGGAATTTCGGTTGACACGATCAAATGCCTTCTCGGCGTCCGGGAGACCAATCATGGGAAAGGCAGCATCCTGAACACGAGACAGCGTGTGACAGGGTGCATAAATGGTCAGCCAATGAACGCCCTTCATAAACCCCACCTGAGACAAACTAATCAGATCTGGAAGGACCCATGTTATTTTATCAGCCAATATCTTGAGAGAACTTTAAATATCCTGATTCAATAAAGGCCTATTGACCTATAGCTTTTCACTAGTTCTGGATCTTTATCAGGCTTAGGAAGGAGAATAATCAGGGCTTCAAATAGATGTATCTATTCTTGCACCAGAAAGAATGTGACAGTACAACCAGTGAAGAACCAGTAATAACTGAGATTGAAAAGTTTTATAGAATAAAGCGGAAGGCAGTCTGGTCCCGGGACCTTGTCTGAGGGCAAAGCCCTGATGACCTCTGATATTTCCTCCAGAGATATTGGGGAGGATAGGAACTTCCTCTGTGGTTCAGATAAACAGTGTAGAAAGAATCCTCAGATATGCCTCAAGCGCTTCTAGGAAGCGGGGTTATCCATATCCTATATAAATGCTCATAGTATGAGGCAAACTCCTGCACAACCTCAGAAGGGGATACCTTCAGGGATCCATCTGCCCGGGCCCTAATTGGAGGTATGAACCTAGCAGATTCCTGCTGTTTTAACCTTAAGACTAGCAGCGACCTGCTTTTCCCCTGATCTGTATAGCTTGCTTTGTGCAAATAATAGATAACTCTGCTTTCTCCCTCAACAGATCTAGATATTTATCTTTAGCTACCGAAAGCCTCCTCATATCCTCTTCTGAGGTATTAGAGGATAACTTGGTTTCAGAGACCTAATGGTGATAAAGAAGCTAATAATTTCGCCTCTCGAATCCTTTTCCTCTTGTGGCTAGTCTAATAATAATCCCTCTCATATAAGCCTTGAAAGCACCCACAAAATATCAGGTGCCATGTCCTCAGAGGAATTAGTAGAGAGGATTAGGTTACAGTATTTGATATCTTTCAGCAGTTGTCCATTTAATTTCCATCGGGTTTCTTTATGGGGAATGTTAAGGAAAGCCAGATTGGAAGTCACCAGAGAGTGATCTGACATTGGACCTGGCTGAATCGAGGCAGTCAGTACCCCAGTAAGAGGACCTCAGAAAGGAAAGGTAGTCAATGCGGAGACTGGGTTCTGTGCACAGGCAAGTTGAAAGTATACTCTCTGTCCTTAGGGTGTAGTACACATCACATCACACAATCCATCGATCCAGAAAGTCCCTGAGGGCCCTCTGCCCAGGCAACAAACTCCTCGACCCACTACCAGACCTATCCACTTCAGGATCAAGAACCAGATTGAAGTCTCACCCATAATTATACCAATGGGAAGCATGGGAAGGAGTAAGGAAATAAGCTTCATAAAATCCTGGATCGTTTGCGTTTGGCCCATATATACTACCAAGTAAAATTGGCATATACCAGAATTCCCTGGACCTGGACATCTCTCACGTCCTGGTCCCTGAGAACCTGTTTAGAGATAAAGGAATGCCTCTGTTGACCAGAATCATAACCCCACAACTGTTAGTGGACCCTGAGCAGTAAATACCTGCCCTATTTGTTGCCTCCTAAGTTGCAGAGATTCACGTTCCAGTAAATTAGATTCTTGCAAGAATGTGATCTGAGAAGATAATAAGCTTAAATGTTTTAACACTTGGTATTGTTTGACTCTTTTCCTTATCCCTTCACATTCCATGTGCAGATTTATACTACTGGCCATCTAAATAAAAGAAAAAATAGTCTCTTAAGTAACATCTAGGGATTACTACAATCAGAATTAGTGACCAGAACCCATGTTTGCTGCTGTATTTCCTCCCAACCCAACATAAGCTTCCCTCCACCCACTTCCTCCAGCCCCCAAAATATTCCAACCCCCACGAACAAATAAAATGAAAACCATGAACACACTATCATCACCCCTCCCCCACCCCAACTGTCACAAGCAATGTTCAGCACAATACCATTTTCCTTCCTCCCTCCAACCTTCCAAACATGTCCAAAAACCTGCCCTAGTATGCAAACCTTCTTATACAGACAATGATCAATAATATCAAAATGAAGGTAGATAATATGAGCGATAATAGACAACTACTGGACTCCTGATATCCAGAAAAGCAGAGAGCGAGACGAGAAAGGGAAGAGAGCATCCCCACTTGGGAGCAGTCCAGAGAACTCGAATACCTGAAAGAGAAAGGGCAATATAAAGTGTGATAGCAGAATACGTTATCGTAATTGCTGCCAGTAGCAAGACTGAAAATTTTCCCAGTGATGTTTGTTAGCAAAAGAACTAAATGTTCCCAAGTAGCGGATCTCCACCTATTCCCAAGCCCCACTATTATATTCAACCGGGGAAAATAGATTCCCGAGACAAGTAATGAGTTGATTCACCAAATATACTGCAAGAGCACCCTCTGGTGATATTATCCCAAAAGCATGCCCAGCTAAAGCTGATACCAGAAGGTCGCTCTATTGACTAATGCCTTAGCAATCAAAATTACCCAATCTGAGGGCTCTCAATATAATAACTATATCATGAGAAATAAATTGGTGTCCTTGAAAAGAAAATCAGAAAATGTGATCCACGTGAGAAAAGGATCTTCCTCCAGACAAGACACAACCCCTAGAAACAAACTCCTGGGATATGGAGTTGCTCCAAAGCATGAGCTTAAGGTGGAAAGTGTAAGACAGCAGGATTCCGATGAGAATAGTCCCTCCGCCATGGCATTCAGGAACCGTCGAGACCAGACAGATATTCATTCCTCATTTTGTATAGGTAGTACGAGAAAAACTTCTCCTTTCCATCGCAGGATAGGATGAGACCAACCAAACAGATCAAGTGTCCTGAAACAGATCAGGCAAAGCAGCCTTAAGTTCCATAAGAGCAGCTTCAGGATTCTCATATGTTGACCAGGTACCAGCCACTAGTACCTGTAATCTAGTTGGATAACCCATTTTTAAAGCAAGGCCTGCTGCTATGACTTGCGATGCAATAGGGTGGAAAGCAGTGCGCTTCGCCTGACTGACCCGGTAAATCTTGGGCAATTCTGAGCCTGGCATTTTCCCATTTCACTTCTTGCAGCTCTCACTTTAGCCAGAAAATGTTGTCCTCCAGGTAATTTAAAAGTGATAGATAATGGGACGTGGCATTGCATCTGGAGATGGCTTGGTCTAGGGACCTATCGCCTCTTTCAATGGTGTACTTGGCCCCGAAAGGAGAGGGACCAGCAATCTTTTTCCATCAGCTTCTGCACAAATGCAAGTGTATTCTGGCCTTCCTCTCCTTCAGGGAGGCCCATAATAACTATATTATTTCTTGACTGCGGCCTCTAAATCTTCCAGCTTGGCTTCCAGACTAGAAATCCTTTGCCGCATAGCTGCAAGACTGGGATCGATTTTTCCACTTGCTTCTCAAGAGAGGAAATTGAGCTGCATTATTTGAAGTTTTCATCGAGACCTCTTCGAGATTTTTAGAGAGGGATTTAATTTCAGCTGAGATTTCTTTAACTTCTTCCAGAAGGGTTTAAACTCTTCCAAAAATCTGCTCAAAGTTAGGGTTCTTACTCAGCGATCAGGTTTTGAAGCTCTGGCTTATCCACTGCACTCGAGACCCTTGATTTTTTGGGGCCTTCTGGAGTGACTGGTGGTGTGGGCTTCTGCCAAGGCTTCTTTATGTAGACCTCCATAATCGCAAAAAAAATCTAGCAGGTGCCCAGGATATTAAGAAGGTGGTAATCAGCAATCTTTCTGGTTTTAAGGGAGAAATAATGGCCAAAATAGCAATATTTTGCAGTTAGGAGGCTGGAGCTATGCAGAGGAGCTTCTACTCAGTACCCTGCATCACGTGATCCCTACCCTCCACTTTTGATAGCCTTACCCCTTTTAGCCCCATTCCTGTCCTTACTGCCTTTGCCTTTTTACATTTACCTCTGTTCTGCTCCTAATAACTTCTCTACCTTGGTGTTTACCTCACTAATTACATGTTTTGTAGGGGAGGCTGGGATTTCCTGCTCCTTTTTCAGTGCCTCCCCATTGGCTAGTTTAAATGCTTGCCAATGAAGCACTTAAACCTCTCACCTAGGATCTTAGTTCCCCGGACAGATGCAGACCATTGCACCAGTATAGGTCTGCATCCTCCAGGTGGCTCCCAGTCCCAATGAAGCCAAAACCCTGAGCTCCACACCAGTTTTTCAACCACTCATTGAATTCCTGGTGACGAGTGCCTAGCATCATCCATGCCATAGACAGGCAGCACCTCTGATAAGGTTACCGTGATCTTACTTGTCTAAGGCCCCTCCCCAACTCTACAAACTCTTCTTGCACTGCTCTGATCCCATTCCTAGCCAGGTCATTTGTCCATAGGTGGACAATGACATCTATCTCCCTACCTCATTGCAGCTCCTCCCACGATCCTGAGGATTCGCTTCCTGTCCCTCCAAGGACGTGGCGCTAGGAAGGCACCTTACCTCCCTCCCCTTCCTCCCTATTTCTACCCCTTAATGATTGAGTCCCCACCAGGAGTTGTTTTCTTCCCTGTGGGGTCCCATGCCACCCTCCTGTGGGTCTCCTTTGTGAAGGTTCCCAACATCCTCCTTGATCTCCACTGCAGGTGCCTCCAGAGGAACCACTATCCACCAGAAGAGTGAATGAATTGTGGAGGGTACAGCTGGAGGGATGCAACTCGTTCCACCATCCTCTCCCTCCCTGAGCCCGCCCTGGTCCAGCCTCTCCTCTTTCTTGGCAACCTCTGAGGTAGTGGCATTGGCCCTGGTGGTCCCTGGGGGAGAGGAGGTTTCATGAATCCTAGCCAGGTCAGCTTAGAGATGGGCAACCTCCTCTCTCAGATCAGAGAGGTGCCTGCAAATAGGGCAGCATCTCAGCCTCCAGAATGTCTCCCGGAACACTGCCGCCCCACAGCCATTGCACTGCACCACTCCTATCATGTCTTATTTTGTGTCCTCTACTGTTTCTCTGTATGCTTACTCTCTCCTCTCCTTACAACTCTCACCCTTCCTGTTCTGGGACAGCAAATTCCTATCTTCTTCAGTAGCCTCCTTCTTCCTTGCTCAATGTCAGACCACCAGCAGCTAGGAGGGAGAGTGAGCTACTTTTTACTTTAGGGTTGACAAAACCAATGTTTCTTTATGATCCTTCCCTTCCTACTGCCAAACAGGAAGTTCCTGCTGACAGTCAAATCCAGTGGCTATAAAGGTAGAACTGGCTTAGGGTGGGTAGGTGGAGGGCAATTAGTAAGAAAAGGCTAGCAACAGGAAGTTGTAATTTAAGTCACCTGCTTTTATAGTGTCAAGCCACACCCCAATTAAGCTGTCTTTCCTCCTACTGGTTTAGCAAAGTCAGCTGATACAGTACCCTTTCCAGCCCAGAACATATACTGACTTTCTTTTTTCTTTCCTTTTTAACCCTAAATAAGACCCTTCTACGTCTAATAAAGTATCTGTCTACTTAATCTCAACAGACACTGACTCCTGCTGAGATATAAGTTTTAAATTAATAAGAAAATGTAGCTTCTTTTAGTTAGCTGCTTTCTGCTCTACAAGCAAGGCTAGCAACAGGAAGTTGTGATGGTGGGGACCGGGGCTGACATGAATAACCTCCACTTCTGTGGCTTTTTCCCTGTAGGTGGCAGCAGCCTGCGACTTGGTGCTTTGGGGCTGACTCCCCTAGACTGGTTTCTGGCCAGGCAAGTGCTGGATCTGGAACAGAAACAGTCATTAGGGCCACAGATAGCACAGGCCCAACACATGAATTTTCGCTTGGTATGCAGATTAGAAATCACTTAATTTACAGCTAGCAGGCTGGCTTAACTTTGGTAGAAAACAAACAGGAACAACTGGCAACAGGTCTCCTTTCTTCCTAAATGGGGTAAGAGATAAATGCAACATGCATAGGCTCCAGATAGCACTGAAATCTTAAATTTAGCTAAACCTTCTCACAATCTCTTAGCTGCGCTTAACTTCAGGCAAAACACCCTCTCTCAGCATCAAAGTCTCCAGACTCAGCCTGGATTACGGGATTTCTTACTCTGATTCTGCTTTTTGGCAGGTTCTCAGTCCCACAGGGTGGCAAAACAGGCTGAATTCCCATGACTCTTCCAGTTCACTGCACAGGCTTTCACCTTCTCCAGAGCTCAAGATGAATCTCTCAGCCTGACTGCTGCCAAAGTATTTATCTTTCTTTTCTGCTTTTGGGCAGTCCGCTAACTTTCAGTCCTGCAGGGTGGCAAAATAGGCCTTTCCACTGCGGTTTCTTCTCAGCTCACATGCAGGCTGCCTTCTTCTCAGTGGCTTGAGCTGGACTGAACCACTGTTTACACAATCCCACCAAGTCCAGGATTCCTGTGAATCCATTGGCTACCTGTGCTGTCAATCACAATATGAGCACTCCATTGGTCAATTTAGGCACCAACAAGAAAGTTCACAGCTTTTCCCACAGGTCACTGTAATTAGGACCCCTTGGGACCACTTAGCCTATTGGTCCAACCACTGAGTCCCTGACCAAACATGGCAGCTCCTATAGTGGAGAATAGATAGGCAATATAAAAACTCATTTACACAATAACGATAAAGATTTAGAAATAAATATTTACAGTACATTAAGGGTCTCCTTCTGCTCTGTAATCAACAGCAGAATGGAGTAGATTAGGGCTTTGACTGGCTGGTCACGTGCTCTGTTGTACTCAAACCCAGCCCAGGCTATTTACACTATACAACACTACTGGGGCTTCTAAAGGGACAGCATGGCAGCATAGCTCTGCACACTCACACAGGAGAACTGGACATTACTGTACATGGACTTGTTTTTCTTTCTGTATGACTGCCAGGCAGTGGGCATTAGAGAAGCCCAGGGAGACTCTCAAGGTAAGCCCCCTAATTTGGGGGCATTACAGATCATTACTGTGAAGCCACTAATGAAGCTGGCACCATGCGCATGATTCTTGTGCTCTTGTTAGTATTCTTTCGAAAGATGACATCAACTCCTTTTCCAGTACAGACTGAGAACTAACGGACATGTGTTGTGCAGCTAATCTATTTAGATTTCAGAATGCAAGACTGTGACTGCACAAGACTTCTTTGAAGCTCATTGCAGCCAGGCCCTCATCAGGTTTATAGCTGTTTTATCTGTTCAGTGAATTGCTTTATTAAGACATCTCTTTATCATTGCATATTCTTGTTGCTAATGTTTACATCAATTTTACAGTTTTGCCAGAAAGGTGCTGTGTCTGTTCAACAAATGCTGAGGCTGCAGATCATGGCTCACCTATGAGTGTCTCCATTTCTGTTTGTTTCCAAGAGACACGCACATGCTCTTACAATGAGGGAGAAGGGGCCACTGAACAGCAGCAGTGAAAGTCATATATGCCAGACATGGTCCCCTGGCACACTGAGCCCTTACTTCCACCTGAGGGTTGTTTCTGTACATCAGGACACCCTGGCACCAGAGCACCCTTGCCTAGCCACCAAAAAGCCAAGGGTTACACAAGTGTTCAATATACAGAGCTTTTTATATATGTTACAGTGCTATATTACAGATACAAGCAGAACATATCTTCAGTTAAGTTAATATTAGGGTTATAATATGCTAGCCAGAGAAACAAGAGTGGTTAATGATTGCTGGGGAGTCTCTTCTTTCTGTAACTCTTGTGATTAGTTAGGTGTCCCATAGTACAATACATCTGCTTTGGAAAAATATCCCAACAGCAGTCATGTCACCAGCTGATACTCTGCAGAATAGGATGAATACATTTCATGTTTAGAACTGTATGTGATCTGTTCTACAAAACTATGCATTTAAAGGTTGTTGCAATAATTCCTTTAGCAACTAAATTAATATGGTTTAACAGAAATGGTCAGGGTGAACTGCAGTGCGTCTTTGATTTAGTGTATCCGTCATGCTCCTTTCACAGGTAAACCTCTTCACAACCATGCACCACAAGTTTTGACAGGGTCTGTGCTGGGATCTGTACCAAACCTATTTTGTTTTAAAGTTGGCCCCTAAATGCTTCATTGCATGGGATGTTCAACCTGTTTCTGTCTCTCAGTGGGAGGGAGTGTGAACAAGCAACATCTGAGCCCAATAAAGGGAAGAGGGTAAACAAGCAGAAGGATTTCTGTTTCAGTGAGATGCAAGTGGAGACAGCAAAAGACTGAACTACAATGCTGAATACAACCTGTTTTTCTTGTTCCTGTTAATGAAGGTAAAGGTAAAGCAGATTTCATTAAATTTAAACTAGTGTTTGTTTGAGAGTGTTCCCCAGAAACCACCCAGCTCACTACCATGTCACACGGGCTGGTTTTATCAGTGGGATTGAATTTCTCCCTGTTTAAATAGTGGTAAGATGATGAACTCAGACTATTGAACTGTCTGGCAGAGTAGCAAGCAAAACAGACCCAGATACAAACAAACAGATCCAGATACAAACAAAACACCCAGATACAAGCGCAAGAGGCCCAGATGAAAGCACAACAGGCCCAGATGCAAAGGGAATGGATGGATCAGCAACTGCAACAGCAGGCTCAGAGAAACCAGCAGCAGGCACAACAGGTCCAGATACAAAGAGACTGGATGGCTCAGTAAGTGCAATGGGAGGTGGAGAAAGACCAGCAGAAGGATTTTATGAAGCAGGTGCTGCAAACACAGGAAGAAACTGCCTCTAGCTCTAGGTCACAGGAATCTAATTGATGTAGGACCCCACCCAATGCTAACAAAAATGAATCCTGAGGATGACCCTGAGGTCTGCTTCTGACTTTTGAGAGAGTTACCAGTACCACTGCCTGGTCATGAGAACATTGGGCTACTCTCATTGCATCATACCTGACTGGAGATGCACAAGCTGCATACAGACACCTAACTGATGTCGATGTCAGAGACTATGATCAGGTAAAGGAAGCTATCTTATACCAGGTCAGAATAACTGAAGAGAGTTACTGACAGAACAATTGTACCCTGTGTTTCAAGGCTGGAACACGACCCAGAGTGCTGGCACAAAATTACAAGACTTGGCTACTCTGTGGTTAAAACCAGAGGTACGTACTAAAGAAGAGATTATGGATTTGACTGTACTGGAGCAGTACTGGAATGTTTTACCAGAATGAGTCCATGACTGGATAAGGTGACATGGCTGCAGCAGTGAATATTACAGAACATTACCTGGAAGCTGAAAGACAAGAGGTCACTAAGAAGAGCAGAACCCACTACAACCCTCAGGCAGTGACCAGAGGAGAGATATCCCCAGAAGGGGCAGGAAGAACCTTGAGGGATGGGAACAAGCCTGCTGGTAGGAGTAAGTCGTCAGGTGATGAAATATTACTTATCCCTCCACTTCAAAAGATAGAATCCCTGAGCCTGGTGTAATTCTCCCAGTCCCAACACCCTGTTATCCAGTGACCCATTGGTGAGGGGTGCACAGATCAAAGACCTGATGGCAACATTATATGTTTTGTTGTGGTAAAATGCAGCATATCAGTAAGTTATGTGACTGCATGGACTGTGGTATTGCAGAATGCATATCTACCACCCATACAAATGAGTCCAAAACCCATATACAATACTAGTGCAAGTATGGAAGAAAACAGTTACAGCTCTGGTGGACTTGTGCTGTGGGCAGACAATGGTTAAAAAATCTGTGGTAGAACCCAACCTGGGTCGTGGAGATCCCATAAATATTGCCTGCATGCATGGGGATACCATAAATACCCTTTGGCCCCTGTATGGTTAAAAGTATGGCAATTGAGCAGGAATAATAAAGGTGGGAATTTCTAAAACCTTACTTTAGTCATTAGTCTTGGGCACAGACCGGGAAGGTTTATACCTTCCTACAGAGCAACACTGAAAGTTGGTACCCACAGTAAGCCAAACAGACAGAGGGACTAGAGCATGTATTTCTTTTCTGATTCTGAACTATTTAGCCCAACAGGGAAGCCTAAGAAGTACCAGGGTCAGAAATGGAGGGAGAAAGGAAGGGACCCCTCTGTCTGAGATTGTGGTGGTTGGGGACTGCAAGGACCTGGATTCAAGGAAGGTCCAAAGTGATTCAGATGAGGAAATGGCATCCACATCTACAGGAAGTCACAAGATCCTTCAGGAGGTCGGGCTAAACCTTTTTCAAAACCCAGCCAACATAATTTCTGAACAAAGAGCTGATGAGATTCTCAGGAATGCCTACCAGAACTTAGCTGGGGTAAATGGTAAAGTGGTTCATGAACAAAAAGCACAGTGTTTTCCAAGCTTTGAACTGAAGATGATATTTGTACCAGGTAGAACCCAGGAAAAACTGGGACCTTACATTATCAGTTAATGGTTCCCAGGACTGTAAGAAGGGAGGTACTGAGGCTGGCCCATACTGTAGCTATTGCAGGTCATTTGAACAGGGAAAAACCAAGGCATGCATACCTGCCCAATTCCTCTAGCGCCAGGTGTATGGAAAGAAGTAGCAGACATTTATGTATCCTGCCCTGAGAGTCAGTTGGTTGCCCCAGAAATATAAAGGGTCCCTTTCATCCCTATGCCCATTATAGACACACCATTTGAAAGAATTTGGGTTGATACAGTAGGACCCTTGATTAAAAGTACATCTGGGTATCAGTATACATTGGGTATATTGGATTGCACTACCCATTGCCATGAGGCTATTCACCTACATTCCACTGCAGGCTGATCAGTGGTAAAGAACTGATAAAAGTGTTTTCATGAGTTGGACTGCTGTGGGACATCCTAACTGATCAAGGCACCAACTTTATGTCAAAACTTTATGAAGGATGTATGTGTAGCACTGAAGGTTAAAGGGAAACATCCAAGACAAAATCGGGCCATGCCTGGCTGTAAGGCATGGCCCGATAATCTTTAAAATCAATATATTTTTAGCACTTACTGGTACTGAAATATTTCCTTTGTATCTGGTTGATCCTGCTTGGTGCCTCGGTATTTCCAACCCATGCAGCATGTTCACAACCACTTGTAGCTGTCTCTGTATGACATTTCATATGGGGGAGCAGCTGGGGGTGTGCCCATTGAGATTCTATGTGAATGGGGCTATTAACAGCTCGGTTTCCAGATACATGTCCCAGTGGGATACCAAGACCAGGTATAGACTAGCACTAGGCTGCCAGTCTAGATCTGGTCTCAGGATCCCACCAGCACATGTACTTTGGAACCAGAGCTGTTAATAGCTCCATTCACATAGAATCCTAATGCATGTCCCTGACTGCTCCTCATATGAAATGTCACAGAGACAGCTATGGTAGTTGTGAGCATTTATGCAGGTTGGAAATGCCAGTGGCATCAAGGCAGGCTCAACTAGATATGAAGGAAATATTTCAATGCCGGAAAGTGCTAAAAATATATTGATTTTGAGAAAATAATTATCAGGCTATGCCTTACACCCAGGCATGACCCGATTGTCATGGACATTTCCTTAAAGTCCACCTGGACATCAGTGTATCACACAGAAACCGATGGCTTAGTGGAACACTTTAATAAATTGTTAAAAAGTATGCTGTCTAAATTTATGTCAACTGAGGTAAAAAACTGGGATGAACTGTTACCTTATTTACTGTTTGCCATTTAGGAGTAGCTACAGTCATCCACTGGGTTCTTGCCTTTTGAATTGTTGTATGAGTGACAGCCTAAAGGGATGTTGGATCTCATAAACAAGCTGTGGGAAGAACAGACACATAGTCCACCTAACATGCTCCAATATGTATTATAAATGAGAGAATGGTTTTGACGCAGTTGGCAGATTTGCCAAAGAAAATTTAATAAAAGTACAACAAACTCTGGCGGGCACTATGACCAAGGGGCCAGGCCACAGGAGTTCAAGTCCAGTGGCAAAGTACTCCTCTGTTGCCTAACTCTTAGAGTACACTCCTAGCTAAATGGCTGGGGTTACATGAGGTCTTCAGAAAGGTGGGGCTGAATGATTACAAAATCTGACAATCACACAGAAAAAAAGAAAACCAAGTTTATCATGTTAATTTATTGAAACCCTAAAACACAGGGAGGTATTGCTTGTTGACCCAGAAGATCCTAAAGGGTCCTATGTTCAGTGACTGAAGAGGACATTGATGACCAAACCCTGGACTTAGGACCTAAACTTATAAAAGGAACTGAGGGCCATCGAGTGGATAACAGGCTCAATCAGACCCAAAGCAAGAAGCCCACAGGCGCGAGAGAATTTCGGGATGTATTTTCCCGAAGGCAGGATGAACCCATGTGATTCAGCACTACCTAGATAGAGACTCAGGTGCCCGGATCTGTCAACAACCATATAGACTACCAGAAAGAATCTGAGAGACAGTATGGGAGGAACCAGTTTATGTTGGAGATGGGAGTCATTAAGGGATTCCAAAGTGAATTGTCCAGCCCTGTTGTACTAGGGCAACAATACAGACTACCAGAAAGAATCTGAGAGTCAGTACGAGGAAATCCATTCTATGTTGGAAATGGGAGTCATTGCAGGATGCCAGACTGAATGGGCTTACCCTATTGTGCTAGTTCCAAAACTATATGGGACCATACAATTTTGTAAAGACTTCCAGAAAGTTAATGCTGCATCTAAGTTCAGTGCATACCCTATGCCATGGCTAGACAAACTTTGGACTGACTGGGAAGGCTTGTTGCATTAGTATAGCACCAAAAAAAAAAAACAGCACTATCCTGTTCAAGCCCAATTGGTGCCAATGAAGGAAAACAAAGCAGCAAAACAGTTAGAAAAGTACAAACACTGTTTATTTCATAACCTAGTACGAAAGTGCTCAGCCCCTTCAGGAGACACAAGGCATGAAAACAAAACTCAGACTGGTTTTGCTAGGGCAACATCATGTTCTTTTTGTATTTTCTAACTATTTTGACAGTTTGGTTTCCTTCATTTGTACTAATTAGGTTTGGATGAGGTAGAGCTGTTTTTGTTGCTGCATTATTGATTTTAAGTAGCACACCCAGCACTGGGGCTTACTTCTCTGTTTGGTCATTACATTAGTACCCTGCACCTGAGCAAAGGGGTATTCAGAAATCCTGCTAACTCCACAAGGTGCCATGAAAGCTGCCTTTGCCACACCATTTGTATATTAATTTACTGTGCCCTTGGACTACATGGAGCCCCGCTACATTCCGGAGAATGAAGGACTGTATCCTCTGTCCCCTTGGGCTGTATGCAGCAAGCGTACCTGGGCAATGTAGTCATATTTAGCCCTGATTGGGACAGCCACCTGTAGTATGGGGCCATGGTACTTCAATCACTGAGGGAGGCAGGTCTCATGGCCAAAGCCACAAAATGTGCCCTAGGGTTGCAGAAGATGAAATACTTGGGGTATATGGTTGGGAATGGCCATGTATGCCCGGATATTGACAATGCAAAGGCCCTAGTTGACTGCCCCATTCCAACTACTAAGAAACAGGCTAGGTCCTTTCTTGGACTTGCAGGGTATTACCATTGGTTCATTTCAGAATTCTCAGCCCTTACTACCCCACTGACTGACCTGACCAGAAAACTGCTCCGAATAAGGTCAATTGGTCACCTGGGTGTCAAACAGCATTTCAGGCCATCAGAAATGTGCTGTGTGAGAGGCCAGTCGCACAAAGTCCAGATTTCAACTGTTCCTTCATTTTGTACATAGACACCTCTGAGATGGTGTTGGGGGCAGTGCTATGACATGACTTTGAGGATGGAATTCACCCCATCATGTATCTCTCTTGAAAACTTTTCTCCTGGGAGCAATGCTGTGCCACACTGGAAAAAGAGTGTCTGGCACTAAAGAGGGCTGTGGTCACCCAATGCTAATACCTGTTGGGATGGAAGTTAACCCTCATCATTAACCATGCCCCTGAAGTGGTTTCATGCTATGTGGGATGCCAATGCCCATATCACCAGATGGTATTTGGTGCTGCAGTCTTTCTCGTTTGATGTGCACCACTGGCTAAGTACCCAGCATGGTAATGCAGATTTTTTCTTTCAGGAGGGTGAGCCTCTGGTGGCTCATATCAATTATGACACATGCATGGCTCTGAGGGAGAGGGTATGTGACGGAGTTATGTCTGTCATGCTTCTTACACATGCACACCACTTCACAACCTTTCAACATAGGCAACACAGGTTTTGACATAAGCTGAGGTGAGATTTGTACCAAACCTCTTTTGTTTTAAAGTTGCCCCATTAAGGCCTCACTGCACTGGATGTTCATCCTGTTGGCTATCTTTCAGGGGAGTGGGAGGGAGTGTTAACAAGCACCACCTGAGGTTAGTAAGCAGAGGAAGGTGAACAAGAAGAATGAGGTTTCTGTTTCATTGAGCTGCAAGTGGGGCAGCAAAGAATAAACTGCAAGAAGTTTCTGTTAAGCTGAATACAAGCGTTCTTTCTTTTTCCTGTTAATGAAAGCAAAGCAGATTTAATTTGATTTAAACTGGTGTTCAGAGTGTTCTCTTTACGCAATATGCCCCATGTGGCTGTGGGTGATGGCTGGATTTACCCACACCTGGTGTGGTTATTTGCTCATGAAGCTGCTGGCGAGTGAGGAAACCACACCAGGCATGGGCAAATCCTGCTGTCGCCCACAGCCACTCATGGTATGTTACGATTATACAATGCAGAAAAGTAGGAGAGAGAAGTTTTTATTTTTCTATTTTGTGTTTCATGCGTTCTGGTTACTGTGAGAAAACAACATGGTGGCTGGCGGCTTTGAAGTCTGATACTGTGATTGCCTGGCTCTTCTTCCCATGGGCTGATGGCAGGATTTACACATTGTAAATCATGTCAGCCAGCCAATCAGGAACCAGTATTTTCTTGCCCTTTGTATAATTGATGGTATTCTCCAGAAGCCACCTGGTTCACTACCCTGTCACAGTGTCCTACTAAATGCTATAAGCCTAAATGTAGCCAGACCCTTCTGTCTTACCATGGTCCCTACAGTGATTGGGGAACAATAGTCTCAGGAAGACTCTCATGTCTAGGGGTATAAGATGGTGTAGTCTCACTGAAAGCCACTGCCTGACCTTTGTACAGTTCCCCAAGCTTGGCACTCAAACCCTACACCTGTAGGCGGTGCCCAAACTAATGTAGCTATAAATGTCCCGGCACAACAGTGTGGCCCCATCTGGCAATCCTAACTTTCTGTGGCCACTTCAAGGAAGGAACAACTTACCTAGTCCATTCAGTGGACTCCACGCTGCAACCAGAACAAGGTTAAATTAGACTTGAGGTTCTCCTGGGTAGCCACAATCCTTATTGTCTTCTCTCTCATCCCTTTGGGTCCCAGGAGAAAAGGGTGCCACTTACGTTTGTAAAAAATAGATTTTACTTCGCACTTTACACTGTACACGTTTATGTCTCCATCGCAACTTGGGGGGTGCTATAACTCATTTAAAACTGTAACCCATTACTTCACTTTTCATTTTGCTTAGCAGTTGCACAACAAGTTCGACATGGTACCCTTGCAGAATACTTTAGACTTATGTTGCTTTAAAACTCAAAACATTTATTTACAGAAACAGGTGCACACAGCTTGAGGTGCTGGGAAACAGCCAACACAGCTTCCGGGTTTGGGCCCAGTTAAAATCAACATCAATTACAGTCATAATTTGGCATAATCAAATGTACACATTCCAACAGCCAGATGGCTACAGGTTCAAGTGTAATAAGTAGATCCATTACTTTAAACATATTTACTGATCCAGCTTCCTTCTCTCCAGCTTGTTACTTTATATTTAGTGCAGTTACACATTTCCATGTTTACTTGAGGGACATCAGGAGATACATAGTTACTTAACAGTGCTTACATGCCAATATGAGTGCAGGCTAGGGGATCAGAATTACCAGTGCTGCTTGACGCAGTGGCAGAAGGATATACCTTTTATTCATACAATCACATTGAACACACAAGGTAATCCACAGCTACCATGGTGGTCTTCCTAAGCCTCATTCCTCCGTGGGAGTCAGGAAGCAGTGGTTTACCAGACTTGTCAGCTACCCTGAACTCTCATCATTTAAACAAAAGGCTTCTTGCTTTAGGCTGAAGCCCTTTAATTGCCAGCACAGGTCACCTGCCATGCTCTCCTTCATTACAGGAAATAGTACAGTTTGGTTGGATGCCATCAGGAGATCATGCTTGAGAGCAAGTCCCAACAGGCCCCACTATCCCAGAACACAATCCTGCTAGGGCCCAAGCTTTCAGAGACTCGCAGAGGAACAAGTGCCACCCAGATCCAGTGACACTGCCACTATCCCTTAGCTCAGAGGCCATCCAGCTGTTTGCAGCTGGAGAAACACAACTGTACATGCTAAACTGGAATGCTGCATGCAAGAAACCTGGGCTGGGATGCACATCAAGACCTCCACTCTTAGTTAGTCAGAACCCTTATTTATATGCCCCTAGAGGGTGGGAAACATTGCCTGGGAACCCTCCAAACCAATGACAAATTTAGGGTGCATGCTGCACCTTGACATACTGTCACTAAGCAGAGCACATTTCAGGAGCAGGGAAACAGGATATACCTTGTTAACATTACAGAACACATTTCAGAACTTTAAAGAAGGGCTAGGCTTAACCCTATAAGTACACTTATCCTGGCAACTTATTTTATTTAGCAGGCCATATAACCTAGCTCTCGAACACTAGCACATCAATCCTGTCAATCTGCTGTGCCCACAGCTGGGTTGCATAAATAACAAGAGGGAGGAGCTTGAGGTACTATCAATACGGTAGCCATGGTCAAAGTAGGGGTTAGTGAAACTTGGTGGGTTCAAAGTGATTAGTGGAGTGTGGAGGTAGAAGGGTACAAACTATTCAGGTGAGACAGATCTGATAGAAAAGAGGATGCGGTGATGTTATACAAAAGAGAAAGTTTAAAATGTGTAGATGTAGATGATGTACATTCAACAGAGGGTCAGAGTAAGTGGATTAAAGCAGAGTAGTGTTGCTCAGATAGTGCTTTTGTGGATCCTAGCACTATCTGTCAGATAGCCCTGGTATCCTACCTAGGATCCTACCAGAAATCCTACCAAAGACAGATATAGGATCCAGGATCAGATAGCGATGTGTCCTAGTTAGGATGCAGGGATCCTAGGTCAGATAGTTAGGATCTGGGGTCAGATAACGATCGATCCTATGTCAGATCCAGGGATCCTAGGTCAGATAGTTAGGATCCATGATGGTTCTGTTGCTAGGATCCACAGGATCCACATTTGTTGCTAGGATCCACAGGATCTACAATGTTTGTAGGATTCATGCACTGGATCCTAGAGGGTAGGATACATGGTCAGATAGCACTGCTATCCTACCACAGCATCTATATGGCCAAATGAAAGTATCTGTTGGTATCCTAGTTTCTAGGATACTATCTGAGCAACACTAAAACAGAGTAATTATGGATGGTCAGGAACATTTGGGATCTTTTCTGACTGCCAGATCAAGACTTTCTAGGATCGCAAAGCTACAGTAATTAGGGATACTAGGACTGCAGCTTTACACAAGGAAATAGTCATCCTATGGGAACATTAACTGGTAGAAATGAAAAATGGTGGGATTGATGGGATGAAATTCTGGGAGGTTATAAATTATTGTGATTTGGCCCAATATGTCCAAAAGGAACTCAGGAGGAAGGTATATTACTGTCAACTCGGCTCTTTGTAATACAGGAATAGATACTGAGGAGTGCAGAGTCAGAGAACCACCGAGAGGCAGTGATCATAACATGGGCTACTTCTGGTTAAGTAGAGGAATGTCGATTGAACAGGTGAAGATTAGGGTTACAGTAATAATTAGGCATACTACACAAATATGAGAAGAAAGTTAGATAGAGGGTGGGAAGGAGAAATGAAGGATAAAGGGTGGAAGGTCATTAGGAAATTAAGAAAAGAGTCCCAAGTTTACAGGATATTTATTTATTTATTTAGTTTTTGTTTACGGATAGGTGCTCTAGACAGAGACTGTCTATTTTCAGGCACTGACCGGATAGTTACAAAAGCAAAAGAAGGCAAGTTGCAAGAGAGAGTACAAGGGATAATGCAGCATCAGAAAAATGATAATGGAAGTTAACACAAAATCTCACAATACATTGGGATGCAAACATGTAAGCAGTACAGGTGTCACAGCAAATTTCTAAGTACTAAGAGTCTTAAGTGCAGGAATACCTAAAGGCATAGGGTTAGGGGAGAATCAGGGTAAGCACAGGAGCATTTGTCATTGGCAAGGAGAAAGAGTAAAGATCCTTCTTAAAGGTCTGGCATGACTGGAAGAATCTGATGTGATCTGGGAGGAGTTCATTAGCCTCGGAGCAACTGAGGCAAAATCATGTTCACCCATTTTGGTTGCACAACGTGGAGTGTGTAGAAGCAGCCTCTCAGCAGATCTCAGTGGGTATGACTGAGAGTTTAGGTATAACATGTTAGCAAGGGATTCAGGAGCTCCTGCATGGACAATGTTATCTTATAAGGCAGACTGCTATGTTAGTATGAGTGGAAGAGGAGGACAGCCACCCCAGACTGGAGTAGAGCACACAGTGATGAGTAAGTTTAGGGACAGCCAGAGCAAAGCGACAGATATTATTGTAGCAGGTGTCCCATTTCTGAAGAACAGTTATGTTAGAGTCCATGAACCAGTGAGGCCATAGGTAAGATTATGCCTGAGACCCCTGATCAATAGTGCAAGTCTAGCAGCTGCCATTATTGATGATCTTATTTTATGCACTATCCCCAGTTTAATGCTGACTGCTCTGCAAATGTTAGCTATGTAAGTCTGAAGTCAAGCAAAGGGTCAAGTGTGACTCCCAGACACTTAAAGTGATCAACTGCCTCCAGAGAGAGTCATTGGGACCCAATATAATGAGAGGTACAGAACAGGACTTGATTCTGGGGACAGAACCAAACATCATGGCAACAGTTTCTTTGTGTTTAGCAGGAGCAGGTTATGCTTCAGCCAGGTATTCAGACAGTCAAGTC
Source organism: Neoceratodus forsteri (assembly GCA_016271365.2). Lineage (NCBI taxonomy): Eukaryota > Metazoa > Chordata > Ceratodontiformes > Ceratodontidae > Neoceratodus > Neoceratodus forsteri. The sequence goes on along the minus strand of CM057453.1, from coordinate 1,300,629,075 downwards.
TGTTTGTAGTGTGGCAGTTATTGATACAAGGTCCTTGTTACTGGTGTAAAGAACCATATCATTTGCATAGAGGATGATGGAGGAGAGACCAGGGATTTTAGGCAGGTTGTTGATAAAGAGAGAGAACAGTAAAGGTCCAGAATGGATACCTGCGGTACACCAAGGCAGGTAGGGCAGGAGGGGACTTGACTTTATTGATTTCCATGAACTGAGTTGACCTGTGAGATAGGAAGCAAACCAGGAGGTGGTGTCTCTAAGAAGCCTAGCGATGACAGCTCAGTTAACAGAAGTGGGTGACTAACCAGATCAAATGCCTTTGACAGGTCAACAAAGACAGCCCCAGTGAGCTGGCCTTTATCCATGGCTAATCTTCTATCATTCGTTAGTTAATAAGTGCTGTATTGGTGCTGGAAATCATCTAAAAATATGCTGGGCAGGGGAGAGCATGTTGTTTTGAGCCAGGTATTCTGACAGTTGAGCTGCCACTACTTTCTCCAGAAACTTGTTCAGGACCGAGAGGATAGCTATAAGGCAGTAGTTGTTTAAACTGAAAGGATCTCCTTTCTTAAACACAGGCATGACTCTCACTATTTTTTTCAGATCGATGGTACCACTCCAGTGGTAATAGACAGAATGAGTATCCTTGTTACAGGTGCAGCAAGGGCAGGGGCAGCAGCTTTTAGGAACTCGACAGCTGTCCATCCAATCCTGCAGAGCCATATGCAGGAATAGATTTTAGCAGATGCCAAACTTCACTGGTAGATACAGCCCTTAAATTGAATGCACTAGGTTTGATAGCCATCCTTTTGATCATAGGGTCAGGAGATTTCCCAGTAGACTTGTAAAGTCAGAAAGGTCCAAGAAGTAGGAGTTCAGGGCATTAGTGATAGTGTGTAAATTGTTGCAATTGATACCATTTATTGTCATCTTAGTGATTTCAGCCTTTTTCCTTGCTTCATTAGGGACTTTATTATGAGACCAGAAACTACTTCAGTCTTTAACAGAGTTCAGTAGCAGCTTTTACAGTAGAATCCTTGGCATCACAGATGGTTCTCTTGCAGGCGTTCTCTGTCGCCTGTATTCCTCCCAATCTCCCTGCAGTGATGATTCGTTCGCTTTGGTCCATGCTCTGTCCCTTTCTCACATTGCAGACAGTAGATCCCTGTGTAACCATTTAGTGGCAGTGCCCGCACTTGTTGCTTTCTAAGGGGCAGATGTTTATCCTGAATAGTCAGAAGGTGGTTAAGAGGTAGTTGAGAGCACATACAATGTCCATGAAATGATACAAGGAAGACCAGTCCACACTTCACACATCAGCCACCAGTGTCCCATATTTAGATTTGAGAAATCTCAGAATTGAATTTCCTAGGTGGGAGCTTAGGTCTGCAAGCACTCCAAACACAGAAAATCGGTAGATGGTCACTGATGGAGTCAGGTAGGATGCCTGTAGCTAGGATCCTTTGACTCTGTTCATAGCAAATCCAGTTGAGCAAGGAGTGATGGCTGCCTCAAGTTGGGACTCCTGTTGGGCAGGTGATGAGTTGGGAGAGAAGAAGTTTCCCAAGTACAGAGCTATAGGTACCAGCATTTGTCCCAAGCATGTCAAGGTTTAGACCCCAAGTAACAGGATGTCACTGTTACCCTTATGCATTGCAAGCTAGTCAACAATGTTATTTAAGCTGGAAATGCCACATTTGGGAGGGTTATATGTACACAAATCAGCTGAAGTTTCTTTGCATTCCCAAGCACTAGGCCAGTGTGTAGAGCCTCACATGAATCCAGAGGGCAGTGTGGAGAACCATTAAGTTTAGATGATCTCTAAAGAAAAAGGCAACTCCTCCACCTTTCTTTGAGGAGTGACGATTCACTCTGAGCAGTTTGTAACCCTTTATGGAACAGAAGCAGTCAGGATTGGAGGGCTTGAGCCATGTCTCAGTCAAACCAAGAATGTCAGGAAGTAGTAAGACATCCAGGCTTCCAGCTCGCAGCATTTGCAGTGAGGCTCTGAATATTCATGTGCGCATCCTCAACCCTTTGTTTGAGAACCACTGAGGAGAAGAAACATGTGACACACCATATTTGGGTCCTGGTTTTGATTCAATGTCTCCGGAGAGGGATAGGCTTATCAGATGTAGCCAAGTCTCAGTGATGAGTTTCATGCCGTGGCTATAATATCTGAGCAGCTGCAAGGGAGGCAGTGAGGTAATGGCCCAGTTTTGCAGCAGGTACAAACTTTAATGTAACAATGAGCACAGCTGGGCAGGTTTCTCCCAGTCAACAGGTTAGAGATAAAGAAAGATCCTTCATCGTGAAGCTGGAGATTACCAAAGTTCAGTGTACTTGTCAGAAGGTGCAGAACGCTGATATAGTTCAGTGTTTGTGTGAACAGAAATAGTGCAAACAGACTCATAGATGTCGGCAGAAAGAGACTGATGGTCCATCGAGTCTACCCATATTTTGCTACTTCGGCCTGACCTAGTATCCCAGTGTGGGGAGTTGTCCCTCATTACCCTCCACCTACAACCCTCCCTCTGTTGCCCTTATTGGGACTATGAGTTCTCTTGCTCTGTCCCAGCTGTGTTTCAACATTCTCCCAGTTAAGTAGAACTTCCTTACATCCTTCTTGAATCTACCCCCAACCCACTAACCTCCAATCATGCCCTCTAGTGACTGCATCCATATTTCTAACAAACTGGTCTTCCCTATTCACCCTGATAATACCCCTTAGAAACTTACCATATATGTTTATATCATGTGCCCCCCTCATCTGTCCTTCTGTGAGTACATGTTCAGGGCTACCAGCTGTTCCTGATAAGATCTGCCTTGTTGACCCTGGATCATTTTGGTGATCCTGCTCTGTACTGGCTCCAGCCTTTCTATGTCATTTCTCAAGGGAGGGCTCCAGAACAGAGGACAGTATTCTGGAGGCCTCACTAGAGATGTGTATAGGGGCAGTATCACTTTTCTACTCCTGCTATCAAAACCCCTCATGATGCACTCTAGCATCCCTCATAGCCTTACTGTAAGCCTTATTGCACTTGCTGGGTTTCTCAGGGAGTCTCTGATGAGACACAGATCCTCTCCTGTGATGTAGTGGCCAGCCTAACCCCTCCCATCCAATATTCTACATGAGTTTCTTTTCGCAAGTGCATAATTTTGCTCTTCTTGGCATTGAATCTCAATTGCTAGAGCTTTGATCACCTTTCCAGTTTTTCCAGGTGTTTTGAAGTTCCTGCTGCCATTCCTTACTGTCCACCATACTGTAAAGCTTTGTGCCATTAGCAAAGAGACACATCTTGTCCTGGAACCTTCCAAGTAGAGCAAATCTACTGCCCGCCTTCTCCTGTGTGACTCAGTCCAAAAGTATCAGTCTGGTCTGTTAGGATCTCTTTGACACAAACCCATGCTGCTTGCCATTGTGCAGTCCATCATATTCTAATTAGGCCACCAGAATTTCCTTTACTTTGGGCTCATCAGCTTATCTAAATGGAGGTAAAACAGATTGGTTTGCAGTTTACTGGGTCCTTCCTGTTCCCCATTTGTGAAGTGAGATTACATCCACAGACCTTCAATCCTCCAGCACTACTCCAGGCTCTAGTGAGCCATTAAATAGCTTGGTCAAGGGTTCCACCAGTTTTGAAGCCAGTTCTGTAAGTACCCTCAGGTGCAGACCATCTAAGCCTGGTGCTTCATCCACCCAAGGGGTCTCTAGATCTTTTTAACCCTTTCAGCCTCAATACAACTCTTCCCATTTCCTGCAACCCAGTTGACTGCACTGACCCTGCTATCTGGTAGAGGTCATAGAAACATAAAAGGTGACAGCAGATAAGGACTGTGTGGCCCACCTAGTCTGTCCCTTTCCGCACCTAATGCAACATCGCAGACCCTAGTTGATCTGCAGCTTACCATTTCTTCCTTTTGCAAGAGTACTCTTTGTCTATCCCATGCATTCTTGAATTCCCCTACAGTTTTGCCCCCCACCACCTCCACAGGGAGGCTGTTCCAAGCATCCACTACTCTTTCTATGAAAAGTATTCCTCATGTTGCCCCTGAGCCTACCCCCAGTCCCATATCATGCCCCTTGTTCTTGTGCACCTTCTTTTTGAAAGATGCTACCCTTCGGTGCCTTGTTTAGCACCTGAGTTACTTGAGTGTCTCTATCATATCCCCCGTCCTCCAGGGAATACATATTGAGGCTCTCTAGTCTTTCCCCATATGACTTTTTGTGCATTCCTTGCATCATTTTGTTGCCCTTCTCTGGACTGCCTCTATTTTGTCTATGTCCTTCCAGATATGGCCTCCAGAACTGGACACAGTACACCAGATGAGGTCTCACTAGTGATCTGCACAGTGGTATAACCACCTCCTTTTTCTGCTGGTAATATCTCTCCCAATGCACCTAGCATCCCACTGGCTCTTCCCACAGCCTTTTCATATTGTTTGGTTATGTTTAGGTCATCAGATATGATTACCCCAGGTTCTTTTTCTTGATTGGTGGCCGTCAGTACCTCTCCCCATCTTATATTCCCCCTTGGATTTCTGTGCCTCAAATGCATGACTTTGCACTTCTTGGCATCAAATCTTAGTTGCCACACCTCGATCACTCCTCAAGCATGTCTAGGTCCTTTCTCATTTTTCCACCCCTGGAGTGTTGACCCTGTTTCAGATCTTAGTGTCATGCTGAAGAAGCATATCTTCTCCTCCAGCCCCTCTGCAATGTTGCTTATGAAGACATTAAAAGAGAACTGGCCCAAGCATGGATCCCTGTGGCACCCAGCTGGTCACCCTATTTTTTTTTTCTTTAGTTGTTTAACCAGGTATAGCACACTAAGCTGAAAGCTTTTTACAGGAGCGACCTGGGAGCACAAGGAGGCTAAGTGACTTGCTTAGGGTCACACAGTATGCAAGTGGAAGCTGGGATTCAAACCCAGGTCTGGTCTGCTGGATGTCACCAGATTTGCAGCTCAGAGCCCTAGACCAATCGCTATACTGCCTCCTACTATACTGCACCCTTCTCCTCAGATTGAACACCATTTGCCACCACCCTCTGTGTCCTGTCACACAACCAGCTTCTGACCTAGTTTACCACCTTGGGGCCCACTAGCAGACTGTCCAACATATTTACCAACCTCCTATATGGGATGGTGTCTAAGGCCTTGCTGAAGTCTAGGTGAGCCCACATCCACTGCCCCCTACCTGATCGGCCAGAGGTCAAAATGTGCTGACAGAATGCGTGCGGCTATCTTTCGTGTTATCTTCTTTAAATCTTTGTCCCCCACATCCCCATTACAGGGGCTGCCCCAGGACCCCCACTTAGGATTATAACTCTGGAGGGTCCAACAAGGGAGAGCGCACAGGTTCGGGGTTTGCGTGACACGTCAGTGACTACATATGTATGACATGACCGGTATGGTACCTGATCTACTCCCTGGTCACCCAGTCAAAGAAATCTATCAGATATGTTTGACAAGACCTTTCTGCTGTGAATTCATGCTGCCTCGGATCCTGTGCTCCACTGGATTCAAGTAATATCACAATCCTTTCCTTTAGCAGTCCTCCATTAGTTTCCCCACCACCAGAGGTCAGGCTGACTGGCCTGTAGTTGCCAGCCTTCTCCCTGTTCCCACTTTTGTGGAGAGGGACTACATTTGCCCTACTCCAGTACCCTGGAACCACCTAGTCTCTATCAATTTGTTGAATAGGGCTGTTAGTGGTGCTGCCAACACATCTGTAAGTCCTTATAATATTCTGAGATGTATCCATCCAGCCCCATAGCCTTGTCCCCATTCAGATTCTCAAGTTCCTTTAGGACTCTTTTTCTCTGTAAATGGGCTTGTGTCCACCTATCTCACATTGGTGCCCCTATCATAATAGTAGTCCTTCTCATTCCACTTCTTCTGTGAATACTGAACAAAATATTCATTCAGGATTGTTGCTTTTCTAGGTCCCCTCTGCCGCCCCCCTTCCTTTTTAAGCTCACGACCCACCCTGGTCTTCTTTCTTTCACTAATGTATCTGAAAAAGTTTTGTCTCCTTTCTTAATTGCTGGGCTATTTTTTTCTTAAGTTTGCGCGTTGCACTCCTATTGCTTTCCCCACCTCCCTCTGCTTTTCCAGATGCAGTTCTCTGTCTCCCTCCCCGTGTTTCCTCATATCTCCTGAAAGCTAGCCTTTTCTCTCATCTTTCCAGCCACATCCTTAGAGAACCATAGTGGCGTTTTATTTCTGTTTGTTTTGCTTAGTTGCCTAAAACAAAGGCTTTGTTGCCTTTGCTAGACCCATTAAGGTTAGCCCATTGTTTTACACCCCTTCTTCCCTGCCAGGGCTTTCTTGAGACATGCCCCATTTTGCAAAGTCGACCTGTCTGAAAGCCAGGACCCTTGTTTTCATATGGTTTGACTCCTCCACTATTCTCACATTGAAGCGCTGCAGTGATCACTGGACTCCAGGTGGCTATCCACCATTACATCAGTGACTCTGTCCCCATTGGTGAGAACCAGGTCCAATATTGCTCCTTCTTTGCTGGGTTCTGCCACATGCTGCTTGAGGCACACCCTTCAGAGCATCCAGGATGCCTCTGCTCCTGGCTGTGGCTGCAGCCTGGGTGCTCCAATCCACATCAGGTAAACTGAAGTCTCCCACCAACAGCACTTCACCTTTAGCTGTCATTTTGTAGATGGCTTCCACTGGTACCCGTCCATCTCCTCACTTGTGCTGGAGGTCTGTAGATCACACCAGTGTGACTGGCAGTGCCGTTTCATTATCTCAGGGTGACCCACAGTGCTTCTGCTCCCTCCTGCCAGGTCCATTGTCCTCAACTATGAATACAGCGGGAAGGGGCATAAATGTAGGTAGGAAGATGGTTTGCATGCCAGGGATAACAATGGAGAGGGTGTGCCCAAGAACTGTGGAGTTGGTAGACGCAACAGGAGGGAAACCAATTAGGATTATACACCTAGGTACTAATGACCTAGCCAGGAGGAGGTAAAAGTAGTACAAGATGGATTCAGGGTGATAGGGAAGGCCTGCAGGAAGGTAGCCAGATTGCTGGCATTTTCAGAGGTGTTGCCAGACTGACAGCCAGCATGTTCAGGAAGAAAAATGTAGCAATTCAATGATTGGCTGAAGAAATGATGCAAGGATGAAGAGGTATGACTGTATTGGTGGCCAGTGGAAGACCTGGTCAAATAAAACACTTTTGCACCAGACAGACTGCTCCTCAGTAGTAGGGGGCTCAAGGGTCTCTGGGACTTTAACCCATGAACTAAATTTAAATTACTGGGAGGGGTGCTGCAGGCCTGAGACTCCAGGAGGAGGAAGTCAGTAGACTCTCCCAATCCAGTACTGGGGAACTGGACAGTGGAGGTGGAGGGATTCATCCCAGAATTCAAAAGGACTAAGGGTAGAACTAGTGACACCACTGACTACCTTCTTTAACAAATCATGGGAGGATGGGGTGGTACCCGAGGACTGGAGGAGGGCAGATGTGATTCCCCTTCACAAAAGTGGGAGCAAGGCAGAAGCAGGAAACTATAGACCTGTTAGTTTAACCTCAGTGATAGGAAAATGATGGAATCACTTCTGAAGGAAAGAACTGTCAGTATCTAGGGCCAGAGGGCACAGGACCCAAGGCAGCATGGATTCATAGCGGGAAGGTCATGCCAGATGAATCTGATAGATTTCTTTGACTGGGTGACCAAAGTAGCAGATCAGGGAGGGCTGTGGACATGGCCTACCTAGACTTTAGCAAGGCATTTGACACAGTCCCACACAAAGATTAATATACAAATTAGCCAGCCTGGGAGTGGGTCCCAAGATGACAGCCTGGGTAAAGATGGCTGGAGAATAGGACAAAGAGTAATAGTATATGGAGTCCACTCTGAAGAAAGGGCTACTAGTGGGGCCGCAGGAGTTCAATATTAGGACCGGTCCTCTTCAATGTCTTTATAAGTGACATTGCAGAGGGACTGGAAGGAAAGGTATGTCTCTTTGCAGATGACACCAAGATCTGCAACAGAGTTGATGCACAAGGTGGGGTGGAAAGGATGAGAAGGACTTGGCAAGGTTAGAGGAATGGTCAAATGTATGGCAGCTTAGATTCAATGCTAAGAAGTGCAAGGTAATGCACCTGGGAAACAAAACCCAGGGCAAGAGTCACACAATGGGGGTGAGATACTAACAACAACAAAAATGGAGAGGGACCTGAGGGTAGTCATATCAGATGACCTAAAGGTGGGCAAGCAATGGAGAGGCAGCAAGGAGGGCTGGGGATACTGGGATGCATAGGGAGAGGCATCACCAGTAGAAAACAGGAAGTTATTATCCCTCTGTGCAGACAGCTGGTGAGACCCCATCTGAGTACTGCATGCAGTTCTGGAGACCCAACTCACAAAGACATAGACAGGATGGAAGCTGTCCAGAGGAGGGCAACTAAAATGGTGCAGGGTGTGCACCGGAAGATGTATAAGACAGACTTAAGGAGCTTATTATGTAGCCTCGAGGAAAGGAGGGAGAGGGGGACATGATCAGAAACTTTCAAGTACCTCAAGGGAATCAACAAAGTCAAGAGGTAGCATCTTTCAAAAAGTGTGCAAGAACAAAGGCACAATTTGAAAGATGGGGCGGCTCAGGGTAATTTAGGAAGTATTTTTTCACAGAGAGGTTGTGGATGCATGGAACAGCCTTCCGGAGAAGGTTGTGGAGTCAAAACAGTGGTGGAATTCAGCATGCATGGGTCAGGTCATAAGGGAATTCTAGGGGTGGGGTAGGAAGAAGTAGGCTGCTGGTTAACTAGGATCTGCAGCTTATCCATTAAGTAGGAAAATGGGCAGACTGAGGTGGGCAAGCGGTCCTTATCTGCCGTCAAATTCTATGTTTCTATGTTTCTATGAGAGGGAGTGAAGGGATTAGCAATGGGGTTGGAGGGCACAAGCAACAGGGAGAAATGAAAATGGCAGATGAGAGGGAAGGAAGGAAGCTCAGAATCTAGGTGGAAGGTTGTGTCCTGAACACACAAATTCTTGGAAGCAAGATGGATGACCTACAGGCATTGTTAGCAGAGAGGAGTGGACATCATGACGGTCACTGAGATTTGGGTCACACCAAACCATGATCGTAACCTCTCAATCCCTGGGTATAAATTATATAGATGGGGCAGGATGGTAGGAAAAGGGGGAGGTGGTGGCTTACATCAGAAAGGATATAACATGATGAGTGAAGGAAGAGTCTGAGGAGGGAGGACAGAAGCAATGCAGATCCAGTTACTGTCTAATAGTGGAGGAAGGTGAGGTTGGTGTGGTTTACAGACCACCCAACTGGGAGGAGGAAAGAGACAGGGAATTGAAAAGCAAATATTGACTGCTTCAGGGAAGGGAGAGGTGGTAATAGTGGGAGATTTCAACCTGACCAAGGTGGATGGGAGGGTGCTGGCCATGACCTGTGCCAGGATGCAGGTGATCCTAGATGTGCTGCAAACTGGTTTCTTACTCAGGGCATCACAGAGCCCACTGGGGCGGCAATTCTTGATCTGGTGCTGATGAAAGGAGCACTTCCAGGATATAACAGTCAAGTAGCCCTGGGTGGAAGTGACCATCACACGTGTAGTTCCAGTTAGATATGGGCAGGAAAGGGTCTCTACTAAAACTAAAATCCTGGATTTTAGGAAGGCAGACTTCAGAAAGATGGGTGAGTTGCTAAGAGTCACCTGGCAAGCATCTGAGGGGATATGTGTGTGGATCAAAGGTGGTCCATTATCAAAGAGAATGACAGTTGCCACAAGGAGTGTGTTAGGGCTCAAGGGTAAGAACACAAGGATCAAAGTATCTGGCTGGTTTACTACTGAGGTTAGCCAGGCAGCAAGGGACAAGAGGTTAGCCTATAAGAAATCTAGGAGCTTAGCAGGTGCGGTAGTCTGGAGGGCTAATGCTCAGATGGAACTTCAGCTAGCTGAGGAAATTAAGAACGGGAGAAGGCCTTTGTTCACTATATTAGTGAGAAAAGGGACAGGAAAGATGGCACTGCTAGGCTTAGGAAAGAGAATGGGTATGTGGAAGACAATGGGAGCAAAGCAGAGAACTGAATGAGTACTACTGTTCCATCTTCACTAGGAGAAAGATGGACCAATACCACTAGGGAGGAGAAGAAGAGGAGGGGAGGGAGGTGAGAGGCACAGAAGTAGTGATACAGGTGGAAAGGAGAGGACAGTGCCTCTGGCAATGAAGGTGGACAAATCCTCAGGGCCAGATGACATACACCCAAGGGTGCTGAGGAACTTGTGAAGAGCTTGCAGAGCCATTCACTGGAGTCAAGCGTGGAACTGTGGGACCTGGAGAACAGCACATTGGTGACTCTCCATAAGAGTGGCCTCAGGATGAACCAAGGAATTGCAGACAGTCTGCAAACTCATGGAGACCATACTTAAGGAAAAGTTGGTAGAGTATCTAGATGAGCATGGCCTTCAGGATGTGAAGCAGCTTGGATTTGTGGGTGGAGGTTGTATCAAATGAAGCTGGTTGACTCCTTTGATTTGTCACTAAAACAGTAAACAGGGCCAAGCATTAAACATTTTACCTGGACATCAACAAGACCTTTGACTCTGTACCCCATAAGAGGTTGATCAGGAAGTTGGCGGATCTCAGGGATGCATAGAACTGACCAGACATGTGGAAAACTGGCTGAGGGCAGGACCCAAAGTGGTGGCGAATTAAGCTATCTAGCACCAGGAGGTCACCGATGGGGTCCCATAGGGCTCAGTGCTAGGACGGTGCTGTTCAGTGTCTTCATAAATGATATTGGGAATGGCATTAATTCATGAGTAGAAAAAATGGGCAGGCCGGATGGGCTGCGGTCCTTCTCGCCGTAAACCTCTGTTTCTATTAGGCAAAAATGTGCCTTTTGTGGAAGACACCAAGCTCTGTGGGAGGGTGGACACAGTAGAAGGGATATAGGACCTAAAGGAGGATCTGGAAAACTAGAAAGGTGGTCCAGGATTTGACAGCTTGACTTCAATGCAAAGAATACAAGGTTATGTACAAGAACCCCAGGATGAAGTACAGCCAGAGAGGGATCTGGGTATCTGCATCAGAGGTGGAGAAAGATCTGGAAGTGATGTTCACTAGTGACCTGAAGCATTCCATGCAGTGTAGGAAAGCAGCAGCAAGATGAACAAACTTTGGCAAGAGCTGATAGGACTGCAGGAGAGGAATTTGGGTTAAAAATATCGAAAACTAATTTTCTTTTATACTTTTACACCTACTTTTCATCACAGCCTTATGATGAGCCTGCCTCATAAAGAAGGGCAGAGAAAATGTTCAACCCTGGCCTAAAGGTGATGTCATGCAGGGACTGCAAATCAACTTTGAGCTGCAAACACACATTTTGAGCAGGAGATGAAATGACAGCTGTCACATTAATGAGTCTCTGTACCAGAATGACTGTGTTGAAATTTTGTGGAAAAATATTGAATATTACCAAAGTTATGAACTTGCATTTGCAAAATTCAGCATAGCCTCATAACTTAAAGCAGCAGTGCAACAATTGGTGAAAATTTTGACCAATACATTTTTATGCTATTTTAGATTGCCACTTACCTCCTGACTTGAATGATATCCTTCTTTCCACAATTTGAGTCTGTGTGAGTACCTTTTTCCATGTCTAAAATAATAAAAGGAGCATTCCTTTTAATGCAGCTTGGACCAGGTTTTTATCAGCGTTTGTAGCCGTTTTGGACAACTATTGTTCTGTAAGGTCAGAGAGCACTGTCTGTTGCATAGTAATTCATTTTGTCGCAACAGAAGTGATATATAAACAATGGATGGTAAAAACAGCTGAAAATACTGATGGAGATCTGGTCTACTCAGTATTAACCCTTAAGCTTCGAAGAATTAGAACATATGGAATTTTGGACTGATATATCAGTTCATGGCATATAAGGGTTAAAAGGAGTGCTCCTGTTATTATTTTGTTTTATCATAGAATAGTTGTTATTAAATTTCAAGTGTATAAACATACAAGTCATAACCAATAACTGAGTAAGATTCAGTCAAACTGTACAGAATGTTGGGAAGGTATCCTTCATTTAAACTCCTGTTATTATTTTGGACATGAAAGAAATACTAAAGCAGACTTGTACTGTGTAAAGAAGTGTATCATACAAGTCAGAAGGTAAGTGGCACTCTAAAATAGCATAAAAAAGCATAGATCAAAATTTTAACCAGATTATTGCACTGCTGTTTTAATAGATGAACATACTAGAATCATACAACACAAGAATGTACAAAGTATAATACCACCCACATGAAAGTTATTCAAAGTCAGGGAATGCATTGCTATTTGTTTTTTTTTGGGCATTGAAAATTATAACTTGGTCCATAGGGAGGACATTTGGATATAGCTTTACTTAATCAAGCCCTACTACAGGGGAACAGTGTCCACCCAAGGAAAGGAGAGCTGTCGATAGGCTGCTCAATCCTGCTCCTACCTCCATCCCCTGGCAGCAGCCTGACCTGAGGTCATTCCTGAACCTGGGTCACTGGCCTGACATGAAGTACGGCTAAATGGCTCAACCCACTGTGCCACCGTGCTGGCAGGTGATGGCTTTCTAAACTGACCTGCCAATAGAAACTGTGAACATGAAGACAGTACAGCAGTCTCCAGTGTTGCCCATCCCTTAACTTTTGCCAGCACCAAGCCAATAAGGCTGTGGAGACTTTTACAAGTGGTAGGAGTGTTGAAAGAATATGAGGTGCTCTCACTGCACCAGAGTCAGATTTAACTGATACTGTTGTTATTACAGAACTGCACATGTGTGATACTCACGCATGCACAGTTTGCCTCAAACTCAGCTGTAACATGGCATCACTGACATGACTACATATGCCATACTCACATATGCATAGTTTAAGTCAGCACTGGTAAAAGTAAGACCCCACTGAAAATGAGTACTGCATCTTAGGCAGGCTAATGTGTATCAGTACATTGAAGAAGTGGAATAAAATTAGGACCCCTCTGAAAATGAGATCCTGCATCTCATCAAAGTCATCCTGTGTCAGCACATTGCCAAAATGGATAAAAGTATGACCCACTAAATATGACATACTGCATCTCAGCCAGGCTATCCAGCTGTGTCAGTACATTGTAACAGTGCTATAATACCATCAAGAGGTCCTGAAGACGTGAACATTGAGAACAAAGTTTGAGAAATGTCAACATTTTTCCAGAGCCTCTGTGATTTGCTGCAGGTGAGTTTTACCATTTAACATAAATAAAAGAGCCTTAACATTTGTTATAGTGATTTTACTGACAGGCATAATGAAGTCAGTTGCATACATGTATTATAAAAGGTTCTCAGAAATGTTGCAATCTGATTGACTGTTAGGATTCCAACAGCCTTACTTTAATCCATGTTACACTGTCATGTACAACCTGATCACAATGGCACATGGCTTATTCCTGTCAGCATTCCATCCTCTAGCACTGCTGAATGACTAGAATGATACATTCTGATTTTGAACCAGCATTCTTAAACTGTTGGTGGAAGAACTATTTTATTAAAAATCTCCCCTAAATGAGGAAAACATTCAAAAGTATTCTTTAACCCTCTTCTTTTGGAACAATATTTTATAATGGCAATAAGGCACTCCCAGGAGTTAAATTAACAGTTAGTTAATCACCTCCTAAGGGCAATATGACACTTGGCTGCACCTCGTGCCACGTTACACCCTAGGGGTGACTAACAGACTGTAAATCAGCTCTGGTCATGCCTTATTGCTTAATTGATTTGAGCATACAGGAAAATGTACATGAGTTTGTCCCAGTTTGCATGAAAAATACAGGGAAAAGGAGGGTGCCCGACACAGAAATCCTTTGTTCAATCTGGGAACACTGCAGTTGACACCGCTATCATTCTTTGTAATTCCCTAGGATGCCCCTTGCAACCTCTGAAAACCCTTAAAGATTAGCTACATAGCATTTATTTACCCTTCCTACAAGTATAAAACCATAAGAGTTTCAATTGCTCCATAGTCAGCTGTATCATGGCAGCACTGACATGACTACATATGCACCATACTCACATATGCATAGTTTAAGTCAGCACTGGTAAAAGTAAGACACCACTGAAAATGAGATACTGCATCTTAGCCAGGCTAACATGTATCAGTACATTGTAGAAGTGGGTAAAATTAGGACCCCGCTGAAAATGAGATCCTGTATCTCATCAAAGCTCTGTGATATATGTTGCAGGTGAGTTTTACCATTTAAAATAAATAAAACAGCATTAACATTTGTTATAGTGATTTTACTGACAGGCATAATGAAGTCAGTTGTGTACATGTATTGATTTGATCATACAGAAAATGTACAGGAATTTTGTCCCAGTTTTACATGGAAAATATAGGAAAGGAGGGTGCCCTACAGAAAAATGTTTTGTTCAGTCTGGGAACACTGCAATTGACACTGCTATCCTTCTTTGTAATTCCTTCTTAAAACATTAGCTGCCTAGCATTTAAAATCCTTCCTACATCCAATACCACTAAGTAGGTCCAGAAAGGGTTAACATAAATCAACTATTCAGAGGAAATGCTGCATTCACCCAAACACACACACACACACACACACAGAAAGTTGACTGACTGTTAATTTGACACTACTCTGCAGTTAGATGCTGTTATCTGTTGAATGCCATGTCAGTAAATTATTATTCTCCAAAGATTGCAAGTCACATTGCAATAAAAATAGCTGATGTAACCCCTGTTACCCAGGGTTACTAGAATCCCAGTAAGACCTAGTGGCAGGCAGGGAAGGCAGCTAGTGAAACTCAGTTAAATGGTTTTCCTATATCTTGCTCTGTTTTCAGTCTCTGCAGAGCTGGAGCTATGACGTCATTTAGAACTGTCGCAGCTGCATAAGCCACCCTGGAATGTTGCAGCTAGGGAAGTTAGGATAGAATGTTGGGAATTTGAGTGGTTCAGTAGTAGTTCAGTAGTGGGCTCTGAAGAGGAAGAGGTGTGCTGCTGCTGCAGGCCTCAGAACCCTTAGCTCTGCCAAAGACCTATTTTTTCGTTAGAGGTATGTGTTCTCATCTGAAGAGGAACACAAGAAGAGCCTGGTGAAGTGGTGAGAGACCACTTCCAGTGAGTTCAGGGCCCATCCCTGCGGGGATGGGGAAGGATCAGCCCTACTTCCAGAAATCCCTGATCCGGCTTAGAGGCAGAAGAAGCTGCCTAATTTTGGGTTCGTGCTGAGGCACCAGAAGTTTTGGATGAGATTTCTTTGTAGCAAAAAGCCTGTGGGGCACTTGCAATCAAGGGTGAGTCTGCTCTGATAAAGGGCCAGTGCGTTTCACCTGAGACAAGATGAAGTTAAGTGACTGTTACTGTGGGGTCAGGAAAAGACAGCCAAATACAGTTTTGAAAGTTGTGGGAATTGGACTGCTTAACTCTGTGGGGTCTAGAGAAATGGACACAGCCACTCTTTTAGTATGTTTCAAGTTCAGCACATGTGGGATGGAAGAACAGTAGATTAAATGTGACATACATTTATTGAGAATCTACACAGTAAAGTGTTTTCAAGGATGAGGTGTTAAAGTCCAGAGAAATGTCCGGTATGAATTATGGGGAGCGAGAGGTGGAGATCCCCCATCAGTAGTAACCAAACTCACCTCTGCGGGTTGGCTTTGGGACACCTGTTGTTTTCTCTCAGGTACTTGGCCAGTGCCTGAGGAAAGTAATCAGACATGGGATTGTGAGAGAAAATTCCTGGAGTGGAGCAAAGTGCTCAGAGGTGGTTTAGGAAGCCACCGAGAAATGTTCCATGCTACATGGAAAGTGTCCAAGGGCTGGCATGAGAGCCAAGCCATGGAAGAAAGGTAGTCCAGAGGGCTGGCAAGGGCCGAGCCAGGAAACCGAAAAGAGTTGAGTTAGGCCGAATGCCCAGAGTGTTTTGAAACCTGAGGGTTTCAGTGTAAAGAGGATGTGTTGTGATCTCCATAAATCTGCATTATCAGGAGTGTAGCCCTGTGGGGATCCTCCATCTATGCTTTGTTATTCTGTTGGATGTGAATAAAAGCCACACTTACAACTTCAGGTATTGGACTTTACAGTTATTGCTTCCTGTGTCCAGAGTTGTTGGGGCCCCTGTGCAGAGTAGCAAACCTAGCCAACATGCGGAGTGATACCTTTCTCCCAAGTTTCAATTATAAAAATGGAGGCACCGTGTCATAGGGCCCAGGTCCCTCAACCTGTTCACTTGCTACATAGGCGGGGGGTGTGCCCTCTCAGTTTAGCGCCGACTGGGGTTACACGAGAAAACAGTGTTGGAACTGGTTTACCAAATTGGATTAAAAGAAAACATGTGTTTCTTGTACTCACTGAAGCATTACAAGGTTGGGGAGGAGAGGTGATTGTCCAGAGCCTTTGTTTCTTAATCCCTAGGCTGCCAAAAGAGCTAAAATTAATCTATTTGATTGAGACCTGGACGGATGTTCAGTTTGTACCACTGCAAGGATTAAATTGAAGGGTTGCAAAGATGGAAGGATCATTTGAAAACTCCAAAGGAAGTGTTCCAAGGTCTGAATCCGGCCTGTATCCAGTGGCTCATTTTTAGAGCTGATGCAAGGCTGCAGGCTCCACTACCTGCAGCCCCTAGAAATGCTGAGGCCACATTGCCAGAGGATCCCAGTCTATAGTTTGGCATGTTCAAGTCCCCACTAACACTAGATTCCCTTTGCGACCCTGTCCTGAATTCCACCTCTTCCTTTTGCCCTGGTGGTCTATAGACCACTCCATATCATCTTTTATCTAACAGTCACAGTCAACTATACCTGGATAAACATCACTCTCAGTCCAACCAATGGTTCCTCCTCTGTGGCCTCTATTCCCTCCTGATATAGGGGCTACTCCCTCTCTTTGCCTTTCCTCTTGTCCCTCCTATATAAGGTGTACCTTGGAACTGCCAGATCCTAATCATTGTTCCCAGTGGTCCACTTCTCTGTGATGGCTACCAAGTCTAACTTGGCCTCTGCCACCATCCGCTGTAGTTCAGTGATCTTGTTATTCAGGCTTCTGGCATTTAGGCAGCTCATTCCACAATCCTACCTTATTTACCTCGCCCCTTATCTGTTCTCCAGATACTACCCACCACACCCTTTCTACTCCACCATTTTTCCTCTTACTAGCTGGTCTGTCATGACCTCAACCTCACCTATCTTTCCTGCTCTTTTCTGTTCCCTGTCCTTGCCACCAGTAGCATCCTTGTCCCTTTCTTTTCCATGAAATACCTGTCAGCTTCTCCTGCCCCCAACTAGGAAATTCCCAGCATACGCATCCACTTCATTTAGTTTAAATGACAATCTATGCAGACATCAAGCTTCTGCCCCAAAACACTTGTTTCCCTCTGGTTGAATGAAGGACATGTCCTTAAATAGCCTCCTATCCCAGAAATTCCCCAGTCTCTTACACATCTATACCCTCTTTCTGACATCACCCCTTCAACCAGGTGTTGAATGCCTTTCCGTATGCCTCACCCTTCCCTCCTCCCATCTGTCCCACACTGGAAGCACCTCTGAAAGGCTAGCAAGACTACCTTTTCCTTCAGCTCCCCTCTAGTCTTTGGAAGTTTGGTATACTTGCCTACAGACTTTGGTTTGCCAGATTATTTGTACTCTATGTGTTCAAGAACATGCCCTGTCAAGCATCTTCCCTATTTTGTCCTCATCCCTCATAAATGATATAATTGGCAGGCATCTGACAGCCCCTTCACTGTTCCATCTCAATCACCACCCTGTGCACCCCTTACCATTGAGTCCCTGACTATAAGTACTCTACTGGCTGACTGGTATAGTGATGCTCATGGCCAGTTCAAACAACAGGGTGTTTTGGTCCCTTGACCCCAGTGATTCTGCAGCCTGCACTCCACTTACCATTTCCAAGTTGGTGAGTACCACATCGAGAATGGCAGTTTGTCTTGTAGATTCCTTGACCAGCTGCACCAGTAGGTAGTCTTGCAACATATCTAGCAGGGCCTGACTTCTGGTGCTCTTGCTGCTAGAATGTCCCAGTCTATATCAGGTAGATTGAGATTCCTCACAACAGCTATATCCCCCTTTGTGGCCCCTTCTTAGTTTCTGCCCCTAGTTGCCTATCCTCCTCTTCTCCCTGTCCTGGTGGTGTTTAGACCACCCCCCATGCACAACTTCTTTCCCACGCTGTCGTGAGCTGTACCTACAGTGATTCTGTCTCACCAATGGACCAGTCCTCTGTTACCTCTATGCCTTCCTTAACATAGAGGGCTTCATCACCTCATTTTCCTTTCCCCTGTCTATCCACTACATGACACATCCTGGTACTGCCAGGTTGCAGTTGTTATTCTTGGTGGCTCATGTTTCTGTAATAGCTACGAGGTCTAATCCTGCATCGCCACTGTCATCTAGAGCTCACTAATTTTGTTTCCTAGGCTACTGGCATTTAAGCCATGTTGAAAGCCCACTCTTTCACTCATGCACACAGACCTATCCAACCATGGTCAGAAACACATTCCCACCTACCATGGAAACACACATCCTTACCTCCTGTTCACACACATGCACCTACCTACCCATGAACACACAAACACACACACCCTACCCACTCATGGATAACATCGTGCCCTACCCACCCATGAACACAGCTCTTTAACACACACACACACACAACCATCCCTGCCCACTCATTTACACACAAACTCACCTACCCACCCATGGACATGGATCCACACACCTACTCACCCATATATGTGTGTGTGTACCACAAACCAACCCACCACACACTACCCATCCACACCCCCACATCTAGCCATGCATAAGAGACATACCTCTAGATATACACATTCTACATACCTCTGCTACCGGAGATACTTTCAAATGCTACCTCTTTCAGCAGTGGCAAAGTCTTTATGCTTCCATGAGATGGGAGCCCCATGCTAGCCTTTACCTGGATATTCTACTTGTCAGTGAAAAATGCAGCTGCTCACCAGGTGACCCTCTAGCCTGGTACAGAGGTTTTTACCTAGGCTAGCCCATCTGAGATACTACATTGTGTTTTAGAGCAGTCCTGCTTTTATCCAAGGTGAAAGCTTGGAGGACAGAACACTGAAAAGCTGACTAGCTTAAGAGTCAGAAATAAGTAGCTGTGGTGGGATTCCAGCAATACATCTGCACACCAGGATATGCACACTTAGCTATGTACCTAGTTTGCAACAGGGTGCTTGAGGGACAATTACAGAAATAGGCAGTTACTAACATTTGAAGACTGTATACATCTGACTGGGTGGTCCTCCATGAACCACTCTGATTTCTTAGCTGGAGCTGAGACAACTCTCATGCAGGAACAACCTTAAGATGATGGAGTGCAAGAGCATACATCTTCCTTACCTCCATCCATGGGGACCCTTTACTCTTTCCTTGAGCCTTTCTATTCAGCTCAACAGTATTTGCTTGGTCCTTGCTCTTGGATGCTGCTAAAGCTGTTCTCTAGCACTATAGATCTTGGCAGCACTAAACTCCTTGCATCGCATAAAAGCACCGTGCTGCATGGTTATGATGAATTCTTGCCCAAGTAGGGGTCCAATCAAACTCTTGCTCTGGGAGCAGTGGGTGGTATCTCATAACCATGCTCTGTGGGAAGGTATAGATATGGTGGCTGACACTGGGCCACGAAAGCAGGTCAGCCAGTTCTTCTTTGTTGATATGTAGAGGACAGATCCTACCTACTGTATCTATACCTCACGAGTCACACAATAAGATGTATATGTACTTATTCGACAGGTAAGGTGTGATGTCCATCTAGAACTACAAAAGGAGGCGGATTAAATAAAGCTTTCTTGGATTACCTTTCTGCACTGCAATGCCAGTGACCCAGGTCTGGGAATGGACTTGATACGCTAGAGTTAAGACAGTTGGGACTGGGAAAGTGCTGCTGTGGGTCACATGTCCAAGTGTGGGGGAGGTGTAAAGAGCCAAGGGGTTGCATACTTCCTGAGGAAGGGTGTTTCAGCCCAAAGCACCAAGGTGTGGTTAGTGAGGTTCTTACTGCCAAAACTAAATTATCCACAATAAAGTTATTTGGATGGAATTTCTGTGTGGAGCATCTTCTTAAAATAAGGGAGACTGCTGAAGGACTTTATTTATTATGGACAGCATTGCACATGGTAACGAGTGGTACACACGGAGTGTGCAACCCCTTTGCTCTTTGATTCTAATTGGGTTTGCTACCATGGTTGTGCACCCCTTAACCCTGCCGGCTTGCAGAATTCTTGTTGGACTAGGGGACAGTGTACCAGGGATAGTGGTCCCACAAAGGTAGGCTACATACTGTACATGCAATGACATACAGTATCATCGGATGAAGGGAGGCTCAAAGAAGTGGAAAGAACTGCAGGATGTAGCAACTGACTTTGTGAAGCAGCACAAATTGCCAGCATAGGCAAAGAACAAGGAATGAACAAGCACAGCAGAAACACTGTCACACAATCACAAAGGAATAGAATTATAGAAGGTAAGTTTATGGGTCATGGAATTTGTACTCTGTACTGTCCACTATGGTGATTAGGAGGAGAGCGGAAAGACCAGTGGCATGCTTGGTGTGAAGGTTGAGCAACAAGTAGCTTGTTTGGGGAGGATGTTCAAAGCAACTGGCAGCATTCATGGGAAGAGACTGTTGCCCAAACTGTGGCATGCTAAGCTAGTGTGTTTTGGGATCAATCAGTGGAAGGTATAGGGGAGGAGGTCAGTGACCAATTACTTACTTGTGTAGAGAGACAGGGCCTAACAATATTTTTTGCCAAGGGGAGATTATTAAAATTCTGGTTACATTTCTGTGCCTAACTCCTTCTACTTTGAACCCCCATAGGTCACAAAGTGAGTAAACAGCAGCAGATGGAGTCATACCTGGGTCTCATGACCCCCAGCTCTGCACCTTCACCAGTAACTAAGCCAAAGAAGCAGACACAGATTCGCACCCACCAACAAAGTAATATGGTCTAGTGGTTAGAACATAGTTTCTTTTTGTTACTTTGTATTTATCCTTTTGCAGTATAACATACACAGAATCATACACAAGAGGATAGTTAAATGCCTGTGTTTTCAAAAAATCACATTCTTGCAAAGAAGAATTGATGGACATCTCCAAAAGTTACATCATAGGAGGAAGTAAAGTGATAACTCAACAAATCATGCAGGCTGCTAACTGGGGCTGAC
Source organism: Neoceratodus forsteri (assembly GCA_016271365.2). Classification (NCBI taxonomy): domain Eukaryota; kingdom Metazoa; phylum Chordata; order Ceratodontiformes; family Ceratodontidae; genus Neoceratodus; species Neoceratodus forsteri. The sequence goes on along the minus strand of CM057453.1, from coordinate 1,300,607,847 downwards.
CGACTTACATACACTTGTGACCTGTACACTCAGGCAGGATGGCTTCCTCTCATCAGCTGGATACAGTATCAAACCTGCCTCTTAGCCAAAAAGTCCTCCTGTGGTCATGCCCTGGGCATTGAAAAGCTCCTTATTGACCACCGCAGCACCCAGCAAACTAGAAGTTCACAACAACTAACCTTCCTTGTCCCCAGATGCTGGACTACCATGGGCCAGAGGGCCTTTGCCCACAGAACACCACAGTGGTACAATACTCTCAACAAAGGAACTCTTACTGCTGCTGCTCTTGGCCCTCTTAAGAGACAACTCCGACTTCATCTCATTTCAACTAGTCATTGTGACTGCCTCGCCTAAGCAGGGGCTCACTGTCACTGACCTCCACTCAGTCTTGACAGCTACCTCTCCCGCCTTGCCCCTTCTACCTGCCTATCCCTTGCCCTCTCCTCCCCTGGGCATTTTCTGACTTTCATCCCTCCCTCCTCCCTTTAGAGCTCTTACCCTCACCCTCTACCCTCCGACAATGGCCTTCCTGACTGCATACACCCTTCCCTCTCACCTGCAGTCCTTATTTCTAAGATTGCCCTTGGCTGGTATGTCACGCTACTTAACATTTGGCACATTTTAAATTACTGGAATTTCCTAAGTCTCAGTCTCTTACTTCTTTTTATTGTGTAACTATGTATTATTATGATGACCTTTGTATGTATGTATACCCCCATTCCTTCGACGTGGAACCTTTGTAAATGAGCAGTTCCTGCTCAAAGGTATTTGTAATCCTAGATTTCAATAAAATAAAAACTGTTAATAAATCAAATCATTTTATTTATAAAAACGCAATTCTTGTGACCAAAGTGCTTGTACAAGATAAAACATTCAAATAGGAAATATAAATAATAACTAATCCATACTAAAATAATACAATTATTAAAACCCCACATCAGCAGATTTAAAAAGATTCAGGAACGCTAATCCAAATATGATAAGTAGGTCCTCACAGCGGTCTTAAAGCTTTCGGCAGTCAGGCATTCTCTCACCCGATGAGGTAGACAGTTCCACAGGGTAGGGGCCATAAAAGTGAAACAGCGAGCTCCTGAGGTCTTAAGTCGGACCCTGGAAACTCTCTAGCAAATCTCTTGTTGGAGAAGAGGAGGGCAGAAGGGGTAGTGACAAAGGAGATCTTGCAAGTACCGGGGTGTCCCAAATACACTAGCAAATTCCAAGAAATGCATACAGCCAAGGGAATGATAAGGGAACTTAAATTCTACAAACATATTGAAAAGATACCCATTTATCATAGTGACCACTGGTCTACACTGTCCCCTCAGCAATAGGATAAACAATAAATCCAAACCTCTCCACAAGTCCTGGAGAGATAATAGGTAGAAATACAGTTCTAGATATAACATCCCAACAGTCTATCAAAGAACTTCAATTAGTTACACAACATGAAGAATAAACTTAAGGTACAGAAAAAGTACATGTGGCTACATTAAAGCTATGAGGCATTATACATGCAAGAAATATAAGGATAAGATGTTAACTTGTAGGTGTTCTGTAAGACAAGTTTCCTACAATATTTGAATAAAGATCTGTATTGTGTCACAGATGCCAAAATACCCCATTACTCTGAGCTGCACCATAGAGTCCTTAGAAACAGCGTTTTAGTGGGGAATGCCACCATGATGATAACAGTCATTGTGCGCCTGATAGAACACATGTGGGCTTAAAGTAGTAGTAGGACAGAAAAATAAAATGAAACAGAGAAGTCGAACAGTTTGGAAGTTCAAGCCACAAAATGCCAAAGCCATTCTAGGTGGCTCAGAACATACTCACATATCCTCCAAAATACAACTTATTTCCTCCTAGCTAACTTCTCGTCCTCGCTATTAGCTACAAACTCCAATTCTGTCCACAATAACAGTTTATCAGCTTCTTTAGGTTCAGAAAAGATAGGATTGTCCATGCCAGACCATACCAAGCTTTGCCGGCAACAGAAGTTGATGCTGCAGTTTAAGTGCCCGTAATCTACTGCGGCATTAGCAAAGGCTTTACATTGGATCATGGTGCTATACAACAAATCTGGGAATAATCGAATGGTAGTACCTCCATACTATAAACCCCATCACGGCTTAGCAAGGGTAAGAACTCTGTCCCTGTCCACTACTCTGGTGAGGACTATTAAGAACATGCAGGAAGCATCAGAGGTTGCTGGGGCCCTTCAGGGTGAGATCCGTAGGTTTTTCAAATGAAAATCCATCATCGCCTTCTGACAGGCTCAGCACTTGTGGCAGGAACATGTTATCAAATCCTAGAGGGTCTTCTCCTCTGCCTTCTCCTCTGCCCCTCCGGCAGGCAAACTACCTGGACGTTCTGCTCATGGGCCTGGTTTTCACTGTTTCTAGGCGCTGGTGGAGCAAAGAATTTTCTTTCTGGATTTTGCTGTGGTATCAGCTGTCTGCATCACAGACGACTTGGCTCATGCTGTGCTTTGTTCACAGACATCCATCCATGTTTCAAAATTGTCACCCTTGGCCTGAGGGAGTCAAATTTCCGATTGAGCTCTTGCACTGTTCAGATCAGTTGACCCAATGTGGTATTAATAGTCACCAGAGTTACTTCACCTGGTGTGGAGTCAGTTGTGTCAGAGGACATGGCCTTTGTTGAGACTTGTCACCATGCTGTTGTCCCTTCGGCTTGAAAAATCGACACTGGTAGCCACAGCATTTCTTGATTTATCCATTTTGTAGATAGTGTAGCAGGTGATCAAAATATGCTCAAATTCACCAGAAAATCTAACAATTAAGATAGTTAAGTAATTAAAATAAAATCTCTCTCAGTATCATAGAATGGGGAGAGCTGACAGAGGACCATGTGTTCCTGAAATTTAGCCAGAGTGGGGAGGAAGGAGATAGGGTGGTAGTTTCTAGGTGCAACCCCTAGGTGGCTCTATTCTAATGGTTACTACCCCTGCCTGTGTGGCTGTACACAGGTTAAGGGGCCTGAATTTGGTAACAAGGTGCCTCCACCCAGAGAAATGATATTGGGGTTGCTTATCTGCTCTGGTATAGCCTCTGAAAGCTATAACCCCCACCAACCCTCCTAGTGGCCTAGTATCTAACACAGTGGTAAATTCACAATCAGCAGGGAATAGTAACAATATGCTCACACCCTTCAGACTTACCACCAGGGCTGAACTTACAGCAACTGTCCTGGAGACCCCTGGAAAATAAGATTAGCAATGCAGCAGTACAATCTTAATACTGTAACCCAGCTAATAATATACACACTAGCCAGGTTAAGCGTAACAAGATAATCATTTTTGGGGGCAGGAATGAGGGAGGAGTATGAGTCTAGGCAAATGATTAGCTATCTGAATTTGTTCAGTGATTGCATGCACTCTTAGTCCCCACCTGACAGTCACACAATACTGGGCACGAGGATGGTAAGTCTGGCTAGCCTGAGGCATTGCCCAGGGTCGCCGTGTTGCAGCTGATGTTGGGGCCCTTGATGGAAGGAAAAGCAGTTAACATGCAAAACACCCAAATTATTTGTAATCCAAGCTAGGTTGGCTCAGCCCTTTGCAAAACCCAATAAATGAAGACAATTAGATGGTACCACAATGATTTATGCTTTCGTTGCAGGAGCTAACCTGATTTGTACTCATGCTACCAGGAATCTGCAGTAGGGCAGGCGATATGGAGACCTCATGGTGATGACAGGAAGCTTGAGGGAAACAGGACTGACACAACACACCTCCTCTTCATGGCCTTTCCTCCAGGTGGCGCGAACCTGCGTGTTGTTGGAGTACAGGGCTGAATCCTGAGCCATTCTCTAGCCATGACAGTCTCTGGTGATGGAGTAGTGGCCTAGGCCAAAGTGGCAGAGCCTAGACAGGATGAACATTCTGGCAAAGTTTTTGATCTTCCGCTGGTGAAGCCTCCTGCTGGCATAACAGGTTCTTTCGTGGGAACACAGGTCTTGACCCACGAAACACATTCAGCACATTTAAAGAAATAACTACATCAAGAAACAGTTCGGATTTAGTTGGAATTGCAATTCAGCAGCTTTATGGAGCAAACCTTCTGATCTAGCTATATCTCACACACAAGCTGGGCCGATCACTTCAGGAGCAAGTCTTCAGTCCAAATCGCAAGTTGAAATAATTCTTCTTCTTCTTCTTTCTTCTTCTTCTTCTTCTTCTTTCCACAGTTCCAGGCTGGAATCAGACAAGTCCTACTTCTGCTAACAGGCAGTTCAAATGCAGGAGAAAGTGGCAGGAGGGCAAGTTAGGCCTCTTCCTGATGATTCCCCATTGCTCCTTCTGGGAGCAGCCACTCGAAAACTTGAGCTGTTCACTCTTCAGCCCAGCAGCGGCTCTAGCCACAAATGGTTACCAGGGCACAGCTGAGGGCACAACCGATGGTAGCCAGGGCACTGATATATTGTTACTATGGGGAAGCTCCACCATATGGGGCACCAACTGGGCACAGCATTTTTACCAGGGCACGCAGCCCCATGGCCTCGTGTAGAGTTGCCACTGCTTCAGCCTCCAACTCTAACTGATCCACTGCCTCATGCCACACAGGGTATTTCCTTGTATATCCAATGGTTCAGTGGGCTAAAGGAGCTGTCAGTCACAGTAAGGGCTCCTCCAGGTCCATTTAGTAGTAGTAACATTTTTTATATAGTTTATCACCATTAGGGCTATGAAATGCCCTGTTTACAAAGCTGAACCTGTGTAAATTATTACATTCATTGAAAATCAAATACAAAACAATAACACCAATATACAAAACATTCGATCGTCAGTTGCACAACAGTTACATATCAATTATGTTCAATACAAAATACATAAATACAACATGCTTAAAATATCACATGAACAGTGCTTAGAATTTCCATACCCTTTCCAACAAAATTCTAAGCAAATTCCACATTTTAACTAATGTTGTTGCACTTACATTGAAAATAATATTTCTGTTTTATAGCAGCCTTAAATCTACTCTTTGTAAGTGCCTGGTTTCTTAGTAATAATGGAAGTGCATTCCAACTAGTTGTTGCCTTATATTCAAAAGTCATTTTACTAAAATTGTAATTTCAAGGGCCAAATTAGGAGCAGGAGGGGCGTGTGCTAGAGACCCGAGTACTAACGGTGCTGTGCGGCTGCATGGTGAGACACTGGCGAGGCATGGAGAGGAAGTGTGAGCGAACATGGGCCCGCCAGCGCGATACCAGGATTGATGAGGGCAGAGAGGGGCAAGGCCGGGTAGCCCTGTGCCAGCTTTCAGCCACCTGAGCAGACGGGCCACTGTGCTTTTGCAGAGGAGCCTCGCACGGTGGTCACTGCTGAATATTCTTGAATATCCGGGTCCTCTTATCAATGCCTACATGGCGCTGGGTGTGGGGCTCATGGAACAGTGCTGCCATTTGAGGTGGCGGGAGTCACGTGGCGCCAATGCCGTTGGGGAGCGTGTGTTGCTCTGTTGGTGCCTGCCAGTTCCGACATGCACCGAGGGGCAGGGACTGCTGGTCTGTCTCCTCCCCACCGTGGGCAGCACGTGTTCGTTCCTCCGCACTGGGAGGGGCGGGTGCTGGTACATTCCGGTCCCTGGGGCGGGTGGGGCTGTTTGGTTGGTTCCGGGTTCGGTAATGTAACTGTGATTCTTCCTCTTTTCCTGCAGTGCTGGCACTGCAGGCCAGAAAGAAGTGGACCAAAGCCAAGAAGGACAAGGCCAACAAGAGGTAAGGGCACTGGGAGGGAGCCGTATCTTGGCTGATGGCTCGATACAAATCCAAAGAGTGCTAGGCTATGTAGAGACTACACCCCCGGGTTAGGGGGCGAGGAGAGTAGGCAGACATTGCACTGGGGTCTGAGTGTCCTTGGGGTGGGCAGAGCATGCACTGAGGGGCTTAGGGTACTGGGTAGACAGTGTGCACTTAATGCTCTCTAATGGGCGGAGGGTATGCAGGTTGGTTGAGAGTCTGAGTAATCGGCTGCTCTGAGGAGGTTGAGAGTAGTTGGGTGGGTACCGTAGTCTGGTGGGCAGAGGGTGCACAACCAGTAAAGGCACACTAAGCCAGAGCTTGTTTCCAGGTGTGACCTGGGAGCACGGGAGGTTAGGTGACTTGCTTAGGGTCACACACAGTGTGCAAGTTGGGGCTGATGGGATTTAAACCCAGGTCTCCATGTTTGCAGCTTTGTGCCTTGACCACTACGCTATACTGACTTCTTTGGGTGCACTAATGGCCTGAGTGTACTTGGATGGGCAGAGTGGGCACTGAGGGGTGGAGAGTACTTGGGTGGCAGAGCAGGCACTGTGGGTGTAGAGACTTGGGTGCACAAAGGGTGCACTGAGGAGGCTGAGTGTACTCTGGTGTGTGCTGGGTGGTAGAGGTTACATGTGGAGGGGTGGGTGTTAGGGGTGTACTGAGGGTTGGTAAACAAGAGGACGCACTAACTGCACTGAATAGTCAAAATTTGGAATCTAATGCATCACTGATTAAAGTTTTAAACCATATGGCCTATGTTCACAGGTGAAACGCACATTTTTAAATGCCTCTTAATTCACTTACATGTCACAATTTATGGCTAGAATTACAAGACTAAATTTGTGCAGTTTACTGTTCAAAATGTACATCGCTAAATATCATAAACTGTCCCTGCTTCCAGTGGCTTCCAGGTTCACTGTTCTGACCTCTGAGGAATGTGAATCAGTCGTGGCACAACAGTAAAATGCCTGTCCTGGTCCATCCACTGCTGCAGTAACTATCAGACCAGAAACTATCGTGATCGCACAACTACAAATGTCAAATCCACCTCCCTGCACAAACCGAGACCACCTCTCAGCCTGGACACGGCAGCACCTTTCAGACACTCTGGTCAGCACTGTTCCATTCACAGCAGTGTAACTGTCGACATCTATAACAAGCAGCAGGAGGCCCCAAATCAGAGAAATAGGTTGCGTGATAGATGCTTCTGACAGTGACTGTCAGATCAGAGCAGGGCCACTGATTTAAAGTTCAGTTGATCGCTGGTTCAGTGGCGGTTTTCACTTACATTTGAAGCTAACAGCCCTTAACAGGGTTGCATTTCAAGCTTCATTGAGCACTGTTCGAAAATTGACTACTTTGTTGCTACAGATCGTGCGAATACCTCCGCTACAACCTCAGTCACCACTCTCCAAACCTTAGGTGAACAGTTTAAACAGCTTGCCATAGACAGCCTCATTTGCACAGTTTCCACCAAGCTTAACAGATTAACCATGTAATATAGCCGATAAAAGATGAGGTACAAGTAGATGATTCCGTCTCTGGGTTTATGGAACTGCACAATTCCACTTGGCCCTTCACCTGGTGTATTATGTTTCATAAACCCTAAAATTGAATTATCACCTTGTTATTCGGTTGCTGGTCACATTCTGTATAAAATTACTGGTTAAAGGTAATGGCATCCTAAAAGTAATTGCTGTCAAACTCGTAAGACATGTTTGTGATGTCACAAACCTTTATTATTGAGCTTAGCCCCATGAGACGCTCTCCTGCATACCAGAATATCTCTTTCAAGTTTTCAAACCAATAAGTGTTCTTTTTTTTTTAACACCCTCTGAGTGTTTATATTTTATGTATTACACACCTCAGGGTGTAAACTGAAAAAATAAAAGAAATCTTAGAAAACATTGCCACCCATGCATTATTCCCTGTATCTGTGTCGATGAAACAACATTAGCAAGGTAACGTGTAAGTACCTCGGGCTTTGTCATAGGGCCTTTAAGCAGCAATGTATTAGATCTCTGCATTTTGATTCTACCATGTTTTGAGTGTATCTGCTTGTGTTTACTCTGTTTGATACTGTTTTGGACAGCACTTGGCTCTCTAACAGCACAGCAGGCTTTGTGTGTACAAAGGAATTTGGGATAGAGTGTACTAATGGGTCATAGGGGCACATTGAGGAGGCATGGAGATACTGAGGAGGTTAGGGACACGTGTGTGTGTGTGTGTGTGTATTTTGAGGAGCAGATGGCATGAATGGGTGTACTTAGCAGCCAGGAAGAAGTGAGTACTGACCTCCAAGTCTTGAAGGGGTTGTGGCCAGAGTATCAAGAAGCCACCTCTACTCTATTGATCATGATAGCAGTTTAGTTGCTATGGTATCTGTTGTAGTCTGTGGTTAAGTTGTGTGATGTGGGTTAGGGGAACGGTGTGGCTATGGGCCAGCAGGTGGGATGTTGGCCTTGTGCCAGGCAAGGAAAATGTTCAGTTGGGAAGCATGCTTTGCTGGGATACTGGATGTTGTTTGGGACACTGGCAAGAGGCAAACGTGTGTGTGTAGATGTGAGTGTATTATATATATACTGTATGTGTGTGTGTGATGTATATGTGAATATAGATGGCTAGATTATGGCATTGAGTTGTGCTGCAGTATTCTGCTTCTGGTCATAGTGTTGGCCAGTGGGGTTTGTTAGCTTCAGTGCAATTCCTTTTGTATAGTGTTCTGTCACATGGTACATACTGGGGCAGGGGGCTCTTTTTATAACTTTGTTTATTCAGTTTTAGAAAAAAAGCATACATCACCTAGACACAGAACATCATTAAAACTGTTTTCAGACAGTGGTTATAAGGGTAGCCTATGGATTATGAAAATCAAATGTGGCTGCTAACACTTAAATGCGTTGCGGAAGAAGTGGTCTCGTTGGAGAAGCTGGGATAGACATAGGGGAAGGTGGAGGATCATGCGGTAGGTAGGAAGAATGGAAAGGATGGGAGGAAACTACTCCTGCAGAGGGTCCAGAGGAGGCAACCAAAATGATTTGGGGCTTGGGGGACAGGACCTATGGAGGAGAGGCTCAAGAGCTAAATATGTACACATTGGAAGAAAGAAGGGACTGGGGACATGATAGAGGTCTTCAGGTACATGAAGGGGGTAAATAGGGAGGAGCAGTCAGGGTGTTTTGAAAGAAGGAGGAGGGACCATTAGAAGGCATGGGTAGAAGCTGGAGGGGGAAGATTCAGGGGAGAAAGGAGGAGGTGCTATTCACTGAGAGGGTGGTGGAGCTATGGAATGCACTGCCTAGGAGCTGGTGGAGGCAGAGACAGTGGAGGGGTTCAAGAGGGGTGGGACAGGTAAAGTGGAAGGGTTCTGGAAGCAAAATCCAATGCAGCAAGAATATCCGAACTGGGAAGGGAGAAGCCAGAGAAGGCGAGGGAGGCAAGGTCAGCTCCTAGGGTGGGGCTGACCAATGAGCAGATGCGAAAGACCGTTAGGGCTTATTCTGCTGGCATTTTAGTAGTAAAATTATTAGTTATTTTGGGTTGAATAAATTCTCTAGCTGTTTTTAATCTCAAATTCAGTACATGTTCAGGTCTATGCAATTTTTTCCTTAAATGTAATGGGACCTCATTTTTTTAATATATCCCAGACTTGATTTATCCAGATTTTCTTTCTTCTTTGCTCTAGTGTATTCCAACTTAATGTTTTATACATTTCATAATGGTGTGTATTAAACTTACAGTTTAACACATACCTTATTTATTTATTTATTTATTTATTTAGTGATTCGAAAAGACCTTTGAGCACAAGCTCTTTTATAAAGGTTCCACATCATAGATTGCAAAACAAAAATAATAGGAGAAAGCAAAGGTACATTATAATCAACGATTCAGCTTGGATTCAGAACTTACAGAATAACTCAAAAGATAGGTACAAGTTAAAATAACAAGAAAAACACTTTATGGGGGGCAGAATAAGCAGCCACAGAGTACCTTGTCAGTAGTTCAGAGGGACGGGGATAGCTGGCAGTGGAGTGAAGAAAGGAGGTATGAGAGAGAGAGGTAATGTGTGGTGGAAGTAGGGTGGGGAAAGAAGGGTGATAATGTTTAGGGATAAATGGTGGGGTGAGGGAGGCTGAGTGAGAAGACATGCTAAAGTAAATGGTGGGGTGTGAGGGGGCATGGTCAGGCAGCCTGCATTAGTAGTGACTGTTAGAAACTCATGAGACTATGAGTTGGGGAGGGTGGGATGGCGGGAATGAAGGAGCATGACGCAGACTGATTGCTGAGGCAAGTCATGAGAAGGGACAGAGGGAGGGGTACCTTGCCAATCTATTATAAGAATGGTCTAATTTGGTTAACTGTTTTTATCAGCGTGCCAAGATATATGGCGCCATAATCCATAATTGGCAAAATTAGTTAGTTAACAATCATTAGACGATATTTAATGTAGTGCAGTTTTAAACCGCCTCATAGCTCCTCATACAAGCATTTGTTTTTGTATCAGGTCTGAGATATAATAAACAAATGTGAGATGTTAGTCTATGTAAACCCCAGGTACCTGTAAACCTCTGTTTAGAATATCAGCAGCATCCTCCTTTTGTTGTAATATCCCATTTTCTTTCATTCTTATTTCACGGTAGTTTCTAAAAGGATTCATGAGTTTTTTTACCAGGGTCCAATACTCTATAGGGTCTGTTGTTCTGATTTTTGCTTATAGTAATAAGCTTTTGAATTCCTTATCTTTGTAGAAATCCTATTCTCAACTGTTTACATTTTATCCATAATTCAGGGTCCAGCAATTTATTAGCCCTTTCCAAAGTTGTTTCTTTTCGTTATTAATTTTTATTTTAGGCTAATCCATGGCAAGCATTTTTGCTTACATTTCATCCTTTTAAAGGGTGCAAACCTGTTACATGCATCTAAATACATGGCAGTAAATTCTTCCACTGCCATGTTCAAGTCTGGTATAAGAAACACCCTATACCATGGCATTTTTACCAGATAATCCCTGAAAAATGTGTGTTAAACTTTGCATAACTTCTCCTGCATTTAATTTCCTGTTTAGGAACAGGAGTTATCACTTGCTCCATATCTGTACTACAGTGAACCACATTATGATCACCTCAATTGGACAACAGACCCTTGTATCATTTACCCTTAAATCTGAAGAAACAAAGATTAAATCCAGTGTGCTACCATTACTAATTTAGAGTACTCTTCCTGGTGGGGGATGAGATTATTTGAGTTAGATCTAAACTCTACATTACATTATCTAATTTCTGCCCCTCCCCCATGCTGCATTAAAGTCTCCCATAAGAATTGTTTATTTGTGGTCAATATGGTTTGTTAACATATGACAAAAATGATCAAAATGCACTATTTTTACTTTTGGTGATGAATAAACAGCACCTATGACCATGTTTTCACTCCAAACAAACCAACAGACATTCAATACCCTCCATTTTCCCAGAATACAAATTTTTGAGTGCCCCAATGTATGTTTTAAATAAACTAAAATTCCACCTCCCTGGACCCTCTATCCTGCATATGATGGTACTCACCATCCAAATTAACCTCAGCTTGTTGTATCTTCTCCTGAAGCCACGTTTCTGTTAAGATTATAACATCTGGGTTTCAAAAGAACCCATGCTCTGAGGGAATCCATCTTGCCAATCAGACTCCTTGCATTATCATGTGCAAGGCTGATGGAATTTCCCCTCAGGGCCGGGTTCAACTCGACATCCTCACATAACACCAGGGACAACCAAGGCACATTTCTAGCTTCCAGATGTCTGTAAGGTCTAAATATAAAAGACACATTTGAGTACTTAATTTAACCAGGTTAAATGGGGTTCTCCCCTTGTTGCTACACCTTCCATTATCATTCCTCTGACCATTCATTCCAGCATTTTGATAAACACATACTCCCTAAGGGTCTACAAGTCCGTGCGGGAATATAAATATAGTGCAACAACTAAGGCTGCCAGTAATTTTAACATATTTGAAAACATCAGTCCAAATTAAAATTATAGTTATTTATAATGCTATCTATTGTACCTGTATGCTTAACTAAATCCTTCTAGTCCAGAGCTGTCCAATCTAACTTACAAGCTCCTAGTTTCTCAACTGAGTGGCACTCACGCCAATGCGCTCACGCAGTAGCAGCGCAAGCTTTAAATAGGTCACTGCCCTCCTTCTCTGTAAACGCAGGTCTAAATTTCACCACCTCTCTACTTGGCAGCCAAGTACTGAGAGGTTTGTTTACCAATATAACGTGCACCGGAACAGCTGATAGTTCTAACAGAGTTGGAGCAATGGCACAAAACACACAAACAGCAGGTACAGTCAAAATGAATAGACAGTCTCTGGCAGATGTAACAGCAGCAACAGAGTACCTGAATGATAGTTATTTCAGATAGCAGTGCAAGCTTTAAATAGGTCTCAGCCCTCCTCCTCTGTAAATGCAGGCTCCAAATTTCACTGCCCTCTCACTTGGCGCCAACACTAAAACTACAAAAACTACAGTTTTCCTTCCCACAAGACCTCTGGGGCAGGATCCATTTTAGGCCCTGGAGTCTAATTGGTCCAGTTACTGATGTCCCAGACCTAACATGGTGGCTTCCATTCAGATGAATAAACTGCAATTAAAGTAGGTTAGACAAACCTCTCTAGCTCTAATATAACAGCAGATTAACAGTAAATAAGCACAGTTCCTACATAAGCTCCCTCTGCATAAGTAGCAGCTGCAGAATAGAGCAAAATAACACACTGGCCGGTCATGAGCCCTGAGTCACTTGGACCCAGCTCAGGCCATTCACTTAACACAGATTAGCTATTCTCTTAAGGGACAGGTGCGGAGGCTCAGCGTGGCACTCTCATGCAAATACACAGGATCACACTAGGACGGGACCAGCCTCACAGTAAGCATTTATGGAGCCCAGGAAGACATTAGGTAAACCCAAATTGGTATTGGGGTTACACAGGAAGAGGATCACTCCCATTCAGAAGGGGATGACTGTGGCTTGTTTCCATAGAGCAGGGACAGGGGCAAGTGAAATGGAGAGACTTAGAAGATAGGTGACAGGAAAAGCAATGGGAGGAGTAGAAAGAGGCAGGAGTTTGGGGTCAAAGCCATCAGGGCTCCCACCTTTGTGTGGATTTAGAGATAACTGGGCCTTGGGGGTAGCAGTGGGGTGGTAGAGGAAAGGAAGAAGGGAGAAGGGGAGAGCAGTATGGGTTGAGGCAAGAGGGAGAAGGGGAGGAGGAGGGAAGAGAGAGAGGACACATGGTAAAAGAGTTGAAAGGTAAGGCGATGGCAGCAGGGTGAGAAATATCGGAGTCACCCACCTTGAGGACAAAAGGGTAGGGTTGCAGGAGAGAATAGGGCATGAATGACTTTCCAGAACTTAGACAGGTGGTTCAGGTTTCTCTGGAGTGTGCATGCAAAGTAGTCAACCTTTGCCAGCTTAATAGCATGATAGTATAAGTAGTTTGGATGAAAACTCATTTGCCCTGATCTTTAGAATGTTATCATGGTGCTAACATAAACAGCATAGTGCAAACTGAGCATATGAGTCTAAACTGGGAAAGGACAGATTCAAAGGTGCCCAGTGTGTGGCACTCAGTGGATAGTAGGATTGCATGGAATAGACCATTACACCAATGCATATGAGGGAACCCTCTTGCATGTAGGGTACAATGGTATATTGGTGGATTTTGAAAGCTGCAAAAAGCTACTGTGGCAGTGTTATTTACTGCTGGCAAAACCTTCCTCTTACCAACGTGCACTGTATTGCAGGATCCCCAACCCCCTCACAGCTCTGGTACCTAACACCATCACATCACACCTCCTTTCCTCCGACTCTGAGATAATGTCACAAGTATCCCTGCTCATCTAGAGTCCCCCTCCTTGATCCCCTAGATAATGCTGTAATTGTCTCTAGTAATTTAGCTGTCCCTCTTCCCTGAGATAATGTCATAAGTATCCTTGTTAGACCAGTGGTCTACCCCGACCTTCATGATAATATCATAAAAATTACCATTAGCCTAGGTAAATTTCTCATTCCCCAGTTGTTTCTGCATTTCTTTTCATAAAACCTTGTCCATTACAACTGTCACACCTCCCTTATCAGACATTTTTACGATGCCCTCATTATCCACCAAACTATCCAATGCACTTTTCTTATTATATGAGATTGTAATATTTATTACAGTGTCCTTTGCTAACAAATTTATGTTTAAAAATTAATCTACTGTATGTCTTCATTCTACCAATTGTTCAAAGGTTTTCAATGCAGGACTACTGTAGATATACTAGAAGTAATGTAGATTTCTTTCACAAACCAGTTACATTCCTGTCTGCACTCTTTGCCCATACCTGTAGAAATAGATAGTATTTGAGTGTCAGAATAATTTGCCTTAGAAAACAATGATTTGAGAGACAACTGCTGTATTAATGTAAACAATCTCACAATTGTCTTAGAATAACTTTGATTAGGAGCTGGAACAAATGACAGCCCTTTTCTCCAAGATTGATGGCAATGTTCCAGTCAGTCTGTAAGATGACAAATTAATCACAATGGGCTGCACCTCTACACTTCACAGTAAGATCAAAGGGCACCCTTTTTACCAGATACCCTGGCCCTGGACTACTCTAACCACCGATGGGGAATTAGGGGATACACTTGTTGTTAGTGGCATCTGTACCAGTGAGTAAAACTGGATGGCCATTTGCAACATAGCTGGACATCTTAAGAGTCTAAGGGCATGTTAGGAAACTATATTTCACTATTTTTATTCAAGTGGAAGACTAGATTTGCTGGCAAGGCACCTAACTTCATCTGAGCTCTTTCTTCTAGGTTTGCTTGTAAGGGCAAAGCAAGGAACAACATTATCAGAGCAAGGAAAAAGATTACGGCTTCTTTTCGCTAGGCAGATTTACTGTGTGTTATTATTTCTTTTGTGCTCACAGGTTTTGTTACTGTTTTTGCTTACATTTTACTGCTTTATTATTCTGATTCAGATTGCTGTTGCAGGGTATACTTTAACTTGTCATAAAAAGTTATACAAAACAAATAAAACATGCAAATAAAAAAAATCTTTTACTTTCTTTTCCTTCTAATTACTTGGACCAGGTTATAAACTCAGCAGCTCAACTGGAATGGATATTATTAACTGCAGGAACAGCAGAACACTTTCCAAAAGTGCAGTTATACAGGATTTAGGATGCTGTCCTACATGCTGGACCATCAGATATCTAAGGGATCAGCTCCAGGCAGCATGGGAAGAGACTGGGTGCCTCAAATCGCATATTCAGGAGGAAATATATTGCAAGACCTGCCTGCCATTTCCCCAGCATCCAACTTAGGCACCTCGACTGCAGAGAGTAGTTGGTCAGGAAGTTGGCAGATGGTTAGGAGGGGCAAATCGGGTGCCCTATTCACTCAATGCTCACCAATGTATCACCTCACAAACCATATAAAACTACAAACAGGTATCTGCATCTGTCTCCAAAATCAAACAAAGGGGCAGAGGACACTGCAGAGCAGGACACTGCAGCACAGGTTTTTGGTTGATTGTTTCTGCTCTTACCTTGTTTCTTTCATCAACTCTGTAACCTTTTCCTACTTGTGCTGTTCTGTGTCTCAAATGTCCTAAAACTCTGTAACCTTCTTGATTGAATGTCTTACTCTGTTCACATGATGTGGAACCTTTGTAAAGATCCTTGCTCAAAGGTTAATTTACAAATACTAAATAAATAAATAAAAATAAATAAAAAATCTATCTCCAAAATCAAACAAAGGGGCAGAGGACACTGTAGCACAGGACCGAGCACTACAAACTTGCCCAAAACAGGGATAAAAAAAAAAAGAAATCCAAAACACTTCGATCATAGCTGACTCCATTATTCAGGAGTTGATACTTACCCCAGCAGGGATAATGGTCAGATGTCTCCCAAGTACATTAGCATGGAGAGACACTGACCACATTGCTAAAACTGTGCAGGAAGCAGGAGAAAACATCAACATCCTGGTACACATAGGGACTAATAATCTCGCCAGCAGGTCAATTGTGGAGACCAAGGAACATCTGACCAGGCTGGGAGACAAACTGTCATCCATTTTGTCCGGCATCTCCTTCTTTGAGATCCTGCCAGTCTGGGAGAGGGCAGATGGACAGAAGGTCATAGAAGGGAGACAGGGAGCTAAACATGTGGCTCAAGGACTGGTGCCAGGAAAAAGGACACAAATTTGCAGGTAATTGGCAACAGTTTTGAAGTGAAAGTTCTTTAAATTCGATGGACTGCATCTGACTAAGGAGGAGTCAGTGCACTGGAGCAGAAGTTTGATGTCTTTGCAGAATATTTAAACTAGCAAAGGGGAGAGGGTGCAGCACCAGTTACATTGAATGGGAAGAACACCTCCCTCTCAGCTAGTGATCAAAACAAGAGTTCAGCATGTTTGAAGTTCATTTGTATCACCAGGTAAGGAAAAGATCTAGCTCCCCATACGACACGAGGGAAATGCCGGACCTCACCCAACAACTAATACACCAAAAACTGGCCAATGGAATATCATGTATACAAATGCCCACAGTCTGGGAAACAGATCCCAGACCTGGAGGCAACAATGACAGAGGCTAAACTGGACACAGTAACCATTAGTGAGACATGGTTCACCAGTAACCATGCTTGGAAGACTTCAGTACCTGACTATGTACTGTTCAGATGTGACCGAGGTGCAAAATGGAGGAGGGAGTGGCCCTTTATGTCAATGAAAATATCAAAGCTACAGAAATTCAGAATAACATAAGGAGCCTGAAGAACTATGGGACACCTGAAAACAGGAAATGGACAGCCACACCAACTGGGGTTGTCTACAGGCCTCAGATTAGGGGGAGAAATAGATACATTACTGTTAGAAGATATACAAAATATGACAGCTAAACGGGAGGTTCTGATAATGGGAGACTTCAACATGCCAGATATAGATTAGTCAATACCAGCAGGAACGTCTGCCAGAACTAGACACATATTAGATTCCCTGCAGGAAGGGCCTCAAAACAGCTAGTAAAACAACCCACAAGAGACAGGGCTATCCTGGATCTAGTACTGACTAATGGGGAAAGGATCACAGATCTCCAGGTAGAAGGTCACCTAGGGGCCAGTGACCATCACATGGTATGGTTCAATTTGGCCACTAGAACTAAATCATCCCATTCCAAGGCAAACATATGGGACTTCAGAGGAGTTGACTTTGATAAGATGGCCAACAGAGTTAAGAAAGCCCTGGCAAGAAGAAATACAGGTGAGGAGTACAGGCAAAGTGGGCAAGCATTAAAGATGCAATACTTGCATCAACATCCCATTGTGTTAGGGAGAAAGCAAGAACAAAAGGAGGAGAAACCACTTTAGTTCTCAAAACAGTAGCAGAAAAGATCAGAGCCAAAAGGGTGGCCTTCAGGAAATATAAGGAATGCAGCGGGACGAAGATAGGGAGGCATACCAAACTTCCCTAAGGGAAGCAGGAAGGCAGTAAGTCAGGCTAAGGCCCAAACTGAGGAAACACTAGCACAAACAGTAAAAGAAGGGGACAAGGCTTCTATAGATACATTAGTGAAAGGAGAAAGTCCAGGGGGTATTGCTAAGATCAAAGGGATAGAGAGAGTGTGTGGAGGAGGACCAAGGAAAGCATCTATCCTAAATAGATACTCCTGCTCAGTATTTACTGAGGAGAAGGTAGGGGAGGTCCCACAGCTCAGCACCATGGGGGAGGGTGTGCAAAGTCCCTTCACAAAAGAAAGGGTCCTACAAGAGCTCGCTAAGCTCAGGGTGGACAAGGCAATGGGACCTGGTGGCATACATCCCAGGGTACTAAAGTAGCTAAGGGTGGAACTAGCAGAGCCATTAGCAGAACTGTTTAGTGAGTCTGAGCACAGGAGAGGTCCCAGAAGGCTGGAGAAGGGTTCATGTGATCCTGCTCCACAAGAGTGGCAGCAGGAGGAGGCGAGGACTACAGACCAGTCAGTCTTACCTCAGTAGTGGGCAACATTATGGAGGCACTCCGTAAGGAAAGGATAGTGCAACACCTGGAATCCATAGGAGCACAGGATCCAGGACAGTATGGGTTTACAACAGGAAGGTCCTGTCAAACTAGTCCCACTGATTTCTGTGGCTGGGTAACCAGAGTGGTGGACCAAGGGGTGCCAGCTGATGTCGCCTACCTTGACTTCCAGTAAACTTTCGATACTGTTCACACAGAAGATTGATTAATAAGCTGGGTAGGCTCAGGGTGGGTCAGAAGTTGACAACTGGGAGGCAAACTGGTTGGCGGGCAGAAAACAGAAAGTGGTGGTAAATGGTATTCAGTCAGAAGAGAAGCAAGTCATAAGTGGGGTACCTCGGGGATCAGTCCTGGGGCCAGTCCTTTCAATATCTTCATCAGTGACATTGCAGATGGACTGGAGGGTAAGGTTTGTCTGTTTGCAGATGACATCAAGATCTGCAACAGATTATATGATCCAGATGGGTTGGGCAGAATGAGAAGAGATCTGGATAAACTGGTAAAATGGTTGGAAGAGTGGCAACTGGGGTTTATCACAAAGAAGTGCGAGATCATGCACATAGGGAAGAGAAACCCTGAAGCTACCTATAGGTTGGAGGGAGTTGCTGGCAATCACAAAGGAAGAAAGAGACTTTGGCATCATCATCACAGATGACCTGAAATTATCCAAGCAGACCACTAAAGTAGTAGGTAAAGCTAAAGGAATGTTGTGGTGTAGTAGTAGGGTATCACAAGTCGTAAGAGGGAGGTAATAATCCTCTTTACAAGACACTGGTTAGGCCCATCTGAGTACTGAGTGCTGTACTGGAGGCCACACCTGCACAAGGGTATTAATAAAACGGAGGCAGTCCAGAGAAGGGCAACCAAATGTGCAGGGACTGCATCAGAAAACATATGAGGACAGATTAACGGAGATCAATGTATATACCCTAGAGCAAAGGAGGGAGAGAGGAGATATGATCGAAATATTCAGACATCTTAAGGGCATTAACAAGGTGAAAGGGTCTAACATGTTTAATATAAGAAAATAGCAGGACAAGAGGACACAGCATGAGATTAGAGGAGGCTGATTAAGGGTGATGTGAGGAAGTTATTTTTCACTGAAAGGGTGGTGTGGATGCATGGAACAGCCTACCCCAGGAAGTGGTGAGATGAATACAGTGCAGGGCTTCAGACAGGCATGGGATAGGCAAGGAAAATACAGATGAGTATGAAGAGACAGGCTATTGGACAGAGTAAAGGCATATGGCACATTTATAAGGTAGAAAAATGGGCAGACTGGATGGGCCTTATGGTCCTTATCTGCTGTCAACTTCTGTGCTTCTGTGTTTCTATGTTTCTTTAAAAGAGGCCAAAAAAGGCTCACAAAATAATGCCTCCTTGTCCCTGCCTTGTACTTTATGTATGCTGCACTTTGTAATTCAACTATGTGTTTGATAAACTCACCAGCAATGCTCAATTAAATTATCTTTACTTCCCTGTTGCAGCATGTAACTGCTTTTGATTGCTATTGTAATTATATATTTTGTTGCTGTATAAGTCTGAAAATGTCTGTAATACTGTTACCTGAGGGCACTCTTGCAAAAGAGGTTATTTTAGCTCAGTGAGTTATTATCCATGGTAAAATAATACAAAATGAATTAAAAAGAGCTGGAAACAGGTAAAATTATTTTGATAGATTTGAGCCCAACTCTGAAAGATGTGTGTAATTACCTTCCAGTGACTATAGTCTATATATGCTCTGAAACAAAAATTTCATCAGTGATCAGAAAAAAATATGTGATCCAGAGGGTGGCACAAAATGTGCTTTGCCTAAGATGTCTTTCTCCAGGCACAGAATAGTCCTTGTACCCCACTTTGTATACAGTGCCACCCATCAGAATGAAGCACCTGTAATTAGATGTCAGAGTTTGGTTTGTCAGACAATGAGAATTCCCATTACAGTACACCACAGTACAGTAACTCTTCCTTACATGCTACTACTTATGATTCATTTTGACATTTAATAGGCATCTGATCAGGGATTCAGTCTGAGTAGGGGATGAAGAAGAAGGAGAAGAAAAGAAGAAGTATTCCATGTAATATTTTTTCTAATTAAGTTTCATGAAAACACTGCATTAACCTTCCCATTATGAGGATCCTTAATTATGCAATAATACACAACTGGGCGTGCTTTATCATAGGATATCAACACGCCTCAGGTGCGCCAGAGGCAAGAGGTGTTGCAGATGCCTTACACACCGAGAAGTGCCAATATCCTGTGATAAAGCATACCCTGGTGTGCATTATTTTGATTATGCATGGTACCCTACAGTAAAGTAACAAAAGACACAAACACAAGTCTAACAAGAAGTACATTAGTACATAAAATAGTCCAATGCTGGAGCCATTAATCAGGTAACTGCAGTAACTTTTGACTGATTACAATAAAGATTTAATAATTAACATATAAGAAGCAGTCAGTTTAGTGTAATATCAATAAATATTAGAAACTATTTTTTGTTTTGTTTTATTAATGTTGAAAGGAAACTGTCAGCTTCTACTGAATGTTTTGGTTATGTGCTACTAGTTTCCTTATTGCAACAGAATAACAAAAACTGCTGTGGATGCTCCTGAAGGTGTAATAATACATTTTAATACTATTTAAGCTGTTTTAACTAACTACTTTCTGACAATTGCGCCTGTGAAGTTCCAGGGGCCAGGAGCATATCTACATCGGGAATGCGGTCTGTAATGGTGCCGCCTGAAATCCTAAACAGGTGCATGGCTGGTTTTGTATAGCTAACCCTAGGTGGCACTATCCCAGGGCTACTACCCTGGCTGCTTGGCTAGTAGCAGGTTAAGGGGCCTGGGTAATGAAGCAGGTGCCTCCACCCAGAGGTCAGGGTTGTTAGTGATCAAGCTAACTGGGGCACAACCCTCCCGGACACTGTAAACCACTCTTTCCCTTCTAGTGTCCTGAATAATATACATAATGCATTTCACAATGACCCTTATACACCAGGCAATTACCACACTGTTTGCACTTACCACCAGGGCTGGTTCCTCTACCTTGACCATGGGGACCCCCTGTAAAATAAGGTTAAGCACAGCAAATAGCAACAGTACAATACTTTTGGCACAAACTGGAACCACAGTCAGGTTAAATGCTAACAAAGTTAAATCTGAATTATTCAGGGCACTAGAACAAGGGAGGCGTAATCAGGTTGATTTGCTTAAAAGCTATATTAATCAGACAATTATGCATGCAGTTCAGAGTCCCTACACAGTCACACACTCTGGGTACCCAGGTAGGAAAATGGTGGGCTAGCCAGGAATGTTGCAGCTGGTTGGGGCCCTGCAATGGAAGAAAACAACATGCACAACACACACTATTTGTATTCGAGCTGAGGCTCAGTTCATGAAAGAAAAGCAACAAGACAATCAGATGACAACACTTTTAGATTTAGCTGTTGTTGCAGGAGCTACCCTGATGTTTACTCATGATGCCCAATACTGACACAGGCAGGACAAAATCAAGACTGCAGGCTGTTGAGCTGGAGTGCCCGGAGAAGCAGGGCCACATGAATCACCGGGCGTCATTCCTGTTCAAGGCATTGAGCAGGGGCTAATCCCAGGCCGGTGTTTTGTCAATGACTTTCTCTGCTAGCAGGTATTCTGGCTGGGCCAGTGTAGCAGGCCCTGGCAAATTGAAATGGATATGGATTCAGTCCGTGGAGCTGGATACAGCCTCCAGCAAGCAAAACACAGTTCAGACACACAGTGGGGAACCAAATCACGACCCACTATAAGCACACAGCACATTCACACGTAAGGAAGTTCCACTGTACCAGGCAAATGGCTCCCCAGTCACAATTACAGAGTCTCTGCACACTCCGGGAGTTCAGAGGTAGCTGGAAGTCCTGACAGGCCGATCGATTCAGCAAATCTTTGGTCTTCTTCAGGTTAAAGCCTGGTCACAATTTGGTGGCTTAATTTACTTCCAAATTGGATTCAGTCCGAAAAAGCACAAGTTCCCTCTCAGGGACAGCAGGCAAACATGTAGGCCAAAACTCAAACCTTTCCACAGTTCTCCCACTGGAATCCACTATGGATTGCTGCTCGAACTATCTCAAGCTGTTACTTCTTCACTTCCTAACTCAGAACTAACTGAAACTACAAGCAGTGTGGGACTTTCTCCAAGATCCAAAAGGTTTGGTTGGCTTATCTGTCTGTCAGTCACAACAAGGGCTCCCTCCAGGTTATTTTAGGTGCCAAATCCCAAAACTACAATTCCTACAAGTTTTGGCCCCACCAAGCCCCTGTAGGCAGGCTCCATTTTAGACTCCCAAATGTACTGATTGGCCCATTCTGACAGTCCATGACCAGGAAGATGGAAACGAACAGAACTGTCTATGTTGCAAAAAGGCAGGTTAGAACAAACTGCAATATTATTACTACTCTAACAAATGATCAGCCAACAAGTACATCTTTTAACAGAGCTCCTCTCAGATTAATTATGACTGCAATCCGAGCAGCTCTTAAAGAGACAGTACACAGAGGCTATACAGGCACTCTCTGGCAATATATTTAAACTGCTAAAACGCAGGACACCAGCCTGGCAGTGAGCATTTAAACAAGCCCAAGGAAGACTTTTGGGAACCCCCATTTGTAGGGGGTTACATATATTTAATTGATATAAATTACGACTGTATTCAAAGTCTGCTTCATTCTGAACTCCTAGATGTCTCTCTCAACTGAAAATGTGCATCAGAAAGGCATTAAAACCATGTTTGAAAAATTCAGCTAAGATCCCGCATACGCATCAGCTCACTGATATGCATGCTTGGGAACTCAGCTATTTTTTTTCAAATTGCTTTTAATGCCTTTCCAGTGCATTTTCAGTTGAGAGAGACATTTAAGAGTTCAGAATGAAACAGACTTTTGAATATAGTCTTAATATCACCTTCGACATGCAAAACTGCCATGCATAAGTTGAGGATTTCACTGTGTATCACTACAGACATAGTATTCTCGATGTAGAGATGCTTCTGTGCCTGAGAGCGGGGACAGCACTTGTCCCGAATAATTAATAAAATGGCTTAAAAGGTGTTAAAATGTATTATTATACCTACTGGGAATTTACAGCAGTTAGGTTTTTTTTCTTTTAATTCTGTTGCTATAAGGAAACTGGTCACACATGACTAAAAATAAGAAAGTGAGGGTTTTTATGATGAAAGGTTTTGACAGAGCTTAGGGATATTGCTGTAGGTAAACAATCTGTGCTCAGGGCTCTTATTTTTACCCATTCCTTTATGAGGGACTATAAGTATGGGCATGGAATGCTGTGACCAATCAGCTTTCAAGATTATTCATGTTCAGTACATAATTTCCTTTGTATCAAGTGCATTTCAATTCTGCAATATACATCATTTGATTCCTGTGGTAGCTGGTACACCTATTTTCTATTACACTTTTTAACTTGGAGAAATCATAAAACAATAAGTTGTTAGGATCAGAAGGAATGTCTTTCCCTGGAGGCATTGATGGGAGAAGAGGAGGCTGGTGTTGAGCCACCCCATCTCCCACCCTGAACACCAGAAAAGGCAGCCTGGGATAAGAGCTGGTCTGCTTCCCCTTGTCCTTTTGCCCAGGCTGGCCTGGCAGGCACAGGGGAAGTTAGGGGTTGAGAGGCAGGACAGGACCCAGACCCTTCCCTAGGGAACAGGCCCTGGCCAGGTGCGAGGAGGAGCAGTTGAGGGGATAAGGGCATGCAGCCATCCTGAATCCCTCTTTCCTGCTCCTCTGTGATATGAACAGGATGCTCTGTCTCATTCACAGTAGTACTGATTCTGGACTCTTGCACTAGAAGCTGATGACACATCTCACCAGGTCCCACTGTTCCTGTGCAGCTGGGAAACTTGATGACTGGGCATTGATATGCCAACCAATAACACCAAGCACCCAAATGACTTATGAGAGAGGGATGGAGCAATTTCTGAGGATCCATGAGCTTCATGGTTGGGACAAGGAGTGACTGACAACAAAGAATCAGTTACTCTGGTCTGTGGTGGCACTGAAGGAGGAAAGTTGCTCAGAGGGAGCAGCAAGCTGGCTCAGAACAGGCATAGGTCTACAGCAGCAGCATACTGAGGCTTTTAGTGTGAGGAAAATCGTACACAGGTGGGGAGGTTGGCAAATAGGAGGAAACACAACATATGACCACTTAAGCCATAGATACAGGAGGTGATGGTGGAGGCAATACAGTTTTTCCCCTTAGTAGGGCTTTTCTCCTGTGGTTTCACCTTTGCCAAAGGCCCTCAAAATCAGGCATCAGATAAGGTGGGTGAGGGTTACAGCACTTCAACACCTATCACATACACTTTCTGAGCATTGGTAGGGCGTAATTTTAAGGTTTGCCTCAGTTGGGGTCAAGTCCATCTGCCTCCAAGGTGGGGGAGGAGGAACCTGAGCCTAGTGCTAATGGCTGCCTCACTTATAGCTGACCACTTGGAATAGTGAGGCTCGTGCCCAGCATGGAAAGGCTGGAGCTGGCCATTGTCATGTTATTCCTGCAGGACCGGGGTCCACCATGTCAGACCTCAGCACAAGATTCCCAAATGCAGTTTTGTGATCTTCGTTGTGTGTGTTGGGAGGCCTTCCTGGCTCTGCACCCAGGATGCATGGCAAAGGTGCTCCCCTATGCCTGTACCATTATAACCTCATGGTAGTGCCTTACCATGGGAGGCCTGCATTTCTTTCTCTTGACGGCAGAGGGACATCGGGTCCTGATGAGTGACCCTCCATCAGAGCACATCATACTTGGAAAGCAGGAATACTGCTCAGAAAACACATGGCTGTGACAATTCAAATCCCACCAATAGCGTGGATACTGCCTCTGGTATGAAGGGGAAGAAAAGGGAGTGAGACTTTAACTACCAATGCTCCTTGCTGGAAGCATCAGTGGAAGGAGGGGATTGGTGTTCGGCCTCCCATTCC
The DNA here is from genome assembly GCA_016271365.2 of Neoceratodus forsteri. Lineage (NCBI taxonomy): Eukaryota > Metazoa > Chordata > Ceratodontiformes > Ceratodontidae > Neoceratodus > Neoceratodus forsteri. The sequence continues at coordinate 1,300,583,038 of CM057453.1, read as the reverse complement.
TCTCCTGGGCACCGTGAAAGGCAGCTTGGGAAGGGGTTGGACTGTTCCTCCTTGTCCCCTCCCCAGTCTGACCAGGAGGTCCAACATGAAATCTGGATTGGGAAGGGCAGGACAGGAATGGACCTATTCCTCGTGGGACAGGCACAGGCTTGGTGTGGTGAAGCAGGTGAGAGGATAAATGGGCAACTGGCAAGCCTGAATTCCTCTTTCCTGCCCTCTGTGATGCAAACAGAATCTCTATTCTCTGCCCATCCATCCTAAAACTATAGTGTGCAAGGTCCCAGCACTCTACTGAGGGAGCCACTGCAAAGGGTGGCAGAAGAATGTTACTGATTGTTCTCACCCATTGTGTTTTTCTGCTTGGAGTTTTCACTTCTCCCAACAGGGCCTCAAAATTTGGCAATAGATAGAGTGGGTGAGTGGACGGCACTTCAACAGTGAGCATGGAAGGGAGCTTCTTTGAGGCTCACCTCAGGTGGGATCAGATCCACTTGGTTCCAAGATAGAGGAGGAGGGCACCTGCTCCCAGTACTGATGGGTGCCTCACTTACAGGTGACCATACAGGGTGGTGAGGCTCATGCCCAACACAGACTGGCTGGAGCTCACTGTGGTTATATCATTCCTGCAGGGATGGGGTCCGCCACGTTGGAGCTTCACTGATGAGCGTCCATGATCTCCGGTACAAGTGTGGGAGGACTTTCTGATACTGGGCCTAGGATGGATGGCAAAAGGCACTCCCCATGACTGATGCCATTATTACTGCATGGTAGAGTTTTGGCATGGGGCAATAGCTGCATATCTCTGTCTCTCTCTCTCTCTTTCTCTGTGGAAGAAAGAGAGCAGACTCTGTTGAGAGACTCCTTCAGCACATGTCATACTTAAGCAATAAGGCATGACATTACTGTGGGATAATAGCATGCCTCGGCTGGGTTGAAGCACAAGGTAAAGCTGAGTGCTTCCACCACCTGAGAAGGGCCTGTTAGGCCACCATAAGACACCCCTGGAATGTCTTATTGCTATTATGAAATGGGTCTATTGTAGTGAATTGAATGTATTTTAAAAATGCTTTTATTATCATTATTGCAAACAAGCATTGGTCAGTGCTGAATGTTGTTTCACTGGCATTGGTATTGGTAGTGCAGGAGTTAGAGTCACATAATAGGAATGGCAATAAAGTATTGAAGTAACCGTAACCCATCCCCACCCTGCAGACACCGACAGGCATTGGGTGTGCCTTTGGGTCATCAGCTATACCGCCATGCCATTTTACCTCACCCTAGCCTGTAGACACTAGACACTGATAAGTGTTGTGGTGTGCTTTGGGGTCTTTGGGTGTTATACGTACCTCATTCCATAAGGAAATACACTGAGGTGGGTGCAGTATAGGAGAAGGGTGAACTTTGTGGCCGAACACTGCAAGGCACACCACAATGGCTGTCACTGGCTGCAGGTGCGGGTGGAATGCGTGAGCATTACAGCTGATGATCCCAAGTCACACCCTGATGCCTGTCAGTCCCTACAGGGTGGGGTGCTACAGCTGGAAACCATAGCACCATAGGCGTGTGTTGGTATTTTCACTCCAAATGTTCTACATGGGCTTCTTGTGAGCCCACCTCACGAAGAGTGGCACTATCAGTTTGTTAGCTGAAAGGTGGTTTTGCACAGTAGCTATGCCATTTGGTGACACAGGGACGACAACACATTTTGGGCAGTATGTGAAAAATGACAACTGTATTGCTCATGAGGACATGTAAAAAAATGGCAACGTTGAAAATCTGGAGTGAAAATATGAAAAATTGGTGAAGTCATGAGCATGCATAGAAACTGTGCAACACACGTCCATAACCCAATTATTTTGGAGATTTTTTTAACCACATTTTAACATAGGCATTTTGAACCTCCCTCATGAACAATGGCACTGTGATTTTGTTAATGTGTCCCAAGCGTTGATTTCCCCAGTGACCACACCATTGTGCAGCACAGGTGCGAAAACACATTTAGGGTAGGATATAAAAATGACAGCTGTACTGTTCATAAGGAGGTGTGAAAAAATGCCAGTGTTGAAAATCTGGTATAAAAATATTGCAGATTTGTGAAGTTACAAGGGTGCGTGGAAACTGTGCGATGCACACTTGTAACACAGTCATTTTAAGGAATTTTGTCACCAAATTTTCAACAAGGCATTTTAGAACCTCTGCTCATGAACAGTGTCAGTGTCATTTCCTCAAACTGTCCTAAAACTGATTTCAGACAGCATCAGGTTATTCTGAGCGCTGGATGTGCAAAACACATTTCAGCCAGGATATGTAAAATGACAGCTGTACTGTTCATAAGGAGGTGTGGAAAAATGGCACTATTGAAAATCTGGAGTGAAAATATTACAGATTCACAAAGTCACGAGCGTGCGTGGAAACTGCATAGCGCGTACTTTCGTAAAACAGTCATTTTTCAGATTTTTTCCACCAAATTTGCAACATAAGCTGTTGTTTTGTTAATTGGTACCAAAAGGTGATTCCCACAGTGATCGTGAAATCACCTTTCGGACTGAATAACAGTGCCTGAATTCATGACGAGGGTCCCAATAACCCCATGTTGAAAATTTGGTGCCAAAATTACCTAAAATGGCTGAGAGATGCACCAAGGTTGAAAAACCCTATTTATGCCATTATACAGCTTACCGGCATTTCCTCAGTTCTTGATGGTTTTGAAGAGTGCAGGCGTGTTCCCGGTCCACGAAGATCGTCGTGCCAGACTCCAGAGGTAAGTATCGAGTGAGGGGTGTGGGGAGGCAGGGGGTGCAGAGGTGGGAGCAGGTTGCAGGAGGAGGGCAGGAGATGGCGAGGGACCGTTTTTTCTTTTAAAGGGTTTAACTCATTGCCTCTTAGAAACACCTGTAGGTGTCAGCAAATCTACTGCAGTGTGTCCCAGAACGACTACAGAAGTCACCTACAGACTTCCTGTGTGCCCTAATAACGTCTGGAGACATCACTCACATATTTTAATATTATTTGCCAGCCAGAATTTATTAAAATTGATTGCATAGTACCATTAGAAAGGAATGTTGTGCTGAATAACTTTGTTACTGACACTCTGTGTGTATCACGTTCACTTAAGAGTTATTCACATTTGTTTATAACATTTTGTCAATCTAGAACCATGGAAGGACTTTAAAGATAACACACATTCTGGGTACCTCAGCCAGTATAAAAACAAAAAATGAATTGAGCACAGTTGATTGCATAGCACCGTTGGAAAGGCAATTTTGTGTGGAACAGCTTGTCACTGAAATGTTGTGTGTATCGTATATATTTTAGGAGTTATATGCATTTATTTATGGTATGGTGTGCATGGTTCAGATTTGTCCTCAAACCTCACCAACACACCTTGGCTCAAATGGGGAAAAATTATGTGTAATACTACAGAAATAGCTGTTTTTTTTTTTACAAACAAATTATTAAAACTACATCTAATGTCTGGATGCTTAATTTGGTGTTGATATATTACATATTTCCCAACACAAAAAGGCTTATGGTGCATGTTTTTAGTGAAAAGATATTTCGTTTTGCTGTTTTGACCAGCACAGAAATAAAACTAAATTACCTATTATTCCTTGCATACCACCATTGGAAAGGTAATTTTATGCTGAACAATTTGCCACTATACTTTGTGTCTAGCACTTGCGGTTTTTGTGCTATTAACATTTGTTTGCGGCATGCCAATTATGGCTTGATTTTGCTTAGAAAGGCACAGGATTCACTGTTAACAGTATATAGGAGACAAGTGCTGCGACTTCAGTGAGCTCCTGTGGAGGCAATGAGTTAAACAAACAAAACAAAAAAACACCATTGCAGGACGTTTTTTTTCTTTCTAGGGATCTGGCACACTGGGGTGGGCTCCCAGTGTGCCACCTAAGTCTTGTTTTTGGAGGGATGCTTTAGCCAATGGGGGATTGGGCACTCCCTCAGCACCTACACAAAAGCAGGAGGGACATTATGCCGATGGGGTGGGCTCCCCATCGGCAAAAGAATGAAGGGGATTAAAGCCGTGGGGATTGGGCCTCCGGTCAACAAAGAAAGACTGTTGAGGGCGCATGATGCCAAGGGGATTGAGCACCCCCCTTGGCATACATTTAAATGGAAGAGGGGTCATTATGCTGATGGGAGTCGGCTCCCCATCGACGATATTGTAACGAGGCGGCAGTCAGTGCGCTATGTTTCCTGCATGTCGAGGCGTGTTGTCCGCTGCATGAGAGCTGCTCTCATTGCAGTGGACCTTTGTTAGATCTGCTGGCCACATTAGGCATGCATGATGTCAGCACCTGCTGCTGGCTTATTGGGGAATGAGGGACACACCTACTGATGCGTGCCCTGCATTCGCCTCAACAGTGACTGCGCCTCCAACTCTGCTACTACGCAATATAGTTGGCTTGAGGACACGCCGTGAGCCAACATAAAAAAACATATTGTTTACTATTTCAATAGTGTGTCACTTACAAAAATAGTCCAATAAGCACAAAAGTGTTTGTTAGCCTGTCAGTATGCGCTGATGCTGGATACAGTCAGCAGTTATAGGTAAAGACAAAGGCAGAGCTTTTTTCTTGTTTAAATATAAGTCTTTTTCCCATTGAATTAATGTCAGTAGAGAGAGCAGGCAGTGGCTTCAGTGCCTTGTACACAAGTCAGAGTGGGATGTATTTATCATTGGTTTCTTTCTGAGGTCACCACCCACCCATTGATAGAGTGGTATTGGGTTGGAGCTGAGCAGGTTGCATTTGTTGTCAGCAGCTGTTCGCTTTGTGAAGAGATCATCAGTTACTTTTTTTTTAAAGAGGCAATCAATTGGCAGTTCCATTTGCAGCTACTCACTTTGCGGGAGGCCGTCAATTACTTTTTTTCAAAAGCAGAGATTGATTGCCAGTTGGCAGTGGTTCACTAAAAAGACCAGATTACAGCTTTTAGAATCAGGACAATGCTGCTGCCATATTCAGTAGCATTTGTATTAAGATGTCCGATTGAGGGCTTATCGCGGACGGGAGAGGCAGTCATTAAAAGAAGCCTGGAACAGAGGGAGGCACTGTTAAGAGAGGCTGTAGTGGGAGCAGAATGCCAGATGGAGCTAGCTGATGATGCTGGGCACATGTTTGTTGTGGGCATTTTCAGCCCTGCAGGTCTGGTGGATGACTCGGACATGGTGATGAGCCTTTTAACTAGAGGTACTTTCAGCTGGGCTGTTGTTGAAGGGATAACAGCCCAGATGAAAGGAGACCTCTCAGCCAATCTGGACACAAGATGTATTCTACCCATTTCATAATTGTAATTCATGAATGCTGTTAATTATACCACAGGTATCCAGTGTAAGCCAATCAGAACACAGGAAAACTGACAGTTGTTATCCCACAAACTATACATACATGCCCACAGTAGGTTGTCCGTGATTCAGCCATGCCCACAGCAGATTATCCACATGATACCCATGCCACAGTAGGTTATTCACTTGTAACCCCACCCACAGTAGGTTATCCATATTCCTTCTCTTCTTGCCACACTGCCTGTCTAGTCTGGAGTCAGCTCACACTCACAATCTCCTGACGCTCTTACGTAGCTCTTTTACACTGCAACTAAGTTTATTATTTCTTTCTCCAACTGTATTTTAATTTATCTGTGAGGCTCAGCAAAGGAGACCAACTGTGGAGACTGAAGTTGAGCGAGGAGTGAGAGATGATTTTCTTGCTGAGGTGAGCGGGGCTTGAGCTAAGACGGGGGAGAGAGAGAACAACTTTCTGGGTTGGCCACAAAATGGGTCAGCAACACTAACAAATGAGAACTGTGTTGTTTTTAATCTGTACCTTGAGAGATTTTGTAGTTGAGCAGAGTTACAAAGATGAAAACGGGCTTTCAAAATAAAGCTGTGACTCTGGGCACACTTATTACCACCTGCATGAATGCGCATGCCCAGAGTCATGGTTTTACTTTTCAAAGCCTGATTTCAACATGTAATATCACTCATTTTTCATTAGGAGTTACATATGTAGAATAGTGGATGGTGACCATCCACAACAAGGCTGTGTTTCCATCGAGGTGTTGATGACATCAGAGAGACCTCGAGAGCGAAGCTCGAGAGGTCTCTGTGATGTCATCAACTCCCCGAGATGGAAAATGCAGCCTAAGTTGTGGGTGGGCGACCATCTACTATTTTATATGGTATATGGTTCTCTAAATGTGTTTATACCTTTTGTTCACTCATTCACACTGGTGCTGGCTTGATTCCCTTCTCTCCACTTCAGTTCCCTATAAATCCAGTGATCGTTGATGTAGTCCTGTCCCCGAAGCTATAGGTCCTTCACGCAGCAGTAGCACTCTGCTCCAGTCCCACGACTGTGCTAGTAATTAAAAAAATCCTACAAAGCAATAGTTTGGATACATGGAATTGACTTTGGTAGTCCGGTGCTTAAATTGTGCCTACTAGCCTGACCGCACCACTTGCTAAGTACAGGTGCCATTTTAGAACGTATTTTTAAAACAGCACTGTTGCAGCCAATCAGATGGCAGATTAAGGGTAAAAGTTGTACTATCGATGTGACATCAGAATGATAGTACAACAACTTTCTTTGACCTTTGAACTGCCCTACAACAAGATGTGGAAAACCTTTGTTTTCCAGACACAATAAGCTCTAACCATATACCATAAAATAATTCTGTAACTCCTAGTGGTTTTGCCTCAGCATTTAATCATCCACAGATGCCAGTTATTGCTTCGTATACTCCAACTAAATGAATACTATCACTTAAATAAACACATGATTGTGGCGTCTCAAGTCCCAACAATGATGTCGTTTTGTATCAGGTCAGATGGGTAAGAAAAAGAAAATGAGGCTTGAACTACCAATGGGTTGTGCAGTCATCTTATTCAATTGTGAAAGAGTAAATCTCCACCGTGGGGAGAGTTAAGAGCATTCTAAAATGTATGAAGTACAGAGCCTTTTGATTACAGCCATGACAACAGAGTTTTTGATTTGCTTCCCATTATATACAGTCTACAGTGAGTATAATAAACACAACTTACAATTTTATATTGTATTCTTTTGTTTTGGCAAATCTATGCAGTTTGTTAGCTTTACACAAGACTTCATTCAATATATGTTCCTTTATTTCAGATTTTAATTCAACTAGCCACTTCTGCTTAATCTAATCTTGTTATCTCATTGCAAATTAATTTAGGGCTTTATAAATGTCTAAATAACAATTATTTATTTTGTTTTTGGGACAATCGGATAGGCCCACTGGGAAGCAAGCCTATTTTCTTGAGTGACTTGGACGAGATAACCAGAACTGTTTACAGACATTTCTTTTGCAGAGTACATGAACAACAGCAGAAAAATATTCCACAGAACAGTTCATGCATACAGTGCATCCAAAGAGTGGATATATAACAAGATATAGCACTTAAAGTATCCAGTCGTTTTCAAGTGAAATATTTACGTATGTTTTTTCACAGAGGTCATGTTTAAGAGCTATTCTGAAGGTTCCCAGGTTTGGTTCCCACTTAGATGATGGCGAGAGGGAATTCAACAGGACTGAGGTAGCGCACTCAAAGAATGTTGGCCCATATCAATTGTCATGTGGGGTATGGCCGGAGAGGTTAACTCCTGACCTTAGCCCATGTTTTGTGCACTGGGGAGCTAAGAGCAGACAGACTAATTGGTGTACCAGTGCTGCAGACCCACATGTCATGCAGTAGAGTGAGTACTGAAGCCTAGCCTCTAGTGGTGGGCACCCCAGTTCTAACAAAACACTACAGTGATGGTCATAGTTACTGTATGGGTGCTGAGGGCAAAGTGCACTGTCCTGTTTTATAACACTCTCATCTGAGATAGCTCCTCTTCCTCATGTAAGATTGCTAGGATGACTATCCCATGGTTGACTTCAGATGTTTCCTGTTTCTACATAGTAAACTCCATTTTCTGTTTAAAGTTTTGGTGACATAATCAATGTGAACATCAGTAGGCAAGAACAATACATGTCCTCATTCATACTGAGATATTTAAAACTGTTAGAAACACCCTGATCCTTTCCATCAATCATTTTGATTATTCAGTGGGCTCAGTTCAGAAACGTGTAGAGTGCCACAAGCCCCGGTATTCGAACATATGGGCATGGGGCTTGCAACATTCCCTGGCTGGCAATCGAGGGTCATGATCCTGTGCAGCAATTGCCACACGTTAGATTAGCTTTTGATGGTCTAACTTTACATCAGTCTTGGGACCTTTTGTGAGATTTGCCCCAAATATTTGGTGCAGGGTGCGAAAAGTGGGGAAAGTGTTGCCAAATGCACCCTGTCTTCTTGAATTGGGTAAAAGTTGTGGCAATGTGTTTGCGTGCTGTGGCATTGTGTTTGGGTTTAATGCAGGGCTTGATGCAAGTCCTGCATTAACCTTGTGAACTGAGCCCAGTGTCTCCTTATTTTTGCTTTCCTTTACTTTAGAATCAAAGTTCATAGCCTAGATTTTCCTTGGTTTAACACTGAGTTTTTTTTCCCCTGTGAGACACTCTTGTAACTTCACAAAGTCACTTCTCAGGCTGTTATTTAGTGATCTTTGAGGCACCTTTTAGACACTTTTATAAATGACTGTATCATCCATGAGAGCTATACTTCAGTTCATCTACATTTTGCAGGTAGGTCATTTATGAACAATAAGAACAAACAGCAGTAGGCCAGCAGTAGAGCCCAGGGTGGGGTGGGGGTTCCAACTTGTACCTTTCTGGGAGAGGCTAGAACCCCTACCAACCTGGTCAACTGGATAGATAGCTGGCCGTCAGGCAGAACGCAGTGGGTGAAAATAAACAGAATTTTGTCCGGGAGGAGCTGTGACAAGTGGGGTACCCAGGGATCAATCCTCAGGCCTACAGTGATCAATGTTTTATCTCGGACATGCAAGTCAGCTCAAGTAACATACTAGCAAAGTCTGCAGATGACACGAAGTTAGGGAGGATGGTTGACTCTACTACCAACACCAAAACTACTTACTAATGATTTTACAACCATTGAACACTGGGCAAACACAAATGGGATGGACTTTAACATAGAGAAATGTACTGTTTTACACCTTGGGAAAAAATAACTCCAAACAGGCCTATAAACTAAACAACATAATACTAAAATCTGCTAACAATGAGAAAATCTTGGAATCATTGTCAACAACAAGCTTTCTTGACCGACCACTGTAATAAGGTAGCAAAGACCTCAGTCACTGCTTAGAAGGATAAACCGTACATTCATCTCTAAAACAGAAGAATGCATAATACCACTGTACAGAACATACATTAGACCATATTCAGACTATGGGTCACCCTTTTGGAGCCTTACCCAGTAAAGGATATTAACAGGATTGAGCAGATTCAGGAGGAGCTACCAGAATGGTACCTCATCTAGCCCATCTAAGCCACCCAGAAAGGCTCCATAAACCACCTTCACTCCCTAGAATTAAGGTGTAGTAGAGGAGATCTCTTGTTCCTCTTTATTTAGTTAAACATCAGTTTAGAAACCTTTGAGCCAGAGGCTCATTTACAAAATACCTCGTCACAGACTTTAGAATCCTACAATCCCCCACACTGATGCAACAATGTGGTGTTTCCTTTCTCAAAGGAAAATAGTGCCAAGACTGCACAACAAGCAAGTTGAGGTAGGTAGGGCTATGACCAACAAAAGACTTAACTTATTTTCCATAAGATCACCTAGACTGTGGAACAAGCTTCCCCAGGAATTAGTCAATTGCAAAACCCTTAGTATATTCAAAAGGAATAGATACCTGGCTTACTTCTAATTACTTCAGGATTAATGTCCCCATGAAATTGTGGGGACAATCACAATGGGCCTTTGCCTACTTTTGTCCCTAATCACCGAGTAACCACATTTACTATAGCTTTACCATCTGCTGTTTGTCCTTCATGTAAATTGCAACCCAAGACATGGTTAGGTTGTTAGTACCAGGTTTTTAAGTTTTCCAAGGAGTTTTGCATGATTAACCAGTTCAAAAGCCTTGCTTAAATCCACAAATACTGCTCCAGTCATTAGCCCTGCATCAGATGCACAGATTATATCACTTGTGAGCTTTTGCTTTAATCTTTTGGTGGGAAGATTTGTAACACCCCTTTCACCCCCTTTTTATGTCTAGGGGTTCTGAGTAGTAACCTGGGGGGTACAAACGAAACCTTCCAGCATAAGGCCTACAGCTCAAAGAAAACAAGGCCTTCACCTCACCTGCTGATCCTGCCTCAGCATAGTGCAGATTGTTGTCTCACCAAAAATAGGCTGTGGATTATCAGCTGCTGCACCTTCAGGCTAGGCCAGAGTGGTCAGAGGCTGACTTTTTTCTTTATAGGAAGAATATGGTTAGTCCATTTAAATAATCCCAGCACACACGAAGATAAAAGAGCAAATAAAGACATTTTATTTAGATTCTATTTAAATTAATTAATATATAAAGTGGGCAGCTCCATGAAGCTGAGAGACAAACAGGCCAGAGGACATATATGGGAGGTACAAACAGTACCAGGCTGAGAAATGTGCTTAAAATAGGCCTAAAACCATAGACCAGGCACAGACTCCATGCAGATAACACTGAGCTGGAGTAAAGCTCAAACCTTAGAGGGTGCAAAGCATGACCTAAACCAGTACTTGGAGAGTGCTTCATCCCCATCCTGAGTTAAAAACTGAGGATGTGGCCTTAACACACTGTGGCTACCTTGAAAACCCTCGCCAGAGAACCAACCAGACTGTAACCTCTTCCAACAAAGACAGAATGCTAGCTTAACTATAGCATGATTGACATGGCTCTCCTTAGAGTTACTTTTTCCTTGCATTACTTCTGTGGGTCTAACATGGATCTGCCCCAGACACAGATACGGGCAGGCCTGATAAAACAAGATCCCGAAAATGCAATCCACCAAAACTCACCCTGGCAGCATGCCACTCTGAGAATGATCCACCTAAGAGTTGCCATCTTCAAGGGTGTTGTCGTGCAGCCCTGCAACTGCCGTGGACAGCCCCACTGCCACACCTTTCACAAGGGCACAAGACTCTCAAACCCAGATAATGATGGGCTTACCTCCAAGCTGCTGTCCACCCAGCCACTGTTTTTACCAGGACCCCATTCCCAGTGGTCACTACACTCCTACACCCTCCTACTGAAGTTGAAAACACATAGCCATCGGCGCTAACACCAGCCGGTACCTCCCAGGCTGGGGCTTGGAAACCCCGGCCCAACTTGCCCTACATCCAGCCCACTGGCTTCCCTCTTCTCCAGAAAGCCCCCTTTAAACCTGGGCAAAAAGCAATGCCCGTAGGGGAGGAAAATGGAAATGCCCATTAAAGGAACCTAACCAAAAGGGGAGAGTACATTATTGAAGCCAGCCCTGAGAGGGTGGCTTTACCTTTCTTCCCCTTTTATTTCCATTTCCCTGAAATGGGGCAACTTGCCATATAGGAGGTGCCAACTGAAATGGGAATGTGCACTCCCACCAAGAACCTCACAAGTTGCGCCAGTAACTCACAACCCCCCAGGAGCCTACTCCCCAACCACTCGTGGAACTGCTTCTGCCCAATAATTGTAGCTGAAAACTAAGAGATTAAGATTATTAAACAGTAATGCCAGGCACTTAAACAAAATTACCTAACATAATGTCAAAAGTTGGCAAAACAGTTCAAAACAGTAATACCTTCATAAGAAGAAAACTGCTTTCGCCTCACACTCTCACTGCATTCTCCATGTTCCAGATAAGCTGTCACACAACCCATTCACAGCATGAGGAAAGAATTTGCATAGTCATAATTATTCATTTTCTTTGGTTCCAACAGGAACAACCTTTCACTACAACATGAACAACAGTCACAGCAGGTTAGTTAGGACAGTTCCAGTCCCTAAATTTGAGGAACAGTCCTGAGGCACCATCCACTGGCACAGTGTCTTTGAGGATTCTTTCTTTTAAACTGGAAACATTCAAACAAACTTGCTTAACAGCCTGGGCAGATCACAATTTGCTGGGTGTCTGCCTCTAAATAATGGGCCCTCCGTCACAGGGATAATAATAAGCAGGGTCTGGATTTGTAATTTCATCCAAAATGAATTGGTAGATATTATGTAGTATTTCATGCATATTTGTTATTATATATATATATATATATAATTATATACATAAGACAAAGAACCTCTGTGCACAAGCACTGGGGCAATGGTTACCCCAAAGGGCATTTGACAGGAAGCCAAGTTTCAAAGAAATACAAAATCACACATGCCCCCACAATGCAAAGCATCATGGGCTGCATATGTAAATCACAACAGAATATATAATTATATACATATACATATATAATTGTATTGAGCGTGTAACATTATAACCCGTAGGATGACTTCCGTGATGATGGGCCAGATGATTCTGATCGAGCTTCAACTTTGGACCGCTCCCAAAACACCCAGTCAGGATGCTTCTCCTCCATAATGTTCCATAGCCTTCTGAAACATAAGTGTATTGAGTTCGGTGATGTCACTGCTCAAGATGGTGGCTTGAGATCTGCTCTGCATAACAACCCCAAATTTTCCTCCCTACATTCAACTATTCAACTTGTTTTGTTTCCCTTTGATAGTGGAGGATCCCTGCTTGCATGGGCAAATCCAAAAAAAAAAAAGAATCAGCTATACCTGGTATTTTATCTGCCAGTTCTCCTTTGGAGCCCCAGGAGCCGAGATGGCATCTACCCGCTACCTCTTCTTCCCTATGGTGATGGCGCCATCAACAAACTCCCTTAAATGAGCTTTGTGCTTTCAGGATGGAGAAGAAAGAAATGTTAAAAGTCTGAAAGTGAATCTGACGGAGGAACATTAAATTTAAGATAGATAGATAAATATTTTATTTATAAAAGCACCCATTTCCCAGGACTCTGGCGCTGTACAACAACACAAACAATAGTATAATAATATACAGTAATATACAACTATGTATGCGCAACAGTGCAACTGAGAACAACATTAAATTCATCTATCTATCCCAAAGCAGACCACTAGTTAATCAATAAAAGCCTGCTGAACAGATCGGTTTTAATCCCTTTAAAGGCTTCCACCGAGGAGCCTCCCCACATAAGCCAGAAATGAGTTCCACAGGGTAGGTGAGACCACTGAAATGACCTCACCCCAAATGCCACAACTTTGCCTGGGAACTCTGAGGAGCCCCCCAGTAGGATGGAGTGCCTGGAGCAGATGGTAGGGACAAGGAGATCTTGCAGAGACAGGTCCCTGATCATGCAGGGTCTTGTAGGTCAGGAGCCCTACCTTGAAGACAATCCTCCACCTGGCTGGCAGCCAATGCAGTCCCTAGAGAACCAGGGTGATATGATCACACCTTCTCATCCCTGACAATAACCTTAAGGAACTTGAGCTGCACCAATCTGCCACCGATTCGAGAGCTGATAGAGCAGAATGGATGCTAATCAAAGTATTACAAAAACTAACAGTTTAGTAGAGAAATGCTCCAACATAGAATTCACATTGGAACAATCTTGACATCTATGGTCTCCCGGAAGGTGAGGAAGGCAAGAGGGACTTTACCATCTTTCTGCAAAGTTGGCTACCAGATCTTTTATAAATTGAAGACCTCTGCCCTTTGCCTATAGAGAGGGTGCACAGAGGACTTACAGCCCTCACCAATTCGATTCAACGGCCCTGCTCGGTGGTTTGCTGCTTTTATAACTATGCTATCAAACAGGCTCTTTGACCTGAGCCTGAAGAAAAGGACAAATCTTTTATAAAGGGAACAAAATCTGTTTTGACAATGGCAACTCATCTGAGTTGGTTACCTAAAGATGAGCTTATGTGCCAATTTTGTGGATTCTGAAATGGCACCAGCTGAAGTTCACTACACTGTATCCCGATTGTCTAAAATCTTCTTTCAGGATGGGATTAAACTGTTTACTGACCCGTATTCTGCTGTACAAGAATTGAAAACCCATAATTTGTGGGAAGCAGAGGAAGAGATGGAGTTTCAGATTCCAGGAAGAAATGAGAGCTTCATAAAGATGCCTGGGCTAAAGTTTCCCTTCTGGGAAAAAAAACAGAGAGCAGAACAGACAATTGAAGAAGTGAAGGCACTGCTCCAAGCTTTCTACAGAGAGGAACTGGTGTGTTTGCCCATTTGCAGACTGTGCCAGGTGCGACTTTCCCTTTCCCTTGTGGGCTAAGTTAAGTGATGCCCTTGGTTGGGAAACTTTGACTACGAAGCGTATCCTTCATTTTATTCCATGTCTGGGTTAGTCTTTTATTGTTTACAGCTTTATTTGGGATGCTCTCTTTTGCCAAAAAGCTCTACACAATGGACCCTTCTAGATCTTTGATGTGGGTGATATATTTTTTTATTTTCAGAAGACTTAGAGGAACTCTGAATAGTGAAAGTCATATGGGCAGTTTGCTGTGGCAGGAGTGGGGAAAAGATTGTTATTGCTACTTTATTTACTTTGTTTCATATAGAAAACACTCATGCATTGGTTCTGTTTGTCAGACTGGTATGGAACTCTGGTTCCCTCAATCTCTTCTTTAAGCTGGATATAATTCTCAGATGGACTGTTTAGTTTCAGGTATTCATCATCAAACTTAATTTGGGACTTTAATGAAAGTCTAGGTTTATTACTCATTTTATTATTTGATTGTAATCTATACTTCATTCTATATATCTTTCGGCAGGCTTAAAATAGGGACACATCAGTTAAGTTAGTTTATAAACATTTTAAAGAAATTCTGCATTTCTGGGAGACCTTTTATTTAGTATATTTGTGTTTGGCCACAGGAGGGCAGCATTGGTTCAGGTTTTACTATTACAGTAGGACCTCAGAAGCGTTACGGCCACCATGGGAATGCATGGTGTTCATAACTCTGAAAAGTCCATAAGTCTGAAATATATAATGTGGTGTGAGTGTGATTAAATGTTATGTAGAAATCCACTGTATGCAGATATTCTGTAAAGGCTCCCACTTAATTTTTATAGGTTTCTACTAGTGCTGCAGAAACAGCGGCAGTTTCTACTAGTGCTGCAGCAGACATACTCCCTTCCTCAAAGATACTGCACGGATTGTCAGGAGATGTGTGAAGCAAGCAAAGGTCCCACTTCCTTGCTTTACTTCAGAAACACATCAAGCTCTCATGCCACTCTGTGGACAGGGACAGGAATGGGAAAACAAGACACCCTCTGGGCGTCACAAATTCAGGACACCAATGTTCCCATTACTCATGCTTTTCTCTGCTTAGTGCCCACTGTGCTGCTGGCTTGCTGTCTCTCACTCTAGGGTGCTCTTTATGTGCTGGACAGTCAGGGATTCTGTGTACCATCAGAGGGGGATGGGAATGGAAAATCTGCCCACACCTCGGTCTTGGCTCTCTGTCTCTCTCTCTCTCGCACCTGTCTCACTCTCACTCTGCCTCAGATGGAAACTGTGCTAATCCAGAGATTAATGGTATATAAAATTTCAGTTCATCACTGACATTTTAAATGTGCCATGGTAAGCGTGAAATTATTGGCCATGCGTAGTGGGGCTGTGGTGTATGGGAGCAGGAGGAGGTTTGGTTGGACCGGTCGGTTCGTAACTCTGAGGTCCTTAACTATGGGGTTCTACTGTACATGGTCTTTTTTGCATCGCTAAATCCTCAGTTCACCTTTGAACTAGCAGTATTTATCAAGTTTCTTCTTGTTATTAGGATAATATATGTAGGGACAGATGTAAGTTATTTTTATTTACAACAGTAATTCCCTTTTTTTAGGATTAAAGGAGAATTATTTAAAATGGAAGACAAAGGGGCCATTTACTTCCTCGATAGCTATATCATCCCCCAGTGTTTC
Source organism: Neoceratodus forsteri (assembly GCA_016271365.2). NCBI lineage: Eukaryota > Metazoa > Chordata > Ceratodontiformes > Ceratodontidae > Neoceratodus > Neoceratodus forsteri. The sequence continues at coordinate 1,300,567,162 of CM057453.1, read as the reverse complement.
AGAGCTCACTGGGTGATCATCCATGTTTGATGTTTGTTTAATCGATTTGTTGTGGGACAGACAACCAGTAAGCTTTCCTCAATGTTGGGACTTTTGCCCCTGTCATATATTTGATTATGGATTTGTTTATGACTGGGTTTTCAATGGCTACAGTTACACTGCTCTCAGTTTCTCTTACCTCATTACCTTCATTAGCTCCATATGAAGTCTGAACTATCCATTGTTTACCTGACACAAAATGGCCACCCAGGTAATAATGAGTTAAGGGAGATTTATTCTGAATGGCAGGTGTATGGCCCCTTACTGCGTCCGATGTGGTGGAACTGCCCCTTGTCCATATTGGTCTTTGAAAGATTGTTTTATTTGATAACTAAATTATAGATTTATTAGCTTTATTTTACAGATTGACATTAGCATGATCTTCTCAGGGCTGGAAGTTGTTGCCCCATGGAGAATTTATGCTCACAGAAGTGACTAGGATTTGAAGCCCTGTTGTTAATGTTAGGTTTGGGTTGGTTTATATTAAGGTGAGAATCATTTCAAATGGAAATTAGAGGGTTTCTTTAGTTGTCTGATGTGGCCAATTTAGCTCCTTGTGTATACTGGGTTACACAAGCATCTACTCAAGTAGCTGGACTGATAAACTTATTAGGCGATTGATACTTATATAATTCCCTTTAGGGCTGGGAAAACTTTTTATGTGATTACAGCTATGTGTTTGATTAGGATTTTTGTGGGAAGCATTCTGTAAAAGCTGGCTTCTGTATTGAGCTTTTTTCTATACCACCTTCCTTCACATTTTGATAATATTCTGGGGATTACATACTTTTCAGATTTTCACTGGGGAAGGTTCTATCCAATACCTGCCCACTACAATGGTTAAACAATGGTTGATGTTATCTTTATGTATAATTATTATTATTATTATTATTATTATTATCTGTGTGTTATGTTTTGTCTTTTGACATTGCTTAGTACCTTGGCTTAGACATGGGGAAGGATTGATTGCAAAACCTGTTGCATTATGGTATTATTTCATTTTCTAGTGATCTTTGTAGTATTCTTAGGTGTTGCTTTCAATCTTTTGATTTCATTTTTAGAAGGACAGTGGAGGTTGTTTTTTTCATACATTGGGGCAGGGCCTTTATATTTTTGGGGTGTTTTTGTGATGTGTTCTGTTTTTGTCTGCAAGATGGTAAGTATATTTGGAGGCTGGTGGGGAGCATCAGCTTGGACGCTGGAAGTCCTTTACTCAGGAGGGCAGTGCATTGGAGGGAGTTTACATAGGCTGGGGTGTACCCTCTACTCACTGTTGCCTTTCCCGGATGGGTGGTATATTCCTCTGTGAGAACCTATTTGGTTCTTGTAGGTCTTTACTTTCATCTGACCTACTGTTGTATCTGGTTGATACTGGCCCCGAAGAGCTTTGGGGGTTGTTTAAGATGTTTTTGTTCCTTGTTGGCATTTGTTTAGATGACGTTTGTGACTGGAACATTTGTGGTATGAGGACAGGATTTTTATTGTTCTCAGATAGGTACTGACCCCTAAGTGGTTTGGGGACTTTTGCTTATTTTTCTAAACCACTACTTGTTTTGTGGGGGATTGGAACTTTGAGCTGGTTCAATATGTTCTTACTTGTTTTGGGGGTGGGAAAGTTATGTATAAAGCTTGCTTGCTTGGGCCAGGACAGATAATTTTGAAGTTCTTTTGTCTATGTTTCCTTTCTATTATTTCTATGGGAAGTATGACTGTTTGTTCCTTAAATGTAAAGGACATACATAATGTTGTAAAGCAAGCCAGGATTCTCCAAGAACTAAGTCATCAGATGTAATGTGTTTTTTACAGGAAACTTGACTATCTACTCAGGATCATATTAAGCTCTAGAGGTCATGGGTGCGGAAAGTTTTTTCAGGAGCTCATCCATCTGCAAAAAGGCAGTGATGCCAATTTTGAAGGAAGGGACGTCCGCTCCACCTGACAAAGTTACAAACGGACTCGTGGCAGGTACATTGCAATCCCTGGTACTTTTGCAGGGCACTCCTGTTCATTTGATTTCAGTTTATGCCCCAACACCTCCTTCCAAAGATTTTTTCTGACAATTTTTGCATTTTAGCCAAACTCCTGAAGGTTGGCTGATATGCACTGGGGACTGGAACTGTGTTGAACATCCTCAACTGGACAGATTTCAAGGCCCTCAAAAGGGAGGGAGCTCACTCTAGGTTGTAACGTACTCTGATTTCTGAAAGTGGTTTGGTTTAACCTTGGCATAAGTACAATCGACTTCTAAGGCTTTTACTTTCTATTCCTCCGCTCGATTTGTATGCCCATTTGGACAGATTTTATGTACAACAAAATGGGTATATATGTTTAAACAAAATTGATATTCATCCAATTCCATTTTGGAACATGATTTACTGGTTGGTAAACTGGTAGTAGATCCTGTTAAGAAAGTTAGTCTTTGATGCCTTAATGCAGGACTATGTCATGATAAGACTTTTATCACTGTGATTAAAGATGTGATTCATAACTATCTAGAAGACAATATTTAGAAGGGTGTCCCATTAAAGCATGTCTTGGATGATTTGAATGTAGTGGTCCGGGGCATATGATTTCATATGCCTTGTTTAAACAAAAGGAGTATTGGAATTGAATTGTGACTTGGCGACTCCTTTATCTATGCTAGAGAAAAACATCAGCAGACTCAGAACTCCCATCTAATATTGCAAATACATGAGCTCAGGGAGGAAATTAATAAACTAGCTCTTCAGAGGGGCAGAAAATTCCTTAATTTTATTAATCAAAAATATTATGGTGGGAAGCAAACAGACTTCTAGCATTGAGATTAAGAAAACAAGAGGCAGACGGATATGTTTCTACATTATTTTAGATGGTCCTTCCCTGAAACCCATATTGATCTGCAGTCCATAATAACAGATTTGCAGGATTATTATACTTCCCTATATGCTATATCCGGATCATGAAGCACGTGTCCCACTTTTTAGTGGAATTTTGCTTCCTTCCTTACTCAGTCTCAGCGGAGGGTTTGAAGCCCATTTTTCAGAAGTTGAATTACAGGCAGTTATCCATTCTTTGAAATCTGGCAAGACCCCAGGCCCAGATGGTTTAATTCCAGAATTTTATAAGATTTTCACAGTGGAACTTACTCCTTTGTTAACTCAGCTTTGTAATCTAACTCACCAACCTAGAGCCCTGCCAGACTCATGGAATGATGCGATTATTTCCATTTACCAAAACCCAGAAAAGACCAGGTAATGTGTGCCAATTCTCACCCATTTCTTTGTTGAATTATGATTTAAATTTTTACTAAGGCTATTGGGCTACATTTGTAGAAAGTGATACCATTACTGGTTCAATTAGACCAGACGGGGTTTATCCCTGATAGACGCTTACGGATAATGTTCAGAAATTATTGAACACTCTCTCTGCATCTCAGACATGGTCTCAGGATTGCATAGGAGCAGTAGTGTTGATTGTTGCCAAGAAGGCATTCGACTATTTGGAGTGGCATTTTCTAATGGCCATATTATCCAAATTCAATTTGGATAAGAAGTTTGCAATTTGTTCGAAATTTATATTCGCAACCACGGCACAAGTCCTGGTTAATAACCTGCAGTTCTCCGGTTTGATATAAAACGTGACACTAGGCAGGTGCCCACTCTCCCTCTTATTTACATTGAATTTAGAGTTGTTTGTGACTTGAATTAGGCAGTTGGAGGACTATCAGGGTATTTCATTAGTGGGGAGGAGTTGAGGTTTCTTTATATGCCGATGATACTCTATTATATTTAGGAATCCTCCCATACCCTTCCGTTAGTATAGAATATGTTAGTACAATATGGATGGGTTTCAAGTTTTAAAGTTGAGTCAAAAACAGAAATTTTGTTTCTAGGATCTCCTTTAATGAGTTTACCTCATAACACTTGTGGGTTTAAACAGGTTTCTCAGGGATTTAGATATTTAGGGTATGGATTCCTGGGAGTTCTCTCCTCTTTGCCACTACCTTCAAACAGATTGTCTCAGATGGAGTGAATTTCCATTGTCTATGGCAGGTAGAGTGGAAACTATTCAAGTGAACATTCTTCCACATTTTTATTTCTTTTTGCACTCCCCTTTATCGGTGCCTTCTGCATATTGGCAATCTGTATGAAGAACACTCTCAAGTTTTGTATGGAGGGTGGGCACCCTAGGATTTAGTGGTTCGTGTTGACAATGCCTAGTGTAAAGGTGGTTCGCCGTTCCAGACTTTAAAATATATTACTGGGCCACACAACTCCAACATTTGGTAACTTATATGTCAAATCAAGTCTCTCACAGTTGAACAGTTTTAGAAGCGGCCTCTAACTCCTGTAAAATTATCTGATATTCTGTTTCTGGATACCACTAACTTTAATTCTTTAAAAGTCTCAAATCCTTGGGTGGTTTTCATGATTAAGATTTGGAGTTTCCAAAGGCTATCAGCTAAATTAAGGTATTTGTGGAGAGACAACACTTTACTCCTATTTGGACTTTTCCACCCGCTCTCGGATACTGTTTTTTCATTGGGCTGACTTAGGCCTCAGTCAGGTTTCACAATTTCATGATGGGGAAGTTTTCAAATGTTTTACTCAGCTTAAGAAGGAGTTTGGTTTACCCCCAATGGATTTTTTCAGTTATTTACAAACTAGACATTCTTTATTAGAATCTTCAAGGGTTAAAACCTTCAATTCAGCAATTAATCCCTTGAGGGTCTTTTGGTAGCATTGAATACACAACCCAAAATAAAGGATCTAATTTCTAAGTTGTTTAAACAACTTAGCGATTTGGAACCTGACCTTCTAGGTACTGTTAAACATAAATTGGAAGAAGAAGCAGGAATTTCTCTATCCGATTCAGACTGAGCCCAAATCTGGCACAGTGCTCACAAAACTACAGCTTCACCCTCTAAAGAAATTCTGTTGGCAGGTTGTGTCAGATATTTCAATACACCAGTTATAATAAAACATTATGGACATTTCACTTTGATTTATGCTGAAGGGGATGTGAGATAGTTGACAGTCACGCATATATTTTAGGCTTGTCCGTGTGTGCAGTTGTATTGGAAGAGGGTTGCTGTAGTAGTAAGCTATATGCTGGATTTAGATATGCATTTAGCTTCCAGGTTTGGGTCTTGGGATTACCCCCACCGCCATGAAATGGAAAAGTGTTAGATATTTATTTTATATCGAGTGGCGCAGCTTTGAGGACACTTACTCAGTTATGGATCACTTCAACAATACTGTCGAAAGATATGTGGTTGTGTAACTGCCATGGTATTCTCACTATGGAGTGGGTAATGGCTTCACTTTGGCTGCAGAGTAAAGCTTTTGCAGTAGATGGCTGTCCTTTTTCATTTTTTGTAGAGATGGATCCTCTCAATGTGTTGGAGTTCCTGGCCCGCTATACTTAGCTATACTTTGTTATATTATTATATTATTTTTATTATGTTATATTATATTATTATATTCCCCTGTATCCCTATCTCACCTCCTCAGTGCCCATATTGTATCCTTCCTCTGTTTTCACCTCATAGACTACGCATCGCTCATTCTCTCCCTCTCTCACCCGACCACAAACAGAACTATGGATCCACCTCTGCTTTATTCTCCTTTCCCTCACTCCTCTATCACCCCCCACTGTTGCCTTTATTTTTAATGTCAAGGTTATCCCTACTCCCTGCCTCTGCCTCCCCCCTCCAGTCACCTGCTCCTGTAAATTGCTTCCCAACCCCTTCTTCTTCTCCTCCTTTGATGCCTCCCCCCTTCCCCTCATTTTCTGCCCTGTTCTGTCCCCCTTTCCTCTCCTCCTATTCTGTCTGGTCCTGTCCCCTTGCAGGGTTCTCCAGCATCCTGAAGGGCATAGCTCTTGGCTCTCTTCTACTTCCCCCACATCACCACACCGCTACTCCTCCTCCTTTCCACCTGGTCCTGTCTCCTTGCAGGGTTCTCTGCATCCTGAAGGGCATAGATCATGGCTGCCTCTCTCTCTCCTATAATATCCATCCCCCTCTTTATCTTTGCCCATGTCTTCCCTTCTGTTATTATCTCCCTGGGGCTACCTGACACTTACTGAGACCTTTGTCAGCCATTCCTGTAACACTTCATTTGTGGTATCTGGGTTATATTGATCCCAAGTGTTCTACTACGCTATGTAATAGTATTTGTACTTACTTTTTTGTATCATGTTTGCTTGTTCTCCCAATTGTTGCAATCCCTTCCCTCAGGACACTTCTGGAAACAAGCTGTTTGCAGCTCATGTTGTCTTTTCTGGTAGAACATTTTGCAAATGAAATAAATAAATATTTAGCTACAGTTCATTAATTTTTATTCCTCTTGTATGAAGAGTAAAAGGTTTGTATTTGTAGCCTATCTTTTAGCTTGTGTGCCCAGAACGCTTTCTACTGGTATTTTGCTTTCTGTCCTGGTATCTATACAGTATTCTTTCTCATTGTAGAACTGTATTGCTTGTTTGTTATGAATTATTGATAAGTTATCATTTCAAAGAAATATAGGGGTATTCAGCATTTGTATATTCAATGTGGATTATGCACCTCCCCATCTCTCTGCTTGCAAGCACTGAGGTAGATCTCGTGACACTGGTTCGCGGTACCATTCTCCAACCACACCTGGGTTCTGTATGACATTTTCATCAGATCATTATTAAAAGTCCATCCATCCTGACATGGCTGGTCTTGCACAGTGCCAGGAGGTGTGGGGTGTTATCCAGCAGTCTTAGAGTAGGGTGTAGATAGGGATAAGGGTGACTTGGTATACCTCCTGATCAGCAAACTGATAGGCTTTAGGAGCTTGTCAAGGAGGCACTTAGCTGGTATCTCTAGCGACCCGCTCTCCTGTTCCTCCACTCCTGGCTGACTTGGTGTACTTAGATAGAAAACTCTTCACCTGGGGAACCTGAAGAGTCACTGTCACCAGGTAGAGGACTTGGCTGACACCCTGGGCCCTGGGGTTGCCAGTTATAAGACCCTGTCCTTACCTCTCCCTGCCAACAGGAAAGTCAACTGTGTGGGTACTGTGGGATGGGGCAGATGACTGTTCCCACAGCATCCTTGCTAGTGTCCTCCTCCATGGCCTCCACTATCACATCGAAGCCCCTTACTTGTCTCTGCCAGGGGTAGGTGGCTTTGCTTCCTCCGCTGAGTCAGATGACTTGATTTCCTGGTATGTCCAGGCTCCCTGGATACCATCAATGCTGTGCCTGCTATCGCAGGGCAGGGACAGGCATATGTGTAGGGCACCTTCAAATATTCTCACAGAAGGCCCTCTGGAACAAATAGAACACCAGGGCAGTGGAACTATTCCTCTTCTTGAAATTCACAGGGTACACATTTCTCCTCCACTGTTCCTCTTCCTGAGGACTTTCACAGCCAGGATAATAAAAGGAGCTGGGATGATGGTATAGGGCTTATTGGAGGAAACTTCTCAGCCATAACTTCTTTTTGTTTCTCCTTCTCACAAGTTCGTCTTTCCACCACTAGCTCAAGGAAAAAATGGTGTCTTCTCCGACATTCTCACAGCTAAAGCCAGGACCAATCAGTTTTACTTTTGCTCACCTGACCACTCTTCCTGACTCCCAGGTGCCTTCTCTTACCAGAGGATGAAAAAGAGCACCAAACACACCACTTTGGCAGCCGTGGTGATGCACTACCAAGCATCAGGCTGCTAGGCAGTGGGACTCGACTTCATCCGATCCACCCTTAAGGGCTTGGGCCTAAATCACAATACCAGATGAGCTCACATTTTGTAACACCCCTTCACTCCTTTTTATGTCTAGGTGTCCTGATGGTAACCTGGGGCTGCAAACTGAAACCTTCCGCATAAGGCCTACAACTGAAAGAAAACAAGGCCTTAAATCGCCTGCAGATCTCATTCAGTGTAGCGCAATTGTGTTTCACCAAAATAGGCTGTACATTACCAGTGGCTACACCTTCAGGCCGGGCCAGGTGGTCATGAGGCTGAATTTTTCTTTAGAGGAAGAATATGGTTAGTCCATTTAAATAATCCAGCACACATGAAGTAAAAGGACAAATAAAGAAATGCAATTTTGATTCTATTTAAATTAATAAATAAATAAAGTGCAGCTCCATGGAGCTGAGAGACAAATGGGCCAGAGGACGTATATGGGAGGTACAAGCACCAGGTTGAGAAATATGCTTAAACATGCCTAAAACCATAGACCAGGCGCAGACTCCATGTTGATAACACTGAGCGGAGTAAAGCTCAAAACCTTTGAGGGAACAAAGCATGACCTAACCTGTACTTGGAGTGCCTTACTCCCTACCCTGGAGTAGCAAAACAGGATACGGACTTTAATACCCAGCTGCCCTGGAAACCTTGTCAGAGAACCAACCAGACTGTAACCCTCTTCCAACAGAGACAGTATCTAAGCTTAACTATAGCATGAGAGACCTGGCTCCCTCCTTACAGTTACTCTTTCTTTGCATTACTTTTGTGGGCCTAACACAGGACCTGCTCCAGACATGGGCATGGCAGGCCTGATAAAACAAGATCCCAAATGCAACCCACAAAACTCACCCAGCAGCGTGCCACATCAGGAATAACCACCTTAGAGTTGTCACCTCCACGGGGCCCCTGTCGCAGCTCGCCACTGTCAACAGCCTCAATGCCATACGTTTAATAAGGGCACAGGACTCCCAAAGTCAGATAATGATGAGTTTACTTCAAGTTGCTGTCCACCCAGCCGCTGTTGTTATCTGGACCTCCATTTCCAATGGTTACCATACTTCTACCACCTTCCCATCGAGTTGAAAATGCATGGCCATCAGTGCTAACACCAGTCGGTACCTCCTGGGCCGGGGTTGGAGCCATGACCCAATTTGCCCTACATCCAGCCACCAGCTCCCCTCTTCCTTCTAGAAATCTCCTTTTTAAACCGGGCAAAACAGTAACACCTCCAGGGGTGGAAATATGGAAATACCTATTAAAGGGAACCTAACCAAAAGGGGAGAATACAGTATAGTAAACTAGCCCTGAGAGGGGTGGCTTACAGGTTTATATTAAATCTTATTTTCCAAAAGGGCCCTCTTTCCCAATCTGTTGTTCACATACAAACACATATGAATGTACCATCAGATAAAGACCTTACGGTCTGTCTAGTCTGCTCGAATGAGCAGTTCCTACATAATTCCTGACAATGGAAGTCTGCTGGATACACTTCTAAGTCCCTTATAACCTATCCACTTTAAGTTTAGCCATAGATTATACAATGTAATAAACTCTAGTAGACAGAAGTCACTTGGGACTATCACATTTACAAATCCCATTTACGTGCAACAGTCAGCACTAAGCCCCACACTCAGCTGTGGGGCTGGTCCTAGTTTGCAATTTATGTGCAAAACCAATGATTCTGCTGACACCTGAGCTGACAGTCGCTGTAACTAGAAATCACAGAATCCCTGGAGCTGATGTCAGAGCCGGGCTGTAGCAATGGGAGATTCAATAGCCTGCAATGTATGTTAGAGCTTTATAAGCTCAGATCAGATGTTAGTTGGTCTCACTGTTCTCCCAGGGCTACAGTAAGTACTGTTCTCTGTAACTGTACTCAGCCTAGGGAGGACAGCAGGACCAACAAACACAAAGGCTGGCTGCCAGATATTCAAAACTTTACCCAGTGGGCAAATGGTTGTGCCCTGTTTGCCCAGGGTTTGTACCTATGCACAAGATTCACTGGAGGAAAGTGATGTGTGCTAGTAGGGTTAGCACATGCAAAACACAAATAATGTATGCAGGGCACAGGAGGGGCAGGACCAGAATACAGGCATGGCACAATATTCAGTGCATTCATACTGCTCAAAAGGGTTAGTGCAGGCCACTTTGCATAGCGTAAATACTGCCGAGAAGAAGCCCAACTTACTCTGAGGAACTGTAGTGGCCAGGGAGAAACTGCAGCCAACAACCTTATTGGCGGTGGGGCAATGCACCTGTTCCCTGATCTAGTGACACCCACCACCCACCGAGCCCTGGCCCTGTTAAAGTAAGTCCCTGTTGTCCAGTGGCCCTCCCACCCTCAATTGCGCCCCCAGTATACAAAGCTAAATCCTGGTGTCCAGTAGTCCTTCACCCTCTGATAACCAGCCCTGGTATGATAAGAATCATTCCTTGGTGTCTAGTTGTCCCCTACCACTGATTGCCATCCGTTCATCTTGAAAACTTCCCCTGGTGTCTATTGGTCTCCCCTACCCACTGATCGCCATCCCATACATCTTAAATCTTTCCCTGGTGTCTAGTGGTCCCCCTTCCTCCATTCACCAGCCTCAGTTTAAAACAATAACCCTGATGACTATTGGCACCCCCCCACCCCGCACCACATCCCATACATCAACACATATTCTATTGTGTCTAAAGGCACCCCAACACCATGGGCATCAATTACCTACCCTGCCAGTCCCTCTTATCTGAAGCACCGGTGCCATGGGAGACAGTACAATGACTGGCACAGGCCCCTTTCACCACCTCAGCCAGCTGTCATATGCGATGACAGGAGTGCATGTCCCCAGGACTGTAAAGGGAGCACATATACTGTCTACTGTAGACAGTACGATGCTCTATTTACAGTACAAGGGACATGCACTTCCTGTCATTGCACACAGCAGGCAGAGATGGTGAGAAGAGAGCTGTGCCAGTCACTGTATGTGCTCCCGTGGCACCAGCACTTCAGGTAAGTGGGGTAGGCAGGGTGAGGGTTGGTGGTCGAAAAGTGAGGGGCACTAGATGCCAGGGAATACATGATAGTGTACAGGGATGAGATCATTAGGAGGGGTAGTGGCACTAGATGCCAGAGAGTTGTTATTTTATACCAGGTCAGTGATCGTAGGGTGGGGGAGACCACTGACACCAGGAAGTTCTGATTTACTACCAGGCTGGCATGTGGAAGGTGGGGGAACCAGCGGACACCAGGGAGTTCCGATGTACTACTGGGGTTAGCGATCAGAGGGGTCACTGGGCACCGGGACTTAATATTATACCAGGGCTGGTGATTGGAGGGAGGGTTGGTGGGACCACTAGACAGCAGGAAGGTTTTCAAGATGCATCAGATGGCGATCAGTGGGGGGCACTAGCCACCAGGGAAGGTTTTCAAGATGTATGGGACAGTGATTGGAGGATGGAGAGACCACTTGACACTAAGGGAGTTTTCAAGATGTACGGGATGATGATTGTGGGGGTGGGGACCACTAGATACCATGGGAAGCTTTTGGATGATTCAGGGTGGTGACTGGAGGGTGGGGTGTCACTAGACACCATGGAATGCTTTATTACTATGGGAATGGGAGACCGGGGTGGGGGCAGAGTCGGTCACAGGGCTCAGACCTGTTGCTGCTTCCCATGCAAATGTGCTCATAAAGAGCATGTAAATGGCCCTTCAGTGCCTTGCAATACTAATGGGCTCATTTGCATGGTGCTATCTGAATATTGTGCCAGGAGCTATCAGCGCTGTCAGGTCTTGTGACGCTGTTCTCTACACTGCGGAATCCATGTTGGGGCAGTGGTACTTGACTCAGCACTGCACCGACATGCTCCTTTATTCAGTCAGATGGCACCAGTCGCTATCCAACTGACTATAGAATCCTTAGGGTGGTGGACAATGGGCAAGCACAGTGCCAGCCTTTGTGCTCTACTTTGCCTATTTTTGTTATCTGGCCCAGAGCTTATAAAGCTCTAACATACACTGCAGGTTGCTGAATCTCCAACTGCTGCAGCCCTGCTCTGACATCATCTGCAGGGATTCTTGGTTTTCTGCTTTTAGGAAATGTCACTTTAGAAGGCAAACAGAATCAGCCTGATACAATCTACTGTATTGAAGTTTATAGTAAGTAAATGTTTTTGCACACAACCTGCAAATTTGGATGAGTTCCACACTTGGGTTTGGGGTTCTTTTTGCTGACTGCTCCCTTTGAGACACTCTATAAAGAAGGTTGGACATTTCTGAAACTGTGTTCCAATGTTTTTATTTAAAACCAATATCTACAAACAGGCAAGGTAGCTGAAGGCCCTATGTCCATTTCCACTGTACTTAATACAGAGGTTGCAAAAGGTTCTTAATATTTTAAAATAATTGGGGAAATAATACTGCATGTTTCTCATAGGTACTGAATTTAGTTTTTTACTTAACAGTTCTTGCATGGTATGTACTATGTTGGATTCTCCATTTTATTTAAAGTCTTCTATATTTAACCTTTGCCAGGCCATGTTTAAATTATTCAGTATGCAATGTAGTGTAAATAATGATCTGGACAACCAGTATGCCCTCTTTCCTTGCAACTGTACCGGTACTCCAAGCGATTCTCAGGATCTAGACTTCTCCCCAAAATTTTGAGAAAATATTTTTAAATTTGATTAAATAACTGTTACTAATCTGTCATATGCTTTAGAAACATTAAAAATAGATGTTGACGGCAGATAAGGACCACAAGACCCATCCAGTCTGCCCATTTTCTCACCTTATGAATGTGCCATAGGCTATACTCTGTCAATGGCCTATCTAGTCATACTCATCTGTATTGCTCCCTTAGGCTTATCCCATGCCTGTTTGAAGCCCTGTACTGTATTCATATCCACCACTTCCTGAGGTAGGCTGTTCCATGCATCCACCACTTTTCTGTGAAAAGAACTTCCTCACATTACCCCTTAATCGACCTCCTCTACTCTCATGCTGTGTCCTCTTGTCCTGCTATTTTTCTTATATTTAAACATGTTAAATTCTTTCACCTTGTTAATGCCCTTAAGATGTTTGAATGTTTCATCATATCACCTCTCTCCTCCTTTGCTCTAGGGTATACATATTGAGCTCCATTAATCTGTCCTCATATGTTTTCTGATGCAGTCCCTGCACCATTTTGGTTGCCCCTTCTGACTGCCTCAATTTGGTTAATGTCCTTGTGCAGGTGTAACCTCCAGTACTGCACGCAGTACTCCAGATGGGGCCTAACCAGTGTCCTGTAAAGAGGGATTTGAGTCATATACACTGTACTGTAGTATATGCAGCATTCCACCATGTTCAGTGTATCAGTTATTCTTCATAAGGAAGGTGAGAGGCTCTCCCATTTATCTGGGAGGCCAAATGTTCTAGTTTTAACTGACAAGCTATTCACTTCAACGCTAGTTTCCAAGTCATTTGTTAAACTAATTCTTATACAGTATATTTAATTTGTGATTATGTCTTCTATGTCTCCCAAACTATGGTTTGTTCCTGATAACTGGGTTATTGGCATAATAACTGACTTTTATTTAGTTAATTAATATCTGGGCAGAGAAGAGAACCCATCAAACCCCTGCATCAAATGTGGGAAGGAACATTTTGAGTTTCCTATCATTTTTATTGTACTTTATCATCTGCCTATACATTAAGTTTACAGTTATTATATTCCATTGGTGTTATGCTGATACCAGGATTCACCCTTCTCTGTTTCCACAATGTTTCCACTGATATAGTAAACAAAATGAGGGCAGCAGACAGTGTTGTCTCACTCCATTTGACATTCAGTAATGTTAATTTGAATGGGATAGATACTTGAAAGTATTAGGTTTACATTGTTTTTCTTTCAGGGAAGGGGTAATTGAGCTGTCTTCTAGAAGACAACTTAAGGGAAACTCTTGCCTTTGTACTACATCAAAGTATGATGTGGGTATGGATTAATATCTTAAAGCTAGTACTGTGCTATAGAATGGGGTGTGATTATTTGCAATTATTATTTTTTGGGTGAACAAGAACAGGGTATAAATTATTGAAGTACACCACTGAATGAAACTAAAACATGTATACAATGCGACCACAACATGCTGTTGATCAAGTAGGGTCAGAGGCCACAAATAAGGGTAGGTCTTACGGCAGACTGGATGGGCCTAGCGGTCCATATGTGCTGACAATTTTTATGTTTCTGTATAGCCATGTGGAATATTAATGGGGTACATTCACCAATAAAGTTGAAGGGAATGTTAATTTACGGCACTAACAAAACAGGAGGAGACTCTTGTATTACAGGAAATACATTTAGTAGAGCAGAGATACAGAAATTAAAACTTCATGAGGGACAGCTTTATTATACATGTAGGGACTCTGAAAAGTAAAGATTGTGGTATTTACTAAGAAAAACTAAATTTTGAATTCATAAATCTATATAAGGATCAACAGGAAGAATTATAATGATTAAAGCTAAGTTGTACAGAATAGAATATAGAAGTGCTTCCATATCTGGTCTTTTATAAATTATCCACAATTTTTAAGAACACTAGTAAATGCTATCATGACTTTAGGAATAGCACTACTTATTACAGGTGGGGATTTAAATGTACATACAATTCCAGAATTAGATAAAATTCCAAAACTACAACAGAAGACAGGAAAAAGTGGATTTATTTAGGAATGTCATGCAAAATCATAATGCAGTCGACAATATATGGAGAAATACGATCCAAACCAAAGAGAATTTACCTTTTTCCCCAAACTGACCGGCACTTCCTCTAAGCGGGACTATGTCCTGTGCTCCAAAAGTTTAACTCTGGAAACAGTAGACACAAGTATTTCTCCTATTTTTCTGTCTGACCACGCAATGGTGTCAATTTCGTTATTACTAAAGAACATCCTAAGGAACTGAACTGAGCTGAAAGGCAAAATGGCCATAGTAGCTCCTGTATTACATTTAGTAGGTAAATTTTACGAACATATGAATGTGCCAGCAGAAACAGACCACCCCATCTATCTAAGTCTGCTTGAGTGTGCAGCTAGCACCCTAGTTTGCAGCTGCCGCACTCTCCCTGTTATTATTTTTTATTTCCACTATACAAGGCACTAGTGAGGCCCCACCTGGAGTACAGTGTACAGTTCTGAGACCTTACTACGTACGTAAGGACATAGGGTAGAGAAGGTTCAGAGGAGGGCAACAAAGATGGTGCATGGATTGCATCACAAGTCCTATGAGGACAGGTTGAAGGAACTGAACATGTACTCCCTGGAGGAGAGGAGGAGAGAGGGTATATGATAGAGACATACAAGTATCTTACAGGGAGGAACAGGGTGCAGGAATACACTATTTTTAAGTGAAAAGATGTCCTAGGACTAGAGGGCATGGGATGAAGTTGGAGGAAGGACAATTCAGAGGAAACGTGAGGAAGAATTTCTTCACAGAACAGGTGGTGGACAAGTGGAACACCCTGCCAGACAAAGTGGTGGGGGCTGAAACAATCATGGGATTTAAGAATGCATGGGATAGACATAAAGGAATTCTGGAGGTCAGGGGTAAGGGCAACAGACTTCTAGGAAAACATAAACTGAACTTACAAGCTCAAATGGGCAGACTGGGTGGGCCATAGGCCCTTATCTGCCAACACTGTCTATGTATCTATATATCTATTAACCAATAAAAAGTTATCTAGTCTACTTTTAAATGTACTTTTATTATTACTGATAATAACTGTTGTTGGTAACTTATTCAAGGTTTAACTATTCTTTGTGAAAAGATAGGCTCTTTATTGAATTTTGTTCTAGTTCTTAGAAATCGAAGTGCGTGTCTTCTTGTGTTAATCACTACCTAGGCCACACTCTGTAGTAAGAGACTGATCATTAATGATATTCCATGCTAGTAGGAGAACGCTCTCAATCTATGGAGCTCTAGCACTATCAAGTTATATTTAGAAAGTCTTTGCTTCATAGGCCAGAGTTTTAGCTAGGCAGATTGATTTTGTGACTTTTCTCTGAAATTTTCTAACCTATTACTTTCTTTTCGAGGTAAGGACACCATAGCTTGAGCTGTACTCAAAAAATGGCCTTATATAGGCTCAGTATAGGGCAGTAGAGTATCTGAATCTTTGGATTTTATATTATGTTAAATGGGCCACCAAATTTTATTAACTGTACTGAGGATGTTTAATGTGTGTAGGTTAAAGTTTAAATCTGAATCAACTGTAATACCTAAATCTTTTCATGGGATTTGCTGGTGAGTATCTCATTGTATAAAAATATTGATTTCTACTATTCTGCTTTCCAAAATGAAGAACACAACATTTAGAGATATTAAAGGCCAAGTCCCACTTAGTTGACCAGGCCCCTAGGGAATCACAATCTTTTGTAATAAACTGACATCTTTAGAATTACTGTAGGATTGCCGATTTTATAATCATCTGCATATTTGACTATGGTACAATTTAAATTTTGGGATAGAACTGAGATAAAGATTTTATACCAACAACGAAACAAATAAGAATTAGGTAGTTGTCTTTTGAGAATACCTTATTAAGAATCCCTGATTTTGTATCTTATATTAAATATCAAATACAGCAGTATTGGTCTTTCAGTTATAATGGGGCACATGACATAGTTTAACTATAGGATCTTTTTAAAGCAGTCATTCAAGATGCTATTATAAGTTATGAAATTAACCACAGAGAAAAACTGAGATAGGTTAAAAATTTAGAAAATGGAATAAAATAGTTACAAGTTAAGCTTCAAACAACCAACAAAACAGAAAGCAATCTTTTAACAGTAGAAAAACAAAATTTAACAAATCAGCTTCAAAGTAAAGTAAACAAGCAAATAGAAAACGATTTAAGAACTTTGAAATCTAGCTCTTATTACAATGGAGATAAAAGTCTAAGATTATATTCTTATACTTTAGAAAGAATAGAGAACATAATTTAATAATGGAAATAGATCAGCAAAAGCAATACGATGACAAATGATCAAAACATTTTAAATATGTAATTGCCAAAATTAGGGACTCATTTGCCAGAGCATTAGAGGTCATCGGCTCCAGGCAAACAAGATTTGTGAAAGGATTAAATATTTTCATGGTTTAAGAAACACACAGTTAATTATGGAATTACACAAAAATATTAAGGCAGAACCAATAGCTATCATGTTCGGCACTACCAAGGCATTCGATTTATTATATGGACGTGTTTCAAATGCTGCAATATTTAGGAATTCAAATTTTTTAAATTAATGAACTTTTCTGTAGTTTCCCACAAATTATTTTCAAAATCAATAATTACAAAACACTAGCTATGTATATTTTTAAAGGGTGAGACAGGGTGTCCCTCTCTCCCATGCTGTTCATAATTGCACTGGAAACTTTGTCATTACACATTAATCAAAATCCAACAATACAGGGTTTACAATCTCAAGGCAAAAGTAAAATACAATGCATATTCAGATTATATTTTTTTAAGCCATCAAGTTCTTTCCTGTCCAAGTCCTTCGACATGGTTGACCTCCAAGTTCTACTGCACAGGCTGTTAAGCAGGAGTGTTTAATTGTTTCTGCTCATGTTTTGGCCAAAGACTTCAAATAACAGTGGTAAATGGGCATGAGTCCACCCCACTGCTGGTCATTAGAGGTGTGCCCCAGGGCTCTGTCCTGGGACCTCTCTCTTTTGATTTACTTGAAAGGATGTTGGAGTCATTTTTGGGGATTCATTGTACCATTTATATGCGATGATGCAATAGTATATACTTCTAGTTCTTCAATGCAAGAGATGCATGCAATATTGCAAAGCAATTTTGATGGGCTCAGGCCTTTGTACTAATTCTAAGTTAAAACTCAATTCATCTAAGACTAAGTCTATGCTATTCAGTCATGTTTCCAAATTGAAAATGCAAAGAGATATTGATAACAGATCAATGTGAAACGGCCTTGGAATGTGTGGATTCATATACTTATCTAGGTTTCTGGGTGGAACTGACTGGATCAGTTAACATGCATGTAGATAAATTGATCACCCAGGTGGACAAAAATTAGGCCTGTTATATAAGAATCAACACTGTTTAGATACATTAACATTAAAAACAATAGTCCAGGTATATATTTTTCAGATATTTGATCATGCAGATATTCTTTACAACTATGCTTTAAGTGAAAGGTTACATAAGTTAGAGGTACTATACAATCATCTTGCTAGATTAATTCTTAGGTGCCTAAGGAAGTTCATCACTGTGAACTTTACTCAGATTGGATTGGCTCTTCTTGCCTAATAGGCAGATTTACACGAGTGTGTTAGCTAATAAAAGCATCCTGGGCTTAGTCCCAGATTGTTTAAGTAAAAGGTTGCTAAAAAGGAAATTGATCTCTCACTGAGGAATTCATGTTCACAGTGTAACTGGGTAATAAAATGACCTTTCTCAGGTTCTTGTTGGAACTGCACAAAGGAAGAAATGACAGACAAGTAGTGTCCAGATAATAAATGTAATTTATTACTGGCAAATAATAATAATAATACAGGCTTACAACCAACAGTGTAATCATTGGAGAGTATCTAGCTTCCTTACCTACATAGGTGCAGTCTCTAGTCTCAGTAAAGCTACATGCTGAGGGGTCTTATACCCCAATAATCACTGTGGTGACTATGAAAGTAGATAGATAAAAGTGTATAATTGGCCAGAAACAGGTGGTCTGAGTAACCATCTTAACTAACATAAGAAGTTGCTTAGCTTGCAGAAGATAACTGAACAATAAGGTCTGTGATGCTTCCAAGGTCACCTGCAGTTACAGTTGTGCACAAGCATAAAGATGGCACTGTTTCCTAACTAATAGTATCAGTGGCTCAGTAGGTAGCACACTCACCCTCTGAGGCCGGGAGATCAGCTGGCTGTGGGTTCAGTTCCCACATCTGGCACTTGGGTTAATATCCCAGTACTGACATTGTAGTGCAGCATGAGAGGGGTGCTGCACTTCTGAGGTGCCGCTCTTTGATGAGACATTAAACCAAGGTCCCATCTGCCTGGATTGGTGGTAGTTCAGGTGGATGTTAAAGATCCCATGGCACTTATTGAAAAGAGTGGAATTTCCCCAGTGTCCTATGGCCAAATTTCCCTCATTCACTAAAATACCACCACCAGCTTAATCTGGTTCAAGGTCTGTTGGCATTCATCTGTACCCCCGGCCATGCCTGAAAATAGGCAGGATTTGTCCAGTGCACTTACCCGTCAACAAAACTAAATAAATAAAATAAAAAATAAATAATTATACAATAAAATATAATGGATAACATCTCCCATTAGCAGAATACATTATAAAAGTATAGTGAAGCATAATATACCATTAGAAGTACAGTAGAACTTGCATTCAGCACTTATACGATAAGTGCCTGTACCCTAAGGTTAGTACATATACCTGCATATGTATTTGCTGTCTGTGAGGTGGGGTACAATCAGGGTGCTGGACTATGTATAACTAGCAGAAATGATAGTACCAAACAGACAAACTAAAATATCCATGGACTTTTTAGCCAGTTTGTGCCTATTCATTGGAATTAACTCCTGCCTGAATTTAGATTGTTAGACTTGAAGCCCCTCAGTTGTAGCTTTGAAAAACTGTTTTTTGTATTGTATATCTACCCAGAATACTTGTTTATGTTTTGAATAAACTGTTTATTTTTATTGTGTATAATTTCTGTATAATTTATATAATTTAGATTTGTATGTAATTGGCTGTATATTGAATGTATTGTATGTTTTTTTTCAAATGTATTGTACATTTCACTTCCATAGGTCACTATTGTAAATGAGCTTTGCTCAATGGTTATTATACCAATTAATATGTTTAAAAATAAGCCTCATGATGGGAATGGTATAATGGGCAGCAGTGCCTTCTTCTGTTCTATCACCCAATCTGACCAGTATGAAAATGAATGAAATTCTTATCCTGCATTACTGTAGGAAGCATAAGCATTTTCTACATTTTCAGGATATACATTAAATAACTTTAAAGTCTCTCATTTCTACTCCTCAGTTGTCCTCAGAGACTTTGTTTATATTACAGGAAATGCAAATAGAATCCACAATTAGGTATTTAGGTATACAATTAACATCAAATATACAGCTCACAACAGAATTCAATAAAAACATTACATATATGAAAATATTAAAATTATTACCTGTTCAGCCCTGGGAATCTTTTCGATCTCCTTATGGGACAGAATAGAAACTATTAAAATGATGGCCTTACCACATTTATTTATTGTTTCCAATCCATACTTGGGATGGTTGAGGAAAAAATCTTTCTTAATATCTTTAAAAATTCCTAAGGAGATGAAGCTCTCTAGATTTCCATGGATGTAATAACTACAGCTTGATAAATGGGAAGAATTGGGTGCCCTGACGCTAAGAGATATTATATTGCTACTAAAGCTTCATTAGCATGGCAATGGGCAGTTAAAGTGGACTCTGTAAACATCCTGCTAAATACTATTAAAGAAATACAAAAACAATATGAAATAATAACTATATTATTTGATCCAGATAGATTTCCAAAATCAAACATCCAGTTTTAAGAGAAATTGCTATGGCAGTTTAAGACACCTATAACTTAAATAGTACTTATTACGCCTTTTGTATTAATGGACATTGATACAGAAACTAAAGGACCAAATCCATATAATCTAAATACTTTCTTAAGCAAGCTACAGGAATTTGGCATTAAGAACTGGGAATACTTAATTCACCAAAAAGGTTTCTAATGCCACCAAGAACTACAGGACAAATATGAAAATATGAGTATAAGTACTGTGGGTGGGAATCTAAAATCTTAGCAAGTCTATTTAAACATTTTGAGCTATTTGTTAAACATAGAATGCCAATAGATCGGGCAAACATGATTACTAAACATAATAAAATTAGAATTCACATCTCCAATCAACTAAAACATGTCACTTTTACTTTTAAAACACAACACCTAAAATAGATACAAAATGTAGAGGCTCCAATAATTAAACCATTTATCCCACTTAAAATATGGCAGGATGCAAACAAAATGCACAAATATCCCAAAACAAAACCATACAATGCTAAATATTATCTAGAGTATATCCTACACTGATTAGATTACAAAAATTGTTATAAACCAGACAATACATGCTGGTATAATTGTCAAAAAGAAGGAACCTCATACATGCTTTTTGGAAGTGCCCTTTATATGTAGCTTGTGGGTACATATCACTGAAGAAATACAAAAAAATAACAGTATTCAAATACCATTTACATTCCAAATACATATATTCAATGATTTTACTCAATTAGAAGTTACATCTGCAGAACAAAAAAATACTGCAATTGCAAATACAACAAACAAATGATTAATTTAGGAAAATTGGAATGTGCCAGTAATTCCAGACTTCAATTTAAAACAGTGGCAATTTATAAAATAAGAACAAAATAAGTTGCCAGCAGAAGGAGACCACCCAGTCTATCTAGTCTGCCCATGCTAGTGTCTCTATTCACTCCCTCCGTTCTCTTTTCCTGTGACCCATGACTTTCTCTGTGTTTGTCCCAGGCTTTTTTAATTATCCCACTGTCTTGGCTGCCATGACCCTTCCAGCAGCTCATTCCAGGCTGACACTAATTCTTTCTGTGAAGAAGTGCTTCTCACATCCCTCCTATGTTTTCCCCACCAGCTTTAGGCTAGGTCCTCTGGTGGTGGTGTTTTAGATTAAGATTTTTAGAAATATTATTTACAGAAAATCTATTAATAATTTTGTTGGCACCCACTGATTAATGAAGGGAAGATCCCATCAGCCTTCTATTCACTATTGATGCCTACAGACTACACAGATAAACAGAATTAAAGGCTGAGGGGACCTTTCCTTTAACCCTGCTGCAGTTATTCTTATGGTGAACAACATTTTAATGTAATTTTACTTCACAAATTGAGACACAACAGAGCTCAGAGCACAAAGTGGATGAGTCAGGAGACTGCTCTGAGCTCTGTTGTCTTTGAACTGTGTAAGCCAAAATCATGTTAAAGATGTTGTGTAACATAAAAATGTATCTCTGCTGTGCACTCCACTTACTGTATGTGTTCTGAGCTTTGTTGTGTCTGAATTTGTAAAAGACACAGTCATATTAAAGAGGCTGTGTACCATAAAAGCTGTAGCAGCATTGTTTATTTCCTGAGTGCTGGATCCTGTATGTGGGAGTTCTCACTGTGGATCTCCAAGCACCATGTCAGTACTGAGTGTCCTTGATCTCATGGACAGGAGATCCTGAAAGACCATTCAAGTAGGTCAAATGCCTAGAAGCATCAAGTACAATGATAATTATTTCCTTATGTGAATGTTAACTCATCCAGACATTGTGTCTATCTTTCTAAGACCATAAAAATAATTCTTCCTTTTTAACAAATCCAGTTTGGTTATGATGAGTTATGTCTGAAATCTTACCCTCTAATGCTTATGATGAATTATGTCTGGAATCTTTCCTCTATTCTGTTAAGTATTAATTTTGCAAAAATCTTATAATTGACATTTAGCAATAGCAATATGACTGGCCTATAGTTTTTAGTTCTGGTTAGGTCTTTATTTTCTTTAATATCAGAACTGTAGATGCTTCCAGGATAGTTTCTGGGACAGGCAAACACCTGAGATTTTATTCATAAGCAAGGATAACCAAGGAGTCATGAGTTCTGAAAATGTTATAGAGAATTCAACTGTAAATCATCCCTACCACAGGACTCCTTTCATAAGTTTTTATGTTGTGCACGCTTGCGCGAGCCAACATCTTGTAATGATGCAGCTTTGGAGGCGCGGTTGCTGTTGGGTGAATGCAGAGCATGCACCAGTAGGTGTATCCCTCATTCCCCAATCAGCCTGCATGCCGCCCCACACCATGCATAGACATAATGTGGCAGCTACATCCAAAAAAGGTCCACTGCAATCCAAGCAAAGCTCATCAGACGCAGTGGACCTTCCCTGGACATGCTCGCCGACATTATGAGCATGGCGGCACAGTGGCCGCTAAACTGCCGACTTCAGGGGTGCCCAATCCCCTGTCAGTTAACCCTTCCCTCTGTACTGCCATCGGGAGCCCACTCCCTATCAGCATAAATCAACTCCCCTCCATTTGTTATATGCGAGGGGTGGCCATTCCCCTCAGCTCTATGCTCTCCCTTTACTTGTGTGCCGACAGAGGAGCCTCCCCCCATCAGCTTAAAGAACCCCCCATTGTTAAATGCTGAGGGGTGCCCAATCCCCTCAGCTTGGCACCCCCCACTTTCTTTGTGTCCGACGGTGGTGCCTAATCCCCATCGGCATAAATTCCTCCCACCTTGTGTGCTGACGAGTATGCTCATTCCCCATCAGCTACAGACCTCCCAAACAGTTAGGTTGCATGCTGGGGCCTACCCCAGTGTGCTAAATCCCCTAAAACAAAAACTGTCCTGCAATGTTTTTTTTCCACCTGTAAAATGAAAATGGTCCCTTGTAGTCTCCCTGCCCCCCACCACACCCACCCTCTGTTGCACCCTGCCTTCCCACACCCCCTCACCCCATACTTACTTCGGAGTCTGGCACAATGATCTTCAGTGGACAGGGAACATGTCTGCACTCTTCAAAATGACCGTGAACTGAGGAAATGCCAGTAAGCTGTATAATGTAATAAATAGGGTTTTTCAACTTTGATGCATATTGCAGGCATTTTAGAATTTTATTCAAATTTTCAACATTGGGGTTTTGGACTCCACCTCATGAATTCTGTAACTGTCATTTTGTTAATCGGGTCCAAAAGGTGATTTTCAGTCACTGCATGGAATCACCTTTCAGGACCAAGTAATGAAATGACAGTGCCACTGTTCATGAGGGGTCTCAAAAGCCTATGTTGCAAATTGGTGGGGAAAATCCAAAAATGACTGTTTCTGGCATGCATTGTGCAGTTGCTACTCATGCTTGTAAGTTTGCAAATTCACAATATTTTCATGCCAGATTCTCAACATTGCATTTTACCACACCTTCTTGTGAACAGTATAGCTGTCATTTTCACATCCTGGCCAAAATGTGTTTTCACACTTCCGGTAGCGAATAGCGTGAGTGGCTGTCGTAAATCACTGTTCGGGACACATTATGAAAATGACAGTAACACTGTTCATGAACAGAGGTCCTAAAATTCTTGTGTTGAAAATTTGGTGACAATACTCTATAACATGACTGTGTTATGAGCATCGTTGCTGCAGTTTGCACGCATGCTCGTAAGTTCGCAAACTTATAATGTTTTCACTCCAGATTTTCAACAGCGCCATTGTTCTGCACCTCTAATGAACAGTACAGCTATCATTTTTCACATCCTGACCAAAATCTGTTTTCACAGTTCAGGTGCAGAATAGCGCAGTCACTGTAGAAAGTCTGTGTTCGAGACTCATTATGAAAATGGCAGTGACACTGTCCATTAGCAGATGTCCTAAAATGCCTATGTTGAAAATTTGGGGCTGAAAGTCAATAAAATGAGTGTTTTCTGAGCGTGCATTGTGCAGTTTACACGCACAATGGTGACTTTATTGAATTTGTAATAGTTTCACTCCAGCTGTTCATCACTGGCATTTTCCATACCTCCTTATGAACAGTATAGCTGGCTGAAATGTGTTTTCACCGTCCGGTGCAGAATTGCATGATCGCTCAGCAAAATCAGTTTTCGGGACAGTTTGAGGAAATGACAGTGACACTATTTATGAGCAGAGGTCCTAAAATGATTATGTTGAAAATTTGGTGCGGAAGTCCCTAAAATAACTGTTGCAGGCGTGCATTGTGCAGTTTCCATGCACCCTTGTAACCCGTCAATCTGCAATACTTTCATGCCACATTTCACCACTGGCATTTGTGCACACCTCCTTATCAACAGTCCAGCTGCCATTTCACAGCCTGCCCAAAATGCGTTTCCACAGCTGTGGCGCACAATGGCTGTGCTGCTGTGCAAAAATCACTTTTGGGACACATTAACAAAATCACAGCACTATGCGCCTCTAGCTCCACCACTGCCACCGCCTTATGCTAGCGCAACAACATTCAGCATTGACAATTGCTTGTTGTTTGCATGATCTCCTTACAAGAAAATGGCAAACCATCAATTTCTGTTTAAAAGGCATTTGATGTATATACTCTTCTATCATAATTTCAATACAATTAGAATTCATTTTATATGTGTTTGTTTTATAATGTTGTACAAAAAATATCGTCTGTTTGACTGCCCTCCATTTCCATTCCTCTATTCTCATTTTGGATCTGGGTAATAATATTTCTCACCTTGTGTTTTTAACATATGAGTGAGTAATTTCCAGACTTGTCACTACCGAAATAAAACATATTTCAAACTGTTATGTTTCTTATTACCTGGGATGGAATAATGCCTTGTAGATAATTTTATTTAGATAATTAAAAAGTATGTGTCATTGTTTCCTGAAAGCAAAACATTAAGTAATTACCATAGGATGACATCTAGTTCCAGCAGGGTCCTGAAAATACTACCATTTATATTTGTTGTTTTTTCTCCTCAGTTACAGTTCAGATGTTTGGGCAAAATTTATGGATTATGGCATTCACAAAATTATTACAGAATTCCACAATTTCACAAAAAACACATGAAATTTGATTTTAAGTACTTATGTTATTTTGCAGTTTTTGGCTTCTTATAACTTGGTTATCCCTTTAAGCAACATATTGGAACCTGGCTTTTACAGCCTTCTCTTTTAGGTTTTATTAACCTGCAAATATTGGTGATATTACATTGTCTAGTTTTAAAGTTAAATGGACTTCAACATCTTACAGTTTACTGACTTCAACATTTCATAACATTTTGAAATATTTGGAAGTCTATAACTGACCTCTTAAAGCTAGATATTGTAAACATAGCACACATACCCATTTGGTATTGTACTTCAAACATACCAAATGTGGTGTAATTTGAATGTGATGTAATTTGGATGATGTGTTTTACAATTACATCAACACAACTGAAAATTAAATATTGGCACAATGCTGCAAACATTTTGCAGAAATTCCATGAAATATTGTGGTTGTGGAATTATAATTATGACCAAATAGTGCTGGTGGCATTTACATTTTGCATAACACTAATTACAAGGCAATGCACATGACCAGGAGGGCAGGGGAGTGGTTTGCATCATAGATGATGCTAAGCAGACAAACCAACTAACCAGCCTGGATGTGAATTACAACTGACTCCATTCTCCAGATCATGAATTAGGAGTTTGGTGGTGTCCACCATTCAATAATGATATCTTGGAGGCTATGTGTGGGCTAGAAAATGGAGATTAAGTTTAAAGATGGTGTTTGCTCCTTGCATAGCCACAGGACCTGGCAGTTTCTTTTTAAAAAAAGTATGTATCTGGGAGGAAGTGAAAGAAAGGGGTGTAGTTTAGGGAATGGCTGAGGTAATGGGGGCAAGGAACTAGACCTGACCACTTGGGGAGGAAGGAAGATTTATTGTAAAGTTTTGTTTTCTTTTATTCTTCCAATGATATTTCTCCAAATACCTCAAATAAGGAAAATTATTCAGTACTCACATCTGAGTAGATCATTCATGGTACTGTATTTAGAAATTAAAATTCAGGGTTTACAAATCCCCAATAAATAGTACAGCTTCCAGACAAACAGAGAGAACATGGGGAGGGTATACTCCATTAAGCACATGGCAAGGAAAGGTTACAAATGAGCACAGCACAAACAATAGTAAATAGAGTCAGTGGTTGCATAAATTACAGATAGACCCTTTAAGTATGATGTGCCAAAATGTGAGTCTAAGAAAAGCTATGGTATACAGAGAGAGGTTTCATAAAACACAAAATGGAACAGGCAAAATGTCTCCTGCATTCTACCAACAAGCCAGCTTCCACTGATATGGCAAGTAGAACTGTCCTTAAAGATGAAGGCATCATACCAGGGTCCTTGGAAGTGGACAACCACATTGGGGATGATTAGGATTGCACAGACAGTCCATTATCCACTTTCCACATAATCTGACTATCGTACAAATTATCTATTTATTTGTTTATTATCCCCATAACACAGATAACAAATAGCCAACTATAATATCTCCCTGCATGTGAAATATCCTAACAACTGTTATGTTATAAGGCCCCCTGACTCAGTCTAAAAATCTGGTGAACTTACTGCAGCTAAGCCCTGCCCACCAGTAACAAAAGACCTTCCTGTTCCTTCTAATTACCACCAATTGGCCCTGGGGCAAATATGGCATTATGGACATCACATATTGTAGGGCTGGGCAAAACTTTTTGTTTGTCAGTGAAATTTGCTTAAACCCAAATTTTGCACTATTTTAATTTTATAACAATGCCATTTTAAATTGCATTCTTGTGAGAGGCAGATTGTGCAAAGATTACAGAAAAGTTGTATTTTCTCAGTAAGAGCAAACCCACAAAATATTTTTTTCTGGAATTTGCTGCACAAATGCCATTTTCATGAAACAATGCATTTCTACTTAAACAATTATTCAAAATGAAAACATGAAAGAGTAAATTTTGATCAAGCACTGAATACATAACCCAGTTCATTTAGGAAGTGGGCCATACACAGAAGCTTCACACTCTGGTGCTCTATTCCTCCACTATCAATGGGAAGCATATGTGCTTAGACGGTGTGGTGACAGGTCTACCAGGAACTGGGTTATACATCAAGATGCTGCCATCTGGCATATCCCAGTGATCTCAGCAGTCACCTTCTCGGACAAGCAGGTGGCCAGGACCTTGAGTATCCCCAGTCAGGCCTCCTTGTTTTGCTTTGCATGGATGCTTTCCCTGCACTATGGTGAGGATCTCCTCCGGGACCCACCTGTTAAAAAAAAATACACTCAAAACCATGTCTCAGATGACCGGTGGTGCTGAGGGCTGAGGTGCTGGATGCCTTACCTCATGCTACACTGGTGATCTGGGTTTGGGAATGAACTCTGGGTCAGAGCAGGACTCAACAAGCCAGAAAGGCAGCTCTCCTCTCTCGGGGTGGTCACTGCTCCTTGTAGTCCACCGCCACTGGGTGGAGGTCTGGTCGTTAGCATAGGCAGCGGGGTGACACAAAGGAAGCACTCCTTGAGATGTGATGTGCCATGCCTCCACATTCATGCGCACCCAGGTGGGGGCTGAGATCAGGGAGAAAATGACAAAATACTATTAAAATCTGCATGGAAATAAACTGTATCTCTTGGTTTGATCCTCCCGGAGAAACCATAACTATCCTGTGTTGTTCAGCTTCAAAATGCCACTTCCCTTAATTTTCCATGCATTTATTAACCACGAGGCATATTTCCCCAGGTAGTGTTTTTTTCGGTCATGCAGTCATAGACACCTGGTTTTATGTTATGTGGGTCTTTGCCTTAACTTATGCCTACAGTTCAAGGTGCTAACTTATCACATACAGTACAATTCACGTTACACTTTAATGCCAATGCATTGGTCTTTCATTAATTGGCAACTCACAATGTGTTGTTTTTCAGCACATAACCAGAAGAACAGCAGCTTTTATAAAGTGGTTTTACAACTCATCTGGAATGCAAGTGTTACAATAAAATGAAAAACTGTGGTGTAACATATTTAGTTTTAACATGGCTTTGTGCTGGATCCAGCAGCACTTATGCAACTCATAGAGAAATGCAAAAGCAACTCACTGGTGTGACAGTTTAATGTGATTTACAGTATACTGTACAGTGTGCATGTGTTGAATGTGACTGGCCACAAGATGATGTGGCAGTTACACAGATCTGTGTGAATCATGCAATGCTACTGCCTGGGCCAGGTGGTATGTCCTTTGTCTTGCCATCTCTTGTGCCATTAGTGCTGCAGATCATGTGCTACACTGCAACCCTGTGCTACCAGTATAGTCTAGAATCAATACATTTGTACTTCTCACTGGGCTTCCTACTACACCCTATTGCAAGGACAACAGGCACTGTGGCCCATGTGTATTGCAACAACCCCTGGCTATACATCTGTTGTACTGGCTGGTAGCCTGGTCTGGGTCCTTTGCCCATGGGGTGGGTGGAAATACATATCTCTCACAGCAACTGTTACAGTTATGTCATGGTCAAGTATACGATGGCCTAGGTATCACAAGACCGAGTATTGGATGAGAGGAGAGAGACTTAGCACTACAGCTGAGGAACGTATCTGGGAGTTATCATTAGCAACTCACTTAAGCAATTGAGTCAATGGACCTACAGCTAGGCTTACAGGATACTGGGATGTATTGGGAGGTGTTGATAGCAGAAAAAAGAGTATCCCCTTCTACAGATCCCTGGTGAGGCCTCACCTAGAGTACTGCACCCAGTTCTGGAGTCCTCACCTCAGAAAGAATAAGGATAGGTTGAAGACAGTGCAGTACAGAGTAACAAAATGATTCATGGCCAGCAGGGTAGATCCTATGAGGAGCGCTCAAGGCACTAAATATGTACTCACTGGAGACCAGAAGGAGGGGGAGATATGATAGAGACCTTCAAGTTCCTTAAAAGAATTAACAACGTGAACTTCAGGGAACTATTTAGCCTGAATATCAATTCCCAGTCACATTGACACAAATGGAAATTAACAGAAGGTAAGTTTAGGAGAGATGTGAGGAATTATTACTTACGGAAAGTGTATCTGAACCTTGGAACAATCTGTCAGCTGAGGTGATGGGTGCAAAACAGTCAGAGGATTCAAGCATGGCTGGAACATAATTAAGGAATAATGGTTGCTGGGGACAACAGAACCAAGGAGGAGAATAGAGGAGGATGGGGAGGGTTAGTACCCTGGAGGAACAGTAGGTTCCAGGGATTATAGGAACTTGGGACAGCCTGGATGGACCTCTGGTCTTTTTCTGCCATCATTGTCTGTTTCTATGTATCCATACAAAGCTCTATTTGTTGTACAGCTTCAATCATTCAGGCACTAGTTTAGATCCTAGCTGATAATGAGGCTGGGGCTAGGGTCATCCATAAGATACTGTAAGCCCCTTTGTGAGAGAACTAGAAAGCAGTACCCCAGCTAGAAGGGGCAATCAGAACTGGGGACAACACAGAAGAGGTACTGAGCAGGATTACTCACCCAAGAGTGAGTATCAATACTGACAGGGGGCAGGTATGGTTAGAAGCTTAAAGGAACAAGCAATGTAGGATTGGCCAATGGATTGATAAAGGATAGCAGGCAGGGTTCATGGATAGTGGTCTGTGGAAATGTCAGAAGCTTTGGCAATAATCAGCAAGCTTCAGGTGATGGAAACAAATGGCAACTCTGACATAGTGGCAGTGATGGAAACATAGATATCACCCAACATTTACTGGGACCTCACAGTCCCTAGCTATGTCTTATTCAGAAGGGCCAGGAAAAATGGAAGAGTTGCACTGGACATCAAGAAAGGGATCAGAATGATGGGCTAAGAAGAATGGGGGTGGGCATGGTAGAACCATGATGGGCATAGTACAGCAAATGAGGAAGAGTTTTCCACTTGGGAGTCATCTATGTGTATCCTAGTCAGACAGAAAGGTGGTCAGGATTCTTGACAATGAGGTTAGGAAGGCAGCAGCTGGAAGGAAGTCATCCTGTTAGGAGATTTCAAAATACCAGTAATTTACTGGAACATCCTAATGGCTGAAGAGCACCAGAAATCAAAATGGTAGACACCTTCCAGGACTGCTTTCTGACTCAAGCAAGTGGAGGAATAGACTAGGGATGTGACCATACTCAACCTAGTTGATTAATCGAGATAGTGCCAGGTGGTTAACAGTGGAGGAGCTTCTAGGGTACTAGTGACTACGACACAATGATGTTTGTCCTAGCTTTGAAACCACAGAGGCATATTTTGTGGAGGGCTAACTTTGGGAGGATGGATGGGAAGCTAAGGGAGTAGCTTGTGGAGTATCAACAACTGGTTAGAGCAGTAAGCAAGTGGAAGCTTATCAAAGAGGATTCTAGCTATAACAAAGCTGTCTGAGGACAAATGGCAAGGGAAAGAGGCATATCCAGAGATGGTGGAGTAACAATGAAGGAAACAATGCAGCGGGTCTCACCTGAAAATAGGCACTTGGCTGTCTAGTGTGCTTACCTGGTAAACAAAAGCAAATAAATAAAATAAATAAACCTTCAAAGTCTACAAGAGCAAAAGATAGAGGCAAGCAGGAGCACAATCTTGTCAAACAAAGAAGGCCAGAAGTGCAGTGAGAAAGGCAGAAGTGGAGCTTAAAGATTGCAGAAGGGTGAGACAGAACAACAATGCCTTATTTAAGTCTACGAGGAAAGGAGAAAGAAAAGGTGAAATTGAGAGGTTGAGAAACACCAAGGTATGGGTGGAGGAGGACACAGAAAATTAAAATTCTGAATACATTTTTGCTCAGTCTTCACAGTTCAGAAGAGGCCACTGCCAGAATGCAGCATCCAGGCAGGGTGGGAAAAATGGAAATGGGTAATATCACAGAAGAAAGGGTGTTTAAGGGGTAGAATTTATGCAGGTGGGTACTGTGAGTCCCTGGGACCAGACAGGTTTCACCAATGGGTGCCTCAGGGTGTAGGGTCAGGCTCTGACAGATCTCCTGGCAGACCTATTCAACAGTTTTAGGTAGGCATTGTATCTAGGGTCCGAAGGCTAGCAGATGACATCCCTTTGCACAAGAGGAGGGAAAACGGGACCCAGGGAATTAAAACAAGTTAGCCTGACTTTCATTGTCAGAAAGCGCTTTGAGACTATAATCAGTGAGCAGGTGTTTGATTTCTTGAGTCCCATGGACCCTAGGACAGCAAGCAGCATAGCTTTGTGAAGGAGAGCCCTGTCAAATGAACTTCACTGACTTCTTCAGTGCCATGACACAAACATTTGGCAGAGGTCAAGCACTGGATATCCTGTACTTGGACTCCAGCAAGGTCTTTTAATCTGTGCCACACAAAAGGCTGATAAAGAAAATGGGGCACTTAGGTGCTGGGGAGAAAGTTACTAGGTGGATGGGGAATTGGCTCAGTGGAAGAACCCAAGGGTGGTACTCTGATGTCAGAGAGATTATGACTGGGGTCCCACAGTGCTTGATCCTATGCTTTTTAATGCATTTTTGTGTCATTGGAGGATCTAAGGAACGATATGTCTGTTTGTGGATGATACAAAAATATGTGGCAGGGTGGATAGGGAGCTGGGTAGGAGGAAATGTAAAGAGACCTGGTGATATTGGAAAGGTGGCTCAGGATTTGGCAATTGAAATTCAATTCCAAAATGTTATGGTTATGCACTTGAGGAGGGAAATCAGAGGACTGAATATTGGATGGGGGAGGTATGACAGACCTCAAAAGAGAAAGGTCTAGTAGCTAAAATTAGTGACAGTCCTCGAGACCTCAGCCCGATAAACAAGGTGTATGGGAAAGCTAGCAGGATGCTGGGATGTATAGATTGGGTCTTTTCAAACAGATGGCAGAAGTTGATCCTACTCTCGTACTGGCCCTTTGTAAGGCCTACCTCAAATACTGTCCTCAGTTCTAGAACCCTCTCCAGAAAAGGACAAGGATCAACTGGAGTCGATACAAAGGAGGGTGACTAAAATGAATTCAGCCAGCAAGGGAGGAGGTATGAGGAAAGACTGGTCCACCTTGATATGTATTCGCTGGAGGCCAGGAAACTGAGGGGAGACATGACTTAAACTTTCAAGTACAATAAGGGCATAACCAAAGTGGACAGCCAGCAACAGCTGAAGTTCAGAGAGGGTCCTTCACAAAGGGCCACAGTGCTTTGCAAACATTCACTGCTTTCCAGGCTCATCCAGAGATTCATGGTATGTGGGTTGGAGACGCCAGTAATATAGTCTCTCTGTATGGAGATGACATGATTCTTAAGTTACTGTATCTAAGCCCCAGGAATCAATTCCTGCCACACTTATTTAGCTCACCCTTTGATGCTCCTCATGGTACAAAATCAATTGAGGCAAGATAATTATTCTTCCTCTCACTACTTTAGATACAGCAGTAGTGCTCTGCATTGTTTGCTGTTGTTTTAGGGGCCCCATGGGCTTTCATTACTTTAGGTCAACATTATTCTCCAATACAAAGAACTATTTAAGCCAGTCTCCTCCCTTATAAAATGGTGGAAGTAGATGTGAAGGAATGGATGGACCTTTCCTCCTTTTTGGACAATTTAAAGTGGTAAATGACTAAATGAATGTGGTTAAAAGTTTCTCTATTTAATCAAAACTCTCACATTCACATTTCTGAGGTCTTTTTATGTTGGCTCACTCTTGCACCAGCCAACATCTTGCAGTGATGGCAGATTTGGGCGCTGGTCTCTGTGGGCAATGCAGGCACGCATCAGTAGGTGCGTCCCTCATTCCCCAATAAGCCAGCATGCAGGCACTAACACCAGCATTACGTAAAGTGGTCACCATATCAAGAAAAGTGCCACTGCAATGACAGGCAAGCTCATCATACAGCGGCACATTAACCGCCTCCTGACATGCCCTTCCTGGTGAAGTATTCCATTAAGACATGGCGGCAGTGACTGCCGCCACCTTCAAAATACCAACTTCAGGGGTGCCCAATCCCCTGTCAGCATGCTCTGATCCAATTCATGTGCTGATGGGGAGCCCACTGCCCGTCGGCATAATGCCCCCTTCCCATTTCAATTGTGTACCAGGGGTGCACAATCCCCTTGGCATCATGCACCCCAAACAGTTTTCTTTGCCAATGGGGCCCCAATCCCCTAAGGCTTCAGTCCTCCCATTCCCAGTTCAGTCTGCTGATGGGAGAGTCCACTCCCCATCGGCATAATGTCCCCCCATTTGTGTGCAGAGGGTGCCCAATCCCCTCGGCTCTTGCCCCCAACTCAGTATGTGCCGATAGGGTGCCCAATCCCCATCAGCTACAGCCCCCAAACCACTCAGGTGGCATGCTGGGAGCCCAGCATGCCAAATGTCCTATTAAAAAAACCTTCCCACAAGGTTTTTCTTTTTAAAACCTAGTAAAACAAAACGGTCCCTCATTGAGTCTGGTGGCCCCTCCCCCAACCCGCACCTACCCTCTGCACACCTGTTTCCCACACCCCATCCTCACCCCATACTTACCTCTGGAGCATGGCACGATGATCTTTGGTGGACCGGGAACATGTCTGCACTCTTCAAAGCTGACCGCGAACTGAAGAAATGCCGGTAAGCTGTATAATGGCATAAAAGGGATTTTTCAACTTTGAATCCTATCTCGGGCATTTTGTGAATTTTTTCACCAAATTTCAACATGGGGTTATTGGGACTCCTCCTCATGAATTCAGACACTGTCATGGCGTTATTCAGTCCCGAAGGTGATTTTGCTGTCACTGCGTGGAATCACCTTTCAGGACCGATAATGAAACAACAGTGCCACCGTTCATGAGGTGGGCTCAAAAAGCCTATGTTGCAAATTGGTAAAAAATCCAATAAATAACTGTTTTGCAAGCATACATTGTGCAGTTTCCACGCACGCTTGTAACTTTGTGAATCTGTAATATTTTCCTCCAGATTTTCAACATTGGCATTTTTCCACACCTCCTTAGGAACAGTACAGTTGTTATTTTGCATAACCTGGCGAAATGTGTTTCGCATTCCAGTGCAGAAATAGCATGGTCGCTGTGGAAATCAGTTTTAAGGACAGATTAAGAAAATGACAGTGACACTGTTCATGAGCAGAGGTCCTAAAATGCCTATGGTTGAAAATTTGTGATGAAAGTCCATAAAATGATCGTGTTACAAGCATACATTGCGCAGTTTCCATGCACCCTTGTAACTTCACAAATTTGCAATATTTTCATGCCAGATATTCAACACTGATAGTTTTCACACCTCCTTATGAACAGTACAGCTGTCATTTTTCACATCCTGCCTGAGATGCTTTTTGCCCTGTGGTGCACAATGGCGTGGTCGCTGTGGAAAATCAACTTTTGGGACAGATTAACAAAATCACAATGCCACTGTTCATGAGGGAGGTCCCAAAATGCCTATGTTGAAAATGTGGTTAAGAAATCCCAAAATAGTTGGGTTACAGGCGTGCGTTGCACAGTTTCTATGCATGCTCATGACTTCAATTTTCATTTTTCACTCCAGATTTTCAACGTTGCCATTTTTTACACCTCCTCATGAACAATACAGTTGTCATTTTTCATCCTGCCCAAAATATGTTTTTGTATCTGTGGCACCAAATGGCGCAGTCACTGTGCAAAATACCTTTCAGCTAACAAACTGATAGTGCCGCTCTTCATGAGGTGGGGTCACAAAAAGCCCATGTTGAAATTTGGGTGAAAATACCCACTCCTATGATGTTAGGGTTTCCAACTGTAACACTCCACCCTGTAGAGACTGGCAGGCATCAGGGGTGTGACTGGGGATTATTGTCTATAATGCTTACACCGTTCACACCCCACTCTGCAGCCAGTGACAGCCATTGAGGTGTGCCTTGGAGTATTCGGCCCCAAAGGTTCACCCCATTCTCCTATCTGCATCCATCTCAGCATATTTCCTTATGGAATGGGGTAAGTATAAGGTTCAAAGACCCCAAAGCACACCACAACACTTGTCAGTATCTGCAGGAGTGCAGTAAGGTGAGAATGGCATGGCGTTATAGCTGGCGACCCAAAGGCACACCCCAGTGCCTGTCAGTCTCTGCAGGGTGGGGTGGGGTTGGCATCAGTTCAATACTTCACTGCCATTCCTATTATGCATCTCTTACTCCTGCACTACTAATGCCAATGCCAGCAAGATAACATTCGGCATTGACAAGTGCTTGTTTAAATAGCTCTGATCTCTAGTTAATTCCTGAATGAGCCAACAAGCCAGTACAAGTCCAACAGTGTCAGCACTCTTGGGGATGCCAGATTTTAAACTTTATTACTGGGCTGCCCAGTTAAGCATTCTCCAAACATAGTCCAACCCAACAGCTGCCTACCCATCACTGAATATCCCCAAAGCATTAACACAGAAACAAAGGTTATCTAATGTTTTATTTATAACATGTCAGTCTTAAAGACCAGTCTTGAAACATCTCAAAAGTTTGAAAGCATTTAAACAAGTTATGGTATAAAGTGCATTGCTATATTAACTATCCAGAAGTTATAGTCTTGTTACCCCATTATAGGATCTTATATTCTGCCACATGCTTTTAAAGAAGTCTCATTACTCCATTATAGTATCTTATATTCTCCCATGTGTTTTTAAAGACTATAGCATGTAGAAACAACAGGTTTTATCTTATGCATTGTTTTGAGAATGCATGTATCAACTCTTATTGTCTGTATTTTTGATATTTTTTAAAACTTGTCGTTTGTGAAAGCAGGCAGAACTATCATCTAAACACAAGTATAAAAATAAAAATGAAATGAAAATGAAAATGAAAAATGAAAACAGGATATACAGCTGGCAGGTCACTGGCCTGAAGAAAGCAAATTGTTAACTTTTCCAACTCCAAGCAAAATATAGGTTACCACCATCCCACTTATTTAGATACTGGCAAATGCAATCCAATCTTCTTACTACTCTGGCAACATTTGACATTTGTTGATCCTTTCCCATTTGATCTGTTCCTAGCCCATAATAATCTAGACAAAGGTACCATATCTAGGCTGTTTATCACACTGGTGCAGGATACAAAGCAAACCAATGATGCCAAGAGACTGAAATGGTCCATCTCATTAGGGACCTCCTTTTCAGAGGAGGACTGGGCCTCTCTCTTTACTTAGATGAGGCAATTGGACTCCC
This sequence comes from Neoceratodus forsteri, assembly GCA_016271365.2. Lineage (NCBI taxonomy): Eukaryota > Metazoa > Chordata > Ceratodontiformes > Ceratodontidae > Neoceratodus > Neoceratodus forsteri. The sequence goes on along the minus strand of CM057453.1, from coordinate 1,300,530,650 downwards.
TATTAGCAGCAATGTCAAGAGGATGCAAGGCAGGGCAACAGTATTTGTAAGGTGCTTAACAGATGTACTGCACCACACAGCAAGTCAGTAAAATGCAGGAAAAATACAAAAACTAGCAGCAAGATAAAACATCATCATAACTAATAAATAAATTAATCAGACCTGAATGATAAATTAAATGAAGATGTTTTTAGTAAATCTTTACATATGTCAACTTAGGGGCCCCATGCATATAAGCTGGTAAAACAGTTCCACATCATCAGAGTTCAAACACTTGGTCTCCAGATGATTTGAACCAAGAGCAAGTAGCATTGAGAAGGCCCACCTCAGATAAACAAAGGCGAGTATGGGTGTGTATTCAGTCAGGAGGTCTTTAAGGTAGCCAGGGTCCAAACTTGCATTCAAGCCACCATCCATGACTTCAAAAGTGGTTCTTGGTCTCATAATTCAGCCAAGTTTTGATAAGTCTGACCATCGATGACAGGCGACTCCCTCATAGGTCAGGTACCTACTTTTCAATTTTGACAAGCCAATATGCAATGCTTCTACATTCACAAGGCCTATTACACCCTTGTGAGACTGGTCAAGTCCCAGCCATGAATAGACAGCAGCTGCCCCAGATGACTCTTCCCACAGCAGACACCCACCACATGTTTTTGCTATGTTCAAAACTGTTATTAAGGAAATAGCAAGTTCAACTCTGGCTCATTCACTGAGATTTTATTTTCATTTCTTACATTTTCTTACATTCTGTAGGGCAATACCGGTATGTGGCCAATATCAGAAACAAACAGGATCCAGTGCAACCCCTTAATGCCGCTAAAAGAGACTGCAAATCATTTAAAGTTATTCTGTTTTCTTACTTTCTTTCTTCATTAAAAGGCATTCTTGTTCTCATAACAGTTGTCATAAGTCTAACACTGATGAAAAGATGACCCCTCATGAATCAGGTTCCTTCTCATTCAATTTTAACATGCCAATATGAGCTGTGATAACATTGCTTTCTCTATCGGTCTTCTTATGTGGGAACACCCTCTGGTTTCACTTTTTAAACAGAGTGCTGTCCTATAAGAGGCTCACAGGTGACCAGTGAGGAGCATGCTAAGTAGTAGATAGCCACAGCTCTCAGATCATTTAGTTAGTCAGAAATTATCAAGCAGAACCCTGGCTCATTCATTGAGATTTAATCATTTCTTGTACATATTTCTTACATTTTTTAGGGGTGCTACTGATGTGGCCAATATCAGAAACAAACTGGATTCACTGCACCCCTTCCCCAAATGCTGCCCCAAAAGCCCGCCAATCATTTTAAAGTTGTTTTATTTTCATACTCATTTTCTTCTTTTATGATTTTAAAAGAGGTTCTTGGTCTGATAAATTGGTCAAGTTGGGATAAACCTGACCTACCACGCAAGTTGATCCCATATGGTTTATTTATTTATTTGCTTTGGTAACGGGTAAGCACACTAGATAGCTAGTGCCTATTTTCAGAAGTGACCGGAGAATTACAAGGTATACATGAGAGAAATACATAGTCAACATTACAAACCTGGAACAGCATGCTGCAACAGTGGAATAAAACAACAAGGGCTTTTAAAGCAGTAAACGTAGCATAGGGATTAGCATACATGCAACAACAGTGGGTCATATAGCATAGATTTATATACAGGCCCAGGGGGCAACATGGGAGTATAGGACCTCCCCAGGCTGATTAGTAACAATACATAACATAGCCAATAGTATATCAGACATAAAGGTAGAGGCAGAAAGAGCCCTCTACCTTAGATAACTGTTAGATAACTATTAATTACTATGCTAGTATGGGAAGTGATACCACTGTTTTCTATCTGTCTTATGTGGAAACCACTCTTGGCTTCATTTTGTTTTTACAAATCTACTATTCAGCAGTAGAAAATAAGGTAAGTGGCATAGTGCAAACTAAACCTGTCCTGAGAGGTAATATAGTTTTGCTGGTTGGGCTAATACACTTGTACTCCATGGGTGACTATAGATTTGTCTACCTAGCCATAGTTATGGTAAAACAAACTATTCTTGCCAACTGGAACTCTTCACAACCTGTGTCCTGCAAGGAGTGGTTAGCAAACATAATTTGGGCAGCAACCCTTGAGAAACTGGTATTTACCTCTAGACAACACCACAGGGTCATGAGTCCCTGTACAACTCATGTGTCTTGTGTCTACCAGCCACTCAGGTGTAATGTGTTCTGTAGAGAGGATTACAATGCAGCTGGCCCCATGGATCATTTATATTGCAGTCTCATAGCTCTGGTCTCTTTGGCACCCCTATTCTTAGGGGGAATCACAATAATAGTGGTGCCTTGGAATAAAGGTACCATATTACCACATGTAGCCTACTGTATCACAAACCCAAACCTTTGTCCACCTCTTTATAGTTTTTGTTTAGCATTCATAAGGAATGTATGCTCCACCTTTAACCTCCTGCCTCAAGTGTTTATCTTATCTGTAATGTATTAAAGGATCTGTGCATTGCACATGAAATCTTTAATTTATGTACTTTATCATGGTTTTATACACCCTGTAGAAACTCTAATAAAATGTTATTTAAAACACAAAACAGACAGCCACAGTTACAAGCTGGTAGGGGGAACATTTAGGAGAGTTGTGAGGCAATACTACTTCATGGAGATGGTGGTGATAAGGGTGAGAGAAGTGGGCTAGAACCAACTTTCATTTAGCTTCAAGTTGGGACCCAAAATGAGGTTCAGTTTTACCAATTTGACTGAACCACTACAACTCACAATGTAACAACTGGCATGGGGTAAAGCAGACAATTAAATAGGACATAAAAAAGTTGGAGTTCAGCAATGAATATGAATTACTATAGCTTACTTGTGGCATGTGCTGTAAGCATGCATCTGCTGTGGATTACTACTTGTGGTGTTATAAAATAGTCTGCAAAACCCACTAAAACTGCCACAGTCCCATTTGAGCTACAATAATAGTTACTACTGATTGTTGACCTCAAGGCTGGTACACCCGGTAGTCTCCACTTTATCCTTGTATCAACTACTTTATTGAAACTTGCTCCCTTGGTTTCTTAAGTTATATATTAATACCCCATTGCCCTCAAAGAGAATCAAGTTACACATCACAAAGCAGTAAAAAAAATTTAAAGACATTGGTCAGGATTCACAAAGCAGATGTGCTAGGCAAAATGAGATGTGCTGCACAACCCAGAAATGCACCATGGAGCATTCACAGACAGCGTAGAAGTCTCAGTAATCTGAATGCACTGCACTGAACAGAATGCACTGGAGATGGAATGTAATGACATGCGGTGCAATTTGAGGGGTGTATAACTGCATATACAGTGCAGAGCCATTCACAGAGCAAAATGTATACGCAAGTATGGAGCATCCATGGCACAAGTAATGAAATGTGCCACGTGGAGAAAAGTATAAAAAAGTAGACTTAAGTGCAAGCCCCAGCAGACTGACTGCAGGATACCAGGAGCAAGCAGGAGGAGAGAGCAGCTAAACCAACAACGGATGGTGCACCATTCCTTTTTTTTTTTTTTGCCATTAACTTTTTATTGAAAAAATAAGATGAACAGAGGCGATACTCCACATATACAGTAAGTCACAAGGTGTATGATACAACATAGTTTCCGTAAATGTAAATATACGGGAATAAATGAGCACCCCTAATTAAACGCCTCCTCCCCCACCCCCCAACCTCCCACCCCTGGGACCTCTCGACACCCACCCCCTCCCCCGGACACAGAAAATTCAAGAGCAATAGCAGACAAAACATATATAAACAAAGGAGTTTGAGACATACCAATCATAAATAGGCACAGACTAATGGAGACCAGATTTTCTCAAACCTAGGGAGCTGATCGTTCAAAATTGCAATCTGTCTCTCTATCCTAAGCAGAGCTAACAATTCAGATAGCCATTCAGAGTAATGGATTCTATTGGTTTCCTTCCAGTGCCTAAGCAGGAGCCTTTTAACTGAGATGGAGATCAAGGAAATATGAAATTTTTCTATGTAACAAAGACCTCAGGCATATATCCTAATATGCAAATCTCTGGCTTAAACAGTTTGTCTAGGCCCAAAAGTGGATTCACCCTCTCCCTAATGTCTGACCACAGTGGGGCTATCTGGTGCAATGCCAAAATATATGCAGTAAATCCTCCTCTGACCCACACCTAAAACAGCAAAGAGTCCGCAACATTTTTAGATTGAACAACTTCTGGGGAATAATAGATATTGTGTAAAATCTTGAACTGAGTTAATTTAAGAGGGTCCTGCTTCAAATATCTATGACAATTAGACCATATCTGAGCCCAATCGAATTCTAGATTCGAAAAGCACCGCTCCATACTGATGGAGGAGTAAAACCATCTGGGAAAGCCCAGTTCAAAAAACTGCATATATTTTGGATATTGCATCTGAGGTGCCCACTAAAGGTCTAATAGTATCCCAAAAGTCTATCCTAGAAGGTTTAAGACCATTCAGTCCCAGGTTCTGGTATGAGGTGACGATCTGATACGCCTTAAAACACTCGCCACCGGTAGGCTCAACCTAGGGAAGAATCTGGGGTCGATAGAGCTTGCCATCTACATCGAATAGATCACCCAACCTAATCTCTTCTAAGCCTGGCAACCATCTACACCCAATCGGTTTCCTCCAATCAGCCAATAAGGGCTGCCTATAAGTGGTTGGAACAGATCTAACCTGTACTCATACTTCAGAAAATTACAAACTTGGTCATGAATCTTGAGGGAAAACCCAAATGGGGAGTTCCGTGAGATAGAAACTAGTCTGGGAGAGAAAACGCAAGGCCTCATGATTAAGACCCAGTCTCTTGATAATAGAAAGTTCAAGATCAAACCAGAGAGGGATATATTCAGTATACCCTTCAGAAACAGAAGAGCCCATCCATCTGCCATACTTGTTAATCTGTGCAGCCCAGTAATATAGTGCAAAATGGGAAGCCGTGAGGCCCTTGGGTTTTAGGCGCTAGCTTGTTGTAAGACATCCTAGCCTTCTTGGAGTTCCAGATGAAATTGGCTATTAGTTTATGAATTCTATTGAACCAGCCCATCGGGAGTTGGATATTTAACATAGTTAGTGGATAAAGAGCCTGGGAAAGACATTCATTTCAACTATGCTAATCCTACCCCAGGTGATAACGGAATTGAGCCCACCTTTTCATATCCAGATCAATTTTACTAATTAGAGGGTCTAAATTGAGGTATCGAAGGCGATCAGTATTTAAAGCTAAAGAGAGCCCCAAATAATTGAGAGATTTAGAATTCCAACCCAGACCCATCTCAACAACATCCTTTTAAAAAACCATTGGAAAGAGGAACACTACTGTCTTATCCGGGTTTAACTATAATTAGACACTTGACTAAATTCTTTAATGACATTTAACAAAACAGGGATAGAGGAGACGGATCTGATAAATAAATCAAGAGGTCATCAGCGAAGGTAACCTTGATGGTCTGGTCACTCACCTTAATCCCATGGATCGGTCATTAAGAACAATATATCTAATAAGAGGCTCTAAATAAAGGTTAAAGAGTAAGGAGATAAAGGACAACCTTGCCTTGTTCCAGCCTTTAACACAAAGGGATCAGATATAACACCATTACAGGTCACTCTTGCCGTGGGTTTGAATACAAGGCCTTAATCCAGCCGACAAATTGGGCGGAAACCTGCCCGTAGCATCACTTATTAAAGATATGGCCAATGAACTCTGTCAAGCGCATTCTCGGCATCCAGGAGACCAAGGCCTGGGGGTGTCGGCCTCCTCGGAGGCAGCAGCACGTGAGACAGCGTCCGAAAATGATCCGCTGAGGATCTGCCCTTCATAAACCCACTTGTTCCTGTCCTATCAGTTGAGGCAAAATTTTGCCAATGCGCTCAGCCAGAATTTTGCCAATATTTTAATATCGTAATTAAGTAAAGATATGGGGGATAACTACTGGGGTTTTCAAGCGGTTTATTAGGCTTAGGAATTAACACTATTAAGGCTTCAAAAGATACTTATCCACTTCTTCTCCCGATAAAATATACCAGAACAGACCGCCAGCAATGGGGTCAGTTGGGAGAAAAGGTTTTGTAAAAGTGGTGAAAACCCATCAGGGCGGGGTTTTATGCGGTGGTACAGCGCTGATCGCATCTTCTATCTCCTTATAAGTAATATCTGCCATCAGAACCTTACTATCAGCCCTCTCAAACTAGGAAGCGGTATTTTATCTAGAGTTGCTGGATGTCACACGGCTGTGGGGGACTTGCATACCTCCATACAATACCTCGTAGTAATCTCGAAAAACAAGGACAATGTCCTCTGGGGTGGTTTTAATCAATCCATCTTTACCCGATCTAACACCCTCAATGATTGAGATGTTTCCAGCTGTGCTAACCGCTTTGCCAATAACCTGCCGGTTTCTCCCTTGATCCGTGTACAATGCTTGGGTTTTGATGATGGCAAGTTCAGCCTGATCCCTAACATTTTAAGATATTCTTCCCTAACCTTAGTTAACTTTAACTCAGTTCCTCTTGCGGTTAGTGACCAATGAGGCCTGAAGTTCTTTGATCACTCTCAGTTTTCTACCAATAAAGCATTAGTCTCTTTTCTTAATAGTAGCCTGCTTGATAAGGAGGCCCTCATGAAAACCTTTAGAGTTGCCCAGAGAATATCTGGCCTAGTTTCATGGGTAGAATTTAATGCTAAGAATTCCTCAAGCTGAGAAGATAAGCACTGCACAACTTTGGGTAGGCGAGTAACTGGTTGTTAATTTTCCACCTATTACCCCTACCCAGAGCCGCTGGAAACGAGATTACAACCCCTACAGCCGAGTGGTCTGACATGGGGCAGGCACAATTTCTGCGGTAAAACCCCTTTAAGCAGGACTCTAGAAGGAATATGTAGTCTATTCTTGAGCCCGTCTTATGCACCGTGAGAAAAAGGAGAATTCCTTGACTTGCTGGATGTAGAACCCTCCATACATCGGATAGTCCCAAACGTATCAATAAGTCAGCTAGAGCTAAGGCAGCCAGGGAGAGGTACAAGCGTTGTCCTGAGGACTTATCAATGTGGGGTCCAGAACCATATTGAAGTCCCCACCTAAAATTATAGGTATATGGGCAAAAGGCAATAATTTATGCAGTAATTTGATAAAAAGTCTTGATTGTCCGAGTTCGCCCGTAGACCGACCCCAGTAGTACCTCTCTCCTATATAACTTCCGACAGTAAGTATAAACCTCCCATCCTTATCTGAAATAACCTTACTAGGTACAAACGGTACCGTCTTATGAACTAAAATTGAGACACCACTCTTTGTGGAACCCTGAGCAGAGAAAATTTGCCAAACTGCCTTTTCTTAAACATTTACTTTCCTCCATTAATAATGTGTTTCTTGTAAAAGGCTATCTTAACCTTAGCCATTTCCAAGTATTTTAATAGTTTATATTGCTTGACTCGATGTCTAGCTCCCTTGACATTCAGCGTGCAAAACTTTATGCAGGTATCAGTACCCATAACCTGCAGGCCAACTGGAGAGACCTAGTCTACCTTGCTTAATCCATATAACCCCAGTTCTCATGTCCATACCCAATACCCAGAAGTCAAGAGACCCCCGTTCTCATATAGAGACAAACCCACATGACTGTCCCTCCTACCCGCCCCATCCCACCCAATATGTCGTGGCCCATGACTACAGCGCACATAACCCCATCTCCTCCCGCCCTCCCCCACCAGTAAATCTACCATGTGTAAATAGCTTTATGAGCAGTATAACTATTTTAACCACCACCAGTCCGTTATATATAGGACATCAGAATAAAATTATAAATCAGAGATGGATTACAACATCAAGGTGGATATAAATATAGTGCGAGCCGTGACATAGTTTGAGACTCTAGTCCTATGCACCTTGTGAACCACCTATATCAAAAAAAACTTTCTCTAACTTTATAATGTGAGAGTCCGATTGGTCATATAACAGACCCAATGTCTTAATTGCCTAAAACTATAGGCTCTTCCTGTGGGCATCATGTTCTCACCCTGGATAAAAAAGACAACGAAATAAAGGAAAAAAAAAAAAAAAGGGGGTAAACCAGAATACTGCAAGATGTCCTGGTAATTGTAGAAGCTTCTTACTACAGGTATGTAGTCAAACAGAGATTCATAATCATAACACAGGTACAGCTGGTATCAGAGAAAAGCAAACTAGTCCCAGCAAGCCTTTTAAGATTCATGTGTCCTTCAGGAGGTTTGAAAGGCCGCTCGCGAACGAGACAGTCGCCGCTCCACATCATCGAAGAGCTCCAACCTTTCGACGCTCGGACCTGCAACCTGGCAGGATAGCCCATTTTGAATTGAATGCCTGCCGCCACAAGCTTGCTGACAGGGGTGATAAGCCTTCCTCTTTGACGGACCGACAGGGTAAGACCTGGGCAATCCTGATCTTAACTCCGCCCATGTGACTTCTTAATTCTTTAACCTTTAAAATAAACAGTTGACGCTCCTGGTAATATGGAAATGAAGATAAAGGAGCTGCATGTGCAGATACAGGTGGGGCTGGGCGTAGAGCGCGATGAGCCCTCTGGATCATGTAGGTAGGACCAAAGGAGAGGGGCCTGCAATCTTTTCTACCAGCCTCTGGACAAATTTGATGGGGTCAGAGCCTTCCTCCCTTCAGGCAATCCAATTATAACGGCGTTGTTTCGCCAACTTCTACCCTCCAAATCCTCGGCTTTGGACTCGAGCTTAGCCATGCGTTGCCTCATCTGTGCCAGCACTGGCTCAACTTTGGCATTGTGCCCTTCTAGCGAGTGGATCCTTGCTTCGCTGTCGGAGGTCCGCCTAGTTAAATCTTCCATTGCCACCGAGATCGCTTTAATCTCGCCCGCAAGATCTTGCATTTGCTGCTTGAATGGGCGAAATTCTTCCAGGAACTGGGTTAATGTAAGCGGATCTTCCTCCTTGGGGCTGATAACAGGAGCAGGGTGGTGAGGAACTCGAGGCCCTGGATTTTTCTGCGGCCTTCCTGGTGAAGCCGGCGGTGTGTGTTTGGGGGATTTTGCGCATCTCCTCGTCCATCGGGTAGCGATTATAGCAGAACTACTGTCCGGACGTCTAGGGCTGAGTCTCCCGATGATAAAGGCGGTGTAGGCGTAGTAGCAGTGTAAATAAGGTAGGGAGATCGGGCGTCTGGAGAGAGAGCACTAACTCATGCCCTGCATCACGTGACTCCATGGTGCACCATTCCTGATGGTGGGCATGATAATGGGGATGAGGAGACGGGCGAGCCAGCAATGTGGTGGCGGAAGACACCGAGGCAGCCAGACCCATGGTGGTATCATGCCAGTCTGATGTTTGAACAGTTGACGGACACCGAAATAGCCGATATTGGCTGAACAGGGCTATTCTGAGGCAGCTCTTTGAGCTGTTCCATGGCAATACAGGCATCCACTGGAAGAAGTCATGCCATAGCAGTGGAGACCAAGGTGGCAACAGCAGTAATGTCTACTCACCACAGGAACCTTCCAGAGGTCAGCCGGAGACACCACTGTCATCTTCCAGCTGTCCACATCCCGTCTCCTCACACATTTCCTCACTACTGCTCCCACATGCTTCAGAATTCATCCATTTCCCGAGCACACAGGCAGAGTGGACAGAAGCCATGCAGCAGTTCCACAAGGTGGCACACATGCCAGGCATCATAGAGCCATTGACTGCACCCATGTAGCAGTTCTGCACCACCTGGCAAGGATGCCGGGACATACGTCAATTGCAGGGCTACCACTCGTAAACTGCCAGGTGGTGTGCAGTGCCACAGGGCATATCAGCAAATGTCCGCACCACACCCTGGGAGCACACAATGCCTTCTATATGGCACCAGTCCACCCACTGCCACAGGTTCGAGACTGGGAACATACCAAGCCGGACATATCGTATGTGTGTGGATCACGAGAACTGCTCATGAACAGGACACCATGGTGCAGCGAGGATGGAGGGGTAGGTGTGCAAGTGGCACGATGCAAAATGCACAGAGGGAGTAGCACAGGCGGGACACTGGAGGGGGACAGTGCTGCAACCGTGCACACAGGGGGACAGAGCAGCAGAACAACAATGCATGGAGGTGGGTGCAGTGCAACAACAGGCACATGTGGCAGGGCAGAACACACCATACACAGCCATGCATGGGTGATCACCGACATCTGGGGGGTGAACAATGGGGTCAGAACATGTGCGGGCAACCATGGCCACCAGCATGGGCAGTCATGGGTAGACCTGTGCAGCATGGCTATGCTACAGCAGTTGGGAGGGATGTGAGCGCAGGCAGAAGCGGTCAACACATGGTCTGGGTGTACAACTGGCACTCACACCAGTGCGCCATGTAACATGGTGCAGGGGAGGGCATGATACACAGTTTAGCAGTGAGTAACAGCCTCTCTTGCTCCTCCCAGGTGATGCTGCTACCCTCTGATCTGGCTACTGACACCATTCTGACAACCTGGAACAGAGGCGGAGGAGTGTTACAACAAGACACACATCGCTATACACGCCATCATCGAGCATGTTTTCGGCATGCTGAAGATGCGCTCACAGTGTCTGGATAGGTTGGGTGGTGCCCTACAGTATAGCCAGAGAAGCCTGTGGCATATTCCTGGCCTGTTGTATACTACACAAATGGCCATCGACCATGGAATAGCTGTCCAGGCTGAGGGAGGGCGACAATTCTGGGAGGAGTATGGGAGGGGACGAGGATGCAGCGGGTTAGGGGCATCGGGCTGGACCACCACTGCCATGCTGGGACCCACAGCCGGCTGCCAGAGTCCGCAGCACAGGGACACCATCATGGAGGAGCACTGGTGACCACAGGTGAGTATCACAGGTGGGTACTACACAGATGACCTCCACACTACACACACATATCCACACAGATAGACACACGCACAGGCCACGCAACAGCTGCAGTGCCACAGTGTAGCACATCCATGATGGTGACCATGCTGCACACACACACACACACACACACACACACACACACAGCAGGATCCACATGTCCATGGGCCACAGTGTATGTGGTGATGTGGCGAGGATGGTATGGATCAGCGCGCAGGACTGTGCAACACCCTGACCAACACCCACTGGGATGGCAGCACTGGTGTGCAGAGATCCACAATGCCACAGGTGCCCCCAAGACATGCCCAGCCCATCACATGACTGTACAACATGGGACACAGATGGGGTACACAGATCCATGATCAATGCACACAGGCACATGGCTTGACAGTCACATACAGTGGGACTGTCACAACGCACATGGCACACACACACGTGGACAGGCCGCGCGTCCAGGGCATGTGATAGGCTGCTGCCCATCTTTAACCCCTCCAGGAACACCCTGTACAGCCGCAAGGCCCATGCAGGTCACAAGCAGCTCCTCTGTGTGTGAGGCACACCCCTGTCTGCGGACCACCCTTGTCCTACTCAGGGAGGCCTCTATGTGCCACCTTCTCCTTGGCTCTCATCCCGTCATCATTCAGATGTTTTCTGCACTCCTGTGGTGTCCTGTTGTATTTCCCAATAGAGTTGACATGCCATGCCACTGCCTTCCAGCCCTCGTCCCACAGCTGATGGCTGCCACCCCTACCAGACAGGATGTCCTTTCGCAGCAGGTATGCCTCAGTCAGTGCCCTATCCTCATTGCCAGTGAAGTTTGGAAGTCTGCATCCAGCAGCAGACTTGTCCAGTAATGTTGGCTTCTGTGGGTGAGAATCGCAGCCATTAGCCTGCACAAGCAGCTCTATATATGTGCAGGCATGGCGTCTGGCTGCAACAGGGTCATGGCACCCCATCTGTCGACACACCCCCGCCTACTATATCCAGAACAGGAGCTGGGACTGTCACGACAGCTGTGCATTGGCCATCCAGCCCTGTTGCAGTGGCACATGTAGATGCACTGTCCTGCACATGATGTAGGTGTTGCATGTCATGTAACACCAGATGGTGGTCAGGATTGCAACCCAACTGTCAGATGTCTATGGTGCCATGGTACACCACCCACCAGCAAACTCCTTCCCCAAGCCAGGCCTCGTATGGCCAGTGGGACACTGTCTGGCACTCACCTGGATGTGTCTGTTGTCTGTAAACAGGCATGGGCAATAACTGTATGTCCAAGGCCTCACACTGTCCTCTGGTGCTGCTACACTGCCTTTGGAAGAATGTAAACAAACCTACCTTCAAGGCTGCAATTCCTCTGTCACTTGAGCTCTGTGGAGGCACATTCAGGAGCATTTATGTCTCAGGGTATGCAATGAGGTATGGAGCATCTTTAATGAGATGCTAAACAGGTGAGATGCCCTGAATTTGGCAATGAGCTGATTTGGGAGCAATGTATATGAATTGCATAATTGCTCTCAGCTCATCCCAATCAGCATGACGCATCTGCTGCATTGGGAGCATCTCCACACAGCACATATCCACACATGCACTTGAGACATGGGACAAGTCCTGAATACAGTGCAACTGTCATGGTGCATTTACGTGCATGCCGATTGGACTGACAGACAAAGCGCTAACAGTCCAGTTTCACGGACCGAGCGATTGCCTCTGGCTGCATAAATGTCCACATGCGTGATGACCGCTGTGCCACCTGTCACATTGTGTGCTTTGATCGTGCAATGTGGTGGTATTGTGTACCTCTGGCTTATGGCTCAACACTGGTACTGTATGCAGTACTGCTTGCCAGTCACAAGATGGGTGTCCCTGCGTGTAATGCGCATATGCGATCCGGCCATGACCCATGACCCTGCATTCCCACCCTGCAGTTTGCTGTGCGCCAAGTGCGATAGCACGCTATTGGCAGTACTAACATCAGCATGCCAGCGCAAGTGTAGCACGCTATTGGCAGTACTGCACATCTGCATGCTGTGCGTGGTGCATTGCACAACAGCCATATGTGCATGTGGTGCAACTGTGCCAGTGAAGGGTAGCAGCATTGTCTGTGCACACCTGCTCTGCTGACACTGTGTGTGATCATGCCATGTGCCCAGAGGATGGGCCCAACGGCCATGAACTGGAATGAGGTGGGCTCCTCAACCTTGTGGCCCTGGTGCTGCAGGTTGAGAGGAAGGTATTGGGGTCAGATGACCTCAATGAGTCACAATCCACTGTGTGGGCCTGGCTAGCCACGCAACTGGTGCACACGGACAGGGTCTCCCACATTGGGGATCAATGCAGGACCCAGTACAGTGATCTGCAACACTGGGACCAGGACAGGCTGGCAAGTCTACAGAACCATGCTGCAGGGGTGCAGTACCACGTAGGTATGTCACAGTACTACACATGCACAGGGATAGCATGGGATTGGGCGGCCTCACTGCACACACTACACACACAGGGTCATCTACACACACGTGGCACAGCAGCCCATGCACAGTGTGGCCATTGCCCACACAGCACAAGGGGTGGGCTTGTGTGCCATGGTGCTTGGGTGGGGCATGGCCACTGTGACGTGCATGGGGTGACACAGCCATTGGCATTGCATGCATACATTTGCACACATGGTTGGCACGAGAAGGGGTGCTGTGCACAGCTGCACACAGCTGGGGTCTCATCACTGGGGCACTGTGTGTTGATGCCTTCACTGCATGCTGGCACCGTGTTGTGGCTGGGGTGGGCATGTCACACCTCACATCTCCGCATAGTATTCTCTGCATTTATTTCCCCTGAAGGGCCAGTGGGCAGGTGGTGGGCCATGGCAGCAGTGGAGGCCAGGCTTATTAGGGCCACTGGTGGTGCCGTGGATGAGGACATGCTGGTGCATGTGAGTGTTTGTGTTTTGCATCTGCTGTGTGTTTAGTGGGGGTAGTGTGCTCTGCTGGCTGTTACTTGTACATTTTGCATGTATATGTGTTGCCGGGTCACACACACACATGGGGTGTGGGATTGTGGTGTGTGCTTGGGGCCACAGTGCTCCTGGTCCCTGCTTGTAGTCTCACCAAGTGTGCATGTCATGTGCACAGTGGGCACCTGTGGTGCTCCAGTGGTATCCAGACAGGGCCTGCATGCTTGTGCAGCCTGCTGGCATGAGCACATGTCACATGGGGCATGGTGTTATGGTCCTCTGCACACACTCCTGTACACATGTGGGACATGTGCCCCTGGGTTACTTCATACGGTCACGGTGTGGCACTGTGTGCCTGCCTGGTGTGGTGTGGGTGTGCCTGGCAGGCTCTTGCCCATATCTGTAGTAGATGCCTCCAGCACACCCATGGGGGATTGGGGTGGGAGTGTGGAACATGGCATTTAGTCTCTGTTGTCTGTGTCCTCCACTGGAGGTCCAAGGGTGTGCAGCCATGTATCCCCGGTCATTGGAGGCATCAGGGACTGCTACAATGGTTGGGGCTCTGAGTCCAGAGGTCTGTGCAGATGACATTGCAGCCACTGTACCTGTGTCAGGGACGACTGCTGTGGGCAGTGACAAGGCTGATCTGGTTGCTGAGCACCAGAGGACGTAGGCATGGGCGCTGTGCTGTGGCACGTCTGTGCCTTAGGGACATGGACATTTCTGTTTGGCCCTAATCGGTGTTGTCCACCATCCCTTCCACTTGCAGGTTTTCTATAGCTGTACCCTCTACTGCACACACACCCACATTCACCCCCTGCATACCTGTTTTGTACATGTACAATCCCCACCCTCCCTTCCCTGTTCCTACTGGCTGTTATTGTAGATAGTTGTTTGTGGACATTGTTATTAGTAAACAGATTTATTCTGAACCGTTGTCTGTGGTCATTCATTGTATATTGTGCTTGTGTTATATTGTTGTCTGCTGCTGACTGCTGTTCCTTGCTGCCTTACACATGTCTGCACATTTGTTACAACAGTCAGCTGCATCCGCCCCCTGCCATGCAAGACCCACTGTGTACCCACCTTGTTGTTTGTGGCATGTGGGTGGGCATTGTGTAATGCTGCCTTCATCTGTGCCCCTGTTCTGTGTGTGGTGCATGTGGCCTGCATCCATTGCACTGCTGCACTGTTGTTCTGCAGCTCTGCATGTGGTTCACATTGATTGTGAGCTTTGTATATCTGTGTGGTGCACTGCACTCACCTGTGTGCCAGTCAGCTTATCCACTGGTGTGCCCCTGTGTGGCATCACCTCCCTCCACTCCCTGGAATCCTGTGCAGGTGGCCATGTCATGTAGACACCTCCATGCTGCATGGTGTCCCCTGCAGCTGTAACACACCTTGACAGGCACCACTGTGCCTATCATATGTGCCACCTGGGCCCTGTGTGGGTTGTGTCAGGTGCCTCTGGGTGTTGCTCTGTGTGCCCTGTCTGTTCACATCATCTGCTGTGGTTGCTGTCAGGCCCTTTGCCACTCTGGCTGGTCCCTGCAGATGTATTACCCTGCAATCCTTTGTGCCACTGCAGGTTCCCCTGTTGCTCCTTTTGTCCCCTGCTGACTTGCTCCATATTCACTGTTCTGCGCCTGGGTGCTTTAGCGCATCCCTGTTGCACTGGAGCATCTCCAGTTGTGCCATTCAACATCCATGTGATTCACAGTGGGTATGTGCACGGGTCATCTTGGGCACATCCTTTGTGAATCGGACTGTCTTGGGTCAGCACATTCAGGTTGTGCCAGCGATCTCATTTGCACCCAGTGCATCTGCTTTGTGAATCCTGCCCATTAAGTGTAGGGGATTACATTACCCTTCACAATATTGACCATCAATGGATGTATTTTTCTTTGATTTACTTATTTGTATGCATTTTATCCATTCTATCACTTATAGACTATGGTCTCCCTGTCTGTGCAGCTTCCTGTGACGCTGTGCTAAACAGAGTAAAGTAGATCAGTAAGAAGGCCACTTTGTATGTGGTGCAGATAAGTACTCTCATAGTTGTACCCTTTGTGTACTCACTAACTGGCTACCTTTACCCTACAAAATAAAGCTCCAGGTCTGTTTGTTGTCAAGAAGGCAATCCTGTGCCTAACACCCTGGCTTTAATAAATTGCTGCCATACTGTCTCCAACCAAACACAACGTCAGCAACATGGTCAGTAATACCCTTAAGCCTCCTTTCCAGTGTACTCAGCTGAGCAAGTGGTCCTTGCTGTCAGTGCTGTTAACTAGATAAATGAGCCACCTGATACTCTGCTGACTCTCCCAAAATTAATCAGTTTAAGAGATGTTTGCAGTCTGCCTTTGCAGTCCAGTGCAGCTGCAACCTTAAAACTGTTTTATTTGGTTTCTCTGGTAATGTCTTGTGACTTTCTGTACAATTGTACATTTATCCATGTGGATTTTTTTCAAAAGTGTGTAATTTGTCTGTCTTACAGTAAATGCTTTGAGCCTGACTTGACTGCATTTCCTGTGGGACCTTACAGTACTTGTAATGCTTTTTTGCCCTTAATGTTTTTGTGACTATCTATTTGATGCGGAACCTTTGTAAATGAATGCCTGTGCTCAAAGCTGATCTCTGAAGTTTTCAGTAAATAAGTAAATAGCAAAATAAAATTATATTTAACTGCTGTGATGACTCATATAAAGTAGTGGGGTATCATCACCTGCTCCTTCACCAGCATCATCATTGCTGTAATTCATGATCCTTACGCGGCTACCACCACCACTAGCCTTGCTTTGTGTTAGGGTTGCTGTAGAAAATCATAAATAATGGTGTGCAGCGTCAAGCAGACTCACCTTTGAAAGGACCATGTTATGTTACTGACTCAATTTCATAATCAGCACCCCAAACCTTTTCAGAAGTTGCACCATATGCTTGCAGACTGCCTCATACATGGAGAGAAGAAAATGCTGAGAAAATGTGATTCAAGAAAATATGAGCTGAGAAAACATGATTTGTAAAACATGACTGGTCTTGACTTTGCCTTTCCCACATCATTTTACATGAAGTGGCAATATTAGATTCAAGAATATTGATATGAGAAAATGTTATTCAGAAGAAACATGATTTGAGAAAACATGACTTGTGTTTGCCTTTCTAGTGCCATTTTATATGATGTGACTGGTCTTGACTTTGCCTTTTTCATCTCATTTTACGTAAAGTGACTATATTAGATTTGAGGAAATCTGATTTGAGAAAAGTGACTGGTCTTGACTTTGCCTTTCTCATTTCAGTTTACATAATGTGGCTATAGTTCAAGAAATGTGATTCAAGAAAGTGTGGTCTAAGAAAAAGTGACTGGTCTTGCCTTTATCACCTCATTATACATGATGTGTATACATGAAATCAGAGAAAATGTGATTTTAGAAAACATGATCTGAGAAAATGTGATTTTAGAAAATATGATTTTGAAAGTATGTTATAAGAAAGTGACTGGCCTTTTGCCTTTCTTACCTCATATGTATGAAGAAGAAACAGAGGTCAATGAGCTGGAGAGGCCTGTTAACATGGAGGTCCTTGAGGGAGGAGAAAGGTGACATTGGTGTGTTTCTTGACTGCACAGGGTGGTTTCTCACCAAATGAGCTGAATGACTGGCTGAGAAAGTTACTTGCAGTGGAGGGAACCAGTGTACATCAGGAGACTAACGAACCATGGTTTCTGGCCATAATGTCATGTACCCAGACATAGCACTTCTCTCAGCAGTATCCCTGCTACATAGCTGGGATTACTACCCCAGTGCTTAGACCTTGTACACACTGGGGTTCTTTTGGATGATTTAGGTGCCTTAAAACAATTTAAATCCAGCTAGCACTGTTTGCATCTAGACTGTAAGCCCTTAAAACATTTTAAGAAAAGCATTTTTAAACCTTGCTTGGTACCTAGTCTTAAAACCATTTTTAGAAATGTTTTAGAGTTCACATGGTTTCACTAACGTCTGGACAAGAGGTAAAATGACTTAAGTTGTAGCACTTTAACTAAAAGAGTTCTAGCTGCAGTGTGTACAGACAAGCACATTTTTGTGTTGGAATAAATATGAACTCATTAGTGGGAGAAAAAGTTTAACACCTGCAGTGCGACACACTAAACCGCCTATCAAGAAGGTTACTGCATAGTGTGGACACACTAAAATGGTTAAACTAAACTGGTTTTGACAACAGTTTTCAAAACATTCTGTAGTGTTGAAGAGCCTCACAGAACTGGCACTTGGTGGAACTGGCATGGTGGAACAGTTTCCTGCTCCTTTCCCCACTGCTGCATTCCTTTCTCCTCCATTTCTTTTCCTTGTGGATTCTATTCAGCATGGTGCTAGACACCACACACATACCCTTTATCCATGCATTGACCACCCTTCTCCTCACCATTATTGAGAAACATTGTGTCTCACTATAGCAGCCTATGTCACTTAATTTTCATTCACAGGCAACAAATAAAAAGATTGATTTTCTTTGCCCTGCACCACAAACAGTTAAATTATTTTTAATTGTATTATTGTGCATGTTTTTTCCTGTGATTAAATTATTTGTCCAATAATTCCTTCAAACTTCCCTTGCACCTTTCCCTAACCTTTCCCAGTCTTCTAAATTATTTTGTTACACAGACCATAAGAGCTGCTGGATCTAATGAAGATCATTGCTATCATATGAGTTCTTGTTTCTGAATTCAAAAGTTTGTCATTTTTTCAGAATAAATAACAACACATAAGCCAAGTATGGAAATAACAAATAAATGGAATAATCTGGCCAGGGTCTGGTGTCAGATCACCTTGGAAATATAGTCTAACAGTGTTAGCTTGCAAATCTATAGTAGGGTTTGGAAAACGTATGTAGAGAAAAAATTAACACACTGGTACTGAACTTATTTCTATGATTATACAGTGTACCAACAAGTTAGGAGACAAACATGAGAGTTGTGATCAGTCAGGCATTCTGATTCCTCAAGATGTTATCAGTGTGACCACAGCAAAGATGAGCTGTGCCACGTGATGGTGCGGGGGTAGACCAGCATCTATGGATTATCCAGTGGTGGTAACTCAAGTTTGCTTAGGTATTCAGACATGCAATAGCCCTCCAGAATCTTACAATAGGCTGAAGAAGGCAGGCACTCCATTTTGCTTTGTAAGCCGCCATGTTGTTGGCTGTCAGTGTGCACTCCCACAAAATTGGCAGCCTTGCCTAGCTCTGTGAGCAATTCTGCAGGATTAAGGGCCTACTTCTCTCTCCAATGCCTCAGTAATATTCAGGTTACCACCACCAGTGCCTCTAAGATCCAGCTGGTAACAGTCGGGAGCTTGGGGGCTAGCCTCAGCTGAGGGTAATAGCCTCAGATCACAGTGGGCACAGAAAGTGCAATCTTGTACCTAAGAAAACACTGCAGACTTCTTTAACTTTTACTAAAAGGGGGAACCTTCAGGCAAGTCCACAAAATGTATGTGATTGTGCCTGCTTTGCACCTCCAGCATTGATCCGTGGGCATCACTACTCACTTGTGTAATCATTGTGATGTTCTATGCCACTGGTTGAGGATTTTAAATTGAGTGAAGTGGTTGCGAGTGTCTCTGGCAGCTGAGTGGAGGTCGGTTCAGCATCTATCCCACATTCATTGTCTGATCTCATAGTTTAGCTCCTGTGATCATCTAGCTTGGAGTGTCTTCATGGGGCCATCCTGAAGACTTACCAAATATTTTCATATGAATTCCTTTCAGGGAAGATTTGTTTGACTGGAAAATGTGGGATTCAATAGAAGTGTTGCCCTGCAATCTTAGTGAGTAGCCTAAGACACTACCTACAGCATGCTATAACTGCAGATTCTGCAAATGCTGTTGCTAAGTTATCCTGTATGCCTCTCATTGTTGAGCAAAAGATTGGTGATAGCCTGTCTCTGGGTCCATTAGGTGCCCCAGGTCATATATACCATTTGTGTCTCAGAGTTTCCACAGAACAGGCTCACCACCTATTGTGAGAAGCTTGTTCTTCCATACAGGGAAGTCAGCCAAAAAGGAAGGACTCCAGTCAGAGCAATTGCCCACTTTTTTCCAGAGTATTGTAGTGGCCATTATGGTTGGTTGGTCCCTTATGTGCTTAGGGAAGTCACCAAATTGAATGACATGGTCCAGGTCAGTGCAAAGAAGTGCTGCCTCATAATCTGCCCAGTTTGGTTTAAGAGGGCTTTCATTCCATGGGGAGATCTGAGCCAGTTGCACCAGCAGATGAGCTTCATGGTTCTGTGCAAAATCTGGTAGGTATAGACCTCCTTTACAATAGCCTTAAGTAAGGGCAGTGAGGCCAGAATGAACAGAAGTGGTGACAAAGGGCACCTTCCAGGGTGCCTCTGCCCAGGGGAAGGCTGTTGACTGTGTGGAGTTTGTGATGATTTTAGCATGCACTCCATGGTATAGTGTCTGCACCCAGCTGAAAAAAACCTCTCATATGATAAAGGATCCCAGCATGTGGAAGAGGAACCCCACCCACCCTGTCGAAGGCTTTTGGCATCCAAGGACACAAGTACCATGGGTGGGTGGATGCGGGTGTGCCACTTTACAGATAATGCTATGCAGTCTTTTGTATTGTCTGTGCCCTTCCTTTGGAGGATGAAGCCACCTGGTCCCAATTGATCAGTTGTGGAAGGGTCTCCTGTAAGCAAAGTGCCCTCATGTTTGCAAAGACTTTACAATCTGCACAGATGAGCAATATTGGACACTAACTACTGCAGAACATCAGGTCCTTGCCGGTTCTGGGATGATGGAGATAGTGGCTGTCCTCATGGAGGCAGACAATTGGCTGGTTTGGTAGGCCTCTTCCATGACTGCTTTCAGTGGATCTAGTAACTTGTCACTGAAATACTGCAGAAATTCCACGGGAGGCAACCTGCTCCAGATGCTTTGCCTGCTAGCACCTTTTGTACTGCAGCACCTAACTCCTGAGTCATGAAGGGTCTGTCCAGGGCTTCCTGAGCTGCTCCAGAAGTTTTGGAAGTTTTAGAGGATCTGTGAAGTCTGCCATGTCTTGCTGGGATGGAGATTTCTCCTGGGTGTAAAAGGTTCTGTAGAAATTCATGAATGGCTATTTTATGTCTTGCAGATCTGTCAGGCTTCAACCTATGTGGCTCTTGATACCCAGGATCCTGGACCTCTCCTGGTGCTTTTAAGTTGATAGGCCAAGCAGTTTGCCAGCCTTTTCTTGAGACTCCCAGAAGAACTGGAGGAGGCGGAATAGGGCATGTTCCACCTACTGATGCAGATATTTGTTTATTTTGTATCTGTGCCTGTGATGTCAGCCAGAAGTGTTGGGGTGCCTTTCTAAATATCCCCATATTGCTTTCTGTGAACTGGCGTGAGATAGGAAGGCACTCAGACAAGATTAGCATAACCAAAATGCACATTTATTTTAAGAAGCGGACTTGTGAGCGACAAAACAAGAAATAACAGTTCCAAAAAATCAAGTCCAGAGCTAGAACTCACTAACTCAGGTCAGGGTGTTGTTAGATCCACACCTTTCTCCACTCTGCCTAACTTCCCAGGCAGTCGCTTTATATAGTGCTTTCAAATCATGTGACACAATAACTCCACCTTTAATATTACCATTTTGAATAAATAACTTAAAGAAAGCATTAATCTGTTTTATTCACACAAAATACTATGTTTAAAGTATACCCACATCTTAACGATTGTTTCTAAAGTTATTTTGATCCTTTATGAAATTTTAAATTCTCCAGGAGGGTTTAGAAGGTCCGCCCCTCCTATTAGCAGCATAAATGTGAGGAAACTGAGGCCGGCCGGCTCACAAGAAATGCTGCAATAGGAGAAGGAGGACCCTCAAAACTGCAGAGTTCTGCGTACCAGACTAAAATTATCTCCGTATTAGGAGGGCTCAAAATCTTGTTCATTTGTTCGTTTCCAAGAGTAGAGGAGGTAAGCCAACCTCTCTAAACAGTTTTACACTGTGCAATCTGAGACGTCCTATTTTACGATTAAATATTCCACTGTGATAGTGTGAACGTTCGGCGGCAATTAATTACCGTAGCTCATATTCGCACTAACGCATAAGGCTCAGCAACTAACTTAATATAGAAACAAAAACCATTTCTTTACAGCTCTTAAAAACATTGCCAGGGCCAAGACTAGCATCCCATGTCTCCCAGCATTAATGCAGGGTTTGGACAATACAAGCAAGCCCTTTCCGATGGCTGACATTTCAATCCGAAAGCAAACAGCTCAGAACGGACATTTCTTTTCGGGAGACTATCATAGGAAGGGTTTTGTTCTTTACCTCCCCAACTACCGGGTTATTACTATGAATACCCTGCTGAGAAAACTAAATTTAAGTACTCCTTTTTTCATGAGGGTCACAATTAGCTTAAAAAGGAAAACAGCATTTCGCTACTTTACTGCGATAGTGCGAGCGCTCGAAAGCAGTAACCTTTACTACAGCTCCGCACTATCGCTGAGTCTATAATCCATTTAACTGATTTACAGCTTGAGAATGCTGCAACGAGGCAAATGACAGGAAAATGACCCTGTACTAGGATTTTTATTTCTTTTCCAAGTACCATAAAGCCTAATGCTAGTACGAAATATTGACATTATTTAAACCTCTGAAAATACATAGTATCACGTAACAACGCAAAACCAGCGTTTCTAACAATCTTGAGGAAGAAATTACATAATAAGGGCTGGATTCTATTTTAGGGAGCATAAGCATATCTAGCCCAAGGATCTTCAAAGGAGATAACACTAACTTTTTATAGGATTTATCAAAGGGGTCCGGAGTGTACAAAGTGGGGGACAAATGACAAGACAAAAAAAAAAAAAAGCTTTTTACAAAATGGGTGGCCAGCCCAACAAACAAGAAAGATACATATAGACAAGACAAGAACAGTTTGTATAGTCCGGATTCCTTTAACAAATGATACTTGAAGCGCATAACAGATGTATAAGCAACAAAAAAAAACAAGGGGTTACTTCACATTCCTCCCCACTCCAAAACCAAACATACCATGTTTGGTTAACAATGAGAGTACAATATACCTGTCATCAGATCTCCTTATTCAAAGAGATGGAGCCATAGCCCACCCTCACCAGGGCTCCACCGGGTCCCTAAAAAATTAAAAGGTACAATTATTGAAGTGAACCTAGTTCACTTAGTGTTCATTATCTTTCTTTACCCTGAGGTCTGTTGACAGGTAGAAGTATTTCCATGCCATACCTGGATAAGAAATCGCATTATTATGTGCGAACCTTTCCTATATTTTATAATGAATCTATAAGGCTGCATTGCGAGGTACCATCGCATTATGCGAGGATTTTTGTCCTTCATTACATGAAGCCAACATAAAGGGTTGTGATCTATCCATAGTTCAAACTCTCTACCCCACAAATAAAAGCGTAAAGCTTCTATTGACCACTTTATGGCTAGACATTCCTTCTCAATAACGAATAGTGTTTTTCCCTTTCATGTAATTTCCGACTTATAAATATTATAGGATGCTCTTACGTCCTGTACCATTTGTGTAAGTACAGCCCTATACCACAGTTAGAGGCATCTGTTTGCAATATGAATGGACGATAAAAATCAGGAGAATGTAAGATAGGTGAGGAACATATTCTAGCCTTCAGATTACAAAATGCCTCCTCACACTCAGGTGTCCATTTTACTTTGTCTGTTTTTTTTTTTTTTTAGGTTGGTTAAAGGTCCGACTAGTGTAGAACAGTCAGGTATAAATCATCTATAATACCCGATAAGACCTAGAAATGACCTAACATCTTTCTTTGTTATTAGGGGGACTATTGGCACGGCTTCAACTTTAGTAATTTCGGTTTTACTTTCCCATTACCAATTTGGAACCCTAGGTATTTTGTTTCCTGCATTGCCAAAGAACATTTGGAAGGATTTATTGTCAACCCAGCTTCCGATAGGGCTGATAATACAGCCCTTAGGTGCTGTGTATGTTCTTCCCATGAGGGACTGAATATCACTACATCGTCTAGGTAAGCTGCGCTATACATTGTATGTGGTTGTAGGATGTTGTCCATCACTCGTTGAAATGTAGCTGGGGCACCGTGTAAACCAAAAGGCATCACTGTAAACTGGTATAGGCCAACAGGTGTACTAAATGTGGTCTTTTCTTTATCTTTTGGATCTAGAGGATTTGCCAATACCCTTCGTTAGGTCTAATGTGCTGATGTACTGAGCTGCTCCCAAATGGTCTATGATGTCATCTATTCGTGGCATCGGGTAACAATCAAATTTAGACACCGCATTTAAGCGCCTGAAATCAAGACAAAGTCTGATTCCACCTTCCTTTTTTCTACTATAACCATGGGAAAGTTCCATTCACTATGGAACGGCTCAATATTTCCCAACTTATGCATTCTCCTAATCTCTTGTACTACCTCATCCGCACTTTCTCTGGTATTCTATAAGCTTTCTGTCATATGGGTACTGCTGGGAACCATGATATGATGAACAGCATCATTAACCTTTCGGTATACCAGTAAATAAGGTCCGGAAAGGCTCTAACATAGTTTGCAATGTGAAGATTTATTCAGCTGATAAATGAGGGTTGATTAGTACCTCTGAAAGATCATTCGATTTTCTAGCCTTTCATAAGCTACATCTAATTGGACTCAGAGATTTCAGGACAAATATAATTACTGGTAGAAGGTGTTCGTTCTACCCATGGTTTCAATAAATTGACATGGTATATCCTATGTTTACTTTTCTTTTCAGGTAATTCAACTGAATAAGTTACTGGGCATACGCTTTACTACTTTGTAGGGCCTTGCCACTTCATGAGTAATTTATTATCAGAGGAGGGCAATAGAAGTAAGACCTTATCACCTGTAACAAATTCTTTAGATTTCGTCCTTTATCATACTACCCTTTTGTTTTGCTTGCTGTTGTAGATTAGTCTGATGAGCTTCTTTACATAACCCATTAACCTTTGACGTAATTGTTGCCAATATTCCAAAGGTTCTGACATGTGTTTATCTTTCTTGTCTTCCCATTCTTCCTTTATAATGTCTAAAGGACCTCTTGGGTTATGCCCGTATAGTAATTCAAACGGAGAGAACCCAGTAGAGGCCTGTGGTACTTCCTATACGTAAACATCAAATAGGGTAAATACATGTCCCATTTATTACCTTCCTCTGATACATACTTTCTAAGCATTTTCTTCAGGGTTTGATTGAATTGCTCACTAACCCATCAGTCTGAGGGTGGTAGGTGTAGTGAAACAGCTTCAATACCCAGCGCCTGGTACAACCGCTGTAGTAATTGTGAGCAAAACTTGGTACCCTATCAGTCAAAATAGTTTTTGGAATCCCAATACGACTGAAAATCTTTACCAACTCTTCTGCTATTCTGGGGGCGGTGGCTGTCGAAGGGAATTGCCTCAGGGTATTTTATAGTGTAGTCTACCACCACTAATATGAAGTGGTTCCCTTGTACTTTTAGGTAATGGCCCTATAATATCCATTGCAATCCTTTCAAACATATTGCTAACTAAAGGCATCGGTATAAGGGTACTTTATCTTCGGCCTACTGCTGCTACTTGTTGACACTCAGGGCAGCTCTTACAGTATTTGGCCACCTGCTCATGTATACCAGACCAATAAAACCTGTACAGTAAGCGTTGCAATGTACGATCTTTACCTAAATGGCCTGCCATAGGTATATCATGGGCAATAGACAATAACCTTTTCGAACTGTGTAGGGACCATCAATTGCTCAACTGTCTCCCTGTATGTAAATTTGTACATACCCTATATAATAAATCATTTTCAATTATATAATTGGGTTGGCGAGATTTAGTGGGAGTTGTTGGCATTACCTGTAAAAAAAAGGGGTCAAGGTAACGCATTTTTTGTATATTACAAACTCTTTGCTAGATAATATACATTTTCAGTTAATACATCCAGTCCAGTATCTCTTTTAGTCCATAACTGTTTGTCTTTTCTTTTCCATGATTTACTTTTCCTGTCTTTGCCAACAGTCCAATACCTCTTCCTCAAAAGGAAATAAGTGTCCCAACTCTTTTCTTGTTTCCTTTTTGCCAGTGGTAACTGCTCCAACATTTGTATTTAATAAAGAGTCAAAATATGGATAGTCATGCCCAATTATTACTGGGAACAGCAGAGAAGGTACTATGCCTATCTTCATTTTGTGTAATGTCCCATTTATTTGTATCTCCATTTCTCTTAATGGGTACCAGTGGATGTCTCCGTGTATACATTTGACCCTGTGGTTGGTTCCCCAGTTCTGGCTTTCCACCAAAGAAGCATGTACCAATGTTTGCTTGCTACCAGAATCCACAAGACCAGAGACTACCATTCCTCCGATCTCACAGTGGTGACATAATGGCCCCAGTTAGCCAGGACTAGATGGATTGACTCTACCTTTTTCCTTGGACAGAATCTAGCAATATGTCCTTTGGCTTTACATTTATGACATATAATATCGTGGCTGAATCCTTTACTTAACTTACTATATTCTTTACCCCCAGGAACACCACTAGTTTGTAACTGGTGTAATAGGGACCTTATGTCACTACTGGACCTTATTGTAGTTGAAGAGCTTCTAGAGTTCATAAATGTCCTAGGGCATTGTGGCCTGCGGTCATATAGTCCTCCATAAGCCTTATAGCTGCCTCAGAAGAGTCAGGCGGTGTTCCTTGACCCATAACTGTACATCTTGGGCAAAACACAAATAAATTGTTCCAAGATGATACTTTCTGTGATTTGTACTACTGTTCTTGTGTTGGGTTATAACCACTTATGACACAAGTCCTTTAAATGAGTGTATAGGTATTGAGGGGTGTCTGTAGATTGAATTTATATGCTCTGAAACATTGTCTATAGGTTTCAGGACTTATATCGTATCTTTTCAAAATGGCTTGTGTAACATAATCATAATCATTTACATACGCAAGGTCCGTATGGCTATATGCTAGTTGTGCCTTCCCAGTCAAATAAGGGCCAGCCTGACAACCCACTGATCCCTAGGCCAAGCACAGGCAATGGCCACTCTCTCAAACGTTAAAAGATACGCCTCTATATCATCTGAATCAGCCATTTTAACTAGTCTTATATCTTTTGTCCCACCACATGTGCTGAAGGTGGTCTTGCTGAGCCCAAAACCTGGATAGCACGTAATGTGTCAGTCCATCTGGCTGCATTCTCTGCACAACCTCTCGCCTCCATACGATCCCACTCCCTTTCTCTTTCCAGCTCTACCTGCCTTGTCCGAATGCATACGAATCGGATCTGGACTCAGATCCACCAATAGGTCCCTTCAGAACCCACTATCCACTTCTGACACCAAATGTGAACTGGCAGGGATAGTAAGGCACTCAGACAAGATTACCAGTAACCAAAATGCACATTTATTTTAAAAGTGGACTTGTGAATGACAAAACAAGAAATAACAGTTTAAAAAAATCAAGTCCAGAGCTAGAACTCACTAACTCAGGTCAGGGTGTTGTTAGATCCACACCTTTCTCCACTCTGCCTAACTTCCTAGGCAGCCGCTTATATAGTGCTTTCAAATCATGTGACACAATGACTCCACCTTTAATATTACCATTTTGAATAAATAACTTAAAGAAAGCATTAATCTGTTTTATTCACACAAAATACTATGTTTAAAGTAAACCCGCATCTTAACGCTGTTTTTAAAGTTATTTTGATCGTTTTATGAAATTTTAAATTCTCCAGGAGGGTTTAGAGGTCAGCCCCTCCTATTAGCAGCATAAATGTGAGGGAAACTGAGGCCGGCCGGCTCATAAGAAATGCTGCAATAGGAGA
This sequence comes from Neoceratodus forsteri, assembly GCA_016271365.2. Taxonomy (NCBI): domain Eukaryota; kingdom Metazoa; phylum Chordata; order Ceratodontiformes; family Ceratodontidae; genus Neoceratodus; species Neoceratodus forsteri. Next base: position 1,300,502,933 of record CM057453.1, on the reverse strand, counting down.
AGGAGGAGCCCTCGAAACTGCAGAGTTATGCATACAAGACTAAAATTATCTCCGTATAGGAGGGCTCAAAATCTTGTTCATTTGTTCGTTTCTAAGAGTAGAGGAGGTAAGCCAACCTCTCTAAACAGTTTTTCACTGTGCAATCTGAGATGCTCCTATTTTACAATGAAATATTCCACTGTGATAGTGTGAAGCGTCGAAGTGCAATTAATTACCGTAACTCATATCTTCGCACTAACGATAAGGGCTCAGCAACTAACTTAATATAGAAACAAAACGATTTCTTTACAGCTCTTAAAAACATTGCCAGGACAAAGACTAGCATCCCATGTCTCCCAACATTAATGCAGGGTTTGGACAATACAAGCAAGCCCTTTCCGGTGGCTGACATTTCAATCCAAAGCAAACAGCTCAGAACGGACATTTTTCGGAGACTATCGCAAGGAAGGGTTTTGTTTTTACCTCCCCAACTACCCGGTTATTACTACGGATACCCTGCTGAGAAAACTAAATTTAAGTACTCCTTTTTTTCATGAGGGTCACAATTAGCTTAAAAGGAAAACAGCATTTCGCTACTTTACTTACGCGATAGTGCAGCGCTCGAGCAGTAACCTTTACTACAGTCCCGCACTATCGCTGAGTCTATAATCCATTTAACTGATTTACAGCTTGAGAATGCTGTGACAAGGCAAATGACAGGAAAAACGACCCTGTACTAGGATGTTTATTTCTTTTCAGGTACCATAAAGCCTAATGCTAATACGAAATATTGACATTATTTAAACCTCTGAAAATACATAGTATCACGTAACAATGCCAAAACCAGCGTTTCTAACAATCTTGAGGAAGAAATTACGTAATAAGGGCTGGATTCTATTTTAGGGAGCATAAGCATATCTAGCCCAAGCATCCTCAAAGGAGATAACACTAACGTTTTATAGGATTTATCAAAGGGGTCCGAGTGTACAAAGGGGGAACAAACGACAAGACAAAAAAAAAAAACATTTTTACAAAATGGGTGGCCAGCCCAACAAACAAGAAAGATACATATAGACAAGACAAGAACAGTTTGTATAGTCCGGATTCCTTTAACAAATGATACTTGAAGTGCACAACAGATGTATAAGCAACAAAAAAACAAGAGAGGGGTTACTATCACACTTTCCCAGGTCTTTGAGTCTCTGCAGTTGTTTCTCAGAGCCTTGGCTCTTGCCATCTGCATATGGGAGGAATTGCTAATGCAGTGTCCCCAAATGATATGCCTTCAGTGCATCCTAGGGGATGGCTGCTGATGTGTCCACTGCCTTGTTAGCCTCTAAGAAAACTGTGATATCTAACTTCAGTGAGGCCTTGATTTGCGGCACTGCATTGGTATTGCCCACCTACCCTCTTCACAACCCTCCCACACATAGGCGGCCTGCCCAAATTTATTGCTGTCCGGACCAATCAGCCAACTTTCCCCACCTCTCCCTGTAGTTGGACTGGTTTCCTCCCCTTGGACTGTCAGTTGGCTCTGTCCTAGCCACTCTCCCACTATCCTTACCCTAGCTGCTCCCTCAGTATACATGCTATCTAGTCCCTCCTCATGCTACCTGCTCCAATAATCTGTACCATAACTTCAATAGGTGGTTGCATTTTTCCTCAGAGGGCGGCATATAGAAACCCACTCAGCTACTAACACTCTGTCTCTTCCCTGTTGATTGTTTTTCTTTTCCCCAATCATCAAGTAGCCTATTCACCTACTGGGTCAATATGTTGTATGCCTTAAAGTGCATGGAATGACCACATAGTAGGAATAGCGGGTATGGTTGAGCGAGATGGTGAAAACAACGAAAGGATATATGAGCAGTAGTGCACCCTCTCACTCTTCCCTGTACAGGATAAGGATCCTGCTGGGATTAGGGTCCACCGAGCAGCTACTGTGGCTTGACAGAATGAGCCAAAGGTAGCAAGGAGGCAGGCAATGCGTTTGGGACAGGGGTTTGATTCCGGTCCCAGACACATGGATTTTACATTTTCGCACTTTGTGTGATATTCACTGTTAACCCCTCCGCAGTTGGATATTTTAGTTGTGGGCGTTTGGTTGGTGCAGCCCTCATAATGGGGGTGGGGAGCAGAGTTCCCCAGAAAAAAGACTTATGCTGCTGGCGATATATTGCCCTGTATTGGCAGTGTGGTATATTGCTGTGGCATAATGTCTTGTGACATTATGACCCCATGCCATCAATTCAATGGCTCCAAGCCAGCTACTCTCTTTACAGCTTCACTTCCTTCCAAATAAAGGCATGTACATTATTGTGGGTAGGGTATCCACATCTCCACGCCCCGTTTACATTCCAACTAGGTGCTAACCTAGCTAATTCCAGCTGCTCTGCAGTGCACAGTTACCTTTCCCTGCCACAAGTTCAACAATCCATCTCCTCAATGGTCACATAACTAATAGGACATGATTAGGAACAGCTACTCAATAGCTGCAGTTCCCTTGGCCCTCCCTGTTACTGACCTCCCTTACTGCCCCTTGTTAGCACCCTCTTGTCTCCATTCTTTCCAGCATGGCTCTGCTAGCGTTAAGAGTTTCACTAGCCTCTATATACATTGTACTCTTTCTTGGCTGTGATCTCCTGATTGCTAGCATCCCAATCTGCACTCATCCCCATGGTATTGAAGGTCCCCTACCTGAGTCTTGGCAAAATATTGGACCCAGAAATACTGCCTGTCTATTATTATAGTGTATGGCCTCCATAAAATGGCACCTGCTACATATTAGCTGTGGGTTTTACACAATTCTACATGACCATAAGACCTCTGCCTCCTAACATATATCTCTGCTCTCTCACTTTCACTAACCTGTTACTATCGGGATGTCAAGCCTAATCCCAGCCCCACTAATAGTACTCTGATAGACTTCTCACCACTGATCCAGGACTGGTCTACCATTAAGGGATTAAAAATAATTCACATTAACATCAATAATATCCAACCTAAACTACCTGAACTTGAAGCCTGGGTTCTGCATTACTCTCCTAATATCTTAGGCAGTTCTGTAATCTGTCTTAAACTGCACATTCAATCCATTGAGGTTGACATCCTAGATTACACGGCCTTTAGGAAAGACTGCCCCCAAAAGGGTTATGGGGTCCTCCTTTAAATATGCTGTACCCTACCTGCAAGGGAAATTGACCTGCCAAATCCAAACTACCCAGGAGAATCACTATTCATCTCCGTAAGCCTCAGTACTGTTAAACCCTCTACATCGGCTATGTCTGTCACCTCCTGATAATGCTGCCCAAGCCCTAGCTGCTCTTACTACTAGTCTTACTGACCTGTCCCACAAGGAATTAAAATCTGCAAAGATTTTAATATAAATTGGCTTAGCCCTCACCAGAATGAACTCAAGTCCTCCCTTGCAAATGCCAATCTGGCTCAGCTAATAACTGACCCTACCAGACTGAACACTGAACCTGGAAAACACACGCTTCTCAACTGGGTCCTTGCCTCAAGAGCTGACAGAATCAGATCAGTTGGAATACTCTCAGACCCCTTAGCGATCATTCACCAGGATTCTATGTGATGAGGAAGAGGGAGAATGGGTGAGGACAAAAAGGCGAAGGAAAAACAGCGTTGGCTACAAAAGGCAAGTGGAAAACACAGTAATCACTGAAACAGCAACAACAGTGCCAAAGTGAATGCCTCACCCTTACTAAATATAATCAACTTTGGGGGACTACTTGGGAGGGAAAAAACATAGGTCACCATTTCAGTGATTGCTGTTTTTCCCACTTGACCTATGTGCATGCGTTGTTTTCCGTCGCCCTTTATGTTGTTGCACTTCTTCCGATCACCGCTTATGGAACACCATTCACCCAGTATTTTGTATATGGAAAATAACTATCACAAACCTCCTCCTAAGAAATTATCAGTTAAGGACCTATCTCTCTTTGACAAAACTGCCTTCATTGAAAATCTAAATGCAGTTAACTGGACACCTGTAAGATACTTCCCAGATGTTGAGCAAGCCCTAGATTACCTTATCAACAGCTTTAATAGTGTGGTCAATAAACATGCTCCCCTAAGAAAATGCAGGGCAAAAGGTTTATGTGCCAAATGGATCTCTAGTGAGCACAGGAAAGAAATGAGGCTTCATGATAGGGCCTGGGAGAAGTTCAAGAAATCTGGCCTGCTCGCAGATTGGCATACCTACAGGAATCTAAGGAACATTTACAAAAATGGTCTTAAGAGTGCCAAAAGAAATACCTTAAGTCACTGCAAATCTCAAGCTTGTCTAACCCCAGGACCTTCTGGTCACAAATTAACCAGCTACTAACAGGATGTCCCACTTTTTTCAATTTGTGAAATGTCCATTGATGTACAAATCCTCTTTGTTAGCTGGCAGGATTCTAGACCTTTGGCAAAACATGACACAGAAGCCCAGATATCACAGGAAAAGTTTATTCAAAACATGTATAAAATAGCGTGACTCCTGGGAGTTCAGAAACCTCTGAACTCTGTGATGTTGCCATGAAAACTCGGTGAAAAACAGTCTTACAGACAATCTTATACTATAGATGAGAAACTGCATTACTAGATAATGGATTCTTCCAGAAAGGCAGAAGAGTGAACTATAGTAATTCTAATGGTAGACAGTGGTGGCAGTTAGCACCTAAGACAGATCATTTCTTGCTTTGCACACACACTGATAAGAGTAAGCTGAATAAGGCTACATTTGGGTAACAATGCAGCGATTCATAAAATATGCTGATCGTTGCATCATGGCAAAAGCTGTAAGTAGTGCATAAGCACTACCAAAATAATTATGCTGGATAACGGTTCCTATGAACATAATAGCAAGTACGAGTAAATACAAATGTAAATTATGCTGCAGTAGTGTGTGTGTGTATGTAAACATGCATGAGGGTCTGTAGGTGCCCAGATCTACATATCTCCTTGTTGCCTGATATAGAGGCAACCAAAAAGGATAGCATTGTAGGCTAAAGCTTGGTAGATTGAGTGGCATAGAGGAAGCACACAATTGTGCACGATGTGTTGGAGAGCGTTGCATAAGCAGCATAAGGTAATTAATGAGAAAGATAATCAAGAAAAATTGAATTATGACAAAGCCTTTAAATATGAGTTCCAACCAAGTGTTGCATAATGCAATACTTAAATCACCATCATAAAATAAGTCATTTAGAGACTTACCAGCCTTAGTTATATTATTACTAATGTGAATAAGATCTGTATCCTTTCTATCTAGTAGAGATTTGAGATTCAGTGTGTGAGTCGATATGCACATTACTTTTCTATAGCTTTGACATAGTCAGGGTCACTATCAATATAATCAAGTTCTGGGGTGGGAACAGGGGTAATAACAGAATGGCCAATGATAGTGTGCTCATGTGGTACAAAACATAAGTTGGGCATGTCAACACCACAGGTGAGAGGTCCATAGGAGAAGGCCTCATAGTTGGTCAAAATGCACCATTGTCCATCGCTGTTATAGATAACTCAAACTTGAGGAAGATGCCACTCGTGAGTTGCACAGGGCAGGTTATGGAGGCATTTGTCATCTGGCTGGTGAGGCGTTGCACTGTCTGTGTCTGCATGTGCATTGCATTAGACATCAGGGGAGTGATGTAATATTATCAGAAGCAGAAGTATTTTCAAAGAGGTCATCATCAAATGTATATGACTTGTCTACAGAGTTTGGCAAGTAACCACACACTGGTGTAGCTACATCAAAGACATCACACTGACACAAATAGTGGTAACACCAAATAGCACAACAGTCAGTATGTGGAGCTACCCAGGTGTCCAGTTAGGATGAAACACCAGCAGAGGACGGGTTGATGCGCTCTCGATAGATGCTGCCCTCAAGATGGCCCACAGAGTGGACTTTAGCCAGCTTTTGAAGACTGAAGAATCCTTGCTGAAAGCTGGTAGGGACATGGTGCAGGTAACATATAGGGTGTCCCTCATGGCACACTGGCCCATCGTAGCAGGGTCTTTGATTCAGATGTAGTGTGACATAACCCAAGTTCCTAGCCATGGTCAATGAGAAAGACGTGGTCTGGGCCACACACTTGGTAGTACAAGTCAGGGTTTTACAATATGGGCAGTACCATTTAGCATATGTTTATCATGGATCAAATCGAGATCCGCTCTGACTCCAGATCTCGGAAGAGATTGGTGGTAGTATTTATGGCACAACTCATAAGCTGAACTAATGATTTCCTTGTGTATGTGTTGCTCTCTAGCTTCTTTGTTGTTATACATAGATACATAGACTTTTGTCGGCAGATAAGGACTGCCTGGTCCATTTAATCTGCCCATTTTTTCTACTCTTTAACTTATGCTGCAGACTATAGTTGATCTGCAACTTTCCTACTCTTCCTTTTCTAGGGTCCCATGTGTGTGTCCCATGCATTTTTGAGTTCCTCCACCATTTTACCCTTACCACTCCTGTGGGAGGCTTCAAGCATTCACTACCCTCTTTGTAAACAAATGCTTCCTCACATTACCCCTGATTCTTCCTCCTCCAACTTCATCTCATGTCCCCTAGTTCTTGTCCATCTTCTTTTCTGAAAGGTGCTACCCTTCTGTACCTTATTGATCCTTTTAAGGTATTTATACATCTCTATCATGTCTTCCTCTCTCTTTGCATCTCTAGATTATACATATTGAGGTCTTTCAGCCTCTTCTCATATGATTGGTGCAGCCCTGTACCATTTTGTAACCTTTCTTTGGACTACCTTCACTCTGTCTATGTCCTTCCTGAGATGCAGCCCCAAAACTGGATACTGTACTCCAGATGAGGTCTCACTAATAATCTGTATAGTGGCATCACCATCTCATTTTTCTGCTTGTGAAGCCTCTCCTAAGCACTAACATCCTGCTGGCCCTTCAACACCGCCCCACCATCCAGCCACCTTTAGGTCCTCAGATATAATTATTCCTAGATCCCTCTCTGTTTAGTGAATGACAGTACCCCCTCCACTGAATACTCCTCTCTTGGGTTCCTGTGACCTAAGTGCATAATTTTGCATTTCTTTGCTTTGATTCTCAACTGCCATACATTTGACCAATTCTCCAGCTTACCCAGTTCCATCTCATTCTTTCCACCCCCGATGTTTCTACCCTGTTGCAGATCTTTGTGTCATCTGCAAAGAGGCACACCTTCCCCTCCAGCCCCTCTGCAATGTTGCTTATGAAGACATTAAGGAGGACTGGGCCTAGCACTGATCCTTGAGGCACCCTGCTGGTCACCTCTCTTTTACAGACTGAATTCCATTCACTACTGCCCTTTGTGTACTACTGCTCAGCCAATTTCTAACCCAGTTCACAACCCTGGATCTGGCACCAGGTTGCTCGATTTGTTTATTAGTCTTTTATGCTAAAATCCAGGTAGGCCACATCTACTACCCCTCCTGATCAATCTCCTTGTTACCCTCTCAAAGAAATCTTTCAGGTTTGTTCGGCAAGACCTGCCTACCATGAAACCATGCTGTCATAGATCCTGCTGTCCACTGGATCCAAGGTATGTCACAATCCTTTCCCTAAGTAATGATACCATCAGTTTTCCAACTACTGAGGTTAGGCTGACTGGCCTATAGTTACCAGCCTCCTCCTTACTACCGCTCTTATGGAGAAGGACAACATTTGCCCTCTTCCAGTCTGCTGCAACCACACTTGTTTGTAATGACTTGTTGAACAAGGCTGTTAGTGGTCCTGCTAGCACCTTTCTTAGTTCCTTTAGAATTCTGTGTTGTCTTCTGTCCGGCCTCTTGCTTTATCTATTTTTAATTCTTTTAATTCCTTTAGGACTCCTCTACTGTGAATGGACTGGTATCTACCTCCTCCCTTGGTACTTCTTGACACCTAAACATCCACAAGTTGCTGCTGCAATGCTGACAGAGTTAGGGGCCAGTGCTGTGAAGAGGGCAGCAAACCCAAAGTAATGCAAAGTCACAATACAGCACTCGGTCAGCAAATTATTCTCACCAGGCAAGTTTCTGCTCAATGCAATTTATTTTTAAGTTACTAGGGCCAAATAACCCTTACCCCAGCACTTCAGCAATGAAGCCTTCCTAAGGGTATGGCCAACAAACAAAACAACACTAAACATACAATTTCAAATGTGGCATCACACACCATGTGCTCAAATTGAACAAATCAAAAGTAATGAAAGATTTTCAAACTAACTAAATTATACAAATGATTTGAAGGCTGTCTCTAGTTCAAAGCATAAAGAATGTTTTTATCCTCTGTCTCATTATACATTTATACATCTGCCATGAACTATTTTGTAAGACGTCAGAGTAGTTGTAACAATCTAGAGGAAACAAAGTTAGAAAGCTACAGTAAATACTAGAAATTCTGTGATTACCCCCATTGGTTTCACATCCCACCTGGGCCAAATTTCTGGAGGATCTACATGACAACTGCAGGTAGACAAAGAGGGCAACAGGCAAAGACATCCTGTAAGAAAGGAAGAAAAGACATTGAGAAATAATTTACAAGCATAATCTAAACATGATTTGCATGAATACAGTGTCTATGTCTTCTGTTAGCACCCTTTGCAAACTGTGTGAGAGGCCTTCGCACCATGCAGTTCTGCTTAAAGTTGGACCAGCATAACATTCTGTGGTGATCTGCATATGCAGCCCATGATGCTTTGCATTGTGGGGCATGTGTGATTTTGTATTTTCTTGAAACTTGGCTTCCAGCCAAATGCCCTTGGGTAACCCTTGCCTCAGTGTTTGCGCACAGAGTGTTCTTTTGTCTTTAAATAGTTTTTTATTTTAATGGGTTAACCACAATATATCCAAGGCACACTGCCTTAAGGGTAGCTGGTCCATTCCACTGGGGTGCCAAACAGACGAGGCATACTGATGAGTCCTGGTAGGACGAAACACGTGTCTATGTCTTCTGTTAGCACCCTTTGCAAACTGTGTGAGAGGCCTTTCGCACCATGCAGTTCTGCTTAAAGTTGACCAGCATAACATTCTGTGGTGATTTGCATATGCAGCCCATGATGCTTTGCATTGTGGGGGCATGTGTGATTTTGTAATATATTAAGAAATGCACATCTCAATATATATGTCTAAAACTGGCATTAACAGTGGATGGAGGATCAATCCAAGCCTATATTCCTAGAAGGACATTTACAATGACTGTTTCAATTTACCTCTTTTTCAAGAAGGGCTTAAGGCCCCATTGGTCATTAAGACCATCTGACTTAAGCTAACCAATCTATGAATCCATTCACTTTCCTTTTGTAGAGACAGACCCTGTCTCCCCAAATTCATAGGGTACCCATTTGATACCCATAAATATGAGTCCCCAAGGTTGGCAGCATGAAATTGGGCAAAATGGGCTACTAAAGGGTATCTATTCTCTTGTTAACAATATTACTTACATGCTTCTGTATGTGTGTTTTCAATAGTCTGGTTGTATGACCTATGTATAACATGTCACAGAGACAGTGCACCACAGTACATACACCACAAACGGTGTACTGCATGTTTCATAGGTTTCATAGGTAATACAAAGCTTATTAGACTTTCATCCATTATGCTTGCCATGTACATAAGATCTGTAATATCCTTCCCTTTGTTTTATAATGTTTGTCCAATTCAGTTTTAAAGGCTGTCATAGTTTGACTATCTATTACTGTCAGCGGCACTGAATTCCAAAGAGGGACCACTCACTGAGTATACCAGTTCTTTTCTTTTGAGAAAATTTCATCTGCCCGATTTTAATTGTAATGTATGTGCTCTAGTATCATAGGGCTGTACTTTCAGTTCCAACCCGAGGTCGTCCATAATATATGGTCTGTGAAAGCTCAATAAAGCAAACACATATCCCTTCTTAATCTCCTATACCAGAGAGAATACAGGTCAAGAGCTGTCAGTCTGTATTCATGTGATGAATTCTTTTATGCAAATTTGAGATCTGTTCTGTTTGAATGCACAAATGTTTTTCTTGATTACAATAACAACAAATGTTACATTTATGATATTTGTGCACTCCCACTGATCTCTGTGGTTGCCAGTTTTGAGTTTGAACTGTTTCAACATTCATTCAACTATGTACCAGTCTGTCTCTAATATTAGAAGCTCTGCTGAATGTGATTCGAGGTTTCTGTCCTACTGATAGTGCAACCTGTTGGTCTCCCAACAGAATATGCCAATTGCAGTACACAATATTACATAGAAACATAGAAACATAGAAGTTGACGGCAGATAAGGACCATGGAGGCCCATCCAGTCTGCTCATTTCTTTTTCTACCTTATAAATGTGCCATCGGCCTTTGCTCTGTCAGTGACCTATCTAGTCATAGTCATTTGTATTGCTCCCTTTTGCCTATCCCATGCCTGTTTGAAGCCCTGCACTGTATTCATAGCCACCACTTGTGGTGAAGCCATTCCATGCATCCACCACCCTTTCTGTGAAAGAATTTCTCACATTCCCCTTAATCGGCCTCCTCTAATCTCATGCTGTGTCCTCTTGTCCTGCTATTTTTCTTATATTTAAACATGTTAGACTCTTTCACCTTGTTTATGCCCTTAAGGTGTTTGAATGCCTCGATCATATCACTCTCTCCCTCCTTTGCTCAAGGGTATACATATTGAGCTCCGTTAATCTGTCCTCATATGTCTTCTGATGCAGTCCCTGCACCATTTTGGTTGCCCTTCTCTGACTGCCTCAATTTGGTTAATGTCCTTGTGAAGGTGTGGCTCCAATACTGCACGAGTACTCAGATGGGGCCTAACTAATGTCTTGTACAGAGGGATTATTACCTCCTCTTCACGACTTGTGATACCTCTACTAATACACCCTAACACCCCTAGCCTTACCTACTGCTTTAGAGGTCTGTTTGATGATTTTAGGTCATCAGTGATGATGATGCCCAAGTCTCTTTCTTCCTTTGTGACTGCTAGCAACTCCTCCCAGCCTATAAGTGGCTTCAGGGTTTCTCTTCCCTATGTGCATGATTTTGTACTTCTTTGCATTAAATCCCAGTTGCCACTCTTCTGACCATTCTGCTAGTTTATCCAGATCTCTTCTCATTCTGTCCACCCCATCTGGCTCATTTACTCTGTTGCAGATCTTGGTGTCATCTGCAAACAGACAAGCCTTACCCTCTAGTCCATCTGCAAGGTCACAGAAGATGTTGAATAGGACTGGCCCCAGGACTGATCCCTGAGGTACCCTACTTGTGACTTGCATCTCTTCTGACTGTATACCATTTACCACCACTCTCTGTTTTCTGCCAGTCAACCAGTTTGCCACCCAGTTGACCAACTCTGACCCACCCGAGCCTACCCAGCTTATTTATCAATCTTCTATGTGGAACAGTGTCAAAAGCTTTGCTGAAGTCAAGGTAGGCGACATCAACTGCTCCCCTGGTCCACCACTCTGGTTACCCAGTCAAAGAAATCTATGAGATTAGTTTGACAGGACCTTCCTTTGTAAACCCATGCTGTCTTGGATCTGTGCCCTATGGATTCCAGGTGTTGCACTATCCTTTCCTTAAGGAGTGCTCCTAATCTTGCCCACTACTGAGGTAAGACTGACCGATCTGTAGTTCCCGCCTCCCTCCCTGCTACCACTGTTGTGGAGGGATCACATGAGCCCTTCTCCAGTCTTCTGGGACCTCTCCTGTGCTCAGAGACTCACTAAACAATTCTGCTAATGGCTCTGCTAGTTCCTCCTTTAGCTCCTTTAGTACCCTGGGATGTATGCCATCAGGTCCCATTGCCTTATCCACTCTGAGGCTTAGAGCTCTTGTAGGACCCTTTCTTTGTGAAGGGAGTAGTGCTCACCTCCCTCCCCTGTGTCCATGATGCTTGAGCTGTGGGCCCTGCCCTACCTTCTCTTCAGTAAATACTGAGCAAAAGTATCTATTTAGGATAGATGCCTTACAGGGTCCTCCTCCTCACATGCTCCCTTTTCTCCATTAAGCTTAGCAATACCCCTCTGGACTTTCTCCTTTCACTAATGTATCTATAGAAAGTCTTGTCACCTTCTTTACTGTTCGTGCTAGTGTTTCCTCAGTTTGGGACTTTGTCTGCCTTACTGCCTTACCTGCTTCCCTTAGGGCAGTTTGGTATACCTCCTATCTTCATCCGCTGTGTTCCCTTATATTTCCTGAAGGCCAGCAGGGGCGCCACCAGGATACAAAGTTGGGGGCTGATGCCCTTTAGTCAAAATCCTGACAAAGTTGGGGGTCCGGGGCATGCCCCCGGAAAATTTTGAAATTTTCCTTCAAATGGTGGCTTTTCCTGCATATTAGTGGTGAAAATATGTTTGAGAAGCCTAATTATCAGCCATGTATTTAATATGGTACATGTGGAAAAATTTTGTTACTGGTCCACCAAGGACAGGTTGCAGGAGGACCTCAGAGCAAATGAGAGACCAGAACAGTTAGACACATCATTATCCCAGCAGATCTGCTGGGAAGGTTGCAGGAGGACTCCAGAGCAAATGAGAGACCAGAACAGCCAGACACACCAACCATTATCCCAGCAGATCTGATGGGAAGGTTGCAGGAGGACCCCAGAGCAAATGAGAGACCAGAACAGCCAGACACACCAACCATTATCCCAGCAGATCTGATGGGAAGGTTGCAGGAGGACCCAGAGCAAATGAGAGACCAGAACAGCCAGACACACCATTATCCCAGCAGATCTGCTGGATATCAGTGTCATACAGGTTTGACTATTATCGTGCTGATTTTGGGAGAAGTAGCTCAACCTTTCTGTTTGTCATGGATGCAAATTCGTCAATCACATCATCAGTGTCAAGTTGTCTGCTTTCTTCGTTCTGAATGTTGAGAATTCCAGTGAACTCAATCTGTCATTTTCTGTCTTGTTTCTCAGATATGTCTTAATGCGACTCATGGAACTAAAGGAGCGCACACACACATGTGGTAACTGGTATTATTAGAGCAATCTGTAGTGATTTATGCAGCATCGGATACATGATTTCTGGAAGTACATTATAAAGATTGGTCATATCAGTGGACGCTCATTTTCTGGCAGTCGACAAATGAAGTTTCTTGCTACTACCAGTTCCTCTTCCAGAACTGGACAGTCATACATCTCTCCAAGTGGCCTTAGTTTGTCCTGGTCCAAGAATGTGTTAGACTGTGGTCTGAGAGCATTGATCGCAACCATCAGTGTTTGGTTATGCTTGGAAAACCTTCTGTCAATCTCTCCAATCATTTTGTCAATCACAGGGTAAAAACAGTGATTCTCAAATGCACAGCAGTTCTTGTTTCATGCGATGCTGATGCACTTTGTTCAGTTCCAGTTTGTGAAGTTGGAACAAAGTGCTCCCAAGTACGAGGTAGCTTCCTTTGCCTCTGTGGACCCGGAGTATTTTCGGGTGTCTGTGTCTCATATTTTTCTGCCATATTTTCAGCTTCCCTGTAGAGAACTAGAAATCTCTCTTCAGTACGAATTGTGCAATTGTGTCTCTCAGCGCAGAAACAGCAGTCACTGCACATCCCAAGTCCAAAGCCTGAGTCTGAAGTAAGTTATTTGTTCCATCAGCCACTGACAGTAGTTTGTCAAACATTTTAAGGAGAAATATATTGTTGAATTCTCGAAGCTTGCTGTGGAGTCCTCTGGCCTTTGCAGTTTCTCCTTCTTCACATTCTGAAAGATATTTTAGAAGAGCTGGATAAGTTTCTATTACTGCCTTTGTTGCTCGCTTTTGACAAGCCCACCTGGTAGAACTTAACTCCGTATCTCAAGAATTCTAGTCAACCCAAGCTCCTTTTGAACATTTAAGAACCCCTGGTGAGTCAGGACAGATTTGGAAAAGAATGTGTGTATCTCTTGAAGCATGTCAAAGAATTTCCGTACAAGAAGAAGTGATGAACAGGCATCTACAAGGACCAAATTCAGAATATGCCCATAGCAATGAACATATATAGTATATGGATGCTTATGACTAAATAGTTCCTGGACTCCATTTGTTGCCGCCATAACAGATGCAATCATTATAAGTCTGAGCTACGAAGTCATCGAATTCTCATGGAGGTCCCAGTTAGTCAGCTTTGAACACAGTTCATTTGTCAGACTCCTGGCATCTAATGCTGTTACCTGATGGAAGCACAAAAATTTCTCTACAGGGGAACCATGGTGAACATAACGTAAGGCAAATACTCATTTGTTCTCTGCAAGCAACATCTCTAGATTCATCAGCAAGTATTGCAAAATACTTTGCTTCTTTTACCTCATTTAAAATGTTCTCTCTTATTAATTTTGCACAACATTCTATCATCTGATTTTGACTGAGAGGTGAGAGATAGGTAGCATTTCCTGGCATGTGAATCTGCAAATTTTGCAATTCAGGATCAAACTTTTAGAAGATCAAAGTCTCTAAAAGTTACCCTGTTTGACTCCTTCACACTCCCTATGGCCTCGAAGGCAGTTCCCTGTCTGCCAAACAACAAAACAATCTCAACTATTCTTCTCAGGTACTCCCTGTGCTTTTTAATATCTGCAATCATTGCTGAATCCATTAGCTGTATAATATTGCCTCTTCTTTAGATTTCACATAAGTAGACCAGGCCTCCATTGCTCCTGTATGTGTTGTTGTTTGTTGGTGTTCTCTCATCTTGTCTATTGCCTTCTTCCAGTTGTTAAACCCTCTGGACGTGAAAGCAGTGTCCGCTGACCAGAGCAACTTGAAAACATTCTGCAGGCAAAGCAAAATATGACATCATTGCTTACACTATATTCAAGCCATTTAAATGATGCATACCAGTTGCTTGAAAATGAACGCTTCTGCTTTCCAAAATCCCTTTGTGGAAAACTAGACAGCTTTGGCTGCACAGGACCAGCCTCTTGGTTCCTAGATCATTAGGTACAACAGTAGCAGCAGACGTAAATCTTGCTACTGATTCAAGTGCATCATGAGATGTTCCGGGAGATGATGATGTGTTGCTACATCTTCTTGTACTAGTGGAACTTCCACTTCATTTCTTAATGGCTGCTCTGGTTGCAGCTGTTGAGCATCACTGGGGTCTAGGAAGTTACTTTCTTTATTCTGATTTTTGATTTTGGACGGAAGAAGTCACGGATACTCATTTTTAACAAGGCTGATGAGTGTGTGACAAGAACTAACTAAAAAGTAAATTATAAGAAAACTTGCCCTCTTATTGGGTCTGGTACACAGGAATGAAATGTTTATGTGACAGACTTAGTCTAACATACAGAGCTTCAGGAGCGAAGTAATGAGTATTAAACACCTACTGGAAATGGAAAACTGCTATTTAATACAGTAGACGGAGCCTAACACACACAGGGCTCACAGTATGTAAAGTAATGAGTATTAAACACCTACTGGAAATGGAAAACTGCTATTTAATACAGTAGACGGAGCCTAACACACAGGGCTCACAGTACTTAAAGTAATGAGTATTAAACACCTATTGAAATGCAGAACTGCTATTTAATACAGTAGAAGAGCCTAACACACACAAGGCTCACAGTATGTGAAGTAATGAGTATTAAACACCTATTGGAAATGCAGAACTGCTATTTAATACAGTAGACAGAGCCTGACACATACAGGGCTCACAGTATGTGAAGCAAAATGAGTATGTTTGCTACTCGAACTGTCTTTTTTATAAAGCAGAAGGTTCCCTTGTTCATAAAAAGTGTCTGAAATTGAACTGGCTAACTCCTTGTGATGTTAAGCTTGCCACAATACAAACCCGAGGCATGGGTCAGGTATAAGGCAATTTAGGAAAATAACTGTTCTGCTATTTTTATTCTAAATTTGTGAGCCTAAAACATAAACCACCAAAGTGATGTTCTTCAGTCTTTCTGAGCTGTCAGCTCACTAGTAATCATTCAGTTTACTCAGTAAAATAGTAAATGCTGAAATAAGTTGCTTGCAACTAGAAAAAAAATAAACATTAAACATATATGATATATGCAGTAGTTAGTAATGCTGTATGGCAGCACTCACAGCAGGTTGTCTGTGAGCTTTTCAATTTACCCCAAGACACACACAAACAAACCCCTTGTATTTCACTCAGAGAAAAAGGAAAAAAACACACTACACTCTTGCCCAATGCCCAACAAGTGAAATTGAGTCTTCAGTGTTTGATAACTTTCAGAAATACTGATTGAATTCCGATTTGAATCTCCCAAACAGTGCCTGCCTCTGCTCTGTTGCTCGCTATCAACTACAACTGCGTCACTAGTTTTTCTTACTGCACAGAATGGGACTAGTGTGTACCACGTGTGTTGGAGAAGCACACCACGTGTTTGTACACTGATTGGCTGGCTCACTGTGCGAGCAAGCTGCTGTGCTGTTGGTAGGCAGAATGAACCCTCCCTCATGCCCTTGCTGTGTCCGCCCTCTGCACGGCCAGCACTTGACTGCCTCCTGCTCTGCTCTGCTGTCATCGATCAGATCAGACAGTGCTCTTACCTCAGTGGAAGACACCCGCCTCGAACACCAGCCGCCTTAGTGCCATCTTCTTTCCAACCCCACAACTATTCTGTACTTTGCGTGCTTAATCTCCAGATTATGACTGACAGTATGGCTGCACTGCTATATAGATTTGGGAGGATGGGGGGTTACGCTGTAGCCTTTATTTCCTAACAGTACCATGTACAAATAACTGTAGTAGAAGCTCTCTCTCTCTGTCCGCTCCACAAATACTGTTTTTGTCCTAAGAAGGGAAGTGAGCTACTGAGCTCTATAACGAAAGCCGCTTAAAAAAAAATAAAACGCTGATGTAATGGGCACGATTAGTAGAAGTCAACACTTCACTTGAAGTGAAGTGTTGACTAGTCAGGGCCTACAGGTGAGACTGCGCCTGGATCTACCAGCAACATCCTAGCCTGTCGGACTGGGAGGCTAGCAACTTAGAAACGCTATATGGTTTCTCTCGGAGAGCGCTGACAAACTTCAGGCGTACCCTCAGCCTCGGCACACTGCAGGACAAACTATAACAGCTGATAGCTGACAGGGCACTACTGCACGTCGGAAAAAAAACCCACAAACTTTCAAATGAAATTGTTTACGCATTGATTTTTATTTTGTTCCTGGCTGTAATATATATATATATATAGTATTTGTGATTTCTGGAGAACTCGTGGAACTGTGTTATGTGGACTGTCTGAAGCCCTTTGTGGGAAGCTGAAGGGTCACGGAGGGACTCCCCAACCGCATACCTTGCCAAAGGGGGTCTGAGGGCGCAAAGTTGCGACAGGATTGCGTTGCAGTGGCGGGAAGCAGGGGCACAGAGACGGACCAGCCTTCCAGGTGGGGAATCATCATCGGCTGCAACCATGAAAGCCCCCAGCGCAGCAGCCCTATGGGGCACACCGACCAGATGCTGGGAGCCATGGCAGACATCCTCAGCTCTTTCGCCTCCCGAGCCAGCAATGGGTAGGTGCTGCCGCTGACAGTAAGCCAGATGTTCACCTAGCGCCCGGGCTCTGAAGTTGGCTACCATTGTCTTGTCCCACACTTAGAAACTAGTGATAATGGCATGCAGAATGCCAGCACGTATGTGTGTATGTACGTAGGTACCTATGTACGTATATATGCATTTCTTTATTTACGCATGCATGCAAACTGCTGGGTCCATAAAAATCTACCACCTCTAAACTGTAGCAGGGGCAGAGCTCGACCTACACCGACTTGTCTTGCCTAAAGGAGGTAAACATGTATTGGGTGGGTAACTGTTGGACAGAAGATCGGTGGGTCGTTGTGCATGGGGCGAGGGTTCAACAGGTAAAGCGGCTGTGCTTGGGATCGGTGAAGCCAGGGTACCAGGTCAGGAAGCCCTAATAAGGGTAAATGATACTGAGCGGAAAGCGGCTCAGCCCGCAGTAATGAAAGGGTCAAGTTTTGAAATTCTGGCAATTTTGGTGTGAAGGAGAGAGAGCTGGAAACTGACGAGAAATCCATTTCAGTTGTTCGTCGTGTCCTTGTAAATAGCAACGAGGGCCTCTGCAGTGAGGGAGTGAGGGTGACACTAGGGTGGTGCCCGTGCCGGGAAACATTGGGGGGCTCGGGCACTGGTCTACAATTCATATACAGGGATCAAGTATCGAATCAAGATAAATTACATGGACATCCCATGGAAAATGGTAATATAAGCCACTCTGTCGGGTTTGGGAGTAATTTATCTGATAACTGCAGAAAAGATGCTTAGGAGGTTCTGTAACTATATTGCTGTCATTGTTTTGTGTCTGGAAATTCTTACACGTTAGTGACAGAGACCTCAGGTTTACAAGAGACAGAGGGACTGTTGAGAGGTATGAGGGGCAGAATGTATGGTTGCCAGAGGTGAGGATGTGGGTGCCCCAACTATTTCATTAAGGTCCCTGTGGCCAAGAGCCTAGCCCTGCTGTTCAGGAAAACTAACTGTGTATCTTGTGTGGTGGGGTGTCTCAGATTACTGAAACTGCTTTTATTGAAGTTGCATTTTAATAGAATAGCAAATTAATTTTATTTAGATATTCTACAGACCAAGAATGCTACACAAATCCAAACATGTATAGACACAAAACACATTGTAATCCATCAGTAGGGAAATACAAATACGCCATGTGCTCCTAAAAAGCTAACCGATTATAGAAAGCAGCTGTAAGGTGACAGCATTTCATGCTATGTGGCCAGCCTAGAGGAAGCTTAAAAGCCACCTTCAAACTTCTGCCTTGACGGGGCCAAGCTCTGACTGTTCCAGGCAAGTGGTTGGAGGGAGTTTCATATTCCTGTCCCTTGCTGAATTTAATCTTTTGTATATGTGGTGTGTGATGGGGTGGGATCACCAGTAGCCTATGACTGATCCAAAGCTCTACGGTGTGACTCATGCCCATTACATCAGCGCTTTTTTTTTTTAAACGGCTTTTAATAGAGCTCACTTCCCTTAGGACAAAACAGTATTTTCGGAGCGGACAGCGAGTGAGAGCTTATGTTCTACAGTTATTACTGTACATCGTGCCGTTAGGAAATAAAGGGCTACAGCGTAACCCGCCCATTCTCCCAAATCTATATAGCAGCGCAGCCATAGTCATAATCTGGAGATCAAGCACGCCAAAGTACAGAATAGCTGTGGCCTGCACGGAGTCCAGGGTGGACAAATTCACACTGAGTCTGATAGTTTTTACGGCAGATAATTGGGGGCTTTAACTTAGATTGGGGGCTGTAGCCTCCCAAAATCAACGTAGTGGCGCCACTGAAGGCCAGCCTTTTGGCTCTGACCTTTTCTGCTACTGTATTTGAGAACCAAAGTGGTTTCCTTCTTCTTTGCACTTCCTTTTCTGTCTAACACAATGGGATGTTGCTTCAAGTATTGCATCCTTAATGCTTGCCCACTTTGCCTGTACCCCTCACCTGTGTTTCTTTTTGCCAGGGCTAGCTTAACTCTGTTGGCCATCTTATCAAAGTCAGCTCCTCTGAAGTCCCATATTTTGCCTTGGAATGGGATGATTTAGATGTAGTAGCCAAATTGAACCATACCATGTGATGGTCACTGGCCCCCAGGTGACCTTCTACCTGGAGATCTGTGATCCCTTCTTGTTAGTCAGTACTAGATCTAGGATAGCCCTGTCTCTTGTGGGTTGCTGTACCAGTTGTTTGAGGCCTCTCCTGCAGGAATCCACTATGAGTCTAGTTCTGCAGATGTTCCTGCTGGTATTGACCAATCTGTATCTGGCATGTTGAAGTCTCCCATTATCAGAACCTCCCTTTAGCTGTCATGTTTTGTATATCTTCTAACAGTAATGTGTCTATATCCTCCCTCTGGTCTGGGGGCCTGTAGACAACCCAGTTCTTATGGCTGTCCCATTTCCTGTTTCCAGGGTGACCCACAGTTCCTGGCTCCTTATGTGTATTCTGAATTTCTGTAGCTTTGATATTTTCATTAACATACAGGGCCTCCTCCCCCTTTTTGCACCTCGGTCTCTTCTGAACAATACATAGCCAGGTACTGAAGTCTCCCAAGTGTGGTTACTGGTAAACCACATCTCACTAATTGCTACTATGTCCAGTTTAGCCTCTGACATTATTGCCTGCAGGTCTGGGATCTTATTTCCCAGGCTGTGAGCATTTGTGTACATGATTTTCCATTCGCCAGATTTTGGTGTGTTAGTTGTTGGGTGAAGTTTGGCATTACCCTGTGCATCGTATGGGGAGACAAACCTTTTTCTTACCAGGGATGCAAATGAACGGCAAACACGCTGAATTTCTGTTTGACCACTAGCTGAGGGGAGGTGTTCTTCCCATTCGATGTATGGGTGTTGCACCCCTCCCCATTTGCTAGTTTAAATATTCTGCAAAGATATCAAACTTGCCCCAATGCACTGACTCCTCTTTAGTCAGATGCAGTCCATCAAATTTAAAGAACTTTCGCTCCCAGAACTGTTGCCAGTTCCCTATAAATCTGTGTCCTTTTTCCTGGCACCAGTCCTTGAGCCGTGTTTATCTCCCTATCTCCCCTTCTCTGACCTTCCGTCCATCTGCTCCCTCTCTCAGACTGGCAGGATCTCAGAGAAGGAGATGCTGGACAAAATAGATGATAGTTTGTCACCCGGCCTAGTCAGGTGTTCCTTGGTCTCCACAACTGACCGGTGGTGAGATCATTAGTCCCTATGTACTAGGACATCAATGTTTTCTCCTGCTTTGTGAACAATTTTAGCAATGCGGTCAGTGTCTCTCCATGCTGATGTACCTGGGAGACATCTGACCATCACCCTGGCTGGAGATGGGTATCAACTCCCGAATCATGGAGTCTCCTATGATCAGAAGTTTTTGGATTTCTTTGTGCTTGTTTAGTTTTGGTTCCTGATTTGGGTGAGTTTTGTTGTGCTAGCTCCTGTGCTGCAGTGTCCTGCTCTGCAGTGTCCTCTGCCTCTTTATTTGATTTCAGAGATAGAGGCAGATACCTGTTTGTAGTGTTTATATGGTTTTTGAGGCAATGTGATGAGAGCAGAGAGTGATGGGGCACCTGATTTGCTCCTCCTAACCACCTGCCAACCTCCTGGACCAACTACCCTCTGCGGTCAAGGTTTTTCTGTTGGATGCTGGGTAAATGGTGGGTGGTTCTTATAATGTATTTCCTCTTCAATATGAAATTTGAGGCGTGCAATCTCTGCCCATGCTGCCCGGAGCTGAGCCCTAAGATCTCCAAGGACCAGCATGTAGGACAGTGTCCTAAATCCTGTAAGACTGTCCTTCTGAAAATTGTTCCACAGTACCTGCAGTTAATGAAATCCATTCCAAATAAGTTGCTGGGTTTGTAACCTAGTCAGAGTAATTAGAAGGAAAAAATGAAAAAAAATGCAAGTGATGGTTTAATTGTGCTTTGTTTAACTTGTTATAACAAGTTAAATTACTAGTGCCCTGTAAATGAGATCACCTTGTGGAGGCCCACTGATCCGCCCTTCCTGCTCTGCCACAGGAAATGTCACAACTGTGGTACCCTATAAAAGGAGTGTGGCGTGGGGTGGTTGGGGATGGGGTGGGTGGCTGGGCCCTTCCCTGCCTAAAAGAAGAACCACGGACGAAAGAACAAGGAGGTAAGAGCAGAAGCAATCAGTCAACAACAAATGCAGTAACCCTGAAACTTATCCTAATGTTAGATAAAACTGTAAAACCTGTAAAGCACCACCTGTAATAATTTCAGAGAAGATATACCCTGTAAGAAACACTTTGCTCCAGAGAAAATAAAGCAGTAACAGAAGATATACCTTGCAAAGACAATTTGAATCAGAAGATTACAGCAGTAATCTGTTAACACACCTGTAGGCACACCTTGTAATAATGCAGAAGAAGGTATACCAGCAACAACAATCTGAATCAGAGAAAAATAAAGCAATGAAATGTTAGCAACAAACAGTAGCAATCCCTTTGAGTAAAAATAAAACACCACCACACAGTAAATCTGCTTAGCCAAACTAAGTCTTAATCCTTCTCCCTTGCTCTGGTAAGTTTCTCTACTCTGCCTTTCAAGCAGTCTTAGAAGGAAAGAGCTCAGGTGAAGCTAGGTGCCTTGGCCAGCAAACAAGTCTTCTACCTCAATACAATATTGCCAATTTGACCTGCCCAATGGTTAAATTCCGTGACAAATATCACTGGTATGACTTTGGTTTGTTGGCCATACTCATAGGAAGGACTCATTGCTGAAGTGCTGGGGTAAGGGTTATTCGACTCTAGCAGCTTAAAATAAATTGCACTGAGCAGAAACTTGCCTGATGAAAATGATTTACTTCTTACACCTAGCTGTTGTCCTCCCCATCCCTTTCTACCATAAACATTGCACAAAAATATTTGATCGGGATTTCTGATTTTCCTGATCCCCTTCTGCCGACCCCTTCCCTTTTAGTCTCCCTATCCCACCTCTGCTTTTTCTTCTCTCTAATGTATCTTAAACAGGTATCATCTCATTTTCTTTCTTTTTTATTTGATTTTTCTGTGCCAGCTCCTGAAGCCCTGACATGCTTACAGGCCCGTCAGCCACCCCTCATACTCAGGCTTGCCCCAGGTGGGGCCACCAATAGGTGAACTCTGGTGGCCAGAGGGATAGCAATGGAATTAGCTCATTAGCGGAGGCCAGCATATTTTGGAAGGCTGTAGATCCCATAGGGTGGGGACGTGCAATGATGACCCACATATGCCCTGCCCCCAAACGTACAGGCACTGACCACAGTGGAACTCCCAGCCTCTGCCAGGGGTCTGTCATGCATTGGACACTCAACCCCATCTCCACCAGAGTAGAAGAACAGTCCACCAGATGCACAATCCTACTCCCCTCCTGGCTGGCCCTCTGACTCCTGAGTCCATTCCCAAACCCTGGATCATCGGTGCCACAGACAGCGATCATGCCTCTGCACCAGCAGGCTGGCTGGTTTGTCTCCTTTTAATTGCCTTGGCTTTCTTTCTTCTGTCTGTGCCTTGGCCTTTCAAACTGTTTTCTCTGCCTCCTTTAGATTTTCCAGATACATTCCTCCATCTTCCTCCTCTATATTGCTTTCTATTTTCTGAATGCTGTTTTGTCCTCCTCATCCTCCCTGCCACTTTCTATGAAAACCAAAGTGTCTTTTTCTTCCTCGTTGATTAACTTATTTGCCTGACACAAAGGCTTGTGGCTTCTATTATGGCTCCCTTACGATGTGCCCATTGTTCCTTTACATCCCCTATAGTAAATCAATTCAATATTTTGTTTTGAGTCTCATTAAACAAATGTTTAATATCATGCATGTTATACACCATGAATGTTTCCTCCTGAGATAAACCAGTAATACCATGTAGCATGGGCTGTATCACATTTTGACCAAGTTTACTATTAAAATATTTGATATGATGCTTAATTTTTGCTAAATCCACTCTGTTCCAAATTAACATGCTGGAGCCAAATATACCTGTAACAGTACCAGCAATGCCTGATACTCCTGCTGTGCCCAAACTCTGCCTATGGTGTTTGGGGTGGAACACCTCGGTGTTCAATAGTATGTTGCCTAGCTACAGGGTCATGTGTGCATGCTTGATAGGCTTCATAGATCTAGTAACATGGTGGCATGCAATAGTATTGGCACAATGGTCAAACTCAGCCATAATCCAGTGTGTAAGGTTTAAAACAACATGCATAAATTGAACATTATTAATGTGTGTCCCAGGAATGGAAGTTGTTGCCATGCCACTGGGTGAGCCTGGTTCCATCAACAGGCATTGTAAGGGCTCATCTGAGGAAGCTGATATGACTGTAAAGAAAGGAGTGGCAATTGCAGTTGATTGATTTAAGCAATTGTGGTGAATGGTGGTGTTAAAATATTGACTACAAAAGTCTAATCCCAGCATTGCCATGATGTTGTATGGCCCTGTATGGTGTTGATTGACCTGGCATATACACAAAGTTTCATTGGTAAATGTGGTATTAGGCCAACCTTGAAAAGTTCCTTTCAAGGTGGGCCACAGGGAAACCCTGTTCGTAGAATTGCCAGTTCTCCATACAATGTGTACAGTAGAATTGTCTCGGAGATACCACCATGGCATTAAGATAAGCATCTTTTCCATGCACAGTCACATGGGTAGATAGGAGTCAGATGGCCATGTTCCACTGGGCGATGCAGAGACATGGGTCCCAGGATACACAGGATCTAGGTGGTGAAGGAGTATCTCAAGATTTCTCAGAGTTGATTCCAAAACACTCACTAAGGCACATAACAGCAGGTAGGTGGCGATTAATGACATTCTGAAAACAAAACAATAGGTAAAATACAGATCTCCCCATCCGGTGGAAGGAGCATTAATCATCTTTATATAGTTTCAGTTGGTGTGCATGGTACCACTTGTGCAGGGGTCTCTTATGGTCTGTCAACCACACCAGGTAAACAGCAGGGCTCAATTTGTGCACAATGTCATAGGGCCAGCCCATTTACTCATCAGAGGGTGGGCTGGTGTGGCAAATTCAGTACCATGACTCAGTCATCCACCTGCCAGTCAACTTCTTTGACATTTTGTCAAAGTATATTTTAGACCTTTGTTGGGTCTTGCCCAAATTATGAGTGGCAAAGTGATAGTTTGGACTAAGTTGTCCTTCAGCTGTCTGACATAAGTGTCAGCCAACACTCTGTCCTTGGTTGGGGTGTTGAGATCTATCCACAAATGTTCCAGAAGCCTCATATGCTGACCTGTCATCACCTCAAAGAGTGTGCACAGGGTTGCTGCAGTTGGGTAGCTCTGATTGCCATTAGGAGTAAGGGCAACAGAGTGTCCAAATTTTA
Organism: Neoceratodus forsteri; assembly: GCA_016271365.2. NCBI lineage: Eukaryota > Metazoa > Chordata > Ceratodontiformes > Ceratodontidae > Neoceratodus > Neoceratodus forsteri. The sequence goes on along the minus strand of CM057453.1, from coordinate 1,300,478,169 downwards.
GGCATTTCCATTTGCAAACTTGCACAGCATCAACTTAATCTGTCTGTTGGCTCTCTCTACCTGTCCAGAAGACTGGGGATGGTAAACTATGTGGAACATTTGTATGACTCTAAACAACTCTAAATATTCCTGCATCAGTTCCCCAATGAAGCTTGTCCCTTTGTCAGAGTCTGCCTTGAGGGGTAGAGCTCATCTGGTAAATACTTGTTCTACCAGGATCTTAGCAGTGGCTTTTGTGATGTTTGTTTTGCAAGAAAAAGCTTCCACCCATTTAGAGAAGAGATCCATGATCACAAGTGCATACTTGTTGGTTTTGCTAGTCTTTGGTAAAGGCCCAATAAAATCAACATTTATTGAATTCCAGGGACTGGATTACCTCTGTGGGTGTAGTTTAGCATTTTTCTTCTCAGAAATAGGATTATTCTAGGCACAGGTGATGCAGTTGCCCACATAGTGCTGGACATCTGTTGTCTGACCAGGCCACCAACCCACAGTCTTCAGTCTCTGCAGGGTTTTGTCTGCCCTCTAATGTCCACCTGTGGGTGTATCATGTAACTGGTAGATGAATTCTGACCAGAGCTCCTTGGGGACCACCTACAGTTTTGTGTCACCAGATTGGTATAGGACCAACTTCTGGTCTGAAGACCCAAGATGAGTCAGAGAAAATGATGGTATCCTCCTTCTTTGTCCTGGATAATTCAAGGCACAGGCAATGGCTGCCAATTCAGTGTATTGTCAGGATCTAATGGTACATTGTCTGAATACCTCAAGGGTGTCACCTCCTGAACAGAGTACTAGGACCCCAAACCCAACCACTTGCTCTCCTTCTTGATAGGAGGAGGTGCCATCTGTAAAAATAGAGTGGAGGCAGTATCTGCTAGGGTGGTTTTGATGGTGGTAGAAAAGGGCCTGGGTCTGGCAGAGTGGGTGGCTGTAAGGTGCATTCATGAGAATCTATTTGGTACAGGAATCTGTGTGCCAGAAGAGGTGGCATTTTGTGGGGTGTACCATAATATCTCATCCTGTAGGAGGAGAGACCAGTGGGTAAGTCTGGTTTTGAGACATTACCATATCTGAATCAGTCTGATAGCAGAATATTGGTGGGGGTGTGATTGGTGGCAGCATGATAGTAGAAAAGCCTGTGATGTAGGTGAAGTGCTTAACAACCCAGAATGTGACAAAGAGATTATTCTCGAGAGACAGTACTTTTTTGTTCAACTGGGGACAGAACCTGGGAGGCATAGGTAATGTTTCTAAGTTTCCCATTTACCTGTTGTGCCAATATTGCAGACATTCCAGTGTCAGAGGTGACGGTTTCCAAATGTAATGGTAGTTCTGGGTTAGGATTGACCAATGCTGGGGCTAAGGCCAAGGCCTGTTTCAGTGAAGTAACAGCAGCCATATATTTTGGTCCCCAAGACCAGGGAACATCCTTTTCAGTAGCTCTTATAGGGGTGCAGCCTTCTGTGCAAAATCACAGATAAAGTCTCAGAAGTGATTGACCATGCCCAGGAAGCATCTAAGAGTGTTGGAGACACTAGTAGGCAGGGACAAGTCTTGAATGCCTTGGACCTTGTCTAGGTGGGGCTCCTTCCTTCTGCAGTACACACAATCCCAAAAGGACATTTTGGGAGACAAAGCTGTACCTTTGCAGGTTGCACTTGAGGCATGTCTGATGTAGAAGTGCAAGGAGCTCCTCTAGGAGCTGTAGATGTTTCTCTAGGCCTGCTGTGGCCAAGAGGAGATCATCCACATACTGCAAGAGACAGTCAGAGGAGGAAACCCATGTATGGCATCCTCATGTGGATGTGGAAAAGGGAGGGCTATTGAGAAAAGCCTGGGGAGGCTAGTTCACCTGTACTGATGCTCTTCAAAGGTAATTGCAAACTTGTACTGACTCTCAGGGCCAATGGCAAAGACCAAAACCATTGGAAATGTCAAGGTGCTGAACCATTTGTGGTGAGGATTTAGGAGCTTGAGCACAACTGGGGCAGATGCCACAGTAGGTGCACAACTTGGGGTGACTAGGTTTAGCTTCCTGTAGTCAATGGTCAATCTCCAACCTTTGTTGGGCTTCTTCACAGGCCAAATCAGAGAGTTGACTATGGAGACAAAGAGCCTGATAACCCTTGTTTCAGAAGAGATTCTATTGTGGCCCTAAGAGAGGGAATTACCTCTGTTGGAAAAGGCTCTGTTTCTGGCAGGGTAGATCCGCACCAGTAACCCATATGAGGGTGTTCATTCTGCCATAGTCATGTTTGTTAGTTTATTTGTTTCTGGCCACTGTAGGTGAGACAGAGAGCAGCCACCAGTTTCCTTTATAGCAAGGAGGTGATTTAATAGAAGTACTGTACACTGAATTGAATTCTTAATTTTGAGGCCTGTGTAAGTAAGAAGTCAGTGTTTTTGTACTCTGTTTTGGTGTTAAATTTTCTTAGTGTAACTTTTATTTGCCAGAGGAAATTTAGCTGGGAGAATATTTGCAGTCATTTGTGACTAGACCTGCTACTTGAGCTCTGTGAAATAGGTGTCTAATAAGGGAGGAGCTGAACAGGGCCTGAGGAACTGTGGATTCAAAACAGGAGTTGTTTGTGGACTCTGTCTGCTGTAGGTGAGGCAGAGAGCAGCCACCAATGTCCTCGTAGAAAGGAGGTGATTTAATAGAAGTACACTGAATTTAACTCTTAATTTTGGAGCCTGTGTAAGTAAGTAGAAGTCAGTGTTTTGGTTTTCTGTTTTGGGTTGAATTTTCTTAGTGTAACTTTTATTTGCCAGGAGGAAATTTAGCTGGAAGAATATTGCAGTCATTTGTGACTAGACCTGTTACTTAAACTCTGTGAAATAGGTATCTGAGAGGAAGGAAGGCACTACTGGGGTGGTGGGTCAGAGTTGTTGTTGATTTTTCTGGAGGGCATGGGCTTAGTCCCACCCACCCTGCCTCTACCCCACCCACCCAAGTGCATCATTTTATGTCAGGGGTTATGACATCACTTTTCAAAAGTGCAAAGGACATACACTTGTTCATAGCCTTAAAGACACAGCACAATAAATAGGGGTAAACATACTCAAACGCTTGCACACACTAACAAAAAACAAAAGCAAAACAAACTCTCTAACAGGAAGGGATACAGACATGTGGAGAGTGGTGCAATGCACTGGCTGTGGAGTGGCAGTCTTCCGGAGATGTTCTGAGGCTGCGTTGCTGCCTATTCACACACACCTCTCTGGTATGATGGAGAAGTTGCCTGTCTCCATGCTGGCCTGGAGAGGATTCAGAAACCTCCTCCCCACCTAGAGATCACCCAGGCCACCACCACTTCCTCAGAGGTTGACAAGAAAGAGTAGTGGTTGGACCACAGTGGGCTCAGGGAGGGTGAGGGTGGTGGAACACAGGTGTATCCCTCCAGTTGTTCCTCTTCACAGTTCATTCACCATTCTGGTGGAGTGTGGTTCCTCTGTGGAGGCACCCACAGTGGAGACAAAGGAAGATGCTGGAAACCTTCACAAGGATACCTACAGGAGGGTGCCATGGGACCCCACAGGGGAAGAAACAACTCCTGGTGGGGACTCAATCTTTAGGGGTGTAGAACTGGGGAGGGACAGGAAAGGGGAGCAGGTGCCTGCCCAGTGCCATGGCTTGAGGGACAGGAAAGAAATCCTCAGCATCATGGGAATAGCTACACAGGTGAGGGAGCTGGATGTCATTGTCCACCTAGGGACAATTGACCTGGCTGGGAATGGCATCAGAGCAGTGCAGCAGGAGTTTGTGGAGTTGAGGAGGGCCTTAGACAAGTGGCACACATGGTAACTGTCTTGAAGTATTACCTGTCTATGGCACGGGTGAGGTTAGGTACTCTGCACCATGGGATTCAATGACTGGTTAAAACACTGATGTGGAGCTCAGGGATTTGGCTTCATAAGGGACTGGGGTTCACCTGGAGGATACAGGCCTATAGTGGTGTGATTGCCTGCATCTGTCCGGGAGGGGAACCAGGATCCTAGATGATAGATTTAAATGCTTCATTGGCAAGCATTTAAACTAGCAAGGGGGGAGGCACTGAAGAGAGCAGAGAAATCCCAGTGCCCCCACAAAACAGGCTAGTTAGCAAAGAAGACAAAAAAGTTAGAGAAGTCAAATAGGAGAACTGGGGTAAATCCAGAAAAGGGCAAAGGCAGTAAGGACAGGGATGGGGCCTAAAAGGGATAAGGCCATCAAAAAATGGAGGAAATGAGTACCAATGCCTGTAGTCTGGAAATGAGCTCCTGAACTAGTGGCCTTGATGGAAGAGGGATGCCTGGATAGCATGGCAGTCACAGAAACATTGTACACAGAGAACCATGACTAGAATGTCAACATACCAGGTACACAACCTACAGGAGGGACAGGAGGGTGAAAGAGGAGGAGAAGTAGCTCCTACATAAGAGAAGGAATCAAGCAACAGAACTAAAGGATAAACAGGGAGGAAGGGGGTACTGTGGGTCACTTTGAGACAGGAAATGGCACCACAATCTGCACAGGGATTGTTTACAGACCCTCATCTCAGGGGACACAATGGACAAGGAAATGATAGAAGGAATCTTAGAATGGCAGAAAAGGAGATATTGTTGATGGGGACCTGAATATGCCTGATGTTAACTGGAGCACCTTTACTGCAGCCACATCCAAGAGCAGGGACATTCTTTATGCCCTACAGGGGAAAGCCTCAGACAGCTAGTGTTGGAACCTACCAGGAGGGAGCAATCTTAGAACTGGTACTTTCAAATGGGGATGGAGAGGATCTCAGATTTAGAAGTGGGTAGCCATCTGGGAACAAGCGACCACCAAACAGTGTGGTTCACAATAAACACAGCTGTAGAGTCAAGCCATACAAAAGCAAGGTGTTGGACTTTAGGAGGGCTGACTTTGGCAAATGGAGAGTGCCTCAGAAAAGCACCAGCAAACAAACAAGAAGGAGTGGTGGAAGAACAACGGGAAAGATCAAAACTACCATCACAGAGGCACCTACTCTCCCAGACCCACAGCATCGCACTTTTCAAAACAGGCCTTGAACACACCTCCTTGAAAACTCTAAATGTGAATGCCAATGAGCCTGCTCTCCCCCCAATCCCCTTAACTGACTCTGGGACTTCCTAGTCCCTACGCTCCACCCTCTGCATTTAGCTCTGTCTTGGGCCCATCATGTCTCCCATAGCTTTTAAACAAGTGCCATGTCAATTCTGTAACCTGAAAAATCTAATGTAAAAAAAAAACTGTGTTTCTTTTAATGCTTTATATTGTCTTGTGTCTCTCCACCCCTGTAACCACCGTGGAGCCATTGTATAAAAAACTGTCTGTACTGAAACCTGTATATAATTGCTCGTTCCATCTGTCTTCCTTGTACTTTTGTTCTCCTCCACCCCTGTAAATGACGTGGAGCCTTTGCAAAAGAGTCTATGACTCAAAGGATTGTAATTCGATTATACTGTAAAATAAAATAAATAAAAACAAGCCTTTGTGTAAAGCAAATCAACAACACAAATGAAGGAAAAGCCACTATGGTTCTCAAAAGAGGTGGCAGGGAAGGTGAAGGAGAAAAGGACAGCATTCAGGAAATATAAGGAAACACAGAAGGAGCAGGACAGAGAAATATACCAATTAAAGCAGAAGGAGGCAGGAAGGCAGTCAGAATAGCAAAAGCCCAAACTGAGGAAAGAAAGCCAAGTCATTTAAGAAGGTGGATAAAACCTTTAGAACATTAGAGAGTGAAGAAAGACCAAGGGAGGGATACTGAGGCTTAATAAAGGGGAAGGAATGTGAGCAGAGGGTGACAGTGAAAATCAGGGTACTGAAGAATACTTCTGCTCAGTATTCACAAAACAAGAGAAGGGGAGGTACCTAAACCAAACAATAGAAACACTCTGGATAGGGGGTGTCAATAGCAGTCCATTCACAAGAGAAAGGGTTCTGAAGAACTCTTAAACTGAAGGTATACAAAGCAATGGGGCCTGACGGATTCACCCAAGAATTCTAAAGAAACTAAGGGTAGAACTAGTGACACCACTGACTACCCTCTTAACAAATCATAGGAGGATGGGGCGTACCTGAGGGCTGGAGGAGGGTGGATGTTATTCCACTTCACAAAAGCGGGAGAAAGGCAGAGGCAGAAAACTACAGACCTGTTAGTTTGACCTCAGTGGTAGAGAAAATGATGGAATCACTTCTAGGAAAGAACTGTTGAGTACCTAGAGGCCAGCAGGGCACAGGACCCAAGACAGCATGGATTCACAGTGGAAGGTCATGTCAGACAAATCTAATAGATTTCTTTGACTAGGTGACCAAAGTAGTAGACCAGGCAGGGGCTGTGGACATGGCCTACCTAGACTTTTATTTTATTTATTTATTTATTTATTTATTTATTGAGAGAATCAGAATAACAATCCTTTGAGTCATAGACTTTTTGCAAAGGCTCCATGTCAGTACAGGAAAGCACAAACATTACATTTAATAACAGTAATACATAGGTCACTCAGCACAGTGTATTTACATTACATATTAGTTACCGTCTCAAAGGCCTGGGAAGACCCTAAGTCACAGTTGTGAGCAAGTCTGGTTACAGAAATTCAGAGGGACATAAACAGAACCCTGAGTCAGAGTGAAATTACAGCTGGATAGTAGGAACTAAAGGTTGTAGTCATATGGGATAAGCTAGGTCTTTATCCATGACTATGCTATCTCTGGTGAACTCACAATGGGGAGGTAGACATTGGCCAGCCGCAGGTATCAGGAGTCAAGGGAAGGTTCATGATACAGCTTTAAATTGTCCAAGACTAGGGGCCTGGGAGATGGAGGGTGGTAGATTGTTGAGCCAGAGGGAGCACGATAATGGAAAGACCTTTGCCCTAGAGAGTCCTGCATTGGGGAACTAGGAGGGAGGTAGTAGTATGGCGCCTAGTGGCCCATTTATGTGATACTGGCTGAATGAGGGGTGGAGGCCTATGGGTGTTAACTCTTAAATATTTTTTGGCTTGGAGGCAAGTGTGGTACTTAAGCCTCCCTTCGAAGGCCAGCCAGTCTGCAGCTTATAGAGCTGGCATGTGTGGGTTAATGTATCACAGCCAGTGACCAGTCAGCAAGCTCTGTTGAGAGCTAGGTTGATGCAATGTAGGGCAGTTTGGTCTGCGTGTGCCATAGATTACAATGCCATAATCCACCAAAGAGAGGACAGAGCAGGATATAGTGAGATGCAGGGCCTGAGGGGTAGGCAGTGCTTTTATCTATAAAATCCTCAGTCTGGTGTTTACAGCGGAGGAAAGGTGTTGAATGTTGTGTGGTAGATGAGGGATGTGTCCAGGGTGACACCCAGGTATTTGAAGGTAGAGACCTGTTCAAGAAGGAGGCCCTGCACATTGGCTATGGTAAGGGGGCCATAGAGAGGATTTTGACGATGGGCAAAGATCATGGATTTTGTCTTGTTGTAGTTGAGTATTAGGCGATGCTCAGTGAACCAGGATTCTAATTCTTTGAAAAAACCTTGTAGGGCAGTTTGGAGGAGTGAGGATGGGGGTGTTTCCAGAAAATGACTGCATCATCTGCATAGAGTAGGAGCTTCCACTCACAGGCTTGAGGGAGGAGTTTAGGAAGAGAGTGAAAAGCAGTGGCTCCTAGAATAGACCTCGCGGGACACCCGTTAGGACTGGTTTAGGAGGAGAGGATGATGTTGATTTTGACCTGTTGTGTCCGGTGGAGAGATATAGTCTTTGAGCCAGGAGATGGTCTCAGGGAGAAATAGTAGGAGGAAGGAAGTGGAGAAGTAGGCATGACCTACCTGTGCCGAACGCTTTTGTCAAGTCGATGTATTGCACCTGCTACAGAGACCTGTTCCAGGGTTTCATGTATGTATGATGTAAATTCGAAGAGAGCAGTAGTAGTGCTGTGACCCCTCCTGAAGCCATGTTGGTCTTGGCAGAACAGATTATGTTTGGCTAAGTAGTCTGTGATTTGGTCCAACACAATTTTTCTAGAGCCTTTGGGGGTAGGATCGAGATGGGTCGGTAACTGCTAGGGGAAGTGGGTCACTACTCTTCAGAATTAGTGTTATAATTTGTTTTTCCATAGAGCTGGGAATTGGCTGAGGCATAATGACCAGTTGAGTATTTGGTAAGATGTGGCAAGGTCACATCCAGCATTAAGCAGAGAATTTTGAGGTCGAGGGAGTCACTGCTATAGCGCAAGTTTGCCGAGGCTTTAGATAGGTAGCGTATGGCCTCCCTACAGGAGACAATGCACAGCCAGAAGGGATGGGGACCTTAGAGCCTGAGTTGCCTGAGGGGCAGTTAGGGACTGGGTCAAAGAAGTTATGAGGGAGTATGTGACTAAGGTCTGAGAAGGTGGTGTTTAGGTTATTGGAGATGGTAGTGGGATCCTGGGATAGGGCCCATTGACTTGAAGCTGCATAAAGACATGGAAGACGGTTTTCCGAGAGCTCCTTAATATTGTTCCAGAAGTTTTTCCTGAGCCTCATGTGGTGGTGAGGGATTGCCCGTAGTAGTTTGCCTTTACTTGCCTGATGGCCCAGGTGCAATTGTTTCTGGACGCCTGTAGAGTTGTGTGTCATGGGGTGTTTGGGAGTTTATGGCTCCATGCCAGAGGTTGTCTCTATGGTGCATCTGGTCAAGTAGGGGCTGTGAGATCCGTGGCATCCCTGTTTTTAGGATCTATTTTGTGAAGGGGCAAAGATATCGAGGCAGCATTAAAGGTGATGATAAAGTAGATGAGGGCAGCATCTACAGTGTGGGTGGTGTAGATGGGTGACCAGTCGCATGAGGTAAGAAATGTTCTTAGGCGTGAGAGGGCTCTTTTTGAGATGCCGTTGGACTGTAATTTTAGGGAAGCTGGGTGGGAGTTTATTAGACCACCTGCAGGCAACTGGGAGTGGTTACTTATCGCGTCCAAGAGATCTTTAATCCTGGAGAGGTTGTTGGGGTGGTTAGTGAGGATAAGGTTGATAAGGGTAGAGGACCCAGTTCTTGGGTCATGTCTGGTGGGGATTGGACAACCTGGGTGAGGCCGTAAGCAAGGATGGCATCTTTGTAAGTAGTTTATGGGGGATAACCAGTTTACGTTGAAATTACCCATTATAATTACTTCACTCTGGAAGGGAGATGGGAGATGCTGGTCAGTATAGAATCAAAGGCTAGCTTTTGGTTAATGGTGGGATGTATACTGACACAATGTATACTGTTTTACCAGGATTGCCCGGTGACCTTGACAGTAATAGCTTGGGCACCATGGGCTGGTGGGGAAGGGGAATAGAGAGGGCTTGCAGGGACGTTTTGACATAGATGGTACATCCACCTCCCTGCTTGCCTAGCCTGTCAGTTCGGAAGATGGAGTAGACACTGAGGGTGACAGAGGTATCTGGGATGTTTTTGAGAACCAGGTCTCTGATAAGGCAAGGATGTCAGAGTCATGTTGTGCGATCCAGCCCTGGAGTGGAGTGAATTTCCTGGGTAGGCTACAGATATTGAGGAGGCCAGGAGTAGGCTGCTATGTCTACCTTCCTTAAGCTGAAGCAGCAGCAGGGGTCCTGGATTGGGGTTCACGTTACCTGAAAGTAGGAGTAGCGGACAGTATGATGAAGAAGAGCTAACCGGCGCAGTTTGAGTGCGGAGTAGCGGTGTTCAGATGCTGATTGTTTTTCTTAGGTCCAGCTCGGTATTGGGGAGGAATGGACAAATTGGGCTACCACAGTTGGAGCCATGGTGTGATGTGGGCTGCTTGAGGGGCTGGTGGTATGAAAGTGAGATTCCAAGGTGGTCCCTGGTGGTAGTGCAGCTTGGGTAGTGGGTATAATTGTTGTTTAGTTGTGCTGGGGTGATAGGAGATTGAAAATGCCATGGGGTGGCATTCCTCGAGGGCCATTAGCAGACTATGTTAGTGGGTCCATAATAGAGGCTCATCCATTGTTGGATTGGGAGGGGAGATAAAAAATGGGAGTATTGAGGTAATTAGAATAAGCATTTGAAGGTAGATTTTCATGTTTTTTTTTTTAGCAAGGCATTTGATACAGTCTCAAACCAAAGATTAATTTACAAGTAAGCCAGCCTTGGAGTGGGTCCCAAGGTGGTAGCCTGGGTAAAAATTGGCTGGACAACTGGGCGCAGAGGGTAATAGTAAGCAGTCCACTCTGAAGAAAGGGGGGTTACTAGCAGACTACCCAGGGTTCAGTACTGGACTGGTCCCTTTAATGTCTTTGTGACATTGCAAAGGGACTGGAAGGAAAAGTAAGTCTCTTTGCAGACAACACAAAGATCTGCAACAGGGTCGATACACAAGGTAGGGTGGAAAGGATGAGAAGGTATTGTAAGGTTGGAGGAATGGTCAAAGTATGGCAGCTTTGATTCAGCGCAAAGAATGCAAATTAATGCACCCGAAACAAAAACCCAGGGGAGGAGTACAGTGGGGGTGAGATACTAACCAGGAGTGTAGCCAGAAATTTCCATTTTGTACACAATCTCCAACAATTACACACTTCACAATTGAAAATGTACACATCCACTTCAAATGGCACCCTTCCAAACAAGTCAGATTGTTGTCAGATGATTCCTTTACTCTCTAAAGAGGTTATACATGTATCAGACCCTCCTCAGTGGCCTACACTAACCCAAATACTACCGATTAGAATAATATTAACAGAGTGGCTTATGGTTTGTGACAGGCACTCAACAAAACTGTACACAGATGTGACAGTGAGTATGCCTGTCTACACCCTTGATACTAACAACAACAAAAATGGAAAGGAACCTGGTAGTCATATCAGATGACCTAAAAGTGGCCAAGCAATGTGACAAGGCAGTAAGGAGGGCTGGTGGGATACTGGGATGCATAGGGAGAGGCACCACCAGTAGAAAACAGAAAGTTGTTATCCCTCTGTACAGACAGTTGGTGAGACTCCATCTGGAGTGCTCCATGCAGTTCTGGGGACCCCATCTCTGCAAGGACATAGACAGGATGGAGGCTGTCCAGAGAAGGGCACTAAAATGGTGCAGGGTCTGCACCAGAAGACAAATGAAGAGAGATTAAAGGAGCTTAATATGTATACCCTCAAGGATAGAGGGAGAGAGGGGACATGATAGAAACTTTAAAGTACCTCAAGGAATCAACAAAGTTAAGAGGGTAGCATCTTTCAGAAAAGAGATGTGCAAGAACAAGGGGTACAATTTGAAGATAGAGGGGATGGCTCAGAAGTAATGTGTGTTTCTATGTTTTCCAAAATAGGCCTCAGTTGAGAAAAGAGGGAATGGTGCTGGAACATGAGGATGACGTCATATTCCATGCCATTGGCCTTTACTTCTCTTATGACGTATTAGTCAGAAATGAGGAGCAGGTGGTCTAGGTTAGGCACCTGGAGTTATAGCCTGTTGGCTAAGTCCACCATGCACCCATATTGAGAAAGAAAATCTATACCTAGGATGCTGTAATGATGATGGAGAATCATGATGTTAAAATGATGTTTCACTTCCAAGGTACCAATGATGATGGGTATTGGTTTGGACCTGTAGGTTGTGAGTACGGTCCCTCGAAGGTCTGGGCAGAGGTGGCCTGCCCTGTTGACCAACGAGAATATTTAGGATCATTCTGAGGCAAAACTGAAACAGTGGCACCCGAGTCCAGTAGTGGTTCAAGCTGGCGGCCCCAACCAGTGCTTCTACACATTGGCGTCTGGAGTCATCGGTAACTAGAGAAGTGAGGATTGGACCGGGCCTGACACCATCAGTCCAATGTCTAGCGATTTTGTAAGGTGTCATAATAGGTGGGTCTATCTCCCAGAGCATCTGTGCTTCTTTGGAGTACAGAGATTTTGGCTGCCCGCCCATCAGAATCTTGTTTCTAGAGGAAGTGAGCTCAGCTCCAGAGATGGCCACCACAACCTTTGTAGGCTGTGATGTAATCTATTCAATCTTGGACTTATAGTCCCAAAGTTGATTAACTTTGGCCAATAAATCTTATACAATGGTCCACACCGCTGTTTTCGTCCCGTTATTTCACTTAGTGTCTGACTGGTTTGACTTTGGTCAATTTTTTGGTTTGTTGTTGTATCATCCCTGATTTTGGTAGGAGGAGCTGTCTTGTTGGGAGTCTTTTGATCTCCTTCTACCATGTACTGAGTGGAGGAATCTGCACCACTTTGCACTGCATCTGCCTTGATCTTAGAGCCCAAACTGAGGTCCCTTGCATGGACCTGGTACATCTGCTCCATAATCTCACGGAGGCGGTCCCATTTAGGGACTGTGGTGGCTTCCACTGTTTCACAGAGTGCCAGCTGGAGGTTTTTCAAAAACAAGTATTTGTACTCTATTGACTCCTTGTCTGGATGCTCGCTGGCCAAATCTTTGTGGCTTTTGCATTGGGCTGGGGTTTCTTTGATGCAGTGCTTCATCTGGGTTTCTAGCATTATGCTGACCATGTTAGGGTTGTGTGCCACCAAGAGTTAAGCTGCAACTCTGTCAACCAAGGCTCTGACATCATTACATATGCCTTCCGCAGCTTCTCCCACAATGTGTGATCCACGGTTTGCTTTAAAACCTGTGCTTGATTCTCAGCCACATGGCTGAGCATTTGACAGTGGTTCTGCACTTTTCCAAGCGACAGCTAAAGGTTGTTGCCAGGGGTCAAGCGGCCTATTTTGTCTGCAATGTTCTGGATGGCTTGCACAGACTGCAGAGAGCTTGGGCGGTGCCTGTGCAACAATGGTCTTGGTGACCACCTCAGCCATGGTGTTGGCTACACACTGAAGGAGTGTCTGTTTTCAACCTCCTTCTTCAATGTGTCACTGACTGCTTGTTTCAGCACTTTGGCCTGAGCGCTGGAGACCGTAGCTTTGAGATTGCCTTGAGCCAGGCTTTCCAGCTCTTCCAAATCTTTTATTCAATGTGGCTACTGAAAGGTGAGACTCGACCATCCGGAGTCTCAAGGAGCTCCATCATCATCGCTGTCATCATCCTCTGACAATGACAACACGATAAGCAGGGCATATGGCATAGCTTTCACATGACCTCTCAATATTGCCAATTGCTGACGAATCTTCATCATCTTAATTCTACACAGCTAATGGTCCATACTTCCTTTAAACTGTCCCTCACTAACATGATCCTGCAAAACTGTATCGCTGTGCTCACTTTGCAATTTTCCTAAGCTCCCTTTCCAATGCACTCTGGCATCTCTCAAACTGTTGCTCCAACTCATACTTATTCTGCAGCAAATCATTCACACTAGTAAGCAAATCATTCAACTGTAACACACGCTTCTTATCCTGCAACAACCTCTCATTGCCTTGTCTTTTTCCTGTACCACACTCTCGAGTTCATTCTGAGTCTCATTCCTAAGCTTTTCAGTTTCTCTTCCAAATCTTTTGTTGCTTGCCAGTTTCCTGGATTTGGAACCCAACTCTTTCTCAGAGCCAGGACTTCTGATTCCATTGCTTAGAATAAGGCATACAGGCGGCAACCAAAACACCTTTTGATCATGTTTCTTTGCTGTAGACTTTGCCTCTGTGTACAGCTTGCTGACATATTGTACCAGATTAGTCTGCAATTTCGCATCCAGCGTAATATCACCCAACCTCCATGGAGGTCAGAAAGTTTATGATGTCTAATTTGAGCTTCAGTATTAATGGCCATTGTTGGAAATTCCCTTTATCGCACTAACTGAGAGACTGAGGCATACCGTTCACCTCGACCCCAATAGCTAGACAGCCACATGTTCTGATCCAGAAATCTGACTGGGCTGATGCTACAAGTTAAATGAGGGGTGTAGGTTCGAAGACCTTCATAATTCCCAGTGCTGCTCAGGATGTGGGTGTCCCTGGTGATCTTCTGGTAGAGTGAACGAGGGGTGTAAGTTCAAACACCTGTGTGATCCCTACCACATTGACCTATGTACCTTCTGGTATACTGGTTAGGTTCCATCCAAACAGGTCCTGCTGTGGTCAACAATTTGTTAGCTGGCAGGATTCTACACCTGTTGGCAAAACACGACACAAAGTCCAGATATCACAGGACAAGTTTATTCCAAAACATGTAGAAAGCATCCTACCTGCTGGGAGTTCAGAAACCTCAAATACCGTGATGTCATCATGCAAACTCAGTGAAAAACAGTCTTACAGACAGTCTTATACTATAGATAAGAAAGTGTGTTACTAAGTAATGGATTCTTCCAGAGAGGCAGAAGCTGAAATACAGTAATTCTATTGGTGGACAGTGGTGGGCAGTTAGCACCTAAGACAGATCATTTCTTGTTTTGCACATACACACTGAGAAGAGTAAGCTGAATAAAGCTACTTTTGGGTAAATAACAGTGATTAATAAAATATGTTGGTCATTGCATTGTGGCAAAAGTTGTAGCAGTGCATTTATTTATTTATTTTTTATTCAAACATTTGATAACCAGAAAAGTGTTATGAGCCAAGGCCCTTATCAAACATAACCCGTGACCATAAATACAGTCATGATATTACAAGGACAGATAATAAAAAACAAACAAAAACATATCAACACACAATACAAACATTACATTAAAAACAATCTCATAGCAAAGTATCAACATAACATTTCTTAAGGAAGCTTTAAAAGTTGCATGACTCATTGTTTGTTGTAAATTCAAGGGTAAATTATTCTAATGAAAGGGCAGTGATAGAGTAGGTTTGCTTTCCACATTACTTCTACATTCAGGACCTTGAGTGTAGATGAAGCACTACAACAAAGGTTCCTGTCTACTTTTCTGCATAAGCACTACCAAAACAATCCTGCTGGATAACGATTCCTAAGCACATAATAGCAAGTATGAGTAAATACAAATATACCTTAAGCTGCAGTAGTGTATGTAATAGCATGAATGAGGGTCTGTAGGGTGTCCAGGTTCACATCTTGGACCCCACAATTGTTGCATTTAACTTCAATGACTTCTTCACAGACATAGATAGATATGAGGCCCCCTCTTCTGACTCCTCAGCTAGCCCCCAGCCTTCTCTTCAGCCTCCTGTCCTATCACCTCAACCTAGCTTTCACTTAAATTGGTCACTAGAAGTGAAGTCATTAAACAACCCAAGGGCCTAAGAGCTGATAACTCCTGGCTTTGATGGACTGGAACCAAAATTCTTCAAAATAGACACACCTGTTATTGCCAATCCCTCGTGCACCTTATAAATAAATCACTTCTTCAAAGGGCCATTCTGGAGAAATGAAAGTCAATACTTATTACCCCACTTCACAAAGGAGGATGTAAGGACTTACTTGAAAATTACCAACCAATCTCCTCCTTATTATACTCTGCAAAAATCAGTAAAACTGTTATTTGACCAGCTTCAGGACTACCTTAACTGTAACCAGTCCTTATCTCATGTCCAGCATGGCTTTCAGAAGAACCATGGCACTGACATGGCCCTGATACGTGTATCAGCAGACATTTTAAGGCCATGGACATGGGCATTGATATAGGGGCAGTCTTCATAGACCTGACTAAGGCATTTAATTTAGTCAACCATGACCTCTTTTAGCTTAACTGGAAGGCTTTGGGCTAGATGATCTCTCCTGCCTTTGGTTTAAAAATTATTTATCCAAGCGGAAACAATGTGTAAAGTAGCAAGGAGCAACCTCTGTTCTTAAACTGATCACAGCTGGTATCCTAAGATTCCATTCTTGGTCCCTTCTGTTTTATTTTTATTTATTAATTTTTTTTATCATAGATTTATTTTTAAATTTTAGCATGCTTATGTACAGCTTTTGACATCATATTAAAACAAAAGATTGCATAAATCACACATTACATGTAACATAAAGATACACCAAATCCAAATCAAAAGGGGGAGAAAAATTATCTTGAAACAAGAAATAATATCAACTAAGCAGTTGCAGTATATAAAATATGTCCCAAATTAAATCTACACACAATTAATGATAACTCACTGCTAAACTCTGCAATTTCCATTTTTAACTAAGCTGCTAGGTTAAGAGATGCTTATATAATATACAATATACACCTAGTACCCCCGCCCACCACTAACTGATAGAAACAACGCTAAGCAAGTTAGGGTATTTTATTTTTAAGATTTTTAATAATCCATTTTGTCCAAATTTTCTATAATGTCCTGGTCCAAAGACATAGGAGATTCCCCAGTTTCTTGAGCAGGGTACTGAGACTGTAAAAAGTCACTAATTGATTAACTTCAAAAATATATAGGATTTGCCATCCTTAATGATCTTTACCTTCGCCAGGCAACAGAAAGAACTGAGCCCTCATTTCTAATATCTCTTGCCTATAAACCAAAACTTTCTTCTCTCTGCTATGTGGAGTAACAGAAATCAGGGTATATAAAGTACTTATTTTAATTGTATTCCAATGACCTTCTAAGCTTAGCCAATTTGAATATGTACTTTATTATATTCAAAGCCAAACGTGCTAAAATTGTAGACTTATTCTGACCAGACTGTTGTTGTTACTGCTATCTTTTGTTAGCCTAAAGGCTTTCATAATCAAAGGGGATTCTCCTGGGGCAAATCAAAATTTTAACCGAAATATTTTTCACGAATTCTCTTGTATTGATATAGTCAGAGTCCAGTCTTTCTGGCATCCCAGAATGCAAATATTTTTGAGGGTAACATATTGTCTGCGTTTAATTTGGCGTGTTTATATTGAAATTCTCCTTCATTAAGCTTGGTACAGTTAGCCTCTAGCAAGGTTATTTTCCCTTTGTGTTTTGCTAAAACAGTAGTGCACAGCTAAAGCCTTTTGTTAGACTCACCAGTGATTTTAATCACATTTACCTCGGCTTGTAAAAATTCTGACTTTTTAACAAGGCATCCAGTCTTCTGTCAATTCTCTGTCCAGGCAAATGTCTAATCTATTGCTTTCCTAGTGAATCCAGGGTATAACTTTCCCTTTTCTTGCAGAGAATGCTGGTGACTATCAGGTTGTGGATACAGGGGTACTGCTGAAGATACATGCTCTGCTCTCCCAACTCATGCAAAGTTTTCTCCGGAGTGCTGTGGATTATCACTTCACTAGCCAGTGGGGAACTGGTGGACTGGCTGTCAAACCACTGGCCCCAAACTCTGGGCTGAGTTTTCCAGGAAAAGACCATTGTTCAGCGGGGCCGACCTCGGGATACAAATTCTGGTGTGACCACGCCTCTTGCTCTTTGCGCTGGCTCATTATCAAAACAGCAAACGGCAAACAAAATAGTAAAGCAAAGGAGCTACTGCAGTACTAAAATAACCCAATAAAAACCAAAGAAGTTACCTGAGGTCACAGAGAACACTGCTGACTAAGTGACTGCTGCATCGGCCATCTTTCTCCTTCTGTTTTAACTTTTATAAATGACATGCCCTTCATCTGTGGTAGTGCCTCTGTACAACTGTATGCAAACAATACCATTCTTTATAGATCCTCTGCAGATATCAGTTGGATCAAACTCCAGCTAGATAATGACTTCCACCTCCCTGAAAATTGGTTCTCAGGAACAAACTGATACTCAGCATGAAAAAAAAGGGCCATGCTTTTTGGGAGCAAGAATTTGGGTCCCAGTAGGCATCACCTTCTCAAACTCGCTACCAAAACTGGCATCAGCTTGGAAGTTGTACAATCAATCAAGTACTAGATGTAGTGTTAGACCAAGACAAGACCTTCAAACCTCACTCTGCCCTCTCAAAACCCTCGCCAAAAGCTTGGTCTCTGATATAGGCTTGCCCCTACTCTCCTCACCTGCACGCCTAGCAATAACTAGTAAAACATTATTGCCTACCCTTTCTATGCTGCTCCAGTCATACAATCTGCTCAAGACACCATTCTATCCAGACTAAAGACTCTTTATAACAAAACTGCACACTTTGCTGCGGTGCCCATTTTAGGGATTACCACTGTGGTGTCCTTGCCTCCTTAGAGTGACCGCCTTTGAGGTAAGACTGAACTTTCCCCTATACTGTTTGATCTTTCACTACTGAAACCCACTGTTCCTCCCAGCCTTGCTTCCCTACTTCAGTATAGATGATCTACTAGGCCCCTGAGCTCAGTTGCTAGCTCTCTGTTGGGCATTCCTAAGGTCCGATTAGTCATTGGTAGTAGATCCTCCTTTGCTGTAGCTCCTACTCTATGTAGTTCCCTAACTCTGGAAGTCCATACTAGTTCTACACTTATACAATTTAAAGAGGATCAAAGATCTCCAGAGAGGCCCTGTGCTTTGTCAGAGTTATTGTTGACCTTGAATTCTACTTGATGCTAGTTGGCTGTTCAGTTTGCTTGATTTTCCTCTTCTATGTAAATAGTACAGTATTACTCTCAGGCAGCTGCCCTGTCTGACCAGGTGTGTCTGCAAGCACTGTGAAACTGTGAAACACACTTAAACTCATGTAATATATATACTTACTACCTCTGTTTCCTTGATATATACAAAATGTACGTAATTAATACAATTGAACACTGATTGTATCATAATTGTTATCGTCATTCATCATGCTTTCTGTGTAATGTGTACTGTATTGCAGTTGCTCTTTTCTATTTTATGTATCTAATTCCAGATATCCCTGAAAAGGGACTCACTGTCTCAGTGGGCTTACCTGGCTACTAAAATTCAATAAAATAAATAAATTTGTCCTTGAGCAGTGAGGCATTAACGTGCATCTGTCAAGGGCACTGGTGGTCTGTGCCTACTGGGAACCATGTGAAGGATGCGGGTGCATAGTCTGAGACAATTATGGCACCTGTTTGGGCCTCAGAATCCCTGGTATCCATTGCACTGGGGTTAGCCAGAGGTTGATCACAAAGAAAGGACTGATGTGGAGTTCAGAATGAGTAATCTCTACCAGTGGGATTAATTAGGCACCATAGATCTAAAAGCCCCACATCAGTTCTCAACATCTCCAGTGCAGTAGCTGCTGGTGTGGGAGTCCTGGTGGGTTCCTTAGATCTGTCTAGGAACTGTCCAGCACCACGTTCATGTCTTTGCCAAGGATGAGCAGCCCTTTTGGTTTTCAGCCACTGTTTGGGTGAGTTCAGTGAAGGTCACTGCATCTGTCTGATTGGGGCTGTATACATTATACATAAAGATCTCCTAGCCCCAAAGTATGCCCTGCCCTAGGACATAGTGACCTTCCATGTCCATGATAAGACCTTCTCACATTGGAAGGGTACATTTTTGTGGATGAGGATGGCTACTCCCTACTCATGGAAGATTACAAACTACTGAGGACCTGGAAGACCCTTCCCATCTTGAGTTTGTCAGTTTCTGAGCACATAAGGTGTGTCTCTTGGAGAAAGCTATATCTGCCCCTTCCTTCTGAGATGATCAAGGACTTTCCATTTCTAAATAGGTGAGTGAATGCCTGTTATATTGCAGGATACCCATTTGACTGGGGGCTAGTCATTCTTAATCAGCTTCAAGAGCAGAGGGTATTGTCATCATCTATGGCTACATCGATCTCATTAGCTGGGGTCAAGGCGGAGACCCATGGGTTGGTGATAGATGAGCAGGTGCAAGCCTGACTAACCATTTCCCCTGAATAAGACAACAGCATTTTAATTCATCTTTTAAAACATTACAACCATAAACATAGAAAGAACAGGAAACCATCCAATCCCAGAAAACAGGAAAGAGGGGTAAGGTTTGTTGCACAACATAAACTGTAAACAATGCTGCTAAAGTGAATATGATTTTGAAACCTTTCATTAGACTGCAAGGCCTGAACTAAGCAGGTGGAGGCCCCTGAATCGCTTGCCTCCTCATTCTGATGGTTCAGCCAGACAAGAGCTGGAAAGTACTGCTCGGTGTGTGCAATTGAACCAGTGGTGTTGCAGTAATATTACCTAGAAGCAGTGGGATGCTGGGGCCTGGTATGGGGTAGCAGAGAGAAGTGACATCACTTAATGAAAAGAGGGAGGAAGGCTCTGTGTGGTCCCTTCTAGCTCCTTAGCATCCTAGTGGGTCATATCAGGTGAGTTCTGGGGATGTGGAGGGTGCACATGACCCAGTAACAGTGTGCTCTGGCACTATGACTGCCCCTGTATCATTCACGTGAGTTCCATTGGCACTTAGCCTGCTCTTGGGTCCTGAACAGACTTGTGTTTCATGCCCTGGCCCTTCCTTTGCTCCTGTGGAGCCCTTAGGCACATTCTTCTACGCAACTCGTACTGATGAGCACAGCCAGATCGGGTCAACAGCTGGGTTCAGTTCAGTACTGACAAGCGCTTGGGTCTCCACCTGCTCAGGTGTCCCTGGTCTGCTTGCAATACATTGGGTGGTTGAGGAGAGGAGGTTCTATGGGTAAGGGGTTGAGGTTTGGAGTGTGTGTGTCTATGGGATCCTATATGCCTGACTCCTAGAGGCAAGAGTGAGTGGTGGTTAAGATTTTTGGGCCTATTCCAATTATCTAGGGACAGTTGTGAAGCTCTGATGTTTACAGGGATAATCTAGTGCTGAAATGGTACTGTGCAGAGAGCCTGGCTTTCAAGTAGTCTGCCAAGAGTGTGTGAATAAATTTGAGTCCAGGTAGCTGTGTTGCATCACCCAGACAGAAGATTTGGGGCATCCAGTACCATCTGCCTCAGGAGAAGCTCTGCTACTCAAGCATAGAAGACTTCACAGCCACTTGCCATCAGCTGTAGCTGCCTTGGGAGATGCTCTGCTGCCCAGGAGAAGACCTACTGTGGTCAATCAACGCCAGTTCTATTTGTGCACTTATCTGACTTGAGAGAAGCTCCTCTACCCCAGCTGAAGATTGTAGTGTTTGCCATCAGGCTGTAGCTGCCTCAGGAGAAGCTCTGCTTCTGGGGAGAGGATTTATACTGACTGACATCAGCAGCTCTATTCTGGCTTGGGAGAAGCTCTGCTACCTGACCAAATGACCACAGTGCAGCATACAGCAGTTCCAGCTTGGCCCCAAAGAAAGAACTGTGCCTGCTATTACTAATACTCACCGTATTACACACCTTAATTGTCTTTTGTGGCTGGTGAGGGGGCTCAGAGGTGAGCCAGTGGCCATTCACTTGTTGGAGGAGAGGTTTGATATTATAAAGCATGCACCACCTGCAAGCAGTGTTTGGGGTGTCTGGTACCATTTGCCTCGAGAGAAGCTCTGCTACCTGAGCATAGAAGACTTATTTAGCTGCTTGCCATCAGCTGTAGCTGCCTCAGGAGAAGCTCTGCTGCCCAGGAGAAGATTTATAGTGTGACCGACACTCGCCAGCTCTACCTGTGCTCTTTTCTGGCTCGGCAGAAGCTCCGCTACCTGAGCAGAAGACAACAGTGTGGCATACAGCAGTTCCAGCTTAGCCCCAAAGAAAAGACTCTAAATACATGAACTGTGCTCTGCTATTACTAATACCCACCCCATTACATACCTTAATTGTCTTTGTGGCTGGCAAGGAGGCTCAGAAGTGGGCCAGCAGCCATTCACCTGTTGGAGGGAGGGCTTGGTATTATAAAGCATGCACCGCCTGCAAGCAAGAGTGCACAGGCATGAGTGTGAGTGGTGCAAGCACACTTGGTAAGGAAACCGAGTAAGAACAGTCACTCCTGCAATCACTGCAGGGTAAGATTAAACTATAGCCCTTTCTAAATATTGCCTAGTTCTTTTGGCTAGAGTACATTTTTGGCCAAGACTTTGCTCTATAGTGAATTGGATTACTAGAACAATCATTCCCAGAGTGTTTGCATTTCCTAATCATGCTTCTCTCAATGATTTTGGTTCTCTTTTAGAAACTCACTGTTAGATTATGGGATTTTGTTTTATGTTTTATATTTTATACTAACGGCAACATATCTTATATGAGATATTTTATGTTTAACTTAAAAATAAAGGGTACTACTATTCTAATAATATGTTTTCTGATGGGTTTTAGTTTACTGGATCAATGTGTTTCTCATTTGCTGAGCTGCCAGGCTCATATTCAAGCCTTTGGTGGAACAATTGATTACATGTACTCTAATTTCACTATTCGGGGTAATATAAAGTACTTGGGCTTCTTGTCTAGAAAAGGTAGCTATGAACTGGGATTATACCAAGATTTGGCCTTTTCTGGGCATTTTTTATCAAGGATGGTACTAATTCCTTTTAATTGGTTAATGTTCTGTTTAGGCGGGACATTGCAGTTAACCCCAGTCCCCATGCACAAGATAATGAATCTCATAAATTAAAGTAGGAGGCTGAGGTTTAAGATTTATTCAGTTGAATGTATGTTGCTTTATCTCAAAAAATCTGAACTTGAGGCATGGCTGTAGCTACCAACCCAGATATAGTAAGCTTCATAGAATCTTGGTTGAAGCCCAGAGTTAAGGACAATCAATGTGCCATGGTTGGATATAAAATGATTAGAAGGGATCACCCAATTAAACAAAAGGGGGGAATCTCATGTTTTATAAGGAACATTTAGATTTAAAAGACGAAGGTAAACTATAAACTATTACTGGTTTGGAGTGGTTATTACAAGAGTTGAAACTTGGAGAATGTCTTAAGGTTAAAGTTTGTACTATATATAATCCTCCAAAAGCTGGCCTAAATGGCCTAAAGAATTTATTGGGATTATAGGTTTACTGCAGCCCGGAGGTGGGGTGGGATATATTAGTAGTGGGAGATTTCAACCCAAACTGGAACCCTGACGTAGAACCTGAACTAGAGTCCTTAATAACAAATGCTGGACTAGTTTAGTTAATAAATATTTTCACTGTATGAACTTACAAGTGGTCAGCATACAGTTTTGGACTGATCTCACAAGTAGCCTGAATAGTGTGAAGAGTTGAGGAGTTCTCCTGACACAATAAGTGATCATTTGGCCATTTATTGTGTGAGTAAGGCAAAAAATGAAACCACCCTCAAGATTCATATCTTTCAGATTACCAGTGAGATGGGAACTGAACTAAGGGATGACTTAGAACAAATAGACTGGAGTTTTCTCAGTGCAATACCAACAGTAGAAACTGATTTAGACTACTTTAATACCATATTACTTGATCTGCAAAATAAGTATTTTCCTAAGCTAACTAGAAGGGTCAAGGGGCTATAAATAAATGGATTACCCCTGAGTTGCTTAGGGTAATGAAGCAGAGGATACATCATGGAAATTATTTAAACATTCTGCAATACATCTGGCTCAAATGAATACCGCTGTTTAAGAAATTTATGCAAAATAAAAACTAAACAGTGTAAATCTGATTACCCCCTTAATAATCAGACTAAAGATCTTCGTATTCCCAGAAAATTTTGAACTTCAATGAATTCCATTACTGATCCTTCTACTAAATTATTTCCAACAGTTTTGAATGATAAGGTAATATCCTAACTGATCCAGTCATGATAGGTGAAGTATTCCTAAACAAATTCACTAACCTTTCAAAATATACACAGGGTTTAATCAAAATATTAATGGTAACTTCATTAACACTATCTCCTGCTGACCACATCTCTAACTACTGTATCTCCGCTGTCTCTCTAGCTGAATTTATGTGCCATGGTATAATAATTTGTTTAATCCTTACAGTCATTTTAAGTTCTGAGTTGATATTAGAGGTGAATTTTGAGCCTTGACTGTGTAAATCCTTCTACTGCTCTCTGGCCTGCACTCTGTGTCTACCCCAACTCCCAAACAGTCTGTTGTGCTGTCTGTCCCTGACCACTTCTTTTATTCTATTTTTTCTGATGTAACAAGCCTCATCTTCCAGCCTTTAAAAGCCTGTTTTTCTACTTTATTTCAGGGATACTTTCTTTTTTTTTATCTGTTCACTTTTCCATTAGCAGATTATATCCTCTCACCATTAGAGGGATGTACCTCTGGCAGCAGTGACATTTTCTGTGTCTACTCTAGTAGCAGGTTATATGAAGCTGCCACTAAGAGCTCCTATACTATCTGGCACATCACACAATCTGTTCCCCAGATTTTAAAAGCTCAAATGTATCAACCCCAACTGCGCAGCCCTCCTCAGACTTATCACCTTACTTCTTCTGCTCTCCGGGAACGTCCACCCCAACCCTGGTCCTGGTCTTCTACCCCCACACTGCTGGTGTGGCCTCCGCATTGCCTCAATGAATATCTGCAGTCTCCCAAAGAAACTGCTGCACTCCAGTGCTGGGTCGCACAACACAGGCCCAACATCATTGCCATAGTGGAGACCTGGCTCTCTGCATCAACCTCAATTCAGCTGTCTCCCTCCCTGGTTTCACCCCTATTCCAGGAAGGTTATTGGTAAGTGTGGTGGTGGATGTGCAGTCTACTTGCATGACTCCTCATAGCCATGCTCTCCCTGCCCCCAAGCTCGGTCACTGGTGCCCAAGCCATCACCTTAAAAATCTCCCCTGACCCGTGCTGGGTCCTCTATCTTACCACTGCATACATACCCCCATGGGCCCAAGGACCAGCAATCCACTCTACTGACTATCTCTATACCCTGTCCCACAAAGCTGAGCAGCTCATCCTAGGTGACCTCAACGTCAACTGGCTAGGCTCCACTTCTGCAAACATAAAGGACTCCTTCACTGCCCTTGACTTAGCTCAATTAGTCACTCTTCCTACCAGATTTAACCAGTCAAGTGGCACCAGCTCCCTCCTTAACATAATACTTTCCAACCGCCCCACAAAATCAAGACTGTTAACGTCCTAGCTAACTCCCTCAGTGACCATGCCCTATCCTCTGTTTCTGGTCCTCCCCACGCAAAAACCCATGCGCAAAGTCACCCCCACTGCCACTTTCACCCAGGGGCCTCAGTAAACTGAAGCAGTACCTAGCCCAACTTGACTTGTCCCCGTTTCACTTACGTCTGATATAAACACTGTGCTAGCTCTACCTCACCAGAGAGCCTTCTGCAAGGCCTGTGACCTCTTTTACACCTTTACCAGTACCCTCTCCAAAGACATAATGCCACCCGGATTTCTCCTTCCCTTATTCAACAACTGAGGCAGCGAGACAACCTCTGGCATGTGCAGTCGATCACAGGCAGGACAGTGGACAGACAGGCCTATAATGCTGCTTATAACCAATTACACCTGGGCCATAAGGCAGGCCAAGTCCAAATACTACCAAACCACCCTGGTTGCCTTCTGGGGCTCTGCACATGCATTCTGGATAGTATTAAGGAGCCCAATGGAAAACTCACCCCCATCTCAGATATCTGTCAACGCACTATTACCACTGACCCCCACTTATTGCTGACTGCCTCAACACAGCTTTCTCTGACCTAAGCGAGTCCTTCCTGTCCACTTTTTGACCCTATCCCTACCTCAACCCCCCACCCTGAATTGCTCCCCATTTCTACTCCACACCATATCTCCCATGAAGCCAAACCACTCCTACTAAAGCCCTCTCCAGCCACAACCCCAGCTGTGACCCCATTGACTCCAGGATTCTTCGTCTAACTCTAGATGTCATACTAGCCTCTAATCGACCTGTTAAACTGGTCGCTGTGCCCCAGTCAATTCCTGAGCACCTGAAATCAGCTGAAATTACTCCAATTCATAAGAATGGAGATTGCACATTACCAAATAACTACAGACTGATCTCCATCCTCCCCACTCTCTAAAGCCCTGGGAAAAATAGTATCCACCCAACTCAGGAAATATCTAACCAAATACAGCATACTATGTCCAGAACAGCATTGCTCCCTGGACACAGCACCACCACAGCCCTCCTAGAGTTCTCACAGTAAATACATTCTGCACTGACTCTGGGGACGTTGTTGGGCGGTGTTCATTGACCTATCTAAGGCCTTTGACACTGTGTGTCACCTCCTATTGCTTGACTCCTCCATCAGCTAGGCTTCTCATCTGCCCCTTGCCTGGTCCTCCTGTTGCCCATGTCAGATCCCAACAGGTCAAGATAAATGGTACCCATCAGCTGCCCTACCTGTTCACTCAGGTGTCCCCTGGTTGCATCCGGGGCCTCAAATTGTTCAGTCTCTTTCTAAACACCCTTCCTAGCTCCTGCTCGGGCAGTATGCTCCTATATGCTGATGATGCAGTTCTGTTCACCTCCCACCCCGACCCATCACCTCCGAACTCTCTGTAACTCACCTTCAGCTAAGTTGAAAATGGTTCTTCGACCATCATCTAGTTCTCAATCTCAAGAAGACAAAATCTATCTTTTGCCCACTGCCAGAGTAACTCCAGAAATTCCTCCCTTCTCATTCTTCCCAGAACCCTACACCCCTTGAACAGGTGTCTGCATACAAATATCTGGGCGCCACCTCGACTCGGCTCTCTTTCCACCTCATCTTAATTACCTGTCCACTGCTGTAAACACCTGGATTGACCTCTACTACCACAGAAACTGCCTCCCTCAGAATGCCATCCGCTGGCTATCACCTCCTCCATCATCTCACTGGTCGACTACGGGCTCCCTATCTGTGTGGCTGCTGACCCCACCGCCCTCACCAAAGTCCAGACCCCAATCAACAAGGCTTGCAGGATCCTGACCGTACCTCAACAGAACACACACATGCCAGTTCTACCCTCTTCAAACTTACTCACCTTTGATGAGTGTCTGCACTACCACACCTGTATACTGGCAAAACAATCACTACTTGGGATCTCCGGGGTTGCTGCATCCCTAAATTGGCTCCTACTTGGTCAAGCATCTGAAACGCAACCAAAGCCACCTTCCAGGTCCCGAGAGCTAGGATCTCTCTTCCAAAACCTATTTCACCACAGTTCCCCTCTTGGTTTAACTCCTCCCCACTCATATCACAAACATCCCCAAAATCGGCCCTTCAAAATCGTCCGAAAACCACCTCACTGACACTCAGAGCTGTAAATGCCCCTGACTGGCCCACATACCTAGAGCCTGCCTGGCCCAATTTACAGACTTCTTCTGGACTTCCTTCCCCAGCAACCATCCCTTCCCCCAGGTATTGCTCCCTAGAACCCCTAGTGGCACCTTATTATTTATATCCTAGACTAACTGTAATTAATTGAAGCCTTTGTACACCTTTGTATTACTGGAATTGCTTTGTGTGTTCTTTTATTGTATCTCACCTGCAATGTTCTCCATTGTTGTACTCTACACCAATTGTTGTCTACCCTCCTGCGACAAGGTGCTTTTGTAAATGAGTCTTTGACTCAAAGGTTTTATATCCAAATTATGAAATAAATAAATAAAAAATAATGGTAATTCATTTAGTACTAATCATTGGCCCGCTTACTTTTGCATAGTAAAATATAAACAGAGTTAGAAAATGTTAAAAACATCATGGTACATGAAAGTTCAGGTGGAGATGGCTTAGAGCCTCAATTTTTGAAGTTAGTGGCAGAGTTCATTTATGTCCCACTGGCAAGATTTTTAATTTATCATTAATCAGTGGTCAGTTTCCACCTCAGTGGAAGCAAACCATAATAACACCTATTTTTAAGAACGGACAACAGGATAATGTGGACAATTATCATCCAATATCCCTTCTACCTATCTTGGGAAAATGCTAGAAAAAACAGTCAATATTTAATTGTCAGAATATTTAAGTTCCAATTACTGTTGTCTGAAATGTGAACATCTAGCATAATTTCTCAATTCATGAAATTTTCACCCTGGCAAATTTGATTTTGCCTGGGTTCCTGGATTCTTGTAATTCCCAATTTTCATGTCTTATGGTTTCAGAGAACAATTTGCCCATCTATGTTTAAATATTGCCCAGTGGTGAAAATTTCGCTACTGTAACTTTGAATTCATGGCGAAATTATGCTCCAGAGGTAAATTTGCAATGCATTGTGGATATACAGGTCAAAAATCACATGCAGGTTGTTTCCAGCACAGTCTATTGCCTGTTGAGTTGAGAGCAGTCTGTTGTGGGCATCACAGCCAATAAACCATTTTAAAACCTATGTAAACTAGTTTTTGAGAGCTATTTGCTCCTAATGTACAGTTTGTTCCTAGTGTTGTTCTGGAAAATTTTCTAATTTTGTTGATTTTTGCATAATATGCAGTTTAATTAGTTCTGAGTTTTGTCTGTGAAGGAATTGAGTGGATGAGGGTACAGTGTGTGTGTAAAAGCAGTGCAGGCTAGTTTCTAACCTTTGCAAACAGATTTCTCACAAATTGTGAGTGATTTAATGTTATTTCTTTTAAGTCTTTATATTTGTGTTGGTGTTCTACTTATTTGTATTATTTTTCTTATGTCAAGTATTTTTTCACTTTCTCTGAAAAGTTACTCCTTCTGAGAGTTCCTGCCCTGTTACCCTGTGTTATATACCATTCTTCTGCTTTCAGTTGTAAATTCCAAAATTTTGAACACACAGTGTTGATCCCTTATAAGGAGTTTGGGGTCAGTTCTTCAGTTTGCTGTTAACGATGTCACGTAAACTGTGAAAGGCAACAGTTCTATATTTTTTGTTGAAAGTGCTTTTAGTTGACCACTTCAACTGTCCATATAGTTACTGCTTTGGTGAATTGCTCCTCTGTATTTTATTGCTGGAGCTTGCCTCTGCATTGCAGTATTCCTGTTCCAGTTGAATTTGCTTAACCGTCCCTGTTACAGCATTGTTTACTACCTAATCCATCCAACCTAAAATCACATATTAATATAGTAGTTGTCTGAGATTGCTTGTGCCTGTCCAGATTGACATATGCACCTTTCCTTGTTAGTGTTATATGGTGGCCTCTACCCTCTTATATAAAATGTAGTAGAAAGTACTAACACATTACAGTTCTTCAGTTATCCAGACACAGCTGATCTGTATTTTTTAATTAAATATGCTTTATTAAGTTTTCAAGTTATGCATACAAGCACAGATCATTGATACAACCTATATTATTTCTAATACAAAGCAATAAGTAACAATTATTGGACAATAATAACAAAACACACATACCAAATGACAGACTCCTTTCCCCACATCCCTACCTCCAATCCCTTCTGCGACCTACCCAGGAAGGAAAAAAAAAGAAATGGGGAAGGCCTCTGGGAATAATAAAAAAAAATTGGCTTAAGTACTCAGAGGGAGAGTAAAGTATATAGTGACTCAATGTATCACAAGAGGATTGTGGTCTTTTCCACATAGGTGTGATATGTTTTTTAACTGGAGACCAATAAGGTCTCCCAGTGCCACTCCAATACTGTTGGAAGTGCATCCTTTCCAGTGCCACAGCATGACCAGTTTTGCAGTGGCAGCAATCAAAGTTAAGTGAACTTTCCTGATACGGGGGTATCCGAGGGAAAATTTGCTAATAAACAGCTCTCAGGAGTGAAAAGAGTCTTCAGACTAGGCATTGGGTCCAAGGCCTGCTGAATGGAGTTCCAGAAGGACTGAACCCTAGGGCACTGCCAAATCAGGTGATAAAGAGAGCCGCAGCCCTATGGCATCTAGTACATAGTGGGATGGAATGTGCCCATTCTGTACAACTTAGTAGTGGGTAAAGTATAAATGATGCATTATATTAAATTGTACTAATCGGAGGTGGTCATGCTTAACGTATTTGTACAAATTACGTCATGAGACCTTCCAGAACTCACCATCAGCTGGTATGTGAAGCTCTTGAACCCAGTAATAACAAATACCTGAAGGAGGCTTGAGTCCAGAGATGGGAGATATCAGTATAAGGCCGACACTGCATGTGGTTGCTCTGCCACTGACAATAGGGTAGTTACATCCTCCAGAAATGTCATATCCCAGGGTGGGGCCCACAAAGAAGAGTACCATGTTTTGAGCTGTAAGAATTTAAAAGATCTCAGCTCTGTAACTGGAACCAAGCCTGCAAGTTAGAAAGGAAATTATTCCATCTTCTTGAAGTAAGTCAGCTAATGTACAGCCATGCAATTGGGGACAAAAGAAGGATGGAATGGAACGGTGGCCTCTCTGAAAGTGGGATTCTTAAATATTAGCTGGGTAGTTGATCTGGTCCAGAGTAGGGATAAGTAAGTTTGGAGTTAGTACCATGCTTTGAGGGACCATCCTACAAGTGTAGAATGCAAGTCCAAAGGGATCCAGGAAGGCCACAGGTAGAGCAGGATAGTCAGAGAGCAACCTGTTTTAGTAGTTAGGGCCCTTTGATGTCCATTCAGAGTGCAACATATATGGTTGGATTATGTTGTGTGATACCCGAACCCCATCAAAGTAATTTGCTAGCAGGCTGGGCCCCATAATACCAAAATATAGAAGGTAGGGATAGTCTCCTTTTCAGTTTAAGCACCGTTAATTTAATGTAGGTTCTACAGACCACCAAGTTCTTCCAAAGGAAGGAATTAAACATTGTTTGGAGGCAGATAAACCAACTCTTAGGGAGATATAAGCCCAGCATGCCCAAGGGATATAACAGGAGAGGTAGAATGTTAATTTTGAGAATGCAGCTGATGTGTACATAAAGTAGGTAACCCAGCCCTGCTGTACCCCTTTTCCTGTGTTACTTAATTACTGTTTGTGAAAGAAAAAGTGACCTTTTGTTTTTACTAGAATAGGCTACCAAACATGGTCAGTATTAGTTGTACAGAGTGCTGCTACCTGTCCTGATTTTTGTGTTTGGACATGGAAGCCAGTACTGCAGGTGTGAGATGGTATTCACATTATCACTTAGTAATATATCCTTTGTTGATATACTCCCAGAAAAGGCAAGCTTTGAAGAAGCATATAAAAATGCCTGCTAAGAAACAATCTAGTACAGAAAAATGTATGGGGTGAGGTAGCTAAGAAGGCTGTTCAGGACAGTACAACTTCAGTCCCACTTCCCAAAGCACACATATGTTTGCATCAGTGTCTTCTGTCACTGTGGGCTTTGGTGGCATGGCAGGTACCAGTAAAGGAGTTGTTGGAAGTACTGGCATACCTGCATCTCAGTTTTTATGGCCAGAACTGTTGCATCCATTCTGGTGGGGGATGATAGTGAGAAGAAGGAGACAATGTCACCAGCACAGGAACAGTGATCCAGGAGGAGGGTGAAAAGTCTGTCAGTGTGATTGTCCCTGTTCTTGCTGGAGTTGGTGGTGGTGATAGTGTTCAGTCAGAGTCTGATAATTTATTTATTTATTTCGTTTTTGTTGAATGGGTAAGTGCACTAGACAAATCCTGCCTATTTTCAGGCACGACCTGGGATAGATGAATGCCAACTGACCTTGAGCCAAATTAAGGTGTTGGTGGTATTTTAGTGAATGAGGAAATTTGGACAGGACACCGGAAATTCCCCTACTGGCCAGCAGTGGGTGCTGTGGCATCAATCGAGAGTGTGTGCAGTGTTCAGATGGATGTGGATAATAGAGGTGACTTAGATGGCTGCGAGCCTAACCTGCAAGTTACTTGGCGAGGGGCAAGATAGGCTGGAATGCACCCTCCGGTGGCCAGCATAGTGTACTTACACCCTAGCGGCAGGCGGTCTCGACTGATGGTGTGGAAGTCACCGTAATTCTACTTTTCCAGAAACCAATACTTGGGTTGAGCCTGTTTGCTCTACTCCTACCTTGCCTGTTGGCTTCAGTTTGCCTGTGGATACCGATTCCTTCCTTCTACCTCTAAAGCTCTTCACAGGTAATTAGAACAGAAACAACAAATCTTGCAAACCACTATGGATGAATACCAACAAACTAAGTTACAAGTTGAGGAAGAATTCGGAAGCGTAAGAGGGCGTAAGGTTGAATCTCCTCTGATTTACCAGGTATGGGTGCTAAAGTACTTAAATCTATTCCTCCTGTTGTGTTTGGAGATCGTTGTTCCTCACCCCAGACCCCAAGCTCTCATTTGACTCGAGACGCAGACTCTTGGTCTCACAAAAGGCACTGAAGGAGCAGGTTGGATTCAACTGAATACGGGCATCTGGATTGCTGACCCTGCCATTCCACTTCCTGGGGTATTTAGGGTAGGTGACCGACATCTGCATAATGTTGTATCTGATCCTGTCCCACTACCAGCTATATCTGAGGTCCCCCTCTACTGCTGACTCTATGTATGCTGCTCGCGTATCTCCTGCTTTCTCCTAGTCTACCAGTTGATGGTATTGCTGTTGAATGTGTTTCATATTCATCAATTTTGGAGACAGACCCAGTTGCAGTTTATGTTGCCCCTGTTCCTCCTGTTTTAGGGATGATCCCATGTAGGGCTACCTCCTGCTCCTGATGATTTGACACAACCCCAATTGTCTGCTTCCTCCGCTACTTTTGCTAGTCTTTTAAGAAACCTGTTACACTAGCAAAATGTAGGAATGCTGTAAGACTGAGGTTTTTGGGTTCTACTGACTCCATACTGGATCGGTTTTATGTTGGGAAGGTTCTTACCAAACAGCTGCTTGGTTTTCTCCCAGTGAAGTTTATGCGCTTGATACATGCAACTGGGGATAATACCTTCAATATTAGTTTTGCACCTCTGACTTACTCAATAGATTTTGGATGAAGTATGCATTGCTTAAAATGAACTGCCTTGGTCTCATTTTCAAGTCACCCTTAC
Organism: Neoceratodus forsteri; assembly: GCA_016271365.2. Taxonomy (NCBI): domain Eukaryota; kingdom Metazoa; phylum Chordata; order Ceratodontiformes; family Ceratodontidae; genus Neoceratodus; species Neoceratodus forsteri. Next base: position 1,300,445,801 of record CM057453.1, on the reverse strand, counting down.
TAAACAGTCCTTCAACGTAATAACGGTTTTGTTCTGCAATGAAGGGTGAACATTGAGGACATTACTTACTGGTTTGAGAAGAAATGTACTATTCAGGGAATCCAGAACCCATTTTAGATACTGAAGGATTCTGGAATGGTGGATGGTGATATAAAGTGAATTTAAATCAGACTGATGATGGTCTCCAGCACTTGCCCAATTGTTTTTATTTAGGTAGAGATAAATGGTTTATTTTTACACTGGTCAGCCCCAACACTGTTATAAATGTGGCTCTCTCAGGCATCTTAGCAGAACCTGTGAGGTTGATAGATGTGTACAATGTTGTGAACTAGGCCACGCCCTTTCTGACTGCTGCTATCCAGTGAAATGTTCCTTGTGTGAGGTGGACCACCCTTATTCTGACTGTCCTTGGCTTCCCAAAATAAGACAAATAGTGACTTCTCATTCAAGATTTTTATTTAAATACAGCTGTTAAAGCTGTGATACGGCAGAGGTCACAACCTCCACCCCCGATGAGGTTCCACTTCCTGCTTGTATTGGACAGCAGGTTCTTCCACCTCAGGAAGTTGCAGAGTCTGTTCCTTACCCTGTTGAGACTCCAGTGGTTTTCCTGTTATTGCACCCGCTGCTCAGTCTGAAGACTCCAGTATGCTCTAAAGTGTCCATGCCCCTCCCTTACCACCGACTGAGGACTTCACAGTGGTCTCCAATAGATGAAGCAGTCTCAGATCTCGAACTGTGGGATTAATTCCGCCTGTTCAATCCCCTATTGCACTCAAAATTCATATCAGGTATTGCAGGATGATGCTGGTACTGAATCTGATTCCACTTCTGTACAGTCTTCCTACTGGATGGACCATCGGATCTGGAATAGCCTTCAGAGACTCCTGACACGGTTAAAAGAAAAAAATAAATTAGGTACTCGGAAGTGAGTAAGAAGAAATAAGACACTGCTAGTCCTGTGTTCTTTACATTTCCTTTACAGGAAGCTGTATGTCTTGTGCTTCTTTCTACTTCTTCTTTCTCTGATGGACACTTATAGACTGTGTATTGCTTCTTTGAATGTCAATAATATCCAGTCTAATAGAAAGAGAATGTTGATATTTTCATTGTTTGCTGACAGGGATCTGGATATTGTATTCTTCCAAGATACCAGACTGCATACTAGGGAAGATTTGGATCAGGCGACGTTGGGATGGAGGTGGGGGTTACTTATTGGTTGATTGGTACTGAGATTTGTAGCGGTGTTGGCATCACAGTAAATCATCCCTCTGCCAGACTAATGCATTTAGTAGATGTTGTCCCAGGTCGAATTCTGCTCCTGGATATAGTTGTTTGTGGTTTGCAATGTCATTTTTGAACGCTCATGCTCCACATACTAAGTCTGCTAGAATTGAGATCTTTAAAGTGATACATCCATATTTATTTACTAGCAAATATGTCTTTCTAGGCAGTGATTTTAACTGTAGTAGTATATAGGAAAGATAGGGGACTTCGTATTACAAAGATGTTTTGTGATGATAACTGTTTGAATGATTTATTGGTACACTGGGATTATTGATGTATTTGAAAAGTTTGGTAATTCTCATAAAACCTATTTTCAGGGTATGAAAGCCACCCGTATTGATTTTTGGTTTTATCTGGGTCTTTGTTAGTTGTCGCCGCTTAAGACTATTCCAGTGGCTCCTTCTGATCATGCTATTCTAGAAGCCACGGTTGACAGTCATGTACCCATGCATCGTTGTCCGGGGTATTGGAGTTTAAATATGGGACTATTGCTCCTTCCAACAGTGGAAGATGGTTTTATGGCCTTATTGCAGGCTAGAGAGTCCGTAGTCTGTTTATATGATACCTATAGATAATGGTGGATGGACACAAAATTGATATTCAAACTTATTTTCAGTCTATTGGTAAGCTTAATGGTAAGCATAGATCTGGTTTATATCTAAAATATAGAGAGACGTTCTTAAATTTACATTTTCAAGTGGTACAAGGAGACACTTCTGTGCTTCCAGATTTGAACGCCACTAGACATCTCATGAATACAACCCAATATGATCGCTTAAAGTCTTTAGATCTAGAACGTCACTTTGGGACTCAGGTAATATGGCCTTTATGAATTCCTTCCAATTTTGTGCCCATCAATGACACCAAAACATATGGAGAGTATTAGAAACCAAGCTGGACTCAGATGTACTACTAAAGAGAGTATTATGCAGACTCTTGATACTCACATTCATTTGTTATTTGGTTCCTCTGGCGATATGTTAAATATGCATACTTTTAGTTGAATAAATGTAATTTGCCCTGTCTTTCTACTCCAATGCCGCTCTGCTTGTTACTAAAATTACATCCCTGAAGTTGCTGGAGTGTTATCCCGCACTAAACAGGGTTCAGCCCCAAGGTCGGATGGGATACCATATGAATTGTATAAATGTATCTTTAGATTCCTCTTGCATGAGTTTACTGAAGTCTTGAATGAACTATTAACCTCTGGTATATTACCAGATAGTATGAATGAAGGTTTAGTTACATTTATGTATAAGAAAGACGATAGGGAAGATCTCATGAATTGGAGATCAATTACTTTGCTTAATGCAGATTTTAAAATATTGAAGAAAATTTTGAATGATAGGTTACTTCTACAGGCAGATTGTTTATTACACCCTGCACAGACATGTTCCATTTCTAATAGGAGAATATTGATAGTTTAATACTTCTTTGAGAAATTATGCAAAAGGGTGCTTTGGGAGAAATTACAGGTTTATTTTTCAGTCTTGACCAGGCTAAAACCTTTGATAATGCTTATTTATGGGATTGTTTGCAGCACTACGGAGTTCCTCCACTATTTATTCTTGGATACAGACTTGTTATGCTAGAGCTACGCCCAAGCATATTGTAATGGATGGGTGGGGAGCAACTATAAAGTTTTATGGGGAGTCGCAAGGTTGCCCATTAAGTGCGCTACTATACTTATTTAATTTAGACCCTTGATCAGCAGAGTCTATGCTATACCAAAGATATATGGGGTCTCCTTCTCCATTACAGACCAAGACATCAAATGTATAGCATATGCAGATGATGTGTGTTTTGTGGTAAATGACATGCCTTCAGCTCATGCCTTGGGAATTGCTATCCAGGACTTTACTGACTTGTTCAGGGCATGTATTAATTATGAGAAATGTCATTGTCTTCCATTAGATTGGAAAATGTGCAGTCTCCTGCTATTATTGGAATCTTGGTGATTCGGGAGACACGTACTATTTTAGGACTTCTTTTGGTGCAGGAAATTTAGCTTACTTGAATTGTAAATTTAAACCTGATGAAGCACAGAATAAGGTTAAGCTTTGGAATACCTGGAGACTGTTTAAGTTGAAATGGGTTTACATGATTAAAACATTTTTGTTGTGAGTGTTTTTCTACCTGAGTACGGTGTTTAGTCTTTCTCTGTCCCTGGCTGTTTTTTCCTGTATATGGGGTAATAGATTAAATACGATTAAAGGAAATATATTATTCGTGAAATGAAATCTGGTGGTTTATAAATGATTCATCCTGTTGCTTTCCTTCTTAATATGTTCTTATATTCCAATCTATGTCGTTTGTTTGTCCAGCAGTTTTCACAATGGACACCGTGGCTCTAGACTCTTTGGGTTAAATTTTTGTTGCACGGTCAGTACATGTTCCTCTACCAAGACAACAATCTCTTGTTCAGCTTCCATACACATTAAAGGTTTGTTTTGGGAAGATTAAATTATGGGTATTACTAAGGTCAACTTACTACCTTTTCCAGAAAGGAGCTGTATGCTTTCCTTATTGGTAAATATTTTCCTGATTCAGCCCATATTGATTCTTACCCTATGCCTCAACAAACTCTTATGGGTAGTATGTTGACTTCCCTGATTCCGTGTTATATGTGGGATATGTGATGGTTATCTTTCCACGGCAAATTGAATGTTAGGGCAATTTAAAGCATAAACAGGTTTATGACTGTTATTGCCTCAGGGACACTTGTTCTCTTACAGTTGAAACGATACCACATTTGTTTTTGAATGCCCTTTTATTGTAGAATTTTGGTCTTTTCTGCATAAACAGTGGCCAACATCTCCCTTTTATGATATGACCTTGGAGATTTTATGTCTTGGTATTTTGCCTCATTTATGGACCAAACGAGATAGGGTTACCCTGTGGTTGTTTGGTGTGTTTTAAGTTTTACATTTGGTTTGTACGGTGTAGGCTAATGATTCAACAACATCATTTTTCTGTGGAGGAATTACATTTTATGGTAAAAACAAAATTTTTACTTTACGTTTACAAGACCATGATAAGGTTTCCACATTATTTACTTCCAGATGGTGCTCAATAGACTGTCTATGACAGTACTGCCTTTTCCTGCATTTCTATTATAGACACTGGTTTTCTATGTTTTTCTTTCTTTGTTTGAGGTTTTGTTTCATTGCACGAAATAATGCATTTTAGGTTAATTTCATCTATTTTTAACATACCACTGAATGACATGTTTTATTTTTGATCCAATAAAGCTTTCGACTGTTTTATGTTATTTTGTTTTGTATGTATGATGTAATACTTCTTATGTTTTCTTCTGTTTTGTAATATGATTTTGTATGCATGTCAATGATGTGTATATGTTTTGCTTTCCAGTTTTATATAAAATTCCCACTCTTTTCGATAAGTGCCATGGGATCTTTAACATCAACCTGAACTACCACCAATCTAGGCAGACGGGATCTTGGTTTAAAGTCTCATCCGAAAGATGGCACCTCGAAGTGCAGCATCCCTCTCACACTGCACTACAGTGTCGGTACTGGATATTAACCCAAATGCCAGATGTGGAACTGAACCCACAGCCCTCTGATCTTCCAGCCTCAGAGGTGAGTGTGCTACCTACTGAGCCACAGGAGATATGGATAGTCTGTCCCTCGAGGAGATGGTTGTAAAGAAAGAAAAAGGTGCTGTGCAGAAAGACAGTGATAGGGAGGAGGATAGGGACATCATCAGCATCAGTGCTGCTGCTGCTGATGATGACTGAGATGGTCCTCATGGGAGCCAGCATTTAAAAAGGTCAAGGGTGATGTAGGTTATTTACATGCACAGCCTGTGGGTCAGGCTGTCACCAAGCCTATCAGCAGTCCTCCAAGCAGTCAAGGCACCTCCCAAAACAAGTAGTCTTATGGAAGTGATAAAAGCAGCTCAAAAGCACAAACTTCAACACCTGTTTCTCAGCACTTTAGTCCCAGCAGCATGTTAAGTACAGAAGTCAAAAGTCCCTAGTTTGAACCTTTACATGCTTGATCCAGTTGATGAGACCATAGTGATATGTCAACTGCATCAAGCATGTGTTAGTCGGGGGTAGGGAAGCCACATAGTTACCAGTGCCAACAAGCCCACCTGAAAACAAGCACCCACTGTGCTGGCAACAACACCAGAAGGATGCCAGAGCTGTTGGTGGGATGTCCCTCAGCAAGTTAAATGTAACTGAGAGAAGTTCAATACAGAAGGAGAAGGGAGGGCAGAGTGGGTCAGTGGCGGAGGAAGATGAGCGACCTTTTCTCACTCGAGTAGTGGGCATAGCGTGTGGAGGTGCCAGTCCCAGTCTCTTGACTCAGAAAAGTACACCACCACACCAAAACCAACCAAAATAACTGGTTTTGTGTAGTCTGCACATCCCCAAGAGTCAACTGTTACCCCAAAAGAACAACATTGGTGCCTCAAGTACTGCATTCTGGTCAAACAGCCCCAAAGATGCAGCCCACACTGAAGACCATCCTTGAGTGGCACTCAAAGTACCCTCTAATCTTGCTGTTGTATGCGAGTTAAATGCCGCCACTGCTGAAATGCTGGCCATCGATCTGTTGCCATTCTCATTTGTGGAGAATGTTGGGTTCTACAGGTTGGGCTCTGCTTTGTCCTAAATGGTAGGTTCCATTGTGAACCTACTTTCTAAGTGTACCATGCCAGAACTGTACAGTAGAGTTGCTAATTCCATGAGATATTTTATTTATTCATTCTAGGATTGCAAATACCTTTGAGCGCAGGCAGCTCATTTACAAAGATATGCAACAAAGCATTCTGCATCAGAATATATCCATTTTAGCATAGATATGTGGACCAGTGCACAAACAGCTGCAAGCTTGTATCTATGCATAATGGCACAGTGGGCACTGGTACCTGGGGTGGTAGCTGATGTTGGCCCTGGCAAACCTGCCTGAGCAAAACTGTGGTGGTAGCAATACGCTGGAATTCGGCAGCATGCAAAATGTTACTGGTTCTGACATAGGTGAGAAATGCTTAATGTTCTGCTGGACGAGATTGATGGGTGACTACAAGCACAGTCTCTTACAGCAGAATTTATTGCGAGTGATAATGGCTCCAGTGTAGCGAAGTGCACTAGTGATGGTGATTTTCTCAAGGTGCCCTGCCTGGCACACTGCCTTAATCTCATTGTGCAGCAGTTTCTAAAACACGCAGACGTCAAGGAAACCATAAGTGTCACCCATTGCATCTGTATGCATGTCGCCCATTCTGCAAAGACCTGTGACCTTGTATGTAAGCTGCAGCACAATAACCATCTGCCTCAGCACTGTATGAAGCTTTATGTTGTGACCAGGTAGAACTCTATGTAGTACATGATTTACCAGCTGTATGAACAGTATAAGGCTGTTTCAGAATTCCTGCTGGTGCACACCTCAGGACAGTGCTGGAGTGTCCATCTCTAACAACAGAGCAGTGGTGCCAAATGGATGGGCAAATATGCATTCTCCATCCATTCAAGAATGCTACACAGGCAGTGAGTGGGACACTGCCTGTATAAGTCAATCCGCACTCTCATACAGTGTGCTGAGGTAGACACTGGTGAATGTCCGACACCAGATGGAGGAAAGAGGTGTGGCAGTTCTGCCCCTATAAATTATGGGTTTGTCTTTATTTTTTTTTTTTTTTTTGTTTTTTTGTCCCAGTATCTCGAGGCATTCCCTTTTCTATGCCCTATACTCTTTATTAAATCTGCTGCAGCAGTCTTCCTTTTCTATTATACTTCCCTTTCCCACTATAATAGGTGGCCTCCTATTATAGCTTCTTACTGTTCTTTCCCCACTGTTTTTCTTTTCCTGCCTCGGATATAGTTTCCTCAGAAATGGGGAGATGTCATTTAGCTTCATCTGAAAATGCCCCATTAAAAGAAAGTAATAAGTTCCTTTCAAAACCCCCTTTAGCAAATAAGCAGTCTTATGCTGAAATATGTAGTATTAGTAGGCTAAATATAGCTTTTGTAGATGAAAGTGCTAGGTTGTGCTGTAAAGGGAAAAATGAAAACGCTTAATCCTGCACTTTACAGTGAAACTGCCTTTTCCTGATACATAAAACAAGAGGACCCGCTTCTTCTCTTGCCCCTTCTTTTAATTGTTAAATGAAGTACTGTCTCAAGTCTCTGCTTCTTGAGTTGTTTATACCCACACGCTCACAGAGGGATCATAGTAGTTGTGATTTAATGGATTACATGCTACATGTGCTGGATAGCAGTGCACTTATATCCGCATTCAACAGTCAAATGAATTTGCCATTGCTACATGCTTGATCCATGCTACAAACGTAGCTTGCCTTCTATAATTGAAGGAGGTTTTCAGTGACTGCAAAAGTTAACTGAGGACCTCATTAAATGGGTATCTGGTGCACAGATGAAAACGGCACATAAGGCATACCTTGTAACCCCTAGGTGGTACTATCCCAAGGGCTACTACCCTGTCTGCTTGGCTAGTAGCAGGTTAAGGGCCTGAGTTCAGAAACAGGTGCCTCCACCCAGAGGTCAGGGTTGGTAGTGGTCAAGCTAACCTGGGCACAGCCCTCTGGGACACTGTAACTCCCTCTTTCCTCACTAGTGGCCGGAACAATACACAACAAACACTTTCACAATACCCTGATACATCACACAAGTACCCACACTGTTTGCACTTACCACCAGGGCTTTCTCTCTAGCCTGGCCCTGGGGACCCCTGTAAAACAAGATTATACACAACAAATAACAGCAGTACAGTACTCTTGCACAAACTGGAGCCACAGTCAGGGTAAATGTAAAAAGAGTTAGATCTGATTTATTTAAGGGACTTGAACAAGGAGGGGCATAATCAGGTTAATTTGCTTAAAGGCTGTATCAATCAAACAGTTATGCATGCACTTCAGGGTCCATAAACAGTCACACACTCTGGGTACCTAGATGGAGAATGGTGATTAGCCAGGAACATTGCAGCTGGTTGGGGCCTATGATGGAAGAAAACAACATGCACAACACACACAATTTGTAATCTGGAGCCGGAGGGCTCAGTTTGTGAAAAGAAAACAACAAGACAATCAGATGACACACTTTTAGATTAGGCTGTTGTTGCAGGGAGCTACCTTGATGATTACTCACGATACCCAAGACTGGACACAGGCTGGATGAAAATCAAGACATCAGGTGGTTAATCTGGAGTGCCAGGAGAAGCAGGGCCACACGAATCACCAAGGCATCGCTCCTGTTCAAGCGTGGAACAGGGGCTGATCCCTAGGCAGGTCTCTCATTGATGGCTTCCTCTGTGCAGCAGTAGTCTGGCTGGGCCAGTGTGGCAAGGCCCTGGCCAAAAGGAGACAAATTTGGATACAGTCCGTTTGAGCTGGATACAGCTTCAGCAAGCAGAACAGAGTTCACAGTGGGGAACCAAATCACGACCACTAACAACTCACAGCACATTTACATGTAAGGAAATTCTACCGTACCTGGCAAACCCGCTCTCCGGTCACGATCACAAAAGTCTTTGCACAAACCTGGGATTCAAAAGCAGCTGGAAATCCTGATAGGCCAATCACATTCAGCAAAATCTTTGGTCTTCTTCAGGTATAAGCCTGGTAAAAATCAGGGCTTACTTCATTTTCACAAACTTGGATTTAGTCCTAAATTATTCTCTTCTCTCCCTCCGGGCAGCAGGCAGACATGCAGGCCACAACTCAGGCCTTTCACAGTTCTCCCATGCAAAACTATACAGACCTCTTGCCCAAATCACTTGGCTGTTACTTCTTCACTTCTCAGCCCAGAACTAACTGAACATTGTAAGCCGCCTGGGAAATCCCCAAGATCCAAAAGGTTTGGTTGCTGATCTGTCTGTCAGTCACAACAAAGGCTCCCCTTTAGGTGCAAAAAGCATCAAAAGCCCAAAACTACAATTCCACAGCTTTTGACTCCAGACAGCTCCACAATCAAAGAACTGGCGGGAGCCACGCCACAAAAATATGTTCCTACAAAAATTACCTCTGACAATACAGTAATCAATGACAAAAAGAGATACTGCAGGTATTCAACATGCACTTCGCCACAGCAGGCTTAGCCTTCGATGACTCATCTGCATGTAGCCTGCGCACTCAACTTGGTATGACTCACCAAATGTTGGCTTCGTTAGTCAACATTTCTCATTCTCATCGGTTTCTCAAGGAAGTGGAAGACTTGATTCTCCACCTGGATACTAAGAAAAGTGTCAGCGAGATGCACTTGAACCATACTTCCCTAAAGATAGCATGCCACATATTGGCAGTGCCTATTACTCATTTATTCAACCTGTCCCTAACACAAGGTACCTCCTCAAATATGGAAGATCGCCACGTTATTTAAATCTGGAGACCCTTGTGACCTTAATAAATATAGGCCAATTCTCTCCAACCCACACTCGGCTACTGGAAAAATAGTAAATGGCCAATTAAGATCCTTCATCGACAGAGAAAATTACTAAACCCTCTTCAATCTGGATTCAGAGCCAACCACAGTACAGTCTCAGCATTAGCTAAAGTATCCAACGACTGGCAACTGGAGTTGGAGCATAAAAATCAGTATGTGCTGTGTTTCTTGACCTCAGCAAAGCATTGACACAGTCGACCATGACCTGCTCCTCGACTTGCTAAAAACACAAGGATTGGATGCTACTTCTAAACTGGTTCTCTGAATATCTGACAGACAGATACCAGCAGGTGAAAGTGGATGGCAAACTATCTGCCCTAAAACTCTTACAAAGAGGTGTCCCTCAGGGATCCATATTAGGTCCCTCCTCTTCGCAGAGTATATCAACAACATTGATGAGGGAGTCAAGGATGCAAGTATTCACTTATTCATGGAGGACACAGTGTTGTACCTGAGTTGTCCCACACCAAAAGAAGCTTGTACTGACCTACAAAAGATTTCAACTGCCTGCAACTCCAACTAATCAATAAAAACTGCTATTAAATGCTAATAAAACTAAAGCCATGTTATTTTCCCTGCAAACTACACAAGTGCTACTGACTCCTCCCCCAATAACCACGATGCTGGGAGAGTGCTTAGAGTATGTTCCAAAATTCAGATATCTTGGGGTCTGAATCGACTGTAAACTCTCCTTCACTGACCACCTGGAAGACTTGCTGAAAAATTAAGCCAAAGACTTGGCCTTTTGACAGGATAAGAAGACTCTTACAGCAGACACAAGAAACGACTAGTCCAAGCCACGTTCCTGTCCTTAATTGACTATGTAGACTTCATATATAGTAAATGCGCAGCTTCCTAGCTTGAAAATTGGATACACTCTACCACAGAGCTATATACTCATCACTGACCTCCCTTCTCTACCCATCATTGCGACTATATGCCACCACGGGCTGGACCTCACTTCACTATAGGCGTAACTTTCATGCAGCACTCTGGACACTTAGAGCCCTCAGTGGCAAACTCCCTCAATACATCGTTGACTGTCTGTCTCCGATTGTGCCCAGTAATTATTCCTTAGAAGCTGCTCACAACTCCTGCTAAATATACCAGGGCACTCCTGCAGTGGGAGAGCCACCTTTGGTTTCGCACTCCCATCAATATGGAATAAAACCCCAAAATACTTAAGCTGAAGACCTCAGTAAGTACCTTTCGTTCAAAAGGCTTTTACTGTGATGGCATTACTGAAATTTGCAACTGCTTTACTAGACACCAACTAACCCTCCTCCTCAAATGGTGGCCTGCAAATGGCAGCCCTCAGCTGAAATGTGTGCCTCTGCCTCTAGCATTCCCACCAACAGATCCACAGGATTTCTTGCTGAACTCCCTATCTTATTCTTTGATGCTCTGAACAGTTGCAGCCTGATTCTACCACATGCTACCACACTTGGGGATAATTATCGTCTTTCTCCCCAAAAATATTCGGTCCTTATCCATCCAACACCTCCTCTGCCCCAACCTCCAGGACCCTCCCAGTTATGCCCTTGCTACTATATTCCTCCTCTTGCACTCAGTACAATGGCAGCTTTTCTCCTCCATATGTCACCGTGTTTTGGGCAAAATCACTTTGTCGCCTTTCATATGGTCCTCCGTCCTCCCAGTCCCTCACTCTGCTCTAACAATTGGGTCCTCGCTTATGCTCCTATTCCCCACCTCTCCCTACATTATGCTTTGATATCTTCTATCTGGTATGCTCACGCTTCCTCAACATTTCCCACTACAAATGCACAGTTTTGGGCTTGGATCCAGCACAAGTTCATTATCCATGACTCCTTGTAGTTCTATTTTCAATGTATATTACCTGTAAATGTAATATTTTACTATAATAGCAGCTATTTTTACTCTTTGTATTATTGTAACTTGTCTTTCTGTATTATTTCTGTAGGACCACAGGTCCACCTTGTAAATGAGCTTGCTCAATGGTGCCCACCTGGATAAATAAAGATATTGTTTGATTGATTGATTGGTAGTCCATCTCCATTTTAGGTCCCACCAGAACTGATTGATCCACCTCGCAGTCCCGGCCAAATGGTGGGGATAAACAAGACGGTCCTTGCTGCAAAGAAGGCAGGTTAGACTAACTACTTTATCATTATCACTCTAAATGATTTTCAGCAAATAGTTACATCTTTCAACAGATCTCCTCTCAGATTACTTATGACTGCAGTCCAGGCAGCTCTTAAAGAGACAGTACACAGAGGCTATACAGGCTCTCTCTGGCAATCACATTTAAACTGTTAAAACACAGGACACCAGCCTGGCAGTGAGCATTTAGGGCAAGCTCAAGGAAGACTGTTGGGAACCCCCATTTGTAGGGGTTACACACTGCACAGAAAACAAGTGTTGCTACTACCACCAGCAGTTCACAGGCAACTCCATCTGACAAAATGGGCAAGATAGTAAGTAAGTAAAATTTATTTTTAAGCGTCAGAAACCAAAGCGCTGTACAGGTGAGCAAACATTTAATTACAAAATATAACAATAACAAATAATAACAATAAAATCACAGTAAAAATCACTCTCCATACGCCTTCAAAAATAGATATGTTTTAACTCAGACTTGAAACTCTCGATGGTCAGGCAGCTTCGTATCCGATGAGGTAGAGAATTCCACAGGGTAGGGTCCGAGGTGAAGAAATGCATGTGCCCCAGATGTTTTTAAATGAACCCTGAATTCTAGCAATCCCCTCGCCAGTGGATTGGAGGAACGAGAGGGACAGTAGGGAGTAAGGAGATCTTGTAGGTACTGCGGTCCCTGTTCATGTCGGGCTTTATAGGCCAGTAACCCGACCTTGAAGGCGATCCGCCGATGAATCAGTAGCCAGTGTCCGCGCAGCACAGGCATAATATGACTGTTTCTGGATGTCCCAGTCAAAGCCTGGCTGCTGCGTTCTGCACCAGCTGCAAGCGGCGGATATCAACCCCTGTAGCCCTAGGTACAGGGCATTGCAGTAATCAGCGAGAGGTCACAAAGGCATGGACCAATGTAGGAAGGTCATCCGAGGAACTAGGTGTTTCACCCGGCAATATTCCTAAGATGGTAAAAGAGGATTTGACAACGGATGACACCTGCAATTTTGGGTCAAACCATCGTCAATAATAACGCCCAGGTTACACTCCAGTCTGAGGTTGAGAGCTGGGCACCATCGAGCCATATGCCCGAAGGAAGCCCAGCCCTACAACCCACCTCAAGGTGACCTGGGTCCACCGCCAACACCTCAGTCTTATCCGGTTTAACCTCAGCCAGCTGGCACTCATCCAATCCTTAATCTCGGACCGACAGCTGTTAAGCATAGAGACTGCATCTTCCTGTATGGGATTAAAGGACAAATACAGCTGGGTATCATCTGCATAGCAGTGAAAACCCAAGCTGTATCGCCTAATAATGTCTCCCAATGGCAGCATATAGACAGCGAACAACATGGGTGCCAGAATGGAGTCCTGGGTACCCCACAGGACAGGAAGATGGCATCAGAGGAATAAATCCAGTGACAACCCTCTGTCTCCGTCCGTGAGGAAAGATCAAAACCAATGCAGAACTGTACCAGACAGTCCGCAATAAAGCCGCAGGCATTCCAAAAGTACACCATGGTCCACAGTATCAAATGCTGCAGAGAGATCAAGAAGGACTAAGATAGTATGAGCCTTCGATCTCTCGCAATTAGAGATCATTTAAAACCCGGACAAGGGCAGTCCTAGTGCTATGTCTTTTCCTAAATCCTGATTGAAGAGTATCATAGATATTGTGGTTTGTAAGATGGTCATCCAGTTGTAGCGCAACCACTCTTTTCAATAACCTCACCACAAAGGGCAGGTTAGAGACAGGTCTGTAGTTAACTAGACAGTCCGGACTCAGTGAAGGTTTTTCAGGAGTGGTCAAACGACTGCCTCCTTTAGGGATCAGGAAAGACCCCTGCTCCAAAGATTTCAGACAATTTCAGCAAGGATCGGGCAAATAGTATCTACGCAACCTAATAACAGTGACGTAGGTCCAGGATCAAACTACAGCTGGTTGGGCGTAAAGTCTGGACAATCCTCACAATATCCATGAATTCCAGCTTACCAAAGTCAGACCAGGTGACACAGGTGTTTGTTTCCTTGCCGATCACCGCAAACCCTTAAAGAGTGAGCCTGGCTGATATCAGACCTAATGCTAGCAATCTTATCAGTGAAGAATTGAGCAAGCTCATCACACTTTATTTTAGAAAAATCTTCCAGACTGTAGACAGAGTAGATTTCACATTCTGTCGACAGTCCCAAAGAGGTGAGCTGGTCGTTACCATCAGCAGCAACTTCCTGGACAGAATTCTGCCTTCTACGGGTGATTGCTGATTGATAGATATCATAATGATCCATCAACCTAAGTCTGTCAGCATCCAGGCCGGACTTCCGCCAGGCCCTCTCTAGCCTTTGCTCCCACTCTCCTCAGTTCCTTCAAGGACTCATCAAACCATGGAGTCCTTGGCACTGAGTGAGGGGGCAACACGACAGGAGCAAACTAGGTCCAGGGCCTCACTCACCACCTTATTATAGGCAAGAACGAGGTCTCCTGGACCCATCAAGCTCACTGAAATACCCGACAGGTCCAGTACCGCTCAGTAGACCCTCTGGAGTAACTCCCTTAAAGGGCGATACTGACCATCTCCGTGAGAGGCGGGCCTATTAGGGGTGCCCCAAAGCTGAATCTTATGGTGTGATGGTCCGTCACACATTCGGTTCCACACCCAGATGCGTAACTCCAAATCCAGTAGGAACACCAGATCCAATGAGTGACCCCTATATGGGTAGCAGAGATAACTACCTGTGACAGGCCCAACATAGTCATAAGTTGGAGGAAGTTCCTACAGTGCAAGAGTTTGTCGTTGACTCAGGATTGAAGTCACCCAGTATTAACCATCTGGCACCCCATGCCATGTCAATGACGAAGTCCGCGAACTCCTTCAGGAATTCTCCACCGCCACCGGGTGGATGGTAGATGAGAGAATCCTGAACCCTGCACCTGCGCCAGGATACACTCAAAGGATCTAGTGTTACCCACTGACACATCCACAAGATTCAGATCTGTTCTAAAAAGATGGCTACTCCCTGCCCCTACGATCCAATCTCGGCAGTGTATCACCGAGAACCCAGCCGGAGCAGCAGAGTTCAATATAGGACCCGCATTCTCATCCAGCCAGGTCTCAGTGATACATGCCAGGTCAGATGTTGCAACAAGATTCGACAATTGCAGTCTTGTTCTTATGGACCTGGCATTACATAACACTGCCCGGTTGGATGGGTTTTGGAGAAGAGCGCAGTATCTACCCACAATCTGTGGAGCCCTTGGTATGGAATCAGGCATGGAGGACCCTCTCCTGATCCCATTTCGCCCAGGGCGTCTCCTCGTCCCAACTATCCCTATCTGCCCACTCTTTCCAATCTCCCACTCTGTCCAGTCCAACCATCCTTCGTGTTTTCTCACTATCCCCACTGCACGACACTCCATTAAAGACATCAGCAGACAAGTGGGGACAGTGAAAGGACGAAGGCCCGGAGCAGAGCGGAGAGTAGCGCCTGACCGTCAGGGACCCATCCGACACATCTTAAACAGTTAGTGTCAAATAAAACTATCACAACTTAAAACCAACCTACCCTCAAACAAAAAATAATCTTATACTAAAACAAACAAAACCTATGATAATAATAAAATAAACGGATTAATAAAATATATTAAAATTTGACTATTAAACCAGCATCAAAGTTTAACTCGAATAGCATCATAAAGGGTTAACATAAAGAGGTGGATAATGAGTCTTTGAACTAAAAACTGGAGAATATAAATTTAAACTCATCAAAACTCTCACTAAGGTGTGAGAGTAAGTGCAAACGGATCAAGTCTTTTAAACCCCTCACTCAAGGTCTTTTAATCTCCATAGACTCTGCTGCTAGGAGAGACAGGGCGTTATTCAGGATCAAACATAAAGAGCTAAAATATCCAGTATTGCAGGTCTAAGAACCCAGGCTCTCTCACAACCTGGACGATCAAAGTCAGACTGCCTTGTAGAGCAAATAAAACTTGAACAGTTCTAATCGAGGAGCATGGGTACGGAATAATTGTGTGAGGAGAATATCTGCCCCAGAGTGGATTACTGACCCAGGCTGGGACCACAGCAATGACCCGGAGGGTGTCCACCCACCAGTAGACCCCTCCGGTAGGTCAAGGAGATACCGCAGTTCACACCCGCCTCCAGAAGATCCAAGCCGGCCACCCGCCCTGAGCCCAGCCAGCATCAACCACCCCAGACAACCATCTCACAACACACCCCAAACTCCGATCACTATAGAATCCACAAATACGAGATCCCCTAAATCTCCTCACAGTCGAAGGCAACAGGACCGGGGCCAGCACAATCACACTCTCCACGCCAAATTCTACCGGCTTTAAATGCCCACAATTCCACCATTGTCCATTCGTGGCTCAGAAGGCAGCCCAGCCCAACTCCCAAATGTCCCAATACAACTCACAGTCCGATGCAATCCAATGCAGTAGTCTTACTTCCAAAAGCCAAAAGGTATTCCACTTGTTATCCACATGTAGCACAGAGAGCAATCCAGCCAACTCCACAGACATTAACATCGAATGAATCCTCATTTAGCAGCAGTCAGACGCTCATCCAAATGGCTTTCTTACAGACACGTACAGGGTCGTAACACCACCTCAATCGGGGAGTCAAGTGATGCAGAGTGTCTGGTAGCTGCCTTTCCTGGGCTCCCACCTATCACCCTAATAAATCGCTCCGCTTGCCCAATTTACTGCATTCTTTATAAGAGGATACAAGCCTTGCTGTTACCTCGTTCGCCTGAGATACTCCTGATCAGAGATACAGCTACAAAGGAGTTTTAAAGCGTTGGAGAGAGATGGATTCTGACATGAAGCAGGCCGGAGTTAAACATACTCCACCCACGACACCAGAAAAAGCACTAAGAAGTCAGAAACCTGAATTGGGCAGGCATCAAGCAAACACCTCCCAGTAACCCGAATAACCTATTGACCGAGGATCGCTTTCCAGGAGCTCCTGCCCTTTGGGAAACCCTCAGGAGATCTCCAGTGAGGTGAAAATGATCAGGAGCGATTTTGGTGCTCTCTCACGTGGGTGGGCGATATGGAGGCAAGATCTTCACTTGAGAGCTGGAAGGGCAGAATTGATCCAGAAATAATGAAACTACGGCAACAAATCCAAAAATTACAGTTGAAAACAGAAGATTTAGAGGGCAGAAGTAGGAGGAACAACATTCTGATTCTTGGCCTACCTGAGTCTGAGGAGGGTGGAGATACTATCCAATTCGTGCAGCAACTACTTAACAAGATTATTGGTCCCTCTCCTCTCAAGCAGCAATATCACATTGAGAGGGCCCACCGTTCTTTAAAGCCCAAACCTCAGCCTGGTGTCCCCGACCGATCATAATTAAATTTCTCAGCTTTATTGAGAAACAACACGTGGTGTCGAAAGCGAGAGCTAGAGGCAATCTCATTGGGACAAGAGCATGGTCCAGATAACACAAGACCTCCGCATTTAAAACCCGCCAAAGGAGAATAGCTTTTCACCCCATCGTGAAGAAACTCATCGCCACTGGGATTAAATTCAGGATGAATTACCCTGCCAGACTTTTGGTCTCCTGGATGGTGTTTGGCACCCTTATGAGAACCCGGACAAGCGTTGGCTGATCTCCATAAAACTCCCGAATCTCTTCAAAGGGACTGACTCTTTATTTTGAACTATGTTTTATTAATGGCTGCTCCCTTCCCTTAAATTTTGTTGATTTGGTATCTTTTGAATAGGATATCTCTTTATACTTGTTGATCTCTTACCTGTGAGATCCTTGGGTATCGTGCTGGGGTATCGTTGATGAGGAGGGAGGTTGTAGGCTCCGCGGCCTATGAGGCCTGGTCAGGATCCTCAGCCTTGAGCTCACGCCTAGCTGGGTGGAGAGGAACCAGGAGTTGGGGAGGTGGTTTCCGTGTTCCTTTTGGGGTCGGACTGTCTGGTCCGGGCATCGCTCCCGGGACTTTCATAGGTGGCTTTCCTTGCTTTCACCGATGGAACTTCCACGGAGTGCATTGAATTAAATACTCAAGGCCAGGACTTCACTGCGGGGGTAAATTTTACATTATGAATACCTTTCAGCTTCCTCCCGTCTTTGGTTTGGTGATTTGGGTGGTGGATAGGAGTAAGGCCTATTACAGGCAATTCTCTACATATGGCGAAATTGGATATGTGCTATAAAATAATCCTCTATCAAGATAACGGGCAAGGAAACACAAGGCTAATCTAGGTCAAGGGTGGAGGGGGCTCGGGAAGGAGATAGGCTCTGGTGGATTCTGTCTTATGGCCTTATTAGGGAGATTTTGGTACCCAGGTCCAACCCATGTAGGATGGGTATTAGTGTTTTTATTGTTGCATGCACAATTAGGGGGTCCTCTGTATGGAATAGACTTCGGTCTTAAAGGGGTTCGGTATGGACTAAAAGGTACCTTTGGGGGTCCCTGCTAATGTGTCTTAGTTGGGTGGTATTCAGCTTTTGGTATTATGGGAACCCATTGTAAATAGTTTAGAGAGATCATGGGAGGGTCGGGGGCAAGCTTAAGGGGTTGGGGGTAGACGACCTTATCTTTCCTGTCGGATATTTCAATTGGTTTCAACTTTGGATACAGTCATTGGTTATGCAGCTTCAATCTTACAGTTTGGCATTTTTTCTGTTTTGACATGCTTTCTCAGGGAGGGGGTGCGGGGAAGGTGCCGCCACTCAAGGGGTGGAGTGTAATGCCATGGTTTGTTATTTACCCAAATTGCTTCTCCTTTCACTGTCAAATGGCTTTAGGCCATATTAAAACTGCTACCTGGAATGTCAGAGGTATTAGAAAGGTAACCAAAAAGGCAAATTCTACTAAATTGCTCTCTTGTTGGTATTGACATTTTATTCTTGCAGGAAACTCACATCCTAGTCTCGGAAGTTAAGATGTTACGGTGTCAGGGATTTTCTCAGGTTTTGTTTCTGAAGGACAACAGTTAGCAAAGGAGTGGCTGTCATGATAAGACGAAATGTATCATTTGTACCGAGAAATGCACTAAAGATCCAGAGGGCAGATTTGTATTAGTTAAAGGTTTACTCAATAGCATGAATGTAGTTCTGGGAGCTATATATTGCCCAGTTGGTGGGGACCCTAATTTCCTTGTGCAGCTAACAACTAAATTAACAAATTTTTGCCAACTGTATTTATATTAGGGATTGGAACATTGCTCCCTCGCAGGATCTAGATAGAACTTATAGACCCATAAAATCCCCAAACCTGCCCAAATTGTTCTCAACGACTTCTGTAACCTATTGGGTCTGTGTGACCCTTGGAGAATACTGAACCCTTCTAGTCGTAGTTACACATATTACTCTCCAAGTCATAAATCCTGGTCAAGATTGGATTATATTCTGGCGAGCACTGCTCTTCTAGCTAATATCTCCCTTACTGGTATAGAGCCGATTGTTATTTCGGATCATTCAATGGCATGGATTAAGTTATTCCCAGCCCTCCGGGCCAAAGGGATACCTCTTGGAAGCTCAATACACAGCTTCTGAAGGATGAGCACACTATTTCTCATTTCAAGTCTTTGATCTCGTCCTTTCTTGAAATCAATCAGGGCTCAGTTTCCAGAGAAGACTTAATCTGGTGCTCGTTAAAATGCTTTCTTAGAGGCGAGTTTATAAAAGTAGCCTCTAGGAGGAAGAAGCTGAGGGAAGGAAAATCACCTCTTTGTCCAATCAGATCAAAAAGGCTGAAGGTGCCTTCTCTCTAACTCTCAAATAGACTTAGAGAATCTATGTAGACTCAGAAATGAGTATGAAGACCTGATTAAGGAAAAACAGAATATGCTATTTTAAAATCTAAAACGTTACCTAGATCAGGGGAGAAACCCGGGAGGTTACTTGCCCTCAGATTAAGGGAGGTTGAAAACTCCAGATTAATCCCGCCGATTAAAAACTGCCCCAAGGGACATAGCCAAGGTTTTGAAGCCTTTACAAAGATTTGTATGGTAATGGGGCTTCTTCACCATCACGTCAGACACAGAATCTTTTTGGAGGGTGTATCCCTCCCAAGACTGCAAGTACACCATTGTGATCTACTTTCTTTTCCTATCACTTTAAGTGAGGTTGAAGAAGTCATTAAAGACCTACCCTGGACAAATCCCCTGGACCTGACGGCCTTCCCCAAATTTCTACAAAACCTTCTGTAAAGAGCTCTCCTGCTCTTCTTAAATTATTTAACTATATTCTCTCTTCTGATTCGTTAGATCCTCATTGCTGGAGGCTACAATAATTTTAATTCCAAAACTAGACAAGCCCAATTTGGACCCAGCTAGCTATAGGCCAATTTCATTACTTAATTACGATATTAAAATTTTAACTAAAATTCTTTCCTGAGAATCAAACAGGTCTGGCAAGTCCTGCTGAGTCACTGAACAAGTAGGATTTGTCCAGGGAGGTCAGCCTTGGATAATGTGTACACTTACCCATATTTTCCTTATTGCTCAGGAGTCCCAGTCCTCTATGGCTTTAGTTGCCTTAGAGGCAGAGAAGGCCTTTGATTGGGTCAGCTGGGAGTTCCTGTGGTCTACTCTTGGTAAAATGGGCTTTCCAGAGAGGTTTATTCATTGGATAAAGGTGGTGTACAGCTCGCCTTCTGCTAGGGTCTACTGTAATGGTGTGTTTTCATCTCACTTTTCCCTGTATTCTGGTACTGTCAGGGATGTCCCTTGTCCCCCTACCTATTTAATTTATATCTGAAACCCTTTTACTTCATATCAAAACATCACCCAAGATTTCAGGATGTTCATTGCTCAACAGACATTGACCTATCCGTTTTGCAGATGACATCCTTTTACACCTTTCAAACCCTGGAATCTTCCTTACCGAGGTATTGATATTGTTAACCAATTTGGTAAAGCATCTAACTACAGGTTGAATTTATCCAAATCGGTGATATCTCTGCTTAACTCAGCTCTTGCTCCAGGCAAATGTATCTCAATTTGGTATGAAATGGGCCTCGAACTCCCTTAAATATCTGGGCATATATTTGGCTCGGGATGAGGAGACAAAAGCTTAATCTGGAAGACCTGCTGGACAGAATCCAAAAGGATCTTAATAGGTGGGACAACCTTCCCTTACTATAGGGGGCATGTCGGTATCATCAAAATGAATGTACTTCCACGATCTTCTACCCCTGAATCTTCTCAACATATGGCTTCCTAAATCCTACTTTCAGAAAATACATTCAATGGTGTCCAAGTTTATTTGAAGGTAAACAACCTAGAAGATCTTTCCTCAAGCTCAGCTTGCCTAAAGATAAGGGAGGTCTTCGTTTGCCTAATTTTGGGTTTTACTACTGGGCCAGTCACTTAGCTAAGCTTGGTCGGTGGATCTGCCCTCTGAATGACTACCATACACCCACTTGGTTGGAGCTAGAGCTTAAGTTATTGGGAAATACAACATACATCCTCACCATATTTTTTCTACAGTCACTCCTCCCTACCGGAGGATATCTGCAACTCAGTTATAGGGCTTTCCGTTAAAATCCTCACTCAGTGCTGGAATTCTTTAAAACTCGGATACCAAGGATTTGGACCAGCCACTAGTCCTTAACCCAATATTAAAATTGGAGGTCGCGGAGTCACGTGATGCGCCTGAAGCGTTAGCAAGCGGCTAAGGGTCTCTCTCTCGCTAAAATATAAAAATAAAACCTTTCTGCTTTTGCGACTATTACTGCTCGCATCGATATCTCGGGACAGGTTGGAGAAACGATAGGAGGAGCATTTGTACGCTGCTGACCAAATGGATGAACAGAAGCAGGAATTGGAGGTGAAGCATCCTCGACACAGCTCTTCTCCGGCGGCACCACCAGAAGACCTAACACACTCGCGGATCTACGGAGACCTTACAACTATTAAAGATGCGCTTTCAAGTTGATAGAAGATGTTGCAGACTTCAAGCCGCGTTAACACACAGTTGGCTCGGCGGGTCACCGATGCAGAAGCCGAATATCCTCCTCTGAGCGGAATGCAGAAAAGCAAGGCCCCGCCATGATAGATTTCAGGAGATCGTTAGCAAAACTAGAAGATGCCTCGATGATCTCAAGGCAGAAATCGCAGGAACAATCTTGTTTTGCTTGAGCTGCCAGAAGGTGAGGAAGGGCCAAATACAATTGTTTTCTTGCAAAATTCCTAAAGAACAATAGGCCCCTCTCCTAATGGGCCTGAATATATTATTGAAAGGGACACAGGGCCTTAAGAGCAAAACCTCCTCCTGCAGACCCTCCGAGGCCTATAATTTTTAAACTCCTAAATTACCTCGATCGAGAACACATACTGAAGGAGGCAAGGAAACTTTCAGCAATCCTTTGGGAGGGTAAGAAACTTTGAGTAGTGCCTGATCTAACAATAAAGAGCAGGATGGTGGGGCTAGCTTCGACCTATCACCTCCAAGCTTTGGGCTGCTGGATAAAACACCGCATGTTATATCCTGCCAAGCTTGAAGTCACCCTCAAGGAAGGGAAGAAGCTGTTCGACATGCCAGAAGAAGCGCTGAAGGTGCTAAAAGAATTATTTCCAGACCTCTTCCATAAAACCTGAAAAGAACTGTTTATGAAGAAGCTTTCGTACATACCAGACTGTTCTGAACTGCTTATACTACTACACAATGTGGAACCATCTCTTTAAGTTTCCAAATGATGGACACTAAATGACCAGCGTTACCATGTCTATCTTACCTTTACTTCCCTCCTCCCTTCCCCTTTTTTCCTCTTTGTATACAGTTAACTATAAGGTCAACAGATCTAGCATATTTAAGATACAGTCCTTATGGTCATATTTCATTATGCCTGAAAGAGGGACCTAGTGGTACTCTGATAAGGGGCCCTAAAGGAAAATCACTGGGCTGTTTAGACACCGATGGCTGCTACCGCGGTTTGGCAATGGACGCCTACCTGAAATAGTCCTAATGGGTGACCCCTCGAGTGAGACCCCTGTGTTTTTATGGAAGTCGGGTACACTGCTGAATCAGATTCATCCACCCGCTTTTCTTTGGCAGGTCTGGAACCCCTACCCATAATACTTTTACTATAGGCTGTTGGTTACTAGTGGGGTTAGTGGACCAAGCCCACGTCCATTGACTCTATGGTTACGTTTCTTAAGGGCACGTTATTAGAATGTTAGCGTTGTTATATAACATTGTTGTATTGTTTTAGTTTCTCAGCTATATAACAATTCTTCGGGACTATTATGATCAGCCTGTCCAAACCATTTTAGTACAAAGGTAGTGGCTGTAGCCCCAACCTGAGTTTTACAGACCACCTTTGTAACCTCATATATGGATCTAAGCAGACTATTCCATCTGAGTTATAAAATAATTTGTTTAAGTAAGATTACTATAGTACTATTAAGCCTTAAAGTCGAGAGGTTAGCCTAACCAATTCTTTTTGAGAGAGAGAGGCCCCACTTTCTGGAGTGTGCCACGGACCATCAGTTTGAGGCGCCTGGGGCAGGGTTATTTTAGTAGTAGAGATTAGGGTAGGGGCGGTTTGGTTAATGGTGAGGTTATTCTTTTTCAGTTTTGGGTATGTTGGTTACTGGGGGAGGTCTGGCAGCTTAACATTCCAAGTTGTATCCTGTATAGTCTTCTATATGGCTTCTGATTTGAATATTATTTCCTGGAATATAAAAGGGAAGAGATAACAAAAGAAATATATTGTTTTAAACCATTTGGCACGATTTAATCCTCAATAGTATTTCTACAAAAACACACATGACCCCAGAACAGCTCCATTTTCTACAAAAAAGATGGGTGGGCCAAGTTTTTGAGGCGGGTTCTCTACAAGTAGAAGAGGTGTAGCTGTTTTAGTGGCCAATAAAGTCCCCTCTTTCCATCAGAGGTAATTTCAGACCCAGAAGGTAGGTTCGTCTTTGTAGTCGGCAAATTGAGCAGGTGGATTTAGTGTTAGGGTCAATTTATGGACCCAACAGGAATATCCATCCTTTTTACGCGGCTGGCGTCCTTATTGCTCCCTGAGCTGACAAACCAATAATTTTAGGTGGGATTGGAATTTGGTCCAATCCAACTGTTTGACCGTGCTCATGGTCCAAAGGTTTTCCTCCATCTCCAGCTCAGAGAGCAATGTTAGAATTTATGTCCTCGATAGGTTTATCCGACCCATACTCAACCCTACTACTAGAGAATACACTTTTTACTCTCCAGTCCATAAAAGCTATTCCCAATAGACTATTTTTAGTAAGCCACCAGATCCTTCCCTGGTCCATGAGGTCACCATCTCTAGTCGAGTAATTTCTGATCACTCCTCCATTGGCCTCCAGTGCCAGCCACTATCGCTACCACCCAGATCATATTCATGGTCTCTAAACAACCATTTACTTAAGGACCCCTCCTTACTGGATCGATTCAGAATCTTTTATGTGCTACTCCATTAATTCTAACTGGGGATCGCTGCAAGCAGTTGACTGGGTGTGGCGCTGAAGGCCACATGGAGAGGTGAGCTCATTAGGCTGGCATCAGTTCATAAGAAGAACATCATGTTTATCATCTAACTGTTTGGAAAGAATTAAGACCCTGGACACCATAGGTGAGAAATCAAGGTCTTACTCCCAAGAGCAAGAACTTGCTTCTCTAAGAGCTTGGTATGAAAAGACCATGAAAGAGAGGTAGAGAAATCAGCCTTTAGCTTGAGGGCGTCTATATAGGACAAGGTAGTAAAGCTGTGAAGATGCTGACATGGCAGTTGAAACATGTAGCAGCGGCAAGGTGGGTTGCCATGCTAAAACACCCACAGACGGGTGATTTGATTTCTGGCCCAGAGGATATCCTGAACATTTTGTTGATTTCTATAGGAATCTATATTCAAGTGAGCCACTGCCACCAGATGTGATCTCCAGAATGAGAGAATTTTCATAGATATTCCCTTTCCCAAACTCTCCCAAGACCTTAGTCGGATCTTAGAGGCCCTCGCTTGAAGAAATTTCACAATCTATTGACCTTGAAACTTGACAAAGCACCAGGCCCAGACGGGTTTACTGCTTTGTTCTACAAGACTTTTAAAGAGACTCTGGTACTGCTATTACACCAACTGTATGCCTTTTGGTATGGGAAAGGGATAGAAGACTACTCCCTCTTTGAGGCAAGGATTATCCTCCTGCCAAAGCCGGACAAACCCCGGATTTGGTGACAAACTACAGGCCAATATCTTTATTAAATATCAATATTAAAATCTTTGCCAAGATTTTGGCCAACAGGATGAAAACAGCCTGGACAGGGCTATTGAGCCCGAGCAAGTTGGTTTTGTGGCGGGGCTCTCATCTGCAGACCACTTTAAAGCTGTTTTATTTAATACAGGAGTCTGCGAGCCAGATAGGGAAGCTCTCTGGTCTCGTTAGGCGTAGAAAAGGCATCGATAGGGTGGAGTGGAATTCATATTTGAGGTGCCTTCCAAATTTGGTATCGGATAAATTTTGGGCTATATCCGGATACTGTATACAAGCCCCTCTGCAGGATCTCTTGCAATAATTTGATTCCCCCTTTTTTGTTAATGCGGGAACACGCATAAGGGTGCCTTTCACCATATTTATTTAACTTATACTTGAGCCACTTATTAGAGCCATCAAGATGGATACAGGTATTTATGGGGTCTGTATAGAAATCTGAATTCAAAGTGCTCTTGCTGAGATGATTTATTAATTCATACATGGCATAGTCAGGCCTCCCTTCCACAGCTGTTTTCTATTATTTCACGCTTTTAGTGAATTTTCTGGATACAAATTTGAACAAAAGTAAAACTTTGGTTTACCCACTCCCCCACCTGCAACTAACTTGGTGTTCCTCTTTAGGCCTGTGCTGGCAGACAAATTCCTTCCATATCTGGGTATAAAAATCTCAAAAGATTTAACTGAGTTACCTGATCTGAATTTTAAGCCCTTCCTCAAATCGATCAAGGAGGACCTTGGAAGGTGGACTAAGCTTCCCCTATCTTTTGGGGAGGGTTAATACAATAAAATGATGATCTTGCTGAAAATTTCTACCTTCTTTTTAACCTCAATGTGTATCTTCCAAATCCTTCTTCAACCTTTGTCATAAATATTGTTCTGACTTTATATGGAACGGTAACCCCTCACAGGGCTTATCGAAAACTCACCTGGCTGAGGGAAGAAGGGGCCTACAGTTACCGGACTTCTATATTTACTACTTGGCAAGTCATATGGCAAGATCAGCTCAATGGGCTTCAGAAACATTAACAACTACAGCAAGTGGTATCCTAGACCGTTTGATGGCTCAAAGTGTTAATTTGGATTTAGAGTCCCTGCTATTTTCTCCCTGGTCCAAAATTCCTCCTAAGCTCAAAGGTACCCACTTGGCTGGGATATTAGAGCTCTTCACCAGCTATACTCACTCTTAAACATTCCCTTTAAAAAGATTTGATGCAACCCTTATTAACAATCCGAACCTACAGTTTGGCAATCAACCACTAAGAAGGTGCGTAGAGCACTCCCTACAAACTCAGAATTGCTGATTTTGTTTCAGGCGCCACCCTGTCCCATTTTCAGAACTGATGGGAAAGTTTATGATAGACCCAAAGGATAAGTTTCGCTCTACCAAATTCAAAGATGTGTTTGCTCTTCCTGAGAGGCGACCGCCTGAGAAGGTTGGAAGTTTGATAAAGAGAATAAAAGATCTTGCGCTATCTAACAAAGCGATATCTAAGATTTATAAATTTATTCTAACACAAAGAGATTCTGAGGCCTCCTCTGCTCGCATTACTGGAAGGTGAATTTGTCCCTGAGCTGGTCAGAAGAGACTTGGACAAAGGTTTGGCAGGATCTATATAATTGTATTAAACAAGATAGACTGCGGGTCTTCAATTTAATATTTTACACAACTTATATCTTTTCGGCTAAACTTTCGGCATATACAAACATAGATCCCCAAAATGCCAGGATTGTGGCAACCCTTGGCTACTACCCTACATAAACTTTGGGAGTGCCCCAAAGTGGTCAAGTTCTGGGACTTAATCCGTTTATGGATGACTCCTTCTGTGATGTAGTGCTGCATTTTAACCTTGAGACTTGCATCCTTGGCAGGTTTATATATATCCGTCGACAATTCACAAACACCAGATAGCCTTAATCACCTTAGTGGCTAAGTTGTTACTTCTCCTAGTGGCAAGAGAGGAATACCCTCATGTAAAGAATGGTGGGACACTTTCCTGGAAGCCTTAAATGCGGAAAGGGTTGTGGCCATTTTTTCAATTCAAGCAGGAAATTTGACAAATGCTGGGGCAACTTATATCAACGTTTAAAAGACAAATTTGGCTACTAGTGTAACTATCACTTAGCATATTTCCACACCTCAAAGCAGGCGATTCAACTCCTTACTTCACCCCACCTTTTGTAGAGCAGTTGAAGTAGCCTACCAGAATGTTTATCTCTCCCCTCTTTTTCTTCTCTTTCTTCTTTTTCTTCTATTACCCTTTCCACCATACACTTCTAGTCTTCCTCTTTCTCTCCATTCTGAGATGTTATTCATCTTCTTTTTTTGCCTTGAATGGGGTTAAAGGGATCACTATATCAGGATACAGTTTTTCTTTTATTCCTTTATACTGATCCCCATGGAACTTAGATTTTCTTTTACTATGTTTTTATTTGTCAGGCTGCCAGACCAAGTGGGTGGGATGGATTTGGGGTGGTTGGTGGGTTTTTTTTTTACTTTACCTCTTGTATCTTATCCCATTCATTGTACCATGATGTAAGGGGTTTATTTGGGATGGGGATGATGTGTATGTCTTGTTGTTATTATAATAAAGTACAGTTATTTGCAAAAAAAAAAAAATTGGGTCGCATGCTGTCTTTGAACTGGCTCCCACAAATTCAGGACTGCTCGGTGGAAGATCTTTACTTCAGGGTTCCCTTGGTTCCTCTTGTGAACTGTTAGCAAAATTGAATATTTCTCCCAAAACATTTTCAAGATATACCAACTGAGACACTTTGTAGGCAAGAATTTCGGGCTGGTGAGAATACCCTCTCAAATTAGGCCTTTCCTGGAACAACTCAGGATCTGTGTCACAAAACCCCACAGCATAGCTCGGCTATATAACTACCTTTGCTTACAAAATTCCCGGTTCACTAGCTGGCTGCAGTGTATGGGCTCCTCTCAGTACCTGACTCTCTCCTTTCTTGGAGCCAAGTTTGGCGGGATGTGTATAAATATCTTACTTTGGACAGGAATAGGCTTATACAGTTTTACATTTTAAATAACATGTATTACACACCAGCAAAGTTAGCTAAATTTGACAGATTAAAATCTGATAGCTGCATAAGGTGTGGTAAGGGTGTGGGAACCTACTACACATATTTTGGTCCTGCATTAAAGTTGCCCCATTATGACATGCAATTAGTAACAGTTTGGATCAGATCTTGGGTCTGGAGGAACTATTCACAGCTGAAATTTGTGTGTAATCGGTATGTACTCGAGCATTAGTGTTAAAGAACGGAAATTTCACGTGGCCATAATTTCAATGGCAGTTAAAAGGTTAGTCCTTCGACATTGGCTAGACCAAGTGGCCATCTCCTATAATGATTGGCTTGAGGAAATCTCCTTATGTTTTAAGATGGAAAGACTAATAGCTAGTTCCAGAAATGCTATGCCTACTTTCCATAAAAATGGGGCAAGTTATACACTTTGTACCTTCATTGAACTCTCTACTTGGACTCCTCTGACTGACCATTATGGTGTGTTTCTATGTGACTAACTGCTTCCTATTGTATATTGATCCATGGCACGAGTTAGTTTCTCTTCAGGGTTAACCTGGAGTTGGAGGTGGCACCTTCCAGGGTGGGTAGGGCGGGTTTGGGTAACTTGCTACATGTTCCTGTCATGTCTCTGAACATTGGTTAGGTTTGTCCTGATCTGCTTTGGCATCTGTATTACATGTCTATCGTTGTGTCAAAACAATAAAATATCAATTCAAAAAAAAAAAACACCACCTCAATCCACCTCAGTCCACCTCGAAATCCAAAACGAAAGCGAAACCGAAAGAGAGCTCAGTCCACCTCGAACTCCAAAGCGGAGAAACAGAGCAACGGAATAAAACTTGATCTGCGGCTAACGCCAAAAGCACACAGGAGAGCGATTCAGAATTACAAAACGGCACAAAGCGATATCGGTGCAGTGGCTAGCTCCATGCGGGGTCGCCATCTTACTTCTTACAGCAGAAAATGGCAAGTAATCTCATTTGGGGTGTTCTATATCAGGTGGAGTGGAATATAAGAAAGACAAGGAGGAGGAGACAGATGAGGCAGCTGGACTCAGGGCAGCAGAATAAATGGTGGAGGCCTACATGGAGGACACAAAGCACCTTGCCATTACTGACGAGCTATTGCAGTACTGGAGCAGCAAAGTCACTGATTGGCCAGAACTAACATCAGTTATTGTTCAATACCTGAGCTGCCCAACATCCAGTGTCAGTGTGGAGTGAGTGTTTAGTCAGCTGGTTCATTGTGCATGACCAGAGGACCAGTTAGTCACCCAAGAATGTGTCCATGCTAACATTCATCAAATGAACAAAAGGCACAATTAGTATAACAGAGATGTCAATGCTGTTGCTACATGAACTGTGTCTCGGCAATGATGATGATGACAATCAAAATGTCACCTCTGCTAAGGCATCCACCAGCAGCAAGGTGGATGAAGTAGCAATGCTGAGAGAATTTCCACCTGGTGACAACTTCAGTCTTGAAGACTGTGAGGGCTGCTTCCTGGAGGACGTAACAGTGAAAGTGGAACAAGGATGAAGTTACTAGTTGCCCCCCAGCCCCAACCACTGTCAGCTTAGTATGGTGTTATAAATTATTTTTATATATTTATCATTGGATTTGTGATTGTTGTGTTATCTGCTGTTAATCAGTTTAATCTGATCATCCTTGCCCTAAACTATTAATGTTTAGTCCCCTCAATATTAAGGCAGCAGTCAAGTTACTATAGCCATAAAAATTTTGCATTATTACATTATTAATGTTCCAGTGCAAAAATAACAAGATACTCATATTATTTTTCATTTCTACTAACCCCATTCTGAAGCAAGATATGTTGTCTTGAAGCCTTTAAAACTGCCTACACTGGCAGTGGTACATCCACACCCACCCTGCCCTGACAAATGTCACTCCCATGCACACCATGTGACAAATAAAATAGTTTGTGCAGCTTACACTATCTGTGACATGTCAAAGAACCCTCCTAGTACAACTAGAGTATGAATGTAGCATGTTCATTCAACAGGTAACACTTGAATAGATTTTGCAAACTGGTGAATGGTGGCCTTCTTTAATGACATGAGTCATTAATTACAACATATTCATAAAAGAAGTGCCTAACAACATCCAAATTCCACAAAATGGTAATTACATTATGTACTGCCATGGTGTTGTACAGAACAGTGCTGATTCTCACGGGTGGGGAGGGGGTCTTTGCTGCCTGCTGCAGTTTGGCTTTTCAATACAGTAACCCCTCTCATAGCAAACCTCACTATAATGAAATATTGACTATAACGAATGGGGTGCATGGCTCCCAACAATAGACAAAGTCATTTACATTCTCCGACTGTTTTCCTAGCTCTCCATCCTGATTACACTCCATCTCAGTTGCACAGTGAAATTGTTACTGAATTTGTTTTACTTTGTTGGTACATTTCTTGCTGTATTCAATTCCCAAAACTGTGCTGTACAACTTTGAATGGCAGCATCGGCAGCTTGCATGGACTGAATACTGGAATACCAGAAGATAAAAAGCAGAATATCATAGTATGCATAGATCCTTTTTAAATGAAGCATATTTTTACTGGGACATAGAGAGATGGAGTGAGAAAGCAAGTGAGCACACCCATATTTAGTTCCCTGTGCTGTACAACTAATAAGGGAGCAGTAAATGAAGGTGTATTTTGAGAGTTGCACAGTAGGGCTAGAAAGACGGAGCAAGGGTGTGAGAGAGAGTGAGAGACCTTAGTTCCCAAATTGTGCTTTACAACTAATAAGGAAGCAGCAAATCAAGGTGTATTTTGAGAGTTGCACAGTAGGGCTAGAGAGAGATGGAGTGAGGGTTTGAGAGAGAGAAAGAGCGAGAGACCTACATAAAGATATAAAGACCTGATATCGGGTGTGCCAAATAGAAGAGCTTAGATGCCTACAAATATAAAGTAGTTTCTGTTATCCTTTTTTTTTTTAAAAACACTTTTAAAAGGAAGCAGTATGAAGCTTGAAATGATTAACAGCTACAGCTTTCACCATAAGTCATAGTCTCTGACTGCTTCTGACTGCTCATCTGCACTATACAAATGACGCCCCTTGCTTGTAACAAGTTGTTATAACGTAATGCTCAGACTCCCAACTCATTCATATAGCGAGGGGTTACTGTATTCCTAATTACTCCAGCTCTACTACCTCACATGTCAATAGACACTGGCCCCTCCACCTTTAATTACTAAACACCATCTCCACCAATCATTTCCATATATACCACCTCCTGAATGTATTCTATATATACCACCTCCTGGATTTAATTGTTAATGAGACCAGTGGCCTACTTCACGGTTCAAGCGACTAGCTCTTGTCTTCCACACACACCAGCTCCTTCAGGCCTGGATGTAGTCTTTGCATAGACATGGGATGAAAATCACCAGAGGAGAATTACCTGAACAGGATCAATGACAGAAAACATGATGAATTCTCATCCATCTGCATACCTGGTCTTAAGTTAGCAAATTACAAGCAAAAAATATTGTACTTACTTGACTCAGCGTAAGAATGTAAACTACGAAATTTGCCCCCAAGTAACGTGCAGCAGGGCACATCCATACAACACAACAGCAGAAATCCTCCTGAATCCTCTAAAAGTACTGTGTATGTGGGAATAAGATAGAAAGAACACATTCTGAGAATTGTTAGAACCCCACCACATACACAACCCCAATACAAAGGAAGAAATACTTATGTCAGGGAGGAAGCACCCACATCTTCTTGATCAGCAGCAGCAGAACAGAGCAGGACTTAAAACAATACCAGAAAGGTCCTGAATGTTGAGAAAAGCAAACACAATACAATTACTGTCAAACTCAAACATCTTTATTGCAGTAAGTTGCCCCAGGCTCCGACATCATTGAGAAAGGAAATACTTACCTTCTGTGTTGTGAAATGTGGTGCATTCCAACATCCCTCTGAGAGCTTGCTTGATTGGCAGCATCAATATTTACGTAATCCTCAAGCTGGAAAATAATGGAAAACAGAAGAAACATATTTTAACTCAAGATGCCACAATACCAAACCATCTACACCTTCTCTTGCACAGAACAAAAAATACAGAGAAATATTTAAGTGTGCAGCAGCACGCCCGTGTGATGATGATGACGATGCATCAAGATTCAACACCAGCCAAAACATCACTTCTGTGGCAGCCAGTCAGAGAGCACTGAGAGTAGTAGGAAGTCAACAACCTAAAGTACCCTAAATCTCATTATTGTAATCACTACGCACAGTACAAGTTACAACCACAGCATCACCACAGCAAAACGGGACAACACTGACAAATGTTAAGTTTACAATTTTCAATCAATTGTGATGAGACTATCTGCAGGAGGCAGCAAGGGCAACTAGCAAGCTAGCAGCAGCATTTTGCAGGAGGAATTATTTTCTCACCATGGCCCTCTCACTAGCCTTTTGGCTATCTCATAAATTGCCACAATAATTGTTTGAGTGTCTCCCCTGTCATATTTCTCAATCTCATCTTATCAGGCTTGCTCTGCACAACACGGTGGCAAGAGGCTGTGTTAAACTGTAGCCCAAGTGCACATTTGGGACCAGTCGATGGTGGGACACTATAAAGCGTCAATGTGACTGGAGGGAGGGACCCCAGTTAACATTTGTGTAAGCATAGGAGACACATGTTGTGTTAAGCACAAAAACATATTTATGTTTAACTTTGTAATAAAATTGCTTATGTTTCTCTGATTGTTGTGTACATCTTCAGACTGTTGCTTCACACAACCACAACAACTGCCACAACATCACAACACATAGCTTTAGGAAAAAATGTTGTTCATAGGAACAAATTGCAATACTTGACATTTGTGGATAGGAGGAGGGAATATATAAAGGAGTAACACAAAACAAAAAGAAAGGTATAGTGTTTATGGGTACACTGACAATACGACAGGGGACATGCAGGGTCAGTGCAAGGGTATTCCTATAATAGGGAAAAAATAAATTACTGAACAAGGAAAAGGATTGAATGCCATACAGAGAGGGAGCATAAACATTACATAACACACAAAACCACTGGACAAAGACATATGATTATAAGACAAGAAAAAGAAACATGAAATATAGACGAGGAAGAGGACAGAAAATATGTTTTTGGTGTTTTTTTACTTTTTTTTCTTATTTTTAGGGTGGAGATGAGAGAGAGATACTAACACAGGACAGGGAAAAAAGAAAGAAATTGGCTGCTACTTCACTCACTGCTACCACCACAACTTACACTGCACCAGCGCCAGGTCCCGATTCAGAACTGCCACCCCCACCCCCACGATGCAGCTCTGCCAGGAGTTCCAAAACTTTCTGCTGGTCCTCCATTATTTTTCTCATGTCCCTTCTGGCCTTCTGGCAGAACTGGTCCAATTCCTGCTGAAGAGCTCGCACTCACTGCACACAACTGCCAGGTCTTCATGGCTGGCCTGAGGCTGTTGCAGGCTGTGTGGGATCATCAGTATGATGATGGCGGTGCCGGTGGCTGTAGGGTAATGGTGCTGCTGCTGCCTCCTGCTGCTGTTTCCTGGTGCAGTGCCCCTATGCTGCTGACACCAACTGCCTTCCCTGCTGGCCCCTTCCCTTCTGTCTGTTCATCATCCCCACTAATGCTGCCTCCTGCTGCTGCCACCTCTGGTTGCTTTTGGAGCCACCTGCAGGGGTGGTGGTGCTGCAGATGGCTCCTTTGGGCACCAGTACCAAGGTGTGCCTCTTTCTTCCCCTTCTAACACTTCAGCCACAAAGGCTGCAGATGAAAACACTGTCATCTTCAGTGTTTGTGGTGAAGAAAGACCACAGACAACACTCTTGGGTGGTGGTGGGGCAACCAGCTGATGTCCTGGGGGCACAACATCCTGTTCCTGCTGGGGGTGGTGGAGGAACATGCTCCTGCTGCTGGTGGGGAGGGGCAATGGTCTCCTGCTGCTGGGGGCAGGGGGCACATGCTGCTGCTGCTGGGGGGGCAATGGGCTCCTGCTGCTGTGGGTGGGGGCCACATGCTCCTGCTGCTGCTGGTGGGGGCAATGAATCCTGCTGCTTGGGGGTGGGGGCTCATATACTCATCATGCTGCTGCTGGGGGTACCTGTCAGTCATAAATGCCCACCTGTTAAGGTGAACACTAGATACTGCCTTCTGCCCAGTCCCCCTTGCCCTACCTTTCCCATCCATTATCAAAAGTTTTCTTAACGGAAAGTTAAAGAAAATGAAAAAGAGAGTGTCACACACATGCATGCACGCGACATACAAACTCACTATGAGAGTACAGACATAAAATATAAGCAAACAGAAAATGTCCTAACAGAGAAAGATTAAGAAAATAAGAAATTAACTATTTTAAAAGTAAAGAATTTGTACAAACAAACTGGTTAAGTAGCGTTCCTGCTGCCTAGATCTCTCAGATTTCCTTTCTGTCTGAAAACACTGGCAAAAGGAAGCAGAATCAGTGCCTTCCTGCCTGACTGCAGTCACCCTTGTAGAGTCATGTGACAAGCCTTTTTCCCTAATTTTGCTAATAGAACTGCAAAGTAAATTACGGTGAAATTGATCGGCGACAAAATATTGCCATAAGTACTTAATTTCATAAAATGTTTCCACGACAAAATTCATGATTTTGTCGATTTCACTGTCAAAATAAAATTTTGCAACATCTCTAGTTCCAGTGGTCTCCAGTCTCTGAGCAGCATGGTTTTCATAAGAATCATGATATAGGTACAGCCTTGGCAGTGTTTACGGACCATGTCGTGACCAATGAATAATCAGATACTCAGTGGTGCGATGTTAGTGAACCTGTCAAAAGCTTTTGACCTGGTTGCTCACCAGTTGCTGCTCGGGGAGACGGGAGCATTGGACTAGCTGATTTACCCTGTGAATGGGTTTCCAGTTACTTGTCACAGTGCCCACTGAGGGTGAGCATTGGGGTGCACTGTCAAATGTTACAATAATAGAACAGGGTGTTCTCTAGGGCTCGATACTGGAGCCGCTTATTGTTTTCATTGTTTATTGACTCTTACCTCTGCACTCTCGAATACACACTACTGATTTATGCAGATGATATCATTTTGTATCATAGCGCCCTTCAGTGGATGTGTGAAACAGGTCTTTGGGTATGGACTTATCTGTTCTCAATAAATGATTAGTGAAACACAGACTGTTACTTAATAGTAAGAAGACAAAATTTATGGCCTTTGGTTCGAGACCAAAAATTGCTTGATGTTCTCCTTTGGTAATTTCCAACAATGCAGGTGTCCAACTTGAACAAGTGGATTGTTTCAAATATTTAAGAATAATACTGGGCCTGAATTTAAATTTTTCATTGCACATTAAATTGATTTGTCAATAGGTTAATAGTAAACTGGGGCTTTGTTTAAACTACAAAATATGTTGACTTTACCTGCCAGGAGTGCACTTGGTAAAAGTGTTATTTTGTCAACATTGAGTTATAACTCTTTTTTGTTTACAAAAGTAACAAAGGCCAATTTATTTGTTTTAAACACCACCTTTATGCAATATGCAGGTTTGTGTTGATGTCTCCATACCAAATTAACCACTGTACTTAATATGAATCCTTGGGGTGGTTACCACCTAAACTTACTTGTGAATACAACTTAAACTGCCTATCTGACAAGATATTTCAGCTGGGAACAGACTCCTCTGTTTTCTTTATTTGAACTCAAAAGGAGGTCAGAACTCTGAGGTCCAACAGTAATGTTTCTATTACTGTTCCTAGAGTTTCAGGTAGTATGGGTGAATGAGCTTTTACAGTGTCTGCTGCTAGTAACTGGAACCTTTACCAAATTATTTTATATGAAGGTGTTAGTCATATGCTACTTTTGAATTGCATCTTAGGAACATTATTGTAACAACGTATTTGTAAATATCATGCTTAGCCGAATGTATGATATCTTTGTCTTATGTATGTATGTATTTAAATTGTAACATCTTGGCTGCTGTATAAGCCCGGTCGTATGAAAAGGGCCTTGCTCATTACATTTACCTAGTCAATAAAAGTTTAAAAAATAATATAAATAAACAAGTAATCAATTGATTAATTAATTAAATAAATAAAAGAAAAGGGGTGGTAGATCAACATCCTTACAGGGGGCAACCTCAATGCAAGCTGTCAGCAGCACTGACTGCTGGTAAGATATATCTTATGTGCTTCACAGATAGAGAGAGGGATCAATGCAAAAGTTAGAATCCATTCATGTATGGTTACCTTTGAGATTCTATGATAATAGGCTGAGGAGGAGGCAGGTTGGGCATCAATCAGAAAATTATGTGTCAGGCAACCTGTTGAACTGCTAGTGCTACTGTGGAATGGCATTCTAGTGCACTGGAGCATTTTGTGCCAAAACCTGTGGTGTCAACTGACAAGTCGAATCTTCAAGCTGCCGCTCAAGAGGCTGCATGAACATGTGACCGCAGCAGAGCTTGTTTGTGCCTGTAGTGAAGGACCTTAAGGTCTATTTCTACTGGGTGAGAGTGTGACCAGCCATGTATAGAAGTATGCCATCCACCTCAGCCCTAGCTGCCACCATTCATATTACTGCATAACACATTTTCTGGAACCCTCTCCCAGTTCAACAAGGATTCCCTATTTAAACAGTATCTGAGTCTAATATTCTTGCAGGAGTGCCAGCAGAGAAATTCACCAGTCTCCAGTGAACTCTTAAACAAGTCTGCCAGGGTGCAGCCAGTACCTTCCCTGAGTTCATTTAGCACTCTTGGATACACACTGTCTGGCCCCATGGTTTTGTCCATCCTCAGATTAGTGAGTGTTTTCCTGATCCTCTTCTCAAAAAGAGACTGGTGCCTCTCAAAGCTCTTGGTGCCTATTTGTGGTCCTTCCCATTCCCTTCTACTGTGAACACGGAGCAGAAGTATTTATTTACTGTAAGATGTTTGCCTTTTCTTGGTCCTCCTCCATACAGTCCCCGCCCTTTCAACCATACAGTTCCTTCCTTTGTTTTCCTTTTCTTGCAAACATATCTGAAAATGTCTTGTCCTCTTTTGATACTGACTGGGCTATCCTTTGCTCAGTTTGTGTCTTAGTGCTTCTTACTGCTTTGCCTGCCTCCCTCCATTTCCCCAGATACACTTCCCTGTCTTCCTCTCTCTGAGTCTCCTTATACCTTCTGAATGGGATCCGTGTGAAATCCCTACATAAGGGATCCCAACATTTGTAATCCCAACACCAGAATTCCTGTCAGGTTTGCAATCCTACCAATCGATTGCCTGACATACAAAATCCTGACAAATGCTGAAAACAAGCTTCACTAACAACCATCACTTACTTCCATATTTCAGCAAGGCTGAATTATGAATGTATTCTGATATTTTTCTGATATTTGTATGTTGTGCAGTGCTGTGTAGGGTATATATATATATATATATATATACACATATATACAGTATATATATATATATATATATATATATATATATATATATATGTATATATATAGTATATATAAGTTTGTATTCATGCAGTGCTATCATAAAAATAAACACATTCTGTATGCATTGGAACACCCTACATTTCACTAACAACCTCCAATCTACCTTCACTCTACTTCTGATATTTTTATGCTGTGCAGTGCTGTGTAGGGTTTGTTGCTGCAAGCAGATGCAGAACAGAAAAGTATTGGGCAATCAGATGTTCATTTAGCAAGGGCTGATTTTTTCAGAGAGAGCTAAATAATAGTAGAGTGCCACAGCCACAGATTATTTTGTGATGCTAAAAAACTGGGCAAAAGTCATATAACTATTTTACTCTCTCACTGCCTTCCTAACTACCTTTACTCTACTGAAATAAAATGGACAATTTTCTAACTGGCAGAATTGACGCACTGATCAGACACATTCTGCATGCACTGGAGTATGTACTCTCAACAGACAGTAGGGTACGGGCCCAAGCAGATGCAGAACAGATTATATCCTACCCAGTTTAGTATGCTGTCTGCCCCCCATCTGATAGAATGCTAGAAGTACAAACCGTTGAGTGTTTTCCTTAGTGATGGTACATCTTGTTGTTTTAACTTCTGTGCAGTTGTAAACCATCAGATTCCACCAAAAAAAAAAACGTTAAAACCTTTATTTTAATAATATGCTGATAAAATTCAGCTGTTTATGAGAGGCCAGTAAGCTGGTAAGGATAAGGTACTGCTACTGATCTGCTTTGTTTATGCCCAGCACTTAAATAAATAATTAAATAAGTAAATATATAATTGCAAGCTTAGTCGGTTGAAGCATAAGCAACGGCTTTCACGCTGCATTTACTGTGCCACTGATACTGATCTGCTTTTGTTTATGCCCAGCACTTATATAAATTATTAAATAAATAAATATAATTGCTTAACCTGTCGGTAAGCATACAGTGTGGTTTCCACTTTGCTTTTACTGTGCTACTGATACTGATCAGCTTTGTTTATGAAGATAAGTGGATACTGTCCGAGAGATCAGAATGAGCGAGTGAGATTAGGGATGTCATTCTTAAACACTGGGATTGTTCTAAACATCATTCTAAATGCCTGAATTATCACTTCTGTATTTTCAAGGAGTTTGTAGTCTGTGTTGGGATTTCATCACACAACGGCAAGTTGGGATTCAGAACCTGTTGGAAATTAAATAATCGGAATTTGGCTATCGGGCTGGGCTGTTGTGTGACTGGATTACTCATGTCAGATTGTGTACCTTACCCCGCCTGAATGTCACTTTTGCCTTGACCTTTTCTGTTGCCTCTTTCTGGAGGACTACAACAGTCTCCTCTTCCTTCTGCTTTTGGTTACTTGGTTGGCATACAAGTTTGTTGCCTTTACTATGCCCTCTTTTAGTTTAGCTCATTTGCCTCCAGTAAGGCCAGACCTGTTTGCACTCTAGAGGCTCATGAGTAACCACATGACTCACATAAAATACAGAATAGTAGCTTTATTGCTGATGGCCGTGTATGTGTAAGGAACATACTACACACCACCTTGCCTCCACCCCACCCAGGACATCTCCCCCTGCCAGGTCCTTTCAAGTATTCTCCATCTTTGTAATGTCAGCCTTGAAATCCAGGATCCTTGGCCTTGTGTGTTTGGATTCCTCTGCTGTTCTTATATTTAACCACACTATGCAATGATCACTGGTCCCCAGATGACTTCCCACCCTGATGTCTTCAACGCTGTCCCGATAGTAAGCACCAGGTCCAGTATTGCCCCACCGTGATTGGGTTTGCTGACTAGCTGTATGAGGAATTCTCCTGCAGGAGTCCAGCATGTCTCTACTTCTAGCTGATGCTGCAGTAGGAGGATCCAATCTACATCTGGCAGATTAAAGTATCCCACCTGCACCACCTCCCACTTTTCAGCCATATTGTCAATGTCTTCTAACATTTCTTTATCTAAGTCCTCACCCTGTGTCAGAGGTCTGTAGACCACTCCCTAGCCAAATAGTAGCTCTGTTTCCTGACTCTAGGATGCCCACAACACCTTGGAACCCCTTGAATTTCTATACCTCCGTCACTTTTATGTTTTCCTTAACATAAAGCACTGCTCCCCTTCTTTTCTTCCTACCCTGTCTTTTCTAAACATCATGTGACCATTTCTTAGACATGACTGTCAGTGCACCATGATTCAGTAATGCCCAAATATCCAGGTCTGCCTCCACTATGGTGGCCTCCAGGTCTGGGATCTTATTTCCAAGACTTCTAGCATTGACACACATGGCTATCCGGATTTTGTTAGCTCTTTTCTTGTCTCTTCCTCTTTTCTAGCTGTTCTTCCTTCTTCACTTTTTATTTTAACTGCTCCTCCCTCCTCCCTTGCTAATCCTAGCTACCTTGATCGTCTTGCATCCTTGTGAGAATCTCTCTTTGGATCGTTTTCTCTCTATCACAGGCTCTGGGGGGTTACTGCCTTCCTTTTCCTTCCTTCCTCCATCCTGCTCGGCTAGTTTAAATGTCCGTGAAGTAACATTTAAACCATCCACTGAGGACTGCTGTTCCTTCCTGGATGGATGCAGGCCACCCCGCCGTATAAGCTCTGGTCCCGTCAGGTAGAACCCCAGTCCCCAATGTAGGTGCACTCCTCCTGTCTGCACCACTCCTTCAATCATGAGTTGAAGGCCTTAGAGCAGAGCTCCTTCCCTTCCCTATTGTGGACAGACAGCACTTCCATAAAGTCTACAGTGCATGCTACCTATCTAAGATCCTTCCCAGTTCCTTAAACTGCTTCTGCACTGCTTCTGTCCCATCCATAGCTAGGTCATTATCCTCAGGTAGACAATGACATCCAGCTCCTCCTTCCTTCCTATTGCCCTCATGATCCATTGGATATGCTTCTCATCCTCTGAACCATTGCACCAAGTAGGCACTTTATCTCCTCTCTACCCCTTCCCTTCCCTAACTCTATTCCCTGACAATAGAGTCCCCAGCAGAAGTTGTTTCTCCTTCACCTGGGACTCCATTTGGGGACCCCCACATCCTCACTGTCAACTACCTTGGGGCCCTTCTTAGCAGTCTTGCTCCACCAGAATGGCATAGGAATTTCTTAGTGGCACTGGTTGAGGAACATGCCTGTGACTCACCTCGCAGCCTTCCAGAATCCACCACTCCCACCCCCTTGAGCCCACCATAATCCAACTGTTCCTCCTTCTGGCATCTTTTGAGGCAGCAGTGTCTCGACCCTGGGTGGAGAAATGGTCCCCAGACTTTTGTCAACTTCTTGAAGAGGTGTTGACACAAAACCAGTCAGGGTCCCATGATGGTCTTTTTTCACCACTCTGCTTCTCCCAACAGCACTTTGCAGTGAGCAACTTTTCCACACAGGATGTTTGTTCTTAGAGGATTTTGTCTTCATTTTATATGTGAGTAATAAAACTTCATTCGCGATTTGTGTGACTGAGTCGTTCCTGTTTTCTTGCATCTTTTATTCAAACACTCAACACTAGCCAGTAACTATGTATCACAATTTATATATTAATATTATAGTGCACTGTGTTTCTTACAGGATAAGAACATT
The DNA here is from genome assembly GCA_016271365.2 of Neoceratodus forsteri. Classification (NCBI taxonomy): domain Eukaryota; kingdom Metazoa; phylum Chordata; order Ceratodontiformes; family Ceratodontidae; genus Neoceratodus; species Neoceratodus forsteri. Next base: position 1,300,404,653 of record CM057453.1, on the reverse strand, counting down.
CTCTCGTGCTGTGCTTATGAAGCAGTCCAACTGTCTCTAATGAAGGGTAATAGAAATTAATTTATTTTTTTTGGTTTCTGCTTCCCCCTTCACTTACATTGCTAAATGATAGGTTCTGTCCCACAAACCTCAGGACATGGGACGTTGTTTACACTGGGAAAAATCATCCAATTCTACAGAAATTGAAACGCCAGCTGGTTCCATGCTTTTATTTCTCTACAGTTACATTGACTGAGAAAGCTGAACCCACATAAATTTCCTTGACACTTCAAGCTGTAGTATTTCTGACAAAAAGCAGTGTTAGAAGACAGTGTCATCGTGGCAGGAATCAACAGACGAGAGCAGCGTGAGGCACCACATGCTTTCACAATCACTCTTCCAACTGTACCAAAAACACCAGGGGAATCAAAGACATCCTAGTTCACAAAGAATAATTTAAATGTTCTGCTATTCTGGTTCAAGGTACATGCAATTACCATGGGTAGGTAGTTTGTCCAAGGTGCACCACCAGGAGAGTATCACCAGTTGCTTTATTAAACAGTGCTCAGGAACTGACAAGAGCTTGTACTGTAGCTTAAAAACACAAAAAGAATTCTACATGTGTAAACAAATTGTGATTTTTTTTGTAGGGTTTAAATAGAAAGGAGTATAGTATATGGTTATCTCTTGTGTATTGATTTCCATCCTATCTAAAAGCACTTCAGGTCAAGGACATCGTGGGACAAAACATCATGCAAATAACATTGTAGGCATATCATCACTGACTGCAATAGCCATTGCTCATTACAATGCTGACCAGTACTGCATAGGCAAATGGTACATAATTCTGGTGACAGGAGGGTCCCACATTCCACTGGCGATCATCAGCCCCAGTAACCATAATGGTAGCCATCCTTGGTGTGATGTCCTCCTCAAGTCGTCACGCTAATATCGATGTAGTGATGTAATTGGTCATAGATCCTTTGTTTTCTAGTGGACCCTTATCTTGAGGCAGATCCCATCACTACCACTGCTCTAGTGGAGTAGATGATTAGCATAGCCCTCCACTAAAAGACATGGTTACTGATTGAAAGAGAATGAATGAGCACATGAACGGTGTGTGCTCATTCATTCTGCTTAGTCAGGTGGCCAGCTGTGTGATGAGTGGAGGGCTGTGCTGGTCATCTTCTCCCTATTTGGGGGCTATGGGGTGGTGGGATCTGCCTCCAGGGATGGGGGTCCGCTAGACACCAGGGATAGTCTGTATTTCATTGTACATCGCTACATCGATGTTGGCGATTGATGACGGTGGGGATGGACATCATACCAAAGATGGCTACCGTTATGGTTACTGGGGCTGATGATCAGCCAGCTGAATGGGGACACTCTTGTCACCAGAATTATGTACCATTTGCCTATGCAGTATTGGTCAGCATTGTAATTGTTAGTCACATTGCAGTCAGTGATGATTTGGTTTCAATGTTATTTGCACAATGTTTTGTCACGAAATGTTCCTGACCTGAAGCCTGACAGCTTGTGGAGGAAATTCCAAAAGCCAAATATTGCTGCATTCACTAGCACAAATAAACAGAACAAGTTATTGTGTTCTGTTAAAACCTCTGACAAAGTGCGAGAAGCACAAAACTGTCGGCATTGTGTGGAGGTCTGTTTTCTGTCTCTGGCCTGTTTTAGCATTTTGACTATAATAAAGTGTACTTGTTTTAACATAACGTACTAGTAGCTTGTTCTGTTTAATTGTGCTAGTGAGTGTGACAATATTTGGAATGTTTAGGATCCCAAGAAAGTAATATGAAATGGGGAATGCTTTGTAATATGCTGTTTGGCTACCATTATGGTTACTGGGGCTGATGATCAGCCAGCGGATGGGAGATCCTCCTGTCACCAGAACTGCATACCATTTGCCTGTGCAGTACTGGCCAGCACTGTAATAGTTAGCCAACATTGCAGTCAGTGATGATATGCCTACAATGTTATTTGCACAATGTTTTGTCCCGCAATGTTCCTGACCTGAAGCCTGGCAGCTTGTGGAGGAAATCCCAAAAGCCAAATATTTCTGCATTCACCAGCATGAATAAACAGAACAAGTTATTATTATGAGGACAGATTAACGGAGCTCAATATGTATACCCTAGAGCAAAGGAGGGTGAGAGGTGATATGATCAAAACATTCAAACACCTTAAGGGCATTAACAAGATGAAAGAGTCTAACATGTTTCAATCAAAAAAAATAGCAGGACAAGAGGACACAGCATGAGATTAGAGGAGGCTGATTAAGGGGTAATGTGAGGAAGTTCTTTTTCACAGAAAGGGTGGTGGGTGCATGGAACGGCCTACCTCAGGAAGTGGTGGGTATGAATACAGTGCAGGGCTTCAAGCAGGCATGGGATAGGCATAATGGCGCAATACAGATGAGTGTGAATGGATAGGCCATTGACAGAGCAAGGCTGATGGCACATTCATAAGGTAGAAGAAGAAATGGGCAGACTGGATGGGCCTTTGTGTCCTTATCTGCCGTTAACTTCTATGTTTCTATGTTCTGTTAAACCCTGACAAAGTGCGAGAGGCACAAAACTGTCGGGATTGTGTGGAGGTCTGTTTTCTGTCTCTGGTCTGTTTTTAGCATTTTGGTTATAATAAAGTGTACTTGTTGAGTGTGACAATATTTGGACTGTTTAGATTCCAAGAACATATGAACATATGAATATGCCAGCAGAAACAGACCACCCAGTCTATCTAAGTCTGCTCGAGTGTGCAGCCAACACCCCTAGTTTGCAGCTGCTCCACCCCTACCCTTTGCCATCCAACTGCCATCCCCACCTCCCCCACCCTCACTCTCCCTGTTCCCTGTCCCATGCCCTTTGAAGCTGTTCACAGATTTACATGATACCACCCATTCTGGTAGGGCATTCCATTTTACTACCACCCTCTCTGTGAAATAGTGTCTCCTCATTTCCTTCCTAAATCTTCCCCTCTATTCTTAGCCCATGCCCCTGGTGACCCGCCCCTCCTTAACTTAAAGACCCCATCTGCCCCATCCTTATTGATTCCCTCAGATACTTGAATGTCTCTATCATGTCCCCCTGTCCCTTCTATCCTCCAGGGTGTACATATTCAGGTCTCCCAGCCTGCTATCCTAGTCTCTCCGTCCATTTCACATATCATCTTTGTTGCCCTCCTCTGCACCCTCCAGCAGCCTGATATCATGCTTTAGGAATGATATCAAGCTTGGAAGAAAGTAATATGAATTGGGGACTGCTTTGTAATATGCTGTTTGGTCTTATTAAACACCTCAGCATGTTTGAACTGCACGTGATTCATCAGGGCTGCAGTCGTCTAACCCAATGTCTGGCTTCCACAGAAGATATAGTTCTTTCACAGCAAGCATTTCTTCACATTTTGAAAAACTCCCAGACCAGGTTTCATTTTTCTTCTTCATCTTGCACACCATGCAACATCAAACCCCTGCTGCAGGACAGCATGATGAGCCTTCTTGTTCTCCTCTCAGCCAATGAACAATCATGCACTGAGGTTGCCACATGCAATAATAGCATATGTTATATTTTATGTCCTAATTATTAAAATCGTTTTAGTTAGCAGTTAAGTTTCTGGTACTGTATCAATTGTGAAAAGCACTTACTAAGAAATTTATTAGGCATTTCATATTCTTTCTGATTAGTGTACCCTTGATGATGAAGGTATGACAAGCAAGGTCATGCAAGAGGTCACATAGCATAAAAAAACACACACACACCTCGAAACAAGGAAACAAGTAATAAACTGAATGTTCAATGTTCTTTATAAGATTATGTTAACAGTTTCACTTGAAGTTTAAAAGCATTACTGGCAGCAACGCTGCTCACTGCATGATGTGGAGGCGGGGATATTCACTATTTGTATTGATTTGGTCAATGGTATTCACCAAATACACATAGTGTTGAAAGCCCACTATTCACATCTGAAACAAATATGAATTAAATATTCTTCCTGTCCCTATCCCACATCTCAGGTGTGCATAAATTCTCATTATGCCTTCACCCCATGTATTATTCTATGATAATAACTGGGGATTGTTTTCTAAAGGAGCCAGGTTATAATTTGTTGCAATGGCGAACATGTGCCATGTTTCCATTGCAGTGTATATCTAGAGCAGCAGCCCTTCTTTCCCTTCGCACCAGCCGCCAGTCCTTAGTGCCGCATCTACCGCCGGCAGTAAGTTTATTAAAAAAATACAGAAATGGAAACTTTAGGTAACAAAAGAATCATTTAAAAAAACAACTTTGGGACACCTTTCCTTCAGCTACTTTCCTTTCTGACTGCATGGAATAAAATCATTGAAACCCAACCGGCTGCACGAGATTTTTTATTTTTTATTTTATATAATTGCTGTGGTGAAAAAGTGATCCCCAGCAATTATATAAATAACAGGGTAATGATATGTTTAACTCGAGATTTTATATGCTCACCCTCAGTGTTGGATGCTTAAATAAACCCCTTGATTCGCTCTCTGGGTTTATGTGGCATCCGACAGCTCGGGTGTGTAAAATCTCATTAAACACACACCACCCCATGCATTATTCTATATAATATAACACCCGGCTCAAATATTCAAAGGGTTGCACCATGCGCAACAAGGATGCGCAAGTGCAATCCGAATGCGCCATTGTGCGATATTAGCGGAAGGCAGCTGCGCTTCTAAATCGCAATGCACAAGAGCGCAATGGTAATGAATGCATGTGCAACTGAAGGGGAGGAACCATGAATAAATGGCACAGTGATATTCAACAGCATGCACCATGCAATAGGGGAGCAAAATGGAAGTTGCACAATAGCAGAAATGATCCAAAATAAAAAGGAACAAGAGAGAGGCAAGAACGCTACAGGGAAGCCAGGGTGAGAGCGAGGTGTCAGCAACCAGGCAGACAGTAGCAGTGAGCAGGACAGGGCAGGAGCAGGACAGTGCACACCTGGACACTACCAGGAACAGGAAAGGAGTGCGGAGCCTGTGCCACTGTGCAGGAGGAAAGGGAGTGCCACAGTGGACTGAGGGCAGTGACAGTGGGCAGGACATCCAAATCTGGGAGGTGTTCCTGGTGCAGGGGAGTAGCATGAAGGACAGCAGGGGAACAGGAATACAGCTGCCGGGGAACACAAGCCAGGGACATGGCCAGTGCCACCATTCAGATGGAGGCAGTAATGAGGGGTGTGAGAAGGCAGGCAGCAGGGGCGCGGGCGTGGAAGGGCCTGTCAGTGGTATGCCCCAACAGGCAGTACCGAGCCCATACTAGCTTTGAGCAGTACAGTGACACCGAGATAGTGGGCTGGTACCGCCTGAACTGGGTGATTCTGAGGTGGCTCTGTGAGCTGTGCAGTGATGAGATGCAGGCACCCACACGATTGAGCCATGCTCTGTCAGTGGAGACAAAGGTGACAGCTGTCATGTGCCTGCTTGCCACGGGTACCTTCCAGAGACCAACAGGGGACACAACAGGCATAACCCAGTTGGCCTCCATCACGCCCACTCACACATTCCTCAGCGCACTGCTGCCACATGCTGTGGAGTACATCCATTTCCCCAGCATACAGGCAGAGCACACAGCACACATACAAGAGTTCCACAGGGTAGCACGTATGCCTGGCGTGCTCGGGGCCATTGACTGCACCCATGTGGCTATCCACACCCACCTGGCCTGGAAGGTGCAGCATACATCAATCGGAAGGGCTATGCAAGCATCAACTGCCAGGTGGTGTGCGGCGCCAGGGGCGATAATCAATGTCTGTGCCACGCACCCTGGGGAGCACATGATGCCATCATCTGGCACCAGTCTGCACTGTGCCACAGGTTCGAGAGTGGGGACATCCCACTGGCCACCTAGTGGGTGAGTATGCAAATCACGCAGAAAGACATGGATCTTGGGAGGGCATAGTCAGAGGTGACATGGGTACTGGCCTAGATGGCCCATGACAGGGCGACACTGATCACCAAACTAATGTCCACCCTCTACACACAGGTGACAGTGGATACCCACTCCGTCTCTGGCTGCTCACACCACACCGGCGGCCCGCAACCCCATCGCAGCAACGGTACAATGAGGCACATGCCACCACATGCAGTGTCATAGAGTGGGTGTTTGGGATGCTGAAGGCATGTTTCTGTTGCCTGACACGTCTGGCGGTGCCCTACAGTGCAGCCCCTCAAAGGCATGTGAGCTATTCCTGGTCTGTTGCATCCTGCACAACATGGCCAACGACTGTGGATAGCTGTACAGGTCGAAGAGGGGACAGCGATGGGGGCGATGAGGACGCTGGTGCAGATGGTGATGGGCAGCCCCCTGGTCGAAGGGACCCTGACTGATCCGGATGGTGCAGCTGCACTGGGCACCATCACAGAGGAGCACTTCAGCCAACCCAGGTAAGTCATGGGGCCATGTGCAACCACCAATGGCAAGTGCACAACCCACAAACACATATGGAAAAACCCCAGGGTGCATGTCATAAAGAGAATTGGCTAAGCATGGAACCACACACCGTCCAGGGATGGGCAAGGCCTAACACAGCACGCAGTCACACACACACACACACACACACACACACACCCCACAAGACATGCACAAAGGGTAGGAGGCACGCTTACCCCAACTGCCACCCCTAGCCACACACACACACGCCCACAGACCACCATGCCCAGTGCCTGTTATTGTGCGTGTCTCAGATGCTGGGCACCATTGCACAGTGGTGGACAGCGCAACACAGGCATCATCATGCACACACCACAGTGGCCAGCAGCCGGGAGGGTGTGCACATGGAACGTGTGTGTGTGTGTGCAGGGCAGGTACCCCACCCGTGCTTTGCATGTTGAACAACACACTGCACACAGGGCAGCGCCAGACAGTAGCCATGGTGGGAGACAGGTCAGTCACCGCACAGTGTCATGGCCAGCACGGATGCATGGTGGCCCTGCTGAGACCCACCAGCAGTGATAGGCTGACCAATGGCCTCATGGGTGGCACCGCGGTCCCCAGGGTTCCACTGCAGGAACGCCCATTCTCGAGCAGGGTCTGCAGCTCACCGAACATGCATGCACCAGGCGTGCTCCAGGATGCCCACAGCTGAACCTGGTGTCGACAAGGAGGGTGTCACACGACACCGGGAATGGGGTGGACATTGCACTGCACGGTGTCTGCGATGCATGGGCAAATAACTGTGTGCTCATTGTGGCCATGACAGCTGTGAATGCCTGTGTCTGCCTGTCAATGGCGGCGGTCACATCCTCCTGCAGCCGGTCCATCCCTGCCAGAAGCAGACTGGTGTCCCTGCTGCGCCGCTTCTGCCTGGCGAGGACTGCACTGAGTGCATCCGCCGCCATCACAAGCTGCAACTGCTGATTCACTGAATCATGGAGTATGCGGTGTGATCATCTAAGAGGTCATCTGCCTGATCGGCATGCTGTCCCTCATGGTGTTCACAGCCATGATGGCAGCACCCTTGAGGTTGGGTGCTGCACACCAGGACCATGCCTGGGCATGCTCACAGGCGGTGCACTGACGCCGCCCCAACACTGTCCCCCATCTCCATTGGCCAACTGCTGACACTTCCTCTCCGGCTGCCACTCTCCAGGGCTCAACAGTGCCACTGCAGTGGCCGCAACAGCCCCACTGTCCTGGACACACACCAGTGCTGCCCCACTGGTGCAGACAGGCACAGGTTGGGACTGTGATGTCACGCAGGCCTCCACGGCGGCACCACCCACGGCTATGCCCTGTGCTGTAACCTGCTGTGCAGCCATCCTGTGGCCCACACGTATCACTTTCCATGATGTGAGCTCCATCATCATCAGTGACGGATCCAGCACCAGTCCAAGTCTCAGCATGCTGGCATCCATGGACGCTGTCACGCTGGGACATGGGTAGGGCCTCCTCCGCACCTGCTCCACCAACATCAGTCCGGACAGCCAGGCAGGCCCACTGTCATCCTGACCCTTGGACACCTGTGGAGGTGGATGGGCCCTGCTCTGTGTCCAGGGTATCACCCTCAGTGGACGAGCCCACCACCGCTGACCCATGTAGACAGTCAGGAGCTGTAAGGAACACAGTAGCATTAATGTATCTGCCCTACCCTGTGGCATCCCCCACAGTGACAGATCAGGACCTACCATGCAGTGACAGGCTACCACCCATATGGCAGCCACCACCTGGAACACCCTCAATGGTACACGCCACATGCTGCAAGCAACCCGCTCTTCCTGTGGTGTCAGGCGTTGCACGGCCGGCTGTCCCCACCAGTCACAGCCCGTGCTGCCCTGATGGCAGCCACCTTATCCTTAATCCTCCTCCTGTCCATGCCCACCTTCTTCTTGCACTCCTGCATCGACCGCTGGTGGCTGCCATGCTGGTTGACAGCATGCGCCACCTCACCCCATGCAGCAGCATGGGCCTGTGGTGTTCCCCGCTGTCCACTGAGCAGCGGTTCCTGGTCAAGGTAGGCCTCAAACAGGGCATCTGTTTCTGCCTTGGTAAAGTTTGGCCTCCTCTTTCTCCCACATCTCTGTTCCACCTCTTCCACCTCACGTTCGCACATCATTGATCCTGTGGGAATGACAGGTGTTACCTCTGACTGTGCAGTCCCATGCATCTCCACACACCACAGTCCACACTCCCAAACAGCATGCAACTCACCACAATAGACTGCAATACCAGACTATGGCCTCTGTAGCCCAATGTCGCATTTATATAGTGCAATGCATGCAAATGAGACGAGGCTCAATTTAGTGGATGCTAATGCAGTATCTGCACCATTGAATCGCTGATGAGCTGATTTGCATATGCCGGCTGAATATCACACTGTTGCACCTTGAGCAATTGTGTTGAACGTGCTCAGGCAAGGGCGCGAGTTCTGTGATGTGCGCAGTGGACACCGAACGGCACATGTCCGGGTGTTGACGCCGATGCCTGCCGCACTGCTGATGTGCTGTGCATGGGAGGCATTGCAGGCACAGCCACCATTGTGCCAGTGGCGCTACTGTGCTGTTCACATGTATGGCACTCTTGCACTGGGGTGCCATAGGCGTCGTGGAGCCACAGCACTGTAGGCCACTACAGGGCATCTCACACAGGCACCCAATCGCGCTGCACGAGGAGTACTAATAGTGCTGTGGCAGTCCGTGTAAGAGAGACCATTGACCCTGTGCCTGACCTTTGCCCCTAGGTGCCATGGCGTCCGATGGGTGCACCACTATCGCACTGTTCTGTGACAGCGCAATGGGGAATGGCAGCGCTGTACCACGCAGCATCTGCACATGGCGGACCACGCTACCGAGAGCCATTTTGACTCTGACCAGCTTCAGCGATGGCAAGATGGAGGGCTGCTGTTTGAGCCAGGTGGAGCTGGACAATTTGGTGGCTATAGTGGAGCCCATGCTGGGGCACTTTTGAAATGCACCCTGGACAGGGCCAGGAGTGCTGTATGGAGGAGGTGGCGGTGGCGCTGGAGGAGGCCACAGGAATGGAGCGACAGCTGAGCAGTGTCACCACAGATACGGGACCTCCAGTGCAGGGACCTGGACAGGCTTGCCCACCTGTGGGCATGCGCCAGGAGAGGCGCAGTGCCACGACCAGGTAGGTGCCCCATCTGTACACTGGTTGCATCCATACAGGTATCGCGGTGGGCATGTGTCCACCACATGGGGGTGGGCCGTCAGTGTGGGTAGTGGTGTTGGTGGTGGAGGTGGTGTTGGGGGGTTGCGGCATGGCTGGGCTGTGCGGATCCACACACCCGGGGTGGGGGGCCTTTGATCCTGGATTGTACTGATATTCCCTCTCCATGTTTGCACCCTAGGCCCTGAAGAGCAGTGCCGAGCCCGAGAGGACTGACACCGAGGCGTGGTAGGAGAGTTGGTCAACAGCCACAGGCAGCCGGTCACAGCGGAGTACAGCACCCGGATCAGGCTGATGATGGTGAGTTCCTTTCTTCCAGGATATTCTGTGCATGCTGTGCTGCAGGGCGCGGCGGGGCATGGCCACCATCCATTGACACCGCTGGCGTGCACCACACAGTACAGTCAGCACTGTCCAGTGGCACTGCATGTGTGGGTGTGCATCGCTGGTGGTCCATGTGTGCACTGGGTATATGGCTATGCCACTGCCTTCGCACCGCATAGTCAGGTCACTGTACAGCCACGGTGGTGCTGTGTGGGACTTGGGCGGTGGTGTGTGCAGCGGTCCACATGGCTGTGTGCGCCTGGGTGGGCAGGTCTTGTGAACACGATCACTGTGGGTGGTCACACACCATCACAGAGTCATGTCCCACGGCCGTATGCCATGCACAATGGGTGGGCTGCAGGGGCTGTGAATTCACACTTATTGACTCTGCTCCCTTGTCCGAGGTGGACGGCGGATGCTGCAAATTGAGAGGGCACTGCAGGAGCTTCTGCAGGTGGCCAGGGCCTCCTGGAAATTCTACAGAGGGTGGAGCAGCTAGGAGTCCGCAGAAGCATGGTGGGAGGCGCCATCGGAGAGGGAGTGGGGCTCCCACTGAATTTCATGCTCCCCAGGATTTCACCTACCCCCTGGACCCACCCTCACACCCTCCTTCCTCTACCATTTGTTCACCCTCACTCCTTACCCACCCCCACCTGATTTATGACCCCACCCCAAACACTTGTGTACATATTTGTAAATAGTTGTTTACTATCTTTTAATATACATTTGTTTTGTTATGCCTACTGTGGTGGTCTCTGATTTGCAGTGGGCTACAGATGCTCAGCTGCAGTGGTATGCATGGTGTCAGGGGTGGTGCAGTCATGGGTGTGTGTGTGTCCATAGTGGGAAGTGACTATGGTGTGGGCGTAGCTATCAGTCACTGTCTGTGGTTTGTGTGTTGTTCCTGTGCACTGGATGACTGTGTACAGTGGTCCACGTGCATGCACTGTGTCCATGGTGCACCTGTCAGACCATCCATGGCCTGTGCAGCTGACACCTTTGCATGTCTGTGACCTGCACGGTCCACTGGCATGTCAGTGGTGGCTGACCATGCTGGACAGCCACTGTACCCAGCACAATGCTGGGTTGCCTCCTGTCACTGGTGTGGTGCATGTCTGCCTCGGGTGGCACTGTGGCCTCGCTGTTGTTGTCCCACCTCCATGCTGTCGCTTGTTCTGTTGCAGAGGATGTGCTCCACTGTCTGTCATGTGCTCTGGGCGCATGCTGGTGGCATACAGCGTCATGGTGCCTGTGCAGAGTGGCTGGCATTTCTGTGCCATGGAAGGGTGCTGGCCATGTGTACACGGTTTCTGTGGCTACATGCCAGGGGCTTGCTGCCGCCTACTGCATCCCTGTGTTGGTGTGCCCTTGGGTATGGGTGGGTGTTTGTCCATGTACTGTGTTGCATCCTGTGGCTCATGCTTCCATGCACCATTGTGGGTGTCTGGCTGGCTTTGTGGCTAGTGCTGGGTCGGGGTGTGTCCTTGGGAGAGTGTGCAGGGTGCTGTACCACTGGTGGTGGGTCCAGGGCATGCCCAGTCATGTGTGTGGGGTACCTTGTGTGGTGACACATGGTCGTTCTCTCAGCTGTACCTCAGGGGATGTGCATGGCGGCACTGTGTATGCAGTCATTGCATTGCTGTCTGCTGCCACCCGCTGAAGGGTGCTCATGGTGGGTCTGCCTTGCATGGTTCTGTGGTGCACAGGGTTGCATTGTCACAATGGGGTGGTGGCATGCATGGGGTGTCCTGCACTGGTGCGCTGCTCCTGGGCAGGGTGTCTGGGGATCATGGTGCAGGGTGTGCTCTGCATTGGTGGGATGGTGTGGCACTGGGTGGCTGGACCTCCTTGTGTGCTGGTCACAGCTTGCCAGGGGTGTGTTGGGGCACCATGCCCCGGCTGTGGGTTTATTGCTGGTATCCATGGGCCAGTGGTTATTCCAGCCTCCCGGTTGTGCAGTGCATGGGGTGTGGGGCAATGTCTGTTCTGCTGTGTGCTCCTCAGCCCATCTCTAGCATGGGTGGTGGGCCCATGCATCCTGTCCCTGCACATCCCTGGTTGTGCTGTTGCGCTGCTGCCCTGCTCCACTGAGTATCCCTGGTTGTGCTATTGCACGTCTGAACTACACCACTGCACATCCCTGGTTGTGCTATGGTGCAGTTGGTGCAATATTCAGTCATGTGCCACAGGTGCATCTTGACCTGCGCAGTGCTTGAATATCGCAATATTGCACATGGACGCAGTGGACTTGCACTTGCTCCTGCTGTTGCGCACTTTTATGGCGCAGTTTGAATATCTGGGCCCCATGTATTATTCTATAAATATATTTGAAGGTGAGCTGTCTGTGGCATAATCCACATACAGTGCATGCATCTTTGGTGCTGAGTTTGGATCCTAACTACATTTTCATTTTCACACTGAAAAGGCTGTGCATGCCTGCTGATTTGCACTTGCCCACATTATACCTGACCAGTAGCATCACTCCCATGATTTTCAACTCTGTTTTGGGAGACAGTGTGGCTTAGTGGTTAGAAGCACAAAGTTATGAACCTGTAGATCAGTTTGAATCCACCATAATCTCCACTAATACACAAAGTGACCATGAGCAAGTCCCTTAACCTCCCAGCATACCTTTCAACCTCTATGCAATGCAAATCATAGCACTGGCCTTCAAAATTCATAGCGATTGGCCAGAATGTGTAGCACTTTTCTTATTTTAAAGAATACTGTGTCTACAAATAGTGGGTCCCATTTATTTAGTGTTAAGGGATATTTCTATCAAGTCAGTTCAATGATTTAATAGTTTGTTTGTTCAAAAATACTGTATCTCTAACATTATTATTATTTTTTTTAACTTTCTGTTTATCCGCCTCCTGTGCCAGAGCTCGATCCTGGGAGACTCCTGGTACTGCCCACATCTCTGCCTTACCTGAATCCCTGAGGTTCCCCATGGAGCCGTGGTTCTGTCTCCCAGGTGGGTATGGGGCAAGGCCCTTAAACCCTGATATTTCTAGGTTTAGTCAGGTCCCCGGTGGTCAGACAGGCAGGAGCTAACAGGACCAATACTGGTGCTCCATATTGCCATCACTCTGGTGGTGTTTTTCCCTGTTCCTTTCTGCATGGTGTTATGTCCTGACATCAAGGTGATAGGTGCCAATGTCCATCACGCAGCTCCCCAGCTCCCTCACTACCAGCAGGACTTGCTATACCTCAGGCCTCTGCCTGGGGTCAGTCAAGCTTTGGGCTCTGGTCCCTCCCCCCAGAGAAGGCGAGCAGTCGCTGAGACACTCAAGTCTTCTTGTGGCCGGCCCTCCAGTGACCCAAGTCCACTCTGGAAGCTGGGTTACCGGCATCACAAGCAGAAATCTAACCATTGTGCAGATGGGCTGGCTCAGTTCTAACATTATTAAGAACATCAGTAAACATTTGCAGAGCAAGGGTAAATTTAAGTGCAAAATCATAGTGCTATGTGAAATTCATAGCTGTTGAGAGGTATGCCTCCCAGTACTAACCCTTCTCTCTTCCTCAGTCTCTACTTTTAGCTTCAGTGAGATTTCCTAACCTCTGCCAATCTCCACTAACTTCCCTAAGTCAAATGACCAGTACAGCTTTTCATAGTTCATAGACCACTCTGATATGCTGTATATTCAGGGTTTTCAATTAACTTCATGTGAGATATAGTATTCGACTCCAAATTTAAGACAAAACTTCCAAATGAAGAGGAAGGAAGTATATGACCCCTCCAAAAAAAAAAAAAAGTGACATCCAATTTTTAGACATTGAATTAAAATGGTTACCTTTTCTGAAAAATATAATATTACCAATAATATTTTATACTGACTTCCTAAAACTGGCTCTTAGAATATTGAGGGCCAGCATTTTGGGTCTTATAAGTGTTTTGGCTTCTAAAAGCTAAAATGATTTCCAGATTTTGATCTGTGGCATTTTGTTTTTATTTCCAATAAAAATATTTAACTGAACTGTTGGATATAGCATGCATTCCATGCAATATATAAATCCTTAGTTCTTTCCTGTACTAAATTCTCACTTGCAAAGACAGATTGACTAATGGTAACAGAGAGGATGACAGTCAGGATGAAGAAAATTACAGATAGTTGTCTACATTTCAGAGAGCACAGAAAAATATATCCACCAAAAGCATGACTCACAGGATCAAGGGATATAAACCCATCACACAGCAAACAGTATGCCCTGCATTGTTTCTAAACAGAAAAAGTTGAGTGCATCATACTGCAACAATGTGCCTAAGGCTACAGACTTGTAGCCTAACAAAGTAGTAGTTCATGTTATTAAACCATTAAACAGCTGCAATAATAACCAGTTGTACTGGATTATTAAGCTATAGCTGGAAAAGTACAGAACAATACTAAACTCATTTCAGCCCATTCTCAGCAATCAACCTTTTTACCTTTCCAATTGTTACCCTGTGCTCTAAGCAGAGGCCTCACAGGATTCTAAAAGATATATGATTGCCTCGCACATTCAATTTTTATTTTGACAGGGCATCCGCTAGCAATGAAAAGGTTATATTTAATGCTATGATTTAATATTGTCCAGGCTTGAAGGCTTTTGGTTCTGCTAGGTGGTACATCTAGATAAGGAAAGCACATAGTTTACCTTGGTTTCTTTGTATGTGCTAGGTCAAAGTTTCTAAACTGCCTTTCATATCCAATCAATACTAAAGACATAGCGAATGCCTCTAATAAAGTTTGGGCTGATTCACTAAAGGGATAAAAGTGTTTTGATAAAACACAACAAGCTCGAACACAAATAGAAGGTTCAGAAATGCCTACATTTTAAATTCTCAAAAGTCATTTCAGACACACAGTATAGCATCATTCTACACCTCTATTGAACCCAACAACTGCAGATGTTTACTTGCATCTTAAAAGGGTGATGTTATGTTAAAAGCCCCACACCTAAGTGTGGGACCCTTTGGATTAGAAGATTGGACTTTAAAACAGTGCTATTCTTTCTTTTCATTTCCAAAATTGTAAACATAGCTGGTTGATCCTGCTGTCCACTGGTCCTGAAATCTTAGACTGAGTGCTGCTCCAGGGGTATCCCAGAATCATCCACAGCTGACATCAGCTATGGGATACAGATACACGATATTCATTTGCTCATATTGTTTAAATGTGCCTTGTAAGGCTCTGTTTCATCAGACACTGGTCCCATTGTACTCACAAGGCACAGTACCAGTTACTTAAAGAACAACACTGGATGCTATCTCTCAGTGAAACCAGGTAACTTGGGAACACTTGTGCAATGAGGAATGAGTGCACGGTGTTATATTGCCATGGTCCTATGAGGGGCTGGCAGCAATCACACAAGCTCACAAAATGGGCACTATGAGTACTGCATTCTGATTGACTAAAATCTGTTCTTACCCATTGGACTGCAACATCCCAAACAATGAATAGAGAAAGATCTGGCATTCAGGACATGATTACATCAATGATATCTTTGAGCAGTGTTTAGAATTTTAAACCAAAAACAGACACCTTTGTTTTGGCCTATAGCCATAAAACTGAAATTCTCCCACAATTTTTCTTATACCATTTCTGATAATAACTCTGCCATGATTAATCACAGATATTGTAGCTATACAACATTTCTTTTAATTAAAAACATGTTTTACTAGTTTCTGTTTATTTTCAGCTAATCAGACTACTACCAGCTATCTCATGCATTCTTGATTCTCCACCCCAGCTGCCTACCAGCCCACCCACCCTTTTCAGCAATTCAGTTTCTATTAAAGAAAATTCAAAACTCAATCACTGTTTTCCATGTCCATGTGGGTTTACCTTTATTTTCCCCATACAGTATTTCCCACTTGCCAGCTGCCCCAACAAACATCTGTTTATACCAGTGTCCTTCCTCACTCATTAACCTGTGCACTCACCTAATCCATGGAGAAAGACAGCACTAATTTCTTCACTGAGGCTGCCATACTGTAGATGAAAGTGTGCAGCTGGCATACCTCCTGTCAGCTGTGGTCAAGTACAGAGATGCTGGCTTGTTTTTTACTGAGAAGATTACACATAAACAGCTCCCTCCAAAAGTACCCTACTATCATTTTTTTCACAATGTGAGGACTTGCTCCATAGAACTTGCCTGGAGAGAACTGGACTTGACGAAGATGCTTGAGTAAGCACATCAGCAATTTATTAAGGAAGAGGAACTATTAATTTAAAAGTGTTTTTATTTTTCAAGTGTTCTAAAATATATTCATTTTTAATCTATTATTTGCCCAGGCATTCCATTTTATAAGCACAATGACATTTACCAGGTGTTGGTTGTGCTGCACAATCCACTTCCATGGGTTGTAGGTCCTTGGTCTGCGCCCTCGCATTACTGCACCCTGAGTGTGTGGTTGTGCCAACACCCTGTTGTGTATTATTGCTTATGTATTACATAGATACATAGATACATAGACAGTGTCAGCAGATAAGGGTCTATGGCCCACCCAGTCTGCCCATTTGAGCTTGTAAGTTCAGTTTGTTTTCCTAGAAGTCTATTGCCCTTACCCCTGACCTTCAGAATTCCTTTATGTCTATCCCATGCATTCTTAAATCCCGTGATTGTTTCAGTCCCCACCACTTCCTCTGGCAGGTGTTCCACTTGTCCACCACCTTCTGTGAAGAAATTCTTTCTCATGTTTCCTCTGAATCGTCCCTCCTCCAACTTCATCCCATGCCCTCTAGTCCTGGAACATCTTTTTCGCTTAAAAATAGTGTTTTCCTGCACCCTGTTCCTCCTGTAAGATACTTGTATGTCTCCCTATCATATCCCCTCTCTCCTCCTCTCCTCCAGGGAGTACATGTTCAGTTCCTTCAAGCTGTCTTCATAGGACTTGTGATGCAATCCATGCACCATCTTTGTTGCCCTCCTCTGAACCTTCTCTACCCTGTCTATGTCCTTATGTTGGTATGGTCTCCAGAACTGTACACTGTACTCAGGTGGGCCTCACTAGTGTCTTGTATAGCGGATTTATGACCTCCCTTTTCCTGCTGGTGATGCCCCTGTCTGTACATCCCAGCATCCTATTTGCTTTACCTGCTGCCTTGTCACACTGTTTCTACCTTGAGGTCATCAGAGATGATAACCCCAAGATCCCTTCCTGCTTGGTGCATGCTATATCCTCACCCCCAACTGATATATTGTGCCAGGGTTTTGTGCCCCATATGCATTATCTTGCACTTCTTTGCATTGAATTTCAACTGCCAAACCCCTGACCATTCTTCAAGTTTCTGGAAGTCGCTTCATTCTGTCTACACCCTCTGGTGTGTCTACTCTTACAGAGCTTTGTGTCATCAGCTAACAGTGAAATTCTGCCTTCTAGGTCCTGCGCCATGTCACTGATGAAGATGTTGAATAGGACCGGTCCCAGCACTGATCCCTGTGGTACCCCACTGGTCACTCTTCCTCTGTGGAGTGACAGCCATTTACCACCACCCTCTGTGTCCTGCCACTCAGCCAGTTACCTACCCACCATTACTGTCCTGCCCACACCCATATTCCCAGTTTGTGTAATAGTCTTCTATTGGCACAGTGTCAAAGGCCTTGCTGAAGTCCAGATAGGCCATGTCCACTGCCCTCCCTGATCCACCTCCCTAGTCACCTAGTCAAAAATTCAACGAGGTTGGTCTGACATGACCTCCCTGGTAAAACCATGCTGCCTTGGGTCCTGTAGTCCATTGACAACCAGATGTTCCACCAATTCTCCTTCAGTAGTGCTTCCATGATCTTCCCCACTACCGAGGTGAGGCTGACTGGTCTGTAGTTCCCTGCTTCCTCTTTGTTCCCACTTTTGTATAAGGGGACTACATCTGCTGTCCTCCAGTCTTTGGGTACCTCCCTGTTTCCAGTGATTGGCTAAACAGGATAGCCAGAGGTTCAGCCACCACCTCTCTTAGTTCTTTAAGGACCCTGGGGTGCACTCCATCTGGCCCCATTGCTTTATCAACTCTTATTACTTCCAGTTCCTTCAGGACCCTTCTCTGTAAAGGACTTGTGTCCATTTCTGCACCATTCTCACCCCTTGTACTCCCTTCAGACCCATTACCCTCCTCTTCCTCAGTAAAGACTGAGCAGAAATACCTGTTCAATATGTCAGCTTTACTGTTGTCATCCTCCATGCGGCCCCTCCTCCCCTTCAGTCTCACTATCCCTCCCTTTGTCTTTCTTTTCTTTTTCACTTATTCACTTATTGCTCACTATAGCCCAGTGTTTTACTGTTCCCACCGCTCATGTGCAATGGGGTCATGCTTCTGCTTAAAGGAGAACTGCACTATATCTGTAAGTCAGTTATCTCAGTTGAAGCATTTTTAATACTGTTAACTGCACTAATTCAGTAAGTCTGTCTCAGTGAAAAGTTTTTTATTTTAATACTGGTACTGTAACTGCACTAAATCTGTAAGTCAGTTTCTCAGTAGAAGATCTTTTTTTTTAATACTGGTTCAAATTCTGTTATTGCACTGGTTATCCAGGCTTTATAGTTTTATAGCTATTATAGTGGGTGTTTCTGATTTACATGCTGTTGGTAAGAACCATTTTAGAACTGTATGATGCAGTTTATGTCCCTGTTCTACTCTTCTATTGTTGGTGCAAAGCATCTGTGTTCTATTTTAGAATTCTGTGGCTAAAGAGGGACATAAACACATTATACAGTTCTAACATGGTACTCACCACCAGACTGTAAAGCAGAAACATGGTTACTAAAAGGTCTATATAGGTGGCATGGCTTGACTTTCATGCAGTGGCCACTTGATTCCGCTACTCTGTTTGCCCAGGGACCTTTACTTGATCAACCACTGGATTGAGCCATACAACAACATTCTCATAAGTCATGCTTGCTTTAATTTAACAAGGAGCTACTAATTTACTTACTTTGCATAGCTGATTGGTGCCCTAGAGGAACAATCTGGCACAGTAAAGGGAGATCGTATGGTGTAGCATGGCTGTGGCTGCAGACATGGTCATGAGTATATAAAAATCAATGACATATTTACTGCACTGTTACAGCAGATGTCAGAAGTCACTATGGCTTCAAATAATACTACCCTGGACACTCATCAACTGGACATGAGGATCTACCACACTGAATGATGGATCACTTCAAACACCATTGCGAATGAAGGGCTAAATGCTGTACTCTGGGAGCAGTTGCATACCATTCAGCTACTTCTGGGGTGCTCTCGAAGACCTGAAGAATAGGAGCCGCTGAACAACCTGTGGCTCCTAGGGTTCCTGAAGGTAGAAAGGGGAACACTATGGACTTCCTTTATTCAGAGCTGCCTAATATCCTCAAGCAAGATCTACCACCAGAGATAACCATAGAATGGGCTCACAGGACACCAAGACTGGCTCCTAAACCTGGCGAGAAGCTGAGGCCCATAATGGCCCACATCCTCAATTTTGCTGACAAGGACTGGGTACTGTCTTGCTCCCAGGAGTTGAGGGCCCTGACCTGGTGAGGGCAGTGCATACTAATTTTTCAAGATTATTCAAGGGAGTTATCAAATTGAGGAAGGAATATACCAAAGCCTGTCATCTGTTGCATTCCCTGGGCATAAAGTTCTCCTACATTACCCCGCGACCATGTGGTTGGTGATCAACGGAGCACAGATGCTGTTTATAGTGTCTGAGGCCCCTGATTGAATACATACATCAGAATTGGCCCAAGCAAACTAGGAGCACAGAATCAGCTCAGAGTCATCAGTCACCACCAAGGGAAGGCAAGGAGACTAGAGAGAATAACGGACAGTTGCAGCAATCCAGAGTGATGTACTCTCCTCAAGAACAGCCTCCAGTGCCTGGGCCTCCTCTGGTTAGGCCGAGAAAATGACACCAAACAGGCTGACATGCTAATGGAAAGAAGGCCTGAGATAAGCCACAGTGGAGGGGTTGCGCAAGGGAGGCTTATACAATATGCCCATATTTCTCCAGCAATAAATATGCACCCTTTCACAGCAGGAAGGACTTGGTTGGTCTGAAAGCTTAGGCACTTTGTTCTTTTGTAACATCTAAGTAGGTCCAATAAGAGGTATCAAACCATTTGCTTCTGGATCTGTTCTTACAAGGACCGAACGGCAACTACTAGAATTAAATCTGTTTGTTATCCAGAGGAAGAAATGGTTAATGGCCTATTCAAATTAGATGCTACGGAAGAGGCCTGGGCTGGGACTGGGACATGATGCAGCACCTGAGCAGACCACAGACTACCCGCCTTCAGTAGACACTAGCCTTTTGAAGCAGGCACTACAGGAGCAGAAGACACGGAGGCAACTAATCCTGATGGGTCGGATTGAACCCAGTCAGATAAATGTCTATATTGATTTCTCTCAGGGATCATGAGCACAAAGGGAGCCAGGGAGCCAGGGAGGTGAAGCAGGCAGTGTCTAGTAGGCTACCTGAAATTAGATCACAAGGATGGATATAGTAAGGGCATCATCCCGAAGCTTTCCCCAGGTTATGGTTACCCAGCTTATGCTTTGATACCCTGGGGAGGATATAACACTGTACCTGGCCCCTGGTTTTCATTAATCTGCTGTAATTTATATCTGTTGCTGAATGAATACACTGTATCTGTTGCTGAATGAATGAATGAATGCTGTGCGCTATGGGGGTCGAGCCAGCCGACAGAGCTTCTCACACATTGCACGATGATTTACAGACTGTTGTGAGAGGCACAGGCTGGCTGGCAGGACCACATTAATTAGTACTTGAGGGTCATGGACTGAGAACCTAGCTCTATTGGTATAAATGGCTGACAGCTAGGTCTAGGATCAGACATAGGTCTTCTCTACCAACAGGCATTAGCAGCAGGCTAGTAACTATGTGACCCAGTAACTCCTATAGAGACATAAAACTGTTGTTAAAGGTCTGATTGACAAAATGCCATTGTGTCTTTAGCCCCAGGTAAAGCAAATGGAGTGCCCGAGCCCCTATCGTACTTACATATGATATACCCTTTTGGGCACTATCATATGGGCATGATCTTACATCCAGGGCTTTACTAGATTAATATATATAGAATAAAGTATGGGTGGGTGTGTAATGAGATTTACACACCTGAGTTGTGGGATGCTACATAAACCCGAGGCGAGGTTCAGGTCGGAAAAAGCATCCCACAACGAGGGTGTGTAAAAATCGAGTTTTGCACCTCGACTATTTTTATTTTATATAATTGCCGGTTTGCCTTTTGCCTCAGCAATTATATAAAATAAAGAGGTCTGTGTCTCCTGCCAGTGTATGCCACGGTCGGTCCTTTTATCGGTGCCAAGATTTTTATATTTTAAATTGTTTTTTTTCCCCGATTTCTTCACGTCTTCTGTGCAGGGTATAAGGGGCAGAAAAGAAGAGGACTTACACCGAGGTTGTTCTGGTGGTTCGGTAACCGCGGAGGTGAGGGTGCTGATGGCTGGTAGCTGCTGTGAGCACGCGCAGAAGAGAAATCGCAGGCCTGTTTGCCGCTATAAACACTCCTTTATAACGGCAATTACGCCACGGTTTCCCCATGGGAAAAAGGCAGAGCCGGTAATTATGACAGAATTATTGCTGCAACCAGTGAGGTCATGGGATGCAAGGGCTGCTCTTGATGGGTATGAATGACTACCTCAGCTCTTTTCAAATCATGTAGTGCTCAAAGGACAGGTTCTCCCCACCCCAAACCCAATTCCTCCCTCCCACATGCTCTGATCATATGCATTCCCTAGCATGAAACAATAGCATCTGGGTGGAAGAAGAGCCTGTTTCAGTGCTGGAGATTCCACCATAGCCGCTGGTATTCCAGGGCCCCTTTAGCAGAGGCTATTGGCACATGGGGAGTGGCACACCATCAGAACAGTCAGAACCCACTCAGTGGTGTAAATAATTACTACAGTTAAGGATTCTGCACAGACCGACCCTTTGTGCTGGAGCAGTACAAGGACAGTGGTATAACAACAGGTGGTACAAACATCAGATGCAGTTACTATCTCTGGGTGACGAGAGGTAGGGATAGGGCCTTCCTTACACCTGCTTGAAACATATCAAAAACTGGTTCCCTATCCAACAGGTGGGGTTCCCTGACAACCACACCCTATTAGAGGCACTGGACAGGCCTCAGGTGGCCTCACAGCCTCTAGCCAGCTACTCCAGCCCAGTCTCTAGCACTATACAGTGCATGTGATGTACATATGTTTTTGGCTACAGTTTTAGTGTTTTAACACAAGTTATAAATGTTTCATGTGTGTGTGCAGAGATGTCAGGATAACCTTGTCATGTTATGCCATTCATGATCACTCAGAGCTCCAAACTCTTCCCATACCAGGATGCCCACCCTGGCAAACCTACCCAGCTCCAATACAATGCTTAGCCCTCAAGAACACCACTCTCCTCAGGTGATTTTAATGTAGAACAATTTGTTAACAATGGCAAAACAGACTATGGATGAAATATCATGTATCACCTGGAATGTCAGGGACTTAACATTCCTATTAAGAGGAAAAAGGTGTTGTCTCACCTGAAGAGTGTGAAGACTCATGTATCATTTCTGCAAGAAACAAAGCTGGTAAGGGATGACCACTCATACCTTGTAAGAGACTGGGTAGTTAAAGACAGACATGCCTGTGCCCTTTCCAGGAAAAGAAGAGTGGTCATATTATTACACAAGTCCCTCCCATGGACCCTACCATCCAGCTGGTCAGATCCACAGAGAAAGGGGACCTTGGCCCTTATGGACACCCAAATGGGCTGGTATGGCTGGCCAACATATACACCCAAACAAAGACAGTACTTCCTTTTTCATGACCTGTCCAACAAGATTGGGTCCATGGCAAACAGTAACATCCTCATTCTAGCAGGAGGGATTTTAATCTAACTCTCATACTGATACTGGACAGAAGTGATAAGGGAAGGAATCCACCCCAGGAGAGGTAGGCAGTGCAACAGCTGATGGCCATTCACACTGGTTGACACATGGCGCCTGTTACACCCAAAGGAGAGGGATTATACCATTCAGTCTGGGTGTGGCACATATAGTAGGTTAGACTTCGGCTTACATACTACAAGGTCGCATCGAACTGCATTTAGACTCCAGCATTCTCCTATAATGATTTTGGACCATGCCCAAGCACAACTGCTGATGTCCTGGTGCACCTCTACCCCAAGCTCACCTACTTGGAAACTTGATCCCTGTTACTAAAGGATCCAGAGTTCATACTCTGGGTGTCAAAGGAACCAAAGCCTTTTACAGGAGAATCCTACTGTCACAAATGTACCTCGTAGGTCAGGTTCTCTGCTCCTCCAGTGCCAAACCTCAAAGTGCAATATGTGGACAGGAGATAAACAGGGTGACCCTCCTGTCTGTTTTGGGTCTGAATCACCTACTAGTCTCGAGTCCGGGGTCAAATATGAACCTTTTGCTAGCACACCCAGTTAACAGGCTCAGATATGTATTCTCTTCAGGGAATGCAATACAATCCTTCATCCAGTGGCACCCAGCCAGGTTCCTAAGTGTACTCTTATGACTCAATATGAGAACTAGGTATATTCTTACCTTAGCAAGATAAGTAACACACTTCCAAGGCCTTACAGTTGTCAGAATTTTAAACACTGTTCCAGGATTCACATGCAAAAGAAACTGAGAAGGCAAGGCAAGATTTTAAGAAAATACTATTTACTTAAAATAAAAAAATGGATAAAATACAAAACACAGAACATATAACAAAATACTTACAGTCAGAACTAAGCTGGAAATTACAGAACAAAAAAGCACCTGAATACTTAAAGTTCTACCTTAACTAATTTTTAACAGAGGTGCCTGTTTGAGTCCAGAGATCAAGCGTGTCTCACTTCTCTTAGAGTCCAGATAAAAGCATCTTTCCCTCAGATACTTGACAAATTGAAAGTCAGTCTTGCCACCACCTTGTGATGTCACAGCACACATGAGGTCACTGCTAGCCCTGTGATAAATATGTAATCTGAGTAGGAATATCCAAGAGGATGTTCTTTATTGTTGGCTGGAAATTAGCAGTTGGCAATGTTTTTAAATATGACAGTCTCTTTGATCAACGATTTCTTTGATGTTCTTAGAACACACATCTTGACAACAGTTCCCTTCCAGGTGTGAAAGAAAACAGGAATGAGCCAAGTGTCCTCTTTCCTAAAGTATCATAAAATACATACTTTGTCTCTGTAGTTTTCAAAGTAGGAATATTTTACGATGTGTTATCACCTGGCATTTTGGAAGGAAGCCCTATATGTTTAAACAGAGCAGGAAACAACATCTGCTACATCTATCTAACCTCTAAGGTTAATTCGGCATATGATATTTTACATGACATACTGGTTGGGGCACTAAATATGTACTCCCTATGGTAAAACTCATAAGAAAAGCAACACCTGTCGGTGGTGCTCTGCTGAGCTGAAGACTGCTATGCTCGGGAGGGATAAGCTCTGGAAAAGGCTTGGAAAAGCTGGACTCAGATTGCTGTCAGTTCAGAAAGGCACATAATGCCTGCACAAAATGGTCAGGAGGCCAAGGCAGCTTTCTATCTTAGGGAACTGGACTCTGCAGCAAAATGCTCCTCTAAATTCTGGAGGATGATCAAGGACATGTCTGGTCATACGCCTGGCAACTGTTTGCCACCTAAGATCACATCTGGGACTATTACCATCTGTGATGAACTGGAATCCTAGATGCATTTAATAATCATTTTGCTACTGCTGGTCTAGCAATTCTCCTGCATCCTGGTCCGTTCTCAACTAAATGTTCCATTCACAGACTCTCCAGCCCCAGTACCAGCTTCTCATTCAAACCGGTCTCCCTGAAGGAGGTTGAAGATCTAATGCTATGGTTGGATGTTAAGAAAAGTGCTGGCTCTGATTCCTTGGATCCTTATTTCCTTAAAATCGCTTATCATGTCTTAGCTTTTATCATCACTCATCTATTCAATTTATCTTCGTCTCAAGGGTCCATTCCTCTGATGTGGAAAATTGAACATTTTAACCTTTGTTTAAATGGGGGATCCTGCGATCTTAACATTTATAGACCAATTTCCCTTCTCCCAATTTTGTCAAAACTCCTGGAAAATCATCAGCATTCAACTAAGGGATCACCTCAATGAAAAATCTACTAAACCCCATACAATCGGGTTTCAGAGCTAAACACAGTACTGTCTCGGCTCTTGCCAAAGTGACAAATGACTGGTATCAAGACCTGGACAGCAGAAACTTCATATGTGCCATATTTCTAGACCTCAGCAAGGCTTTTGAAACTGTGGATCATAGCCTGCTACTTTCTTCCCTGAAGGGTATAGGACTAGACGCAGTATCCTTACAGTGGTTCACTGAGTACCTTGTAGGACAGCATCAACAAGCTAAGGCTGAGGGTGAGTTATCCCCACTCAAACCTCTCCTGAGAGGAGTACCACAAGGATCCATACTAGGTCCCTTACTCTTCACTATCTATGTCAATAATATTGATGAGGGTATCAACACAGCCAACATACACCTGATGACTGATGAAGCGGTTGTATACATAAGTCGACCGACACCTGAAGCGCATGTCCAGACCTCCAGGAGGATTTTAACCAGCTCCAGAATCAGCTTCTACAGAAAAAATGTCTTTAAATGCTAAAAGACAAAGGCATGTTGTTCTTGCCCCATAGCAGTATGATGAATTAGTCAGTTCTGGAAAACTACCCCAGATCACTACAATTCTTGGGAGAAATTGGAGTTTGTTGCAAAGTTTAAACACTTAGGAGTGTGGCTAGATCAGTCTCTCATTCGCTGAACATGTTGAAGACCTGGTAAAGAAATTAAGGCAGAGGCTGTGGCTATTCTTTAGAATCAACCAGTTCCTCACTAGAGATGCAAAGTCGTCTTGTCCAAACTACTTTCCTCTTGCTGATAGATTATGCAGATTTCCTATACAGTAATTGCCCTAAAGCCTCTCTAAAGTAGTTGGATATGCTTTATCACATGGCTATCAAGTTTATTAATGGTCTCCCATCTCCAACCACCATTGTGTCTTGTACAAATCTGTAGGATGGTTCTCTCTTATGTTTAGGCAGAACAGAAATGCAGTCCTTGGACTTACAGAGTCTTCATGAAAAGGCTTCCACAATACATAATTGACGGTCTCCACTAAGTGAGCCAGAGTGTATGCTCTAAGAAGCACATCCCATATCTCATTATGTATCCCAAGGCTTCCTCCTGCTTTGGCAGAGTGGCCATTATCTTCTTGTTACCATCATTGTGGAACAAAGTGCAAAACTATTGAAGTTGATCTTCCTCTGCAGTTTGAATACCTTTAATTCCTTATATGCTCGATATGTGTGTGAGCCATGCAATTGCTTCCCCAGCCCTTGATCTTTAACTGAAGCTTAGGCTACTGCCCTTCAGCTGTGCTGTATTTAAAAGCACTTGTTATCACCTGCTAGTCTAGTTTTGTGAACCATTTATGATCTAAATGCTGATGCTTATAGAAACTGGAATGGCCCATAGCCTCTTATGGCTATTGTGACCGTTAGGCTCCAGACATCTTCCTGTCTCTGCACATAAATTTGTCCCACTGCATCACCACACTCCCAGAATCTGCACTCTGTTCTCTTTTATTCCATCCTCTGTCCCAGAACTTGCTCCCGACCAAAGTCAAGCCCCACTGAGGCTCCCTGCTTCATAAGTGTGGGATTTACTGTTACCGGAAGGTCAGCGCTTCCACAGCTGCCACCCGAGATCCCAAGCCCAGACTCTCCTTGAGTAAAGCATGGAAAAGCCACTATCCAATCAGAATCGGCGCTTTTTGGCTCTGATTTCCGACTGGTCCCTGTGGTCTGCTTCTGTGTTTCCCCAAAACCAAATACAATCTGGTTTCCCTGCTGGAATCTGCTCAAAAAGCTGTCAACACTTCTTCCAGTGCCTGTTAAGATCCTTACTCTACTGTTAGAGTATTATAGGGAGGAATTTTGTGTGATTACACCTCTTCCCAAATCGTGTTCACACCAGGCTCTAGGCACTATAGGAATCCACATCTGGGTTGTCTTGTTGTTGGGCTCCTCTGCTGATACAGACATCTCTTGTCCATGGTCAGAAATCACTCCTGACCTCCTCTTTTTCCCTGCCAAAGTCAGGCTCTCTACAGGATCTCCATTCCACAGGCATGGGAATCTTGGGCACCAGGTGGTCAGTGCTGCCTCAGCCTTCACCTGCGACCTC
Organism: Neoceratodus forsteri; assembly: GCA_016271365.2. NCBI lineage: Eukaryota > Metazoa > Chordata > Ceratodontiformes > Ceratodontidae > Neoceratodus > Neoceratodus forsteri. The sequence continues at coordinate 1,300,377,453 of CM057453.1, read as the reverse complement.
AAGCCTGGACCCTCAAGTAGCAGGCATGGCAAAGCCTCTACCCTATCGGAAAGTGAGGGCTCTTCGGCTCTGGTCACCGATTGGCTCCTTCAGCTTGCATCTGTGTTCTCCCTAAACCAAACTAAAATCTGTTTTCCTCACTGACATATACCAGAAAAGCTACAATCACCTATGTGCCTGACTGCTAGTATCCTTATCTTTCTGCTCATAGTGTTAATATTACGAAAACTGTGTGATTACACTCCTCTGAAACATGTGGATGCCGCTCCTCCCATGAGCTGAAGCACCTTGTACTGTTATGAACTGTTGTAACACAGTACTTATAATGTGATAATTGTATACATTTGTATTACTTATCCTTACTGTAAATACCTCGTATGTATTGTTTATTGTCCTGGACTTAACCAGGTCCATCTTGTAAATGAGCTTGCTCAACGATGCCTGCCTGGTTAAATAAAGATTTTGATTAGGGCTATGCTGAGGTCAGAAGGTCAAACCTTACACTTTCTGGCTGCTATCCCTAAGCAGACATTCACATCACATTTTATATCACAAAATTATGCAATAATTATTAGAGGTTTATCACATTACACCTACCTCTGACACAACAGCAGGTAACACATGGAAGGCCTGTAAGGCTACCATCAAGGTTAAAATCATTGGGTATGCAGTGTACTAGAGGAAAAGAGAACAACACCTAAAGGACATGGAAGGGGACCTAGCCATAGCTGAAAACAATACAAGGATATGCCCCATCCATCTCCCCACATTGATATGGGGGAAGGTCACCAAGCTATGTATGGAGGTTAATGAACTCCTGTCCAGGAAAGTGGAGTTATTCCTTCTAAAACTTAGGCACTCTTACTGGGGAGGGGGAAGTGTGGGAAAGTGCTGGTATACCAGATATGGAAACAACAAGCTGGTAGATTCCTTGCGGGCCCATGGGATCCACACATGAACAAAGTAGCCATAAGCCCCACAGAGATCAACAAAATCATGCAAGCGAGTGTGTTTACCTAAGTAAACGTTTTGCAGTTGCACTCTGTATTAGCCCACTGGAAAACATGTTTTTTCTCAAACTCCTATCGTGGTGCTAACATTTTATTTTATTTACTTTCCACCTTTCCACCTTAAACACTTCAAAGTATATGCACAGTTCAGTGCGAAAGTTCCTTTCAAATATAAGTTTTATCATACAGTGGATTCCACTTGTATGCACCCTCGGACCTTCTATGTTTGTGCATACAAGCGAATGTGCATACAAATGAAATGTACTAAATATCATGACACACTACCCATTTCTCTTCAGTGAACTTGTTTAATATTATCAAATGGGTTAAAAGCGGTTAAAAGCATCAAATAAATACAAATAAATACAGCACCACATAATAAAAGCAGTATAGCACTGTAAACTAGTCGATATTCAAGTACAGTAGTCATTTTAGTCAGTTATAAAATAAGGCGTTATCTGAGACTGCTTACAAGCATTAGCGGCAATTGCTCCAAATGCACTTCAAATGTATAAAACCATATAAAGTCTGTACACTCTCGCCTCTCAACATAGAAACATAGAAACATAGAAGTTGATGGCAGATAAGGACACAAAGGCCCATCCAGTCTGCCCATTTCTTTTCTACCTTATAAATGTGCCATCGGCCTTTGCTCTGTCAGTGACCTATCTATTCATAGTCATTTGTATTGCTCCTTATGCCTATCCCATGCCTGTTTGAAGCCCTGCACTGTATTCATAGCCACCACTTCTTGTGGTAAGCTATTCCATGCATCTACCACCTTTCTGTGAAAAAGAATTTCCTCACATTCCCCTTAATCGGCCTCCCTCTAATCTCATGCTGTGTCCTCTTGTCCTGCTATTTTTCTTATATTTAAACATGTTAGACTCTTTCACCTTGTTTATGCCCTTAAGGTGTTTAAATGTCTCGATCATATCACCTCTCTCCTCCTTTGCTCAAGGGTATACATATAGAGCTCCATTAATCTGTCCTCATATGTCTTCTGATGCAGTCCCTGTACCATTTTGATTGCCCTTCTCTGGACTGCCTCAATTTGGTTAATGTCCTTGTGAAGGTGTGGCCTCAATACTGCCGCAGTACTCCAGATGGGGCTAACCAATGTCTTGTACAGAAGGTTATTACTCCTCTTGCGACTTGTGATACCCTACTAATACACCCTAACACCCCCTAGCCTTATCTACTGCTTTAGAGGTCTGCTTGGATGATTTTAGGTCATCAGTGATGATGATGCCCAAGTCTCTTTCTTCCTTTGTGACTGCTAGCAACTCCTCCCAGCCTATAAGTGGCTTCAGGGTTTCTCTTCCCTATGTGCATGATTTTGCACTTCTTTGCATTAAATCCCAGTTGCCACTCTTCTGACCATTTTGCTAGTTTATCCAGATCTCTTCTCATTCTGCCCACCCCATCTGGATCATCTACTCTGTTGCAGATCTTAGTGTCATCTGCAAACAGACAAGCCTTACCCATAATGTCTTATTTTATTTACCATGTCCCAGACTTGAGCGATGATGGCGGTGTTATTTCTACATCCCCTTCATCATCCTCTTCCTCTGTCTGGGTACTGATGATTGAGCTGCAGATGTCCTCGTCAGTGATGGCCCCGATGTGGGCTCATGGGTATCAGTCTGGATATAGGCATTGAACTGTTCTGTATTCATGTTTGCGGGGTATCACAGGATCTGGTTCTGGTGTGATGTCCTCTATCCTCATATTGGGAAGTCCAAGTCCTGCTTTTTGAAAACAGTGCTTGATAGTCTGGGGTGTAACATCGGACCAAGCAGCTTGTAGTAAATGAACTGCATCCAACATGTTGATTTTTGGCTAAGTCCTTCCGAGAGCACATGGATTATAAACCCATGGAAAGTAATTAACACCTGGACAGGTAATTCACGTTGTAGTGGCTACTAATGAGCTTCCATGTGTGTGAGAGCTGAAAAGCAATTTAAATTTAAGCACTCAACAGATCAGTAACTCTCTGAAGTTAGGTAAATTTTGTGCATACAACCGAAAAAGTAGTTGCATACATCCAGTTAATATCTGCAGGAAGACATTGGGAAAAAAACAGGACATCGTGATTTTGTGCATACAAGCGAATATTGCACAACTGAATTGCATACAAGTGGAATGTATGTACTTCTTCAGGTGGGTTCTGCCTTGTTGGCTCTCTTCATTTTCTTTCTTCTCAGCTCTATTGCCTACTCCTTTGGGTCCAGGTGTTCTTGTTGCCTTGTCCTTTCAGTTATCAGCGGGTTCTAATGCTATCCACTTCTTGTGTCCGAGGGTACTTTAGGAGTCCACTCTAGATACGTATACGCATTCTTTATTAATTTATTCATGACAATTGGAGCATCATAGCTCCAAAATGTCAGCATGGTAGGAGGTGGAGTTTACGGCAAACCGAGGAAAGAAGGAGCTACACAGAGGAAAATGCATGGTTCAAGAATAAGGGCTGTTTTCCTATGAATAAAGAATGTGCATAACGTATCTAGTGTGGACTCCTGAAGTACCCTCGAACACAAGAAGTGGCAAGCAATAGAACCCACCAGTAACTGAAAGGGCAAAGCAACAAGAACACCTGGACCCAAAAGAATAGGCAATAGAGCTGAGAAGAAACAAAATGGAGGGGCCAACAAGGCAGAACCCACCTGAAGAAGTATGGTAAAACTTATTTTAGAAAGGAACTTTCACACTGAACTGTACATATACTTGGAAGTGTTTAAGGTGGAATATAAATAAAAGAAAATGATTACGAATCAATAAAAATGTTAGCATCATGATAGGAGTTTGAAAAAAAATGTTTCCAGTGGGATAGCACAGAGTGCAACTGCAAAACGTTTACTTAGGTAAACACACTTGTTTGCTTGACTTTTCCCTGGCAGTTAGCACCTGAGGAATCACCAGGCCCATACATACAAGGGTATAAGCATAGCTAAAAATCTATTTTTTTATAAAAACTTTATATCAACAAAATCATGTCAGCTTTCACGCCAGACTCTACACATCCTCCCGAGTAGAAATCCCCAGAACACTCAGGCATTTCTGGATAGCCTCTCCTCCTAAGATTTTTCAACAGCAAAAAGAGCTGCTTGATGCTCCTTTCATAGCAGACAAAGTGAAAAGGGCCTACTTTCACTAAAGAAAGGCAAGGCCCTGATGGGGATGGATTTTGGTTGATTTTTGCAGGCCATTGCTCCCTGGTGTCCCCAATTTTATGTCAAGTATACTCCGAAGCAGAGACAAAGGGCATACTTCCTCCCACACTGAGGGAAGCAGTCATAACGGTACTGCCCAAAAAAGGGAAAGACCCTACTTCAGCAGCCAGCTACAGGCCCATTTCCTTATCAGAGCAGATAGCAAGATTTATGCTAAGCCCATAGCTTTAAGACTAAACCTACTCCTTCCCACTTTAATACACCCTCCTAAGTCAGCTTTTACTAAGCAAGTATATTGCTGACCACATCCGCCTCATGCTAAATTTAATGTACGCCACTAGGACAATCAGCACCCCTGCAGCCTTGCTGGCAGTCGATTTTGAGAAAGTGTTCAACTCTGTGGAGTGGGACTGTCTTCACACAGTACTTCAGTGTCTTGGATTTGGTCCTAGATTTTGATCTTGGATTGGCTCGATGTACACCTCTCTCAAGCTCGCATTCTCACTCACTCCCACCTGTCTGAGCCCTTCCGAGAGAGAGAAGCACCAGGCAAGGCTGCCCCCTGTCACCCCTTACTTTTCATCTTGGCGGTTGAACCTCTAGCAGCAGCAATCCACCTGTATAAGGACATACAGAGCATAAAAATAGGGAAGCACTAGTACTTGACTCTGATGTATGCCAGTGACTTATTAGTTCTCATAGCAGACACCTGATGTTTCCTAGAGCCAGTGATGGCTCTCCCAATAATTTCACATGGTTTTCAGGCCTCAAGGTGAATCAAATAAAACAGAAATCCTCCCCTTAATCGATTATGTTAGCTTAGACTCTGCCTACCCAGGACCTAAAGTGGTCTCAGGATGAAATCACAAAGCTGGGTATCAGAATAGAACCAAGATGGAATCTATGTGGGAAAGAAATTTGGGGTCTTTATTGACAAAATGTAAGGGAGAGCTAGACAAATGGTTTTGACTTCACTTAACCATGGCAGGAAAATAGCTGCCATCAAAATGACTATGGTGCCCAAAATCTTCTACCTACTATCCCATATCCCACTATTTCTTCCCAAAATTGGTACCAGAGGATGGACAAAATGATAGGGGCTTTTCTATGGGGTTGAACAAGCCACGCTACAGCAGTAACAAATTAAGAGCTCACTGGAAAGTAGGTGGCTGGGGCTCCATGGATGGAAGGCCACAAATGTCCTATCAAAATTCTCAAACTCTGTGCTAGTTTAGACCTATTGCCAGCATGTCCCCTCAATGGATCCAAATGGAACAGGCCCAGGGTGAAACTCCCTCCCTGCATCTCTCCTATGGTCATATGTGCCCCACAGTTACCACACGATCCTACCATTGGCCCAACAATTAAATACTGGAAGCAGCTACACAAGATATTGGGACTACTCTGAGGCATTCCACACACATTCCATTGTGGTGCAATCGTACATTGACCATAGGTGGACACCCTATATACTGGCCACACTGGGCAGCTAGGGACTTTACTTTCATTTTATTTCATTTTTATTTTTAGACTTGTAAGCAAGATGAGCAAACTGCCCATTTTCACCAGCGACAAGTTACAAATGACACAAACATACTTTGACAAGGATATCACAGTATCCTTGACTGGACATGTGGATACGTTTCAAAATCTTCAGACCAAATGGGGTCTACCTTTCCAAGATTTTGGAGATACCTCCAGCTCAGAGATGTAGTGAAACCCCTTCTTCCTATCCAAAATACAATGCTCGCCCTCTTCACCACTCACAAAGTGGCTAGCCTTTACCAGAGGCACTGCAGGAATGATATACTCCCAGGTCAGGGATACATTACCCAGTCAGACATCAGAGTCAAAACACAGATGGGAGAAGGCATTGAACATAACCATCTCAGAGTCTCGTGGAGAAATACTGGACAGTAGGCCACAAAGCTCATAGAGAAGCCTGAAGTAGACTTACACACAACAAGATATGACATTCCTGGTATAGGACCCCAGTTGCTCTCCACAAGGCCAAACTAGTAAGCCACAGCAACTGTTGGCATTATTACCAGCCAGGGCGGGGGGCCCTACATCACATACTATGGGCATGTCCCAAAATACATATCCTCTGGCAACAAATCATCCAGGAAGGTGCTTGGTAAAACAGTACTGCTGTCAGTCCCACTTTTACTTCTAGGCCTAAGAGCAGAGGCAACACACCTAACCTTCCCAAATTTATATGGCTGATGTTGCTCAGCATGCAAGTTAAATGCTTCCTCCTAAGTAAATGGCATAGCACCAACATCCCGGCCATCAGTGACATTATCACATCCCTAGCAACCATTTCTGAACTAGACAGATGCTCTCTATAGTCCAGCAACATGAGGGAATATTTCAGCAGTGCTGAGTCTGCACAGGCATATCACACCCCAGAGCTGGTATAGGCTAGAGGAAGCACACCTTTTTAGGGACCAACTAAGGGCACCTGAGGACACCCCTCATGAATCCATGTAAGGAAGATATATTTTATTCCTGCAGGTTAACACATAGATCTGATGTTATATTCTACTACACAGTTCAGTATGTATGTATGAGTTTGTTTCTGTCTTACTTTGTGGTTATGTCTCTCCATTACAGAATGGGAGATGCACCATTGCACCACAGGCAAGTATGACATCTTGATCATACAGCAGCCTTGGCACTTGGTCCAATTTTGTTACTCTTTCATGGTTCTGCTTTACTGTTCATAAGGTAGGTATGTACATGCTGACATTTTGTATCAGTGCTGATACCTGTCACCACAGTCAAAAGGTATATTGAAAATGTTGTATTCTTGAATTGAGAATGATACTCCTGTAACTGAATGTTAACAATTGTATGAATGCATTTGAAAATCTCAATAAAACGTTTAACTGAAAAAAGGTCTATACGGATGGAACAATGGCAGAATTTTTACCAATACTTAAAAACAGCTTCTATTAGGAAAAATGATTTCACAGTTTAGCACAGTTATCCTTAACAAAGCTTGATCCTCTCAGTACCATTTTACTTTGAATTTGTTCTGTATATATGTGTAGACTCCATTTTTATTTGTGTTAATAACCTCCTTTTTAAAAAGAAATGTGTTCAAAATACCAATCTACCAATTACCCTTAGAAAGGATCTAATGCACCTGAAAGTTTCATGTTTTAAAAGCAAGCCATTTTGTAGTACCTGATAATCAAGTAAAAGCCTGTTTTAAGGTTTGTTTTATTTATTTGAAAATTGGTAACCAGGAGAGGCATACTGAGCCAAGACTCATTTACAGGTGTGACCCAGGGAGGGAAATAGTGGAAAAACAGAAGCACAATAAATGCTATATACTGCATGGATAAGCTAATCCGCTGATAAGCTGTCCCCAAAGTGCTATTCATTTTTAGGAAAACTCATTGACCTGTGTATAGCTGAGATCACATTCATTAAACAGTTCAGCACAACATGTAAATGTGCATCACAAGAAATCATAGCAGCCCAATAAATTAAAGTAAAGAGAATAAATTCAGCAAACTTAAAGACACACAGAGACTTTCATCAGTCCGTATCGACACAGTATGATATAATTACCAGAACTGGCTGCTAAAGTCTATTTAAAAGTGCATTACAAGAAATCATAGCAGCCCAATAAAGTAAAGTAGGGAGAGAGTAACTTCAGCAAAAAGTAAAGACACACAGAGAATTTCATCATTATAATTACTGTTACCGGCTGCTAAAGTTCATTACAGCAACCAGCATTCTAACTAGTCCAGTTCCTTACCTACACTTATGCCAGTCCTGCACTTGCTTCTTGTTAATACAGAAGTACTTGCAGCAGCAGAGCTGTTTGATATTCACAAATTCAACAACACACAGCTTAAAGGCTGCATTGTAAGCGCTCCTTTTTCTTTTCCCAGTACTCATTTTTGCATTGGTAAGCAGACTGTACTGCTATGGGGTATATGTCAAAGGTGTGACACTGGTAATTAAGGACATAATTGAGGAACAGCAGGGAACAGAAGGCACACTAAACAATTGATGTGCGAGAGTGACTCATGTGAAAAGGCAGATCCCTAGTTATGCGGTCTGAATTTATTCTCAGAATCTCAGTTTATACATGAGTATATCAGGTAAGTATCAGAACATCTGAACAACATTCCATAAACAGTACACAATTAGAATAAGTACAAAAAAAGTTGCATGTGCAGAAAATAAAGTGTGGTACAGCTTAATAAGAACACCTAACAAGTGCTTATTTAGAAGTGGCAACAAATACACAGTGAGCAAGAACAATATTGATAACAGCAATTGACTTGAAGGATGAGTTATTGCTTGACCTTGTAGTGGAGGCTTACAATCAGAATAGACCTCATAATTGAGGAAGAAAACTGCAGTGGTGTGGAAGTGAAACCAAGGCAGGGCAGGGACCCAGCTGGCTGCTTACCTGGGTGGTTAAGGCTCGAGCTAGGGAAGTGTCAGGAGGGGGTAACAGGAACAGGTGGAGACGGTGTTGGAGTTTGAACTGGTGCCTGAGGAGCCCAGTGATAGGAAGAGGCAGAGGGAAGAAGGAGAGATGGTTCCACAATGAAGAAAGTCGATAGAAGAAGACGAACTGCCCAGCATAGGAGCCAGGGTGAGGAGTAGCAAAATGTGATGGCTCCTGGAATGGAGGAGACAGGAAGCAGTGGGGAGTTGGGAAAGGAGAGAGGAGATGTAAGAGGGAAGGAAACTAAACCAGCTGAATATGAAGGAGGTACAGAGAACCTCATGATGAGAGGGTACAGTGAAGATGGATAGGGGTGAATACAGTGAACAACGTTGGGTGCAGGGGAGGGGTTGTAGCAAAACAGCAGAAGGAGTTGTAGAGGGTGTCCAGTCTGGCAAGAGAAGTGGAACAGTCAGTGCGATAGACCACATTTGAGTACTCAAAGACAGGAACACCATTTCAGTAACAAGCTCTCTGTGGACATGCAGAGATAAGCGATCTTTGTTGCAGCACAGGGCACCAAGCTTGGAACAGAGTTTTGCATGTGTAATCCCCTACAAATGGGGGTTCTCGAAAGTCTTTCCTGGGTGTGTCTAAATGACCACTGTCAGGCTGGTGTTCTGTTTTTAGCTGTTTAAAAAGAAATTGCATGAGAGTGCCCAATAGCCTTTGTGTTCTGTCTCTTTAAGAGCTGTCTATATTGCAGTACATAATTAATCTGGGTGGGGGGCGAGTGTGTCTAGGCTCGAGTCCTGCTTGGGCTGCAGTGCTTTTGCTTCTTTCTGCCTTTGCTAATGGCGCAGGAGGGGAGCTTTATTGGAATCTGTAACTGTTTGCTGATTGTCTGCTGTAATAGCAATAGTATTGTAGTTTGTCTAACCTGCCTTCTTTGCAGCATGAACTTTCTGTATTGCACCACCATTTGGTTTTGGACTGCCAATCAGCACCAATCAGTACCTTTGGGGACTTTAAATGGAGCCTGTCCCCAGGAGTCTTGTGGGAGCAAATTTCTGTAGGAATTGTAGTTTTCATTTTGGTGCCAAACAGACCTAGAGGGGAGCCCTTGCTTGACAGACAGATGGATCAACCAATTGGACCTCTTGAACAGAGGGAATTCCCAAGCTGCCTGCTGCAGTGAGTCAGTCTGGAGTTGGAGTTTGAAGAGTAAGCAGCTTGAGTGATTCAAGCAGTTGCTTTTGGCCTGTCTGCCTGCAGTCCCTGGAGAGGGAATCCTTTGAATGCTTAGCAATCGGACTATATCCGAATTGGAGGTGACAAAGCCACTGAAGAGTGACCAGATTTGAACCTGAAGAAGACTGAAGATTTTCTGTACATGATTGGCCTGTCAGGACATCCATTTACCACAGAATTCCAGGTTTTGCTCAGAGACACTGATATTGCAGCGACTGCCTTCGCATTGTGGTATGGTGATTGCTTTACTATAAATGTGCTGTGTGCTGTTAGTGGTCGTGATTTGGTTACCCACTGTGTAAATGTGCCACGCTTGCTGGAAGCTGCATTCAGCACTACCAGACTCAAAATCCGAACTGTTCCATCTGGCCTGGGCCTTGCCACCTGGCCTAGCCAGCTACTTCAGGCACAGAAACCATCATCGATGAGAGACTCGCCGGGGATCAGCCCCTGCTCAACCATCTCAAACAGGAACGACACCTTGGTGATTTGTGTGGGCCTCTGCTTCTTGGCAAACCAGTCATCAACCTGCAGTCTCCATTTTGTCTAGCCTGTGTCTTGTATTGGGTAGCATGAGTAACAATCAGGGTAGCTCCTGCAACAACAGCTAAATCTCAAATGTTGTCATCTGATTGCATTGTTTTTCTTTCATGAACTGAGCCTTCAGGCTCTGGATTACAAATTGTGTGTGGTTGTGCATGCCTTTTCTTTTCATCACAGGGCCCCAGCGAGCTGTACTTCGCTACCCTGGGCACGTTCCGAGGCAAGCCACTCTACTGCCAACTGGGTACCCAGAGCATGTGACTGTGTAGGGACTAAAAGTGCATGCATAATTGCCTGACTAGATAAGTTTTGAATCAGTCAACCTGATTACGCCCTCCCTTGTTCAATTCCTCTGAATAAATCAGATCTAACTTTGTTTGCATTTAATCTGACTGTGGTACCAGTTTGTACCAAAAGCACTGTACTGTTGTTATTTGTTGTACCTAATATTGTTTTACAGGGGTCTCCAGGGTTGAACTGGTGGAACCAGCCCTGGTGGTAAGTGTAAACAGTGTGGGAGTTGTATGCTGAATAGGGGCTACTGTGACAGTGTTTATTGCATATTGTCTAGGCCACTAGAGGGGAAAAGGGGGTTACAGTGTCCCGGAGGGGCTGTACCCAGGTTAGCTTTGTTACTAACAACCCTGTCCTCTGGGTGGAGGCACCCATTTCAGTTCCCTAGGCCCTGCAACTAGCCACGAGGCAGGGGTAGTAACCCTTGGGATAGCGCCACCGGGTTACACATGGATAGCATCAATATGGGTGGAGAAGTCAAGCTTACTGTCTAGCCACACCTCAAGGTATTTGAAGGACTAAACTGCTTCAAGAGGTGTGTCATCCAGGATGGTGAAAACAGGTGCAGTAAGACTGGCCAGTTTTTGACCGGTACCAAAGGTCATGGACACCATTTTTAATGTTAACTGAACTGGTTGGATTGGAACCAGTGCAGAATGCTTATAAGTCCCTTTGGAACAGGTATTCACAGCTGCAGTGGAGGGACCAGAGGTGAAGATGACTGTGTCATCTGCATACAGTACATGTGAATATGCAATTTGGCACAGGTAGAGTAGGTGATTCAGGAAGATGAAGAATAGGATGGGACCCAGTATGGAGCCTGTGGGACCCCAGCCTTGATAGAAAGCAGGTGACAGGACACCTCCAACCTGTAGCAATTAATGTCAGCCCGTGAAGTAGGAATGGAACAAAGCAACAGTAGGAGCCAAGAGGCCAGCAGAGCTCAGCTTGTCCAGAAGGAGTGGATGGGACACCAAATTGAAGGCTTTGGCCAAATTGATGAATATAGTAGTATAATGTGCCCCTGATCCATCCCAGAAATAATAGAATCAGTGACATGCATCAGGGAGGAGGTGGTGGAATGGTGCTTCCACAAACCAGACTACAATGGTGAGAGGAAGTTGGAGGATGAAAGGAAGTTGAGGAGTCTAGAATGGACCAGTTTCTCTTGTAGCTTCAAGAGGGAGGAAGAGGAGATGGGACAGAAGTTGCCAGTGGAGGGGTCATCCCTTTGTGAATTGGGATAACTGGCCAACTCAAGGTCAGGAACATCACTTAGGGAGAAGGAGCTTCTATGGAAGGAGCTGAGAGGTGGAGGAACTTGGGGTCCCGACCATCAGGGCTTGACTCTGATTAATTGAGTGAGGAAAGGGCAAGCAGGGCTTCCTGGATGGTGATGGGGTGATGTGGAAACCAGGAGAGGGGTGGGGAGGGAGTAGGAGAAGGAAAAAGGGAGGGCACAGGTTGGGAAGAATTTGTTGAAGTGAGTAGCAACAGAGGTAGGGTCAGACACAAGTGAATCATTACCCACAAGGATTAGGGGAGCAGACTGGGCAGAGGGAATGAAAAGGGAGTGGATAACCTTCCACATTTTAGCTTGGGAGTTAGAGTTTTTGGAGGTTGGCCTTGAAATAATGTGATTTCATGGCCCAGATAGCCTTAGTACAGTTGTTCTTCAGAGCTCTGTAAAAGATGAGTTCAGGAGAGGAGTGGGCTAATTTATAGTTGACTCATGCAAAGTCTCAGGACTTGCACAGACTGATGATTTGGTTGTAATCCAGCTGTGCTGCAAGTTTTACTCTGGATTTCTTGAGGGGCCATGCTTGTCTCAGATGGAGGAGAATTTGAAATGGAATAGTATGAGGGCGACATCAATATCCGAGGCAGACAGGATGGCTGACCAATCTGTTGCAGCAAGTTTACTCTGTAGAACATTGATGTTTAATAAATGGAGACCTGGACCAGATGTATTTTAGTGATGAGGGAGATGCTGGATTTTCTGATGCAAAATGTCATGCAATGGTCACTAAATGAATCCAGCAAAATACCTACTGCAACAATGTGGTAGAGGTGGTAGGTTAGAACATAGTCTGAAACAATATTATTGGTAGCATAGGGACTGAGTCGAGTGGGTTCTGAATAATTTGGGCCAAATTAAGGGACGAGTCCGATGAATGTTAGATTCAGAGGATGGGGAAAGCCAATATACACTGAAATCTCTGAGGAGGATGCATTTATCTGTGGAGGAATGAGAAGCAATGGTGGAAAGACAGTCAACCAGGGATGAATGTAAGTTCACAGAAGAGGCATAACAACCACAATAAATATAAATACAGAGGAGAATGACAGACTGACTAGGTTCTAACCTACCACCTCTACCACATTGTTGCAGTAGGTATTTTGCTGGATTCATTTAGTCCCGGTGAGTCCACATTTTCCTTTCCATTTCCATCCTTGATTTAAAAATATATACCTTGCAGGGGTTAAACTGCACTGAGAGAAGTGGTATTTCTAAATTGGTTCCTGGTTGCAGTATTGCACAACACTAGAGAAAGGAATGTGTGTAGCTGTGAAGAAGGAAGTTCCTCAGACATTTTAACCAGTGGACCTGTAGCTTAATAGTTAGAGCACTAGAACGGCATACCAGAGGTCTGAGGTTCAAATCCTGGTGCTGCCTACATTTTCTTTCTCATTTCCATCCTTGATTTAAAAAGACTAACTAGGAGAAATTCATGGGAGGAGTTTTAAGTTTTGCCATTCTGTAGCATAAAATCAACTGAACTAATTTTCATTTCAGTTTGTTAAGTCTTGATATCCTGCCACAAAGGGTTGCACTGTACAAACTTCACTTCCCTACACTAAAGAACATTTAAACCCTGTTCATTTAAAAGTTACAGTTTTCACAGTGGAGGTTTACATTTGAATCTTCTTATGCACCTTTTCATAACAAAAAAAGGTAAAAAACCCTTACTATGCTGTCAAAATTCCATGACTAAAGTTTGGAAAAGGAGTTTGTTACCTGTGGATGTTATGTGCTTTCTTCATGAAAATAGAGATCAGCCCCACTCCCAGTGACTTCCGATGGCATCATTCTAGCAAGACTGCCTTGCATTAGGATCATGCTGTGCAGTGCTGTTTTACACGGAGTGTGTGTTTTACGCTTATATAATCTGTATAGTGCCTGTGCTCACTATTCATCATGTTTGAGGTAAAGGAATTTGAAGCTGTTGAGGACATACATTTAAACTTTGATATTGGTATCCAGTCATACCAGTTTGAGCCCACAGTGTCCCAATTGATAAAAGTTTAATACCAGAGGGCACACTAAATAATTATATTTTCCAAAATGGAAATCTTACGTAGAAAGCATTGGTTCAGTCTCAGGGTTGTTTCTACATGGAACCAGCTGCCAGCAGAAGTTGTGGTAAGTCCTAGTATGGATATATTTAAAATTAATTTAGATGCAGCAATTGGGACAGGTTTAAGTACTAAAATTACTAGATCACACTGGCAAGCTTTGTGGACATGTGTCCTTGTAGCTTGATATACCTATGATGACCTATGATGATGATACGCATATGCAAACTTACATATGGAGAAGCCAGCGAGAAGGCCATTTGGTCTATTAAGTCTGCTCATATTGCAGGGTCCACAGTTTGAGCTAATATCCCTGCCCTCCTCTACACTCCTCCCATCCTCCCTATCCATGACTCTTACCTTCCCACTATGCCTAACCCAGCCTCTCTTAAAGCTGTCCACTGTCTTCAACGTGATGACCTCTTCTGGCAGCACATTCCAAGTGTCCACCACCCCTCTGTGAAGAAATGCTTCTGATCTCCTCCTAGATCTCCCACCCTCCAGCTTAAGACTGTGCCCCTCGTTATGGTTGCCACTCAGCTTAAAGAGACTCTAATTATCAACCTTATTTAGGCTATATTTCAGCAGTACAGGAGGCTCAGGAATGAATGTAAGAGAGCAATTAGGACTGCCAAGAGTGAATACTGCAAAACCCTTGATAAATTCAGCAAGGACCCTAGCAATGTCTGGAGGAACATCAAAAACATAGTAAGCAGTTCCTCCAACTGTGTGGTCTGTGATATTCTCATTGATGGCTCAAATTGCAATAATCCCTAACCATTGCCAATGCATTTAACTCCACTTTTCTGATATGTCTGCTTTCACCTCCCTATTCTCCACTGGTGGGAGTGACAGTCATGTCCTGCTCCCGGTCCCACAGTCACCCCCACTTCCCATCCATTATTCTACTTTAGGGCAGACAGCACAGGAGATGCAGAGACTTCTCTCTGGTATCTCCCCACGCTAGTACTGGGCATGATAGCATAGAACCTAGGCTCCTCCAACTTGGTGCCTCCTATGTTGCCTTCCCTGTGGCTTATATTTTTAATATGTCTCTTGCACTGGAGTTATCCCTGACCCCTGGAAGGTGGCAAGGATTGTCCCTGTTCTTAAACAAGGTAACCCCAAGATACTTGACAATTATCAGCCTATAGCTATCTTGTCAGCTATCAGCAAACTCCTGGAGAAAGTTGTTTCTGGGCAACTCACGGAGTATATCCAGGCCCATGAGCTGCTGTCTCCAGTGCAGCACAGCTTTTGAGAGGGCACAGTATGTCCTCTGCTCTTGTTACTGTCTCCTCCAGGATTAGGGCAGCAATGGACCAGGGTAAGCTCTCTGGTGTCATCTTCATTGACCTAGCTAAGGCCTTCAACCTAGTCGACCATGCCGTAGTTATCTCTCAGCTTTGGTCCCTGGTCTGTCTCCCCCATCATAAGATGGTTTACCAGCTACCTCCAGGGTAGAAATTAACTAACTAAATTCAGTAAGGTCCTCTCTGACACCACCTCCATGACCTCTGGTGTCCTCAGGAGTCAGTCCTGGGGCCTTTCCTCTTTCCATCTTTGTTAACAACCTTCCCTCCATTTCTTTCCATTGTAGCTCTGTTCTATACGCGATGACCTGGCATCCTCACTCATTCCTGTGACATTGGGATCATCAACCACCAACTGAATGCTGATTTCAGAAATATCCAGTCCTGGATTACGGCAAACAAACTTGTCCTTAATCTTCAAAAAAGAAACCCAGGCCATGCTTTTTAGGTCCCCAGCCAAGATAAAGGCCTCCCAGCCCCGCTCTGCATCACTGGAATTATCGCTCTCCTGTCCTTATTACTGATACCATTAAATACTTGGGGTGACACTGACCCCTCAAGCTTGACCTTGGTCGTCATATACAAAATGTATGCATGGCTGTCAACTGTAAGCTGGTCTAGCCTACAGAGTGAAGAACAACCTTACATCTGCTGCTCATCGTGCACTGGCCAGAGGGTGTTTCTTCCTACTCTCTGTTATGGGCTCATCCTGTATGTGCATACTTCCAAAGCTCACCTCGCTAGGTGGAATGTAATCTATAACAACACTGGTTGTTTTGCACTTGCTGCCCCCATCTCACCCACCATTGCGACTTGTACAGTAAGCTTGACTTGCTCTCCCTGCCCAACTATAGGAGCTTGGTTCTGGTAGCTTCCACAGGTAAGGTGCTCAGAATTGCAACCCCCAAGGACTGGCTGAGCTCCTCATACCTGCTGCTTCTTCTCACTCCCTTCGGTCTTTGGGCTCTGCTGTTCTCAAAGTTCCCACCACTGAACACAAATGGGGATAGGGATTTTGCTGCATGTGCTCCCAGAGAACTCCTTCCCTCCCAGGTCCACCTCACCCTCTCACTCATGCCTTTGGAGCTCCCTCTGGGCTTAACTGAAGCTCTCCTCTGCATGTGGTTGTCCTAAACCGCCATAATTAATCTAGGTCCCTGTACTGGACCTAATATGTCCCTGCATTTCTGGCGGTCCCTGTGGGCCCTGAGGGTGAATCTGCTTTCTAAGGTCCTGCTTGTATAATAATGTAACTACTTCTGCTCTAGGCAGAGCTTGTCTGATGCACTGTTTTGGTGATTCTGTTCTGTGTAGAAATGTATTCACCCTGTGCCTCTGGGCGGCAATTTGTCTGATGCACTTTTTACCTTTAGTTGATTCTATGTATGCTTTTCCTACTCAACTGCGTTAACTCTTGACTACTTGTGTAATGTCACCTGGTTCTACTTGATCCTGTGCTATGTTTTAATTGTATCTCATTGTTCTCTGTATGGACTTGTTCTTCATTGTACTCTCCCAGGTTGCACCTGAAAATAGGCAATTGTTTTGTCTAATGTGCTTACCTGATCAACAAAACTAATAAATAAATAAATCCCTTTCAAGTACTTGAAGGTCCCAATCATGTCCCCACTCTCTCCTGTCTTCCAGGGAGTACATGTTCAGTGCCCTCAACCTCTCCTCGTATGCCTTACCCTGCTGACGCTTATCATCTTTGTAGCTCTCCTCTGGACCTCCTCTGGTCATTCTCCAGCAGGTTAATGTCCTTCTTGAGGTGTGGGCACCAGTACTGAACTACATACTGAGATGCGGCCTTACCAGTTACCTGTACAAGGCAGTATAATCTCCTCTCTCCTACTACTGATCCCCTAGATATGCATCCCAGCATCTTGTTTGCCTTTGCTGCTGCTTTCTTGCACTGCATGGAGTGCTTCATGTCACTAGTGATCATCACTCCCAGGTCCTTCTCCTCCTGATGCAGATACTCAGACTCCACAGAGGTAGTACTCTGTCCTGAGATTCTTGGCTCTAATATGCATAACTTGCATTTCTTGGCATTGAAGCCAAGCTGCCAGATCCTGGACCACTTCCACAGTTTTTCCAGATCTTTCTGTAGGTCCTGTATCCTTCAGCTGTGTCCACTCTTCCACAGAGCTTGGTGTCATCATTGAATAGGCACATTTTGCCTTAATGCCATCCCCAATGTCATTGATGAAGACATTGAAGAACACTGACCCCAGCACCGAGCCCTGCAGGATCAGGCTGGTTACCTCTCTGGTGCCAGATAACTTCCCCACAACCACCCTCTGGGTTGTGTCCTCAGCTAGTTTTCCAACCATCTGGCCATCTTTTCCCCAACCCCGAGATCCAACAACTTCCTGATCAACCTTTTGTGGCACACAGTCAAAGGTCTTGCTGAAATCAACATAGAGGATGTCTACCACTTGGCCCTTGTCTACTGTCTTAGTGACACAGTCAAACAAGTCAATCAGATTCATTTGACATGATCTCCCCCATGAACCCATGCTGCCTCGTATCCTGGAGACCATGCTCTTCTAGATATTCTACCAACCTTTCCTTTAGTATGGATTCCATGAGCTTGCCCACAATGAAGGTCAGACTGGTCTGTAATTCCCTGGGTCATTCTTGGGACCACTTTTGTGGAGGGGCACTACACATGCTGTTCTCCAGTCCTGAGATACCACGCCTGACTCTAGCTAACTATTAAATAGGTTCTACCAGTGGCCCTGCCAGCTTCTCAGCCAGTTCCTTTAGTATCCTTAGATGTACTCTGTCTGAGCCTGGTGATTTGTCCACCTTCAATACCAGCAGCCCCTCCCTCACTGTATCCTCCTCTATCACTATATCTGTGTTCCCTCCCCGCCCTCTTTTCCCTCTTGAAGGCACTGATCCATCCTTCTCCCTGGTGAAGATGGAACAGAAGAATTTATTTAGTATCTCTGCTTTTCCATCATTATCCTTCACCCACTCCTACCCTTTCTTAAGCCTAACAATCCCTTCCTTCTTGTCCCTTTTCTCACTTATATAGCAAGAGAAAGCTTTCTCTCCTTCTTAATTCCTTCAACTATCTGCTGATCCTTCTGTGCCTTTGCTCACCAGACATCCTTAATTGCCTCACTAGCCAACCTTAGGTAATTTTCCCTATCCACCTCTCTTGGTCTTCCTGAATTTTCTATGCCAATCTCTTTTCCCTTACTGCCTGGGCAACCCCAGAACTGAACCAGTTGGGCTCTTTTGCCCTTGTGTTCTTTCCCCTGAGTCTAATGCACTCATCTGTGGCCACCAGTATTCCTTCCTTAATGATGTACCACCTTTGGTCCACCCCCACATCTGCTCTGATGCCCGCCAGATGGCTCCTTAGCACCTTGTCCATTTTCCTGAAGTCCACCCTCCTGAAATCCAAGATTTTGGTCTTAGTCAGGATGCTTTCTCTACCCATATTCAACTGGAACCACACTCTGCAATGGACACTTCCACCCAATGACTCCCTGACCATTATTTCCTGTACATGCTCCCCATTTGTGAGCACCAGATCAAGAATTGCCTCAGCTTTTGTTGGTTCAGTGATGCCCTGAGTCAGGAACACTCTCTGCAGTCCTTCTAGGATCATCTGACTCCTAGTACATGCTGTGGATGGTAAGTTCCAGTCCACCTTTGGCAGGTTGAAGTCCACCACAATTACCACCTCTCCTTTCCCTGTAGCTTCCAATCAATATTTGTGAGCTCAGTTCTCTGTTTCTCTCCTTATCCTGATTGGGTGGTCTGTAAACCACCACCAACCTCACCTTTCTCCCTCTGTTGGATCTTAACTGAACCCATAATGTCTCAACCTCCCTTCCTCTGACTCCTTCCTCATGCAAGTCATTCTCTCCCTCATATTAACTGCCACCCTACCCCTTCCCGACTACCCTGTCCCTCCTGTATAGTTTATATCCAGGAATCGCAAGGTCCCAGTCATGGTGTGATGTTGTGCAAGTCTCGTTACTGCAGCTATGTCCACCCTTCTGTCTGCTAACAGTGCCTACAGGTGATCAGTGTGAGGGTGTGATCAGTGTGAGGGGCCCAAGCTGCTTCTGATTTTGAGACAGAGAATGACAGTTTCAATTCAGATGACAACATTGGAACTGACCTTGGATTGGTGAGTAGTTGTAATTATTAATGCCCAGTCAGTATTTTTATCTGTAATTTTAGGGTCATTGTATGTTTCATTCAGCAACACAAAGGTAATCCAGTCTGCATATCGTCGTGATAATCCCCTGTATACTCTATCTCAACTCAATATCATATGGTGTGTTTGCAATTGTGTATATATGTATATACAGTATGTTTTATATATCTGTGTATTCATCAGCTGTGAAGTGTATCAGGTCCTATTGTTTACATGTGGGGGCTCTGCAGAGGCACCCATGTGCATCCATGATTACCATATTTTGAAGTTGCTTCATGTTATTTTATTAGAGCTGTGTTTGGTTAGAGTTTGTCTTGTGTTGAAGTACAAGTATGTTTGTGCATTGTTTTGGTATTGTAAATGTTACATAGTCTGGTGTGTGTGTATACTGTGAGGGTGATCCTGGCTGTCCTTTCCTCTACTTTCAGTTGTGTGACCACATGTGGATGTTCATTTATCAGCCTGAGATGGGATTTTTCTTTTTTTTATTCTATTTATTCTCCCTAGCTGTTAGGGCTGTGCCCCTGGTCCCCAGGCACATCAGTTCCCCCTGCCCCAGCACTCACTGGGAGATCTGAGTAACCTGTATGATGGGCCTCTCTGGGAGCATGACAGGAAGTAGAGAGAGTATACATATTTATACAGAGGATAATGTACTCTAAATCCCCATTGTGTTGGCTGTGCTGTTCGTTTGTGTTGGCTGTGCTGTTCGGTTGTGTTAGCTGTGCTGTTGTTTGTGTACCGTTATCTTGGTGACCATATATGGTAGTGCAAGGATTGGTGTAGACAGGCAACTGAAATCAGGATAACATATTAGGCAGACACTCAAAATTAATGCATAAAAATGCCGATGGCATTTGTCATTTTATTTTATTTTTAAAAGAATGGAAGAATGTACAGCAATCAATAAAAACTGAGTTAGAAACGTCACTCAGAAACAAAAAACAACTTAATCAACCGAATCAAACTACCTGCTGTGCTGTCCTTGTCACATGTTTTACTATCTCTGTAACTAATACTATGGAACCTGTTCGACTGTTTCGTTTTGCAAATGTCATACATTTATGCTGCTAAACCCTGTAACCAACCCTTTGTCTATAATACCTGAATCTGCACCTTATAATGCAACCAATGTAACCTGTACCCAGGATCCATGTATGCCTGCATCCTTATGCATATGTTCTCTTATAGTGTATTTTGTACTTGTATTATCTTCTCTTCTCTTGAGAGGTACTTTTGAAATGAGCCTCTGGCTCAAAGGTTGTAAACTGATTGCAATATAAAATAAATAAATAATAAATAAATAGCATAGACCACTGCTTTTATTCAACAGGGTCTCAAGGCTTTCCTCAGCCAGCCAGTAGTTGCTAGTGTGAGCCCACACCAGACTAGGCAGTCTTACTCCTACCTCCAGCAGCTGGCTCCCTATCTAAATTTCACCCTGGTTGCCAGTTTATATATTCTGCTACTCATGACATCATTAGTCAGGTGTTTAGGTACTTAAGCTCTTTCTCTATCTTTCTGTCTCTAAATTTATAACATTAGGCAGAATGACCCAGGAGCATACATCATTCTGTACTAGCTTTAACATCAAGTAGACATTATGGTAACAATAGATATCCAGAGTACAAAACACAGTTCTGAATACCTAATTAGGTTCTAATGAGCCTTAGCACCATCCATTCTCCTAAGAGTGACAGCACTTAGTATGAAGCAGGGCATTAGAGGCGCTCCTTCTATAGGAGTCATTCCATCAGCTCCTGACTACAGGTAAACCTTGCACAGGTGAATGAGTAGGGTGCAGAAAATGGATGGTTTACATCAAGACATTTTGTAACACAGTAAAGGAGGTTTTAAATGCTGAAATTAAGTATTACATGTTCAAAAGCCTTTGCTCCTAATCCTGCTCAGAGCACAGCTAATTATATAGCTCTTGTACCTCTTTATTTATTTATATCCCAAAGAAACCTTATACTATTTATTCACAAAGCTACCTTATTTGCTGCTTCACATGAAACACTGGTAAACAAAAAAGCATTTGTGTGTTACAGGTGGCTGATATTGTAAGCTGTCGGCTCAAAATTTCATTTTGGCCTCTGGATTTGGGGCTTCTGCAAAACAAATGGCAAGAGAGCCACATACCTCATATTTTATTATTGTTCGAGGCTCCTCTTTACTTTTGAGCCCACAGATGGGACAGAGAGCAGCAGGAATGGAACAGAAAGAAAAAGGTTGCTGCTCCTGTCCACCCAGTCGCTTTATATAATACTTCATTTTCAGATATAGAAGGGGAAATAAGGGGAAACACAAGGCAAGCCTCAACTGTATTAATTCTTTGAATCCCACCAGTGTCACCATAACATTTTGTCTTCCTGTTTGTGTGAAATCCATGTCTCTCGACAATCAGCATGACACGTTGATGTTTTATTGTTACCTATTATTGGCTGGGTGCATCAGGCATGTACAGAGCTGTTGAGTGTTTGTTGGTTTCAGTTCTCACAAATTTTTACTCCCCTTAGTGGGCTGCCCACATCTGCCAAACACGACCAGTCCTCCGACCACGATACACAGTGTGCATACCTGCCAGGCAGTCTTCACCCAGGCCCCCCAATTGGGGTACTCCTTGGTTCTCCAACCCCCTCAGAGACAAGATCAAGTTGCTGGCTAGTGAGCCCACCTGGTCGGGTGCTGTACTTGTGGTTGTCTCTCAACATCCTATCCTTGCTAGTATCCCATTTCTCCCTTTTGTGCACTGTGAGGCGTGGTGCTCAGGCATTCCATGACATGTGCCATGCACTCCTCGCACCATATGTCAGTGTCTGCCCTGCCCACCCTTGCCTTCTAGGCAGTCCTTGGTGCTTCTCCCATGGCTTTTGCTATGGGCCATGCAATCATGATACTCTGCAGCACCTCTTCACTCAGAAACATGGCGCTTTTTCACAGCTAAATGGAAGGTTGTGTCCTTAGGATCAGACTGCAATAAAACAAAAATTAAAAAGCGTATACCATAAGAACATGAAAGATGCATGTCACTTTTTTGATTCATGTGTTATATATGCTCTTTTTGAAGTAGTTGGTTTTGTTTCTGTGTTCACTTTCACATCATAATAACTTCTTTTCATTATCTCTGTTTTGTCTATGTACAGTAGGTGCTCCTGTAATCATTGTGCTATCATGGACACTGCACTGGAATTTTATGCTGCCGTGAGGTGAATGTAATATCTACTGAGTTTGATGAACAGCCATATGTTTGTATGACAGAGTGCTTTTGAGAAACTGTGTTGACCGTAATGTTGTCTGCATATCATATTATCAGCACTTGTCTATCAATGGGTGTTTTGACGATGATAAACCTGTCCATGAGCGTAGTACATTTAAACTTGAAAATATATTTTTCCAGAAAGAGATAATAATTGTACTTCTGTGTAGTCTGTTACCTGGTGTCACACTGTCAACCACACTTAACAGTCCCAAGGCACATCCTATATTTCTGCTCCCATATAACAGCAGAGCACACGTTGATCACCCTGGTGAACTCTCATGTACAGCAGAGTACTGTGAGTGGCACAGCCTTACTGTCGCCTTTGGCAGATGTCCACCATAGGAGCTGTCCCTGAGCAGGTACACCACACAAATAGTTGTTCCTACAGTCTGCAAATTCACTAACAACTCTTACGTTGATGTCCATGTTGCTGACTGGAGAAAGTTATCCATCAGCGTATCCCATTTTACATGACTGCTGCTCACCCTCTTGAGTGTGGGTGTTCAAGGAGGTTGGATGTGAGCATGTTGATCCAGTGTGTGCTGTGGTACTGTTAATTGTTTGGGGATGTTGGACATCTGGTAGTTAACTAAACACATGTACCGTGAGCTCAGGGTATATGGTACCGCTTCACCTGCACTGATTTAGGTGGCATGATGTATTCTCTTATTGTGTTTGTTGGTATCTAGCAGACCTCTAGGGACTGACATTACAAGATTTACTCTGCTATGTGAGGTGTGGGTGGGAACACACGATTGCCACAGAGCGTGTTGCAAGATATTAGGTAAATTGTGTTATCACAACCAGTAAGCCTTTGCACTTCCTTGTGTCCTGTTTTCACCACCATCCCAACCACCCATAAGGCACACACATGTAAGCTGGACAATAACATCTAACTTTCTCTACATGTCCCTCAACCCGGTGAACAGTGGTGATATGCAATTTAGTTTATGACCATCACAGTCCTACACTCGTCATCTTGCATGTCCACAGTATAAGCAGTTGCTCAGCATTGTACTGTAGAAACAGCAATTTTTAATATAGGAATGGTCACTCACAGCTGATATGATGATTGTCTGCGTTGATAAGTGTAGGACATTACCAGTCACAGTGCTGCACGTGAGTGCTTTTGGTCCTGATGAGGGTGTTGTGCATTACGTTGATGTGATCATGCATGTTGTATCAGTGTCGTTGGACTGTTATGTGCTTGTGATGGGGTGAACACTGGACACCAGGTACTTGAGGGTGTTACTTATTGCAGTACCACACTGAACGTTATTGCTTGGTTGGGTGTGCAGTGGACACCAGACGACTGATTATGCTGATTTACTGTGATAGTGATGTGGGGGGACCCTGGAATATCACAGAGTGTGTTTCAGTCTGTTACCTACAGTGGAGTATTGTGACAGGTGAGCCTGTATACTCCCTGTTGTACTGTATTCACCCTACCCCACTGCCAATAACAGTTCCACACCACACACCTTACCTGCATGCACAAAATGTCCATTGTGCTGCATAAATTAGCTTAATGGAAAGCTTTCTAAGTTAATCACAACAGCCACGTGGTATATTATCATGCTCCAATACCTGAGTTATGAAATATTCTTTTTCAGTGCTATGGAATGTTATGGCCTAATTTGAAAATGCCTCTGCTGTCACCTGCTCATAACACATTGGTTGTCCTACTGAGAGGCGAAAGACCTTGGGTTACATATTCCAGTATGTGCAAAAGCAGACAGAAAGGTTTGAGTGCTCACTGGATTTCAATTAAATAAATTGAAGACCGATGTTATCACATATCATTATTCCGATGAAATTTGGAGGTTATACCCAATGAGGTGGACTAAATTGTCTGTGAAGTATTTGGGATAGTACTTCCAAAATCCTTGACTTTATTGGACACAGTGAATTTAGAGTGTCTTACTCAATTAATCAAGGAAGACTTTTAAAGGTGGTCTACCTTACCATTGTCTTTTATTCATTGTATTGAAGTTGTCTGCATGATAATTTTATCAAAAGTTGTTTTCTTTTCAATATTTACCAATGAGTCACCTTGGGCCTATTTAAAGGATTGGCAGAAGCTTATTTTAAGTTTTATTTGGAATGGAAAACATACTAGGGTAAAAGTTTGATACCTTTGTTTGTCTCCGACTTAAGGGGGCTTAGGTCTCCCAGATTTTGAACGGTACGCACATGCCGCACAATTACGAATTTTTGTTACTGGGTTAACTCCTCTTATTTGGCCTGTTGGAAAGACACTGAAATGGCTTTGAACAATCTCTATAATATTGATAGGGTCTATTTAGTGACTTCACAGTTTCGATTATCTTTTGTTGCTTTTTATGATTTATCGAAGGAAATCATGTTGGTTTGGTATAAATATTTTTAGGATTTACTTCAGTAGATAGGTGACTGATTACAGCCCTGGCCTGGGACCAGCATAACCCTTTAGCTTTGGTGGATATGGTCTTGCAACAATGGGCCAGATTGGGGCTCACATACTATCATCAGTTATTTGATGCCAAAGGTCGTCTTAGCTTCGCTATGCTTCAAGCTCATTTTGGTTTACCCTATAGGAATCATTACAGATATTTGCAACTCACCTCATACTTACAGGAGTTACCCTTTATAAACGGGATATATGATAGGTTAATTGCTACAGAGATACAGATTTTTACCTCAGGTTCATCTTATGTCAGCATTGTATGCATTGGTTAGGATTTTAGACAGTCCTCTCATCTATTTATACAAAATGGCTTCAGGAAGTTCCAACTCTTGTTCTTGGGAGGAATGGGAATTGTCAGCACCCTTAAGGTATTCATTAGTGACCTCTCCTTATTTGAGAGGATTTCGTGGCAATGTAGGTCCCGCTTTTTCTAACCCCTGTATGAGTGGCACAGTTAAAGATGCTCCGCAGCGAGCTGTTGGTGCCAGTGTTGGAGTGGCTCGAAAGCAGACCATATATTTTGGCCCTGTCCACTTCTAGATCCCTACTGGCAAGAAGTATCTCTGTTATCTCCCAAATGTTCGCTGTGAGTTACAGTTGAGTATTAAAACTGTGCTTTTCCATATCCCCGTGGACACAAGTATTGACTAAGCCCCAGAAGAAATTATTTTGGCCTTGGTTGTATGCGCAAGAAGGCCTTAACCAAATTCTGGCAAAAGAAACAGATTCCACAGATTCAGTATTGGTTTAATGTTGTTAATTTTCTATATGGATTGGAGAAAGCAGCTTACAGGTATTTGGACAAAGAGGAAGTCTGTATGGCTTTTGGAGCCCATCGTTAATTATCAGTTTTGGAATTTCCTCATTTCGTTCCATAAAAATGAAGTAAGTTAAAAATAGTGCAAATAATCTATACTTTTATATTCCTTCCTCCCCACCCTTTTTTTTTTCCTTCTGAGGATAGCAGATCTTGGGAGATACAATATTAGTTTGCATTCGCTTACTTACATATACAACTATACTATATTGATTTTTAATAATTAAGTTGTGTAAAATTGGTTATTTCCTAATCTTTGAAAACAAATCCCTGTATTAAAAAGTTAATAAAGTTTAAATAAAAAATATTGAATATTTTATCAAAATGTCACCACTTACCAATTTATGAACTGTAATAACACCCTCCAGGGTGAGCTTAATGGGCAATACCAGAACATCCAGAGGCTACAAGGCCCTCCACCGCGTGCTGCCTGTATCATTATGTCCCTGGGTGTCTGGTATTGACCAATACCACCACCCTGTTGAGTATTATTGCTTGCTTATATATCTTCACGGTCAAAGAGAAGTCTTACATGAAAGCAAACACTTCAGTATTATATACTGTACATAGACTTGATTTTCACTGTCTTCACCACAGCCTCAGTTCTCTTCTTTGCCTTTGGAAATGACATCTTATATTGTTTACATAGAAACATAGAAGTTGACGGCAGATAAGGACCGAAGGCCCATCCAGTCTGCCCATTTCTTTTTCTGCCTTATGAATGTGCCATCGGCCTTGCTCTGTCAATATCCTATCTATTCATACTCATCTGTATTGCTCCCTTATGCCTATCCCATGCCTGTTTGAAGCCCTGCACTGTATTCAATTCCACCACTTCCTGAGGTAGGCCATTCCATGCATCCACCACCTTTTCTGTGAAAAATAACTTCTCACATTACCCCTAAATCAGCTTCCCTCTAATCTCATGCTGTGTCCTCTTGTCCTGCTATTTTTCTTATACTGAAACATGTTAGACTCCTTCACCTTGCTAATGCCCTTAAGGTGTTTGAATGTTTCGATCATATCACCTCTCTCCCTCCTTTGCTCTAGGGTATACATATTGAGCTCCGTTAATCTGTCCTCATATGTTTGTTGATGCAGTCCCTGCACCATTTTGGTTGCCTTCTCTGGACTGCCTCAATTTGGTTAATGTCCTTGTGAAGATGTGGCCCCAGTACTGTTCGCAGTACTCCAGATGGGGCCTAACCAGTGTCATGTAAAGGGGATTATTACCTGCCTCTTCTGACTTGTGATACCCCTACTAATACACTCCAACATCCCTCTAGCCTTACCTACTGCTTTAGAGGTCTGCTTGGATGATTTCAGGTCATCGGTGGTGATGATGACGCCCAAGTCTCTTTCTTCCCTTGTGACTTCCAACAACTCCCTCCCAGCCTATAGGTGGCTTCAGGGTTTCTTCCCTATGTGCATGATCTTGCACATCTTTGCTTAAACTCCAGTTGCCACTCTTCTGACCATTTTGCTAGTTTATCCAGATCTCTTCTCATTCGCCCACCCCATCTGGATCATCTACTCTGTTGCAGATCTAGGTGTCATCTGCAAACAGACAAAGCTTACCTCCAGCCCATCTGCAATGTCACTGATGAAGATATTGAAGAGGACTGGCCCCAGGACTGATCCCTGAGGTACCCCACTTGTGACTTGCATCTCTTCTGACTGTATACTGTTTACCACCACTCTCTGTTTTCTGCCCGTCAACTAGTTTGCCACCCAGTTGACCAACTTCTGACCCACCCTGAGCCTATCCAGCTTATTAATCAATCTTCTATGTGGAACAGTATCAAAAGCTTTGCTCAAGTCAAGGTAGGTGACATCAACTGCTCCCCTGGTCCACTACTCTGGTTACCCAGTCAAAGAAATCTATGAGATTAGTTTAACAGGCCCTTCCTTTTGTAAACCCATGCTGTCATGGATCCTGTGCTCCTATCGATTCCAGGTGTTGCACTATCCTTTCCTTAAGGAGTGCCTCCATAATCTTGCCCACTACTGAGGTAAGACTGACTGGTCTGTAGTTCTCTGCCTCTTCCCTGCTACCACTCTTGTGGAGAAGGATCACATGAGCTCTTCTCCAGTCTTCTGAGACCTCTTCTGTGTTCTGAGACTCACTAAACTGTTCTGATAATGGCTCTCCTTATTTCCATCACATTTCACAGCTGGTCTCTGTTAGCATTTTTGTTGGACTGCAACGTAGCTACTATGTGCCTTTAAAATAGACACCAGAAATGATCCATATAATCTTCCTGTAAGAGCAACTGGAATCTTTATTAAATAACGTAGTAGAGCCCCGATACTAAAAGACTGAGACACCTGCAGATATGATTTTGCTGGTGCACTAATTTAGTAATTGTGCTGCTCCTCCCGGCACACCCATATTGACAAGCACCATGCACACAGCACCACAGTGCACCAGCCATAAAGTGCTGTAATTTCACTACACACATGCAAATGAAGGGTGTCGCCATGAGTATCAGTGCAGCATTATCTTCAAATGTTAAATACTGTACGTGTGTTCGTGATAGCTCATACAGCACAGAGGTGAGGAGGTGAGAGGAAAGACATGTTGGTAGCCAGATCAGCCATTGCTGGATGTCACCAGCCACACTGGTAAGAAGTGGCCGTTGTGATGGCTGGTGTTATGTGATCTTACTGGGACTGAGGAGTTACACTGCACCACCAATGAATATTTTTACTTCTATAAATGGGTAGTCGGGGGCAGAGGGATACATTGGACACTAGGCTGTACATAATGTTTGGAAACTGATGTGAAGGTGGTGGAGGGTACAGCAGACACCAGTGAAAAGGCTGACATATATGGAATGGTCAAACAGGTTCGGGGAGGGCAGTGGACATCAGGAGAACTGTGATAGATATGGAATGTTTGATCAGGTAGTCCTGATGTGCGACCAGACACTAGGGATATCTAACATTAACTTTAACAGGTGAAGGGGGTTGCAAATACACAGTAGGGTTATGTTAGTGGACATGGTACAGAAGATGGGCTAGGTGGTGCCAATAGACACCAGGGATTTGTATGATTCAATGGAATGTGTCTTTGGGGTATGGGAGGGTGTCACAATACACCAGAGAATTATGCAGCTGTACACCAGGATGGGCAGTAATTGGCTTTGGCACACATGCAATAAGCACATAATGGGGATGCAAATAGCCCCTTAAGCTCCTTGCATGCTCAATGAGCTGAATAGCATGTTGTAGCTGAATATAGCCCATAGTGGCTGTTTGCAGTACTCATTTGGGTAGTGCTATTACGTGAGATATAGATAGACAGTGTCAGTGTCTGATCACCACATTTTCACTCATCGCTAACTCAGAATGGACCTATATTCAGTAGGATAGCACCTGCCCAGTGTCATACTGAACATGTCAGCCGCTGGTCTGGTGGTAGTGCAAGGCAGCCAAATATATGCACAGCACTTGAGCTCCTCTTTTAATATCGAGGTGCAATACTGTAAAGGAGCAATAATGGTCAACATACTGATATTTTATCAGCGAATGACATATTCATGTGTACGAGTTATGTTCTGATGAACTCACTAGTCAGGGCAGTAAAGCACTTTGCCTGTGGTGTTGTGAGCCACTGCTGCCCCCAGCATGCGTTGTTCATGTCATAACAGACACCCACTCATGTGTTATTGATTTCATACAGACTTATGGGTCTCTGTCCATGGCTTTCCATAGAAACATTGCACCTTAAAAATACTACCTAGTACCGTATTGTAAGGACATACCTTTCATACATTGCTCCATAAAGGAAATGTGAAAATTTGGGTGGAAAGTAACACACCAAGCTGTGAAAATCTCCAACATGTACATTTAGTACATAGGTGATATTTGGTGGATGTCACCTAGGAGTTATGGACTGGTGAGCACTTCATTGACCATTGTGTGCTGATAAGTGCCTAAACGTTTGTTCACAAATATGCATATTACCATCAGTTTTTCAAGTATTTAGTATTTGAAATGCAAGTAATAAAGACAATTATATGCTTTCAACAAATTACCTTGTTGCAGCCATTCACTGTCATCAACCAAGATGCCATGCAGACAGCATGGATATTTGTCACCGTGCCAAAGTGCACATTGGCAATATGGTTTTGGACACAGACATTTCTGTATGGTTGTGTCTGTATCACCATTGCTAGTGCCAGCAACCCAAAACAGATGATTAGTTATGGATGTAATCCAAAGACATATGGCATCTGAATCTTTCTTCTTAGATGCTGCTTCCAGTTTCTATCCAACACCTATGATAATAAGTGAAAGCAATGTTACATATGTATTTGAATCAGTATTTCATTCGGGTAATTGCACTTTTGTAGGAGTACATCAGTAGTTTTATATATACTGTGGGCCAGATATTCAAACTCGCTCTTCTTAGGCGTTAGCGCCCCCGCGCAAAATAGTTGGTTAGGTGTGGTTTCAAGGATATTCAAAGGAGTTGCGCTATTGAGCAACCTTTTCGAATATCACCCTCGGCCACAGTGCCACTGTGCATGGCACAGTGGAACTTGTGCCACCGCAAGTTGTCAGAGTGGAGCATTCAACTTGCGGTGGCGCCAAGTACCATTGCGCCTCAAAAAATCACGATATTCAAGGTGACATGCAAATGGGCTATAATTCATGCAAGGCGCAGGGGGCCATTTGCATGTGATTATGTCTCCATTTGCATGCCATTAGCATGTAGGTGCCGATCCCCGAGGACTTGCGCCTGGTGCCCTGCCAGGCAGTAGCCGTCGAGGACTGACGCCCTGCAGCCCGATTCGGGCATAGTGTACTCCCCACCAGCCCGATCGTGGGCAGCAGTGGCTCCCCCATACATATCCCTGGTGGTCCAGTGGACCGAAATGCCCGATCGCGGCGGTATGTGTAATAACCCCCTCCGAACATAGCCCTGGTGGTCCAGTGGACGAAATGCCCGATGCACGGGCGGTATGTGAATAAAACCACCCCAAACATAGCCCTGGTGGCTAGTGTCCTCCCACCCACCCATGAAGCCCCACCACCCCACCCGGCAGCCGGGCGGCGGCAGCATCCACTCCGCCAGCCACCTCGCTGCATGCCGACCGATGCCAGGTGGCTGACGCTCATTGGTGCAGAGCAAGAGCTAATGGGCATGCAGCCTATACCGACATGACAGTTCAGATTTGTGAATGAACATCATTCACAAATCTGACTGTCATGTACGGTATAGCTGCACGCCCATTGGCTCTGCTTCCGCACCAATGGGCGGCAGCCTCTACCGGGCAGTCAGTCGGTGGGGCAGGCGGCAGGCGGGTGGGATGCTGCCGCCGCCGCCGCCGGGGAGCGGGTGGTGGGGCTTCGGGGGTGGGTGGGGTGACACTAGCCACCGGGCTATGCTTCAGGGGGTGGTTTTATTACACATATCACACGATCGGGCATATCGGTCCACTGGACCACCAGGGATATGTCGTGGGGGTGGGTTTTATTACACATACCACCACGATTGGGCATTTCGGCCACATTGCTGAAGTTCATCAGGCTGGTGGGGAGTACACTATGCCCGCCGCATCGGCCGCGGGGCACAGGACTGGTTGGGGCCAGCCACAGGTGGCAGCTGCTGTGTTGTGCCCTGCAATACAGCAGCTCACCTGTGGGTGGCCCTCAATTAAGCCTTTTTTTTGGCTCAAAGTTCTGCAGGCGCAGGTAGGGGTTGTGCCTGCACAACTCTGCACAGCCCGGCTGAATATCGGCTGTGCAGTTTATGCATGGTTCCTCCCCTTCCAGTTGAGCATGCATTCATTTGCATTGCGCTGTTGCTCAGCCTGTTTTCAGTGGCGCAACTGCCTCCTGCTGAATATCCAGAATGGCGCAATTTTGGACTTGCACATGCAACCCTATTGCGCATGGTGCAACCTCTTTGAATATCCCACCCTGTATGCATATCTCTGGTTGCTACAAGCAATAGGCATATGCATCATGCATTATAACTTACAAAATGTCTCCATATATGACAGCACAGCAGAACATAAAGGGTTGTATTCATTACTTTGTGCGTTGGTGTGCTACTGTGATCCACTGATTTGATCATAGAGTTTTCAAAGTTTATCAACATGTAAAACCATGTTTCCAGTGGCGATAACAGTGTTGCTCTACTGCTTTGACATGACCCGCTTATGTCTACAGCTGAGTACTACAAAATATGAGACAAGTCAAAATATAACCAGTGTGGCAATGATATTATGGCATGCCATGAGGATACCTGTGCAGGGACATTTTAATTTGCATTGGTCAGCGGTACACAGCCAGATGTCTATACATTTGCACCCATGAGAACGAGTTCTTAAATGTGCATGAAGTACAGACTCTGAAAACACACAGTTGTGTCAACCATTCAGTAAATCCCTCAATCACCTGTCACATGACTGCATAAGTAGTGCCTAGTACACAGAACCATACCACAGCACCATGAATCTCACACATCGAGAGCAGTTGGATAGTACCATGACACTGCAACTGGAGATGTACAGGCAATGCCATTGGTGACACAACTCTATTGTCACCTCTTCTGCTGTCCACAGACTGATATCACCATCCAAGATAGTCATCACGTTGGCCAGCAAGGAGGGTAAAGGTTGGCTGTGCCTCACCAGGCCTTGTAGTGATGGTTCTCACGGTGTGGCACACTGCTTGTGTTGCTGTTTCTATATGACTGCATGGGTTGGTGTACAGGTATGGTTGTGAAGACAGTGTGATAAGGTAATACAGTAGTAACAGACAACAGCAATACCTCACTGGGGGCATCAAGACCTGCAGTACACACACACACAAGTAATTCACATGAAAAGTTGATAATGTGAGCACTGTATTACGTTGGTCAGTGTAATCATTATCAGCTTTGTGTTATGATTTTGAGCAACTGAATGCACATTAACTTACATGTCCATCACTGCTGTGAAAACATTCCTACAGATACGTATCAGCACATGATGTTGTGGTGGTGAAGATACAGCATTCAGCAGACACACAGCACGTAGCTAATAATTATAATCATGCCTTCATCACAGTTCTGTGTGAGACACTTGAACTGTGTACCTCCCACAACCAGACAAGGTGCTCTGATAGCTGTATAGATGAAAAATGTAACTGAAGTGATGGAAATGTAATTATGGTTATGTTTAAGGGATCATGTGTATTATTGACGACCATCCAAGGAATACACATGATATGGTTCCATGTGTATTTATTGGATGGTTTTCTGCATGCCCAATGCACACTTGGTAGGATTAATTGTCAGACCTGCCTTTTGATTGCTTGGATAACTGCTCATAGGTATTCCAGGTGGCTTTTTCAGTCTGGACTATACACCACGACATCATCCAGGTATGCAGCACAACAACCAGTGTGAAGGGATAAAATTACATCCATGTACCATTGGAATGTAGCAGACAATGAAACTTTAGGCATGGCTCCCAATCAAATTAAACACTTTACTTGTCAGCAAATGTTTTCAATGTAGCTTCTCACAAGCATAGTCACTGGCTTCTCACAAGCTGATTACATAGCATGGTTCCTTTTCACCAGCTGGTGGGTGGCAGCTCCAGTTAGAACATTTACAGTCCTGACAGACAACTTCTGGCAAAGCTCTGATCTCAGGATACTTTCCTTCCATCCCTGTAGGCACACTGAAACAGTCCGTCAAGCATTTTTCGTCACAGGAACATCCATGGTCATTCAGACCAGTGTCCACCCTATACTAGGCGCTGATTAGACACAGGTGTGGCTTTCATGGCTTCTCTGCCCCAAGCAGGTTTCCAAGTTACTTGTACTTTTAAGTAGAAGTTTACTCACTCAGGATCAGCATGCAGTTTTCTATTAACTGAAGTCACAGGATTCACCTGCAGTCTCACTGCTGAGGCAGAAACATTCTTGCAGGTCTCTCACAACTGCAGGCCAACTTCTTGCAGCTCTCTCAGCTGAAATTAACTCATGATTCTTTCCCACACTTTTCTCAAATGTGGAAAGAGAAATGCCAGCTCTGTGGGACATGTATCTGGCAACCCCAGGCCAGCCACTTCAACGTCTTGCAGCCACATTTCTTAGCAAGGGTCCAGAGCCCCTCTCTGTGGAGGGATCCCACTGAACTGACCCCAAACTGAAAAGTCTCTGGGGTTTTGGGAGCTATCAGCAGTTCCTGATTGGCTGATTCACTTGTCAGTATACAAGATTAATACTTATCAGGTTCCCTTGACACCTGATGGGTTCCCTGTATGGGTGCCAACATTTATCCCAGCTTTTTCCCCCACAAGCCTTGGCACAGTCCCAAAAGTCTCTGCCCAAAATTCTAGCATTCTCAATGGCTGCTGTAAGGTCAAAGGCTGAAAACATGGCTGCGTTTAATACAGTGCCCAAGCAGTCCAACAAAGTCCCACCATTAAAGTTCTGGTGCAACCAGTATAAACAGTTTATTTGAACAGTCTTGAAGCAATCACTGTGCCCTGTTAAGTGCTTTCCTTATTTTATATTTATTTGCTGTCCATAGCCTGTCATTTCTGCTAAAGTATACAATTCCTAGGCAGCAAGCTAATTCCTTCATGAAGATTAATGCCAGCTATCTTTAATATTCATAAAGGGACCCAGCAATACAACGATTGGTGCTCTTTAATTAAAATACACAGAGGCCTCTCAGTAGCTTTGTTCAGGTCACCTGTCCCAGACTTGCTCCAAACAGGGACTGGGACTGCCAGATAGCCCTCAATTTACCACTACGGCAGTAAGAAAATTTGGAAGCGTGCCTGCACATGCATGAGCCATCTGTCTGCTGTGACATGTAGAGAGAGAGAGAAGGCAGCAGCTCCACAATTGTTTCTCAAGCCCTATTGAGGCAAAACAAATGCAGGAGCTGTTTGGGGCCCAGGAGCACATTGGGACTTGGGCTATGGCAATGCAAACACCAGGGAAGACCAGGGAAACACCACAGGCATACGGGAGGCAAATGGGAGGTGGGCCAATAAGGTAAGCCCCACAGCGGGGTTACATATCTAGCCATCCATCCATCATATAAGATGCTAAAATAGGTGGGTCACCAACAGTAATTCTTCTTCCTCCCATGTACAGTACTCAGTAACACATCTATGTTTTTTGACACATGGAAAGGATGCGATCACAGCATTGTGTCACAAAAAAACAGCAGCGTAATTGACTACTCTCCAAGTAGTTATCCGATAGAAATGATTGCTAAATTTGAGAAAATATTAATAGCTTGACTTTTCAGTCTTGCAGTACCCTCATCCAATTTTTCATTCACAGTATGTGATTTTCTTTGATTTACAATCCTAGTGGTAGCTAAACCTTCTCCACTACTGTAAGTTCAATATTTTTATTGTTTAATCATAATGTAAAGATCATTACAATATACATAATAATAACAACAGACAAACCATACACAATAGATGAAAGTACAAAGTTAAAAATGCATTATTATAAGGAAATACAATAAGGATGATCTGTGAATAAATAAACATAGAAACATAAAGTTGATGGCAGATAAGGACCGCAAGGCTCTTCCAGTCTGCCCATTTCTTTCTACCTTATTAATGTTCCATCGGCCTTTGCTCTGTCAGTGGCCTATCTATTCATACTCATTTGTATTGCTTCCTTATGCCTAACCCATGCCTGTTTGAAGCCCTGCACTGTATTCATAACCACCACTTCTTGTGGTAAGCCATTCCATGCATCCACCACCTTCCTGTGAAAAAGAATTTCTCACATTCCCCTTAATCGCCCCTCTAATCTCATGCTGTGTCCTCTTGTCCTGCTACTTTTCTTATATTTAAACATGTTAGACTCTTTCACCTTGTTAATGCCCTTAAGGTGTTTGAATGCCTTGATCATATCACCTCTCTCCCTCCTTTGCTCAAGGGTATACATATTGAGCTCTGTTAATCTGTCCTCATATGTCTTCTGATGCAGTCCCTGCACCATTTTGGTTGCCCTTCTGTGGACTGCCTCAATTTGGTTAATGTCCTTGTGAAGGTGTGTCCTCCAATACTGCACCCAGTACTCAGATGGGGCCTAACCAGTGTCTTGTAAAGAGGGATTATTACTCTCCTCTTACAACTTGTGATACCCCTACTAATATACCTTAACACCCCTAGCCTACCTACTGCTTTAGGAGGTCTGCTTGGATGATTTCAGGTCATCAGTGATGATGATGCCCAAGTCTCTTTCTTCCTTTGTGACTGCTAGCAACTCCCTCCCAGCCTATAGGTGGCTTCAGGTTCTCTTCCCTATGTGCATGATTTTGCACTTCTTTGCATTAAATCCCAGTTGCCACTCTTCTGACCATTTTGCTAGTTTATCCAGATCTCTTCTTATTCTGCCCACCCCATCTAGATCATCTACTCTGTTGCAGATCTAGGTGTCATCTGCAAACAGACAAGCCTTACCCTCTAGCCCATCTGCAAGGTCACTAATGAAGATGTTGAAGAGGACTGGCCCCAGAACTGATCCCTGAGGTACTCCACTTGTGACTTGCATCTCTTCTGACTATATACCATTTACCACCACTCTCTGTTTTCTGCCTGTCAACCAGTTTGCCACCCAGTTGACCAACTTCTGACCCACCCTGAGCCTACCCAGCTTATTTATCAATCTTCTATGTGGAACAGTATCAAAAGCTTTTGCTGAGTAAAGGTAGACGACATCAACTGCTCCCCTTGGTCCACTACTCTGGTTACCCAGTCAAAGAAATCTATGAGATTAGTTTGACAGGACCTTCCTTTGTAAACCCATGCTGTCTTGGATCCTGTGCCCCTATGGATTCCAGGTGTTGCACTATCCTTTCCTTAAGGAGTGCCTCCATAATCTTGCCCACTACTGAGGTAAGACTGACTGGTCTGTAGTTCCCTGCCTCCTCCTGCTACCACTCTTGTGGAGCGGGATCACATGAGCCCTTCTCCAGTCTTCTGGGACCTCTCCTGTGCTCAGAGACTCACTGAACAGTTCTGCTAATGGCTCTGCTAGTTCCACCTTTAGCTCCTTAAGTACCCTGGGATGTATGCCATCAGGTCCCATTGCCTTATCCACCCTGAGCTTAACAAGCCCTTGTAGGACCCTTTCTTTTGTGAAGGGAGTAGTGCTCACCTCCCTCCCCTGTGTCCATGATGCTGAGCTGTGAGCTCTGCCCTACCTTCTCTTCAGTAAATACTGAGCAAAGTATCTATTTAGGATAGATGCCTTTACAGGGTCCTCCTCCTCACATGCTCCCTTTTCCATTGCTTAGCAATACCCCTCTGGACTTTCTCCTTTCACTAATGTATCTATAGAAAGTCTTGTCACCTTCTTTTACTGTTTGTGCTAGTGTTTCCTCAGTTTGGGACTTTGCCTGCCTTACTGCATTCCCTGCTTCCTTAGGGCAGTTTGGTATGCCTCCTATCTTCATCCGCTGTGTTCCCTTATATTTCTGAAGGCCAGCCTTTTGGCTCTGTCCTTTTCTGCTACTGTATTTAAGAAATAAGTCTAATCAGACACTGAGGATTGTGCTTATGATCCTCTTCCTTACTTTCTGTACTGTCAGCAAGTATTTGGTCACTCTCTTTATCATATAGTCATCTTCAACAGTCAGTAATATATTTAATATAGTTAGTTCATTACATCCTACTAGAGGGGAAAGGATATTCCCTAACCATTTTTGTCTAGCATTTTTATACCAAGCACATCTTAAAATTATAATGCAATACATTTTCAGGTTCTCCACCAGTACAATGACATGATGCATAGATGGGGTCTTTCAATCCATTCAGTCTAGCATATAAAACACTTGAATCACAAAATTCAATTCTGAATCTTGCATAAGTCCTTCTTTGCACAGGACTACTTAGTACAGCAAGATAATAGAGGTACCAATGTTCACAATCATTAGTGATGTAGCATTTTGCAAATCACACCCGCAATCCTTTCTAGATCTTATTCCTTATATCTGTCCACTAATATTTTTTATATATTTTGTACTGATCAGCAATCATAATTTCCTTGTCTGTAAGACTGAATGGATTTAAGAGACAAACTGATCCAATAATTGTTTTTAAGTATGTTAGCCATGTCCATTTCTTATATCCATTTTCTTCCCAAAATGTTTTTCCTGTAGACATTTTCTTGCAAGTCTATCCAATGGCAATTTACTAACCCTAATCCAAAAATTTAGCAGTCTTGCTTCTGCCAATGCTTTTAAATTAGCAATTCCCAATTCTGCCCTTACAAAGGCTGCAGGGGTTGTTTTGGTAACCCTAAGGCAGTTTGTAATATTTGAAGAGTGTTTTTCTAAAGCATCAGTACATTTGTGATCCCATATTTCTACCCATATAGAATTTGGGAATTATACTTTGCCTCAATTGCTCTAAAAGGGGTCTGATAGTACCTCCCCATATCTAGTATCAAATCTTCTTAGGGCAAGGACCGTATTAATGACTTTCTTTTTAATATCTCACAATGAGGTTTCCAGGAAAGTTTGTGAAGTTGAGCCCTAAGTAAGTGTAATTATTTGTGATTTCCATTTTTTGAGTGTTAATGAACCATTTCAGTTTTGTGTATCTATTCCAAAGACCATTACTTTTGATTTCTGCATATTAATTCTAAGATCCATGGTATTAGCATAATTATGTAAAATATTTAATTTCTTTTGTAAGCCCTGTGCAGATAGTGAAAGAATAAGAACATCATCAACATATGCTAATGCTGCGAGGACATGGTTCTTATTCTTGGGAGTCAGATTTGGATTCAGGCAGTTCTAATAACAGTTTATTAACTTAAATGGCCAACAGTGTCAGTGCTAAGATCCATTCCTGTCTTACTCCAATGTTTGTTAAAAATTCTTTGTGAGATTGTTTTATATGAAGTCTAACTTGTGCCCAAGTATTAGAATACAATAGTCAGATTATATTTGTTGTTGTTGGTGATACACCCCAAGTTAGCATTGATTCCCAAAGTTTATCTCTGATAATTGTATCAAACACTGACGTGAAGTCAATGTAAGCTGCGATATCTTTTGTTTCCAAAGATTCACATACTTCTCATAAAGATGATGCAACACAAAACAATTATCCATAGCTGAATAATGTTTCTAAATCTAGTTTGTAAGAGAGATAAAGCTCCCAATCTACATAGTTCAGATAGTAATCTTATCAGTATAATTCTAGAGAAAATGTTACCTGCATATCTAAAGGCTGACTGGCCTATAATTATTAGGGAGATGCCTGTCACCTTTCTTATAAAATCGAGAATTATAGCCCCATGTCAAGAGGGGGATATATTTTCCCAAAATACATTTACTAAAAACTGCACTAATATTTCTGACCATTCATTTTCCATACATTTGAAAACCTCTCCGGTACAGTATTTTATCAAGAGCAGGGGCCTTACAGGTTTTTAAGTGCTGAATGGACATTACAATCTCCCTTGTAGTAATTGGGGACAAGTGTGAGTTTATAGTATATAAGCTGAATCAAGGGATTATGAAGAAGTTAGGGCTGTTAGATCATACAATATTTGTGTGACATATTCCAGCCATAAATGGGCAGAGACATGATTAACAATTTCATTTATACTGCCTTTACATCCAGAAAATACCAATACCAAAATAGTTTAGCATTGTTAGGCTCAATTGTATCTCTCGTAGTCTCCCATTGTGCTGTGTAATACGTTTTTTCCTTCTAAAAGTTTTGTATTGTAAGCTTCACATACCTGGACAGCAAAAGTTAATTTCTGTTCTCTAGCATATCCTGAGACTCAATCAAACAACAAAGTGTATGGAACTGAGGTTGCTATCAGTCAAAGACCAATTTTTGAGCAATTTTTCTGCACAGGTAATGTCTATTGTTTGCTTTATACTGCTGTAGTTTACTGGGAAACTACATGCACATCAATCACTTTGCTTCCCACTCAGTAATATTATTTATTGCTTGCACTTTTTATTCTATAGAAAAATGAAGCAGCTGCAAAACTCACCAAATCATTTTAAAATTTTATGAACTTTTTGATAAATACAACCACCCCTCAGCCAGAATTTAATTCTTGTTTGCTTTCTCAAAGCATGTGGGCATAAAGTGGCCTGGCCAGTAAATTTAAACTTTGTTAAATCACAGCAGTGTAATTCTCATGCAGTAGGTTTATGTAAGGTAAACTATTCAAGGAACACTCTTTAAAGGATGCGTTGACTCTAAATAAAACTGCACAGTGTACCACTAAGATTTGTTCAACACTTGGACCAGGATGAAAGCACTGTGTGTTCAGAAACATGGAAACATAGACTCTGACGGTAGATAAGGATCGCTTGGCCCACCCAGTCTATCCATTTCTTCCCTACATACACTATACTGCAGACCCTATTTGATCGACAACTATTTTTCCTCCACCATCTTTACTATTATGATTCCCTGATGCCTATCCCATGCATTCTTGAACCCCACCACTTTTTACCCTACCACCTCCACTGGAAGGCTGTTCCAGAAATCCACCACTTTTTCTGTGAAGACATTCATCCTCACATCTCTCCTGATTCTACCCTGTCCAGCTTCATTGCATGTTCCCTTGTTCTAGAGCACATTTTTCTGAAAGAAATACTCCCTCCTGTAACTTATTCACCCTGTGAGGTATTTAAAGGTCTCTATCATATCCCACCCTCCTCTCTTCTAGGATATACCTATTGAAGTCATTTAGTCAAGAACGCAGAAGTTTTAAAATATCATATTGAATAAAAGCACCTCTCTTCATTTGTTCCAGCCTGACTTTATTATGTGTACAACAGCCTTTTATTACATTTTGTAATTTTTTTGTTAAAATCAGACCCATTATGAGGAAAGTAAATTAAAAGCTGAGTCAGGGTTCTCCCATGGGACTATGGCTGAAAGGAACATTCAAAGCATAGCCTTGCTCTGCTTGTTCTACTGTGAATAAATAGATGGACTTGGATCAATGTACTGAGACTGCAGAGTCAAACCCACTACTCTCATTCTCTCAGTGTATGGCTTTATCAAGTTAAATGGCCTCCTGAGATTCAAGACTTTTAGCTGTAGAACTGCCTCAGAATAGAATTCAACATTTGCAGTTCAAAACCATGTATACCGAAGAATAAGATATGGTATCAGTCAGTAAAGAATACAGCTGATTCCATGAAAACAGTGCTTGAAGAGAAGCTGTCACCCTCAAAACTTTTGTAAATACAGGATGTACAGTATATTCCTTAAGACATCTGATTGAGTTGGCTATTCCCCAAATGAGGTCCAAATACTCTGCTTGTGACATCACTGTCATTCCTGTGTCAACAGATTTTGATGTCACAAAATAGGATTATGACTTTAAGAGGGTATAAGCTGCTGGAACAAAAGAGCCCTAAGGGATAAACACCTTGGTCCCAATTTTCAAGGACCCCTTAGAGAGACACAACTTGCATCCCTCTAAGAGTTGTGGCAAACCCCAGTTGCACCAGGTACCCTGTGCCAGAATTTACAATATGCAGGGTCCCTACGCCTAACACCCGGTTTGTCAGAGACTGCAAGATGTGCCAAAGAGTTTACACATCTCTCGGATGTGCAGCAGGCATGCAGCCCCCCACACCTGGTGCAACACTAGAGGGGCCAGAATGGTGGTGGTGGGAGGGTGAGGACTCACAGTGCCAAGAGGGGCCCTGGGGCATAGGGGCTACTGAGAAGGCAGCAGTTGTAGGGGAACAGATGGGTAAGTGAGTCAGCTATGAAGCACAGAGCAGTGTGCCATTATAATGTGCCATCGGACATGTAATTGCAAACTGGTGCCCATATGTTTACCATCCCAGTAGTGTAGTGTGCCTCAGTCACACTGTGCACATGTGATACTAGTGTTGTAGTAACTCCCTGCTGATCCCAGATCACCTCTGTGTCGGTATTCAAAACTTTCCTGTGCTCTAGCACTCCACTCCAGTCTCTGATCACACCAGAAAAATTGTGAGAATAAACTCTGGTGGTCTATTGGACCCCCACCTCCCACACCATCAGTCATAGACAAGCCAGTCTGCTCCCTCCCATTCCCAGCTAGATCCTGCGACTGGTACTGCCCTCTACACACCACCACGGCCAGCTGCAGAGTGCATTATGTGCACACTATATACAGTATGCGATAGTAACAATGCATTCTGCTGCTGGCTGTGGTGGTGTAGAGGCAGTGCCAGTTGCAGGATTGGAATAGGAATGGGGAGGGTGGTTTGTCAATGACTGACGGGTGGGAGGGTGGGGGGTCCACTAGATCACCAGGGTTTATTCTCACAATTTTTCAGTGTGATCAGGGACCGGGGTGATAGAGCACAGGAAAGTTTTGACTACAGACATGGAGGTGATCTGGGATCAGTGGGTGGGTCACTAAACCCTAGTATCCAATGTGCACAGTGTGACTGGGGTGCTACACTATCAGGATGGTAAATGTATGGGCATCAGTTTGAACTTATGTGTTCCGATAGCACATTACAATGGCACACCCTCCGTGCAGCATAGCTGACTCACTTGCCCATCTGTGCCCCTACACCCCATTGCCTCCTCCCATATGGTCTTTTGTGTGTCCCTACTGTCCCTGCACAACCCTGTCCCACAGGCACAACCTCTTAGACCAGCTCCTATCCAAAATAGGATATTAAAAGAGCCATTGAACTAAGACCATGAAGAGTATACAGCTAAAAGTATAGCAACTGAAGTATAGTATATACAGGTTAAACGTCACGCAACTATAATTACAATGTGTATTTGAAGCATCCTTGAACATAATTATTGATTGAAGGAGCTTGGTGGGCCATGGGAGGGGTGGGGAGGGGACGCAAGAGGGTGAGTAAGGAGAGGTACATGCACATGCCCGCAAGGTCATGTAGTGATTGCAGGGTGAGGTGGCAATAGTTAGGACTGGAAATCAAAACACCTTGATGGTGTCAAGGGGGTTACAAGGAGTATAGGTGGGAGCCAGGTGACATAGAAAAGGAACTAACGATAAGGAAAAACACAGGGTTGGGAAGAA
This sequence comes from Neoceratodus forsteri, assembly GCA_016271365.2. Classification (NCBI taxonomy): domain Eukaryota; kingdom Metazoa; phylum Chordata; order Ceratodontiformes; family Ceratodontidae; genus Neoceratodus; species Neoceratodus forsteri. The sequence goes on along the minus strand of CM057453.1, from coordinate 1,300,334,356 downwards.
GGAGCAGTCAGATAAGTTCTTATAGGCTGTAACATTGCCCAAGAGTGGTGGGAAATAAGCACCAGTAAAGGGATGCACTGGAGCCAATGGAGCTAAGGCTGGGAAGGTGACATCAGGGAAGCAGTTACAGGATTCCTTGACAGAGCGAGAATAAAGTGCTTTGAAGGCTGATAGTTTGATTAGTGAAGCCAACTTCAGGGTTTTTGCAAGTTGTTCCAGAGAGGGTAAAGCGATATGGCAGACCTGCTGAAGCATGACTTGAACTTCGGTACTGCAAGGGAGATAACGAGAACTCCTTATGGCATATTTACCTATCACACCTAGAGGAAGACAATACGAGATGTACTGAGGTAACATCTTCATGATGGCCCTAAATGTCCAGAGAGATGCATTTCTCAGTCTTCTGTTGTTAAGGGAAGACCAACCTACTGTGGCGTAAAGGGAGCAGTGATGTGTGGCGTATGGGAGACCAGTTATGAACTTCAAGGCCGATGGTAGAGTGTGTCTAATTTAGCCAGGTAGGTCCATAGTTATTCATGTCGCGAGGTCTCCAGATTTAAAAAGGGGATTGTGAGCCATTTTCCACATGGGAGAAATATCGCCTGTGAAAGAGAGAGGTTAAAAAGGTGAATTATGGGCACAGACAGGACATGAAGACTAAACTTCAGGAAGAATGGGTCCAATTGGTCTGCCCTGCACACTTCCTGGTATTCATTTGTAGGAGAAGATCCTCAACTTCTGTCAGGGTGGTAGGCTGGAGGAGAAGGACATGCTTGTGACTGGATCTGGTAAGTCCGTGCTCCAAGACTAAAACGGAGGCTATTGGCAGGGAGGCATCGCTTGATCTGCAGTAGCAAAATGGTTATTAAAAGCATCAAGGATAGTCAATTTATCCGACACTGAAGTTGTGCCAATGGTGATTTTTGTGGGTAGTTGTTTATAGTCATGTCTTTGAATATCCTTGATGGTTTTCCAGAAGTTTGCTGAGCACTTGGTGGAAGCATCCTGTTCTTTGCAAAGATAGCTAGCCTTAGCCTCCCTAACCAGATTGGTACAGTGGTTTCTAGCCTTCCTGAATGATGTCCAGTCATCAGGAAGTTTTGATTTCCTGCTAAGTGCAGGGCAGAGTTGATTAGCACGGAGGCAAGGTAATTGAAAAGGGCTTTCTTGAAGGCAAGGTGGGATTTGGAATATCTGAGGTCAGGTGGTAACAAGTTCCAGAATTTGGGGTGTAGAAGGAGAAGGCACCACCCATCCTGGTGGAACATTTTTGGACAGAGAGCAGAGCTGAAGACATGGACTGTAGGGAATGAGGGCAGTCCACGGGGTGAGCATGGGTGCAAGGGCAGAGGGACAAGAAGAATGAATGATGTTGCCACCAGGCAACCTAAAGAATAAGATTGGCAGGAAGAAGGGACAACCAGCAGAGATCAGAGTAAAGTGTATAATGGTGTTTACAACGAGGAGCTGATAAACCAAATCTACAGACGTTGTTGTAAGCAACATCCCACGATTGAAGGACTTTCGCCTGAGCGATAGCAAAGATGGACAGAGTGTAGTAGAGTCTGGGGAGCAGTAGGCCTTGGGTGGCAGAGATCCTGGTGTTTGAGGTCAGGAATTGACGACTCAGTAAGTTCGATTCAATTTGGTATTGAAGGACTTGCAGGCAGCATTGACATAAAGAGAGAAATTAAGAGATGGATCCAGTGTGACCCTCAGTATTTGAAGGAGTGGATTATATCTACAGGAGGCCTGTCAAGACATGACACCTGAAGAGATAGGGTCAAGGCACCGATTTCCTTCATAACTCAAAGAACATTGCCTGGGTTTTAGCAACATTTAGCACTAGGTGGTGGGATGTGAGCCAGGTTTGGATATGATGCAGATCAGAGGAGAGATGAGAGTTAATTTCATGGATGGAGTTGGAAGAGACAGAGAGAACCAAGTCATTGGCATAGAGTAGGAGTGACAGTTGGTGGACACAGCAGGTAGGTTATTTATGAACATTGGAAGAGCAGAGGCCCAAGTATGGAGGCTTTCAGGACTCCAAATTGTAGTGGAGCAGGGGCAGAAAGAACTTTATGATAGGAGACAGACAGGGGAGCGATTGAGCAGATAGCTTGAGAACCAGGCAATGGTGGATTGGGAGATGCCAAGACAGCCTAGTTGATGTAAGAGCAGGAGGGTTAACTGAGTCAAATGCCTTCAACATGTCGATAAAAATGGCCACAGTAAGCTTGTCTCTGTTCATGTTGGTTTTGATATAGCTAGTGAATTGCACCAGGGCCGTCATGGTGCTATGGCTTGGCCTAAAGCCATGTTGAGCAGGGATTGCAGGTTAAAGTTGGTTATGAAGTCAGACTCCTGGCGATGGATAAGCTTCTCCAGGAGTTTACTGAGAGTTGGCAGGAGTGCAATGGGGCAGTAGTTCATTAGGGTTTTTGGGTCCCTCTTTTGAAGACAGAGATAACCCTGGCATTTTTTCCACAAGAGGGGCACTGTACCCAAGCTGATGGAGATGCTGAACAAGTGTATAATAGGAGTAGCAAGAAGAGAAGTGCTTAACTTGAGAATTTTAGGTTCCAGCCCATCAGGGCCTGCGCTACCATGAGGAGACATCATGTTGAGTGTAAGACATCCAACCTGGTGACCAGGTAGAGAACTAGAGGAGGATGAGACGGTGAAAGTTGGGGAGGTACGGCAAGAGTGGGAGTGCCAGTGGCAAGGCTGAGGAGGACTGTAAAGAATGAGGTACGAACATATGAACATACAAAAAGCCAGCAGAAACAGGTCTCATGGTCTCGGCGAGTCTGCTCCTCAATTTGCAGCTGTCCCACCCACCCCTCCCTCTCTAATTACCCCCCTTCACTCTGTCCCATCCTCTTAAAACCATCTACTGTATTACAGGCTACTACCTCCTCTGGCAGAGTATTCCACCTACCACCACCCTCTCAGTGAAATAATGTTTCCTGACCTCCTCCTGAATCTTCCCCACTCCAGTCTCATCTGGTGCCCCTCATGACCCTCCCCTTCTAATCTGCAAAACCCTTTCTGTACTAGTCTTGTTAATCCGCTTTAAGTATTTAAAGGTTTTGATCATGTCTCCCTATCCCTCCTCTCCTACAGGGAATACATGTTCAGCTCACCCAGCCTCTCCTCATAGGAATATCCCTCTAATCCCCGGATCACCTTTGTCACCTCCACTGTACACCCTCCAAAAATCTGATGTCCCTCTTTAGGTAAGAGCACTAGTACTGCATGCAGTATTCTTGGTGCTGGCCTGACCAGTGATCAGTAGAGGGGCAGAATCACCTCCCATTCCTAGAGGAGATTCCCCTCACTATGCACCCCAGCATCCTATTAGCTTTTGCTGGCTCTTTCCTGCACTGAGCTGAGTTGTTCATACTCCCCATAATAAGCACCCCTAGATCCTTTTCCTCCTCAGTGCATTCCAGTTATACTCCCCAGCTGATTGCTCCTCCTCTGGTTGTTAGCCCCAAGTGCAAGACCTTGCACATTTTGGCATTAAACCCCAACTGCCATGCATCTGATCACTTTGTAGTTTGGTCAGGTCCTCCTGCAGCACCCTCCACCCTTCGATGTCACCCAGCACAGCTCCTATCTTTGTGTCATCTGCGAAGAGACTGATCTTACTCCGACCCTGTGGGAGATATCAGCTATGAATATCCCAAACTACACTGGTCCCGATACTGATCCCTCGGCACCCTGCTCGCCACATCTCTCAGATGAGGTTCCCCCACTACCACCACACTTTGCTGCCTTCACTTCAGCCAATTGAGATTCACATACCATCTTTGTTCCCACCCTGATATATTCCAGCTCCCCGCCTTTGTCCAGTTCCCTTGTCACCCAGTCGTAATACTCAATCAGGTTTGTCTGGCAGGGTCTTCCTGAGACAAACCCATGCTGCTGACCATCCTGAAGACCATTGATCTCCAAAAAGGTCACCAACCTCTTTTTAGGATTGTTCCATGAGGTTCCCACAATGGATGTGGAGGCTTAGTGGTCTGTAGTTGCCTGGTTCATCCTTAGGTCCACTTTTGTGAATAGATACCACATTGGCCATCCTCCAGTCCTGTGGCACACATCCAGTGTCCAAGGAAGTGTTGAACAGGTCAGTCAGTAAGCCTGCCAGGATCTCCGCTAGTTCCTTAGTACCCTACAGTGAATGCCATCTCAGAGCCCTTAATCCTTTCAGCACTATATCCTCTGTAATCCCTATATCAGTCACCTCCCCACCCACTCCTCCTCTCCCAGGTGGTATCTGCCCCCATTCTTTCATGAACACAGAGCAGAAGTAATCATTCAGTGCCTCTGCCTGGTCTTCCCCTTCCACCCAGCCCCTTCTTCCTAATCCTCACAATCAGATCCTTGTTTTTCTGTCCATCACTGATGCATCTGTAGAAGTCCTTTTCTCCATTCTTAATGCCCTGCACCAGCCTCAGCTCCCTGGAAGCCTTGGCCACTCTGACCAGCCTGGTAACCTCCTGGACTTCTTCATGTACACCTCCCTGTTATCCCACCTCTCATTTTCTTGAGTCTCCAAATTCCTTTTTGGCCCTCACCCACTCCATGACCTCAGCGTCATCTAACTGGGTTTTGCCTTCCTTCTTACTCCTTGTTTTTGTACATGTCCCAGTAGCCTCCACTAGCCTTTTCTTAATAATGTCGCAGTGATGCTAGCATCCATGTGCAGCTGAATTTCTGCCAGATGCTTGCCCAACATTTTCCCCATCCTTTCAAAGTCTGCTCCCTTAGAGTCAATCACTCTGGTACCCCTCCCCTGCTTCCCTGCCCATGTTGAGCATGAACCATACTATGTGGTGGTCACTCCCGCCGGAGGCCCTCCACCAACAGATCCCATACAGACTCCATGTTTGATGGAACCAGGTCGAGAGTCCTATCCAGTCTAGTTGGCTTGCTGACCAACTGCACCAAGAAGCTGTCCTGGAATGCCTCTAATAAGACCTTTGTTCCTTGCACTCTTGGTGGTTGGGTGCTCCACTCCCCAGTAGGTTGAAGTCCCCACCATCACAGTGTGTTCCCTTTCCTACAGACCCTCCTGATTTGCTCAGCTAGCTCCCTATCCAGATCATTCCCTGTTGGTGGCCTGTACACCACCTCATCCTCAGTGTCCTATCTTTGAGTCTTGAAGCTGCATCCATAGGGCCTCTGTTCTGCCTTCCTCCTCCTCGTCTCTTATGCACTTTATCCCTTCCCTTACATATATGGCCATGCCACCTTTACCCTTAACCCTATCCTTCCTGAATATCCTACACCCTGGGATTATCAAATCCCAATCTTGTACTGGTGGCCCATGTTTCCGTGATGCACACAACACTCAATTCCTCCCTATTGCCAAGAGAGCCTGTAATTCTGCTGATTTGTTACTAAAGTTTCTTGCATTCAGTGAGACCGCCTCAAACCATTACCTGCCCCATCCCTCTCTGAACTACCTCCCTTCTAATCCCCCTGTACCCTGCTCCACGTTCCTTCCTGCTAGCCAGAGGGTAAGCTTTGTTTGGCTCCCGTTCTGTGATCCCTGCCTACCATCTGTCCACCTCGCCACCTCCCACCCCAGTTTGAAATCCATGTTTGTAGCTATGTATTCCTACCCTCTGCTTTAATACCACCTTCCCTCCGCTCAAGTGTAGCCTATCTGCTGCATACAGTTCATTGTTGTCCCAGATTCTGTCCCAGCCCCCACCAACCCATATCCCAGGATCAACACCATTCCCTCAGCCATGTGTTGAACTCCCAATCCTTCCTTTCCCCTCACTGTACTAGCACTTGGGGTACTGGAGCACCTCTGAAGAAGGCCACCGATTCCCTTGGCCCCCCCACACACAGCCTGCCCAGTTCTTGAACCTCTCCCTCACTACTTCCACCATCTTCCCAGCCAGGTCATTCGTGCACCACATACACCTTGATATGCGGTTTCCTCTAACCCTTCTAACACACTTTAGAATTGACTGCCCTGCCCTGTCTGCAGTTAAACCAGGTATTCACTCCACCCAGATGCGACTATGTGGTTTCCCTGCTGCCCCATCTAATCCCTTTAAATATAGAGTCCCCAGTACTAATACCCTCCCTCTCCAATCCTTATCCCCCACCACCCTTTTACCTTGGTATCTACTGCCAGAGTTCACCCTCAGCTGAAACCCTGCCCTTCCCTCCTATGTGCCCCCACCCTGGACCCATCCCCACTCCCCCTTACTGCTTCCTCACACCTCCCTCCTTCCTCAGTCTCCCCCCTCCCCTAAGTTTCTCTCATTCTCCGCCTAGCCTCACCTCTCATATTTACCCCTGCCCCTTTGTCCATTCTTCCGCTGTACCCCTCCCTTGCCCCCACCACTTCTCTGCCTGACTACTGACCCTTGTGCCATCCTCCCATTCCCCCTTACTCTACTCCCTCCTGGAGATCCCTCACCCCTCCAGTGTAGTCAGCACCTATACCTATTACCTGCCCTCTCTGCCATGCTGGGTATGTGCTCCTCCTCCTTCTCTTACCCCCTCCTGTGCAAGGCCAACTATTTGTGTTGCTTCCACCCCCATCACCCCCGAGCTGTTGTTCCACCCACGTGGTGTTCTCCTGGTGCCTCTTTCCCAGCTCCTCCCCGAACCTCCAACTGTGCCAAGCCACAGCATTTCTTCCTCAAGTCTCCTCAGCCTGTGACAGATCAGACACCCTCCTAGCTTCCACAATACATACATCCAGACTGCCGCCCACAACCATTGCAACCCATTATTCTACCCACGATGGCCACTCTAGCATTTTGCTGCCCCTGTGCCCCCTCTTCACTTTGCTGCCCTCTTCCACCTCTAGTGCCACTCCACCCTAGTTTTCCATCTCCAGCTCCCTGCATTTGCTTGCCTCAGCATCGCTTTTCTCTGAACACCACCTAGTAGCTAGACCTTATCCAATGTGTCCTTAACAAACCCCACCCTGCTTCCTATAGACCCTAGACCTAACAACCCTCCTCATGTAGAGCTGTAATTTGAAGCTTCCCATACGACCCCAGCAGTGTTTCCTGTGAAGACAGTAGAAGACCAGTACCTCTCAAACACAGTATGTAAAACTGGATTTCCCCTAGACCACAGTTTACATACTCAATTTTCTGTCTTAAAAGGCTAGCTGTCTTGTGGCTCCTCTATAATCCTTGGTAGAGGATTTAATGTGCCTTCCACTCTACCTTGCTCAACTCCATCAGTTCTGACTGTAAATGGTAATAAGCTTATCAGCTGTTCCAGGGGCCTTCTAGTTTAAAGATCTTAGCGAGTCTTTCATATCTGAAAACCCATTATACACCTCCTAATTTGCAACTTCTGTGCTTTCTTCTGTTGGTTCTGTTGGTTCCTGTGAACTTTAACAGCTTGCCTATCCTGCTGGTCATCTCTGAGTGCTCAGCTAGACCCATCTCAGTAAGACTGAACAAAATATAAGGGCCAGAGCTTAAAGAGCACAGTAGGACTTTAAAGGAGCTGACACAAACACCATTGTGCCTGCAGTGGACCTGAGCAGATACTGAATCCCTGATATCAGTCTGGTGTTTCTTTTTCTCTGCAGTGAGCAAGTCTACTATCTCTCAGATCCTGTGGCATCTTTTAGTCATATCCCTTGAATTATAGCAGTGGAACACATGAACATCTACATAGATTAATATATTTTTTCTTAGAGGTAAAGGTGGACAGGAACCTGCTGTATGCATTGTGCTGTTGCTCACACGCACAGCCGGTCGGACATCTTTGCTTTGGTGATTGCTGCTCTATTTACATCCAGCTTTGAATGTAAATTTGTAAATGTTAGACGAGGTTAAACTTGGTCTAGCAGTGTGTCCACACACAAATTTATCTAAGATTTGAAAACTGGAAATAACTTAGCCAGAGTTTTGGAAACTGGACATAACAATGTCCTAGCATTGAAAAATGGACATAGAAGTCATTTTCTAGTTAACATCTGTACACAATACCTAGACACAAGCTCTGAGAATCCCTCACTCTGTTTCATACAGTTTCAAATCCCTTTTGATTGAAAATGCCTTTTAAGGCCAGGTGGGTTTACGCTATTCCTTTAATGAAAACTAGAACAAAACAATCTGTTTTGAGCCCCAGAATAATCCTTTAGTGCCTTGGAGGGCATCAATTACACTTTCATCAATTGAACAAGTAAGACATAATCACCCAAGAAATCTTTTAGAAAACACAGAGTTTTATTTCTAACACTATGCAGTGGTGCTAGAAATAACAGGGACATCACTATCTTAAACATTTCTGACATGTAAAGCAAGAGACAGAATAAAATATACACAGTTGTGTATATAAGGAAATATCATTGAGGAGTTCTGGTGATGATATATAGAGAGACCAGTAGGTAGGTAGGTAGGTAGGTAGATAGATAGATAGATAGATAGATAGGTAGATATATAGATAGATAAATAGATAGATAGATAGATAGATAGATAAATAGACAGACAGACAGACAGACAGATGAATAAAACCTTTAACTTTTAATTAAACATAGAAAGTATTCAGCAGAAAAAAACATTTTTGTTTATTTCTACTTGAGTAGTACCAAAGTACCCTTGGCCTTGTTTTGGCTAACAGCCCATTGGCAGGCTATTCCCTCACACTGTTCTGCACCTTTTTGTGTCTTAGTTTTCAACAACCACTCATAGCAGTCCCATGTTTTCTTAAAACATGTCACCATCTTGACATTTACCCCTCCCTTGGACAACCATACTATCCATCCATCCATCCATCCATCCACCACCCTTTCTATGAAGAAGTACTTTCTTATGTCCTTTATGAATCTACCCCCAAGTTTATATTCATGCCCTGTAATTGTTGATCCCACTCTATGCTTAAACAAGTTATGACACTCTATTCTGTCTATGTCATTCAGATACTTGACATTTATATCATGCCCCACTTTCCCTTCTGGCTCCAGCCAGTAAATATTCAGGCTTGATAAACACTCCTGTGATTTTTACCCTTGCTGACGCTGCATATTCTTTGTAGCTCACCTCTAGACAGATTCCATGTGTTTTCATCTTTTCTGGTGTAGCTCCAGACTGGACATATTACTTCAGATGTGGCCTCATCAGTGAATCCATAGTGAACAACTGTACCTCTTGTCAATTACTGGAAAATCCTCTCCCTATACATCCCAGCATCCTGTTCAGCTTCCCAGTGCTCTGGTACATGGGATCATTGACTTGAGTCTACCACTAATCATGATCCCTAAACCTTTTCCTCAGTGATCAGACAGATTTCTTCACCCCAGCCAACAACTTGTCTTCAAGTTACCCTACCTATAGCAATAACTTGTTTGAAATAAAATCAGTTTCCACATCTTAGACCACCCCTTCAAGTTTTCTAGGTTCCTCTTTATGTCCTGGCCCTCTCCGTGGACCTATTCTACCACCAAATGTTCTTCTTTGAGCCAGAATTGAACCAGTGATCAAATGACTACTTAAAGTTTTACTATAGTGCTCCACTCTACCAGCTGAGCTATGAAAAGGTTACAAAGTGCCCTGAGGTGCAGAATTGTCATAAATAACAGTAATATAAACACATCAAAATGATCAGCAAGGCATACCATACATCTATACAATTTGACATCAAAAGCTTCCTGAAATGAAAAGGTTTTCACACTTGCAGAAATGGCAGGTAAGGAGGGAGCAAGCTTAATTATTGAATGCTGACTGTTCCACAGACCTGAGCCTGACACTGGATACACTCACTGACCTTCTGTGCTTGGGGATCAAGCAGCCCCATGTCTGATTAATGAAGAGGCCTGATTGGTAAGAACAGCTTCAGGAGGTCAGGGATGTAAGGGCACCCAGTCCATGTGACACATCAGCAATAGAATCTTAAAGTTGGTTATTTTACAGGGCAGAAAGTGCCATTCATTAAAAAGGAAAATGTGTTCCCTCAGGCAAGGGCTTAGGAGGACTCTGGTTTCAGCTGCATTCTGCACCAGCTGAAGATGGCAAGTGAATTTTGCAGAAAGGCCCTTATATCATGTAAGGATTAACCCCAGCACAGCATGAGTCTACTTGGGAATTAATCCATGGCCTGGGTGGGTGGGGAGGTGGATCATGAGGCCACAGGCACGGTGGTTCCAACCAACCAGCCATGGATTAATTCCAAGTAGACCCACACTCTGGAGTGGGTTAATTCACTTGTAACATGGGGAAGAGAAAGGGCTTGGAGCTCTTTTATATGTTTCTCTTCCTCTGTTACATTTGTGTAAAAGTAATTTTAAAGTGCAAAATTACAAAGGTTTTGGGAAGATATTAAGGTTCTTACCATGGAGAGAGAAAGGGGTTGCACCTGACTGGAGAAACTACATGCTGACCAGGCTGATGTTTTTTAATACTGTGGTGAACAGCCATTGAATTACTGATTACATGCAGATGTGATCAACATTTCAGAATATGTGTTCGTTTTGGCTGACTTACTTTTGTGAACTGTGGAATCATCTCCGTTTTTCTGCTATGTGTGCCGTTTGGGATTTGGCTGCTGTGCATTATGGGAAATATATATAAGTGCACAAGAGATTTGAGGTCTGGTAGTTGTTCCTGCAATTCCCTTGGCAGGCCAACAGATGGCGGTGAAACTTCTGGTAGTTGTTTCAACATAGAACAATACTCTGCTACATACTATTATTCTGTAGTTCACATGATAATCCATATTCTGCTGGTGAAATTCTGCCAGTTCTTTTCTGACAGAATTAGGAATATGTTGGAATTTTCAGAAATTCCACAGAATTCTGTCCCAATGGGATTTGAAAATTCCACACAGCACTGGGTAGGGGATAGGAGGAACAACACAGAACAAAAGAGAATAATAATACAATAATTCTGCAGCAGAAAGATTTTCTGGATTACTACCTCTCACTTTTAGTCAGTTGTACAGTATAGTAGTTTGCCTCATGGGTAGGAGAAAATAAAAGAAGGAGAATTAGTACATTTGAGCTGTTCCATACTGCTGGAATCACAGGTACCAGTGTGTGTCACTAAGGGCATAATCCATCTCTGTTCAGCTGCTCTGCAACAGAAACCAGCTAGATTAAAATAAACCACAGGTAATTATAGCCTGCCTCATAACTATCCAACAGGATGCCACCGTATAGTTTACAAACTGTTAGAAGATGGAATTTTACTCAACCAAACCACAGATTCCTTGACCAAGTAAAGCCCACTGTCATGCTGAGGCTTTTGTTCCAGAAACAAATGATGTTCAGCACATCAGCATGCCTTGTACTGTACATATATATGGTGGCCACTCCTGGTATTGCTCATAGGTGCCGGAAGATGGTAAAAACTGAGGGGCGGAGGATCAGAGGGGCACTTGTGAGTGGAAAAGGGCACTTTGACACTAGTTTTTGCCATACAAAATACAATAAATCATGTACTCACATCATAATGTTATGAATGCAGTCCTATTTAGGAATAATTATAGGACATACAAAGGTGCCAGCAAAAGAGACCACCCAGTCCAATTCTGCTCAAGTGTACAGCTATATTAAGAAAGCTGCTGTCTACCCATTCCCTCCAATAGCTCCACATGATGTTTGAACCACACATTCATTAATCTGTTACAGTGGTTGTCCAGGTGAAACAGAGATGCCATAGTAATGTGCATGACCAGTCCCAAGCATGCAGTCTTCACACTAATGAGTTAGAGTTTTTGTTCCACTAACTTCAGGATAGAAGTTAGTAGTTAAGCTTAACCACCAGCGACAAGGTAAACTCCTGAGGCTGGGGAAATAAAGACACAGAGCCATTATGTTTGTTTACACAGCTTATTTATTAATGAATCAGTGTACATCGTAAAGTGTATTTATTAATGAATCATAGTATACAATGACAGTAAACAATATTGTACAATGACAGGGATATAAACAGATTTTACAGCAAAGTCTGGATGGATGGAGGAGTGGGGTACATTTGGAAATGGGCCAATTTACCATCACATCTGTACTGTCATGCTCTAGTCACCACTTACGGATGGTAAGCCTGTGCAAGCCTCCACTAAGCTCCTGGTGGCCACCAAATCATCCCATGAATGCTCTGGTCACCACTTCCAGCTGGTAAGCCTTGCAAGCCTCCACCAAGCCCTGGTGGCCACCAAATCATCCATGAATGCTCTGGTCACCACTTCAGGCTGGTAAGCCTTGCAAGCCTCCACCCGGCCCTGGTGGCCACCAAATCATCCCATGAATGCTCTAGTAACCACTTCCGGATGGTAAGCCTGTGCAAGCCTCCACCAAGCCCTGGTAGCCACCAAATCATGCCATGAATGCTCTGGTCACCACTTCAGGCTGGTAAGCCTGTGCAACCTCCACCAAGCCCTGGTGGCCACCAAATCATCCATGAATGCTCTGGTCACCACTTTAGGCTGGTAAGCCTTCCAAGCCTCCACCAAGCCCTGGTGGCCACCAAAATCAACCAATTTACCATCACATCTACACTTCTGCCATGAAGTAATCCTTGATGCTCGTCACCACTTCAGGCTGGTAAGCCTGTGCAAGCTTCCACCAGGCCCTGGTGGCCACCAAAATCAACCAATTTACCATCACATCTACACTTCTGCCATGAAGTAATCCTGATGCTCTGGTCACCACTTCAGGCTGGTAAGCCTGTGCAAGCCTCCACCAGGCCCTGGTGGCCACCAAAATCAACCAATTTACCATCACATCTACACTTCTGCCATGAAGTAATCCTTGATGCTCTGGTCACAACTTCAGGCTGGTAAGCCTTGCAAGCCTCCACAGCTCCTGGTGGCCACCAAATCATCCCATGAATGCTCTGGTCACCACTTCCAGCTGGTAAGCCTTGCAAGCCTCCACCAAACCCTGGTGGCCACCAAATCATCCCATGAATGCTCTGGTCACCACTTCTGGCTGGTAAGCCTTGCAAGCCTCCACCAAGCCCTGGTGGCCACCAAATCATCCCATGAATGCTCTAGTCACCACTTCCAGATGGTAAGCCTGTGCAAGCTTCCACCAAGCCCTGGTGGCCACCAAATCATCCCATGAATGCTCTGGTCACCACTTCAGGCCAGTAAGCCTTCCAAGCCTCCACCAAGCCCCGTGGCCACCAAATCATCCCATGAATGCTCTGGTCACCACTTCAGGCTGGTAAGCCTGTGCAAGCTCCACCAAGCCCTGGTGGCCACCAAATCATCCCATGAATGCTCTGGTCACCACTTCAGGCTGGTAAGCCTTGCAAGCCTCCACCAAGCCCTGGTGACCACCAAAATCAACCAATTTACCATCACATCTACACATCTGCCATGAAGTAATCCTTGATGCTCTGGTCACCACTTCAGGCTGGTAAGCCTGTGCAAGCCTCCACCAGGCCCTGGTGGCCACCAAAATCAACCAATTTACCATCACATCTACACTTTTGCCATGACGTAATCCTTGATGCTCTGGTCACCACTTCAGGCTGGTAAGCCTGTGCAAGCCTCCACCAGGCCCTGGTGGCCACCAAAATCAACCAATTTACCATCACATCTACACTTCTGCCATGAAGTAATCCTTGATGCTCTGGTCACCACTTCAGGCTGATAAGCCTTGCAAGCCTCCACCAAGCCCTGGTGGCCACCAAATCATCCCATGAATGCTCTGGTCACCACTTCAGGCCGGTAAGCCTTCCAAGCCTCCACCAAGCCCTGGTGGCTACCAAATCATCCCATGAATGCTCTGTCATCACTTCCGGTTGGTAAGCCTGTGCAAGCCTCCACCAAGCCCTGGTGGCCACCAAAATCAACCAATTTACCATCATATGAATTTCTCTGTAAAGTACAGAATTTCTGTATCAGATTTTTCCAAAAGTTAAGTCGTCTCTCATTTCGTTGCACAAACTCCCGAACAATTAGTGTCCGATCCAAGTTGTCCGTTCTGTCTTTGTGAATGTTCAACAGCATTAGGTGATTGTACCTTTCTCTGTCATGGTGCTTCTAAGTAAGACTTTATCCTCCGCTGTGTTGAAAAGATCTCTCCCAGTTGCTGTACTCATTGGGACGAGGAGGTAAATTTGAATGAGCTTCACTACTTCTGAATACAATATCTGCTGCTGGCAGTCTTTTCCCACTAAGGCATCAATAATGGTGTTGATTGAAGTTACTGCCCTCCTCTGGCAAAACCTGCTGCACAAGTCCTGGGAGCAAGTTCAGTTGTGCATTCAGAATGTCAATGTCCAAGTCCTTATCTCCATACAACTGTGTGATCTGAAGAGGAACTGAAAACGTCTTTGCATTGGCTGCTTGAATCAACAAATTCTCCATGGATGACAGCAAACTGTAGGTTTCTTGATCAAAACGTCGGTCTAGTTCAACAAGACAAGCATCAATGGCTTCATAGTACATCTGTCGATACCAGTCCTTAGCAGATTTGGGATGGTGATGTGGTGCACTACCATGTTGCAGCCTTGCTGGCACATAGTGCTGTCTGGGAAGTTTTGGCTCCTTCCACTTTTCTCAGTAGTTGTGCTCTTCGTTGATGCCTTCATAGACCTGGTCAAAGTCAATGCTACTATGTTGTAAATTCTTCTTCAGGGAGTTTATGCTCATCATCGTAGTTTCTGCTGTCAGTGTTTTTGTTTGCAGGATTGAAGCCACTTGTTCTGATCGCTGAATATGTTGTATGATACAACCAGTCCAAAATAGGTCCGAAACTTTTTCATCACTGACATCAGGCCTTTGACCTTAGTTCGTACATCTGTAGCTTTGTCTCGTTTCAGCTCCTCTAAGGTGTCATAGAGTGCTCCATATTTTTTGAGAACCGACTTAATACTTTTGTTCTTGCTGTCCATCTTGTTGGACAAAGTAAGTGCAGGCCTTCTACCATCATGTAAGGGTCCTCACTGTCATTCACTGCAATATTTTCATAAAGAGCCAGCCTCTGTGGGGATCCCTGAATCAACACACTTAAATTCTGGACAAAGCTGAGGGCATCCAATGGCATCACTGCTTTGCTACAGTTTTGCAACACCAGGTCCAAGGAATGACTTGCACAATGGACATTCAATGCTAGTGGATTTTTCTCTTAATTCTTGTTGCAGTTCCAGAAATGCATCCACTCATATTTGCTGCTCCATCACACGCCTGTCCCTCAAGTTGTTGATTGGCAAGTTACATCTTACTAGAACATCCTTAATGGCACTGGTGATGGATTCGCATCAGTCTTCGCTATTTCATACATCCTAATAAAATCTTCATGTATAACAAATGGGGCAGTGAAACCCATCGTATACATATGGTCATCTGTTCATGTTGGCTAATATCCCGTGATTTATCTGTGATGATTGCATACCGCTTTGATTCATTGCGTATCTCTTCCAGAAGGTTCCTCAGCAGCTGATGTGCCATGATTTCCATGACTTCATTCACAACATCTGAACTCTGATACTTTCCTTCCTGGATCCATCCCCATAGTTCTGGCATGTCAACTGCCCTACTCAGCATTTCCGCCTCAGGTTGCTTTCCTGTTCTTCGTGGCTACGATTGCTAGTCCTTGCCGAACTAGAAGCTGTATTGCATTTACCTGTTTCAGGAACCGGTCTGGTTTCTTGCCTGTTCCTGTGCAAGATGCTGGCTGAGCTGAGCACCAACATTCATCCTTGCGTTGTTGAATGCAGTATACTTCTCAACAGCTTCATGGTGGAATAATGATGTCTGATGTTTCTTGAATTTGTCAATTGCTTTCTTCCAATCACTAAATCCTGCTGAAATGAATGTAGTTTCACCACAACGACTGCCTGTGATTAGTTTTTTTCCACTGCTGCCCGACAGTAGTAGTAGAACACACATCCTTTTGAAACACAGTACGTTAGCCAGTTGAAAGATGAAAACCACCGTGTTTGACAAGTTCTTGTTTCACTTCTCCCATTGGTGCGCAGAATGACTTGTTTGATGGAAGTGTCTATAACACTGCTTGGTTGAAAAACACTGTTAATATTGTGGCAACAAACAGAAGAGCAGGAGGGAGAGACAAAGAGACAGCAGATTCAGACACGGTCGGTTCAACTGCAGTTACCCAGGTTTTCTCAGAACAGGAGGGAGAGACAAAGAGACAGCAGATTCAGACACGGTCGGTTCAACTGCAGTTACCCAGGTTTTCTCAGAACAGGAGGGGAGAGACAAAGAAACAGCAGATTCAGGCACGGTCGGTTCAACTGCAGTTACCCAGGTTCTCTCTCAGAACAGGAGGGGAGAGACAAAGAGACAGCAGATTCAGGCAACGGTCAACTGCCGTGAGCTGGGTATTCTCAGAGACATGCACGATGTTGCCATCACTGTTACTGTTCATGGGGAACAGCTCTGCAGCTCTGTTTTCTATATTGGAGAAAGAGCAGGCCTTATCATCCAGGGCACTGGAATAGCAGCTGCAGGAGAATCGTCGCAAGGAACATGTTAGTTCTAGCACTGATGCAGCATTTGAAACAAACATGGCTGCATTTGACTCTATTGAAGCCATTGGCAGTGAAGCGTAAGCACAGTTACATTAGCACCTACAATACCGGTACAGCCGACAGCTGCAGTGCTTGTGGCAGTGTCACGGTATTCTTGGCAGCGATGTCCCTTGCATGCTCTGAAGCAGTTGGTATCTGGGCACTCCCAAACCAGTAATTTAGTTTTCTTGGCATCTTGGCAGCAATATCAGCCAGTTGTTTCTCCATCTGTCGTTTCGCCTCTCAGACCGTGGCATATTTGAATGCAGCGAGTCCGTGCAGGCTGAGAAAGAATTATGTATACAGTTCAGTGAACCCATCCGATTACCATCTTCTGATAAGGTACTGCAGCATGAACATTAAGCATGCAAGCAATAAAATTTCTATGGCAAACATTTTATATCTTGCCCTTCCTCATCCCCCAGTCTTTGTCAATTAGTTATCAATCCGCAACTACTGGGCCTACATTGATATTCTTGGCTAGTGATCCATGCAGCAAAATGCTTGTGTACTGCACCACCAGTGTACAAGACAAGTGTCCAATAAAATTTATTAGGGCTTTGGCTTGTAGACACTGGGGAATGGGACTGGGGCGCCCTCCTGAAGACAAGCCTCAGCAGCGCAGGAGAGGAAAACAAAAGACCTATTCTGCTTAATAAGGAAATCTGGTCAGTAAAGCGATGGGTAGTAAGACGAGAGGGAGTATAAAGTGTTGTACTTATTTACGCACATTCAAATAAGCTACATACTCCTCAGAATGGACACATCTACTGGCTCTAATAAAAGGTATCAGAGGTCTGATTTCATGTCCAGCCACCAATTAACTGGATTCTCAGAGATCAAAACCAGATTTTTTTTTACTAACCAGGTTAACGCTTTTGGAACTAGGTGGACTCGAGGGTGACGCTGGTACTGACAATAACATTTTTGTATGCCACCAACACTGTTACTCAGCTGCCCAACTGTTACAATGGCAGGGCTTTTGTTATGTCCAGGACTTCGGTATTGTGAAATTTGCCTCCTCCCCTATGTCACATATCAGCCAACCTCTCCCAGCAGCTGCAACTCAGAATTTTCAAATGTCCCCAACTTCCCAAACTCTTCCTTGTCCGAGATGACCCAGCAGCAAGGGGTAAGCACCCTCATCACTGCCTGGCTCTTCAACCAAGGGTGGGACAGAGAGGCCAGCTCAGTGCATGCACGCACTATATGCTATTCACCCAACATTGAATTGTTTTTATACACTAATCACATCAAACCTCATTTTTATAAACTGTGCCCATAGGGAGAACTTTGACAGTGGTTTTGCTTTTTAACACTCCCTATACCACCCAGTGGTCTCTCAACCAAGTCATGAGAAGTGCCAACTTCATTCACCACCGCTACACACACCAGTGCCATACTCCAATCCAGTCCAACATGCAAGGCAGATTCCATGCCATTATGCCAGTGCCACACCTAACAAGTGGCACACTACATAATAATGTAAAACATGCATCATTAATCATTCTAAGCACTCTTACAGCTGCCTCCTCCACACCCAGCTCACTTTACTGACACATTTCGACATCACTACTTTTAATGCACCTGCCCCTAGATCCGAGATGTCAGTCCTGGAAATCCAAGCTATTATAACAATTACAGTTACTTGCACAATTTCAGTACATGCTATGCTTTGTTTAACTGGGAGATTCTAATCAGTTTCAGCTATGCAAATATTTGTACACATCTGTACATAAACTGGTAGTATTTATAAGCTGTGTCAGCTAGCATGACCTGTTTGTCCATTTTGATGGCACACGTCAACAGGTCTTTAGCCTAGTGTGGCTGATCTGTTAACTGAAAAATAAAAATGGTGCTAGAAAGACTATACATGCCTCCGCCACCAAATATTTCCATTCAAACTTATTTACTCAGACTACCTCAGCTTTATTACAACATTCCACTTCCAGTGGGTTCCTGCTTTAGTTCTACCCAAGATCATATCCCAGTCAGTGTCCATAGTGGATTTGAACCTTGATTCCAGTTTCAAAATCTGGTGCTCTGATCAATGGATAACAATCACACTGTACGCTACAGTTGTGACTACTTTTCCTGAGCCCCAAGCATAATGTCTAAATAACTGGGGAGTTCTCCATAGGAACAACCCCAGTTATAATTCACCACTGTACACGGGGTTCCTCACTCTATGCATGCACCTCCTCCATTTTCCCTCATATAGCGCCACCAGACACTTGGCCACCACCATTACTCGACTGGGTAGTGCATTTTAATTTAGAAAAAACTAGCCACACAGCAGTCGACTTTTCCGCCTCAGTAAACAAGCAATAATCCATTAAATATAAAAGAAGAAAAGCATTCTGCAACTGCTTAGCCACCAATCGCAGACAGGCTTCATCTGTACAATAATGCATAATATGTATAATAATTGTATAATAATTGCCCCCATCTTCAAATTGTGCCCTTGTTCTTGCGCCATTTTTGAAAGATGCTACCCTGTTGGACTTTGTTGATTGCCTTGAGGTACTTGACAATCCCGCCTATTTTCAGGCATGACCCGGGAGGGGCACAGATAAATGCCAAATGACTGAACCAGATGTTGGTGGTATTTCTAGTGAATGAGGGAGATTTGACCAGGACACTGGAAATTCCCCTACTTTTTGATAAGTGCCATGGGATCTTAAACATCCACCTGAACCACCACCAATTAGGGCAGATGGACCTCGGTTTAATGTCTTATCTGAAAGTCGGCACCTCAGAAGTGCAGCACCCTCTCATGCTGCACTACAGTGCTAGTACTGGGATATTAACCCAAGTACCAGATGTGGGAACTGAACCCACAGCCCTCCGATCTCCTGGCTTCAGAGGCGAATGCACCACTGACTGAGCCACTACACCACCCCATAGCCCAGCCTCTTCTCCAGCCATCCAATCTCTCCCCGACTCCCTGCATCTGGACCTGCATCTAACCTCATGTCATGCAACCTCTATGTAGCAGGATTACCCCAAGTTCCCAGACTGTTCTCCTCCAGCAGACAACTGTCTCCAGCCGACATCCCAACCACACAAACTAGCACCCTCTCATCTACCCCTGTATCAACAGCTGGACCCATCCTAAGCTCCTGTACCAGCTCCCTAGCTGGACCACCCACCCTGCAACTGGACCTCCCTTCCATCCCCTGGACTTCTCTCCCAGCTGCTGGAGTACCTTCCATGCTCCTCCCCAACAACCTCCAGCAGACATCCCACCTTGACCTTTCCCCACCATGGACCAGCTCCACAAACCCCGAGCACCCTCCCAGGAGCATGACCATCCTTCCACCTCCAGACCAGTCTCTCACCCTAGATGACCAACCTCCTGGAGTTGAATACACCAAACCACCATTTCCAATTTCAATTATGAACTAGCCACACTTCCTGCAGTTGGACAATGTTACCAGTCCTTAGAGTAGCCTTCAATAAATCTCCCTGCAGCTGGAACAATCCCCTCCCACTTGTTGGACCATCTTTCCAGAGCCAGTAACAGCCCTACCCAAACTGAGCACCCTTCCTGGCTGGAGCACCACCCCATCTCCCACATACACCATCCCTGGCTAAAGCCTACCACCTCCTACTATTATGCCCATCTCCATCAATGGAACAGCCTCCCTACCCTACTGCTCACCATGCTGACTTTGCCTGGCGCTTGTCATTGGGTCCAGACAGATCCCGCCTGCTGCTTTTAAGTGAACAACCCACCCATTTCAGCTGGATGCCCCATGCCCCACAGCTGGAGCACAACTGAAAAAGACTACCCGTGTCACTGTGCTCCCAGCCCCTATCTGTAGTTCAGGATGGAGAATGGAATATACCTGATGTTTTCAGCAGCATTGTTGTACCAATGCTCACTGTCCCAATTCATAGTTCAAGGCGCCAGTGGAGCTTAACAATTGACTGAATACAGTTTTGAGGAGTTAAAGCAGTGTTAGAAACACCAAGCCAAAACTGCATACAACTGCTGGCAGCAGCACATTTTGCCCTCCAAAAGATGGTGGTGTGCTTTATGTGCCTCAGAAGGGGTGTTGCCATTTTACTCTTTTGAGTTCTGTGCCAATAATGGACACTGGTGCAGCACAAGGTGGGGGTTTGTTACTGCACCGCTGAGGAACTGTCATTTTGATGAGACATTAAACTGAGATCAAGTCTGCCTATCTCTGGTCACTTGCAGTCTAGGTGGAAGTTAAATATCCCATTGTACTTATTGTAAAAAGTAAGGATTTTATTCAAAATAAATTCAAAACACACATTGTTTAGAGATGCATAACAGTGGGAGATTTTTATTAGGGATACATAGTGCCCTGGATCTGGAATTCTCAGATTATGGTACTTGTTCCTCCAAACGCGGCAGTTAGCCACTACCTTTTCCAACATCGTTCTTCCCTGCCCCAACACACCTCTTGCAGGCAGCCAACTCTGACATCTCCACGCCCATGTTACTTGAACTGAACTGCACTGCCCCCAAAACAGGTATCATTACAACATCACAGCATGAGACTCACTTATACTGGACTTCTGAACATGAAGAATCGCTGGAAATACTGGTTTAACTGAACAAAACGTGACACTCAAACATTAGCAGCGCTAACAAGATTATCTTCTAATATAAAATGGGACAGTGATCGAGTGCTAATCAGAATATAACTAACACTCCCCACCCATGTCCTCAAAGGTGAACAGAAATATAAGTGAATTTCAGAACAGTCAAAATGCAAAGTAACATCAATCTTTGTACTGTGGTGGCGCTCGCCCTCCACACCACTGGTGTCCTCGACGTTAAACAGAAATGTAAGTGAGCGTCTGAATATTATTGTCTGTGAGGCAGTGATGCTTTGTACTTGCGATAGCCAAATATGATTGTTCTGTGGGGGCGCCCGCCATCGACAGCCTTCTCTCGGGTCCAGGAATATGTTGAACACATTCTGTAGTTTGGCTTATTAGTTTGCAATAGCCTTAAGTAGGTTTACTAGGCTATCGCAGTTAATTATAGCCCAAACTACAGAATATGTAATAATTACAATAGTTATTACAACAACATATTCCTGGACCCGGGATGTGGGGGGGAGCGCCTCACAGAACAAACAAACAAAAGCTATCGCAGTACTAAAGCCCAAACTACTATTTCATAAAGCCGGTGCCTCCTTGTTCCTGCTAGCAAATAATGTTCAGAAGTCCAGTATAAGAATGCTTAATTTCATTTTGTGGGCATTGCAATATTTTTAACAGTGTGATTTCGACAGAGAGATTATCATAATGATGTTACCTAGAGCAGTGCAATTCAGTAACACTTATAACCATGTAAATTAAATAAATACAGGTAATGGGCGTGGAGATATCCATGCGGCTGCTTGCAAGACGTGTTTAGGGTGCGGGAGAACTGATGCTGGAAAGAGCGATGGCTAACTGTCGCCATTTGGACGTAACAAGTACCGTAATCTCGCTACATTACAGAACCAGGGCACTATGTGTCCCCTAATATAAATAATCGCCTCTACTCCTTACATAAGAAAAAGGTCAGTTTACACCAATAGTTTCTGGCTGCTGAAGATGGAGCTGGTAGAAGAGATGGAATGGCAAAGGAGAATGTGCTGGGGGCAGAAATCAATGATGGTACCTTTTAAAACTGAGAGAGAGAGGAGGGAGGAGAGCCTGGAGAGGGAGAGCTCCCGAGGAGGGGGCAGAAGAGACCTCAGCCTGGAGAGGGAGGGAGAACCTCAGCCTGGAGGGGGAGAGCCTGGGAGGGGGGAGAGCCTGGAGGGGGGAAGAGCCTGGAGGGGAGGGGCTCCTGAGGGGGAGGAGCCTCAGCCTGGAGAGGAGGGGAAGAGCCTGAGAGGAAGAGCCTCCCGAGGGGGGGAGAGCCCAGCCTGAGAGGGAAGAGCCAGGAGAGGAGGGGAGAACCTCAGCCTGGAGAGGGGGAAGAGCCTGGAGGGGGGAGAGCCTGGAGGGGAGGGGCCCCAAGGGGGGAGCCTCAGCCTGGAGAGAGGGAAGAGCCTGGAGGGACAGCCCCGAGGGGGGAGCCTCAGCCTGAGAGGGAGGGGAAGAGCCTCAGCCTGGAGAGGAGGGGGAAGAGCCTCAGCCTGGAGTCAGAGGGAAGAGCCTGGAGAGGGGAAGAGCCTGAGAGGGAGGGGAGAACCTCAGCCTGGAGGGAAGAGCCTGGCCCTGAGAGGGAAGAGCCTGGACTGGAGAAGGGAAAACAGTACTGCTGTGCTGGCTTAGGCTACCTAGCTTCCAAATAAACAGCAGGCAGCAAATATACAAGCTTAGTCCAGTCCAGCAAAACTTTGATTAGCAAATGAAACAAAATTACCATATATACTCAAGTATAAGTCGGTTTTTGGGAATAAAATAGCCTCGTAATCTCGACTTCCACCGACTTATACGCCAGATATAGTACAGACAGCTCTGAGCAAAACGTGAACTTTGCTGCCTACTATAATTAGTTGCAAAGTTGTTCAATTATGATGCTTTGACATGATTACTGAAAGATTAACACCGCGCCTCAGCTCACAATTGTGGCACCATTCAGTCACATTTAATTGTTTAATCATCAGTTACCTGTCGGTACTTGTAGGTTGTTAAATGATTCCCTGTTTCAATAAATGATCAACACGGCTCCTTAGTTAGCTATTACCACCTGGGTGTAAGATGCAGGGTCAAAAACGAAAACGCAGTGCATATGATACCGATTTTAAATTAAAAGTGGTTCGCTATGCTGAGATGCACACAAATGCTGCTGCAGAGCGAGAATTCAGCATAGATGAGAAATTAATCCGTGACTGGAAACAAAAAACATTCATTGTTATGTGCTGATAGAAATGTCAAACGATTCGCACAAACCAGTCTCCGTATCATTAATTGAAGAAGAGCTCAGTTCGTGGGTCAGTGATCTAAGGCAGCAAGGTTACATTGTAACCAGAATGGCTATTCGGCTTCAAGCACTCGCCATCGGAAAGAAGCATGAATAGCTGGCAACTTCAGAGCATCTGCAGGCTGGTGTACAAGGTTTATGAAGAGACACGGTCTCACACTGCGCAGAGGACTCATATAGCGCAGAAACTACCAGCAGATGTGCAGCTAAAAGTTGACAACTTTCATGAGTTTATAATAAGAGAGAAAGTTGTTTGATTACCCCTAGTATCGATAGGCAACATGGATGAAACACCTGTCAGTTGATCTACCTTCAAACCGTACAGTGCACTTTAAGGGTGAAAAGACAGTCACTGTTAGAACATGTGGTGGAGAAAATCCAATTTCACTGTCGTGCTTGCCTGTCTAGCTGATGGCACCAAATTAAAACCAATGGTAATATTTAAAAGAAAAACCCTACCTACAGAAAAGATGCCTCCTAACGTCCTTGTAGTAGCACATCCTAAAGGTTGGATGGATGAAGTACTTGTGAATAAATGGATAACAGACATTTGGGCAAAACGACCAGGGGCACTATTGCACAAAAAAGCTTTCTTGTATGGGATATGTTCCACGCTCATTTAGTGGACTCTGTAAAAAATCTCGCCTTCACTGCACCCGCAAGCTGTGATACCAGGAGGCTGTACATCGCTTCTTC
This sequence comes from Neoceratodus forsteri, assembly GCA_016271365.2. Lineage (NCBI taxonomy): Eukaryota > Metazoa > Chordata > Ceratodontiformes > Ceratodontidae > Neoceratodus > Neoceratodus forsteri. Next base: position 1,300,310,272 of record CM057453.1, on the reverse strand, counting down.
AACCTCTGACGTAAGTCTAAATAAACCTTTAAAATAATATGAGGGAGCTTTGGAGGAATGGATGGTAAATGGCAGCAAGGAGTACACCCTGGGTGGTAATATTAAAAGCCAACTTACGGACTCGTGTGTCACTGGGTACGGCAAGCATGGGATGCTGTTCCAAGTTCAGTGGTAGTGAAATCTTTTAAAACATGTGGCATTTCAAATTCTATGGATGGCACAGAAGATGAGCTTTATTTGCGATCTCATTGATGACAGCCTAGCCTCAACTGAACTTGCCAAGATCCAGGTCAGCTAGATGACATATACGATGATATGCCACTGTCAGAGCTACAGCTCCACCTGATGTTCCAATCCGATGATGAGGAGGATGAGGAAGAGGAGTTTTGGGATTCTGATCCAACCTTGAATGCACCGTACTGCATGAACTGATCCCCGATGACTATTAGATGATTGCGAGCACGCTATCTATTGCTCTTAACTGAGCTCATTTGAATAAAAAGAAATTGATTTTACTGCAGTTCTGGCATGAAAACTCACTTCTTGTGTGGGCACGAAACTCAGTTCTTGTGAGGTTTTTATTTTATTTTTATTTTCATGCTCGTAAATTAATGTTCTTGTGAGGGTTTTTTCTCATGCTACTAAGTAAATCGGGACCCGACTTATCGCGGGTCAATTAAAAGTTGAAATACACAGGTCTCAAGTCGGGACCCCGACTTATCTGTGAACCGACTTACGCGAGTTTTCACGGTAAACAAACAGCTAAAGAAAACAGCACTGCAGTGCAGCTTACTCCAAGTCTCAGAGTCACAACGCGACTACCAGGAACTTCTTGCTGGCTCTCAGGCTCCAAGTTAGTTAAAATCTGATGAAGTTAAAGCTGCTGCCCATTTGCTGCCGCTCGCTTCTGAAGACAGTGACGACTACTACTCCGTCCCATCCGTCCAGAAGAAGTTACAGTCAGACTGTTAGAGGCGCAGGCGCTGCTATTTTATTTGCTCTGCTAGTCAGTCTGTTTCGTTTCAATGCTCGCGGATTGCCACCACGCTACCCCACGCAAGCGCCTCAACCAAATGACCTGACGCTGCCTGACTAGAAGAGTCTTAAGACCGCCGCACAGACACACACCACTGCTGGGCTGACTGCTGCTGTTGTAGTCGCCGACTGCGACTCATCGTCCACACCGACACCAGCGTCTCTCTCTCACCCGACTTCGCTCGGCTCCCGCGTCGTCAATGCTCTGCAGCTCCCAGAAGCCCCTTAGTTAGCGGCAGCTGCAGCACTCACTCAGTGAGGATGGGATCCGAATCCGTCCGTCCGATGCACGGTGCAGCCAACTTATGGTCTGACTGACTGGAATGGAGAGAGAAGAAGGAAATTGGGCATTTAAAGGGCCCGCGACACACCCCAACTCTAGGCACGCCTCCAACTGTAGTCACGCCTCTTAATTTGCTAAAGCGGACCTGATTGAGAGATGTGTTTGCCTTCTCAATCAGGTCCGCTGGCTGGGTGGGCACGAAAAAAAAAATCAGGCAGCTAAGGCAGCGTCCAGCCTGTCTGACTCAGGGGCACAAAGCCACAATGTAGAGAAAAAGTGGTGGGGCGGCCGCCCCTCACTGCCCCAGTTCCGGTGCCTATGGTATTGCTGCTTTTTGTCAATAAGGTGGACGACATTGTGAGAGGGGAAGACAATTGTTGTGGATCTCAGCCATATTAATTCTCAGGCAACTATGGATTACTTGAGAATTAATGTATGGTCACCTGATGCTCTTGAACCAATCTGACACAACCATTTCTCTTTCCCATATTACAAGTCCCAATAATCAAGTACTGGTGTTTTAATGTAGCTGTGTGACCGTGTGAACATGCAGTAGCTAAAACATGGCATTTAACAAAATGTTCATGGTAAAATAATGCTCAGAGTACCCTACATTTACCAGTGGGCCTCATTCTTTCTGGCATTGCCCTTAGTCTGGACCAGTGTTGTTACCATTAAGGTCCCTCATTAGCAGACCCCAATGCTTTGATAACCCCTTTATTTGCTACCTTCTATATATCATACACCCCATAGTGAGGGACTCTGCATTGGTAAGCACACTTTGCTCTCCTGAGATGCTTTACCAGGCACCTTTCCTGTTACCTCTCTCTGAGGCATGCAGTCGCACACAAACCAGTAACTCAGTTATTACAAAAATACCTAATTTATTACTAACCACTGGGGTCAACTAGATATCACAGTAGTAAACAGGTACCTGCAGTATTTACACCCAATCCTTACAGACAATAAACAACAGTATTTAGAAACAAAGCTTGCACACTTGTGCAGGTAAACACATTTCTATCTTCCTAACAGTTACAGTGTTTTATGCACACTACACTCTGTTACCTCAAGCCTTTTTTCATACCCACAACCTGATCCTCCTTGAAATGATTCACACAGAATACCAGCAAAAGAGATTGAGTCTTTGGTGTTGGTGCATTTCAACTCTCCCTCTCTCATTCTCAAGAGGTGCAGTGGAGTTTGGCTCTGTGACCTCACTTCTCCTGTACCAGAGCTTATCTGATTGGCTGAAGCTGATTTCAGCTACCCTACTGGGGTTACACCTCTGCCTTGATACTATAGTGCCAAAAGGCTTCTGTACAAGCCACATCCTCTCAAAGGTCATTTACACACACACACACACACACACACACACACACACAGATTTACCCATGCCTTATCTTTCCAGCTCCAGATAGTAGGGCCAAGGTGGTAACCGTTAGAATAGCGCTACAGATATAGCACATGTAAGACGATGCTGTCCTAATAGTGCATCACAGACAATGACAAGGGTAGAACAGCATAGTGCAGTAAGCACTACCCATGTTGCTGTTCATGGCATTAGACAAGGGCTGGGAAATCTAAAAGGCTGGCCAAGCTGCTCCTGTGGTGGAGAGGGCTGAGGCATGGAGCAGCTTGGCCAGAATGGTGGTGGAGACCAGGGTTCTAATTCTGGTCTCTGATTTTATCCTCCATGATCCAACTCTGACTTGGAGTTGATTATTTTAGTTATGGGTGTGTGTGGGTGGCAGAACTCCCCGCTAAAATATGTTTTTGGACTGGTAGCCGTCATCAGCGTGCTTTGATCACTACCAGTGGCGCTGCTTTTACTTGTGGCATTTGTTCCTGCCACTGTTCTGAATAGTGTTAGATGAACAGCACTGTTATTGACAGTGCTGTTTATGCAGGTGCTGTTCAGACCCAGTGCTGGGCTAGGCTATTCACGCCTTTTATTCATACCCAGTTTCTCCTTATGTATCTACTGCACTTGCCTTACTCTGTTACTTCTTGTAAATCCTAAACACTTCTTTTGTCCCAACTATTCTGCCTTTCCTGCCTGTCTACTTATATGGGTTTTCTATATTTTTTACCTTATATATAGTCCTAATACATAGGTGACCTCTATAATAGTCTCCTTTAGTGATGTCCACTTCCACCCTCCTTCTCCTATTTTCTTTTATGGAAGGCCTTGCATGTTTACAACATGTTTTCCCTGTTTTTCTGAAATCGGCTTTCCTGCAAGCCAACACCCATGTGTCAATAGTCACTTATTGTGACCCCAGCATCATGCTGAATTTCACTGTGTAATGGTCATTATCGACAATTGGTACCCCATTTTAATGTCCCATTAATGTCCTGTTTGGATATTATACTAGTACCTCCTTGTAGCCCCCGCAACACTGTGTGAGGAAGCAGTCCAGAGTGACATCCACAGATCTTTGCCCCTTCTGACTACTGTTCACTGGTACCTCCCAGTCTATGTCCGGAAGTTTGAAGTCATCCATTACCATGTTTCTCTTCATCCTGATGCTTTCCTCATCTCCGTCTCCAGAGTTTCATCCATCTCCGTCATTTGATCTGGTGGTCTGTACACTACCACTATCCATATTCCTTTCCTTCCTTCCATAACCTGTATCATGGTGACTCTACCCTCCCTCCTTAATTGCTGTAACGCCTGACACCCTAACATCTTCCTCAACATGTACCACCATCCAAACCCCTCCTGTTTTCAGCACCCTTCCTGAAAATATGTAGCTCCCAGCAGTTCAGTTAGCTCAGGTTTCAGTAATGGCTGCTGGGTCTATTTCCTCTGTGGCCATCACTGGCTGCACTTCATCCTTTGTCCAGACTTCTGACATTTTCATACAACACCTTCCATTTGTTCTCCTTCCCTCTTCTAGGATTTCTTTTTTCACCTTCTGCTTTAATCCTTGCCTGTCCAGTTCTCTCCTAGCCCCTAGGAGTCCCTTTTGCTTGCTTGTTGAACAGGGGCAACTAGGTTCCCACAGTGATCCCATTCTGGTACTTGTGTCTAATTGCAGCCATCTCTCATCAAGTTTAAACTCCTCCAATGAAAACTTCTAAATACTGCCACAGTGCATTGGCTCCCTCTCCACTCTGTTACACACTATACCTTCCAAGCAGTCTGCCATCACCTCAGGAGGTGTTGCAGTCCCTCAAATCTTGAACTGCATATCTGCACACCAACCTCTTAGCGACATGATAAACTCCAGAAGCCTGGCCTTTCGACTTTTCCTGCACATGGCACTGGCAGTACCTCTGAACCTCAGCTCTGAAGTGAACAACTTCTGCCATAAGGGCTTCAAACCACCTACACATATGCACCCCCATCTCCTGGAGCACCCTCTGAAAATTGGCAATGCCACATCCCTGCAGCTGGCTACCTCCCTCCTTTTACCTGTCAGAACATGGTAACAATAACTGCTGAATATTTTGATGAGGTACAGAATCCTTTGAGCAGTGTTCTACCCCTGTCAATCTTTTCAAAATCTCTCACCTCTCAAGTCCCTCTCAACATTTACTCTCATAGCACTTTATTCAGACAGCACTTTTGAGTGGCATGCTTCCTATCAGTTGACTCCTATCAATCACAAGATGTTCTCTTTATACTTTGTTGTCTTTTCACAGTGATGCTGTGTCTGAGGGCCTATAAAATGTCTCTTTAGAATCCTCTTTGTTGGAACCAAGCTGTCTGACAGAGGTAAGCAACACCTCTACTCTAGCTAGCACCTAGATGAGTCCCCAGGCCAGACAATTCTTACCCAGCTCCCAAATTCTGGAGAAGACACATCTCTTTAGTATTTTAAATGTGGCTACTGTGGCCTGGAATAAGTCCCCTACAGAGGTAAGGGATGATGGTCTCTACACACTAGACCATTAGTAATGAGCTGCACCATAATGTCTGTTGATGACATGATGGGTACATATAGTAAATATGACAAACTTCCCACAGATAACAAGTCCATGGAGGATACATAACAGCCAGCATTAACCAGAACTCATGCCAGAACTAAGTGAAGTACCTCTGGGCACGGGGGTCATAATGCTGCAGACAAAATAGTGCAAGAAACAATATCACAGGCATAATGGTGTGTGCTGAAAAAGGTCAGGAAACACAGCAACCAAAACATAAACAGCACACGCCACTCAAAGCAGTGGCCCTGTCTTTGATTTTGCAGGGGTTCTGCCCCCACATCCCCAGCATGGGGGCTTTGCACACCACCACCTCCAGACTAAATATAACTAACTCCAGAGAGTATGGATTTCAGGATGGGGCAAAACTCTAGAGGGGGAAAATGTTTTTTTTTTTTTTTTTATAAAAAAGAAAGCAGCAACACTATGAGACCTGGGGGAACTGACCATGTCCCCAGGTCCCACGCCGCTGGCTGCTGGTGTCATAGCATCCACCAGAGGAGTTGCTCAACCAGTCACTGCACCGGCAGCCATCTTGACACTTTCCCATCTGACCTACAGTGACAGGGGTAGCAATTATTACCTGCACGCTATAAAACCCCATGTCACTGTAGAATGTTTAGTGCTATCTGATGCACGCATTATTTTGTGTTGTTCAGGTAGTGCTATATTGACCTGGTACCACCCTCTGTCAACCAGCCAGCAGTAACCATATATGTGACTGGCACAGATGTGTCACACAACACTCAATGTACTACAGCCCATGTGTAACCATATGCATGCTGTCCCTTCTGTCTCAGATCCAGTTCACTGAAGTGAACACCTAGTTGGGTCCCACATAGCAGCAGGAGCAGAAGCATCACCCAGGAGGATACCCCAGAGGAGGACAATGGCACAGAGATCATCCCCTGCATTGACACATCCCATGCAGGATACTGACACCAGCATGCAGAATAACATCCTAGAGATGTTTAAAATACCTAGGGATAGTCAGTTACTTAATGGGCTGGACCTAGTAATAAATAATAGAGATATCAACTTGAAGCCACAAATGTCAACTCAAACTGACTTTCCGTGAGGAAGAATGTCAGAAAAACATTTTCACACAGAGGTGGTAACTGTGTGAAATAACATCCCCAAGAAAGTAGTGAAAGTAGATGTCTTCATGACACTTAAGAACAGGCTAGATGATTATTTGTTGGGCACTAACATTACAAGGTGGTCCCACTAACGCTAGGAGACAGATTGCATAGGCAAACGTTTTCTTCTGTCTTATAAACCGAGTATTATACCAAGCAACAAGAGGACTTGGCTGACAGCACTTTAGCACAGACAACACCAGCCAAAACTATGCCACAGACAAACCCCTATCCATGCACTCACATCACCCACAGACACACCAACAGCAACCAGAATACCAGCCTCACAGCACATGTACACAGCACTTCACAGGACATACCCATGGAAACAGCATCACAGACAGACAGCATGTTCTGCTGAAGGACCATCACAGCCACTGACAGCACCCACTAGCAAAAGGAAGTAGGCATTGCATGATATGTACTCTGTGGTATGGCTGATGGGAGAACAGCAGATATAGAAAGTAAAGTTAAAAACCATCAGTAACTATACAATTTGTTCAATGGTGTTCTGGCATTATGCACAGTGGTGTCTGGTATGTCCACAGGGCTAGGTGTCATAAACAAACAGCTGCCTGATGTGCACAATGAGATACAAGTACCTCACACAGGTTGCAGAAGTTGGCATCAAAAGACTGCCTGATGGCCTGATCATATCATCAAAGCCCTTACACAGACTGTCATGGCTGGCCAAGGCTTCCAGCTTGGTCCCTCCAGGACAGCAGGACCATCAAACACTATGTCTGGTGACACACTTGTCAAACCGGGTGCGGGGGGGACTCTAGCATACCACATGCATGACACAGCCGCCAAAGGGTGTTTAGAACATTGGCATGCACAGGCCCTCAAGAAAACACATGGCTAAAACACTTAGTTGGAGAAGGTGCTGTGCAAATCTCCATAGACCCCCATGCATGTAGTAGGCACTACTTTATGGGATGCCCACGTGTACACCTTTCTCCCCAGGTACATGCTCACCACAGCACGTGGCAATAAGCCATGGCACAGTACAGGGTCACTTAACACAACTGGTGATAGATTATTTTTTAATCTATAGGTCACATCACATTTCCCACCATCATCAGAGAGCAGCTCCTCTTGCACCACCCACAACACACTGTTGTAGGTGAAGTAATTGGTCACAGTCCTGGATCTGCATACCCTTTCTGTCTATATCCCACAGCAAGTTGGTCATGCTGTACAGGAAGGCATAAAATGTCTGGATCATAGGTGACATTATCAATGGCAAGGGCAGTGTCTTCAACTAATGGAATCCATTTCTTCATAGCAAGATTGTGCAGCATGCAGTATACTACAAAGACCTTTAAGACATGTTCTAGGGCTAGAAGAAATATTACAGCTGTCTTATCCAGGCAACAAAATGCATTTTAACATGCCAAATATACAATCAGTGATACCCTTTGTCTGTCTGTGGGTCATGTATTGTGACTGTGCCTTATTCTGTAATTGGAGGTATGGAATCTGAGGAATGTCCATAGCAGATAGCTGCTGTCATCTGTACAAATGAGAACACAACTTCATCGTATCTTGTATGTGTAAGACATGTACAGTGCTGTCCACCATGATCAAGCACTCTGTGTGAAAATTTAGTTTACTGTGTGACAGACTGGAGTAATTGACATTGAATTACACTGAGTTCATGCAGTATCTTACAAGATATCCCAGCAAAACTGAAGCTGTGCTTTATCCTGGCAAAAGGCATTGTATAGACATCTCACAAGTTGAAAACATGCATTTATGTTTCAGCCCACCATGTCCTGGTTGCACGACTCCAATCACAGGACTGCCTTGGTCAGGTTCACTGTTGCCGCCCATTGTGGTTTGATAATGGACTTATGCTTGGGGCAGTGTTCGTGGACCTGTCCAAGGCATTTGATCTGATAAACTACTCACTGCTATGTGTTAGATTGGGTGAATTGGGATTTTTGAAAATGTGGTTGCTTGGTCTAGGACTATCTTTCTAAATGTCCCTTTTTGTTTCTATTGATTCTTCTATATCTTCTACTTTTCCTATTCACTCTGGTGTTCCTCAAGGGTCTATTTTGGGTCCTCTTCTGTTTCTTTGTTTATCAATCCTCTGCCTTCTATCTGCTCAACCTGTGACAGCCTACTTTACGCTGATGACTTGATGTTTTTCACATAATCGCAGTCGTTAGCGTTTTTAAGTCATCACTTGGAGCAAGATTTTATATCAGTTTGTCACTGGTTTGGTGAGAATGCTTTGGTTCTCAATTCTTCTAAGACCAAAGCCATGTTGTTTGGGTCACCATTTCATCTACAGAATAATCATAGCTTAGTTGTTCGTGATATTTATGGGAATCCTCTTGAGCAGGTGTATGAGTTTAAGCATCTAGGGCCTTGTTAGACCCTGGTTTATTTCTCCAAGCCCAAATTAGAACAGTCTGTTGCAAGATTAATCAAAAACGTGGGTAACCTACAAATTGAAGCAATATTTCATCTTTGAGACCTGAAAGACCATTGCCATTGGGGTACTTTATCTGATTTAGATTACGCAGGAGTCTATATCATAAATTGTCAGCTAGGGAAACTCAGGCCTTATCAGTTGTAAATAATAACATATGTGGTGCTGTGTTAGAGACCTCTCATACACATCACTGCATGTTATAGTGTTCTCTCGACTGGTTATCACCTAATGCCAGCTCTATGTATTTTGTTTATTGTTTAACTTGTAAATCCTTGTTTGAGACTGATAAGTTTCCCTTAACTGAGTTGCTGAGGGTTTGATACTCAACACTGAACCTCAGATCTTTTTGATGTATTATTTCTTCCGAGCTCCCAGCTTCTGCCTTCAGTTGTCCCCAGCATGCCCTCCCCGAAGGTTAGACCCCTCCATTATGCACCCGACTTACCCTTCATTGGCAGGGTGGTGGGAGCGACTCAACCCACCTCAAATGGATCCATGCCAGTGAGGTGCCTTCTTGGGGTGGCACTGCACGGGACCACGTCATGCCGGCTGGAACTTTCTGCTTTGCTCCCTTTGTGAGGAGGCAGGACGCATAATGATGCCCCTGGGTGAGAGCATGCAGCTACCGCACATGCTCTCACCAAGCGTCTGCCATCTCCTCCCTTCAGCTGTAGAACATCGCACACTGCCCCCAGCAGCCGCTATGAGCCAGTGGACGCTGACAGCTGTGTTCCCCCACCCTGGAGAAGGAGAGCAGTCCAACGGATGCCGATCTTCTCCTCCCCACCAACCCTGACTGACCCGTGCTCGTTTCCCAAACACGGGTCGCTGGCATGGCTTGGAGGTAAGGCGTCCCAGCACCAGCCCTCAATGCCACTGGGCCGGCCTGAACCTCAGATCTTTTGGGGAACACTTCTCCTTAACAAATTTTGTTCCACCAAAGCTGGCTCAAGAGCCTTTCTGTGACTGTCTGGTATCTTTGGAACAGTTTCACTGAGGATCTTAGAACTGTCTGTATGGTGAACGTTTAAAAGAAAGTTGAAAATATGGTTGCTTGCCTCACGTGAATGTAAATGTTTTTAACTATTTTTTTTTTTTGCTGTGTATTTATGTTTTTGTTTTGTATTGTAATATGTGTTTGGGTTGGAACTGAAAATGGGCTTGTCCAGTGTCCTTACCGATTAACAAAATAAAACAAACAAACAAACACAGTAGTGGCCACAGGTGTGAATTCTCCAGCATGTAGGCATTATGTGTTGATCTAGGGAGCATGGCACACACCTGTATGATGACAGTTGTGGTATCAAGCACCTCCTACATGTTCATGCTGTGCACTGCCTTCTGCTGTGGCATGACTCTTCAGACTTGAGAATGTAACAGTGGATTCATGTGTACTGTTAGAGCAACTTACATGATCAAATATATCCAGATATTTCCAGATATTTTAAAGAGATTCTCTCTGTCGGCCTAAAGTGGTACTGCAGAGATGTAGGAATTTCTCTACATATGTCATAGAACTTTTGGGAAATATCTGACAATTTCAATTGCTGCAGCTGTGCAGTCAATGGCATTATTTACTTTGGGCATATAAACTGGCTTTGATGTCTCTCAGTGCTTCCTCCTAATCTAGAGAGGGGATCATGCGCATTGCATGCTGTCTTGCTGAGGAGAAGCAGGAATAGCAGGACACTGAAAATGCTAATCTCTTGATTGTAACAGGTATGCCATCGTTGCCTGTGTTTGGGGAGTTTGCCTAAAATAAGGAGAGAGAACTGATTACTTGGTTTATATTTCAGCATCCTTTCCAGTCTGACTTGCGCTACAGGAATACTGGTTGCAGAGGTTCTTGTGGTTCGAGGGGTTCGCCGCTGCTGCTGCAGTCCAAATACGGTGGCGGGAGCATGCATCGGAGACGGACTAACAGGGAGGCCCTGTGGAGGGCTGTTCAACATAAGAGTCCTGCAACATAACACTTTCTGGAGAAAGTCTGAACAGACTGTCTTAAGAAGTCAACTGGACCATTTACTAATATCTCTAATATTTTGTAAGTGTTAAAATTATTTTGCATCTCTTGCTGTTGCTATAAACTGCTATAGCTGAAGCTGTGGTCAGACGCTAAGCCATATTGTAGCTGTGACTAAAAATTTTAGGAAATTTTAAGGAAAGATGTCTATGATATTTTCTGCTTTTGTGAGATTTATGAACCTTTTTAATATACATCTATGTTCCAGAATATTATTTGTTAAATTAAAGGATAGATAGGGGACATTAGTACATAGAACATACTTAAATTGTCAGCAGAAACAGGCCTCATGGTCTATTGAGTCTGCTCGAGTGTACAGCTAGTCCCTCATCTTGTAGCTGTCCCTCCTGCCCCCCCTTCCCACTATCCTATCCCTTCCCTGTCCCAACCCCTCTTGAAACTACCCACCATCTTGCAGGACACTATATCATCTGGTAAGGTGTTCCATTTGTCCACCACTCTTTCTGTGAAAAATGTCTCCTCATCTCTCTTGAATCTTCCCCTCCAATCAGTCCATACCTCTCATGCCGCCCCATCTGAAAAATCCATTCTGTGTTGATCTTGTTTATCCCTTTCAGATACTTAAAGGTCTCAATCATATCACCCCATCCTCCTCTCCTCCAGTGAATACATATTCAACTCTCCCAGCCTGTCCTCTTTAGGAATTGCTCTCCAGTCCCTGGATCATCTTTGTGGTTCTTCGCTGCACCCCTCCAACAATCTTATGTCCTACTTCAGAATGGGCACTAGTACTGCACGCAGTACTCCAGGTGGGGCCTGACCAATGACCTATACAGGGCAGGATAACCTCCCACCTTCTGGAGGAGATCCTCTTGCAATATACCCCAGCATTTTGTTGGCTTTTGCTGCCGCCTTCCTGCACTGAGCAGAATTGTTCATGCTCCCCATAATGATCGCTCCTAGGTCCTTCTTCTCTGTGGAACTCCCCAACTGTACCTCATTCAAGTGATAATCCTCCTCTGGTTCCTGGCTCCAAAGTGCAGAACCTTTAACTTAGCATTGAACCCCAACTGCCATGTTTCCGTCCACTCTGCAGCTTAGTCAGGTCCTCCTGAAACTCCTTCCACCCCTCCGCATCATCAACCACAGCTCCCATCTTGGTATAGTCTGGAAACAGACTGGTCTTGCTCCAGATCCCATGTGAGATATCTGCAAAAATCCCAAACAGCACTGGTCCCTGAACTGATCCTTAAGGTACCACGCTTGTCACCTCTCTTGGCGACAGAGATCCCCCCACCACCACCACCCTTTGCTGCCTTCCTTTAGCCAGTTCGTGATCCATTTCACCATTTTTGGTCCCGCCCACATATTCCAGTTTTCCTAACCTCCCATGTGGCACTGAATCAAAGGCCTTGCTGAAGTCCATGTACGGGACATCCACTGCATGGCCCTTGTCCAGTTCCCTCACCACCCAGGTGTAGTACTCTCACAAGGTTTGTCTGGCAGGATCTGCTCACTATAAACCCATGCTGTTGACCATCCTGGAGACCATTTTCTCCAAGAAGCTCACTAGCCTCTCTTTTAGTATGGTCTCCTGAGCTTTCCCACAATCAATGTGAGGCTCACTGGCCTATAGTTTCTGGGTTCATCTTTGGGCCACGTTTGTGGATGTGCACCACATGGGCCATCCTCCAGTCCTGTGGTACAATCCCATGTCCACTGAGGTTTTGAACAGGTCAGCCAGTGTCCCCAAATGAACCTCTACCAACTCCCTTAGTACTCTAGAGGAACGCCATCAGGTCCAGGTGTTTTGTCCACCCTCAATGCGCTCAACCCATCTAGTACCCTGCCTCTGTAATCCCTTCATCTGTCATCCACTCCTCCCACCCCCCATGCCTGGGGTATCTCCTCCTTCTCCTGCTTTAATACAGAGCAGAAGTATTCTGCTCAGTGCCTCTGCCTGCTCTGCCCCCTTTCTCCACCCACCCTCCATCCTTCTTAATCCTCACTAGCTGATCCTGCTCTTTCTTCTCTCTCTCTGATGTAGCCGAAGTATTTTCTCCATTTTGATTCCTCACGCCAGTCTCAGTTCTCAGAATGCCTTGGCTGCCCTAACCAGTCTGGTAACCTCCCAGACTTCTCCATGTACGTATCCTTATCTTCACTCCTCCCAATTTCCTGTACTTTCAAAAGCTGCCCTTGGTCCTCACCCCTTCCATAACCTCCTGTGTTGGCCAACTGGGTTTCTTTCCTCTTCCTTCTTGTTTTTCTTCCTACTGCAAGATTCCGTTGCCTCCACCAGCCCTTCCTTTATAATGTCCCATTTCTGGTCTGCATCCATGTGAGGCTGCATTCTTGCCTGGTGCCTGCCCCAAATTTCCCATCTTCTTAAACTCCGACCCTAAACTCAATTACCCTTGTACCCATGCCCCCTGTTTCCTCCCCATGTTGAACATGAATCACACTGAATATTGGTCACTCCCAGCTAGTGGTTCCTCCACTTCCAGATTCCTTACAACTTCCCTGTTATCCAGTGCAAGGTCCAGAGACCTTCTAACCTAGTCAGCCCCTGGACCAGCTGTGTCAGAAAGCTGTCTTGAAATGCTTCTAGCAGGACCACACCCTTGCACTAGTGCCCACTCCACCCCGGTAGGTTGAAGTCTCCACCACCACTGTGCTCCCTTCCTGCAGATCCTCTTAATTTGTTCAGCTAATTCCCTATCCAGGTCAATCCCTGAGTCAGTGGCCTGTACACCACCCCATCCTCAGTGTCCTATTCTTTGCATCTGGAACTGCATCCATAGTGCTTCTGTCCTCTCCTCCTCCTTCCTCCCTTGCACACTTTATTCCTCCCTTACATAGATCACCACTCCTCCTCATTCCCCTTAGCCCTATCCTTTCTGAATAACCCGAACCCTGTGATCATCATTTCACAGTCCTGGTACTGGATGGCCCACATTTCCGTGATGGCTGCAATGTCTCTTCTTCCACCGCCAAGAGAGACTGTAACTCCGCTGTTCTATTCCTTAGGCTTGCATTCAGTGAGATCACCCTCCAGCCTGTCTCCTCCCTTCCCTACTCCTATTCCTCCCCTTTATCCTTCCCTGTGCTGCTTCCCCACTGCCTTTACCCATAACTACTGCAGTGAGCTCACTAGGCTCCCCTTTCTGAACCCTTTTCCTAGCAGCAGTCCCTCGCCACCTCCTCCTAGTTTAAATCCACCTTTGTTGATATATACCCTCTCTTCCCCATTTTAATACTCCCTTCCTCCTTGCTCAAATTTAACCTGTCCCCTGCGTATAGGTCACTATTGCCCTAGGTTCTGCCCCAGTTTGACACTAATCCATACTCCTGGTATGGCACCAATACCTCAGCCACTCATTGAACTCCTCTATCCTTTTTTTCCTCACTGTACTCATATGGCAATCGGGAGTACTCGACACGCCAGCGATCCCCACCTCCTCACACTGCTCACCCAACTCCTCGAACCTCTCCTTTACCATCTTTACCGTCTCCCCTGCCAAGTCATTTGTACCCACATGCATCACTATTTGAGGTTTCTCCCTCCCCTCCCCTCCTTGTGCACTTGAGAGGTGCCTTTCCTGCCCTGCCTGTGGTTAATGCCAGAATAGCCTCAACCCAGATATGACTGTGCCTTTCTCCCTTCCACCCCATCTGATCCCTTTCAGTATATATCTCCCAGCACTAGTACCCCTATCTTCTTGTCCCATACCCCTCCTTCTGTTTTCACTGTCCACATTTCCAGAGTCCACACTGTCCTGCTCCTTATTACCTCTATCCACACCATTTGCAACTCTTACATCTTCCTCCCTGTTTCTGCCTCTCCTCTGCCTCTACCCTGCTCTTCCTCCCCCTTCTTCCTTTCCCAGCCTGACTCCTGGGCCTTCACTGCCCTTCTCCTCCCTTCCCCATGATCTCCGATCCTTCCACTATCACCTCCAATGCCAACACTTAGAAACATAGAAACATAGAAGTTGACAGCAGATAAGGACCCGTAAGGCCCATCCAATCTGCCCATTTCTTTTCTACCTTATAAATGTGCCATCAGCCTTTGCTCTGTCAATGGCCTGTCTATTCATACTCATCTGTATTGCTCCTATGCCTCATCCCATGCCTGTTTGAGCCCTGTACTGTATTCATATCCACCACTTCCTGAGGTAGCCGTTCCATGCATCCACCACCTTTTCTGTGAAAAGAACTTCCTCACATTACCACTTAATCAGCCTCCCTCATGCTGTGTCCTCTTGTCCTGCTATTTTTCTTATATTTAAACATGTTAGACTCTTTCACCTTGTTAATGCCCTTAAGGTGTTTGAATGTTTCGATCATCATCATCTCTCTCCTCCTTTGCTCTAGGGTATACATATTGAACTCGTTAATCTGTCCTCATATGTTTTCTGATGCAGTCCCTGCACCATTTTGGTGCCCTTCTCTGGACTGCCTCAATTTGGTTAATGTCCTTGTGAAGGTGGACCTCCAGTACTGCATGCAATACTTCAGATGGGCCTAACTCAGTGTCTTGTAAAGGGATTATTACCTTCCTCTTCCAACTTGTGATACCTCTACTAATACACCCTAACATCCCCCTAGCCTTATCTACTGCTTTAGTGGCCTGTTTGATGATTTCAGGTCATCGGTGATGATGATGCCCAAGTCTCTTTCTTCCTTGTGACTTCCAGCAACTCCACTTCCAATCTGTAGGTGGCTTCAGGTTTCTCTTCCTATGTGCATGATCTTGCACTTCTTTGCGTTAAACCCAAGTTGCCACATTTCCGAACATTTTGCTAGTTTATCCAGATCTCTTCTCATTCCGCCCACCCCATCTGGATTATCTACTCTGTTGCAGATCTTGGTGTCATCTGCAAACAGACAAACCTTACCCTCCAGTCCATCTACAATGTCACTGATGAAGATATTGAAGAGGACTGCCCCAGGACTGATCCCTGAGGTATCCCTTGTGACTTGCATCTCTTCTGACTGTATACCATTTACCACCACTCTCTGTTTTCTGCCCGTCAACCAGTTTGCCACCCAGTTGACCAACTTCTGACCCACCCTGAGCCTACCCAGCTTATTAATCAATCTTCTATGTGAACAGTATGGAAAGCTTTGCTGAAGTCAAGGTAGGTGACATCAACTGCTCCCTTTGGTCCACCACTCTGGTTACCCAGTCAAAGAAATTTATGAGATTAGTTTGACAGGACCTTCCTTTGTAAACCCATGCTGTCTTGGATCCTGTGCCCTATGGATTCCAGGTATTGTACTATCCTTTCCTTAAGGTGCCTCCATAATCTTGCCCACTACTGAGGTAAGACTGACTGGTCTATAGTTCCCTGCCTCCCTGCTACCATTCTTGAGTTGGGATCACATGAGCCCTTCTCCAGTCTTCTGGGACCTTCCTGTGCACAGAGACTCACTAAACAGTTCTGATAATGGCTCTGCTAGCTGCACCTTAGCCCTTTTAATACCCTAGGATGTACACCATCAGGTCCCATTGCCTTGTCCACCTTGAGCTTATCAAGCTCTTGTAGGACCCTTTCTTTGTGAAGGACTAGTGCTTATCTCCCTCCCCGTGTCCATGGTGCTTGAGCTGTGGCCCTGCCCTACCTTATCTTCAGTAAATACTGAGCAGAAGTATCTATTTAGGATAGATGCTTTTACATGGTTCTCCTCCTCCTCACACACACCCTTATCTCCTTTGATCTTAGCAATACCCCTCTGGACTTTCTCCTTTCACTAATGTATCTATAGAAGTCTTGTCACCTTCTTTTCTTTTACTGTCTGTGCTAGTGTTTCCTCGGTTTGGGCCTTGCCTACCTTATAGTTTCCTGCTTCCCTTAGGGAAATTTGGTATGCCTCCCTATCTTCATCCTGCTGCTCTTTATATTTCCTGAAGGCCAGCCTTTTGGATCTGACCTTTTGCTACTGTTTTGAGAACCAAAGTGGTTTCCTTCTTCTTTTGCACTTCCTTTTCTCTCTAACACAATGGGATGTTGCTTCAAGTATTAGTCCTTAATGCTTGCTCACTTTGCCTGTGCCCCCTCACCTGTATTTCTTTTGCCAGGGCTAGCTTAACTCTGTTGGCCATCTTATCAAAGTCAGCCCTCTGAAGTCCCATATTTTTGCCTTGGAATGGGATGATTTAGTTGTAGTGGCCAAACTGAACCATACCATGTGATGGTCACTGGCCCCAGGTGACCTTCTACCTGGAGATCTGTGATCCTTTCCTGTTAGTCAGTACTAGATCTAGGATAGCCCTGTCTCTTGTGGGTTGTAGTACCAGTTGTTTGAGGCCCTCCCCTGCAGGGAATCCACCATGTGTCTAGTTCTGGCAGGCGTTCCTGCTGGTATTGACCAATCTGTATCTGGCATGTTGAAGTCTCCCATTGTCAGAACCTCCCTTTAGCTGTCATGTTTTGGATATCTTCTAACAGTAATGTGTCTATGTCCTCCCCTGGTCTGGGGCCTGTAGACAACCCCAGTTCTTACGGCTGTCCCATTTCCTGTTTCCAGGGTGACCCTACAGTTCTTCTGGCTCTTATGTGTATTCTGAATTTGTGTAGCGTTGATATTTTCATTGACATATAGGGCCACTCCACCCCTTTTTGCACCTCGGCTTCTTCTGAACAGTACATAGCCAGGTACTGAAGTCTCTCAATGTGCTTACTGGTAAAGCATGTCTCGTTAATTGCTACTATGTCCAGTTTAGCCTCTGTCATTATTGCCTGCACATCTGAGATCTTGTTTCCCAGACTGCGAGCATTTGTGTACATGATTTTCCATTGACCAGATTTTGGTGTGTTAGTTGTTGGGTGAGGACTGGCATTTCCTGTGCATCGTATGGGGAGCTGGACCTTTTCCTTACCTGGTGATGCAAATAAACTGCAAAGATGCTGAACTCCTGTTTGACCACTAGCTGAGGGGCAAATCTATTACTTGCTACCACCATAGTGGTGCCCATTCCTCCTTCCGCCTGCCCTGAGCCTTCCTCCACTTACTGCCCCTCTGCTGTCCTCGCCCCAACCCCCTGCCTACATTCTCATGGGATTTAGCCTTCTGTTCCTCCTCTGCTTCTCCCAGCTACTCTTCTCCGGGGTCCCTCCTGCCCCAGCCCCCACCTCACCCTCTCCAGCTCCCTCCAGAGCCTCTTTACCTCTTTTCCATTCTTCTCAGCCCGTAATAAATCAGGCAACCTCCCAGTTTCCATAGTATATTCATCCAAATAGCCTCCCCACAACCATTGCACCCCACTATCCTCCTGTGCCTGCCACTCTCTCTCTCTCTCTCTCTCTCTCATGGTGCCCCCATTCCATCCACTATTCCAATGTCTCCGCTACCCTTATTCATGCCCTCCACCCCAGTGTGATCCCCATAATGCCCTATTTTCCTTCCCTCCATTATTCACACTTAACTTAAAACATAACCTCAATACCATATGTAACCCTATTAGCTTGCTTCCGAGTCCTTCTTTACCCCATTGTCCCTATCATGCTGGCTCAGTAACTCTAGTTAACACATTTATACGTGACCTTGTCAGTTTTAACTTTAGACTTTCAACTTTAAAATATACTGTTACCATTCCTTAACCTAAGCTTGTCAGTTTGACTTTCAAACTTGCAGCTTTAAAGCATTTAATCCTTAAAGTCCAACTAAGTAAAACCTTGAGTGTCTGAACTTTCTGCCACCTGACTATTAGCTTTAAGAGTTAGTTCATCTGAGCAGTTTACAGCTCCTCAAGCTCCTCCCTCACAGCCTTCAAGCCCAACCCCAGTGGTTTTCCAGTATTTAAGAAAGGCTGGTGGAGGGAGGGGTGGACAGGAGCTTTTCCTAGACAGCAAAAGTCCTTCAGAAAATCAGTTACAGAGTTAAAGAAAGATTTAAGCTACTCCCAAACCAATAACAAACTCACAAAAATTAGTTACAGAGTTAAAGAAAGATTTAGCTACTCCCAAACCAGACTTCTGGTTTAGCCGTCAGCTTTAATGGCAGCCTGATCTGATACCTCCACCTCACTCTACTAACAATCCACAGCAATCAGCCCTAATCCCAAGCACAACCTGTCCTCTAAAGTGAGGATCACAGACTACTGGATGCCGGCGAAACATCCGACACAAGATTGTCCTCCAGGAATGGCTGGAAAAGGCTCCAAAATTCAGTCGGAGGGGCCTATGAAAGTTGTCTGCAAGGATACGCCGTGACAACCTCTGGGGAATATTAAACCAAGATCCAGAAAAGGAATGCACGATTACCTCAACTCAGCTATGCAAACATTACAACAAATGAATGCATCATTGCAGAGGCTGGAAGCTAGAGCACTGGAGGATAGAAAAATAATAAATACATTAAAGAGAAAGTCTCCCATAGTTTCACACCCATATTTTCCCAACTCCTTATGTGTAACTGTTGTGTACCACCTCCAGTTGCCAGCAGTCCTATTGCTGCCCAAATCTAGATTATAAATAAAATATACAGCCCCAGAAATTATCAATGTGTTTGTCCTCCATTTTACCATCAATGCTGCTGGAGGATGATGTCATCAGAGCAACAGATAGTGGTGCTGCACTAAATGCTGTTCCACCAGTAAACAGAACTCACAATGTTTGGTTCCCACTTGAGTAATGGAGGAACCCTTTAAGTTGTACACATCCTCAAGTACAGGTCTAATAGGGACTAGGACCATATCAGTGTGATGCAGCACTGATTTGACATGTATAAACAGTATGCCTATAAGGAAGTGCTCTGTATGTGTTGTGTTAATGTTTCTGTTAGCAAAACAGTTTACCCAATAAATGACTCTGGCACAACAAGAGTCTTAAGTGGTATTATAGGCTGTTGTATTATGTTCTCTGTGTGTTAGCATTCTCTGATTTGATTGACACCAGCAATGAGAAACAATCGTGCAAAATGCCCTTTCCCTTTGTAACTAGGCAGTCAGTGGTTGGATGGCTGATGTAAGGCAATAAAGAGTTCAGTTATAACAAGGAATAGGTTACCAGGACAACATCAGCTGCAGCATATGGAAGAAGGGTAACCTAGTGGTTAAAGCACAGGCACAAGAACTGGGAAACTCTGGTTCAAATCTTACTAAAGTCTCTTACTTCTAAACCCTTAACAAGTTCCCCTAACCTCCTTGGAACTGTGATGGCCCCTCAGGTCCATGACTTTAAAAGTGCCCCCATTCTCATTATAAGTCATTAGCAGTGATGTGAGAGCTACAGCACTTCACTTTGAAGGTACTGGAAAATAAGCTGTGGCAGACCCTCCCTTTGTAATGCCAGCATTTGAAGTAGGATGTCCCTCACAAATCAGGTGCTACACTTCAGCTGTTGCAGGTAAATAAACTAATCAGTCTTAGTGTTTGTAGTGCTCTGCATTTGCTTAGCTCATTCCTCCCATGTCATATGCATTCTGTGTCTTGGTATTTCGTCAGTAAACCCAGATGTAAGGAGCATTTGAAATGTAAAACAATACACTTTATAAAGTAAGTGATCTAGCTCTTCACTTTCAGGCTGCTGAAAGGGAGTGTATAATTGTGCAAAGCAGGAAGTCAGTCTTGTGTGATCCTTTCAGAAACTGCTCAGGCCTACCTTGTAAATTAATCTCAAGGGTGTTCACCTGGTGCAATACTGATTGACTCATTGACTGCTAGATTGACTGCTTGATTGTCTGATTGACTGACTCATCCTTTCTACTGCTCTCTACATGTTGCAGCTGTCTCACAGAGAGAAATGAGCAACACAAAACAAATTCTGTTTCCTGTGAATGAAATACTATTAGATGTATTATTTGCTCTACATATGCAGTATTAAGGCTGCAAGTACTACTCCTGTGTGAGTTGCATGACAGAACTGTCTTAGCCATTGCAAAGTTAAACTAAAATCAGGATAGACAGCACTGAGACCCTTGTGTTCTTCTGCACTTGCTGCAGTGACATCAGGGAATGGGAGGGGCTGTATTACAAGTGATCCATTTGCATGTAAATGGAGGCTTGCTTGACATTTTACTACCTTGTGTCAGAGCCTCAGACTCTAGATATGTGTTGCAACAGCAGAAATGACTGATCTCTTATTGACATATGTACAGTAACTGATGTAATGTATAATAAATACATCAGACATATCCAAATCAGAAATATACAGTAGTCTTCTCCTTTAAGCCAGGAAATGGATGAGACTGAGAAAAACATAACCGAATACAATGCTGTTACTGACTCTCATAATTCAACACTCTTGGAGCTACATAGGCTATCACAGTACTTAGAACAAAAAATGGAAGAGCTGGAGAACAGAAATCGAGAAATAATATTAGAATACATGGTGTTCTGGAGGAGACAGAAACGGTAGTATGCTGACTTTATGGATTCATTCTTGAAAGAGATCCTGGATTTGCCAAAAGAAAAGAGTTGGGTATAATTAGGGCAATATAGATCTTTAACAGCTAAGCCTCAAGACCCAAAAGTGTGCTGGAGATCCATTGTACTAACATTTCTCTATTTCAGAATCAAAGAGGGACCTTGACCCTAGCATGGTCCAGAAAAATGATTAATTGTGGAGATGTGAGGCTTTATTTTTACCAAGATTATACTCCACAGCTGTTAACTAGAAGACAGCAGGTACTCACAATAATTTGTCAACTCCAGCAGAAGGGAGTGAAAGCCTGCCTAGAATACCAGCAAGGATCGAATAATGACTGAACAGGGCCCCAGGAGGTTTCAAGAATTAGCAGATGCTGGGGAAATACTGAAATCACTGGGAGTTTCTTTACAGAAAGAGAATGCTAGAGAAATTTGAGGAACTTAAGAACAGATCATGGGTTCCCAGAGGAACCAAAAGGCATGGGACCAACTAAGAGAAGGGCTCTCAGGCATGGTGCAAGCTCTCAGAAAAGCTGAGAAGATAAGGGACTATAGCACAGCAAGACAGAGAAGATGGCAAAAAGCAAGGACTAGACAAAAATTCAGAGAACGAGGACACTTGAAATTCTGGTAGGGGAACTTTCGCAAACTTAAAATACTAGATATTTCCCAAAAGGCTGGGGGGCCTAATGGAAAGAGTACAAGGGAAAAGGAACAATAAAGAGTGCTCTGAACTGAAGCGAAAACAATGGAAAATAAAAGACTTTACAAGGGAGGAGGGAGGAGCTGGCAAAGATTTCTGTAAAATGAGTAATTAGATTAGATGCTGTGTATATATGGTACAGAGTTAAAGAGGAGATTGCAGTGATGGGGAATCCTGGGTGTCTGAAGGTGGGTATCGGGTTAGTCTCCCAGCCCACTCGAGGAACTTGAGGACCTGCAAAAGGAGAACAGAGGTGTTTTAGATATCCATCATTGAGAGGGTCACTGAGGTCTTGGGGTGGGGGCACCACTGGTTCTTTCTGAAGACACAAATATATGAGGGAGTGGGAGAGGCAGATATGTCCAAGGGAACTGGGGAACACTCTGCTGGAACCCAGGGATGGGCCTTGATCATCTCTTAAGCTCCCAAAATATAAAGAGTGTAAACAAATAAAACAGGCTTTACCTTGTGGAAGGAACTGATTTGTTGGTGGCACCTCCTCTTGCCACAGGGCTATACAGGGACAAATAATAAATTAGAACATCAAAACAAACAAGTTAATCACTTCCCTCACTGGTAATTGAAAATAGAAATGGGCCTGGTCAGGAGACTTTGTGGGGGTGGGGACTGGTCAGGGCCAGCCGGTCATCGCTGTGCAGAGACCTCCTCACATAAGGGCAAGCTGCGTATATAGAGTTATGAAGTTTGGGGGGAGAAAAGTACAAATAAATAAAATGACTTTTTTTCCTCTTCTTGAATCAATACAGAGGAGAGAAAAGGGTGGGAAGGGTCCAGTTGATGGCTGATCAGAATCTGTTATACTAATGAGCTAATAGTTTTTGGGGTACACAGGTACCAGACACTAGAACAACTGGACATAGAGAGGAGTTCCTAATAGAAGGAACAAGTTTGCATCCTCTCTTTCCCTTCTGAACACTGCTTAAGGAAAGGAGGGAATAGGAATCCTGAGAACTGGATTCCCAATTTTGAAGTCTAAATAATTGACAAGCAATGTTGTTTTACAAGTTACAGTTGTTGCATTTAATAATTATTTGGTTAAAATGTTTAGAGGTAACAAGGTCTGTCAGAGATGTCAAGGAGTAAGTATGGAAAGGGTTTAGAGACTGGGGAGTGCAAAATACCCCATATTGTGGATATTACTTAATGAGACATAATGGCTAACCCAGATATATGTATATGCTCATATAACGTTAGAGGTCTTACAAACCCAGTCAAAGAAGAAAAAATAACTGCTCTTGTCAAAAGAAAGTCTGATGTTGTGTTACTCCAGGAAACCCATATGTCAGCACCAGAATCATGCTAAGTTAGCTAGGTTTGGGTTCCAGGAGGTGGCTGCTGCATCTTATAAGAAAGGACGTACTGTAGGAGAAGGGTAGCTATATCATTGCCCAATAGAGTGCAATTTAAACAAGAAGGATTACTACGAGACAAGAAAGGTAGACACGTTTCAGTGAAAGGTCAGTTGATGGGTACCAAGTTAACAATAGCATTGGTGATATTTCCACCAGGGTCAAGATATGAAGAATATAGAACATTCTTGTTAAAACTATAGGAATGGGGAGAGGGGTTGCTTCTGGGAGGAGGGATCTAAACAACCCTGAATCCACAGGTGGATACTACATCCAGGATCCCTAGAAAGAACACAAAATAGCTAGAAAGGTAGCCAAATTACTGACGGAACTGGGTATGGTAGACATGTATGATATAAATGGGAGTAAGAGGGTTATCATGTACCATTCAGATCAATACCAAATGTATTCCAGATTAGATTACTTCATAATCCTAAGGAAGACATAGACAAGATCCAAGATAGCTGGATTGGGGATGTTGTTATGTCGGATCATGCTCCTATTTTTACGAAAATAAAAATTAATAATATAAGGAAAAATACTTTCTGGAGATTGAAATCCTTGCTCTAGGTGATGCTGAGGTAAAAGATACTATTATAGATATGTATAAGCAGTACATAAGAGAAAATGATGTAGAGGAGATATCTCCAGCTATTCTTTGGGATGCGTAAATGCAGTACTGAGAGGCAATTTGTGGAAATATCTTCAAAGAAGAAGAAAGAAAGGGAAGTTAAGAAACAATAACAACAGAATAATGGTCTTGGAGGGATGCAAAAGGAAAAATAAGTAAGGAAAGGATGAATGAGTTAAAACAACTTAAGATGCGTTACAGAACATCATGAACTATCAGTGGAGCAACAACTATTATTTATGAGGCAGAAATATTATGAGGGAAGACCTAGGGCCTTAAAGTTATTGGCAGGATGGCTAAGGGGCAAAGGACCAGAGCATGTATAAATTCTATACAAAACCCTAGTACAGCAAAATTCAAGACCCAAATTCCAGAAATAGCAGAAGTCTTTAGAGATTTCTATGCCAAATTACATAAACCAGACCCAGAACCAGTTAAAGAGACAGTGACCAGTTTCCTGAATAGTCTCAACAACCGAAATTAAGTAGAGAGCAAGGGAAAAATTGCTTGTACCTTATTGGGACAGAAGAAATGAAAGAGGTAATTGGGACTTTAAAACTGGAAAGTGTCCAGAACAGATGGTTACCCCGAATTATATAAAACCTTTCGGGAGCTAGTACAACCTTTATTAATGAAAGTTTTAAAGAGGTGATGGTGGAGGGTTGTGCTCTGCCATCCTGATCCAGGGCAATTATCTCGTGCTGCCAATCCGGGAAAGGACCCAACCAGATGCCTTTATCTAATTTCACTATTGAATAATAACTATAAGATTTTAACAGCCATCTGGGAAAGGAGGCTCCAGCAAATTCTACTGGGACTTATACAATTGGATCAGACAGGGTTTGTCCCAGGGCAGCAAGCACAGGACAATTTAAGAAGAATGGCATGGGGTCAAAATATTGCATGGCAGAATGCCATTTGACTTAATCGCTTACGTGATTTATTTATTTATTTTGATCTGTGGGGGCCCGATGCCACACTCCCTGTTACGTGGAACTGCTCCCCGGACCCCCACCTAGGATTCTAACTCGCGGGGTCCAAATGGACAGCGCATAGGTCTGGGGTTCACGATAATGCAGTACGCTATTAAATGTATGACATTATGACCCGGTAGGAAGAAGAACAGTTCATATAATTGATCAAATTATTAAGACAAAAGCACCATCAGTCTTGTTGAGTCTAGACGCGAAAAGGCATTTGACAAGGTGTCTTGGAGTTTTATGGGGCAGTCCTTTTCCGGTTTGGGCTGCCAGAGAGTTCCTGAGAGGATTTTAGGCTATATGAGGGAGCTAATGCTTATGTTAGAGCTAATGGTCACATATCTTCTAATTTTAAATTGGGCAGGGCACTAGACAGGGATGCCCTATGTCGCCTCTGTTGTTTGCCTTATATATTGAACCGTTGGCTCAGGCCATGAGGCAAAGTAGAAGTAACAGGAATTAGGGTAGGAGGGTAGAACATAAACTGGCACTGTATGCCGATTACATACTTTTGTATGTAAGTAACCCAGACATAACTATGGAAAAAGTGTTCAAAATAATTGAATTTTATTCAACTATATACTAACATACTAAAATGCCAGAAGAATAGGCCTAACGGTCTTTCTGGTCTGCTTGTTTGGTCAGCACCTACCCTGGGAGCTGACCTTACTGCCCCTCCCTCTCTGGCTTCTCCTTCCCAGTCCTGGATATTACTACTGCACAGGACTTTGCTTCCAGAACCCTTCCCTGTACCTGTCCCACCCCTCTTGAACCCCTCCACCATCTCTGCCTCCATCAGCCCCTGGGCAGCGATTTCATGGCTCCACCACCTCTCAGTGAAGTAGCACCTCCTCCTTGCTCCCTGAATCTCCTCCAGCTCCACCCATGCCCTCTAGTTGCCCCCTTCCTTCAGAGCACCCTGACTGCTCCTCCCTTTTAACTCCTTCATGTACTTGAAGACTCTATCATGTCCCCGGTCCTTCTCTCTTCTAATGTGTACATATTTAGCTCTTGAGCTCTCCCCATAGGGCCTGTCCCCAGGCCCCAGATCATTGGTTGCCCTCCTCTGGACCCTCTCGAGGAGTTTAATGTCCCTCTTTAAGTGTGGCCTCAAAACTACACGCAGTACTCGAGGTGCGGCCTCACCAAGCAGTTATACAGAGGGAGTATCACTTCCTCCTTCTGGAGGTGATCCTCTAGCGATGCATCCCAGCATCCTGTTGGCTTTGGCAGCTGCCCTCTACAAGTCTCAGAGTTGTTCATCTTGACATCCACCATCACCCCAGGTCCCTCTCAGCCATTGAGACATGTAGCATTTCTCCCTCCACCAGGGTGTGCACTTGGCCTGGGTTTCTGGCTCCCAGATGCAGTATCATACATTTCCTGCATTGAACCTCAGCTTCCACTTTCTAGACCACCTTTCCAGATCCTCCAGGTCCCCCTGTGGGGCCTCCCTCCTCTCCACCCATCCACCACTGCCCCAGTTTTGAGTCATCTGCAAAGAGACTCATCTCACTCCTGATACCTTTCCTTATGTTGGAGATGTAGGCATTGAACAGGAGGGGCCCAAGGACTGATCCCTGAGGGACCCCACTAATGACTCTCCTTGGGGATGAGACTATCCTCACAACCATGACCTCTGGGTCCGGTCCTGAGCCAATTGCTCATCCATCTGATCATCTGGTTTCCCACTCCATTTCTCCCATCTTACTCAACAGGCCCACGTGAGGAACAGAGTCAAACGCCTTGCTGAAGTCAAATAGAGGACATCCACTGTCTACCCAGGTCCAATGTACTCACCCAGTCATAGAACTCCACAAGGTTTGTCTGACATGATTTCCCTGGGATGAATCCATGCTGTCTATTGTCCAGGCACCCTGACTTTTCCAGGCCCCCAGCTCTCCTTGACAATGTCTTCCATCACCTTGCCCACCACCGATGTCAGGCTGACGGGTCTGTAGTTTCCTGCCACCTCCTTATTTCCCCCTTGTGGACAGGCACTATATTCACCACCTTCCAGTCCTGGGGCACCCACTCTGTCCTCAGAGAGATGCTTAAAAGCTCCGCCAGGGGTTTTCCAGGACATCATAAGTTCCTTCAGCACTCTGGGATGTAATTTGTCTGGCCCTGGTGCTTTCTCCATCTTAAGGGACCTGAGGCTTCCTCACTCTCTCTGCCATGATTTCCACCTCCGCTACCTCGTCCCACTGCTTTGCCTTCCCCACCTACCAGTGATGGCTCCCTTCTCCCCAGACCTGCCGATCAGCAGGGTCACCCCTCAGTTTCACCATCTCCTCCTATGTATGATTCAGCTCCCCATTTTCCTTGGTGAAAACTGAGGCACATTACTCATTTAGTACCTCAGCCTGCTCCCCAGGTCTTGTGCCCATCCCTCCCTGTTTTAATCCTGCTAATCTGCTCTTCTCCCTTCATTTTTCCCCAATGTATTGAAATAACCCTTGTTCCCTCTCCCAACTTCCCTGGCCAGGTTTTGCTCCTTCCTTGCCTTAGCCTCCTCACCACCTAGTGGCCCTTCTGCCATCATTTCATACTCCCTGATCCCTTTCACTCACTGAGCACTTGAAATGCGTATAAGCTGCCTTCTTTCCCTCACCACCTCCTGAACCTCCCTGGTCCACCAACAGGGTTCTGGGCCCTACCACATTTCATCTTACTCTTGCATAGGTGCTGATAGCATCCTGCACCCTCCTCCTGATGATTTCCCACCTACTGTCAGCGTCCATATCTGGCCCAGTCCCATCCAAATGCTTCTTAAGGATCCTTCCCATTTCCTTGAAATCCCCCCTGAAGTCAGTTACCTCCGTCTTTGTGCAGCCTTCTGCCCCTCCTAGATCCAGGCAGAACCAGACTGTGGCATGGTCGCTCCTCCAATGGGTCCCTACCTCCAGGCCTCCAATCTGGTCACTATCTGCCAGGACCACATCCAGTATCTGCATCTTCCTGGTCAGTTCCCCACCTGCTGAGTTAAGAACGCATCCTGAAAGACATCCAACAACCTTTGTTCCCTGGCTATGTCATAGTCTCCCAGTCCGTTCCTGGCATGTTTAAGTCCCCAACACCACCACCCTTTTCCTCCACAATCTGCAGTGTCTCCCAACATCTGCCACCAGACTCTCCTCCAGCTCCTGCACCAGCACAGGGGGTCTATACACCACTCTTATTTTTACTCTCTTGCCCCCTTGTTATCAAGGTGACCCAAATCGCCTCCACAGTTCCCTCCGCGTCCTCCACTCCTCCTATGCCAATGCAGTTTTTAGACTATTATTGCTACCCTCCTCCTTTCCCTCCCACCTGTCCTTCCTGAACATGGTGTAACCCTCCAGGTTCAGGTCCCAGTCATGCCCTGTGGTGGCCCAGGTCTCAGTGACTGCTGCCCATCCACCTGTCCTCATTTAGCATCACCTGGAGCTCAGGCATTTTATTGCCCAAGCTCCTGGCATTTAGCAGGACTACCTTCCACCCTTTCTGTATACTTCCATTTCCCCTGCTTGTGTTCCCATGGGGATTCTGTCTTCCCAGTCAGCACCTTACTAGTCGGCCTTTTCCCGCATTCCTCCAGCTCCCAGGGGTGGAGACAGAGTCCCCTTTATCAGACCCCTAAAGCCTTTTCTCCCATCCTCTCCCTTCACAAGTTTAAACCCCTCCTTTCACCAATGAACCCTCTATTTTGAACTTAAGGATTTCCTCACTTCCAAATTGAGATGGAGCCTATCTCTAGCATACAGCCCCTTATCCTCCCAGGTCTCCCCAATCCCCCATCAACCCATACCACCCTACCCTCTGGCCCATCACCACTCCCTGAGCCACTGGTTTATCTTCCTAATCTTCCTCTTGTGTTCCCCACTAGCCCTTGGCACTGGCAGGATTTCTGGGAAGTAAATCACGCATCCTATGTGATGACAGACCCTGGCAAGCTTCCTGAACCTTGCCTGTAGAACTAGCTCACTATTTCCCTCAATGTCATTGGTACCCAGGTGGACCAGTATGTCCGGGGAACCTCCACAAACCTTTGCTAGCTGATATACCTCATGCTGGGCCCTGTGCCGTTAGTCCAGGGAAGCATTTTGTTCTAACCAGGCAGGCTTCCTCCCTATCCCATTTGATACCTCTGATCATGGAATCACCCAACAGGAGCACTCTGACCACACCTTTTCCTCCATTCCCCTTTATGTCCCTCATCCTTTCTACTGGCCCTCCCCAGCCGCCTCCTTGCTCCTCCCCTGTCTGGGTTCCCCTATGCTGCCCCTCCTTATTTACCCTGGCCACTCTCCTCTGATCCTATGCCTCTCCTCCTCCTAGTACCTTTTGTATCCTGCTTCTCCCCCATCACTGCTCACAACTGGTCCTTCCCCCATCTGCTAAACTCACCTTGCTCATCCTCCCTTCCTTCCCATCTCTGTTCCCTCCTTGCCTGTTGTGCTCCCTAGCATAAACCTTCAGCTGCCTTTACTGTATCCTCCTTCCTTGTACTTCTGGTCCGTCTCCTTTGCCCTTTCCTCCCAACTGGTCCTTCTCCTTGCACTTTCCTCCCTCTACCCTTCCTCCTCCTGCTCTGATCCACCACTCCCTCATTTTCCAGTGTTCCAAGTTCCCCCTGTTCTTCCTGCCATCTGGCTCCTGCCTCCTGCCCCTCACTCCCTTTCCATCTCTAACCACTCGTGTCATGGCTACATCACCATCCTCATCCTCTAGCAGAAGAAGATAATTGAAGCAGTTACTGAGCTTAAGGTCCAATCCACTTCTCCCCTTGCTTCCTTCTGTCCAGCCCCAGTCACCTGCCTACTCCCTGAGAATGTCCTCCCTTGGTCCCCACTCTGTGAGGGTCCCCAGATACCTACCTGCTTCCTTGGTAGTGTCCTCCTTTTGGGGCCCTCTGTCAGGTCCCTATGCAACCCCAGAGTACTCTCCTGCACTCCTTCTCTATGCCCCCACCCCTAGTGCTTGGTGCAACCCCGTGAGAGCCCCTATTCCCCAACCATACCCTCCAGCTGTCTCCTAATCCCCTCAACCTCCTCCTAAGCTGTGCCAGCAGATAGCACACTGGGCAACCACCGAACTTCCAAGTCCAGTCCAGTATCATGTGGCCACCACCACACCTGTGCACCCCACCACCCTCCCAAAGATGCTGTCCCTAATGACATGTGGTCCCATCCCCTCCAAGTAGGATTTCTTGGGTAAACCACCAGGTTCCACCTAGTCCAGGATACACCCCTACTCACCCACTAATCCTAGATACAGTCCCACAGTAAACAGGTACCCCCATTACTAGGTGCAGTACTACACAGTAAACTTATAGGGGAAGTGTACAACTCCTAAGCTCTTCTCTCCCAGCCCTTAAACCCAACCCCAGTAGTTAGAACTACATGAGCTGCACCTGAAGCCTTTTCCTCCAATTGCAGGGCAGGTGTCCCCTATAAAGGAGCCGAGCTCTGGAGAGGGAGGGGTTGGGAGGGTGGAATAGGCCTACACCTGACTCTCATGAGAGTGTATCAGCCCTGTGTCTGCCCCTCACTGCACCTCCAAGCACTACCAACTAAGAAAATCTTTCAAGTATCCTTACTCTCCCAGCATCCAGCTAGAAGCTGGATATACACTGAACAAATCAAAACTGAAGTGCTCAGTTTTAATTATGTTAGTTCAGCAAGTATTAGGACAAATACCCAATGAACTGGGATAGGGTCTATTAAATATTTAGGTATCAAGCTGGTACAGTGAACACACAGCTAACCTGAACTATCCACCTTGATAACCTAGTTAAAGAAGATTTTGGGAGGTGGGCTTTGCTCCCGCTGACACTTCATGCCAAGGTACAATCCTTGAAGATGAATGCTTTGCCATGATTATTATACCTATTTCAATGTGTACCTTGTTCAGTTCCAAAGGAGAAATAGATAAATGGCAAAATATGTTTCTGGACTTTGTTTGGGGTGGGGGACACCCTAGGATTAGAAGAAACCTGTTGTACTTCCCAAAAGCTGAAGGTGGACTTGCACTGTTAAATTTATATGGATACTGGAGTACAGCTCAGATGTGGGTGGCCTTGCTATGGGGTAACTCCAGTATGATGTGCTTTGGAAAGGATAGATATAACTGAACACTCAGATCCGCCTGTGTGTGCTGTCTCGTTTGGGCAGGGACAAATATTTAAAAACAAATTATACTGAGGGAACACACAGAAACAGGTGTGGGAAATATATAATGTGGAAGATGTGAAATATGTAATATATAATATAATGGATGGTTTGTATATGATACACATTTCATGTCAGCAGACCAGGATAACTGGTATAAAACACAGGCACAAGAGGAATGGTTTCCCAGGGAATTATTCACACGGTCAACCATGATGTCATTTGAGACTGCTAAACAAAATGTAACTGGGAAGAAAGGGATCGATTATGATTCTATCAAATTAGGGACTATATACAAGATGGGAGAAGGAAGCTGGATAAAGAGGGGTTGGAGATGGGTAAGATACAGTGTTTCACAAAATTTGGGCCTCCCAAATGGGGAACAAGCTATTTCCATCCTTCATACAAGCTATAGCAGATCTTCAGTCCACTTCTGAATACATAATTGTTAAATGGGAAAGAGACTTAGGGGTGTTCCAACAAACAAACAATGGAACTGATTTGAGCAAAACATGGCACACCACAACCTCTCCAGTATAGAGAAATTTGGTTGTGTAAATTGAGCAGATACTTTCTGGTTCCAGCACAGGTGGTACATGGGACTGGTGGTGGTTCCAGTCTATGCTGGCGGGGGTGTGGGGAAGCTCCAGGCTTCATAGGCCCACATTTTCTTGACATGCCCAGAGATAAGGGAGTTTTGGAGAGAGGTGAGTGGGCACATATCATAGGTATTTATGACACCTACATCGTTAGACCCAGAGCATTTAGTGCTGGGAATACACCCTGTAGAAATGAAAGGAAAAGATGAAAGACAATTATGGGTCATTTTAGTTGTTGCTGCTCTTAAAGCGGTAACAAGGAGATGGTTGAGAACAGAACCACCGACTGTAGGAGAGTGGATAGAAATAATTGTGGAAATAAAGAGAATGGAGAGAGTGTCACAATGGAGCTCAGAAGATAGACACCCAAATTCCAAAACCAATGGACAAGATGGCTGTTATAATGAGCTCAATTGGAAGCTACCTGATAGAACAGTGGGAAGAATGAAAGGAGAAGGGAGAAATTAGACCTTAAAAGTGAGCAGACAGATTAAAGAAGGGATAAATAACACTCAGAAACTATATGCACAGTGGACAGATACTTTTTATGTGTGACCAATTCACTATTACATGTTAAAGCAGAGTTTTAACAGTTTTTGTTTCATTGGGTATAGAGTAATAGACAAGAAATTATATACAGGAAACAAGCATCTATGAAACATATATACTTTGACAAACACTGTATCAAATGTATGAGTCAAAAGATGTATAAAATGAACAAGACTGAATGATGAGATGTATAATCTAATGTTCATGTGGAAAGAAAATTTTCTCTGATCCAAATGAAAGACAAATATAAAAGCTATTACCAAACCCACAGCAAACTCACAAAAACAGTTACAGAGTTAAAGTTTTAATCTACTCCTAAACCAACAGCAAACTCACAAAAATCAGATACAGCGTTAACGAAAGATTTAAGCTAATCTCAAATCAACAGCAAACTCACCCCTACCTCTCCCCACAGCAAGCAAGCAAAATGAACAGACAAAATGGCTCTGTGAACATTTAAATAGAGATTCAAACTGAATTCCAAATGGACTTGATTGGCTGTTCTGTCTCTATGGACAAAGAATCCCTCCCCAGCCAGCCAGCAACAGTCCTCCAGAAAATCAGTTACAAAGTTAAAGAAAGATTTAAGCTACTCCCAAACCAAAACAAACTCACAAAAATCAGTTATGTTAAAGAAAGATTTAAGCTACTCCTAAACCAACAGCAAACTCACAGATATTCAGTTACAGAGTTAAAGAAAAATTGAAGCTACTCCCAAACCAACAGCAAACTCACAAAAAATCAGTTAGAGTTAAAGAAAGATTTAAGCTAATCTGAAATCAACAGCAAAACTCACTCTCCTACCTCTCCCCAAAGCAAGTAGAATTAGTAATTATATTAGTGATTGCATCAGTGATCGAGTCAGTAAGTGTGTGGTAATTTAAAAAGCAACTCTAAAATTCTAAGATCTGCATTTAAGTGATACTGTATAACTAAGGTAATTTTCGAGCACAGCAACTAGTTGGTACTGCTTATATCAAAGCCTATATCAGCACACTGGTACATTCAGTATATTGGTACACCGTATTTTGCCTATTTTATTTTAGGCATTAAAGGGTTCTATGTCATAACCACTAATCGCAGAATAGCCATCATCACTGTTAGGGAGGTGTACATCAGTCGAAAATGAATTTCTGCAATGCACACTCGTGTGCAGAACAAGAGGTGCCAAGATCTAGGAAATGAGTTGAAACGGGGCTCCGCCTCACACCCCTCTGCACCCCTACTAATGTATTCTCACACCAGGGTGCATGTCAGAAGGAGGTGAAAACTTTGAAAAAAAGCCGCCTGCCAGGAAAAAAATGCACCATGCCAGACCTGAACCCTGCATTCTACACCTCCCAACCAACCAACCACCCTCCCACCATGCTACTCAACCAGCATGGCAACTGCCCACCACACCCCCACATACCTTCCCTCCTACTTCTCCCTCACATGTCTGCACACGCGATATAAGGCATTCTCCGCACCCTACCTCACCTACCCCAGTATCCGTCACCCCCAGCCAGGTAGTCCTGAACACAGGCACTGTAACTGAGTTGCCATTTTGTAGGTGCTCAGTTGTGGTCACCTTGTTCACGGGTTTCCCATTAAAGGCACTCAAAGGCAATTAAGGTTTATAGTGGATGTAATTATAGCCTAACTTCCTGCAGCCATGTCTTGGTTGTTTGTTTTAGATACTAATTAAAGGCTAGCTGCACATGAAAGCTGATTTAGAATTTGATTACATGACTACTTAATACGCATGCATGTTGTCTTGAAAAGTCACAATTACCATTTTCAAAAGTAGTGTTTGGCCTCAGTTTGCACAATTCTATCAGCTTGATTTATCTGAAAGCTAAAAGCTAAAAGCAGAACTTTAACAGATAAAGTCAGATAAAGCTACTCAATGAATTACAGTTATATAGAGGCCATTAATGAGAGTTCACTGTACCTATAGAAAATCGAGTTAGCTGGCACCTGAATTGAGTTGGCAGTCACGGTCATGCTTATTGCAGTACAGCCTCTGCTGCCATTAAGTTTGCTGTGCTCAGTTGAAAATGACACATAAAAGGAAATGGAGGTTGATTTGGATTGCATTCCACACCCTGTTTAATGTATTGATATTTAGGCTAACACAAGTACAATAAGTTGTTTTGAGTTGCTGTCTTTCTCTATGAATACTTGTATTTAATAATTACAAGGTTAGTAGGATATACTTGTGGTACAATTCCTTAATTAGTTCCATTTTAGAAATGCTGGTAGTGATAGAACTATTTTTGTTCGGTTTATCACAAATTATAACCTAAACAGGGTATAGTATTAAACAGTTTCAATAAATATAAAAAGAGAAGTTAAGATCCTTATTTGTGTCTTTTCTACACTTTTGTATAGCTGTATAATTGTATAATTTTAACGCTGTAAATTGATTCAGAAACTTTGTATTGCCATTTCTACAGGTATCTTTTGTTGTTTACCCTTTTATCGTGAAATTCATCAGAGGTGCCAGCTACCCTGAAAGCTTTGAAGACTGTTACAACTATAACGGCAACAGTAAATTTCTTGACTAAAAGGAAACTGTACCATGGAACAGACTGGAGGACAATATTAAAAGGAAGGTTGTTTCCAGCCCGAGCTATTCTCCTTACTGATACTTGTATTGATACATGGTATAGTATACTGGTTCTTATCTGTCTTTTTTCTAAAACACACCTGCAGATTTACCAAGCTTGCAAACCACAGAAAATTATCAATGAGCTATATCCGAGTAACTTTACATAACATCAACAGGAAAATTGCCTGTTTACAAGCTCAGCTGCTGGTGTGAAGGTTGAACTTTTACAGAAGGCTCTTAAAACAATTTATCAAAGAGCCACCTTGAGACTCAGACTCATTTTACACCAGGACCACTGGGTTCAAATCAGAAATACCAGCTCTAGTAATAATAATTTATTAGGCTATAATTAATGGTCTCCATTTCTTGTATTGCGAAAACCGTGTGTTAAATGCCGTAACACCTGAGTAGGTGTTACGGCATTCACGCATCCGTTCCACAACAAAGCGCTGAGGAAACTAAAGATAGCACATTCAAACTGTCCTCTAACTTCAACTGCCACTAAGAAAAAGAATTACCTCCATCCCAGATAGCCAGCAGCAGCCTCACATCACCGATAAGTTTTAAAAAATGTTAAGCCGATTCTAAACAGCGGATGAAACTTATCCAGTTAACACTTAAACGATGATCCCTAACTCTCTCCCTTTCAACTCTAACCTTCCGCAGGTCAAACGATAATACCATTCAACCAGGAAATGAAACGAAGGATCTCCATAACGACTTGTGGCAGTTCCTTTTATCGTTTAATGAAATTAAATGTTATCTTAATGTTTAGGTGAAGCGTTTAACCACAATTCTGTTCTCCTCACAAATAAAACCTTTTATCTGCAAGTTAAGCACAGCGACCTTTTTTTCAGAAGCATCCCTTCAATTATATAAAATAAAATGTAGGACAAGTGTGCAACTCAATTTAACACACACCCTGAATTTGTTGGATGGCATTCATAAACCCGAGGCGTTTATGTGCCATCCAACAACTTGGGTGTGTGTTAAATTCTCGTGAACACACTTCTCCCCATACTTTATCCTATATATAGCACTGCTGAGTACATGTTTTTAATTCATATTAGGTGCTGTTTTTATAATTTTTCATAATCATGTGTACTCATACACATTTAGTATAACTGGATAATAAATAAATAAATAAAGGAATAAAAGAAATAATAAGATATTAGCTAATAAGGAAATAAGTGTTATAAGTGTTATAAGTATTTTAAATATAACACCAAATACTCAGAGAGACAAAGCAAAGGGAACAAGTTAAGGAGTAGACAGAAGGACAAGAAAATAGACAAGGAAGGAATAATGGAAAATAAAGTGGAGACATCAAAACAATAGATTATCATACCAATAACAAAGTGACCAAAAATGAGACAGCAGATGGGAAACAGAAAAACAAATTAAAGCACAATCTAAAAGTAGGAATAAAATAAAAAGGAGGGAAAGAATCAAATAAACATGAGAAACCCCATCGGACACCCTAAGAAATTGAGGATGGTAAAACTCAGAGACAACAGGGAAGGAACAACAGTCACAAGACCCTAGGGATGTGGATATATAAAACGAAGGAATTAAAATAATATCCCAAAGGTAGAGAGCAGCAATTAAAACTCAAACCTCAGATAAAGTTGCCGGAAAGCTTGAAACATTCCTAAGAAGAACATTAGCAACTGATTTTGTTCTAACACTGTACAATGGGAATAATTACAGACTAAACTGAGGAAGCTTTAAATTCACTGCTGAAACAATTTCTGGGGACAATATTACAAGGGAAAACAATACTGATACTATGCTAAACCGTGTAATTAGACCTATAGAGGACATAGAGGTGGTTCTATTAATATCGGACCAGTTCTACATTCTGAAAGCAATAGAGAATCAAAGTAACAAGATAAAGAATATGGGAATGGAAGTGGAGAGTGTAGTGAACATCAAAATATTATTCTCAGAATATTATAATAAACAAGAAGGAATCCAGCATTGATAACTGTCTATATTTGGGATAAACTGCTTCCTTAACTTTGCAGGGCCACGGACGGATATATCAGTCAAACATTCCTATATGTTCTTATTCTGTCGGCAGCCTAAGAGTTAATGAAACTAAGCAAAATTTAGAACCAAGAATATCGAATTATTTCAAAAGGTACTTAAAATTTCCAATCTCAATAATAATTAAAAAGTTACATATGAATATATGAAACTTCCCAGCAGAAATAGGCCTCACAGTCTATCAAGTCTGCTTGAATACATAGCTAGCACCCATACTGCAGCTGCCTCACCCCATCTCCCTCTCACCCTCAAAACTGTTCAGCATTGTTTACCCAGACCCCCGCCCTGTCCCATGCTCTTTTGAAACTGTCCACCATCCTGCATGCTACCACCTGTTCTGGTAAAGTGTTCCATTTTGACACCACCCTGCAGTGAAATAATGCCTCCTCATTTCCCTCCTGAATCTGCCACCCTCCAGTCTTAGCCTATGACCCTCATGCCCTCTTTTCCTCAGCTTAAACAACCCTCTGTGCCAGATTTGTTGATCTCCTCAAGTATCTGAAATTTTCAATCATATCCCCCAATCCCTTCTCTCATCCAGGGTGTACAAACTCAAGTGTTTCAGCCTTTCTTTGTAGAGTTCTGCCTTCCAATCCCTGTATTATTTTGTTGCCCTGTGCTGCAGTCTTGAGCAGCCTGATATCCTTCATCAGATACAGATGCCAGTACTGTCTACAGTATTCAAAGTGCGCCTGACCAAGGACCTGTACAGGAGCAGGATCACATCCTTCATGCCTGGATGAGAACCCCGCACAATGCACCCCAACATCCTAGTGGCCTTAGCCACAGCCTTCCTGCATTGAGCAGAGCTGTTCATGCTCCCCATTACTATGATTCCTAGATCCTTCTCCTCCTCTTTGACACCAGCCACTCTCCACTCAACCAATATTCCGTCTCCTGGATTCTTCACCCCAAGTGCATAACTTTGTACTCTTTGCATTAAAACCCAATTGCCACCTTTACTGATCACTCCTCCAGTCTGCTTAGGTCACCCTGTAGCTTCTGCCACCCTCTATGTCATCCACAACAGCCCCCATCTTGGTGTCATCAGTGAACAAACTGATCTTGTGCCCAACCCTTGTGCAATATTCTATATGAACAGACTGAACAACACCAGCCCTAGCACAGAGCTCTGTAGCACACCACTGGTCACTGGCTAGGAGATGAGAGTTCCCTCCCCACAACCACCCATTGCAGTTTATCTTCCAGCCAATTCTTGATCCAGTTAGCCATTTTACCCTCCACCCCTATGTATTTCAGCTTTCCTCCAGTCACCTGTGAGGACCGAATCAAAGGCCTTGCTGAAATCCAAATATAGGACATCCACTGCATGGCCTTGTCCAACTCCCTTGTGACCCAGTCATAGTATTCTGTTAGGCTGGTCTGGCATAATCTCCCAGAGAGGAACCTATGCTACTGCCCATCCTGGAGCTCATTGACCTCCAGGAAATTTACCAGTCTCTTCTTCAAGATTGCTTCAGTAAGTTTCCCGCTTATGGGGCCACTCTTGTTGATAGGCACAACATGCACCAACCTCCGGTCCTGTGGCACACACCCTGTGTCCAGGAAGTGTTGAACAGGTCAGCCAGTGGCCTGGCCTACACCTCCGCCATCTCCCTCAACACCCTAGGGTGAATGCCATCTGGACCTGGTGCCTTATCCACCCTAAGTGCCTTCAGATCTTCCAATACCTTGCTTTCCAGAATCACCCCATCAGTCACCTCCTTCCCCTCACCCCACCCTCCCAGTCCACTCAGGTAGTGAACCTCCTACCTTACATGAACACAGAGCAGAAATATTCATTCAGTACTTCTGCCTGTTCCTCTTCCTCTTCCTCATTCTCCACCCACCCCTGTCCTTCTTGATCTGGACTATCCAGTCCCTGGAATTCCTTTTCTCCCTTTACATAATTACAGAATTCCTTCTCCTCCTCCTGATGCCCTGAGCCAGGCTCAGCTCCTGGAGGCCTTGGTCTCTCTTACTAACTGGTTATCTCCTTGGACCTCCTCATGTACATCTCCCTGTCCTTCTCCCTCCTGGTTCTTTTGAGTTTCCTAAAAGTTGCTTTCTTGGTCCTTACCCACTCCAAAACATTCCTGGTCATCCAGCATGGCACCTTAGCCCTGGCTTTCTTGTTCAGAGTCCTGGTGCCTCTCTCAGCCCATACTTTATGATATCCCACTTCTGTTATTAGATGGGAGGAAATGGACAACTAACAATGTGTGTTAACAGTGAAAAGACTATCATTTAATTTTGTCAAAAGCTCACATTTTAGATACTGTAGATATGTACACACATATAGATATATATCATAGGGATGCGGTCACACCCCTATATTTAGGGTTATGAAGGCACTTCTATGTTAAACTCAAAGTTTTGCACGTTAATAACTTTGGACCTGTTCAACAGATTTGCATGAAATTTGGTATGCACAGTGGGGGCATGGTAAATCTCTTGATCTGACAAATTTTGTTTTGGTCAGACTTACGGTTTTGTGCACCAAAAATGCTGAAAATGTACTTTTGCCAGTTTTGTGGGCAGTTTTGGATTTTGTCCGTGGCACTGCACGGTTGTTGTGTGGTATGCCAGTCTTCAACTTGGCATGTTGAAAGAGTTTGGGTCAAGGAACATACCACTTCTTATTTGGTGAAAAATATTAATCCATTCAAAAGTTAATAAAGTTTTAAGTTCCCATTATAAGTCAATGGGAAAATTTATACGGTTATTTTGCAAAAGAAGAATGGGTTTTGGCCATCTGGTCCTCCTCACAATTAAAGAATTTGCAGGCTCACAATCAAAGAATCTTTGATCCTGAGGAATTCTTTGATCGCGATAGCTGCCATCTTGTTTTCATTTTGCTATCAAAAACAAATATGTCAGCTCAGGGGTGAGTTCTGAAGTAAAACTATAATGGGTTTTGCTCAGAGGTCTTCCCTCTATTGAGCCATGGCTGTGGTTTCTTGTAGTTATGTAAAAAATAGTTTTAAAGTTTTACATTTTTGATCATGGTTCACTAACAATCTTTGATCATGAGTCTGCAAATTCTTTGATCGCGATATTCTTTGACCACGATCTTTGATCGCAAGGGAAGGACTAGATGACTAGATTTAAAAATCAAATATCTCAGCCCAGAGGTGACTTATTTATTTATTTGCTTTTGGTAACCGGTAAGTGCACTAGACAGAACTGTCTATTTTCAGGCATGACCCGAGAGTACAAATAAAGGAACAGATAAAAAACAAATACATTTAGAGTGTTGTACACTAGGAGATTCCAAACAGTTATACGAGTGCAAGTTACATAGTACATAGAGGAGGTACATATCACACAGTATAATATGAACAAATCAGACAAAAAGGCACAATTTACTGTTAATAATGTACAAAACATGACAGTGCTGTTGGTAAGTCAGCAAGGTGAAAATTCCCAGGCAGAGACAGGGAACAAAGGGCGAACTGCAGGTGAGGAAGAATGGAGATGGGAGGAATCAAGAGGCCACAGGGAAATTTAAGTGCAGGACAATGGCAGATTTGCATGACTCATGAGGCTAGGGACATTTGCAAATATCAAGGGAGGCGAGGTAATTTGAGATGCCTTTCTTGAAAGTGGGTGGGATTTGGAGTGCCTAAGATCAAGTGGGAGAGAGTTCCAATATTTGGGGCATAGAAGGAGAAGGCAAGTTCACCCATCCTGGTACAGCATTTTGGGACATATAACAGAGCTAAAGATATGGAACAAAGGGAATGAGGGCAGTCCATGGGGCTGAGCATAGCAGCGAGTGTGGGAGGGACAGAAGAATGAATAATGTTGTCAGTCAGACAACCTAATGAATAAGCCCGATGCAAGGGAAGGAGACAACCAGTGGAGGTCAGAGTAGAAAGTACAGTGATGCTTAAGACGAGAGCAGATAGTGCAAATCTACAGACATTGTTATAGGCAGCATCCCACATTTGCAAGGTGCTTGCCTGTATCATAGCAAGACAGGCAGAGTGTAGCAG
This sequence comes from Neoceratodus forsteri, assembly GCA_016271365.2. NCBI lineage: Eukaryota > Metazoa > Chordata > Ceratodontiformes > Ceratodontidae > Neoceratodus > Neoceratodus forsteri. The sequence goes on along the minus strand of CM057453.1, from coordinate 1,300,269,450 downwards.
AGTCCAGGGAGGAGAAGACCTTGGGCAACAGAGATCCTGGCAACAGGGGTCAGAAACTGATGGACTTGGTAAGCCAGTTCAGTTTTAGCATTGACTGATTTGCAGACAGCTTTGACATGCAGAGAAAGTTAAAAGATGGATTCAGCGTGATCCCCAGGTATTTGAAGGACTGAGTTACTTCCACAAGGGAGCAATCTAGACAAGAAACCTGAGAGACAGAGTTGAAGTGACAGATTTCCTTTGTGACCAAAAGAGCATAGCCTGTGTCTTGGCAGCATTTATCACCAGGTGGTGGGACGTAAGCCAAGTTTGGATACAATGAAGATCAGAGGAGAGGTGGAGTTAATTTCATGAAAAGAGCTGGAGAGACATGGAGAACCAGGTCATCAGCATACAGTAAGGAGAGACTGTGGAAGGCACCAAGGTAGGTTATTGACAAACAAAGAAAAGAGCAGGGGTCCACGTATGGAACCTTGTAGGATGCCCAAATGAAGCAGGGCAGGGGCAGAGAGAACTTTATGACAGGAGACAGACTAGGAGCAGCTCCTCAGATAGCTGGCAAACCAGGCAAGTGTGGATTGGGAGGAGCCAATAGAGCCTAGTTGATGCAGGAGCAGGTTGTGGTTAACCAAGTCAAACGCCTTGACATGTCAATAAAAACAGCCCCAGTAAGCTGGCCTTGGTCCATAACAGATCTGATGTCACTGGTGAATTGCACTAGGGCTGTCATGGTGCTGTGGTTTGGCCTAAAGCCATGCTGAGCAGGAGATTGCAGGTTAAAGTTGGCCATGAAGTTAGACACCTGGCGATGGATAAGTTTCTCCAGGAGTTTACTGAGGGTTGGGGAGTGCAATAGGACGGTAGTTTGTTAGGTCTTTGGATCACCCTTTTGAAGACTGGGATAACCCTGGCATTTTTCCAGGTGAGGGACACAGTACCGAGCTAATGGAGAGGTTGAACAATCACATGATGGGAGTGGCAAGAAGAGACGCACCTAATTTGAGAATTCTGGGTTCCCGTCCATCAGGGCCTGTGCTGCATGGGGAGACATCATGTTAAGCGCTTGTAGGACATTCAACCTGAAGACCAGGTGGAGAATCAGGGAAGGATGGGATGGGGGAGGTCAGGGGAGGTGTGGCGAGGTGGGACCATCAGCATCAAAACTAGGAAGGGGGTAAACAGTGAGCTGAAAGCATTAGCTATGGTATTAGGGTTATTACAGGAGACATTATTTATTAGAAAGTCATGGGGGTTTGGGACTTGGAGCATCCATTATGGTTTATTTGTGCCCAGTACCTTTTGGGTTACTGGAGGTGGCATGAAGAAGGCCTCTATAGTAATTGCTTTTTGGCAGTCCGTGGCGTTTCTTACAAGAGTTACGGAGGAGGCGATATGCCATGAAGTCAGAGACATGGAGGTTTTCCATCTGGTCCAGAGTTTGTCCCATGCTTTAAGCATGTGAAGAGGGCTAGTTAACCATTTGATAGACAGGCCCTGTACCCTGTGCCTGATATAAGGAATGTGCTTGGACTGCAAGGAGCGCAGAGAGTTGGTAAAGTATTCTACAGCCAAGTCAATGTTATTTGTCATGAATATGGGGACCAGTTGACATGCTGAAGATCCCTTAGAAAAGCTGAGGTGTCAAGTGCAGAGAAGTCAGACATGGAGATGATATTGGGTGGGTGGGAGGGGCTGGCATGCCAGACACAGGTGACAGGTGAATGGTCACTAATGGAGTCTAGTAGTATGGTTACGGAAGAGATTCTGTCTGGCCTGTTGTTCAGTACCCAATCAAGGGAGGGTGTGACTATTACCATTGCTGGAATGTCGCATAGGCACCTAGACAAGCTGGGTTAGGTTGGCCTTGCTTATATTAGAGTCAGGACAGGAGGTTTAGGCCAAGCCAATTCTGATTGAAGTCACCTAGACAAATTACTTAATTGTTTATGAAGTCAAACTAGGAGGGGTTTTGCTCAGGGGGCTTCATTCTATCGAGTCATGCCTGTGGTTTAATGTATTTCTCAGAAAAAATGAGTTTTAACATTTTTATTCTTTGATTGCAGCCTGCAAATTCTTTGATGGCGTAGATTCTTTGATCACGAGGGAGGGAGGGACTAGATGGCCAGACTTAAAAATCAAATATCTCAGCACCGAGGTGACTTAAGAAGTCAAACTAGGATGGGTTTTGCTCAGGGGTTCATTCTATCGAGTCATGCCTGTGGTTTAATGTATTTCTCAGAAAAAATGAGTTTTAACATTTTTTATTCTTTGATCGTGAGCCTGCAAATTCTTTGGTCATGAACCTGCAAAATCTTTGATCGTGAGATTCTTTGATTGCGATCTTTGTTCATAAGGGAGGGACTAGATGGCCAGATTTGGAGGGACAAGATAGCCCAATTTTCACAACTTTTAAATTTAAATATCTCAGAAATGGTTTGGTCTTTTAACTTGAAATCTGAGGGTGTTGAGGGATGTCCTATAAATGTGAATTATGGTGTTTAGGTGTTGGAAAATGCATTTGTTGTAGAGATATTATGTGGCGCAGTTTACATTTTGGAGAGCATTTTGCATTGTGGTACTGGCTTGAAATTTATAGGGTAGCTAGCCTTACTGCCATGGACGTACTTTTCAGTGGTTAGGTGGGTAAAATGTAAACAGGTGCAGAATTATACCACAACAGCAAATGAAAATCTCAAACTTTAAAATGTAATATCTCGAAACGGTTTGGTCTTTTAACTTGAAATTTGGAGGGTGTGAGGGATGTTCTGTACATGTCAATTATGATATTTATGTGTTGGAAAATTAATTTGCTGCAGAGATATTGTGTGACACACTTTACATTTTGTGTATTATGCTTTGCATTGTGGTAGTGGCTTGACATTTATAGGGTAGCTAGCCTTACTGCCATGGAGGTAATTTTCAGTGGTTAGGTGTCTGAAATGTAAACAGGTGCAGAATTATGCCACTCTGATGAATGAAACTTTGTTTTGCTTCAAGCTGGTGAGAGTTCCCACCAATAGATATGATATTCAGTACTTGTACAGTTATGTTAGGCAGAAATTTGCAAGTTGGTACTTTTCTATGCTTTCTCAAAAGTAGAGGAAATTCTGTGCAAAAAACTGCATTAATGCATCATTAGGTTAAAACACAAAAGTCAGGAAATGAGACCTTTAGGTCCCCCATGTATTCGCCTCCCTGACGAGATTGACAGACACCGGGTGTGTCATTGGTTGTGAGGCCTAAATGTCACCCCATTTTTCTTACTGTGGCTTGTGAATATGATTACATGGAATGGGGTGACATTTAGGTCTCACAACCCCAATGACATACCCTGGCTGCCTGTCAATCTCGGAGGTTGGGGGCACAGGGCGGGCAACCCTAAAGGTATCATTTCCTGACTTTTGTGTTTTAACTTAAATGATGCATTAACGCAGTTATTTGATAGTGTGTGTGTGTATATCTATATACTGTGTATATATATATATATAGATATACACACACACACACATGTATACATAGTATATATATATATATATATATATATATATATATATATATATATTTAGAACAGCTAATATTCTTCAAGTGAAACTACCTCTGGCTGGAAGCTGCAATACTGAACGAGGATTTGCAAGAAAGCAAGTTGTGCTCACAACAGAGGGAGGTGAACCTTACAATTGTCTTTGGTTTGTAGCAGATATTCTGCAGGTGGAGGCTACTTCTAACTGAAAGGTGAAATAAGGAACTTTGAATTATCAGCAAAGACCGACTTTCAAGCAACAGAGGAGGTGGAGCTAGCTTTACGTTTGTTACAATTCTTAAGATTTTCAGTGCAGGAAGAGTTTAAAGCACATCTGACTTATTTGGGGCTGACTGCTTTCAGAGCACAAACCACCAGGCTGTTTTGGGGCTGGGAGGTTTACCTGTGTCTGACTTGGATGTCTGGATTTTTCTCTGTTTGATTAGCAGGGTATTTTCTCTGTCAAATTGTTGTGTAGGACATCTTGCTGACAGGAAGGCACTCATCACAGCGGTGGGTCAGAGCTTTTAGCTGATTGTTTTGTGAGGGCACAGTTTAGGCCCAACCCCTTCCCACCCCTCACCCCACCTCACTCCTGGAAATAGTTCTTTATACCTGGGGCTCTGACATCATTTCCCTCAAGCGTAAGGTGCATAATCACTGTCATATCCTCTCTAGCACACTGCACTGACAATATGAGCACACACATTGTATAATATATATATTTCTATATAATCACACACAAACACATGCACACAAAAAAGTAGATAAACATGTGGGAGTAGTGCAAATGTAATGGCTGTGAGGCAGCAGTCTTCCAGAGTCTTTCTGGAGGCTGAGATGCTGCCCATTTGCAGACAACTCTCTGCCCTGAGGGAGGAAGTTGCCCAGCTTCAGGCCACACTGGACAGTAGTAAGGGAACCTTCTCCCAGGCCACACTGGATGGTAGGAAGGGAACCTCCCCATCCAGGGAGCACCAGAGCCACCACCACTACCTCAGAGGTTATGAGAAAGCACAGCAGTTGGACCACAGTGGGCTCAGGAGGTGAGGATGGTGGAACAGAGGCACACCCAGTCAGTTGTTCCACCTCACAATCCATACACCATTCTGGGAAGAATAGCTCCCCATGGATGCACCCACAGAGGAGACTAAGGAGGCTGAGGACAACTGTCACAAGGGAGGCCCACAGGAAGGGGCAGAGGACACCACAAGGAAAGGAAGCAGCTCCTGGTGGGGGACCCAATTATTAGGGGGATAGAACTGGGGAGCAGGGAAAACTGAAGCAAGGAGCCTGCCTGGTGCCATGGCTTGAGGGACAGGAAGCGCATCCTCAGGATCACGAGAACAGCTGCATGGGAGTCTGAGTTGGACATCATTGTCCACCTAGGGACAAATGACTTGGCTCTTCATGAGATTAGAGCAGTGCAGAAGGACTTTGTAGAATTGGAGAGGGCCTAAGACAAGTAGCACACACAGTATCCTTCCCAGAGGTGCTGCCTGTCAATGGCATGAGTGAGGCGAGGGTACTTTGCACCATGCAGTTTAATGAATGGTTGAAACAATGGTGTGGAGCACAGGGTTTGGCTTCACTGGGGACTGGGGTTCACCTGGAGGGACACTAGCCTATACTGGCAGGATGGTCTGCATCTGTCCAGGAAGGGAACAAGTCCTTTGAGCAATTGGTTTAAATGCTTCATTGGCAAGCTTTTAAACTAGTCAAGGAGGGAGGCACTGATAAGCAGCAGAAAAATCCCAGCTTCCCTACAAAACAGGATACTAAATGAGTAAAGACCGAGGTAGAAAGGTCAGTGGGGGATGCTGCAACAGAAGGTAAAGCCATCAAAATGGAGAGCAATGAGTACCAATGCCCGTAGTCTGAGTAACAAGCTTCCTGAATTAGTGGCCTTGATGGAGGAGGAATATCTGGATATCGTGGCAGTCACAGAAACATGGCACACATAAAACCATGACTGGGATGTAAACATACCAGGATACACTATGTACAGGAGGGACAGGAGGGAAAGAGAGGAGGAGTAGCTCTTTACAAAAGGTAAGGAATCAAAGCAACAGAACAAAAAGGGAAAACAGGGAGGAGAAGAAGAATGTGGGTAAATTTGGAGACCGCAATGGCACCACAATCCGCACAGGGGTTAGATACAGACTCTTCTCAGGGGGAGGAATGGGGACAAGGAAATGATAGAAAGTATACTTAGAATGGCAGAAAAGGGGAGATATTGCCATGGGTGATCTGAATATGCCAGATGTTAACTGGAGTGCAGTTGCAGCAGCCACTTTGAAGAGTGGGGTTATTCTAGATGCCCTACAGGGGCATGCCTTAGACAGCTAGTATTGGAGCCCACTCAAGAGGGAGCAATCTTAGACCTGGTTCTCTCAAATGGAAATGAAGAGAGGATCACAGATGTAGAAGTGGGTAGCCATCTGGGAATTAGCGACCATTGAACAGTATGGTTCACAATAAACACAATAATAGAGTCAAGCCATACAAAGGCAAAAGTACTGGACTTTAGGAGGGCTGACTTTGCTAAAATGGGTGAGTGCCTAAGGAATGCACTAGCAAATGGGCAGGAAGGAGGGGTGAAGAACAATGGGGAATAATAAAACTGCCATCACAGAGGTAACAAGCCTTTGTGTGAAGCAAATAAACAAAATGAAACGATGTAAGAAACCACTATGGTTCTCAAAGGAAGTGGTAGTGAAGGTTCAAGAGAAAAAGAAAGCATCTAGGAAGTACAAGGAATCACAGAAGGAGCAGGACAGAGAACTGTATCAGTTAAAGCAAAAGGAAGCTGGGAAGGCAGTCAGAAGATCAAAGGCCCAAACCGAGGAAAAGATAGCCAACCTCAGTTAAGAAGGGGATAAAACCTTTTATAGGTACATCAGGGAGAGAAGGAAGACCAAGGGAGGGATAGTGAGGCTTAATAAAGGGAAGTAGGGTGGGCAGAGGGTGACTGTGAAAAGGCAGAGATACTAAACAAATATTTTTGCTCAGTATTTACAAAGGAAGAAGGAGGTACCTAAAACAAACAGTAGAAACACTCTGGATACAGAAGTTGATACCTGCCCATTTATAGAAGAAAGGTTCTGAAAGAACCTTAAAACTGAAGGTGGACAAAGCAATGGGGCCTGATGGGATTCATCCCAGAATTCTGAAAAGAACTAAGGTAGAACTAGTGACACCACTGACTACCCTCTTTAACAAATCATGGGAAGATGGGTGGTACCTGAGGACTGGAGGAGGGCAGATGTGATTCCCTTCACAAAAGTGGAGCAAGGCAGAAGCAGGAAACTACAGACCTGTTAGTTTAACCTCAGTGGTAGGGAAAATGATGGAATCACTTCTGAAGGAAAGAATTGTCGAGTATCTAGAGGCTAGAGGACACAGGACCCAAGGCAGCATGGATTCACAGCGGAAGGTCATGCCAGACAAATCTGATAGATTTCTTTGACTGGGTGACCAAAGTAGTAGATCAGGGAGGGCTGTGACATGGCCTACTAGACTTTAGCAAGGCATTTGACACAGTTCCACACAAAGCTTAATATTCAAGTTAGCCAGCCTGGGAGTGGGTCCCAAGATGACAGCCTGGGTAAAGAATTGGCTGGAGAATAGGACACAGAGAGTAATAGCAAATGGAGTCCACTCTGAAGAAAGGGGGTTACTAGTGGGTACCTCTGAGGTTCAGTATTAGATCGTCCTCTTCAATGTCTTTATAAGACATTGCAGAGGGACTGGAAGGAAAAGTATGTCTCTTTGCAGATGACACAAAGATCTGCAACACAGTTGATGCACAAGGTGGGGTGGAAAGGATGAGAAGGGACTTGGCAAGGTTAGAGGAATGGTCAAATGTATGGCAGCTTAGATTCAATGCTAAGAAGTGCAGGTAATGCACCTGGGAAACAAAACCCAGGGAAAGAGTACACAATGGGGGTGAGATACTAACAACAACAAAAATGGAAAGGGACCTGGGGTAGTCATATCAGATGACCTAAAGGTGGGCAAGCAATGTGAGAGGGCAGCAAGGAGGGCTGGGGGATACTGGGATGCATAGAGGAGGCATCACCAGTAGAAAACAGGAAGTTATTATCCCTCTGTACAGACACGCTGGTGAGACCTCATCTGAAGTACTGCGTGCAGTTCTGGAGACCCAGTCTCCGAAAGACATAGACAGGATGGAAGCTGTCCAGAGGAGGGCAACTAAAATGGTGCAGGGTCTGCACCGGAAGACATATGAAGAGAGACTTAAGGAGCTTAATATGTATATCCTCGAGGAAAGGAGGGAGAGGGGGACATGATAGAAACTTTCAAGTACCTCCAAGGAATCAACAAAGTCCAAAAGGGTAGCATCTTTCAAAAAGAGGTGTGCCAGAACAAGGGGGCACAATTTGAAGATGGGGGGTGGCTCAGAGGTAATTTAAGGAAGTATTTTTTCACAGAGAGGGTTGTGGATGCATGGAACGCCTTCCGGAGGAGGTTGTGGAGTCAAAAACAATGGTGGAATTCAAGCATGCATGGGACAGTCATAAGGCAATTCTAGGGGTGGGGTAGGAAGAAGTAGGCTGCTGGTTAACTAGGATCTGCAGCTTATCCATTAGGTAGGAAATGGGCAGACTGGGTGGGCCAAGTGGTCCTTATCTGCCAACAAATTCTATGTTTCTATGTACAGTATATATATATATATATATATGTATGTAATAGATAATCACTCTAGGGTGTTTGATCGCGCTCTGATATACATCCTTGGTGTGTATTGTGATGCACAAGGCCGCAGGTCGAAAGTCAACCACCCAAGGCATATGTATATCAGATCATGACCACACACCGTAGAGAGTGGATTATCTATCTTATAAAATGGAAATAAATATTTTTGTGGAGAGCAAAAAGTAGTCCCTGTGGCATAAGAATTAAAAAAGAGAAAAAGGTTTGTATTTCTTTTTATTTTGATGTAGTTAGATGAGGAGAAAGAGTGGGAACAGTGCAGGCAGACACTGAAAGCAAGTCCCTCGGTGTGAAGAAGGAAAGTAACTGCATTTTGCTTAATTTTATTTGGATTTGTGTAAAGAAGGACTGCATTTTGCCTTATTTTTATTTAGATTTGTGTAAAAGAAGGAGGCGAGCTGAGGCTAGTGGCAGACAGGACTTTCAGTTTTATCACTGGCATTAGCGTGACGAGCATGGTGAAAATGACATAATGTGCAGCAAACAGTAGTAAATGACACTCTGTAGTAGAAAAGCAAAGAAACTCTGCATTTCAGGTTTTTTAAATTTAAAGCCATGTAAAAAGCTGCCGTGTGAACAGTCAGAACTAGCGCAAACCAGAGGATTGGCAGCGCCGGAGACATAATGCAGGGCAGGCGGTGTTGCTCTGGCAACTGTTGCTAGAGGAACACTCGCTCTATCCCGCGTACATCTCCGTGCTGCCAACACTCTCAGTTTGCGCTAGTTCTCTGACCGCTTCACACGGCAGCTTTTTACATGGCTTAAATTTAAATAACATGAAATGCAGAGTTTTTGCTTTTCATCTACAGAGTGTCACTTAACTTTTCACTGTTTGGCTGCACATTACGTGGTCACTTTTCATCACGCTCGGGTCATGCTACACGTCAGTGATAAAACTGAAAGTTCTGTCTGCAACTCGCTTTGAGCTGGCTACATTTTTTAAATAATTCTGAAAAACTAAGGTAAAATACAGTTACTTTCCTTCTTCACACTGAGGACATGCTTTCCGTGTCTGGGTGGTTATTGGGTACCGTTATTGACCACGCCAGTCACGCACATGTCACTAATAAAAGTGAAAGTGGTCCCACTCGCTTTCCTCCCTGTAAAGAGGACTATTTTATTGTAAGAATAGTAACTGAAAAGAAATAGGAATACAAAGCTCTCTTTTCTTTCTAGTCAGTGTTAGTTTGAACTTTGGCTTGTGGGTGACTTTCTGTGGTAGATGTGGAATGATGTGAGTACTGGTGAGAAGGTTTTGAGGATAAAAGTAGTTCAGGCATGCGGTCGTGCTGGGAGGTGTGCGGTCATTGGGAAATAATGCACGGTCATGTGATGCATTCTGTCCAATCATGTTGGTGGAATTTCTATGATTTTACCTCCCATTTTATAAATATATATATCTTTGATGAAGCAGCAAGTGAAAATAAACCAGAAATGGAGTTAAAATCAGATCACTGGCTTAACCTGATTCAAACATCTAACAGATTCTTAGCACTACAAGATTATAATGAGGACTGACAACTAGGGGCTGGCATTATAAATAATCTCAACCCAAATATGAGGAATAGATAGTAATAAAACTGCTACCAATATAACATAATATCCTGGAATGTTGCAGGGGTCAAATAATTATTTTTACCCTTCTTTATAGATTACCTGAAGTGTTTTTATTGTATATGTCTCCAAGAAACCTGGACAAATGGTGTTTTAATTATAAATGGGTATACAACATTTTATAAAACAGCCAAAAGCACAAAGAAATATGGAAGATTATCAGATGAACTAATAATATGGTGTAAGGTATTAAGTGGATTTCAGGTGGATGAAATACAGATGCAGAATGAATATATTTTAGGCATTAAAATGAAAAGGAAGGAATAGGGAAATAGTAATATTAAATGTATATATATATTCCACCAGTTAATTGCAGGTACGCAAGCCACACGTCCTTAATGTATTAAGAACGTTATCAATGATTTGTTTTATCATAATTTTTATTTAATATTCAACTTATTTACATATATAAATGTTGAGTGCCACTTGCATAAGCAACCCAGCCCCCTCTACTGTTTGTATTTCCTGCTTGACTCCTGAAACAAGATAAGGCCACTCCTTTTCCACAGGCTCCTCCATTTTGGGAACAAGCTCAGAAATGGAGCACATGCAACATCGGGAGCCAGAAGCTGCAGTTTACAGTGGGTATGAGAACATTCCTGCCTTCTTACAGTCATGTTTCTCCTCTGAGAGTGTACTAGTGGACTGTGTTGACCATTGATGCTTTGTGTTGACTGCCCCACCCTCCCCCACCACACCATCTTTGTCTGGCTCTTAATTTATAGGTCACAGGTGTTATGTGACAATTTTTCAATCACCTCAGGTTATCATTTGTTTGGTATATCTCTGAGCCACTAGATGTCGCTATCTGAGCCTCCCTGCAATTCCCTACTCTAGCTGTAACTGGCCCAGTTCTATCCCTGCACTTTATCCCCTCGTCCTTGGTACTAACACTACTGTCTCAATACTCTGTGCCATCACTAGGCGTCACTGTTGTACACATTATTCTTCCTCTCTAGCTGTTTCCTCACCCTATCCTCTTACACCACTCCTACTGCCTATTACTAACCCTTTTCACTGCTGTTCCCTTGTTTCCTGCACACCTGCTCTGTCTAGCCTCAAACCGATGACCTTCTTAGCCAAAGGTGGCTACCTTAACCACTACACCATCATAGCTGCCTAAACTGTTAAAGCCTTGTTCATACCCTTAATCTATTTTCACTCCTTCATTACACCCCATCTGACCCTGACCACTCACAGCTACTACATGCTCTATACAGTGTCTTCACTCTACACTCCCCAACATTCTATCCATCTGCTCTATCACCCCCATCATTCTACTACTCCTATTCCTGCTGCCTGCTTGCTACTATGATAGTCTTGTCCTATTAACCTCACCCAACATAATTTTAATGTCTCCTTGAAGGGTACCTCAATCCAACCTCCCATACCTATTAGTAATTATAGGATGTCACTTCCCATGCACAGTCTAAGGGGTCACCACTGGGAACTTATGAACCTCTTTCCCAAATACTCAATCTGCCTGTTCCCTGTACACTCTCTAAAACATCAGGCTACCAGATAAGGAAAACTTGGCTCAATTACCTTAAATTTTACTTGCTCAGAATTATTCTACTGTTACTTCTTATATCTGGGAATGTTCACCCAAACCCAGGTCCTTAGAAGTGCCCTTTGGCAGTCTCAAAACTAATGTCTTCCTAAAACTTGCCTCCATTAACATGCGCAGCCTCCTGCCAAAGACTGATGAGCTGAGGGTATGGGTGACACAACATAACCCGATGTTGTTACCCTAAATGAAACCTGGCTCTCTGCCAAAACTCCAGACTCTGCATTAACACTTGATGGGTATACGCTGTCTGCCTTGACAGGGTGGATAAAGAGGAGTGCACCATCTACTTGAAGGACTCCTTTAGGGGCCAAGCACTTCCCAACTCTCCTCAGTTAACTACTTCCAAATACTAGGATCCAGATTCTCCTTGGAATGCATGGTAAATCCCTCTACATACTCTCTGTCTACATTCCCCAAGTGAAAAGCACATGGGTATTCATTTGGTACTTGACTATCTAGAAACCCTACCACATCAGTCTGAGGTAGTTGCTATGGGCGACTTCAACCTAAATTGGCTAGCAGACAAAGTTGATGCTTTAAAGATGCCATTGCAGAGCATAACATTACTCAACTTGTCACAACCCCCATGAGATTTAATTCAAGCACAGGGAATAGCATGCTCCTGGACCTCATACTAACCACTCATCCGATAGATACCTCAGCACTGAAGTTCTGTCTGACTCCATGAGTTACCATCTGCCTATCATCACTCATTGGTCTAACAAGTCCCAAAACCACCAGACAAATTTATATACAGATGCACTCTAAAACAAGGACAACTTGACCAGTTTCATGTCTATTTGGTGCAATGTGACTGGTCACCACTAGGCACATCTAGTAGTGTAGACCATGCGCTAACATACCTCATAACACACTTCAACAAAGTAGGTGACATGTTTTCACCGGTGTGAAAAATAAAGATGAGAGGAGTCCCTAACCACTGGATCACTCAACCTTACTTTGTATGATGAACTCTAGGGACAATCTCTGGCACATAGCTCACTGCGCTGGTAAATCAGCTGACATGCAACAGTACAGAGCCACCAGAAATGCCTGCACTAGGAAAATCCATCAAGCAAAAACTGCCCACTTCCAAAGCAAGCTAAAAAACTCCTGGGGAGACAGCCAGGTATTCTGGCAAAGGACCTCACTGGCTGGCCAAGTAAAGCATCCCCACTATACTTGTGGTTAATGATGAACATATTCAGGATCCCAAATCAATCATCAATGTGTTTAACTTGGCTTTCACCGATCTCAGTCAGGTGCTCCCCAACTTTTATGATGAGACTGAACCAAGGGACCCCTCAATAACACATGCCCCCCAACTGTCCTCCCATTTTATTTTAGAAAGATCACGGTTGCTGAATCTAAAGATATCTCCTTAGGGTGCTCGAGAAAGTTAGGAATAGCAGTGACTCACTTGATTTAAAACTCCTCAGCCTCTGTCTGGGTATTATGTTAAAACCCTCACCACCATTTTCAACCTATCATTAAACTTAAAGGTTTTCCCTCAGATTTGGAAAGCAGCAGTTGTAACACCAGTCCACAAAAGTGGGGACAGGACTATACACTCTAATTCTCACCTGATTTCAGTTCTCTCTCCTTATCCAAAGTCCTTGAGAGAATAGTCGCAGACCAATTGACTATCTAACCAAGTACAATATTCAGTGCCCCCAGCAACATGGTTTCAGAAAGGCCCATAGCACCACCACTGCACTGTTGAATTACACCCATTTTATTCACAAAGCGCTTGATAATGGATCCTTGGTAGGGTCAATTTATATCAACCTTGCCAAGGCATTTGATACTGTAAATCACTTCCTCCTTCTTGATCTCTTCCTGCCCTGGGCTCTCTTCTGAAGTAAATGGATGGTTTCACAGCTATCTGAATAATAGATCCCAATAAGCTAAAATAGATGGCATCCTGTCATGCAGCCTCCCAGTTCACTCAGGAGTCCGCAAGGGTCCATCTTGGGACCCTTGCTTTTCAGCCTGTATCTCAATAACCTTCCAAAAGCATGCACTATTAATGTTGTACTATATGAAGATGATGCTGTTCTTTTCACCAGCCACACTTCTTCATCTGCACTCTCGGATGAACTCCAGCTCAGTTTCTCCAAGTTTGAATCCTGATTCACTTCCCATAGACTTCATATGAACTACAAAAGACAAAAACAATGCTTTTTGCTAGCAACCATAATAAATCCAAGTCTACCTGACCAACTATCTGAAATAATCAGAACCAACCCCTTGAGATGGTAAGTGAATTTAAATATCTGGGAGTCACACTTGATAGCTCACTCTCATACACTCAACATATTTATCAAATCGCCAATATGGTAAATGCCAGACTCGATGTCCTGTACAAGCATAGGCGCTGCCTTACACCCACAGCTCTAAGGCCTGCAGTGACCAGCTCTGTCCTTTTGATTATCGATTATGGTTTTGTAATTCATGGTGCAGCCTCAGACATCATCCTCAAATGTTTAACTGTCACTCTTAACAAAGCATGGAGGCTGGTAACTGGTGCCGACAAAAATACTCATACCTGTGACCTTTATCGCCAGACCCAATGACTCAACCTTCAGGGCTGGGTTGCCTATCAAACATGTCTACTACTAAAAAATCACCCTCTTCCTAACCACACCAGCCACCCAGTCCCTACTTCAACCATCTGCAGATCGTAAGAACATGCGAGTATGACTAAACCATTGTTCCTATTCCCTTGCTGCCTACTTCAAAGGCCCAAAGAATGTTTAGCTATAGGGCTCCCACTTGGCTTAATGGCTACCAATGCTATCCTCTCGGAAACCAAGCTTGGCGCTTTTAAGTCATTGCTCTGGAAAAATCTCACAACACAGGGCATATGTGACTGTATGGGCTAGTTCCATTCCCACCTTATCCGGCCCCTGTCTCTCTCAGTTCTTCTATTACCTGACCCCTCTCGCTCTACTCCATCCCTCCTTCTTACATACTCCTACCTCCTACCCCTTACTGCAATCCCACTCTTCTGTTTTCCTTTGAACCCTGCCCTCACTTTCTCACTACTTTAATGTCTCCAATTGTCCTTTTTCTTAACCACCCCCACCTTGCTCTCTCTCTCTCTATCCCTCCCTTCTTTCCCACCCTCCACCCCACCCTGTCTTACCCCCATTGCCTCCTAACTCATTTTGCTAACACTCTCTCTGCTCTTGGATATGACAACACCTGATTCTGTTTTGGACTGCGAACCATGTATGCTGACATTGTTATGACCTATATCAACTGACCTAATGTGACTTCTATAAAAGCAGTTTTGTATAACCAGGGTCCCTGGTGTTCTGCGGCAGAATTTTCTGATTTCTGCGGTATGATTTATTCATTTCTCTGGCAGAATGCAGTCCTGCCATTGGCTAAAAATGATGTGATGTCATCGATGACATCATATGCTGAACATAGAGGAGGGGCTTCAGGATAACGAGTTGGGAAAGAAAGCCTGACACTATGGAAAAACAGTATATTTATATAAAAATTCACCAAAACAATGAATTCTGTGGCACTATACATATTCTGCTGCATAATGCAAATTCTGTGGCAAATTCATAACTGCAGAACCGCAGAATTCCAGGAGCCTTGTAGTATAACTTGTTACAGCATTGCACACTGTCTTTCCTCTTTGTATTGATATGACAAAGTCAATTTCCGGCAGCAAATCTTGTACACTGACTTTTGTATAACTCAACCATGATCTAGTGGGTCTCTGTGTACAACTGTTGGTGCATTGTTCTTTGTAATACCTCATTGTTGTTGCTCCATTCAATTTTTTGTTATCTGTCTGTGCTTTGATGTGGAACATTTGTAAAAGAACCTCTGGTTCAAACGTATTTGTAATCCTAGTTATCAATAAATAAATAAATCAAAATAAATAAATCACAAATATCTTATAAGACAAATAAATGTACAGTATTTTCATTTTGCTAGTATCTGCTCACCTTAATACAAATAGAATATAATAAGCTATGCATTACTAAGCATTGCTACTATATATATATTAGGCTGTGTGAATACCTTTTCCTAATATTCGGTATTCGAGTCCCAGGTATTCTGTATTCGATATTCGGTATTTGGTATTCAGCCAGAAAAGGTGTTTTTTTAAGGAACTTTAAAAAACACTTTAACAACACCATTAATCTCCCATTAAACCTGGTGTAGCATATACACCTCAATGAGACTTCAATCACCAACGCAGAGCTCTCATTAATGCAACACAAGCTACATGCGGCACACTTGATCCACCACACCACACATATAGCACTCGAAAATGATATCAAGCATTCCGTTGGGTCAGCACTGGAGGTGTTCATGGTCACAGACATGGTAGCCCATGACATGGGCATCGTGATTGAGTGCTTGCAATAATGGCAACTCAATCCTTGTGCATGTTGAAAGGGCTACTGCTGAGGAAGGGTAACCGGATGGGTGAGGTGGGTGCATATAGCGACAGGACATCACTATATGTGTACATGTGCGGGGGGCAGGGTCCAACGTGATGGAAGGGAGGAGGGTTGGCCTGGTGTGGTTGGTGTGGGGCTGCAAGCTGGCCCCATAGCGTGTTTGGTGGTTGTCAGCCTAAAGGTGCAAGGGTTCCAGGTTCAGGTCTGGGCAGACCTACATTTTGTGTGCCGGACCTAATTTTTCTCCAGATTTTGCACCGCTGTGTACCCCCTGGGTTAAGAATTCTTTAGTAAGGGGGTGTGGGGAACGCTCTAAAGGGCACAGCCCACTGCGTGAACAATCAAAATTTAAGTCCCTGGCACTGTTGTCATGTGCATTAGGGTGTACATCACTGAAATTGATTTTTGGTGATATATACTTGCCCTGCCACCAATCACAATTGCGCTTTTGTGGTTATCACATAAATCCACAGACACAGGGTACACAGTGCTTTGGCCATGGGCATAAGAAAGTGGTAACAGTGGCTGCCATAGTGATGACAGCTGAAAGGGTGGCTGCTGCATGCATTGCACCGGTGGTGGTGGGAAGCACAATGACTGTAGATGTAGCAGCCATAGTGATAGCAGTGAGAACACTGATGGTGGTGTCTACTTCTTCCTGCACAAAGCATGTATGCACTAATGCCCTCTACTACTGCACAAAGGATGTGACAGTGAATGTATAGATGGAACAAGTGGTGACACTAGTAGTAGTAGTAGTAATAGTTCTGCTGGTGGTATTAGTAGTAGTAGTGCTATTCCCAATGCTACAAGAACTAAAAGGCTTGCTTGGGGAGAAAAATATTTGAGACCATCTAATAAAGAGACACCTGTCTGTCATCGTCCATGTAGTCTATCTCACCACCTTCTCTGGAATTGTGTTATGTATCAATAGTAAACAGTGAAGCAAGACAAGATGCAATTCAATACTTTGCAGTAAATGCTGTCACAAAATATTGGATGACTAGAGATTAACTGCCATTGAAGTACACTGCTCCTTGCAGCATATTGCTGCACTTTGCAATAATTTTGCAGGCATGGAAAATAATTGAGACTGGTAATGCCACACTGGTAACCAGAATATTTCAGACATGGGAAATACTTGAGATAGGCGATGCCATACTGGTAAGTAAAATATTTCAGTCTTGTGAAATACTGCAGACTGGAGATGCCATACTGGTAACTGGAATATTTCAGTCATGTGAAATACTGGAGACTGGAGATGCCATACTGGTAACTGGAATATTTTAGGCATGTGAAACACTTGAGAATGGTGATGCCATACAGGTAACCAGAACATTTCAATCATGTGAAATACTTGAGACATGTGATGCTATACTGGTAACTTGAATATTTCAGGCATGTGAAATACTTGGGACTGGTGATGCCACACTGGTAACCAGAATATTTCAGGCATGGGAAATACTTGAGATGGGCGTGCCATACTGGTAAGTAAAATATTTCAGTCTTGTGAAATACTGCAGACTGGAGATGCCATACTGGTAACTGGAATATTTCAGTCATGTGAAATACTGGAGACTGGAGATGCCATACTGGTAACTGGAATATTTTAGGCATGTGAAACACTTGAGAATGGTGATGCCATACAGGTAACCAGAACATTTCAATCATGTGAAATACTGAGACATGTGATGCTATAGTGGTAACTGGAATATTTCAGTCATGTGAAATACTTGAGACAAAGTGATACCATACTGTAACGTAATATTTTAGTCAAGTGAAATACTTCAGACAAGTGATACCATACTCGTAACTGTAATATTTCAGTCATGTGAAATACTTGAGACTGGAGATGCCACACTGTTAACTGCCATATTTCAGGCATGGGAAATACTGAGACTGGAGATGCCACACTAACTGCCATATTTTATGCACTCAAAATACTCGAGACTGGTGATGCCACACTTGTAACTGCCATATATTAGGCATGGGAAACAATGAGAATGGAGATGCGAGATGCCACACTTGTAACTGCCATTTTTCAGGCATGGGAAACACTGAGATTAGAGATGCCACACTTGTAACTGCCATATTTCAGGGATGGGAAACACTGAGACTGGTGATGCCACACTTGTAACTGCCATATTTCAGGGATGGGAAACACTGAGACTGGTGATGCCACACTTGCAACTGCCATATTTCAGGATGGGAAACACTGAGACTGGTGATGCCACACTTGTAACTGCCATATTTCAGGCATGGGACACTGAGATTAGAGATGCCACACTTGTAACTACTGTATTTCAGGCATGGGAAATACTGAGACTGGAGATGCCACACTAACTGCCATATTTTATGCACTCAAAATACTTGAGACTGGTGATGCCACACTTGTAACTGCCATATTTCAGGCATGGGAAACACTGAGACTGGTGATGCCACACTTGTAACTGCCATATTTCAGGCATGGGAACACTGAGATTAGAGATGCCACACTTGTAACTGCCATATTTCAGGATGGGAAACACTGAGACTGGTGATGCCACACTTGTAACTGCCATATTTCAGGCATGGAAACACTGAGATTAGAGAGATGCCACACTTGTAACTGCCATATTTCAGGCATCAAAAATACTGAGACTGGAGATGCCACACTAACTGCCATATTTTATGCACTTGAAATACTTGAGACTGGTGATGCCACACTTGTAACTGCCATATTTCAGGCATGGGAAACACTGAGACTGGAGATGCCACACTTGTAACCGCCATATTTCAGGCATGGGAAACACTGAGACTGGAGATGCTACACTTGTAACTGCCATATTTCAGGCATGGGAAACACTGAGATTAGAGATGCCACACTTGTAACTGCCATATTTCAGGCATGGGGAACACTGAGACTGGTGATGCCACACTTGCAACTGCCATATTTCAGGGATGGGAAACACTGAGACTGGTGATGCCACACTTGTAACTGCCATATTTCAGGCATGGGAAACACTGAGGTTAGAGATGCCACACTTGTAACTGCACTGGTGATGCCACACTTGAAACTGCCATATTTCAGGCATGGGAAATACTGAGACTGGAGATGCCACACTAACTGCCATATTTTATGCACTCTAAATACTTGAGATTGGTGATGCCACACTTGTAACTGCCATATATTAGGCATGGGAAACACTGAGACTGGTGATGCCACACTTGTAACTGCCATATTTCAAGGCATGGGAACACTGAGATTAGAGATGCCACACTTGTAACTACCGTGATTTCAGGCATGGGAAATACTGAGACTGGAGATGCCACACTAACTGCCATATTTTATGCACTCAAAATACTTGAGACTGGTGATGCCACACTTGTAACTGCCATATTTCAGGCATGGGAACACTGAGACTGGTGATGCCACACTTGTAACTGCCATATTTCAGGCATGGGAAACACTGAGATTAGAGATGCCACACTTGTAACTGCCATATTTCAGGGATGGAAAACACTGAGACTGGTGATGCCACACTTGTAACTGCCATATTTCAGGCATGGGAAACACTGAGATTAGAGATGCCACACTTGTAACTGCCATATTTCAGGCATACGAAATACTGAGACTGGAGATGCCACACTAACTGCCATATTTTATGCACTTGAAATACTTGAGACTGGTGATGCCACACTTGTAACTGCCATATTTCAGGCATGGGAAACACTGAGACTGGAGATGCCACACTTGTAACTGCCATATTTCAGGCATGGAAACACTGAGACTGGAGATGCTACACTTGTAACTGCCATATTTCAGGCATGGAAACACTGAGATTAGAGATGCCACACTTGTAACTGCCATATTTCAGGCATGGGGAACACTGAGACTGGTGATGCCACACTTGCAACTGCCATATTTCAGGGATGGGAAACACTGAGACTGGTGATGCCACACTTGTAACTGCCATATTTCAGGCATGGGAAACACTGAGGTTAGAGATGCCACACTTGTAACTGCACTGGTGATGCCACACTTGAAACTGCCATATTTCAGGCATGGGAAATACTGAGACTGGAGATGCCACACTAACTGCCATATTTTATGCACTCTAAATACTTGAGATTGGTGATGCCACACTTGTAACTGCCATATATTAGGCATGAGAAACACTGAGACTGGTGATGCCACACTTGTAACTGCCATATTTCAGGCATGGGAAACACTGAGATTAGAGATGCCACACTTGTAACTGCCATATTTCAGGCATACGAAATACTGAGACTGGAGATGCCACACTAACTGCCATATTTATGCACTTGAAATACTTGAGACTGGTGATGCCACACTTGTAACTGCCATATTTCAGGCATGGGAAACACTGAGACTGGAGATGCCACACTTGTAACTGCCATATTTCAGGCATGGGAAACACTGAGACTGGAGATGCTACACTTGTAACTGCCATATTTCAGGCATGGGAAACACTGAGATTAGAGATGCCACACTTGTAACTGCCATATTTCAGGCATGGGGAACACTGAGACTGGTGATGCCACACTTGCAACTGCCATATTTCAGGGATGGGAAACACTGAGACTGGTGATGCCACACTTGTAACTGCCATATTTCAGGCATGGGAAACACTGAGGTTAGAGATGCCACACTTGTAACTGCACTGGTGATGCCACACTTGAAACTGCCATATTTCAGGCATGGGAAATACTGAGACTGGAGATGCCACACTAACTGCCATATTTTATGCACTCTAAATACTTGAGATTGGTGATGCCACACTTGTAACTGCCATATATTAGGCATGGGAACACTGGAGACTGGTGATGCCAACACTTGTAACTGCCATATTTCAGGGATGGGAAACAATGAGACTGGTGATGCCACACTTGTAACTGCCATATTTCAGGGATGGGAAACACTGAGATTAGAGATGCCACACTTGTAACTGCCATATTTCAGGGATGGGAAACACTGAGACTGGTGATGCCACACTTGTAACTGCCATATTTCAGGATGGGAAACACTGAGACTGGTGATGCCACACTTGTAACTGTCGTATTTCAGGGATGGAAACACTGAGATTAGAGATGCCACACTTGTAACTGCCATATTTCAGGGATGTGAAACACTGAGACTGGTGATGCCACACTTGTAACTGCCATATTTAAGGCATGGGAAACACTGAGACTGGAGATGCCACACTTGTAACTGCCATATTTCAGGCATGGGAAATACTGAGACTGGAGATGCCACACTGTTAACTGCCATATTTCAGGCATGGGAAATACTGAGACTGGAGATGCCACACTAACTGCCATATTTTATGCACTCAAAATACTTGAGACTGGTGATGCCACACTTGTAACTGCCATATATTAGGCATGGAAACACTGAGAATGGAGATGCGAGATGCCACACTTGTAACTGTCATATTTCAGGCATGGGAAACACTGAGATTAGAGATGCCACACTTGTAACTGCCATATTTCGGGATGGGAAACACTGAGACTGGTGATGCCACACTTGTAACTGCCATATTTCAGGGATGGGAAACACTGAGACTGGTGATGCCACACTTGTAACTGCCATATTTCAGGCATGGAAACACTGAGATTAGAGATGCCACACTTGTAACTGCCATATTTCAGGCATGGGAAACACTGAGACTGGAGATGCCACACTTGTAACTGCCATATTTCAAGCATGGGAAACACTGAGACTGGAGATGATGCACTATTAGCCGCCATATTTTATGCATGGAAATACTTGAGACCGGTGATGTGCCACACTGGTTACTGGCACCTGGAAAGCTGTTAAAGGGATCAATGGAATATGGGCATGAGCAACACAGAGGATGAGAGATGTAGCAACACCAGTTGTGGATTTTGTATCGGAACAGCAATCAATAGGTGGGTGGCAGTTTTAGGCACTGGGAACTACAGGGCATGCTTGTTCAAAAGAATACACCATGACAGTGGAAGTAATAAAGGAAAAGGGTGCTGGTCACAGATTTGTGTTAGTATGACTTTGAATATGAATGTTAACATGTGCTTATTTGCTAACAGAACAATGGTGGTTAACACAGAATGGCTTGTGTGTGGGTCAATGTTACAACACACAAATGTTGTATCCGGTACAAGCCAACTATTTAATGCAGCAGTAGTCATGGTGACAGCAGAACACTCAGGACTACTAATGAAAGCAAAGGTGGTGGTGACAGTGGCTGTAGCAAGGAGCACAAATAACAGTGCACACTGTTATGGCAGTGGCGGTGTCAACAATACAAAAAGGATTTGCTCTGGTTGCTGAAATCACAGCACTGGTGGTGGTGGGGAGCACACTGATAATCGATGTTGCCTCTATGGGGCAGTTGTGTGAATAGTACTACTACTGGTAGTGGGTGTGGGTTCTTGTTCTTGTAAAGCTGGAGATGTCAGCTGTAAAGACCTCCTACTTTTATAAATGATGGTGCTGCAAATGCAGTACTAGTAATAGTAGTGGCAGCAGTTGGACGCTTATAGTAGTACTACCCCAATCTTACTGACACCAGAACCTGAAGGCTTATCAGGAGAAAACTATTTTAGAGCGGCAAATATGAACTGACCTTCTCTCACCCTGTTCCTCACCACTTACGACTGGTGGTGAAGATGATTTGTTTGGGCTGGACCATGCACATTTACGGGATTGATGAGACATGGTCCGTAACTTACTGTGTATATTATTTGTGATTAGTGTCTGTTTATGTTGGTGCTTCTTGCAGAAACAACAATAGCAACACCGCATATGTAGCAGCTAATAAAGTCAAGCTGATACTAGAAAGAGATGGAGTTAGCAAACAACTTCTTACTGGTACGGTGTCAGTTGTGCAGTCGTACAGTACAGCAATTCAAGCTTTGAAGGTGCACCAAACAACTTACAACACAGAACCCAGTGAGTCATGCCTGACACACACACAGAAATACTAAAGCAGTTCACAGAAAATTTACGTACACACTCACAGTAGTGACACACAGGGGTGAAGACACACAAAAGAAAATCTCACATGCACAGGAGGCCACTCAGGTGCAGTGAGCTGTAGAGGGAGGAGTCACCTAGACACCCTTCATACTCAGTTATACAGGAACTGAGCCAAGAACCAGACTACAGTCAGCACATTCAATGGGCCAAGCCTGACCCAGTGAGAAAAAATAGGCTGCTTTATATATCACAAAAAAAATGCATGCAGACAACTGTACATGCACTTGCAGGACACCGATTATAAGAATAATAATACAACACATACACGGATGATGTATGTGCTGCGTAAGCTGCATGTCCCTTTTTCCAGGCAGGCCACCTGGGAAATAGGTCTCCAATATCCCTTTATTCTTATTTCCACACCTTGGCAGGCACTTAGAGATCGAGTGCTCACCCCCAAAGAGGATACTGTTTGTGCTGGTACAGAGAAGCTAGAATTCTCTGTTACCTCGAGTCTGCCTTTGTGCTTGAATAGGTTTGTAAAAGCAGGGCATCAGAATCACACTAGCGAGAGTTAGAAACCCTTGCAGTGCACCCAAGCTGTTTTCAGGTATTGCCAAAACGTAGGAAAAATAGTAAACACTATGGAAACTGTGGTCCAATCCAGGACCATCTTATTTAGAGACTAAGACCTGCAAACACACCCAGTTATCATGTTTGACTAACAGTTATATTTTTTTTATAGTTTAGAAAAAGCTTCTTTTTATGCCCCAAAATGGTGCTGCAAAAGTGTTTTGCATTTTTCCTTAGTGTTCCCTCGCGAGTAGCACAAAAGAATTGCAGTAGCTTGCTATGCTGAGCATTGAGCAGAAAGGTTGCAAAGCAGGAAATACTAAAATAAACTCATGAGGAACTGCTAGACAAAGTGTACACAATTTTAGAATTTCTACCAGTTCCATACAGTGTTTCATTTCTTTTGGTATTCCTGTTTCTCAGTTACAATAGAAAGTCATGAATGTTGTAAAGGTCAAAGGTTTACCTTAACTGTTCCCCATTCTGGAAAAGTTCTCTGCAGTGCTCCAGTGTTCCTGCTGCTCCAGCTATGTCCATAGGAGACAGCCAGCCCACTGTTCAGCCTAGAAATACTATAGACAGGTAAGGGAGGGCTAACTCAGGCAATAAGCTGTTTTGTGTAAATATTGGGAATTATTGTGTCAGGATATGTATGTACTTGAATAACGATATATGGACTTTTCCTATTTGTAAAAGTAAATAAATGCATGTTGTAATGGTTTTGCTTATGCAAGGTGTTTGGGGAGCTAAAGGTGGTCACCTGATGGTTCCCTGATATAAAGGGAGCTCATTGTGGTAACCCCTTCAGATTCATGTGGGATCAGCTAGGTACTGACCAAAAGTAAGAAGGTCTGCACCTTTTCAGACCTGGATTCTACTTGGTTCCAGAACGGCTTCTGCTTGTATTGCCTTTGGAAACAAGAGTGCTAGTGTATTTTGTTTATACATTTTTGAGTTCTTTTTCTTGTTTAAAGTCCACTGTAACACTACTTATTTTATTTTGATTTGATGAAGTCTTGGCTTGGCAGTCTAAAGCCTTGCCTCCTCATCACTGTGTACGTGTCCATCAATACACCCACAGCCTATGACACTGGTGTCAAAAGTGGAATGTGTTGATGACACTGGTACCTTCCAGATGGTGGACACCAGATGCAGTCGGAGACAACGGATAAGACCCTGACCAAACCTAGTGGCTTCCTCACAAGAACCATGGCTGGTAATATGGAGAGCCCTGCTGCCTGTCCTGGGCTGGATGTCTGGAGAAAGACAGCCAAAGAAGAAAAAGGAACAGCTGGAGGAGAGGCGAGGATGTGGATGATAGCCATGGAGCAAGTGGTTGAAGAACCTCTGGAAGACATACAGAGCTTGTTACACTGGCTATGTATAAAACAGCTTGCTATGGACAAAGAAAGGAGGCTAACCTTCAGAAAGCTGAGGCTCAGTGGACTAATACTTTACGAGCCATCTGGGACATAGGGGCATGTAACTCACCACCTGTAGATACCCCTAAGGACATAAAATTGACTAAACTTGGTGTCACTGATGATATAAGTATATATGACTACATTTGAGTGATAGCCCAAGCCTGTGGCTGGCCCAGAACCCAATGGGTCATATGCCTAGTGCCCTATCTATCCAGGAAGGTGCAACATGCATATAGTCATATGGACAGTACCCAGGTGGAGAATTATGATGCTGTCAAGCAAGCCATCCTGCAGAGCTATGACATTAGTCCTGAAACATACGACAGCGCTTTTGGACATTTAATTTCCATACTGTGGACACTTCGAGAGGCATTCTCAAGATTGAAGGACTTATGTCACAAATGGTTACACCGTGGCTGAAGTCTGCAGACCAAATGCTTGAGATGGTAATTCTGGAACAGTTTATTCATATCCTGCCTTCAGATGTACAAGTGTGGGTGAGGGAGCACCGGCCAGACACCACTGAAAAGCCATTACACTGGTCAAGGACTACCTAATGGATCATCCTAATCACCAACGAGGAGCTGGTGTGACCCCACCCATGGTAAGGACTACATCTTCTTCTTCTTCGTCTACCACTGCATTCACAGATAGTAATGGGGGCTGTAAGACAGTATCATGCTAATAGAGCTTTCAACTCCAACATCATCTGCAGAGAATGTCAAGGGAAGGGACATATGCCAGATATTGCCCCAAGAGAAAGACCACAGCTGCTCAATTGGTCTTGGCATACTGGGAACATTACATCAAACCCATTATTATTGGAAACAGGGAGGTCACCGGCTAATTGATTCAGGCAGATGGCAAACTCTTGTGAGAATTGACCTGGTACAGCAGGAAAGAGAAAAGGATAGTATGCATCCATGGGGACATTCACCATTATCCTGTAACTAACCTTGATTTACAGATACAAAGGAAAACAGATAATATGACTGTTAGCTTGGTTCCCATTTAACTATCCCAGTCATTCCTGGACATGACCACCTCTGAGTTCCCTTGTTTGATTAATCCCAGAGAGGGTGTTTGTGCGCATGACTACCTGTGCCCACGCCAAACAAGAAAATCAGTGGATCCAATTGTTCCCATTTGATGAGGAAGTATACCAGGAACCTGGTAAGACACCTAAGTCCCGCAAGTAAAGAAGAAGGAAAAGAAACAATGGACTCAAAAACACATTGATATTAACAGTACTGATGTAATTATGAATGTTAAGAATGATGATGATCTGTCTTACATTGTTAAAGAAAGTAGTTTTGGTACTGAACAGCAGGATGACGTTCATTTGAAACCTTTCTTCCAGATGGTAGGAATAAGAGATAAAGAAAGTGAGCCATCCTGTATTATTAAAGATGACTTATTATATAGGAGATATAAACACCCACTACAAGTGAACAAATAGATCAAGTGTTAGTACCCTCAAATATAGAGAAAACTATTATATGTGGCCAATGAAATACCTTTAGCAGGTCATTTGGGTAGGGACTATACCTTGCAAAGGTTGCTGGCAAGGTTCTACTGGGCAGGTATACACACCCAGGTAGCTGACTTCTGCCGGAGCTGTCAGGAGTGAAAGAAGATAGCCTCTGTGACACGAAAAGATACGGTCCCCTTCAACCTTTACCTCTTATCACAACACCCTTTAGCGAATTACAATGGATGTGGTGGGACCACTACCAAACTGCTCAAAGGAAACAGATTCACTTAGTTATCTGTGACTATTGCAAAAGTATCCGGAGGCTATCCCACTCGAACAGTGACTGCTAAGAAAATCGCAGATGAATTACTCAAACTGTTCAGCTGAGTTGGGATACTGAATGAAATACTGGCAGATAGGGGAGTAATTTCTGCTCCAGAATGTTGGCTCACCTGTATGCAATGCTAGGAGTAGCGGCAATTCATACCACACCTATCATCCCCAAACATATGGGCTGGTTTAACGGTTCAACCAGACCCTAAAGAAAATGTTAAGAAAATATGTGGTGGATGAGGGCAAGTCATGGATGTTTACCTCCTCTACTCTTATTCACATACAGGGAGGTCCCTCAGGCCTCAATGGATTCCCCCTTTTGAGCTACTTTATGGGAGGAATCCAAGAGGGCCTCTGGATGTCATCAAAGAGGAATGGGAAGAGAAAAGAGGAAAGTCCTAACACTACCCTTGATTATATGGTGGCCTTGCATAAAAGACTACTCACATACACCTAGATGGCCCATCAACATAATCTCTACAAACAGGCTATTCAAAAGGGTACTATGACCAAGTAGTAGGGACTAAGACTTTTCAAGGAGGGGACAAAGTTTTATTTTACTTCTACCTCAGATAAGTTATTGATGAAATGGTAGGGCCCCTATACTATCCTGAGACAGACAGGTCCAGTTACTTATGAAACTGAACTGCCTGATAGATGTCAGAAAAGGGAATATATCATGTGAACCTTAAAAATGGGTTGAGACACCAAGTCCCAGTTATTTTATCTGTCTTGAGAATAATACTAGTGAGATGGAGATATCATATGAATGGTTAGAAAACAGGGTGAGATGAGTGACCTCACTGTTAACCCTTCCCTGGATGTACAGCAGAGATCAGAGTTGGACCAACTCCTGGTTAAAGACCAACAGACCTTTACCTCTATTCCTGGTTTGATGCATGGTATCAAACACCATATAGAGTTACCACAGATAGTCCCATCAGACAGAAGCCATACCATCTGCCTGAGAAAGTTAGAGGAGAGGTGATAAAAGAAGTGCAGAAAATGCATGAGTTGGGGTAATAGAGCTCATGTAGTGAATGGGCATTCCGATCGTTGTGGTGGACAAAAAGAAGGTGGTATAGGTCTTTGTCTAAATTTCAGATGCCTCAATGCTGTCTCTAAGTTTGATGCCTATCCTATCCCCAGGATAGATGATATTATAGACAGATTGGGCAATGCAAGGCTCATCACCACATTTGATCTTACAAAAGGATATTAGCAAATCATTTTGGATGATACCACCAAAGAGAAGACAGGTTTTAGCACCCCATTGGGCTGTACCACTTGTTACCATGCCCTGGCTGCATGGTGCCCCAGCCATGTTCCAGTGCTTTATGGTTCAGACTCTAAAACAACATGCATCCTATTGTGCTGCATATTTAGATGACGGTTGATGTACAGTCCTACTTGGGATGCTCATTTAAAACATCTGGCTGCTGTCTTAGATGCCCTGACTAAGGAAGGTCTTACTATAAATCCTCAAAATGTTCCTTTGCCATGCAGGAACCAGATACCTGGGATTTATCATTGGAAATGGTCAAGTTAAACCCAAGATAGATAAAGTTGATGCGTAGCCCAATGCCCATGACCAATGACAAAAAGACATGTCAGGTCTTTTTAGGTTTGGCAGGATATTACTGCAGGTTCATGCCAAACTTTGCCACAATAGCCACCCTCTTACTGACCTCACAAAGAACACAACCCACCAATGTAAAATGGACCCTGAGTGCAAGAAAGCCTTCTGTACCATCCAGGCACACCTTTGCGCAGTGCCTGCACTGAGAAGCCCTGATTTTTCTCAGCCCTTTATGATACAGACAGAAGCCTTAGACTGTGGCATAGGGGCCATTTTGTCCCAAGTGGTAAAAGGAGAGGATCATCCGATTATTCACTTGAGACGAAACTCCATGAAAAGAGACACGTTATTCAGCTATAGAAAAGGAATGTCTTGCTATCAAGTGGTCCATCGAAGCCCTTAAGTTTTATTTATGGGGATCTAAATTTGAAGTTTTAACTGACCATAACTCTCTTTGCTGGCTCCATGTAATGAAAGACAAAAAAACAGGATAATGAGGTGGTATTTGGCTTTACAGCCCTATAGATCTACAGTGCACCATTGTCCTGGTACTGCAAACAAGAATGCAGACTTTATGTCTTGTGGTGCAGACTTGAATGTTAATGCACAGTCAGACTGCTGGTAAAGTGTATGTAGTGTGAAGGTTGGTTTTAACCCTTCATGTTTCTTTTTTTTGTTTTTTTAAGGGGCCCCAAGGTGGAGCTTTGGGAGAGGTCGGTTGAAGCTCCCTCTCTCCTCCTTTGAGAGTGAGAGATCTGATGAATCTGCATGTTGCATTTCAGCTTGAGTGTTAAGAAACTATAGTAGATAGACAGGATGAGGTTACCCAAATAGTTTTCTATTAGGTGGGGAGGAGGTGAAAGAGTGCTGTGTACCTCCATCTCCAAAATCCTGCCTATTTCTAGTGTATTAAGCCTACTGCAGTAGCACCTTTTGTCTCTCATTTCTATCCTTTCCTTTCCTTTCTCCATACTTTCATTTCCCTTTTTCCAGGCAGGCCACCTGGGAAATAGGTCTCCGCTATCCCTTTATTCTTATTTCCATACCTTGGACAGGCACTCAAGATTCAGTACTCACCCCCACCCACCCCTCGAAGAGGATACCATTTGTAAACTGGTACACATAACCTGAAATCTTTGTTAGCTTGAGTCTGCCTTGCGCTGGAATAGGTTTTGTAAAAGCAGGGCTAGAGGTAAAAACCTCACAGTGCACCCAAGCAGTTTTCAGGTATTGCCAAAACGTAGGAAAAAGAGTAAACACTATGGAAACTGTGGTCCAATCCTGGATCATCTTATTCAGAGACTAAGACCTGTAAACACACCCAGTTATCATGTTTGACTAACAGTTATATTTGTTTTATAGTTTATAAAAAGCTTCTTTTTTATACCCCCAAATGGTGTTGCAATAGTGTTTTCATGCTTCCTTTGTTTTCCTCACAGTTGCACAGAATAATTGCAGTAGCTTGCTATGCTGAGCATTGAGCAGAAAGGTTGCAAAGCAGGAAATACTGAAATAAAACTCATGAGGAACTGCTAGACAAAGTGTACACAATTTTAGAATTTCTACCAGTTCCATACAGGGTTTCATTTCCTTTGGAATTCCTGTGTCTCAGTTACAATAGAAAGCCGGAATGTTGTAAAGGCCAAAGGTTTACCTTAACTATTTTCCATTCTGGAAAGTTCTCGTGGTGCTCAGTGTTCCTGCTGCTCCAGCTATGTCCTCAGGAGGCAGCCGGCCCACTGTTCACCCTAGAAATACTATAGACAGGTAAGGGAGGGGCTAACTCAGGCAATACGCTGTTTTGTGTTAATATTGGGAATTATTGCATTTAGGGATATGTATGTACTTGAATAAAGATATATGGAGTTTCCTTGTATGTAAAATAAATAAATGTGTGTTGTAATGGTTTTGCTTATGCAAGGTGTTTAGGGCGGAGCCAAAGGTGATCACCTGATGGTTTCCTGATATAAAAGGGAGCTCATTGTGGTAACCCCTTCAGATTTGTGTGGGATCAGCTAGGTACTGACCCAAAGTAAGAAGGTCTGCATTTTTCAGACCTGGACTCTATTTGGATCCAGGGCGGCTTCTGCTTGTATTGCCTTTGAAACAAGAGTGCTTAGTGTATTTTGTTTATACATTTTGATTTTCTCATTTAAAGTCTGCTGTAATGCTACTTATTTTGTTTTGATTTGATGAATAAACTTCTTGCTTGGCAGTCTAAAGCCTTGCCTCCTCATCACTGTGTCTGTGTCCATCAATATACCCACAGCCTATGACACAGTGCTTTATTCTTTCACATCTGATCCAGAAGTACACCAGAATTAAAAATAAAAATGATATTGTGTGTTCATTGATCTTAGAGCAGCTTTTGATACAGTTAAGAGGAAAACATTGTGGGAAGCTTTAAGGAGCTAGGAAATGGATCAGCCACTTCTGAATATTATAATTACACTATAACAAACAATCAAACTTGTGTTAGATATAATAAGGAAGGCAACAGAACATCCAAATTTACAATAAATCATGGAGTAAAGCAGGATGTTATTGCCCCAAATCCTATTTAATTTATTTCTAAACAAGGTACTGATAAAGTATGATCCTGAGCTCCATATGCCAAGGGTGGGTTCCAGGTGCTACCCACACTATACCTGCCATACACTGATGATGCCATACTTTTATCTACAAGTTACTTGGGCATCAGGAGAAGTTTAAACAGATTTCAAGAGGATTGTGCAGAGGCAACCTTGGAAATAAATTATGAAAAACTAAATTCATGATATGCAGTAAACAGAAAATAATAAAAGTACACAGTTTAAAGTGTAATAATCATAAAATAGAAAGAGTTAATACATTTTGTTATCTTGGAATAATTGCCACTTAATTTAAACTGGAGGGAGCATAGGAAAATGCTGGAACAAAAATTAAAAGATTCATCCCAGCTATGGAGGGTTTCTCTTACAGATATGGGGAAATTTTATAAAGGCTGCCTTAAAACATTAAATGCAAAATTAAAGAGTCAGCTGCTCTGTGGGGAGAGATATTGTTTCATAATAATGACTCATTAGAAACACTAATAAATATTTTTTTGTGAAAGATTATTGGGTCTCCCAAAAGGAGCTGCATCTATTTTAGTAAAGTTAGAAATAGGACAGATCCCAGTGCAATGTAATATTGAGCAAAGATTGGTACTTTATTGGTTAAAAGCATGTAATATGAACGAAACAAGACTCCCTTGTGGTTGTATAGATGAAACCATTGATTATATGGGAAAACAATTCTCCTTCCCAAGTTTGGACATTATAGAAAACATTTGAAACCTTATGGGCTGCTTAACTGCCTATCTGAGAGCTAACTAAGGCCCCTGAGGTGATTGAACATTTAATTAAAGGAAGGATCAGAGATTCACATACAAAATGAATTAGGAATGTGCAAATATTATAGAATTAGTAAGTGGCTTTCAGAAAATAAAAGACAATTTGGCATGGAACCTTATCTGGTTCTGTTCAAGAACCCATCAAGGAGGAGGGTCTTGACCAGATTCAAACTTGAGTACAACAATAGCCAAAGACTTACAAGTTTTACAAAAAGAACAATGAAAAGAAATGTAAATGCCAATTTGGGAGGACACTCTAGTCCATTTATTAATTCTATGGCCACTTTATAATTAAGAAACAAAGCTGTATTTGGGGAAATATTGTCTGCTGTGGATATGGAACCTAAATATTTATTTACCTAATTATTTAACCTGAAATATTTAGTTACATGTTTACAAAATCACATAATTTAAATGTTTTGTAAGATAATAAATAGAAAAAAATTGCACATTGCTGCACAAAAGGCAAACTGAGTAGTTTAATGTTGTAACTGTGGCACTTAATAGTACTGTACCTACTTAGAAAGCAAAGATCAAGTGCAACAGAGTATGTAATAGTAATACATTGTTAAAGATGTCTGTTTGAACATAATGTGTTTATACTGACCCTTCTTTTTGTACACATACTGTATTATATTAGTGCTTTTACTATGTTGTAAAGACAATATTATTTGTCGGTCAATAAACTAAACCTGAACTGAACTGATCTAGAGACTCTAAAGTAGCCACTCCTCTGTGCCAATAGCACTTTAGTCATTTGCCACAGGCCTCTAGACATAGAGGACTGACTCTGGCAACATCTCAAATGATACACTAGAATTACACTGTGGCATGGTATGTCGTGGTGTGAGAAGATGGTATACATGTCCGTGCTCCACCAAATCCTGTTCTGCAGCTGTGGCACTAGAAGTGGGCTAAGATTGTCAATGATAGCATCGTTGAATTAGAACCCTGCAATGCATTGCAGCTTAGCTATCGTAGCAGGATCAAGTCTGTGTCTGTAACACAAGAACACTGTGCTCAGTGTTTCTCCTCATCCTCAACTCATGGTCCTTTTCAAGTAGAATAACATTCACTAGAAGACTGGGACACATTTCCTTTCTGGGTACTACTTGCATTATATATCATGCGGATGTGTTGGTCAAAACAAGCATGAATGTTCAAGTTTGTTAATGCTGTAGCCTACAGTACAAATACATGTTAGTCCTTTAAATCCCAGCATGGTCCTCAGGTAGACCATTGGTTGTGCAGCATGTGGGAGGTGTCCGGGGTCCTGTAACTATGCTGTGCTAATCATGGATACAGTGCCCGACCCATTGGTCAAGTCACCTAGGGAAAACCAAGAAGCAAACCAGACCAAAAAGCTCCTTGTGTCCTAAGAAGCCTACTTCCCCCTGCTACTATTGTAGGGTAATGAGTATGAACTTGACAGGATGCACTACCAGGTAGTGGAGCCCATCCAAGTGAGTATGCAGTGTAGTGTATTTAATTGTTCATCTGCTGTGCCATGTTCTGTATGTACATGTTATGATGATGTAGCACCAGCAGAAGAAAGGAAGTAATAATCCCACTGTACAGATCATTAGTGAGACCTCACCTTGAGTACTGTGTCCAGTTCTGGAAACCCTGTGTTCCAAAGGACATAAACAAGGTAGAGGCAGTACAGAGGAGGATAACCAAAATGGTGAGGGCATACATCAAAAACCCTATGAGGAAAGGTGGAGGGAGTTAAATATGTACTCCCTGGAGGACAGGAGGGAAAAGAGGGATATGATTGAAACATTCAAATACCTCACAGGGAAGAACAGGGTACAGGAGGGTACCATCTTCCAAATAAAAGATGCTCAAGGACAAGGGCAATAATATGAAATTGAGGGGAGGTTTAGAGGTAATGTGGGGAAGTACTTCTTCACAGAGAGAGAGTGGTGGACAAGTGGAACAGCCTTCCAATAGAAGTGATGGGGGCAGAAACAGTTACAGGATTCAAGAATGCATGTGATAGATGCAAAGGGATCTTAAAAGTTAAGGGTGGGGAGCACCGTGAGGCTGGTTAGGGCCTGCTGCATTGCTATAGGTAGGGAACTAGGATACCTTGGGTGGCCTGGAGGCCCTTTTCTGCTGTCAGCTTCTATGTTTCTATGTGATAATGTTTATCTACTGTTGTTATAGGGATCCATGATACTAATAGGCTCCTTTGGGTGAGGCCTCACAGGACATCATATCTAGCCACCAGTTATGATGACCTGTCAGATAGGGACAAGTGGGACTGGTGACCACTGGGAGGATAATGGTGAAAGGAGTGGACCAACAAGGGTCCTGCAGTAGAGACTGCAACACAGGAGTCAGCTGTGCTTGTATGGGTGGGGTGGGGGTGGGGAGTTGGTCAATAATGTGCTCCACCTTAACCATGATGTTGATGGTGCACCCACAATACTCTATGCACCATCAGCACCCTAGGCACAATCACCATTGCCTTCACCATCAGCCATGATGCTGATGGTCTCCAGGGTGTTGTGGGAGCAGATCCAGGGTGTGATCCACACTGGTGAATTTGGCAGGCAGTAACTATGACAGGTAGCTCAGAAAGCCATGGTCAGATGTTGTTTATACCAGTTACCAAGAGAAATATAAAAGACCACTTCAGTGATGGAATTTCAGTTCTCACAGAAATTTGTTTTGGTGTGATATGGCATAGTATCCACCATTACTGCCTTGTCCATTGTGTGGTAGTGAAAGTCCAATGTTTACTCCAAATGAGATCAGTGAACAGTGCAGAGTGCCTTATCTGAGACCTATCAACTCTGGCCAGAGACAGACAAACCTAAGAGAGTGGGTGACAGAAACACTGCCTCCGTAAAGGTCCACACTCTAGTTGAGATGCTGGTGGCAGTAGGGAAGGAAATCTGGCAGCATTGGAGGAATCTGACACTGCAGTTTATGGAGTATGATGAAGAATATGATAGCCAAAAAGATTAACCTGACAGTAGATCCATGGGCCCAGGATGGGAGAATCTATTGTCCTATTTCTAGAGTGGTGGACATGCTATCATCATTGAGAAGATTTATTTTGCATCACCAAGGCATATGTTGATGGGGTTGAGTCAAGTCCACTGGAGGATGTCTACTGTTAGAAGCTGGGGTACATGAGGCTTCTGGTGCCACTGCCTCCTTTGTAGCTCCATCCTTGTAGTGAGGAACTGTGTTCCACCACTGTCATGAATCACCTGTTTCCCTGTCAGTTGCCACTGCCAAGAAAAAGAGTGGATCACCAGTTGTGCAAAAGTTCTCTTTATTCTACTGCTGTTAATGTAATGACTGTGTTAATGACGATGTCGGTATCCCAACTGCTCACACCATTGCAATTACAAGCTCCTTAGCTGGAACTGTATAGCTACTTAATAGTATAGGCCTCACCATCCTATTGATTGTACTGCTCTTGACAGTTACAAGCTCCTTAATCGGACTTGTATAGCTACCCAATTGTATAGGTTTGAGTGTACTGTTCATACCCTGTTTTCTCTTCTTTTCCTCTTTGTAATATTATATACTGCTCGTTATTGATCTGTATTGTACTCTGACATGGGGCCTTTGTAAATGAATCTTTGAGTCAAAGGTTGTAAATCTGATATCTGCAATAAATGGATAAATAAAAAAACATTTAGCAAGTGGATGTTCAGCTTGTCACCCAAAGAATTGCCCCAAGCAAGATCAGAGCCATCTGAACCCACTCAAGACCCAACAGGTATGCCAGACATGATCATCAAAGAGGAAGAAGGAGAGATCCTGAACCCAAGGGATCAAGACCATCAGAGTGCCATGGAGGCATGGAGGTGCAAGGAGTTTGGCAGAGTGAGGAGAGCTCAAGACGATGATCCAGAGACCAGTGTGTCAGAGGAACTATTGGATGCAGTGTCAGAGGAACAGTTTTGGATGCCTCCTGAATGACACTGTTGTTCCAAGCTGAGAAAGACCTGTTGTGTGGATCATGAGGTAGCTAGAAAGGTACAGTGCATGAAGCTAGGGAATATAACTATCCTTATATCCCTAAGCATGTAATGGACATTGCAGAAGAGTATCATGATGGCTGGATCCTTTGCACCCAAAGTCTTCCTCCAACTATGCTGCAATCAAGGGCCTACCAAGGAGGTGTATAAGAGAGGAGGAAGAATGTCAGATCAGGAGAAACGCCCAAAAGAATGTCATAATTTACTACTAGAGCCAAAGGAAACTGGAGACACTGAAGCATAAATATCAACAGGTATCAACTGAATGGAACCTACGTGAGTATACCTGATACAGACCACTGTTGCAGACTGAGCTGAGTAGTATTGACTGACAATATGCTCCTTTAAGAGACTGAAAAAACAAAAACTTTTCTTTCTAATCATTGGCATTTGCAGCACTGAAAATTTGGTATGAGAAGACAAGACATAGCGATTGCAAGCAAGACATTTCATATACGCTGTCAGGGACTATAATTTCAGCCACAGTGTTGCTCATTTTATACTGTTGTATGCCAGTTTGATAATAATGAAACTGTAATTTCTTGATGTTTCTATTTTTCTGCAAAATAAAGAGGTAGCATATGCAGTCTATGGTAATGTACCAGACAGCACTGTGCCATCTAGAGTGAATTAATTTAAAGTGACCAGAACTGTTGGAACTCTGTATATTGCACCCTGGGCAATTCAGTGACTTAACTGATAAGATCTTTTGCCTACTGACATAGAAACTTTGTCTTTTGCTCTGATTCTTGATTATTACCTGTAAAATAGCACCTTGCTAAGATCTTTTGAACTATCCCTTTGCTGCAGTACCTACACTGAATGTGTATTGAAAAGTAGCTACAGTACATTTTGATGACTGTGAATGTTTTGTCTTTGCAATTTTATTTTAATTACTGTAAGAGCCCCAGTATACTTGTTCATAGACTTACTTATACTACATCATCAGCTGATGTACATAAAAGTGATAATTCGAATATGTATAGAAAAATCTATTAGTACATCAGCACCCTTGATGACTATATTCAATGATTGTGGGGGCTGGTTTGATCTCCCACTGATTTCTTGATGTTCTCTTGGGGATATCAAGGATTACCACTTTGAGCTTGGGAGCTGCCTTAAATCTGGGTTCCTGAGCCAGGTTCTCTTTAACACAAGAAGTGACAGCTAGGAAGAGACATGCATATAAGGTCCTGGGTGTAAATCTGATTTCAGAATCCATGAAGTGAAGATGGGCCACCACAAGGAGAGAGGGATGTTCTCCATATGGCTACAGTATGAGTGGCAGTACACCAGGATTACCTAATGTGCCCAAGCAGAGGCATGGCTATGAAGGGTTATCATGGGGCTCTGAGGCACAGTCCACCTCATTCACCACAACAACCAACCAAGAGCCAGAAGAACTGTGGGTCACCCTGGAAACAGGAAATGGGACAGCCATACGAACTGGGGTTGTCTACAGGCCTCAGACCAGGGGAGGACATAGACACATTACTGTTAGAAGATATACAAAACATGACAGCTAAAGGAGGTTCTGATAATGGGAGACTTCAACATGCCAGATACAGATTGATCAATACCAGAAGGAATATCTGCCAACACTAGACACATAGTGGATTCCTGCATGGGAGGGCCTCAAACAACTGGTACAACAACCCACAAGAGACAGGGCTATCCTAGATCATGTACTGACTAACAGGGAAAGGATCACAGATCTCCAGGTAGAAGGTCACCTGGGGGCCAGTGACCATCACATGGTATGGTCTCAATTTGGCCACTAAAACTTTAAATCACCCCATTCCAAGACAAAATATGGGACTTCAGAGGAGCTGACTTTGATAAGATGGCTAACACAGTTAAGCTAGCCCTGGCAAGAAGACATAACAGGTGAGGTATGCAGCAAAGTGGTTAAGCATTACAAGCTGCAATACTTGGAAGCTAACATCCCATTGTGTTAGAGAGAATAGAAGTGCAAAGAAGAAGAAAACCAATTTGGTTCTCAAAAACAGTAGCCGAAAGGTCAGAGCCAAAAGGCTGGCCTTCAGGAAATATAAGGGAAAGCAGCGACAAAGATAGGGAGGCATACCAAACTTCCGTAAGGGAAACAGGGAAGGCAGTAAGGCAGGCAAAGGCCCAAACCGAGGAAACACTAGCACGAACAGTAAAGGTTTTAAGACTTTCTATGATACAGTAGTGAAAGCAGAAAGTCCAGAGGGGGCATTGCTAAGATCAGAGGGATAAGGGAGTGGGGAGGAGGACCATAGAAAGGCATCTGTCCTAAATAGATACTTCTGCTCAGTATTTACTAAGGAGAAGGTGGGACAGGGCCCACAGCTCAGCACCATGGACACAGGGGGATGGAGGTATGCACTAGTCCCTTCACAAAACACAGGGTCATACAAGAGCTCAATAAGCTCAGGGTGGACAAGGCAATGGGACCTGATGGCATAATCCCAGGGTACTAAAGAATCTAAGGGTGGAACTAGCAGAGCCATTATCAAACTGTTTAATGAGTCTCTGAGCACAGGAGAGGTCCCAGAAGACTGGAGAAGGCTTCATGTGATCCTGCTCCACAAGAGTGGTAGCAGGGAGGAGGCAGGGAACTATAGACCAGTCAGTCTTACCTCAGTAGTGGGCAAGATTATGGAGGCACTCCTTAAGGAAAGCATAGTGCAACACCTGGAATCCATAGGAGCACAGGATCCAAGACAGCATGGGTTTACAAAGAAAGATCCTGTCAAACTAATCTCAAAGATTATTTGACTGGGTAGCCAGAGTGGTGGACCAAGGGGAGCAGTTGATGTCACCTACCTTGACTTCAGCAAAGCTTCGATACTGTTCCACACAGAAAATTGATTAACAAGCTGTGTAGGCTCGGGTGGTCAGAAGTTGATCAACTGAGTGGAAAACTGGTTGACAGGCAGAAAACAGACAGTAATTGGTATTCAGTCAGAAGAGATGCAAGTCACAAGTGGGCACTTCTAGATCAGTCTTGGGCCAGTCCTCTTCAATACCTTCATCGGTGACATTGCAGATGGACTGTAGGGTAAGGTTTGTCTGCTAGCAGATGACTCCAAGATCTGCAACAGAGTAGATTATCCAGATGGGATGGGCAGAATGAGAAGAGATCTGGATAAACTGGAAAGATGGTCGAAGAGTGGCAACTGGGGTTTAACGCAAAGAAATGCAAGATCATGCATATAGGGAAGAGAAACCCTGAAGCAACATATAGGTTGGGAGGAGCTGCTGGTAGTCACAAGGGAAGAAAGAGACTTGGCATCATCATCACAGATGAACTGAAATCATCCAAGCAGACCACTAAACAGTAGATAAGGCTAGGGAATGTCAGGTGCATTAGTAGGGTATCACAAGTCATAAGAGGGAGGTAATCCCTCTTTACAAGACACTGGTTAGGCCCCATTTGGAGTATTGTGTGCAGTACTGGAGGCCACATCTTCATAAGGACATTAACAAAATGGAGACAGTCCAGAGAAGGGCAACCAAAATGGTGCAGGGACTGCAGCAGAAAAACATATGAGGACAGATTAACGGAGCTCAATACTCATACCCTAGAGCAAGGTAGGGAGAGAGAGAGAGGTGATATGATTGAAACATTCAAATGCCTTAAGGGCATTAACAAGGTGAAAGAATTTAACATGTTTCAATATAAGAAAATAGCAGGACAAGAGGACACAGCATGAGATTAGAGGAGGCCGATTAAGGGGTAATGTGGAGGAAGTCTTTTTCACAGAAAGGGTGGTGGATGCATGGACCGACCTACCTCAGGAAGTGGTGGATATGAATACAGTGCAGGGCTTCAAACAAGCATGGGATAGGCATAAGGGAGCAATACAGATGAGTATGAATAGATAGGCCATTGACAGTAAGGCCTATGGCATATTCATAAGGTAGAAAAAGAAATGGGCAGACTGGATGGGCCTTGCGGTTCTTATCTGCCATCAACTTCTATGTTTTATGTTTCTACCAAGCAGTGGCCTCCTCTAGCCCCGAAGTCATACCCTCTTCATCTTGAACCCCATATGTGTTGGTCCATGCTTAGGAAGTGCGTGGGAGCTGACTTGATGAACCTAGCATCCTTTTCAGCTTTAAATTGACATGTTACTATGTTAATAGATGAGGTTTTGGAATTAAAATGAACTTGGGCCAATGTGTTGTATGTAATTTAGAAACACACTGCTAATATAATATTAGACTACTGTA
Source organism: Neoceratodus forsteri (assembly GCA_016271365.2). NCBI lineage: Eukaryota > Metazoa > Chordata > Ceratodontiformes > Ceratodontidae > Neoceratodus > Neoceratodus forsteri. Next base: position 1,300,229,634 of record CM057453.1, on the reverse strand, counting down.
TATATAAGGACTTCAGTTAAACTAAAATTGCAATGTGTGTTTCATTAACCTCTTTATTGAAAAGGGAATTGAAATGAACTCATGTAGGATTCATTAAGCATAGTGTTCATTCATTTGACGTGAACTTGTAGCTACATACCAATTGGCAGGAATATAAAAACATTTTAAAATCATGAACAGTGCTATGAAGGTCACTGAAGGTCACTTCTAAAAGTTATGAAAGCAAGACCAAGCATCATGATTATAAATAATGTAAATCATATTAGGGTGATGAGAAATGGGAGCAGGTGTTCCAAACACTGGCCATTTGTGCTTTATGACTTGGACCAAAAAATGCAAAGGGAAATTTCGTTTTGATTTTAACAACTGTTAGCACCCATATTAGAAGTTACCATATGCCACTGTAAATGAAATCTCATGTAACACTATGATAGCCTTACAACCAGAAAATGTGATGTCTTGCATGTTGAATTATATTACATTTTTCCATATAAATCATAGCCCTCCTCTACAAACATTGATTGCCTTTCATGCTTAAAGAAAACTAGAACAATATTTATTTATGACAAATGTTAGAAACCAGGCTACACATCTGAGATGCCACATTTCATTTACATGGTGGATGTTGAACTAGTAGTCCTTAATACATCAACAAACAAAGCGTTACTTAAGCATTTTACAGTGTTACACATATAATTAATAGAAATAGTGAAACAAGTCAAATTAGTTATGGAGGCACAGGGCCTAGAAAACACATGAAGCCACCTTAACTTACTCTATTTCTGTCATGTATGTTTGGACAGCATTGTCTACCATTGAGCTGTATCTGAGTGTAGCATGTATCTATCCAGCTGTTTGTTTTTTACCTATAAAACTGTCGATACCATGAGTGGGCAGTAAAATGATTGTAACCTGGTGTTTGCACTGAGGACATGTGCAAAACTAAAACTGTCTATATGTAAGTAATAAACATTGTACATATTTATATCATCTATTAAACAAGGTGTATATGTTACAGTATTTCAAACTGTGAATGTGAATGGTTAAACAACAATAGAAAAAATAGGGAGCAGCAGACACCACTGATTTGGTTGACTTAATGTACCTCTCTACACACACAAACACATCATACATCATTTGAAAGCTCATTATGTCTACAAGACGAGGTATGATGAGGAGCTGTCAGTGGTGCCATTACCATAGAAATGAGGCTAAACAATGACACTCTCAACATGTTAGAATGAAATTTGAAATTTTTTGTTAGTTTCTGTTAGTTTAATGATGCTATGTATTATGTCAGTCTCATAAAATAGGATTTCTTTGTGACCTCAAAGCATCACAACAACAATCTAAAGGGTAAAACAAAGTCTAATAATTTATTTGTACAGGTATCATTGAATGTAATAGTGCTGGTGACGTTTCTAGTCAACAGCATTATCATCATCTTTATCATCATGAGCTCTTTCGAGAGTGTGTGGGTTACCACAGTCTTCATTGCCTTTGCATGCACCAGTTCTGTGCAGGCAAGATTGTTCTGACTACAGACACAGTTGATTGTGCAGTGACCCTACTGGTACAGACACAAATAAGGTCTTGTAGAAGCTCAGATGCCATTGGACCCTTGATGAATACAGGAAGTAGTTCATCATCCACATTTTCCATCCACGTTGCAATGGTGATCCAGTATCTGGTTTACCTACAGTATGTGCAAAGACAGCCAAATCTTTTTCCAAGATGCTCTTTGACTTGCTCTTAAAAACTGTTTTCACATGGTGGGAGTTTGGCCAGTGACTATCCTTTTGATGGCTAGATTTAGGTGCAAGCAATTCAGGTCTCTGTGGGTCTCCTTGTCTTTCTCACTCTGGTCATATAGCACTGCTACTAACTTCCTTACTACAGAAATTGTGACTGGTTCGTCACTTCTCTCCCAATTTGGCAAGATCTGTGAAGCAGTAAGTTCCCTTTGTTTGACAACATTAAACACATATTTTTTTTCCCTAGTACCAAATAGGGATGACACAGAGTCACATCCTGTTAATGCATTTACAGCTGGAAGTAGGTTGCTGAAGTCGGAGTTAGTGCGCCAAATTGCATGCCCAGGTACTGTATGAAGTGACACTTGTCAGTTGTGCTGGTAACGGTGCCTGTTTCTATCCACATGGTATCTGTGTGTTCCATTTTTGGAAAGTAGTGAGCAACAAGAACCAAAACAACTGTATCAGATGACTTTATCATAACTGATGCAGAATTCATGAAGGTTAGTATGTTAATTTAATTGCAAGACCCAAACTCATGGTGTAGCTGTGCAAGGATTATGCAGTGGTGTTGATAATTTTGAACTGTTAAATACTATGCACTAACTCACAACTAGGCAAATTTCATCAATGCCAGCACATTTACATTCACAGGGTGTATGAAGAAAAAAATTCTATTCAAGTTCTACACTCTATGTACACACATTTGCCGTTATTGTTCTGTGCCAATTCTTAAAAATGACTTGTGCTACATACATATGATGGTGCTGCAATACAATTGATGAAATGGTTACTTTATAACTACTATTTAAAGAAGGTGAAGTCGGCATTATGAAACTTTTTATGAAACCTATATTTAAATATTTACTAATTGTTACAACCCCATGTCTAGTGCTGATGCTCCTACATGTTTGTGGAAAAGGAGGTACCTGTTTCCTCATGTACATCTATATACTAGTATCAAAACTGTCATTTTGTTTAGTGAGCACTTTGACTGAAGCCCAGTATGAAGCTGTCTATTGTCATCTCTAACACTAATACTAACCTGTGCATACTGACCTGTGCATAAGTTGCAATGAATTAAAAAGCTAGTTTTAGAATATTTCAAAAGCTAGCACTGCATGCATAGGCAATTACAAATTACAAATGACTTCTGCTCAGTATTTAAAAAGAAGAGGAGGAGGTACCTAACTCAAAGAATAGAAGCACTCTGGATAGGGAGATCAATACCAGTCCATTCACAGAAGCAAGGTTTCTGAAAGAACTCTAAAACTGAAGGTGGACAAAGCAATGGGGCCTGATGGGATTCCCCAAGAATTCTAAAAGAACTAAGGGTAGAACTAATAACACCACTGACTACCCTTTTAACAAATCATGGGAGGATGGTGTGGTACCTGAGGTCTGGAGGAGGGCAGATGTGATTCCCCTCACAAAAGTAGGAGCAAGACAGAGGCAGGAAACTACAGACCTCTTAGTTTGACCTCAGTGATAGGGAAAATGATGGAATCACTCTGAAGGAAAGAATTGTTGAGTTCCTAGAGGCCAGTGGGGCACAGGACCCAAGGTAGTGAGGATTCACAGCAGGAAGGTCATGTCAGATGAACCTAATGGATTTCTTGACTAGGTGACCAAAGTAGTAGACCAGGGAGGGGCTGTGGACATGGTCTACCTAGACTTTAACAAGGCATTTGATACAGTCCTACATAAAATATTAATATACAAGTTAGCCAACCTTGAGTGGGTCCCAAGGTTGTAGCCTGGTAAAATATTGGCTAGACAACAGGGCGCAGAGGGTAATAGTAAATGGAGTCCACTCTAAAGAAAGGGGGGTTACTAGCGCATACTGCAGGGTTCAGTGCTGGGATCAGTCCTCTTTAATGTCTTTATAAGTGACATTGCAGACAGACTGGAAAGAAAAGTATGTTTCTTTGCAGATGACACAAAGATCTGCAACAGGGTCAATACAGAAGGTGGGATGGAAAGGATGCGAAGGGACTTGGCAAGGTTGGAGGAACGGTCAAATGTATGGCAGCTTAGATTCAATGCAAAGAAGTGCAAGTAATGCTCCTGGGAAGCAAATACCAGGGAAGAGTACACAATGGGGTGAGATACTAACAATAACAAAATGGAAAGGGACCTGGGGTAGTTATATCAGATGCCCTTAAGGTGGGCAAGCAGTGTGAGAAAGCAGTAAGGAGGGCTGGTGGATACTGGGATGCATTGGGAGAGGCAACACCAGTAGAAAACAGGAAGTTATTATCCCTCTATACAGACAGTTGGTGAGACCCCATCTGGAGTATTAGTGCAGAGTTCTGAGACCCCATCTCTCAAGGACATAGACAGGATGGAGGCTGTCCAGAGGAGAGCAACTAAATGGTGCAGGGTCTACACCAGAAGACATATGAAGAGAGATTAAAAGAGCTTAATATGTATACCCTGGAGGAGAGGAGGGAGAGGGGGACATGATAGAAACTTTCAAGTACCTCAAGGGAATCAAAAAGTCCAAGAGGGTAGCATCTTTCAGAAAAGAGATGTGCAAGAACAAGGGGCACAATTTGAAGATAGATGAGGGACAGCTCAGAGATAATGTGAGGAAGTATTGTTTCATGGACAGGGTTGTGGATACGTGGAACAGCCTTTCTGAGGTGGTAGTGGAGTCAAAACAGTGGAAGAATTCAATAATGCATGGGACAGACATAAAGCAATTCTAGTGGGCGTAGGAGGAAATAGGCTGTTGGTTAACTAGGATCTGCAGCTTATCCATTAGGTAGGGAAATGGGAAGACTAGGTGGGCCAAGCAGTCCTTATCTGCCATAAAATTCTATGTTTCTATGTTTCTAACCTTCTACCAGGCAGACTAGATGATAGTTTGTATGTACAAAAGGTTACAGATGGAGAAGATTTATATTAGAATTCACGTACATTTTATCTACCCACGATGCAGTATAAACTATGGGCACACAATCTACTGACTATTGGTGCACAACCTTCAGTGTGAGACTGATCTGGGCAGCAAATTTCAACTGAAAATATAGAAACCATTATAATCACTTGTGAGACACTTTGACAATTAAGAATCTGCAATATGAAAATATTTCATTTTAATATATTGCAAAATGTTGATTTACGCTTTTAGACACACGCTAATCAGCTTCATAATTTCTGAAAAAAAAGTCAATGCAAAACCAAGAAAAATCTTTTAATACATAGTTATTTGGTAGCTTTGACCAATAAACACCACATTAAGGTGTTGAAATGAATTTAAACAGTAAAAACTGGAGGCATAGTCATGTTTCAGTATTTCTGGAACTGTGCAAAAATTACACTTTCTCATTTTGAGTACCATTGTTTAACCTGGCCTACAGGCTTATGGCTCCACTTGATGGTACCATGTAATCAGAGCTACTCAAAAATGGCACCTTCACAATAGGGTGAATACAAAATAATGAATGCAAAACCAACGACCAGAATTACAGCCATTATAGAAACAGCGACCTCTTCTTTGCCCGCATCCCCCATTGCAGGGCTTCATCCCACCCTATCTAAATTTACCAACTCTGGGGAGGCCAACTCAGGGAATGAGAGAAACTTGGGAGGAGCTGTTCTCCTGGAGTTGCAACTCAAGGGGAATAAAGTCGGGGTGGGGCGGAAACCAAAAGCGCCATTAGGAGACTCGGGAAAAGTGGGGATTAGGCCGAAAACTAACCTCAGCACAGGGGCAGACTGTACATTCACTAACAAAAGCAACACCATATGAGAAAATACTACCTGTGAATCAAACCAAGCTCTGCAGCATGACCTAGCTCCTCAAAGGTACTGGCTCTTACCACTGCACCAAGCCAGCAGCTCGGTTTGAAGTCCACAGCACTTGCATTATATTCCATATCTCCTCACTCTTCCCCTACCCGTAGCCTTGCTCTGTTGCACTTTCGCTCCTTTCACCCCTTGCATTTATTTATGCCTTGCTATTCTTGGTGCTCAAATTGAGTCGCTCAAATAGAGTAGCTCAATTTGACTCATCCATATGATGGGTTACCCACTTGACAGCTCCACATCATACCTCATCTAAACATACATAAAATAAGCTTTCAAATTATGTATAATGTGGATGTGTGTAGGTGGGTACACTAAACTTCAAAAATATGGCCCTTTATAGAGATTGCCACACCTAAAATGTTGGGGCAGAGATGGCGTCTGGGGTGATCAGATGCATTTGACTTAGCTTTTGCTCCCAAAACATGCATCTTAAGTAGAAAAAAAAACTTTGAATTCAGACGTCATTTTGGAAATCAGTTGTTCTTCTTCTTCCATAACAAGTACTTTTGAGTTTCAGCAGACTGGAAAGATGGAAAAGCCTAAGACTAGCACCGCCCATCTCAAGACTTTTTAAAACCTAAACCTCCAGGCTGTGATGCATGAAAAACATCTGAGGGTCCTGCTCAACTGAGAAAGAAGTGACTTTGGTTACCTTGCAGCAAATGATGCATAAGATGAAGAAGTCCATAGAAACTTCCACTAACACATTCAACTCCTTTGCTGAAAATCTACAAATGGTTTAGAAATGCATGGACAAGCAGAATAAAACCATGAGAAGGAGAGGGTGAATGCCAGAAGAGCACTAAACATGATAACATTGTTGCCCAAAGATCATCTAATCCCTTATCAGAGATGTTACAATTTTATTCTGCAATCGAAGTTGATGCAAATTCATGGAAATTTGTGAGTTCTGCAGCAGACATGCTAACTTGCGACTGCTTTGGTTGAACGCTTATTTTAAATAATGACTCTGATTATTGTAATTTATATGTTATATGTATTATGTGTGTTGTGTTAACTTTGTACTTGTAGTTATATGTTCACCTTGAGCGCAGTTGTAAATGAGACCCACTCTCAATTTGCCTTTCAATACATGATGATGATGTACTTTGCTGACTTTTTTTGAAACTTTACAAATCCTCCACCCAGCCGCTGTTCTGTAAAACTCCCTCCTACACTCTGAAAAGATAGAAACCATGATACCTTCCCCACTGAACCCTCCCCCAGTGAATTACATGTGGCTGCATACTGCTGTGCTCCAAAAAGTAATCACTTCCTCCCACCTGCATGTCAGACACACTCCACCCTCCTCCCCACCTGAATCCCATTGTCTTTATTAAGCTCACCCAGTCCCCCCCTATTCCCTTCTGGTCCCAACCATCCTCCTCCCCACCAGCACCCACAAACTAAACCAACAATAAAGAAAACAGTCCCCAGTGCAAAGCATCTGCTCAGTTTAGGTGTCAATCTCAGTTCCATGTGACAATGGTGACCGTAATAGCAATTGCCATTTAGGCGAGTGTACATTGTCGAAATGAATTTTGGCAATGTAGACTAGCGGCAAACAGCAAGACAGTGCCGAGACTTGAATTTTATTGTTTTATGTGGAGCGGTGCCCTCTCACCCCCTCTACTAAAGGATTCTAACTCCAGGGTGGTCATGTCGGGGAGGAGTGCAAAACTAAAACCAAAAACTGCGTAGATGGCTCAATAAAAGAAAGCGCCTAGAACTGAACTCGCACCTTCCAACCACAGACTGCCACCAGCCCACCATGGCACACGGCCAGCTCAGCAGCCCACTGCCACACTACATCCTACAAATCCTCCCTCCCTTCTGCCCATTGCAGGCGTGGTCCCCCAGTGCATGTATACATAGTGACATCTTGTCGCTATAGTCGCGAGCCCCTATCCGGTCACCTCCTCCTGGGTAGCCCTGTAAAAGTGCCATGATTGAGTTGCCCTTTTGAAAGTGCTCAATCATGGTCACCTAATACATGGGATACCTCAGTCGATTATGGCACGAATAAATGGTAACATCTTTGCTTCTAGTAAGACCTTACTGGTTGACTTTTTGGCCAATCAGGTTTTACAGGGAGCAAAGGTATCACTACTGTTTCATTCCTGCCATTACAATATGGACACTGAACAGAGTAGAATCTCTCACTTTGGGTGGGAAGTGCTCCACGAATTTGCTGCAATTTGTGGATTTTTTTGCAGAATGAATATCGGCAAGTTCGCATATCACTATCCCTTATAAGTAGATTTGGCAGCTTTCTATTTTTTTTTTTTGAAAACGATGTAAAAAATAATTTTTATTTTTAAAACTTGACATTGATTAACTCCAATGTGTATTTAACAAAGCATATCAATTTCATACAATTTCAGGTTTTATTTCGGTAATTTTGATTAAAATGCGTAATACATATTGGTAACAAGGTCTTTTCCTGACTGAGCTTCAGTTTCAGATGGGTTTTACTGTTTAGATGTTCTGTGACACAGTTCACCTGTGCAGTAACCTCCGTTTTACAGATTTTACATCTCAAACTGTCAATCGCTTTCTCCTTATTCTTTTAACAGTTTTAATTTTAGATTGTGGTACTTGCTACAGCACTTGTCCACAGTCCTTCTTTGTGACCCATCTTGGAATCCACATCTTGTCAAGAGAATAGGCAGTTAGTTTAGTGAAGGTGAGGTAACAATATTTATGATGGGTATATGGTGGCTAATTAAATAATTATGGGCTGAGAAGCGTGCCTGGGAAATTGCAAAGGAATGCAGTATATGTCAAGTAGGTGAGAATTGACACTAATCACTTTATTGTACTCACTACTATTGCTGAGATGGGACTGTCATCACACTGTTGGCCACACTGCTTTTAGGCTACAATGTGGCTAATGATGAGATTATTACCAACATTTGTAGTTTTCCATCGAAAGTCGACGTTTTAGAAAATTCGACGAAATAGACATATTTCGATTTATATCAAAAACTGCCGAGTCTACTTATAAGTCAGCTGGGGTGTGGGGAAAACAGATGCAGGAGCAAAATGGTAGGTTTAATGCGCTTCCCAAAGGTTTTAGGGCCACAGACAGAGTGTGCTGATATGGTTTGTGAAAGTTCTTGTGCCGGTCTTTGAGTGACCTTTGCGGCATTGATAGCTTGTGTTGAATTATGCTATGCTGAATGCTCCTGAGAATCTACTTTTGCAGTGGGCCTACTTTCAGAGCGGTATTTTATTATTAATTCTGCCTGGAGGGTCCAGACGGGGGTAGATGGTGATTGTGTGTCCTTCTTCCATGGCATGAGTTTTGTAATTAGGGTTGCCACCTTTAAAAAGCTCAAAGTGGGACATTTCTTACTGAAACACGATTTGCAGGACAATATGTAATCTCGACTAACGAGCAGACTTGTATTGTCTAAATAATCAGAATTAAACTAAGTGTTGTAGTTTTTAGCTGTTTTTAGTGTTTCATGTCATCTTAAGGTATTTTAGTTAAGTTATTATGTTGTTTTGCAGCATTTAGAGGAAAGTGAGAAATATTTTTTCTGCTATAATGTCAGGACATGTAGTATTTTTCATGTTTTTTTTGTAGTACACAGCTGCCCAAATCAGGACTGTCCTGTGAAAATAGGGAAGGGTGGTAACCCTATTTGTAATGAGACAACATAAGCAGAGTTTGACAGAGTCGAAAAGAAGCTTTGAAACTTAATGTTACCTTCATTTCAAATTTCCATGCAAAACTCTGGGTGCAGTATTGGGAGTGAGCCAATCTACAGCAATCCTAAAGATGCTAGAAAATTCATGGAGCAAATCATTTCAGAGAAGTGTTGTTGCAATGCAAACCACAGCAACTCGGATAAGGGAGCCTGAATACTAAAATCAGCTGGTTCTAGAGGTTACTGAACTATGGTGATGCATATTCTGTGATGTAGTTACCTGTTCTTTTTATTGCTCTAGTTTGATCTTGTATGTGTATTTGGAATCCTGAAGCTATAACATATTGTTTGATATTGTTTGTGGTCTCAAGGTTTTGTTATTGTATTTTTGTTTACTTGTTGTTAGCTCTGTTTACCCTAGGTCATTCTTTCCTAAAATAGGTATTTGCTTCCTAGTGTACTTGTAACCGCACACCCCCCAGTTGAAGTGGGCTTATCTGGTGCTGTCTCCACTGGCTCCTCCTCTGCCCTCCCTCTGGCTATGCTCCAGCACTGCGTTCTGCCCTTTTGAACATGGGTTAATATTCAGCATTGTGAGTTTGAATCCATGTAAATAATGTTATGTCCATAACTTGTGCACAGGCAATGGGAGCTAGCACCATCGCATTATAGTTTTAAGAGCTCAGTACCTGTACAGTATATAGTGCACATAGCCTCTGCAGGTCCAAAGCTCTGGGCTCATGACCAGCTGAGGCAGCTCCCTATCAACTGCAATCTTGCACTGCATGTAATAGTGCAGAGGAGCCCTATTAGAATGCTGTAAATGTCTATTTTTAAAACTGAACTGATTGTTTATAGAACTGGACTTTAAAGTTGGACTGCTAGCTGTCTGTCCTTCGGCAGCCATCTTGCCACTCTGACCTTTCTGTTTTAGCCAGTCAGGACTCAAAGGATCCTACGGGTCCTTAGCTATGGCTGCTAGGAGGAATAGAGGACTGTATATTTTGTGCCTCCAAGTGGCCAATCGGAGAGCCAGAACTGTGATTGACAGCCTCTTCTTCCAGTCGAATTACAATATTGTGTTTCCTTTAATAAGAGAAGCAGTTTTGAGTGGGGAGCGTTGCAGAAGCTCACAAGCTGAGAGTATCTTCTCTGTAACTCTGACGTGGAGCCTTTGGAAATGAGTCCCTGACTCAAAGGGTTGTAATTCTGATGACTATAATAAATAAATAAATAAAATACAAGCAGAAGCTTACATTTGCCAGCATTTATCCTTTGCGTGAACTGCTAGAAGGAGACTTGGAGCTGAGTGTTCCACAGCCTGTTGCCAGAGACTGCAACCTGAAATTACCCAAGCCTGTGTTCCAGTGTGAATCGTCAGACACTATATCCTGAGAGAAGTTTCAGAGGCTGTTTTCTGGTATCCAAAGCTGTGTCATCTTTTCAGACCAGTTCAGGAATCAGCCACTGGCATACCTGTACCAGTCTGCAGCCACAAGGTTGTGAGTCGGCAGGCCATTGGGCCTGGGATTACAAGTGCCAGTTTGTGCCAAGTTCATCTATTTGTTCTTTAATGTTAAATTATCTTTGCATGGTTAAAAGATAAATCATATCTTATGCTTATATGTGTTCAAAGCTGGCCTACCAGCTGCAACGTGCTAGGCCTGTAATGGTTTAGTCTGGATACCCAGTAAAGATAACTGAGACTGTCCATTTGGGCTATTAATTTCTGTCTTAAATGCCAGTATCAATGCAAAGCCTATGCAATTACCAGCCTTTAATGTGTACCTTTACCCCACTGTTTATCCCTCCAATAAATTAGGTTTACTGTTTGTTTAAACAGTGTTCAAGAGCACATTATTACAGAGTGCAAGTTTCCTGTGTCTAGCTGTAAAGTGCATGTTGCTGCTGCCACTAACTATTCCTTGCAAGTATCCAGGGGGCATCCACAATATCCAGAACCCTGCTGGTAAGTGAAGCCACTGTGAGCGTATTATTAGCTATTATCAATAATTGTACCATTTTAGGCAAACTGAATCGCTGTATGCTAATTCATGTGTGGGACCACTGGTTGGGGCAGTGCGTAAGTACAGCATCCCAGAGGGTTGTATTAGCTTGTCATCAAACCCACTTTCTTTTTACTCTGGGTGGAGGTACCATGCTATTTATTCAACTACTGGTAACAAACCCCTTTACCTTCTGAAACAGAGCCAGGCCCCTCAACCTGTATTTTGTGGTCATTAGGCAGGGTAGTAACCCGTTGGTACATAGCACATGGGTTACATACTCACTTGAGGGCCCTATTCCTAAAGAGCATGGAGTTATATGTGAGAAATGCACATATAACACCATTGTAGCTATGCAGCCCGAGACCGGCCCAGGGGTACAGTATTCACAGGTTCCGAGTAGCCCCATGGGCACCTGTCCCTGGCTCTGCCCTGTGTGCAGCTGCACAGGGTGGATTATAGCTGTGTTGGGGGTATCATGGCACAGGCAGGCATTCAATTGGATGTATGGCCTTGGTCCCTTAGTGGATCCCCTATTGCACTCATGCAGGGATCCTGCAAAGGTGCAGACCCTGGGAATCTGGGTCTGATAGGCAATTGCCTGAATGGCTGCCCACCCCTCTGTGGCAGGCCGGTGGGCTGGGGCACAGCAGTGTGGCATAGATCCCTGTGCCAATGCCACTGGCAGGTGTCCATTGGGGGCACGTATACATTACAGTTGGGTCCCCCATTGTGTAACTTGTGCCCCCAAGCTGCATTCCACACCTTAGTGAATGGCACAGAGTGTAGCCATGCCTCTGGCATGCCCCGGACCACCCATGGTGCATAGCTGCACGGGGTAACTGGAGGATCCAGTGCGCAGGCTATAGCGCACATTTTGTGAATGCTGGGGGCCACTGGACCACACTGCTTGGCATTCGGTCATGAGCATGTAGGCATTTGTGAATAGGGCCCTTGGTTACTAATCAATAAATAAATAAACAAGCAAACAAATATTTCTTGTGTTGCCTTTTCTGTCAGTAAACAGTGGTGTTTTAAGCAGTACACAGTTTGGGACTTTCATTGAATGTAATCTGCACTGCACCAGTAACTTTTGCACAATTCAGTATGACACGTTTTGGTTAGCCAGTATTTACCAATGTTTTAAGTGTCAATAGTTAACAATTTATGTATGTAATACAGCTGAAATGTAGGATTTAAAATGGCAGGTTGGGTAACAAGTAGGATGCCTGAAAGCCAACCCCACCAATTGTATCCATTTCCTGCAATGTCAGTCTGTTTATAGACACTGTGGTAGTACTGTATTGCAGTTTCATCAGAGATATGCTCTGCTTTGCTTTAGTAAGTATATATGCATTTTTGTTACTTATTTTTTTTTCAGGTATACTCATTTCCCCAGTACTACTGAGAAGGAAGTTATTTCCTGTGTTTTTCGGGTTGTGAGGACTCATCAATATGTGTGATAGGTGGTGGGTGCTAAATCAAGTTTATTTGTAAATACTCATTCATTGTAAGGGACAGGACCAGATGACTGAGTCAGTTGGTGACTGTGTGGGTTGGAAAGTATGTTTCATTCCAGACGATTGGTTGCAACAGTAACAGTATTTATTCCTTTGTGATCTCTATGGAGCTCTTTTATGAGTTGATCTTCCTTCCATGTTGGTAGCACAAGGGATTAAATACAAATATTAATGCAGTGTGTTTCACATTGTTATAAGGGAATCTTATTTTCTGCAAAACTACTGTACGTTTCATGCAAACTCAAAAATAAACTTTATTCCAAATATGTGTAGTCTCAGGCAGTCTTATATGAAATTTGGCAAAATGCTTATAAAACTCCTACAAACTTTTGTTGCTGATAGCATTGTAGGAGAAGCATCCTCCAGTGGGGTACTTTTACAGATAATGTATACAGTATTTGGTTTTGTTATTACAGCTCCCATTTATTTGTTGTCTGAAGTTTGAGTCAGCTCCTCTCCAACATCAAGTTTGTTTCCTTTCAGGATAACTGGATTTTCTGGAGCACCCACTGCATTTGGTCCTAAAAAAGACCACTTATGAACTGCCTGATCACAGTGGGTAGCATGTTTCCTCCCATGTTGCTGACTTGGATTCAAGAATGAGGTTGGAATGCTGGGAAATGGGTGGCTAATGATTGAGGAGTGCTGCTGGTGGTAGGGTGTCTATGATCAAGTAGGTCCGCACTACACTTCCTTGGCATCAGCAACCCATTAGTAAGGCCCTGGATTGTTCCCTTCTTGCTGCAGAGGAAGCTGTATCCAGATATAATCCCCAGAAGTTGTACAACATGCTGCATGGTGGTGAAAGGCTGGTACTAAAGGAAGATAAAACAGACAGACACTGACTGAATGATGATTGTAGCAGGTACAGTCACATGCTCCACTCCATGAAGCTCATTGCCTGCTCTGGGTCCTGAGTCACTGGGGACAGATGCCCTTGAAGGCCCCTGCCCTAGAGGGAACAACCATGGGAGTCAGCAGAAACAGTGCATTTAGTGGCAGGTGGGGTAGGGCTGTCACCAGAAGACCTGAAGAAAGGTAATGTATCCTGGGCATGGAGAAAAGCTTCAAAATTGCTTAAAAAGAGAGTGGATCAAGAGATGTTTGTCAGGTAGCTATGGGTAGGGCAGACATCTTTCTTGCCTTATGCCAAGCTTAACAAGCAATGCACAGTACAGCTCTGCAACATTTTCAAATTATTCTTCTGATGGAATTTCATGGAAATCTGTCTGAAATGAAATTCCAAAACAAATGAAAGTGGCATTTAAACTATGGATTAGTAAACTGCAGATTAGTAGTTTATCTTTTAGAAGATTCATAAATACAGAAACAACAAAAAATGTGGATTAGCATTCTGGGTTTGTGTAACCCATGGATTAGGTTTCCACAAACTGTGGAGCACTAATCCACAGTGTACATAAACTATGGAAATCTAATCCACAGCTACATGAAAAGACTTTTGGAATGCTGCATATATTAGCAAAAATTCAATGCAATTCAGAAGCAGAACTGTCATTCTGCTTGAATTCTGCCAACAAAATTCTGCATTCTGCACAACTCTAGTGCACAGCTACTGTAAAGAAGGCTGGAAGAATACTGGGGCACATCAAATGGGAGTGACCAGCTGAGCTAGAAAACTCATGGGGCATTGGGGTATATTAGAAAATAGGCAGAGAGGAGGAGGGTCACCAGAGACCAGTTAAGGTCTACAAAGTCAGATTAGGTAAGGAACATCTGGGCTGACTGGTGGGCCAAGAAGTCCTTTTCAGCCAATAAATTCTTTGTTTCTTTGTTCTTGTAAAGTGTTTGGAAGGGATCCTACTACTTTACAAGGCACTTGTCAGACCGCACCTGGAGTACTGTGTGCAGTTCTGGCATCCCCAATACAAAATGTCCACTGAAACGGTAGAGAGGATACAACACAGGGCCACCAAAATGATAAGGGATATGGAGGATAAAAGTATGAGGAAAGATGGACGCCTTAATTGCTCACTCTGGAGAAAAGGAGACTGGGGGAGTATGGTTTCAGTCTTCTGTGTACTAAAAGGCATCCCCAGGACTAAACAGATAGAAATCTAATCTGGTTGCTTCAGCAGGATGCAGACATAGTCTCTGAAGCTTAAAGGACAACTAAACCATCTTTTACACATTTTTTTAAATGACTCCATGGGCTAATAAAGAAGAGGCTGTTTACATTTATACCAAACTGCATTTATTAAAGTAGGATAAATGCAGTTTCATAGCATTTGAACATTTTAAACACAGCTCTCCTGATTCAAAAATCCTGCTCTGAGAATCCTAAAATGGCTGCCTTGATGACGCTAATGAAGACAGAGATGCCAGTTGTGCAGATATATTCTAGTTCCACTAACTGTATTCAAAATGCAAATAACTTTAAAATGAAAAATGATAGCATAGTACTGTGAGCACGACATTTGTTCAGCACAAAAAATCTACAAATGAGTGGTGTTTCATTTATACATACCTTTTAGTTTTTTTAATTAGCAAGAAAAGCAGTAGAAAATTCATTTTTGTCACTTTTCAACAAACAAATGCCAATAACTTTAAAACAAAAATGATAGCATTGTATTGTGAGCACAAAAGTTGTTCAGTAGAGCTGTGCAGAATGGGAAAATTCTGAATCTGTGGAATTTGACAAGATTTTGTTAAATTCTACAAAATGTTGCAGAATTGTGTCAACATTTTGCAGAATTGTTAAAATTTAGTAAGTTGATTATAACACAGCCACCGTTCAAGCTAGAGCTCTGCAATGTGGATTTTATACTCTTTGGATCAATGGCCACTAACACGCAGATATCATGAACTTTGGATGGATAGTTTCAAAATTATAGGTGCTCAAGTGTTGCTATTTTATTGTTTGTTTGAAATTTCATGAACATTTTTATGTGCATATACCTTAACTGTCTATTGGGTCAGGGATCTTAAATTTGGCATGATTTCTTGATATGAACATATGAAATTGCCAGTAGAAAAGGCTCACAGGTCTATCAAGTCTGCCTGATTGAGCAGCTCTTAGTTTCATATCACTACAGCTGCCTCCACCCACCCAAACCCCTCTCTCCCTCCCCTCCTCTTTCCCAGTCCTTTCCCCTTTGTGTTCTTGTCTGTACTAGCCCTGCCCTTGATTATATCCCAACCCCAATGAAAGCTATCCACTTTCCTTTGAGAGATTAACTCCTCCAGCAGTGTGTTCCAACCCACCACCACTCTCTGTGAAGTAGTGTCCCTCATCTCCCTCCTAAACCTTCCCTCTTCCAACTTCAGACTGTGCCCCCTAGTGACCCTTCCCCCTTTAAGCAGAACAATCCTCCCTCCCTGACTTTGTTGATGCCTTTCAAGTACTTAAGGTCTCTATCATGTCCCCTCTTACCCTTCTGTCTTTCAGCGAGTACATGTTGAGCTCCTTCAACCTTTCTCATATGGCAACTCCTCTAGTCCCATGATCATTTTGTAGCCCCTCACGCTGCACCCCTCAGTAATCTCACATCTTTTTGAGTTATGGGCACCAGTACTGTACATAGTACTCAAAATGTGGCCTCACTGAGTGATCTATACAATGGCAGGATGACCTCCCCTTTCGAGAGGTGATTCCACTAGCAATGCACCCCAGCATGCTATTTGCTCCTGCTACCATCCTCCTAAACTATGCTGATACCTTCATGTCCCATGTGACTATTACCCCGGGTTCCTTTCCTCTTCTGAAGCCATTACCTGCACTCCCAGGATTTCTGGCTCCAAGGTTCATGACCTTGCACTTCTTAGTGTTAAACCCCAACTACCACTCCCTAGACCAGTGTTCAAGTTTAGCTAGATTCTCTGAGTGCCTGCCTCTCTTACTCATTGTCCACTTTTGCACATATCTTAGTGTTTCTGCAAACAGGCTGATCTTACACTTGACCCTCTGCAATGTCTCCAATGAAGACATTGAACAAAACAGGGCCCGACACTGAACCCTGTGGTACCCCACTGTTCCTGGCCTTGGCTTGGATGTCTCACTACCTTCTGTTTTCTGCCCTGCAGCCAGCTCTTAACCCACCCCACCCCACCAGTTTTCCCCACCCCCCATGTCCCTCAGCTTGCTCATTAACCTCCTGGCACCAATTGAAAGCCTTGCTGAAGTCCAGATACAAGACATCTACAAGCGTGACCTTCATTAACATCCCTAGTGACCAAGTTGAAGAAGTCAATCAGGTTTGTTTGGCAAGATCTCCCTGTGACACACCCATGTTGTCTCTCATCCTGCAGACCATTGCTATCAAGAAAGGTTATCAACCTCTCCTTCAGAATGGTCTCCATCAACTTCCCCACTAGGAAATCAAGCTCACTGGTCTGTAGTTACCTGGTTGGTCCTTGGGTCCACTCTTGTGAAGGGGCACCACATAAGCCATAGTCCAGTCCCTGGGTACATTTCCTATCTTCAAGGAGGTGTTGAACAGGTCCATCAGAGGGCCTGCCAACACCTCTGCCAGTTCTTCAGGACCCTTGGGTGTACACTGTCCTGTCCTGGTGCCTTGTCCACCCATAGGCTTTAAGACCCTTCAGAACTCTAACCGCTTGGATGACCCTGTCTTTTATCTCTGCCCCACTCCACTTCTGCCCCTTTTCCTGCAGTATTGGGCCATCCTTTTCTTTGTGAACACCAAGCAGAAATACTCATTGAGTGCCTCTGCCTGATCTTCCCTTGTTCCGCCCATCCTCCCTCTCTCTTGATTCTAACAATGTCATCCCTACAGCTCCTCTTCTCCCTTATGTATTTAAAGAGCCGTCCCCCTCTCTGATCCCCTGGGCCAGCTTCAGCTCCTTTGCTGCATTGGCCCCTGACTGATCTGGTCGCCTCCCTAGATGCCTTTGTGAACACTTCTCTATCCTCCTCAAGCCCAGATTTTTGAACTTAATGAAGGCCAATCTTTTTCTTTCACCTTCCCTCCACCTCCTTGCTGAGCCAGCTAGGTTTTCCTGACCTGGACTGCTTACTCTGAGATTTGGCACACGTGTTTGTGGCCTCATTTAGCCCTTTCTAATGATTGCCCACTTCTGTTCAGAATCCATCCCTGTGTTAATTTCAGCAAAATACCCCTCTAGGATGCTGCCCATTCTGGCAAAATCTGCCTTGTTGAATTCCAACACTCCTGTCCTGGTCTTAGCAGACTCCATCCTTGTGTTAAGGGAGGAACCACACTGAGCAGTGGTCGCTTCCTGCTAGAGGTCCTGTCTACCACACTCTGGACTTGGTTCCCATTTGTTACCACCAAGTCCAGTAAGTTCCCCTCCTAGTAGGATCCATCACCCCTTGCACTAGGTAGCTGTCTTGGATGGCCTCCAGCAGCACCAGTTCCCTAGCTGTACTTTAGTTATGTCTGCCAGTCAACCCCAGGTGGGTTGAAGTCTCCCACTATAACTGTATTCCCTTTGCCACTGACCTTCCTGATTTGCTCCCCCAGCTCCCTATCCACCTCCTCACTCTGGAGAGGGTGGCCTGTACACCACCCCCATCCTAAGCTTCTTACCTTTAGGGCTTTGGAGTAATACCCATATGGTGTCTGGCCTCCTCTCATCCCTTCCTCTCTGGTACACAGTATCCCTTCCCTGACATAAATAGCCACCCTTCCTCCCTTCCCCTCCCAGTCCCTGCAGAACACCTTATATCCTGGGATTGTGAGATCCCAGTCATGGTATTGGGTGGCCCAAGTCTCTGAGATGGCGACAATATCATACCTCCCCTCCACCATCATTGCCTGGAACTCTGTCACCTTGCTTGCTAAGCTCCTTGCATTCAAGGATACTACTGTCCACCTTGTGTCCTGCCCCTTCCCTTCCACTTTCGTCTTGGTAACTTCCCTCATTCTCCTCCTCCCTCTCGGGGCGAGGCCTTCCGGTCTCCCTGGAAGGTGTCTTCTCCTGATCTGACTCAGTCCATCCCCCCAGTTTAAATCTAAGTTGTTTTAATGTACTTCTCCAGCCTCTATGTCAATGCCCTTGTACCTCAATGTTGAGATGCAGCCTATTCTTGGCATAAAGCCCCTTATTGTTCCATGTCTTGCCCACTCCCCTACTCACCCTGTACCCCATTTCTGCACACCAACCCTTCAGCCACCCATTAAACTCCTATATTCTTAGCTTTCTGTTGTGTTGCCCTAGGTACGGAGTACCTTGAAAATGTCACTGAGCTTCCACTCGATTGCAGATACCCCCACTTCCTGATCCTCTCCTGCACTTCTTCCACTGTACTGCCCTCTAGGTCATTTGTTCCTAGGCTACAATGAAATGAGGCTTCTTCCCACCTTCTCCACACATTTCTGAACGCACTGCCCTACTCTCCCCACTGTCATGCCTGGCATACACGCCACCCAGATTCGGTTCTTTCTTGCTCCCTTACCTCCCCATCTCACCCCACTGAGCATAGAATCTCCTAATATAAGTACTTGATCCCCATTCCTTGCATTTCCCGCATGGTTTGCCCTCCTACAAGACCATTTTCCTCTGTGTCCTCTCCTTTCATACCATAACCTTTTTCCTCTCACTTGTCCTCCAAATGCACCTCCACCTGCTGTCCTCCTCCTCCATCCATTCTGTGCTAGCTACCTCCACAACCACTCCCTCTCCACTACTTTTATGTTTTCCCACTGCTACCTACATTGTGCTCCTCCTCCCCTCCCAGTATGTTTTGGCCTTCCTCCCACCTTGTTTAGTGTGTTCTGCCAACTTGACCTACTTCTCTGCCCCTTCCCAGTTTTTACCCCACCGTCTTCCTCTCTCCTTGTACCTTTATTTTCCCCTTCCTCCTGGTCACCTGACTCTTGTTCTATGGTGGTTTCCTCAACCTTCTGCTCTGTTTCATCAACCAGTATTGCATACCTGTTTGTTGTCTCCAACCTCCTGACCCTGCCCTCCACTGAAATCCCTTCCTGCCTCTGCTTACCCTGAACCACTTTCCTACTTCTTCTCTGTCTACCCATGTTCCCTACCACCTGCCAACACCCCTTTTGGTGCACCCAGGACCCTGTGGACTTGGCCCTGGCTGAGCACCCCTTCTACCATGGCAGCCTGGTCTATCTTGGCATGGAGCCCTCCCTGCCCCTTTGCCTCTCTGCCCCATCTCCTCCTCACCCACTCATACCTGTCCCTCTCTCCAGTTCCTGTCTCAAGCTCTCTATCTCCAACATAAGTTATCTGAGCATTCTGCACACTGGACAACCCCCACCTTCCACCAGGTTCCCAGAAACAGTGCTGCCCACACCCATTGCAGCTCACTGCTTTCCCACCTCCCGTGCCCCCAACCCAGATGATAGGTGTTTTAACAATGTGCCAGATTTCATGACAATATGATACATTGTCTCAAAATTATGTGTGCTCAAAATCTGCCATTTTATTTTTTCAGGAAATTTCATGAAAAATGTCATCTGCATATAACTCAGGCACCTTTGGAGCTAGACATGTGTAAATTCGCATGGGTAACCTTTTGTAATGCTTATAGAGTGATCTAAATGTGGAGATAATTAGATACAAGATTTTTAAGTTACATGGGTTCAAAACTTTGCTATGTAAATAATCATAAAACTTTTTAAAAACTATCAAAAATGTGGATGTTTGTAACTTCTCTGCTCTTGCATGCATAAAGTGAACATGCATATCCATTTTCAGTGTATCCTGGTGTCTGGCACAACTGGATAAATTGGTTAAGCAGTTTTAATTTTGCAGAAGAAAAAATGAATAGTAACATTTTCTCACATATTTAGGATAGCATATACTGTATATGAAGCATCCAGAATTTTTTGTGGAATTTAACATTAACAATGCACATATCACTACTTCATTTGATAAGCTGGGCTGAGCTTTTGCAGTTCTGCTCTTCCTCTCTGAGTGACTATTCCCCCTTCTCTTTGGCATAGCCAGATTGACTCAGTAGAACTACTGATCCCACTGCTATCCTCTTTGTTCTTTACAAACTCCCTAAAACGTGAGTCACCTACTCCTTTTCCTATCGACCTACCCTGTTGAAATAGCCAGAATTCTTTCTTCCTGCTGCACAAGACATTGTCTTCCCCACTACATCTTTTGAGTACCTCTAATTCTAGACTCGCATGTACACCATGCTCCCCAGATCATAAATTTACTGGATGTGGTTCTTAAATATCCTGCATTTAGGTTGGAATTGTTGACACTCTGTGCTTTCTTGCTCAAACCTGGGGTCTACCACTGTTGTGCTACCAAGTTCAGTTGTCCATTTCTTGGTGAAACTGTGCATCTAACTCCAGAACCTGGTGACCCCGTGTACTTCCTGCCTCTTGTACCCTCTACTTCAATTATAATCTCCCAAATAAGGCTGAGTGAAATTAGAAAATTCCAGTGTCATAGAATTTTTCATGAAATTCTACAATTTTCATAAAGACTCATGGGATCTGACTTTAAGTACAAATGTTATTTTGCAATTTCTCACAGCAAGCAATTAATAAAATTGGCACACACAGTCTCCTTGTAAGGTCTAAGAACCTACCAGATCTAATGGTATTCCATTCTCTAATTTTAAAGTTTCAGGGTTTATAAATTTATAGTTTACATTCTTGAAAAATTAATGTTGTGAAAGTTAGGTTACTTTTATTTAAATCCCATTTAAAGTGGCAAATATGAACTTTTTCAGAAATGACCACATGGTATAGTGGTTTAAATGTTTCAACTCTGGTTAAATTTGGATATGTAGTTTTAAAATCAGGAGCTAACCAAAATTAAAATTTTGGCAACATGTTTGGCAGGCTATAACAGTTCTATTTAAAGCTAGAAATATGAAACTCTGTGCATATACAAATGTAGTGATAACTTGTATACCTGTCAATTTTTGTAACATTTCAATGAATGCTGTCAAATATATACTAAAATTACAGAAATCCAAATTTTGGCAAAATATTTGGCTACCTATAACTCAGCTCCAAATAAAACTTGAGACTTACAACATATGGTGCATATTTGCATTCTAGGTGCTTCTCTAAATCATGATATTGTGGAGAAATTTGGATAAGAATTTTTAAATTGATCTCAAAATAACTAAAAATTAAATGTTTGGTTACCCATAACTCTGCCCCTTTCAGTCTATGACTCTGAAATTTGGTATACTTTTGTAAGTTATGGGGTACTGTTTACATTCCAAATTTGGTGTTATGTGAACACTTACTTTTAAAATTTTAGTGAAATATCTGAAAATATAAAAGTTTGCAAAATTCTGTGGAATTTTCATGAACATTCTGTGGAATTCTGCAGAATCAGAATAGTCATTCCATGGGTATTCTGCAGGCAGAATTTTATATTCTGCACAGCTCTACTGTTTGGCACAAAAATATCTAAAATGAATGGTGTTTTATTTATAGATACCTTATAGTTTTTTAATTAGCAAAAAACTGCAGAAAAATAATTTTTGTCACTTTTTCAATAAACAAATGTACTAAATAACTTTAAAACAAAAATATAGCATGGTGCTGTGAGCATGGCATTTGTTTAGCACAAAAATATCTACAAAATGAGTGGTGTTTCATTTATATATACCTTTTAGTTTTTTAAATAGCATAAAACAGCACAAAATTCATTTCTTGTCACTTTTTCAACAAATACAAATGACTTTAAAATAAAAACTATAGCATGGTATTGTGAGCACGAATGTTGTTCAGCACAAAATATCTACTAAATGAGTGATGTTTTATTTATAGATGCCTTTTAGTTTTTAGCAGCAGAAAAGCAGCATAAAATTAATTTTTGCCACTTTTTCAACAAATAAATGCAAATAACTTTAAAACAAAAATGATAGTGTTGTACTGTGAACAAGGCATTTGTTCAGCACAAAAATATATATAAAATGAGTGTTTTTTCTTTATATATATTTTAGTTTTTTATAATTAGCAAAACAGCAGAAAATTCTAATTTCTTTTTCACTTTTGCAACAAACAAATGCAAATAGCTTTAAATATTATAGCATGGTACTTTGAGCATAAGCGTTGTTCAGCACACAAATATCTGCCACGTGAGTGGTGTTTCATTTATAGATACCTTTTAGGTTTTATAATCAGCAAAATGGCAGGAAATTCAGTTTTTTTTCATTTTTTTGGTGGTATGGGAAAATTGAATATGCTACTCTCTACTGGAAATATTGTTGATACTTTTGGTCTCGTGCCAACTGACCTGATGTCATCAAGTCAATTGCCACTCAAATGAAAATATCAACAATATTTCAGGGGCGGGTTAGCATATCCCTTTATATTCTTTGCAAAAACTCCATTAATGCATCAGTTTGTGTTGCTATTAAAGCAGAAAAAGTATGGAAATATGATGTTAGGGTTTTCAACACTAACTCTACATTCCCTCAAGCAGCCAAAGGGGCAAGGCAACACAAGCAACCACAGACATCCATCATCAGGTAAGACAAACAACATACAACTCTTCCCAAATGGCATAAGAGACATCCATCAACATGGTCCAGTGCTTCTGTATTCATGGATACACTTATCCACTTGCACACTAACTGGGAAGTGTGGTATATCATTCAAATAAGATTATATTATAAATTTTAAGTGATCAGTACCACATGGCATGGTATGCACAAGAATAAAATAAACCTCCTCCCTCATTATCCCCTACCCAAAGTCACACTGCCATTCCACTCCCCAGTCTCACCATCATTTTGCCCCTCTCAATCTCCCCTCACTTCTCCTGTATGTACCTCCCTTTTCTGGCCCACCCATCCCTTTCCATCTCTTGTGTCTTCACTGTGCTCCTCCAACCCATATCCCCAATTCTCACCTCCCCCTTTCCTCATACCTTCTCTGCTTCCTTTTGCCCCAGCCCTCCTTCCATCCTCTTCTCCCCATTTCCTACCAACCCTCTATTCTCATTTTCTACCTCTCACCTACTGACAATGCCACCTCCTGGCTGCGCCATCTCCTCATCACTGCCTCCAGAGTACCCTCTAAGATAAATCTCTACAATATTTATCATCTTGCAAATCCTTGCACTTTGTAATTTGAAATGTATATACTGTTTGTATTCTTTGTAATTTATTCACCTGTACCTTATGATGTTTTAGAATGCTTCTGTACTGTATTTTTCTGTTTTCATTACTTTCCTTTTCCTGATGTGGAACCTTTTAAATGAGCTCCTAGCTCAAAGGTTGTAATTCAAGAAAATATAAATAAATAAGTAAATAAATAAAATTGCTGCATGCCCCAGGTGGGTTGTGAGGCATGATGTGCAGCCGAGTGCTTCACCATCCTGGGGAGTGCAATATATAATTCCCATAGACTCACATTCTAAATTGTAAGTAAGCAATGACACATGACAAGGTTTGCAGTCATGGTAAATTATAGAATGCCCCGGTGGGTGGTGAGGTAGGTGCAGCTGAGTGCTATCAACCACCTGGGAGGTGCTGAGGTCTTCACTCAGGTGCCAAAGGCATGCTAAGGACATCAGAGAGTCAGCAGGTGGCTGCTCTGAGGAGCACAAGACCTCTGACTTCTTTGCCTGGAAACAGAGGTAACAGTCCAACTAAATAGCACACAGCTGAATGACACAAAATGAAATGAAAAAGAGAAACAGCACCAGAGAAAGATGTAGCTCTGGGTCATATGGCCTAAGGAAATATTCATATGCACTGATTAAATTCAAAGAAGAAAAGGAAGTGCGTGGGTGGCTGCTTGAGAAATGCAGTGTCATTTTGCCCGATAACATAAAGTGGGAATATGAGAATCTGTGGTCACACTGTTATGGCAAGCCAGCACTGACAGATCAGGGAAAACAGAAACGGAAACATTAAATGTACAACAGTTTTGCACCCCTCCCTTGTTTGAAAGGCAGGAGGTGAGAGCCATTTGAAAACAAATTGCAGTTTGGTTAATTGGGAAGGGCATGAGAACAAAAACTTTCCAGTAGGGAAGCAGCATATTCCATTTATGCCATATATTCAAAAAGTAAATATAATTTCCTGCCATTTTTTGCTGATTATAAAAATCTAAAATGTACAGTATCTGTAAATGAAACACCACTTATTTGGCAGATGTTTTGTGCTGAACAAATGTTGTGCTCACAGTACCATGTTATCATTTTTGTTTTAAAGTTATTTGCATTTGCTTGTTGAAAAGTGAAGAAGAAAATTGAATTTCCTACTGTTTTTGCTAATTATAAAAAACCTAAAAGGTGTGTGTGTGTATATATATATATATATATATATATATATACAATATATATATGAAACACCACTCATTTTGTAGATATTTTTATGCTGAACAACTTTCGTGCTCACAGTACCATGCTATAATTTCTTGTTTTAAAGATATTTGCATTTGTTTGCTGAAAAAGTAACAAAAATAATTTTCTGCTCCTTTTTGCTAATTTAGAAAAACAAAAAATATCTATAAATGAAACATCACTCATTTTGTATTTATTTTCGTGCTGAACAACTTTCATGCTCAATGTACCATGCTATATTTTTTGTTTTCAAAGTTATTTGCATTTATTTGTTGAAAAAGTTACACAAAATTGTTTTCTGCTTCTTTTTTTTTTTGCTAATTTAGAAAAACTAAAATGAATATACAATATATAAATGAATCACCACTCATTTTGTAGATATTTGTTTGTTGAAAGAGTGAAAAGGAACACTGAATTTTCTGCTGGTTTTTGCTAATTATAAAAAAAACCTAAAGGTATATATAAATGGAACACCACTCATTTTGTAGATATTTTTGTCCTGAACAAATCTCGTGCTCTCAGTACCATGCTATCATTTTTGTTTTAACCTTGGTAGTGGCATGGGCGCTTTACAGCCTAAGTATGTTTCTAAACTGCTTGGCTGCTCAGAGTGGCCCAAGTGCACACTGTTTACTTCAACTCAGTTTAAATCCCACTAATCTTGATAAACAAATAATGGTTTATTAGTAACTAGACCCCTTCCCTGTCTGCTGTTAAATGTTACCTCTGTAGCTTAATGTGGTAAAGTACTGACAATTTAAAATGAGCAAAAACATTTTTTTTTTTTTGCTCTGCAGAATGCTCACTCAGAGCACCTGAAACAGCACCTTTGTGATGCTTGGAATGATTCTCAGCTAAGAACAGAGATATCCACTCTGAGCCAAGAGACATGCTTTCTTTCTAAAAGGAGAGACATTTTTCTTTACCTTTTATGTGTATAGTGAGGTATAGGAATAAAATTGCTTGTGAACTGTTTATTTAAATTTGATATAAAACAAATCATATCATTTTGCTTTCTAATTGATGTATCATTTCATACCTCAGCTTTCTCTCTGCTAAACACTGCAGTTCTTTCTAGCTTGTGGACCTAAAGCTCTGCCAGTTTCTCACTTGAGTTTTGAGACAAAATTACAATTTCAAATCTGCTCAACACCAGAAGCAGCTCAGCCTCTTTCACAGTTGAATTTTGATACAAAATAAGAACTTTAGATTGGCCCAGCACCTGTGTGGTAGCACACACTTTTACTGTACGCGTTGATAAGTTGACCTAAGGGTTTACTTGGCAATGAGGAACTTTTTGAAAGTAAGTTCAGTAAAACTAATGTGGTGTTTTTGTCTGTGAATGTATTCAATTTCAAATCAAGGGTCTTGTCATGATTGATATATCATATTTAATTTCCCCATTATTTATTTATTGTTTTGCTGTTTTGGTTATTCATTCTTTATGAAGGGCTTAAAGTTCAGTGTCAAGGCATGGTTTGTCACTTTTGTTTTGCTATGATCAGCATCTTCTAGCAAGAAATTTATCTGATTTTGTGTTTTGTTCTGAATGGTAAGAAGAGGGACTGAGTTTTATTTTGTTTACAGTATGTTATCTATTTTTTCTACCTATTATTTAGCAAAGCTGTTGTATTTGTTACCCCCGCTTCCTGTTTGCATTTCTTGATGCTGACTGTTGTGTAAATGAGAGATGAAGGAAGGAGTGAAGACTAGGCTACTAATTGTGCTTCTTTTCATGTTAACATTAATGCTTTATTAAGGATATCAAGCTGTATTTTGTTTTCATTATGATGGTTTTCTTTAGGGTACCGTTTGGAAGGCTCAAAAAAAACTTCGAGGATCTCACGTCCAGGCAGTTACTGTCAGTGCCTTCATGGCTAATTGCATATAAACTGCATTTGACTGTGGTGGTACAGCATACATTAATAATTTTTTTCTGTTTGTGTTTGACTGTTTTCTGATTGCAGCTTTTGGACAATGCACAATTGAAAGGCTCAGCACAAGCCTTTGCACTGCAGTATAAGCTTTTTGTGAATCCTGCCCCAGGGCTTTTACTGATTTTAAAGTACAAGCCTGCTTTTCCTATGATTTTCTGCCCAGAACTCTTGGGACCAACAGAACTGGGCCTAAAATAGAAGTCCCTAGAACTTTGAATGTTTTAAAATTTAGTACCAAATAGCACCTCCACTACAAAAATGGTTTGAAGGGGTTTAAATGAAAACTGTATATGAATTTTGTTTATTAAAAATGTGGTCACCAGAATAGGTGCAGTAAACCTGGGCTGGTTTACAGGTGCATCCATGTGGGTGGGTGGGGGTGTCAGGAATCCTTCAAGGGGTACAGCAGGGAGTGAAACAGTAATAACAAATTGATAGCAGTAGTAGTGTAAACATGTACTGTAAAAATCATACAAGTAAGGAATCTCAAGCAATACACAAAACAATGGTTATGGTGTAAATACAGGAGTTAGCAAGGCAAATAAGGAAGATGTGTAGAAAGGAAGTGTGGTGATTGTGAAATTTCAATCTGCTGGGGTAGATTGAACACCCTCCACCTCCAGTGCCAGGGAGCAGGTGCTCCTAGATGCTATCTAGAATGGTCTTCTGACACAGCTGGTCAGTAGGCCAACATGATTAGGTAACACACTGGACCTGGTGCTGTCAAATGAGGAGGCAGTGAGGGAAATAAGGGTAGAAGACCCATTAGCTGGTAGTGACCACCAAACCGTGTGGTTCACTCTCAAGTTGGACAGAGAGTCTGGAGGCACAGTAACAAAGGTGGTGGATTTTAGGAGGGTGGACTTTGGGAGGATAAGAGAAATACTGCAAGGGAGACTTCAGGGAATTAGGCCAGAGATGGATACACAGCAAAAGTGGGAAATTATTAAAACTGGGTTAACAGGCTACAGAAGCTTGCACCAGAACTAGGAGCAAGACGTGCAGAGCCAGGAAACCATGCTGGCTGAACAGAGATGTGTTGGAGGGTGGGGGTGAAGAGAGTTGCGTACCAGAAATTCAGAGAATGCAGAAGGAATAGGACAGGGAGGCTTATGTGCATTGGTCCAAGGAGGTGACCAAGTGAGTGAGAGTAGCCAAGGCCTCCAGGGAGCTAAGGTTAGTGCAGGGCATTAAGGGAGCGGAGAAGGACTTTTCTAGATATTTCAGGGAAAAGAGGAAGTGCAGAGACCATATAGTGAAGATAAAGTGGAGAAGGAGTAGGTGGAAAAGGGAGAGGAACAAGCAGAAGTATTAAATGAGTACTTTGCTCTGTTTTCATGAAGGAGAAGGATGGTCCACTACCACCAGGGACTGGGAAGGTGGGAGTGGGGAGGAGATGACAGGTGAAATGATCAAGGGAGTAGAGTACTAGAATGTCTGAGGGCATTAAGGGTGGACAAGGCACCAGCTCCTGATGGCATCCACCCAGGGTGTTGAGGGAGATGGCAGAGGTGTTGGCTGAGCCACTGGCATACCTTTTCAGCACCTCCCTGGACACAGGATGCATACCTCAGGACTGGAGGGTGGCCCACATGGTGCCCACACAAAAGTGGCCCTAGGGACAAGCCAGGAAATTATCGGCCTGTCAGTCTCACTTCCATAGTGGGTAAAGTGATGGAGACCATACTGAAAGAGAAGCTGGTGTTGTTCCTCGAGGGTAATGACCTCCAGGATGGGCTACAGCACGGTTTGTCTCGGGAGGTCTTGTCAGACCACTCTAATAGAATATTATGACTGGGTAACAAGAGAGCTGGATATGGGTCATGCTGTAGATGTCCTATACTTGGACTTCAGCAAGGCCTTTGATTCAGTGCCTTATAGGAAACTGGGGAGCTGACTGCTGCAGAGGTGGGGAAAAAGTTGGCAAACTGGATAAGGAACTGGCTACAGGAGGCTGCAACAGGTGGTAGTGGGGAGCTCTCAATGCCTAGACTGGTGATGAGTAGTGCACCGCAGGGCTCAATACTGAGTCCAGTGTTATTTGGGGTCTTTATTTCAGATATTGCACACAGAGTTGGGAGCAGGTTAGTCTGTTTGCATATATTGCCAAAATGGGGGCAGTGGTGGATGAAGAGGATGGATGGGAACAACTACAAGGGCCTAACCAAACTGGACTTATGGTTGGAGAAGTGGCAGCTGGGAGTCAATGCAAAAAGTGCAAGGTTATGCACTTTGGGGCAAATAACCCAAGGAGGAACTACTGGTTGGGAGGGGTGAAACAGGATCACTGAGGGAGAGAAAGACCTAGGGGTGTTGGTAACAGGGAGTATGAACAACTCTGCCCAATGCAGGAAAGCAGCAGCTAAGGTGAACAGTATGCTGGGCTGTATTGCGAGGGTTTCTCATCCAGGCATAGGGAGATGATCCTGCCCTCTACAGATCTTTGGTCAGGCCGCACTTGGAGTACTGTGTGCAGTATTGGTGGCTGTATCTGAAGAGGATATTAATTTACTGGAAGGTGTGCAATGCAGGGCAACAAAAATGTTACAGAGGATGGAGGGCAAGGTCTACAAAGACAGGCTGCATGAGCTGAATATGTTCACACTAGAGGAGAGGAGGGATGGGGGATATGATTAAAACAATCAAGTATTTGAGGGGATAAACAAAGCTAGCACTGAAGGGGTGTTTAAACTGAGGAGTGGTAGGGACACGAGAGGGCACAGACTAAGACTGGGGCGGAAGATTTAGGAGGGACATGAGGAGGCACTACTTCATTGAGAGGGTGGTGTCTAAATGGGAATGCTCTACCAGAGGAGGTGATATCATGTAAGACAGTAAGAAATTTTAAGAGAGAGGGACAAAGCAAGAGGCAGGGTAGGGTGGAGGGGCTGGGCTATCATGGGAATAACAGATGGGGAGTGGGTTGGGGCAGCTGCAATCTAGGGTGCTAGCTGCACACTGGCAGACATTGATAGACCGGTGGTCTGTTTCTGCTGGCAGATTTGTATGTTTATATGTAAATAAGCATGTGATCAGGAATGTCATGCCAAGAACATGTCTAGAAATGTTGCACACATTACCTTTGGGCCTAAATGCAAAAGCTACTGTAGGTCAGAGGGGAAATTGGGGAGGAGGAACCACACTAGAAGGGCCAATGGAACAGGGTGAAAGTGGATCTGGGGCAGGGTCCACAGGCTACAAGGGCTGGGGCATCTTTGGGAGGCTGGTAGGGTGTACTGGTTGTGGGTCAGCCATGGTACTGGATATACAGTAGTCTGGAAAATGGGGGACAGGAGTGTAGGCAGGGGTGTTTAGGTGTTCAAACACCCCCAACATGACCTCCAAAATGTTTAAACAAATGACAGAGTGGTGGGTGTTGGCTCTTTAAATGTATGCATGCTTCCACATTCCCGTGATCCAAGGTGCTGTGCTGCTGTGTAGACTGCAGCTTGGCTGCCTGGTGTGGCAGCCTGCTGCTGCTGGGGCGGCGGCAGTGGTGGTGAGCGAATCCATTGCCCTGCTGACCACTGGTAGTCTGCGGCTCCACTGCTTCTCCTTGATGCCTCTCCTCAACACAGCAGCTAATTAAGCCTGCAACATAGAATTGGCAGCTTGGTACACCATACTGAGAAAGAGTGAGGAGTCTAGGTCAATATGAGGACTTGTGGTGGCCTAAGGAAAAACTTTTAAGAGAAGTTTTGAGTTGTTGCAAGCAGTGAGCTGTGAAAGGAGCCAGGAGTCGATCGGTGGTCGCTGCTCACTGGTCTGCAAAACAGTAGTAGTCAGAGCTTTAGCCAGAGTCGGCCCATAGTAGGAACTCACTCCCAGTCAGTGCCAAGCATGAGGAGAGACTAGAGAGTGAGACAATGCGACGAGGAGAACTAGCCACCTAGCATGCCTGTCTGTCTCCTCCCCGCTGGCCTCTTGGATAGTCGCCTCATCGGAAAGGTGTCTCCACCCACCCAGACTTGTTAGCAGCAACAGCCCATTTCTTCAGAAAGATCCATCTGTCAGTGTCTCGTAAGTCATCTCAGACAGGAGCCTGGAGGTGGAGTCTGGAGGTAGGGAATTTGACACTTGGAGGGGTGGTGTTGTGCTGCATCTGACTTGTTAAAAATAACCTAAGTGTCCCTGACCCTGTTGATGAGGAGTGTGTGAGTGCATTCATGTGATGGGGAGGGATAAAAATGCATTTCAGCTGTCTCTGTAGTTCTGCTAACCAGACCTCAAGGAAGTCATAATATCCACAGGGCACCAGTGGGTGAACAATGAACAGAGCCAGTCAGCGAGGTCTCATTCCTTTGCAGGCAGAAGACTATACATAATATGGAAAAGGGATCGGTCACTCATAGGGAAGGCACTGTGTCACACTGTAAGCTCAGATTTTATAGAAGAAATACATAATATATTATGCTAAATTTGAACCAGGCTCTGCACAAATAAAACCACTGGTTTTTCAGTGTTCTGAACTTGCATCTCTAACTCTTGATATTGTGTTCTACATAAAGACACCTGATGCCCCACATTGCCCTGCATTTTGAGTGTTAATTTTACTTTTCAGTGATGAAACATAGCAATACATGGGAAAATGTGCCCCTTTGTTTCAAGAATAGACCATCTACCTAGGTCCTCCCTAAAATTCTACAAACCACAAACCTGGCCATCTAATTCACCAATACAGCATTCTTTTTTTTTTTAAAGATTCAGGCCAGATTCAAAAACTTTGCCCTGGCACAAACTGGATAGTGCACCAAGTCGGTATTCACAAAAGTCCAGTTTGTACCTTTAAACCTGGATTTGCCCCTGGGCAAAGTGTGGAGGGGCCATGATGCAAATTAGGGGGAGGGGACAGGAATGTCAGTGCTCTCTGATTCATAAAGTATTTGTTTACAGAAGGGCCTTTGCAGGCCCCCTTGCACAGAGAAAAACGCCAACTGAGACCTTGCTTTAGTCCTCAGCAACCCTAGAGGTTGGCGGGGCACAGTACTCGCTAGTTGACGGAGGTACTGCAGGCCCCATCACCATTGATCGCCAGCCCGATCAGTAAAAAACTACACTTAATCCTTGGTCAAGTGGTGCCTCCTATCACTGACAACCAGTCCAATTAGTAAATATATAAAGATTCCTGGTGCTAGTGGTGTTCCCCTTCTGATCGTTGATTGCCAACCCAATAAGTAAATATATAAAGTTATTCCCTGGGCTAGTGATGTCTCCCCTCCATACTCCTGATCGCCAGCCCAATATGTAAAAATATAAACCTATTCCTGGTGGTAGTGGTCCTCCGTTACCTCCACTTGCCAGTCTATTATAAATTGAATAGTTTTCTAGTGGCTAGCTGTCCCCCCCACCTGATCCTTTGCCAGGTATAATAAAAATAATCCCTGTTGGCTAGCGGTCCCTCACCTCCACCCGATTCCTCACCTGATATAATAGAAAAGTATTTCTGGTGGCTAGCAGTCCCTCCCCACCCAATCCCTAGCCCGATACAATAAAAATGTCCCTGGTGGCTAGTGGTCCCTCCCCACGTGATCACCCACCTGATATAAAAAAGAATGTCCCCTGGTTCAGAGATTATCCCCCATCCCAATCCCCTTTAGTCAACAAAATATTTCCTTGTGGTCTAGTAGTCCTTCACTTCCCGATCACCATCCCCATGACAACAGTACCAACATCTCCCTGGTGGCTTAGTGGTTCTCCTCCTTATCCCTGATCTGCCAGTTGTATGAGACTGAACTGTGCTTGGTAGTCTAGTGGCCCCAACCACCCTGGCAGCCTGGCAGGTAGTGCCCCACCACCCTGCCCCCATCCTGGAACTGAGCCAGCAGCCAGCACAGCCCCATCTCTCCACCTATGGGTGGCTGCTGACTGAGCTCTCAATGAGCCGTGATACTGTATACAGTACGCACTCATTGAATAACAGCTCACTCTGAGCTGTCAGTCAATAAATGAGCATGTACTGTACACAGTACATGCTTATTGAGAGCTCCAGTTGGTGGCCAGCCATGATGGAGAGAGGAGGGTTGTGCTGGTTTCTGCCCAGATTAGGGATGGAGGAAGATGTCATTATTGTTCTCATGGGGATGGCGATCGGGGAAGGACCATTCTTCTGTCTTAGGATCAGATACAATTGTCTGCTATAGTACTGGTGGCAAATATAATAGTATATTCAGTGACTGATATAATTACTATTATATTTGCCATACATGAATCTTTCTGAATTGTGCTATAACTTGTTCAGACAGTCACAGTAACAATTTATGAAAATAAAACAGCACAGTAAGTAAAGTTGTGTGTGAAAAACAGTTTTATTTAAAAATGTCTGGGACCTAAGGCGGTCATCAAACCACCCTGTATGCTTTCATAAAAGGCATTAATGAGTCTTCACCAAGCAGAAGTAGAAATTGTCCTGGTCCTGCTGCTGCTGCATCTTCTGCTCCTCCTGAGGCAGCTAGCAACAAACTGCTACATGAGGCTCATGGAACAGAGTGATTCTGGACTGTATTCCGTGACACGTAACCCCATGTCCTTATCTACTTTGCTGCTTTGAAATGAGAGGTAGGACTGGGGACCCCAATCCTATTTCTCTCATTTCAAAGCATCAAACTAGATACAGACTAAGAAATCAAGATGGAGGAGTCTAAGAGCCAGTAGGTGATGCCAGTCTATGTAAATCTTAATGACTGTGTGTGTGTGATGGTGTGTGCATAAAAAGAAGTTTTGGGTCGGGAGAATGGGCCTGGTATTCAAGCCTATTCTGTTAACCTGAAACCCCTTTCTTATACACACACCAGTAGTAACAGATTTATATATACTGGCTCTTAGACTCCTCCCATCTTGATTTCTTATGTCTGTATCTAGCAATTGCATCAACCACATCCTATTCATTTCACAGTAGTGTATCTGTGTATAAGGGCACCCCAAAATTAGGGTGGGGTACATAAGAAAACTGTGTTTTTCTTCAAGAAAAGCCCCAAACTCACCACAGAGCATGTAAACCCCCACAGCTTCTCTAGGGGCCTGGCAGCCCTGGACCCCAGCCACAGTCTTTATGTAGAAATCTTTAAAAGATCACAGTATATTACAAAAACTGTATATGGGGAGGGTGGTTGATGGCATTGTTGGATAGCCAGTTGTCCACAACCATTGGAGGTTCTGCAGACAGTAATGCAGCCAGTCTCCCACAACCCTGACTCCAAGTGAAACAAAAAAGTATCTCATGAAATTAGGGTGGGGAACATGTAACAAAAGTGTGTGTTTTCTTCAAGAAAAGCTCCAAAACTCACCACAGAGCATACACCTCCCAGAGTTGATGGGAGCCTGGCTGCCCCCAGACCCCTGGCTTTTATGTGTCCTTTTCAAAAATGTCCCATCTAAACACCCCAAAAACAATGCTGGCTACACCTCTGGGAGGATGCATGGTATGTAGGCAAATTGCACAGCTAAGGGAGGAGGTGGGATGGCTGAGATGGACACTAAGATGGGAAAGGAGAGAAGTAGAAGAGAGGACAGGAGGGTCCCGCAGAAGGAGCTACTGCAGCTAGGGGACTAGGTGTGGTTAAAAGGAAAGCTGTGAGGGACAAGGAGCAAACATGGGCACAGGAAGGGAAAGATGGAATGGGAGTATGGAGGAAAATCGAGGAGCACGAAGTAAGGAGGGGGCGAGGGAAAGGCTTGAGAGGGATAGAATCCCAGATAGTGGCAGAAAAGGGAACAAGAGTAACCAGGGGATGGCAGGAGATAAAGTATAAGAGTCCAAGCCTGCACAGAGGACAAGAGAGAGAGAGCAAGGGAGGACCATCTGCCAGAAAGATACAGGCAGTGGGCCTAGAACAAAAAATAGATTTGCCCCTGCTAGGGGACAAAATGGGAGGAAGAGCAGGAAAATGGAGTTGAAAGAGCACACAGGGGAAATAGGAGAGACAGGCACAAATGAAGGCTTAGAAAATTGGAATAGGGAATGCCCAATCAGGTAAGAACAATGAGCAAGCCCAAAAGGAGGTGGAGCAGTGACAGTGTGCTCGAGTCCAGAGGTGCAAAAAGCTGGATGGGGCAGGGAAGGGTGAAGGACCCCAGGAAAATTCAGTCAGGGCACAGGCAGAAGCAGAAAGACACTGAGGGGAAACATTCACAGATAGAGAGGCGGAGGCGGGCAGCCTAGCAGAAAGTACCTGTGGCTCACAAAGCTGGGGGGCACAGAGCAAGACAGTACTTTGGGAGGACATGGGCAAAGGGGGTACTGGAAATAATGTAGCAAATAGGGATACAGTGGGTTGGGGATAGGATGGCAGGGAGATGTAACCAGAAGGAGATGGAGAGCAGGGTCCTACTGGTCAGGGAACTCTATAATAAAATGAATTCGGTGGGGAGCAGGGAAACAGCACATCGTGATTGGAGTGTCTGCCTAGCGTGATGGCAGCTAAGGTAATTCACTATATCCCTCACTGGGGAAGCAGCAGGATGATGAAACACACCTTCTGTTCCACCTGGGAATGAATGACCTGGTGGGAAGTCGCCAGATGGAGGTACAGGAAAGATTCAGAGCTCTTGCTAGATACTGTAGCAGTCTGGGGTTCAAATTAGTGACTTTAGACCGTACATCAGTACCAAGGGCAAGCACTGATAGGCAGATGAGGATAGGGGAGTTCAGTAAGTGGCTGGTGGATAGGTGTAAGCAAATGGGGTAAGGATTAGTAGGGGACTGGGGCTGTACATGGGGGGACAAGAGCCTGTTTGCACTGGACAGACTGCACCTGAATATGGAGGGGGCGGCAGTACTAAAAGCAAACTAGAAGAATTGATAGCGGATACCTACAATTTAAACTAGGTTGGGGAGGAATTTGTCCCACAAGGAAGAAAGTTCGGGGCTAAAGTCCCCAGGATAGCACTACATTATTGGGCAAGAGGGATGGGTGAAGGGGAAGAATGGGGAGGCTGAGAAAGGGATTATAGCAAATGCCAGAAGTTTGGGAAATAAGATGGTGAACCTGGAGGCCATCATGGAGTGATACGGGACTAGATCTAGTTGCAATGAGTGAGATTTGGTGAACAGAGAATCACACCTGGGAAAGAACCATTCCAGGATACAGACTGTTTAGAAAGGACAGGAAGGGTAATGGGGGATGGCTATAAGTCAGGGAAATTGCTAGTGTAACTGAAGGGCAGGAGGAGGAGGAGGAAGGAGACTGAGCTGCTGTGGTAACACTAGTTAGGAAGACAGATGAATCCCTGTGGCTGGGGGTGGTATACAGGCCACCTGCACAAAGGGAGGAGGATAATAAATGGCTATCTCAGGCAATCACGAGGCTGGCCAGAAAGGAACTGCTACTGATGGGTGACCTGAACCTCTCAGATGTTAACTGGGAATCCCAGATGCAGCATCGGCAAGCAGCAGAGACGTATTAGATGAGCTGAAGGGGTATTCCTTCAACAGCTGGTCAGGAGCCAATGATGGGAAGCAACTTGTTAGATGTAGTCCTGACTAACAGGGAGAATGTGGAGGAGGCACGGTGGGAGAAGCCTTGGGCACCAGCCACCACAGCTCGGTATGGTTCAGGGTCAGGGCAGAGAGGAGATGAGTAAACCAGTACATCAGTCATGGACTTCAGACACACAGACTTTGATAAGATGAGTAAGATATTTAGAGAAATAAATGGAATGTAAGGTGAATATAGGAACAGTAGAGGAATTATGGGAAGCTATCAGTGGAAGGGTTCAGGAAGCAGCGGAAATGTGCATTAAAAAGGTCAGGAAGAGCTAGAGGAGGAGACACTTGGTTCACTGGGAGGTGGCAGGGCAAGGAAAGGAGGAGGCTTTCATAAAATTTAAGATGACACTCTGAGAGGAAGATAGGGAGGAGTGCAGGGAGAAGAGGAGTTTGGCAGGCAAGGAGATCAGAAGGGCAAAAGCAGCCACTGAGGAGAAAATAGCTAAAACACCAAGAGGGGATAAACAACTCTCAGATACATGAGGGAGAGGAGAAGGGCTGGGCAGGAGATTGCTAGACTGAGGGAGGAAAGAGAGATAAGCTTGGAGCAGGACTACCTAAAAGCAGCAGCATCAAATAAGTACTTTATTGAGGTATTCATGGAGGAAGAGGAAGGCAGGGCCTGAAGCTAAAGTCTAAGGAGAAGGAGGGCAAATGAGTGGATCAGAGCCTGCTCACTGTGGATAGGGTCAGGGCAGCGCTAGACAGATCAAGGTGGACAAGGTGATAGAGCCTGATGGGTTAAACCCCAGAGTGATCAGGAAATTGAGGAAGAGCTTGCAGTACCCTTCAAGGCTCTTCAACCTGTCTCTGGATACTGGGAGGGTGCTGGAGGACTGGAGGAGGGAGGAAGTGCTGCTCTTGCACAAGGGGGGTAGCAGGAGCTGAAGGAGAATTACTGCCTAGTCAGTCTTATGTCTGTGGTGGGGAAGGTAATGGAGGTATTAATCAAGGAGAGGGTGGTGGATTACCTGAGAAGCGTGGCTTACAGGACAGCAGAAAAAATGGCATCACCAAGGGAAATCTTGCAAGATCAGCCTAATTGAATTCTTTGATTGGGTGGCTCAGATAATTGACCAGGAGGGGCGGTGGACATGGCCTATCTTGACTTAAGAAAGACCTTGACACCATCCACCACAGGGGTTGGTGAGCAAAATGGAATGCATGGGGTTGGGAGGAATAGCAAGCTGAGTGGAGGCATGGCTAGCAGCAGAACTCAGAGAGGATACTAAGCAGGGTGAACTCCAAGATGGCAAGAGGTAAGGGTGGGGTGACAGAAGGGTCAATTTTGGGCCCACTCCTCTTCAACATCTACATCAGTTATATTGCAGCAGGTTTAAGAGGAGAGTGTTCCTATCTGTCAAGATACAAAATCTCGTAATAGGGTGGACACCAGGATGGGTGGAGGACATGAGGAAGGACCTTTAGATGCTTGGGGAGTAGGCTGGAAGTGGCAGCTGAAATTTAATGCCAAGAAATGCACTGTGATGTACCTAGGGAGTAAAAACATGCATGTAGGGTACATGCTGGATGGGGAGGAAATCAAAAATCAGAACATGAAAGGGATCTGAGATTGTAATTCCTGAAATTTTAATGTAGGGTTCCAATGTAGCAGGGCACCTGGAAGGGCCAATGGAATGTTGGCATGCATAGGCAGGGCATTACTAGCAGAAGGAGGAGGTAATAAAGCACCTCTACAAAGCTATGGTGAGGACACAACTAGAGTACAGGGCTAGTTCTGAGACCACACATCCACAAGGATGTAGATGTATTGGAGAGGGTTCAGAGAAGGGCAACAAAATGGTGCCGGATATGCAGGGGAAGACATCGAGCAGAGGTGTAAGGAGTTGAATCTGTACATGCTGGAAACAAGGAGGAAAGGATGACATGATTAATACCATTAGATATCTACAGTGGCTACATAAAGTAGGAGAAAGGGTTTGCTAAAGAGGAACAAGGAGCCAGAACTGGAGGGCATAGCCTCAGATTGCAAGGAATAGATACAGGCGCACTGTGAGAGAGTGCTTTTTCACAGAGAGGGTGGTGCCCTAGAACAGACTGCCAGATGAGTGGTCAGAGCTAAAAC
The DNA here is from genome assembly GCA_016271365.2 of Neoceratodus forsteri. Lineage (NCBI taxonomy): Eukaryota > Metazoa > Chordata > Ceratodontiformes > Ceratodontidae > Neoceratodus > Neoceratodus forsteri. The sequence continues at coordinate 1,300,191,132 of CM057453.1, read as the reverse complement.
GGTAATGGAATTTAACAGGGCACGGGACAGGCAGATGGGGCTGAGTATTGGGGAGCACGGGGCAAGCAGGAGGAGGTATGAAAGGGGAGGATGGGAAGACTAATGGGCAAGAAGGGTCCTTTTCTGTCATCAAGCTTCTATGATTCTATGATAGTACAGTGAGTCAGGGCTGGTTTACAGGTGCATCTGTGTGTGGGGTCAGGAAGCCTTCAAGGGGTACAAAGGGAGTGAAACAGTATTAACAAAGTGACAGCAGTAGGAGTGTAAACATGTACAGTACAATCATACAATCAAGGAATTTCGAAGAAATACAAAAACATTGGTTATGGTGTAAACAAGAATGTGATGAGAAATGTCATGCCAAGAACATTTCTAGAAATGTGAACATAAATATGAATCTACTGGATACTACATTATGTCATGGTGTTTATTGTGTCTGGTGGTGTGACAGCATGTACGGTGTGGTGTGTGACAAAGTGGGAGTATGGGGGTCATGAGATTTGTCAGCATGCATGCTGGTATAGAGTGGTGTGACAAAGATGTGGTTGTATGAAGTGTTGCTGTGTGTGTTGTGCGCATAATACAGCAGGTGCGTGTAATGTATATGCGTCAGAGTTCATGGTGGTATGTTGATGGGTGGTGTGATAGCATATAAGGTGTCGAGTGGTGTGAGACTGCATGGGGTATGGATTCATGACATATCTCAGTGTGTGGCAGTGCATGGAGGTTTGCGGTTGTTAGGTTTGTCAGCGTGCATGGTGGTGTGATGTTGGTTGGTGACAGCATGCGTTGGCTATGGTGCTTGGTGCTCGTCAGATTGCATGGGTATGGGATTATGAGTGCATCCTAGAGTAGAGATGTGCAAAACTGGAAAATTTTGCCTAGCGAAATATTTCATATAATTCCATCATGTAAAATTTTTAATTTAGACAAAACGTAATTTGTCTCTGATTTAGCTTTCAAGGTAATGTAATTTCGCTGATTTTGCTTACATCTAACTTTGAGTTGGCTAACTCACACAAGGTATTGGAATTCCAAAATATGCATTAGTCGGTTCACAAGGCCCAGATGGACAACAGCTTTCAGAAGCCGGCATTTCATTTGCAACCTCAATAAATAAGGAATGCAACTGCATTCATTATTATGTTGTTAAAAGGAATCTTGCAGGTGTAACCAGCTCTAAGAAGTAACACACACCACAAATAATAAGGAATAAGGTGATTATTAGGGAAAGAATACGCAGATACTGTACAGAACATGCATAACAAATGACAGGCAGGATCAGGAGGACAAGGGTAATACGAAATGAGTGGGGAGAACCAATAAAGAGAACAAGAAAAGGGACTGAATTCTATAGGGAGCATAAGACAGAAACAAACAACAAGAATGGTCAATAAAATTATTTTACACACAAAGAAACACGAGGACTTAAAGAATTGATGTAGATTAAAGAGGATAGAATAGTTTATTTTGTTTTTATTTTTTATATGGGGGACATACAAACAACAGAATGGAAGATAGAAAAATGAAAACAAAAAAAGACAAATTAATTTTACTGCCACATTATGTGCCAGTGGGGCCATAATGGAGTTCTAACAGGATACCATGATTTTGTCAACACCACTGTAGTTTAAAATCTTCCCCCAGGCATCACTAAATTCCTGCCTGAAATCATTTAACTCTTGTCGGACATGCTGGACTTCAGACAGGACAGTGAATAAGACCACATGTGTCACTGGCACTGCTGGCAAAGTGGGAGCTGCCTGTGCTGCTGGCTTTGGACAGGAGGGCCCTGAAGGATCTTGATGTTACTGACTGCTGCTGTTTTCTGGTATGGCGAGCACAAGCGAGGACGTTTAACTGGTCCAGCCATGCATCCTCCTGCTCACTCTCCTCAGTGCATACACCACACTGCTCCCACAGCTGCACTTGATGATGCTGCCACCTCCGGCAATTTGAGGGCACCATTGCGCGGGTGGTGGTGGACCATGTGTGGCTATGCTGGCGGTTGCCCCAAGTGGGATCACACTTTACTCAGTGCACTTCCTGCTCAAGATAGATTGCAGGTGACCCCTAGGTCACCAACCAATATTAAGTAGAATAAAATCACAGACAGGAGAACTTTGGGATGACAAAGCCATTGGGAGGGGTGCAGAGATAATGCCCCAGGCACTGACTCCTCCGACTGCTTGGGAGGTAGCACAGTCTCCTGCTGCCTGGGTGGAGGAACAGTATCCTCCTGGTACTGGGGAGGGCACTGTCTCCAACTGCTGCTGGTGAAGGGGCACAGTTTGCTGCTGGGTGCTGGTGCTGGAGCAAAAGTCCCTGCTGTGGCATTTCATTTGTGATGGTTAGCTGAAATGCATGTTACAGGTGCCCACTGTCTCGCCTTCTCCATTGTGTCTATAGTCCACAAACACCACCAATTCAAATAAACAAACAAAAAAAAAAGAAACAGTATAGAGACTCTGGGAGAGCCGGGAGATCACAACACACACACAATCACACACACAAAACACAATCAACAGGTACTAAAATATGAACTATGACAAAGAAAAGACAAACAAGAAAAGAAAAATTGCACAAATTAAGCAACTTAGGTGTAAAGTGCACTCTGCAGTCACAGGAGAATGAATGCCTGCTTCCTTCAAGATGCAGCACAGAAATGAACCACTCACTTACTGTCTGTTTAGACTCAACTATGTGACTACTAGCAGAGCTTAAATGCTCAATTTTGCCTAATTTTTTGCTTTAGATGCAGGCGAATTGCTGCAAAATTTTGCCGGGCAAAATTTCTAAAGAAGGCCATCATTTCTCAAAATGTTTCACTAGGTGAAATTGGCAATTTACATGTGGGTATAGTGTCAGTTGGCTTGACAGTGTGATGTGGTACAGTGTCACTGTGGAGTGTATCAGTATATATAGAGGCATAGTGCAGGGTTGTGTGTACAGCACGAGTGTATGGTCTTGGTGGATTGACAGCATGTATGGGGGTATGGGGTTGTTAGGTGTGTCAATGTGTGGGAGTTTGATAATATGTATGTCATTGTGCACTGGGGTATGATGTTGGCTAGTGTATCAGAGTGCACAGTAGTATGGTGTTATGTGGTGTGACGGTGTGTATAGTGCATAGTGTTGAGTGGAGTGACAGTGTATATGGGCTGTGGGTTTGTGTTGTCTCTCCAGTGTGCATAATGGTATGGTGTTGCAGTGTATGTCATTGCATGAGGGTATTATGCTGGTTTGTGTATAAGAGTGTAAGGTGGTATGAACCGGGTGGGGTGACAGCATGCGTTGTCAGAATGCATGGGTATGGTGTCAGTTGATGCACAAAGTGCATGGGGTATTGGGTCTTAGGTGTGTCAGTATGCTTGGCTAGTATCACGTTGGTTTGTGTGGCAATGTGCATGGAGTGTGATATCAGGTGCTGTGTCAGACTGCATAGAGGTGTGGGCTGTGAGATGTGTCAATATACACGGTGGTATGGGTGGGATGTTGTGGCAGGATGCATGAGGTATGGTGTTGAGTGGTGTGACAGCATGCATGGGGTACAGAGTTGAGTGGTATGGCAGCATGCATAGGGTATGGGGCTGTGAGTGTATCAGCATGCATGGAGGTATAATGTTGGTTTGTGTCACAGTGTTCATGGTGGTATGGTGTCAGGTGGTGTGGCAGCATGTATAGGTGTAGAGTGGTGTGACAGAGTACATTGGGATATGGTATCAGATTATGTGTTAGAGTGCATAGGGGTATTATATTGAGTGGTGTGATAGTGCTCGTGCAGTGTTCTGTTAGTTGGTATGCCACGCGCATGGGGTATGTGGTTATTAGGGTATCAGCATGCTTGGTGGAATGATGTTCACTGCTCTGACAGCATGCATGGTGTATGGTGTATGGTGTCCGGTATGTGTCAGATTGCATGTAGTTATGGGGTCATAATGTGCATCACAGGATGTGTGTTTATGGTGTTGGTTGGTGCAACAGCGTGCATGCAGTATGGTGTTTTCTGTGTGTCAGAGTGCATGGGTGTATGGTGTCAGCTGGTGTGACAGTGTGAATGAGGTATAGTGGTGGGTTGTGTGCCAGCAGTCATAGGGTATGGTGTCAGGTGTTGTGACACAGTGCATGGTGGAATGGAGTAGTGAATTGGTTCAGCTTGCATTGCAGTATGATGTTGGTTTGTGTGATAGCATGCATGGTGGTATAGTGTTGGATGCTTGGTCACAATGCATGGGCTGTGGGGCTGTGGTGTGTCAGAGTGCATGGGAGTATGTTGTTGTGGTGCACCAGCATGCATGGGGTATGGGTCATTAGTGCATCAATGTGCATTACTGTAGTGTCACTGTGAACGTCATAGTGCAGGGGTATGATTTTGGTTTGTGTGACAGAGGCATGGTGGTATAGTGTTGGGTGGTGTGTTGGTGTACATGATAGTATGATATTCAGTGATGTGATAGCATGCATGCGGTAGGGGTCAGGTGTTGTGCAGCATCATGGGGTATGGTTCACCCCTGAGATGTGCAGGAAGTGGTGCTGCTGAAATATAACCCAATATGTGGGGTTGAAGTGCCACTGCCAATACACCAGAGGGCAAGGTGCTGTAGTGCTGCTGACATCACACCTGAGGGGATGTGATGCTGCTACATTCACCCATGGTAAGTGCTGGGAGTGGTGCTGCTGCCATCAAACCCAATATGTGGGGATTGTAGTGCTGCTGCCAATATACCAGAGGGAAGGTGCTATAGTGCTGCTGCCATCAGATCCGATGGGGGAGCTGTGATGATGCCATCTCATCCATGAATGGTGCTGGGGATTGCAATGCATGTGCCAATACACCAGAGGAAAGGTGCTGTAGTGCTGCTGCCATAACACCGATGGGGGCTGTGATGATGCCATCTTCATCCATGAATGGTGCTGGGGATTGTAATGCATGTGCCAATACACCAGAGGAAGGTGCTGTAGTGCTATTGCCATCACACCTGGGGTCTGTAAAGCTGCTACCTTCAGCCCGAGAGGTGGGGTAGTAGTGCTGCTGCCATCAAACCCAATATGTGGGATTGCAGTGCTGCTGCTAATACACCAGAGGGCAGATACTGTAGCTGCTGCCATCACACCCAATGGGAGGAGGGAGGCTGTGATGGTGCTACTTTCACCCATGAGAGGAGCTAGGATTGCAATGCATGTTCCAATACACCAGAGGGGAAGGTGCTGTAGTGCTGCTGCCATCACACCCGGGGAGGCTGTAACTTTCCTACCTTCAACCTGAGAGGTGGGGAAGTGGTGCTGCTGCCATCAAACCCCATACTTAGGGATTGCAGTGCTGCTGCCAATACACCAGAGGGCATATACTGTAGTGCTGCTATCACACATGGGTGGGTGGCTGTGAAGTTGCTACCTCCACCCCTGAGAGGTGGGGAATGGTCCTGCTGCCATCAAACCCAATAGGTGTGGATTGCAGTGCTGCTGCTACACTATTGGGGTGGATGCTGTAGTGCTGCTGGCATCACACCCGGGAGGGGATGTGATACTGCTACCTTACCCATGATAGGTGCTAGGAGCAGTGCAGCTGCCATCAAACCCAATATGTGGGCCCATCAAGAAAGCTGAAACAGGGGCTTACCTAGGCAATGATCCAAGGAAATATGGTTTCACTGGGGAGGGGGTCTGCCAGACAAACCTGACCCAAGTTTTTGATTAAGTGACCAAGTAGTGGATAAAGGTGAGCACTTGACGGGCCCACCTGGATTTCAGAAAGGCCTCGATGCCATTCCACACTAAAGGCTGGTGAGCAAGCCGAGAATCCTAGCAGTAGGCCTTAAAGTAATAAGATTGGCAGGGATCTTGCTAGACAAAAGGAGTCAGAGGGTGATGGTAAATGAAGGCCCACCTGGAGAAAGTAAAGTGACCAGTGAGGTACTAGAAGGGTCAGTACTAGGCCCAGTCCTCTTCAATGCCCTAATTACCTACATTACAGAAGGACTGGAAGGAAGGAATGCCTGTCTGCAGGTAACACAAAATCTGCAACAGGGTTGACACATGGGGGGTGGAAAGAACTATGTAACATGTGAAAAGCTGAAAGAATGGTCATGAGCTTGGCAGCTGGGTTTCAAAGCAATAAGTGCAAAATCATGGACTTGGTACTCAGAAACCCGATGCATAGTACCAAATGGGAGACAAAGTAGTAGCAGTCACAAAATAAGAAAAGGACCTGGTGATAATCATTACTGTTAACCTAAAAGACAGCTAAACAGTGTGACAAGACAGTGGGAAAGTCTAGCAGGAAGCTTGGATGCATAGGTGTGGGTAATACCAGTGGAAAGAGGGAGGTGACAACATCCATATTTAGATCACTGGTGGAGAGACCCCACCTCGAGTCTCTGTGTACAGTTCTGGAGATCCTGACCTGAAAAGGACATTGACAGGGTGGAAGTGGTATGGAGGAGGGCAACCAAACTGGTGAAGGGCCTGCACCAGAAGCCCTAAGAAGAAAGCCTTAGGTAGTCAAATATGTACTTCCTAGAAGGAAGGAGGGAAAGTGGGTATATGATTAAAAGATTCAAATACTGTACAGGTATAAACAAGGTACAGGAGAGAGCATCTTCAGTGTGGAAAAACTGCACATACCTCCTGGAAGAGAGGAGGGAGGGGTGTTATTATAGAGACCTTAAATACCACATGGGGTGTAAGGTACATGAAGGAGCATTTTTAAGAATAGAAGGAGTACTGGTACTCATGACATGTAATAACATTGAGGGAAATGTTCAGGAGGTATATGAGGAAGCATTTTCTTCACTGAGAGGGTGGTGTATTGGAATAGTAATAGTGGCTGGCGATAGTTATAAAGAAGAACTGGAATCAAAGGTGTCGGGAGGGATGGCGTGAGACAAGGTAGGTTATGAGGAGACCGAATAGGTATGGAAAAAAGGGCAGATTCAGCATTCTTTTCTGCCAACAAATTCTGTTTCTGTGGGAAGGGATGCATCATTTGCAGTATGCCTGTCTCCCAGCTGAGAACCGACACAATAATGTGGACACCAGCAAATGCACCATTTTACCCAGATGCCCCAGGAGAGAAAACTGTGAGAAAACAACTGCTGGGTAAGATGATGCATGGCCCTTCACAGGCTTGGCAGCACTGTCTGAGAAGGCCAGGCTTGATCCTGCTTTGGGAAACTTTTCTAGTTCCTTCAACCTTGACACAAGGGATAAGTCATGGTGGTATCTCGAGGTAAATTCCAGAGATGATAGGTGACTAAGCTGGGAGGGCCACCCAGAAAAGGGCCATCAAGAGAGCAGGAGCAGCTATGCAATAAACAAACATTTGTCAATGCCGAATGTTGTCTTGCTGGCGCTGGCATTGGTAGTGCAGGAGTTAGAGAGATGCACAATATGAATGGCAGGGAAGTATGGAACCATTGTCAACCCCATCCCACCCTGCACAGACTGATTGGCATTTGGATGTGCTCTGGGTCATCCATAATGATCATGCCATTTACTCACCCTACCCTGCAGACACTGACAAATAAATGAGGTGTGCCTGGGGTTTTCGGGTTTTACACTCACCCCATTCCCATAAGGAAATATGCTGACACCTCGATGCTTGTCACTGGCTGCAGGATGGGGTGGAATGGTGTGAGCATTACTATCGACAATCGATCCCAAGTCACACCCCTGATGCCTGTCAGTCCATATAGGGTCAGGCGTTATGGTCGGAAAGCCTAACACCCTGACGTTTCTTGGTATTTTCACTCTAAGTTTTCTTTTTTTTTAAACAAGTCTTTATTGATTTTGGATTTTACAGACAGTAAACAGACATACACACATAACCCGGAACCTGGGTACACAGCCCCAAACTGGACGCAAACTATATACATCTAACTATATACATATGCAGAGGAATCATCACCCTCCTCATCCCTGCTTGTTGTAACTTCGTCCCTAGTCAAAATTAAGGCCTATAGGCTACCTATTTCCTTACTCACTAATCTATATTTACTCAGGCTCTCTGTAGCCTCATAAACATTCCTTCTCGACATTATCTGCATTAATACTAGCCCAGGTAAGAGTGTGTTCCCTCTGCATCCCGGAGAGAGAGTCCCTAGTTCATCCGTAGGTCTGGCAGACCCTTACCTGTATTATCCTCTAAGCCCCAACACTCTAAGTTTTCAACATGGGCTTTTTGACACCACTGCATGAACAGTGACACTATCAGTTCATTAGCTGAAAGGTGATTTTGCACAATGACTATGCCATTTGGCACAACAGGTGCGAAACACATTTTGAACAGGATGTGAAAATGACAGCTGCACTGTTCATGAGTAGGCATAAAAAATGGTAATGTTGAAAATGTGGAATGGAAATATAACAAAATTGTTGAAGTCACGAGTTGTATAGAAACTGCACAATGTACACCCATAATGCAGTTAATTTGGGGATTTTTTTACACCAGATTTCCAGCATAGGCATTTTGGGACCTCCGCTCATGGACAGTGGCAGTGTGATTGTCTTAATCTGTCCCAAACATTGATCAAGAAGAGACCATGGCCATTAAAAAGCCACAAGTGCAAAAACATGTTTCTGGCAGGATGTAAAAAATGACAGCTATACTGTTCATCAGGCAGTGTGCAAAATGAAAATTTTGAGACTCTGGAGTAAAAATATAAACAATTGGTTATGAGCGCATGTGAGAAACTGCACAATGCATGCTGGTAACGCAGTCATTTCTGGATTTGTTTCACCAAATTTACAACATGGGCTTTTTGAGACTTCTCCTTATGAACACAGTCACTGTGATTTTCTTAATCTGTCCCAGAAATTGATTTCACACAGTGACGATGCCATTGGGCCACATGTGCAAAACACGTTTTGGGCAGATGTAAAAACAACAGCTATACTGCTCATAAGGAGGTGTGGAATGGCAATGTTGAAAATCTGGAGTGAAAAATATTAAAATTCTTAAAGTTGACAGCGTGAGTTGGAACTAGCAGAACGACGCCTCCTAACAGTCATTTTGGGAATTTTTTCACCAAATTTGCAACATAGGCTTTTAGAGCTCTACCTCATGAACTGTGACACTGTCATTTCGCTAATCTGACCAAAAAGGTGGATTCACACAGTGACCTCAAAATCACCTTCGGGACCCAATAACAAAATGGCAGTCACTGAGTTCAGTGGAGTAGGGCTAAGAGCGCCATGTTGAAAGTGGTGCCAAATTCTCAAAATGGCCGACAAATCCATCTAAGTTGAAAACCCATTGATGCCATTATGCAGCTTACCTCTCATGCTTGCCTATGGGGTCGAGTTGAAGAGTGCAGACATGCTTCCGGTCCATGGAAGATCACCGCACTAGACCGGAGATAAATATGGGTGAGGGGGTGGGAGGTGGAGTGCACAGTAGTGGGTGCGGATTGGGCAAGGGGCCACTCAATGCGAGACCATTTTCACTTTGCAGGTAAAAAAACCCAAAACATCAAGGGAAGGTTTTTTTTACAGGTACATTTACGTGCTGGGTGGGCTTCAGTGTGCCACCTGTGTTTTGGGGAACTAACTACCTGAGCTGATGGGATTGAGGATTGGGCAACTCACCGGCAAATAAAAAGGCTCTGTGTTGGGGAGACATGATGCCGAGGGGATTGGGCAACCTTATCTACAAACAACTTGTACAGGGGACATTATGCTAACGGGATTGTAGTTTACCCATCGGCAAATGAACTGGGAAGGGGGCATGCCAACAGGGGATTGGGGCAACCCCAACATCAGTTTTATGGGGACCGTGAGAGTATGGACAGCGACGCCACCATGTTTATTGAAATGTTACACCAGGAAGGCACGCTCCTGCAATGAGGGGTCACTCCTCTTGCAGCGGCAAAATTATTTCAAGTTGGTGGCACACTTTTCAACTGTTGTCATAGACAGCATGTGAATTTACTAGTGTCACAGAGACAAGCCACCAAAAAGCAGTGAAGGCATTGGCCACAGGACCACACCTCCAAAACCTGCTATTCCAAGCTACCACAATATGTTGCTTTATCGGCGTGTGCAGTTACCAAAATTATTGGTATACAGGGCGAGTAGCATTTGTTGTATGAGTAGCATTTCCAATAAATGTGGAGCTTGCCAATCACATTTAGTTACTAACCAAATATTGGAAATTATACCACGGACATAAGTGAACAGCCAATGAAATTGTCAGACTGGCAGTTTACCACCAGTGTAAATTTCTCTGATAACCAATGGCTGTTGATAAGCAAATAATCCAAATCATCTGCAGCACAGGAATAAATACAATAAAAATAAAAACAAAGCAACCTCTTCAAAAGTTGTATTTATCATAGTAAAAAAATGAACTTAGAGCATCAGAATAAGCCACTCGGAGGATGGGTTATCGGGGATTTACCACGGCTGGTGAGGATTTACCAACTCAGCTGCACCTCATGGTAAACCACTCCAACCATGGTATATCCCCCAATAACCTACATCCTCGTGGCTTATTGCTTAAACAAGCCTCAGCCTAGTATGTCTTTTCAGGTCAGGAAAGATTTGTGTTTTACAAAGAAGCTTGAACTTAGATATGCTGTTTGACTGGGCTCAGTATTCCTTTTTGCCTACATTTTGTAACCTCTACTTTAATTGTTATGGTAACCCTACTCTCCAAAATTCCAGGCTAAGAATGTTATGCTAAACATTGTATCCAGTATGAGGCTAGCCGCATATGCTTCTAACTGTCTGTGTGAAACTTTTTAACCTCTTTCTCATCATCTGATCTGCGGTGTCACTCTTCACAGGTACTGTTGGGCTGCACAAATTTCTGCTAGGAACTTTTTAAATCAGTGTTATACTTTTGTGTTCTCAGCTAAAGTTAACAGACTTATTGATTTCAGTTTATCAAATGATGTATATACAACTAACTGTTGAGTAGTGAATAATCATGAGTGGTGCAGAATTTTTATGCAGTTAGTTATGTGATCCACGCCTGATTTATGCATACAAATGAAACATGAAAGAAAACACTGGCATAATCAAATCTTTCTGTAAGATTCCAACTGTCTGCCAAACAGCACAACTTAACATTTCCAATAAATTTGTTTGACCCCACGTCACCATTTTGGGTTCATATCACTACCTGGTGAGTGTACAGGGACTACCTGGTTGAGGGTGTAGGTTTCATTCTTCTCTGTGGTAGGGGTTAGTCCAGAGCAAATAAGAAAAGGTGAAGTGGTTCCTGCCAGAGAAAATAGGTAGGCTAGATTTTGTCGTGGTAGCACCCTCTTGATGCAAATCTACCCACCTTCATACTCTGACTGACCACCCTCAAAGGTCCAATAAGACAGTTGTTACCTTCAGTGATAAACACCCCAATCATGTTATACAAATGTGGCACCTACACAGAAGTAAAATTCAACAAATTAACAGGAAGGGAGTATTGTTGACTGTTGTACCTGGGCTAGGAAAGGGAGGCTGATGATGGTTGTACTCTGGCTGGGGAGGGAGGCGGGCTAGTAACTGTTGAACCTGGTCTGGGAGGAGGGCAGGTGACTGCTGTGGGCCGGGAGGGAAGTCAGATGAGTGCTATACCCAGGCCGGGAGGGAGAACTGGTGACTGCCTACTCGTGCCATGAAGGAGGTCTGGTGACTGCTGTACTGGCTAGGAAGGGTGACTGGTGATGGTTGTACCTGAGTCAGGGAGCTGGTGAATGTTTTATCAGGTTCAGGGAGAGCAGGCAGGTGACTACTACTCAGGCCTGGGAGTGGGGTGACAGATGAGTGCTATATTTGGGTAAGGGAGGGAGGCTGTTGACCACAGTACTCTGGTCCTGAAGGTAAAACTGGTGACTGCTGTAGATGGGCTGGGGAGGGACTGAAGGTGACTAATGAACCCAGGCAGGAGTGAGGGCAGGTGACTGCTGAATCCAGTCCAGATAGGGAAGGCCTTGTGACTGTTGTACCCAGTAAGGAGACGGTTGGCTGGTAACTGTTGTAACCAATGATGTAGAGGGAGGGCATGGAACTGTTGTACCTAGTTCAAGGATGGAAGGCAGGTGGCTGCTGCACAGGGCCAGAGAGGAAGGGCTGGTGACTGTTGTGTCCAGGCTGTGGGTGGGTTGCTGGTGACTGTTGTACTCAGGCCAGGAAGAAAGAAGAAGAAAGAAGAAGAAGAAGAAGATTATTTAGCATTTAGATAGCGCTTTCTATACACAGTGTACCCAAAGCACATTACAAGCAATGCTCGACTGGTATTGAATTGACTGAATGAGCGCTGTAAACTGCTGTACTTGGGCCTGAAAAGGAAAGGCTGGTGACGGTTGTACCTGGGTTGGGGGAGGCTGGTGACTGTTGTAACCAGGCGGGGGTGCTAGTGACTGCTGTACTCGGCCAGGAAGGAAAGGCTGGTGATGGTTGTAACCAGGCTGGGGCTGATGAATGTTTTACCTGTGTTGGGAGTGAGGGCAGGTGACTACTTTACTCAGGGCTGGTAGGGTGGTGGTAGGTGAGTGCTGTACCTGGGCCAAGGAGGGAGGACTGGTGACTGCAGCCTCTGGTCATAAAGGAGAGCTGGTGATTGGTGTTGACTGGCCATGGAAGGAGTGCAGAAGACTAAATGATCCAGCCGGGAGTGAGGGCAGGTGACTTGTATCCGGGCCGGATAGGAAGGGCTGGTGACTGTTGTACCTGGTTAGATAAGGGAGGAGGGCTGGTTACATGTGTACCTGGGCCGCAGGGACTGGGGAAGGTTTCTGCTGTAACCAGTAGGGAAGGGAGGGCTGGTGACATGAGCAGCTGCGCTGTGGAAGGGGCCATGAAATAGTTGTTCCCAGGCTGGGGATGGAGGGCAGGTGACTGCTGTACCCAGGCAAGGGAGGGAGGACTGGTTACTGTTGTAGTGTGGTGAGGAGGGTGGCTGTTGACTATTTTACCTGGACTGCTGGTGACTGTAGTACTCAGGGTGGGAGAGGGCAGTTCACTGCTGTACTTGGGTCTGGAAAGGAAGAGCTGGTGGCGGGTTGTACCTGGGCCGGGAGTGAGGTAAGTGACTGTTGTACCTGGTCTGGAGAGGGATGGCAGGTGATTATTGTACCCAGTTGGGGATGGAGTACTGGCGAGTGTAGTAAAATATCTGGAGAGGCAGGGCTAGTGTCTAGTAATCAGTCAAGAAAAGAAAGGGCTGCTGATGGTTATACCAGGGTTGGGGACTGGTGACTGTTGTACTGGCTGGGAGGACGGACAGTGACATGTGTACACAGGCCAGGGAGAGATGGCCGATTAATGTTGTGCCCAGGTCTGGGAGGAGTGGCTGGTGACTGTCAAACAGTACATGGTCCAGGAAGGGAGGGCAGGTAATTGCTGTACTGTAGTCGGGGAGGGAGGACTAGTGGCTGCTATTCTCAGGCCGGGTGATGGTTTGCCTCCTTTTTGTTTGCAGCTATGTGGCAGTGTTCCTGCATTTTGTTTGCAGATAGGTGGCGGTGTGCCTCCATTTAGTTTGCAGACAGGTGGCAGCGTGCCTTCATTTTTTTGCAGTTGGGAGCTGCTGTGCCTCCATTTTGTTTGCAGCTAGGTGGCTATGTGCATCCATTTGTTTGAAGCTCGGTGGAGGTTCTATACCGGGCCGGGGATGGAGGGTGGGTGACGTGGATACACAGGCTAGGAAGAGATGGTCATTACTGTTGTGCCTGAGTTGGGGAAGGGTGGTTGCTGACTGTTATATAATACTTGGTCCAGGAAGAGAGGGCAGGTGATTGCTGTACCACAGCCGTGAAGGAGAACTAGTGGCTGCTGTACTCATGGTGGTGGTTTACCTCCTTCTTGTTTGCAACTATGTGCATGTGTGCCATCATTTTGATTACAGCCAGGTAGCGGTTCACCTCCATTTTGTTTGCACCGGTTGGTGGTTTGCCTCCTGTTTGCAGCTGGTGGTGCTGAGCCTCCATTTATATTGCAGCTGGGTGGCACTGTACATCTATTTTGTTTACAGCTAGTTGGAGGTTTGCCTCCATTTTTGTTTGCAGCAAGGTGGAGGTGCACTCCATTTTGTTTGGAGCTGGTGGCGGTGAGCATCTATTTTGATTTAGCCTGTGGTGGAGTGCCTCCATTTTGTTTGCAGCCAGGTGGTAAAGCACTATCAGGTATGACCGTAGCATCAGGATGCATTAACACACACCGAAGGGTGGTGAACACGCATCCTGATGTTATCCAGTCATAACCACATAGTGTTTTACATGATACACTGCTATTCTCCTTGTCTGTGCATGTGAACTGTTGCCAGTGTTGGGTAAGTTACTTTTAAAAAGTAATCAGTTACAGTTACTAAGTTACTAACCAAGAAATGTAATCAATTGCAGTTACTGATTACTCTGACATAAAAGTAATCAATAACTGTAACTGTAATGCATATTACTTTTCATTTTACTTATATTACTTTTGAGAAGCTGGTTATGTACAATTGGCAAACATACAGTACCTACAGTTGGTCTCAGGAAACTCCCCAAATTTAAAAATAAAATAAAATCTAAAGGCAGTGTTATATCAGTGGTTGTCAGTGGCTGCTCCAGGAATCCTGAGTGCTGGGAAGGACAGAGCCAGGGTCCAGAAATCCTGTTTGGGGTTTTGGGGACCCCCCACCCAGCCAGTCAGCAGCATTTTGCCCCAGATGGTGTACCTAGTTTTCTAAAAAGTGCTTTAAGCACACTAGTCTAGTAATACTATGTCCAGACTCTGCATGCTTTCCTCTCCATTACCTACTATTTTTATGCTCTGCTAAACTGCTTTTACTATATGCCTGTTCTCAGGGCTTTCTTAGGTCAGCCACCTCCATGGAACTCTGGGAGAACCAAGGAATTCAGTATCAAATAATGGCAGGTCTTTGAGCGGAAAAACGTGGTGTCTGGGAGACACAGACTACTGACTAGTGTGCTTAAAGCGCTTTTAAAAGTGGGAGATACCAGTCATCAAGAAAATCAATCTTTCCTCCTCAAACCAACGTATATAGAAACCAACAGGAAACCAGATTACCTGCAGTTTCAGTCTCTGAAACACCTCAACCAAGGATGACATTTTGCAGACCAAGAGTACCAAACATGCTTAGAATCACCCCTGCACTGTATGGTGACTTGTTGAAGGTTCAGTAAGCAGCCCCTCCCTGCAAAAGACACATTAGAGGTTCAGCAAGACCCACCACTACCATGCAGTTTAATCTCATCCTCCCAAAACACACCAGATTACCATACCAGTAGTTTCCATCCCCCACCAAATACCCTCTTAGAAACTGAGAATGATTTTGCACATGTAATCAATTAAACATTTTTATATTAAGGCTGGGGGCTGGGGTGCTAGTTCCTGAGAAATTTTGGGGTTTTAGATGCTCTGTGGTGCATTTGACATTTTTTTTCAGACCTCCCTAGGCCTTGGAGGTGAGATCTCATGTAGACCATCTCTTAAATAACACAGCTCTTGACACCCCCCAAATACCCCAGCCACTGGCCCACTACTGGTTCTACCCTCCCCAACAAGCACCAGGCACTAATCCCAGTCCCTGCACAAACTTTGGGATGACGCAACATAACACTGTTTTTTTTTAAAACGCCTACTCCGCTGACACCATGGGCCTTGCAGTTAAGATCTAAAGGTTATGCATCAGGTTCAAAACCAGCAAACAGCATACATGGGGTGTATGGCAGCCAAGATTCTTCACACATTTGTTAGGTATCTTACACTGATACAGCCTGACTGGCACGGGTGTTCTTTTTGGCAAAGGTGGAACTATGGGTGCAGTAGCACATCCTAATACACTGCCACCATGCACCCCTGACCCACCCCTTTTGTCTAACAACTAAGATGCAGACTGTCTGACCATGACTGCAGGCTGTACAGCCTCTGGCACAGTGCAGCAAACATGGGGAAAATGGACCCCACTACCAAGCAGCAAGTGCCATATCAATTTGTACAATTAAATAGAAAATACTCTCCCTGTACAGTCTGAACAATAGCCACAAATCCCGGTATCTGTAAATTCATTCCACCATTAGCATTACAGTACTGTACTTATTTGATTTATTGCCCTTATCACCCCTCCCAAAAAAACAACAGTGAGCCCAACTGCATCATCTTCTTGATTCTAACTAAATAAAGCAGCTGCAACCTGAGTCCATGAGGGGCATCAGGCAGCCTGCCCCAAAATTCACAAAGCATTTGGCAAGCAGGGCTTTTACTACCCTGCTTTACTTATAAAAGAGCTCTCAGTCCATTAATTCATTTATTCCACCAGCATTAGCAACAATATGATTTAATACCCTACTATTAAAACAAACAACTGAGCCAGCCCAAGTGCATCCTCTAAAAGCAGATGCAATTATCTGACTCCCAGATGGACAGTCAGGCAGCTCAACATTCACAATATGCACTGCAGGCAGTGGAATTTTTACTACCTACTTTCCACTCATGACAGAGCCCATACAGTGCACAACCAACAGCAGAAACTTAGTTGATCCACCCAGCAAAGAAGTTGTTCTCCGATCAGGCTGGCAGCAAACGCAGAATTAATTTGCACACTTTTGCGAGCTAAAAGACCAAGAGACATACCCAACTGCCCCACTGACAAAAAGCAGAAACACACCTGCATAAAAATAAAATAAAACTTACACCAGTGAACTAGTTGAGCTCTCCGCCATTTTGTCAAAACATTCACAGATGTTGTCTGTCTGTCACTAGGCCATGGAAATGGCAATCACCAGTTTTAGTTAAATTCAGCTCGCTACCTGGTCTATTCAATTATTAATTGGCATGCTACATCTACATGCTGGGGTGGGAGACCACTGGACCGTAACAATCATGGACTTGGAACAGGACTCAGCGCAGCACTTTCTTCAGAGCAAGCTTTGGCAGCGGCAGATGAAGACTCGCTGCTTAGTATGGCAACAAATGGTTTGCGTGAAGAGGCCAATGACAGTGTGTCTTCACTCAGGCTATGCATGCCAACGCGTGGCTGGTCGTCCATCCCACTATCTGCCATGGAGTGCCCTCAACTTCCTGCTCTTCTGTGCCCTATGAATTTCCTGCAGCTCATCTCTTAAAGTCCCGTGCCTAATAAAAACAAAAAAATGGAACCAGGCGGAACTTGAGCTGTCTTGTGAAGGGCTTCACCAGAACCCCCGTCACTTTGTGCGCATTTGACCTGAAAGTAATATAGAAAAATCATGCTACAGTAACACATTACTTGTAGAAAATGTAATCTGTAACTTACCAAAATTACATTTTCATACAAGTAATCAGTTACCATTACAAGTTACATAGTAAATAGAATAAAAGTCTGGCGGTGGGGTGTGTAACAAGTTTACACACAGCCGAGGGGTTAGATGCTACATAAACCCCATGAGCGATGCTTGAGGGGTTTTTGCAAGCATCTAACCCTGAGGGAAAGTGAAACTCTGAGTTAGCTACACACATCACCCTGTATTTTATTTTATATAATTGCTGGTCTTCCTTTTGGCCATAGTAATTACATAAAATAAAAAAGGCTTTACTGATTCTGTTCTGTGCGGCCTGGTCTGCTTTTGACCAAGTACGCAGCATGCGTGGAGATTTTTATTTTATTTTTAAAACTTATTTTTCTGCCAGCAAGTGAAGGTTTTAATGTTTTCTTTTCTTGTGCTTAAAAGGCTTACTGCCGATGGACCTGGGTCCGTTAAACTGGCAGTACAGTCTGTGTGATGACAAGGTGGTAAGCAGTACTCAAAGAAGAGCTGATGGTATAGACAAGAGATGAGGAAAAACTGTGCATGTGTTTGCCGATTTAACACTCCTTTATTACGGCAAATAACACCACAGTTTTCCTCAGGTGAAAAGGAAGACCCTTTAATTATAATGTAATTAGATTACAGTAGCTACTTTGTAACGACATTACCAACACTGGCTGTTGCCAGAATTGCATTCACATATGCTGTTGTCAAGTGTTTATTATGTAAGTGCAACTTTCAGGTCACTGTACTAAGGTAAAGCACTATTCCAGTATGACCGGGTAACATCCAACACCAGAGATGTGGGGTGGGGGCACACATTACTGGAGACAGTGCAACGTCACATAAAGGAATCCTACCTTTGGTGGGTGACAATAGGGTGGGACTGTCATGGGAAGGGGGTCATTATGGATGAAAGTGTGAGCACCGGATCCATTCATCTGGGGTGTGTTGGGGTGGCCCTCAGTGACTGAGGCCGTGCAATGTTCCATTGTGGAATTCTACATTTTGTGAGTTGCAGGGATGTGGGAAGGTCTTAGGTAGCTAGTCAGTTGGGTTGTGTTAAAAGAGTGGACCATCTATGGTGGTCAAAAGAGGGCCTTGGCTATAGCAACTTGCCCAATGAAGATAACTTGATTCGGGGTCAAGAGTTTACCATCTAGAGTGAGCAGAAGAGGTCCTTCTGCTGTACAACTTGCCCCATCACAGACATCATTGTTTCCAGAGTCAGTAGACCGGCTTCCCCTAGTGATCGTGGTGAGCTAGCTTGTTTAGCTGGCACTTCTGTGACTTTACAGTTCCATTGTCAAACTTACATTGTCTTTATACTATGTGTTCTCTTCCCGATAAGGAGCATTTGGGGTGGGGCTCCTCCCAACCCATGTGTACCATATTTTCCAGTAGATTCTTGAATTGTGTGAAGCAGTGGTGAAGCATCTTTCCTGAAGACTGTGTAACAGAAGGATTTAAAGAGACAGCACTGAATTGACACTGCCAGAGTAGCTGAAATTATTTTCTGATTTCTGCTGCATAGAAACTTGTGGAGGTTGTCTTGCAGCCTGTATTTTGGGGATTGTGGTATAATATTTGTGAGGGAATCCATTCCAAGTTACAAAGGCCAATCTGGGCAGCTTGAGTTAAGACACATCCAGGATCTGCAAAGTTTTCTTAACTTTTAGGTCCAATGGCGGAGTGCCTGTGGTCCAGTCATAGAGCACCTCAGACCCCATGGCAGAGTGTATGAGGTCCAGTGGTTGAGTGCTTGAGGTCTGGAGATGCAGTGTCCGATGTCTGGAGGTCCATATGTCCAGTATCAGAACACCAGAAGTCCAGTGCCAGAGTACCAGTGGGTACGGGTCAATTACCAGATGTCCATAAGTCTGCACCCACAGGCTAGTGTTCTAACACTTCAGTAACCATGGTCGCCATCTTGTTTTGGGTCATATGACCCAAGGCATCAAGTCATTTGCCCATTCTGTGGCTTGTTTTACCCTCAACTACCCTGACAGATATTTCTGTTCATTTCCTGCCATTACTTCATGGATTTAGTGACATATAGAACATACTGCCATAGGTGGTACACTGCAGGCCTGAACTGGTAACAGCTGTTTTAGTGAAGTATGGTACTTACTTGGACATAAACTGGGGTGCAGTGTAGCGTTCCAGATCAGAAATTACATCCAGGCACCAATATCTATAACAAACAGCTAAACATCACACCTGTTCAACATTTCACATGTATTTATCTATGTAAATAAGCAAAGGTGTGTCTTTTACTGTAAATGATTAAAAAGTGTCTGCCATCTTGTTTTGGTCATGTGACCAAAGACATCATGTCATTTGCCCATTATATGGCTTATTTTACCCTCAACTACCCTGACAAGTATTTCTGTTTATTTCTTACCATTTCCTCATTGATTTATGACATATAACACATAGTGCCATAGGCAGCACACCCAGGCCTGAATTGGTCAGAGCAGTGTTAGTGAAGTATGGTACCTATTTGAGAAAACTGGGGTGCAGTGTAGAGGTTCACATCTGAAATAATATCCAGACACCTGTATCTATAACAAACAGCTAAACATCACACCTATTCAACATTTCACATGTATTCATCCACGTAAATAAGCAAAAAGTGTGTTTTGTTACTGTAAACGACTAAGATAGCTGCCAATTTGTTTTTGGGTCATGTGACCAAGGCATCAAGTCAGTTGCCCATTCTATGGCTTGTTTTACTCCTCAACTACCCTGATAAGTACTTCTATTTCCTGCCATTACTTCATGGATTTAGTGACATATAGCACATAGTGCCATACTGTAGGTGGTATATCCCAGGCCTGAATTGGTCACAACCATGATAGTGAGGTATGGTACCCTATTTGACATAAACTGAGGATGCAGTGTAATGTTCCAGATCAGAAATTATATCCAGGCACCTGTATCTATAACAAACAGCTAAACATCACACGTATTCAACATTTCACATGTATTTATCTAAGGAAATAAGCAAAAGGTATGCCTTGTTACTGTAAATGACTAAAGAGTGGCCGTCATCTTGTTTTGGGTCATGTGACCCAAGGCATCAAGTCATTTGCCTATTCTATGGCTTATTTTACTCCTCAACTACCCTGACAAGTCTTGGTGTCTATTTTCTGGCATTACTACACTGATTTTGTGACATATAGCACATAGTGCCATAGGTGGTGCATCCCAGACCTGAATTGGTCACAACCGTGGTAGTGAGATATGATACCTATTTGAGAAAAACGGTGGTGCAGTGTAGCATTCCAGTTCAGAAATGATATCCAGGCACCTGTATCTGTATAACAAACAGCTAAACATCACACCTATTCAACATTTCACATGTATTTATCCAAGGAAATAAGAAAAGGTGTGTTTTGTTACTATAAATGACAAAAGTGGCTGCCATCTTGTTTTGGGTCATGTGACCCAAGGCTTCAAGTAGTAGTAGTAAAATTTATTTATACAGTATATCACCATTAGGACAATGTATGCCCTATTTGCAAGGTGTACCTGTGCAATAGATATATAAATACAAGTTTCCACACATAACAATGAGACTAACATTATATATTTTGTTATACAATCAATAATTTAAACACACAAACACCTAACAAGAATGTTAATAGATTGTTACAACAAATAAGCAACAAGGACTACACTTAAGCTACATCAAACCACAGGTAGCATTTGAGTACTATTGCACTATCAATTACACATACATGTAAAGCTAACATACTGTCTAGCCTTTATTTTAAAATTCATTTTTATTTATGTATTTATTTGTTTCAGTACCAGGAAAACCATTTCAGCTCAGAATTCTTTACATAGGTTCCACGTCAAGACATTTCAGTACAACATATGGAGAAATTATACAAAGGATTGCAGAAATACAAAGGTAAACAAATAGGATTGTACTGTATATCAAGCACAGTACAGGGCACAGGAAAACAGACAATTTACAGTACCCAATGGTGAAACCAGTCAGTTGTCAACAAACAAGAGGTTGTTTGGAGTATTGCTAGTGCTAAAGAAAAAGAAAAAGGTGTGTGAAGGAGGGAGCCTAAGTGCAATGTGCAAAGGAGAGCATAGTATCAGTATAGCAGTAGGGATCGGAGGGAGGTGACTAAATTGGAGGCAGAGGGAGAGGGTGCTAGGTGTGTGGGGAGCAGGAGGGCCTACTGGGAGAGGGGAAGGGTTGAGGGGTAGGGGATGGAAGTAGTAATGGAGGGGTGAAAAGTGGTGCTAGCGATGGCAGGCACATCGAGATTTTGCGTATCATAAGGAGCTTCAAGTTTGTTTTGAAAGTACCCAGTGTCAGCAGGCACCCAATGTTCTCCTGGAGGAGCTGAACCACAGCAGTTCACGATAAGCAGAGGGTCTTTGTCCTTGAGATGTTTTAAATTTTGGAGTTAGGAGGACTGGTCTTTGGAGTTACGGTTGTGCCATGGATTATTGCTGGGAGCCAAGTTTGTTGGACCCCTGGCAGTAGCTGACCAAGGTAGATCTTTGTGAAGAGCCAGGATTGATATTTTAGTCAGCCATTGAGCGTGAGCCAGTGTGCCTGGCATAGAGATCACAGGTGTGAGTTAATCGGTGCCCACCTAAAGCGAGCCAGCAGGCTTTGTTGAGTGCAGTTTTTATGCACTGGAGAGCAGTATCTGTGGCAGAACCATATATAGCAGCCTGTAGTCCACCAGGAACCCACAGAGCTGTGAACAGCTGTGCTGAGGGCTTCAGGGAGAGTCTATGCTTGTGATGATAAACCAGCCTTTGCGGCTATGATAGCTTTGGCTGTGTTGTCAATGTGGAAGTGTAGGAGGAAGCGAGTTGTTGATAGTGATACCGAGGTATTTAAAGTGTTGAACAAGTCTGGGAACGCGCCACTATTGCATATTGATAGTGTGAAGTTTTGTGTTTGTTTAGAGCTGGAAAACAGCGTGTTTTTGCTTTCTTGTAGTTCACTATCAATTTATGTTCTTTGAACAACGTTCTACACTGGTGAAGTCGCTCTGTAGTGCTGCTCAGGGCACTGGGGTCTGAGCCATTTGAGAAGACAACTGCCTCATCTGCATAAAGAAATATGTGGCCTTGACTGGCTTGGGGAGGCAATTCAAGAATAAGCTGAAAGGAGGGACCCAGTATTGACCCCTGCGAACACCTGAGCAGACAGATTTGTTGTCTGACAGGACAGTACCTATCCTGACTTGCTGGGAGCAGCAGTGCAGGTAATCATGAACCTTGCAACTGCCTTGGGAGCAAGGCCTAAAAGTGAGTTGGTCAACTAGGAGGGCATGACTGACCATATTGAAGGCCTTTGTTAGATCAATATAGATTGCCCCAGCAAGCTGTCCAAGATCGAGAGATTAATGGATGAAGCCTGTGAATTCCAGGAGGGCTATAGTGGTGCTGTGCCTTGCCCTAAAGCCATGCTGCTCAGGGCATAAAGCTTTTGTTTGTCCAGGTATTCGACAAGTTGGTCCACAACGATTTGTTCCAGGGCCTTCAAGAGTGGTGGAAGTATAGAGATGGTCTATAGTTCTTGGGAATGGCCCAATCCCTCCTCTTGTACACAGGGTAACTACTGCGGTTTTCCTTTTTGAGGGAATACTGTGAGCGGAGTGATAGGTTGAGGCTTATTTTACTCCTCAAGTACTCTGACAAGTACTGCTGTCTATTTTCTGCCATTACTACATTGATTTAGTAACATATAGCACATAGTGCTATAGGTGGTACACCCCAGGCCTGAACTGGTCACAGCCATGGTAGTGAGGTATGGTCCCTTATTTGAGATAAACTGGATGTGCAGTGTAACATTCCAGATCAGAAATTATATCCAGGCACCAATATCTATAACAAACAGCTAAACATCACACCTATTCAACATTTCACATGTATTTACCCAAAGAAATGAGCAAAAGGTGTGTTTTGTTACTGTAAATGACTAAAAAGTGGCTGCCATCCTGCTTTGGGTCATGTGACCCAAGGCATTACGTCAATTGCTCATTATATGGCTTATTTTTCCTCAACTACCCTGACAAATACTGCTGTCTATTTTCTGCCATTAGTACACTGATTTAGTGACATATACACATAGTGCCATAGGTAGTACATCCCAGACCTGAACTGGTCACAGCCGTGGTAGTGAGGTATGGTACCCTATTTGAGATAAACTGGTCGTGCAGTGTAACATTCCAGATCAGAAATGATATCCAGGCACCTGTATCTATAATAAACAGCTAAACATCACACCTATTCAACATTTCACATGCATTTATCCATGTAAATAATGAAAAGGTATATTTTGTTACTGTAAATGACTAAAAGTGGCTGCCATCTTGTTTTGGGTCATGTGACCCAAGGAATCAAATAATTTGCCCATTATATGGCTTGTTTTACTCCTCAACTACCCTCACAAGTATTTCTGTCTATTTCTTACCATTATGTCATGGATTTAGTGACATATAGAACATAGCGAAATAGGTGGTACAACACAGGTCAGAACTGGACACAATACATATTTGAATAAAATGCAAACAGTCCATGAAAAGGCATAATTTCTGGTCATACTTGCATATTTTTATATAAAATATATATTTTGCTTCTAAACCTGTATTTTGAAATTGAGAAGTTACCCGAATATTCGCTGGTGATCCTGGTCAGTGAGCTGATAGTATTAGAGGGTGTCAAGGCCCATCTTGATTTGCTGATGTGACAATTACGTCATTTCCATACTATTGACATATGGCTAAATTGAAAGAATAATAAGTTACGAATTCAACAATATATAGGTTGTGGGTTCTGACTCAAAAAGACGTGGAATAACTGATAAAATCTTAATAGACCCAATTACAGGAAAATGCCTAGCATTTATCATTATTCCATTGACATTAATTGGGTTAAAGTTATTTGCATTTGTTTGTTGAAAAAGTGACAAAGAATTGAATTTTCTGCTGCTTTTTTGCTAATTAAAAAGCCTAAAAGATGTCTATAAATGACACACCACTCATTTAGTTATTTTAGTGCTGAACAACTTTCGTGCTCAAAGTACCATGCTATCATTTTCATTACAAAGTTATTCGATTTGAATACAGCTAGTGGAGCTAGAATACATCTGTACAGCTGGCATCTCTGTCTTCATTGACATCATCAAGGCAGCCATTTCAGGATTCTCAGAGCAGGATTTTTGAATCAGAGAGGCCGTGTTTAAAATGTTCAATACTATGAAACTGCACTTATCTTACTTTAATAAATGCAGTTCCAGTATAAATGTAGACAACATCAATCTCCTTTACAAGCCTGTGGAGTAATTTTTAAAACACAAATGTGTAAAACATTGTTAGTTGTCCTTTAAAGGTGCAAATTCAGGGTAGAGTTAGGATGCACTTCTTCACCCAGAGGGTGTTGAAACTGTGGAGCATCCTACCAATGGAGACAGTGGATATGAAGACAGTATAGGACTTCAGGGTAAACCTGAACAAAAGGAAGGGCTGTAGGTATTGTGTGTCATCTTGGAGACAGGTTCTGGGTACCATCCATACTGGGGTAGTGTACAGACTTCAGCACAGGAGGCAAGCTGGATAAGGCACTTGGGAAAGCCATTATCAGAATGGCAAGTAGGAGATGTGCTGCTAGTTGGGGACTTTGGTCTGTCAGCCTTGGATTGAAGACTTTCAATGGTGACTTTAGCAAGGAGCAGGGACATCCCTGACTCCCAACAAGGGGCTTTTATCAGCTAGTCAAAGAACCCCTATGGACAGGGCAGTGCTGAACCTAGTGCTTACAAAGAGGGACAGCATTGCAGACATCACAGTGGGCAATCCCTTGAATCCCGTATCACTGTACAGTGTGGTTTAACTAAAAGACAGGAACAATGGCAAACCACATGAGGAAGAGGGTCCTGGACTTTAGGAGAGTGGGTTTTAAAGAAACGAAAGACTGCTTCAGTAAGTGCCTCATGTGGTGGTGGTGGTGGTGGTGGGGTTGTCAGGGAGGGTAGAGGCACTGTAGGGAAATATAAGGGTGGGCATAATTAAAGTAACCAATCTCTGCATAATGGAAGTGAGTAAAAGGAGAAGGAAAAAAAAACAGTATGATTTTCTAAAGAAGAGTCCAAGGTGGTGAAGGAAAAAGGGTGGCATCCAGGAGGCATAAGGAAATGCAGAGAGAGGAGGACAGGGAGGTGTACCAAGTAAGACAGAGGGAAGCAGGAAAGGCAGTGAGGGGAGCAAAGGTACAGACAGAGGAAAGGATGGCCAAAGGGTTGTTAAAGAGGATAAGGCTTTCTTCAGATACATCAGTGAGAAAAGGAAAGCCAGTGGAGGGATACTGAGGATTGGAAAGGTTGAAGAGGAGACTCTGCAGAAGATGACCAAGAAAAGCAGCCACCCTGCACAAGCACTCTCTAAAGTCTTCATGGTGGAGGGTGGCACAGACCACCAGGGAGTTGCAGGAATTGGGATGGGGTGAGACAAGTCTATTTTAAGAGGAAAAGTCCTGAAGAGACTTGCAGCTTGAAGGTGAACGAGGCTATGGGACCTGAGAGAATAAATCTAAGGGCACAGAAAGACCTCCGGAGGTGCTAGCTGCACCAATGACAGCCTTATTCAGTAGATCACTGGACACAGGTGTGGTTCCAGAAGACTGGAGAAGAGCTAACATGGTCACTCTGCATAAGAGTGGCAGCATGGTGAATGCTAGCAACCATAGGCAGTATCCCATGAATACAGCGACTCAATTATAGCGAGTCAGTTTGGGGAGGTAACAACAGCAAACATGAAAACAGCAATGTGCTTTTAATACCACATTCCAACTACAGTGATTTTTGTTTCAGCTGAGAGTGAGTCAGTGTGGTTGTTGCATAAGGTATGTAGGTGTTTGTTGGGCTGCTTTCAAGCTGGCTGCCTGGTGCTGTGGTTAGAGACATCACCTGTGTTGCTGGCAGACCTGGGTTCAGGACTGGTATTGGGGTGAATTTATTTTGGGAAGGTATTGTGTATTAGTTTTTTATTTGGGTGTTGCTCTGTGTTAGTTTATTTATTTTTTCTTTAACTCCCATTGTGCCCGCCCTCACTCCCACTCAGGTTGCCCTCCAATGTTCTCCCCTCTAACTTGTGTCCCTCCCTGAGTTGCATCCCTCTCTAGTTTCTCCCTCCCTGAAATGCACCCCGGAGTTGGTTTGATGAAAGTGTGGTGGGGACCCCTGACAAAAGTCAGTACACATCACCCCCCACAGAGAAAGCTGTGATCTGTCACTGTTTGCAGAGCATGCTGTAGTGCCTATCACCATTTTGTCCTTGCTATTGTGTCTTTGTTGTTGTACTCCACGCCTTTTGTATTCGCCAATATCACACAGAACCCTATAGGCTAGACAGTCTTACTTCAGTGGTGGGGAAATTAATGGATACCCTACTGGAAGAAAGACTGGTAAATTATCTTAAATCCAATGGGCTGCAAGACCACAGGCTGCATGGATTTGATATCATGTCATAATAGCGATCCAAAATGAGTGACTACAAAAATAGTGACTCATTTTGGGCACTATTATTGTGGGCTACCTTGCAGAACAGCGAAGGTATGGAATAGCGACCATGGGGAAGGGCAAATGGAAGGGAGGAACAGTGAGGGAAGGGAGGGACAGGGAAGGCACAGGAAGGGGTTTTCAGGCACTGGTGTACCTGCTGCCACCGAGCTAGCTGTGTGGCGTGGTGGTGTGGGTGGCCAGCGCTGGCGCACCAGGTATTGGGTTTGGGACCAGGAGCATGTACATTTTGCTACAGCTGCAAACTGCGGCACTAAAAGTTTGCCCAAAGTCCAGATTTTGCCCTCTCGACAGGCACCCCTGGAATTGAGAATCCTATTTCAGGTGGGTGCGCCTATCAGTCCGGATATTGGGTTGCCTTTAAGTGTATATTGCTGATTTGCTTTTGGCGATATACACTTGCCATAATAGCGATTGCTGTTTTGTGATCACTATTATGACATGGAACCCATGGATTCATGGGCAGGGGAGGTCATGCCAATCAAATCTGATAGATTTCTTTGACTGGGTGACCAGGGAAATAGATTAGTGGTGGGCAGTGGATATGGCCTAACTGGACTTTGGCAAGGCCTTCAACACGGTGCCCCATGGAAGGCTGATAAAGAAACTGAGCAGCCTAGGAGTGGATCACACTACCCTGCCACTTTTCCACCCACCCTTCTACCCAGAATATCATGTAATTCCTTGATAAGCAGAACCTAGAAACAGAATTTCTTGGCAGAATAGGACTGCTTGACCCACTCAGTGTGTAAGAGAGGCTAAAGCCGAGGGTTGAGTAGGGTCACGGGCTGCTGATACAGGTAGGGAAATGGGCAGACTGGATGGGCCTAGCAGTCCTTATATGTCAGCAAATCTATGTTTCTATGATTCAAAGTGATGAACTGGTTTAGAAGCTGGTTAATGGATAGGAGACAGATGGGGTGGTTAATGGCACTCACTCTGTTAGAGGAGAGTGACCAGAGGGGTTCCACAGGGCTCAGTACTGGATGGGACTGGTCTTCTTCAATGTCTTCATAAGTGACATTGTAGAAGAACTGGAAATGAGGATGCCTTTTGCAGATGATACCAAAATCTGCAAAAGATGTACACTCAGGCGGGTGGAGAGAATGATCAGAGATCTTGGGGAAACTCAAGGAGTGGTTAAGAGCATGGTGATTGGGGTTTGATGCCAAACAGTGCAAAATCATGCACCTAGGCATAGGAACCCAGGAGATGAGTATAGGATGGAGGAGGTCCTGACAGTCACTAAACAGAAAAGGGACCTTGGGGACATCATATCTGATGACCTTAAAGTGGCAGAGCAGTGTGACAAACCTGTGAGTAGGGCTAGTGGGATGCTGGGGTGCATAGGGACTGGTGTCTCCAGCAGGAGGAGGAGATGGTGTTGCCACTGTATCACTCATTGGTGAGACCCCACTTGGAGTACTGTGTACAGTTTTGGAGGCTATACCTCAGAAAGGTCATAAACAGGATGGAGGGAGATCAGAGGAGGGCAACAGTTGCAGGAGAAAGCTCTATGAGGAGAGACTCAGGGTTTTCAACATGTGCAGCTTGGAAGACAGAAGAGCAAGAGGTTACATGATACAGATGTACAAGTACATCATAGGAGTGAACAGGGTGCTATAGCCAAGTCTCTTTCAAATGAGTAAGAGCACCAGGACCAGGGAGCATGTGATGAAGCCAGAGAAAGGGAAGATTAAGAGAGATGTGAATTAAATACTTACTGAAAGGTGGTAAACTCCTGGAACAGACTGCCAGAGGAAGTGGAGGAGGCAAAACAGTTGGGGGCTTTAAGCATGCATGGATAAGCATAGGAGTCTATTAGAAAACAAGCAGAAAGGAGGGAGGGTCATTGGATACCAGTTAAGGTCTACAAAGTCTGATTAGGTAGGGAACATCTGAAAGACTGGTGGGCCAAGCGATCCTTTCTGCCAACAAAGTCTATGTTTCTATGTTCTGCTTACCAAGGAATCACATGATAGTCTGGGAGAAGAGTGGGTAGAAAATCTCTATAATTTTGTACTATTTTGCACAAGTAATTTAATTTTCCCACTCCATAAGGGTAAATGGGAGGTGCTGCAGCAGGTAAAGACCTCTTATATAGCAATGAATCCATCACATGAGGTAGCCTTTAGTTCCACGACATAACGGCAGCATCACAGAGAGTGTACATTGTGGAAAACCCAAAACAGTGATGTACACTCCCAGTGTGTCAACACTAGTGAAAACAACAGTTTTATGTGGGGATGGGGTTGCACTCTTCGCCCCTCACTGGGGTCTTCACTACCCCGCACCCTCTTACTAAAGATTCTCTACTCCAGGGGTGCATGTCCCTGTAAAAAAAATGACTCTGGATGCAAAACACAAAATACTGCACCCTCACCACTGTAGCCAGCCACCCTCACCGCCACACCACATGGCCAGCTCGGCAGCCTCACACTACACTACATCTCACATACCTTCCCTCCTCTTCCCTCTCTCTCTCTCCTGCTCTTCCATTCACCTTGTTTTCCTGCTACCCTTTCAAGGTAGCTTACATATCGAGTGCTGAACTTGAGTCGCCTCATCCGAAGTCGCCAAGTTCAGTCGCCATTTTGACGGGTTACCGTAGCCTCCTAATGCAGTAAGAATTTGAATTCTTAATTTTAATAGTAATTCTAAACTGAACTCAGATCGTAACTATGCCTCATTTAGCACATATTGAGATAGTCCACAAAATCCAGCATCAGCATTTCTCTTTAGGCTATCTCCTCTCTTTCAGGCTGTCCACCACACTACACACACGCACGCATGGATGCACGCATGCACACACACCCTAAACACAGTCAGGTTGAAAATGGGGATGCAGTAATAATTTACTTGTCTGTGTGTCTTTACAGCTCCATCAGCAGAAGAATACAAATGCTATAAAGATAAACACCCTGTAATTTAAATATGTACTCTAGCACTCACTTTAGTTTTGACCATAGATTCATGGATTCATAGAAGTGTGATGGCAGAAAAGGACTCGACATGGCCCACTGAGTCTGCCCATTTGTCCAGGTATCTGCTTGACATGCGCCTCCCCACCTCAACACTCCCCTGGTTACCCATGCCCTTTTGAATCCCTCCACTGTTTCTTCTCCAACAACCGCCTCCAGGAGTCTGTTCCACTTATCCACCACTCTCTCTCTGTGAAATAGTACTCCTAATGTTACCCCTGAACTGCTCCCCCACCTGCAGGCCATGCCCCTCGTCCTCTGATTGCCCTTTACATCATATGCTCTCTGTGCAAGTTGTTCTTTTGCAAATCCCATCTCTGTTATTCTATGCTAACTGATCTGTTCAAATGCATCATATTTACAAAATGCTCACATATGTATCAGTCCATTAACACAGTCACTGACCAAGAGTAGTTTTTAATAAATATATCAGAAAATCATGTTTGTGAGTTGTCTCTTGTCAAGAGTGTCATCTTGACACTTCCAGGGTTCTGGAACACTAAGGAGTTATGAGATGATACCTTGATTATCCAAGAGGCACCTCACCAACAGCATTAACTTTTTATAAATCATTTCATTGTGTCAGACCCAAAACACCAACTATAAAGCACCATGACTGACAGCTTGTGGCTGAGTCAGACAGCGGTGTCCCAGAGAGATGGAGCATCAAAGCAGGTTATTCTGCAATCAAACCATGCGAATCAAGGAACCACACAAAATATAGCTTTGTACCTTTTCTTTGTAATATTTTTATTAATAAAGAAGTTTCCATTTAGTCTGGATTTTTAATTGCTAACTGTGATGACATCCCCCTCCACCCACCAACAAAACACTAGCTTGCCATCTGAGGCACCCTTAAAAATACTTTTAGAGTGCTTATTTATAAATAGCATACTGAATACTTGTGTAACTGACCCAAAGGTGGGGCTTACTTCAGGCTCTGAATCTGAAACTACTGTAGATTGCTGCCACCATCAGCTCAATTCCTCAGTCTCCGAGGACCTGGACTCTGTGCATGTGTGACTGACAGGAGGTGGCAGGACACCGCAAGAGCAGCAGTTCCTTGGCATCGCCTACCATGTGAAAATCATGCTTTGCTGTGCATCAGTGGTGGGTGACTGCTGTGGACAGGGACTGCCTGAAATGCCGTCCTGTCATGATCCAGGATCTTCACCTACCACTGCCACTGGAACCAGAAGAGTGGGAGTTGTCAACAAGGGCAAAGCCCTATAGAAAACACAGTTGGAGCCAGTCCCAGGCTCAATGACTGATACAATCTTGGTGACATTGACCCACCAGAACAGCTAAATCAGAGGGCTGGCAGTCTGATGCAAACTCATGGAGGCCTCTGTGTGAGGACTAGTCTATACATTTGGGCACCATTACAGAGGACCTATCAAACATCAAGATTTTGAGTGACAGATAAAGAGACCAATGGAGCTGCCCAGTTTTGATGCTATAAAAGGGGACTTAGTTGAAGGCTGGCAGATTGGGGGACATCTCAGTGGGTGAGCTTTATCTGTTGCTGGGGAAGTTGTGAGCTGTGCTTTAGTCAACTGGAGTGTCTGAAAGATAAAACTGTGACTTGCTGCAAATCCTGAGAGGAGAGAAAGAAAGAGAGAGAGAAAGAGAGGTAAACCTGTGCTAGCCAGCATGCGTATGAGGCTGAGACAGTGTGGAGCATGAAGACAGATCCAGAGTTGCTGGTTCAGATCCCATAGCAGGGACATCAGCAGGATGTTAGGCTGGGCTGCCATGAGGATCTGGAAGTCAGGATAGGTTGGTAGCACAGGGCCTCAGCAGCAGAGGGAGCCAAAGCGCCCCCATGGAGGAACTGAAATCTACCAGCCAGAGAGAAGAGAGAGAGAGAGAGAGAGAGAGAGAGAGAGAGAAAGGTCTGAAAAGGAATCCAGTGAGATGGAGACACACGATGGAACTGTGATCCAGAGGCTTCCAAGCCAGGAGAAGCCCATTTGTCAGGAGAACCATAAGTACACTGCAGGTGACCCTACATTGGGTTGGAACTTTATGTTGGAAATTAGCCAGCTGATTGGATTACAAATACTCCACGCATGGTGTCTCTTTGAGCCATTTTAGCCATTGCATGGACTTTGGGGATGCTAATTAGAGCATGTTGCTCCTTTTTAAAGTAAAGAAATGTCAGGCAGCTTCATCGGACCTACACTTGTTCAATACCTGTGGTACACAGGGACAGTGTTAAAGGGAGCTCTTGGCTTGTAATATCTAAAGTCTGGTACCTGGTGACTGAGGGTAGTGACCTCCAGTGCTGGAGGACCAGAAGGAAAGTGTACTGTTTGTTGGATGGGGAGAAGGTTGTTGGCTGTGCCTGGTTGGGCTTTTTAGTGATAGCCGTACTCAAGATATCAAGCCACTCCCTCATGGGGCTTTACTGGAGCTTGACTAACATCCACACAGTATGAGGGTGAGAGTACAACCCTGCCTTGAAGAGCACTTAAAGGGGCCATTCTTGGTATATTCATCAATCCTTTTCCTCTTACTAGAAACATAGATACATAGAAGTTGATGGCAGAAGGAGACAGCTAGGTCCATCTAGTCTGCCCATTTGTTTTAGACCTACAGTATTTGACACTCTTGTTGCCCTTTGTAGTCAGGGCTCCCTTGTGTCTATCCCATGCATTCTTGAATCCTCCACAGTGTTGACCCCACAGCCTCTTGAGGCAGGCTGTTCCAGGCATCCACCACTCTTTTTATGAAGAAAACATCCTGGTGTTGGTAGAGAACCTCCTCCTTGCAGCCTGAGGCCACATCCCCTGGTTCTGGAGCCCTTCTTGACGTGAAAGTTCCTGTGCCTGTACCTTGTTAATGCCTTTTATGTACTTGAATGTTTCAATCATGTCCCCACTTCTTCTCTGCTCCATGGAGTACATATTCAGTTTCCTAAGTCTTTCCTCGTAGGACATGTACTGCAGACCCTGAACCATTTTGGTTGCCTTTCTCTGTACTGTTTCCACCCAGTCAATGTCCTTCCTGAGGTGAGGCCTCCAGAATTGACTCGTATTCCAGGTGAGGCTTGACCAGCGATCTATACAGTGGTAGTACCACCTCTCCTCTTGCTCATGATTCCCCTCCAATGCAGCCCAGCATTCTGCTGGCCTTTAATGTTGCCTCTCACACTGCTTATTAACCTTCAAGTCATCTGAGATTATGATTCCCAGATCTCGTTTCTGGTTTGAGGCTGTCAGTCTTTCGCCTCCTAGATAATACTCCTATCTATTATTACATTTATAATCCATTATCTTTGCACCTATTGGGCCTGGTTCCTGTCAACAAAGTTATGTTCTTGCAATTTAAACCTGTTCTCATTATTTTAACTGTTCCACCATTGTGTATGTATTTGTGAGGAACTGTGTTATCTACAAACGAAAAAATGTTGCACTGGGTCAGTGGTGTTCAATGACACATTTGAAACTTTTAACCAGAAAAAGCAGGCACTCACCACCTCAAAATAAAGGGACTCTGGCTCCAGAGTAATTTGCTTCATTGTTGTTTATTGAGGACAATCTCACATGAAAAAGATACAGGCATACACATCATGCTTGCCTGACGCGTTTCAAAATAAACATTCAGTTATCAAAAGCTAAAATACTAAACCATTGTCACATTAAATAGGTAGTTCAAGATGACATCATAGTGATATGACAAAAGCATTTTAAATTCATTGGATGATGTTAACACCAACATTAAATTCAGCTGCTCTGTCTAAAAGGTCAGGGCCCAGAACATTCCCTATCAAAAACACATAAGAAAAACAAGAAAGGGAAGGATACTGGGCCCTATTCATGAATGGGCTGAGGTGGCTATGTGCCACGTAACCTGGGTGCGTAGCCACCCCACCCATTGCACCCATTGCGCCCCATCGGCAGCATTCACTTTCCCTATCGCACCCCAGCACTTTGGCCTGGCCGAGCAGAGCTCTGTGCATGAGTGGGCAGGAGTCTTTATGGGGAGCATGCCAGCACTCTGCACCATTCATAAAAGTGAAGAGTATCGCTGGTGCAGGTGGGGGGTTATCGGACCCCTTGGGACATTGCTGCAGGTGTCAGGGACTGTTGTTGGGCCAGGAGCAGGCAGCCAACAAATGTCCCCCAGCAGCTGGACCTGTGCTCTGTGCTCCTCTGCAAGATGGCACCATACTGGCACAAGAGATCCACTGCAGACCTGGGAAGTGCAGCTGATTGGGCACCGACCTGATCCGCAACCCTGCTCCTGCGAACCTCTGTTCTGGGGGGCGGGATGTGGAAGGAGCTGGGCTGAGACCACTGCTTTGTGAATGTGGTCCCCATGTGGATCTCCTGGGGTGTGGAGCTGCACTGCCATCGGGGCTCGGCACCTATTAGTGAATAGGCCTAATGTGAGGAGGGGTGGGAGGAGTGGGGAGAGATGGGAAATCAAATAATAGGTGCAAATATGATGGAATATAAATAGAATAATAGATAGATAAGTGTGTATTACAAGGCAGTAATACCATTGAGAGGTTTTGGGACTTGGAACCTCAAGAGCAAAGCTTAGAAGTTCCCAAAGTCCCTAATATCTTGAGATGGTATATCTGCATTGAAATATTCACTTATCTATTTGTTATTGTTTGTAATATATAAATCCAATTTCAAAATGTTGTGGTTGTAATTTCTTTTTGTGGCATACTGTGAGGCTTGGCAATGCAGGACTGAAGGCTCACTCCGCTCATGTCCCCTCCTGCCCCGCTATCTCTATTAAGTTGTGCTGACCTCCAGTGATTACGCTTGACAGAGTCCTAACTTTTAGTTGTTTTTTGCTCACTGAATGCAAGATCAACTAGATAATTTAGTAAAATGAAAAAAAAGGATCGACAGTATTGAAAAGGGACAATTTTCTCTTGGGAAGAGAGAGACAGCCATGTTCTCAGAAGTGTTCTCCTGCCCATAGAGAACTCATAGTCAATCATGCAGTGCAGTTTTAGAAATGTCACAATGTATGTCAAGGGAAGTGGACTTGAGACCATAACAACAAGCTATTGTTGGAGAGTCTTCACTTATGTCTTCAGTTTTGTGATAATATATAGTTCAGAGCTCCAAACAATAGTATTACGGGCTCTGAATGATAGTATTATGGCACAGAAATGATACTATCAGTTTTGTGCTGTGGCATTATAGGAACTTAACTGTCGTATTATTTTAAGTATTCATATATTACAACACATAAATATAGATTCTGCAAAAGACATACTAATTACCATGTAATGTAGGTCTCATAAAATTAGAACCATTAAAGATGATGGCCATTATTTTACAATAGAACATTCTAAGACTGAATCTAAATGATTGCATGCCTATTTCAAAATAAGTACAAGCGTTTTTAACTAGAAACTAGTAATCTGCCTTAATGAATACAGCAGTTTATCTAACTTTCAGAACTGGTCTAACATCAAATCCTGTGTTAAGTCATGTTTTATTTGTTGTCCCAAGGTTAATTATCCAAAATGATGCCCGCTGTAGAGCCAGGTTATTAAAATGTCCCCTCTAGCTTTAGGGTTTACTTTATCGATTACCTGAAATGTAAAGTGATGTTGCCTCCTATCCTTCATGTCTAAAACATGTGGTGCTGTCAAAATGTGATGTCTCCTATCTCGATTAGCAAGGATATGTTCTCTGACTTCTGTTTTAAAACATCTGGTGGTCTTTCCCACATAGAATGTCCCACAGGTGCACACCACTAGATAAATGACACCTAAGGTGTCACAGGTAATCAGTTATCAAACTTCAACATTTTTCCTGAATGTTTACTGTGGAATTCTTTTCCTGTCATTATATACTTACAATCGCACATCTGTTGCAGGGTAACATTGTACCACCCCTAATTAAGCCAAGTAGTATTGTTTCTTTTCTTTCTTTATGAATGCAGTGGCTGTGTACTAGACCATCACAGAGTGTGGGGGCTCTGCAGTATGCCATTCTGGGGGGCACTGTGTCACTTCCTGCAGTCCTGTATCACTTGATAACATTTTCAATATGTTTTAATAATTTCTTCCAAATATCCTGCATGAGCAGAAAAGATGGTCACAGAATTAAATCTAGTATTTGTCTGGTTTTCATTCCTATTATCCTGTAGTAATAGGAGCCTAATATGTCCTGCTGGCAAATTGCCTTGCTCAGTAATACTGTTCCTCCCATAGCCTCTCTCCTCAAACCGCCTGCTGAGATCATCAGCTTCCTTCTGGAATTTTTCTTCTTTCCTACAGTTCTGTCTAGCTCTAAGGAGCTGATCTTTGGGGGTATTGAGAATGGTCTGTTGTGAATGGCAACTTGTAGCAATCAAAAGTGTATTGCCATCCATTTCCGTCCTATTCCAATCTGTTTCCATGGAGCCATCCTGTTGTCTGCTAACAGTGAGATCTAAGAAGTTAACAGAGCTATTATCTGCTATATGTAAGTCTTAAATTAGGATTAGTACTGTGAAGGAAGCTGACAAAATCTCATACCCCAATTCCAGAGGGAGCTAATGATCTCAGTAGGAGGTTTGAGGAGAAGCTATGGCAAGAAATGTGATTACTGTAGTGAGACAATTTGCCAGCACACAGAATAGGCTCTCATTACTTCAGGATAATAAGAATGAAAACCAGACTAATACTAGGTTTAATTTTCTGACCACCTTTTCTGCCCACGAGGATATTTGGAGAAAATTATTAAACACACTGGAAAATTTTATCAAGTGACAGAACTGCAGAAGTGAACCGTACCTCCTCAGAATGGCATACCGCAGAACCCCACACTCTGTGACAGTCTAGTACACAGCCACTGCATTCCTAAAAAAGAAACAAAACTACTTGGCTTAATCAGGGGTGGTAGGATGTTATCCCTGCAAAAGATGTTTGTATTGTAGGCATATAACAGCAGGAAAATAATTCCAGAGTAAACATTCAGGAAAACATTTTGAAGTTTGACAACTGATTACCTGTGACACCTTCGGTGTCATTTATCTAGTGGAGTGCACCTGTGGGGAATCCTACGTGGGGAAGACCACCAGGGCTAGATTCACAAAACTTTGCCCCATCGCAAATCCAGTTTGTACTGTGCAAACTGATTTACCACAATGTGGTCATGCATTAAAGCTCAGTTTGCACCTGCAAACTGCTGCTTTTGTGAGGTGGGAATTTTTGAGGGGCCACAATGCAAATGAGGGGGAGGGATTCCGTATATGGGCACAGTCCCATTCACCAAGGATTTTCTCCATACAACGACTGTTTGTGGGGTACCCTTGCGTGGAGAAAATACTGTCGACAAAGACCTGGTGATTTTCTGTGCAACCATTGTGGCTGCTAGAGGTACTGCCAAGCCTTGACCCTGTCATAATAGTAAGAAAATGTCACTGGTGGTGTAGTGGTCCCTCCCAGTCCCCGATGCTGATCCCTAATTCTGAAAGAATATAAAGAAAATGTCATTGCTGGTGGTGGCCCTCCCCGTCCCTGATGCCGATCCCCATGCTGGAAGAAAAAATAACAATGTCAGGGTGGTGTAATCATCCCCCGCCATACCCTGACTGCCATCCCATTATAGAAACAAAATCTCCCAGGTAGTCCAATGGTTACCCACCCCTCCCCCATGTTCCGATCGCCATTCGTGTCAAAGAGAAATGTTCATGGTAGTCTAATGTCTCTCCCATCTCCGATCGCTGTCTGCACAGTAATAAAGTAAATAATCCCATGTCCTGGAGTTGTGGCTCCCTCCCTTTCCTGATCCCCATCCACCCGTGCAACAGATGAAATAAAAAAATTTCTGTATCTGCTGGTTTGTGTCTCGCAACCCCTCACTCCACCCCATGATCTCTGATCACTGGCTTGGTGTAACAAAATCTTTTTCCCTGGTGGCTAGCTGTCCCTCACCCTTCTTGATCACCCACCCAAATATAAGAATAAATTGCCCAGTGTGTCCCACAACCCCACCTGATCCTCGTATATAAAGCGTATCAGAAACAGCCCACTGGTGGTATAGTGGCCCCTATCCTCGATCCATCTGCAAGAATTCATACCTAACCTTGGTGGTCTAGTGGATCCTCCATCCCTCCGTCCCTCCACTCTGGCAGGTATTGAATGACCACCCGCTCCCCAACCCAGACTCCCAGTCGGTGACCGGCAAGCCCTCCTCCACTATTACGGCCAGCGCCCGACTGAACTGTCAATAGTGAGTACAGTATGTACTGCACACCAATTGGTAGACAGTCCAACCAATGAGCATGTAGTGCACACTGTACTTGCTCATTGACAGTTCAGTCGGCAGCCAGCCTTGGTGGTGGAGGAAGGCTCTGCCGTCGCCGGCTGGTAGTCAGATTGGTGGGCGGGTAGTCATTCACTCACCGCATGGTGAGGTACTGGAAGTCCACTTGATCACCAGGGTTAGGTTTGAATTTTTGGCACATGGGGTCAAGGATGGGGAGGGGTTCATTATCACCAGTGGGCTGTTTCATACATTTTATATGCAGGGTCTGGTTGGGGTGGGAATCACGAGACACAGTGGGTGATTTATTCTTATATTCAGGTGGGTGATTGCTGGGGGGTCCACTAGCCACCAGGAAAAAGATTACAGTTACACCAGGCTGCCGATCGGAGATTGGGGTGGGCGAGGAGGTGCCAAGACACACACCAGTGGATACAGAATACCTTTTTATTTTTTCTGTGGGCACAACAGATGGTGACAAGGGAGGAAGGAATGAACCATTATCACCAGAGCATACAGTCCTTAATGTTGATATTGTCAAGATGGTGATCGGCAATGGAGGAGGAACCACTGTTCCCAGGATATGGGATCATTTATTTTGTTGCTGTGCCAAGGGTGATCAGTTATCGATGATAGGGACACTACACTACCACAAACATTTCTCTTTTGACATAGGATCCTTGAGGAGAGAGCAAGAGAACAATAGCTAGAGTTGTTAAGGGGTAAGAAGTGACTAGGGGAAGGAGAGGAGCAGCAAAGTAGGAGGGGAGGGGTCAAGCTAGTATTCAGAGATGAAGGACGCACAATGGGCAAAGTGTCTGGCTTCAAGGTTGGAAAAGGAGATGGAGGAGAACAGAAGTGATGGGTGTGAGGAGAACAGTCCACAGCAAAGTGGCAAAAGGAGTGAAAGAGGAGATCCAATCTGTCTAGGCCAGGGTGGACTTAAGAGAAGCACTGTATCCATGTCACCATAGTTGAAGATGGGAGTATCCTCTTCAAGACAATCTCTCGACATGGAGGAAGGGATACACCTTTATTTCTATAAAGTTGTTACAGAGGTCCCTTTATCTTATTGTACCCCAGAGGTACACCGTAGACAGCTAGTACTTAGGCATATCTAATACTAACATATAGGGCTAAGGGATCTACTGTATTAGAGTAGATGTCAGGATATGTATGCATATTATTGTTATACACTTTACTTTCTAATATATACCTGTATTTCTTGTTTACAAGATGTTAGACATCTGTGTCCTTGTAATGATTATGATATATGAGTCGGCATTGCCATCTTCTGATGATTTGTATTATTACATTGCCATATGCAAACTGTACTTCTTTGTCTTTACAAAGTGATGACTACTACAAAATTGTATAATCTTATCTTGGACTGAGGAGCCACCTCTAATTTAACCAATAGGGCTCATCTCTGTAACTAGAAATGTTTCTATCTTATAGTAACCATGGTAATTATCATAGGTATATAATGTAAGACATTCGTCTTCTTCCTCAGAGACCCCAAGAGACATGGAAAATCCTCGAGGTATAGGGAATGCTTAGCATTGGCTCCCAGTTCGACTGGTAAGAATTGCTTAGGGCAACTGTGATTATCCTTTTGGTAGTAATAAACAAGCGTTATTACTCTTATGCAATGTGTCTGTGATTTCTTGCATGCCCATTATTGCCAAGAACCTGAGAGTGAGGTTTAGACTGCCTGACAAGTGACGACTGCGCAAGTAATATATGGTGCTTGCAAAGTTTCACTTGTTGCTTACAACTTTACCCTTCCCAACGGAGACTGTAAGTGTGCATTTCTGCATCACCTCTCCTGTCCTACGACCACTTTGTAATAACTTGCAAAGTCTGGCTGCTTACTGGGTGGTCGATGCCGACTCAACCCACCCCATGGCAGTTTTGAATTGCAAGCCTACAAGTGCATAGTAGCTCCAACTATGAATAAGTGCACCTGTTGTGGATCGATACACAGCATGGCGCCTTTTCACAGTTTAATCTTTGTTCTCTCCCACACAATGGCCACCGTATCAAATATTTGTGCAGAACTGAGACTCAATGTCTCAAACTTCCTTGCCTCCCATGGAGGATGGGCTGACTTCATGACGGGACACAAGTCAATCCGACAACCCTGTACTGGAATTTCAACTCAGTACTCAGAGACGAGACAAACAACCAGAAAGCAAGAAGCTAAAGTTCTGTTGGTTGCGGCTGTCTATGCTGCTCTGGAAGCCTCCAAGTGAGGTTTGAACCCTTGAACTGCAAATCTCATCTCTTAAGCAGGAAATGGGGTTGCAGGAAACTGAATGTGTGAGACATGAGCAGGATTTGGAGTCTGAGCTCCAAACACTGTGAAATGAAAAGGATTCCCTTTGCATCATTCTGCACAGGCAGGCAAGCAAGAACTTTGTATGATGAGGCAGGAGTGTAAAAGTTTGAGACAGGATAAGGGACAGGCTTTGCAAATGAATGACTTGTTATGTAGAATGAATGAGCAGTTGAGCGAGGAGTTGGGACAGGTATAGGACGAGATAAACCAGGTACGTAATGGCTTACAAGTGGCTACTAGGACAATTGCGAATTGAGCACCGCGCAGATAGAGTATTACAAAAACAGATGCAGGATGAGGTGGATGTGAATGTTGCAAAGGTGAATCATGCTGAATGTGAATCCAAGATGATGAAACTGCACCATCAGCGAGAGGTGTTGGCTGAACACGTCAAGGAGATGGGAGTGTGGCCCTGCCTTGACAACGTCAACTGAAAGGGAGGTATCAGATGATGGCATCTCGCAGTACAACACCAAGTTACACCCTACTATGGCCCAGACACCCCACCGCCATTCACAACATGGCAGACACCTGTCACATGCCACTCACGTCATACATCATCAGCGCATGCCACACATCATGGGCTACGCTAAAATGGTGACCCTCCCTGATGGGGAGCAGACCCAGGCCTGGTCCTGATGGCACCACCGGTAGCCGTTATTAATGTGGAAGACAAGCAGGAGATAGAGACAATGATCTAAACTGCAATAAGCACTGTGCCCAACTCTTAAAGAAATAAACGGTTCTCAAGACCCAAATTAGGCAGCTTCTAGCACGAGGTTGGGACACAGGATGGCATGGTTCAGTCAGTGGCAACAGCCATGGCCCAGGCAGCCCTGGATGGTGCCTGAGGCAACCTACCTCTGCCTGATCGGCCCAATAATCCCTACAAATGGCCTATTCTGTTCAGCAGATAGCTGACAGCATTGGTTGGATGAGCCCATCTGACAACCTCAGTTGCCACTTGGAAAAGATGCATGCTAAATGTGAAATGCTTAGTCTCACTGCAGACTACCAGGTCCAGATCCTATGCCAGACCATTGACCCTGGACTGTGGGCAAACTCCCGATACCATCCTGTCAGGATGGACACGCACCTTTGACAAAGTAGCAGCTGAGCTCATTTCTGCACACAGCCCAGGTGTAGTAGAAGTGATGCTCGCATACCCTGTAAAACAGAATGCAAAAGAAAGTCCAGCGACTTTACACCAGAGGCTCTGGATGGCCTACTGAGCAGGGAAGCAGCTTGGACAAGAAGCCGCAGATGTGGACCTTATTGAATATAACACCCTGGTCCTTAGGAACATGATCCCTGCAGTAAGAGAGAGGTAGAGCCAACCACCTATCCCACCATGGAGAGGTTTGCTGACATTCTTTGGAAAACTGAAAGAGTTTATCAACTCTACATCCGTGACCTGGGATCCGTTCCAAGAAAGTAGCTGCTGTGAAACTACTCAGGAGACCATGACACACTATATGGTGGAGGGCAGGCCAAGAGAAACAGCTCCTCCTACAGACAACCAACACCCCAGCAGGCCCAACAACAACAACAATCCTGGGTGGGAACCGGAACTACCACAAAAACAAGAAACACCATAAGAATAATAAGGGTAATCAACAAAGATCAGGCCCTTGATGTAGGAAATAGCCGATGAGGACCAGAAATTATGAGAACTTCTGCAAGTGCGCCTGTAGTTGATACTGTTCCCTGCTCGGGCCCTTGCTGCCATACACAACTGGGAGAGCAGGCCTTAACAGGCCACGGGACACCAGAAGTACAGGCCCTCAGGCCCATACAGGCCTGAACCTGGAAGCGCTCCCCATATAGCATCAGTGCAGCATGGTGAAGTGGTTGAAAGGAACCAGGCTCAGACTCTCTTCCACGAGCTTCCCCATGCTTTCACTGGTACAGATTGACAATTACAGGCCCCAGTCTGTATTGTAAACATGCTGGTCTTGGATACAAACAGAAAGCCCTGCACCAAGGTCGAGGTCAGGGGCACACTACTAACAGTACTATTGGATACAGGCGCGGCTGTGCCTGTATTACACGATGACCACCCAGACACATCCCTCGTGTTCCACCGGATGGAGGACCAATATCTTTGGTGTAGACGGATCTATGTTGCAGGCATACGCTGCCCTGCCACTACCTGTGGCCCTGGGACACCTGAAGTCCTAGCATACCTTTCAGCTGATGGTACTGTATGATCACCCTAGTATAATCAGA
This sequence comes from Neoceratodus forsteri, assembly GCA_016271365.2. Taxonomy (NCBI): domain Eukaryota; kingdom Metazoa; phylum Chordata; order Ceratodontiformes; family Ceratodontidae; genus Neoceratodus; species Neoceratodus forsteri. The sequence continues at coordinate 1,300,148,563 of CM057453.1, read as the reverse complement.
ATTGACTTCTGGCACCACACGGCTGTGTGTGTAGACCTAGCCAACATGTTACTGATACAAATTCAGGGACAATATCACGCCATTATGATCCCTGACTCACGTGTGGTTGCAACAATATCTACAAATGACAAAAAGTATGACATCATAGATTTGTTCAAGAATCACAAGCTTTTGCCAAAGCTCCTTCTCATTCTACAAAGGCATCTGGAGGCATTTGCCACCAACAAACATGACTGCAGCAGAATGCACACTGTCACTGACGTGACAGGCCCAGCACAAGAGAGGCAATGGCAATATCCCTTTCCACCTGTGGCCTTGCCTTCTTAGAGAAACAATTAATCACTTCTCAAGCAAGGTGTGATCATGACATGTGTTTCCACTGCCAATTCCCCAGTGTGCCCTGTGAAAAAACACAGGTGCCTGGAGACTTACTATTGACTACAGGAGACTGAACCAGGTCACCCTAGTTGTGCCTCAACCGTGGCATCAGCACCTGATGTGCTGTGACTACTGACCCCTGACCAGAAATGGTTGAGTGTCCTGGATATCTCCAATGGTTTTTGGTCATTGCCATTGGCCCTCAAGAGTCAATATAAGTTTGCCTTCACCTTGAGGGCAGGCAGTACATGTGGACCTGCTTACCACAGGATTCCATTACAGCCCCTCCTGTTCCAGTTACACATGATGGATGCCTAGAGGATTTATCTACACCCCAGTGTCTCTTGTAGTATGTGGATGACCCATTGCTGGCAACAACCACACAGGAACAACACCTGGATCTCTTGGATGAACTACTGACCCTCATTCAGAGGGCAGACCTCAAACGTAATCCTGCAAAAGCACAACTATGTCAGAAAGAGGTACTCTTTCTGGGCCTGAGAATAACTGACCAAGGCCAAGCCCTACCTGGAAGAAGATACAAGGATTGAAAGACTTGCCACTGCCACTCATGGGCTAATCTTAGGAGATTCCTAGGTATGGTAAACTATTCTAAAGATTTTATTTGTGATTTTGCTCAGAAGACTGCTCCTCTGTAAGAATTACTAAAAAGGATGTGTCCTGGAATTGGGGTCCCATTCACACCAAGGCTGTGATGTCACTGAAACAGGCCTTGGCCTCAGCTCCAGCTCTGGTCAACCCCAATCCAGCTTTGCCATTCCATCTGGAGTGTGCCATCTCTGACATTGCTATGTCGGCAGTGTTGGCCCAGAAGGTCCATGGCACCCTGAGACCCATTGCATATGCATCACAGTTTTGACCCCAGTAGAACAGAAGTACAACCTTTGTGAAAGGAACCTTCTGGCTACTTACTGGGCGGTCAGCACTTTTGTATATCATTGGGTACTTCCTCTGATCATCAACACAAACCACACCCCAACTACCTTTTGCTATCAGATAGAGTGAAGGATGGGTCAGTCTCCAACACCAGACTGACACACTGGTCACTCCTTCCAGGATAGAGATATTAAGGTCCACCCAACTAAAATGCCACCATGCTGGTGCATGGCCTCCTTTTCAAGCAGAACCCCATGACTGTACACTGCAGCCACCTGATCTTCCAGATCCAGGTCCTTTCCTCCTTGCTACACCATAACTACTTGAGAACACCTCATTGTGTCATGTCTTTGCAGATGGCTCAGCTTCCTATTATCAAATTACAGGATGGGCATATTGGTTATTTACCCTTATGGTAACACTGTTAATATTTCTAAGCATTGCAGTGTGGCATCATCACAGTATGTTGAAATGGCAGCGGTGGCCTGTGCCTCGAGTTCTTCCAGCATGGAACCGAGGACACCATCATCTTTACAGACTCTAATTGGGTTTGTTGTTCTCTTACAGAATTTCTTCCTTTCTGGCAGAATAACTCCTTCCTGTACTCTGATGGCAGCCCAATGAAACACAAGGAACTGTATATACATTCATTTATTGGTACAAAAGTTTGTACACAAACTCTATGTACACAAGGTCAAAGCTCACTCCATATACGACCCCTATCATGCCTTCAATGACACAGTGGACACCCTTGCAAAGGGAGGGGCCTGAGGAGGGGACACGTGGATGATGGACCATCCAGAGGCCGGAGCGCCATATACATAGCAGCAGTCAGGAAGAAACCTGAACCCTTTTCCCCTTGACCTGTCGGCAGCCCAGCACACTGACTCTGGGCTCACAGATGTGTTCAGATTCTTGACAAGGGTACTGAGAAGAATTTCCCACCCATAACCTCTACCAAAGGCATGAAGGTAGTTGCATCTTTCCCTGATGACAAGCTCATCTGGTATCAATCCAGATGACACCCCTCCAAGCTGTGGGTGGTTCCTCATCATCTTAGGCCCAAATTTCTGCACCAAGTTAAAACTATTTGGTGGGATTTGCTTGGGCCTGGTTCTTTAGCTGCTGGGCTTGGAGGGGACACAGGACTGATATACTCTCTCTCGAGTCAGGTGTCTGCCCAAGACCCGCCCTCCCCCACCCCTCCCTCCCAGAAGTCTGTAAATTTATAGGGAACACCTGCCCTGAAATTGGAGGAAAAGGCCACTGGTGCAGCTCATGTAGTTCTAGCCACTGGGGTTGGATTTAAGGCTGGGAGAGAGGAGCTTGGGAGTTGTTCATTTCCTTATAAGTTTAATGTGTTGTACTGCACCTAGTAACAGGGTTACTGGTGTATGGTGGGACTGTCTCTAAGATTAGTGGGTGACCTGATTAGGCAGTAGGGTATCTTGGACTAGGGGGAACCTGGTGGCTCACCCAAGGAAACCTATTTGGAAGGGGATAGAACACACATCATTAGGGCTGCATCTTTGGGAGGTGGTGGGGTGCACAGGGTGTGGAGCAGCCATGATACTGGACTGGGCTTGAAGTTTGGTGGTTGCCCAGTGTGTGCTGCAGCTAGCACAGCTTAGGGAGGAGGTTGCGAGTTGGGAGAAAGCTGGAAGGGGGTGAGCATGGTTGGGGAAGTGGGCTGGAATCTCCACAGGTTTCACCAAGCACTGGGGTGGGGTATAGGAAAGGAGTGCAGGAGAATACTCAGGGGCCCATAGGGGACCCTGGCAGAGGGGTCCAAAAGGACACTACCAAGGAAGCAGGCAGGTAACTGGGGACCCTCACAAAGGGGACGGAGGGACAACATTCTCAGGGAAGTAGGCAGATGGCCAGGGCTGGACAGAAGGGCAAGGCGGGAGGTGGATCAGACCTTACACTCAGTAACTGCTTAATTCTCTTCTTCTGCTCAAGGATGAGGGGTGATGTAGCCTACGACAGAGGTGGTTAGAGACGGAAGGGGAGTGAGGCAGGGCCAGATAGCAGGAAGAACAGGTGGGGACCTGGAATGCAGGAGAATGGGGAGCAGGAATCAGAGCAGGAGGGGCAGGGGAAGAGGGAGGAAAGCGCAAGGAGAAGGACCTGTTGGGAGGAAAGGTAAAGGAGAAGGACCAGAAGTACAAGGAGGATTCAGTAAAGGGAGCTGAGGGTTTAGGGCTAGGGAGCAATGATGAGCAAGGAGGAACTAAATGGAGACAGGAAGGAAGGGAGGATGAGCCAGGCTAGTTTAGCAGATGGGGGAGAAGGACCTTAGCAGTGAGGGGGAATTAGCAAGGTACAGAAGGATACTCAGGAGGAGGAGAGGCATAGGATTGGAGGGGAGGGGTGGCCATGGTAAATAAGGAGGGTGGCATGTGGCACCCAGATAGGGGAGGAACAAGGAGCCAGCTGGGTGGAGGGGCCTGTAGAAAGGATGAGGGACATGGAAGGGGAATGGAGGATAAGGAGTGGTCAGAGTGCTCCTGCTGGGGATTCTATGATCAGGGTATCAAATGGGATAGGGAGGGGAGAAGCCTGGCCAGTTAGAACAAGATGCTTCCCTGGACTAATGGTGCACAGGGCTAAGCACGAGGTATATCAGCTGGCAAAGGATTGTGGGGGTTCCCAGACATACTGGTCCACCTGGGTACAAATGACATTGAGGAAATAGCAGCTAGAGATACAGGCAAGATTCAGGAGCTCGCCAGGGTCTGTCGTGACATAGGATGCACAGTTTTCTTCTCAGAACCTGCTAGTGCCAAGGCTAGTGGGGAACACAAAAGGAAAATTAAGTGAGATAACCCAGTGGCTCAGGGAGTGGTGGAGGCCAGAGGGTATGGGTTGATGGGGATTGGGGAGACCTGGGAGGATAAGGAGCTGTATGCTAGAGATAGACTACATCTCAATTCGGAGGAGGAATCCTTAAGTTGAAAATAGGGGTTCATTGGTGAAAAGTGGGGTTTAAACTTGTGAAGGGTGGGATGGGAGAAAAGGCTATAAAGGGGTGCCGATAAAGGAGGGACTCTGTCTCCACCCCTGGGGACCAGGAGGATTGCAGGAAAAGGCCAACTGGCAAAGTGCAGACCAGGGAAAACAGAATCCCCATGGGAACACAAGCAGGGAAATGGAACTATAGGAAAGGGTGGAAGGTAGTCCTGCTAAATGCCAGGAACTTAGGCAATAAAATGCCTGAGCTCAGGCGATGTTAACTGAGGGAGCAGTGGATGGCAGCGGTCACTGAGACTTGGCCACTGCAAGACATGACTGGGACCTGAATCTGGAGGGTTACACTATGTTCAGGAAGGACGGGGGAAGGGGAGGAGGGTAGCAATGATAGTCAAAACTGCATTGGCATAGGGGAGTAGAGAAGTGGAGGGAACCGTGAAAGGATTTGGGTCACCTTGATAACAAGGTAAAGAGAGTAAAATAGGAGTGGTGTATAGACCCCTGCCCTGGCGGAGGAGCTGGAGGACAGTCTGGTGGCAGATGTTAGGAGACACTGCAGACTGGGCAGAGGAACTGTGGTGGTGTTGGGGACTTAAACATGCCAGGAACAGACTGGGAGACTATGACATCCTCTGTGACCAGGGAACAGAGGTTGTTGGATGTCTTTCAAAACGCCGCCCTAACTCAGCAAGTGAGGGAACCGACCAGGGAGGCACGGTACTGGATGTGGTCCTGGCAGACGTGACCAGATTGGGGGCCTGGAGGTAAGGACCCATTGACGGGAGTGACCATGCCACAGTCTGGTTGTGCCTGGACCTAGGAGGGGTAGAAGGCTGCACAAAGACGAAGTAACTGACTTTTGGGGTGCGGATTTTAAGGAATGGGAAGGATCCTTAAGGAGAATTTGGATGGGATTGGGTCAGACATGGACGCTGATGGTAGGTGGGAAATCATCAGGAGAGGGGTGCAGGATGCTACCAGCACCTGTGCAAGAGTAAGACAAATGCGGTAGGGCCCAAAACCCTGTTGGTGGACCAGGAGGTCCAGGAGGTGGTGCGGGGAAGGAAAGCAGCCTATAAGCAATTCAAGTGCTCAGGAGTGAAAGGGATCGAGGAGTACGAGGCTGATGGCTAGAAGGGCCACTAGAGTGGTGAGGGCGCTAAGGCAAGGAAGGAGCAGAACCTGGCCAGGGAAATTAGGAGAGGGAAAAGGGGTTCTTTAGATACATTGGGGAAAGACGAAGGGTGAAGGGGCAGATTAGCAGGATTAAATCAGGGGAGAAATGGGCACAAGACCGGGGAGCAGGCTGAGGTACTAAATGAGTACTTCACCTCAGTTTTCACCAGGGAAATGGGGTGCTGCATCATACATGGGAGGAGACAGAGATACTGAGGAGGGGGACCCTACCAATCGGGCAGGTCTGGGGAGGGGAGACATCACTGGCAAGTGGGGGGGCTAGCAGGAAGAAGAGGTACCGGAAGTGGAAATCACAGCAGAGAGAGTGAGGGAAGCCCTCAGCTCCTTAAGATGGAGAAAGCACCGGAGCCGGATAAATTACATCCCAGAGTGCTGAAGGAACTTGCAGATGTCCTGGCAAAACCCTGGCAGAGCTTTTCACCATCTCTCTGAGGACAGGGTGAGTCCCCAAGACTGGAAGGTGGCGCATATAGTGCCTATCCACAAAGAGGGATCAAGGGAGGTGGCAGGGAACTACAGGCCTGTCAGCCTGACATCGGTGGTGGGCAAGGTGATGGAGGGCATTGTCAAGGAGAGGCTAGGGGGGACCTGGATAAGTCAGGGTGCCTGGACGATAGACAGTATGGATTTATCCCGGAGAAATTGTGTCAGACAAACCTGGTGGAGTTCTATGACTGGGTGACAAGTGCCTTGGACCTGGGTAGACCAGTGGATGTCCTCTTTCTAGACTTCAGCAAGGCATTTGACTCTGTTCCTCGTGGGCCTATTGGATAAGCTGGGAGAAATGGGGTGGGGAACCAGATGATTAGATGGATAGGCAATTGGCTCCAGGACCGGACCCAGAGGGTCGTGAGTTGGTGGGATAGTCTCATCCCCAAGGAGGGTCATTAGTGGGTCCCACAGGGATCAGTCTTGGGCCCCTTCTGTTCAACGCCCACGTATCTGACATAAGGACAGGAATCAGGAGTGAGATGAGTCTCTTTGCAGATGACTCAAACTGGGGCGGTGGTGGATGGGGTGGAGGGAGGGTGGCCTGCAGGGATCTGGGGCTCTGGAAAGATGGTATAGAAAGTGGAAGCTGAGGTTCAATGCAGGGAAATGCAAGGTACTCCACCTAGGGGCAGAAACAGGCCAATTTTCCCCGGAGTGAAATGTCAAGTCTCGATGGCTGAGAGGGACCTGGGGGTGGTGGTGGATGTCAAGATGAACAACTCTGAGACTTGTAGGAGGGCAGCAGCCAAGGCCAACAGGATGCTGGGATGCATCGCTAGGGATCCTCCAGAAGGAGGGAAGTGATACTCCTCTGTATAACTGCTTGGTGAGGCTGCACCTGGAGTACTGCGTGCAGTTGGGCAACCAAAAGATTTGGGGCTTGGGGACAGAACCTATGAGGAGAGGCTCGAAGAGCTAAATATGTACACATTGAAGAGAGAAGGGACCTGGGGGCATGACACAGGTCTTCAGGTACATGAAGAGGGTAAATAGGGAGGAACAGTCAGGGTGCTTTGAAGGAAGGAGGAAGGGCCACTAGAGGGCATGGGTGGAAGCTGAGAGGGAAGATTCAGGGAGAAAGGAGGAGGTGCTACTTCACTGAGAGGGTGGTGGAGCCATGGAATGCACTACCTAGGGGCTGGTGGAGGCAGAGACAGTGGAGGGGTTCAAGAGGGGTGGGACAGGTACAGGGAAGGGTTCTGGAAGCAAAATCCAATGCAGCAAGAATATCCAGAACTGGGAAGGGAGAAGCCAGAGAAGGCGAGGGGACAGCAAGATCAGCACCAGGGTGGGGGCTGACCAAATGAGCAGACACGAAAGACCGTTAGGCCTATTCTGCTGGCATTTTAGTATGTTAGTATGTTAGTAAGTGCATGACACCCTCACTGGTGGACACCAGGAGTGGAAAACACACTCCAAAGACTTAAGACCACCACCTGGTGGCCCGTGTCACTCAAGGATGTCGAACAGCACGTAGACAATTGCCTTGTTTGAGCACAAAACAATCCTATCCCTACCAAACAAAATGCCTAACTGCTACCACAAAGGCATTCTGGCCCTTGGCATGCCATACAGATTGATTTTATTGGTCCCTTGACCAATACCAGCAGAAATAACAAGTATGCCCTTGTGGTAACCGATCTCTTCTCTAAGTGGGTTGAGGCTTTCCCCACTAAGACATGTACTGCTAAAACCACTGCCAAAAGCCTGGTGGAACAGATTTTATCCAGGTGGGGCCTACCTCTCAAGGTAGACTCAGACAAAGGAACCAGTTTTACAGATGAGTTGATGGAAGAAGCACTTGAATTCCTTGGAGTTCATCAGAAGTTCCACATACCTTACCACCCACAATCTTCAAGTCAAATAGAAAGAGCCAACAGGTGGATTAAGCAAATGCTTTCAAATTCATTGAGGGTAATCCAAGACTTGGGTTCTACCATACTCCTTATGGCAATCAGGACAACTTCCTCCACCACCCAGTTGACACCCTTTGAGTGATGACTGGTAGACAGATGAAATTACCTGAACACCTTTTGTTCGACCTGCACACCCTACTGCAGACCGTGTATCTGTAGACCAATATGTGGAAAAACTCAGACAAGACCTCATACACACTCATTTGTATGCTGCCAACTGCATGGGCAAAGCCCAACAACAGTCCAAAATACAGTTTGACAAACATGCACAAAAGTGGATTGACAAGTTGGGGATCAGGTAATGGTTCTCAGATTTGCACATCCCACATTCCTTCTCCAATAAGTGGGAAGACACCTACCCCATTGTCAACAGCTTAGTCTGGCAGTCTATCAGGTTAGACTCATGCAAAACAACAAACTGACTGACAAGTGGTTACATGCAAACTAGCTGAAACTGTATAAAGGATTATAATTACTTTTCCTCACCCCATTGGATGGAATAGTACTAACTTACTAATGTTTGGTTTTCTTTTCAGACACATTGACAAGATGGCTATCTTGTTCCATTTTCTCCTCATCTCAGGAGTTATCTCCTGCATCCAAGGCACGGTAAAGCACCTCCTTCCTCACCTCCATCCTCCAGCATCTACCCAGAGGAGTCTCCATCAATATACCTGACAATTTGATTACTGTCCAGGAAGGTTCAGATGCCTACCTCACTGCCTTGGTTGTTGCTCCTGATAAATCTACCCTAGAAATTGAGTGACAAACCACGTCGCATGGACAAATTCTCCTTGTGGCCAAACTTTCAAGGAACTTTCCATGGTTGGCCCAACACAAAATTATCCCCCAATGGTTCTCTGTACTTGCTTCAAACTGCTCTTAGAATTCTGGTTTATACAATATTACTGCTCTATTGATCCCTCATATTGTAATTCCTTGTCTGAAGACTCTGCCAGGAAATTTTCTGCTGTACACAACATGGCCTCTGCTGCCATGTACTTTCTGTGTTACCCCTACTGATAAACAGCTTTTGGAATGTTCAAAACATATCCCTGTTCCTCATAGTGGTCTAACAGCCACTGCCTTACCTGGTACACTTATTAACAACTTACAATTTATGCACATCTCTTTTTAAATAACTTGACTTACTGGAATATGAAAGAATTTGGTATGTCATACTATGAACACTTCATTGTTTTATAGTACTTTGTTACTTGATGTTTAGCAACTTTTCAAATTCGTATTCAAGACCCTTTGCTGGGTACATACCACTGAGCATGGAGAGGTAATTTCAGGAGAAAACCTAATCATGGTGGTCAAAGTCATAAGCGTAACACACGTGAAGTTAACAGTTCTGATGTCACTGGTGCCACAGGCACTCTTACAGGTCTTTTGATACAGCCATGTCTATTTGGAATAAGGCTGACATTGCTGCTATCAAATCACATTCACAGAAATTCCAAACTGGTTTAGTAAATGATGTTATACCCCATTATCGCATGGTGTGGATGGCCTTAGTTAGGAAGAAAGATACACTGTATAGAACAAGCATGACATTGCTAAGGCATATACAGATTCTAGATGAGATTAACACGCTCATTGCACAGAACAATAAAGAAGCAGATAAACAATATATTGCCCGTGAGATATTTTGTTCAGCATATGGCTCATTCATTATGACTACCATCAGTGATCTTTTCCGGATCTAGAATCCGGGAGGATCCCTGATATTATGCATAATAGACGATCTTTAAATGATATTGTCCTCAGTGCAAATCTTCCAGCTGTATTGCAATGTGTATGCTACAGACTTTAACTATTCCACTTTCCACAGCTAGGAATTTGGGTTTTGTGACCAGCCACCCAACACTGGTCCATGTTTTACTTCTAAAAATGTTCCATTAAGGATACCATGTTTGTTTCTTTTACTGTCTCTACCACGTTTGATCCTACTACAGCTTTATTCGATAAACTAGCATCTGTACACTCCATTGGGCATCTTGATGATGATATCTACAGAGCACCTCAACTACCTCCTCTCTTGGCCTTCCATTCTCTTCTGGATGAATGGGTCGCCCACACTGAACTGCTGTGCGAAGAAAGGGAATATTTATTTGTGTCGCTAGTGGACGTATTTGATGTTATTAAACCTGTATGTGGCTATTCCTCAGACAGTATTGATTGTCCTTTTCCATGGATGATGACATCACCACTAATGGCACAACATACCAGGACTCAACATTGGCTCCAGATACTTCCAAGCTCACCCAGTCTTACTGGGAGGTTCACCGCCTGTCAACACGGATTTCTAAAACAACTTACACTTGCCTAGTACAGTTGCAAAAATGGAGACTGCCTACTGTTAAATGCAATATAATTCAGATGGCGAGTGTTGCGTCATCACAAACTTTAAAAGTTATACTTATGGAATGCAAACATGTTCTATTGATAGTCCAAACTTCTGTTTCATCCCACATCAGAAGTCAGCCATTGGACACACAGTTATTACACCGACCTCTCATGGACGCTGATATTATTGATGGTAACCCTGATTATCTGCTTACACTTTCTGAGTATTTACCTTACTTTAATCTACATTTACCCACTTACTTTGACATTAAAATCACTTTTAGAAAGGAAAGACACATCATCTCATCCACATCAGCAATAATATTTCTAAAGCTGATGAAGCTGTCCTTGCACTTATTAATGATGCTGATATGAACAGTGCACTTACTAAAACTTGGTTAGAAAATACCTAGAGATGGGGAAAGGGCAAGTAAGTTACTAGCTATGCGTATTCATCAAGTAGAGGCTTCACAATTTATTGCAGGAATCTATACGAGGGCAAAATGGTCAAGTTTGCACTGACCCTCAGAAATTACAAAATTGTTTGGATCTTATTTCCAAGATCTTTACACAGTAGACAGTCCTGCCCCACTAACGAAGGAATAAACTCTTATCTTAGCTCTGTAAGTCTGCCTAAGATTACAGCTGCAGCAGCGCCTCTTAGGTGCCCCAATATCCTAGCAGAAATTCAGCAGGCAGTTCAGAAGCTACCTCCAGATAAATCACCTGGGCCGGACGGATTACCAGCAACTTCTATAAAGCCTGTCAGTCTATAATAATACCGGTATTAAAAGATGTGTATAATTATTGGTATGATAATGGGATATCAGACCCAAGTTTTCAGGAGGTTGTAATATCCTGATTTTAAAACCAGGGAAAGATCCACTAAGTCTTAGTAGTTACGCCCTATATCTTTATTGAACACGGATATTAAAATTTTAGCCAAAGTGTTATAAACAGACTCTCAAAAGTTATGGTACTCTCATAAGCCACGAGCAAGTCGGATTCATGATGGGACTATCATCTCAAGATCATATGAGGAAATTGTTGCATCTCCTTTCGGTGTCCAGGGACTCCAGCACGCCAATGGTGTTGGTCTCTTGGTTGCCGAAAGGCGTTTGACAGAGTCTCCTGGGACTTTCTGCTTGCTACCTTAATCTCAATTGGACTACCCAAAGAATTTATAAGATGGATACAACTCCTATATTCCTCCCCACGGCCAAAGTCAAGTGCAATGGCTTATTTTCCCCTCCTTCAACCTAGCTTTGGGCACAAGGCAGGGATGTCCATTGTCCCCCTGCATTTTAACATATACTTGGAGCCTCTGATCCTTAGACTGGCAGGGCAATATTAATATTAAAGGATCCAAATAAGTACTGTAAGATATTCCATCTCGCGTATGCAGATGACATATTATTACATGTGGAGAGGTCAGGCCTTTCAGTCCCAGCTATTCTAAGTGAGATAGAGGAATATGCTAAAATCTCATTTTATAAACTAAATCGGACTAAAACTAAGGTCTTACCTTTAAATAGTAGAGTAAATAAGGTAGAACTCTCATTCCTCGGCCTCTTGGGAGGCAAAGCATATAATATACTTAGGAATCAAGATTTTTAGAGATCTTGGTACTATAATAAGAGACAACCTTGATAGCTTAGTCAAACGATAGCCGGGATTTGGAAAGATGGCGTTGCTTCCTTTTTCTTTATGGGGTAGGCTAAGTACAATTAAAATGAACATCCTACCAAGGATGCTGTACCCATTGGGTATGCTGGGCACTTACTTGACAAAAGCATGGTTCCTTAAATTACAAAGGATAGTAAATACTTTCTTATGGAACAAGAAAGGTATTTGCAGATCCTATCTCAAGTTGACAGCCCTGAAACACAGAGGAGGTCTTGCAGTCCTCTTCTTTCTATATTATTTAGCACAACATATGAGCAAGCTGGCCTTTGGAGTAAGGAGAGTGGGAATTCAGAATATCTCCCTTGTGGCTCTCTATAGAAAATACTTAGCCTCCAAGCAAATTGTTCATTGGGGCGCCTATATGCCTCGCCATCTCATATCCCTAAGTCAATTAAGAATAATCCCATGGGTTGGTCTTTGAAGGCTTTCATCAGGCCCAAAAATATTTAGCAGTGAAGTGGTATCAGTCTATAGATCAACCAGTTATTGGCAACCCTCATTTTAAGATTAATAATGTGCCAATATCCTCAATTTCTGGCCTCGGCTAAGCCAATGCAAAGCTTCAGACATATGGTCGGATGGAAAACCACTTTCTTTTGCTCAATTCTGAAATTCAATGAGGCATTAGATAAAGAAGCCTTTAAATATATTCAAGTTAGTAAGGCCTCTTGCATCCCTTTTCTCCCGGTTCCTGCCAATGGATCCAGAGGGAAAAGAGCTAGCTATGCTTTTTAAGGTAGCCTCCCAATCACACTCAGTTTCTAATATATATAAAACTTTACAGGCATGGGACAGCAGGTTATCATCAGGAGTTTGTTTTATTGGGTAAGAGAGCTAGGAGTGTCAGAGGACCCTGATCTATGGAGGAAACTCTGGTTATCAATGTACAAATTCATAAAGCAGGACAGAATCAGATTAGTTCATTTTAACATTATGCAGAATATCTATCTTACGCCAGCTAAGCTCTTCAAGTATGGGACATTAAATACTTCCATATGCAGCAAATGCAAGGGGACATCGGCCCTTTATCATATGATGGTTGTGCCCTACGCAGACCTTCTGGCAATCCGTTAATAGCACTTTAGATCCTATCCTTGGTTTGAAGACCTTATTTACCCCTGAAGTCTGTTTAATAAATTATTTCCCAGGTGATATTCCCAAAGTTAGGAAAGCACATATGATACTTATCTTCTGATAGCTAAGCTGATAATTATTTGAGGCATTGGATAGAAGATAAGTCCCCTAATGTAATGGAGTGGTACAAAGAAATTGGCCAGGCATTACAATTGGAAAGACACGTTGCATCTATGCATAATAGATTAGAAGCTTATTTGTCTCTCTGGGGTAGCCTAGAGACTCTACTGATAGTTTAGAAGCCATAGTAGCGCGTAGTCATATTATAGGTGAGATATACTAAAGATATTGGATAGTGTGTAGTCAGGAGGGGGTAGGGATTGGGTTTTAATTTGAGGTATGTATTTAGTGCCTATTACTTTGGTGTGTTCATGTACTATCTAATGTACTTTGACTGGTGCTCAAACTAATAAAACTTGTTAAATCAAAAAAAAACTTGGTTAGAGACAGTTTTAAAGGTTTTGTTATTATACAAGCATTTTGATATTTTTCTTATTAATATGCATTGCTGCCTATGGCGCACACTGTGTCAACACAGTGGGCGGCTGGAGTTCCTTTACAAGGCTCGTGTGTCAGGTCTGTAAATGATCCCTGCTCCTATCCACTTCCCTACTTTTGCTGTGTTGCCTTGGAGACAACAAGGAGGAATGTTACCGGAGTCCCTGCACTATGGTACCCCAGAGGTACACAGTAGACAGCTAGTACTTAGGCATATCCTATACTAACATATAGGGCTAGGGCATCTACCATATAAGAGTAGATGTCAGGATATGTATGCATATTATTATTATACACTTTACTTTCTAATATATACCTGTATTTCTTGCTTACAAGATGTTAGGACATCTGTGTCCTTGTAATGATTATGATATATGAGTTGGCATTGCCATCTTCTGATGATTTGTATTATTACACTGCTATATGCAAACGTACTTCTTTGTCTTTACAAAGTGATGACTACTACAAAACTGTATAATGTTATCCTGGACTGAGGAACCACCTCTAATTTAGCAAATAGGGCTCATCTCTGTAACTAGAAATGTTTCTATCTTACAGTAACCATGGTAATTATCATAGGTATATAATGTAAGACATTACGTCTTCTACCTCAGAGACCCCAAGAGACATGGAGAATCCTTGAGGTATAGGGAATGCTTAGCATTGGCTCCCAGTTCGTATTGGTAAGAACTGCTTAGGGCAACTGTGATTATCCTTTTGGTAGTAATAAACAAGCTTTATCACTCTTGTGCAATGTGTCTGTGATTCCTTACATGCCCATTATTGCCAAGAACCTGAGAGTGAGGTTTAGATCTCCTGACAAAGTGAACTGTGTTTTATATGATCTTCTTGTGCATGGCATCTTCATACACTGAGAAACTGAGGTGCCACTTCAGCCAGACCCCAAGGTACTTGAATGAGGGACACTCGATTATTGCACCATCCAGGGTATGGAAGACGGAGAAAGTGGTGAGCCTGACTAGCCTGTGCCTAGTGCCAAAGATCATAGAGACCTTTTTCTTAGCATTGAGGTACTGCTGATTTGCCAGGAACCAGTGCTGGATGTTAGTAAAGTCCAGCATGAGCCTGGCCATGAGGTCGGAGGCAGAGGAGCAAAGAATTCCATGTCATCTGTGTACATATGGATGCAGGCAGAGAATCAGGCAGCAGGGAGATCATTCAGGAAGATGAAAAGTATTGGACCAAGGACAGATACTCTCTCTGATTCTTGTGCCATGTTGGTGTGTTATCACAGAGACCTATTTGGTCTCCAGTTCTGTGCCTGTTTTAGTTGAGTTGGTACTATCAGCTTTCTCCATGATATACCAATGGAGCAAATGGCTGGTGGAGTAGCCATCTGTTTTGATCTGATATGGTGCATGTGGTGTTTCCTATAAAACAACTGGAGTTCTTTGAATGAGTGACACTTTTTATGACCAAAATATGGTGTAGAATCATCCTTATCTATTATCCTTCATGGTGTGAGTCAGAGTTTCTGTGGGAATTTGTGGATCTGCTGTTAACTCTGGCTGCATAATCTTATAGACTGCTGTTCCTGAGGGAGTTCAATGCAAGAGTTGACCCTTCAGATGACTTTTCTTCCAAGCTCCTCCAGATCACTAATGTTCTGAACCCTAGACAAGTTATCGACTCAACCAAGCACACAATGGGGTACACATTAGACCTGGTGTTCATCACAGGGTTAGAGACTGACATGACCTAAATGGATCCCATTCAGTTGGCAAGACCACTTCAGCATAGGGCTTGCTCACAGGGCCCCATTAAGTCACCCCCAACTACAGAGGTGATCCAGTATTTTGCTAAATGGGATCTGGATCCTGGTTGATTTCTAGGTCTGCTGGACTCCTCAATCCTGGCAGTTGCATTCCCTAGGAACCCATTACTGTCATTGAGCTCATGAATGTGACCTAAAAGAGACAACTTATGCTCTGAGACCAGTGTAAACTCACACTATTAATTCACTTCAAAGAGCACCCATGATTAACTGAAGAACTTTGACAGTTCAAACAGTTATTTGAGGCACCAAGAACCAAGAGAGACAAATTTCTCTTGGGTCTTATAGCAGCCAGGAAGAGCAGACAGACTACATTTTCTGCATTGAGGATGACTTTTATATCCTGCCTGTTTGCATAAAGGAAGATGTCTCCCAGAGAAGAGCAATTGCCTTAATCAGTTCTTCAAGACCAAGACTGACTGGCACTTGGTCAGGACCATAAACAAGAACAGCACGGTCCAAAGCAGCGAAGACAAAACAGCACTGTAGATAACAGTGCCCCTCCAAACAGCGACCACAACAACAGTGCCAATGGTAGCGGTCCACAAACACAATGACTGCTACCATAGGAAAGCAAACCACACAGAAATTTCTGTTTTTGTTTGTGTGTGTGGGGGTCTACCACCGCACCCCCTTAACCACCTCCATGGGGAAGCAACTCAGGGACACATAAAACCTGGAGGAGAACTCTTAACTAGGGAAGGAAAACACAAGCAGAAGACCCAGGGGCCGACATGCTGCCATCATCTCTGCCTGTGGTTCTGTCCTCTGCACCTCAGCAGCTGCTCAGCAGAACCCTCCCAGCACAGGCTTCATCCTTTCTCCTCCTCTCCCTGACAGCGATGCAGCTACAAGGATAGCGCTAACCTGACCTGTGCTATTCTATCCATGTAGCTGCTATTAGTTATTTTGACAGCACGGTTCTCACCATGCTATTATTGAATAGCTCTTCTCACCTGGCAGGAGATTGACTGTATCCAGGACCAAGTCACAATGATGGCTCAAATTAGGAGTAACAGGAAGATCAATGCTAGGAAAATGGATACACCAGTGTTGTGGCATGAGTTCATGCAGCTGTATGAGATAACTCTAGGGAGGTTGCTGGGTTGTGCTGTACCACCCTAGGCTGCATCCAGCTCCATCTGAGGTTGTTAAGGCTGTAATGACCATTCTGCTCTTAGTCATAGCAGGCATTGTGAACACCTCTTTGAGAGTTTTTGTTTTAGCAGCCTTGAGAAGGTTGTAATCAGACATCTTCTCAAGATATAGTAATTAGAACTCATGCTAATTATGGGCAGTCAATAGACTACTATTTCTGCAAAGGTTATTGACAAGGCAGGGCAGTACAGCTAGCGTACATATGGAGAAGTATGAAATCTACAGTATAAGTCCCTGCAGTCAGGTTGCTACTAGCATCACAGTACAGAGACATCCCTAGACTGGGTGTCTGATGATCTTCTTTATGAGGATGATGTCAATGGTGATCTTCCTTAATATCTCATTAGTATTTCATATGGTGGATCCTTGGGTGCTCATTGACCATCTTTGGGTAAACACAGGTTTCTCAGGATCCATGCTGACTGATATGGTATGATCACCCCTGGCCAATCGTGAGCAGTCATTTGTGATGGTGCCATTCATGTCACACATGGATATGTCGCACCTGGTCACCCTTGATTGCAGTGTTCCTCAGGGTCATACCCTTCCAGTTTTGTTCACGACGACATGATGCTGTTGGGAGAGATTACCAAGAAGTACAGTACAGTATTAGGTACCACTGCTATACTGATGACACTTAGCTGTACCTCTCTCTTTGCCTGGCCAGGCCAGGTGGTCACTCTGAATTATTCTTGAAGAGAGCCTGGTGGAAATTAAAGACTGGATGCCCTCCAACTGTATAGAGGTCAGAACTCATCACAGTAGTGCTTTGTGAATTATGCTGGCTGTCTGTTAAGCAGCAGATTTTTTTGTTTTTTGTTTGGGGTTCAGAAGACTCCAGTTCTTGTATATTACTCTCATTGTTAAACAGCAGATTAAGGATTTTATTTTAAAAAACTGAGGTCCTAGTCCTAATAGCTCCAAAGTTTAATTTGATTTAATTTGATTTAAAATGCAGTTGCAACTGATAATGGGACCAGCTGACATACATTACAACAATATTTCATCAATCCATTTACAAGATAAAATTAACAGGTTATATGAATATACCTACGCTTACACAAATCTCAGCATTATGAATCCTACAGAAATATATTTTTAACAATACAGTACATTATATCACTGCATACACTTCATGTTAAACAGCAGACAAAAATAGATTCTTTTGTATTTTCTCATCCTAACTCCTGGGTTTTTCCACCCTCAAGGTTTCTAAAAGTATATTCAGAGTTTGCCTTCTTTTAAAAAGGAATGAAATCTATGACTTAGTACAAAATGTCATTTAAAAATTCCCTATACAACTGTTCTTGTCTTAGGTCTGACCTCTTCCCTACAGCTACTCAAAGCATTGACATAACTTATATTGGAAACAAAGATAATCCTCATAGCTCTCTTTTGTAATCTTTTGATCTCAGCAGGTTCTCCAACTGTTAATCCACCATGCTATATCACTGTACCATACCCCAAAACCGGTCAAATCATGGTAAAGAAAAATAGAGCATAGCTGATTGACTTAGACCAGATCTGCTTAGCATGACGGAAAATACAGATGAGCATTTGCTTTTTTTCACAATGCTTTCCACATGGTGGTTCCATGAAAAGTTACCCTGTAGGTGAAAGCTAAAAGTCTAATAACTTTCCCCCATCTATGACAGTCACCTCCTGATTACCAAACTTCAAAGCTAGCACCTTCAAATTGGCCCACTTACCAGAATGAATTATAGATACATAGATACATAGACAGTGTCGGCAGATAAGGGCCTCATGGCCCACCCAGTCTGCCCATTTGAGATTGTAAGTTTACATTATGTTTTCCTAGAAGTCTGTTGCCCTAACCCCTGACCTCCAGAATTCCTTTATGTCTATCCCATGCATTCGTAAATCTCATGATTGTTTCAGCCCCCACCACTTCCTCTGGCAGGGTGTTCCACTTGTCCACCACCTGTTCTGTGAAGAAATTCTTCCTCATGTTTCCTCTGAATCGTCCTCCCTCCAACTTTATCCCATGCCCTCTAGTCCTGGAACATCTTTTCATTTAAAAATAATGTATTCCTGCACCCTGTTCCTCCCTGTAAGATTCTTGTATGTGTCTATCATATCCCCTCTCTTCCTCCTCTCCTCCATGGAATACATATTCAATTCCTTCAACTTGTCCTTGTAGGACTTGTGATGCAATCCATGTACTATCTTTTTGCCCTCCTCTGAACCTTCTCTACCCTGTCTAAGTCTTTATGTAAGTAGGTCTCCAGAACTGTACACTGTACTCAGGTGGGGCCTCACTAGTGTCTTGTATAGTGGAATTATGACCTCCCTTTTCCTGCTGCTGATGCCCTGCCTATGCATCCCAGCATCCTATTTGCTTTACCTGCTGCCTTGTCACACTGTTTCCTACCTTGAGGTCATCAGAGATGATACCCCAAGATCCCTTTCCTGCTTGGTGCATGCTATATCCTCACCCCCAAACTGATATATTGTGCCAGGGTTTTGTGCCCATATGCATTATCTTGCACATCTTTGCATTGAATTTCAACTGCTAAACCTCTGACCATTCTTCAAGTTTCTGCAGGTTGCTTCTCATTCTGTCTACACCCTCTGGTGTGTCTACTCTGTTACAGAGCTTTGTGTCATCAGTGAAGAGGAAATTCTGCCTTCTAGGTCATGCGCAATGTCACTGATGAAGATGTTGAATAGGACCGCCCCAGCACTGATCCCTGTGGTACCCCACTGGTCACTCTTCCTCTGTGGAGTGACAGCCATTTACCACCACCCTCTGTGTCCTGCCACCCAGTCAGTTACCTACCCGCTGCACTACTGTCCTGCCCACACCCATATTCCCCAGTTTGTGTAATAGTCTTCTATGTGGCACAGTGTCAAAGGCCTTGCTGAAGTCCAGTTAGGCCATGTCCACTGCCCTCCCTTGATCCATCTCCCTAGTCACCCAGTCGAAAAATTCAATGAGGTTGGTCTGACATGACCTCCCTGGTGAAACCATGCAGCCTTGGGTCCTGTAGTCCATTGTCAACCAGATGTTCCACCAATCTCTCCTTCAGTAGTGCTTCCATGATCTTCCCACTACTGAGGTGAGGCTGACTGGTCTGTAGTTCCCCGCTTCCTGTTTGTTCCCACTTTTGTATAAGGGGACTGCATCTGCTGTCCTCCAGTCTTTGGGTACCTCCCTGTTGCCAGTGATCGGCTAAACAGGATAGCCAGAGGTTCACCCACCACCTCTCTTAGTTCTTTAAGGACCCTGGGGTGCACCCCATCTAGCCCCATTGCATTATCAACTCTTATTATTTCCAGTTCCTTCAGGACCCTTTCTCGTAAAGGGACTTGTGTCTATTTCTGCACCATTCCCACCCATTGTACTCCATTCAGACCCATTACCTTCCTGTTCTCGGTAAAGACTGAGCAGAAATACCTGTTCAATATGTCAGCTTTACTGTTGTCATCCTCCACGCGCCCATCCTCCCCTTCAGTCTCACTATCCTCCCTTTGCCTTTCTTTTTCACTTATGTACCTGTAAAAGGTTTTGTCCCCGCTACCCACTGATTTTGCAATGTGTTCTTCTGTCTGAGCTTTGGCATCCCTTACTGACCTCCCTGCCTCCCTTTGCTTCTCCTGGTGCTTCTCCTATCCCCCTTCTGTCTGAGTCTTTGTATTGCCTGAATGCAATCTTTTGGCTTCACTTTCTCCGCTACCTCCTTGGAAAACCATAATGGCCTCCTCTTCCTTTTCCCTTGCTAACCTGCTTAATGCATAATTCTGTTGTTCTTGTAATCCCTGTTTTAAATACTGTCCACTGTTCCTCAACCCCTGATTCCTGCCCCATTCCCTTGATGCCTCTTTCAAGCATCTCCATTTTCCCAGAGTCTGTCCCCTAAAATCCAGGATACATGTTTTTGTGTGGTTTGGTTCCTCCTTCTGTGATTTCAAACCACAATGAGTGGTGGTCACTGTTCCCCAGGTGCTCCCCACTGTTACCCGCATTACACTGTCCCTGTTTGTGAGCACAAGGTCCAGTATCGCCTTCTGCCAAGTTGGTTCCATGACCAGTTGCTTGAGGAAGGCACCCTGAAGGACTCCAGGATAAATCTGCTCCTAGTTAATGCTGCTGCTGGGATGCTCCAGTCCACATCTGGAATATTGGGGTCTCCAACCAGCACCACTCACCTTGTCTGCCATCCTTTGGATGGCTAGCATCAACTCCCATCTGTTTCTTCCTCCTGGGCTGGTGGTCTATAGACCACACCTGTGCAGATGGCTGGCCCCATTTTCCTTTCCATCTTAACCCACATTATTTCCCTTTGTTCCTCCTGGATCTCTGTGGCTCTATGTCATTTTTCACATACAGTGCCACTCCTCCTCCCTTCCTACCTGCCCTGTCTCTTGTGAATATGTTGTAGCCAGGTATGGCCATCTCCCAGTCATGGTTATCATTACACCAGGTTTCAGTGATGGTCACAATGTCTGGGTCTGACTGCACCATGACAGCCTCCAGATCCTTCATCTTGTTGCTAAGGCTCCTGGCATTGGCACATGGCTTTCCATGATTTGACCTTCATAGACTGTTAAACTGTTCTACTCCAGCCCCTTCCCTGGTTGTCCTTTATCCCTGGTTCTCCTTGCTGTCTGCCCTTCTGTTGAATGTTGCCCCTTTCTGTCTATCCACTTCTTGGGCACTTATTTCCATCTTTGCACACTGCTTTGTAGAGATATCCACTCCTCCGGTTCACTGGTTCCACTGCTAGCTGTGGGGTGGGCAATTAGGTACCTCCTTGCTGGCCTGCCAGCCTTGGCTAGTTTAAATGCTTGTCAATGTAGCATTTAAACTTATCACTGAGTGCTTGATTCCCCACAGGATGGATGCAGGCCGTCAGGCTTGAACAAGCCTCTATCCTCCAGGTGGGTCCCCAGTCACCAAAGAATCTAAACCCTTCCTCACAGCACCAGTTCTTCAACCATGAGTTAAAGTTCCTGGTGCATGCACCCCATGCTTTCCCATGCCTCTCGTAGGTAGTACTTCGAGAAGGTGACAGAGGTAGCTACTTGCTTAAGACCCTCCTCAATTTCCTAAACTCTTCCTGAACTTCCTTTGGCTCCCTGTTTGCCAGGTCATTAGTACCTAGGTGGATAATGACATCCAGCTCACCCTCCTGTCTTGCCTTCCCAGTGATTCCCAGGATCTTCCTTCCATCCCCCATGCCATGGCACCTGGTAGGCACCTCACCTCCTGTCCTCCCTCCTGTGTTCCTAGCTGGATCAATCTTATGATGGAGTCCCCACCAGGATTCACTTTCTCCTCCTCTGGGGTCCACTGCTCTCCCCACTGAGGTCACCTGCTTGGCTAACCTCCACATCCTTTCCTTCCACTTCTCTGGGTACCTCTATTTGGTTGTCCCATTTTCCAGTGTGGCATTTGAGTTCTTGAGTGGAATAGGATCTGGGATGTGCCTCTGCCTGACCACCCTAACCCTCCCTGAGCCCACTGTCATCCAAGTGCTTCTCGTCTCGGCATCCTTTGAGGCAGTGGCATTGACTGGGTGGTCTCTGGATAGGGGTGATGGTACTTCTGACCCAGTTTACTTCCACTGTGAGTCTGGCTACCTCATCCAGCAGTCTGAGAGATGCATGCAGATAGGGCAGCACCTCAGTGTCCAGAACGCCTGCCTGAGTATGGCTGCCCCGCTGCCACTGCATTGCACCACTCCCCACATTATACTGCGCTTATACTGCTATTCCACTACTTGTCTATTACTGAAGCTCTCCTAGTTCCTTTTTCATTAATTTACTGTCCTAAAATCCTGCCATTGATCCTCAGATACTTTTCTTTAAAAAAGAAGAAAAAAGAAAAAATGAGTCAAAACACTTGTGCTGAGGGTGAGCTTCTTCCTTTATGCCCTCCTACTCCACAACCCCTACTATCTCCTGTCAATCAGATTTAACAGGGCATATAATTAAGAGTTGGGGCAGGGAGGGCAAAAATTTGCAGCAATTAAAGACAGCAAAGAAATACACCACCACTACCAGCACACCAAACTAGGTTTTACATTTTCAACAGCCCAAAACAATTCTAAGTAAAGATAGCAAATAAATTACAGTGTCACTAAAAGTCCACAATCTAAGTTTAAAACAAAAATAGCAATGTACAATTACTGTAAAGCATTTTGAAATGAATCTGTTTCCTTCCCTTCTGGCTTCTGGCTTCTGGTGAAAGCGAATCCTGGTGGGGATTCCTGGTTTTACCAGGATTTATTTCAGTGATGTTCTTTATTGTCCATTCTTCAGTCCTCTCAAGATCTTCTTACATAGTACTGCTGACCTCCACACCAAAAACATCAATGACTATAGCATCATCAATGTATGACACGAGAGTCCAACAGTACTCAAGTCATGTATCATTAATAAAAAGAGGGACCCAATTAATACCTTGGGACCCCCCATTAATGGTACTTTTGCTTGATGTTATACCCTCCACCTCTACCCATTGGAACCTTCCCTGTAAAAGTTATGTACCCTCTAATCAGGCAACTTGGGATGAGTTTAGACCGGTGGAGGTGGCTGAGGTCATTGAAGTGGATTCTAAGCTTGAAGCACACATTCTGAACTGGACCCGTGTCGACGTGTTTCTTGATGAGATGTGTTGACTCCATTGGCCTGGTGTTTGCCCTGATTGTTTGGTGCTCTGTGTCAGAGGATCTTTCCCGATGTCTTGAAGGAGGCATTGGTGAGACCCCTTCTGAAGAAGCCATCTTTAGACCCTGACATCCTGGCAAATTATCATCCCATCTCCAATCTTCCATTCCTGGTAAGATTGTAGAGAAGGTTGTGGCACTTCAGCTTGAGGAGCACCTCATGGCTTATGATCTATATGAGCCCCTCCAGTCTGGATTTTGAGCGAGGCAGAGCACTGAAACTGCACTAGTTTAGGTGCATAATGACCTCCTCGAGTGCGGATTGAGGTGAAGGACAATTCTCTTCTTCTTGGTCTCTCCTCAGCATTTGACACGGTGGACCATTGTTTATTACCCGACTGCCTGAGGGATTTCAGACTTGCTGGCACTGCCATCTGCTGGTTTGAGTCTATTCTTACCAATAGAAGGCAAAGGGTAGTGATGGGAAGTTCTCCTTGTCCCCTAGCCTCCTGTCTTGTGGAATTTCCCAGGGTTCAGTCCTGTCACTAATGCTGTTTGCTGTGTACATGCTGCCCCTGGGAGAGCTCATTAGGAAGTACCACTTGGGTTTCCATTGTTATGTCAATGATACCCAGCTGTATCTTTCCTTTGCCCAGGGACATCCAGTGCTGTGGATGTGCTAAACATCTGCCTGGCTGAGATCAATGACTGGTTGGCCTCCAGCTGGTTGTGACTGAATCCCGACAAGACATAGGTACTGGTGGTGGAGTCGAACAGACGGCATGACAGGATGGCCTCTGGTACAGACACATGGCTTTTTCTTGGTTTTGTACCATTGAAGGCCTCCTCTAGTGTGCACGATCTTGGTGTTATCCTTTACAACAGATTGACACTTGAATCCCAGGTGTCATCCATTGTTCACACTAGCTTTTACTATCTACATGACCTGGGCCCTGGCTACCTGAAAGACCTCCTTACACCTGCTGTCTCAGTCTGCTCCCTCTGCTCCTTCTCTAGGGACCTCCTTATGATTCCCAGGATGAGGTTAAAACTGCCGGGCATAGAGCTTTTAGTGTCACCAGCTCCATCCTGTGGAATTTGCTACCTCCAGCTGTAAGAGGGCCCTTCAATTGAGGTATTTAAAGCCTGCCTCGAGGCCTTTCTGTATAATCAGGCCTTCCCAGACTTTGGCTGATAATCCCTACCCTGGCTGTTTCACATTGATTAAATCTGGCTACTAGCCTTTTAGAGTTTAGATTTTTGATTTTTGATCTTAGATATTTGTTTACTGTTTACTTACAGCTATTTTTATGTTTTATGCTGATTATTTTGTGTGATTCAATTTATTGTGCTCTGGCCCATCCTCGCCCTGTACTCATCCCCTAGTATTTACATTGCCTTTTCACCCTCCCTCTTTTCTTTCTCTCCCTCGTCCCACCTAACTCACCACATACCACCCTACCCCTCCTTACTCACTCCCTACACCCCACACCATCCCTCCACCCCTCTCTTCTCCCCACCTTCCATCTCCTAGCTTCTCACCCCTAGCTATCTCCCATTTCCTTTCCTCCTAATCCACCTTCTCTTCCCCTGCCTCCCTGACAATGCCTAACCTGGCTGCTATTCTCACTCCAACTCCTAGTCTCACTCTGGCTGCCCTTCCATTGTTGCTCTGGCCTGTTAATCCCCTCTGCCCGCTTGCTCAACACTGTTGCTGCTCACAACAGCTCATTGGGTGTGTGCTACCTCCATTCTAGATGTAATGACGCTGAATTCTCCTTGAAGAATTCTAAGCTGTCTGGGAACCTAAAATTATTATCTTCCTCATAGTGATTTTCACCTATAAAGTAACTGGTGCTACTGTACCTGTTAAGAATGTCATTGTTGCTGTTTTTACTTGATTCTGTTTTACCATTGTATTATTCCTGTTGTCTGTCTTATTCTGTATCGTACAATGTCTAACCTGGAACATCTGTCATGAGCCTATCGCTCAAAGGTATATAATCCCAAACTGAAATACAGAAACGCAGAAGTTGATGGCAGATAAGGACCGCAAGGCCCATCCAGTCTGCCCATTAAATAAATAAATAAAAATAAAACTTGTGTCAATTTGTTGCTTCTTTTATTTTGATATTCCTTTTTGTACGGTGCCCAGAGCCTCTGGGATGGGTGTCTTTTTTTTAAATAAATTTTACCTTGCCACTTATTTTTCCATCTTCTTAGCAATATTTGATAATCAGTATGATCAAATACTTTTTGGTAGTCAACAAGCACTGCCCTTACATGATCTCCCTATCCCATGCTTGCATGCAGACCTCCAGCAACTTTGTCATCGCAATGGTAATCAAGCTTTCTTCTTGAGACCCAAACCTTTTGGTTGGTTTTGGCCTGAGCACAGGCCATTAGCCACTTATCAAAAAACTTGCATACTTTTGCAGTTATGCGAGTAAGTGAAGTAGGCTGGAAATATTTTTCAGGGTCCACTGGTAAATCAACCTTTGGGAAGGATATCATCTTGGCCTCCTTCCACTGTGTTGGAACCTGGCCACGTATTATAGTTACATAATATTATTAACATATTACAATATATTAACAATAAAGATGATAGGGTGCATTATGGAGGGATAAGAGCCTGCCTCCAGTGGATTGAAGCACAAGGTGAAGCTGAGTGCTTCCAACACCCGAGAAGGGCCATTAGCCCACCATAACACACCCTCTTGGAGTACCTTATTGTGATTATGAATTGGGTCCCTATTAGTACTATATAAATAAATACATTACTAATATCTATATTTATTTCACAAAAAAGAGATATAAAATGTTGAATAAATTTAAAAAGAAAAAGTAGTCCCATTTGGACATTGTGTTGTGACCACTTTGCCAGCAGGTGGTGATAATGTTTTATGCATTGTTTCTTTTTCTCTGTGCAAGTAATGGAACTAGTGAGCAGTGGTTCCAGATTGTAGTGTGGTGTTGGGTCAGGGCAGAGTAGGCCACATATGACATCTCAATGTGTAAAGCTGAGACTGATGGTGCAGAGCGACTCTTCGGGTACAGCGGACTTTTTAGGTCTGGACTTGGGATAACACTGTTGGAGGCAGTGAGCAGGCATGATAGAATGGCAGTTAGACTCACCACCAATGGATTCTTAGGTCAGGAGAATAATGGGAGTAAGCCTCTGCCAGTGGGAACCAAGTGCTACATGTACTTGGAGATTTTAGTTTTATCCGATTCCATTGCTAAGGTAAAGAAAAGTTAATTTGTTTTTCAAATGCTGTCATAAAGAGAACAGCAGAATGGTTACCAAACATAACTGTCCTGCAGTTCCGAATGTTAGTTGCAGGCATTGTGACTGAGAGGCGGATTAGTATATTGCTGAGCCCTGATTGTGTGGGGTTACTTTCAGCTGGGCTTTTGTGCTAGGATAACGGCCCTGCTGAAAGTACCCATCAGCCAATCAGGATTTAGCATTCTTTCTACCCCTTTAATAATAAATATTAACATTATGGTTATATATTATGGTATACCTTGTTGCATACCCATGGAGCCAAAACATCAGCGCTTCCTGTTATACCCAATTTGGAATTCCATTGGGTCCCATGGTTTTCCCGCATTGATTTTCTTTAATTCCTTAGCCCATTCTAAAATAAAGTCTTCTGAAAAGGACAACTTTAGAAATCTTTGGCTTATTTTTATTTTTTTTTAAAGAAAGCTTGGAGTAAAGTTGATGTAGTGTCACGTTGATGTAGTTTTCATGCATCCATTCACATTAAATTGTCAAACTGTTAACTGGAAAGTGACAATGCTTCATATAATATTTGACACTGCATCATAAGATACCTAGTGGTATTCTGGCAATGGGAAGCCAACCCTTTTGTATTAGTTTCAGCTGTAAAGTGCTTTGGGTCCTACAAAGATGCTATAACAAAAGTACCATACCATACCATACCATATCATACCATACCATACTATAGTCTTCCAGCAGGCAAAACAAGAGCCACTACATAACTTAAAATAGGATGTAATACCTTGATGGAAGCCCACCTACAGTACTACATTTTAAACAGCTCCTGGCAGTAGCTGGTACATACTATACATTTGCTGTAGTAACTATAATGCTTTTTGCATGCAAATTGTGGTTTACTAGAAGCTTGGAATCATTTAAAGAGCCTCTGACAGCATTAGGAAAACTCTGAGAAAAAATAAGATTTATATTCAGCTCCATTCCATTTTCTTTAATACTTCAGATATTTTCAGTAATTAATTCCCTATTTTCTTTTAATACTTCATATATTTTCAGTAATTAATTCCTGTTTTCTTTGTTACTGGAAAAGCTGAATAAAACAAGATCACTGTCCCTAGACTATATCTACTCCAGCTGCTTCTCTACACATGACATCATAACCCCTGTTTATGATATCATAATTATCTCCACAGCAACATATTTTGATGTCATAAACAGAATTCTGATGTCAGGGTAGGCAGGCAGCCAGCCAGAGCTAAAAGAGCATATATATTCTATTAATGCAAATACCCTTAGTAATAAGGAAATAGGGTGAGAATTACAGAATAAAATATACAAAATGGGCAAGGAAATCCCTGTGTCCTGATTGGTTGAGACTTTGTTCTAGCCATGGTAGTAAGAGGGCATCACCAATGACTAAAAGCAAGTCCCTACCAACCAGGGCAAATCACAGAATTCATAAGCCATTTACTTCCTAGTTTCCATTACAAACATGGCTGCAACCTTTACTCATATAAAAAACTTCAACTAGGCCCTAAAAATGAAAGTCCATTAAATTAAATAAAAGTAAGTAAACGATTTAATGTTATTGCACTCAAGAGCCCCTCTTACACACATACACAAATTGAAAAAATCAAGTACTATTCAGAGTTTCCATTGTTGGTGTATCTTTGATGACTGTGAAAATGCCCTCCTATCCCCAACAGTTTGCCAGAGAACTCCCTACTCCTTACCTGGCAACAGATAAAATTGAAGTTCTGTAAGAATTTTGAATTCTCTATTCCATGTTACCATTCCATGTGATGTGTGTGTGTGGGGGCATTCTACTACTGGAATAATGCAAAGCTTTAAATTCTTCTATTCCATAATAAACAGAGAGGCAGTATAGTGCAGTTGTTTAAGGCTCTGAGCTGCAAATCTAGAGACCTGGGTTTGAATCCCACAGCCTCCACTTGCATACTGTGTGACCCTGAGCAAGTCACTTAACTTCCCTGTTTTCCCAGGTTGCACCTGTAAACAAGCTTTCAGCTTAGTGTGTCTTACCTGGTTAAACAACTGGAAAAAAAATCATACAATGCATTGAATGTGAAGAAAGACAGATGACTGACAGGTGAAAAACATCTGTGGAGGAACTATTTTACATTGTTTAGCAACATTTTATTATATTTTTGTGGCTTTGAAAACTTTTAGAGTGTTTGTTTTTAACAGTTGCCTGTGGGCCAATTTTATATAAGCAATAAGGCATTCTGATGGATGAGGTACTAGGTTTCCAACGGTCAGGGGCTGAAGGCACTCAGCTTTGCCTCATGCCTCACTATGCCCCTCACTGTGGGAAACCTAGTACTGTACCACCAATGCCCCATCGTGACTTATTGCTTAAATATGAAATATAAGCTACATTTATGCCTGATTGTTGCATTTTTTCAAAGTTGTCTCAATTGTGTCAGGAGCTCTTTAAGGATGTCACACAGAAATTCAGGTTCAGGATGTCATCCTCAAGTGATTCCAAGCTTTTAGTAAACTACCATTTGCATGTCAAAATATATATAACATGCTGCCTAAAAGATTAACTTTCAAAAGTAGAGAATTATTACTTATTAAACCTGAAGTATTTGTTTATCTTGCTAATTAAAAGATTTACTATCCAACAGTTAGGTGTGATGTGTGGACCAATATTGTACCTGGAGATTGACAAGTTTGAAATCCCTCATACATCATCAAGCCATTGCAGAAACTGCCATTTATCACCTAAACAGTCCTTTTCAAGTCTGCAAGTTCTGCTGAAATCATTGTAATGGGCAAGGGAACCTTTAAGTCCCACAAATGTAGATTGCTTCAACTTCTTCAAAGTGAACATGAATGACTTCCACCAGGCACTGCAGAAGACCCCGAGTTTATGTATAATCTCAAAACTATTTTGGAAACAGAAATTGGGATTTGGAAAGAGGAGGAACAATATCAGTGAATCAGAATGTTTTAGGGCCACTTGGGGGTCATCAGCATCAACTATTATTGTTTTCATTTGTTTGGGGTTGGTGGGAGAAATCCTATAAACTCATCACCATGTCTGGTTTGTTTGCTACACAGATGAATGTAATTGTTCTTCCCTAATGCCTCACTATCTGTTTTACCAATTATGACAAGTTGACTTCCTGTGTGACCTGATCTGACCCTGGAAAGTGTGCAGGCCTCCTATACCTCTAACTTCATCATAGCGTTCTTCAGTCACTTGGCAGCCTGTATAATTAATTTGGGGTTTTGCACATCAAAACAGCTGGCTGATGTCCTCTGTGTTGCTTGGCCTCATACTATATGTACTGTCCTGTACTTACAGCTCCATCATACCATTCATCAGCTATCGGACACCTGTTTAAGTTGTACATCATGTCCATGAGCTAATGTCTGAGTCCTGTTCTATGTGTTCTGACATCCATTATGTACCATGCTGGCCTGCTGTTTCAGATCATGATTAGCTGACATCTCATGTGCCCAGTATTATCTTATACTGACCCCGAGGGATGAGCAAGAAGATATGCAGGAATAAGGGTAACATTTGTGGGGGAGCATTATCATCATACTCCCCAGTTAGCTCAGAGTTGGTAGGCGTCATAACCATAAATTCCAAGTCTGCCTCATTTCTTTGACTCCTTGTACCATTTTAGTCCTTCCTAGTCTGGTTTCAGAAAATGTGTATATTCTAGAAATGCAAAATAAACTTTACATTTTTAAACTGCTACTTTTCGTCCCTCCTGTTGTAATGCCTCCCGATCCTCTTGGAAACTAGGTCTACCACCAAAATGAGAATATCCAGGGGTCTAAAGATTCTAATACCCAATAAATAAAAGAAAGTCTAGCTCTACAGTCACCTCCTGCCTCAGGCTCACTGACTCCATCCTGACTGGGGTTGATCAAGATAAGTTTACTGTTGCCATTTTTGCGGCTGCATGGGCAGAGCCCTGCAGACGTTTACATGTAGAAAAGAGCTGACATCATGTTTTCCATCTGTGGAACTGTTTTTCCTCTGCCTGACCCTCCCACAAGAAGCAATCCGCTCATGTTGTCCCTATGGACTGCAGCACTGCACTATATCACCGTGTGCTTATTTTTTTTTTTTTATATGCGTTTTCTTCTGCATCCCTTGTAAATGGTCTCCTCTGTGTTCCTGCGCTGAAAGCACTGAACTCCGCCCTGAAATGGGAGCTGGTGGACTGTGTCCGAGGTTCATTGTGGAAGTTTGGAATTCAGTTGCCTCTTGCGCTGTGAACGGAGAGCATCTCCTCATGTGTTGTTGCCCATAGGAGCAGAAGTGAAGAAATGGCTATAAATGAAAACTTACAAAAAACGTTTTTGAACGCTGGGCTACAGAAGCTGCCAAGAGCGGAGCAACATGGCTGCCATCTTACTGCTCCGCCCCTGCAGCAACTTTGATTTAATGCTGTATGTGTGTGCCTCTCATTTGTCTCCATGCTGCTTGCTCTCTCTCTCTCTCTCCCCACCGAACCTCATTAACCTACAGAAGAGGACTGCATTCAGCTGCTCTCTCTCCCCACAGAAGCTCACACTCTCTCACTCTCTCACAAAACAACATGGTGATGGGGAATAGCATGGTGGTGGGGAAAGAGACAGGATAGTGCAGCATTTCACAATGACAGCCACTGTCATGCTCACTGTCTGTCTACACGGCTCCATGTGAGTGGTCAGCAACCAGCAGTTGGGTGGGAGGGGAGAGGCTTGTGCCGCTGCTGAATGTGGAGGGGACTGCATACCTTGCAAGTGAATAGAGATAGAGAGAAAATAAAATACAGGGTGCTGCAATGCTCTAATACACAGAGTGAGAGACTCCAAGAGAGAAAGAGAGACAGAGAAAAACACACACACACACACACACACACACACACACACAGTGCTGCACGGGTCCAGTTACATCTGCCATTCACAGTGTCTCCTTCTCTTGTCCTGCTTCTGGTGACTGCTGCAATGGAGACTGAAGACTGTCCATGGGTGGTGAGCACCTGGTCGTTGGGGTGGAGAGGCTCTGTGCAGCCGCTGAATTGGAGGGGACTGCTCGGGTTTGCAAGTCAATACAAAGAGAAATGCCAAGAGAGAGAAATAAAAAAAATACAGATCCGCATGGCTGCAATACAGAGACAGACAGAGAGTGAGAGAGACATGGAAGAAACACACTCACTGCCACATAGCTCCAATTAGATTTGCTACTCATGGTGTCTCTTTCTCTCTTCTTGTGCTCCCAGTGACCTTGTGGGGACCGGAGACTGTCAGCACTGTATGTGGTGGCCGCCTGCTCGCACTGTGAGGTGAGGGGGTGGAGGGCTCCCCATGGCAGGATGGCTAAAATTACGCCTGCCTCTGTACAAATCGAAGAAACAGCTGATGAGAGTTTGTACAGTTCTGTGCTGACATCTGTGACAGCGGATCAGTCGCTAGGATGCCTAAGTGCTGCACCACATGTGGAGAGACAGAGAACAGATGTCACTACTGCTCCAGTTCTGTGTCTCTCTCTCACTGCCACACAGCATGAGGAGTGAGCTGCAGAGAGGGGCAGTGCCACTGACTCTGCTGTGTCACTGGACCACATTCCACTACAAACAGGGAAAGACACAGACAGCGACAGACAATGGGAGGTGAACCAAACACTCTCTCTTTCTCTCACTAAATATGCACAGTTACCCGACAGTGGTAGCCAAGTTACCAGCACTCCAACTGTCAGTCTCTGTCTCAGGGGTAGGGTTTGGGAGCCTCTTTCCAATTTAGTGTGGTAGACAGTGATCCGCGGAGGGGAGGTGGAAAAGACAATATAATGGGCACAGTGACACATATGGGGTGAATGACACCGCAGAGCAACAGTACTCTCTGTCCACATTCACTGTGTGGGAAGTGGAGATTGGTGGCCAGCTGGCAGGGCAGATGATTATACCGCTAAGCAGCCCATTGCACATGACTGCTTTTCACGCTTCTGCCATAGGGCACAAAATAAGATCCATTGTGCCCAGTGATTCAGAATCTGGGGAACGCCTTCACCCTAACTGTGCATTGACAGGGATTAATGAACTGTCAGATGATGTTGTTCACCCAATTACAACTTTATTTTCCCTGCCCTATTTATAAATTTGATTGTCTAATGTTTTATACAATCGTTAATGGCTTGAAAATGTTTTCTAGACATTATGTTTATTTAAAGCACTATGTAAAGAAATACAGTCTTTCTTTCCTTTGCTTTCTTCCACGTAAGATGAGTACTGATGAACTAACATAGATAGGATTGGATTCCTAGCTGTTGTCTGTCAAAGGCCAGCTAGTGACTTCTTAAATGTACATTCTTAAATGCAGGATTTTCAAACTGATAAATCAAGTACAGTTCCTGATTTTGGGCTGTGGTTGCACATTCTGAAAAGGACCAAAATGTTAGAATGCTATTTTTACATTTTTTAATTCATTTGCAGTTTTTCCCAGCTTTATGGCACCTTATGACATGGGTAGGTAAAGTAAAGTTGTAATTGGGTGAACATCACCTGACTGTTCATTAATCCCTGTTATGAAATGGGCAAAACATTTCACGACTCTGATTGACTAAAAGCCTGTCGTAGCCGTGTCCTTATCAGTGCATATTTAGTCAACCCGCATTACTAAAAGCACCTACCACAGCACAGCTGGTGTATCATTGTGCTCCCGCTGTTAAACTCTGGAACTCTGAACAGCTAAGCGGCATTCTGTGAGAACCCGCGACCTTTGCACGCCTCCTCCTCCTTCTCCAGCATTTTTGTGGCAATGGAAGAGCAAGTCTCCTGGTGTTTTTTTTTTTTTTTTTACGCCTGCATGGGCAGAGCCATGCAGACATTTTGTATGTAGAAAAGGGCTGACGTCATGTTTTCCGTCCTTGGAACTGTTTTTCCTCTGCCTGACCCTCCCACAAGAAGCAGTCCGCTCATGTTGTCCCTATGGACTGCAGCACTGCACTATATCACAGTGGGTGTTTTTTTTTGGGGGCTTTCTGCATCCCTTGTAAATAGTCTCCTCTGCATTTCTGTGCTGAAAGCACTGAACTCCGCCCTGAAATGGGAGCTGGTGGACTGTGTCCGAGGTTCATTGTGGAAGTTGGGAATTCAGTTGCCTTTTGTGTTGTGAACGGAGAGCATCTCCTCATGTGTTGTTGCCCATATGAGTAGGAGTGAGGAAATGGCTATAAATGTTTTAAATTCAAGCAAAAGAAATGGATTGGAAACAGAAATTTTCATATCTCTTCATGTGTTGTCCTTAGAAGCAGGCGTGATGAGAGGGCTGTTTTGATATGCAATAAAAAAATGGGATTTGAAATGGAGAGCATCTCCTGATGTTCTGTCATTGTTGGTAGCTGCTCTATGTGAAGATTAAAGTATTTTATAGTTTCTTGTGTAGGGAAAAATATGAATGCAGGTAAAGCAATAGGAAAGGTTAAAGAAAATAAATATATTATTATTTATTTTATTTATTTAGCTTTTGTTGACCGGTAAATGCACTAGACAAATCCTGCCTATTTTCAGGCACGACCATGGGAGGGGATACAGATGAATGCCAACTGACCTTGAACCAGATTAAGCTGTTGGTGGTATTTTTAGTGAATGAGGAAATTTGGCCAGGACACCGGGAAATTCACCTACTCTTTTCGATAAGTGCCATGGGATCTTTAACATCCACCTGAACTACCACCAATCCAGGCAGATGGGACTCGGTTTAACGCCTCATCCGAAAGACGTGATAGACAGATATACGCATGTCCTCAGCATATAAAAATACGCAATACATTTAAAATAGGATTCCTCTCATTAGAAGGGAAGAAAATAATCTTAGCATTTAAAAAATTCCTGTTTTGAGTTGCTCCAGTGAACCACCCACAGATAGAAGAAGTATGACTGAAGATACGGCTGTGGGTAAAGGGATCAGAAAGGGTGCAAAATGAATAATCTTTACACGGAGAGTAAGGATGTATTGTGGGAATGGCGAGTAAGTGCTGTTTTTGAAGATGTAAAAGGAGCCACAGATGTAACTTTTATCTGTAATTCCTGATGTATTATTTCCAGTTAGGAGCAAGTAGGGACAATAGTAGTCTTTGCATAGAAGAGCCAGTACAGAGCAAAGCACAGTAGGAGATGTTATATGTTTCAAATAAGCTTTGTTTCATTGACACAAAATATTTTTCCCAGTGTTCAGTATTGGGTCCAGTCCTTTTAATGTCTTCATCAGTGACATTGCAGAGGGACTGGAAGGAAAAGTATGCCTTTTGCAGATGACACAAAGATCTGCAACAGGGTTGATACACAAGGAGGCGTGGAAAGGATGAAAAGGGACTTGGCAAGGTTGGAGGAATGGTCAGACGTATGGCAGCTAGGATTCAATGCAAAAAGTGCAAAATAATGCACCTGGGAAACAAGAACCCAGGGGAAGAATACACAATGGGTGGGGAGGTAGTAACAACAACAAAACAGGAAAGGGACCTGGGGTAATCATATCAGATGACCTTAAGGTTAACAAGCAATGTGAGAAGGCAGTAGGGAGGGCTGGGGTAAACTGGGATGTATAGGGAGAGGCATCAGCAGCAGAAAACAGGAAGTTGTTATCCCTCTGTACAGACAGTTGGTGAGACCCCATCTGGAATACTGTGTCCAGTTCTGGAGACCCCATCTCTGCAAGGACATAGATAGGATAGAGGCAGTCCAGAGGAGGGCAACTAAAATGGTGCAGGGTCTGCAAGAGAAGCCGCATGAGGAGAGACTAAAAGAGCTTAATATGTATACCCTTGAGGAAAGAAGGGAGGGGACATGATAGAAACTTTCAAGTACCTCAAGGAATCAACAAAGTCCAAGAGGGTAGCATCTTTCAGAAAAAGAGACTTGCAAGAACAAGGGGACACAATTTAAAGATAGAAGGAGGGCGGTTCAGGGCAATGAGGAAGTATTATTTCACAGAGAGGGTAGTGGATGCATGGAACAGCCTTCCTGAGGAAGTTGTGGGGTCTAAAATGTGGAGAATTCAAGAATGCATGGGACAGACATAAGGCAATTCTTGTGGGGGCA
This sequence comes from Neoceratodus forsteri, assembly GCA_016271365.2. NCBI lineage: Eukaryota > Metazoa > Chordata > Ceratodontiformes > Ceratodontidae > Neoceratodus > Neoceratodus forsteri. Next base: position 1,300,113,143 of record CM057453.1, on the reverse strand, counting down.
GGAATATAAAGGCTGTTGGTTAACTAGGATCTGTGGCCTATCCTGTAGGTAGGGAAATGGGCAGACTAGATGGGCCTAGCGGTCCTTATCTGCTGTCAAAGTCTATGTTTCTATGTTTCTATATTAGAGCAAGTAGGGCCACAATACTCATCACATAAAATAGCTACCAGAGTCCTGAGATGTTTCAAATAGCAAGCTGTAGCCGCCTCCCTGTTCTGCTCTTCCCCCCCATGGTGGAGGCATCTGAAGAAGTACAGCAGGCATGGCTAGCTATGGAATTTTGGCAACCAGTCAGCAGCTCCATCACCCTGTCATTTTCATCAGGCTGACACAGTGAATTACACTTTCACAAAATTAAAAAACTGTCTCCTCTGTTCCTTAGTATTTTAGGACTACAATATGCAGTACCTTAGTCTTTCGTGTATTTTACTCTAAACAAAACAGCAATATATAGCGTTCAAGGAGCCTCTGGCTTCATTCATAAAAATGCAGTCTCCTCGATTTCTTTTATATCGTGTTACACAGGTATTCCAGTTTTTTTCCTCCATGTTTAGAAATGAGTGGTATTCACACCCATATGCTGTACATTGCCACCTACCATCTGTCTAGTACATTTTTAAGCATTCACTAACCCCATTTGTTGATTCACATAAATGCTGAGGTGTTTTTATTTTATAAAGAAAATGTGGACAATATGCTATTATAAAGGAGTAAACTATTTGATTTACCACTGAGCAGAGTAATATTTGATAAATGAAGACTTCAGAGCCTTCATTTTTGTTGATTATTGGGAGGGGGTTTACAGTGAAGAATTGATTGTGGTGAGGGCAACGGGTGAGAGAACAGGTAATCATCTGGTGGGACAAGGAATTTTGTTTTGGGAGAAGAAAGCTTGTGGAGGATTTAATTCATTAAGGTTGTCCTACTAATGAAAGTGAATGGTTTAAATCCCCAGTGTTTAATGGAGATTGCAGTCCTAGAAAATGCTTTGTTTTGCACAGATAAGCCCACAAAGAAAAAGAGGAGACTGCATTTTTATGAATGAAGCCAGAGGCTCCTTGAGCACTATTGTTTTACTTTTTCTTTAAATAAATAACACCGGAATGACCAAATGGTACTGCAGATTGTAGCCCTAGATAAATAGTAATAAACCAAGGAGATTTTTAATGAATGAAGCCAGAGGCTCCTTCAGCGGTTTTGTTGTTTTTATTAGAGTAAAAATACAGGAAAGATCAAACAACATAAAAGCATGGCACTTTAGGTTCAAGATAAGTGAATTAAATGCCTGTTGGTACTCACGGTCTCTGTTTCTGTAATTAAAACCATTTGTGTTAGGGAAGTGTTAGGAAACAGACATCAGGACAAAGCTGAGAATAAGACTTGCTTTTACAACTTCTTTTTTTTTTCACCTTGCAGTGATGAATGCAATTATGCAAACAGAGGTTGACACCCATTAAATATAAAACACAGTGAGAAGATTATTTATTTATTTTTTTTTTTATGAAAGAAGCCAGGGCTCTGTCTGCCACTGTTTTGTTGCTCTTGGCTGGAATACAAATATAAAAGACCCTGCTATGTATTCTAGGGATAGACACCCATGAACTATCAGGCAACAAAAGTTATTTAAGTTTGAGTTCTATGGTCACAAAGAAAGTAATGTTGTGCAGTTAGTTAGATCAAAACACCCCATCATTACTTGAGTCTGATAGTGAAAATTCACAAATCTTATGTATTATGAAAATGTTGTTGACTATTCATAATGCTTTTTCACTATATACAAAAAGTGGGGCCTTTAGAAGCATGAGTGTCCACCCTTTTATTATAAAAATCTATTTGTAACAATACAACATGTTTTATGCTTAGACTGGTGCCCATATATCAGATATTTATATTTCCTAGTGGATCGCTTTTTGTTTTTCATTTTTTTCTTCAGTGGAAGGGATGGGGTTGGTAAGGGGAGCGGGTTTTGTAAAAACACAATGATACCTTTGTACATTAATGCTAGCTTTGCATTATTGTTATTGACATTGTATTTATGCATATATACATTTACATTTATGTATCGCTATAGAAATTCTTTAATAAAGCATAATGGAATCGTCCATGTGCTCTAAACAGTGTCAGTGTAAGTATTTTAGGCATACTATGCATATCACGAGTTTGACCATTAAGAAAATGAAAGAAATACCTTATATTTTGTCATTTGGGTCTCTGACTGTGTCTCCTCCATGTTGTGGATGCCCCCCATGCAGCACTGGAAGTGACACGTCAGGCAGGGAACCAAGCAGCTATCAGCTGTGGGGCGACACACACACACACACACACACACACACACACACACACACACACACACACACACACTCCCACACTCATAAAGTGCTTCAGAGTATGATCCCAGAGGTAAAGGTCACCCCCACCACCAAAACAAATTGCTGTGAACTGAACTATATAATTATTTCTGTCATACACTAGTAATCTGCATTCCGCAGTCCTGACTGCAACAGTAGGCGATGCGATGGGACAGTAAAGGTCTTGATTTTTGATCTTGTGATATCTTATGTTTTTCACCGCAATGGGTGTAAATGATGAAAATAACAAAACCTCCACAAAGGGACCCACAGGAATTGGAGCCCAATGATTTAGCTTGACACCATACAGTGGCAGCCATTTGGTTGTGTATAGTGGGATTTCCATGAGTCACGGTTGTCAGTGTTACCTGTCAGAATGAAGTGCTGGTCTCTAATTTGCATGTCACTTTCAGATGTTTCTGTACTCTTGCAGTCTGCTGTGAGGAATCCAGATCAGTACTGAATGCCTCCTGCAATGCTAATGTTTTGTGCATCCCAGGAGTAATGGAGGGACCGCGATAGGATGACATAAAACAAACAGATGGCTGCTCCTGGATCAGCTGTGGAACTTATGGTTCACCTGAGACCCCTTATTTCTGGCAATTATATGGAGCTGATGTGTAGTAGTCCATCTCCATAACTAGTCAGTATGGGTTACAGATGTCTGCATTGCCCAGCCATGGCACCCCTCCCCCACAATACACTTTACATCCCATCCCAATAACTGAGCCAAAGTATTGACTATAAAGACTGTGTTACAAAATAATTCAAGGCCACCCATGTTCTTTCACAAAGTACCTCACAGACCACACTGAAGTGTGTCTTGTCAGTAAAAACATTTTAGTCAATTACAAGCACATGTTATAAAAGATACATATGAATTTGAAGAGGCAGTATAGCGCAGTGGTTTAAGGCTCTGATCTGCAAATCTGGAGACCTAGGTTTAAATCCCACAGCCCCCACTTATATACTGTGTGACCCTGAGCAAGTGACTTAACTTCCCTGTGCTCCCAGGTTGCAGCTGTAAACAAGCTATCAGCTTATTGTCTCTCCTGGTTAAACAATTAAAAGAAAAGAATGAAGTACCACCCCAGGTAAAATGCCCAAAGGTGTTTCATTCCTTACTCACCCTTGATAAAGCTCTGAGTAGGAGTGAAACGCTGGCAGGCACCTTCATATGTATCTTTTGTAGCACGTGTGCTGATAATTGAATAAAATGCTTTTTCACTGACAGGACACACTTTCATTTGTTCTCTAAATAGATTAATATTTTGGGAAGGTTGTGAGGTTTACTTGTTGCACACTGGTATATGTGATATATATAGATATACACACTCCACACACACTCACACACACACACACACACAGGTGCAGTTTGGACATAATAGGGCTGCATGGTAAGTAAGTAAGAAAAAAATTCAGACTTGTTGAAAGAGGCTGCACACTAGATAGTGAAATGATGAATACAAATATTACGCTCAACTGTCTGCTGAGAAGTGAAGCAAGCACACTGTTGTTTCTGCTATTGACATCCAACAAGTTTTCCTTCTTTACTGTATGTACAGTAGACTCTCCACTTTACACACATAGTCGAATATTGAGGGAAGTATAAAAGATAATGGTCCTGATGAAGGCTTTTGACTGTCTCTATGCAGCCCACAACAAAGCAATACACCATGTCAATACTGGTGCAATACAACAGTAAACAAACACAAAAAATAGGCTGAAATTATGCCTGACAGCATAAAACAAAACAAAACAAAAAACAGGGACTGTCACTGATGAAATCATGTAAAAGCTACCAGTCAAATCAATGTTCCAAACCTGTGGCTGTAGCTGTACTCTAGTGCTTTCTGTTACTGTAGGACGGAGCTCACAAACTCAATTCCCACATCAAATGTCACTGGCCAAATAATTCAAGAGAGCATGCTCTGCCAGAAGGTAACATGCCACTGCACATACAGGTCAAGAGGGTGACAACTGGAATGTCACACTAGCATTTCAAAGGTACCAACAATTTGAAGTAATAGCTTTACACTGAAAATACAGTGTGAGGCACATTCTGCAGCACCAGAAATTCTTAATTAGATGGACATTTCCCTTTAAAGATCATTGGCAAACTGTTCTTTTAGTAGTAATAATAATGTACTGCTTTATGAATGTTGTTCTGTTTATTGTGCCCTGTTCAAATTTTCTGTTCTCTGATCAGTATGTTTACGGCTGCATGGGCAGAGTCCTGTAAATGTTTTGCATGTAGAAAAGGGCTTTTTCTGTCCATGGAACTGTTTTTCCTCCATCTGACCCTCCCCAAGAAGCAATTCACTCATGTTATCCTATGGACTGCAGCACTGCACTATATCACAGTGGGTGTTTTTTCTGCATCCCTGCCATTTCTGTCCCTCCCTTAACAGCAGGGGCATAGCTACTGATACATCTGGACGCCATGGCATGCAGCACACCAAGCGTGGGAGTAGCAGCCCATAGCTCAAGCAGATTATAAACAAGACAATATGCCATCATATAAAGTAAAATCTCAACTGGGTAAAATAAATAAAAGTCCTGATAATCATACAGACCTATTCAAGAGTGATTTATGTATAGTTTTCCACACCAGGATAATGATACAGTATATTTTTTATTTGTGTTTACTGCTGGCTGTATAAAATATGTTTTGCAATGCTTTATAGACCATTCCACAGAGTTCCTAACCTGTGTTAGTATGTGCTTCTGCTGCATTCAGTAAAGTTTTTGTAAACAATCATGGCGCCCATGACAGGGGACTGGAGCTGGTTTCTAGTCTTAGCTGTCAGTGTTTCTGTCCTTAAATGCTTGCTGATACCTACATAGTAAGAAACTGTTTTGCTTATTTTATTGGTGTGGTTTTCTAGACAGAGAAGGGCACATTGTTTCCATGTCCTGCTGTGTGCGTGTCTCAGAGATGGTCATATACTGTGTGTGGGAGCCGCAGGTGTTAAGGACAGCTCAGCTTCTAGGGTGCAGTCTGTCAGTAAGACTAACTCTCCATGTAACTCTCCATTTAAAGCAGTTTCCTTGTTTAGTTTTGACATAGCACTTTTGTATCAGATGTATCACGATTTAAGAATGTCAAATCATGGACTAAAGCTTGAAATATTAAGGCGTTTTTATTGAAAATTAGAACATCCCCATAAGCTGTTGTAATGAATGAGATTGAAAGAGGCACGACCACTGGCACTGTTTGTGGTACTTAATATACATTCATTTTTCTTTCTTTTTAATGGTGTTCCAAGCTATTCCTAGACACTTATTTAACAGAGCAAGTGCGTCACTGAACTTGTTCATTGGCACATACAAGGATCAAAATCTAAAAATCAGAGTAATACAGATATAGGTATTAGAGTCACTAGGCACACTAAACAAAAGCACATTTGAGTAAAGTTCAGCTGTGTGCGGATGATAGAATTTACTAGGAAAAAAGCTGGAAGAATTCAGACAAGCTGTTCACGGCAAGTAAGAAAAATACAAGCTTTTATTTCCAGATTGCTGTTCTTTCCAGGGCTGGATAAACAGTACTGTTTCTAAGTCAAATGTGGTGACTATCTTTTTTTTTTGAGGATCAACTAGACCAGAGTGGCTTGGCTTTGCATCACACTCTTCCACTGTGCATGCTGGGCCTGCCACATAGTTGGAAGAGTTTGAACAAGATGGTTTACCTGAGTTTCTAAAGCCCCTTTCATAGGCTGTAGAGGCAAGAATATAGCCAGCCCCTCACAACTGCCAATGTAATGATCTGGCATGGTAAACTCAAAATGTACAATTTGACACTAGGTAAGGGCCACAGGGCCATCCTAGTCTGCCTGTTTTCTTCACAAACTTCATTATGCAGCCGTGGTGGATCTGACAAGAATTTGTTATCAGTCTGTTATAGATCAAGGGAGTGCTCACAACCAAATGGAGCACTCCTTTCCTCTGTGCATGAGACACTCTTATTGTGAGAAGAGTTTCTTACATGCAGCTGCATGAAAACAGGCACATTCCGAAAGTTTTTTATAATCATTTTATTGAGACTTTTACAAATATAAAGACATCACAAACAATCATACCAGCAACAAAGCATAAAACAGTTCCTCACAACTATGTAAACGGGTCCAGTTTAATACTTACGTATAAAGGTAAGGTTTTAAAACAATATATTGTTGATCAAGCTCAATCAATAACACAGTAGTACAGCCTCTGAGACCTTTTTCATAGTTGTAAGAGTGGTCTCACTCACATTCTTAGGCTATCAGAATTGCTCTCTTTTAGATTGCAGTTCTCATACCCTAGAAATGCACGTAAGACCACTCTTACAACTGCAACAGTGATCTTGATGGCAGTATTAACTTACAATAAAGGCTTTTAACACTGGTTGTCACCCACTCCTGCTTAGCAAGCTCATTAAGGCTGGCCTCTTGGGCCTTGCTGTCTCCTGGTCTGGCTTTTACTAGGTACATAGGTCTAAAGCAGCCTTTGTAGGAATGTCATTTCCTGCCTCCCCCAGCAATTCAAGTGCACCACATGGCTACATTCTAGGCCATGTCCTCTTCTCAGTTTTTCTTGGCCTCCTGAAACGTGTGTTTCCATGAATATTTATGTGTGTGTAGATGACATAGTGACGTTTGCATGTGGCTCCTTGGTTCTGAGTTGTTGGAGCAGATCCAATGGGAATTTAGCAGAGTCCAGCATTGGTTCTGTGCTAACCCACTAACAGCAAACTCCTTTCAAAACTTAGGGAACTATACCAGAACAAAACTTGTCTTTCCCACTCTATACACTGGGAACTCATTTGTGCTCATGCCTCACATATCTGTACCTGTTTAACCACTCTCCCTTTCCCTGCCTCATGTTCCCCATTTCCATCTCTCTTCATGTGCTGGGAAACTGCAAATGCACTTAATTAAGCTAGTTTGTACCTGTATCACATACCATTCTTAGTTAATGTCACATCTGACTGTAGGATTTTCCTACTTCATTGTGTAATCTTGCTCACTGCCATATACGTATGTTGTGTATTGAGCTACTCTGTAACACTGCTGTTTGCTCAGTTTTTGTACAGAGTGCATTATTGCATTGCTTTGACCCATTTTCCCTTCACTTTTTCACCTGGGATTTGTCTCAAAATGAGCTGTGTATGGCTCAGTAGGCCCTTCATGGTAAAACCTTTCCTAATAAATAAATACATTCTCACTGGCTCTTAACTGTGATGCACTGGTGTCTGCTTTTCTCCTCTCAGCCTGCATTCCCATATGGCCTGTATGTGTATGACAGTCATGCACCATGCCCACCTGCCTGCTTCCTAGATCATGATGAAGTAACATCCCTTGTGACCTGTGCTGTCTTGTACTGATATTTTGCATGCATCTGAGATATGCCCAAGAAGGTATTCAGTAAATAAAACCTAGTGTGAGTACAGCCTTGGTAGGGGATCCTTATCATCTTATTTCACTGCCAACTCAGGTTGCATTGGAGCAATCCTCATGAATTATGCTTGTCTTATGACTTTGACATATTGATGTCCCTAATGTTCTTTTCCCAATCAGCAGTCACATGTGGCCTGCCCTGTGCACTGCTATCATTAACCATGTACTCACCTCGCTGTTGCTTGGCTTCCTGCCTGACTGTGTTTTTCAGAGTCTACATCAGGATGAGCTGATATGTCAGCCATGTGGCTTGTAATGCACAGTATGTGTTGTATGCTGCCATTGTGCACCATATAATCAAGGTAGGTAAGTGGTGCACACAGGACTGGTGGTGCTGAAATAAAGCAGCCAGCTTACACATATCACAAAGAAAGAATGCAGAAACTCAGGAGTCAAAATTATTGGTGCAAGTTTATTTCTGGAAAGATGCCTCGACAACCATAGCTCTGTGCTTCAACCCTTATGGGCATTCCTTAGCCCCCTAAGGAAGGCCTCGCTTGAGGGTTGAAGCATGGCTAAGGTTGTACGGGCACCTTTCCAGAAATAAACTGCACCTGTGCACTTTGAATTTACTGAATGTGAGTGTTGTATTAATTTTTCTTTTGCACCACATAATACCTGCCAGTCAGCTTTTTTTGGCTTTGATAAGCTAACATCCCAGTTTCCAGTGGTGAGAATAATGATGATAATGATGTGGATGGGACCATACCCTGTTTTACATTTAGTGCCCCCAAGGCACCAGATAATAAGAGAAGTACCTACTATAGGTAGAAAAAAAATAAAGAGTATGGCTAGTTCTGTTTGCTGTGCACGGCATCTGTCTTTCTTGTCTTTCCTTCTCTGTTTCCTGTCTTTGATATCTCTGAACTGATCCATCATGGGTGTGTCTTGGCTCATATTTTCATTCTTTTTTCTTTCTGTATTGTAACTGCAATTTTATGGTATAAAATAGTTGGACTGGAGGCTGACTTCTTGTTGCCTGGCCACAGCAAGCTTCAGGTTAGCTAGGCCCTATGAGAATGAATGCTTAGATAAAAGGCATCTGAATGTACGCAAATAAAACAAGACTGGCCAGTGCCAACCATGTTTACTTGCTGGTATTGTAAGCTTGGTCTTAACAAGCTTGGTTCTGGCAATACTCTGATCTGATGGCAGACAATTTTCAGAGACAGGTGTTACAGTCTACAAAGTTTATTATCCAGTACACTTACAAAGCAGCTTACCTAGACAACTGGGAGTTCAGCACCTCTCCGAACATCCAGGTTATCATGCAGAAAACTCAGTGAACAAAGAACTTACATCACATTATATAGTGCAGATAACAAGGTCCATTACCTAAGTATCAGCTCATCTGCCGAGCCATGTAAGGCTCTCATTGGTGGATAAGGTGGATGTCTTGGCACCCAAAACTATAACTTTTCACCTGTACACATAGATAAGCAATACTGCTGAGAAGCAGCACTTTGGGTAACAATAAAGCTTTTCAGAAAGTCATGCTAAGCTGGCATATTAGCTAATATCAGTAGGTGGTGTGCTAAGACCACAAAAAACACAACATCATAATGATATTTTCCCTTATACTGTGAACTGACGGCAATCTCATAAGGGTTGCTAGGTCATGTAGGTCTACAAAATCCCTCCCCTGTTGCCTGGATAAGGAGTCAACAACAAGAATGGTAAGTAAGTTGGTACAAGTATTGCAGTTACAGGTCAGCTGCACGAGCTTTGTTAAGAAATTTGAGTTGTTCATGGTGTTATTTCAAAGTATGTCTTAAACAGCATAAGGTAATGATTATGAAAAATATCAAAACAGTTGAAGAATAACAAACCCTTTAAATGCCATCTCTAAGGCAATGTTAGAGAAGGCAGTGGAGAGCTCTCCATCGTGAAATAAAGTGCTTCAAGGATTACTAGTTTTAATACTATTATTGCTAATATGTATTAAATGCATATCTTTCCTTTCTAAAAGAGTTCTGAGATCAACAATAAGTGGGTCAATATGAACATTGAATACAGGTATGTACTGAGAAACAGCATCAAGATACTCATGGTCACTATCAATGTAATTTCTTTCCAGGGTGGGAACTGGGTGGTAACGGTATGTCCAATGACTGTGCTTTGCTGTGGAACAAAACAAAAGTTAGGCATAGAAACATTACATATTAAAGGTCCATAAGAAATATTTTTATAATTGGTAACAGCACAATAGAGTCCATCAGAATTATATGACACACGCACTTCAGGTGACACCATCGTGAGCAGAACAGGCACATGAAGGGTGAGTGGCTGATTTGGCTGATGAGACATTGACTATCTTCAGGAAAGCACAAAGGAAATCCAAAATCCAAAAACTTTGATCATAGGAGACTCCATGATCTCGGGAGTTGATACCCATCTCCAGCCAGGGGTGATGGTCAGATGTCTCCAGGTACATCAGCTTGAGAGACACTGACCGCATTGCTAAAATTGTTCACAAAGCAGGAGAAAACATTGATGTCCTAGTACACATAGGGACTAATGATCTCGCCAGCCAGTCAGTTGTGAGAACCAAGGAACACCTGACTAGGCTGGGTGACAAACTATCATCTATTTGTCCGGCATCTCCTTCTCTGAGATCCTGCCAGTCTGGGAGAGGGGAGCAGATGGACGGAAGGTCAGAGAAGGGGAGATAGGGAGCCAAACACGTGGCTCAAGGGCTGGTGCCAGGAAAAGGACATAGATTTGAAGGAACTGGCAACAGTTCTGGGAGCGAAAGTTCTTTAAATTTGATGGACTGCATCTGACTAAAGAGGGAGTCAGTGCATTGGGCAGAAGTTTGACGTCTTTGCAGAATATTTAAACTAGCAAATGGGGAGAGGGGCAGCACCCCACGTCGAATGGGAAGAACACCCTCCCCTCAGCTAGTGGTCAAACAGGAATTCAGCATGTTTGACGCTCATTTGCATCACCAGGTAAGAAAAAGGTTTGTCTCCCACACGACGCCTATATTGGGGTAATGCCAAACTTCACCCAACAACTAACACACCAAAATCCAAATATGGAAAATCATGTACACAAATGCTCACATCCTGGGAAATAAGATCCCAGACCTGCAGGCAATAATGTCAGAGGCTAAACTGGACATAGTAGCAATTAGTGAGACGTGGTTTACCAGTAACCACACTTGGGATACTTCAGTACCTGGCTATGTATTGTTCAGAAGAGACCGAGGTGCAAAAGGGGGGAGGGTGGCCTGTATGTTAATGAAAATATCAAAGCTACAGAAATTCAGAATACACATAAGGAACCAGAAGAACTGTGGGTCACCCTGGAAACAGGAAATGGGACAGCCATAAGAACTGGGGTTGTCTACAGGCCCCAGACCAGAGGGAAGACATAGACACATTACTGTTAGAAGATATACAAAACATGACAGCTAAAGGGAGGTTCTGATAAGGGAGACTTCAACATGCCAGATACAGATTGGTCAATACCAGCAGGAACATCTGCCAGAACTAGACTCATAATGGATTCCCTGCAGGGAGGGCCTCAAACAACTGGTACAGCAACCCACAAGAGACAGGGCTATCCTAGATCTAGTACTGACTAACAAAGAAGGGATCACAGATCTCCAGGTAGAAGGTCACCTGGGAGCCAGTGACCATCACATGGTATGGTTCAATTTGGCTACTACATCTAAATCATCCCATTCCAAGGCAAAAATATGGGACTTCAGAGGAGCTGACTTTGATAAGATGGCCAACAGAGTTAAGCTAGCCCTGGCAAAAAAGAAACACAGGTGAGGGGTACAGGCAAAGTGGGCAGCATTAAGGATGCAATACTTGAAGCAACATCCCATTGTGTTAGACAGAAAAGGAAGTGCAAAAGAAGAAGGAAACCACTTTGGTTCTCAACTACAGTAGCAGAAAAGGTCAGAGCCAAAAGGCTGGCCTTCAGGAAATATAAGGGAACACAGCGGGATGAAGATAGGAGGCATACCAAACTGCCCTAAGGGAAGCAGGTAAGGCAGTAAGGCAGGCAAAGTCCCAAACTGAGGAAACACTAGCACGAACAGTAAAAGAAGGTGACAAGACTTTCTATAGATACATTAGTGAAAGGAGAAAGTCCAGAGGGGTATTGCTAAGCTTAATGGAGAAAAGGGAGCATGTGAGAGGAGGACCCTGTAAAGGCATCTATCCTAAATAGATACTTTTGCTCAGTATTTACTGAAGAGAAGGTAGGGCAGGGCCCACAGCTCAGCATCATGGACACAGTGGGGAGGAGGTGAGCACTACTCCCTTCACAAAAGAAAGGGTCCTACAAGAGCTTGCTAGCTCAGGTGGATAAGGCAATGGGACCTGATGGCATACATCCCAGGGTGCTTAAGGAGCTAAGCGAGGAACTAGCAGAGCCATTAGCAGAATTGTTTAGTGAGTCTCTGAGCACAGAGAGGTCCCAGAAGACTGGAGAAGGGTTTTGTGATCCCGGCTCCACAAGAGTGGTAGCAGGGAGGAGGCGGGGAACCACAGACCTGTCAGTCTTACCTCAGTAGTGGGCAAGATTATGGAGGCACCTTAAGGAAAGGATAGTGCAACACCTGGAATCCATAGGGGCACAGGATCCAAGACAGCATGGGTTTACAAAGGAAGGTCCTGTCAAACTAATTCATAGATTTCTTTGACTGGGTAGCCAGAGTGGTGGACCAAGGGGAGCAGTTGATGTCGCCTACCTTGACTTCAGCAAAGCTTTTGACACTGTTCCACATGAAGATTGATAAATAAGCTGGGTGGCTCGGTGGGTCAGAAGTTGGTCAACTGGGTGGCAAACTGGTTGACGGGCAGAAAACAGAGAGTGGTGGTAAATGGTATACAGTCAGAAGAGATGCAAGTCACAAGTGGGGTACCTCAGGGATCAGTCCTGGGGCCAGTCCTCTTCAACATCTTCATTAGTGACCTTGCAGATGGACTAGAGGGTAAGGCTTGTCTGTTTGCAGATGACACCAAGATCTGCAACAGAGTAGATGATCCAGATGGGTGGGCAGAATGAGAAGAGATCTGGATAAACTAGCAGAATGGTCAGAAGAGTGGCAACTGGGATTTAATGCAAAGAAGTGCAAAATCATGCACATAGGGAAGGGAACCTCAAGCCACCTATAGGCTGGGAGGAGTTGCTAGCAGTCACAAAGGAAGAAAGAGACTTGGGCATCATCATCACTGATGACCTAAAATCATCAAGCAGACCTCTAAAGCAGTAGGTAAGGCTAGGGGGGGTGTTAGGTGTATTAGTAGGGGTATCACAAGTCGTAAGAGGGAGGTATTAATCCCTCTGTACAAGACACTGGTTAGGCCCCATCTGGAGTACTGCGTGCAGTATTGGAGGCCACACCTTCACAAAGGACATTAACCAAATTGAGGCAGTCCAGAGAAGGGCAACCAAAATGGTGCAGGGACTGCATCAGAAGACATATGAGGACAGATTAACGGAGCTCAATATGTATACCCTTGAGCAAAGGAGGGAGAGAGTGATATGATCGAGGCATTCAAACACCTTAGGGGCATAAACAAGGTGAAAGAGTCTAACATGTTTAAATATAAGAAAATAGCAGGACAAGAGGACACAGCATGAGATTAGAGGAGGCCAATTAAGGGGAATGGAGAAATCTTTTCACAGAAAGGGTGGTGGATGCGTGGAATGGCTTACCACAAGAAGTGGTGGCTATGAATACAGTGCAGGGCTTCAAACAGGCATGGGATAGGCATAAGGGAGCAATACAAATGACTATGACTAGATAGCCACTGACAGAGCAAAGGCGATGGCACATTTATAAGGTAGAAAAGAAATGGGCAGACTGGATGGGCCTTATGGTCCTTATCTGCGTCACAACTTCTATGTTTCTATGAAAGTCAGCCTGGCAGGCTTGAGATTGTTGGCTAGGTGTCAAAGTGTCTTCAGCAGATGGTGATGTAGCATTTGCAGAAGCAGAGTCATTAAAGTCATTTTGAAAGAGGTCTATATCAAGTATAGGACCAGTACACAAAACAGAGCTGAACCACAGACAGGCTTGATTACATCAAACACATCACATCTGCACAGGTAATGGTAGCCCCTTTTGTGCAACAGTCAGTATGCAGAGCAACCCAAGCATCAAGTTGAGGATGAAACACCAGCAAAGGAGAACCGTCCATACGTTCTCGGTAGATGATGCCCTCAAAATAGCCCATGGAGTGGACAGTTGCCAGCTTGTAAAGAGACAGAAGCTACTGGATCAAAACTTGGAAGAGAAACTGTAAAAGTCACATACATTGTATCTTTCAAAGTGCATTCACGTGAGTCATAACCAGGGCAGCTGGAAAATTGAGCCCACAATTTTTTGCGGAATCTACAATTTCACCATTCTCATAAAAACGACATGTTCTGCAATTTCTTGCAATTTTTGAGTTTTAATATTGAACTGTGTAAAAAGTATTAACATTTTAATAAACTACTCTCAAATATATTGACAATTTTTCATGCAGACTTGGGTTTGGCGAAACAATGCAGTGCAAGGTAGAGACAGCGGTTTTATGTGGCACTGATTTCTTTTGAATCCTTGTCTTGTTTGGTTTCAAAATCCACTGACACAGTACACTTAAACACTTAACATGTGTTCTGTGTTGAAGCAGTCTAGCAGAAAACTTTTGTTGCCACACAGACTGAAACAAAAGATGGGAGGAAAGGTGCAGATTATCCCATTCACTTAAAGGGATGCTAACTATGAAGCCTTTTGTAAGTGGCAGGGCAAGTTTTTCCTTGTGAGCATACTTTCATTCAGAATAGTTTTGTTTCAAACAGCTGAGGATTTTGGATGGTCCTGCCGATTTTAAACTTGAATAAGCTAATTGCTAACAGTGATCTCACTCTTAGCAATAACCCCAGATGCTCGTATGCAAATACTACAATAAAAACCTAACTGAAGTCTAAAACAAGCTTATAAAACACAAAATGTATCTGAACATTTAACTAAAAAAAAATTGCAGCCAGAGTAAAACAAAGGTAAATTACAGGTACCCTGACCACTGTATGATGCAGTAAAAATATATTGGTATGTTTTTTTATTTTTTGGTAACCGTAAGGCCCACTAGGCACAAGTGCTTGTTTTAGGTACAACCCAGGAGCACTGAAGAGGTTAAGTGACTTGCTCAGAATCACACAGTATGCAAGTGGAGGTTGTGGAATCAAACTCAGCTCTGCTAGATGTCGTCATCTCATTTACAGTTTGTTACTCTAACCTGTAGATTATACTTCCAGCCCCAATAACCCCAGATTTAATGTTTAAATATGTGATTTCAAAAATAGTGTACAGTACCTACAGTACAACTTATGACCATTAAACACTTTAACAACATTTTACTAAAATCAATTATTCACCACTCTATCTGCTTATTTTTCTTGTACCAAAGTGGATGAGTAGCTGGCAGAGCACTGTAAACAACTGTTGATTAGGCTTCATTATTCTACATTCACAAACAGAAAAATGTGTTTATTCTATATTTATTTAATATTGATTTGCTGTGGCTCACTATAGAATCTATTTAGCACTGTATGGGGCAGATGCTTTTAATTTTGGAAACTAGGCAACGCTTCACGATAGCTTATCAGTTTAGTATTCTTTTTAGGAACATAAACTTTTCTTTATGTTTTAAACATATTCAGGTATCAGTGTATTCATTTAGCAATTTATATTGACTAATATATGCGTCAGAAATCATTAAAAGATTTATTATGAAGCACTCAGGGTCTATAGCAGAACCTCAGCAATTTCCATAATTTTTGCAAGCAGCTCCATAATTTTGGGTAACCTTTCACAATTTTCCAGTGGCCCTGGTCATATCAAGGTCTTCTATTGGGGTGACAAATAATATATCCCAAATTTCTTGCTGTAGCTAGGAAAAAGAAACAGTTTTATCAGTACATTTATTGATGCATGTGCAAAAGGCAACCTGGACAATACCATTTGGCCATACGTCTATCATGGATCAAATCTGGAATCTTTCTTATTCCAAATTCTAGAAGAGATTGGTTATAGTATTAGCAAGAAGGAAGGAAGAGGGCCTGCATTAAGAAGAAGGGGAGGGTAGGCAAGGAGGTGGACACAAGTCCCTCACGGAGGTGAGGTGTGGAGGAGCTGAGAAAAATTAAAACCAACAAGGCTATAGGACAGATCAGGTACATCCAAGCATACTTAGGGAGGTAGGGAGGAGCTGATGGGGCCACTTGCCAAAGTGTTTAATATATCCCTTGAATCAGGGAGGGTCCCAGGAGACTGGAAGCAGGTGGAGGTGGTACTGCTATACAAGGGAGGAGAAAGGATGAGCCTAGCAACTACCACCCAGTCAGTCTCACCTCTGTGGTAGGCAAGCAAATGGAAGCTAAGATCTCATAAAGGGAGGCTTGTACAACACCTAGAGGAGGACGGGCTAACTGATGACAACCAACATGGGTTCATAGGTGGTAGATCATGTCAGACCAACCTGATTGAATATGAGGGTGTAATGGCAGTGTATGACTAGGGAGAGCAGTAGATGTGGCCTATCAGGATTTCAGGAAGGTATTTGACTCTGTCCCCATAGAAGGTTGGTAAGCAAGTTAGGTAGCTTAGGGTGGGGGCTAAACTCACAAAGTGGGTGGAGGATTGGTTGGGAGGGAGGGAGGACTCAGAGAGTGGTGGTCAATGGGAGGCATCCCAGAGAGCTAGGGGTAACAAGCAGGGTACCACAAGGATTGGTGTTGGGTCCCATATTATTCAATGTGTATGTGGGGGATTTGGCAGAGAGTCTAAATGGAAAGCGTGTCTGTTCACGGATGACACAAAAGTCTACAACAGAGTAGACACTCCAGGGAGGGATGGAAAATGAGGCAGGATCTAGCCAGGCTGGAGGAATGGGCAGAAAAGTGGTAACTGCAATTCAATGCAAACAAGTGCAAAATAATGCACATAGGGTGCAATAATCCTAGGGCTAATTACTGCCTTGTGGGGAGGAGAAACTGCAGGCCATGGAGCAAGAAAAGGACCTGGGAATTTTGATCACTGACACTCTAAAGGTTGGCACTGTACCAGTGTGAACAAGTGGCTGGTAAAGCAACAAGAATATTGGCATGCATTGGGAGGGGCTTCACAAGTAGGAGGAGGGAGGCAATTATGCCACTGTACAAAACACTGGTCAGACCACAGCTGGATTATGGAGCTCAGTTCTGGAGGCCCCACTTCTATGGAGAAAAGAATAGGCTGGAAAGAGTCCAAAGATGGGCAACCAGAATGGTCCAGGGGCTACAAGGAAGGTCATATGGGAAGTGGATGGAGGAGCTAGGTCTGTATTTACTGGAAATGAGAAAGAGAGGAGAGACATGGTGGAGACCTTCAAATACATGAAGGGAATAAAGTAAAGGGGATAGAATCTTAAGGCTAAGCAAAACAAAACCACCAGAAGTCATGCATTTAAGCTGGAAGGAGGCAGATTGGGGACACAAGAGGTACTTCTCACAAAGGGTTGTAGGTCCATAGAACAGGTTGCCAAAATGGGTTGTGGAGGTAGAGATGGTGGAAAAATTCAAGAGAGCAGGGATAACTACATGGGACTAGGCCAGGGAGGAGAGGAGGGCAGGGGTGGGAGGTAAAAGATGGGGGAGAGTTATCTCTTTTGGGCAGACTGGATGGGCGAATAGTCTTTTTCTGCTGGCAGGATGATTCTATGATTCTAATAGCAAAATTACCATAAGCTGAACAACAAATCTTCCCTGCCTTTTGGATGCTGTGTAGCTTCTTTATTGTTCTGGAAAATTAATTCATTGATTTTATTCTTCAACTCATTAAACAATTGTGCAATGTCATGCATATTGTAAACTGTGAGATGTTCTTCTTGTGAAATGCTATCTACCATGTAGCATAGGCTACATGACATTTTGTCCTAAACCATCATTGAATTTGTGTGTTTGACTCCTAATCGTAGCCAAATCTGCTCGATTCCAAATAGACATTCTAGTGCCAAATAAACCTGTAACAGCTCCTGTTGTGCCTGCTATATTTGTGTAAGCAGCCCTCTTGGGATGCCTGAATACTCCTAAGTGTTCAGTAGCATGCGCCTGGTGACAGTGTCTTGTGTACGTGCTTGATATGCTGCCATGAGATCTAATAATATTACTGCATGAAATTCAGATGCATTGGTGGATGAGCAGTAGCCAAACTCTGCCATATTCCAGTGAGTGAGATTTAACACCACGGGACATGAATGAACTGCACATTGTTAATGAGGGTTCCAGGCAGGAGTTCACTACCAGGCCACTGGGAGGGTCTGGCTCCTGGATAGGGCATTGCACAGGGTCATCCCTGATGGTGGGGGTACAGTTAGGAAAGGGCAGCACTTGCCATTGTATTAGAGGAACAAAACTGGCGGAAGTGTCATTTGGGAATTGTGTGCAGAAATCTGGATTCATCCTGTCTGTAAGATTGTAGAGGCCTGAATGCTGCAGTTGGGTTTGGCAGATGTCCAAAGTCCTATTGGGGCAATGCAGGTACTGGGTTGACCTTAAAAGATTCCTTTGGAAAGGCGTGTCACTGAGATTTGTTGTCCATTGGGTGAATCAATTTTCACTCAATTTGGAGGGTTGACCAATCAGGAGACATCACCATGGCATTGAGGTAGGCATTTTGCCTTCTTGACAGTGGTAACTTTTTGGGAACGTTAAGGCCACACCAGTGGTGGTATTGGGTGGTGGAGTCCCCTGTGGAGTATCATGGATTAGAAGATGGAGCAGTATCCGTGCTCGGATTTTCTCAGTGTTGGTCAGCTCTCTTGTGCTTGCCAGTGCCATCAGGAAGAGAAGGAGGTACATCATAGTTTCTGAAAGAGAAGAAAAGAGAAAACAGGTTCAAATCTCCCTCCCAAGAAGAGGAGTTTACGTTGATTAAGACAACTTAATCACCTTTACACAGTTTCAATTGGTTCAAGTGGAACCACTTTTAAGTTGGCTTCTTGTGGTCAGTTAGGCATACCTGGTACACTGCTGGGCTCAGTTTGTTTATGATCTCATAGGATCCTTCCCATTTGTTTGCAAATGAGTGGGCGGGGGGTTGAATTTCAGTACCATGACTTGTTCTCCAACTTGTCAATTGACTCCTTTAACATTTTGTCAAAGTACATTTTGGATTGTTGTTGGGCTTGGCTCAGGTTTTGTGCTGCAAACAGGTGAATTTTTACCAAATTGTTTTCAGTTGTTCTACATAGGTGTCCATGGACACTCTATCTGTGGTAGGGGTTTTGAGATCAGTCCACAGATGTTCAGGTAGTCTCATCTGTTTACTGGTCATTACCTCAAAAGAGGTATGCTGGGTAGCAGTTGCTGGGGTTCCTTTAATTGCCATTAGGAGTAAGGGCAATATGGTATCTCAACCTTTGGGTTTTGGTCTGCAAATTTGCACAACATAGACTTGATTTGTCTGCTTGCTCTTCCACCTGCCCTGAGGATTGGGGTGGTACACAACATGGAATTTTGGCTGACTCATGGTAGTTTCAAACATTCTTGCATTATCTCACCTGTAAAACTGGTTCCTTGGTCAGAGACCACCTTGAGTGGAGCCCCACCTGGTGAACACTTGATCCACCAGGATTTTGGCAGTGCTTTACAACTCCGACATGGGAAGACCTCTATTTTTGGAGAAGAGATCTGTGACTACAAGTGCATACTTGTTGTTCCTATTAGTGGTGGTTAGTGGACCAATGTGATCGATTGAATTGCATTCCAAGGGCCTGATTGCCTTTGGGACAATAGCTTGGCATTTTCTTACCAGTGGTAGGGTGTTCTGTGCACAAGGTATACAGTTGTCAGCGTAATGTTTGACAAATACTGTCATTCAGGCCACCAACCAATAGTTCTCAATTGCTGCAGGGTCTTGTCTACCCTTGGTGTCCACCTGTTGGGGTGTCATGGACCTGGTGCATAAACTCAGGTCTGAGTTCCTTGGGTATCACCCAAAGCTTTTGATTGTCAAACTTTTGGGGTTGGTAAAATACCAACTGTAGGTCTGCAGAAAGATAGAGGTAATCTGCATGTCTTTAGAGCAGATTGTTCATTGATATCTCTTTTTCTGTGTCCTTGGAGAGGTATTCAAATACTTCTCTGATTTCTGGACATACCCTCTGGACTGCATGGAGGTCCAGGGGACTATTCAGTTTTCTTATTGGCACCAATATGTGTGCATCATTTGGAGGTGGCATGATACATACCCCGAGCTCCATCCTTTGCCAAGATGTCAGCTCGATCATTGTGGTCATGTAAATATTCAGCCTTGGGTGGGCTTTCACCTGTGAATGTATAATCAGAAAAGAAACTGGTCGCAAGACTGACATTGTAAATGAACAGATCTCTGTATTTGACAGGAATACCCTCTGAAGAAGCAAAATCATGTGTTCTCCAAAGGGAGAAATTCAGTAAGGGAATTGCATACCCAGGATGAATCAGAAAAGATGATGGCATCTTCTGTCCTTGTTGAACCACTTCCAGACCACATGCCACAGCTGCACATTCTGCATACTGTGAAGATCAAATAGTACATTTTCTGGAAACCTCAATGGCGTCTCTTGCTGTTGTCAGAACCAGGACCCCAAATCCTGCAATTTGTTCTCCCTCAAAATATGAGGAGGAGCCATCTGTAAAGATGCAGCAAAATGCAGGGTCTTTTAAGATCCCTCTGTAACTGGCAGGAATGGGCCTGGGTTTGGGAAGACGGTGGCTGTAGGCCACATTCATATGGTTCTACTGTGTACAGGAGGCCATCTGCCAAAATGGATGGCATTTTGGTGGGAAGGACATTGATCCCCTTATCTTGCAAGAACAATGACTAATGAGTGAGTCTGGTGTTAGACATGTTTCCATCTTTGATTCTATCATTTAAGAGGAAGTTGCTTGGGGTGTGATTAGTAAGGAACACAACAGGAAAACCCTATAATGTAGGTGAAATGCTTGACAACCCAGAAGGTTGCCAGCAGGTTTCTCTCACACAGGGAGTACTTCTGTTCTATGGGTAAAGCATTTGGAAGGCATAGGCAATGGCCTAAGGGTTCCATTTGCCTTCTGTGCCAAACCAGCCGATATTCCTGTCTCTGATACAACAGTCTCCAAATGGAATGGAAGATCTGGATTCGACTGACTAAAGCTGGCGCTGAGGCCAATGCTTCTTTTAAAGAAGTAACAGCAGCTGTATGCTCAGGTCTCCAATTCCAGGGCCATCCCTTTTCAGGATCTCGTACAAGGGTGTGGCCTACTGTGAAAAACCACAAATGGAAGTCCCTAGAGTAGTTGACCATACCAGGAAGGAGTCTCAGAGTAGCCACACTTGTTGTAGTGGCAAATCTCAGATGCCCTGAACCTTGTCCAGAGCAGGTTTCTGCCCTCAGTGGTTATCGTGAGGCCAGAAAGGAAATGTCTTCTTGGCATAGCTGCACCTTTGTGGGGTTGCATTTGAGGCTTGTCTCCTGCAGGAGGCCTAGAAGTTCATCCAATAGCTTTAAATGACTTTTCAAAGTCTGATTGGTAGCAGAAGGTCATCCATGTATTGCAGTAGGCACTGTGGCATTGAAAAATTCCTAATGGCCTTCCTCATATGGATGTGGAAAAGTGAGGATGAATTGTGGATTTCTTGGGGAAGCAATTCCACATGTAATGTTGTCCTCAAAGGTGAAAGCAAATTTGTATTGGCTTTCAGGGCCAGTGGCAAAGACCAAAATCCACTGGAGATATCCAAAGTACTGAACCAAGTGTGTTCAGGTTTGAGAAGTTTGAATACGTCTGGGGCAGATGCCACAGTAGGTGTACAACTGGGGTGACTTGGTTAAGTCTTCTGTAATCGATGGTGAGTCTTCAGCTGTTGCTGGACTTCTTCACTGGCCAGATGGGAGAGCTGACTGTTGAAATACAGGGCCTGATGACACATTGTTTCAGAAGGGAGTCCATTGTGCCCTCAGAAAGGGTATTACCTCTGCAGGAAATGGGTATTGCCTTTGCCTGAGTGGGTCATCTCCTGCTACCTGAATCATGACAGTCATCCTTCCACAATCATGTCTGTTTTTCGCAAAGGTCTCTAGGTGTCTCCAGAATGGGGTTGAGCTCAAAGAACAGCTCTTTGTTCTACAGCATGACTATGATGTCATAGTCTGCATCATTTGATTTTGCTGCTGCCACTACATAGGAATCAGATATGCATAGCAGTGAGTACTAGCCTGGCATTTGGAGTAATAGCCAGTTAGCCAGATCCACAACACATCCATGGCATGCGAGAAAGTCCACCCCCAACATGTTTGGTGCTGATGTAGCACCATTAAATCAAAGTGATGTTTGATTTGCAGGGTGCCAATTACCATTGGTATTGCCTTGGACCTGTACATTGTTAATACAGTCCCTCAAAGGTTTGGGCAGAGTGGCTCTCCTGTAGACCATGGAGGCCACTGTGGGTCATCCTGATTGTAACACAGAAACGGAGCACCTCATGTCTAGAAGTAATTCAAGCTGATGGCCCCAACTAGTGCTTCTACAAAGGATGGCGTAATCATCAGTCACAATGGTAGTAACTATGTAGACTGGGGCCTGACACCATCAGTCCAATCCTTATTAGGCCAAATCTCAAAGGGCTCATTTCTTAGAGCATTTTCTGTACCTCCGAGTATGGGGATTTCTGCTTCTGAGGCCTCTTGCTCTCCTCGGGCATTTACTCTGCTGGGGTGGATGGAATTCTGGCTATGGTCCATGTCAGCAGGGTCACAGCTACCGACTAGATTTTTGCCATAAATTCCTGAAGCTCATTGTTGTCTCTGCTAGGTCTTTGTAAGTAGGGACTGGCCTCTTTCCCTTGTATCCTCCCTTTTATCCTTATCTTGGTTCTGATTTTGCTTGGGCTGGTACTTTTATCATTCTTGTTGATGGTGTTGTACCCGCCTCCTTCTGATAGGAGGTCTCATCTGACTGGTAGCCTTTGGCCTTGCCCTACACTACATACTGGGTGGGCGGCTCGGTGCTTGGCTGCACCAGCCACTTTGGCCTTCGAGGATGTCAAGTCCTGGAGGAAAATTTGGAATGTTTGTTTGACTTATTCCAAAATCTGGTGGAAGCAGTCCCGTTCTGGGAACACCATCACTTCAACTTTTTTGAGGCTCGGTTACAAATTTTTAAAAATAGGCTTTTGCATTCAATTGAATCTCAGGCCGTGTTCTCTTGGGCTATTGTTTTGCCAGTTTGATAAGCCAGCCACAAACGGCTGTCAAACTGGGTGAGTGGCTCCTGGCATACTGCTTGACCAGATGGGCCAGCATTACACCAGTGAGACTGGGGTTGTTCACTTGCAGAAGAGCTACAGCGATCATTTTGAATCAGGCTGAGTTGTCCAACTGGACTCCTATAGGCAGTTTGGCCTACAGCGTCGGGTCGCCAGTTTGTCTCAAGACTTACACTCTATGCTCAGGGGAAGGCTGAGCATCTCACAGTGACTTTTACTTTTTCTAGATGGCAACTCAAATTATCGGTAGGCCCCATGGCACCCACCTTGTCCACGATTGTTTGGATGGTCTGTACAGACTGCAGGGCGTTGGGTTGATGCCCTCATGATCGTTGTTGATTGTCTTGATGACAGCTTCGGCTGTGGCCATAGCCATGCCCTGAATGAGGGTTTGTTGTTCCACCTCCTTATTCAGCATGTCAGAGATGACCTTTCAGATCGTTAGAACTGTGCATCCAAGACTCCGGCCTTTCTGACTGCTGCTTCAGTCATTTCCTCTACTTCTTGCTTGTCTTTTTGTTTAGGGCAGCAACCGGCAGAGGCTGAGGTATCCATCTGCTGGAGTCCCAGGGACCACCATCTTGGATTTCTCCGTCATCGCTGTCGTCATCTTCCGGTAACATCAGACCAATGGGTGGAGGATATGACATTGCCATATGAACCCTCTAGGATTGTTATGACTTGGTGTAACTTTGCAATCTTGGCTCTACAGAGCAAATGATTTACTTTTCCTCTGTACCGTCCCTTAGCTACATGCTCTTGCAAAATTCTGAACACACTGCACACTTTGCAACATTCCCTGATTTCCTGTCCAAAGGCTCCTGACACCTTCCTAATTCCTCACATGACTTCTCATTCTCGCTCCGCAATGTATCCTTCATTCCTGTCAACAAATCATTCATCTGCAACACATACTTTTTATCCTAAAAATATTTTCATAATTCTGTACAGTACTATGCATTTCACTCTGAGCCTCGTTTTGGACCCTTGGAACTTCCTGTTTCAAACTGGTCCGTAGTTCACCATTTTGTGGATTTTAGACCCTAACTCCTTTTTAGAATCAGGACCTCTGCTTCTACTGCTTGTAAGGCAGCAAAGAGGGTGGCTACCATTACACCCTTCTGATCCTGCTTTTTAGGCGGGATCGGGCTTCCAATACAGTGTGCACACATGCTGTATTGGATTACCATGTGATTTTGAGTCCAGTGTGAAATCACCCCAGCCCCGTGAGAGGCTAGGAAATTAGACACATAAAGTTTCAGCTATGCAATGATGCCCATATTTGGAATGAGAGGTCCACTTTCACCTGCACTAACCCAGAACAAAAGTGTAACGATCCACTTTATGTCCCAAAAATCAGGCAGTCATGTGACCTGGTTATACAAAGTCTAACAGACCCGCTTCCACTGTAGGACATTGGGGCTTAGGCTCTCTCCTTCCACAATCCCAGGCCTGTCCAGGAATGCAGATGCCTGAAAGTTATTCTGTATTAAGTTTTTCTGAACACCTTAGTTTGCTCTGGCCTCGGTTCTGTCAATCAGGTCCTGCCATGGTCGCCACTTTGTAAGCTTTGTCCTAACAAGCTTGGTTCTGGCAGAATACTCTGACCTGATGGCAGACAATATGCAGAAACAGGTGTTGCAGTTAACAAAGTTTATTATCTGGTACACATACAAAGAAGCTTACCTAGACAGCTGGGAGTTCGGCACCTCTCCGATCACCTGGGTGATCATGCAGAAAACTCAGTGAACAAAGAACTTACATCACATTATATAGTGTAGATAACAAGGTCCATTACCTAAGTTTTGGCTCATCTGCCGAGCCATGTAAGGCTCTCATTGGTGGATAAGGTGGGCGTCTTGGCACCCAAAACTATAATGTTTCACATGTACACATAGATAAGCAATATTGCTGAGCAGCAGCACTCTGGGTAACAATAAGAGCTTTTCAGAAAGTCATGCTAAGCTTGCATATTAGCTAATATCAGTAGGTAAGCACTAAGACCACAAATAAAACACTACATCATAGTGCTACAGTATGTTCCCTTGTACTGTGAACTGAAGGCAGTCTCATGAGAGTTGCTAGGTCATTTAGGTCTGCAGTATCCATTGTGTAGTTGCAGGGCATAAATAGTGCAGCAGTTACGTATGCTTTCTGAATGTGTGCTATGACAGAATGACTTGTTGCATACAGATACTTTTAACATTGTCTTTTATTTTAATTTCTCTGAAATGATGTTGAAATATGCATATAATGTTATTGATATTTATTACTGTGTTTTTGAATCAAGTTGCTAAAGCAGGAAAAGTGCCACCCATTTTTTGGGGGATGGGGCTGTATTTTCTGTTCACATTGACGTTGTCAGTGTTTAGTATTTATTTTGATACTACGGGACCAGTGTGCTTGACAAAGATCACATGCTTGTTGACTGTATCTAGGCTGCCCATTTTCCTTATGCATTGTCTATTGTTATTTTCAATCTAAATGTGATTTTATGCAGCCTGAGCTTCTTACCTCATAGCTAGTCTGAAATTCCACCTGCCCGATGCCTCTGCAACTTCCTGAAAGATAAGAGAATGTGCATCTGAGCAAGGTGTCCGAAAGTGACATCAACTTGTGCATGCAGTTTTTAATGCATGTTTTAAGCACTCTGAGATAAACATATGGCTTGAACGTAGGCTTTGTCCGAACACAGCAGTATGTTTTATACTGAAAAATAGAGCATGGTAACACTTAAAACTATTGCTTTGAAAATTGGAACTGTGACTTGGAGCATGCATATCAGGTTCTCTTGTCCTCAAGAATTCCCAAAGGCATTGGGAGAGCAGAACTTTGGATGAGCTATGAGGTAAGACGCCGAGCCAGTAAAATCACATTTTGATTAAAAATAACAATACACTAATGAATAAGGTAAAATAAGGTAAATGGCAGTCTGGAGACAGTCATCAAGCATATAGGCTATGGCAGTACACTGGCCTATAGAACCATAACTAATGACTGTAGACTGGTCATTAACCTGAAAAACTAAGACTATGTTATTCGTCCATCACCAAAGCAAGTCCAGAGACTCCCCTCCATATACTTTCCAGCTCTTCCACCCCCTTGAGCAAGTCTCATCCTACAAATACCTGGGCATCATATTTGACCCTGCCCTTACCTTTCACTCCCACATCAGTACCCTCTCAGCTGCCACCAATGCACAGATCAGCCTTCTTTACCACCACAAGGATTGCTTGCCACCCAAGCCCTCCAGCTGGCAGTCACCTCCTCAGTCCTGTCCCTAGTTGACTACAGCCTTATGGTCTACGTAGCCGCAGACAATACCACTCTCAACAAGATCCAAATGTCCATTAATAAGGCCTGCAGGCTCCTGATCAGTACACTAATAGGTGCACCCACACTTGTACACTCCACTCCTTTGCTAAAGTGTTCACTTTTAAAGAGAGGCTCCTATATCAATCCTGCCTCCTGGCCAAAAAATACTCCTCAGTTTCTCCCCAAGGGTGACCTCATCTCTCCACCCAGCTACCCCTCTGTCTCCACTGCAGTGCCTCCAAGTCCACTCTCATGGTCCCAAGATTAGGACCTCACTTGCCCAAAGATCTTTCTGTTACAGGGCTCCATCCTGGTTTAACTCCCTCCCTCCACTATTACCAGCCTACCAAAATCAGTCCTTTTAAAGAAGCTCTCAGGAACCACATTTTCTCCACCTGTAGTTGTACCTGCCCACAACAGTGAGTTATCAGGCACTGCAGTGCCACCCACCTGTGTGGCCCAAATATAGTTCTCCTCCTGTGACAAAGTCTCACTTGAGACTCGTCTACCTCATCATATCTGGACACTGCTTGTTTTACTGTGAGAAACTGTTTAGCTACCACAATGTATAGGTCTACAACTTCAACTGTAATTAATTGCTGATTCTACGTCAAACTTCTGATTGCACCCTACTGTCATTTGTATTTAACCTGTTGTTATGTATCTGTCTGTTACTATAACGTGTTCTCCTGAAGTTCTGTTACCTGACGTGGAGCCTTTGGAAATCAAAGGGTTGTAATTCCAATATGACTATAAATAAATAAAAATAAATACTACAAGTTGACAGTACCTGTGATGGGTGAATGTCCATCCTCCTCCTTCACCTGTAAATCCCTTCACAACCCTGCACCACAAGCAATACAGGTTATGACAGGGACTGTGGGGATTTGTACCAAACTCCTCCTGCTTTAAAGATTGCCCTTTAAGATCTCACTGCATGCATGTTCTACGTGTTGGCTATCCCTCAGGGCAGGCTTAACAAGTAACAGCAGAGCCCAGTGATGGAGGTTGGTGCATGGGGGAGGGAGGAACTTTATTTCTCCATGTGACACAACCAGAGACTGAACTGCAGAACCTCTTTGTAAAGCTCAGTACAAGCTCTTTGTTTGCTTGTATGTTACCGAAAGTAAAGCAGTTTCCATTTTCTTTAAACTTATGTCCTAAGTGTTCTCTTTGTGAGTATTCCCCAAGAAGCTACCCAGTTCGCTACCCTATCACAGTGCTCAGTGTAAAAGCAGAGCAGTGGAACCAAAAATGAGACAGGTTTCAAGCAGGAGTGAGGAGTTACACAAGAAAACCTTTGCAGTGTGCATTTTTCAGCCTGGTGATTGGACAGGAACTTCAAAGACAAAAGCAGGAGCAAGAGGGAAAGTTGGCAGAATTAGGGAGAAAATGTGGTATTCTGAAGATATGTAGTAGGTGGAGGAGGGTGAAGATTCCAAATCCCTCTCACATTTCAGACTGATACCAATATGTTAGCAAGCTTTGAAAGTTAAATTAAACAAGCATTTGTCAATGCTGAATGTTTGCTTGCTGGCATTGGCATTGGTAGTGTAGGAGTGAGAAAGATGCATATAAGAATGGCAGTGAAGTATTTAACTTAAGCCAACCCACCACCACCCAACAGAGACTGACAGGCATTGGGGTGTGCCTTTGGGTCATCAGGCATAATGGCCACGCCATTGCACACCCCACCCTGCAGACACTGACAAGTGTCACAGTGTGCCTTGGGGTCTTTTGGGCTTATGCTCACTCCATTCCATCAGGAAATACGGTGAGATGGTGCAGTATAGGAGAATGGGTGAACCTTGTGGCTCAAGAGTCCAAGGCACACCTTGATGCCTCTCACTGGCTGCAGGGTATGGGTGGGGTGGAATGGTATGAGCATTACAGGCGACAATCCCAAGTCACACCCCTGATGCCTGTCAGTCTATACAGGGTGGGGCATTATGGTCGGAAACTCTAACGCCTCAGGCATTTGTTAGTATTTTCACTCCAAATTTTCAACATTTTTTTTTACCCCATCTTATGAACAGTGGCAATATCAGTTCATTAGCCGAAGGTGATTTTGCACAGTGACTATGCCATTTGGCACCACAGGTGACGAAAACACATTTTGAACAGGATGTGAAAAATGACAGCTGTTCTGTTCATGGGGAGGTGTAAAAATGTCAATGTTGAAAATCTGCAGTGAAAATATAAAAACTGAAGTCACAAGCGTGCGTAGAAACTGCGCAATGCACACCTGTAATGTAATTAGTTTGGGGATTTTTTACAGCAGATTGTCAACACAGGCATTTTGGGACCTCTGCTCATGAACGGTGTCACTGTGATTTTCATAATCTGTCCCAAACAGTGATTTCCCAGCGACCATGCATTTCTGTGCTGAAAGTGGCGAAACACATTTCGCCATGGTGTGAAAAATGACAGCTGTACTCCCATAAGGAGGTGTGGAAAAATGCCAGTGTTGAAAATCTGCACTGAAAATATTACAAATTCATGAACTTACGAGGTGCGTGGAAACTGCGCAATGCTCGCTCATAACACAGTCACTTTATGGACTTTTGTCACCAAATTTTAACATAGCCATTTTAAGATCTCCGCTCATGAACAGTGTCACTATGATTTTCTTACTCTGTCCCAAACATTGATTTCACACACCGACTGCCATTGTGTGCTACATGTGCGAAAACACATTTTGGGAGATGTAAATGGCAGCTCTACAGCTCATAAGGAGGCATGGTAAATGGCAATGTTGGAAAATCTGGAGTGAAAATATTAAAATTTGCAAACTTATGAGTGTGCGGACAGGAACTGCACAATGCACGCTTGTAACACAGTCATTTTTGGGAATTTTCACCAAATTTTCAACTTAGGGTATTGGGTGCCTACCTCATGAACTGTGCCACTGTTGTTTCATTACTCAGTCCCGAAGGTGGTTCCGCGGAGTGACCACAAAATCACCTTTCAGGACAGAATAACAAAATGACAGTGACTGAGTTCATGAGTGGGCCCCAAGAACTCTATGTTGAAAATTTGGTGAAAAATTTCAAATGGCTGAGATATGCACCAAAGTTGAAAAACCATTTATGCCATTATACAGCTTACCGGGCATTTCTTCAATTAGCGTCAGCTTTGAAGAGTGCAGACATGTTCCCAGTCCACGAAGATCGTCACGCTGGGCTCTGGAGGTAAGTATGGGGAGTGTGAGTGGGTGCACAGAAGTTGGATGTGGGTTGGGGGGCCAGACAGTCAACGAGGGACTTTTTTTTACAGTTTTTTTTACTGCAGGAAGATGACGCGGGACTTTGCCATGCTGGGTGGGTTCCCAGCGTGGCAGCTGAAAGGGTATTTTGGGGGTGGCAGTGGACCCGATGGGGATTAGGGCACCCAGTTGGCCATACTGACTTTTGCCATGCTGGTGGGCTCCAGCATGGCATCTTCTACAGGAAGACGAGACAGAATTTTTGCCATGCTGGGGTGGGCCCCTAGTGTGGCAGCTGAAAGGTTATTTTTGGGGGCAGCAGGTGGAGCCAATGGGGATTAGGCACCCCAGTCAGCCATACTGGCGTTTGCCATGCTGGGGTGGGCTCCCAGCGTAGCACATAGAGGTCTGTTTGGGAGGGCAGTGGAGCCGACAGAGATTAGGCACCCCTGGCCATCATACAGTGCATGCAGGTGGAGGGAAACATGGGCATGCTGGAGTGGGCTCCCAGCATGCTACGTGAAGTGGGGGTGACAATGAATTGTCTATGACAGTTCAGATGCAGTGAGCGAGAGAGGCATCTTGCATATTGCCGTTGGCAGTATGCAAATTGCTACATGTTACCACCACTGATTGTGGCGTATTTTCCTTCGAACTGTATGCCATGCATCTGAACGCTGTCATAGACAGCTCAGACAGTCATTGGCGCAGTGCAGCTGTGCCTGCAAACGGACCAGGGCATTGAAGTGGGGAAGCACACCTACGAATTCTCAGATGGTGGCATTTATGTTTCTTGCACATGCGCAAGCAAACATAAAATGAGGTTTATTAAAGGACAAAACAGGCAACAGAAAACTGGCTCACCCACCGTAGAACTTGTCTGGTGTGTTAAACCGTGAAGTGTAAATACAGGCTTTTCTAGGATTTAAAATAATCCACAAAGCCAAATATATGAAAAAAATATGCTTAAAGTTTTATTCTCCACATATGAAAATCGACACACCAAAAACACACATAGCAGTAAAAAATGTTTTGCCTCTGAGTGAAGCTCTGCCCAGTCAGAGCAAAACATAATGTGTTTGTACCAGTTTAGTTGGTTATGCCGTAGCATTGGAGTCTCTGTCTCCCTATAAAAACTTTTTTCTGCTATGTATGTTTTTGGTCCGTCGATTTTCATATGTGAGAAGAAAAATGGAGTATATATGTGCCAAGTGCTCTCAGTACCTGGGGAGTGCATTTTCCAGATATGCATCCCACACCCTGGAGTGACTTACTGGATTTATAAAATGGGTCAGAGAAGTGAAATAAAAGGAAAACTGATAAAATAAAACATCTGTTAAAAAGACATTTTCTTTAGATGTGACAATGTAGTTCCTGTGCTAGTGTGCTGCAATACAATACAACTGCAGCACTGAGGTGAGTGTCACTAGATAGTGCTGTACTATTTTACCTTTTTTCTACTTTCTTTGTGGCTACCTCCTCAACCATTTATGTTGTTTCAATTTTGTTGTTATGTTGCTAATTTAAATTTTTTTTTTGTGAAATGTTGCTTGCTGCCTGTTCTGCTATATTTGCTGACATCTGCCAAGTGAGTGACTTCTGGGTTTGGCTCAGTCAGCACTATATCTGTCGGCAGTAGTCCTCATTGCCCGTGCATGTTTCATTAACAAAAATTTTTTTTTGGCTCCCTGATCCATTGAGGTTCTTCTAAATAGAAC
The DNA here is from genome assembly GCA_016271365.2 of Neoceratodus forsteri. Taxonomy (NCBI): domain Eukaryota; kingdom Metazoa; phylum Chordata; order Ceratodontiformes; family Ceratodontidae; genus Neoceratodus; species Neoceratodus forsteri. The sequence goes on along the minus strand of CM057453.1, from coordinate 1,300,081,839 downwards.
TCAGTGCCCCAATCATGTGCATGACTGTGGGGAGAGCAGGTGAGATGCTAAGATGCCAGCAGGTGGTCTGGAGAGCCCACACAATGAGTGAGGTGACAGGCATGGCAGTGGGCAGGTCAATTGGTTGTTGGAGCGAGAGCAGTGCTCACTGGGAGCACGTGGAAGTAAGAACTGTGGATTACAGGCCTACAGTAAAGAAATTCAAAAGAAATAAAACAAAAGGTAAAATTAAGCTTTTAAATGTTTTCTACTACAATTAATTGATTGATTGTTGTGGGGTTAGTAGAGAGTTATTGAAAAGTGTAAAAAAATGTTTTTGTATGTTAGGGCAATAGTGGATGTTTAGTTAGGAGTGACACTCTATAAATGCATGCCTAGAGCTGGCTCCTGACCAATCAGGACACAACTTTTCCTTCTCATTTTATAAAGTTAGACATGTTTTCTGTCTCTCCCTGGGCAGACAATCCAAGGAATGTTACTGTAAAACCATTTGGAGTTCTATGTCCTTTGATGGCAAAGTTTCAGTTTCTGCCTTTCCTGCTGTTTTACCCCACCCTAGTACACTAGCCAGTTACACCTATGTAAACACACATTACAAAACAAACAACTAAGTACATACGAAATATTGAGGTAGCTAAGCTCTATATTAAACAGAAAACTACTAACATATGTGTGTTTTGTGAGTTAGACAAATCTCAAAGCATGTAAATAGAAAATAAAAAAGAAAAATACTTCTGTTTTTTTCAGGATTTTCTCCTATCTACATGAAGGCTAAATGAGTAGTATTCTTCTTTGTGAGAAATATATTTCAGTGTATTTAAAATGGTTTATCAAAAGTCTTTAGGAACTGGCACCTGCCAGAAGGACCGATATGTGCAGTTCCAAACAAAGTTCACGAACAAGAATGGACTCCAAAGTGTACTACTTTACTTAAGGTGTAGAGTAAATATCAAAGCAAGCAATGCATCAAAGCAAGTGCTCACAGTACATGAAAGTCCTTCTCAAATAGTTCATAAAAAGTCTATGACAACCAAATGTAAATCCAGCAAGTCATGTATCGGCTGGTACGATCCTTGTAGCAGCACCAAATGGAAGGAGGTCACCCTCTGACATCACCTGATGCATTTCACACTGATCAAAGGCTGATACAGTATGATGAATGTCTCTGTCTTGTAAACAAAACAGACAATTCAAGGTACATGGGAATTATACATGTACACCACAGCATGTTGTTTGTTTCACTCAGTGCAAGAGATGTTCACAAACAGGTTATGTTGGAGAGACAAGCCAACTGCTCCACGCTAGGATGAACTCACACAGATGTAATATTAAAAGGAAGATGACTGAAAACCAGTAGGGCAACACTTCTCTCAGCCTGACCACTCAATTTCAGATGTCAATAATGGTCTTAAAGGAAATTTCAAAAGCACACAACAGAGATGGGCTTTTGAGATCAAACTTATTTTACACCACAATATGGTAGCAGATGGGATGAACATAGATTTGGGGTTCATGGCACATTACAGGATTTAACATCCACAGAACTCTTCTTCTTTGGACTGACATATTATAGGACTTCAGCACATGTGTGTGTGTGTGTGTGTGTGTGTGTGTGTGTGTGTGTGTGTGTGTGTGTGTGTTGTGAATATGGCAGGTGAGGGGTTTGCTGTCACATTGAAGTAGGCTTCTATTTAGATACATGGAGTTACAGAGTGTTATTATTCTTACTTCACACACATAATGAATATTAATTCTTCTTACTATTTATCTTCCCCGAGTGGGTTGATTCCATTGCATCATATTCAGATTCCTTAGCCTGTTACTGTACATATAGTAGTGTTATTATATACTCTCACATTTTGAACTCTGAACATATTGGGGTGCAAGATCTCATTTGCATGGGGGTCCTTGACAGATCTATTTACATTAGGCTAATACTGTGGTGATTTGTGGAAATGTAGGTATGTTAGTACTTTTGTCTTATATAAATACTGTATATTTACTTCTAGTTACCTTACCCTGGGAGGGTGGAAGTTTTATTTCATTGTGGTTCTATTCAAAATCTTGGACTGTTACCGTGCAGATAGTAGTATGGTTACATAGTGTCACATTTTACTCTGTACATATTAGGATACATGATCCTTTTACTTGGAATTTCATGACAAGTTGAATTCCTTAGGTAACAATTGCAGTGATTGATGTGAATGATGATGCATTGGGGGTGTGTGTGTGTGTGTGTGTGTGTCTGTGTGTGTGTGTCTCTTAAAACTAGTTATCCCCCAGATATGGGATGTGTGGATGGAGTGTGTTGTGTGTGGGGGGAGAGGATTTAATTCTTATTTCTTATTCAGATTCCTTACACATTTTGGTACATGAAGTTGTTATATTATACACTGAGAGAATTTATTGACATCTGTACATATCAGGCTGCATGATCTTAATTTCTTGGGGGTCCTTGACAAGTAGTTTTTGCTTGACACTTATACTGCCAATTTATATTTATATTATCATTTATAAACTCCTGTTACTACACTATAGGCTTTTGAAATTTATGGAGCATAATATCTAGCTGGAGAGTATAGTTGGGTAATGGGTCCAGCTAAGGTTTACATATCATACAGTGTGTAACTATTGATCTTTTAGGAAAATGTTACTGGTTACTCTTTGTATGTTTTATATATATGTGTGTATATATATATATATATATATATATATATATATATATATATATGTATGTATATATAGATGCTTCTTGTAGTCCTATCTTGTGTGCTTGTTTTGAACTGACAATTTTAGTATGTCTTTAATCCGTGTGGGGTTTGTTTTCAGTAACTGCATTCTTATACACATTGTGACACTCATAATTTGATTTAAGAGCCATCTGCTCAAGTAGTTGTTATCTTATAAGTCAATTTAACTTATATGCAGTGGAGTTCTTTGTATGTCTTATGCACTAAGAACCTCTGACCCTTAGACTCTCTCAGCTAAAGGTGAAATGGTACTGTCTGTTGCTTCTCTTACATCATCTTCTGCTTTTTAAATGAGTATTTTAAACCTATGGGATTTTTTTTCTTTTTTTCCTGCATGATCTGGGTACTAAAAGTATTGTTTTTCTAAATAACTGTCATTACTCCTGATGAAGAACTTGTTACAAAGCACTTTGTTCTTTTGTTACATCTATGTTGGTCCAATAAAAGGTATCAAATCATTTGCTTCTGGATCTGTCTTATAAAGGCAGTCCTTAAAGAGGCTGTGTTATCACATGAATTGAAAGGACAAATCTCAGCAATCACAAATTACAATAAATATTAAAATAACCACCACATTTATATCACACTACCCTTAGTACATCAAAACATAACGTGTGATATTTATACCATTAAAAAATCAAGTAAAAAGATAGAAAGGCATGCCAACTACACTTCATAGGGCACCGGCTATTATATTGCACACAGTTCAAAATAAATATGCAAGGCAACTGCTATCCGTGATATAAACTGAGATAGACTCACCCTGGTAGGTGGCAGTCAATCTGTACAAAGCTGAAAGATAGAAACATAGATAAATTAGAAAAGAACACAGAAATATTAAAATCCATATTCAAAAATACCAGCAAACTATGGGGCCATCACCAATATAAACACACATTACATAATTCTATTTTTTTCAGGACTGCTTTTTAATTTCTATCCTGTCATTTAATCCCAGATAGTGCATAGCTTGCATAGAGAATCAATACTGCTCCTTCTGAGTAGTAAGTAATCATAATCTCCCTCTTTTGTAATAAGTTTCTCAATGGCTGTGAATCCAAAGTCATATCCATTTTTGTTTCCTGATTTAAAGACATATAAGGCCAGGACATTAGTAATGGCCCCATTCAAATGTCTCTGGCATGTTCCACAATTCTTGTTTTAAAAGTCTTTTGTTTTTCCTATATAGAATCAACCACATTTTCATTCAGCCATCACCCTTTCAGGCAACGTCAGAGGGCATGACTCTCCTTCCATTTTATGCTGCTACAAGGATTTACATTTAGTTTTCATGGACTTATTATGAACTATTTGGATAGGACTTTCATGCAATGTGAGTGCTTGCTTGGAGGAATTTTTATTGCTCTTTGTCTGAGGTATGCTGGCTATGCGATTTTGGCTGAAGATGGCTGCAGGGCACTAGAGGGGAGCAGGATGCACACCAAGACAAATAGGATCCTGAAGAAAGATCCCCTGGATGTTGTTTGCTGGCGACCCTGGACTGAGCACCTAGGTAAGATGGGGACCAAAATATATCACTTCAACTTTCTTTGTTGTGACTGAGGAGCTACTGGAGGTTCCCAGTCATGATCGCTGTAGTTTCATTCAGTGGTATAGTAGTGATTGGTGGCAATGTGAGGGCACTACTGGAGGGCCATTCACAAGGCACAGACACATTAATTTTGTTTGTGGGCAGCATGATGGGGCTATGTGTCGCTCCAGAAGGGACTAGCCTGAGCCCCATATAGTGCAGGTTGTTGAGTGGCTACATTTATGTCAGGGGCTGCATCGCTGGCGTTGGAGAGAATGCTACTGGAGGATCTCTGCCCACACTGTTTGTAAATTGCAGCCCATTCAGTGGACATTACAGGCAATGAAGAGGCAAACCTTTCCAGTATAAGTTTTAAAATAACTGGCTCCTCGGCTTAGTATAGAAACAAACTTAGAGAGAGGTTAATGAGCAAGTAGCGTTAGTGTGGTGCTACATTCTGTTACCAGACAGCTTGGTTAGTTGCTGAAAAATAGTAGAAAATGGGTGCTGTACCTGATCTTTTTGCTGAATTATTCAGGTTGTTAGGAGCAGTCTTGGATTGTGACCAATCTCCTTAGGATGCACAAAGTAAACTGGAGCAGGTGAGAGGGGAAAAGAGGGTAGGGATTAGAGAGAGAGTATGGGGAATAATGGGGAAGAGTTTGTTGGGGAGAGAGGGAAAAAGGAAAGGAAATGCAGGGTGTCATCGGAGGTGATCAGGCACGGCCACAGGAGGTGAAGTGAAGTTACGTAGGAGAGAGAAGAGTGACTGAGGGTAGGGGCAGAATGAAAAGTTATTGCAAGGGAATTCTAGAGTTTAGGAAATGGTAGGAGAAGGCAGACTGACCTGCAATGGATGTTCTCACAGGAAGAGCTAGGTCCAGTCATCAGAGTTATGGAGGAAGTAGGAGGGAAGAGAGGGTGGAAAGAATGGAGAGAGGTAGGAGAGGAGAGACCCAAACCAGAACCAACTGACATAGAAGGTGCAGAGGGCAAGGCATCTGGATCGGGGAGAGGGAGGGATAGAGGTTGCAGTGCTGGGTATGGGTGGGCAGTCAAGAGCAAACTGGCAGAAGGAGTTGTAGAGGGTGTCCAGTTTGGTTAGGGTGGGCTTAGAAGCCGAGCAGTAGAATATGATAAAAAGTTGAAAAGTGGGAGTATCATTTTCTGATTAATTTGTGGCAGGCTGGTAAGGATACTTTCTGGTGCCTGTAAAGGGCACCTAGTTTGGGATGGAGTTTTTGTGGATGGCATCCACATATCCAGAAAGGTCCAGGTGACAGTCAAGCCAGAGTCCTATATATTTGAAGGAGGTGACATCCTCTAGCATGACCCCATTGAAGGTATGGAAGGAGGGAGTGGCTTTAAGCTCAGAGAGCCTTTGTCTGGTGTCAAAAGTCATAGAAACCATCTTTTGGCATGAAGGGAAAGTTGGTTTGTGGAAACCAGAGCTGATTCTTTATCAACTCCAGCTGAAGACTGGACACAACAATAGAGAGGGAGGCACCTGAGGCAAAGAGAACAGTGTGCCTGCATACATTTGAATGGACATGGAGGAGCAGGCAGCAGGGAGGTCATTGAGGAAGACCAAAAAGAGTACCAGGTCAAGAACTGACCCTTGGGCCACACCAATGTTGATGGGGAGAAGAGGGATATGGAGCTGCCTATTTTGACTAACTGAGGCTTATCTATAAGATAGGATCAGAACCATTTGGTGGTGGGGACAGAGAGAGTCCTGCTGCTGCAAGCATATCTAGAAGGAGGTTATGGGATATGGTGTCAAAAGCTTTGGCCAAATCGACAATGATGGCAGAGGTGATATGGCCTGATCCATTTGAGAGAGAATAGAGTCAGTGTCGGAGAAAGGAGGTGGAAGGGAATGGGGCTTATGAAACCAGACTGGTAAGGGTGAAAAGGAAGAAGAGTTGAAAAAGGAGAAAAGTTGAGAGAGAGAAAGAGATGCTCTTGTATTTTGGCAAGAGTGGGAAGTAGGGATATGGGGCGATAGTTACCTGGCTTGGAAGAGTCATCTCCCTTGAGAGAGGGATAACTGTAGCATGTTTACAGGCAACAGGGACAGTAGCAAGAGAGAAGGAGAAGTTAAGAAGGGTGGTTAAAGGAGGGTAATGGTGGGAGGGAGAGGTGAAAGAGCTTGGAATCAGACCCATCAGGGCTTTAATTTTGTGGGGATTAAGGGCTAGGAGAGCCTTCAGGGTGTCAGCAGGAGAGATAGGGGAAAGGAGAAGGAGGACAGTGTAGGAGAGGCTTCAGGCAAGTTGTGAGTGATCAGAAGTTGGAAGGAGGAGAGCAGGAGGACACACAGGCAGTGAAGAAGTTTTTGAATTAGAGGGGCACCTCAAAGGGTCAGAGATAATGGTGTCACCTACTTTCAGGACTGGGATAGGGGACTGCTCAGTGGGCAAGAATAGGCACCAACAACCTTCCAGAACTTAGAAGGGTGGGAAATGTTTTCCTGGGAAGGTGGAAGAGAAATAGTCTGATTTAGCTAGTCTAGTGGCCCTGGTGCAGGTATTGCAGAAGAAACAATATTCAAGTAGATCAACATGGGATACAGAGGACTTAGGTACCTTCCGTTATGCGTCCACGAGCATACAGGAAGGCCATCAACTCAGCTGACACCCATGGGAGTTGGGAGCATCTGACCCTGGATTTCCTGATGGAAGCTTATAGGTCCAAGATCTTTAAGAACTTGGTCTTAAAGTAACTGAGAGCAGAGTTGACTGTAGAAGCAGTGGACAAAGGAGACCAATCAGTATTAGCAAAATCATTATGAAGGGGGACATGTCCATGGATCTGAAGGTACAGAGTTGGAGGATATTTGGAGGGGCTTTAGTGTGGTGAATTTTGCATTCAGTAAACCATGTAGTGTTCACTTAGTGCATCAGGTAGGATCCACATAGCAATTATCTGGTAAGGGTGTGAGACAAATGCCCAATCTAGGAGGGTATGCTTGAGGATTTGTGGTTTAGGTGGGTTGGTTCTGAGATTAATTGTGTGAGATTGAAGGATTTGATATCATTGCAGAATTTGGACTGAGAGTCCAAGAGCCAATTAAAGTTTAAGTTCCCAAACATGAGGAGTTCACCAGAGGAGGAGTGGGTAGTAAGAGTTGAGATGAGGATGTGGATCAAGGAGCCAGGAACCCTGGACAGCAATAGACTCCACCCACAAAGATAGGGAGAATGAAAGGGAGGGAAAGTTTTATCAGCAGTAATTCAGAGGCAGAGTGGGAAGAGACAGGAAGGTGGATTGGATAGCCGAGGAGATGTAAACAGCCACCCCACCACCCCTGCTTCCACGGTCCTGCTGGGTGAGGGAGTAGCCAGGGATGTGAATTGCAGAGTCTGGGATCTTAGAAGAAAGCCATGATTCTGTGAAGATTAACACATCTGGTTTGATGTTGATTACCAGTGGCCGTGCATATCAGTCTTGGGAAGGAGGTTCCTGATGTTGAAGTGAGACACTTTTAAACTTTTTGGTAAGTTAGTGGGGGAGGAACGAGGGGCTTGGGTTGGTTCAACATCACCTGCCATTAATAGCAGCAGAAGAATGAGGAGCTTGGTAGGGAAAGGTAAGCGCTTTGTGATGCAGAGAGGTTGGAGATGAGGGAATGTATGGGGAAACTTTGTGAGGGCATTACGGAACTGAAAATGCTAGGCGAGGCCAGGGGATGAGAGGAGCAAAGGACTGGGGGCTAAGGGAAATGTAGTGAAGGGATCAGGCATGAGGAGGGAAGAGTGGGGGAGGAGGGATTGGAAAGGGATGGAGGTAGGGAGGGAAGGTAATTTTTGGGAGTAACGCAGGGAGAACGGGACAGGAGGGTGAAGGTGTAAGTGAGAAACATAATGGGAGAGGGTAGGTGAAGGCATGGGGTCAGGGTGATTAGAGAGAGACTTTCTTGGGGAAGGGAGGGAGAAAGAGAGAGGGGAGTGTTGAGGGTATAAAATAGGGAGAGAATGGAGAGAATGGAGGCTGAGATATGAGATGAGGTGGGAGAGAAGGGTTAGGTGGTGAATGTTGACTAGGAAGGGTTGGGAGGATAAGAAGGGAAAAGAAAGGGAGTGGAAGGCAGGTACTGAAACTGAGGGGTGAAACTGGAGGAAGGGTGAAGTCAGAGGAGAGATAAGGGAAGGAGATTAGAAATAGTTAGGAGAGGTGAGGGATTAGCAGCTAGGATAAATTGCCTATGGAGAAAGTATCAGTTGCAGCACTGGCAAGAACAGCAGAACCATATGGAAACCAGTAACACCAACAGTAATATCAAAGCCAATAATAGCCAAGAGTAGAGAAGGCAGCAGTAGTATGATGGCTTAATTCCGCTGCAGCTAGTGAATTCACTTAAGCATCCAGCAGCTTCAAAAATATTTTAGAGACATGACTTGTGCTGGCTCGTTGATGCTGAGGGTTGAGACGCTGACACTACACCTTGTGCCACGCCAGTGACCCAAGTTTGAAAAAAGCCTCAGGATGCCGGGGCTGGCAGGGGGCAGAGGATTGAGCATTCATGGGACCTCTCCTGAGGTGGGTAGCAGAGCAGCACTCTGCAGTGGCCCCCAGTGGAGACCGGGAGCACTGCACGAAAGTGGCACAATAGGGGAACCAAGAGTGGAAACAGCTCCAGGACTGGCTGGATGATGGTTGCTGGTCTGCTGACACCACCGAGCCCCGAAGGAGTCATGTCTGCCTCAACAGTTCCCTGAGGCCAAAAGTAGAGTGCATGGCCAGTCCCCACTAGTGCCTTCCCCTTGAAAGAGAGGGACCCATCTGGTGAGGGGGTTACACTGGTTACCCTGGGAGAGCTACTATATGAGGTTGGAGGTTCAAGAGGGGTAGTAGGGGTATGTGTGTGGACCATGGTGGCTCAAGGAGTGGTGGGTCCTGGAGCACATTGGGGAAAAAGAGATAATACAAAATAAAAGACTGGACTTGATAAGTAGAGTTTGCCCTGTACAAACACTATACTACGATTTTGAATAGCAATTACACAACATGAAAGAGTCAGACAAATTAAGCTAAACACCAGTGTGCATTTCACAGCAAAATGTATAGGTGCGTTGTACTCAGAACAGATTGAGTTAACTTTGCAAGCTTGGCTAAGTAGTGAATGACAGCCTAGCTTGGTCAGTAGGAGAAAGAAAGCCAGCGATAAATTGACCTCCTGCAGTGGCTATGGTTTGAATCTGGGGCAGGGACTGCAGAATTAGTTTTACCTGAGGGTGCGAGTGCAGAATGCCAAGTAGCTAATATGTAGGGGTGCAAAAGTAAACTGTTTCCCGCCTCACCACTACCCATAAAAAGAAGACTATCTTAGGATGGGGTGGCTGGGGAGGGAGGGTGGCAAAGGCTAAGCAATGCTACGCAGTGCGGCACTGCACTGCGCCGGAGGAGCCAGAGGATGCCTGAAGCTGCTTGGCTGAGTTCCAGTACCTGATGGGTTTTGTTCCTCGGGATGGCGGCTGGGTGAGGGTAGCAAGGGAGAGCAAGGACCAGAGGCCTCTTGACTCCAGGAGCCGTGATGATGTGGGATCAAGTCTGTAGAGAGGCAGAAAATAGAGGGTTAGTCAGCTGTAATTGGGGCTCTTTTAGAACGGGCGAGGGAGTGGTGGTGAGGGGAGGAGCGGTACAGAACAGCAGTATTGAGTGGCAAGTGCACAAAGATGCTGTATTACCCTCAGTCTCCTTGTTTGAATCCCTTCAAGTGATGAACAAAACTCTACACAAACCGCCTGAAACACTCTCTAATAGCACTTAAAGCACTGAGAATGGAGTCCTGATATAGAACACTTTAGAGCAGTCATTTAAATCGGACAAAATTATACTAGCAGAATAATTCATACAGTCCTAAAAGCAGCAGTTAAAGCACTTGCAACATTTGATAGAATAGCACTTAAAGGCACCAAGGACAGGGGTCCCAAATACAGTACAATTTAGAGCAGTTATTAAAATAGGCAGTAAACACTAGCAGTGCAATTTATAGTCATAACGGAAGTTAAATAAAAGTCATGGGGGGTGGCCAGTCTGCAGACAAGATGGTGACTTAAAATCTCACTGCTACAAACCCAGAGCCAAGAACTATTAAAATCCTCCTATAAGTCGATCCCTCTTGGGCATTTTCAAGATCTAGCAACCGAATACCAGAGCATTTACTGTACAGAACTTGAACAGACATCGGAGAGTTGCAGTTATCGCTTTTCTTCCACCGAGCTGTGAACTACAGGCTCAATGGTGCACTCGGAAAGGAGAGTGAGGAACTGTCGGTTAGAGAAATGTTTGCATCCATAATTTCTAGTATTGACGCCTAACACTGGCTTCCATACAACTCCAGTCTCAATTCAGTAGATTGATGCCCGACTAGACCAAGTAGAGCAAAAAGCAATGGTACAAGAGGAAGTGGTGCAGGTTCACTGCTCTAAGGAACCAAGCTGCACAAATTATTGCCCTGCAAGACAAACATGATGATCTCGAGAACAGGGGCTGCCACAATAACTTGCAGTTCCTGGGTTTTCCAAGGGTTGTGAGGAAGGCAAACCATTCATTTTCCACAAACAGCCCTGCCTGAGATACTGGATCTCCCTCCTGCTACCAGAATAGTGATAGAAAGGGCACACAGGTCACTCCAACCCAAACCATCTTTAGGGAACAAACTGAGGCCCATTATTGGTAGGCTATTAAATTTTGCTGAAAAAGAAGCAATACAGGGGCGAGAAGGGAGCTCAGGTCGTTGCAATGGAGAGGCCACCTAATCATGATCTTTCAGGACTGTTCCAAAGATCTTGCAAATAAACGAGCCTTCAGAGATACGTCACATACTGCATGAATTGCAGGGTACCCTTCGCTTCTGCTACCCAGCTATATTGAAAATTTCTGAATGGAATCTCACATCAATTTGCTACCCCTGAGGCAGCACTTGCCTACATTTCAAGAACTTGGCCGCCTCTGATTCCTTAAAATCCTAAGTTGCTGGTCGGACCCATTCTGATAGTCAGGCTTCTAAGATCTCTTCCCATAAACCCGATTACCTGGGTGCCCCAGGACCTAGTTCTCCTCAGTCCACTAAGAATGGACTGGAGCCCAGAATTCTAAAGTTCGGAAAAGGCCTCCACAATCTCCACATACTAAGAGAGATCATCCGCAGGAACGCAGACGTGGAATGCTGGTACTGATCAGAGTGTCAATATGGCAGATCATCAGGAAGTCGTGCATACCAGTCCCTACTTTTCACAAAACAGATTTGCCCACTTGACCCTCATCTGAAGGACGATCCGTCGAGTATTATGGAACATTCACTGCAGGCATACAGGATCAGATTCGGAGGAACTGAGACATCTTAGGCCAAGAGCTTTGAGGCCGCTTCCCATTGCAGGACTTTTGAACTGAAGCCTGTGGCCTCTGCCACACCACCAGGCCTTGAATCTGCATTGCTACTACCTGAGGATACCAATCAAACCTGATTAACCGGATGAGAGACTGTCTTAGATAAGTACCCAAGATTTTGTGTCTAGGGAAGATGGGGTGGCTGTAGATGCCAGTGGTGGGAATAGTTTGGGGTTTTAATGAAGCTGATGCTACTGAATAACTAGCCCCTGAAGGGCTTTATCCCCTCATGTTAGTCTGCCAGGTTTAGATAACAGATCCTCTGAGGTAACCCCCCCAATGGACACTCTACTTTGGATGTACACTGTTTGTATGTATATCTGCCACTTGGCATACAATATGTTTAAAGCAAATAAGAGTTTTATGGATATGTTTTGTGTTCTGGTTTTTCTAGAGATTTATTTAGTTCCTTATTATGGCTCTCTGTATGGAGACCATAGATCCCCATCCGAGCCTACATCCCTTGGGTCATAGTTCAGCCAACTAACTGAATATAGACAGTTGAAGTTGAACCTTACATTACCTATTAGTTAAATGCCCTTATTTACCTGGTAATAGCTCCTCCTTTGTTTTTGAGTTTTACACCAGCTATATATTGGAAGGCAGTTATCTTCCCAACTGGAACTCCTCCTCAAGAGGGCAGAGACTTGGGGTTACTCCTGTTAGGATCTGGGCTATGGCTGTTAGTTTTTGTACATTTGTTTTCAATCTAATAGTACAGTAAGAGTTATTGCTAGTTCCTCTAGCATTACTGGCTTTGACCAGTTGCTGATGTTTTTGGCAGGCCCCACAGAAGGAGAAGGTTTTCCATTGGCTGTTTTCAGCTGGATGAGCCCCTCACCATTCTCATTATAGGTTTGGTTTCGATTTTTGTGCACAGTGTTGTTTTAGATAGAGAAACGCAGTTTAAGATCTCATATTAGGCATACAATGCGTTAGGTAGTCTAACTTTTGGTACAAGGAAGTTACCTCATAGTGTTTGATCCCCTAATCTTTTAGGATCTTAACTTAGTCCAGTGGTTATACTTAGTACAGTCACCCTTTGAAATATCAATATCCCCTGGTAGTTATTTCCCTTTAACTAAGCACTTGAGTGGAGTTAGTATGAATGACCTACTATTACACACATGGAATGTAATGGGTTTAAATTCTCCTGTGAACTGAAAGAAAGTTACATAGAAACATAGAAGTTCACGGCAGATAAAGACCGCTTGGCCCACCCAGTCTGCCCATTTCCTTACCTAATAGATAAGCTGCAGATCCTAGTTAACCAGCAGCCTACTTTCTTATATCTCCACCCCTAGAATTGCCTTATGGCTGTCCCATGCATGCTTGAATTCAGTCACTGTTTTGACTCCACAACCTCCTCTGGAAGGCTGTTCCATGCATCCACAACCCTCTCTGTGAAAAAATACTTCCTTACTTTACCTCTGAGCCGCCCTCCCTCTATCTTCAAATTAGTGCCCTTGTTCTTGCACACCTCTTTTTTGAAAGATGCTACCTCTTGGACTTTGTTGATTCCCTTGAGGTACTTGAAAGTTTCTATCATGTCCCCTCTCCTCCTTTCCCGAGGCATACATATTAAGCTCCTTTAGTCTCTCTTCATATATCTTCCAGTGCAGACCCTGCACCATTTTAGTGCCCTCCTCTGGACAGCTTCCATCTTGTCTATGTCCTTGCAGAGATTGGGTCTCCAGAACTGCACACAGTACTCCAGATGGGGCCTCACCAGCTGTCTGTACAGAGGGATAACAACTTCCTGTTTTCTACTGGTGATGCCTCTCCTATGCATCCCAGTATCCCCCAACCCCTCCTTACGCCCTCTCACATTTGCTTGCCCACCTTTAAGTCATCTGATATGACTACCCTCAGGTCTTTTCCATTTTGTTGTTGTCAGTATCTCACCCCCATTTGTGTACTCTTCCCTGGTTTTTGTTTCCAGGTGCATTACCTTGCACTTCTTAGCATTAAATATAAGCTGCTATACATTTGACCATTCCTCTAACCTTGTCAAGTCCCTTCATCCTTTCCACCCCACTTGTGCATCAACTCTGTTGCAGATCTTTGTGTCATCTGCAAAGAGACATACTTTCCTTCTAGTCCCTCTGCAATGTCGCTATAAAGACATTGAAGAGGACCAGTCCTAATACTGAACCTCTGGGCACCCCACTAGTAACCCCTTTCTTCAGAGTGGACTCCATTTACTATTACTCTGTGTCCTATTCTCCAGCCAATTCTTTACCCAGGCTATCATCTTGTGACCCACTCCAGACTGGCTAACTTGTATATTAATCTTTAGTTTCGATTTGGTTTTAACCCACTTGAAGCATCTTAAGTCTCAGGTGATGCTTCTTCAAGAAACAAAACTCTCAGGGGAAGACCATGCTCATCTGATTAAAGATTGGGTAGGGCAACAAGTATCTTCCATGCTACTACTAGGAAATGTGGAGTAACCATTCTAGTTCATAAATCGTTGCCTTGGACCCTCTCTGACTCTATCTATTGCTGATGGCAGACGGTTTTAGTTACCTATGATACTTCCTCAGGCTCTATCACTCTCTATAATCTTTATGCCCCAAACAAAGATACGTCACAATTTTTCATGATATTGCACAGGCTATTTCAGAATTTACCCCCTTCCTGCCCTCTTCTTATTGGGGAGATTTTAATTTATCCCTTATTCCATCTATGGACTGGGATGATGGAAGTACAGAGACACACATCAGATGTATTAATGCTCTCCATCAAATGATCCTGGATCAAGGATTATCAGACATTTGGAGACTTTTTCGCCCCAGAACTAGAGAGTATACCTTCCACTCAGAGTCCAATGCCTACTACAGTAGATTGGATTTTTGGTTGGGGTCCTCTGCAATCATTGATAAATATCTAGATGCTACCATTCTCCCTAGAATAATTTCAGACCATGCCCCAGTTCAACTTTACTCCAATGGGACACTAACCCCCATCCGTCATTGAGGATGGACCTTCTTCTAATGAGGTACCCTGACTTTATCCTGTGGGCCCAGAATGAAGCTGCCCTTTTCTAGCCCACAATCCTATAGCTGACATGTCTGCTGGTAATACATGGGATGCTTTAAGGCCACCATGCGTGGCAGTATAATGGGATTTGGTGCAGCAAAAGAAGGGAGCAGAACTTTTCTTGCATCCCTAGAACAGAAAGTAAAAGAGGCTGAAAGCCTTTTTAAGGCCGCCCTCCTACCTTTCCACATTCCTCAATAGGCAAAGATGTTCTAAATCTCCGCTTTGAGACCAGTCAGCTGCTTAATAGGAAGGCTGAAATAGCTATACTACGCCTACAGCACTCTTTTTGGGAAGGTGGAGATAAAGCCGGCAAGAGAGCTCATATCAGTCATAAGCAACAGGCTAGTACATTTAATACCGCCTTAAGGACTCATGTGGCATTCTGGCCACTGCCTCCAAGGCAATAAATGATATAATGGCCTCCTATTACAAGAATTTGTACACCTCACACACCCCATCTGAACAATGAGATACAGCCCTTTCTTCAATCCTGTCAGCTCCCCAAGATTACTGACCAGCAAGCTCAGCTTCGAATCCCCAATATCCTCAGAGGAGGTTAAATTGCAATTAAGTCCCTTAAACTGGGAAATCCCTGGGAACGATGGGTACACAGCAGATTTTACCAGGCACTAGCACCCACTATCACTCCCCTTTAATGACAGTATTTCAAGATGTCGAACTCAAAGGTGTTCCCCCTTGCTAAGAGAGGCAACTATTGTACTCATCCCAAAAAGGTAAGGATCCCACCAACCCAGGGAATTATCGACCGATATCCCTGATTAATATTGATAGTAAACTTTATGCTAAAATTTTAGCAGCCAGGTTAAACCCCTACTGCCAAGACTCATAGATCCATCTCAAGCAGGCTTCATTCCCAGGTGACACAGTTCTGACCATTTAAGGACATTAATGAATCTCATGTATAGGAAGATATCTCCCTACCCCAGCTGCGGCACTTGCAGTGGATTTTGAAAAAGCTTTCGACTCCATTAAATGGGACTATTTATACTTGGCTTTGGCATCATTTGGAGTTGGTTCAAAATTTTTCTCAAGAATCCAAGCTATTTATTCATCTCCCTCAGCTAGAGTTAATATGAATGCCATACTCTCCGCCCCAATCCAATCCTGAACGGGGAACAAGGCAAGGTTGCGCATTGTCTCCACTCTTTTGTCTTGGCAGTGGAACCTTGGTTCTTGCAATCTGTAGTCACCCAGACATCATTGGTATCAAAGTGGGAAATACGGAATACACCTCCCATATGTATGCTGACGACTTGCTTCTCCCTTGATAGAGTTGCAAAGCTCTGCTCCTCCTTTACTGGAGCTGTTGGATTTATTTTCCAAATATTCAGGGCTGAAACTGAATCAGGCTAAGATGGAGATATTTCCCTGAATGGGATCTGTTCCCAAGATATAGCTCAGTCTGCAGGCCTACTCTGGGCTCCAAAGGATCACATATCTAGGCATTATGACATTATAGGCATTATGCTCACATCTTCTTTAGATACTCTGGCAGACAAATATCCAACCCCTTCTCAGATCTCTAAAATGGAGTTTGACAGATGGAAACCTCCATTTGACGCCTGCAGGTAAAATTGCAGCAATTAAAATGATTTCTGCACCCAAGATTTTTATCTGCTAATGCACATTCTTATCCCTCCCTAAACATTGGTATCTGGCTTTGGATAGGCTTATTGGAGGTTTTTATGGGAAGGCAATAAACCACGATTTGAGTCGCTACCAACTGAGAGCACATTGGAGCAAGGGGGTGTGGAGCCTTCCATGGATAGAAGGATACTGGCAAGCATTTCTCTTGGCTCAAACGGTTAAAGAGCTGCACCTCCTTACATCCCTATCCCCACAATGGGTCTGGAAAGAGCTTGATATTACTGAGACATCACATTTCTCCTCCTTTGATACCTCACAGGGCTCATAGACCTTGCCCCTGATAGATGTAAGTCCCTTCACGCCTCCGTCCGCTGAGGCAGCCAGGTCCAATTGGCTGGTTGTCCACAAAAGATTGAGCCAGATCCTCTCCTCTCTTATACCCCTTTATGGCACAATCCGGACATTGCTATTGATACACAATGGGTATATTGGAAATCCTGGGCAGACAAAGGTATTCTTTCATTAAAAGACCTGTTAGACCCCACTTTAAGACTCTTTACACATTTCAATCCCTTCAATGTACCTGAAACCTTCCTTGGACAGACTTCTGGAAATATCTTCACTCAGAGCAGCACTCAGACATATATTGTACCTCCGATGCCCCAAACACAAATTTCAGAGCTACATGCCTGGATACAACAGCTGGTGGGCTTAGCAGGCGTATGTATGCTAAATTGAAGATACCTTCCCCAATATTCTGAGAGGGCAAGGACTAAGGGAAAAGATGCTCCAGACTCCTATCTCCTCTGCAACCTGGGAACAGTCCTGGAAAGATACCCATAAATGGCTGACGGATGCTAGGTCTAGATTAATACAAAATAAAATAGCCCACTCTTGGTTTAACTAGCCAGCTGTGCTTTATACGGCTAACATTCTGGATTCTGACTCTTGCTGGAGATGTCAGGGCCCAGGAGCGGATATCTTGCATATACTGTGGTCTTATCCACAATTGAAATCCCTGTGGCAAGGCATCCATGATATTGCATGCAAAGTGTTGATTGCCGCCCTTTCAGTCCGCTTCTTTACATTTTGGGTATCAATGGTGCTTCCACAAATGACTCCTCTTGAGATAAGATGGTTAGCACTGCTCTCTCTCCAAACTAAGAGAGCTCTGTTATGCAAATGGAGGTCCCTCTCGACGTCACAGTGACCGAGGTGTTAGTATCCCTCTCTCTAGCCAAATTGGACAGGGTTTCACACCTGCAGAAGTACCAAACGTCCAAATTTAAACACTGTTCGACCTCCACCTTAATTTTCTGAAGCTCCAGACTCTCTTCTCCACTGGCTGGTATAGCTATATTTGTCCCATGGTACCATACAGGATAGGTAGGATTTTTTTCTCCATAACATATCTCTGATGGGTCATATGGCTTGTGATAATGCAGGTCAGGTTCTAGTGCTATATCAAGGCCTCTTGCCTTCATCCCTCCAACTGCCACAGAGTTCCATTTCCTTTACTGGGTTTGTGCTCCAACTTTACCACTTTGAGAATACCTGTTAGTACCCTTTGGTTCTTTTCTAAGATTTGAGGTGAATTAATGGCCCTAACCTACATTGGGCCTTTTAGGGTATTTCTGTCTCTGCTTTGCATTGGTTGCAAGTTGGCCACTGAATGTAACAAGAAACTGTTTAAATGCCCAGCTTTCTCCCTGAGGCCTTGAGGAGACTTGGTGGGTATCACATCTTGGTAAACTGTCCCATCTCAGAGGTACAATTTATGGTGTCAACACCTTTGGGAGAGTACGACAGTCTGTTAGGTATAATGCTACTTATATAGTTAATTGTAATATTCTATCATACAATCCTCGATGTAATCAGTTCTAGTAGACTGCTAGCTATGAACTTTGCAATAATAGTTCTGCTGTCCTTTTGGACAAACCCTGTTATTGTTACAAATTATTTCACCTCATGTTCTCCACCCTCTCACTCCTGTACCTTCCCTTATCTCCCCTTCCCCCATTTTGTTTCCATGTTTTGTTTAAGTACTGTACAACACTGTTTTGCCGATGAGCTTGACTCTGATGTTCCTTCCATTTTGTATCTTTGTATATTTTGGAAAATAATAAAAATGTTGTTACAAATAATAAGTCATAAAGCTACATGGGAGTCAAAGGCCCTGTTGTCCCATAGAACCATTGCACAGCTACGGGGGCAAGTCTCCTGTAAATGGCTTCATAGAAACATAGAAACATAGAAATTGTCGGCAGATAAAGACCGCTTAGGCCCATCCAGTCTGCCCATAAGCCCTACACTTGTTTGTGGCCTCTGGACCCTGCCTGGTCAATGGCTTCTCACCACTCCTTCCCACCTCTAAGGTTCCCTTATGCCTCTCCCAGGCATGTTTAAATCCTCCACTGTCTTTGCTCCCACCACCTACTGTGGAAGGCTATTCCATGTGTCTACCACCCTTTCTGTGAAGAACTTCCTCACATTTCCCTCAATCTGCCCTTCCAGTTTCATATCATGCCCCTTCATTCTTGTACTCCTCATATATTGAAGGATGCTTCTCCCCCGCACCTTATGTATGCCCTTAGGTACTTGAATGTTCTATCATGTCATTCCAATCCCTCCTCTCTCCAGCAAGTACATATTGAGGTCCTTAATCTTCTCATATGTTTTTCTGCAAGCCCTGTAACATCTTTGTCGCCTTCTCAGGACTGCCTCCACCTTGTTATTGTCATTACAAGGTGCATCCTCTAGAACTGTACAGCACGCAGGTGAGGCCTCACCAGTGTTTTTATACAATGGCATCACCACTGCCCACCCACTGCTAGTGATACTCTGCCTATGCACCCTAGCATACCACTGGCCTCCCCTGCCAGCTTTGTACTTTGCTTAGATACCTTTAGGTCATTTAGCATGATAACCCCAAGTCCCTTTCTTCCTTGATGATTGTCAGCATCTCCCCATCCTGTAGCTCTCCCCAGGTTCCCTCATCCATGTGCATTATTTTGCACTTTGAATTGAACCTCAGTTGCCACACCTCAGACAATTTTTCAAGCTTCTCCAGGTTCCTCCTCATTTCTCCACTCGCCTGGTGTATCCACTCTGTTGCAGACCTTGATGTCATCTGCAAACAGGCAGACATTTCCTCCAGCCCTTCCGCATGTTGCTAATGAAGACATTGAACAAGACTGGCCCAAGGACATATCACTGAGGTACCACGCTGGTACCCTCTCCCCAGATTGGATCTTGTTAACCACCACCACCATCTGCCTCCTGTCCATTAGCCAGTTTCTAACCAGTTTACCACCTTGTGACCCATACCCAGACTATCCATCTTGTTAACCTGCATTTCATTGAGACGGTGTCAAAGGCCTTGCTGAAGTTGAGGTAGGTGACTTCCACTTCCCTCACCCCTCCGATTCATTTCTGTGTCACCCAGTCACAAAAATCTATCAGATTCTTCTGACATGACCTTCCTGCTATGAATCTATGCTGTCTTGAATTCTGGGCACTGATGGATTCCAAGTGTGCGCTATTCTTTCTTTAAGCAGTGCCTCCATGACCTTCCCCACTACTGAGGTGAGGCTGACTGGCCTATAGTTCCTCCTCCTGCCTGCTACCACTTTTGTGTAGAGGGACCACAAGTGTCTCTTCCAGTCCTCCGGACCACTCCTGTGTTGAGGGTCTCGGTGAACATGGTTGCCAGAGGTGCTGCTAGCTCTCACGCAGTTTCTTTAATATCCTCAGGTATATGCCATCAGGCCCCATTGCTTTGTCCACCATTAGTTTTGTGGAGCTTGTCCTTGACTCTTCCCTCTGTGAATGGACTTGTGTTTACCTCCCCTTCGTGTCTGTTACCCAGCTATGGTCTCTGACTCACTCCCTCTTCAGTGAATACTGAACAGAAGTATTTGTTCAGTATTTCTGCCTTTTCCGGTCTCCCTCCTTGCACTGCCCTGTATTCCTCTGAGCCTTACAACCCCATCCCCAGTTTTCCTTCTTTTGCTGATGTACCTAAAGAATATCTTGTCCCCTGTCTTCACCGTCTGCTCTAATCTTTCCTCGGTCTGCATCTTTCGCCCTTATAGCCTTGCCGCTTCCTTAGGTTGTTTAGGTACACCTCCTTGTCTTCCTCCCTTTGAGTCTCCTTACATTTCCTGAAACTCGCCCTTTTGCCCTTACCTTGTCCACTACCTCTCTCAAGAACCTTAGTGGCTTCCTCCTTCTCTTGACTTTACCTTCTTGATGCATTGGTTCATCACCTCCTATATGGGCACCTTCAGGTGTTCCCATTGCTCCTCAACTCCCCTTCTATCTCCATCCTTACCAGGGCCTCTTTGATACAATTCCCCATTTTAGTAAAATCCACCCTTCTAAAATCTAGGACCTTTGCCTTAGTGTGACTAGACTGTCCCTGTCCCTATGCTAAACCACAGTATGTGAAGGTCGCTGATCCCAGCTGACCATCCACCTGGACATCTATGATTCTGTCCTAGTTGGTCAGTACTAGGTCCAGAATTGCCCTGTCTTTGGTGGGATCGACCATTAGCTGTCTGAGGCCTGCCCCTGTAGAGAATCTAGGATGTCTCAGCTCCTGGCTGAAGCAGCTGTTGGGATGGTCCAATCCACGTCTGGTATATTGAAATCATCCAACAGTAATACCTCACCCTTTGTTGCTATATCTTGAATTTGGTCCACTAAATCCTATTCACCTCCTCCCCTGTGCTGGAGGTCTGTAGATCACACCTGTGTGGACTGGTGTGCCATTGCCTGGCTCATGGGTAACCCACAGTGCCTCAGCCTCCCTTCCCCTGTCTACCCTGCACCTCCATAGCTTTTATACCTTCTCTTACATACAGGGCCACTCCCCTTTTTTACTCCCATATCTCTCCCTGAATAGAGCATAGCCCTGAACATTTGCATCCCAGTCATGATTTATGTGTACCAGGTCTCTGTTATTGCCACAGTGTCCAGGTCTGCCTCTACTATCAAGGCCTCCAGGTCTGAGATTTTATTTCCCAGGCTGTGGGCATTTGTAACCAAGACCTTCCATGTTTTGCTGTCTGCACCCCCACCCCCACATATATAGAGTTTTTCCCACTTCTGCTTCCTTCCCCAACCTCTTTATTCTTTCAATGCTGGTGTCCCTGTCTGCAACCTACTGTACATTTATGTTCCTCATTTCTAGTTACATACTTCCTTTCCTGTAAAATACAAGAATCCCTGTGGATCTGTGAGCTCTGCCTTGACCATGCCACATGAATCTGGGATTCAGGCTGAAGCCACCATGTATACACAGTCCACTGCATACCCATTCAGCTCTAAGAAATTCCACAAGACACTTACCTCCATTTGCCTGCAGTTCAGCTGTGGAATCTAGGTAGTGCACTATGCTCCTTATATACCAGGTGCAATCAGGCATGCTAATGTATGCATACTGGCTAGTAATGACATGCAAATGTGCTTATTTGCCCACAGACTGTGAAATTACCTGTTTGTATAGCCTGGTTGAATATTGCAGTTTTGCCTTCTGCACAATTTCATTTTGCACTTGCACTGTCATTGTGCTGCACCAATCATTTTGTATCCTAGGACCATGGTGCAGGCATGGTGGCATGTACCGCCAATTATGTCATCAGTCTGCACAGCTGTGTGCAGCACACCAGTGTGCAAGCATGCTCAGCAGCACTGCACAGTGTGGCACATGTGCATCCTGCACACACAGTGCCCCATGCCAGCCTCATGCCCCTTTATCCTGGTGTCTATAAGCACATACTGTCACTTTTCAAACAAGGAGCTCCATCTGTGGCTCTGAGGGAGGGAGGCAAGCAAGCAGGTGTCTCATGGACTTTATTCAGATTCACAACCCACATATCAGCTTATGCCATCTGCAGGACCACACAACTGGAGAAAAAATTAAACACAAAGGCAGGAATTGCAATTCAACCAGTCAATGTAAGGGCTTGCAACACACATAATACTAAAGATAAGTATCTCTTCGGTTCTTACTACCATCCACAACATGGTATTGTGCTCAATATACTTGCACCTGAATAACTGAGGGCGTGGCCATTCTAGTCTTCTTTCTAGCTCTGTGTAATCTGCCATGACGCAGGGTAGGTTACAATAATAGTTTTAAAAATTATACTCTGATCTCACTACTCATGCATGCTGCTTATTTACAGCAGAGCATGCTGTGGTCAGTGGGAGGGCAGCAAGCATAGGATTGGGGGTGAGATGGCATGCATGGGGATCTAGAATCATGAGATGTGATAGGAGGCATGGTGTTATGTAGTCAGTTGGTGTGACAGCATGCATGGGGCATGGGTTGTGAGGTGTGGTGGCGTTAGGTGGTATAGCTCAGTGAGTTTGACAGGGTATATGGGGGATGATGGATGTGATAGTGTATGAGGTCATAGAAACATAGACTTTGATGGAAAATAAGGACAGTCTGGCCCCAGTTTTCCTCTTTCGCTACCTATTGGATAAGCTAAAGATCCTAGTTAACCAACAACCTACTTCCTCCTACCCCCACTAGAATTGCTTTATATCTGTTCCATGCATTCTTGAATTCCCCACAAATAGGTCATTGGTTGTGATAGTGCAAATGGAGGCACGTGGTCTGTTGAGGATGGACAGCATGCATGAAGGTATGGAATTAAAAGCTGTGACAGCTTGCTCATGGAAGTATGGGACTGTGAGGTGTGACAGAGTATATGATGCTATAGGGTCTGTTGATGTGACAGCTTGCATAGGGTTTGTAGATATGACATGCAAGGGGGAACATGGAGTCTTGATCTCTAACAATTCTTGCCACACTTGCAGCAAAAACAAAGGATACCATGCTAAAGAAAGTCACTTCAGCTGAGCTACTGTGTATATTCTGTTGCAGGGAGATGTCATTGAGCAACCCATGGTGACAATGCTGGGATGGGCTGAAACTGTCTGCACTCTCACGGAGACCCTTTCCTTATTTCTAGGAACAGGTAGGAGTGGGGCCATTTACTTTATTGTTTTTATTTTGTAGGGCGAAGGAGTGTCCCACAAGGTCCTTTGTGATCTCCTTGTCAGCAAGAACGATTCCTGCACTGAGGCCGCGCGCATGCTATTGCTGAGTAGGAGGACCCTGTGTAGCAAAACTATAGAGACATGATTGGTGTACAGATAACTTTGGTAGGATTTCCAATGTACAGTTGGTGATTAGCGGATGTTGGATGACAACTACATTAAAAATATGCAGATGTCTGATCTTGTTTGATGTGCCTTAATTACTTTTTTGATCGCTCCACTGGCAGGTTTTCTACAATGTGATTAGTGTGATACCAGTGATCCATGCAAGCTATGTGATACCATGATGCATGACCATTGTGCTACCACCGCATAAGGCATGGAATGAGATAATTGTATTACCACTGCAAGAGCACCTATTGTGCTACCACTGACACATGGTGTCCACAGTGGTCACAATGGTAGTGCAATGGAATTGAACAACCATTGTGACACCAGTTGCAGTGGTATCACACCGGTATTCACCATTGTGCTACCATCACACAGCGTTTGCCACTGTGCTACCACGCGTGTCAACTATATCACGGTGACACAATGGCATCACACTGAATTGAACAGCCACCGTGATACCAACAAACAGTGGTATCACAATGGTGCACCGTTTATCACTATGGTATCAGCAGAGGTGCTGTTACCAGTGAACTACCACTGCCTGTATGGTATAATATCGAGTTACAATGGTATCACAGTGGAGCTGAAACAAATCCACTGTGATACCATTTATGAAACCCTTAATGGTAATATATTGGAAATTGCAGTGGTAGTATAATGGTAAAGAACAGGTATTACAATGGTATTTTGAAGACATGTTTTGAAGCCTATGTCACAAACACACTCAGGTGGTCAGGCCCACTGCTCCACAGTGCCAACTTCAAGTGCAATAGTGTGAATAGGGACAGACAGGGTAACCTCCTGTCTGTTTTGGGTCCAAATCACCTACTAGCTTCGAGTCCTGGGGTCAAAATGTGAACCTTATGCTAGTATACCCAGTTAACAGGCTCAGATATGTATCCTCTTGGGAATGCAGTACAATCCTTCACCCAGTGGCACCCAGCCAGGTTTCCAAAATGTACCCTTACAATTCAATATGAGAGAGACAGAGGTATATTCTTACCTTTTCAAGCTTAGTAACACATTCAAGCCCTTAACAGCTGACAGACTTAAACACTGATTCAGCATTCCTATACAAAAGAAACTGAGAAAAGCACAGGCAGTATTTTAAAGAAAATATTGTTTACTAAAATTGTAAAACAGGTAAAATCAAACACAGAACAATTATATCAACAACTTACAGTCACATAAAAACAAGCATTTGTCAATGCTGAATGTTTGCTTGCTGATATTAACATTGGACGTGCAGGAGTTAGACAGATGCAGAATAGGAGTGGCAGTGAAGTGTTGAACTCACACCAATCCCACATCCACCCTGCAGAGGTGGACAGGCATTGGGTGTGCCTGTGGGTCGTGCCCATAATGGTCATGGCATTTCACCTCACCCTATCCTGTAGACACCAACAAGTGTTGAAGTGCCTTGGAGTGTTCAGCTTCATAGTCACCCCATTTCATGAGGACATATGCTGAAATAGGTGCAGTACAGGAGAATGGGGTGAAGTCTGGGGCTGAAAGAGTGCAAAGGACACCCCAGTGCCTGTCACTGGCTTAAGGGTGGGGCTGGGATGTCATGAGCATTACAGCCAGTGATCCAAAGTCACACTTCTGATGCCTGTCAGTCTTTACAGGATGAGACATTATGGTTAGAAACCTAATACCTAGTGTTGGTATTTGCACTACAAATTTTCAACATGGCCTTTTGTGACCCCCACTTCAAGAAAGAATTTGGGACCTCTTCTCATGAACGGTGGCACTGTGATTTTGTTAATGTGTCCCAAACTTCGAGTTCCCACAGCAACTGTGCATTCTGTGCCAGATGTGTGAAAACACAGATCAGGCAGGATGTGAAGAATGACAGCTGTACCATTCATAGGAGATATGAAGAGATGGCAATGTTGAAAATCTGCAGTGAAAATATTACAAATGTTCAAAGTTCCGAGCATACATGGAAACTGCGCAACAGATGCTTGTACAGCAGTCATTTAGTGGAATCATTTCACCAAATTTTCAACACAGGCATTTTGTGACCTCTGCTCATAAACACTGTCATTATGATTTTCTTAATCTGTCCAAAACATTAATTTCCCCAAGTAACGCGCCTAACGCATGCCTAGATGTGCAAATGCATATTTCAGGCAGGATATCAAAATGACAGCTGTACTGTTCATAAGGAGGAGTGGCAAAATGCAAATGTTGAAAGTCTGAGTGAAAATATTACAAATTTATGGTTACGCTTGATGCGTGGAAACTGCGCAACACATGCTTGTAACTGTCATTTTATGGACTTTTGTCACCAAATTTTCAACATAGGCATGTTAAGGTTTCTGCTCATGAACAGTGTCACTGCAATATTCTTAATCTGTCCTGAATACTGATTTCCCACAAGCAATTGACGCCATTCTACACCTGGAGTACAAAAACACATTTCAGCCAGGATGTGAAAATGACAGTTGTACTGTTCATAAGGAGGTGTAGAGAAATGCCAATGTTGAAAACCTGGAGTGAAAATATTACAAATTCACGAAGTTGCAGGCATGCATAAAAACTGTGCAATGACGCTCATAGTGCAGTCAGTTTTTGAATTTTTCATCAAATTTGCAACATAGGTTTTGAGAGCCCACTCATGAACAGTGACACTGTTATTTCATTAATCAGTCTGGAAAGCTGATTCTGCACAGTGAATGCAAAATCACCTTTCAGAACTGAATAACGAGATGACAGTGACCAAATTCATGAGGTGGGGTCCCAAGAACCCCATGTTGAAACTTTGGTGCCAAAATTTGAAAAATGGTCAAGATATGCACCAAAGTTGAAAAAACATTTATGCCATTATAACAGCTCACAGGCATTTCTTTAGTTTGCGGTCAGCTTTGAAGAGTGCACACATATTCCTGGTCCACCGAAGATCGTTAAGCCAGGCTCTGGAGGTAAGTATGGGGTGAGGGGTGTGAAGAGGTAGAGTATGCAGAGGATGGGCGGGTTGGAGGAGGGTCATGGGGCTCAGCAGGGACCGTTTTCTTTTTACAGGATTTAAAATTTTAAAAAGACTTTGCAGGACACTTTTGGCATGCTGGGGTGGGCTCCATGCGTGCCTGCTGGTGTTTGTTGGGGAGGTGGGTACTGGAGCCGACAGGGATTGGGAACCCCATCAGCCATACAATGTGGTGGGGGAGTGAGAGCATGAGCTGAGGGAGTTGGGCACCCCTCAGTACATAATAAATGGGGGTGCATCATGCCAATGGGGTTTGGGCTCCACTCAGCAAATGAACTGGGGATGGGGGTATGCTGACAGGGGATTGGGACCCCATGGGACTCTGAGGCAGGTGTCAAGAGCCACCGCTGGCCGCCATGTTATAAGAAATGTTACACCAGGCAAGGCACCGCCTGAAATGATGGGTCACTCCCTCATTGCAGTGGCAGATCTGCCAGTTGGGTGGCACGCTGGCTGAACTAGTATCAGCAGCAGCATGCCACCACATTGGGAAAGCAGGCCAAGCCCCCAAAAGGCACTGGGGCATTGGTCCCCACATTGTCCCACCTCCAAAACCCTGCTTCTCTCCTAAGCTGTCACGAATTTTTCCTGCACATGCGTGCAACAAATAAAATGGGAAGTTACAGAACACAAATATGCCTATCACAAATACTTAAGTTCTTGCCTAGCTAGATGTTGCCATTAAGTGCCTTCTTAAATCTAGAGAACTGTGTCTCTCTTGAGTCCAAATAACAAGCTCTGTTTCCCTCTGATGTCTGTTCATTTCAAACTCCACCTCTCCACCCCTTTTGGTGAGGTCACAGTTAGATCCTCCTAGCTTTAACTTCTTAACATAATTATTCACAAGATGTATGTTAATTCTGTAAAATCAGCAACTATCCATTTCCCAAATATGACAGTCTTTGATTATAACATCCCTTTTGTTTCACAATCCCACAACCATGTCACTAGTTCTCGGCTAGGTGAGAAAAACATAAAGGATCAGTCAGATGGCTTCCTTTCCTGTTAGGGTCATAAAATGTTATTTAGTTTCAACTTCAAAGCAGGAGCAAATTTTAAGGGGTAATAAACTGTCCCTCTGGAAGGAAGGCTTTTAATTAGGGATTTCCTTGGTCAGTTTAACACATCCTGCAGCTTCAGCCACACTGACACCTTGGAGGTCAAAGGTCACTTATTACTGCTAGGCTGTTTTCTTGCCTAAGCAGACCTTCACATACCACATATTTATTTTACAGATATTATACAATAATGTTTTTAGAGGGTTTATCACGTTACATCCTATAGTTTCAGTAATTATTTTTCTTACATTATGTGGCTGTACCATTGAAAAATCAGGACCCCTCATTTGGTGCAAACTTCAAGTTAACTGAACTGAGTTTAATTTATAAAACTGGATACCCCAATCAATGCTAGTTTCTGTCACCTACACAGACACATAGGACCATGAAGGGTAGCTAGGTGACATCCCCTGCCCTCCAGATATCCACTGCTTTGAGGGGCACACACAGCATATGAACATGTAAATTGCCAGCAGATACAGGCCTATCGGTCTATCTAGTCTGCTCAAGTGTGCAGCACTTCAGTCTTCAGACTGCAGCTGCCCCTCCTCCTTGAATACCACCCTGTTGATTTTGCCCTTGTATCCTTCATTTCCATTCCCTGCTCCCTCATGGTTTGAACCCTCCCTCTGAACCTGTTCTACTGTCCTCCATGATATCACCTCCTTCGCAGCATTTTCCACTCTGCCATCACCCTTTTGGTGAAATAGTGCCTCTTCATTTCCTCCTGAATCTGCCTCCTTGCAACTTCAGACTGTGCCTCTGGTTTTCCGTCCACCTTTAATTTGAAAATACTTCCAGTGCATCTATTCATACCCTTCAGGTACTTGAAGGTCTCAATCATATCCCTATCTCTCCCTTCTGTTCTTCAGGAATACATAATAGTGCAAGATGCCTGCAGGCAATAGTGTGCCCCACACACTGGCACTGTATACAGACCACATGCATACTGGTGCTTACTCAAACTCTGTCCCTGTGAGCTGCGCCTGGGCTAGCTGGAAACATAGCTGGAGCACAGCACATGGCCTATAGTTGTGCAAATTGCATATATGGTCACATATAAATATTCGAGTAGTATAATACTACTACTTTACCATTATTGCAAGCATTCAACTAGTTTTCATTAGTCTTCATTGGTATTCACTTATACAATTCAGAAGTATTCATTACATAATCATTTAAGCTTCACAGTACTGCCTTAATTTGCATATAAGGCTACCTAACTACTAACTTATACTTACTTGTTACTAAGTTAGTCTTCAACTACATAGCTCATTTAAATTTTTCAGCTCGTGGGTGGACTACTTTACTACTACTGAGTATTAGCCAAAAATGATCATAAAATTACTATTTGCATATACAGTGAACAGCAGCCTGTAAAGGAATAAATATCAGCATAATGTTAAAAGAAGAATGGACACACAGACACACTCCCTTTTCTCTGTACCCACTTGCCCCACTGTGATGACATCCGCTTGCTTCCCGGTGTGGCTGCTGTTCTATCTGCCACAGTCCTTCTTCAGTTTGTCCACACCACCACCAACTAACTCACTGGCTGTGGCCTGAATAGCAAATTTTGTTACCTGACCACTCTAGTACTGTGTGGGTATGTGACTGTTAGCTTGGCTCACTATGTGGTGATGACTCATCCTCAGGCCTCCAGTCAAACTGACTTGGCTATACACCTTCCATATTCTACCCTGATCTTCCTCCCTCCTCAGTCTGCCTGGCTGGCTTGGCACCCACTGGCCTCTCACTATTCTGGCCTTGTGGCCATCTCAAAATAAAACTTAAAAATATATATTCTTTGACTGATCTTGTCCCTCCCTCCCTCCCTCCTCCTTGGTCCTTGTCTCCTTGCCCTGGCTTCTGTTGCATCAAGTTCTTATGGTGTGCCCCGAGCTGAGCCATGATTAGAACTGCTTCTCCCTCTGCTCAGCTGTTTTGAGCTCACCAACATGACGTCCCTTGCTTGCAAAAACAAATAAATAAATAACTGTGATGGCACAAATGACAAGACTTAAGGCTGCAGTTTCTTGTGAAATGGCGATTGGTGCCAAATACCACTGCAGCCTTGTTTGAGAAGGAGACTTATTAAGAATAAAAAATACCTGACGCGTTTCGATGCTGACTTGTCTGAAATGTCGCTTTTTTTTTTTATTATTAATAAAATGCTTTGAATTACACAAGTTGTGACATCCTCTGAATGGGTTGTGCGTGCCTAAATTTTACAGACATGTAAATTTTATTTTAATTTAGAGCACCACCCTCCTTGCCACAATTTGAAAACTGCTTTTCTGGATTGATATTTTCAGTTATGCTGACAGCTAAAAGGGGTATGTATGTCACTGTTCACTTCACTGTCGTTTACTTTCCCTGGTGCAAACAAGTTATGCAACCATATAACTGGATGAAGTTTGGAACTGCACATCATGAAGAAGCATCATATGACAGAAGAAAAGATTCCTCACAACCTTATTTTGGCAGATTGCTCATGAATTCACCTATTAGAAAATGGGGAAAAAGTATCCTCGATGGCTGCAAATGCCAATCTGCTGGGCAACAGAGCAATAACTGGCAATAACTAGTCCCAGTCTCTGTTACCTCATAGCATTCTAAGTAGTACATGGCCAGTAGAATGTTAGAAAGGCAAATTCTGCCATGTTGTCTTTCTTACTTAGCGAGGAGCAGACTCCCGACCAAACTGTCAACATCCTAGTCAACATTCAGCAGGACCTAGTCACTGAATACCCGCCACAGCTCCAGCACTTGTGCAGTTGATCAAATAAAAATAAATCAATAGTGTAATACCACTACAATCGTTACTGTTCACTGGCATTGCATCACCTCTCCAGCTCTGTTCTGCTGCCGATTTACTGAAGGAGCTTCCTTTCCTGGCTCTGCTTTGGATCTCCTCTCACTGCCAAGTTCACTTTTCTTTTCAGTAGTAATGGCATTATGAAGCTCTGCACTGAAGGGACTGAGCTCCCCAAACTTACTATAAAACAAAATACCGTAAACAGTGAAGACATCCATGGATAAACAAAGCAATAGAAACAACAGTAGTGTGGGGCACATTTAAAAAAAACAGCTATTCGCGATCATGATGTGTCACAGTAATGCCGTTTTCTTCTGGTTCTCTAGAGATTGGAGTGGTTTGCAACTTGCAGTGCCGAACTGAAAACAGACAAAAAAAAAAAAAAAACATTTGATAAAGGGCGAAGGGAAAAGAGAAAGGAAAAGATATGCAATGTGGAATAGAGTGTGGAAGGTGTGCTGATGTGCTCTACTGTACATTATAAGAAAGTAGTTTTCTGGCCCGTAGTTACAAATTGTGATTCTGTTTTCTGGTACAGGTGGGGCAACTACTGATGGCAAGAGACTGCTGGGAGGAGAGTTTACAAGACATTCCATTTCTTCTTCTGGAGGTGGTGGGTGGGGGTTAGTAGAAGAGAATGGCTGTCTGACCTCTGTGTGGGGAGGGCAACAGGAGATGGAAGAGCACACAAAGGGAGGGACTATTTTATCAAAAAAAGTTTTTCTTGACTTTGTATTGTTTTAAAAGTGATTTTCTCTGTTATTTTATTACTTAAAATGTACACATGCCATTTTCTAAGCAATAATACCTCCAGGGTGGGCAGTATCAGGCCTCATTATGCCCCTAGGCGGTTCGGCATTTCCCAGTACTGCCACCTTGTCGGTTATTATTGCTACATAAACCTTGGCTGGTGTAAGGGTTTACTCTGCATGGGTTTGGATGTTAGAAAAGACACTTTATAAGACAGTCACCGCTAACAAGGTATGCGTTTGTTGCAGAATTAACAATGGTTCTGTGAAGAGACAAAGTATGCAGTCAAATGATTCACAACTCTCAAGGTGTATTGATTAATCCACAATAAACCAATACCCTGCCATGGGTTACTGCTTCCTTTTAGTGGCAGTAAATTATATACCCTCAGAGCTTGCTGATTTATGTTGTTTGGGATAGTAATGGTATGTCCCCTGACAGCAACACCAACACAGCAACCTACCAACCCATCGACAAAATCAACAGGTTGCTGTGTTGGTGTACTGCCCAACACAGGGGCACACTGTCTCCTGTTCCTGCACCCCTCCCAGGTCAACTCCAAATGAAGTTGAGAATCATAAATATTGGGGGTGCAGGGGACTAATCCCCACATGGGGGTCGGAGGTGAAGCCCTCCTGATGAAAAAAATGGACTCAGATATTAGAATTATGCTCTAATACAACTTTTGGTCGGTTACACCCTAAGTTGATGAGATACCGCCTACAAAACTGTTGTCGAACCAGCATTGTAGAGCCGATATTAATGATAGGTGTAGTTCTGTAGCTCCTGCAACACTTTCTGCCATCAGCAGATTAGCATTTAAAAGCACCTCTCACAAATGCTTCTGCATGCACACCAATGAAGAACCTAGAACTCTGTCTGAAATAAATTAATTTGCTAAAAAGCCTGTGGAGGTCATGCTCAGTTGGCATGGCCTTCTTTTGGGCCGGGGAGCAATGGAATGAGGTGTAGGGTGGTAGTTGGGTAAGGGAACCAGGGCAAACAAGATGACTGGATGGGGTTCTCTGCTTCTTACAGAACTGCAATAACACACTACAGGCCATGGTATATGGTGTTTTAGTTAAGGTAAAGTTTCTCAAAATTGTTCAGAAAATATTATTTCTACTATAATGTAAGGACATGTAGTATTTCTCATGGCTTGTTGCAGGACACAGCTACACAAATATGGACTCTCCTGCAATTTGGACCAGTGGTAACCCTAAGCCAACACTGTACTGTGTGTGCACATTCAGAAACTTGTTTTGTATGTGTGTTAAATTTGAGAATAGCATAGAGCTAAAAATTAGAACAGCCAACCTGACAGACCTACAACTACTGTCAGTAATGCCCAAAGGAAACACAGTTGCATTGGTCCAGGTTATGTATTTCTCATGCAAATTCACATGTCCCATTGGCCTTCTTAAAAGGTGATGATGGCGCATTATTTATAAACAGCCACAATGAGGGACACACTGAAACGGCACTGCAACACTGCTGTCAGGAGTGCTACTTACAATTGAACCACACTGCACACTGAAGTGCATTAGAGGTGTTGATTCAGTGCTAATTACCATAATTCAGACACACTGAAAGCAATGCAACACTGCTTCAGGCAGTGTTGCTGGACCAAGAACAACAGTACTAATTGCAGTACATTCTCAGTGTGATTGCAGGTCTAATTATCATAATTTGGACACACTGTATCAGGACTGCATGAACACTGACATAAACCTGCATGTGCACTGATTGAACACTGATGGAGTACACAATGAAATGCAGTGTGCAGGAAGTATACACTGCTACAGTAACACTGAAATAGCACTATATAGTGACTGTTTGGATTACTTCACTTCCTCTGGGTAGGCAGAGGTATCACTATCAGATGGCGGGAGGTAGTGATGCCATTGTATAAAACACTGGTGAGGCCTCACCTAGAGTACAGATGTGCAGTTCTGAGGCTGCATCTTCATAAGGATATTGACAGAGTGGAGGCAGTACAGAGAAATGCGACTAAGATGGTACAGGGCTTGCACCAGAAAACATATGAGGAGAGATTAAAATACCTCAATATGTACTCACTGGTGGAAGGAGGATCGGAGTCACGTGATAGAAACATTCAAGTACCTTAAGTTCATAAATAGTTGGCGGGGAGACATCTTCAAATATAGGAAAAGAACAAGAATGAAGGGCATGATATAAAAAAAACTGGAAGGTGGCAGGTTGAGGAAATGTGAGAAAGGTTTTCTTCACGGAGAAGGTGGTGGACATATGTTATAGTCTACCATAGGAGGTGGTGGAGTCAACACAGTGGAGGGATCTAAACATGCCTGGGGCAGGTGTAAAGGAATTTTAGAGATGGGAAGGAGGGGTGAAAGGCCATTGACCAGGTAGGGTCAGAGGCCACAACCTCAGTGTAGGGCTCGCGTGCAGACTGGGTGGGCCTGGCGGTCCTTATCTGCCAGCAGTTTCATGCTTCTATGTTTCTGTGTGTCAGGCCAGACATGCAGGCCCATGTATAGCATGGCATGACAGGCAGGATTATGTACCAGGTACGTACCCAGCCATGTCACTGCCTGTTGTCAGGTATGACCAGGGAATGAGTCACATGTGTCCTACATGTAGCTATGCTGGTCTACATCTCCAAGACATGGATTTGGCCCCGTCAGTGTCATGTGTAATGTCAGTACTATGCCACATGGCCACAGGTATACATCTGCCAGGTACAGCATGGGGTACTACATTACTGAACTGGGGTCTGGACATGTACTGGCAGGGCCCACACCTACTGTATCCTACCCCCCAGCTGTAGTGCTGCTATACCTTGCCTGCTCTTGTTCTGTGTTACCTGGTGCACTATGCATACCCATGCATACTATGCAGAACAGGGTCTAGGGCCCAGCCTTTACAGTCTATTGTACAGGGATGGGGGTCTGGCAGGATGCAGGCACTACACAGGCCAATGTACAGTGTGCAAAAGCCTTGCCAGCACTAGGGCACGGTGTACCACACTTCTGCATCTCCTGTGCTATGGCACACACATGTGTGGTGCCACTGGTGGTCCTATGGGTATACTGCAGCCCTGCTCAGCCTGCCATCTACAGCAGACAGAAATATGGGCATGTATACTATGTAGCATGTACTGAGCAGTGCACTGTATTCCACTGAAGGATACTGATCACACCTCGCTTTCCCTACTCTACAGACCTCAGCTGTCAGCTGGCCCT
Organism: Neoceratodus forsteri; assembly: GCA_016271365.2. NCBI lineage: Eukaryota > Metazoa > Chordata > Ceratodontiformes > Ceratodontidae > Neoceratodus > Neoceratodus forsteri. Next base: position 1,300,047,483 of record CM057453.1, on the reverse strand, counting down.
GGACAGGGGTGAAGACCAACAGGAACATCCATACTGGAGGGAGGCATGCACTGGGTCACTTGGCCATCACAGGCCCATGGCAGCAGCTCTTGGGAGGGGTATCCATGTAAGTACCCTGAGTTGTGTGTCTCACCCAGGGTTGTATATGTTCATGATAGGTGCCAGAACAGGTGGTGCTGCTGTGACCATGGCCCTACCACTGTCATAGGTGTCAGGGATTTGCCCTATTTGTTGTTGTACTCATTGCTATATATGACACTGGTGGAGTGTGCCTTGACACTGCAGAGCTTGCCATCCAGAGGATACTTACTCAGCTCTGTCTGTGTGACATGAACGGTGTCAGTAGCATTGGGACAGTGACATCCTTAGTTTTGTATATGGGGTAGGCAGTAGTCCTGTACTGTTTGGTCATGGCACAGTGAGCAGATATTACCAATGTAAATGTCATGCATGATTTTGGGGAGAACAAGGCACAGGATGACACTGTCGGTAGGTGGGGGTGGTAAACCAAACTTGTACACTTCTGGAAGCAGCTCTGTGGGTGTTAGTTATCTCAGGCAAGGTGGGGGCATTCACCCTTACATCTCTGGCCCTGCCACTTTTCAGACATGTGTGCCCCATCTACTCTATGCTGCATGTCTCCATGGCTGGTAATGGATGTCTCTGTGTGTTGCCATGCAGGACATTTTCCTATGCAGGCATCACCCAGGGGTTGTGGTGGGGACACTCACCCTGCACATGCGGCATTGGTCCACCACTGCCACTGTGGTGTGTTATGGTCTGTGCAATCTACAGCTGTGCACCTACATGCTGCCAGCATGGTGCCCTGTGTCTATCATGCCCCACCATGCAGCTGCAACCCCATGTGCCACTTGACTGGTGCTATGGGAGTTGGTGGCCTTACTGTTGGTCAGGTCTGTAACGCTATCTGCTTGGGGCTGTGTATGCATGGCTGTCTGCGGGTGGTTGGCATTGGCCACTGTGAGTTGTGGTATACCACCACGTCCAGCTGCATGCCCCATACAGCTGCCGTGGTAGTCCACCTGTGCTGGTGCCATATCCTGTGCCATATGCATTGTGGGTATACCTCAGCAGCTCAATGGGGCCCTGCATTTGTGGAATGGGGTCAGCAAATGGTGGGGCCATTGGTGGGCGGTGCATGTAGGGTACCATATGTGTGTGTGACATTGCTATGTAGCAGTGGTGGTGACTAACCAAAACAGTGATGACTAGGATATGATTACTCCACTGTAAATGGGCAGGGCCAGCCATACAGTTGGACGTGATGTGGCTGTGCAGGGCCAAATGACCTATGCAAGCCCTGTATTAGGGGACACACAGGGTCAGACTGGTGTACAGGGTCCATCTGGACAGAGACTAAAGGAGCCCTCCTGGGAAATCAATAGGGAGTGCCCAGGGTGACACACTAGTATCAGTATTCCACTTCAATGTGATACACTAGCAGTGTGTTTGCATGTTACGTTTACCTACAGTGCCCCAGATACTTCATTTAATTTGAAGAGTGACAATAAATACAAAGAGTTTCAGAGATCAGATGGTAGCCAGGTACCCCACTGAGGGGCCCACCTGGAAATGTTTTATCCTGGTGGCCCAGTCCATCTCTGGACACACTCTACTTAGGGTTGCACCAGTGTCCACCAGGATGGCGGCTGCCTTCAGGCTGCATGCATTGTACATCAGTGTTGAGGTGACTGGGGCACAGTGTGTCATGTGTCCCCACTAACTCCACCGCTGCACTTGTGTGTTACCATGCCTGCTGCAAACAGTGCTGCATCATGGTTGAAGCCATGTACAGCTGTGTTGTGCACACCACATGTATGTGCCTGAGCCCGCCCATTCTGCCACCTGGGAGGCTCCTGGATGTCTATGCCCTGCATGCTAGTGTTGGCTTGTGTGCCTGGTCAGTGGCCACATGGTATGTGTGTGCAACTCCTTGCCATTTGAGCCATGACACTGCCTGTCAGACTCTGGTTTGGTGCTGCTGTTGCATGTGCTGCATTCATTCTGGCATGCCTGCCGATGGAGTGCATGGATTCCATGGCTCGGGCATGTTCTGGTGCAGCATGGCACAGCCATCACATGTGCACTCCTCCACTGTATGGGTGCATGATGCTGTCTCTGGCATACTATGACTGGGCCATTGTGGATGTTTGACTCTCATTATCCATGTGTGGCATGGTAGCCATGTTCAATTCAGTTCAATTTTATTTTTTACCGGAAACACGCCATTGAGATTCTCAATTGCAAGGTGGTCCTGGAGGGACACACAAAATATGCAAAAAACACAACAGATTTTATACAATAGTTCATACAAAACAATGGGTAATACATAACAAGGCAGACAGTCAGGTTACTCAGATTTTATATACCTACGTAAGCGCAAACAGCTAACTGCTTAATACAAATGCATTAGAGGAGGCAAGGGAAGGTAGAGCATGATCCATAAAGATGGAGTAAGGCATAGTAGAAGATCAAGTAGTAGGATAAGGGGAATAAGGGTGCAATGGAGAGATGAACAGCGTAGTAGCAAGAGTAGAGGCAGACAGGAGTGTAAAAAAGGAGCAGGGAGAGCCAAAGGCAAATACAGTGGTAAGTGCCATACAAAATTTTATTGGGGAGACTAGGCGTAGCACTGGCAGTTGTCCTTCAACAGAGGTTTGAGAAGAGATTTGCTGGCTGGTTGTAGCTTGGTTGCATATAGTAGGCCACACCTGTGTTTCCCATATTCTGTGCACAGCTGGCTGAGTGGAGCACGCTGAGGACAAGAAGGGTTGGGACTACCTTCTGCACCAGATCATCCACCTGCAGTGGCTCCTAATTTGTAAGATGAAGGAAAATACAGAGCCTGTCCAGGACCTGACCATGGCTCATCAACAGCAGCAGCCACCACCACTACCACCACCATCAGCAGGAGTCGTTTAGGAATGACTCAGAGAATGTGAGGTGTCTCCATAGTGTGTTCCCCATTTATGGACAGTTGCCCAGTTGTTTTTCCCCATCTTCTGTTGATTTTGCCTTTTATAGATACATAGATACATAGACAGTGTCGGCAGATAAGGGTCTATGGCCCACCCAGTCTGCCCATTTGAGCTTTAAGTTCAGTTTATGTTTTCCTAGAAGTCTGTTGCCCCTTACCCTGACCTCCAGAATTCCTTTATGTCTATACCATGCATTGTTAAATCCGTGATTGTTTCAGCCCCACCACTTCCTCTGGCAGGGTGTTCCACTTTATCCGCCACCTGTTCTGGCGTAAGAAATTCTTCCCTCACGCTTCCTCTGAATCGCCCCTCCTCCAACTTCATCCCATGCCCTCTAGCCTGGAACATCTTTTTCACTTAAAAATAGTGTTTTCCTGCACCTGTTCCTCCCTGTAAGATACTTTTATGTCTCTATCATATCCTCTCTCCCTCCTCTCCTCCAGGGAGTACATGTTCAGTTCCTTCAACCTGTCCTCATAGGACTTGTGATGCAATCCATGCACCACCTTTGTTGCCCTCTTGAACCTTCTCTACCCTGTCTATGTCCTTACATAGGTAAGGTCTCCAGAACTGTACACTGTACTCCAGGTGGGGCCTCACTAGTGTCTTGTTTAATGGAATTATGACCTCTCTTTTCCTGCTGGTGATGCCCCTGCCTATGCATCCCAGCATCCTATTTGCTTTACCTGCTGCCTTGTCACACTGTTTCCCTACCTTGCGGTCATCAGAGATGATAACCCCAAGATCCCTTTCCTGCTTGGTGCATGCTATATACTCACCCCCAATTGATATATTGTGCCAGGGTTTTTGTGCCCATATGCATTATCTTGCACTTCTTTGCATTGAATTTCAACTGCCAGACCCCTGACCATTCTTCAAGTTTCTGCAGGTCCCTTCTCATTCTGTCTACACCCTCTGGTGTGTCTACTCTGTTACAGAGCTTTGTGTCATCAGCGAACAGTGAAATTCTGCCTTCTAGGTCCTGCGCAATGTCACTGGTGAAGATGTTGAATAGGACCGGTCCCAGCACTGATCCCTGTGGTGCCCCACTGGTCACTTTTCCTCTGTGGAGTGACAGCCATTTACCACCACCCTCTGTGTCCTGCCACCCAGCCAGCTACCTACCCACCACACTACTGTCCTGCCCACACCCATATTCCCCAGTTTGTGTAATAGTCTTCTATGTGGCACAGTGTCAAAGGCCTTGCTGAAGTCCAGATAGGCCATGTCCACTGCCCTCCCCTGATCCACCTCCCTAGTCACCCAGTCAAAAAATTCAACGAGGTTGGTCTGACATGACCTCCCCTGGTGAAACCATGCTGCCTTGTGTCCTGTAGTCCATTGACAACCAGATGTTCCACCAATCTCTCCTTCAGTAGTGCTTCATGATCTTCCCCACTACCGAGGTGAGGCTGTCTGGTCTGTAGTTCCTGCTTCCTCTTTGCTCCCACTTTTGTATAAGGGTGAAGATTATTTTAGGTACTAAACTGCTGTGTCATGTGTCTGGCATTGGTGCCCTCCCTCCACCCACAGCCACCCTAATATGCATCTCCATCCACAGTGCTCTGGTCAGGGCTGCACCACTTTTGCCACCTTTGTCGCCTGTGCTCTCTGCCGTATATTTTCAGAGCTGCACTGCTGCAGTACACTGTGCAATAACCTGACATTTGCATGGCACACAGTCCACCCTGTATTCATAGGATTTAGAGCCAGCACACTGCCTCTGAATATGGCAGGCTAAGGGACTGCACAAGAGCAGATATAGCGCAGTGCAAAAAATTGCACTTTGCACACTTTTGAATATCTGGTCCCAAATGTCATATGGTTCTGTCATGTTAAAAACTGAAGTCTGGAAAAAAATATTGCACTACCATCCTGCTGTGAAAGAAGCTCTTTCACCCTGGCTGCCTGTAGTATCATGTCTTGAATATGTGGCACATGAATGATCAGAAGTAGGGTTCTTCTTTGGTTTGGGTCATTTGGTGCTTCTAGGCATGATTCTGTGTACTTGTAAATGTGATTTGTAGTATGAATGCCAGTGCAGTTGTAAGAAGTTTATTTATGAATTGCATGACATTTTCCCTTCTATACCTTCAGGTACGCCTAAGATACTACATTATCCATGCACACACCATTTTCAAGTTGCTGTAGCCTGCTTTTCAGGAGTTTGCTTTCTTTATCCTTCCTGATACAGTCACTGATGATTTGTTAGCTCTCTAATTAACTTCCTTCACCTCCTGGGTCATGGTCAGGGCCCTAGTGCTCTGGCACTTTGTCCTCATTTCTGCGGCAGGGCTCCTAGGCTTCTGCAGCAGTATGTTCAGATTTTTGCAGTATGATTTATTGATTTCTGTGGCAGAATGTAGTCCTGCCATTTGCTAAAAATATGATGAGGTGTCATCGATGGCATCACGTGTGAGCACAGAGAAGGAGAATAAACTAGATGGGAAAGGGAACCAGGCACTATGGAAACGTTATATTTGAATGAAAATTCACCAACAACAGTGAATTCTGCAGCATGGTATATACAGTATTCTGTGGCATATACATTTTGTGGAAAATTTCGAATCGCGGACTCACAGAATTTCAAGGGTCTGGGTCATGGCATCCAGTTTAGTCTCTACCAGGATGATTCTTCCATTGAAGGTTTCTACCTTTCTGTCAAGATCTCTTATGGCCTGAAGTAATGCTGCATTAGATGACTCCTTGAGCTGAGCACTGCTGTCTCCTCCACATGCTGCAGCAGCCAACGTTTCTGTGTGACAAATTTCCTGCTTTATTTAGCAGCTTGCCATGATTTTTCCATCTCAATATTGCCTGTAAATTTATACCGCTTGGTAGTTGTCACTGTGCTCTATCAATTGCTGTGCTCATAGTAGTAGTCAAAAGTTAGTTTAAATGCATAGTTTGTTTGATTTTGTAATTGTTTATCAGGAGCTCAGCATTCAATGTCCTTCAGGGTGGCTGCAGGCTCTATCCATCTGGTAGTCTAGTGAACCTCCTGCCACTCGAGTGCCCATTGCCTGTTATGTTATAATCTCCCTGGTAGTCAAGTGGACCCCTGCCTTGGAATAGTTACCAAATCCTCCACCAATCTGACCTCTGTGGTCCCACCACCATGCATCCCCTATCACCCTTTACACCGGTCAGTTCTGAAATCAATGCTGACCAGCACAACCCTCCACTCATCTCCTAAGTAGGCTGATGTCTGACTGTCAATGACTGCTTGCAGTACTGTAGAAATAGTTTTAGCAAAGAAATGTATTTGTCTATAAAGAGTTTAATCTTTTATTCAAAGGCAATCTTATATTAAACAGCCCCATTGCTCCTTTCAGTCACTTGAGCCCTTTCTTACAGTACATGAGGCTAGTTTCAAGGAAACAAAATGACTGACTTGTAAACTCATGAACAAGCTTACATTAACTTGTGTCAAGAACTCACTGCTCATTACAAAGAGAACATTGCAAAACATTCTAAAGATAGCGGAGAGACTACAGTTGCAGTTATTGACGTGGTCAGATATGTCCTGAACTTTCTGTAATATCTCACAGAAACTCTTTGCCTGCCTGTAGTACAAAATGTCAGACAGTAGCTCATGCTTGTGACTGGGTCTGCAGTGCAAACCATGTTAGCCAACCCACTTAGCAATAACTCTCAGACAAAGGTTGCACTTGGCTTGATGAGAGAAACTCAGGATTCCATTGCAAAAACTGCATGAGCGGACATCCACTAAGGTGTATCAATGTTCACTAGTACCACCACAACATTATCAGCAGCAACAAATGTTAATATGCTTAGTGTCCCATATCATACAGCAAAACTGCAGACTTACAAGGGTCTATTCCATGCTCCCCACTGTGTCTACGACTCCCTCTGGTGCTTTGGTCACCTGACCTTCATCAGTGGGCATGGCTTAAGTGAATGGTAGACACAGAAGGATGCTCACATGGGAATAGTACTATTGTAAGTTTGCAATTTCACTGTATGATATGGGAAACTGAGCACTTTCAGCAATTGTTGCTGCTGTCCACAGTACCAATTGAGGGCCACCAGAGAGAGAATCTCTTTAGAAACATTGTAAAATATCTGGAAATAGCTGGCTTTAGCTATTGCTGTAACTGTGCTTCATTACAAATTTCCACAGGATATAAATTATGTAAACAAAAGGTACACTTTGAACATATTTGCTTTTCATTTTATGTTTGCTTGCGTGCATGCATAAGAAACATTATTATGTGGCAGCTTAGGAGAGAAGCGGGTTGTGAAGGTGCAGCACTGTGGCCAATGCCAACACTGCATTTGTGGGCTTGGCAGTGTTCAACCAGTGCAGGCCCACTGTCCTGATCACACTGGTTCTCCAGAGTGCCACCAACTTGAAATGATTTGGCCGCTGCAATCAGGGGCTGCCTTGTCAATGTAGCATCAGCCATTCAGCTGCAATGGAGTGAGCGACCTATCATTGCAGGGTGGTACCTTGCCTGGTGTAATATTTCCATGAACATGGCGGCGGGCTATCGCCATCTGCCTCAGAGCCCCATGAAAGCTGTCAGGTGCCCAGTCCCCTGTCGGCATGCCCCTGACCCAGTTCATTTGGCAACGGAGGTGCCCACTCCCCATCAGCACAATGCCCCCATTTGTTGTGTGCCAAGGGGTGCCCATTCCCTTCAGCATCATGCCTCCCAAACAGTCTTTCTTTGCCAATGGGGGCCCAATCCCTGTTGGCTTAAGTCCCCCTCTCCCAAAAGGCAGATGGCACACTGTGAGCCCACCCGAGTGTGACTAAAGCAAGCCTGCAAAAAAAACCTTCCACAACGCCTTTTGTTTATTTTGTTGTCCCTGAAACCAAGAAAACAGTCCCTCACGATGTCTCATGCTCCTCCCCAACCCACAGCCACCCCATGTGCACCCCACCTCCCCCACCCCTCACACCCCATATACTTACCTCCAGAGCCCGTGCAATGATCTTCGGTGAACCAGGATACGCCTGCACTCTTCAAAGCCGACCACAAACTGAAGAAATGCCGGTAAGCTGTATTATGGCATAAATAGGTTTTTTCAACTTATATGGATATCTCGGCCATTTTATTTTACTTTTGGCACCAAATTTTCAACATGGGGTTATTGGGATCCCTCCTCATGAATTCAGTCACTGTCATAGTGTTATTCGGTCCTGAAAGGTGATTTACGGTCACTGTGTGGAATCACCTTTTGGGACCGATTAACAAATGACAGTGCCACTGTTCATGAGGTGGGCTCTCAAAAGCTTATGTTGCAAATTTGGTGAAAACAAATCCCCAAAATAACTTTTATAAGCTTCGTTGTGCAGTTTCATGCACACTCATAACGCCGTGAATTTGTAATATTTTCACTCCAGATTTTTAGCATTGGCAATTTTCCATACCTCCTTATGAACAGTACAGCTGCCATTTTTCACATCCTGGCCAAATGTGTTTTCGCACTTCCGCAGAGATTGGCCCATTTTCTGTGGGACATCAGTGTTTGGGACAGATTAAGAAAATCACAGTGACACTGTTCATGAGCAGAGGTCCTAAAATGCATATGTTGAAAATTTTGTGATGAAAGTCCATAAAATTACTGTTACGAGCGTCGTTGTCCAGGTTCCATGCACCTTCGTAACATTGCAAATTTGTAATATTTTCACTCCAGATTTTCAACATTGGCATTTTTTCACACCTCCTTATGAACAGTACAGCTGTCATTTTCACATCCTAGTTGAAATGTGTTTTTGCACTTCTGGCAGAAATAGCATGGTAGCTGTAGGAAATCAGTGTTTGGGACAGATTAAGAAAATCACAGTGACTCTGTTCATGAGCAGAGGTCCTAAAATGCCTATGTTGATAATTTGGTGACAAACATCCTTAAAATGACTGTGTTACAACCATGCATTGTGCAGTTTCCATGCACCCTGGTAACTTCGCAAATTTGTAGTATTTTCACTCTAGATTTTCAACATTGCCATTTTTTCAGACCTCCTTATGAGCAGTACAGCTGTCATTTTCACATCCTGGCCAAAATGTGTTTGCACTTCCTGCACACAATAGCGCAGTCACTGTGGGAAGTCAATGTTTGGGACAGATTAAGAAAATCACAGTGACACTGTACATGAGCAGATGCGCAGTTTCTATGCACCCTTGTAATTTTGCACATTTGTAATATTTTCACATATATTCAACAATGGCATTTTTTCACACCTCCTTATGAACAGTACAGCTGTCATTTTTCAAATCCTGCCCGAAATATGCATTTATGCATGTGGTGCAGAATAGCATGGTCACTGTGGGAAATCAATGTTCGGGACAGATTAGGAAAACCATAGTGACAGTGTTCATGAGCAGAGGTCACAAAATGCCTATGTTGAAAATGTTATGAAATAATTCCACTAAATGACTGTGTTATGCACAGTTTCCACTTATGCTTCGGAAGTTCGAGAAATTTTAATGTTTTCACTACAGATTTTCAACATGCCATCTCTCACACCTTCCTATGAATGGTACAGCTGTCATTCTTACATCCTGCCCGATCTGTTTTTCATTGCAGCTTCTGCACAGAATGGCACATCGCTGTGGGAACTCAAAGTGCGGGACACATTAACAAAATCACAGTGCCACTGTTTATGAGAAGAGGTCCTAAATGCTTTCATGAGGTGGGGGTCACAAAAGACCATGTTGAAAATTTGTAGTGCAAATACCAACAAACGCTGGGGCGTTAGGGTTTCTAACCATAACGTCCCACCCTGTACAGACTGACAGGCATCATAGGTGTGCCTTTAGATTGCCGACTGTAATGCATATCCATTCCACCCCACTCCCCACCCTGCAGCTAGTGACAGGCATCAAAGTGTGCCTTGGACTCTTCAGCCCCAGAGTTCACCCCATTCTCCTGTACTGCACCCATTTCAGCGTATGTCCTTATGGAATGGGGTAATGTAAAGCCAAACACCCCAAGGCACACCTCAACATTTATCGGGTGTCTGCAGGATAGGGTGAGGTGAAATGGCATGAACGTTATGGGTGATGACCCAAACTCATACCCCAATGCCTGTCCATCTCTGCAGGGTGGAGATGGGGTAGGTGTGAAGTTCAGTACTTCACTGCCATTCCTATTCTGCATCTGTCTAACTACTGCAATTCCAATGCTAATACCAGTAAGCAAACATTCGCATTGACAAATGCTTGTTAAAAATAGTGATAAGGTACTCCCAGGGTTACATATCTGAAAACAGGAAATGTCTAAGTTAGTAGATGGGATATAATGTACCTGTTTTCAGTCAGAAAGTCCTGTGCTCACCACTAAATAAGAACAATGCTCAGAAGTTGTGGATTTGTGCTGTAGCTTTAGTAAGGTGCCAGTTTACAATACTGCTTTGACATATTTTGAAATAAATTCCTTTTATATTTTGATACAGGAATTTATTTCTGAAACATGTCAAGATATGCATTTTAAAGTGGCACCTTAATGAAGTGACAGCATGATTCTACAACTTGAGTAGTTCTTATTTGGTGGTGAGTGTAGGACTTTTGACTGAAGATTGAACTGTTTACCCTGGTACCCCAACCTGAGCTCTCTGTGTGAATTGTACTATAATGCACCTGTACATAACAAGCTTATTTGGATGTGTTATTACTATAGGAAAAAACACTCAAAAATAAGCCCACAGTCTCTACCCTACAGATGCATTTCCTTAACAAACAATGTTGTCTTCTGTAATGTGTAAGCCTATTCTTCAGGGTAGCTTTCTAATCGCTTTGTGGTTGCGCTTAATCTGAAAGTAGGCGCACAGAAAAGCATGCTGGTTAGAAAATAAATGAAGTAACCCAGTCAGCCACTAAATCCACTTTTATTTGCCAAAATCACTCAACTGATGTAATAAGGCAAGAAAGGAAAGAAACAATTTATATTTGAGTCAATTGACACTGAAGACAGACTTAAAAAAAATGTTCATGTGTAGGTACTCATGCTGTTCACACATCACAGCAGATGTCTAATTAGTATAACAAAACCTTTTTTCAAGTAAAGTCTGGTCGTCAATTTTAGGGACTATACCACACATTACATTGTGTACATCTTCTTGTTTTGAAGAAGCTGAATAACATCCTGTAGCTGCAACAGCAGGAAAAATGAGACAGTGGAGAAAACCCCAAGACAGATGTAATAGACCTGATCTAGTTCACTGTGATTATGGACAGCATATCTTTTAGGGTTTTGGTTTGGAATGGTTTAAACTGCACAACAAAATGGTTCTTTTAAATTTGATATATTTAAATGCTGTTTAATGGAAACAAAGTCTATTGTGGGTTTAAAGAATTAAAACTAGTGTGTTAAAGGGAGCTTAGAAAATGGATTGGGAAATTCTTGAAGCTGATTGGCTAAGGCCACCAACCAGCTGATCCAGTATCAGGCATCCAAGACTGCGAAATAACAAGCCCACTCTCTGTTGTCTGATTTCATTCTTAGATCACTGTGCCCACAGAATTTTCAAAAGTGAAAACTTCCATTGGTCTATTCTCTGTTACGCTGCACTGGTTCAGATTCAAAGGTTATCTAGAGGACCGCTCTCAAAAGGTGAAAATAGCCAGTGTTATCTCTGACCAGCAGCCTGTCCACTCTGGCGTGCCCAGGGCTCTATTTTGGGACCCCTCCTTTAGCATCTTTCTCAACAACCTCCTCGCTGCTGCAAGCAACGATCATCCTCAACGCGGATGACACTGTCATCTACTTCAGCAACATTGACCCTAAGCTACGTAAACAACAACTACAGCTCAGCTTTGGGAAGTAGAGAACTGGTTCAATAAACACAAACTAGTGCTTAACTACAAAACACAAAAGTTTTGATTTTCAGCAGCTCTTAACAAGCACAAATCACAGGCCTCAACCATGAAAAACTGCCTGGGCATACCACTTGAACAAATCAGTCAATTCAAATACCTGGGGTAACTCTGGACAGCTCCTATCTTATGCTCAGCACATTGACAATGTTGCCAGGGCTGTCAAGATAAAGACTGTCTTACTCTACAGACATAAGCACTGTCTGATGCTTGAAGCTCTGAGACTTGCAATATATAGTTCCGTCATATCTATCATAGACTATAAGCTAGCCATCTACAGCTCGGACTCCACTACTTTGCTCCATTAGGATTTCCATGGCACTGAATAAGCCTTGCAGATACTTCTCACTGGTGCAACATGTCTCACACACACATGTGATCCATATGTGCAAGCAGGATGGCTGCAGCTTAGTGGGAGGATTCAATACCAAACCTGCTTGCTAACTAAAAAGCATTACTTGGGCTCCTGCCACTAGGAGTTGGAAATCTTCTAAGTCCTCATTGCAGTTCTCAGCACACTCGAGCTCTCCTAACCAGCTCCTCCAAGTTTCAAGATGCCGGACATCACAAGGACAATGATCATTTGCCTATAGGGCACATCTTTGGTTTAATGCACTTCCCAGACATATATCGTACTTACCAAAGTTAAGACCATACAAACAGATGCTCTGTCAGCATCTCACAACTAATAGCTCCCGCACTGCTTCACCTAAGCTACTTCTACCTATGGGTTAGCCCCCGCCTCGATCCCACTTTTGCACTTTAGGAAGTACAACACTTTCCTCTCCTCTGCCCTCTATCCCTCCCCATTCCCTTCCTCCTCCTCCTCCTTCCTTACCTACTACCCCTTTGTCCCTCCCTGCCTCCTTGACCTCTTTCTACCAGTACCCTGCTCACCCTTTTGACAAGGCCTTTGGCTGCCTCCTCTATTCTTATTTTCTCTTGTTTAGATTCCCCTTGTTTATTCCCCCTTTCTGTGCTCAGCATATCCTCTTTCCAATCTTATAGGTCTACATATATCTGCATTGTGCAGACATTACAGCTAACAAGTTTTTTGTGTTAGATCATTTGTATTACAAGACTGTCTTGTGTTAGAAACTGTGTATTTTGCCTCCTTGTATGTTTGTCACCCTTCCTCACTGACATGGAACCTCTATAATAGAGCTGCTTTGTGCTCAGAGGTATTGTAATCAGAGATCGAATAAGTAAATAAATAAAATGAACAACCATCATTTCCAGATACCAGGCATGAGTCATAGTGATGCCTGCTGGGTGCCCTTCCCCTACCCTGTCTCAGTCATTTTAAAGGGAACTGTCAACACTAAGAGACCCACACCCAAGTATGGGACTGGTCCTTATTTGTACTCTATGAGCAAAATATTTTTTACTTACAGTTACAGCAGTATAGTAGATTGTATCACACTAGTTCTGCTGATCTGCAAGTTGACATTTTCTGTAACTACAAATCCCAAAATCCCCTGCAGCTGACATCAGAGGAGGCTGCAACGATAGACATTCAACAGCCTGCAGTGTATTTTAGAGCTTTTATAAGCTCTGATCATATGTTTGTTGGTTCAGCTGTTCTCCCAAGGCTAAACACAGACATCTGTGACTGTAGTTAGCCCTGGGAGGACAGCAGAAACAGGAAACAAAAGACCAGTGCTAATAAAACTCTTAACATGCACTGCAGGCAATTGAATTTTCTAGTGCTTCAGCCCTCCTCTGATGTCAGCAGCACATTATTCTGGGATTTTTGTTACACAAAAGTCAGCTTGCAAGTCAATAGAATTTGTGTGATACAAACTATTGTACTGCAGTAAACAGTAATGTTTTAGACACAAAGCTGAAAGAGACGAGCCCCACACTTGGGTATGGGGCTTTTAGTGCTGACAGTTCTCTTTAGTTAAAAAGACCATTCATAAAGTCTTTCAGTTTAAACTAAAATAAAATTAGCTGTAACCACAGTCCACAAATGTCTTTGGCAGTTGATAGCTGGCACCGCTGTTGATGTCCCTCTTGGTCAGACATTCCACTCGCATGCAGATGTCACAAAGATCTGTAACAGAGTCGATACACAAGGTGGGGTAGAAAGGATGAGAAGGACTTGGCAAGGTTGGAGGAATGGTCAGACATATGGAAACTTAGATTCAATGCAAAGAAGTGCAAAGTAATGCACCTGGGAAACAAAACCCAGGAGAAGAGTACACAATAGCAGAGAAGGTACTAACAACAACAAAAATGGAAAGGGACCTGGGGTAGTCATATCAGATGATCTGAAGGTTGGTAAGCAATGTGAGAAGTCAGTAAGGAGAGCTAGGGGATATTGGGATGCATAGGAAGGGCATCACAAGTAGAAAAAGGAAGTGGTTATGCCTCTGTACAGACAGTTGGTGAGACCCCATCTGAGTACTGTGTGCAGTTTTGGAGACCTCATCTATGCAAGGACATAGACAGGATAGAAGCAGTCCAGAGGAGGGCAATTAAAATGGTGCAGGGTCTGCATCAGAAACCATATGAAGAGAGACTGAGAGAGCTTAATATGTATACCCTTGATGAAAGGAAGGACGGGGGACATGATAGAAACGCTCAAGTACCTCAAGGGAATCAACAAAGTCCAGGAGGGTAGCATCTTTCAGAAAAAGAGATGTGTAAGAACAAGGAGCACAATTTAAAAATAGAGGGGGACAGCTCAGGGATAATGTGAAGAAATTTTTTTCAGGAGAGAGAGGATGCATGGAACCGCCTTCCTGGGAGGTTGTTGGTTCTAAAACAGTGGGAGAATTCAAACATGCATGGGACAGACATAAGACAATTGTAGAGGGGTGGCAGGAAGTAGGCTGTTGGTTAACTAGAATCTGCAGCTTATCCAGTAGGTGGAAATGGGCAGACTGGGTGGGCCAAGTGGTCCTTATCTGCCGTCAAAGTCTATGTTTCTGTTACACAGCACTGATTGAATAATAAATAACTGAAAAGTGAACGCCAAGCCTCAACTTTATTGTAAAGTTAAAAAGAAGTTAGTGTTTTGTCACTTCTTTCCGTCCCCTCCATATAGTACTTCCGGTATCAAGTCATCTGGGTATGCGATAACAGCTGCATCTCCCATATATCTTTAATAAAGAAAGAAATATATTTAATAAATAAAAGAATATCTTTAATAAAAAAGGAAAATCAAACAAACCACATTGCAAATAATAACTCCATATTCAACACATCAAGACGAGGAGGGAACTCTTGCATTCAGCAGAATGACTACAGTGCCTTCTACTGCCAGTACCAGTGCCAGTACAGTACAGTACTGCACAGTGCAGGGACTACTTAATACAAGCAGGACTTATAATTGATTTTCTCACTTTTTTGCATTTTTTAAATGTTTTTAAAATATTTTATTTAATTCAACTGAACCCCATTTTCTTAGGGCAGTAATGCCTCCAGGGTGGGTGGTATTGGGCTATAACGGATCTTCCAGGGGCTTTAAGGCCTCTACCTGTGGATTAGATGCCCCTGGGCAGTCTGGTATAGCCCAATACTGCCCACCCTTTCAGGTATTATAGCTACATAAACCCTGTTGTTTACATTTTCAGTTCCATGTCACCACAGCTACAAGAAATTTGCAGACCATCAGAACAGCGATGGCACAATGCCAATAACTGGCATTGTGTCGTCACTGTATGCAAGTATTTTGCATGGGGGCTTTGCCCCACACTATAGATTATCAACTCAGAGTGGGAGTTGGTTTGGGGAGGGCATACTCCTCAGAGACAGCAGCATCAGAAACCAGTGGACCATCACAGCGAACTACCCGATTTTGTCGCTGTAATGGTCCTCACTGTTTCCCATCGCTGTTTGAACGTGATACCTACATTTTCAGTATAACTAATTTGGGTATGTGTGAAGTCTGTTTAATAACCTCAGTTTATTATTTGTGTGCACGTTTTTTTAAACAGTGTTATTTTTCTTTATTTAATCCCTTCTAACCCTGCCTTTTGCCACTCAGTATTAATTTTTACAGTTGCAGAGTGAGCTACAGCATGCATGACGTATTGCTAATAAGACAAGAGGTAGAAGACCACAGGTATTTTTTTAATGACTGTTGTTCCAGTGTTATGCTTCTATGTATTGTGCTGCTGTTCTTCCACTGTTCCCTCTCCGGGTCACACCTGGAAACAGGCCTTAGCTCAGTGTGTCTCTCCCGGTTAAAAATATTTAAATAAATATATAAATAAATAAACAAACTAGCAAACAACCGAAGTACGTAACAGGTAGGGACACAGATCACCTTCTGCATCTGAAGTGGAATCTCATAACTGCATTGGTATGCATGAGATCCCTGCACTTCCTCTTTGTCTGTGTCTGCCCCTCTCCCTCCACTTCCTCCTACCAGACCTACTTTATTCAAATAAAGGCTGTGGCACTTTTTTCTTTCCTGTGTCAGATCTGGCAGCTGTTCTCTGCTCTGACCCCATGCCTGCTCTGTAGTCAAAAGCAACTGCAGAGTCTGCCACTGTTGGCAAGTCTTCTCAACTCCTGACACTGCTGCTTGCCCTGGGTTGGGAGCACCGTGCAGTCTGCCATTATTGATGGCACTTTCATCTCCTGACACTGCTGCTTGCCCTGGGTTGGGAGCACCGTGCAGTCTGCCATTATTGATGGCACTTCTCATCTCCTGACACTGCTGCTTGCCCTGGGTTGGGAACACCGTGCAGTCTGCCATTATTGATGGCTCTTCTTAGCTCCATGTCCTGCAGCCTGCTTTGGGGTTGGGAGCGACTTACAGTCTGCCACCATCAGTGGCTCTTCTCATCACCTCACCCCACTGCCTGCCTTGGTATCAGGAGCAGCTGTACAGTCTACTCTGTTAGTGGGTCTTCTTATCTATCTCCCAACCTTGCTGCCTACTCTGGAGCCAGGAGCAACTGTGGTGTATGCTGCCATTGATAGCTCTTCTCATCTTCTGACATTGGTGCCTGCCCTAGAGTCAGGAGCAACTGTACAGTCTGATATGATTGTCAGCTTTTCTCATTTTCCTACCCTGCTGCCTGCCTTGGTTTTGGGAGCAACTGTACAGTCTACCACCATCAGTGGCTCTTCTCAGCTCCTGACCCTGCTGGCTGCCCTGTGGTGAGAGCAACTGTACAGTCAGCTGCCACTGTTGGCTCTTCTCATCTCCCAACCTGCTGTCTGCCCTTGGGTTGGAGCAACTGTGCTGTCTGAGGCTGCCAGCTGCTGGTCTCATCTCCTGACCTCAGTGCCTGCCCTGGGATCAGGAACAACTGTGCAGTCTGCTTGGGTTTCATGCCTATTTCCATTTCTCCCTCTCTCTCTCTCTCCTCCTCCTAGCCCTGACTCTGTGATCTTCAAACAAATAAAATCTCTGGTCTCCCTCACTTCACTGATCCTGGCTCCTACCAGCGAGGGTCTAACTCATTTGGGTTCAACCCTGTTTCCATTTCTTTCTTTCTACTCCCCACCCCTTCCCTGTGTTATTGAAAAAACAAAACTCTTCAGCTCCCTCCTCTCACCTGTCCCAGCTCTTGCCTACAAGGGAGGACTCACTTGGCTATGTGTCAGTTTCTAGTTCTCTCCCTCCCTGCAGTCCTGATTTGTGTTCTTGCAGCAAAAAATCTCTGCCTCCCAACCCTTGCCAGTCCTGGTTACCAGGGACAGCTTACTTCAGCTCCCTGCCCATTTAGATTTCTCCTCTCTCTCCTCCCACCTCCCCAGACCTGACTCCATGTTTTCAAACGAAAAAAAACTCCATCCTCCAATCCCTGATCTGTCATGGCTCCTGCCAATGAGGGACTGCTCAGTGCTCACTTGGTTCCGTGTCTCTTTTTTTTCCTCAACTCCATTTAAAGCCTTTTGTTTTAGTAAGTACATATATCTCACATTTATGAATGCAGTACATTTTTGTGTAATGTTTTTATTAAAAATATGAATAAAACCATAACAATAATACATACGATCTGTATTCAGTACAGACCAAAGTTTCATAGAACATGACAGTCAGTACAGTATACACTGCTTAAAATGGACTGATCCGTGTGTGACTGATCTGTTCTCATAGTGAATGTCCATTGTAGTCTTTGAGCATGCATTTTTCAGTTTGCTAATTTGTCGCCCTGTAACTTCATTGCTGAATTTTTTTTGCTATGTATAGGGTTAGGAGGTGATGGGTGTTAATGGTGGGTTTTGAGCTGATTGTGCGTTGCTTTGTTTGCACAGTCGTGTACTCACGCCCACATCTTTTCAGTTTTGTTCAGCATTTCCCAGTCGTTCAGAATGTCTTCTCTGCTCCATGGCTCTACAGAGTGTAAGTAGAGATTCACGAACATCTCTGCATGTGACTTGTGTCTGCACCTCTTTGGTGTCATCATCAGACTCAGTGTTTTCCTGGTCATCCCCAATAGAAGTTGCCTGGATTGCAAATCACCTGCTGAATGTCATCCTGGTCATCCACAACCTCGCCATCCCCAGCCTGCACAGGTGATTGAACCTCTTCAGTTAGCCCCTGAGGTGTTGCCACTTGGTCTGTGATCTCAACTGCTAGTTCTGGTTCTTCTCTTCTTCTGCAGCAGCATCGCGGCAGAAACACAAGAGAACCCTCCCTTCCTGAAACAGTTCACAATTGTTTCTGTGCTAACTGAATCCAGGCGGTTTTCATTAGAGAATAGCATCCAACAGATTAATGTTTTTAATGAAAATCTGTGCAGTTAGATGTGTTTTCAAAATGTGTAGCTGACACTTTTGGTAGATCTTGATTATATTTACATTTACTGTATCTTCAATTTGGGGGCATTTAGAACATTTGAAGAGCTAAAATGTATGAGTGTAACACGCTTGAAACCCGAAGGAGTGACCGATATCTACGGTGACCAAGGTATGCTGTATACATTGAATTAAACAAAGGCACATATAGGAATCAGCATTTGATTTAGCGGATACGGTTCGGTAAAACCGATTGTACGCCTAATTGTAGTCCGTTTAAAGTGGTGCATACTGTAATAGCTCAGCCTGTCTGCTGGAGATAATAAATCTAGTGCCTGATCTCTGTTGCCAATATATTGCATTGCACTGTATACTAAAGTAGGGAAAAATACAATAATTAAACAGTTAAAGTGAAGCAAGTTATGAGATATTTCATTATCAAAACAAAATATATTAGAAAATCCCTTTGTACTACTGGTACAGCATTGTAAGGTATAAAATTGGGTCTATAGCTGACATACAAAAGCCTCAAGGCTGCCAAACAGCCAAGAATTGGGGGAGGCAGTTACGTGTATACGCCATCTTTTTAATTTGCTAAATTTTGTTAACTAAGACCAACCATTGCTCCTGAGTAGAAGAGGCTTCATGCACCCATAATCGGTTATCATTTTGTGGCTAATAATAAAATAAACAACAGCTGGGAGGAATTACCCAGCTCTGTTTTTTTTGAGGGGAAAGTGCTAGCACCAGCAATGAGGACAATGAGGGTAATGATGAAAAACTATTACACAGTTGAATTTCAAGATCTTCCCAAATTTAGTTTTAAGGAGCTCTAGAAAACAAGGACTTGATCGACATGACACTAACTGCTTTTTGTCCAGCAACATCCCCATGACTCACCCAAATAGGTTGCTTGTACAGCAGGTGTCTTAAAATAGCAGCTCTGGCACTTCCAAGAGAACTCTCTCCATGTCAGAGAGGAAGTAACCTTTATGGCCCATAGGGTATATTTGAGCCACAATTCTGACTTACATCAACCTGAAGATCCCTATTCCACCTTTGAAGTATACGTGTAGAGTCAGGATATTCTAGCTCTCATAACATTCTGTAATAATTACCAATCAAATGATCCCAGGTATCTCCCTAGTACTCCCATAAACATTTCCTAATCAAAACAGTTGATCAGGAAGTTTGGCTGTTTCTCTGCCCTGCTTCGACAAGGTGTGCACAAAGTTGGATATAGTGAAAATGCTCCTGATTAGTAAGACTGTAGGTCATCTTCATCATTCATCATCATCATCAAATCTTTATTTATTCAGGCAAACATCATTGAGCAAAGCTCATTTACAAGGTGGACCTGATAAGGTCAAGGTTCAACAGCTGATACACAACAAATACATCATACACTTATATAAAACAGTTATACATACAGGGGAAAAAAAACATTTATAAACACAGTGATGTACAGTAAATTCACATGATAAAAATTGTTACAGGAAAGTTAGCTTAATATTTACAGTATATACATATCTCCAGTGGGGGGTGCCATGGCAAACACACAATGTAATGTAATACTAGGATGGTGAAGGTATTACTGGGTGCCATAAGATGGGGTGTCTGTCTGGAAGGATTATGCCATATGTGGTTAATTTTTGGGAGGGAGATTGTGAGATGATAAAGCTAGCTCTAGTGGTAGCAACTGCATTTCTCTGTGAGGAAGACTGTACAATGCTGTTTAAAGGATGCAAATGGAATTATATTGGACAGTTTTAGGATTTTTGTAGGGTGTTCCATGCTATAGCTAGAGAATAGCTGATTGCTGCCCTCCCTAGCCTGGTGTTGAATTTGGGCAGTTTGAGCAGGGTGATGTTGTTGCTTCTTAGGGCATAGGAGCTAGGAATGGTCTGGGTGAAGCAGTCCAGAATATTGTTTGGAAGTTTTTTGATAATGCTCTGTAAATCCATAGTGCTGCATTTCTGTTCCTTCTGAGGTGAAGGAAACCCACCCAACTGCAGCATAAAGAGAGCAATCATGGGTATTAGATGGCAGATCTGTAATGAATCTTATTGCTCTATGATATAAGGTATCCAGCTTGTGAAGGTAGGTGATGGGGCAGTGACTATAAAGGAAGTCTGCATAGTCAACAATTGATAGAAAATGGCCTGGACTAACCTCATCTTTGAGTCTCTGTTTAGGAAGGGTTTTAATCTATAGAGAGGCCAAGCCTTTGGCGAGCTTTTAACAGTTCTTCTAAATGATGAGTGAAGTCGAGTCTGTTGTCAATCCACACACCTAGGTATTTGAAGTTTTCTACATACTCCAGATTTTCTCCAAGTATAGTGCATAGCTGGGGGAGAATGATTGAGGAGGAGGTGCTGGTGGAGCTTTGGTTTGTGAACATCATTGCTTTAGTTTTCTTTGCATTTAACAGAAGCTTTTTCTCAGGTAGCTGATATTGTAACAAGGAGAATTCTGTTTGTAGGATTTCACGAGCAGCTGCAGGTGAAGGGTTGCTGACATACAAAACAGTGTCATCAGCAAAGAGGTGTACAGAGGAATTGGCGAGGTTGAATCAATATTTTTATATAAATGGCAAAAGGATAGGACCCAGTATAGAACCTTGGGGTACTCCTCTTAACAGTGGTTTTAATGGGGATAGGTCACCTTCAGCTTTTACCTGCTGTGATCTACCAGTGAGATAACATCTGAACCACTTAAGGGAGGGTGGATCTAGACCAAGGGAGTGCAGGGATGATAGTAGAAGCTCGTGGTCCACAGTATCGAATGCTTTGCTCAGGTCCAGGAATACTGCACAGACATTATTCTTTTATCTAATTCGGTTTGCCAGTCATTTGTGACCTTGGCTAGTGCAGTGATAGTGCTATGCTTGGCCCTGAATCCAGATTGAGCTGGATTTAAGAGGTTAGCATTGTCAAGATACTCCTTAACTGGTTACTCACTAATTTCTCCAGCATCTTGGATAGCACTGGTAGGATGGAAATGGGCCTGTAATTATTAAGTTCCATAGGGTCCCTGATTTTAGAAGGAAACCACTTGGGCTGTCTTCCACAGTGTGGGAATAGAGCCAGAGTTTAGAGATAGGTTAAAGAGTTGTGTTAGGGGACTGCAAGTACATGGCACGCAATCTTTAGAAAGTAGGGGTCCAGAGAGTCTGCCCCTGCACTTTTTTGTATCCAGTTGCCATAATAGATCCTCTACTTGCTTCAACAGTATAGATTTGAAGCTGAAGGAAGAGTCAGCTCTCTGATCACCAGTGTAATGGGAGCTTAATTGTTCCCTCAGCAGGTTAGCTGGAGAGGTGTCAAAAGCAAGGCCAGCCGTTGTGAAGTGGTTATTGAGCGTCCAGAATTTCCATTTTGCCAGTGATAGGGCCATAACTGTTGTGTAATTGAGTTGGGAGGGAGGTGTTAGCGTCCTGCCCCACCATACCCTTGATGGTACCCCAAAATCTAGCAGGATTATGATAGGAGGAGTTGAGCCTGCCAAGTAGAAGGCAGCCTTTGCATCCCTAAATTTCTTGGTGCATCTATTCCTGGCTTTCCTAAAGATCATCCAGTCATTTGCATTCTTGGTTTTTCTTGCCATTTTCCAGAGTTTGTCTCTCTCCAGCAGTGCAGCTTTGAGGTCAGCTGAAAACCAACGACAGGATCTTCAGGGCTTCAAAACGTATAATACATTGTGCATCCAAAAATTGAATATGTTGCAAAACCCAAGCACCACCTACAAAATGTAATATCCAAATTTGTGGGGCAAAGCTGACATCAAAAGCTAAAGCCCAGCAGAGAAATATAACCTATAAAAAATTTGAAGATGAGACCACCTTACTCCATACTGTACCCAGACAGTGTTAGCTGTATAGACTTGAAAGTGCCGGAGTGGATGAGTCTCATTGGGTGAGAAAAAGTTACATGCGATGTCATGTAAATTGTTTAAATACAACTCTGTGTGTTTCCATGCAGATCCATGGTATTAGAAATCCAATAATACAAAATGCATAAACGTGAAGTAAGAGCATATTGCTTGAGGTCAGGGAGGTAAAACCACCTTGTTCCCTAGGGCAATTCAATATAGAAAACCCAACCTAAGAGGGTTTATGCCAAATAAAATGGGAGATGAGTTTGTTCCAAGAATGGAAATAGAGGAGAGAGAGCATAAATGGCAGAGTTTGTAAAAGTGTAATACTCTTGCTAGAAGGTTAATCCTGATGGTATTCACCCTGCAAAAGGCTCTAATGGTAACATGGTCCACCTCTCTAAATCAAATGTTAATTGGTGTGTAAGGGTTCCAGATTAAGCAGTTCTACATTTTAAAATTAAGGGAAATAATCACTCTCAAATACTTGATACAATGTTCTATGCCAATAAAAGGAAACCTCAACAGCATGGATAGGCTAGGTGTATAAATAAAACAAAGCAACTCAGTTTTCTGAAGATTTAGCTTAAAACTGGACATCTCCCTGAATCGATCCTGAACCTCCCAGACTGATGGGATGGACTCCTCTGAAGACAACAGGGTGAGCAAGAGATCATCTGCATATAGTGTAAGCTAAATTCCTCTCCTCAGTAGGAATCCCCTCCACACTTCCTGCCCTATGGATAGCCTCCCCAGGGGCTCAGTATGAGGAGTAAACAACAGCAGGGAGAGAGGAGAACCTATCAAGTGCCCTCTCTAAACATATGGAGTGGGAAAGGGACCATTAATTTGGACCCAAGCTCATGGGGCAGAGTATTTGTTTCTAAGCATTTCAATAAAGGTGCTGCAAAAGTGGCTAATGGACCCTGTTAAACACCTTCTCTGCATCCAGACTTACTAGTACTACTGCTGGTTGGGTTCATTGGCGAATGTAGTCAAGAAAATGAGTGCCTGTCTGATATTATCAAAACTTTGTATTGTTCTAATAAATCCAGATAGGTCACTATTAATAAGGGTATGCAAGATGGTGGCTAAAGAGTTGGCCTACACTGCTGTAAAAAGTTTATAATCAGTGTTTAAAATAGATATGGGCCTATATGAAGATGGCATACAAGGGTCTTTATCCAGTTTCAAAATGGCCAGACTTGTAGCACAGTTTCCATGATGGTGGGGTGACTTCTTCGCTAGTACCACCCTAAAGGTACAGGATAGAAGAAAGAGGAAGGGTAAAAACTTTGAAAAACTCCATAGGAAATCCATCAGGGCCCAGGTACTTAGTTGTCTTTGCATCTTGAAGGACATTGAAAATCTCCTCACTTTGAATTTGAGCGAAAAGTTTGAGTATCTCCCAATGTGGGTAGTGTGATACCGCTTACAAATTGTGATGGGGAGCCTCCATTGGGGGACCATACAGAGATCCTGGTAATAGTCCTGGTAATATGAGGGCCTCTATCCAATTGGAAAGGTGTGTGGGATAACCCAAATGGGATCATATAGCCTCAAATACAGGTATTTTTTCTTTGCTCTAAGTTGTCATGCTAGACATCTAGCCACTCAGGCCACTCCTTCATAATAATACTGTTTTAGATATTAAATGGCTCTTCTCATCTCCCTACCCCTCCCGACTGCCTTGGGAAACTTTCAGCTTTCTGAAGAAAGATATTGGGACGGCTTTAAGCCTGAGGTTCAATGGGCAGAGCAACTTACGTCACTCCTCTATCAGTCCTAAATACCACTCTTCTAGGACTGTTCCAGGATTCATCTCTTCATTGCAGCCGGAGGCTCTGTCAACTGTTCCTCCTCTGCATTCCCTCATTGCCTTACATTTCAGTCTCCTCTGGCACCATTGCTTGTCTGTACCCTGCCTTAGCTCTGCTGTGGCCACCTTGCCTGACCCTCCTCTGCACTGCCTTATGCCTGCAGCTTCAAGTTTCTTCGGTACTGTATCCTGAAGCTCCTATGGACCCTGCCAGACCATTTTCAATTGCTGCTCCACTCAGTCCACTTTCATCGCAGCCCTTCAGCGGCTCTCCGCTCTCATCCCCTTCTCCCCCATACCTGCTCTTCTGGTTTGGTGCCCGCTACTGTTTCCTTCCTCCTCTGCTAGCGTGCTAGGTGACTGCCATCTCTTCTTCTGCATATCATGGTGCTTCTCCTCCTCTTGTTCTCCTCACTACTGCAGCACATGCCCACTTCCTGCCTTCATTCTTTCCTCTGTGCTCCATTTCTCCGCCCCAGCATTGATTGGGTGTGTTAAATACTACTGCCTTCCCATTAATTGTTACAAGTTCCTTAGACTTGCAAATCCCAATGAGCCTGTTCTCTCAGCAATTCTGAAGCATACGCAGTGGCATACCGAATGGGGATTTTAGATGCACCGGTCTTCTGAGAGTCAGTCAAGCTTCCTTTTGAATAGTGTCTTCTCATCTTATGTCTCTACACCTCTTCACTGCACAAACGTTTGGGGAATTTCTGCCCCATTTCTTTGCTGGGACTCTCTCTACTGAATACTGCCCTTTAATTTTGTGACACAAACGAATGTTTTCTGCAGTGGCAGCAATCCATTACAAAGCTCTACAGGACTCTTTATTTGCCCAGTAGTCTGGTGGTTTATAGCACTGACTCCTGATATGATCATTTCCTCCATTCTGCTCCTTCTGTGACCTCTGCTTCCTTTGTGAGTTTTCCTATCCAACCATCACTTTCCTTACTTGTATCCTCCTTTATTTTAGTCCACCTGGCATCCAGGTGCCTGAGTCCAGTTCTCCTTCACTCAGTCTGACCTCAGGGTCTACTCATTCACATTGATTAAGTGAGTATACCTCTCATTGGATCCTATCAAACTGCTGCACTCCTGCAGTTATTATCACCATCAGTCTTCACATGACCTCACCTTGGTATCCTCACTCATCCGACCTCTCACGGGGTCTTCTCCTTCACACTGACTACTTGAGCTTAACCTCTCAGGTCCATGCTACCACAACTTGGCCTGTTTTACACTTGAGACATGCCTTCATGTCTATTGCTCCTTTGCTGGGGCTAGCAGGCTTCTCTCCATCATCATACATCGTTCATTTATATCTCACCTTCAACCATTCAGGCCTTCAAGGCTTCTTTCCATCATCATACTTCCTCTTGCTTTTGAGCATCTGGTTGCAGCAACATCGCTTGCATCCCTTGACAGCTGTCCATTTAGAAGGACAGAGCGAGAGCTTCATCTAAAATTGGACATTTCCTCCTTCCTCGATCTCTACTTTAAATTGCTGTAGCGTGAGCCATACCTAATCAAAATGTCCTTCAGTCTGGATGGAAGGCGACCTAGGTCTTGGATCCCCAGAGGTTTCCTCTTCTAAGGAGTTTTTCCTCTCCTCAATGCCAATGGTCATAATATTAGTCAGGGTTAGTGCTTTCTTAGGTCCCTTAGTTAGGTTCTGCTGTTGGATGGAGTCAGATGGTGGCCCCAGCTGTTCCTGCACTCTTAGTAAGTCCACCTTTCTGAATCTCATCATATTTCCTTTAGTTCATTGTCCTCATCTTTTATCATTCTTCTCCTGTCCTTCCTATGTATGTCTATCACATTTATTTCCGGTCTCAATATCTTCTGATTTCTTGCCTCTTTGATGCTTGACACCCTTTGGGTATTCTTTTGGGCTTCTTTATAAGCTACCTTTAGCCAAGGAATTATTCCCACGGCACCTATGGGGGACCTTCCCATAGGTTTCCTTGTGTTATACCAACAGGGTGGTATATCCCATGGATAGAGGTGAATAGCCACAATGTATCAAAGTCACACAAGCACACATCTCATCCAGTTGCATAAGCACATTTAAATAGGAAGGCTTTAGCCTGAGGTTCAATAAGCAGAGTAACTACATCACTCCCTCATCAGGCCTTAAAAGGCCATTCCTCTTGGATTGTTCCAGGATTTGTCTCTTCATTGCCCCACAATGCACCTCTCCTCCTCCAGCAGCTCGCCTCTTTTTCCCGAGGACTTCTTCCTAAGCTACCTTTAGCCAAGGGAATTATTCCCACAGCACCTATAGGGCGGAACCCTCCTCTAGAGTTCCTTGTGTCATACCCCTGCAGGGTGGTATATCCCATGGATAGAGAGGTGAATAGCAACAATGTATCAAAGTCACACAAGCAGAGATCTCATCCAGTTGTGTAGAACAATTGAACCTGTATCTGTTGCTTCACTTAATGAATCTGGGCCACCACCCCTTTATCCCTTTCCCTCTGAACTATTGCAGTGTGGAGAGAGTTTCCTGTAGGGTGTGCAGTTGGCTATTGCGATGTCTAACCCTATGAGCAGAATAAGAAATAACAGCATCATGAATTACCACCCTAAGGAAGTCCTATAATATAGGATCTGAAACCTACTCAGTATCATTCAAAGTGAGAAAACTCTCCAGTTGCTCACAGATCATAGTTTTAAAAGGCCCTCCTTTAACAGGAGGTATTAAATCTCTATGTGGCATTATTTTTAGGTTTTTGCACATCAGAATCCATGAGTATGGGGAGCGGTCAGTAAAAGCTTAGGGCTGTGTTGAATATCCCTCTCACAATTGAAGTGTTTTAAAGAAACAAGCTAATAATGAAGGTGGGCATGACTGGAATGGCAGGCTAAAAAATGAGTATCTTGTCTGACTTTCAGGAAATAGATGCCTCAGACATCCAAAATCCCAAGGTAGGTTATCATGTTCTTAAAATACTACTGTGTGAAGTCAACTGGAAATGACTGGGGAATGTGGTGTGTAACTGTGGGGACAGAGTAAAATTGATATCCCCCATTATTAACTGACCTTGCATAAGGGATAGGATCTTTTTAAAAAGGCTGCATAACTTTGTTATTCATCTGAGGAGGCAAGTAAACATTCACTAGCATAACCAAAATGTTATTATATAATACCACCAGCAAGATTACATATTAGTTCTGCAGGTTCAAATAAGAGGTTTGCAAATGGAATCTAGTGGAGTGAGGAACAAGGGTGGCCACACACCTCCACTTCTCCGACGGTATAACAAGTCTCCACCACAGCAGCATAACCATACTTCCTCAACATAAGGTGCTTCTCATAAGATAGATGTGTTTCTGTAAATATATTACATTGGATTAACCCTAACCCTTTGTATAATTCTAGTACATTTTAAGGGGTTATGCATGACATTAATATTAAAAGAGACAATCAATCAAAATCTTGATTTATCCAGGCGAACATCATTGGCGAGGCTCATTTGCAAGATGGACCTGGGTATAACAAGGTCACATACAAGAATGGAACCATACATATATGTAAGCACAATGAACTAATAATACATAAGGAATACGATGCAATAAATAATAAGCCATGCACAAAAATCATATCACAGGAGAACCATATACAATTTGCAATACCCATGTATAGCTATAGTACTAGAGCGTGACCTGAGAGAGCCATTTTCTAAGTACTGCAAAACAAGTACATCAGGAAGTAGGAAGGGAAGAACAGAGGGAAGGGTAGTATCCCAGATTGAGTGTATAGAATTAGAGTCCTAGGGCTCTCTTTCTGAAACCAGGATCAGCAGCATAAGGATAGTAGGGATGCAGGGATAATGACAAGGTACAGAGGAAGGTGTACAAGAGAGAGGATACTAGGGATGTACAAGGAAATAGAGTGATAGAGGTAGGGACAGGAGGGTGACATAAGAAGAGCTAAAGTAGAGGACATGCAACTCAATCCGCTATCTGAGAGAGGAACATCCACCATATAGGAGGAAGAGTGGGTAAATACACAGGATGGATATAGTGGCTGGATAGGGAAGCTAGAAGACAGGAACAAAATTCACATGAATGATTTTACAGAAGATAGTATACAGGAAGAGAGTAGGGAGATAGGAAGCCTTCTACAAGAAAGCAGGCAAAAAGGAGATGTAGCAGGCAATTACAAGATTGGGATCAAGGAAAACAGTTGCAAGACTCCTTAATGAGAAGAGAATAAAGAGTATTGAAAGTAATAATGCTGACAGGCGTGCTCAGCTTCAGTACTTTCTGAAGTTTGTTCCATAGAGGGCAGCACAAAGCTTATGGCAGTTCTACCAAAGAGAGATTTGACTTTGGGGACTATTAGTGAGATGGATGTGAAACTTCTCAGGGCATACTTGCCTAACTGGTTTAAGGAGGCAGTCTGCATGTGTACTTGGGAAACTTTTGAAATCGCTCTGATGGTCCATAATGCAACATTTCTATTCCACCTATAATGGAGGAAGTCCAGCCCACGGCTGCATATAAGGAGCAGTGGTGCACAGTAAAGGAAGCCCAGTAATAAATCTCAGAGCGCGGTGATACACATGTCCAATGTTTTTTTTTTTATTATTTATTTAGTTTTGTTGGACTGTAAGTGCACTAGACAAATCCTGCCTATTTTCAGGCACGACCCGGGGAGGGGATAGACGAATGCCATCTGACCTTGAACCAGATTAGGCTGTTTGTGGTATTTTTAGTGAATGAAGGAAATTTGGCCAGGACACCAGGAAATTCCCCTACTCTTTCAGTAAGTGCCATGGATCTTTAACATCCACCTGAACTACCACCAATCCAGGCAGATGGGACCTCTGTTTAACATCTCATCCAAGAGATGGCACCTCAGAAGTGCAGCACGCCTCTCATGCTGCACTACAGTGTCAGTACTGGGATATTAACCCAAGTGCCAGATGTGGAACTGAACTCACAGCCCTCTGATCTCCCGGCCTCAGAGGTGAGTGTGCTACCTGCTGAGCCACTGACACTGCGAGGTAAGAGGCAGGACAATGACTGTACATGACATCCACATAGTCAATCAAGGAGAGAAATGTTGTTTGGACCAGACGTAGTTTAGCATCTCTTGTTAGAGAGTGGTTGATCCTGAAGAAAAGGCCTAACCTTTGTTGTAGTTTTTTAGTAGATCCTCTATGTGCTCTATAAAGGAGAGCCCTCTGATCCAGCCAGACTCCCAGGTATTTGAATTTGAAAATTTTCTCCGGTGTAGAAATTTAGACTAATCCTATTATCCATTGGGTTTGCTGTATGTACTAGGGAGAGAAAGCATTGCTTTGGTTTCTTAGCATTACGTAAAGCTTTTTGTTTAAGAGCTGTTTTGTAACAAGTTAAATTCAACATGCAGGTCATTACATGCAGCTTCTGGGTTGAGTGGCTCAAGTAAGTATTGTATCAGCTCGAACAGATGGATGCTAGCCCTGGTTAAACAGTCATCAAAGTTGTTGATATAAATAGCAAATAATATAGGACCTAATATAGATTCCTGGGGACACCTCTTAAAAGTGGTTTGAGGGTTGAGAAATCACCTTCAGCTTTGACTTGCTGGAGATGGTCAGATAGGTAGTTGTTAAACCACCCCAAGGATAGTGAATCCAACCCTATTGCTTGCAAGGAAGATAGCAGCAGACTATGGTCAACAGTGTCAAAAGCTTTACTTAAATCTAGAAAGACAGCATAAATGTAGTTTCTATTGTCCAGTTCTCTTTGCCAATTGTTGGTCACCTTTGCAAGAGCTGTAATAGTGCTATGTTTCACTCTGAAGCCTGATTGGGACAAGGATAAGTTAAATAAGTGAGTTACAGGCATGGCTAGCACATGCTGTGCCACTTTGAAAATATGGGTCTAGAGAGTCGGCACCAGCACTTTTCTTTGTATCTAACTTCAGTAAGAGGTCTTCCACCTCTTTGAGAGAGGTAGGATGCAGAGAGAATCTTGAGTCGATGGCACGGGGTACCACATCTTGGGCGTCAAGCTGTAGGTGTAGCAAGTTTGCAGGAGAGTTGTCAAATGCTAGGCCTGCAATCACAAAGTGGTTGTTGAAGGAATCCAGTACCTCCAGCATGTCACTAATGTTATCAATGCCAGAGATGATCTTGTCCGCAGGGAGTTTCCAGGCATGTGTCCAGACAGATCCTTGAATGTTTTCCAGAATTTAATTGGATTCTTGGTGGCAGCATCAACTTCAGTGCAATATTAGGTTGCTTTTGCATCTCTAACCAATTTGGTGCATAAATTCCTTGCCCTTTTAAACTGGCACCAGTCTGAAGGGGTCTGAGTTTTGCGTGCTTTTTCCATAACTTGTCCCTCTGTAACAGTGCAGATTTTAAGTTCTGATGTGAACCATCGACAAGTTATTTTTGTTATATGGACTTTTACTATGGGGGCATATTTGTTTAGGGCCCTGAGATTATTCATTGTAAATGTTGTAAGCCGATTGCACAGTCTTTGCCAGGTACAAGTCTTGCCAACACAGGAGTATTTAAGTTCATTGATGTAAGCAAATAAGTCAAAATTCCGTCTACATCTCTTAGCTGAAAACTTTGAGAAGGATTATGGTTTGTTGAGTGATCTCACATCGACAATGAAGCAGTGATAACTGATGTCACTGAAAAAGGTGCCAGTGTGTGAGAAGAGGTGCGTTTGCTCATTGAAATAACATCCAGCAGTGAGCTATTGCCAGGGGTCTTTTTATTGATATGTGTTGGTTCGTTGATAAGTTGCATTAGTCCATGTGTATCACAAAAGGAAGAGAGAGGTGTTGAGGCATTGGATAGGCAGTCTAGGTTGACGTCTCCAAGGATGATTGTTTCTAGCAACCCTTGTCCAAGGAAGGTGTTTAGATGTGATAATAGCTGTAGACCAGCAGAAGGGCATCTGTAGCACCTATTATATGAAGTGACATATTGGATGAAATCACAACCTTAAGTGGCGATCTTTACTGGTGCCATCACCATCCTAAAGGGGAACAAAAATAGTTACTTCCAGATGCAAACCCCAAACCTTGGCCCAACTTAAATCAGAGCAGGTAACACTGGTGGTAGCAAACAATCACACAGCAATAAAGCTAGAACAATCCAAATACTTCCCAAGTTCAACATGGATGAACCTTCTAACTGTACCTAAAAGAAACAGTTTTGCTTCCTAGATAGCGGTGAGTATAATACTATGCCCTTAATGAAGTCAGCTGGTATAGACCTCATGTGAGGGTAACTGCAGAACCCTGCAGGCCTTCAATATTGGAAAACTTGTACAATACTAATGTTAACACGCATCACCAGGATGTTAATAATCCCTCATAGCAATTCCTGTAAACCCCTTAACCAGCATAAACTGCAGTCCTTCCCTAAAGATGGGGACACAAAGTTCTGCTGCAAATACAAGAGGAAAGGAAGACCCTCAGCAATTATTTTGCAACCAAATCTAATAATGGAGTCTAGACACATTTTTCCATGAAAGTGATAGGTCCAGTAACATAATAACCAAGTCCACTGACAAGAAGTGTAACATTGTCCAAAAGGTGGGAAAAACAGCACTGGCAAGGTAGGCAAAGAGCCGGGTGAGGCAGACCCACCAGATCTCGTGGAGGCAGAGCTCTCCCAGATGAAGACCGCACTCCAAGTTCATGAAATTTGGATAATCCTTCTCACTGCACTGTCAATGTACCTTTCATTTGACCAGCCTAATGCAGTATGTCAAAGCCCACAAAGGAGGAGGCAGCAGAAGGCAGCACAAGAGAAGTAGGAGGTGCCACACCTGATTGACTTCAAATAGAATCCCCAGGCTGAGGCTCATTCTGGTAGCTATCAAAATCAAGGGTACACTGGAAGTGTCCCAGTCCAAATGTTACTGGCCAATGCTCAAGATCCTCCACTAATTGGCATACTGCTGCACAAGTACATCAGTCATAAATCTAGTGCAGCATGTTGCAAACTCTTGCTTGAGGGTGCAGAAATACTTTCCAAAGTAGTAGAGATCTCATACCAGCTGGGCTCCACTGTAAGGCCCAATAAGGCCCCCTCAAACCTATACCTGAGTTTAGATGAGTTACTGGATGAAATCACATGAAAATTCTCAGATCTGATATACTCCACTATGTTTCAGTACTGTTCCTTTCAATCCTGGACTGCAAAATGAAATACTGAAGAAGGACCCATATGGCTACTGGGGACTGGGGCTTGACGCTGGAATTGCTTCAGTAAGTCTTTAATTGATCCAAGCGCATCCTGGGAATGCTTGATTCATCTCTCCACCTCATCTGCTGCTGGCAAATCCTTTTCATGGCCTCCATTCTGTCACATACAGCAGCCTCCTCTCACTTGTGTAGCAGCCCTGGGTGGCTGCAGTAATTCAGACCTTTGCTCTCTAAATCCCTGCCATGCCTCTGCAGTATGATACATAATGTCACTGTCTGGAAAAGAGACCCACAGTTGTACTAGTTATGGGGTTTGAAATTTTAAACCAGCCTTCTTGACAGCCTGCAAACAAGGGTCATGCACCCTGTGCTTTGTTTGTATGGCAGGAGCAAAGTCATTATGAGAATAAATAGGCTTTTCTTTCCACTGCACTTGTTTCCAGTCACCAAACTTTTAAAAGCAGATGGCAAATGAACTGGGTAGCTCATGGGGACCTGATTTTGGCCCCAGCGCACTGTGCACTCTATCACTTTTAGATGGAAATCATCAGGGATGGAAAGGATAGGTGTTAAAAGCTTGTCAATAAAACTGGCCATATCCATTCCCTCCTTACCTTCAGGAAAACTGTAAATCCACAGGTTCTTCCCAGAAGTCTCCCTCAAGATCAGTACATTTTGTTATCAAGTTGCTGTTGCTGGTGATACAGGTACAAGAGCAAATCACACATTGATTGGAACTCTCACTCAGCTCCGTAGTGATCGACACAATTCACCAGTCTTCTGCTATAATTTATCCATGTCCACTCTCATTGTTTGCAGGACCACTTCTGATGCTTTCCTAAAGCGACAAGTTTTGCCAGAAGTCATTCATTTGTGACTCACTCCCCATCCCTGAGCAATTGGGTCTGGCAGAAGAGGCCACACTGGAACCAGGACTTGATGGCGGAGTTTGGGCATCTGGCGATACCGCCAGTGACTGACCTGAGGTCTGCTGTTTATCTTTTTCTAGTTGCCACCCATCATCCTCTCTGTTACTGGTGTCTTCTGAAACTGAATTCTGTAGCTATTAATTTAGTTAGCTGCACAGAAGATGCCATTTTGTTGCTGATAGGAGTGGACCAAATCCTCTAACCCTCCATGGTCCTCAGTGGCGTTGCTGGGAAGTCAATGCAGTACATTATTTATTGCAGGACACTCATTCTAAAGCTTAGACTTGCTGTGCTGTATTACTTCATTGAATTGCATTCGATATAAAAGCCATGTTGTCTCATCTTGACCATTTTATGTTTGCTTGCACATGCAGCACACAAGAAACATATTGAGACAATACAGCGTTGCAGAGGCGTGTCCCTGTTGTGGCCAATGCAGCGGACTCTCTAATGGGTGTGTCCTCGGCCCAATCAACCTGGAAGCAGTTTCAGAGTGAGAGCCTCACTTAAAAGAAATCCACCACTGCAATCAGGGACAGTTTCGTCATTGCAGTGGCAACTCTCTCACTCCCAACCAGGCACACAGACATCCAGCTGACAAGAATCTGGCCATGTGCATTACAGTGGACAATATTACACATTGGCAGAGTTTCAGTTCTTGTTGGCTCCTGTCCCCAGTTTGTTCAGTGTGGCCTCCTGGTGAAACAGTTAAATAAATAAATGAGCCATGGAGCATCTTACCACATTGGTGGCTCCTGCCACCCTCCACCCACACACTCTTGGAAAGCCAACATATTGGTGCCCAATCCCTGTGCCAGCATGTCCTCCCCTCCCACCATTAATGTGGCATATTGAAGCCCACCCAAGTGTGCCAAAATACTTGTTATGTTTCGACACGGAATGCCCACTCCGGTGTGGATGCACCCTTCGCCCATGCCCCTATTTTCTCAGCTGACCTCAGGGTGCCCATTCCTGGGTCGCGATGATCCCCCTCCACTAGTCTGGCACACTGGAAGCCCACTCAGTGTGCCGAAATCTTTTAATAATATTTTACCTGTAAAAGAAACCATTCCCAAAGATCTTTTTTTTAACCTGAAAAAAAAAAGCGGTCCTCGTCTTCCCCCACCCTCCCCATCCTGATCCTCCCTCTGTGGACCCTCCTCCCCACCCCCTCACCCATTCTTACCTGTGGAAGTATGGAGCAGTGATCTTTGGTGGACCAGGAACACGTCTATGCGCTTCAAAGCTGAACCGAGAACTGAAGAAATCACAATAAGCCCTATAATGGCAGTCAATGGGGGTTGCAACTTAGGTTGATATCTCAGCCAATTTTGAAGTTTGGTTCCAAATTTTCAACACGGGTTCTTTGGACCCCACCTTGTGAACACTGGCACATTCATTTAGTTTCTCAGTCCCGAAAGGTGATTTTGTGGTGCTGCATGGAATCATCTTTCGGGACTGATTAATAAACAACAGTGTGACTGTTCATGAGGTGGGAACCCAAAGTCCATGTTGAAATTTGATGAAAAAACTCCAAAATGACTGTGTTACAAGCATGCATTGCACAGTTTCTCATGCAGCTCCTAACTTCATCAGTTTTTAATATTTCACTCCAAATTTCCAACATTGCCATTTTCCTCACTCCGTAAAGCTATCATTTTTGCATACTGCCCAAAATGTGTTTTGAACCTATGGTGCAGAATAATGGCCGGTTGCTGTGCAAAATTAACTTCGGGACAGGTTAACAAAATCACAGATGCCACTCTGTTCATGAGAGGAGTCCCAAAAAGGCCATGTTGAACATTTGGTGAAAACATTCCAAAAATTACTAGATTATGATTGTGTGCTGCACAGCTTCTCACAGCTCGTAACTTTGTAATTTTCATATTTTCACTCCAGATTTCAACATTGCCATTTTTTCACACCTTCATGAACAGTACAGCTATCATTTTTCACATCCTGCCCAAAATGTGTTTTTGCACTGCTGATGGCGCAGTCAATGTGCGAAATCACCCTTTGGGACTGAGTAACAAAATGATAATGCCACTGTTCATGAGGTGGGGTCCTAAAAGCCATGTTGAAAATTTGGAGTGAAAATATCAACAAACGCCCAGGGCATTAGGGTTTACAAATGTAACGCCCACCCTGTACAGACTGAAAGGCATCAGGGGTGTGACTTAGGGTTGTTGGCCGTAATGCTCATGCTATTGCAGCTCCACCCCCACCCCACCCTGCAGCCAGTGACAAGCATCGAGTATGGGTTGGGGTCTTAAACTAACATTCACCCTTTCTCTATACTGCACCCATCTCAGCTTATTTCCTTGTGGAATGGGGTGAGCGTGAGCTGAAGACCCCAAGGCACACCTGTTGGTGTCTGCAGGGTGGAGTGAGCTGGAATGGCATGAGCATTATGGCGATGACAGGCACACCCAATGCCTGTCAGTCTCTGCAGGATTGAGGGAATGGAGACTATTTTAATACTTCATTTCTATTATGCATTTGTCTAACTTTTGTACTACCAGTGCCAATACCAGCAAGCAAACATTCAGCATTACAAATGCTTGTTTTATTCTAATTGGTGATACCTGCACAGTGATCTTAGAATGCAGATTTCATTGCCCTTCTTAAGTGTGCACCACTTAGAGCAAATGCTTTACACATCTACTGCTGCATTTTTGGTGCAGTTTTGTCATTTGAGTTTATATGCCCTGTACCTTTTTCAGGGATCAGGGACCCTGTAATGTTGGTCCCAGTATCAATGCCTCAGCCAGTCGTGGTGTCAATATGGTTGGTAACTCCAACTGTGAAGTTCAGGCAGAGAGCCCAACTCAGCTCCCACAGAACTCCTGTCTGCTGCTGTACCTGCCCAATCTTGCTGCTGCTGCACTTCCATGGGTGGGGAGGGGGTTCTGGATGGTGGCAAGGGAGGACAGCTGGAACCCATGAGCCTAAAGGGTAAACCCCTAAATTGTGGGGGTTACAATAGTTACAGAAGGAGAGCAGCATGAGCAGGCCAAGACATGGCAATGACATGGAGGCTATTGCACCTAGGTTAAAACATCCTTTAACTAACTAACTAACTTACTAACTATATAGTGCAGTGGTTTAAGGCTCTGAGCTGCAAACCTGGAGACCTGGGTTTGAATCCCACAGTCCCCACTTGCATACTGTGTAACCCGAGCAAGTCACTTAACTTCCTTGTGCTCCCAGGTTGCATCTGTTAACAAGTCTCTCCTGGTAAAACAAAGGTAAAAAATAACTAACTAACGGACAGGGATTATGAGATCATTATAGATGTTGCAGTGTAACAGATCATATGCTTTCTTACGTCTGCTTTCATTTTCATTTTAGCTCTGTTTTTGTCAAGGTTTTATTCTCCTTATGCTGTCTGGACCCCTGCAGCCTCCAGTTGCCCAGACCTGTCACCCACATCTCATGGACTTTCTTGTAGTGAAGATCTTCCATGGATTGCCCTTGTGGCAGGGTCTGGGAGGAAGGTTTGCCCCCACCTCGTAGACACTCATCCAGATATGGTCCAGAGCCCTGTCAGGACTGCAGTGACTGAGACAACCAGAGGTTTCATCCTGCTGAAAGTTCTTTTCATCCTGTTGCTGCACAGTGATGTCATTGCGCATGCATGTGGAGGCATGCACATGCTACATGTCTGCTGCCAGCCATCCCCTTCATGCCTCTCACACTGCCCTGCCACCACACCTGCACTGGGTAGCAGTCTAGCATTGGTGCAATGACAGCCCTACCCCTGGAGAGAAGAGTAGTTCATTTGATGCACAATCATCTCCTCCCCGCTGACTGCCATGAGACCCAAGCTCACTGGCGAACTTGGGTTGCCAGTGTGGCAGGTGGAAGCCCTACTGCTGCACCACCAGGATGGCGTTGTCTCCAGGTTTCTGATCCAGATCATCCATAAAATCCTGCAGGAAATAAGGGGATAGCGGGTTAAGGGCAAATTTGTTCAGTTGTTCAGGTCATTGGTTCCTTCTCTAATCTCATGATGTTTAGGACATTTTTCTCTACCAGAAATTCCTTCACCACCCTGGTGCTTTGTGTTCAGTTAGCAGTGTTTTTGAGCTGAGTGTCAGGCAACCATAGGGAAGTCTGGAAAAAAACTTCTAAGAAGCTCAAAACATTGTCTTATATTCATGGCCTTATTCCAGTCTGAACAATCCCCAGGGTTGTCTCGATAAGGACTGTAAGAAATGATTACAATGCAAAATAATAATGAAATTGCAGAATGATAGGGAGATGTAGGGATTAGTTCCACTGTGTTGAACAGCAACTTGAGATGGAACAATTTGTGGAAAATGTCTGCTTAGTTTGTCTTTCCAAAAGCAGTTTATTTCCTTTCATGAGCTTTACATATTTCCCAGAAGTGCAATTCTAAAATATCTTAGGTGTGAAAGGCCGATAAGTCCTACTGTCATGTTATCCTTGCTTTTCTATACACAACATAAGGTACAGTCTTTGGCTTTCAGTATCAGATGCATTAATCTCAACCTATCTAAAATTACTCTGAGTCAAAACTTAGTGAGTGACAAACAAAGTGTTTAATCCTCAGAGTTTGCTCAAATACATTAGTGTAGTTTTCCTGATCCCAAATTTCCTAACTGGGATCCAGTTTATTTTAACCTGTTTTTAGTCATGCTGTTAAAAGGATATATGAAGCGTTTGTTGGTTCAGTATATTTTATCAGTATTAGGGTTATGCAGATCCTGTCTGTACTGTTTCATATAGTTCAGACAGTGACAGATAACCATAAATATGAATCTGATAATGCCCTATTGGAATCAGTTATCTTGGCTAAATGGATGAAATACCTATGGGTAGCTCATTATCTGAGCTTCCGAATAGCCAGCTGAGAAATACAAATACTTCTGCACCACTCTGATCAGTACTTCTTTAATCTGACTTTTCTGATTCCAGCAAAAATTCACATTTGGCATAATCTGGAGTCAGTGACAAAAAAAATCTGATCTTCAGGGCACTTTCATTTTGATTACTATAGAGGTTTCCCACTGAAATGATATATTTTTCCTTTGATATAATTTGTTCCCATTGTTCATTCCTGACTTTAAATCATTATCTTCTTTCACTTAAAATTAATGAAATTCAGCTGAAAAATAGTGATAATGCCATGTTTATACCACAAATGATTACCACGGAAATGATTCTGATGTCACTAGCTGAGGATTATGGCTTCTGGGCAGGAGCAGTGCAGAAACAGAGTAAGTCTAAAGGCAAAGAACTTGTGTTTCTGCAAATGTCTTTTTTTTTTGTCAACTCTATTTGTGCTCTCTGACGTCGACACCAGGGCATCTCTCCAGTGGACCCACTCTGCCTTGCCTTCACCACCCACCTGAACCCCTACCCGACCAAGGAATCAGGTGGCTGGGCCCCCACCTGGGCCCATACAGGAGGAGGTGGGGGACCATAAAGTCAAGTCGGGGATTGGTACCGCACTGGGCATGTGGGTCATTGGGTGTCCACTTTCACCTCCCAGTCCCAGGGATTTTCCTTGCTTATGCATTCCCGACCGATGCAGGACGTGCAGTGCTGTCTAGCATGTGGCGTGAGCACTCCCCACTCCATATCCGCAGGTCGTGACGCCTGACATCACCCTCTGTTATGGTCCCCATGTGAAGTACACCCAGTCTCCACTGGGTGCCACTTCAGCACTGCAGGACATGGACCTCTCCTCCCAGGAGAGGAGAGCAGTCTGTCGGATGCTCAATCCTCTCCTCCCCAACTGACCCCGGCTCCCTAGGCATGTTCTCGAACCTGGATTGCTGGTGTGGGTTGAGGTAAGGTAGATGCCTCAGTCCTCAGTGCCACCGGGCTGGCACTTTCTGCAAATGTCTTAAGGAATAAGTGAGTCCTACTGATGCCAACAGTAATTTATTTGCAGAAAACTGGGACATCACATGGAAGAACACTGGGCAGTTTTCCTGTGCCAGATGGGTGCTGTTAAATTGAGTAGCCTAGTGCTTTCTTTGTTAATCAGCTTTTGATAGGCCAACAGAAAGTGTGAACAACAGGGTGGAGCTAGAGTAGGAGCCCTGTTTGAGCAGCAAATATTTGGATCAACATGCCTTTGGTTTTGTATTTACAGTAACAAGAAGGATCTCATGCAAGGAGAGTTACTGTAGGTCTCAGCTGCTGGAACTGACTCGACGTGGTATGCAGGCATAAAAAAATGACTGTTCAAATATAGCAATATCAAGAGTATCAAATTTTAAAGTTATGATGACTGTAACAAATAACAAGTGATTATCGGGATACTATGGTATGATGGAAGTAATTATTTTTAATTAAAAAGAAAATATCTCCGTAAAGTTTTGAGTCAGGAAGAGTTGGGACACATGGGACAATTACTCCTAAAATACGCAGAAATTAGTGGAAAGGTCTCACCTACACGTCCCATGCACCTGTGGACTACTGGGTGAGCTAACAAGAGTATCACTTGCCTACCTTACTCTTGCATTTTTACCCCTAATCTACTTTCAGTCTTCCACAATTACATGTATACACCCATATGTATACACTGGCACCAAGTATTGCATTATTACATAGATACTACTCTCATTTCATAGAAACATAGACAATGTCAGCAGAAAAAGACCCTAGGTCCATCAATTCTGCTCTGTTATACTCATCCAACCCTGACACCCATTGTATAAACAAGGGTTTTGCCCTCACCTTGCAGCTGCTGTACTGCTACACACTAAGTAACTATTAAGTCCTTCACTCTGTCCTCGCTGTGGCAAAACCACGGATGATTTTTGCACCCACTGCCTCTGCTAGTAGGCTGTTCCATGGCTCAACCACTCTCTTTATAAAATAACTTTTCTCACATTCTTCCTGAATCTTCCCCACTGCCATCTTTCACTCATGTCCCGTGTTTTTGACTCACTTTTCCTACTCAATAGTTCCTCACAGTCTACCTTATTAATTTCTTTTAGGAACTTGAAGGTCTCTGTCACATCACTCCTATCCTTTCAGGCCTACAGCAAGTGCATGTTCAGTGCTCTATGGCAATCCTTATAGGAGCTCCAGTTGACCCTGAATCATTTTGGTTACCCTATGCTGTATCACCTCCAGTCTGTCTTTATCTTTCCTTAGGTGGGAACTGCAGAATTGGGCACGTATTCCAGATGGGGTTTTGCCAGTGATCTATATAGAGGTAGTATTATCTATTTCCTCCTGCTGTCAAAACCCGTCCCAATACATCCTAAAATTCTGGTTTCCTTCCTGTATGCTGTAGGCATTCACTGCATCTCAGACTATATTATGTAATTTTATATAGTGATCCAAATTGATTTATTACAATTCAACCTTTTCAATGCAGCTTTTCTACAATATCTGTAATAACTGCTGCTGCAACATCTTCTCAAGAACCTCTTGAAAAATTGATGTTCTGCCAAATGAGTCTGTCTTTGTGCTCACAATGCTACATAAATAAGCAATTGCTTTGCGTGCTTTTGGGTACGTGAAACAAATCCTGACTTACGATCTTAATCTATTGATCTCAACTGACCTGGTCAACAGGATACTGAGCTATGTTGTGGATGGATGCACTTGTAGAATAATTTGGAATCATGTCTTATAATCAGGGCAAATAATCCCAAGCTTTTGTTTAGTAAACAATGACTGGCCCAACCGTTCACAGGCAGGGAAAAATCGGCAGATGTTATTGAAAGTCTGTGATTTTGTAGCTTTCATCACAAATGTTTTTATTCTGCAATTCAAGTAAAAGACAACTAGATTGAAGTGATGAAGAAGAGACAGCAGCAGCGCAAGAAGCAGCAGCAGTAGTCTCTATCTCAAGCAAAAAGAAACCAGTTATGGCAACAGTAGTGGCTGTAATGTAAGAACCAACACATAACAGTGTGTGGATTGTTATTTGATGACTGTTCACCCAGGTGTGCTGTGGCCGTGCTGAGCAAGGTTTATTATAAAAATTAG
Source organism: Neoceratodus forsteri (assembly GCA_016271365.2). Taxonomy (NCBI): domain Eukaryota; kingdom Metazoa; phylum Chordata; order Ceratodontiformes; family Ceratodontidae; genus Neoceratodus; species Neoceratodus forsteri. The sequence continues at coordinate 1,300,006,165 of CM057453.1, read as the reverse complement.
AATTAGGTTGCAGTGGGTAAAATATTATTAGTACTCTAGATTCTGTGTTGTGGTGATGTCCAGCCCAACCCTGGCCCTGATTATTGTAACAGCAGACATTTTAAATACTAAAGGTATTTTGCTTATTAATTTTAACGTTCAGTAGTCTTTTCATAAAATGAATGCAGTAAAAGAATGGTTGATTATGTATAAGCTAGATTTCACAATAAGATCTTAGCTCAGTAAATCAAAATTTTGGATATATCATATATTTGGAAGCACATAGTGAGAGCGATTCCCCACACCTAATCCCACCCACAGCGACACAAACAGCTCACCCACATCAACAGCATCCGACAGACCACAGCAACATCCCCAAAGCTTCGACAGGTATAGGGTGTGGGGTCTGTGACTGGGCTGTGGTCTGCCTGTGCTATGTTGTCCATTTGCTGTGTTGCCCTAACACTGACATGCCACTCATAGTGAGTCATGCTGCGCCCTGCCATGCTGCTAGGGAACTGTCCGTAGCCATTACTGTCACGGTGGCTGGCGGGGGGACACTCAGTGGTTCACTCACAGGAGTGTTTTGGGTGTAATCATCGCCAGGTGGCAGGTCATGGTTGTCCATCGGGTGGGCAATGCTGGGCATCGTGGTTCTGTCCGTCGGACTGGTGCACATCGGGTTACTCTGTGACAGTGCAGCTGTGTTGCTGTGGGGTGTCAGGGTGCTTGCTGTTGATCTTACATGGTGCTTCCATAATATTTGGTACAGAGATAGGAATAATCATGGTGGTGGCATACATATTTATAAAATGGGCAACAAAATCTTGACTTCTGATTGGCTGGCAGCCCTTTCCAGCCATGTCCTTATCAGGACATAACCATTTAATGGGTACTACTTGTTCCTACTGGTATCCTGTGATGCGGACTAGCGCAAGTGGGCACCTACAAAATGGTGACCCACTTGTGGTGCAGGAAGGACAGGGTGAGGGTGTGAGGAAGGTGACAGGATGGGGAGGCTTGTACATATAGCAACAGGACATCGCTATACGTGATACTTGCAGTGGGGGGGCACAGTGAGCATGACTGGCCGGATGGAGGGTTGGTCTGGCATGGTTGGCATGGGGCTGCTGAGCTGGCCCCATAGTGTGGTGGGCAGGTGGCAGCCAAAAGCTGCGAGGGTTCGAGTTCAGGTCTGGACGCTCCTACATTTTGTGTTCCCAGCCTGAAATATTTTTCCGCCCGAATTTACCCCAACATGCACCCCCTGGTGTTAAGAATCCTTCAGGGGGGTCCGGGGCACAGCCCCCATCCCTGGCACCCTTTTCCTGTGCACCGAAGTACATACCTCACCATAATGATGGTCTCCTTTCAGCAATCACCATTATGACATAGAACTGTGCCAACCAAACTGCAGCACCCCATAAAATCAATCCATGCCACCCTGCTCTCCACTGCCCTCAGCTCTGATGTGACTGAACGGAACAGCACCACGGAGGCAGCTCCTAGAACAGTAAAACTGTGTGTACCCTACGATCATATTACTAATCCCCACCCTACCATACACCCACAGAGACCGACAAGATCTCACTTTCTGTAATTCACTATAAGTTTTCTTTTTAACTGAAGCCTGATCTGTGTTGGTTGTTGTAGTTCCGTCTGTGGTTGAAAGTCAGAGAACCGAGTGCCACTGCTACGGACCCAATCATCCAGCTGCCTTCAAATGAAGAAAATCAGACCCGCTACTCCACGGTACTTACCAAAACTGTGAATAATTAAAATGATAAAATTCCTCTATGGTAGATCAGCAGCCGTTACAAAAGCAATCTAGGAAGCACTATGTGAAAAGCGCTCAAGTAAGGTGACTGCAGTAGGGACACTTTTCCACTAATCCGAGATTCCGCTCAAGGCAAATGGGCACTGTAAGTATTTAGTTACAAACCAAACACAACAGATAACACATGCCAGGACTTAATTAAAATGAAAAGTTTTAGGAATTACAGAAAGAGAGATTCTGTCAGTGTGTGTGTGTGTGTGTGTGGGGGGGTCATGTCAGACAGCAGTTCCAAGATCACGGCCATCTTTGTGGACTAGCTCAGTGGGATAGAAGTACCTGTGGGTGGTACACTAATACCTGTGCTGATGGAGCATTGCTGTGATGGTACTAAAAGCAACAGTATGGACAGATAACCCCAGGAATACATAGGAGCACTTGTACTGCTGATAAACACTTGTGAAGTTACTTTAACATGGGGACTATTTTTACTATTTTAGTATTAAAACCTTTTTATATTTTAATTTTTTTCTTTTTAAATAATTACTTGCAGGCCCATTTTATAAGCACAATAAGACACTCTGAGATGTGGGTTATGACCTGATAAGAACACTTTCTAGTCTAAGGCACGTGGTGCATGGGCCTAGTGCCTCATAATTTACCGGGCAGCGTTCTCTTATCAGGCCATAACCCCATGCCTCATCTTGTCTTGTTGCTTGCTTATAGTACTTCCCTGAAACAGGGTACTGAGTAACCAGGTGGCCTACTGTAGGTAGCTATTTATTTATTAAGCAATTGATTGATGCGGTCATTTACTTATTTTTAAAAGTTACGTATTTTCACCAGGTAAGCATGCAGAGTCCAGATGGGCTCTTTTCAGTTTTCAACATGGGGATACTGGAGGATATAAATGGAACACTCACAAATGGGACAGGTGCAGTTTCAGAGTTCAAAATGAATGGCATATTACTTAAATGAAACTTGTCTTGAATGGTATGGACCCCACTGAAAACAGTTAAAGCTCAAACTGACTATCCTTTTCCTTGAAGTTTTCTTAAGGAATAAACCTTTACAAACAAACATTAGGCACCAGAATGTTTTGAAATTCACAAGTAAACAACTGCTTCTTCTTCAGAAACAACAGAGAAATAATACGAAATCAGCCCCGCCCCTCATTGTGTTCCAGTTTTTGTTTGGAATTATTACTGTACTCTGCCCCTGTGGTCTCTCTCTCTCTCTCTCTCTCTCTCTAAGGCCCTACATTTCTAAAAGATTCTTCTACTTCTGTAAACCCCTCATTATGAGCGCTCATGTCAGTTCTCCTCAGCTACCCAGCAGGTTTCAGTTTTTTCTGTGAGCGCTTCTATGCAGTATTTTCATTCTACAGTAGACTGCAAATTCATCAGCCCACTCTAAATCTGTATCTGGCAGACTACTCTCAGCACTTTCATCAAGTGTCCCTACTTTTCAGCAGAACCCAGCAGACTTTCCCAACTCTGCCTGTCCCTGGTTTACAGGATTCACCTCCACTCTATGCATTCAGCCACAGTTACTTTCGGAGCTACACTTCAGCTTTGTGTTCTGCACAGTTTCCTTCCCCTTGCTGCAGATTCCAGCACCCTTGCATTGATGCATGCTTTTTGTTGGCTTGCGGCTAGTAACATCTTCTATGATAGTAGCAGATTTGGAGGCCAGCGGTCACTGTTAGCAGAATGCAGGGCCGATCAGTAGGTGCGTCCCTCATTCCCAATAAGCCAGCAGCAGGTGCTGACATCATGTATCCCTAATGTGGCCACCAGATCTAAGAAAGGTCTGCGCAATGAGGTGAAGCTCTCATGCAGCAAGACTACACTGCCTCCCGGCGTGCAAGCTAGATGGCAGCAGTGACTGCCACCGCTGCCTGTCACAATGCCGACGGAGACCCCTCCCTGTCGGCATAATGTCCCCCTCCCATTTCTGCTGTGTGCTGAGGGGTGCCCAATACCTCGGCATCATGCCCCCCAAAAGTCTTTCTTTGCCGATGGGGCACAATCTCTGTCGACTTTATCCCCCTTCCCCATTTATTTTGCCAACGGGATCCCACTCCCCATTGGCATAATGTCCCCCGCTTTTGTTGGTGTGCGATGGGGTGCCCAATCCCCGTCGGCTACAGCATCCCCCAAAACACTTAGGTGGCATGCTGGGAGCCCACCCCAGCATGCCAAACTCTGAAAACAAGAATCATCCTGCAATGTTCTCTTTTTTTTTACACTGTAAAGAAACGGTCCTCATGTCTCCCTTCCCTCCCACAACCCGTGCTCACTAACTGTGCACCCTGTCTTCCCACACCCCTCACCCCATACTTACATCCGGAATCTGGTATGATGATCTTTGGTGGACCAGGAACACGCCTGCACTTTCAAAGCCGACTGTGAACTGAAGAAATGCCGGTAAGCTATATAATGGCATAAATAAGGTTTTTTCAACTTTGGTGCATACCTCAGGAATTTTGGGGAATTTGACACCAAATGTTCAACATGGGGTTATTGGCACCCCTCCTCATGAATTCAGTCACTGTCATGGTGTTATTTGGTCCCAAAAGGTGATTTTTGCGGTCACTGCACGGAACCACCTTTTGGGACTGATTAACAAAATGACAGTGCCACTGTTCATGAGGGGTCTCTCAAAAGCCTATGTTGCAAATTTGGTGGAAAAATCCAAAAATGGCTGTTTTACGAGCATGCATTGCACAGTTTTCATGCATGCTTGTAACTTTGTGAATTTGTAATATTTTCACTCAGATTTTCAAAATTGGCATTTTCCACACCTCCTTATGAACAGTACAGCTGTCATTTTAGATATCCTGGCTAAAATGTGTTTTTGCACGTCCGCGCAGAATAACGCGATGTCGCTAAGCAAATCAGTTTTGGGACAATTTGAGGAAACGACAGTGACACTGTTCATGAGCAGAGGTCCTAAAATGCCTATGTTGAAAACCTAGTGACAAAATTCCATAAATGACTGTGTTACAAATTATGCGTTAGCAGTTTCCACACACCCTTGTAACTTTGCAAATCTGCAATATTTTCATGCCAGATTTTCAACACTGGCATTTTGTCAGACCTCCTTATGAACAGTATAGCTGTCATTTTTCACATCCTGCCCTAAATGTGTTTTCGCACCTGTGGCACGAATGGTGTGGTCACTGTGGAAATCAATGTTTGGGACAAATTAACAAAATGACAGTGCCACTGTTCATGAGAGGAGGTCCCAAAATGCCTATGTTAAAAATGTTGTTAAAAATCCCAAAATAATTGGGTTACAGACATGAGTTGCACAGTTTCTATGCATGCTCATGACTTCGCCTAATTTTTATATTTTCACTCCAGATTTTCAACGTTGCCATTTTTTACACCTCCTCATGAACAATACAGTTGTCATTTTCCACATACTGCCCAAAATGTGTTTCATCCCTGTGTCACCAAATGGCACAGCCGCTGTGCAAAACCACCTTTCAGCTAGCAAACTGATAGTGCCGCTTTTCATGAGGTGGGCTCACAAAAAGCCCATGTTGAAAATCTGGGTGAAAATACCAACACCGCCCTCCGGTGTTAGGGTTTCCAACTGTAGCACCCCAGCCTGTAGAGACTGACAGGCATCAGGGTGTGACTTGGGATCATCGGCTGTAATGCTCACCTATCTATTCTCACCCCCACCCTGCAGCCAGTACAGGCATTGTGTGTGCCTTGCAGTGTTCGGCCACAAAGTTCACCCCATTCTCCTATACTGCACCCACCTCAGCGTATTTCCTTTGGAATGGGCTAAGTATAACGCCCAAAGACCCCTAAAACACACCAAGACACTTGTCAGTGTCTACAGGGTAGGGTGAGGTCAATGGCATGAGCATTATAGCTGACAACCCAAAGGCACACCCCAATGCCTGTCGGTCTCTGCAGGGTGGGATGGGGTTGCGTCACTTCAGTACTTTCACTGCCATTCCTATTATGCATCTCTAACTCCTGCACTACCAATGCCAATGCCAGCAGACAACATTTGGCATTGACAAATGCTTGCTTTAGTAAGCTGCCTTAGCCTTCAGTTGCCCCAATTATTGAATAAAGGGATGACTGCAAGTGTACAGTTCTCACTGTACTGTAGTCTAAGGGCCAAACCCTAAAAGGCATATCTTGCCAAATCGTGGTTTGCCCTCCCGAACCCCTGATAAAACCCTCTTGGAGTCTGAAAACTGACAGAGAGAGCAAAGGGCAGACCTACCCTGTCACACTTCTCTCATATTGTTAGTAGGTTGGCAATGAATACATTTGGCAGTTCAAACTGCCTATAAGGCACTAGACTTATTTGCTTAGTCAGATGCTACTGCTACCCAAACAAACTCTGGCCAGAGCCGATAGGGCTGCAGGAGAGGAATCGGTTAAAATATTGGAAAATATTTTTAAATATTTTTACACCAAATTTTCAATATAGCCATCTCTGCCTCATAAGGAAGGGCAGAGAAAATGTTCAATTTTGACCTAAAAGTGACATCGTGCAGGACTGCAAAATCAACTTTTGGCTCGCGAACACACATTTTGGGCAGGAGTTAAAAATGACAGCTGGCACATTCATGTGTTGCTGTACAGAAATGGCTATGTTGAGGGGGCGCACAACCAGCAACCAAGATGGCGAACTTAGATTAATAACTCCACAAGGCCAGAGCCTAGATCCCGACATTTATGTGCAAATAGTTGACCCTGAGGAAAACTCTATACTAATAATAATTGGAGTGATTTCCTACCTCAACTTGAAAATCAAGAGTGTACGATGCAGGACCACTGAGATATTGTTTCTTACACCAGACGACCCACACCTATCAGGGCAGCATGGCGTGATTCGCTAAAGAAGGCGTAAGAGCCTTCTATCAGGAAATGTTTGCATCGATCATTCACAGTATAGACGCTTTCACCTTAGCCTCAAATACTTCTGCAAACTCTATACAACAACTGGATGCCAGAACTGATAGGGTGGAACAAAAGGCAAACACTCAGGAAGATGTGCTTCAAGGTCATTGTGCGACAATGAGGGAGAAGCGGCACAAATTAGTCAGTTGCAGGATAAGTTGGACAACTTGAAAATAGGAGCCACCGCAACAACTTGTGGCTCTAGGGTTTCAGAAGGCTGTGAAGGGTGAACAACTTTATTTTTCCTACAAAAGCACTTCCAGAAATATTCCCCTTCAACTAGAATCACGATCCAGCGGGCACACCGCTCCTTTCAATCGAAACCGATCCAAAGGCGATCAGCCTAGACCAACAATCACCCAAATCCTAAACTTTGTGGAGAAGGAGGCCATCCAGGCCAGGGCTAAGAATTGGGTACACTTCTTTGGAGAGATCATAAATGATGATCTTCCAGGATTATTCCAGCGACTTAGCGGCTAAGTGAAAGCCTTCTCGAGGTGCGCCGGAGACTGCACGCCTTGAAGATTCCCTTTCTTCTGCACTACCCAGCCATATTAAAGCTCACAGTTAATGGCATTGTACACCAATTCATCACTCTAGATGCAGCCATGGCTTTTTCATTTTTGCAACATGGCCGTGACACTGACCACATATAGCCATGTGCCTGGAACGGACCTGATCAACATCCTCAGCCATGGGGAGATGCCCTAAGAGTTTACCAGAAGCACCCCAAGACCTAGCAAACCACTGGAGGCTCGTGGATCAAAGGTTAGAAAAGGCCACTGAAATCTCCTCACTCAAAGCGTGATCACCCCAGGATCGGAAGCGCTGTCCTAGCAACGCTGGATCAAAATACCGCTGATACTGAAGCAGACGAAACAGAGTATGTCAGCCCCTATTTCTCAAAAAAACGATACTCTATCCTGGGGACCTTCCAGATAGAATTAGTCTGGAGGACATGGTCACTCACCCAGTAACCTCTGAAGATGGAGAGCATGAAAATATACTTGACTCCTGGGTCTCGACTATGGATGAAGCCCAGCCGCTCTCCGGTTCCAGACTCTCACACTACTGCTCCTGTTCTCCACCAGGCCGTGAACCGGAGCTCAGCACACCTGCAACAAAGCCATCCACCCAAATGAGAGTGCCCAGGCTGGACCGAGACTGCTGAAATTAGATAAGTATCAAGATTTTGTGTCTCGGGAGTAAGGGGATGGGAGGTGGGATGACAAACGGGGGAATAGCTGAGCGTGGTAAGGGACACAGAACCTTTGCTCAACCAGGTAGAACCTCTGATTAGGCCCTTCTCCTTTCATGCTTAAATGCAAGACACAAGCCGGGCTGGGTCTCAGGCGCCCCCAGGAGACACACCCTACCTTGGAGAAATGTTCATCGTATGTGATGTTGTGCACAATTGTTAATTCATTAATGTTAGATAATGTTTAAGTGTAGCCATAAATTGGCCTGTTTATGCTCTCCAAACTGCGATGGCGATTACCACCTAGTCCCAACCCTTTCTTATTAGACTTCCCAGTCCCCACCCTGCTGGCAATCAGATATGAGCGAATGGAGCTAAAGTTAGCGATCTGCTACTCCCGCATAATTTTATAGGCCACTAATCCGCTCCTCCTCCTTATATCTCCTGCAAACTCCCTCCTTTCTCTGGTTAATAGCCTACTACTTCCTACGGACCCTCCTATCCCTGGTTTTGGAGGTCACTAGAATCCTCTATCTAATGGGCTCTGGACAGTGGCAGAGCAGCAAATTCCTGAGTTACCCTTGAGTGATAATATACTGTCCACCTAGAGTGCTGGAGCATGGGGAGTTTTCCTCCTTGCAGCGATACTTTTTCTCCATGCTCACAGGCATGCATCAGGACATACCATTGGCTTGGTGACCCAGCCGTTAAGTCCTCTTGCACTCTTTACTACTGTTTGGCTTGAAACAATATTTGTATCTTTTTCTTGTTTATTAATTATTTTAGTTTCACGACAGTCTTAGTATACAGGTGCAGTTAAGGTTCTCTTCTGTTGTAAGACTGCCAGAAGTAATTTGGAGTAACTAGTTGCTATAATGCTGGTCAGCTTTCTCACAATAACTCAGAGTCAGTGCTCTCCTCTATCCCTTTTGGGAGTGACAGCTCTATAGTTGGGTAAGAGAACCTCTCAGATACTTCACTTAGATCTCTCTCTCTGTACAGAACCTCAGGGCCCCTTCCGCCTTTGTCCGGGTGCTCAAATCATCTCCTATCCATACTTCTTTATATCAGGGCAATATGTCCAACATTGCATTCCATACCTGGAATGTCAGGGCTAAACTCCCTGTGAAGCACAAAAGATCCTGACCACCTGAAACGGTTTGTACTTTGAAGTAGCATTTCTTCAGGAAACTAAATTGTCAGGGAGGATCATAAGTACATGTCCAAAGACTGGGTGGGCCAGCAAGTACACTTGAATGCTACATGCAGAAAACATGGGGTTCTTATTCTCCTGCATAAATCTCTACCCTGGTCTCTTACCCAAACTCTCTCCAGCTCTGATGGTAGATGGGCAATGGCAACATTTGATACCCTTCAGGGTTGATTACCCTCTGTAATCTCTATGCCCCCAATGAGGACTGCCCCAGTTTTTCATAATATTGCTGAGGTGTTGTTGGAGTTTACCCCCAGACTGCCCCTCCTTATAGGAGGCAATTTTAACTTAATGCTAGTCCCATCTCTAGATAGAAATGATAGGGGCACGGAGTCTCATCCGAGGAGTGGGAAAGCATTACACCAATTAATTGCAGATCAAGGTCTGACAGACATTTGGAGAATCTTTCATCCCAGGACAAGGGATTATACTTTCCACTTGGAGCCAAATGCCTCACATAGCAGATTAGATCTTTGGCTTGGCTCACCCACCATAATGACAAAAAGTCCTGGATATAAACATCCTCCCAAGGGTCATGTCAGATCATGCCCCAGTTCTACTCCTATCCAATGGGACCCTGTAACCCCCACCCTGACAAAGGAGATTGACCTTCTTTAATGAGAGACCCAGACTTCATCCCTTGGGCCCGCAATGAAGCATCCCTCTTTAGCAGAAAACCCCATTTCAGACACAACAGCGAGTAACGCCTGGGAGGCATTTAAGGTCACAATGCGAGGTAGTATAATGGGGTTCGCAGCAGCTAAACGTAGACAAAGAGAACAACATCTGGCTACACTTGAGCAAAACTGATAGCTGCTGAAGCTGCCTTCAAGGATATGCCATCCCTTCCCTAAATCTCCACAGGTCAAATCATTCTGGGCCTAAGGTTTGAAATTAACCATCTCCTCAATAGGAAAGCAGAAGTGTCAATTTTGCACCTTAGGCATACCTTTTGGGAAGGTGGTGAGAAGGGTGGCAAGGTACTGGCATACCAATTACGGAAGCAGCAAGCCAGTAGATACATCTCTGACCTGAAAGATAAGCGTGGCTGCTAGTCACTACCCCAGAGAAGATTAATGCTGCCATGACCTCCTTCTATAGATCCCGTTACACCTTCACACATAAGGAGACAATTAGAGACTCCGACACTTCTGGATGCTCTCTGTTTACCCAAACTGAACCCACACAGGCCCTAGCATTGATCTCCTATTTCTAGCGAAGAGGTGAGTTCTGCTATCCGAGGTCTGAAGCTGGGAAATCACCTGGTAACGATGGCTACACAGCTGATTTTACCAGGCACTAGCCCCAACGATTACACCAATACTTACTGAAGTTTTCAAGAGAGCGCTAAAAGGCACCCACCTCCCTCCCTCCCTCAATGAGGGAAGCTACCATTGTAGTTATCCCAAAAGGGAAAGGACCATACAAACCCGGCAATTATCGCCTGATCTCTCTCATCAACCTGGACAGCAAATTGCATGCCAAAATTTTAGCATCCAGGCTGAGTCCCTTACTTCCAGAACTCATACATCCATCACAAGTGGTTTATCCCTGGCGCCTATAGTTTGGACCTCCTGGGAACCCTTATGAACCTCATACACCTCTCCAGAGCCCTTCCCACACCAGCTGCAGCTATCGCAGTGGATTTTGAGAAGGCATTCAACTCTATTGAATGGACCTATCTGTACCAAGTCCTCACACACTTCAGAATGGGTGGCAACTTCTTTCTCGGATAAAAGCCATTTACATCTTCCCCTCCACCAGAGTCAACACAAACTCTATCCTTCTCCCCATTCCTGCTGGAACGTGGGACAAGACAAGGATGCCCCTTCCCCTTTTGTTAGTCCTGGCCATTGAGCCATTGGCTAATGCTATAAGAAGTCACCTTGATATTCTGGGAGTAACAGTGGGGCCTCCACATACACCATTCTTATGTATGCTGATGACCTCCTCCTCCCTTTGGCAAATGCCTGCTGCTCCATACCCCTTGCTTTACCTACTAAGCACCTTCTGACGTACTCTGGCCTCAAACTGAATCAAAGTAAGACCGAACTACTTCCCTGAATGATCACTGTGACCAGCAGCTGGCAGAAGCAGCAGATCTCCTTTGGACTCCTAAAGGAATCACCCTTTTGGGTATTTTCCTACTCCATCACTTGAAAATCTCTGAAGGCAAACATACAACCCTTCTTTCCACTATCAAGACAGAATTTGATAGATGGAAACTTCTCAAGCTTTCCTTGGCAGGGAAAATTGCTGCCATAAAATGGTTTCAGCCCTAAAGCTCTTCTGTTTCCTAATGCACATTCCATACCCCTACCTAAGCAGTGGTGTAAGCCCATAGACAAGCTTTTGGAGACTTCCTCTGGAAGGCACCAAGCCCAGATTCGTCGCTCCAAGCTCAGGGCCCACTGGGAACAGGGGGTTGGAATCTCCTGATTGAAGGTTACTGGTGGGCCTTCCTCCTTGCCCAAACTGTTAAATGGATGTCTTCTCCCTTGCCTCTTGCCCCACAGTGGATTCAAATCGAACTAGATATCATGGGGACCGTGCACCCATCTTCACTCTTTATTCCAGTAAGTACCCCAAAACAGACCCCCTTCACAGGATTCACCATGGACCCACCTCACCGATGGTAGAGGTATCCAAGACTAATTGGTTTGCAACATATCAAGGATGAAAATGAAATCTCTTCCACCTGCCCTCATCCCTCTCTGGCAAAATCCCTCGATCACTATGGGGACGATGGGTTTGCTGGAGACATTGGGCAGCTCTGGGCATTCACAGACTTGTAGACATCGCAGACCAGAACTCTATGGTCCTTCACACATTTCAATCCTCCAGCAGCTTTGGGATATTCCCCTGTCAGAGTTCTGGAGATATCTCCAACTAAGGTCGCACTCCGCCTCCACCTGAACCTCCCCCAATACAGGTAAACCATCAGCCCTACAAACTTGGTTACAACACCAAAAGGGCCTTGCAGAGCACATTTATGCCATACTCAGAGATGCACGCCCCTCCCAATCTGAGGAAGGAAGCATAAATGGGAAAAATGCTACACCACCGCATTCCATCTATGGCCTGAGAGCAGGCTTGAGAGCTACACACATCTGGTTGAAAGATGCCAGGTCTAGGTTAATCCAGAATAAGATCACTCATTCTTGGTACGACACTCTGTTGGTTCTAGCCAAAGCCAAACTGCTGGAATCAGACAATTGTTGGAGGTGTCAAGGAGCAAGAGGTGATATACTACACATTCTGTGGCCATGTCCATGGATTCAGCAACTCTGGGCAGAAATACAGGCTCTAGCATCCAGGTTCTACACAAGCAGATCCCCCTCAGTCTCCTTTTTTATCTCCTCAGAATTCATGGAGACCTTCCAAAGTTATCTTTTCTTGAACTCAGATGGCTCACCCTATTGACCCTTCAAACAAAGAGAGCTCTACTTTGTAAATGGAGATCCTCAGTAGTCCCCACACTGACAGAAATCTTGACCGCTCTTTCAGCCCTTGCCAAGTTAGACAGGCTTTCACACCTGCAAAACTACCAACTCTCCAAATTCAGACTCCATTGGGCCCCTTATCTGACTATGTTAACCCCTAGGTAGGCATAGGCCAGGTGCTCCTTGTTGGCCTGCTGTACGCCAGTGGGATACAATCTTTCACTCAGAGTGCAGGTTATGGCCCTTGCAGGGTAGATACAAACTTGTAACACTGCCAGGACAGGAATGATTCCCTAAGATCCTTATAATGCCTTCTCTGTCCTGGGTTCCAGTCACAGTATCTAGACATAGTATAGGACATAACACCCCATCAGATACATATAACAACTGTGGTTCTCTATATAATCAGTATATGCTTTTAAAAGTATTTCAGCATGATATATGTTACTCCAGCTATCCAATAGATTCTTTTGAACATTTGCTTTTGTTCCAGATATACTCTGGACCTTGCTGAACATATACACACTAGAACTCGGCTCTTCTCCGAAGCCTTGAAGAGGATCAGTCTGAAGCAATGATAGGACCCACTCGGTGTGCTTATGTCCTGCAATGATTAATGGAGAAAAGCTCCCTCCTAGTGAGTACATCAGTAAGATAGTGGTCTTTTGAGGCACTGAATACTACTAGTATAGCTTTTGTACCTTGTCCCTATCATTGTCAGAATCAAATGTATTTATAATACTTCCTAAGGTTACTGTAAGTGGATCAATGCACCTGTACCTGTTATGCTTACCTGAAAACCTAGGCCACAAGCTGTATGTTCAGACACTTTTTCTGAAAATAATAAAATATTACAACAGAAATGGCTATGTTGAAAATCTGTGGTAAAAATATTGAATATTACCAAAGTTATGAGCCTGCATTTGCAAAATTCAACATAGCCTCATAACTTAACAAGTGAACATATTATAATCATAGAGCATAAGAATATGCAAAGTATAATACCACCCCATGTTAAATGTATTCAAGTCCAAGGTATTCATTCCAGTCTTTTTTGGCATTGAAAAGTTTCACTTGGTCCACAGTAGGAAATTTGGATACAGCTTTACTTAATCTTCATAGATTTGAGCCCTACAGGCAGTCTCCTCAGACACGACTCTTGCTTCCATGGCGCTGCCCACCAGCGCTGACATCCAGCCATCCAGTCGGCTCCCTGGCCCGGCTATTGGCAACGAGCCGTATTAAGATTTGAGCCCTATGGGCAGTCTCTTCAGGTGCGGCTCTTGCTTCCATGGCCACCGCCCTCCAGTGCAGACATCCAGCCCTCTGTGTGGCTCCCTAACCGGCAGCCCAGCACCAGACATTAAAGTACCAACCCTGGCCTTTGGCTCTAACCTCTTGTTTGAACTTTTGGTGCTTCTTAACTCACTCTGAGGATTGGCTGAGCCTGCTTACTCCTGACTCCCTATTGGTCCGTGGTTTCACTGCTGAAACCCGATAGGTCTCTCTCCTATCCTCGGTCTCCGGCTGTTATTTTATTTTGTTTCAAGATAGAATTTAGGCTTCTGACTATTGTCTACATTAGGAAAATAACTAGAACCTGTGTACTAATTCCTGAGACTGTTAATTTAAAATTCTACAGTTCATCCGAACACTTTGCCTCTGTTGCCTGCAATATTTGATGGTGAAAATAACTGTAATTAATTACTGTAAATGTTGCAGTCTAACTAAATTCATTACCTATTTTGCCTGAAATTAGTGCTATTTGTTAGTGTTTATAGCCAATGTCCTGTGTAGATCATTTTATTTAATTGTTGCTACATACTACCCTGACTGTTTCTCTACATTTCCCTCTGCACTCTGAACCATTTAATTTCACCCTGTTTTCTACCTTTCTCTACTGCTGCCCGTAACTAATCTCTGCCCTGGCCGTGGCTGACCATGCTGCCACTGAACCAGCCCCTATATTCTACATCCTCCCCTTCTATCTGATTGTCTGCCCCTCACTTAATTCCCCTTTGTTTAAATACAGTCCTGCCCCGCCCTGCTGTTGATCTGCCACCAGTTTCCCTGCCCTCTTCCTTTTGTTTAATTTGGCCTGCTTCCTCCTTGTGTAATTTCAACAATTTAAACTCTCTCTCTCTCTCTCTCTCTCTCTCCCCTTTCACAGATTTGAGCCCCTACGGGCTGTCTCCTTGGGCGTGGCTCTCACTTCCATGGCCACTGCCAACCAATGCCAACATCCAGCCCTCCTGTGCATCTCCCTAGCCAGCAGCCCAGCTCTCGAGCGTTCCCTCAGGTGCTATGTGCCAGCCCCCCACTCCCCCCACCCTTCCTGAACATTTTATTTTATAGACTGTGTTGGTCATGTGATCAGTAAAAACTAAGTGTCTACTTTCCCATTTGCAAGCTGTCTATCTCCACCACTAAAGGGCCCCTGAAACAATCCTAAACACTTGCCTGTCCCTTCATTAGCTTGAGCCTGATTATCCATCTCTTGTTAATTTATACCCTCTCCACTGTGTTAGGCTCAATGATGGCTATAAAAACCCAGTCCTTCTGTCAAAATGAACAGTGTGTCATCTCTGCCTATCTGGACCCTCATTCTTGTCATGCTCTTTACCTTTCTGTATGCAAAAGTGGGGCCACACCCACAAATCTATACACTGGACAGATCATTCTCAACTTCTATGGCACAACAACCTCTTCCCTCAAATGCATTGCTGCTGACCACCCTCACTATCAGGGATCAACTGAGATTTCACACAGCAACATTGCCCTGTCATGCTATACACTCTGGACTTCATTCACACCTTCACCGATCTACAGTGTGCATTTACAGCATGTACCTCCCTTAGTAGAAAGGGATTACTCAACAAAAACAGTTTCTGATGCATGTCAAAAGACTGATTCTGCTACTACTTCTACTCTGGCAACATAGATCCCAACCCTGGTCCTCCTCTTTCCCTACCACCCTCGGAAAAAAAGCTTTACTTTTGCATCAATCAACATCTACAGCCTTCTTTCTAAAATTGACAT
The DNA here is from genome assembly GCA_016271365.2 of Neoceratodus forsteri. NCBI lineage: Eukaryota > Metazoa > Chordata > Ceratodontiformes > Ceratodontidae > Neoceratodus > Neoceratodus forsteri. Next base: position 1,299,990,582 of record CM057453.1, on the reverse strand, counting down.
CCTGCATGTATGTGTCACCCAACATAACCCTTATGTTCTCCATAGTAGAAACCTGGCTCTCCTAAGATACCAAACAAACCCATCTCTATACCTGGCTACACAGTATTTAGGGCAACATCAGCTTACTAAATATGGGGTGGCTGTGCACTCTACCTGAAGGACTCCCTTCAGGGTTTTGCTCTTCCATACCCAATTGCAGTGATGCTATTCAAATGCTAGCCATTAAACTACTACTAGGAGCATGCAATAAATGACTAACTGTGCTCTCAGGTTATATTCCATCTAAAGAGACTCCAACAGGCTTTGTCTCACTATTGGACTGCATATACAGCTTTAGCTTTACCTCCGAGATCATAAAGCTTGGTGACTTCAGCGCCAACTGGCTCTCCCAGATGCTGTACACATCAAAGATGCATTTTCTGCTATCCACTTCTCACATCTGGTTAAAGCTCCCACAAGAAGGAACTACAAGACTGGGTCATGAACCCTGCTAGACAGGGTGCTTTCAAATAATCAGGGCATGTCATGGCGGGGTTTTATTTAACTCTAAAAATTGATTAGTGTTTTGCTCATAAAAGTGCTAAAACTTTGTGAAAATGCATAGCTCTTGCCTCACTGTGTTTAACAAACACAGCACTTCTAGAAAATCTATATAAATACTTTCTGTACAGTTAGTATTGTCCCAAGAAAAACTGATAATTATTTAAAACCCTGCATGGACACCACCATTCTCCTGATGCCCTTAGTGGCCCTCCCCGTCAAGTTCTCCTGGTCTAATAAGTTCAGCAAGGCACCTGCAAGAACAGTTATCAACCGTGTTCTCATCCCTGGACACCCTGAGCAGCTCAAATCTGACCTCAGACAAATGGACTGGTCATAGCTCTTCGTGGCATGTGACGTAGACATACTGTAGCTCTTGAACATTTTAATTTACCATTTTTAACATTTAACATAGCTAATTTAATGCTATCTGTGATAAGCATGCCCGATAAAAACATGTAAAATTAACAGGAACCACAACCCCTGGATCTCATCCAACCTACTTGAGTTACTGAATTCTCAGGACCATCTATGGTTTAGGAGCGGGCCTCAAGTACCTTCCAACATTCAGGCCTACAAGAAAGCAAGGAATGAATGTACAAGGGCAATTCGAGATGCAAAAGATAGTACTATAAAGAAGCCCTCTCTCACTCATGGAACAACTGCAGGACCTTTTGAGCAACCTTCAGGACATTACTGGGAAAGACTCCAAATCCACCCCTCCATGCTCACTATTGATGGAAATCCTACTGTGGAACCTCACACCATAGCTAATGCATTCAATCATGTTTTACTGACCTAGTAGCATTCTTCCAGCTGACTACTTCATCTCTTCCTGGCAATAATCACTCGGCATCTCTCACCTTCTGCCTTTCTACTTCAAGGAAATATCAGTGGGGAGGCAAGAAAATATCTTACCAAGGTGCTCGGCAAGTTAAGATTCAGTGATGATGCACTGGACCTCAAGTTTATCAGCCTTGCCCTGAAGGAAATCCTGGTACCCATTACCAAAATATTCAACCTGTCCCTTCGCCTCCCACAATTCCCCCTAAATAGAAAGTTGCAGCTGTGTCCCCAGTACACAAGAGTAGTGATAAGGCCTTGCCAGGTAACTACAGGCCAATCTCCATCCTCTCTCCACTATCAAAGGCCCTAGAGTGAATAATAGCTGATCAGCTCTTTGAATGTAAGGAACAGTACCAGCTCCAGTGTCCCCAACAGCACAGGTTTAGGAAGGGCACAATACCATTACTGCACTACTGGAATTCACTGGCTTCATTCACCACTCTCTGGATCAAGGCCACGTGGTTGATGCAACATTTATTGATTTAACCAAGGCCTTTGACACTGTTAACCATGCCCTTTTCTTGACCAACTAACCAGTATTGGGCTCTCTGCTGACACCACAAAATGGTTCAAAAGTTACCTTAGCTGCCACTTACAGCAGGTAAAAATAGGAGATGTACTTTCAGACAGAAAGCTGGTCTGTTTGAGTGTCCCACAAGGATCCATCCTTGGACCATTCTTGTTCAGTATCTTCCTTAATAAACTTCCAGAATCTTGTCATGACCAAATCCTCTTATATGCCGATGATGCGGTTATTTTTACCAGTAACACACACCCCATCACCTACAGGAACATCTACAACTAGAATTTTCATCTACTGAGAAATGGTTCACAGAGCATAAGCTTGTAATGAACTACAAAAGATGAAGACAATGATGTTCTCTAGATCCCAAAGTAAGCACAAGGCCTTCCTCCTCAACATCACCAATGCTAAGGGCTGTCCCTAGAACTTGTACAAAACTTCAGATACCTGGGCATTTCAATTGACTTCATCCTGTCATATGCCCCTCACATTGACAATGTCACCAGTGCAATCAACATGCGCCTTTGGGTTACTACATAGGCATAAACATAACCTGGACCCCAGAAGCCTTGAATTTGGCCATAAACAGTTCCATTGTCTCGCTTCAAGATTATGGCCTAATTGTCTATAGTTCTGCAACCAACGCTGCCATTTATCAGATCAAAACGGCATTAAATAAAGTCTGTCAGCTTCTCACTGGTGCTGTGTGCCTTACGCACACCTGTGCTCTGCACTCCCAGGCTGGCTGGCCGCAGCTTAATGGCAGACTCAGGTATCAATCCTGCCTGCTGGCAAGGAAAATTAGCTCGGCATGATGCCTCCAGGGGTTCAGAATCTTCTTACTCCACACTGGACTGCAAGAAGTACCAAAGCTCCGAAAACCAGTTCTTCAAAATACCACACTGCAGGACGGCCCTTGGTCAGCGAGCATTTGCCTGCAAAGCTCCACTCTGGCTCAACTCCTGCACACAGACATAACCTCTTCAACCACGCTTGGATCCTTTAAACACAATCTTAGGAACCAACTTGTCACTAACGCTACCTGTGACTGCTTCCAACAGGTCTCACCTAGCCCTGGGCTCCATGTCAGCAATTGTTGCATACCTAAATCCTGCTGCCTCACCTTGGAGCACGTCAGTCAACTTAGCACTTATCCTTGTCTACTTACTGTCCTCCCCCAGCACCGCACAATCACCTTGCCCCTCCCTATCTACTCCGTGCCTTACCTCTACCACACCCTTTCTTCTCTTATCCCTCTCCTTAACCCACCCCACTTCCTTCCCTCTTGCTTATTCATCCAAGACAATGTTACATAGGCTGCACTCTTATCCTCACAATATGCTCCCTACTTTATGTCTAATACTAATCATATGACTCAGTCACCCTAAAACCAGGTGGTTAGGGCTTCTCCTTTCATGTCCTTGATAAAACCTGTTCTTACACTTGTCATCTTCATTGTACTTACTCTAATATGCCTGTTTGTTGGTGACATTTGTGCCCGTTACCTGACTATGTAAACTTATGACGTGGAACCTATGTAAAGAGCTTCTGCTCAAAGGTATGCAACTGAGATTATTATAAATAAATAAAAGTAATCAAGCCCTAAATATCATGATATCAGGGCAGAAAGGGGGTTAGGGTGCACTTGGATGAAAGTTGAGGATAAGGTCAAGAAAATGTATTGTGGTACTGTACTCTATAAAGGCCCTGCAGAAACAATGTAACACATAGGTCAAGCAGAGAAACACCAGCTTGGCATAGATGCTGAATTCTTTGGTGCGGTCTTATACTGCAGTAAGATAAATTGTGCCAGTATTCATTTTGAGTGGGGGATTGTGAAAAATGTCAGATGGTTGTCAATTCTAGTAACCAGTGGGGTCCCACAGGGCTCAGTGCTGGGACCAGTGTTGTTCAATATCAGTGACATTGGGGATGGTATTAAGGGCAAAATGTGCCTATTCACAGATTACACCAAACTCTGCGGAGAGTGGACACAGCTGTAGGGATACAGGACCTACAGGAGGATCTGGAAAAGCTGGGGAGGTGGTCCAGGATCTGGCAGCTTGGCTTCAATGCCAAGAAATGAAAAGTTATGCATATTGGAGCCAAGAATCCCTGGCCAGAATACTACCTGAGTGGAGTCTGAGTATCTGCATCAGAGGAGGAGAAGCACCAGGAAGTGATGATCACTAGTGACCTGAAGCACTCCATGCAGTGCAAGAAAGCAGTAGCAAAGACAAACAAGATGCTGGGATGCATCTAGGGGATCAGTAGTAGAAGAGAAGACATTATACTGCCCTTGTACAGGTCACTGGTAAGGCTGCATCTGAGAGTATGGAGTTCAGTACTGGTGCCCACACCTCAAAGGACATTAACCTGCTGGAGAAGAAGGCTACAAAGATGATAGTGGGTCAGCAGGGTAAGGCATATGAGGAGAGGTTGAGGGCACTGAACATGTACTCCTGGAAGACAGAGAGAGAGAGAGAGAGAGAGAGGACATGAATGGGCCCTTCACATACTTGAAAGGGATAAATAAGGTTGATAAGGAGAGTCTCTTTAAGCTGGTGGCAACCATAACATGAGGGGGCACAATCTTAAGCTGAAGGGTGGGAGGTTTAGGAGGAGGTCAGGAAGCACTTCTTCAAAGAGAGGATGCTGGACACTTGGAATATGCTACCAGGTCATCTGTTGAAGTCAATGGGCAACTTTAAGAGGCTGGGATAAGCATAGGGAAAGGTAAGGATCATGGGTAGGGAGGATGGGAGGTGGAGAGGGAGGGCAGGGACAGTAGCTCAAGCTGTGGACCCTGCAATATGAGCAGGCTTGACAGACCAAATGGCCTTCTTCTGCTTGCTTCTTTATATGAAAATTCCAACTCACCTTTTTCTTCCTTGATGAAAAAACTGCTGCTTTAAGAAAATGGGCTCTGTAGACCATTATGATCCATCATAGCCATCATATTTTTAATAACCCCAACTTTTTACACTCTGTGGGTCACTGTCCTACATAGGAAACTGACCTTCCCACTCCTCTCTGAGTGCAGACCAAGCCCTCTTTTGTGTTGCTAAATCCCCCATCTGCCACTTGCTTAGTGGCAGTGAATTTATGTTGCATTTTTAAATTTTGCATATCTATGCAGTCACATAAAATGCCTACTAATATCCTTTGTAAGCTTCCCTCTATCAGTTTCTTCATATTTCCTCCAGTGTTTACATTTACTGCAGCAGTAAAGAAAATGTGTTCAGTACTAAAAATAAAAACAAATTTGCTGGTGGGCTTTTTGTTTAGATATCACTGTTAAGGAAAAGCCACATTTTCAAAACAGGAATACCTGGAAGGATCTAACAGATAATATCCACATTTAAGTTTACTAGTAGTTGTTACCTGTCTTCTCCCTGTAGAACAGCAGGCTGAGATGGGACATGATCTCAGTCTTCCCATTCTCAGGGTATTGACAGAATTGAACATATGGATATGTTCTCCAGCAGGACACAGGGACATGCTCTGAAAGTCACAGCTGGCAAGTTTAGTGGTAACATTAGGGAAGCATATTTTGTTCCGGAAGGTGGTGGCCTTCTAAAATGACCTGCCAACAGTGACTGTGAATATGAAGACAATGAGTCGGTACCCAGTGTTGCCCATCCTTAGCGTTTGCCAGTACTGAAACCATCAGTGTGAGAACCCTGCACTGTCCCTGCCCACGCTATACCTACCCATGTGGATAAACAGAGTGCTTCAACCTCTAGTGCTGTCAGCCTGCCACCTTTCATCAGCACTATATCTATCACAGTGCAAACCCTGGACTGTCTTTTCTACACTGCATCTGTCCCTGTGGATTTATAGAGGGCTTCAGTCTCCAGTGGTGCCAGTCCCTTACTGTTCACCAGCCACACACTGCACCTGTCACTGTAAACAAACAAAAGGCTTTAGTCCCTAGATCTGGCAGTCCCTCACCATTCACCAGGACTAAATGCAGACAGTGTGGAAACCAAGTACTATCCCTTCCCCACACTGTAGCTGTCTCTGTGGATCAGTCAGTCCCTCACCTCTTACCGCACTAAATCCATCACAGTGTGGGTACATTTCACTGAACCTGCCACATATGGTACCTGTGGATAAACCGAGGGCTTTATCCACTTTTCGACCACTAAATTCATCACAATGGGTGAGTGGGTGGGAAGCCTGCACTGTACCTGCCTCTGTGGATAAACAAAAGAGCTTTAGTTTACTGTCAAGCACTGTCTGAGCTGTATCTTTTATGAGCATTAAATACATCAGAGTGAAAAGTCAGCAGTGAACCCGATTCTGTGGATGAACAGAGTTGTAAGCCCCACCTTTCACTAGCACTGGATAGCAAATATACAAAGGTTAAATAGTAAAAATAGACAAAAACAGAAGACAATGGTCTCAGATCCTGCCGGACTGTCTGTAATTTGACTCTGTAGTCTGTCTCTCTGCTTCAGTGCTTCAATAAGGAAATTCCAGTATGCTTCAAGATAATGAGTTAACCCCTAGGCTGCTGAAAGAACTAGAATGAATCTATTTGATTGAGCTGGATAGATCATCAGTCTGCAGCCCTGCAAGGTGTTAAATTGAGGGGCTACAGAGTAGTAAATAGCAAAAATCAGAGGAGGGTGCACTATTTTGCAGTTGTGGATGGATACTTCCAAAAGTCCAAAATGAAGTTCCACAGTAAGCTGTTTTAGAGCTAATGCAAGAGAGTACAGAGGAATTGATTTATATTCAGTCCCTTATAAGGGTTCTCATGATATAATGTTAACCGACAATTTTAAAGTACATTGGAAAATGGGCTGGGACAGGCTATTTTAATGTATTAGTATCTGAAATAGAGCTGATGCAGCTTATTAATGACCCAATGAGAATGAATCCTCAGACTCCTAAGTTATCCACTGGATCTGATATTTGCTAGCAATTAAATCCAGTTTAATGGTTCTGGTATTTTGAGGTTCATCAAGCAATTTATTCTATTAGAAAACAGAATTAACAGAAGAGCTTTGTGATCATTTCAAATGTTTGCCCTTATAAAAAATGTACAATATCTTTTTTATGTGTGATCTTGAACATGTGAATTGGGATTGTCTTGAACTAATTACCACCATAGAAGATGCTTAGATTTTTAAATTAATGTTAACCATCTAATGAGCATATAGTATCTGTTTATCTTAACATTTGGTAGGAGATCCTTTTATTAGTTTGCCCTCTCTCTTTGGAACTCGGTCCGATATGAGATCATTAGCTGCCCCACTCTTGCACAGATTAAAAAGAGGTTCCAAGCCTTCTCCAGTAGACTGACCACTTGTAAGTGCAATTGATGACCAGTTGCATCCTCAGCTGAATTATGTCTCTGGGTTGAGCCTGAATGTTCACCATCCTCCTGAAGGAGGACCTAGACATCTCCAACTTTGCCTGCTTTATGCTGAGACTTGCCTCTGAATGTATATATGGCATTATAATATGGCTATAAAAATCTAGTAATCTGATTGGCTGAGAAGCTCAGAACCCAGTGCTGACATCCCATGATGACAGCACTGGAAGAAGTCAGTAGCCTCTTCACAATAAAATCAGTAGTACCAGCTATTCCTGACTGCCATCACAAATGTGGCTGTCACCTTTACTCACTAAAAGCCTTCAACTAGGCCCTAAAAATAAAACTGTCTTAAATTTATAAACATAAGAATTAAATGTTATTTGCCCTCATAATACTCTTGTTACACACACATACATAACTTAACAAGCATTTGTCAATGCCGAATGTTTGCTTGCTGGTATAAGCAGTGGAAGTGCAGGAGTTAGACAGATGCAGTAAAGAATGGCATTGAAGTATTGCACTGATGCCAACTCCACCCTCACCCTGCAGAGATGGACAGGCATTGGGGTGTGCCTTTGGATCATCGCCCATTATGGTCACAACATTTCACCTCACCCTACCCTTCAGACACTGGCAAGTGTCAAGGTGTGCCTTGGGTGTTTGGGCTTTACATTTACCTCATTTCATAAGGGAATACACTGAAATGGGTGCAGTATAAGAGAACGGGTGAACTCTGGGGCAAAGGGTCCAAGGCGCACCTTGATGTCTGTCAGGGGCTGCAGGGCAGGGGTGGGGTGGAATGGCATGAGCATTACTGTTGACAATCCCAAGTCACACCCTGACGCCTGTCAATCCGGCAGGGTAGGGTGTTATGGTCAAACCCTAATGCCCTGAGCTTGTCTTGGTATTTTACTCCAAGTTTTCCACATGGGTTATTTAGATTCCCACCGCATGAACAGTGACACTATCAGTTCATTAGGTGAAAGGTGATTTTGCACAGCGACTGCACCATTTGGCGCCACAGGTGTGAAAACACATTTCGAACAGGATGTGAAAAGTGACAGGTGTAATGTTCATGAGGAGGTGTAAAAAGGCATTGTTGCAAATTTGGAGTGAAAATATACAAAAACTGGTGCAGTCACGGCGTGCGTAGAAACTTTTCAATGTACACCCATAATGTAATAAGTTTTGGGATTTTTACAGCAGATTTTCAATACATGTATTTTGGGACCTCTGCTTATTAACAGCGTCACTGTGATTTTCGTAATCTCTCCCAAACGCTAATTTCCCACAGTGAGCACTATTCTGCACCTGAAGTGTGAAAACATTTTTGCCAGGGTGTAAAAAAAAAAAGAAAGCAGTACTGTTCATAAGGAGGTGTGGAAAATGCCAGTGTTAAAATGTGGACTGAAAATATTACAATTCGTGAACTTACAGGTGCGTGAAGCGAGCGCCATACGCGCTCAATAACTCAGTCATTTTATAGACTTTTGTCACCAAATTTTCAACATAGTCATTTTATGACCTCTGCTCATGAACAGTGTCACTGTGATTTTCTTAATCTGTCCCAAACATTGATTTCACACACTGACTCGCCATTGTATCGCTACATGCTAAAAAACACTTTTGGTGAGATGTGAAAATAAAAGCTGTACTGCTCATAAGGAGGTGTGGTAAAATGGCAATGTTGAAAATCTGGAGTGAAAATATTAAAATTATCAGAGTTAGGCGTGCTTTGGAACTGCGCAATGCAGCTCGTAAAAAAGTCATTTTGAGAATTTTTCACCAAATTTTCAACATAGGGTTTTAGGGGCCTACCTCATGAACTGTGACACTGTCATTTCATTACTCAGTCCCAAAGGTGGTTCCAAGCAGTGACTGCGAAATCACCTTCGGGACCGAATAACAAAATGACAGTGACTGAGTTCATGAGGTGGGGTCCCAAGATACCCATGTTGAAAATTTGGTGAAAAATTCACTAAATGACCGAGATATCATCAAAGTTAAAAAAACGATTTATGCCATTATACAGCTTACCGGCATTTCTTCAGTTTGTGGTCGGCTTTGAAGAGTGCAGGCGTGTTCCCAGTCCACGAAGATCATCGCGCTGGACTCCGAATGTAAGTAATCGGTGGGCATGTGTGGAGAGATGGTGCACACAAGGTGGGCGTGGGTTGGGAGAGGAGCAAGACAGGCGATGAGGGACTGTTTTTGTTTTCAGGGTTTTCCCTTAATTTAGGAAGACGACGTGGGACTTTTGCCATGCTGGGGTGGGCTGCCAGCGTAGCAGCTGGAAGTGTTTTGGGGGCAGTGGAGCCAACGAGGATTGGGCACCCCGTCAACAATAGAACTGTTGCCACGCTAGGATGGGCTTCTGCGTGGCACCTCTTAGTCTGGTTTTGGGGGATACAGTGGAGCTGATGTCAGCAATACAAGCGTTTGCCATGCTGGGGTGGGCTCCCAGCATGGCACCTGGAAAATCTGGTTTGGGGGATACAGTGGATCAGATGGGGATTGGACACCCTGTCGGCAATACAAATTTTGCCACGCTAGGGTGGACTCCCAGCGTGGCACCTGGAAGTCTGTTTTTGGGTGGGGAGTACAGTGGAGCCGACGGAGGATTGGGAACCCCCATTAGCAGTGCGGTGTGGAAGGGGAGTGCATGAACATACTGGGTGGGCTCCCAGCATGCTACGTGGGCATTTTTGTGTGTAGGGGGCTGGGGTAGAAAAAAATGGAGCTGTCTATGATTTCATGCAGTGCTGAGTGTAGGCACTTTGCATACTGCCGGCGATGGTGGTATGCAAATTGCCTGCACATACCACTGCTCATTGTAGTGGTGTTTTGCTTTCAACTGTATGCCACTGTATCTGAACTGCTGTCATAGACAGCTCGAACATTTATTGGTGAGGTGAGGTCGCACTTGCAAGAAGGAGCAGGGCATTGAGCTAGGTGGCACACCTACGAAAACTCGTATGGTGGCACTATGTTTCCTGCACATGCATGCAAGCAAACCTAAAAATGAATTACTACAGTACTTAGAATTGTTATTTATGGTGTTTCTTTGCTGTCCATGAAAATCCTTCTCCTATCCTCACCTGCTTATTAGGAAATCTGTGTTGTTTAAGCTGTTACAGATAAAACAAAAGTCCTGGTGCCAACTGAGGCCTTCTGTTGTGTGCTAGTGGGAGTAAACATTCTGCCAGCAGAACTGAGCAGAGGTTTGAATTCTTGCATTCCATCTGTAGTAAACATTCCATCTCTTGAATGTTGGCAAGACAGAAAAGAGGGAACAGTATAAAGAAGAAGAAAGAAAGGTGGGGAATGGGTAAAAGGGGCAAGTTGAGGAAACTAGAGGATTTCAGAGCTAATTAAAATACATGAATTTTGCAGTACATAATATTTAAACCTGGCATGTCAGTGCTGGGATTTACTGAGACTGTTTAAAAAGTCATAAAAATGTTTCTTTTTTATTTGGTGCATTCCCCCAAAAAAACACATCTTGGACCCATTTCATAATCTCATTAAGACACTCCAGGGTGTACATTGTGGTGGGGTAACTGCACTTCTTAAGTGTTTGAAGTGAAGGCACTCAGTGATGCCTCATGCCACACCGAGGTGTGCCACTATCCAAGCACTAAGCATAATCTGTCATGCCTTATTGCTTAATTGTTTTTCTGTTTATTAGGACAGTCTTCACTCCTGTTACACAACAAACAAGGAAACACAGAAAATAACCATATGGATGCCTCTGTCATAACACGACTGTTCTCTATAGGGACACTAAATGGGACTGTCAATATTAATGTGTTCAATTCTGCAAAGTGAAAAATGGGATAAAAGCAGGAGTATAAAAATATTGCTGATCTCAAAGTAGTAAAATCAGCTATAAAAAGTCAGTGTAAGCAATATGGAGGGATGCATTAAAGCTCTTAAAGGACTATTTTATGTCTAAATTAATTATAAGAAAGTTATAGCTTCTGATTTGTTTCTTATGTTTATTGCTTAATCATTAAAATCTTGTCAGATTTTTATAGCCATATTATGATCGCAATAAGGCACTCCAGGGTGTGTGTCATACCTGAATAACATCACACCTAGTGTGGCGGAAGCACTCGGCCTGCAAGCCTCGTGCTTCTACTCACCTTAGGTGTGACGTTATTCAGTGAGGATGCACACCTCTCATGCCTTATTACTTAAGTATAGCCAGAGGTTACAGTAATGAGCTGTGAATGAGCTTGGTACATCCAGCAGACCTGGGTTTAAATCCCACAACCTCCACTTGCATACTGTGTGACTCTGAGCAAGTCACTTAACCACCCCAGTGCTCCCAGGTCCCCTGAAAACAAGCACTTGTGCCTAGTGGGCCTTACCCACTTACCAAAGACTAAAAAAATTATATTATGGTAGCACGGTAGTGCTACCATAGTTAGGGTTGAGGAGCCGTTTCTATGTTAAACCCCAAAACTTTGCACCTTAATAACTTTGCAACCGTTTAACAGATTTGGCTGAAATTTGGAATACCTGATCAAGAACCATAGGCCTTGCCATCTGCCAAGTTTTGTACCAGTCAGATACACGGCTGCAGAGTTATTAAGCATGAGATTCTTGTAGCGTTTACGCTTTTCTGGAATTCTGATCGGCGGTACAGGTGCATACGGTTTGTGCGACTGGCCCAAAATCTTCAGGGAACATGCGGCCAGGGTCCTTGATGTGCCTTTTGAAGATTTGGTGAAAAATATTAAACGGTTCAAAGTTATTCAAAGATAATTTCCATTATAAGTCAATGGAAAAGTTAACAAAAGTTCAACACTTTGCAAATGCATTTTTACTTTCTCAAATGGGCCTGTTACTTTCGCAATCGGCCATTTTGTTTTCAGTTGGTGATTAGAAAATGCTTGGCATTTAAATTTGGGACCCTCTAGCAACCTAATTCTTTTTGTATTCACCTAGTCGGACCCTGAGGATGCTAGCCATGTCTTTATTTTGGGGTAAAACACCCCAGAAATATGTTTTCAGATTTCAGGGAAAAAGTACTTTCGCAAAGTACTTTCGTGCTCACAAAGTGTCGCAAATGTTACGAAGCTTTGCGAGATTGCGACAGTAATTTTCAGTCTGTGGAAAATGACAGCAATTCTTTGGCACTGCACTGCAAAAGAACAGTTGGGGTTTGGGCTGAAATTTGGAGGGAACGCAGCCGACATCTCACAGATGTGCCTTTCAGTGTTGTATTGAAAAAATATTACATGGCAGCAAAGTTACGGCACTCCAAAGTTGACAGTTTTTCCCATAGGATAACATTCGGCGCTCGATGCATTACAGGAATCCTTTGGCACCCTGCTGTAAAATAATGGTTTGGTCTTTTTCCTGAAATTTGGAGGAAGACAGCCAACAGCCCACAGATGTGCCTTTCAGTGGTTTGGTGAAAAAATATTACAGGGAGGCAAAGTTATGATGCTCGAACTGCTCTTTTTTCCCATAGGATAACATTACGGCGTTAGCCCGCCTTTCAGGGCCCGTATCTCGGAAGCGGTGCGAGATACGGACTTTTCATCGAAAACTCTTAGCCCCTATTGGGGCCTAAGAGAAAACTAGTCAGACAGTCATAAATCATACCACTTTTAAATTTTTTTTCTACGTTTATGCGGTTTCTGAGATATAACCTATTTAGTATTCCAAGTCCTCATTTCTGCTCCATACCCATTATTATGCATACATTCTTTGTACTCACTGTCTTTCTCTGTTCAGCTTTTGGGAAAACCAGCCTGTGCACTTACATTACTGTTACCATTGCCCTTTCGCTTGCGATTTCCATGCCCGTTTCATTACGTTGGCGTCTACACCACCACGTCGTCATCCTTTGCATTTTCATTTGCTTGCGTTCTTGTTATTTTTGCCATTTGTGTCTACAGTACTGTTTCTCTTTCTGTTTCACTTTGCGTCACCATGCCCATTGACATTTCCGTTTGCAGGCACCATGTTACTATGTGACAACACATCATGTGGCAGACTGTTCCCGTCTATGCCACCGTGTGCATTGCCCTTTCAGTTGTCATTTGCTTGCGTTACCATATGCGCCACTGTTAGCACTTCTGTTTACATTTCTCTTCCTGTTACTATGCCACAAGACATCGGGGGAGCGCTGGGCCCTGCTCCGCCGCCACATTACATTCACTATTTCTCGTTATCATTCTCAAAAGAAGGGAAATTAGAGGCAAAAACTCTGTTTAATGCATTAGTTAGGGTTGTTCCACAGCAACAAAAGTGAGAATTTGCTGTTAGGTTGAAAACCTAACTCAATCACCCCAGCACCACACACACACACACACAGACACACACACACACACATATGCAAGTATGGGGAGGACCAAGTCGACACAACCAATGACAGACATCCAGCAGCAGGTGACAGAAATAACAAACAATTGTCTAAATGTGCTCACGAGACATCCCCACCCACCTGACCAGGTACTGCATGCTCAGTGGAGATCAACAGCAAAACTGAGGCCATGTACAAAACATACACACATCCCTGATTGCAGCTGCACAGCGTACCACACACTTAGTAGTTGCATGGCCTTACCTACCGATGCCCACACCACACCACAACTGGTACTGTGCTGTAAGTCAATATAAATGCTGAAGATGCATGATGACAGTTGTAGAAAGGTTTTAACACTAGTGAGTATACATTAATTAAGAGAAGTACATAAATTAACTACAAGACACTAGCATGCTCAAGATAAAAGTAGTGTTACATTTAGTATGTGATTTACATAGTAGTACATTTACTGCAACGGTTTACTCAAGATAGAGAGCTGATGTAAACGTATGGAAAAGCATTGCCTGTTCAACGCTGTGAAATTCATACTGCCAGTATCAGATGCACTCTTACTGATGAAGGTGTACTGCTGATGTACATACATAGACCTTCAGTGTGGTTTCAATACTAAAGATGCAGTAAGTATTCTTTGTAGAAACAGTGTAATTGCATGGATCATGCCAAGCAACTTCTAAATATCATAGCACTACTGAGCCAACAATGCGTACCTGTATCGGAGATGTCTATAGGATAGATTTTCCTGTAGGCACTTACTGAGTATGTTGTACCTGAGAAAGACAATCTCATTGCATCTGTGATGACTAACTTATTCAAATAGTGATACACTTACTATTGTTGCAATGAGTGATCTATGCCACTTATGGACACAGTGTAATTTTTTAACAGTTGTTTCATACTCAGGCTGTATGCCTAGTGTTTGGGTTTGCACACTTCTGTCACTGATGCTATCAAAGTGATAACTATGTTAATTGTGGTACAACAGGAATCAAGTAGGTATAGTGTAGATATAAACAGAATGTCTTTTAGTATTGATTTAACTCACAATCGGGTAAGTGTACTAGGACAGCAGGGGTTATTCTCTATCACTGACTCTGTCAGTTATAATCACACTAAGGTTTTGATGACTGTAATGATCAAGTTACACTGTTCATCTTCATGAGTTCATATTCACAGCCATTCTCCAGTAACTAGACAGTGTATGGTGTAACTGGGTGGGACACTGTGTTGCAAAGCTGTTGCAGTGCCTAGCAGAGGAGAGTATCTACTCATAAAGACACTTAAGCAATAAGGCATGACCAACAGTTATGTTAAATGGTCTGTTAATCACCCTGTAGGGGTTTCATGTTGAATGAGGCGTAGACGAAAAGCCACATGTCGCTAGACAGTGATAAACTGACCATTAACATAATACCTGGGAGTGGCTTATTGCTATCATAATAAAACTGTTTTTAAACAACATTAAACCATGTTCATCATATGGTTAGGCTCTACATGTATGTTAATAAAAAACTAAACATAAGGCTGTTACAATGTTTACAGTCAATTAGAAAGCTGCATTTCTCAAGCCCTTGTTATAATCAGAGATATTATACCTGTACAACTCCTTGGTTTTGCTCAACTCTATTGCTCAGGTGGCCACCACATGTGGTATGATCTGGTGTGGGGCATCGGTAGGTAAGGCCATGCAACTACTAAGTGTAGTGCGTTGTGTGCAGCTGCAATCAGGGATTGTACATTTGGTGTACATGGCCTCAGTTTTGCTGTTGATCTCCACTGAGCATGCAGTACCTGGTCAGGTGGGTGGGGATGTCTTGTAGCACATTTAGACAATTGTTTGTTATTTCTGTCACCTGCTGCTGGATGTCTGTCATTGGTTGTGTTGACTTGGTCCTCCCCATACTTGCATATGTGTGTGTGTGTGTGTGTGTGTGTGTGTGTGTGTGTGGTGGTGCTGGGGGTGATTCGGAGTTAGGGTTTTCAACCTAACAGCAAATTTCCACACTTTTGTCGCTGTGGAACAACCCTAACTAATGCATTAAACTGAGTTTTGCCTCTAATATATATATACATACACACATATATATATATATATATATATATTTATATATAAATAGACTGTATATATATTTCTTGATGCTCCTGATTGTAACTAATATGCTGTACCGTGTATGTATGATGACTTCTCTTATATTTATTTCTCTACTCTGTAAAGGCTGTGTATTTGTTTCTCACTTAATGTATATACTAATTCTGGGTCGCCCCAGAAAAGGGACAGTTCTGTCTCAGTGGGCCTACCCAGTCATCAACATTCAAATAAACAAATAAACACATGAATAAATAAATTTGTGAGAGACATGCTTCTATAATAAGGAGAATTAGAGAGCTAAAAGTTCCAAAACATGTCAGTCAGAAAATTGTGGACATTTGTAAAAGTAGTCCTTTATTACTGTTCATATTTCTGTAGCGGTTTTCTTTTCTATGTGCTTATTAGATGGTTTTCTGTCTAATAGTATTGGGTGTGATGTGAAAAGCAGTGCTTTACCTGAAAGTAGACATAACTATGTTTATTCCTACCACTACATCATCAGCATGTGACCTCATTCATTGTTACATCACAAGCCCTGCTGCCTGATTGGTAACTGACGTCAAGGGTTACCAATCAAGCAGCAGGAGACTAGCTCTTCTTGGTTACTACTGATGTCACAGTAAGTGAGGTCACAGTGCTGATAATGTATAGGAGGAAAGAACTGACTATGTCAGCCTCCAGATAGAGTACTGTTCCACACATCACACCTATCATTGTCAGGTAGAAAATCCTCTAATCAGCAAAACAAGAAAGAAAAAAATACTCGATATAAGCAGTGATAACGGACTACTTTTGAAACCCACTGTTATTTCCAGGCAGTACACTAGCTCTTTAACTAGAGGAATGTTCCAAGGTATTGTATTATTGTTGCCTTTTAGATTACAAAAGCTAGAGATGTTGGGCTCAATTTGAAAAGGGTGATGTAGGAGTGTTGAGTGTTGAGGTGCTGGATGCCTTACCTCATGCGATGTTGGCGACCAGGTTGAGGAGCGACCTCGGGTCGCCGGAGAATCCGCATGGGGGGCAGGATTGAGCAGCTAAAGGCAGCTCTCCTCTCCCAGGGTGCTTGTTGCCCCTCCTAGATTCTGTTCCCACTGGGTGGAGGTCCAGTGGGTAGCATAGGTGGTAGGGGCAGCAGTGTAGTGGGAAGGCACCCTGGGTGTGGCATGCACATGCCCACGTGCCTCCACACGCGCATATGCCAGGGGCATGGGGACAGGGACCAAACGGGAGAAAAATCCATATATAAGAAAAAGGGTGATGTATGGTTAGCATCAAGCCTTGTGTCAACACCATTATTTGGCACAGCTGCACCAAACTCCTTTGCTGCAACTAGACCCAACTTTATATTGTCAGGCTGAGTTGCGACAGTTTCCTCTGTGTGTGGTAGCTTGCACAAAATATTTGGTGCAAGCCCCATAAAAATAGTCCCCAAATGTCACAAGTTAGACCAGGAAAAGCTGACAACTTGTGTCATTTCGTGTAGGAATGAAAATCCGATTGCCAGCTGGGAGAATACGCTAAACCCTGTGCGCCAGACGATCGACACACTAGGGGCTTGTGGCATTCTTTGGGTCTTTGAAAATTGAGCCCATTGTTTGGGAATTAGTAAACACAGAAACATAGAATCTGTTGGCAAAAAGGATTACTTGACCCGCCCAGTCTGCCCATTTTCCCTGCCTATACTGTCACTGTAGACCCTATCTGATCCTACCTGATCTCCAGCTACCCCCCATTCCTACCAATATTCCTTTGTACCTGTCCTGGGCATGCTTCAGCCCACCACTATTTTTGCCCACAACACCTCTGCTGAAAGACTTTTCAGGCATCTACCACTCTTTCAGTGAAGGAGTACTTCCTTACATCCTCCTAAATGTCCCCTTACAGCTTCATTGCATGTTCCCTTGTACCCATGCACCTTCTCCTTTGAAAATATTCCTCTCTGTACTTTATTCACCCCATGAGATATTTATAGGTCTCTGTCATATCCTCCCTGCCAGGTTGTATATATTGAGATCCTCCGGTCTCTCCTCATAAGGCTTATGATGCAGCCCCTGCACAATTTTAGTTGCCCTCCTCTGGATTGCCTCTTCTCTGTCTATGTCATTACTGAGGTGTGGTCTCCAGAAGTAGACACAGTACTCCAGGGAGGTGTGGTCTCCAGAAGTGGACACAGTACTCCAGGTGAGGTCTCACCAATGATCTACACAGTGGTAACACCACCTTTAAAATGTGAAAACACTGTGGAATCTTGGGCTAATAGAGAATTGTGTAATAAGTGACTAAGTCCATGTTTTAAAACAACACCACAAGATGATCTTAATTTAAAACTGGATGATTTTTGAAGCATTTAAAGAAACTGAATGGTTGAGACCCTGATGATCTTTTGGATAATTTCAATATTGATGGCAAAGAGGTAACAAACTCATATACTGTACTAGTACATATTCTTTTGATAAGTTGTTTTTATAGAGTCTAGTAATAGTTTGAAGCAAAACTGCTCTTTGCATGTAATGAAGAAAATAGGTTAAATGATGTTTGCCCTAATGGTAATCAGCTGCAAAATTTTGATTTTGAAATTGTAAATCCAGCTGATGGATTGCATGAATTAGTTTTTGAAAGAGAAGAAGGCTGGTGGGTTCAGTGGCGTGTGGGTTCAGCTCAGGTATATCTGGACCACTCACTGCATTGTTTAATCTCTCATTATCCACTGGGAATTTCCTCTTGAGTGGAAACAAGCTCAGGATGGGCCAGTGTTTAAATCAGGACAAAAGAATGAGATGAGCAATTATCACCGTGTCTCCGCTTGCTGGTGGTGGTGTCAAAGGTTTTAGAGAGTCAACTGAAATAGATACAAGGGTATCTGATGAACCTGAACTACTGAGTGAAAATCAATCTGGCTTTAAAAAGCACATCACAGCCCCATCACTGCAGTTACTAACGTTGAAAATAATATTCATGGTGCTATGGATAAATGATGACTGGTTGGTTCAGTCTTCTTTGGCCTCTCAATGCTTTCAACACAATTAGCCATCGCATCATGCTGGAAAAATATATTTAATGGATCATGAGCAAACATCATTGAATTGTGTCTCCAGTTATTTAATGATCAGAAGTCAGTTAGGCCCTATACACACTAGTCCTTTTAAAATGGCTGAAGAGCACTAGTCTGGATTAAAAAAAATTAATAAGCTTTGTATTTAGATGTGGTTCAGTTGTAAAACACTTTCAGAAAGTGTTCTTAAATCCTACTATTCAGGAAGGCTTGTCATTGTTTTTAAATTTTTTATTCTGTAAGACTGTTATATTTTAGTGTAAATGCACTTCTGAATAGTGTTTCATGAAGCCAGCACCACCAGTATCCCATAGTTCAGTTGTCTGCCCATGGTACTTTGATGCAGTGTGGTTCAGCATTCATCATGGATTCAAGACATTACATTTTATGCTGCAGTGAGTGCTTACAGTCGATACTGGGGTATTCATTAAAATCAACAGATAAAGAGGTACAATTAGTCTGGTTATTTCTGTACATCTTCTGGTTTCTATTTTTCCTGATTTGTATGTTATTAGCTATAGTATATATGGTATGGACAGGAATGCAAATATCTACCACATGAGTAATGAAAACAGAAGATCTGGATCAGATAAAACATGATGGCTATACAGACTTTCTCACTTTTTCAAGGTCTGTCACATATTAGACATAGAAACATAGAATTTGATGGCAGATAAGGACCACTTGGCCCACCTAGTCTGTCCATTTTCCAACCTAACAGATAAGCTGCAGATCCTAGTTAACCAACAGCTTACTTCCTCCTACCCCCACTAGGACTGCCTTACGTCTGTCCCATGCATTCTTGAATTCCCACTGTTCTTGACTCTATGACCTCCTCAGGGAGGCTGTTCCATGCATCCACAACCCTCTCTGTGAAAAATACTTCCTCACATTACCTCTGAGCTGTCCCCCTCTATCTTCAAATTGTGCCCCTTGTTCTTGCACATCTCTTTTTCTGAAAGATGCTACCCTCTTGGACTTTGTTGATTCCCTTGAGGTACTTGAAAGTTTCTATCATGTACCGCTCTCCCTTCTTTCCTCAAGGGTATACCTATTAAACTCCTTTAGTCTTTCTTAGTATGTCTCTAGTGCAGACCCTGCACCATTTTGGTTGCCTCCCTAGACAGCCTCCACTCTGTCTATGTCTTTTGAGGAGATGGGGTCTCCAGAACTGCACACAGTACTCCAGATGGGGTCTCACCAACTGTCTGTACAGAGGATAACAACCTGTTTTCTACTATTGATGCCTCTTCCTATGCATCCCAGTATCCCCCAGCCTTCCTTACTGCCTTCTCACACTGCCTGCCCACCTTTAGGTCATCTGATATAATTACTCCCAGGTCCCTTTCCATTTTCACTGTTGTCAGTATCTCACCCCCATTGTGTACTCTTCCCTGGGTTTTGTTTCCCATGTGCATTACCTTGCACTTCTTTGCATTGAATCTGAGCTGCCATACATTTGACCATTCCTCCAACCTCCAAGTCCTTCTCATCCTTTCTACTCCATCTTGTGTATCAACCCTGTTGCAGATCTTTGTGTCGTCTGCAAAGAGACATACTTTTCCTTCCAGTTCCTCTGCAATGTCACTTATAAAGACATTAAAAGGACCGGTCCCAGTACTGAACCCTGCGTGCCCTGCTAATAACCCTCCTTTCTTCACTGTGTACTCCATTTACTACTACCCTTTGCGTCCTGTTGTCTAGTCAATTTTTATCAGGCTACCACCTTGGGACCCACTCCAAGGCTGGCTAACTTGTTTATTAATCTTTTGTGGGACTGTATCAAATGCCTTGTAAAATCTAGGTAGGCCGTGTCCACAGCCCCTCCCTGGTCTACTACTTTGGTCACCCAGTCAAGAAATCTATTAGATTCGTCTGACATGACCTTCCCATCGTGAATCCATGTTGCCTTGGGTCCTGTGCCTCACTGGCCTCTAGGTACTCAACAATTCTTTCCTTCAGAGTGATTCCATAATTTTCCCCACCACTGAGGTCAAACTAACTGGTCTGTAGTTTCCTGCCTCTGTCTTGCTCCCACTTTTGTGAAGAGGAATCACATTTGCCCTCCTCCAGTCCTCAGGTACCACCCCATCCTCCCATGATTTGTTAAAGGGAGTAGTCAGCGGTGTCACTAGTTCTACCCTTAGTTCTTTAAGAATTCTTGGGTGAATCCCATCAGGCTCCATTGCTTTGTCCACCTTCAATTTTATTAGTTCTTTCAGAACCCTTTCTTCTGTGAATAGACTAGTATCACCCCCATCTTCAGAGTGTTTCTCTTGTTTGGTTTAGGTACCTCCCCTCCTCTTCCTTTGTGAATACTGAGCAGAAATATTCGTTCAGTGTCCTGCTTTTCACTGTCACCCTACCCACATTCCCTCCCTTTATTAAGCCTCAGTATCCCTCCTTTGGTCTTTCTTCGCTCCCTAATGTACCTATAAAGGTCTTATCCCCTTCTTAACAGAATTGGCTATCCTTTCCTCGGTTTGGGCCTTTGCTATTCTGACTGCCTACCCAGCCTCGTTCTGCTTAACTGATAACATTCTCTGTCCTGCTCCTTCTATGTTTCCTTATATTTCCTGAATGCTATCCTTTTCTCCTTAACCTTCCCTGCCACCTCTTTTGAGAACCATAGTGTTTTTCCTTCGTTGTGTTTTATTGATTTGCTTTACACAAAGGCTTGTTGCCTCTGTGATGGCTGTTTTGATTACTCCCCATTGTTCCTCCTCTCCTCCTTCTTTCCTGTTTGCTAGTGCTTTTCTGAGGCACTCTCTCATTTTCCAAAGTCAGCCCTCCTAAAGTCCAATACTCTTGCTTTTGTATGGCTTGATTGTATGGCTGTGTTTATCGTGAACCACACTGTTTGGTGGTCGCTTGTTCCAGATGGCTACCCACTTCTAAATCTGAGATTCTTTCTCCATCCCCATTTGAGAGTACCAGATCTTAGATTGCTCCCTCCTGAGTGGGTTCCAATACTAGCTGTCTGAGGCATGCTCCTGCAGGGCATCAAGAATGACCCTGCTCTTGGATGTGCCCACAGCAAAAGTGCTCCAGTTAACATCTGGCATATTTAGGTCCCCATCAACAATATCTCCCTTTTTCTGCCATTCTAAGGAAGCCTTCTATCATTTCCTTGTCCATTCCCTCCCCTGAAATGGGGTCTGTATCTAACCCCATGCGGATTGTGGTACCATTTCCTGTCTCCAGGGTGACCCAGAGTGCCTCATCTGCTCCCTGTTTACTCTTTAGTTCTGTTGCTTTGATCCTTCCTTTACATAGAGGCTACTCCTCCTCCTCTTTTACCCTCCCTGTCCCTCCTGTAGATTGTGTATCCTGGTATGTTGACATCCCAGTCATGGTTCGCTGTGTGCCATGTTTTGTGACTGCCACAATATCCAGGCAACCCTCTAATTATTGTAGTGTGCTTTTCTGGCTCCACAACTTTTTCCCTGTCCTTTGTTTATCTCCCATTCTCCCAAGTCACCCTCTACCAGTGGTGACCCCCAGCCCTGTCTCTCACTGTCCTGAGCTTTGCCTCAACTGTTTCCGTACCTCAGTGGGTGTGTGGCTGCCAAGGAGGTGGAGCAGAGCCTGCAGGGTCATTGACCACTGTCATGGTGCTTGGGGGCTTTCTCCTGGTTTTGCCCTGTCCCTAAGGTCGGGAATGTGTGCCAAGGCATGGGCTTGAAGATACTGTATTCACTCAAATGCCTACCTTCTGGCCTCTAGGAAGTGTCCACTAATGCTATGCATTCCAGTCTCCACTAGGTGGTGGGCAAGCAGTGGCTTGCTGTGTCCCCCTCCCAAAGGAGGAGAGCTGTCTATGGATGTTCAGTCCTCCTCCTTCACCGGCTGATCCCAGTGATTCTGATCCATTCCCACCTGGATTGCCACCATGTTGTGTGGTGCGGTACTCAATGCCTCAGCCCATGGCAACACTGGGCCAGCTACGATTGCCTTTTAATGTCCTGATTGCAGTAGACTAAAAATTTTTTGGGAGGGGCATGGTACATTTATTCACACTATTCGAGAGAGTTGTAGTCTGCTGTAACATGATTGAACTGTGATGCCAACATTTATAGGCTAATTTGTGTTATTCAGTATTCATAGATTATCAGTATAATGTGTTCTGTAAAATGTCCTGAGTCTGTCTATGTCACGCACAATATTTTGACAATTTATTGGCACCTAGGAGATACATATATAGCTGTGCTGGTTCTATGTCATAATGGCAATCGTGGAATAGACAAGTGTACATCACTGAAAATGAATTATGGTGATGTACACTCACGGTGAACTGTAAGGCAGTGACCAAATTTACATGTATGTGGGGAGCTTTGGCCCTGCACCCCATAGTTAAGGTTCTTAACTCCAGGGGGTGCATGTCAGGGGTTAAATTTTTAAAAAGACAAGCTGTCTGCTGGGACAAAAAAAAGTGCTGTTGCAGACAGGAACCCTGCACCCTTCCCACCACACTAGCTGACCAGCTAGCAGCTGCCTTCCACACTCCTTCCCACATACCTCCCTCCCTTCCTCCCCGGCACATGTGTGCACAGGTGTGCTTCCTGTCACCCTACCTTGCCCACCCAGGTATCCGATTGCAACCCTGCCCGGTAACCCTGAACACAGACACCGTAATTGAGTCGCCGTTTTTGTAAATGCTCAGTTACAGTCGCCGTGTTCACTGGATACCAACTGGGCCATTTTGTATGATTCCTTTGCACTTTTAAAAATGTCATGCAGTTAGGTGTTTTCCACATCATGTGCAAAGCATGCATGCCTGAGTGTTGCTTTTTTGGGGGTCTTCTGAGTTCATGAAAAGTTTAAGGAATGCTGCAATTCAACATGTAGTGACAAGTGTCAACTAAGTCGTGTGAGAATTTGCTGGCATGAAATTCAATGAGACCTCATGTTTGTCTTGTGATGTGTTCTTCATTATTTTCTAACTGATGTATTTTCTTTGTTGTTAATCTGTATTAGCTCACTCATTCTGGTTTTGTAAACCTCTTCTTAGATATAGTGCATGGGAGACTGCTGATTTGTATAGAGATCAGCAGAATCCCAATGTTGTATACCACTGTAACATCAAGAGGCTGTTGTACCCTCTTAAGTACTTCACTATGATGGTACAACACCAAATGCTGGTGCATGGTGCTGCTGCTCTGATTGCAGCACTGATGTTCAAATGTTTCCTGGTGTCTGCCCAATTCTTTGTGTGCTGCTGTACTGGGAGTGCCATACTAAGGAGAACTCAAACAGACTGAAGACTCCAGCTGGATAAAGAACAATTGCCAAGTTGGCTTATTCTGTTTTTAAAATAAAATTGAGTCTGTGTGAGCAGGGGTGGAGTGCTGCTTGATCATGGGATGGTGGGGGCAGTTTGTACTGGCTATGCTGTGTTAAAAAAATTACTCAAAATGCCCATTGTTATTTAACTGTTGCCTATACACTATACGGTGTATGTATGGGGAACAGTGAGCAACACTGTATACTTCGAGGTTGCATGACAACCATGGACCTCCTCAAGCTTCACTCTCAAGGTTACCTGATTGTCATGACAACCTGTCGAAGTGAATACAGTGTTATTGTTCACTGTTTCCCATCCATTATCCTCTTTGTAGTGGTCTGATATTTTCTTTTACATTTTGTCGGATGTCAATTTTTTATACTTCACGGTTGTGTATATTAGCAATACTTCACACAGCCATGAAATGTACAAAAGTATGAAAGGTAGTAATGACTTACAATTGACATAATAAACAGTCTGAAACTGCAGGGCTTCAAACAGGCATGGGATAGGCATAAGGAGCAATACAAATGACTATGAATAGATAGGTCACTGACAGAGCAAAGCGCGATGGCACATTTATAAGGTAGAAAAGAAATGGGCAGACTGGATGGGCCTTCGGTCCTTATCTGCCGTCAACTTCTATGTTTCTATGTTTCTAAACTGATCAAAAGGTGTTCTGTCATTAGAAAATGAATTAAATATATCAACAACACTTTGATTTTACTCAATATCATGTCATCCACCATGCTGGGTCAAAATATTGCAGTTTCTGTGATATGATTCTTTTTCCCAAAACATAATTATTCACATTTACTACTAGTTTGCTGTCACACGCAGGCCATGAGTTTGGTGGGGTAATCTCTGTTGTGATTACAACTGCCATAAGTCCATCTTTCTGCATTATACCTATTTGTGGTTCATCAGAACTTGTGACAGAGCAAACCTGCAATTGAGTTGAGCTAGTAAACTTATTACATAACTATTATTTACAGGTGATACATGCATGATCATAATAAAGTGGATGTTGGAAGGGTAATCACAACTGCTGGATGTACTGTAGGGATGTTATTAGGTTATCATGTTATGTAGCAAGTTGTGATGGGGTTATGTACATCAAGTTATTCAATTCTTCATTTTTAGTCTTGTTTCTTCCATTTGGTTGAGGAGGGACTAATTGTCTTGTTGACAGGGATAAGTGACCAACTAGTTTTACAATTCTATTACACCTGCTGTTCAGTCAGTGGTGTAGCATGACAATACAGGTGATTTTGTCATGCAACATATTTTTCTCTCCCCACAAGGGAAACAGGATGCAAGTATGCTTTACTGAAATCATCACTGAAACTGAACTATGTAGGTCACAGGTGACTGGCTAACCTTCCAACCTATATTGTCAAATACACTGCTACATGTAGTTACACATATGGTGGCATTTATATACAGCAACTGCTGTAATGCACTCTTCAGGAGTAGGAGGAAGGTCCTCTGTGGAAACTCAAGCTTCCTCCAAAGGCCGATTTGTCTAGTTTCCAAACTCTGGTCCAGTGTACTACTGGGAGGCGTTGGGCAGGGTTCTGAGTGCTAAACTGAAAGATTTTTTTATGATTTAAACTTTATTGCATTTAGAGGAAAAGTATAACAGATGACCACTAATAGGCTAAAGAGAAAACCTGGCTGGAAGCTATCGAAATACAACTCTAGGCAGGGTCAGAGCATTGTACGTATAATATCTATAAAGCAAATGACTAATAGCTTGAAGAGCAAAGACATGACTGTCCATGCAAGTATAACAATATATTGAGATCCTACAGTAAATAATAAATTAAACAAGCAAAGATTTACAGCAAAGTCTTATACTAAAGAACACTCCAAAGAGGATGCTAGGTGAAAGGCCATGAGAAGACATCACAAGTAATCTTGGGGACTCCAGGCGACTAGTTTATGGGATGTTCCTAATGATGCTGGAACTACTGGTGTGGTGTTGGAGGGCATATAGCAACAGTGTGGGATTGCACAATGGGGTGAGGCTAAATATGGGCCCCAATGTTATCATAAAGGTCAAGCTGTTGACTGGTGGGGTAAAAGACTCTCTCATAACAAGCAACTTTGCCTTGCTCAAGTATCACTCCAATAGTGCTGGGTGGGGGCAGGGTGGAGGATTGTCCCTCCAGTGCTTAAGTATAATTATTTTGCAGTAACCAAATCTTCTTGAAGCTAATACTCAATTGTGGCTGGGGTCTCCAGGCTGATCCTTGCATCATGTGTAAGGCCTAGTATAATTAAGGAGGATCACACCCATACCTACAATGGTTCTGCAAGCCTGCTGGACTTCCATCCAAAGCAGGTTTAACTTCAGACAGGACTACAGAATATGAATATATCTCCTGTTGAGAAGGAGCACCTCCAACAGGTGTCTGATGGTGCCAGTCCCCATTTGTGGAGTTTTGGTGGGGTTCTATGCCACCCGTGCAGAATATTGAACTGGGTGAAATGGGTTTGAGTGTCTCTAAAAGTAGTTTTAAAACCCTTCAAAGGAGTCCCAATCACTCTGTTGGAGTTCAATACCCAGTTCTTCACTCCACTTTACCTGGAGAGTCTCCATACAAGATATGTCCATAGCACATAGCTTTTTATAAATAGGACTGGCCTTGGGAAGGGTACCAACACCCAGAACAATGAGTTCCTCAAACACATTAGAACTGCCAAAATGATACTAGGGCCCTAGAAAGGAGTTAGTGCAGATTGGAGCTGGAGATACTGCCCATGTCTATGCTTATCTAGACCAAACTCCAGTTGAAGCTGTCCAAGGTCTTTAAATATCCCATCTTGGCATCAGTTAGATGGAATAGTTGCTGAATGTCCCTAGATGACCAGGCCAGTGATTCCACTCGTTGCCTCAGATTGTGAGAGAGGGTTCCTCCAAAGGGAGGCTGGGTGAGCCTCCAAGTTGCCATTCTGAGTGCTTGGCTATACTGGTCCAAATTTTCACTGTAATACCAATTGTGGGATGAGTACGTGAGGCCAGGTGGGATCACACATACATCACCGTGCTCAGAGGTCTGCCTAGTAGGTAAGCTTTGCACTGGGCCCATTTAGGTAATGATGTTGAAGCCAGATGAGATGAGCCTGAGACAGTTGCAACAGGATATGTGCCACATGCCTCAGATTGAAATCTGGGCGCCTAGTCCCCTTTCTTAAAGGGTAGAGCTAGCTTCTTGTGGCTAATCAGTCACAAACTCTTCTCCCGAATGAAGTGAAACATCTTCTGGTGTACTTGCTGTAACAGTTTTGGCCTAATCCTTAAGGGCGATTATTGAGAATATATTGAATTTTGGCAGCTGCCATCATCTTAAATGCCTGGGCTCTGCCCCAGTGTGACGGAGCAGGAAGCTCCATTGGTGAGATCTTTATTCAGGAAGACAATAAGGGGGATGATTTAGCCCATCAGAGTCTGCAGTCCCAGGAGAAGTTTATTCAAGTTATTTCAGAGAGCCCTGTGCCTCCTGGAGTCCCCAAGGAAGCCAAGTACAGGGTATGTGTCTAGTCTCAGGTGAGAGTGTTAAGATCAGCGATTTGGCAGCATTTGCCTTTAACCTGACAAAGAGATGAATTTCTGAAAAGGGATAGTACAGAGGATGGATTCTTCTGGCTGTGTAGGCATCAGCAAAATGTCATCAGCATAGGCTAAAGCCTAATGCTTTGTTCCCATCTCTAAACCAGGACTACCTGGGTGATTCTGGATGACCTACTGTAAGGGTTCTAAGGCAAAAATGAATAAAAGGGAGAGATTGGATGGCCTTGCCGCATCCCTCTCCCTAATGAAAAGGGCTTGAGGCCATCGAGTTATTGAGCACGAGGCCTAAGCACCATTATAAAGGGTGCCAATATACGTAAGAAAAGTGTCCTTGAAACCAAATGCCTGTAACACATGAAACAGGTACAGCAACTCCACCTATCAAATACCTTCTTGGCATTCAGAGAGAGAGCACTGCCAAGGATGAAGACAGGATGCATGCCACGGAAGATTGATTAGGCGTCTTGTGTTGTCCGTGCTGTGTCTGAGTGGGACAAAACCACCCTGGTTTCCATTAATTAGATCCAGAATGACTCTCCGAAGCCTAGTGGCTATCACCTTAGCACATGCCTTACAGTCTGCTGTGATTAATGAAAGTGGCCTGTAGCTACCACATTGAAGGGGTCCTTCCTGGGTTTAGAAATAAGAGATTGCTGCCATATGCATAGAAACAGGGAGGGACCCAGTCTGTGTGGCCTCATTGCCGATTGGAGGAACAAGGAACACCCCTAGAATAGCCTGGGGATCCTAAGTCCCCTTCCATCACAGCGTTGACTTGGCTCCACTACTAGTACCTCCATCTTGTCCAGGTTGAATCACAACCAGTTGTGTCATCCAGTTCTGGATCTCCTCTAGGCAGCTGTTAATCACCAAAGCTGCCCCTGGTTTCTGGGTGCACAGGACAGGTATTGCTGGGTGTCATCAGCATAGCAATGAAAACCCAGCCTATACTGCCTGATAATGTCTCGCAGTGGAATCATGTACACTGTGAACAACAAGGGCAACAGGACCAACCTGCAGAACATCACAGGACAGTGGCATTGAGTTAGATGAGGTTAACCCCATCATCACCCTTTGCAGCCTGTCCGTGATGAAGGACCTAAACCAGCTGATGATTGTTCTGGTCAGTCCAACCCAGTTCTGCAGGCAGTCCAGCAACACTTTGTGATCCATGGTGTCAAATGGCACTGAAAGATCGAGGAGGACTAAAATTGTACATTCTTTCCTATCCCTCGCCATTAGAAGATCATTTAGCACCCTCACCAGTGTGATCTCAGTGCTATGCCCGGACCTGAATCTGGACTACAAACACTCATAAGTGGCAGAGGGCAAGACGCATCTCTAACTGAATGGCGCCACTTACTCTAGAGCCTTCCCTAAAAATGCGAGGTTTGAGACTGGCCAGTAGTTGCTGAGACACTCTGGGTCCATTGAGGGTTTTTCAGTAGTGGTCTAACCAGTGCTTCTTTCAAGGCCCTGAAAGACCCCACTCTTGAGGGAACTCTGGACAATTTCAGCAACCACAGGCCCTAACAAGGCCACACATCCAACCAAAGGTGGGTTGGACCTGGATCAAGGTCACAGTATGTTGGCCGCAGTATCAAGATTATGTCAGTCACCACTTCCACTCCAACTTGGCCAAACCCAATCCAGATCAGACAAGAGGGTGCCCAGCATGATTCAGAATGGACCCCACAATCCCGTAGGGTGGTACTGAGAAGATCTCGCCTCTGATAGAGGACACTTTGTCGACAAAGAACAGAGCAAACTCAGTGCAACCTGTGCTTGAACCTAATCCTCTCGCATGGAGACAGGCTGGATGTAATAGCCTATCTACTGTGTGGAAGAGCTGAGCTGGTCTGTTCGCTGCCACAGCAATCTCCCTTGACAAAAAATCTGCCTTATTTTGGAAGTTGGCCCCTGATAGACAACACAATGCGTCCTCATGGCCAATGTGTCCTCCATCAGGCCAGATCTCCTCCAGCACCACTCAGCCTCCAACCTTTAGTCTTTAACTCCTAAGCTCCCCATCAAACCAGGGGCCTTCGACAAGTAGACAAAGGTCAGACATGGACAGGTGTGTTTGAGTCGATGGTCACCTAACGGCCCCATTATAACCAGAACAGCTTCCTCCAGCCCGATCGCACATGCAGTCTTCACACTCGCTAGGACCAGATTCACCTGTAGTCCTATTGATGTCAGTCCCTTAAAGGGTGGTACTGGACCATCTCCACAGAGGCCAGACCCTCAGGAGCCACAGACATGAACCTCATGGTGCTATGATCCAACAAAATGACTGGATCCATCCTGAGGTCATTGACCACAAGACCCAGAGTGAACACCAGATCCAGAGTGTGGCCGCATGGTGGGTCATTGAGGTGACAATTTGCAACAGGCCCAGGTCCTCCATAGTCTGCAGGAGATCATGCCCAAATGGCCAGCGACTGTCATTGACTCAGATGTTGAAATCCCCAGAATTAACCATCTGGGGACTCCAACACCAGGCCAGCAATGAAGTCTCCGAACTCCCAGAAATCCCCCACAGAGGGCAATAAACTAGAAGGACCCTGTAGCCTGTGCCAGGACTCACCCATGCAGCAACACACTCAAATGACCCAGTAGAGCCCACTGGTAGCACCGTAAGGCCCAGGCTGGCTCTAAAACAGATAGCCACACCACACCTGTGCGATCCTTCCTCGGGCTATGTATGTAGAGTACTAGCCAGCATTGTTGCCTCAAAACATGTGCAATATTTTCATCTAGTTAAGTCTCTGTGATGCAAGCCAGGTCTACTGAAGAAATCAAGTCCACTTTGCAGTCTTGTTCCTGATTGACCTGGCGTTGCATCAACACAACCCAATGGATGAGAAGACTACTAGAGCAGCATACTGCCCACCCTCAAAGGTGGAGCCCTTGGGTATGGGAATCAGATATGGAAGACCCTCTCCAATTCCCATTTTGTGCTATTTCACCCCTGAACCTCATCACCTGGATCAGTGACTCCCCAGCATCCACTCGTGCCCTCTCTTGACCCCTCCTGTGAGCTATCCCCAGTGCTCTGCATCTCCCATAAGACTCTGCAGGCAATGGGGAGGCTCAAGGACGAGAGGCCATACAGCTGGGCCACCAAGTAGGTGCACCTTACCAGCCCAATGCCCAACACATACTGACTACCAATCCCAATAACCCTAACTAAACTCCCAACAAACTAAAATAAACTAAACCAGACCCAAATAATAATCAAAACATTCTAAGAAATAAAGAAATTCTTACCCATAAACATAATGACACCAGTCAAATAATAACAATTCCCCAGAAATCACCACCCTCAAAATCCCAACACAAAATAGAACATGACTTAAACTATTAATGTAAAGAAGGGTCCACTGTGCACTATCAGTTCACTAAAATACTCTCATTTAATTGACAATAGGGCTTTTACTGCCCAATAAACAATTTGTCTAATTTTCAGGCACTATCACTTCTTGGCTTTACCAATGAAAAAGCAGTCTCTCTGTCCAACAAACGTCTCTCTCTCTCACAGCCCAGATATTCAGATAATGAAAGTTTAAACTTAATGTCAATACACTTTTTCGACTATAGCCAGAAAAACGAGTACTCACAATTCACGCTGTTCAGGCGTCCAGGATCCCCACCATTTGTGGAAAAAGTTGACCGGGTATTCCAGAGGATGACGCTCGGCCAGTTACAGGGACATCGCAGCATGACCACTAGGGAAACACAAACACAGCCCAAAGTGTAGCTTTAACTCTCCACAGGTATCCTTTGTTCCAGGCAAATCAGTTTAGTCATCCGAGTTTCAGGCTGAGCATCAGCAGTGTCCCACTGCAGAAAACTGCCACAAGAATCACCCACTCAGCAGTTGGCCCAGAACCCAAATGGACAGCAGCACAGACATCCCCTGCTGGCTGCAGCAATAATTATCCAGCCAGTTCTCAACTATGTTGATCAGCTGGTTTTGGGTCAATTGAGGTGTTTCATCTAGGGTTTCATTGAGGCGGCCATCAAGAGTTCCAGAAGGATTTGTTTAAAGTGCCTGAGAAACTCATCTGGGAGGCTGTTGCTTCCAGGAGCTTTACCAGCTGGCATTGTGCCAATCACCTCATTCAACTCCCTCAGGGTAAAGTGCCTATCCAGCCTCTCTTGGATCTCTGAATTTATGCAGGGCCAATTCCTCATGAGTAGATTTCACTTCTTGCCTTATAGAGAGTCTCATAGAACTTGCAGAAGGCTGTATTAAAGACCTCTGTTCTTCTGCAGACCTCCCTGGACACATCCTTGATCCCCAGAATTGTTGACTTCTCTTGTCGTTTCCAGAGTTAATAGGTAAGTAGTTTCCCGGTCACTCCCAGATTCTCAAAACGTTTGGTGGAGTCTAAGAGGGTAAACTCAACTCGCTGGTGCATGTGTAAGCTAATCTTATATAGTGTGACCACGATCTTAGCTAGCAGTTTGGGGGAATGACAGGAAGCTGCCCTGTACTTCTCCTCCAGATCAGGAGAGCTAGCAGCTGCTCCTCTAGATCCTTGCCCTCTTCCTTTTGACATGGGAAGCATAACAGATACAATGACCTCTAATATAAGCTTAGGGCATCACGTGTGCCTCAAGTGTCACCAGGACAGCCTCCAAGAAGGCAGCAATGTACTTCTTTGCATTGTACATAATGTGGTGTCTCGCAGTAGGAGGTATTAAATCTTCATTGTTTTGTGGGAGACATGTCTGAGGCCACAGAGAGCCACGTGAAGGACATGGTCAGATATGATAATTGTGCCTATAGAAGACGGAAGAACTTCTGGCACCCACTGGTGCATAACAGTCACAGGTCAGTGCTGGAGTAAGCATGATGCGGATTTGAAAAAGGTGTAGTCCCTACCACAAGGTTGCACCAAGCACCAGATATCTGTAAGGCCCAGTTCATCTGCTAGTTCACCAAGAGCCTGTGAAGCTGGCTATCTCGGACTTATTGGGGCTGTACTCCTGTCTAAGAAATCATCCAGGGTGACATGCGCATCTCCTCCCAAGATAAGAGAACCTTATAGTGTGTTAGCAGGGTCTGGGACAGATTAGTAAAGAACTCGGGTTCAGCGGAGTTTGGATCATACATGTTACACATGGTCACATCCTGATTATTGAGAGTGCCCTGAGCAATAACATGTTTGTCTTCAGGATCACAGATAGTCGAAGAGACCTGAAAAGCAATGTTCTTATAAATAAGTATTGCTACACCTTACCTTTGGTGGTGTATGAGCTGCCATAAAACTGTGAAACCCAACCCATTTTAAGTTTATCTCTCCCGGAATAAGATGTGTCTCCTGTAGAAAGGCTACACCAACCCCTTCCTCTGAAGATGATCTAAGATTTTCCTCTGCTTAACAGGAGAGTGAAGACCTTTAAAATTCCAGGACACCCACTTTATAGGACCTGCAGCTGAAATAACAGTATGAAGAAGTCTTGGGTGCATGTCTGGGAATAGAATGTCCACTTAAGGCCCTGCCTTTTAGAAAGGCATAAGTAATGCCCAATATGCATACCATGAGAGAGAATAGTAGGTGCGTATCAGACATGACTGCTTTCCTGCCCCAGTGGTCAGTAGTTTGTGTTTGACCAAAGTTAGAAACAGTTAAGTCAGCCTGAACAACTATAACATACTGTAAAACAGATCATGTCACCTTCATAAATGAACCTCAGGTGGTACACTGGATATGTCCTTGCCTTACAAGCAAAGAGTCAGAGGTTTGTTTTGCAGAGCGAACATATAATTGGGGAGGGTGATAGTGATGGGGGTATGTGAAAGGGAGGGTTTGGCAGACTTAATGGGCTGGAAGGGTCATTTTCTGCCTTCAAATTTCTATGATTCTATGAACAGCTCATAGAGCAATCTAAGATACAAGTTTAAAAATCAAGCATTAACTTCCAATAAGTAATAATATAAATGGCAATATACTTTAGGACCTGAACCACAGAAATGGAAAAATGTTAAACTATGAAGGTGACGTGATCTTATCTCGAGCAGGGTGGAGACCCTGAAACAGCCAATCCTGCCACCTGACACTAACTGCCATAAGGAAGAGAGATCTAGTCACTGAGACTATCACCGTGTCACCCAGCTGTAAATACATCCATGGCAGCAGCATAAAGGGAGAGTAAGGGAGAGTAGAGTAAGGGGAGAGGGTATGGGAGGTAAGGGGAAGAGCAGTGGCACAGGTACAGGAACATACCGAGGCCATGTTATGGAGGTAACTGGTGATAGAATTCCTAAAGATAGGTCCATATTGCAACTGAACCTACACCTGAGTAAAGGCCTGCAGCCTTGCCAATGGAGAAATGCAGGGTGACAGGTAGGTAATTGTCAGGAATTTGCCCCAGAGAAGATGCTGTGGATGTGCCTGGGTACTGCTGCCCTGCATCATGTCTAGAAACCTCTTCCTGAGAACAAAACCATAGTGATCTGTACCTGGTGGAGGATGGGGTGAGATAACATTCTGGGTCCCCTGGGAGCTCACCTCAGAGTCATCTGAGTATCTGTGAGGTAATCATTATTAGGCAAATTGACTTGAGTGCATCAATATGTAGGTCCAAACTGGGACTGCACTGAAGTCCTGGCAGTCACGACCAGCCATACTCTGAAGCTACAACCGGCAGCACTGCAAGACTAAAAGAATGCCTACATATTAAATCTACCTCCTGAGGCTGGGACCACATGATAAGAATCTGGCCTGGATGAGCAGGAAGGAAAAATGGGGTGCAAATCCGAGTGACTATTGCCTAGGGGCATATGAGTGGGAAGCAATCTGAGCAAGGAAGCCTCAACTCTGCAGGGGAGCGACAAATTTCACACTGCCAAGCAGCATGTCTGCATTAACATGTGAGCACCCCTTCTAAACAGGAGAGCCAATCCATAGCAAATGTCAGAGCACGACAGGCAGACACCAGGAGGAAGGGAGACTTGTCACTGAGTAGGGATGCCCAGATCGGATTTGGCTGCACCTGCCACTGAAAAGTCCTTCTCCACGAGGAAGTTGGCCCCCTCAGGGCAGCACCCAAGTTAAAACAAATGCTCTGTACATAAATGCAGCACAATCAACATTTAAGGGCTGAAAGGGTATGGCAGATGTGAGAGCAATAATAACACGATAGCCAAAAGGGCATAAAAGGCATATAACAGCTGCAACAGCTTTAACCCATGAAACCCATAGGGTCCATACCCCAGCAATCGTATAGCAAATATTCACATAACCACATAATCACAGAACCATATAACCCCAACAAAACAGCAAACTATATTTGAATCCAAGTAAAGTAAACAGAAAGAAGTGTCATTAGACAAGAGAAACACAGAAACATAGAATGTGATGGCAGATAAGGACCAGTTGGCCTACCTAGTCTGCCCATTTCAGTACCTAACGAATAAGCTGCATATCCTAGTTAACCAACAGCCTACTTCCTCCTACCCCCCACTAGAATTGCCTTATTTCTGTCCCATGCATTCTTGAATTCCTCCACTGCTTTTGACTCACGACCTCCTCAGCAAGGCTGTTCCATGCATCCACAACCCTCCCTGTGAAGAAATACTTCCTCACATTACTTCTGAGCCATCCCCTCTGTCTTCAAATTGTGCCCCTTGTTCTCTTGACATCTCTTTTTGAAAGATGTTACCTTCTTGGACTTTGTTGATTCCCTTGAGGTATTTGAAAGTTTCAATCATGTCCCCTCCTCCTTTCCTCGAGGCTCTACATCTTAAGCTTCTTTAGTCTTTCTTCATATGTCTTCTGGTGCAGACCCTGCACTATTTTGTTGCCCTCCTCTGGACAGCCTCCACCCTGTCTATGTCTTTGTGAAGATGGGGTCTCCAGAACTGCACACAGTACTCAGATTTTAGTCCAATGCAGCAGTCCATACAAACCCTGCAGGGGGTAAGGGAGGGTCAAGGACATCCTCTTAGCTTTCCTGGCTATCCCGCTTGTAGTCAAGCAGCTCCAGATGAGTCACCACTCCACCCTGACCAGTACTAGCAATGGCGACTTCAGCAGCAGCGGCTCTTTCCACCCAACAGTGTATAACCTCAAGTTGTCCAGCTGGAGGGGTACCCTAAGTTCTTTTGTCTGGTGTGTCCCACAGTAGTGCCTTGGAGGGAGAGGCCACCTGAGTGCCTTCCATCTTTGGCACTGGCTCTCCATTAGATTTGGAGCTTGCTGAAGAATGTCAAGAGTCTCTGCTATGGTGCCTGGGGCCCTCCAGTCACCTGCCCCTCCACCGTTGCCTATCTCACCCTCTCTGACTGGATTGTTTCACCTTCGTGGTGTGCCACTCCATGTCAACATGCCCATTTTAAAATTATAGTTTGAAGAGGTGGATGTAGACCATGGCACCCTCCTTTGGTATCCTGGCAAGGATGACTCATCGGCCTGGCTTGGGACAGTTCCTGAGGTAAAGTGTTAGGTCAGTACTTATGAATGAAATGGGAGGTTTCCTCCAGTGTATGAAATATTGCGAGACTCCTTTGTGGGTTATAAAAGCTTTGTCGGTACTGCAGTTTATAGGGTATATCTTGCCTAAGAAGCTTTTTGAATGGGCATGTATTCCTTGGTATCCCATGATATTAGTGCGGTAATAATCACGAATAAACTATAGCAGTACAAATCAGTGAGTGTGATTTCAGTGACCTATACATAATAGCTTGGCAGCAAAACAACCTAGCGTGTGCAGAAATGGCTAACAACAATAGTGATGCTGTCAAAATAGCGAGCAATAGCACTGGATTGTTTACCCTCAGGTAGAACAGCGTTCCATTCCATTCTGTCTATTTTTCCCATACCTCACCCCAATTAGCTTTATATGTCACCTTCTCTAATGTGCCCATTTTTCTGCGCTGTCTGTAAAAACAGTGAGCGCATTTATACCTACCAGCCCAGAGTTACTTACAAGCGGTAGCAGAGGAGTGGAGTTTACTAGCAATCATGGCTCAGCAGATCCTGGTGAGGGTGTCAAAATAGCGACTTTAACTGAAAATTATACACTAATCCACACAGATTGTCGTATTTGCTCCTTTCTGAGTACTAAGCCACGATTGCTTCAACTCTACTATTCATATCCTTGTACTTTCTTTTTGAGGACATACGCTGACACCAGACACAATTTCTCAACCTTTAGCTTGGTGAGACCCCACATCATCAGCATCAGGAACATGTGTGTGCTCTTTTAGGAACAACATTGTATTCCCTGTAGTATGAATGCGTGCCAAACAGTTATACTTATGAGACTCCACTAGCGCCAATATGTTTTTCTGGTGTCTCTTTATCTTTCCTGTACACATAGCCCTGAAACAGAGCAAGAGGCCTACCTTTTGACTGAGAATCTGCTCAAACTCCATTCTCTCAGTCAACACCTCCACTCCACTGGTACACTCCTTCAGGTAACAAGACCCTGCACCTCTACTATTAAAAGTGTCAATGGGTGGAACAAGTACTATGTATGCTGGTAGTGTAAACAGGATGCTCAAGAAGTGAACAAGGTGGAACACGGGTGATCTAGACAGGCAAGGTAACCATTCACCATTAATACAGTGTAGCACTAATGCATATCACTCGGATGTACTGTAGCAATATTGCAACTCACTATATTCACTCGCTGTATTTCCCAGCACTATAGCGATTGTGATTTTCACATGGAACCTATTCCTTTCTCCACTGAGCTAACGCCATAGAATAATCAGAGAATATGTAGATCCGGTGCCCTTGCCACATCAGTGGGCCTCTTTCCCTTGTCAGGGCCAGTATCTGTTCCTTGTCTGGGTAACAGACACACTTCACTGAGCAGTCATGGAACTCTGTCCAGCTTAGGTGCAGTGCCAAGTGTTCTATGTACCCACTCTATGTCCAGTGTGGGCTTCCAGGTGTGCTGTGTAAAGCGGGCATCTCCCTCTAGAGAAAACTGACTGGATCATGCTTTTCAGCCCCCTCTGGAAACCAATCAGATGGCAGTTGTTGTGGCTGTTTCTATTTTCAGTGTCCTCCACTCTGAACCACAGGAGTGCCACAAGCCTCTCCAGTTTCTGTATGTGCACCTTATGTCTGGTATCCTTGTCATCTATGTATGACACATATATTTCTGTATCCCAGAGTTTCTGCTGCAACTCCTGAACCTTCTCTAAGGCTGCTACTGACATCTTGAAAGTAGTAATCTCCTGCAGCACTTGTTGTAGGAGAACTTGATTCTTAGGCATCATTGCTTGGTGCCAGGGCTGCTGCTCCATCCGCCATTTCCTTCCTGTGGAATACAGCTTACTGCCAGAGGTCTACTATAATTTTCTTAGGAACTGCTCTGTTGTTCATTCTATGGTGACAGATTTAGTTTAATATGAATATCCCTGTCAAATGAGACTGTACTTGTCTTGATCACTGATGCATAGCCAGAGACATGAATGAATTTCTAGCTGGGAGACATGGAGCACAGATTTAAGCTGGCATCTCAGTCTTGGCTTTGCATGTGCTCCAGACTGAAGGATTTTATAAAGTAGTTGCACACTAAATCCTTGTCAATCACATGGCACCTGGCTGAAATGGTAAGCATAGGGCTAGGCAAGAAATTGCGTACATGGCCACTTCATACCAATGATGTTAGTGTTGGGGGTATATTGCATTGAATGGGTTGGACAGAGAAGGTTTAAACAGAGGTAAGAAGGTACTGGAGGAGGGATCAGTTATTGGAGTAGAGGGGTGGGACTCTCATTGGATACACGTGAATGGTCTGTGACAGGAAATGACAACGTCAGATCAGCAAATGTGGGGACCACTTAACAGCAAGGAATGTTATTTTATGGGTCATGGGAGGGTGGGAGTGACCACTGGACACATGGGAATATGTTTTAAGGAGTAGCTGACATGCTCAGTCAGGCAATTCTTTTCAAGAGTTGACTGGGTGGTCAGTGATGTGGTTGAAAATGAAAAAGCTGATATCCAGATCGTGCTGCAAAAGGGTGAAACTGGAGCGACGACAAAAGTTTTACCCTTTCCCGAGGCTACTACCTCAGAGTTAGTTATATTAGTAAGGGGGTGCAGTGGGTGGGAGGGGAAGGGCATAGCCTCCCTCAAAAAAAGAAAAAGTCAGTGGTCAGTTTCGCCCATTGTGCCTCGTGATTCTGGGTTCACTTTTCAAATTCGCACTTATCACATAAAACTGTTGCCTGCCTTAGGATAAAAACACATACTTTTTGCATTTTTTTGTAGTCATTAAGAAATTAAATGTCCAATAAACACACTGTCCCTTCCACATTTAACATATCTTTCATAACCTTCCACACTTGTCATTACCAAAAGTGCTGGGGTTTTTGGGGGAGGGTAGGTCTGTGGGTGCTAAGTGGATATGATGAATGTGGAAGGAGATTGCTGGCATTGTTAGCTTAGTTTCTAATTAATTGCTGTATAAAATATTTCAATTTGTATGCTATTTTGGTCCTTGTGCAGGCAGCTACTTGTCATGAATTGCCTAACCTGATGGCATAATGGCAACATCTGGTCTTTAATGAAGTAGTAATGACAAAAAGCCAGTCATTATGTGAGCGTTAGGGACCTGGTTGGGGAGGGTAAAAGGTGATCTGAGGCACAGCTAATAGCAAACCACCTTCAGCTGGTTATTGCTCTAAAAGAAATGTCAGGCTGTGGTTTGTGTCACGTTATGCCACTAGGTGGTAATTAATGGACTGGTAATCTAACCCATGGTCAGGCTTATTGCTTACTTATATAAGGGTTATCCAAAATCATTTAACCTGGTTGGTCAGTTAATGTCTTTCACATGTATAAATTAAGCAGTATGATGTGATATAGATGGGTTGTGCTGTGTTTAACACATTTTGATGTTTTTTTTAACTTTTCTTTATTCCCTGGGATCTAGGGCACTCTCTCAAGGTACCACTCAACTCTGATTCTCCTTTCCTGAAACCATCTCTGCTGGGCTCCTACAGGGCTGTGTCCACTTGTTTCCATGGCTTGACCAGCCCCGGATCACCCCTGGGAGGTCCCACCTGCATGTGGCATCCTATCTGTGATTAGAGGGACAGCCATGGGGCTGGTAGAGCTGGAGCCCAGGAGGCAACTCTGGCATTGGGATGTGGGCAGGTCTCAGGCCCCTTCACCTCCTCTAGGCCACCAGGGTTTTCCATGCAGTTTTCCCCTGCAGTGCAGATGTGCAATGCCAGCAGCACACAATGTGCAACCTGGCCACCACAGCTCCACCCCAATGTAGCATCAAGCTCTGCTGCCTGTAGGGCCCTGGTCTCCACCATGAGAAGCTATGGAGTGACCCATACCAAGGGAGGAGAGCATTCCTCCAGATGCTCAATCCCTCCCTCCTCCTACCAGGGATGATCCGGTCCATTCCTGAACCCAAGTCACTGGTGTGGCATGAGGTGTGGCATCCAGTGCCTCAACCCTCAGCGCCACCGAGCTGGTTCAATGTCTTTGTGTGTTAATTCTTCCTTTGTTTTCTCTGTAGGTTTTGGATGCCAAACAGCTCAATACAGTACTCCCATTGTCCAGCCTTTTGATTCCTGTCACTTGTTTGTCCTGTGTCATACATTATTTGGCTGGACTTCAGAAAACACCAACAGCAGTTGTGCCATCATCAACCACATATACTGATTATTGTAAAGTCTGTTGAGCTCTGTCTTTTTGATAGGATGATTCATCAGATCTTCAGCATCCACAAGTAATTCATGTAATCTTGCGAAAGGTGATGTGTTAGTACAAAACTGAACAGCTGCTTTTAGTTTACTGACGTATGTTTTGAAATATTTTTTTTTTTTATTTTGCATAATCTCACCAGTATGTAACTATTTCTGCTGGCCTATGTTAACCAGCTATCTGCTACTAACTTCCATGCCATCCCTGTGAAGACTTGTCTTTCAACTCTTGTGGTTATACCACTTTTTATCATGTGTTTATGCCCCCATTTCTTCTCCATCTTTCTTCTGCTTCCTGCCTGCCTGACCCCATCACCAACTATCTCTGGGACTTATTTGGTCTCTGAAGATCCCACGTGGATGGCATCCTGTGGCGAGGCTGGGTAACAGTCCATCTTCCCACCTCCAGTGACCATATCCAGTGGGAAGCCAGAGCCCTGTTAGTGGCAGGGGACTTGTGATGGTCAGGGCGTCATCCTGCTGGGGCAGTCCTATATTTCTCATTTCTCCCCTGTTACCTAGACTGACAGAGTGCCATGGTGTAAGCATGCATCATAAAGATGTTGCATGAACTCAGCACCTGCCCTTGGTCAATCAGAAAGTGGGTGCTGCTGTGCCACTGTGCCTCCT
Organism: Neoceratodus forsteri; assembly: GCA_016271365.2. Taxonomy (NCBI): domain Eukaryota; kingdom Metazoa; phylum Chordata; order Ceratodontiformes; family Ceratodontidae; genus Neoceratodus; species Neoceratodus forsteri. The sequence goes on along the minus strand of CM057453.1, from coordinate 1,299,949,672 downwards.
CTTGGTGGCAACTGAGCAGAGGCTCACACTGACCCCTCCCAAAGGACAAGAGCTGTCAATCAGGATGCTCAATCATCCTTTCTCTAGCTGGCCTCTGGCGATTCTGGTTCATATCTGAGCCTGAGTCTCTAGTGTGTCAGGAGATGAGATATCCTATGCTTCAGCACTCCATGCCACTGGGCCATCTTATGTGATTATGTCTCTACCAGTGTGAATTGACAGATTTAAAAATGCTGCGTGTAGCTGGGCTACAATATGCTGCAAAATAAAAAACTCAAAATCTCAACGTTGTTAAAAATCATTTATTATGTAGAAAAATATAAAGTAGCACCCCATAAATCTGTCACCAAAGTTTAGCATTACTCTTTGCACTTTTCAAGGTGTATACTAAACCCAGAGGACTGCCTTATATATGTCAGCATGGCTTAGTTGGTAGCACATCTGCCTCTGGACCAGAAGGTCATGGGTTCTCGTCCCACACTGGGATTGGACTTGCACCTAAAATCGCTGGCATCTGAGTGCAGTATCGGGGGTGCTGTACTGCTGGGGTGTGCTGTCCTTCAGATGAGATGTTAAACCAAGGTCCCTTCTGCCCATCCTGGTGTTGTCCTGGTGGGTGTCCAGGTGGAAGTAAAAGAACCCAGGGCACTCTTCGCAAAGAGTAAGGAACATTCCTGGTGTCCTGCCAACATTCCCCTTCTGGTAAAAACAGTTCATGCAATTATCCAGGCTGTGTGTGGGTGATGATGTGCGATATGCCTACCACATTCAGTCACTTCACTACCAGTCTAGCATTGCTTGTAAAGTGGTTTGGGATGTATGAAACAGCGCTATATAAATGCTGATTCTTCTTCTTCTTCTTCTACTGGTAAATGCAAATGTCCTTCATGCCCCAATCAAATAGAGATAATCATCATTCATTCAAGTGTTACTATTCCCATCACTATTCCTTAGTGCAAAACAAATAGTCCCCTAAGCCAACACTAAAACAGAGCAGAAAATATATATGTATTCCATCATGGGGTAGAAAATATCCAAAAGACCTTTGCCATTACAGGGGCGAGTTTAGCTCAAACAGTTTTGTATAACTCCATTTAATGTAATTCCTAAATAGTAAATGTTCAAACTAAAGTTTCCAATAGAGAAATGAAAAATGTTATTACATATAGTTTAGTGCATAAAAGATTGCCACATTTTGTTCCAGTTGATTCTATAACCTGATACGTTACTGAATTTATTGATCCAAGAGGATGAGTAATGAATTTGTGGCATCTTGCAAATATAACAGAATGTCGTCCACGTAAAGCAATACGATGTATTCCTTACCGTTACTAAGTGGCAAACACACAAAACATGTACTTTGCATCAGTGTTTAATAAGGATGCTAGCTTAAAAAATGGGAGAAATAAGTAATGCCACCCAAGCCCCATATTAATAGAAACTAGTGAGGTAAAAATAAGGCTGCTACAGTTAAACACTAATAAATCAGTGGGTCCTGATAGCATTACATCCAATATTTTAAGAGAAACAGCAGACGAGCTAACACCACCAATAAGCTATTTGTTTCAGCAGTCCCTAAAGTGATTCCATTGTCTAAAAAGGAGACAGGAAATGTCCATCAAATTACAGGCCGTAAGCCTAACTAGCGTTGTATGCAAAGAGTTGGAGGCATTATAAAAGAACAGATCACCATGTTTCTCAGGAAAAGAAACTGGAGGATGATACAGCATGGTTTCAGGAAGGGAGATCATGTCAAACAAACATGCTTGAGTTTTACAACAAAGCAAGCAAACTCTTGGATGAAAGGTAAAGCAGTGGATGTGGTCTTCTTGGATTTCACAAAGGCATTTGACAAACTGCCTCACAAACAATTAATATCCAGCCTACAGAACATAGGCATCCCAGAAAGCACTGTAAATTGGGTCACATCATGGCTCACACAGAGAAACAGCAAGTTAACATAGGGGCAGTATCAAGCTGGACTGAGGTACCCAGCGGAGTGCCTCAGGGATCAGTATTAGGGCCATGTTTGTTCAACATATATGTCTCCATACTAAAATTTGGAAATGAAAAGGTCTGAGTTGACCAAATGTGTGGATGCTGCCGTTTGGGGTAGAGTTATCAGAGAAAATGACCACACATTGCTACAAATGGCATTAGACCACACACACTTGGTGTAGTAGATACAAATTACATTTAAACTCAGAAAAATGCACCATTATGCATCTTGGTCATAAAAACCAAAAGGCAGATTATCACCTAGGAATTGTAGGCCTAAGGTCCCCAACAGAGGAAAGGGACTTAGGAATTATTATTTCAAATGAGCTGAACTTTAGCTCCCATTGCACTAAAATCAGTAAAAAAGCTAATGGTATATTAAATTGCATTTTAAGACACATTTCTAGCAGAGATAAATCAGTTATGGTTACATTGTACAGTTCACTGGTGAGACCCATTCTGAGTCTGATGCCCAGGTATGGGCTCCCCACAAAAGGGATATTGCACAATTGGAAAATGTACAAGAAAGGCAACTAGGCATATAAATGGGATGCAAGCAAAGGATTACATGACAAGACTCAGCGCTTTAAATATGTTTACAGTGCAGTATAGAAGAACAAGAGGCGATATGTGCCTCATATAAGATCCTAACAGATCATGACCTGAGGGCGAAACTGGGCTTAGTATTCAAGTGCAAAATTATAATACTAGGGCTCATTCATTCCAACTTATGGGAGAACAGTGCAACACATGGAAGAGAAAACACTGGTTCAGTCAGAGAGTAGTTGCTACCTGGAACAATTTACCGTATTCAATAATAGGTAGTACATCTATGGATATGTTTAAGCACCACTTAGATGAGTTCTTACAATAGTGGGGCATAAAGCGAGCATAATGGATGCAAGTCCGATCAGCTCAGTATAGACCTATGAAACCTGTGAAACTAGAGGTACCTTTAATACTCTGCTGTTCGTGAATAGCAGTTGCAAGAGACTTAATATAAATTACAAATAGTAATGGTGATAGGGGTCAGTCCTGTTTTGTACTCCTTGATAACTGAATTTGGTTTGAGAGTTTTCCATTTGTCTTGACAAACAAACATGCTTTTAGAGCATTGTATGCTACAGTAAAGCCACTCAATTTAAGAATCGGCCTTGAAAATCAAAGTTGGTTAGTGGTACTTTCAGAAAGTGCCAATCAACCCACTGAAATGCTTTTCAGCGTTGAATGCCAGAGTATTGTACTCTTTAATGTTAAGTGTTCTGATGCTATAGATAAGTCTTCTTTCTGCTAGAAAACCCATATTGTCATCATTAATGGTGTTATGAATGACTTTGCCAAGTCTTTTGCTAATATTTTGTAAATATTTTGAAATAGTTGTTTAATAATGAGCTAGGACAATAAGAACCACAAAGTGTAGGACCCTTCTCTTTCTTTAATATTAATGAGGCAATGGCATTGTTGAATGAAGATGGCCAGGACTTAGGATTTTGTAGTTGTTGGAAGATAATCTAATACTGGAGCTATACTGTTTGAGAAGACTTTAAAGAAATCACTAGTAAATCTATCACGGCCTGGAGAGTTCATTTAATTTCTTTTTCATTTTTATTTTTAATTCTTGTAAGTTGATGAGCATAAATGCCAGTTTTCACCAGAGATAAGTTGATAAATAACTCACAGCAGTACAATTATTCAAAACCAGTGAACATACAGTGCAATTAATATATCTGTCTTGTACAACATACATCACAAACATGTGCAAACATTTAGTTTTGGAGCCAGTCAAGTCTGGCTTTAAATGTATGAATGGTGGAAACATAGAAATATAGAATTTAATGGCAGATAAGGACCCTTGGCCCACCCAGTCTGCCCATTTCCTACCTAATGGATAAGCTGCAGATCCTAGCTAACCAGCAGCCTATTTCTTCCTACCCCACCCCTAGAATTGCCTTATGACTGTCCCATGCATGCTTGAAATCCACCACTGTTTTGACTCCACAACCTCCTCCGAGGCCGTTCCATGCATCCACAACCCTCTCTGTGAAAAATACTTCCTTAAATTACCTCTGAGCTGCCCCACCTCTATCTTCAAATTGTGCCCCTGTTCTCGCACCTCCTTTTTTGAAGATGCTACCCTCTTGGACTTTGTTGATTCCCTTGAGGTACTTGAAAGTTTCTATGATGCCACCCTCTCCCTCCTTTCCTTGAGGTTATACATATTAAGCTCCTTGAGTCTCTCTCCATATGTCTTCTGGTGCAGACCCTTCACCATTTTAGTTGCCCTCCTCTGGACAGCTTCCATCTTGTCTATGTCCTTACGAGATTTTGTCTCCAGAACTGCACACAGTACTCCAGATGGGGTTTCACCAGCTGTCTGTACAGAGGGATAACAACTTCCTGTTTTCTACTGGTGATGCCTCTCCTATGCATCCCAGTATCTCCCCAACCCTCCTTACTGCCCTCTCACATTGCTTGCCCACTTTTAAGTCATCTGATATGACTACCCCAGGTCCCTTTCCATTTTTGTTGTTGTTAGTATCTCACCCCCACTGTGTACTCTTCCCCTGGGTTTTGTTTCCCAGGTGCATTACCTTCTCTTCTTAGCATTGAATCTAAGCTGCCATACATTTGACCATTTCTCTAACCTTGCCAAGTCCCTTCTCATCCTTTCCACCCCACCCTGTGCATCAACTGTGTTGCAGATCTTTGTGTCATCTGCAAAGAGACATACTTTCCTTCCAGTCCCTCTGCAATGTCGCTTATAAAGAGACATTGAAGAGGACCAGCCCTAATACTGAACCCTCGGTGCCCACTAGTAACCCCCTTTCTTCAGAGTGGACTCCATTTACTATTACCCTCTGTGTCCTATTCTCCAGCCAATTCTTTACCCAGGCTATCATCTTGGGACCCACTCTAGGATGGCTAACTTGTATATTAATCTTTTGTGTGGGACTGAGTCAAATGCCTTGCTAAAGTCTAAGTAGGCCATGTCCACAGCCCTCCCTGATCTACTACTTTGGTCATCCAGTCAAAGAAATCTATTAGATTCATCTGGCATGATCTTCCTGCTGTGAATCCATGCTGCCTTGGGTCTGTGCCCTCTGGCCTCTAGGTACTTGACAATTCTTTACTTCAGAAGTGATTCCATCATTTTGCCTATCACCACCACTAAGATCATGAACAATAAAATGGATTCTCTTACCATCCTGTGACCAGAAAAAATCATTAACTTAGTCTTTTTAGAATTTAATATTATTTATTTAGACAGAAGTCATGTCTGAAATGAATTGAAGTCAGCTTGAACTCTATTCACTGCTTCTCTAACATCAGAATCTTAATGTAGGATAACTATGCCATCTGCTACAAAATAACTCAGATGTTTACAGACTGAGGAAAATAATTTAAAACAAAGAAATAAATCAAATGATCCAGAATAGAGCCCTGTGGTACACCACAGCTGATGGAAAGAGAATCTGAATAACAACTCTAACATTAATGCAGAATGTGTGATTTCTGTGGGCATACTGTATACTGTATACTGTATATAAATACGTGCATAACATTCTGTGGCTGGCCGTGGTGGTGTGCGGAGGCAGTGCGGTCGAAGGTTTGGAGCAGGGAATGCTGGGGAGGGAGTGGGGTGGTTTGGCAATGCCTGATGGGGAGGGTGGCAGGTCTACTAGACCACCAGGGATTATTTTTGCAATGTTTTTCAGTGTGATCAGTGACCAGGGGTAGCTAGAGCACAGGGACACTGATTACTTACACGGAAAGATTGGGGTTCATGGGGGCTCTATTGGACTGGAGACTATGTGTACAGTGTGACTATGGATGGTGCTAGGCTATCAGGACAGTTACTGTACAGTAGGAGCACCAGTTTGCAATACATTTATGTTGGCACATTACAACAGCACACTGCTGGGTGCCACATATCTGAATCTCCTCCCCATCTGTGCCCCACATGCCCACTACCTTCTTCCATATGTGCCTCTACTGTCCCCTGCACTACCCCATCCCACTGGTACAACCACTTAGACCACCTCCTGGCTGGCCTAAGTGGTGCTCCACTATGTCCATGGCGGGCTTTGAAAATCCCCAAAAGGGGATATTGCAGCCAGCCCACAGTGCAAGCATCCCTGCGAACTGGCATGCCTGTTAGTTGGCACAACCTGTGGTGCAAGGGCTTGGCACTGCTACATCTGGAGTGGATGCAGGCTGCCTTAGAAAACTGCATCTGACACAAGATGTGACACAAGTCGCCTCTTATGTTAAACTCTTTGGATGCAAGTCCTGCATCCTTTTAAACTCTTTAAAATCAGGTGCAATGTATCTCTCTTCTAACCATGAAAAATATGGCACCTGGACTTTCCCAAGTACTTCATAAGAATTGTTGGCTATATGGCTCATTCTTTCATTTAAAGCTGTATTTGTCATATAATTTATCCATTAAAAAAAAATTGAAACTAACTCCATACTACCAAACTTACAGTATGTATAAGCTTTATAGTAGCACTTTTCCATTGGTCAGGAAAATTCCAAAACAAAGAGTGATTGTAAATGAAGTTAAAGTCTTAGCTAACTCAGAAATAGCCAATTTAGAATTATGTAATCAACATTATCCATACCAATATTAGGATGGGGACATACTTCAAAACATAATCCATAATAAATTTAGATAAAACAGAACAAAAACAACATTTGGTTTGATTAGTTCTCACCATTCTCACATAACTAGCATCTGACACAATTACAATATCCCTAAACCTTTCCAGATTTCCCAAAATAATCAGTGAACATCCCAACAACCTGTTTGGGGTCACTAACCATACCAAGTCCTCCATAGAGCAAAAGTCTCAGTATTGCCCTCCCTACCTAAATTCATAGTCTGCCAGGTACTTTCAGGTCACCCAGATCATTAATCTGTTTAGTCCTATAGAAGTTAATTTTAGCTACCTTAACTGCAGATTTACATTGGAAATTCTGTAATAATAAGGGATCCCTAGCGGTATTATACTTTTCCATAACTTATCTTTATTTTCATAAGTTTTAAGAGATCTGGAGTAACCCATTCCTTTCTAGAGGTTGTAATTCTCATTTTCCTTTAGGAACTACTCTATCACATACCTCATTAAAGAGATGACAACATTTATTCAGAGCAACATCAACATCTGAAATTATTTCTAAAAGGACCAGACCATCCACAGCAAAACAGATTTCAAAACTTCAGTGTTAAGTGACTTGAGATTTCTAGTAAAAATGTAAACTGGATGGCCTTTAGTTTTCTTTATTGTCTAGTCACAATAGATCTGACAGTGGTCACTTATCAAATCACAGGTACACCAAAGTGAACACCTTGGTAGGATGAGTGACCACTATCCAATCAAGGATGGCACCTGTTCTAGACTTATTCCTGGGCCTAGTAACTATAGAAATTAACTGTTGGACCACAATTTCCTGGATAAAATCCCTTACTCTACATGAAGATTCATGACCCAAATTGATATTAAAGTCACCTACTAAAATCCATTCTCTGTTAGCTGGGAGAGTTTGTTAAAATGTCATGATAATTTCAAACCAACTTCATTCATACCAGCAGGAATATAAATTGAACTAACAGTAATGGGCTTTTCAGTTCCTAACACAATATCAACAGAGATAAAATTACAACCATTAACAGTGACTGGTGGAGAAAGCTCTTGGATCTGAAGATTAGAGGCAACATAAATCAAAGCCTCCGCCCTCCTTCCTAACTCTGTCATGCCTGAAAACTAAATAGCTCATCAGAGCTATTTTATTATCTCCTATTTTGACTTGACCACATCTCTGAAAGTGCAGTGACATCAAATTTATTGGATTCAAGCCAAGGTTCAAAGGGGATCCATTTAGCAAGGATACTCCATGTTTAAATGGACAATTTTCTGAATATTCTGTTTTATTTGAGGCTTGACCAGTTTCAATAAAGGGAGATGGGTTCCTGGTTCATGGGCCTAGAGGGTGTGTGCAGAAACTGAAATTAATATGAGTAAAACTAATAACCTCCTACCTCATTTTTCAAATGAAATCCTCTCACTCTTTAACTTTATATGAAATAGTACAAAATCACCTAAATCCAAGAGAAGAATAACTGAAATTGATAAACCCAGCAAAGATGGTACCTAACTTCATTTAAAAAAATCAATCCTAGCATCAAAAAGGGGTCAAGAAGGAAACTGATTTCCCCATGAAAGTAGTAGAAGTAATAGACAATGGCCCAACCCCTATACCCATGCCTGAACCACAATGTAAATTATGAAATGGGTAGAAAGAATGCTGAATTCTGATTGGCCGAGCTGCTTTCAGCTAGGCTGTTATCCCAACACAATGGCCCAGCTGAAAGTATTATGTTTAAAATGCATAAAATTTACTAAAATGACCCATTTCATAATTGCAATAAGGCACTCCAGGGGTGTGTTATGGTGGGCTAACAGCCCTTTTGGGTAGTGGAAGCCCTCAGCTGTGCCTCGTGCTTCAACCCACCCGAGGTGGGCCATTATCCCACCATAACCACCCCTCCCCGTCATGCCTTATTCTTAATGAACATCTCCGGACACTGTAACAGATTTGCCTACTAAGGCTGAGAGCAACATTAAACTAAATAAAATACAATGTATAACATTTTAAAATACTGTATTAATGTAACAGGTGCACTTGCTGTTGGCAGCAGTTCATCAAACAGGGCTTTAGGTCACTACAGGACTATAATCCAATACAACATAGACAGAAAGATGCATCATGAGTCTACATGAGAGATGGGGAGCCTGTCACACTCACCTCACTCATGATAACTCCATGCACTCCATTAGTGTACTCTGATTGCTGCTGCTCCTTTCACAGCCACTTATAGAAAACCAGGTAGTTTTACAGTCACAGGCCACATCCTCTATGGCTCTGACACAGCTGTAATTGGTTGGTCAGGAGAGGCGTATGCTACTGATTGACAACAAGGAGTGCAGTGTAAATAAAGTAACTAAAATAACAGCAGCACAGTCTTACCACACGATAAATAAAAATCACTAAATATCAACACCAATACAATCTTTACACAATGGGGTAGATTCTAAAAGGTTAGCATGGCGCAAGGACTTGCATCAAAGTTTGACACAAGTGGTGACTTGCGTCACAACTCATCAAACTGTGATACTGACGGCAGCCTGTGTCTGCCACAGATACGTTAATACCAAAGCCCCTTGCACCAAGGATGTATCCAAGAACCCAGTGCACCAGGTCCCAAGGGGCTTACACCATGTGAGGGCTGCCACATACCCTTGTTTTGCATCTTCAAAGCCTGCCATGGATGCAGGAAGGGCACCACTTAGATCGGCCACGAGGTGGTCTAAGTGGTTGTGCTCGATGGAACATAGGACAGCTGTGAATGTGGTGTGCAGTACAGGCAGGGGAGTAGCCCTGGGGGTTGTCAGGGCACAGATGTCCGTCAGCCCTTGTGGCATGGCACCCAGCAGGGTGGTGTCCTGTGAACAGGTTTAGAAGCATGCAGGAATTGCACACCTATGATCCCTGGTAGAGTCACTCCCCATTCCTCATTGTGAGGTATCTGCCCTGGTGGTACAGTGGAGCAACCCCCATGCTCCCCAATCTCCCTTGAATGATGCCAGCAGTGGCCCTGTGGCACAGCCTCCTCGATTGTCAGTCTCCCTGGAAAAGAACAAAAACATCCTGTTCATACTCCCTGGTGGTCTAGTGACCCCTCATCCCAACAGACAGTTGTCAACCACCCGATCCCCCATCCATGACCCTCTTCTGTGACCTCCCCTCTCCTCACACCAATGCATCCAGCTGCAGAATGCATTATGTGAGTATTGTATAGTGTTACAGGGTATGCACATTATGCATTATGTGGCTGTGCATGGTGGTATGAGGGATAAGCGCCAGTTGCAGAAGTGGGTCAGGGATGGGGGCGGAGGCCAGTGGTTGACAACTGTCTATCAGGCTGAGGGTGGAGGTCCACTAGACCATCAGGGACTATGATCGAATCTTTGCTTTTATTAATTTTCCTTTTCACAGGGCATTGAGGATGGGGTGGGAGGCTATACTATAGGGGCAACTGGTACAACATTGATGAGGGAAATGGGAAGGGGTGGAATTGGACCGGAGCTTCTTACTTCCGCACAGTGGGGATAATTAGTTATCCTTGACAGTTTGGGGGCCAATATACCACCACTGCCTCTGCCTCTGGGGGCTTGTATCGGGTTTCTGGTTGCCTGTCATAGCAGGGAGTATGTTGTGGTGCCACTAGTCCCTGACTGGAATAGGGTCTGGCGGTGGGTGGCAGCCCGTCAAGTGTCACAGCCTTGTGAGGGCTGCCTTTTCCTGCTTGTGTTCCCTGCTTGGTGCTCTTTGAGGCACTTGGGCTGACCCTGTGCCCTTGTCTGCCGCTGCATGGCAGACTTGCAAAAAAGCCTCCCAATGCACCATTCTTTCAGGCACAAGGCTGCAGGTTGCACCTTTTCCAGATCAATTGGTGCAAGTGGCAAACTTTCTGGAATAGCACAACATGCGTTTCCCACAGCTGCATTGGATGTAGCCCCTTCTTTGTCACAAGTTGCTTCTGGCGCAGGTGGCTTCCAGAATCTGATCCAATGTTTGAATGTCAGCACACTTAAGATGAACAAATGCACTCTGCACAACTTCACAAAGACACTGGTTGTTGATCACAGTTCATCAGATGGGGCTCCAGATCACTACAGGACAGGAGGCACAGCTGAAACTAGCCCTAAACAGAGATGCAACACATGCTTACGTGACAATGAAGAGTCTGCCACACTCATCTCTCTCACGGTGACTGAATGCACTCTGTTACTGCATTCCTCTGCTACCACTTCATTCACAACTGCTCATTAACCCAGGAGTCTTTAAAGTCACAGCAACACCCCTACAGCTCTCGCGACAGCCACAGTTGGTGGGTCAGGAACCGAGAAGCAAATGTTACTGATGAAAACTGTGACTGCAACAGAAGAAGTAAATTGAAAATTAGAGCAGCACAGTCTTAGAACAAGGTAAATAAACTTCTTTTGATAGCAGTAACAACAACACAGCCTTTACACAAAATTTAAAAGTCAGCACACACAAACAAAATATAATCTGAGAAGCTTCACAGGAACATTAGTTGCTAGCCATAGATTGTCTAATGGGGCTTTAGGTGACTACATGAGACAGAGATGAAAGTAACTACAAACAGAGATGTGGCATGAGTTTACGTGAGCATGGAGGAGCCTGTCACACTCATCTCACTCCACGATGACTGACGCACCCTATTTCTGCCCTTCATTACTGCCTCTCCATTTGCCTGGTGTATATTTAACCCCTAAACTCCACCCTATTGGCTGTCACCACAGAACAGGGAGGAGAGATGTATTACACAGAGCATGAAGGACAAACAGTTCATTGCTAGGAAACTGTAAAAAATACAGAAAGTAAGTAAATAGCTATTCACAAAGTTATATGTGCAGTCAATGTAGAGATCACAGGGCTCATGGTTTATACAAATGGGAAATGAAAATATGGTAGAAAGTCAGAACACGGGGCAATAGTCAAGTAAATTGAAATCTGGTGTGTATTGCTCTTGATTTACCATTTGAGGAGATCCTTATTGTCTGCACTATTTCTGCCAATAATATTTCCTGATTCAAAGCCCCAAATCTTCCTCCATTATTAGAAGAAGTTGTAATTTTCCAAAAGAGCTGTACTGTAAAGCAACCTCTTGAGCACTGAATATATATCTAAAGTATATATGTGTTTATGCAAATGCTTGAATACTTTATATTTCCTGCATTGTAATGGAGGTGGTCATGGATATTGTTGATACTGAATATTCTGTTAGCATTTTGCTCACATTTTAGTTGAAATGCTAATAGTTTGTCTGGCTTATCACTAAAGAAATAATTGGACTGCACCCTCATCATGGTCCTCTCTGCCCCCGCCCCTCAGCTTTTCTATTGTATAGTTCATGTGCAAGTAAAACATCATTCAAATCTTCCTGACTGCCAGAACTGATAGGTCTTGCTTCTGCCACCAATAATTTCTTCTCCAGTTCCCTCATTTTGTATCCTTCTTCCCCTTAAAAGTACTGCAGTACAGAAAATAAACAGGCCTCTTAGATAGGCTTTAAAGCATCCCATACTACACATAATGAGATACTGTGTTTACTATTCTCATCCCAGAATAATTGGATTTTTTATTTGTCTTCTCCACAAATATTTTCTAAACACAAGGGATCCTGTCTTCAGATAAAGTCAGAAGTAATAGCAGACAGTGCCTCCTAGCAGGGCCATCAGCAGGATTCAAGAAGTGGGAGGCACATGCCCCATCAGTGACTTTAGCCAAATGGGGTCTGGGAAATTGCCCCCAGAAGCAATTTTGAAGAATTTGGTGCAAAATGGTGCATTTTAGATGCATTTTCTATGAAATCTGCAGCAAGACAAGCATAGGGATTTTATAGCTGAAATCCTGAGAAACAAATCAGGTGACTTGCCTCAAACCAGGAAGTGAAACATACCTGATGTACTGCCTTAGTCTTAGAACCAAGTACTCACAAACAATAATTAACAAGTTTCCTTTTCCCCAAAACCAAATGTTGCCTGGGAATTGGGGCCTTATTACCTTGAAGAAAGTTTGAAATATTTGGTGCCAAAGACCAATGGTGGTGTTACAGGGTCCCTGCACCCTAATTGGTACCCCAGAGGTACACCACAGACAACTAACACTTAGGTATACGTTATACTAACATATAGGGCTAAGGGCATCTACTGAATAAGAGTAGATGTCAGGATATATATATGCACATAATTGTTATACATTTTACTTTCCAATATACACATACATTTCTTCCTTATAAGATGTCAGGACATCTGTGTCCTTGTAATGATTATGATATATAAGTCGGCATTGCCATCTTCTGATGATTTGTATTACTACGGCTATGTACAAACTGTACCTCTTTGTTTCTACAAAGTGATGACTATAACAAAATTGTATAATGTTATCTTGAACTGAGGATCCACCTCTAATTTAACTAATAGGACTCATCTCTGTAACTAGAAATGTTTCTGTCTTACAGTAACCATGGCATTTATCATAGGTATATAATGTAAGACATTACGTCTTCTATCTAGGAGACCCCAGGATACACGGAGATTCCTCGAGTATAGGGAATGCTTAGCATTGGCTCCCGGTTCCTAATAGTAAGAACTGCTTAGGGCAACTGTGATTTTCCTTTTGGTAGTAATAAACAAGCTTTATTACTCTTGTGCAACGTGTCTGTGATTCCTTGCATGCCCATTATTGCCAAGAACCTGAGACTGAGGTTTAGACCTCCTGACAATTGATGACCACAAGCAGGCAATATTTAGATTTGCAAAGCTTCACTTGTTGCTACAACTTTCCCCTTCTAGCAGGGACAGCAGGTGTGCATTCCATCACCCCTCCCGTTTTCACCCACTTTGTAATCACTTGCAGAGTCTGGCTGCTTACTGGGTGTGGTCAATGCTGACTCACCTCACCCCACCGCAGTTTGAATTGCAAGCTTACAAGTGCACAGTAGCCCACCTGTGAACTAGTGCACCTGTTGTGGATCATTACGCAGCACGGGCGCATTTTCACAGTTTGATTTTTCATTCTCCCACACAATGGCCACTGTATCAAATATCTGTCACGAACTGAGACCCGATGTCTCAGACTTCCTTGCCTCCCATGGAGGATGGGCTGAGTTTGTGTGGGACGCAAGTCAATCCAAAAACCCTGTACTGGGATTTCAACCCAGTACACAGAGATGAGACAAACAGCCAGAAAGTGAGAGCTAAAGGGCTGTTGGTCGGGCTTTCACGCTGCTTTGGAAGCCTCAAGCAAGGTTTCAAACCCTTGAACTGTAAATCTCATCTCTCAAGCAGGAGATGAGATTGCAGGAAACTGAATGTGTAAGACATGAGCAGGATTTGGAGTCTGAACTCCAAACTCTGTGGAATGAAAATGATTCCTTTGCATCATTTTGCTCAGGCAAATGAGCAGGAACTTTGTATGTTGAAGCAGGAGTGATAAAGTTTGAGACAGGATAAGAGGCAGGCTTTGAAAATGAATGAGTTGTTAAGTAGAATGAACGATCAGATGAGTGATGAGTTGGGAGATTTACAGGACGAGATAAACCAGTGCGTAATGACTTAGGAGTAGCTATCAGGGACCACCATGAATTAGGCGCCGCATATAGAGTGTTACAGAAGCAGATGCAGGATGATGTGGATCAGAATGTTGCAAAAGTGAGTCATGAGGATTGTGAATATAAAATGGTGAAACTGCACCATCAGTGAGAGGTGTTGGCTGGTCATGTCAAGACAATGGGAGGCGTAGCCCTGCCTTGTCGATGTCATCTGAGGAGGAGGATTCAGATGACAACATCTCCCAATACAACGCCCAGTCACACCTTTTACTATGGCCCAGACATCCTCCCGCCGCGCGCAACATGGCAGACCCCAGTCACATGACGCCACATCCCTACGCCATCGACAGCATGATGCTCATCATGGATGATGCCAACATGGCGACACCCATGATAGGGAGAACAGGCCCAGGCCTTGTCCCAACAGCACCACTGATTGCTATTATAAATGTGGAAGACAGGCAGGAGATAGAAAATGATTGAGAATGCCTTAGGCAATGTGTCCATCCCGAGAAAAACAAGCTGGTTCTCAAGACCCAGATTAAGCAGCTTCTACAAGAGGCTGATACAAAGGAGAATGGTCCATACTGTGGCTGAAGCTGCAGTTCAGGCAGCCCTGAAGGGTCCCAAGGTAATCTACCTCTGCTTGATCATTCAATAATCCCCTACAAATGGCCCACTCTGTTCAGCAAATAGCCGACAGTATTGGCCGGATGAGCCATCCGACAACCTCAGTTGCCACTTGCAGAAGGTGCATGCTAAATGTGAACTGCTTTGTCTCACTGCAGACTACCAGGTCAGATCCTCGCCAGACCACCGATCCTGGCCTGTGGGCGAAACTCCCAATGTTGTCCGCCAGGATGGCCATGCCACCTTTGACAAAGTAGTTCTGAACTCATAACTGCACACAACCCAGGTGTGGTAGGAGTGATGCTTGCATACCCTGTGAAGCAGAATGTGAAGGAAAGTCCAGCAACCTTCCACCAGAGGCTCAGGATGGCCTACTGAGCAGGAAAGCACCTTGCAGGAGAAGCCGCAGACATGGACCTCATTGAATACAAGACCCTGTTCTTAGAAACATGGTCCCTGCAGTAAGAGAAAGGTAGAGCCAACCACCTATTGCAACATGGAGATTTGCAGATATCCTTCAGAAAACAGAGAGAGTTTATCAACTCTACATCCATAATTCAGGCTCCAGTTCCAAGAAAGTAGCTGCCCTGGAAGCCATCCCGGAGGCCATGACACACTACACAGTGGAGGCCCAAGTGAGACAGTCGCTCCCGCAGATAACCAACACCCCAGCAGGCCCAACAACAACAATAACAATCCTGGGTGGGAACGGAACTACCACAAGAAAAAAAACACCACAAGAATATTAAGGGTAAACAACAGAGACCAGGCCCTTCTTATGAGAATAGGCGATGAGAACCGGAGCCTCGAGACCTCTTTGGGAAAGTGCACTCCATAGCGAATGCTGTTCCAGTACAGGCCCTTGCTGCAATACAACCAGAAGAGCAGGCCTCCACAGGCCATGGGGATATGGGAAGTCTAGGCTCTCAGGCCCTACTGCCCTGAACCCTGAAGTGACTCCCTATATAGCATCAGTACAGCATGGTGAGATGATCCACAGGAACCAGGCCCAAACTCTCTTTCAAGAGCTCCCCATGCTTCCACTGGCACAGGTTGACAATTACAGGCCCCAGTCCATATTGCAAACAAGCTGGTCTTGGATACAAATGGAAGGCCCTGCACAGAGGCTGAGGTCAGGGCGCCGACTGACAGTACTACTGGATACAGGCACGACTGTGTCTGTATTACAGGATGACAGCCCAGGCACATCACCTTGGTATACGGATGGAGGACCGATGTGTCTGGGGTAGGCAGAACTAGGTTACCTGCATACCGCTCCCTGCCACTACCTGTGACACTGGGACACGGAAGGCATATACATACCTTTCAGCTGATGGTGTTGCATGATCACCCTAGTATAATCAGAACTGACTTTTTGGCACCCACACGGCTATGTGGTGGACCTAGCCAACTTACTACGGATACAAATTCAGGGACAATATCACACCATCATGATCCCTGACTCACGTGTAGTTGCAGCAGTTTCTGCAAACAATAAAGATTATGAAGTCATAGGTTTGTTTAAGAACTAGAGCTTTTCTAAAGCTCCTCCCAATCCTACAAAGCATCTGGAGGCATTTGCCACCAGCAAGCATGATTGTGGCAGGATGCACACTGTCATTGACATGACAGGCCCAGCACATGAGAGGCAATGGCAATACCCTTTCCACCTGAGGCCTTGCCTTCTCTTATGGAAACAATTAAATCACTCCTCAAGCAGGGTGTAATCAGGACATGTGTTTCACTGCAAATTCCCCAGTGTGGCCTGTGAAAAACCCACAGGTGCCTGAAGACTTACAATTGACTACAGGAGACTAAACCACATAACCCCAGTTGTGCCCTAACTGTGGCATCAGCACCTGACGTGCTACGACTACTGACCCCTGACCAACAATGGTTTAGTGCCCTGGACATCTCCAATGGTTTTTGATCATTGCCATTGGCCCCAAAAGTCAATATAAGTTTGCCTCCACCTTTGAGGGCAGGCAGTACACGTGGACCTGCTTACCACAGAGGTTCCATAACAGCCCTCCCTGTTCCATTTGCACATGATGGATGCCCTTGAGGGCTTCTCACACCCCAATGTCTCTTGCAGTATGTGGATGACCTGCTGTTGGCCACAGCCACACAGGAACAACATCTAGATCTCTTAGACAAACTACTGACCCTCATCCAGAGGGCAGGCCTCAAATGTAACCCAGCAAAGACAACTATGTTAGAAAAAGGTACTCTTTCTGGGCCTGAGGATGACAAACCAAGGCTGAAGCCCTACGATCTGCCACTGCCCACTGGCATGGCCACCCTTAGAAGGTTTCTAGGCACGGTAAATTATTCTAGAGATTTTATTTGTGATTTTGCTCCAGAAGACCACCCTCTGTATGAACTACTGAAAAGGATGTCCCTGGACTTGGGGCCCCATACATACCCAAGCTGTGACATCACTGAAACAGACCCTGGCCTCAGCTCCAGCTTTGGTTAACCCCAATCCAGCCTTGCCATTCCATCCGAATCTGCCACCTCTGACATAGTTATGTCTGCAGTGCTGGCCCAGAAGGTCCATGACACCCTGAGACCCATTGCATATGCATCACAGCTCTTGACCCCAGTGGAACAGAAATATAGCCTTTGTGAAAGGAACCTTCTGGCCACCTACTAGGCTGTCAAGCACTTCCTGTATATCATTGGGTACTCCTCCTGATCATTAATACAAACCACACCTCAACAACCTTTCTGCTATCAGATAGAGTGAAGGATGGGTCTGTTTCTAATAACAGACTGACACACTGGTCCCTCTTTCTCCAGGACAGAGACATCAAGGTCCACTCCACCAAAATGCCATCCATGCAGGTGCATTGTCTCCTTTCCAAGGAGAACCCTTGACTGTACACTGCAGCCACCTGATCTACCAGATCCAGGTCCTTTACCTTCCTGCTACACCACAACTACTTGAGAACACCTCATTGTGTCATGTCTTTACAGATGGATCAGCTTCCTATTATCAGGGAGAACAGATAGCAGGAATGGGCATATTAGTAATTTACCCTTTTGGTAACACTGTTAAGATTTCTAAAAGTCACAGTGTGGCATCATCACAGTATACAGAGATGGCAGCGGTGGCCTGTGCCCTCGAGTTCATCTAGTATGGAACCGAGGATACCATCATTTTGCAGACTCTAACTGGATTTGTTGCTCTCGTACAGAATTCCTTCC
The DNA here is from genome assembly GCA_016271365.2 of Neoceratodus forsteri. Lineage (NCBI taxonomy): Eukaryota > Metazoa > Chordata > Ceratodontiformes > Ceratodontidae > Neoceratodus > Neoceratodus forsteri. Next base: position 1,299,931,629 of record CM057453.1, on the reverse strand, counting down.
TTTCTGGCAGAAGAACTCCTTTACCTCTTCTGATGGCATCCCATTGAAACACAAGGAACTGTTAATGTACTTTCATTCACTGGCACAGAAATTTGCACACAAACTCTATGTACATAAAGTTAAGACCACTCCATTCATGACCCCTACCATGCCTTCAATGAGATTGCTGATACCCTAGCAAAGGAAGGGGCCCGAAAGTGGGTGGACATCTGGATGATGGACCATCCAGAAGCCAGAAATGACTGTATGCACATCGCAGCAGTTAGGAAGAAACCTGAACCTTCCCCAACACCCTCGGATTTGTCAGAAGCCCAACATGCTAACTCTGAACTCAAAGATGTGTTCAGATTCCTGGACAAGGTACTGAGAAGAACTTACCTACCCATAACCCCTAACAAAGACATGAAGGTAAGTTACACCTGTCCCAGATGACAAACTCATCTGGTACTAACCAGATGACACCCCACCAAATTGTGGGTGGTCCCACATCATCTCGGGTTTGAATTTCTGCACCAAGTGCATGATACCCCACTGGTGGACACCAGGGTAGAGAACGCACTCCAGAGACTCAAGACCTCCGCTTGGTGGCCTGGTGTCACCAAGGATGTTAAACAGTACATAGACAACTGCCTAGTTTGTGCACAAAACAACCCCATCCCTACCAAATGAAATGCCAAACTACTACCATAAAGGCATTCCGCTCTTGGCATGCCATACAGATTGATTTTATTGGCCCTCCAACCAATACCAGCAGAAACAACAAATACGCCCTTGTGGTAACTGATCTCTTTGAAGTGGGTTGAAACTTTCCCACTAAGCCATGCACTGTGAAACCACTGCCAAAATCCTGGTGAAACAGATTTTCGCCAGGTGTGGCCTACCCTCAAGGTAGACTCAGACAAAGGAACCAGTTTTAAGGTGAGTTGATGAAAGAAGCACTTGAACTCCTTGGAATTCATCAACAATTCCACATACCCTACCACCCACAGTCCTCAGGTCAAGTAGAAAGGGCCAACAGATGGTTTAAGCAAATGCTTTCCAAATTTATTGAGGACAATCCCAAGGACTGGTATTCCCTACTGCAGTTACTCCTTATGGCAATTAGGGGCACACCTCAGCCACCACTCAGTTGACACCCTTTGAGGTGATGACTGGTAGAAACATGAGATTACCTGAACACCTGTTGTTTGACCTGCACACCCCACTGCAGACCACGTTTCAGTGGACCAATATGTGGAAAAACTCAGACAAGACCGCATTCGCACATTTATGTTGCCAACTGCATGGGCAAGGCCCAGCAACAGTCCAAAATTCAGTTTGACAAACATGTACAAGAAGTGGATTGGCAAGTTTGGGAATCAGGTGATGGTTCTCAGATTTGCACATCCAACACATTCCTTCTCCAATAAGTGGGAAGGACCCTACTCAATTGTCAACAGCTCAGTCCAGCAGTCTATCAGGTTAGACTCATACAAAGCAACAAACTGACTGATGAATGGTTACATGCAAACCATTTGAAACTGTATAAAGGAGTATAATTATTTTTCCTCACCCCATTGGGTGGAATAGTACTAATTTGCTAATGTTTGATTTTCCTTTTCAGATACCCTAACAAGATGGCTATCTTGTTCCATTTCTCCTCATCTCAGGAGTTATCCCTGCATCCAAGGCATGGCAAAGTAACTCCTTCCTCACCTTGATCCACCTGCAACTACCCTAGATGGAGTCCCCATCAATATTCCCGACAATTTGATTACCTTCCAGGAAGGTTCAGATGCCTACCTCACTGCATCGGTCATTGCTCCTGATAAATCTACCCTACAAATTGGTGGCAAACCAAGTCTCAAGGTCAAATACTCCCTTGGCCAAACTTTCCAAGGAACTTTCCATGGATGGCCCAACACAAAATTATCCCCAAATGGTACTTTGTCCTTGCACCAAACCTCTTAGACATTCTGGTTTATACAATATAACTGCTTTAATTGACCCTCATATTGTGATTCATTGTCTAAAGACTGGCAAGAAATTTTGTGCTTTACACAACATAGCATCAACTGCCATGTACCTCTCTGTGTTACCCCTACTGAGAAACAGCTTTGGAATGTCCAAAACAAACCCCTGGTCCTCGTGTGGTCTTACAGCCACTGCTTTACCTGGCTCATTGATTAACAATCTACAATATATGCATGTACCTGTCTTGTTTAACTAGACATACTGGAATATGAAATAATTTGGTATGTGTGATACTACTGATACATCACTGTTTTATAGTTCTTTGTTACTTGATAGCTTAGCAGCTTTTCAGATTCATAACCAATACCCTATTGGTGGGTACACACCACTGAGCATAGAGGCAATTTTAGGAGAAACCTAAAACAAATGATCAAAGTCATAAAAGAAATACCGTGACACATCTGATGTCATTGGTGCCACAGGCACCGCACTGGTGTTTTGGGACTGCAATGTCTATCTGGAATAAAGCAGACATTTCTACTATCAAAGCACATTCACAGAAGTTTCAAACGGGTATGATCAATGACATCATATCCCCATTATTGCATGGTATGGATGGCCTTAGTCAGGAAGAAAGATACACTGTATACAATATGCACGACATTGCTAAGGCATTTACAGATTCTAAAGATAAGATTAACGCACTAATTGCACAAAACAATAAAGAAGCAGGAAAGCAATACATTGCCCATGAAATATTATGTTTTGCCTATGGCTCATATATTATCACTACCATCAACAATCTCTTCTGTGATCTCGAATCCAGAAGAAACCCTGATATCATACACGATAGACGTATCTCTAAGTGGTATTGCCCTCATTGCAAATCCCTAACTGTGTTGCCATGTGTATGTTACAGTCTCTTACTATTCCTATTTCTACTGTTAGAAATTTAGGCTTTGTGACCAGGCACCTAATACTGGTCCATGTTTTACTTCTAAGAAATGTTCAATTAAGGATACTATGTTTGTATCTTTTACTGTTTCTTTACCATGTTTTGATCCTACTACAACTGTATTTGATAAACTAGCATCCGTTCACTCCATTGGGCACCTTGATGACAACATCTACAGAGAACGCCTTGACTTGCCTCCTCTACTGGTTTTCCATCCTGTTCTGGATGCATGGGTCTCACTGCACACAGATTGCTGTGCAAAGAAAGGTATATTTATTTGTGTCGATGTGAAATATTTGATGTTATTAAACCTGTATGTGGATATTCCCAGACAGTATCGACTGGTCCTTTTCCATGGATGATGACATCATCACCAATGGCACAGAATACTAGGACTCAACATCTGCTCCAGACAATTCCAAGCTGTACCAGTCTTATCGGAAGGAGGTTCACCGCCTGTCAACATGGATTTCAAACAGACTTATACTTGCCCAGTACAGTTACAAAATGGAGATTACCTACTGTTAAAATGCAATATAATTCCGGTGGTGAATTTTGTGTGGTAACAAACTTTAAACAGTTTACCAACGGTGACAAAACATGTTTATTAATGATTCAAACTTCTACTTCATACTGCACCAGACCAAATTATTGGGTACACAGTTATTACCCTGTCCCCATTATGGACCTTGATATTATTGATGGTAACCCCAATTATCTGCTTACTCTTTCAAAGTACTTACCCTCTTTTAATGTACCCATTGATCCTTTAACTTTGACATTAAAATCTCTTTTAGATAGGAAGAATACCCACCTCATCCACATCAGCAATAATATTTCCAAAGCAAACAAAGCAGTCGCCCTCATTAATGATGGTGACTTAAATAGTGCACTTACTAACACATGGTTAGAGATTACCTTTAACGGTTTTGTTATTATCCAAGCATTTTTATATTTTTCTTATTATGCTTTACTTCCTATGGCGCACGATTATGCCTACACCGTGAGCAGCTGGAGTTCCTTTACAATGCTCACGTGTCGGGTCTGTAACGCCCCTGCTCTCTTCACTTCCTTACTCTTGCTTGTGTTGCCTTTTGAGACAACAGGGGAATGTTACACGAGGCCCTGCACCTAATTGGTACCCCCAGAGGTACACCGCAGACAGCTAGCATTTCGATAAATGTTATACTAACATACAGGGCAAGGGCATCTACCGTATAAGAGTAGATGTCAAGATATGTATGCACATTATTGCTATACACTTTACTTTCTAATATACACATGTATTTCTTGTTTATAAGATGTCAGGACATCTGTGTCCTTGTAATGATTATAATATATAAGTTGGCATTGCTATCTTCTGATGATTTGTATTACTACACGGCTATGTACAAACTGTACCTCTTTGTTTCTACAAAGTGATGACTATAACAAAATTGTATAATGTTATCTTGGACTGAGGACCCACCTCTAATTTAGCCAATGGGGTAATCTCTGTAACTAGAAATGTTTCTGTCTTACAGTAACCATGGTAATTATCTTAGGTATATAATGTAAGACATTATGTCTTCTACCTCGGAGACCTCAGGAGACACAGAGATTCCTCGAGGTATAGGGCAGCTAGCATTGGCTCCCAGTTTCTAATAGTAAGAATGGCTTAGGCAACTGTGATTTTCCTTTGGTAGTGATAAACAAGCTTTATTACTCTTATGCAATGTGTCTGTGATTCCTTGCATGCCCATTCTTGCCAAGAACCTGAGAGTGAGGTTTAGACTTCCTGACAGTGGAATTTAGTGGCATTTCTATGAAATCTGCAGCAAGACAAGCATAGGAGTTTGTGTAGATGAAACCCTGAAATACACAGCAGGCAGGTCACCTGAAGTAGAGAACCAGAACATACTTGGTTGATTGCCTTTGTCTAAGAACAGATTGCTCACAGACACATACAGAAAAAAGATTAACAATGTTTATCTCAAGCCAAATGGTGCCTGGGGCTGGACATGGGTGGTAACCATGGTATTTGCTCCTGCAAGAAATTATGAAGAATTAGGTGGCACATTGTGCATTTTAGAACCATGTGCTATGAAATTTGCATCAAGACAAGCACAGGGATATCATAGCTGAAATGGTGATGTGACATTCACAGCACTGACAGCAGGTGTAAGTTGAAGTTGAACCAGAGATTTCATAACTGAAACCCTGACGTAAATACACAGCAGATGAATGTCTAAGAACCTTGGAACATACTCATTGCATTAGTCTCAGAACTATCTGCAAACAAGACAGAAGGAAAACAGTCTTAAATAATGATTAGCTTTTTCTTTTTTTTCAAAACCAAATATGGTATAGTGCTGGGTGGGACACTGAGGGATCTGACCATTGGAAAAATCAGAACAAAGAAAAATATGTGCAAAGGCTGAATTTTAGAAGCAAGCTGCAGTATGTAATGTGCATCAAACCAAACACAAGGAATTAGTAACTGAACATCCTGCAATACAGAACATGACTTGAACCACTGAAATAGTTATTTGTATCAGTCTTTATGAATTGTTAGATCCTTTCATATCATTTAGGATTTTCTGCAGCACTGGCTGTAGCAGGAAGCAAAGATCAACACGTCTGTCTGACAATTTGTCAAATCTGTCAATGACTTCATCTACATTTATCAGTTTTGTGGCCTCACCCTCAGTTGCTAATGTAACAAGATCAGTTAGTCTGTCCTGATCTGTTTTGTTTCTCAGATGCGTCTTTATTCATTTTAGAGCACTGAAGGATCGTTCACATGAACATGTAGTGACTGGTATGATAAGTGCAATAGTACCCAACTGGTGGATGCCAGGAAACATAGCCAGTGGCAGTGAGTCGAGCAATGAAGAAATGCTCTGTGGGGAGTTTTCAGCAGTCAACCTTTGTGCTACAAACAATTCTTCTTCAAGAGTTGTACTCCATAATGATTGCACATAACATTTAGTGGTGTCTTATCTAAAAATAAAGGACTTGTTGGTTTTAAAGCTTGAACTGCTTTCAGTAGGTCTACCCCTCTTTTGAAAATCGCTGTCTCAATTCTGAAACCATGTTATCTAACACTGGATAGTAAATTTTAGTTCAGTAATCTGTTTCTGCTGTAACTGGCTGCTGTTCCCTAACTATTCTGTTAATGACATGTGCATCAAAATGAGCTGCTAAGCAATGAGTTCGTCGTGGATGGGTCCTTTGTTCTGTTGCAGCATCGGAGCTATGTTTAGTGGCACAGCAAATGCTGTTGCTTCACAGAGTAATTCTTTACATTTGTCTTCTTTTGGAATAAACCAGTATCAATAAATGCTTCTACTGCAGTGCCAGCACTGGCTAGATCCAGATCTTCAGTCTGCAGTAGGTTGTGGAGTCCTTTTGCAAATCTGAGAATGTGATCAAACATGAAAAGACAAAGACAGTGTTGAATGACAAGAAGAAGTTGTAAAGTCCCAGTGCTTTGAGTGTATTTCCATGATCACACTGCGAGATAAGAGATTAAGGATTCATATGTACGCTTCAGTGCTGTCATAGCTCTTTTCTGACATCTCCACTTGGTGCTGCTCAGAGTTGTGACCTTGAATGTTCTATCAAGTCCCAGTTCTTCTTGTACCTGTTTCAGTTTGTCACTTTGCAATGCAGATGTCAAAGAGAAAGTATGCTTGCACTGCACCAATTCAAAGAAATCTTTACTTTGGGAATGCACTGACTTGAATCCACAAGAGTTAAATTTAACTTATGTACATAACAGTGAACATACACAGCATGACAGTGGTCCTTTTGAAGAGTTCCTGAACATCATTGAGATGACTACTCATGACACTTGCATCGTCATAAGCTTGGGCTACAAAGTAACATCTGGCTTAAAGATATCAAACTGTTTCAAGGTGTCATTAATGTTACTACACAAACCCCTTGCATCCAGTTCTGAGACTTTAATAAAGCATTGATTTGTTTATTGAATTTTGGTAACGGGTAGGCCTTCTGAGACAAGACAGTCCCTTTTTCAGGGGCGACCCAGGAAGTGCAGTACATTGATAGTGCATTCATTAACACATTGAAACACAGAAACGTTCAACAGGTTTATGGTTATGAACATATCGGCACATATGCTCATTTGTTCCTGACATGAAATGCCTCGAGAATCGTCACATAAGACTGATACAAATTTAGCATTTTGCTTTCTGCATAATTGCATCAGTAATACAGGATGTAGCGCACTGAATCAGACCATTCTGTGATTCAGCTGATATGTATGTTGCATTTGAGGGATGGACTCATTAACTTATAGAACTCTGTCAAACTTTTAACCAAGTCTAAAGTCTCCTGAAGTTTCCTTTATTAACTCTTGTCTCATCCTCATTTTGACCACGGAAGGTAACCTAGCCTACTCAAATGTAGAAGTGACTTCTACTAGTCTTTTCATGTAATCCCTTCTTTGCTGAATTTCCTTAATCTTGCCCTTGTCTACCTGTACCATGATGTTACCCACTTCCTGAGTGCACGATATGCAGACAAGCAACCATTGCACTTTTATAAAAGTGACTTGATGTGTGTGCCCTGAATTTCTCCAATGCCTTTTTACAGTTCTGAAATCCTCAAGTAGTAAAGGCTTCATCAGCAATCCCTGCCCATGCATGAAGCATCTACATGCAAAGCAGAATGCACTCTGTGTTTCACAGCTGTACTCCACCCAACAGAAATCTTTGTACCAGTGAAGGCTAAAGCCCTGTCTTTTACCTCCATAAATTTTGGTACTGAAATTAGTCATAGGCTGAGTGGGGCCTTTCTCTTTGTTGTCAAGATCAGTAGAGGGTTATCATCAAGGTCAGGTAATGGAAGAGCTTGGGACAAGCCTAACTCAATAGAGGGGTAGTATAAGAGTGTTCAATGCATGCACTAGTAGTGCTGTTAGTACTAATACTGTCAACTTGATGACTTACTGTCTCACTTGTTTGCTCATTACAAGATGCATCATTATCAGTTATTATGCCTGTGCACATAGTTTCATTCAAAGATGAAGAGGATGCTGATGAAGAACTTATTCTTGGACTTTTGCTGGCTGTTCCATATTAAAGAAAGACCTTATGTCATGACTCATTTTGTTTTGGATGTTGTTGCACTTTAATTCAGTTGTGGGCCAAAATAATAAAAGGGATGATTTATTATTCTATGGTGGTACCCACATAGGTAGGCTAGCGAGTAACTTAGTCACAAACCCTGACTGTTTGCTTATTTCTGGGATTATAGCTCAAGTCTGTAAGCAACCAAGTAACTCATGACAGTAGTAGGCAAATAAAAACCCTATTTTTTCTCTGGGGCTATATACACCAAGATCATGAGCAATCAAGTAATTACTGACAGCAGGGTGTAGCCAGGAATTGTAAACTTGTACTCAAAACTGATGCACTGTTGCCCCCGTTATGTAAACATAAACCAAAATATGCGCCCACACCATTCACCCCCTTTTGCTAGGCATGTCTGAGTTTAAGTAATCAGTTTCTTCCTGTAATCCTCCCTCCTTTGTTGTTCTGCCTGCCTGGTAAGTTGTTCTTGTTTGTATATTTGGCTGGTGCCATCAGTGCCCCATAGCAAAAAACAACAAAGGCAAAAGGGCTCAGAGTGACACAGGCACAGTGTGACTCACAATGTCCTTGCTTTTCTCTTTTTGTTGCCTGCCTGATGTGTTGCCCCTGCCTGTTTTTTTTATTTACTGTACTCTGTTGCGTAAGTGCGTATGCCTGCCGACACCCCTGACTGACAGTGGTGGGCAGACAACAAACCCTGCCTGTTTACTTTTTTCTGGGGCTATATCCAAAGGCTGTAAGCAACTGAGTGATTTGTGACAGTAGTAGGCAAATAAAAACCCTCCTTATTTACTTTTTTCTGGGGCTATATACCCCAAGAGCATTGGCAATTAAGTAATTACTGACAGTGTTGGGCAGACAACAAACCCTGCCTATTTACTTTTTTCTGGGGCTATATACCCCAAGACTGTTGGCAATCAAGTAATTACTGACAGTGGTGGGCAGACTACAAACCCTGCCTGTTTACTTTTCAAGTATACCCAAGACTGTTGGCAATCAAGTAATTACTGAAGTGGTGGGCAGACTACAAACCCTGCCTGTTTACTTTTCTCTGGGGCTATATACCTCAAGACTGCTGGCAATCAAGTAATTACTGATAGATAGTGGTGGGTGGACAAACAACCTCTGTCACCTAGCTCACCTGAGTCAAGTAACACTAAGTAACTAGTGAAGGTAGGCAAGTAATTAAAAGAACAAAATACACTGCAGCAGCAGCTCCTCAGGGCAGGCTGCTCAGCTGTACCATCTCCTGATTCATTCACTTAAGTTACTTCCAGTTCCTGAGTCAATCTTTTTTGTTATTTATATTTTTACTTTTCATATCCTTTTTGTTTGGGGGCTTAAACTGTGGCCACCAGCCTGCAAAGTAGTAGTGCAGCAATGAGGAGAGCAGCAGACTACTACTACTACAGTCAGTTCCTGTTGCTGCAATAAGTAATTTGCACCGCTTTCCTCCTAACTGTTACATGAGGTCCCTGCACCCTAATTGGTACCCTCAGAGGTACACCGTAGACAGCTAATGCTTAGATATAGGTTATACTAACATTTAGGGCTAAGGGCATCTACCGTATAAGAGTAGATGTCAGGATATGAATGCATATTGTTGTAATCCACTTTGCTTGCTAATACACATATATTTTACCATGTATTTTCTGTCTATTTCTTACTTGTTAGATGCCAAGATACCTGTGTCCTTGAAGTAATTATAATATGTAAGACAGCATTGCCATCTTTTGGTGATTTGTACTACTACATTTAGTTATGTAAGACTCTGTATAACAACTCTTTTGTTCTCAAACTGATGACTTTACAAAATTGTATAATGTTATCTTGGACCATGGAGCCACCTCTAATTTAGCCAATAAGGCTCATCTCTGTAACTAAAATGTTTCTATCTTTTGGTAACCATAGTAATTATCATAGGTATATAATGTAATGCCCAAGCTTTACACCTTGGAGACCCGAGAGACCCCAAGAGACTACAAAGAAACCTCAAGGTGTAGGGAACGCTTAGCACTGGCTCCCCGGTTCAGATTGGTAAGAACTGCTTAGGGCAACTGTGATTTATCCCTTTGGTAGTAATAAACTTGTTTATTACCTAATGCAACGTGTATGTGATTACTTGCATTCCCAATATCGTCAAGAGTCTGAAAGTGAGGTTTAGACCTCTCAACATAACCACTAAAGCAGCTCCTCCTCAGTTCCCTCTCTTTCTCAGGTGGTAATGTCTGGTGATGGTGCCAATGAATATTTGTATTTTTCCCACCCCTAATGCACAGATCTTGAAGCTGATCTACTAATGCAGTGTGCACAGGCTGCTTGAATGTCTTGATCAATACAGCAGCTCCAGCTCAGCTGGCTCCTCATTCTCTGTCTGGCTAGTTTCTCCCCTCTCAGACCTCCTCCCTCCTCATCAGCTCCCGAGAGTCATGACTCTCAGTCCCAGCATCTGTCTCCTGTGATCCCTCCTCCTCCCACTGCTCCCAGTCAGTAGTAATGCATTTTATTGATCAGCATAAAGCCATATACAATATAAAATTTTTAACATCAAAATACAATACATGAGTAATTAAAATGGTTGTGCATGAACATATCATGTACAATGATAAAACAGATTAACAATAAATATAAGCATATTTAACATTTTACCAAAAGTACTCAATAACACCTATCCATGCTTTTACAAATGTGTTGTTAAAAGAAACTTTGCCAAGAGCTCAATAATTTTTTATCTGTAGTTCTAAACAAATAGTTCAACAAATCAGAAAGGGAGACTGAGACCACCAAGTATCCATCCCAGCCATTTTTCTAGATGTTTCATAGAGGGGCATACAAGAACAACATGTTTCAAGTCATCTATAAGCTCCAAACCACATTTACAATATGGTGAGGGAAGCCTTGTTCTTATATCTGTGCTGTATATAATTAGCAGTATAACATTCAGTCCTAAATCTTGTATAAGTTCTCCTTAATTTAGGGCATGTTAGCAATGTGAGATATGTCTCAAAGCTGCCTGAGGTCTTAAGTGTCTTATAATATCCATGTAGTTTAAGCATGGAAAGTTGTGAGAGGAGACAATTCCTATCCAAATCACCAAGTCTCAATTTAACTCCCTGCTTAATTTCTGCAAAAGGTCTGAGATAAATTTTAAATAAAAGGTGTCCCAACCCAGCTGGCATTATATCTTTAATAATTCACTAAAAATACCACCAACAGCTTAATCTGATTCAAGGTCAGTTGGCATTCATCTGTTTCCCTCTCCCTGCGTTGAGTCTGAAAATAGGCAGAATTTGTCTAGTACACTTACCCGGTCAACAAAAACTAAATAAAATAAAATAAAAATAAATAAGCTGAATACTGGAATGTACATATCCCAGACTGGCCATCCCTATGGTTTCTTCTAGACACATTCCAGGATATCTTTTTTCCGATAGAGAAAAGACTTTCAGTAAAAATAGAATTGGTTGCTCCTGTATAAGAGAGAGTAAGGTTCGCTGTCCTATTTGCAACATCAGAATACATTTTGTGGTTCCTTTTGGTAACATAAGAATGTATCTGTACAGTTTATTTAATATAACTTGTAACCTTCCAGTCTCTCCGTACCTCTGAAGCATATAACATACTCATTCTTATTTTAGCATTTAGTACCCTCATTATTCCTTTAACTGATGATTTCCCATTTTATTATTAAAGATTTTTAGGTATTTCCTGAGGATCTCATTTTATTCTGAATGATGTACAGATGTTCAGTCCAAGATAGGTCATGAGCAAATTGAACTCGTAGATAGTGGTAGTGCTTTATCCTGTCTATACTTACACCATCTATCCTAAAGTTTATGATGTTATTCCTTTGTTTTCCAAACACCACCACATTTGTTTTACTGTGATTGATCCTCAGTCTAAATTGAGTACAGAGTAATTCAAACTTCATCAATTTCTTTTCAAGCCCAGAGCTGAAGTAAAAAGTAGAACCAAATCATCTGCATATGTACGACTACCTATCCTGCAGTCCCCTACCTTGGGAGCATGAAAGTCAGGATCTGTAATTTGATCCAACATTGAGTTTATATATATGTTAAATAACATTGTGGCCAAAATACACCTGTCTAACCCTTACATTTGTTGAAAATGTTTCAGTTTCATGGCCATACTGATCATATTGAATTCTAGACCAAGTGTTTTCGTGGAGCCTAATGATGGTGTCAAGCAGGGAAGCCTCGAGGTTTAACTCTAAGTGTTGCCCAGATAATTTTCCTGCTGACACCATCAAAGGCAGAAAAAATCCACGAAGCAACAATATAAGTTAGTTTTTCTGACTTTAACATATTTCCAAATCAGATGCTGCAGGACGAAACAATGTTGAATTATAGACCTGTTCTTCCTGAACCCATTTTGTGACTCATTCAGAATTGAGTTTTCTTCAGCCCATGCCAACAATCTACCCAAAATTATTTTAGAAAAACTTTCTGAGATACATCTATCAAACTAATTGGCCTGTACATCTTGGGATTATTAGGTTTTCTTTTTAAAGATTGGATATATAGTAGCACCTGCCCAACTTAAAGGGCACGGAGACCCTGTACCAGCCCATTGAATAAAAGGGAAAAGACAGGAAGCCACCAATTTGGAAATTATTTATATAGTTCTCCCAATATACCATCAGGACCTGGGGCTTTGTTAGTTTTGAGTGATTGAATGGCCAAATAAATTTCTTCTTCTGTAATAAATACGGGCTGTGGAAACAAAAAGTTCTCCTTGGGGCATTTGAAACTCAGACATTTCAACTGTATTTGTGAGAAGTAAAGCTTTGAGAAATATGAGATCCAGGTTTCTGGTGTAAAATAAGCTTCAGGTTTGCTCAGTACCTATTATAACCTTGAGACACTGTTTTCCAACATTTTCTACCATCCCTATCCAGAACTGCCTGTCTTAGTTTTTCCCAAAGACCCCATGTATTTATCCCTTACATTATTAAGAGTCAATTTATACTTTTCTCTCTCACTCTTTCTTCAGTAATTTAAAATCTGCTGTTGTTTTATTTCTTTTATTCCTATGTGATCTTAATGTTATGCCAAATAGTGTTTTTGCCCATAGTCATTCAGCATTAAACCATGTCTTTTTACTACTTGTTTACAAAGTAGGTTTCTTTTACACCATGGTTTTAATACTTAGAATCATTTCCCAGCTTTCTATAACATTGGTGGGTTCATGTTGAGTAATAATGGCATCATGTATATCACAAATCTCTCCTGTGTTCAATATAAGTTCAAAATTATTATGATGTATAGGGCCCAAATAATTCTCTTCTCATTAACAATCTCTAGATTTTCTTCCATAAACACCTCTTTCCTTGGTATTCTAAATGGGCATTTCAGGGTAAGTCCTGTGGGGCAATGAGCAGATTCCAATCTGTCTTTGATCTCTAATTTTGGACCAAAAGACTCCTCCAGATTAGACCAAAAAGATCTAGCATCGATCGCCCAGTGTTCTTCTAAAGGTATAGTCCCCTAGATTGTTTCCCTGCATTATTCCATTAGGAGACAAAAAATTCTGGATGCAAGAGCTTCCAGAAGGGCCCTGCCTCTAGGATTTAACACTGAGTCCTGAGAGTGCCTTTTATAGGTAATATTTTCATTAATTAGAGGGACAGTACATATTAAATCAGTATAAACATCTTCTGATAATCCAGAGGAATTCTACAGTTAAAGTCTCCCAAGGCAATTATAGGGCAAGCTGCATAACTCTCAGATAAATCATCAAGGAAAGGTTTAAGATTCTGGATAAAAGTATTCTGTGCCTCAGCAAGTCTAATTCTTGGTGGAAAATAGATGTTACAGAGAATCATATTGTCCATGCCTCTATTAACTAGCATGGCCAGAATTTCTCTGTATAGCTGGGATTCTGGTTATCCCAAGATCTAACTGTGTTTTTACAAGAAAGGTAAGTCCCCTTTAAATCTGCTAAATTGTTTGTCTCTAATAGCAGAAAAGGTTACGCCGAATACCCAGCCACTCTAGGCATGGTGTCTTGTGCACACCATGTTTCTTGCATGCTAATTATATCAAAAGACTCTATAAAGCACAAAACCTCAGGGTCTGCATCTACATTCCAAGATAGGATAGAGAGCAAATCAATCTCATGCCCTTCTCCCTCATATTTATCAGTGCCTTGGGGTTGGACTCTTCAGATTCTCACACACCAAATTCATGCCCTAGTTGCCCTTGTCAGGCAGGAACCATATTCTGCAATGGTGAAAAAGTGTTTGGATTCTCAAAACTTTCAAAATTAAATAGCAAGGAGTTGTCAGCTTGCTCAATGTCTTGTGATACAATTGCATGTCTCTGGCATAGGTCTACCAACATTTCAGCGGGTCCACTACATGGATTCCAATAAATCCAATTTCCCAGCTAGAGACAGTTTGTTACGGGCTAGATTGGAATTTTGAAAGTAACATCAGTCTGTGACGATAAGTCCAGATCATCAAAATTTTAATAGAGTCAATCATATTTCTGGAAATATGCATGTCCAGTGTTGTTCCCAGAAAATAAAGGAGATCTCCTCTCACCTTTCTTTTAGAATCTTTTATCGTAAACTTCCACCCAAAGACAGTAATTGTTCTCCTTAGCCATAATTTATTCTGATTATATATGTTAACTGATAACTCCTAGGATCTCCTCTGTGATTCAAAGTCCTGCTCACTCTCCCTATCCACGGAGATTGCCCCTCTTGTGCATTTTCTCCTAGACTCCCAAGACACTCTGGAACAAATTTCGGGACCAACATAGGAAATGCAATACCCTGACCCTTTGTACCCAAAGACAGTGTTTTTCCTAAAATAAAATGTGCTGTAACCAAAGATGAAAATAAAGTAATACAGTATTCCTGTATTGTGGATTTAATGATCTAAGAACCGTCACTCTTCTTCTAAATCAGTGTGACCTATTTCAAGGGCAGCTGGAATCCAAGCAGAAGTAAGATTTCTCTTTCATTCTCCAGAATAGGGACATTTTGTATCTCAGTCATAAATTCAACATTTCCATAGTTCTGTGTAACA
This sequence comes from Neoceratodus forsteri, assembly GCA_016271365.2. Taxonomy (NCBI): domain Eukaryota; kingdom Metazoa; phylum Chordata; order Ceratodontiformes; family Ceratodontidae; genus Neoceratodus; species Neoceratodus forsteri. Next base: position 1,299,916,568 of record CM057453.1, on the reverse strand, counting down.
AAATGATTCCCTATGTCAGTCATCAGAAATTTGTTGATATGTCTGTCCTCAAGGGAGGGTCACTGGTGGTCTCAGTCTCCCCTGATAAGCAGTCAATGACTCAACACTAACAATTTCATCATGAGTGATTTAATTGCATTGCTTTTGGGACGAGGTTTCACTTCTTGTTCAGGTGATGATTTTACAGAATCAGTACTCTTACTACACACCTGTCTGTCCTTTATCTTTGAACTGAGAGCTTATTCAAGTTATCATGTGCCACTTGTTCATTCTGGCTTTTGTCACTAGAGAAAGACCCACACTTTTATTTTTTTATTTTAGGTCTTCTTTTACTTTTAGTTGTCTCTGAGTTAATCTATCAGACTCACTAGTTTCAAAATTCTTTGAGTCTGAAGTTTGCATATAACATTTACATACCTTGTTTTTATCAAAAGAGGAAGCTGAACCTGGATGCCCCTAATTACCAAAGTTGCTGTATCTGTATCCATTAATTCATCTCCAAAAGTACCTGAAAGTTGGTGTTTATTATTGCCCCAAATCCTATCCAGAAGTGCTCTATTATAAAATACATCCAATCTTAAGTTACATATCTCTTCTTTAAGCATGGTAATGTTCTCCAACAACAATATATCAGCTGAATATCTGTTCTTCAGAATTTCTAAGTTTGCTTTGAAATGGTAGAATTAGCCGCTATATACTACATATCTATACATTGAGGTGCATCTATTGTAGCACTAATTTCTGGGGCTCCTCCTTGAGATATGCCTTCCTTCTATTTCCTGATCTTTTGTAAATTCTCTACCTTCTTTAGTCCTCTATGGTGACACTCAATTCTCCAGTTATAGATATCAAATCTGGATTATCACCAGACTTCATGCCTATTTCTGAAACTAGATTTTGTGATCTAGACTGGGAATGCCCGTCTCTGTAGGCTGGTCCTTCATCCAGAGTCAGGTCTCAGAGTATTCCTCATAGATATAATAGTCTCCTGGGGTAGATAATTACAAAGAGGAGGAGGAGTCATAACAGAGGCCGGAGATAGTCCCATCTCTGAACAAAATAATTCTTCATTATAGGGACCTGAATGTGTCCCAACATATTGATTATAAGAGATGGATTCAGCCAAGTGTGTGGACACATCCACGTCAAGTCTGGGCTATTCAGGATCCCTGAGAAACTTCAAGATTACTACCAAGATCAACTAAATAATCAGGTATTTTGGGTATATTAACCACAGTCAGCAGAGGGGTAGAGCTATGATTAGGCCCTTTACCTATCCTCTGTTGGCCCCGAAATCAGTTATCTTTAAGTTGTTTCCTTTTGCCAAAACACCTGTGAAAACAGGAGAGCAGGAAATATCATCTCCTTTCTATAGGTGAAAGCTACCTACTCAATTTTTTCATTTGCTTATTATTATTTTTGTTTTAGTTTTCCTCTTCTGTTTACCCTTCTATTCTTAAAAGTACATATCTGCATGGTGGCTTACGTGAAATCATGCTGCATTTCAGAGATTTCAAGTGTTTCAGCTATCATGTGGAGGCTTCTCCAGTACTGAATTTGATAGGTTACCCTTGCCACTTCTAGTAACCACCATTATGGTAAAGACAGGGATGCACAGAATAAGGCAAAACAAAACAGAAAGGCCAATCTGACAAAACAGCAGTAAAACAGATCAGCGTTTGTAGCTAATATATTAGTATCTATCTGATAATAATCTAATAGTCTAATAGTAGTAACAGTGCTAGTACCAGTATTACCAATTATGATATTAACAAATTGCCAGTAATACAAAAGTGCACCAGAAAAGGCAGTCAACAGATGCAGTCAATAGACTGATTAAATATATCAAGTATAGCTGAATACTTCACCAGTTTTCTCCAGATCAGATAAAGCTGTGATGTTAAGTACAGATATACGATAGGTCGGTGAAGTCAACAAAGTTTGTAAAACGTATGTGAATTGTTTGTAGACCCCTCACAAACCAAGACCAGAAACCATGACTGTGGCTGTAACCAAATGTTTAAAGATCATGTGCAACGGTTTTACATTTTAATAAAAGCTTAAAAGCTGCCGTTCAGTCTTTGTGTCATGATTAATGTTTCCTGAAAATTTCATGCTGCTTGATTTTGTGATTTTCTTTAAATAAGCATTTGTTAACTTGCTCTGTAGTGGCTTTAAACAGTGGAGTTATTTATGTCCTCTCAGTCAAACTTAGAGTGTGATGACATCATTTTGGAGTAGCTTGTTGTTTCAGATTCCCAATCAGGACAGCACTGTGTGGAGTTTATGATTTGCTGAGCTCTCCAGGTTTCATAAACCCAGTCTCTGGTTTGTGTTTAGGTAGATCAGCTTAAAATATATCATTCTCTTCCTTTAAAAGCTGATCATTTTGGTTTGCTGAACTGAAGTAGTGGAAATCTTTTCTGTGAGAAATAGCTTGTCTGTATCACAGCTCTGTTCTTTCTAATCAAATCTCATTTTTTCTAACTATATAACAAAGGGTTGTTTAATGAATATAAAATAAATCTAAATGTTGTTCATTCACAGAAAATTGTTTTGGTTTAGTCTTCATAAATACAGTCATGTAACAAATGTGTTTTTCATGTCAGATTGACATACAGGTGCTTGTCACACTGCTACAGTATTTCAAGCACATGTACTAGTAGAACTCACAAATATCAGTTCTTTGGTGGTTTCTGTGTGAAAATACATCATGTATGTGTATAACTAAAAACACTAGGCGGCATCCCGATGCACCATGTCTCTGCCCCACAGTCAAGGCAGCTGCAGTTCACTGCCACCAGTCCCCTGCCCCACATGCCTTCTGCTCCACATTCGAGGCTGCTGCACCCTGCTGCTCACTGTCTTCTCCCACACTGTCAGGGATTGTGCACCCTACTGCCTCCATCCCCTGCATAAAGAATCAGACTACTGTCCCCTGCTGCTCCCTGCCTAAATAGTTGGGTTGCTGCACCTTTCTTCCCTCTGGCCCCCACCTCACAGTTAGGGATGCTTCATCTGTTGCCCCATTCCTGTCTCCACAGTCAGGGCTGCTGTGCTGTGCTAAGCTCTGGGGTGCCAGGTTCCCTGCCTTCACAGCTGGGGCTGCTGCCTGTATGCTGCCCTAGCACCAGAGGTGGGGCTTTGCTGCACCCTGCTACCCACTCCCAATTGCTCCAAATGATCAGGGCTGCTGCACCCATGTACCTTATCTCATAGTCAGGCTGCTGTACCCTGATGCTTCATGTGTCCTGCCCCACAGTTGAGGCTTCTGCACCATGATGTCTTCTATTCCTGTCACCACTGACAGGGCTGCTACACCTGCCCTTTCTACACAGTTGGGGTTGCTGTGGCCTAGAGCCCCATGCCTCTGCAGTTAGGGCTGCTGCACCATGCTGCCACTTCGCCACAAGATTCAGGGCATTTGCTGCACCCTGTTGCATGCCTTCACAGTTGAGGCAGTTGCATCCTGCTTTCTCCCTGCTACCAGAGTCAAATCCTTTGCTACACCCTGCTGAGACAGGAACAGGGGTACCATGTGCAGTTTCCTTGACTGTGAGGGTGAGAGAGAGAGAGAGAGGGTAGCAGGGTAGCAACCCCAGCTGTTTGGAAAGGGTGCAGCACAAGAGTAGGGCATTTGTTGCACCCTGTCCCCTGCCTGTGGAGGCAAGGCTCTGTGGTGCAGCAGGGCATGATGGTGGCAGGGAACAAAGGAGAGCATGGTGCAGAAGTCCTGACTGTGGGTAGGACACAGGTGGGTATCAGGGTACAGCAGCCCTGACACAGCACAGGGTACACATTGTGCAGCAGCCCAGACCATTTGGGGCAATTGAAGTGTGTAGCAGGGTTCAGCAGCTCCAACTGTGAATGCAGGCAGCATGAGGCTCTAGGGTGTAGCACAGCACAGCAGCCCTGACTGTGGATATTGGAACAGGGGGAAACAAGGTGCTGTGGCTCTGACTGTGGGTGTGGGGACAGAGGGAAGCAGGTGCAGCAGCCCTGAATGTCCAGGCATGAGATAGGGGTGGCAACAGGATACAGCAGCCCAAACTGTGGGACAGGTGCAGCAGCCATGCCTGTTTGGGACAAGGGATGTGGGGAGCTTGGTATAGCAAAGGATTTGACTCTGGTGGCAGGGGACAGCAGGATGCAATTACCTCAACTGTGGAGGCATGCAACAGGGTGCAGCAAATGCCCTGAATCTTGTGGCAAGTGGCAGCATGGTGCAGCATCCCTAACTGCAGAGGCAAAAGGCTCTAGAGCACAGCAGGCCACAGCAACTCCTAACTGTGTAGAAAGGAGCAGGTGCAGCAGCCCTGTCTCTGGTGTTGGGGATAGAGAGCAGCATGGTACAGAAGCCTCAACTGTGGTGCAGAACACAGGGGCATCAGGGTACAGCAGCCCTGACTGTGAGATGGGATACATGGTGCAGTGGCCCTGACCATTTGGGGTAATGGAAGTGAATAGCAGGGTGTAGAAAAAGCCCCACCTCTGGTGGCTAGGGCAGCATGGTACAGCAGCCTCAGCTGTGGAGGCAGGGAACCTGGCACTCTAGGGCTTAGCGCAGCACAACTGCAGGCAGAGATATGGTGCATCAGGATGCCACATAGTGTTTCTAGTTACACCTAACATAATGTTTTTCACACAGAAACCACCAAAGAACTGAAATTTTGTGAGTTCTGACAGGTGCCTGTCACACTCTGCTACAGTATTTCAAGCACATGTACTGTTTGTCAATCTGACATGAAAAAATGTTCTTACACAAAATATATTTATGGAGGCTACATCAAATACAAACTGTTTCTGTGAATGAACAAAATTTTGATTTACTTTATATTAATTTATTAACCCTTTGTTATATAGTTAGAAAAACAATCTGAGTTTAGATTAGAAAGAACTGAGAGCTGTGATACAGACAAGCTAATTTCTGACAGAGAAAGATTTCCACTACTTCAATTCAGCATTGAAATTAAAATGATCTGCTTTTGATGAGAAGATAATGTTATATTTTAAGCTGATCTATCTAAATACAAGCCAGAGACTGTGTTTGTAAGAAACTTGAGAGCTCAGCAAACCATTAACTCTACAAACTACTGCTCTAATTGGGAATCTGAAACAACAAGTTACTCCAAATGATGTAATTGCTTTAAGTTTGACTGAGAGGACAGAAATAACTCCACTGTTTTCAGCCACTGTAGAGCAAGTTAACAAATGCTGATTTAAATAAAACCACAAACCAAACAGCATGAAATTTTCAGGAACACTACTATGACATAGGGACTTGAATTTCAGCTTTTAAGCTTTTATAAAATACGTAAAAAACGTTGCACATGATCTTTAAACTGAACAGCTCTTCCCTTTCCGAACTTCAAAAGTAAGAGACACTCTCAAGATAGTCCCTTCTGATTTGAGCATGTAGCAAAAAGGGATCTGGAACCAGAATTATTCAAAGCCCTGTAGACATTGGAGGCACCCATGTATTTGTTCCACCATGATTAATTCTGTATTCACTGAAAAAGAACACGGAAATGAAGAACATTTACTAAAACATAACCCCCCAACCACAACAATAGAATAAAAAGTGCCTTAAATGTTCTTACTTGTGTACATGAGAGCAATCTATATAAAACCCTTGTCAAGAAATTTTAAAAAGAAGTCTTCACTTATTCCTAGTTTTCCCTGATTGTTGTGGGATTTTCACCATAGTCGCACACAACAGAGTGGATATCTTAATAAACGAGGGTAACTTTTATGTTTAAATTTATTCAGATCAACTGAACTGAAGAAACCACAGTATTGACCTTATTACCAATACAGCTCCGCTCTAAGCTCGAATTCACTGAAAATTCAATGAGAACCTTCAACAGATTTCTGTATCAGAGCTAGAGATATGCAAAGGAAGTTATTTCTTAAAAGCGTAAAATGCCATGTTGGCCAGTGGATTTAAGCTTTCTCTGAGTTGCCCCGTAGAGATGGTAACTAAAAGTGGTGTGCTTATGAATGAGATGCAATTTATATTAGATAATTCCAATTAGCACCTAAATAGAAGGAGCAAACAAGCGTGCAAAACATGCAAACAAATGACACACGATAAACCAGCGCCAAACAATCGAATAATAATGGTGAAACAGTGGAACAGCGGAACAGTAATTGATCAGTCAATCAGTCAATCAGCTGAGATCCATCCATCCATGCCACGTTTATCTAACAGGCAGGATCACTTACTCTGAGTGCTAATAAGTTTTTACTAAACGATTCACCTGAATTGTTAAAACAGTTTATGCAATGAAAAAATATTAAATATATCAAGTAGTTCAGCTGCCTCTTTATTAGCAAAGATCCACACTTCTACGATCAAAATCCAAGGTCAAAACCCGTTTCAGAAACCACTCAAAACTCAGAAACCCACTCACACAAAACAAAAACAGAAAGTAAAATATAAATATGTTTAAAACTCAAAGAGCTTGGAGAAACGTCAAAATGACATTACATCAAATTGTCCATATTATTCTTAATATTTTAATATCACAAAAATGCAGGGATACAAGGTGTGAAGGATATGAGGGAAAAAACAAACGTTCCTTATTACAGGAGTCGCAGTAATTTTCAGCAGGGATACCGAGCAAACAGCTGTTCCAAAGGCTGTTGCCTTTCTCTGTGGCTGGCGAGGCTTCCGCCACTGCCCGATTCCAAGCCCCGGTCACAGAGTTGGCGCGATGATTTGAGTCTCAGCGCTGTTAGACAGCAGCACAAGTTGGTCTGGAAAGGTGCTGAAGTTTAAAACCAGCATACAGTTTTTTTTTTCTGCCCCTAAAATTTAAGGACTCCTTTACTGATCAGGCAACAGTGGCATACCTGTTTCAGGTAGAAAGCAAACTTATCAGCACCCTGCTACTAGAGGCCCACTCAAAGTAGCATGCAGCTGTGCCCACAATCCTCCATCTGCTCCTAGTCACTCACTCTTTCTTCAGCAACAAAAAATGGAAAGTGTTTTTAGACTTTAGTTTTTCAGTTTAGAAACACGCTCAGTGCTCACTCCTCTCACTGCTCTGAGAGTCTCAGTAGTGCTCCTCGATTGAGTTGATACAACAAATGATGAATACACTCTGCAGAGCATTCAGAAGCCGCCCAGTTCCACCTCCTGCCCCACAACTACTCTAATCGCCATTGCTGCCACCATATGGCCTCACCTGGTTGGAGCAGCATCACTGCAATAGGGTTCTCAAGTCCAGCTTCAAGTTAGGATGATCCATCATCTGAGCTGCCACAATACCCAACCCCGGCCCCATGTGGTGTTTCCTCCTCCACCCCATGTGATAGCGCGCATCACAGAGCTGAGTGGATAAAATCCACACTCAGGCACAGCCTGTGTCCCTCTTTTTGTTTTAGGCTGCAGGGAACTTGCTTTCATTAGGGCATATAAGGGAAAATTATTTTCCCTTATGCCCTCATCATTCAAGTAAAAGCCCCTGTAGCCTAAAAAGCAAAAGAGGACACAGCAAAATGTATTACACAGAGCATTTGGCTCTGGGCTGATTCAGAACACAGCCTGGACTGTCATCCAGCTGCCAATAGCTAGCTCTGTTCTATGGGTCAGCATGCAGCAGGTCATTCCTTGAAAATCCATAAAATATCTTTCTTTTATGGCTGCCCTGCTTTGGCATGCTGTGACCCCCGGTGCATTATTTTAATGTGGTACTTCCTGCATTTAGTTAGTCAGGGTTTGAGTCTTCAGAAGGGAGAATCATCATCAGAGCAGTTCTTAGCTAGAAAAAGGATGGAGAGTCACTAGCTAAGTGAAAACTTTTGTCCCGGTACAATCAGAAAATGGTCTTCTATTCTTCAGTGTTCAGCGATCACTGAAGAATACAAGGACCATTTTCTTCTCTCTCTCATTGGATCTACAAAATCGCCGAGAAGGAGCAGCCACCTAGCAAAGCTTAGCAGGTCCTGTCCCAGTCTCAAAACCCCTTCCTGTTGATGGTGCTGCTGTTGCTGGCTGCTAACCCTTTAGCACTGCTAGTGCTAGCCCACATGTTGAATGCCTTTACCCTGGGACGTGGACAACTCTAACGCCATCACCTCCACAGTCTCTAGGGCACCCATTTTGTCTACTCTGTGGTGCCAGCAACTCAAGAAGCAATCCTTGTGTAGGAGCTGAGAAAGTAACCATGCAGTAATGTTAGGCGGGGCGGTCAGACAGGAGGTGGGGGTGGAGGCTGAGGCAGAGCTGAAGTGGGCTGGCTCAGTCTGGTGCTGTACTGATGGGCTGGAGTTAAAGAGCCCTATAATTAAAGGAAGGCAACAAGGCTGCCTGTATGTGAAAAGAGTGGGGCACCAGCATAAACAGAGGGAGCCCGTGCGCCCCATTTTTCAGGCTAATGACACCACTGCCTCCCAGTGCCCACCCCCATCCTCTTGGTAAGTGGTTCACCTATGTCTGACCCCTCCACTGTTGTTACTAACGCCAGTGAGTTTTTTCCACTTGGGCCCTCCTTTCCCACTCCTGGCTCCTTTCCTCCCCTTTGTCCCCACTCTCCTCCCTCCCCTTCCAGAGTTTTCATTTCCTCCTGTCACGACCCAGGAAACTCTGCTTGACCTTTTCTCCCTTAACCTGTCCAAGTCCAGCCCTGATGGTCTGGATCCCAAAGTCCTCCACATCTCAACTCAAGCCACTGCATCACCCCTACTCACCTCCTCAACCTCTCATTCTCCCACTCTGTTGTCCCTCAGTCCTGAAGACTGCCAAAGTTCTTTCATTAAGAAACAGGGGATCCATCCTGGCTCTATGATGCCAGTTCGACAACCCTTTTGTTGACTGGCATCACCTGACAGGAATCATGTCGACATCAAGTTGCAGTTAACATGATTCCTGTGTGCCTCCTAGCTCTGCCCCCCACCCCCACTCCCATCTTTAGGATTATCAACTTCAGTTGGAATTGATTCAGGGCAGGGTGCAGGACCAGGAGACAGTGTGTTTCTGTTTCAGGCACACCAACACAGCGACCTGTTGGCAAAGTGTCGATTTTGCTGACAGGGTTGTAGTTCACTGTGTTGGTGTTACTGTACATGGGCATACCATCCATCCTCCCTGGCAGCTTCCAGCCTTTCTCCTCTTCCTCTGTCTTGCAAAGCTGCAAGAGACATTGGTTTATTCTAGACTTTCCAACTTTCTCTCCTCCTCTGACTTCTCTACTCCTTCCAGTCTGTTTGTGGGACTATTCCACCATCTCCTCTCTGCTGCAGATAATGGTCTCTGTCTTCTCTGATATGGATCAGGGCATATCATGGTTTCCATTTTCTTGATCTGACCAAAGTCGCTGATTCAGTGTCCCATCCACCTCCTGGACAAGCATACTGGTGCTTATCTCTCCACTCCTGCTGTTGACTGATTATTTTTTCCCTCATGGGTCATCTTCAGTCGGTACAGGTTGGCAGTGCCCTGTCACTTCAGTACCCATCCAGGCTGGGGTCCCCAGCACCCATCTTGGGACCCATGCTGTTCTCCACTTTGCTTAATAACCTACTTCTGCCTGTGCCAACTTACATATTCACATGTATGCTGATGACACAGTAATCTTCATCTTCGTCTCTGGACCATCTACTACTGCTGCCATGGAAGGTTTGCTCCCGCATGACTTCCACAATGTCCTGAGCTGATTCTATTCCAACCAACTTCCAGTCAACACAAAACAACTATGTGCATGACCTTTGGCACCAGCCAAAAGCTGGCCAGACTCCCAGCTCTCCTGTCTTTACAACCCTAGATGCTACTTCCCTTGAAGTGGTTCATTTCTTAAGTACCTTGGTGTGTGGCTAGACAGCAGGCTTGACTTCACTGCCCACATTGATGCCATCTACACCAAACTCCTCTCAAAACTCAGTGCCTTGTGCTGCAGTGAAGACAGTCTGTCTCCGAGGTCTACTGTGGAACTTGATACCAAAATGGTTCTTACGGTCTTTGACTATGCAGATATGCTTTATGGCACCACACCTCCACCTCTATTGTCAGATTGGACACCATCTTCAACTCCTTCTGCTGCTTTGCTAGCTACTCCCCTCTTGTATGCACCACTGCTCACTCTACTCCTCCCTATCCATCCTCCTTTTACTTTAATGTCACCAGTTCCACTGTGTCTCCTTCATATCCAGATTCTGGTTTGAACCCGTCCCTTCTATCTTTTCTTTTTTTCTGTAGACATTTTAGGTATTTTCTGTTTTCTTCCCAATCCTGATCCCTCACATTCCTGGCATACCATGTGTGTATGGAGGCATCGTCGTCATGCACTATGGGGTGCCCCACCCTACCAGTCACTCCGTTGCTGCATCTGCCTGCAGATGGCAGGACTGTGGGCAGGTGACCCTCCTCCCAGGAGAGAGAGGAGAGCCATTGCTTAATCCTGCTCCCACCTCCCCGCACCAGCACCCCAATGACTTGAGGTAATTCCTGAACCCGGGTCGCTGGCACAGCACAAGGTAAGGCATGGATGCCTCAGCCCTCAGCGCCACTGGGCCAGCTGACCTTCAACCTTTTCAAAGGTATAGGCACTGACATGCCAAGTATGCCTCGTATACTAAACTTGGTAGAAGGGCAACAAAGAGAGCTGTCCAGCATGGCCGATAGCTATGACATCGCTTATTTTTCTTTAGTGCTGCTGTGGTCTGTTGGCACTGTGGGCTTTTGGCCTTGTTACTGAACCCATTGAGGGGAGCTGTGGCACCAATTTAGCATGTGAATGCTGTGCCTGAAATGCTCAATTAGGTCTGCATTCGAGTTAGAGCTTGTGATTGGCTGAGACATCCGGTAGGGGGTGTGGCTCGTCAGCAGTGGTGCATTAAAATTAGCTAGCAGAGGAGGAAACAGAAAGAAGGAGAAGATCGGAGAAGAGAGACATCACAGAGTTATTCAACAATCAAAACCAATGGCACAGAGGACTTGGAGAAGAATGTCAGCGTGGCAGACTGTGGTAGTGGCAACAGGGGCAGCTCTGCTGGGAGATAAAACAGCAAGAGGAGGACAAGCAGCAGCTGGCATCAAAGGATTTAGACTTTGAGGTCCTCTTGACCTTGATCAGCTCAGCTTTACCTGTGGTGGCAGATGGCAGTCTTGGTCTGTGCTCGAGTCTGCTCCATTTGCAGGTTAAGCTCAGTCCATCCTATGCACGGAAGTACCCACCCTACCAGAACTAGAGCAGCCAAAAGAAAACTAAGGTACTTTTTGTTTGTTTGTTTTTTGTTTACTGCTGCATTGGATTTTTTTTTATCGTGCTACCAGGATTGGGAGGGGAGGGGAGGGACTTTAAATGACCAGGGAATGCCTTTTAAGGTGCTACTGGGGAGGGTTAAAAGCTTATAAACCTTCTAAATCTAAAACTTAAAAAACACTTGGAGCGTGACTGTTATTGACCTCTGTTTTTGCAGAAAGGGACTGTTCTCTAGTACTTTACTTTAAGCTGCTTCTGAGCCTTACAAATTGTCTGAACACTGAAACAAATTTATATAAGCCTCTGTCCTCTGCCCGTATACATCTAAATAGCATTCTTCACAGAGCTTTCTAACTGAATGATAGAACCACTTAAATTTACATTTTGTTTTTGAATGAGCTAGCGCTGGAAGAGCTGTTGACACCATGGAAAACTTTGGAAAATATAATATTAAGGTACAATTCAACTTGCATTTCATACTGTATATCTTGCATACAGTTCTCCCCATTAGTTATTACTGAGGAAATCTGCATGAAAACAAGATCTTTGTCCCTCAGAGTTCATCCAGCTCTGTAGCTTACTCTCTACTTCAAGTCATAATCTTCTGTTGTGACATCACAATCTGTTGCCATGGAGTAACTGTGATGTCATAAGCAGCGCATCATGACCTCAGGTATGGAGAAAGCAACAGGAAGAGGAGTATCTTCAGGAACAAAGATCCTGTTTTCATGTAAATGACCTCAGTACTAAAAAAATCAGGGAGTATAAAGTCAGAACTCATTTGAAGAATAAGTTGAACTGAGTTTAAATAATCCATTTTCTTAAAGTTCTCCTGAGGCATCAGCTGCTCTCTATTTTTTTTTTTTGAAAAGCCCATAGACTTTTCACAGTGTTTTGAATCTGATGTCATTAATTTGTAAAACTCTCAGCTGTAGGTATCACTAAGTCCGTTTACAATTTCTACACAATGTGACCTTGAGAAGTTTATTGTTGGCTTAGCAACCTTTTTATATCTCCGTCTTAACACCTCTATTCTGTAAGAACTCCTGTTATATTAGTTCAATCAGTGGATGCTAATTTTTGGACACGATTGAATAACCAACAAGGAAATTTAGGTGTGCTTCAAATATTGATGCAAATTGTACTTTCATATATATGCATGTACTTTAATTTAAATAAGGAAAGGAGGAGGGGTGATTGTTTAAATGTGAGTAGCCCTGCTTGCATCACTACTGTATGTTTTGATTTTGAGGCAGCTGCCATCTCACCTTATGTTCCTATGACAGCATTGTACTATTTGTATTTGGACTGCCATTATGCCATGAGTGCATAAATCTTTGCTGTTCTGTATTCTGGGGTGCTGAGACCACCCTGGCATGCACTAGATCTCGTTGACCACATAGGTAGGGTTCTGTTTGTGTTCAAAGCCTAGCAGCCTGTTAAGACTAGCTGTAGACTTTGGGTCCTGTAGTGTCTCTGCACTAAACAACTTGTATGTAAGCATGCCTGCTGATATCAAGCTGGTGGCATTTAAGGGTAATTTTCCCTATCTCATTACAGCGATGTGATCGTGCCTGCTGAGTGAGTGCTGCAACCCTCGACCCTTCCCACCTCCACATTGCTGCGCATTGCTTCTGTTAACCCCGAGCACCACAGCATCAAAGCACAAGGTACCCCTGCAGGAGGGAGCAGGTTTCTCAACAGCAATGAGGTGTTTCTGCAACCATGGGCAATGGAGTTTCCGCACCTTGGCAGGAATGTGATGTATCGGATAATAGTTTCTCACCCTGGTTGGGATGCATTGCATCGAGCAATGGCATTTACTCACCCTGACACTTGACCACCAGGGAATGGATTGTGCAACATTTTTCTGCATTTACACTTGAAATGAGGCATTCAGGCTGTAGTTTTCACGCATTTTAATAATGTCAATCATGTTAATGAAGTCAGCAATAGTCACCTTATTTTTGCATCTGGTGTTAAGAGCTGGTCTTCAAGCCCATGAAGATTGTATTATGACTATCAGTCAAATGTCATGTGCACTCCCTCCCAAATCTGAGACTAGTAGGCCTTCCATGGTAATTGCGTTGCTGGCATAATGATGTGTCTGGTCTCCTGTACACTCGCCATGGTCCGCCTTCTGTTGGTTGCTGCTGTGATTTCTGGTATGACATATAGGTTTGGCAAAAGAAAATAAGTGAACAGCTTTGAAGCAATAAGGCAAGGCCAGGGATATGTTACTGTTCTGTATCACCTTCTAGGGGTACAATGTTGCATGAGGCATGGCCAAATGTGATATGCCTCTAGAGGGTGATTAATTGACAGTTCCAATAACCATTGGAAGTACCACTGTTGAAAGTGCCTTATTGTTAATATAACAAGCATTAATTTATTAGTGGAGCCATGAGTGGTGGCTGTTAATGAAAAGATCACTGGTTGGCCCCTGAATGTTAAAAATTTCTTGCTGCTGAGCCATGGGGACTTGTTCTTTCAATGAATATTTACATTTTTGGGAGGCCGCTTTTGCTGATCTCCTGATTAGTGTTGCCCTGTATGGGGCCATTTACTGAAATCTGCATTTTACTAATGGACTATTACATTTTTTAAGGGTGGTGGCAGCTACCAATGGGTACACAGTATGGTTACAGATGGTTGCTGGCAGTCGTGGTTGGTCCACAATAGGGAGCAGTTACAGTCAGCCACAGTGTTGACTCGGGCAACAGCTACAGCGTTGATTCTCAGGCAACAGCCATAGTGTTGTTTTTGGGGCAAGTGCTGTGTATCCTGCAAATTTCTAGAAGACTACACTTTACCAAACAGATGACTGCGCCAATTGCTGCATTAAGGTATCGGACATTAGTTTACTTCCTGCATGTCCCTCCTTTCCTCACTTCTTTCAATTATCCTCTTCTATATATTGTGTTTTTCAAAGATTAACTTTCCTTCCATTAATATTGCAGGGGTTAAACAACCATTGTCACAGTTACAAAATGGAGGCAGAAAAGCAAAACAGCAATCTAGATTACAGCTTCGAAAGGCAAATGGGCCAGAATAGAAGAAATGGCAAAATGTCTGGGATGATGTCGCCATCCTCATTCGACCTTCATCTACCTCAAGGCAAGAAACACACACTTGACGTAAAGCAGTTAGCTTTATCATACCTGCCTTGTTTTAAGATTTGTTAAGATTTTGTTTTTATGATTTGATTAGTTTATATTTAATTTTCCTGTAGTTTGACTTATAAGGAAGTACTTTGGGATAAATGTCCATTTTTCAACATGCTTTATGCAAAACATAACATACAACATAGCATAAACCTACTGTAATGATCAATACACATTATAGCAAAATGAATGTTGTGGAATGTAATTCTGTTGTGCATTGGATGCTAACTACAGATCTTTGTGTTTTGTTTTCGGGGTTGTCAACACAAAGGTGCAGGATGGAAGTGCCAGAAAACATGAATACAGAAGTAATTGTTGCTGGCAGAGAAGTTGTAGGAGACCCAACCTTGCAGGCTGTTCCCTGAAGCTAATATCATCCTCCAGTTAATGGAGCCCAGTGAAGCAACTACTGTTAAAGCAGGCCTGACTCCCAGCATTTTCCAGAAACCAGACCTGCATCCTCAGAATAGAGAAGACATTGGCTGTTTTAATAAGTCCCATCTCACAGATGTTCAGAGGAAGGAAATTCTTGAAACTCAGTGTTAATAGGGGAGGCAGTATAACACAGTGGTTTAAGGCTCTGAGCTGCAAATCTGGAGACTTTGGTTTGAACTCACAGCCCCACTTGCATACTGTGTGACCTTGAGCAAGTCACTTAACTTCCCTGTTCTCGCAGGTTGCACCTGTAAACAAGCTTTCAACTTAATGTGCCATCCTGGTTAAACAATTGAGGGGGCCCATCACCTGGGTTTCAGTTTGCTGGTCATCTAATAGGTTCAAAAGGTGCCAGCCAGTGTTAAAGGCTTGTAAATGCACAGCTGTTGCAGGAGTACAAATCACTAACTATTCAATCATATGGTTGGTGTATTCTGTGGTCCTTGCTTTGTATTTAACAGTTCCATTCCAGTGGCAGTATTCTGGTATCAGCACCAATGAGGAATTAGTCTGATGGGAAAAGATTCTTGAGAGGAACAGCAAATCAAAGGGACATGAAAATGCTGTTGCTAGAGCAAATACATTTCTCTCAGTTTGTGAGGGAAGAAAACCCGTGTCGTCTCTGTGGAGTGCAGCAACAAGGTTGTGAAGAAGACCATGCATGTTTTATGTAGGATCATAAAATCATTCTCTTTGTGGAGGCAAACATTTCACTGAAAGGTAAATTTGGTGACAGTGGAAATTTCAATGCCATGTTGCAGTACACAGCAGAAATGGATACTATTCTATAAGAGCACCTGCAAGGAGCTCCAAGGAATGCCAAGTATATTTCACAACAAAATTCAAAACAAACTGATTAAAGTAATGGGCCTACAGGTGCAGAGAAAAATTTTAAACAATGTAAGGGCAGCAAAATGGTACAGCTTCATAGCATATGAACATAGGAACATACAAAACAGTCAGTAGAAACAGGCCATATGGTCTGTCAAGTCTGCTTGAATGCATAGCTAGCAGTCCTTTCACTGCAGTTGCCTGCCACCCAAAACCACTGCTTTGGCTGGGAATCGAACCTGGCCTTCCACATGGCAGGTGAGAATTTACCACTGAACCACCAATGCTTACGCTTAGCGGTGGGACAATGGATGTGTCTATCAAGGAGTAGCTCTGTTTATCTGTTTGCTATGTACATCCTGACCTTTCTGGCAAAGTTGAAATTCATAAAGATTTTGTTGAATTCACTGAAGGTTTTGATGCAACAGGCTGTGGCCTAGCAGAACTATTCCTGCCACATTTAGCAGCCTGGGTGTTGACACAAGGTCAATGTGAGGACAAGGCTATGACAAAGGCTAACATAAGTGGGGATGGGGAATTCAATGGCATTCAAGTACACATCAGGAAGTTGTCCCTGAAGTGGTGTATGCTGTTTGCAAGGCTCACAGCCTCAACACAGCAATTGTCCATTCATGTGCCATGAGACAAGTAGCAAATATGTTTGATACCATCAAAAATAATTTAATCACTGAAATCATCCTTTAAATGTCACCGTATTCTTTACAATAGAGAATTCAACAGCTTCCTTTCTGACTATGATGATGAGCCAGCAGACCATACATCATCAGTTACTGCAGCTACAAATATCAGGTGGATGAGTCAAATAGATTCCTTTTGAAGGTTCAAAGCCAAGTTTTAGTGGTCATAAGCACACTGAGAAGACCACATATTTGACAGTGAAGCAGACAGAATGCTGCTTTCAACCACAAGATTTAACTTCCTTAGTGACTCTGTTGTGTAAATTATGTTCTGGCTCTTAACAAAACCTCTTTATCATTACCTCTAATGTCCTGATAAAGATTTAATTCAAGCATCAGAAAAGGCCACCACCCTTGTACAAGCATTGAAGAACATGAGGGAGAGTTCAGAGAGCTATTTTGCAGAGCTGTATCAGAACAGCTTGGCTTTTGCCGAGACTGCATTTATTGAGGAGGTACACTCGAATATGTGGATGGCAAACACAATGTCATATATTATCAGGCTGCTAACCCTCAATAAAACTTCAGGCTCACTACTTTTATTCCTTTTTGGACCATGTGATTTCCAAACTGATGGATCAACTAATTGAGTTCCAACATTGGTTCCTTGCCCAATATCTTGTACCATGAAAACTGCAGTTTCTGCAGGAGGAACAGATAGCAGACTTGTTTGGTGCCTATAAGACCGACTACGAGCAGCTTAGAGGAACTTAAATTGAGTTTCAAAGATGGAACACAAAATAGCTCAGTGTTCCATTGGCACATCAATGAGATTCAATTCTCATGACATTACAAAATCTAAATGCAGATCTGTACCCAAATATATGCAACTTTATATGTCTTGGCAACCATGCCAGTCAGTGTGGCAAGTGCTGAATGATTGATTCTTCAGTGCCTTGAGGAGGGTCAAGATATGGCTTAGAAGCAGCATGGGGGAACAATGCCTTACAGAACTGGCCTTCTGCACATACACAAAGACATTAAAATTGATGTAGAACAGGTGATTAAAGACTTTGATCCATGCCAGGACAGGCGCTTTTTAAATAAATAATAAACTTGGACTGACTTGTTTGAAAAGGCTAATTATCTAAACCACAGTGCTGCTGAGTTAGTTGTGTGTGTGTGTGTGTGTGTGTGTGTGTGTGTGTGTGTGTGCGTGCGTAGAGTGCGTGTGTGTGTTATCTGTAACATGTGATCAAAGCCAGAAGAAACAATTTTGTTTCTCAGTTTATTAAATATCACTATTAACATTTCTTATACAAATTATATCTCATGCACTGCTACATGGTTACAGCAAAGAATCCACATGTAATCAGTAAAATTGTTTTGGAGGGCAACAGTTTAGTCGGTTGGTGTACAATGTATAAATTGCTAGTCACACCCCTGTACCTTTCCTCACTCCTCCCCTGATCCTCCTGCACACCTGGTCTAGGGATTATCGCACTTTCTCCATTCCACATCCCTGATCCTCTGCTGCTCCATCAGCCTTCTCCTATTGTCTTCCCACACTTTGGAACCAGCTCCCCAACTCCATCCAACTCCAAGTCTCCCTGGCTCCCTCAGGTACCAGCTAAAATTCCTCCCCTGTTGCTTCTGTTTTCCCACTCCTGATGTTCCTCTGCAATTCCATCATACCCTAATGGAGGTGTATCTGTTAGTGTTCAGTGTTGCTTTGAGCCCTTGCTGCTGTGTTCTGCACTTGTAAATTACCTCATTATTGTACTCTGACTGCACTTTATTGTAACTGTGAAAAGCAACTGTGTAATGTATTTAAATTTCCTGTCCTTTCCTCCGGCTCACACCTGAAATGAGCCTTGGCTCAGTGTGCCTTTCCCAGTCACCAATTTTCAAATAAATAAATAAAAATAAAATGGGGCATGGTCTGATATCTTAATGGCACTATGTTCAAGTCTCCTGATGAAAGAGAATGTCAGACATTAGTGAAAAGTCAGTTTGTGAATATGTATTATATACAGGAGAAAATATGAATATTTCTTTGAATTCTGATATTTAGAATGGAATGGATCAACCAAAGTATGGTTGTCTGTGAAACTAGAAATTAAATTTACAGTTTGAGTTTTATACTCCTTGCCTCATGACCAATTTATACTTTTAATGCAATATTAAAGTATTCATTAGCCAACATAAACAAACAATTAGAGTCTCAGATTTCCATAATATTAAACCTACCTGTTAGGTCTAATAAATTTTCTAGTAGTTCTAATTGCAGAGATTTTTCTAATATTATTGCTACCCTCCTCCCTTACTGAATTGGACTATGGAGCCTGAGTCCAAGGTCCCTGAAATAAATGTGTCATACATTTGAAGTCCACATCAACAAAATGGTTTTCTTGTACTATATACAGTTTATGTGATTTTTTGTGTGGCATGCACTATTTTTTTTTATTTTTGTCTCATTCTGGTCCTCCATGACATTCCAGATCATGTAATTGAGATTACCATTTTTATTATTCAATGAGACAAGAACGAGAGAAAGAGAAAAGAAAGAAATAGATACTTAGCAAACATTCACCAGCATCCTACCTAAAAAACAATTTTCATTAACACTATGTCAATATTTCATTTTTTCATGTTGCCCCTTGCTTTTGTAATGACAGAAATATTATGTCTACCTATACGAATCCACCTATGACATCCTACACAAAATCTTTTAAGGACCTTGTACATAACTTCAAAACCTTTGCTCCAAAACCCAAGCCCTATTATTAAGAAGTAGAAGCCAGAAAGAAAAAGCCCTACTCTACATCTACCCTATCAGAATCCCACCGATATCCCTAATACTACTAAGCCCTATCCCTAGCCCCAGGGGCCAAGTGACCATCCCTGATCCGTAGAGCGACTAGGCACCCAAAAGTGAGATGCAGAAGTAAAGTCCCAGCCTGTAGTTAAGGTGCTACCTCTTTTTGTATATCTGCTAAGACATCCAAGCACTGCAAGGTGCCCTGGACTTGTTTGTCATGATTGTCCAGAGCTCTTGCAGCATTCTGATCCAGTCATCTAATTAAGAGTTTATAGGCATTATTTACATAACTTATTGTTATTTCATATTTTCTTTTTTTTTCTCCTCCCTCCCTACACCCCACCCAAGACCTTAAGTAAAAAATAGTTTTTGTTTCTTCATTTCTTCAATATTGAATATATAATACTTAATCAATGTCTCTTTATTCTACTATTAGAGGTTCTGTATGACATTTATCCTGTGTCATCTCTTGTAGTACCTTGCTGCTCCTCAGGTTTATGTGATCCTGCTTCTCTAGATTGCTGTTGAGTTGGGGGTCTGCTGCTGCATGTCTTCTGAAGGGTGCATTTGATTCTTCTGTTTTGGGCTTGGTGGAGACTTCTGTTGCTAGAAGAGTCTGTGCTATAACAAGCCAAGGGAGCTCTTGAAGAAGAACCACCTGAGTCAGATTTTGTACTATCCATTTCATTCTATACTCTGCTTCTCTTAGGGAGAGGAAGTAATTGATTGAACCCTAAAAATACAAACATGCAAACATACAAAGAATCCAGTCTGCTCATATTGTAGGGTCCTCAGCTTATACTACTGACCTGCCCCTCCTTCCCTGGTCCTCCCTCCTCACCATCTGCCCCCCAGTCCCATATTTTCCCCTTATGCCTATCCCAGCACTCAGCTTTTTGTAAAGCTGCTCACTGACTTCAAGACCATTTCTCCAGCAGCACATTCCAGCTAGCCTCCACTCCACCTGTGAAGAAGTACCTCCTAACCTCCTTCCTAAACCTCCCTTTGAGTTTAAGAATGTGTACTCTCATGGTTTGGCTGCCACTTAGCTTGAAGAGACCCTTCTTATCCACACTATTTATTCCTTTCAAGTACTTCAAGGTTTCTATATGTTTCCTCTGCCCCTCCTTTCCTCCAGGGGTACACATTCAGGGCCCCAACCTCTTCATATGTCTTCCGGGCTGCTGACCTGCAATCATGTTAGCTACTCTCCTCTGACCATCTCCAGCAGGTTGATGTCTTTCTTAAGGTGTGGACACCAGTATCTTAGTCCATACTCTAGATGTGGTCTCGCCAGTGACTTGTACAAGGACAGTATGACCTCTTTCCTCCCTACTGCATCTTGTTTGCCTTTGCTGCTGCTTTTCTGCACTGCATGGAGTGCTTCTGGTTGCTAGTGATCATCACTTCTAGATCCTTCTTCTCCTCCATTGTTGCCACACACCCTCCGGTGGTACTTGGTCCTTAGATTCCTGGCTCCAGTGCATAATTTACATTTTTGACATTGAAACCGAGCTGCCAAATCCCTTGCCACCTCTCAAGTTATCTCAGGTCTTTCTTTAGGTCTTATATCCTTCCCCTATGTTCACCCTCCCACAGAGTTTGGTGTCATTTACAAATAGACACATTTGCCCTTGATGCCCTCCCCAATGTCATCGATGAAACATCAACCAACACCAACACCAGCATCTAGCCTGTGGGACCCCACTGGTGACTTCTCTGGTACTAGATAACCTCCTCCCACCACCATCCTATGGGTCCTGTCCTGTCAGTTTTCTACCCTCCTGGTCATTTCTTCCCAATCCCAAGATCCGCTTAGCTTCCTGATCAGCCTCTTGTGGGTACAGAGTCAAAGGCACAAAAACAAAAGACAGTGCACATGGATATGGTGGTGCTAAAGGAACTACAAAGAAGTAAAATAACTAATGTTCCAAGCACACACCAAGCCTATAAGAAGAATGCCAGACAGAAATAAAGTTTAAAACTTACATTTTATTATGCATAAAAACACCACGCCTGACATGTTTCAAGCTAAAAGCTCTTTCTCCATAGACTTGGTGTGTGCTTGGAACATTAGTTATTTTACAGAGTCAAAAGCCTTGCTGAAGTCCAGATAAATGATGTCCACCAGCTGGCCCCTGTCCCTTGCCTTAGTGACCCAGTTAAAAGTAATCAGATTCGTTTGAAATAATTTCCCTCCCACAAATACTTGCTTCCTCTCACCCTGTTGATCATTTCTTCCAGATACCTTATCAACCTTTCCTTAAGTATGGTCTCCATAAACTTGCACACGATTGAGGTCAGAATGACCAATCTGTAATTTCCATGTCATCCCTGAAACCGCTTTATGGAGGGCACCACATGTGCCATTCTCCAGAACTGTGGCACCACCCTGACTTCAGGGAACTATTGAACAGGCTCCACCAGCTCCCTGCAAGCACCTCTACCAACTCCTTAGTACCCTAGGATGTATGCCATCTGGGCCTGGTGATTTGTCCACCTTCAGTGCTAGCAGCCCCTCACTCTACCCTCCTGTATCACCACATGTGCTCCTTCCCCTGCTCCCTTTTCCCTCCTGCAGGCATTGGTCCCTCTTTTCCCTGGTGAAGACGGAGCAGAAGTATTCATTTAGCACCTCAGCCTTTTTCTGTTCTCCTCTATCCATTCATCCCCTTCCAAGCCAACAATCCTGTCCTTCTTGTCCCTTTTTTACTTATGTAGCAAAAAAGGCCTTCTTTCCTTATTTATTTCCTCAGCTATCTGCAATTCTTTTTTGTCTTTATGCTGCACTACCTTGCTTGCCACCCTGGCCAACCTTAGTAGTTTTCCTGTCCTCCCTCTCTCTCAGTTTTCCTTTATTGCCTGTAGGCTGACCTCTTGTCCTCACCATTTGTGCAACCTCTGAGCTGATTCAGCTGGGTGTTTGACCCTTGAGTTCTTCCCCTTGAGCCTAATGCACTCCATGGTGGCAGCCAGTATCTCTTATTTGATGATGGACCATTTTTGTCCACCCCATATCCATTCTAATGCCTGCCAGGTGCCTCTTCAGTACCTCACCCATCTTCCTGAAGCCCACCTTCTTGAAATCCTGGATTTTTGGTCTTAGTGGGGATGCTTTCCCTGCCCATATCTAACCCTAGACCACACTGTAGATGGTCGGCTAAAACCCTAGGGGCTGTCGCTTGTTATCTCTTGCATGTGCTCTCCATTTGTGACTGTAACAACCCTTGATTCACCTTGGCTGTTTCTGTGCCTCAGATCCACCAGGTACACACCTCCGAGGGGCTCCGGCCTGGGTTCTGTACAACAGGTTGCACAGTGACCTGCACCTGGGGCTGTGGCAGAGAATACCTGTAGTCAATTTGCAGGTTACCACCCCCAGAAGATAATAATATAGTGCCCCCGGTACACATTCCCTCACTATAGCAATCCCCACACACAGTAACTGGAACCCACAAAGTCACAGGAACAAGAATTAACATGCAAGCAGTAGTGAGATTTATTTGGGGAAGGAAACAGAAATAGTAAACAACACAACCACATTGACGCCCCCATGCAATACTCTTGCCTCCCACCTTAGGATGCACCCTAGAATGTCCTTTGATGTGGTGGGTACCTCATTAGATGGTGATGCAGGCCTGGGGTCTGTCATCTGGGCCCAAATAGCTTTATTGGTTTTCAGTGTAACCAGTGGCCTGGGCACAGCTTTACTTGGCACAGTCCAGCCCAGGCCTTACACCTGTTATCTAACTAGTTAGGTAGCTGATAAAGACTCCCAAACCGCAGCCCGGGTACTTACACTTCAGTGGTGCACAAGTGAGGGGGTCTCAGCAGGCTAAGATGCAGTCAGTCTGTCCGTAGCATCGTACTATGAGAGTATCCAGTTGATGTAGCCATGAGGCAGCAGAACTGAGAGCCAGAAAGTTGAAGAAGCTGTTCTTCACCTGCCTGGCCTTGCCAGTTTTGCCTGGAGGCCTTTGTAGACAGTTTTATCAGGCAGGCCTTTCAATGTCTTTGCCACTGGTCTGTTCCTCTTCTTCGGTCTAGGGATTACTGAAACATGGTCCCTAGACCCCTTTGTTGCACACCCTGGATGAGTAGTTACAACTGGCTTTTACACAATCTCGAGACTCAGCTCCCTTGCATTTAGTTTCTCTGGTCACTGAAATGCTGGCCCTTTCTCAGTCCCTGGCACAGCACCACCAGACTGTCCCTTGCTGGAATTTTACTCCTAGATTTACCCCTTTGAGGGGAACACGATAGCTCATCTTGTAAAGTTTCAGTCTGGGAACATCAGGCAGAACAGTCCCACACAATTTCTCAGTTCTCACTGCAGCTTTCAGCTCTGTCTCTCTCTCTCTCTCTCTCTGTCTCTCTCGCCTCTCCTTGAGCACTCTGCTCCTAGCTGTCTGCAGCACACTCCAAACCTTTCTCTTGTTTCTGGCTGCAAACCTCCAAGCTTTATATTTGCTGTTCTTGCCAGTGTCTGGGTCGGTTAGCTGTGTGGGCCTGAGGGCAACTCCAGTCTGGGAAGCCCACACCTCCTCTCCACTTCCACTCTGGTTCTCTTCCTTTTGGTGGGCTGCCAGCCCTATTTATCTCTTTTCATAGCCTCCTTGATTGGCTGCCACAGTTCTGGACTTTTCAGTGCCTTTGCCACAATCCCAGCAGCCCCGTTTCAGTAGTCCCATGGGTGCCATTTCTGTTTACATCAGCCCAAAACAATCCCATCCATGATGTTTAATACATATGCCCTTAGCTGGGCTGAAAATAGCTCCCTCCAAAGTGGAGGATTTCCAGTTTCTGTTTTCAGTCTGTCTCCAGCTTCTCTGCATTCCTGGAGCTGGAGATACATGTTATTATTGGTCGCTGGGCCAAAACCACAAATAGAGCTGTGGCTACTTTTAATTTTTTCCCTCTGGTGGCCGTGACATGCCCAGTAATGTGTGAGCTGCCATATTTGTTTACATTCAGCCTGACCTGTGGCAACTCCGGGAATGGTAAACTGTCATTCTTTGTGCCAGGAGGTGAAGAAACAAGTTCAAAGCTCGGCCCCCATCCATGCATGGGACTGAGACAAGGAAGTTGGTGACCTGGCCCATTGAGCACAATGGGGCCAGCTGACCTGAACTCCACTCAGGGCCACTGCCTTTGACAGTGGCCAAGGGAGTGGGGCCATAGCCTTTCAGGTAAGCCCATTTGGAGGGGCTTACATGATCACAAGATCAAGGATTGCCCTCCCTGGTGGGCTCAGGCTGCTCTCTGAGTCAGGAATCCACTCTACATTGCTTCTAGGATCACCTGACTACTGGCACAGGATGTGGATCGATGCTCTAGGCCACATTGGGCAGGTTAAAGCCCTCCACCATTACCACCTCTCCTTCTCTGCAGCTTCCAATAATTGTGAACTCAGAACCCTGTCATACGAATATACAAACAGATGAAATTGCCAGCAGAAACAGGCCTCATGGTCTATCGAGTCTGCTCGAGTGTGCAGCCAGCACCTCATCTCACAACTGCCCTCCTGTCCCCTCTTCCTAGTATCCTTTCCTTCCCTGTCCCAACTCTCTTGAAACTGCCCACCATATTACAGGACACTACCTTGTCTGGTAAGGTGTTCCATTTGTCCACCACTCTTTCAATGAAAAATGTCTCTCATCTCCTCCTGAATCTTCTCTCTCCAATCTCAGTCCATGCCCTCTCATGTCCCTCCCTTTCCTCATCTGAAAATCCCTTGTGTTGGTCTTGTTTATCCCTTTAGATACTTTAAGGTCTCAGTCATATCCCCCATCCTCTCTCCTCCAGTGAATACATATTCATCTCTCCCAGCCTGTCCTCATAGGGCTTGCTGTCCAATCCCTGGATCATCTTTGTGGCTCTTTGCTGCACCCTTCCCAACAATCTGATGTCCTTCTTCAGAATCGCTGCCAGTACTGCATACAGTACTCATGTGGGCCTGACTAATGACCTACAGGGGCAGCATAACCTCGCTCCTTCTGGAGGAGATCCCTCTTGCAATACACCCCAGCATTTTGTTGGCTTTTTGCCATCTTCCTGCACTGAGCAGAGTTGTTCATGCTCCCCATAATGATCACTCCTAGGTCCTTCCCTTCTGGGAGCTCCCAACTGTACCCGCTCAAGTGATAATCCCTCTCCTGGTTCCTGGCTCTGAAGTGCAGAACCTTGCACTTCTTGGCATTGAACCCCAACTGCCATGTTTCCAACCCACTCCTGCAGCTTGGTCAGGTCCTCCTGCAACCCTTTCCACCCTCCACATCATCAACCATAGCTCCCATCTTGGTATCGTTTGTGAACAGACTGATCTTGCTCTGGATCCCATGAGATATCTGCAATATAAATCCCAAACAGCACCGGTCCCAGTACCAATCCCTGTGGTACTCCACTCGTCACCACTCTCAGTGATGAGAGGCCCACCACCACCCTTTGCTGCCTTCCCTTTAGCCAGTTTGTGATCCAGTTCACCATTTTTGATCCCTCCCACAGGTTTCAGTTTCCCTGAATCTGCCATATGGCACTGAATTGAAGGCCTTGCTGAAGTCAAATACAAGACATCCACTGCATGGCTCTGTCCAGTTCCTGTGTCACCCAGTTGTAGTAGTACTTCACAAGGTTTGTCTGGAAGGAGCTGCCCTTTACAAACCTGTGCTGTTGACCATCCTGGAGACCATTTTTCTCCAAGAAGCTCACTAGCCTCTTTAGGATGGTCTCCATGAGCTTTCCCATGATCGATGTGGAGGTTCACTGGCCTATAGTTTTCTAGTTCATCCTTTGGCCACTTTGTGTGATGGGCACCACATGGGCCATTCTTCAGTCCTGTGGTACACATCCTGTGTCCAGGAGATATTATACAGGTCAGCCAGTAGCCCGCCAGGACCTCTGCCAACTCCTTAGTACCCTAGGGTGAATGTCATCAGGTCTAGGGTGCTTTGTACACCCTTAATGCCCTCAACCCATCTAGTACCCTGCTCTCTGTAATCCCTACATCTGTTGTCACCACCCCTCACCCACTCACCCCATCGCCTTGGGTATTCTGACCCCTTCTCCAGCATGAATACAGAACAGAAGTATTCATTCAGTGCTCTGCCTGCTCTGCCCCTTTCTCCACCCACCCTCCATCCTTCTTATTTCTCAGCAACTGATTCTTGCTTCTTGTCTCTCTGAAGTCTTTTTCTCCACTTTTCATTCCTTGCACCAGTCTCAGCTCCCTGGATGCCTTGACTGCCCTGACCAGTCTGGTAACCACCCTGACTCTCCATGTACTTATCCTTGTCTTCACTCCTCCCTGATTTCTTTACTTTAAAACACCCTCTGGCCTCCCCTTCCATAACTTCCTGTGTTAGCCAACTGGTTTTTTGCCCTCCCATTCTTGATTCTCTTCCTAGTGCAAGACTCCATAGCCTCCTCCAGCCCTTCCTTTAGGATGTTCCATTTCTGGTCTGCATCTATGTGTGGTTGCATACTTGCTAGGTGCCTGCCCCAGATTTCCCCATCTTCTTAAAGTCTGCTCCCTAAACTCAATTACTTGTAACCATGCCCCTGTTTCCTCCCATGTTGAGCGTGAACACATGACTGGCACTTGATGTCTTTTGGTGGAGGCAAGGAGGGTGGCTGCAGTGGGCACTGACATAGTTCAGAGGGCCAGGACAGACGCAGTATCAGCCTGTGATGTCATTGCATGTCCCACCCACTCAGGGAGCATAGCAGCAAAAATGGTCTGCCAGCTAAATGAAGTCACCCGGCCTTGCTGCATGCCCTGACCTCACCACCAATACCACTTTATGCCTGCCAGGAAGTTGACAGCCCCACCCTGGGGGTAAGTTAGTGTTGCAAACCTCCCCTCTGCCCGGTACCATAGTAACAATTCTGCCTGGAGCACTGCCAAAGGGGGGCGGGGGCTGCTGGTGTGGAAAGGGAGCTGGTGGATGCTTTGGTGGAGTTGTAGGGTGTTGAGACAACCTATGTGGTCAGGTAGAACACCTCCAAAACAAATTATAAGATTGAACTACTTTACAAAGTTTAACAATATGGGCCAACATGCCGGTGCAGTGGTAGTGACTGCTTGCAACACTGATGATATGAGTTTGGTAGTGAACTCAAGGGGTGTGGAGAAGGATCCCAAAGACTGCTGTCTTCTTCTGGAGTGCAGAAGGCACTGGCACCCAGTAGACACTGACTCCTGGTAATAGATAGCTGACTAGCAGCTGTCTACAACTTGCTGTCACAGAACTGATACTGGAATGTGCTGCCAAGCTTCAAGTCAGGGTTTCATCACTGTAGACAGTTCTGCTGCAGATAGGGGAAGGGATGGAACCTTCCTAGGTCACAGTCAGGCTCTGAAGATGCTGCTCTGGGGGCTGCTGGCACAGCGGCAAGGCATCCCAGGTTCTGGAATGGACACAGGTGTCAGAGGGTTGGCTAATTGGAGAAGGACTGAGCATTCAAGGATGGCTCTCCTTCTTCAGGGGAGGGAAGACTAGTGTCCAGCACAGCAGAGACCCTGGCAGAGGCAAACCTGCAAAATTATAACAAGATTGAACTGCTTTACAAAGTTTAACAATGTGGGCCACCACACCAGCACAGTGGTAGCGACCACTTGCACGCTGACAATATGGGTTAAGTAGTGAATTCAGGCCATTGGAGGACTGGGTGAGGGTATGTGGAGGAGGAGGAACATCCCAAAGACTGCTCTCCTTCTGAAATGCAGCAGGCACTGGCACCAATCTAAAAACATCATTTCCTATAACCCTTGGCTGCTTGGCAGGATATGATACTGCCAGAGTGATTCACTTCCTATTTTATTGCTGCTCTGAAAACTGGCTAGACCATTTGGAACTGGTTTGTGATCTGAGCTGGATGCTGTTAGAGGTCCTGCCTAAAGAAAACAAGAATTTTCAGGTATTTTCTACAGTTTTTAAACTATAACTCAGAAAAGAGCTTATTATTCTAGGAAGAGTTGCACAGAGATTCTTTTGTCTTGACTACATTGTGTTTTTGGAGCTAGCTTCCTGCTGTTCTGGGTCAAATTTCACATACTTCCTTGCTGTAAATAAGATTGATTAGTGCATTCTTTGTTTTTACTGTATTTTAAAGTTTTGTCTGAAAGAAAATGGTCTTTCAGACTAAGAAATGTGCAACAGCAATGACTACAGCATGTGTGTGGGGGGGCTGGTTTGCTTTCAGTTGCATGTTTGTAGCTGTTGTGAGTGTCGTGTTGCAAGTTTATTTGTAAGCTGAAGAAATTGTCTGTGTGTGAATAACATATTTTGTGAAAAGAACCGCCCACGCCACCAATGTCTGACATGGATTTTATGCTTTAGATGAACTGCTGTTTTTATAGTGTTCTTTTAAATTGCTTTTCTTATACTGTAATCAGACTAATCACTTAATCTGTAGTCCACCTAGCTGTAGGAATTAATGTTTAGAAGCAGGATCACACTAGAAATGAGATCTGTCCTGGGTAAAATGAATTACAGTATGAAATAAAACCATTTAAAATGAATAATATTCAGTAAGAGGGAATGCAGATTATTTTTTCATCTGTTGTTTGTAAACCTCCAGTGGGAGTTACGATACACTAAACGAGTTGGGAGGGATTAGTCCCTTAGCAACTCTGAGGACCTCAGACCAAGTTGTGGGTGTGTGGGTCACATAATATATTGCCTACACTACACAGTGTGTAATCTCCTGTAAACATGCTCTGTGGAAGAAAGCAGAGACCCTCAGATTCTGTTTCAGGAACACAGCCATGCCATTTCCCCAAACTTGTCCTGGGGCAAGCAACAGAAACCCTGGGCTTGTTCAGGTAAGCACAGGATGTGAGCCTGCCTCAATGCAGACTTGTTGTAGGGATGCAGTCCTTTCTGTTTACCCCAAATGCAATTTTGCAAGTGTTGTTCAGGGATCATCTGACTTGTCCAACCCTACAAGTCTGAAGGAGGCTGTCTTCATTTTGTGCAGTAGGGGACTGTCTGTGTTGGTGGTATGGGTACACAGTTGCCTTGAGTTTAGTGGGATGAGGGGACTGTCTTGCTTGGTGGGGCAGGAGGACTGTCTGTGTCTGGTTGGGTCATGGGCTGTCCATGTTTGGTGCCTCAGAGTGGGCAGTGGCCATGCTGGTGGGGTGGGGAGAGTGGCAGTGCTGGTGGGCCAGGGTGGGGAGAATGGTCATGCTAGTGGGGTGTGGACATTGATCATGTTGGTGGGGTGGGGATAGTGGGCATGCTGGTGGGATGGGAAGGGAGTGGGCATGCTGGTGGGATGGGGTGGGGAGACTGGCTTTGCTGGTGGGTGGGGTGGGGAGATGG
Source organism: Neoceratodus forsteri (assembly GCA_016271365.2). NCBI lineage: Eukaryota > Metazoa > Chordata > Ceratodontiformes > Ceratodontidae > Neoceratodus > Neoceratodus forsteri. Next base: position 1,299,887,150 of record CM057453.1, on the reverse strand, counting down.
CTGTGCTGGTGTGGGTGGGAGAGTGGCATGCTGTAGATTCTACATTTATACACATAGTTACTCAGATAAAGGTATTTATCACACTCCATTTACATCCACTCTATTGCATAAATTTATTTATATTTATAGTCATCAGGGCTCTTTCTGTTTACTGCTCTGTGTTTTAATTATAGGCTCTCCTGGCCCTTATGCTGTTTTTCTCCTCCAATCCTTTTAGTAGCCCTTGGTGCTCTGACATTAGCTGCTGTGCAGCTCCATTGCATGCAGTTCTTGCCATTTCTATGACTCTTAGGGAGCCCAAATATTCCTCCTGCCTGCCTCCCACCACCACTTTTAAGCCCATTTCAGGCATTGGCCTTGGCTGCAGTGTAGCATTTCGTTTGTGGCCCCTATTCTGTGTGTCTGCTCATCAAGTCCCTTCATACCAGGCCCCTAAGGGCACTTACACTCCAGCCACCATGCAGCTTAGCTGGCAGTTCCTGCACGACTGCTGGCTGCCCATCCCTCTGGACCCTCTTAACCATCCCTCCTCCAGACCCTTAACCAGCCCTTGGGGCTGCTTCACATAGTTGCTTTGTGACTGATTGGTAGAGAAAGAGGTATATTTGCCCTAGCCTCCTGTCCCTCCCAAAATCTCCATTTCTTCCCAACCACATGGAGTAGGTTACAGTCTGAACTCCATACAGACTGGAATGGAACTGAAATGCCTGCCAGCACTGTCACTCTAACATAGTAGCACTAAACCGATGGTTGCATACCAACAGTCGCAGCATTTCTGATCGGTGGTTTTCTGATCAGCCTACCTGCTGCTATATACAGTCAGGGCCCAAGGACACTCTCCCCAACACTAGATGCTAGGAAAAGGTTAAACAGAATAACAAAAAAAGCACTGTTTGCCACTTGCCATGAGGGAGTTGGCCCACTGCACCACTAGAGCTATATCCTTTAAAACACTGGACTCCTGGGATAACTCAATACCCCTGAACCACCAGTGTCTTCTTTAAATTATATAGGATCTACTTAGCCCAAGAGCACCCCACTAGCCCATTAGCACTACTACTTAAATCTACTGGTCACCAGCAGGCCAACTAGTGGTGTTAAGGGGTTTTGCTGAGCCTTCAATATCTCTATTATTTTCTTAGCTGTCTGTGTTTTTATTTCCTATCTATGTTTTCTCTTACTGTGACTTTGTGTGTCTTTTCCTCTAAAACTTTTCTTCCTTTACTCCTGTGCTGTACTGTACCCCTTTGTTTTATGACATTAAGTTTACGTTTTGGTCATAGACACCTAGACCTACTGCTCCTCTTCACAAGCTCTCTCTCTGTCACTACTATATGTTCCCTATAGTAATTCTCTTTATTTCTACAAGTCTGGCCACACTGTATGCCAATCAGATAAGTATCTTTGTTTAATTCCCCCATCTCTCCTCTATGACCTCTGACCCTTTGTGTCTCCTCAGCCTTTTCCTTCTTCCCTTTCAGGTCATGCCAGAATTCCCAAACCCAGGACACCCCAACTCTGGATTCCTTGACTGATGGGGTAGGTGCTCAATTTAATTACCTAACTGCCCTGTTGGGTGTGTGGCATATAACAAGGTACACACTCCTTGTAATGTGGAGCAACTTGAGTTGTGTATTTTGTGGTCTGGAAAGGAGAGCAATTTAGCCTTGTCCTCACCTCGTGTTTTTGAATCTCCACTTACCAAATGAGACCTTGCTTACTTATGAGATTTGATAGTAGAAGGCTCCAAGATGGCATGGCTGCAGGCACATGTAGAGACTATTGAACCCACTCATACAGAATAAGCTGTTAACCTCACACTGACCACACAAGGTGTGAGGTTACCAGTGCATTTAGCAAGATGACGAGTTTGTTACATAAAATTATATGGCAGGTTGTTGCTAAAACATACAGATGACAGGCAAACCCCTCATGAGTGCTGATTTCAAAACAGCACCCAGTATTTTTTTAATTATTTTACTGGGTGTAATTTTGAAATCTGTACTCTTCTGGTACATATGGGTCATGCTGGAATTCAGCACAATTAACGAGCCATTAAAACACATATGGGTCATGCGGCATTGTGCATGATTAATGGGCCATTAAAATATAAAAATACCATGAAAAGAAAATTGGCCATTAAAGGGTGATCAAAATGTAATGGTGCCATTATTTCTGTACTGATTAAGGGATAGTGGATTGGGTGCAGTTCATGGTTGCATGGCAAGAAATCTGAATTTAAAGAGTGTGCCATCAAATGGCATGAAGGAATTTCACATTTACTCAGTTGATTTCAGAATCAAACCATCTGCATAGGTGGCAAAATGAAGACATTCACCTTGATCATGATTTGTGCTTGAACATTTCACAAAACAGGTAGTACAAAGACTGTCTCAAAGCAATCCGTATGATCCCTGGAGACTAGGACAGAAAGGGGGCTATGATAGTACCTGCTATTTCATAAAGGAGATTAACTAGTAACTAGGTGAATGTGGGAACTATTCAGATTTGGTACATCAAGGTAATATGGACATGAGGGGACACTTGAAGGTAAGAGGTAGATCGGAGGTATATTTAACAAGGAGGGTGGTGGATCCATTAAAATCTACCACTCACAAGTAGGAGGTTTAAGAGGTACACCGGGAAGTCTATTAAACAGAGGGTGGTGGATCCACTGAACAATCTTACCAGCATCAGATGGTGGAGCCATTGAAAAATTGGCCAGGTGATGCAGTGATAACAATTAGTTGTTCCAAGCAGAGACACATGAAAGGGCACCAAAACCAGGGTGAAGGTTGATGAGTGCTAGGAACCAGGAGAGATGGTATGTGCCAGAGTTGATGGGGAATTCTGTCAAACTAGATGACCATGTTCTACTACTAATCTTTTGCATGCTTTTTAAATTATTTATTTTCCTGCAGAAGCCTTATGTGCATGTGCAATGACAAATAATGGAGATCTGTAACATCAATATCATTGCTTTTGAACAAAGATATGCACATTTTGTAATCCTTTACTACAATAATAAGAATGTACAGATGAGCAGGATACTATGGGCTCTATGTACACTTGTTTGCATTTTAAGTAATGTGCAGGAAATTTATATGCAGATATAGAAGTTTGAGACTGACCATATACTGTTATTTTCAGTTTAGTTCTAAAGTGTTATATTTGGTCATTCCCTTATTGACACTTTTGCATTTTGGCAGATCGAGGTCTGAGATAACACCCTTGAAGAAGGCAATATTTAACATCCTTTAAGAACACTGAAAAAGGTATGAAAACATGGGATTTATGCATGGACTTACCATGACTCTGGACATAGTAAGTGAGCACCATTTAATTTTCTTAATACTGGGAAATTTCTTAGCAGATGCAAAGCCACTTTGAAGTATGGTTACTGCCTGATAACAGTACTTCTTGCTCAACAAAAATTCCAGTTGCAAAAGGTGTTACTCTAGCTATGTATAATAGATCACATGAGCTGACATCATGGTGCTGAGATCAGGCAAACACTTTTATTTATTATTGATGCATTATTTATATGGACATTGGACAACATTTCACAAGATAAGGCTGTGTCACAATACAGGTTTTGGACACAATTTGTGTACACGTTGAAGGTAAATGTACTCCATACTTTTCAAGCCTATAAATGACTCTACATATTTAAGTTTAAAATTTTGCATCTGACTGGGATGTGATTATTAAAGGTTAAAAATACTGCTTCTGACTGGGATGGGACTGTTAAGTGAATTGTAATGTTAAATGTTGCTTAACAGTTAAAGCTCAGTCCTAAGCAATATTTTTAACCTTACACATCCATTCAGTAGTAGTACTTTTAACCTTAAAATATATGAATCATGAATAAGCAATAAAGTATACTGCTAAAAGCATTCCTTGACCATCATCCAGACTGCTTAGACTGCTATGAAAACTGCTATCTTAGGCTTTTGATTTAAATATTTTGTGTTATAGGTAGACTAACTTAAGGCTTTGGACTGAGAAGGCCATCAAGATAACTAATACATTCTTGTTAACATGACAAAACTGTAGGAAGGCCAATTACATGCTAATATAATGCTAATATACTGTTAAGGTGAAAATAGTCAGACTGTTATTCGAGGGTTAGGAAAACGCCTATTTTATTTGGGTAAGGGTAGGGAAAGGTATCACCAGCAAAAGTAAGGAAGTGTTGATGCCACTGTGCAGGTCACTGGAGAGGCCTCATTTGGACTATGGTGTCCAGTTCTGAAGGTCGATTTCCATAATGTAACTTTAAATCACAAATGGGTTAAATGGTTCTATTTTAGATCTGTATCTCTCTCCTCTTCTGCTCCCACTGGTTAGGCTAACTGAATGCAACCTGAAATATCTAGGCTTGCATGATGAGCCACCTGCACAAGCTGCTTCTCAGTCCACATCACTATCTTTTTAAATTTTAACTTCTTGTTGAAAAATAGCAGCTTGCCACAGTAATACATAAGCTAAAGTGATGTCACCTACTAGGAGTTGTAAGACATACTGTAGCTAGCTTGGCTTGAAGAAGGGTGAACATGGTCATGACCCCATAGCAATTGAGATGCATATGCAGCAAATAAGTCCAGATGCACAAACTTACCCTTCATGTTAAGTATCACAGTCTGCCTGACACACAAGGCTTACAGTGATGAATCTTCATATGGTTTGTCTGGTTTGGTTCTACTGTTTATAATACAGTGGTGAATAGCTAGGAAGACATTTTTTCAATGATTGCCAAATGTGGTACAATGGCAGATGTTTTGCAAAGGTATAACAGAAATTGTGTCTGAGGTATTGTTATCCAAGAATTGGGTCACATTTTCATAGAGACAGATTACATTTGTGGTACATGATTGTCCCTGTGGAATCCTGCTGCCTCTGTCACTGAAACTCTGTTAGACATATGGCTAACTTATATCTTTAAGTAGTGATTCTAGAATGTTTCCTGGAACCTGCATTTATTAATTTTTTTAAAATATTTTGAGGGGCGCCTGGTTATGGATTATCCCAGTATTTAATTTTAGCATTTTAGTGGAAACTTTGCACTCAGATTTTTTTATTCTGAATTTTTGCAGTATGTTGTCTGTATTTATATTAATTCTGTGGGCATTCCTGGCAATGTACAGGGCAGGGGACTGAGTTGTGATTGGGTCTGAATAAGGAACACAGCTATTCATTACATTGTTTTGCTATCTCCACTGGATGTTTTCTGTTTCCCATTTAATATTAATATTACTTATAGTCTTCTTTTTGTTTAGGCTATTGCTGTAACTGCACAATTGCTCTGTTGCTTTTGTCTGCATCTGTTGCAAGTCTAAGTTCCATTTTCTTTTGAAATGGTTATTTTTGTTTTAAGTTTCTTTTAAAATGTTCAATATTCTAAACATGTGATTATGTCATGGCTTTTGTTTTCAGATAATTTATTGCATGTTTAGCTTTTTGTTGAGTAACTTTCTTCACATCCTCACTTAGCCATCTTGCTTGTCATCATTTGTTGTTATATTCCTTGATCCTTTTAATGTAACTATTGTAAATGATAATATGTTACTCTTTATAATCTGCCAAATATCATTCATTGTTTAAATGTTATGCCAGTCAGTTTCTTTGCTTTTTGGTTGTTTTGTTCTTTTCACAGCATCTAGGACACTTTCCTTCCTTTTATCCTTTTCAATTGTTTTCTATGTTTAGGACCTATATTTTACTTACGCTTTCATCCTTTCACAAGTATAACAAATGCATTTCAGTGCTGCTCACTTGCTTTATATATATATTACCACCCCCCCACCTTTGGCTTATTTTATGCACACATTTTCTTCTATGTTTGCTTCCTTTTTCTCTCTTTTTCTTTATGGTCCTGACTTCTATAGAGATACATATTTTTGATTTAAATTGACAATAGGTAACTTCCATGGATTTTGAATATTTGAGCAGTATTGTTAATGGCATTGTGTTACTTGTACCATAGGCTTTCTAGTTAACATTTTGAAATTCATGTCAACATGAATGTATAAAATACTCATGTACCGCTATTTACTAACTTAGAAACATAGAAGCTGTTGGCAGAAAAGGACCTCCTGGTCCACCTAGTCTACCCTAAGGCCCCTACCTTCTGTGCTGCCATGGACCGTGAATCGATCTCCAGCCTTAACCCCCTCCCACACCAGCCCTGTTACCAAGATCCCCTTATGGGTGTCCCATGCATGTTTTTTTCTGAACTCTATTTTTGTCTCCACGACCACTGAACTCTCTGGCAACCTCTCTTCTGCAATCTCTATCTCCCTGCATTGCTCGGTTAGCCTCTACCTCCTCTCCAGCACTGGGCATCCCTGGGTATGCCCTCTGCAGAAGAAGGTCGCCCCCCACCAGGGTGCTCTATCTATTAGTGTTGAGCCACTGGGCTGGAGAGGGAGGAGGGAAGTGGAGGTGACTGAGCCTGACTCCGGGAGTGTGGACTGCATGGGAGGCACCATAGCCTATCAGTGGTGGAGGGTTTTCCTTGGTTTTATGTCCCTGTGGAGCCCAGCTGCCAAGGCAATGCATGCTGTGGCTTCACCCCCCTAGCATATGCCACAACACTCTTTCAGCTACCCCCAGCCTCCACAAGAGGTTGCTCATTGAGTGGTCATTACCCCAGCCCTCTCCAGGGAAGAGACAGCAGTCCTTCAGATGCTCAATCTTCCCCCGCTGACCCCTGGCTGCCCAGGTCCATTTCCAAAACTGGGTCACCAGCTTGGCATGAGGTGTGGCATCCAGAGCCTCAACCCTCAGTGCCACTGGGCTGGCATGCATGTTTGAAACCTGTTACCATTTTGGTACCGATTATCTCTGCTGGCAGGCTGTGCCAGGTGTAAAGAAGTATTTCTTCACATCCCTCTAAGTCTCCCCTTCCAGCTATATATCATGCTCCCTTGTCCTTGAACATCTCTTTCTCAGCAGAATTGAACCTTCCTGCACCTTATTGATACCTTTGAGGTATTTGAAAGCTTCTATCATGTTTCCTATCCTTCCTTTCTCTAGCGAGTACATATTTAACTCCCTGTCTTTCCCCATAGTGCTTCTGGTGCAGACCATGCACCATTTTATATCTTTTCTGAGTTGGCTGGGACCTCCAGAACTAATGTTTACAACAGCAACAGTAAATAGGGATCATAGTAGCATCAAGAAAAGAGACACATAAAGAATATAAACTCAATTAGTTTAATGATGAATCAGTTCATGAGAACCTTGTGTTGTGGTCTGCATTTGTAGTCTAATGCAGTTGTATCTATTAAGTGTTGTATTCCCTTCTCTCTCTATAGATATATTGTGACTTTTATACATCCCTGGCAGTAGAAATTTCTTCCTGTGGCTTACCCAGGCACGTAAACAAACAAAAAACCCTCCTACTTTTTAAGAAAAAAACAGCTTTATTTGTTTAGACAGCTGTGTTGTCCAGCAGTAGGTATCAGAGAGAGAGAGAGAGAGAGAGAGAGAGAGAGATAAGGGTTGGCTTTGTGTGGCTGCAGAGGTAGGGAAGAGAAATGAACCTGTTTTCAGGGAATACAATTTGATTTTATATCTCACCTTACATGCATGATGTATCTTACAGCTGAGGTTTTAAGAGTTGTTGGCAAGTAAATTACACCATAGAGGTAAAGGTATATAGCTTCATCCCCAAGAGATGCAAACTGGACAGGTTTAGTTTCACATTCTTGCTATAAGGAAGCAAGTAAAATCAGCCAGTGTGGTTAGGAAACAAAAGAATTCACACCTCTGGATGAGTGGGGAGGGTATACCAGCAAAGCAAGTTTCTCAGTTTGCAAATGGCAATCAATTAAGCACTGAAACTTAGCAAAGAAAGAAAAGGCCCATAAAACATCACGGAGAAGGTTTCAACTTCAAAAAGGCAGTACTGGGGAGGACTCAGTTAACTTCTCTCAAGCCAGAGGAAAGGCCCATAAAACACTATGGAGGAGGTTTCAACTTGCAAAAAAAGGCTGTACTGGGGAGGCCTCAACTAAGCACTGAAACTTTTCAAACAAAGAAAAAGCCCATAAAACACTGTGGAGGAGGTTTCAACTTGAAAAAAAGGCAGTACTGGGGAGGGCTCAATTAACTTCTCAAGGCAGAGGAAAAATAATGGTCTCCAGCTGCCATACACTCACACACACAGCAGTGTAGTAATGAGGCTTCAGTGAAGGACACTATTTTTAACACTCTGTCATGTTGTTTGGTAGGTAATTTATGCAGGGAGTCCTTTTCTCAAAGCAAAATGTCTGCAGGGCTTAGCCCACTGCAGTCATAAAAGGACATCAGAATTACGGATGGACAAGTCAGCTGTAACCGGTTATGATTCTGACTCAATTTTTTCCCTAACGGTTCTGATTTACTCTGATTTACTCTGATGAATTGTAGACCTATTTTAGTCTATCTGAGTAGGAGAAATACATCAGTATTATTCATTTAGATTCCTCTGTTAAAAAATTAACATTAAAAAAAATTCTGGCTGTACTTTCCTGTCATTTTTAGGTCAGCAAATAGCCAACAGCAATAAACTAAACTGACTGTTGTTCTTCCCAATCCTGTGTGTCAGCCACCAATGACATTCATAGGAAACAGTGGGTTGGATTCACAAAACTTTGAAAATCCACAGCTGCTAGAAAACTCAAGCGTAAGTGGGTTGCCACTTGCCAGAACTGCAATTTCTCAAGCAGCTACAGTATTCAAAGTGGAGTCAGTTCACGACTGGCTCACAATTTACAGCAGCTTGCAGGTAGTGTTGCCATGGGAATCCCTGTAGTTTCAGAAAATGTTACGGCCAGTGGAATCAGCCATAACACCTTCTGTAGCTGCTGTGGATGTTAATAGCAATCGCTGCAGCTGCAGAGATTTTTGGTCCACAACTGAAGTTGCAGTGTGGGATTTAGTCCCAAAAACATTTGTAATTCAGCCCAGTGTATGCAGGTCATTTGGGGCTTTGCAGTGGAAGGAGGCAGTGTGCAAATGTTAGTCAAAAGAGAGAGAGAGAGACCAATGAATTCAACAGCAGAAAGACAACAGCATGCAGACATACCTTCACTGAGTCTTGCATGCTTTTCATTATTTATTTATTTGAATTTTGGTGACCTGGTAAGCCCACTGAGATGAAGTGTCCCTTTTCAGGGTGACCCAGAGTTAGTTACATACATTAAATAACACAGAAAAGTTACATAGTTGTTTATACTCATACACACAGTTTTCATACCGACAAACGACATTTAATTTCGCTAAATAACATTGAGTAATGAACATTCAATAGTCATTACAATGGCAGAAATCATATGTGATATAGATAGGATATTTACAGACAATAGTCCTTATCGGGTAATGGCAATAGACCTAAAGGATAGAGCAGTTTGGGATAACATATTCCACAAGGAATTGTAGAGGGAGGGAGAACTTGTTGAATTCAATGGAAGTAGTTGCAGGGAAGTTGTCCAAAGAGAGATTTTAGGGTCCTCTTAAGCTGTGATTTAATGGGAAACAAAATTGTCTTAGTCTCCAATAATTCACAACATGTACTTGTTGAGTATTGAAGAGATGCCAACAAGACTACTTGTCCACAAAATGAAACATACACACACCTGCAACTGAATACCAATAGTACATTGATATATGGTCCCATACATGTGGTACTGACTGTGTAACATATATCAGAATGATAAGTTTTATATGGAAAATTTAACCCTTAGGCCCACACCATCATCAATAGACTGAATGCTTAATAGTAAGTATCCCCGGCGTTATAAGTATTCCTACTGACTCACAATCACCACCCACAAATACAGAAATGTTTTATTTTCCGGTATTGCACAGTGTGACCAACAGCACATGTTCAGGTCAACTGTTGCTTATGCAGCCAACAGTGCTGCATCCCCACCTCTTAAAAATAGCTATTATGTTGCTGGGAGGTAGGGAACTTGGCTACATGCATGCTATATATAGATCACTGTAATAAGGGAGGGTGCGTTTAAACATACATACTATAGATTATTTATGTTTGTATTTACACATGTATTTGGCTATTATATAAATTATATTACAGCCTCGTACATGTATAACTGCAAGCAAGTACTGTGTACTCTATGTATATTTATACATCCTCCTCTCGATGAGAGTCACCAGAGGGAAGACGCTGAAATGCTCTGTAGCTCTGCCTCACTCCCTTCCTGCAGCCTATATGTTCCAATAGTAATTTTAAGACTGTGATTTCTTACTGCTGTTAGCTGGGATCTGACACTTCTTGTTGTATTCTACCCATAAGTGTTATTGCTTTGTTACTGTTGCTTACTCCTTATAGTTGGGACATATATCTACAGATTTTCTTACTGAAAACTGGGCCACTGGAAAATTGTGGAACATTTTACTCAAAATACGAGAAATTTTTGCAAAATTGTGAGGGTTTACTATATATCCCCACTGCCCCCAATAAATATTTTATTGTTGGCTGCAGCATGTATTGGTTACATAAATTGTTTAGATAAATGTATTGTCTCTTGTAAATGCTTTGATGTGAAGAAAGGTGTGTGTTTTTGAAATGCACTGCAAATTAATCATTATGTAGCATATCTTCTAAAATCAAGACATCTAAGTCATGCAGTGCTAGCTAGATTTTATTCAGTAATTTACAGTTGGTCTATACTGAATGCATCCTGAAACAACTTCTTTTGCCAGTTTCTAGATGTTAAATAATGAAGCCTGTTTAAACTACTTGCTTTGGTGCAAAAAAAATAAACAGATAATCAGGGTGCTTAATAAAGGTCTAGTAAGAAAAATGTTTATTTTGTTAAAATAAATACTGTTCTTAATCAGCACTGTAAGTCCATTTAAAATCACAAGATAAAAGTATCAAATCATAAGAGTAGCTTTTCATTACATCATACAATAGTTTTCAATACATGGTACTTTTGTTCTACTCGGTTTGCAGTGATTTTACTTGGGTTTATTTATTTATTTATTTGGTTTTGTAGGTTGCAATTATTTTGTCTATTTGAAGGTAATGTTTAACTATACTTAACCTGTTCAGCATGTTTTCAGAAATGTTTGCTTTTGTAGGTTTTGTATGTGAGTATACAGTTGCAGCAGACTGACATGTAAGGAATCACCGTCACCAATCCCTCAGAAGCACATTTAAGTTTATAATCAGCAAGGCCATCCAAACTCCTGACACATTTGAATCAAAATCCTTTCAGATTGAAAGTATTTATACAAGGAAAATCTACCTACCATTCAAAACAAGCACTGTGGTCAATGCTTCATTTAGGTGAATGGGGCACTTTGCACCTCTTCTCACACCTATTGTTTCAGTCTGTGTCAGCAAAAGTTCTCTGTCTGCTTTCACACAGATTTTAAAAGTGTTCCAAGTCTACATGTGCATGACCAGAGGATTTTGAAACCAAAGCAGGGAAGGAATCACTTGAAAGCAGAATCAAATTTGACCCTTCTCACCTCACACTGTACTGTTTTGGTCAAATCCAAGTCTGTGTATTAAATTGTTAGCATATCTGAGTAGATTTCCTTGAGAATTTAAATATTTTATACAATTTTAGTTAAAAATTCCATAAATGTAAGAAATTGCAAGAAATTGTGGATTTTATGCGGAGAAGGGTGAAAATTGCAGAAATTGGGAAAATTGCCCCATAAATTTCCAGTGCCCTGCTGATAAATCACTTCTATCTCAGTAGAGTCAGTGCCTATTGGGATTAAGCAAACCAATACTTTATTAGAAGCAGGGGTCTCCTTTAAGTAAAAAGAAAAAGAAAGTCACTGTGTGTTTCTCTGTTTGGGAAGGGGCTGTATCAACTTAGTTTGCTAAATCAGGAGCAGAGGAGAGAAGTTAATGGGGTGTGGCTTAAGCAGTAGAAAAAACAGCTGTCTCCAATTACAGCTTCCTGCTGTTAGTTTCTGACAGAGGGAATCTTGCTTTCAGAGCAAGCAGCTGACTAAAAAAGCTACAGATTTTCTTACTGATAAATCACTTCTATCTCAGCAGGAATCAGTAACTGTTGGGATTAAGCAAACAGATACTTTATTAGAAGCAGGGTTCTCATTTAGGTTAAAAAAGAAGAACGTCAGTGTGTTTCTTTGTTTGAGAAAGGGGCGTTATCAACTTAGTTTGCTAAATCAGGAGCAGAGGAGAGAAGTTAATTGGGGTGTGGCTTGAGCAGTAGAAAAACAGTGTCTCCAATTATAGCTTCCTGCTGCTAGTTTCTGCAGAGGAATCTTGCTTTCAGAACAAGCAGCTGACCAAAAAGCTACATATGTTATTACTAATTGCCCTCCTTCCCAGCCCTCCACCCTCCCACCCTAAGCTAGTTCTACTTTTATATTCACTGGATTTGACTGACAACAAGAACGTCCTGTTTGGCAGTAGGAAGGAAGGATCACTGAGACACATTAGTTTTGTCAACCTTGAAGGAAAAAAATAGCTCTTCTTCCCCAGCTGCTGGAGGTCTGAGTCCAAGTGAGGAGGAAGGAGACAACCAAGACTACAGGAAGTTCCTGTCCCAGAACAGGAAAGGTGAGAGCTGTAAGGATACATAGGCAGGAGGAAAGTAGGTGGAAAAATGTAAAGGGAGGAGTGAGGAGGGAGTAAGCATAAAAGCAGCTGGAAAAGGGACACAAAATAAGTCCTGATGGGAGTGGTGCAATGCAATGGCTGTGTGGAGCAGCACTGTTCCAGGAGACATTCTGGAGGCTGCAATGCTGCCCTATTTTTCAGCACCTTTCTGGTCTGAGGGAGGAGGTTGCCCATCTCAGGATGACCTGGCTAGGATTCATGAAACCTCTTCCCTCACTGAGGGACCACCAGAGCTACCGCCGCTACCTCAGAGGCTGCCAAGAAAGAGGAGCAGTTGGACCAAGGTGGGCTCAGGAGGGAGGGAGGGAGGAGGGTGGTGGAACAGAGGTGCATCCCTCCAGCTGTACCTCTCCACAATTCATATAGCTGTTCTGGCAAGAGTGGTTCTTCTATGGCTGCACCTGCAGTGGGACCCAAGGAGGATCCTGGGAACCTCCATAAAGACACTCACTGGAGGGTGGCATGAGATCCCACAGAGGAAGAAAACAACTCCTGGTGGGGACTCAATCATTAAGGGGTAGAAGTGGGGAGGAAGGGGAGGGAGGTAAGGTGCCTGCCTGGTCCCTTGGCTTGGACAGACAGGAAGCAAATCCTCAGGATCACAGGAGTAGCTGCACAAGGGAGGAGCTGGATGTCATTGTCACCTATGGGCGAATGACCTGGCTAGGAATGGGATCAGAGCAGTGCAAGAGGAGTTTGTAGAGTTGGGAGGGCCTTAGACAAGTAGCACATATGGTAACCTTCTCGGAGGTGCTGCCTGTCTATGGCAAGGATGATGCTAGTGTACTCTGCACCATGGGATTCAATGAATGGTTGAAAAACTGGTGTGGAGTGCAGGGTTTTGCTTCATTGGGGACTGGGGAGCCACCTGGAGGGATGCAGACCTATACTGGTGCAATGTCTGCATTTGTCTGGGGGGACTAGGATACCAGGATCCTAAGTGATAGGTTTAAATTCTTCATTGGCAAGCATTTAAACTAGCCAAGGGGAAGCACTGAAAGGAGAAGGAATCCCAGCCTTCCCCACAAAACACAGTAATTAGTGAGGTAAACACCAAGGTAATGAAGTCATTGGGAGCAGGACAGGGTAAATGCAAAAAGGGCAAACACAGTAAGGACAGGGATGGGGCTAAAGGGTAAGGCCATCAAAAATGGAGGGTGATGAGTATCAATGCCCATAGTCTGTGTAAAAGCTCCTGAACTAGTGGCCTTGATGGAAGAGGGATGCCTGGATATTGTGGCAGTCACTGAAACATGGTATACAGAGAACCATGACTGGGACGTCAACATACCCAGATACACAATCTACAGAAGGGACAGGGAGGGTAAAATAGGAGGAGGAATAGCTCTCTATGTAAGAGAAGTGATTAAAGCAACAGAACTAAAGAATAAACAGAAGTAGGTGAGTCACTATGGTGACCCTGGAGACAGGAAATTGCACCACAATCTGCATGGGAGTTGTGTACAGACCCCCATCTCAGGGAGGATTTGACAATGAAATGATAAAAATCCTTAAAATGGCAGAAAAAGGAAAGATGTTGTTAATGGGGACTTGAATATGCCTGATGTTAACTGGAGCACCTTTGCTGCAGGCACATCCAGGAGCAGAGTCATTCTGGATGCCCTACAGGGCATGCCTCAGACAGCTAGTGTTGTAACGCACTCAGGAGGGATCAATCTTAGACCTGGTACTCTCAAATGGGGACAGAGAAAGGATCCTGGATTTAGAAGTGGATAGCCATCTGGGAATAAGCCACCACCAGTGAGGTTCACAACAAACACAGCCACAGAGTCAAGCCATATAAAGCAAGAGTATTGGACTTTAGAAGGGCCAGCTTTGGGAAAATGAGAGTGCCTCAGGAAAGCACTAGCAAATGAGCAAGAAGCAGGGTGGAGGAACAATGGGAATAATCTAAACAGCCATCACAGAGGCAACAAGCCTTTGTGTGAAGTAAATCAATAAAACAAAACAAAGGTAAAAACACTATGATTCTCAAAAGAGGTAGCAGGGAAGGTTAAGGAGAGAAGGATAGCATTCAGGAAATATAAGGGAACATGGAGTAGGACAGAGAACTTTATCAGTTAAAGCAGAAGGAGGCAGGGAAGGCAGTCAGAATAGCAAAGGCCCAAACCAAGGAAAAGATAGCCAATTATGTTACAAAGGGATAAAACCTTTATAGGTACATTAGGGGTGCAGAAAGGCCAGGGAGTGATACGGAGACTTAATAAAGGGAGGTATGTGGACAGAGGGTGACAGTGAAAAGCAGGAATACTGAACAAAAATTTCTGCTCAGTATTCACAACAGAAGAGGAGGGGAGGTACCTAAACCAAACAAGAGAAACACTCTGGATATGGGGTTGATACCAGTCCATTCACAGAAGAAAGGTTTTGAAAGAACTCTTGAAACTGAGGATGGAAAAAGCAATGGGGCCTGATGGGATTCAACCTGAATTCTAAAAAGAACTAAGGAGAGAACCAGTGACACCACTGACTACTCTCTTTAACAAATCATGGGAGGATGGGGTGGTACCTGAGGACTGGAGGTGGGCAGATGTGATTCCACTTCACAAAAGTAGGAGCTGGACAGAGGCAGGAAACTACAGACCACTTAGTTTGACCTCAGTGGTAGAAAATGATTGAATCACTTCTGAAGGAAAGAATTGTTGAGTACCTAGAGGTCAGTGGGGCACAGGACCCAAGGCACAATGGATTCCTGGCGGGAAGGTTGCGTCAGACGGATCTAATAGATTTCTTTGACTGGATGACCAAAGTAGTAGACCAGAAGGGATGTGGATATGGCCTACCTAGATTTAGCAAGGCATTTACACAGTCCCACACAAAAGATTAATACACAAGTTAGCCAGCCTTGGAATGGATCCCAGGGTGGTAGCCTGGATAAAAATTGGCTGGACAACAGTACACAAGGTAATAGTAAATGGGTTCACAGTGAAGAAAGGTGGGTCACTAGTGGGGTACCGCAGGGATTCAGTACTGGGACCGGTCCTCTTTAATGCCTTTATAAGTGACATTGGAAGGCACCTGGAAGGAAAAGTATGTCTCTTTGCAGGCGACACAAAGATCTGCAACAGGATTGATACACAAGGTGGGTGGAAAGGATGAAAAGGGACTTAGCAAGGTTGGAGGAATGGTCAAATGTATGACAGCTCAGATTCAATGCAAAGAAGTGCAAGGTAATGCACCTGGGAAATAAAACCCAGGGTAAGAGTACACAATGGGGGTGAGATACTAACAACAACAAAAATCGAAAAGGGACCTGGGAGTAATGTATCAGATGACCATAAGGTGGTCAAGCAATGTGAGAAGGCAGCAAGGAGGTCTGGGGAATACTGGGATGCATAGGGAGAGGGATCAACAGTAGGAAACAGGAAGTTGTTATCCCTCTGTACAGACAATTGGTGAGACCCCATCTGAGTATTATGGCAGTTCTAGAGACCCCATCTCAGCAAAGACATAGACAGAGTGGAGGCTGCTCAGAGGAGGGCACCAAAATGGTGCAGGGTCTGCACCCAGAAGACATATGAAGAGAGACTACAGCAGTTTAATATGTACACCCTCGAGGAAAGGAGGGAGGGGGGACATGATAGAAACTTTCAAGTACCTCAGGGAATTAACAAAGTCCAAGAGGGTAGCATCTTTCAGAAAAAGAGATTTGCAAGAACAAGGGGCACAATTTGAAGATAGAGGAGGAACGCTCAGAGGTAATGTTAGAAAGTATTTTTCATGGAGAGGGTTGTGTGTGCATGGAACAGCCTTCCTGAGGAGGTTGTGGAGTAAGAACAGTGGGAGAATTCAAGGATGCATGGGACAGACATAAAGCAATTCTAGTGGGGGTAGGAGGAAGTAAGCTGTTGAGTAACTAGAATCTGCAGCCTATCCATTAGAGTATGAAAATGGCAGAGTAGGTGGGCCAAGCGTCCTTAACTGCCATAAATTCTATGTTTTATGTTTCTACATTATTATTTTGCTAATGGCTGGGGCCTTATTGTTCACCATACACTCTTAGTATGGGCTACTACTCAGTGTAACTTATTTATTTTTTATTTATTAGGATATTGAATAACACCTTTGAGCCAGGGCTCATTTACAAAGGTTCCACGTCAGGAAAACAGGACAAGTAGAGGCCAAAAACATGAATGAAACTAAAACATAACATACAGTATACATCAAAGAAGCCATCAATGACATTGTCTAGTAAATTGCTTGTGAATAATTAAGCAGCAGGACATGACACCAGGCATTGTACAGCATATACCTAGGGAAATTGCTTGGAGAGGTAGAGGCAGAGGCATTGTTGGTTCAATAACAGTGGAGGCGGAGATGGAAGGCAGCTCAGGATGCATTGTCAAAAAGAGGAATAATTAGGAATAGGGGTTGTGGGAAGGCACTAAGTGAAGAGCAAGGTAGGAGAAGGATGGGTAGTAGGGTAGGGCAGGGTAAAACTAGGGGCACACAAAACAAAGAGGTGTGGGATTGTGCAGGCAGGAGGGAAGAAGTCTTTGGGGGAGGCAGGGAGAACAGATCTGGAACAAGTAGGTAAGCAGTTGCGTGAGGGCTGGCCACCAGGTGCTGGTGAAGTATGTGCTTAAAAGCACCAAGTGTAGCAATGTTGGTAATTTCTGGTTGAAGAGAGCTGAACCAGTGAGAGGCTCTAACTTTGAAAGCGTTGACCTTGAGAAGTCCAGTAGCAGGGTATGGTAAATGTAAGATACTCCAAACTTCTGGTAACTGCTAACTAATTGTGCTTATCTTGTATTTTGTGCATTTTGTGGGGTCTCATCAGGCTCATGCTGCATCTCCCTAACCTGCTGTTTTTGATTATTTCCATGCTCTCTCATTTAGTGGTTAGCCCACCCCACCACCTCACATTCTGCATTTAAGCTTCCACCCTAGCTGGTGAAAACTGCATCCTCCCTAAATTGTCTAGGCTTCTCCTTCTGTGTGAAGTATGCATCCCATCTAATTTTGCATTTTTAAACTTCCTCCCAGTCTGGGTGAAGCCACATCCTTCCTAAATTGTTTATCTAGGCTTGCATCCTGAGTGAAGCACACATCCCTCTATTTGCTTATTTTTAGCTTCCTTGCTATCTGAGTGAAGCATGCATCCCTAATTTGTTTATTTAGTTCTTCCCTATGTGGCTGAAGCCTGCAAGCTCCCCTAAATTCCATTTTCTGGACAGCACAGCCATCCTATTGCCCGCTGGTGTCTTTCTACTGTTAGACCTCCCACATGCTGCTCTATATCCTAACTATCCTCCCCTTCTTATCTCCTCTCTCCCTTCCCCCATCCACTGCACTCTTCCTTCCCCTCCTACTCTGTCTACCCCTCACACCTCCACCTGCCCATTCTGATCCCTTCCCACTCCCCCGACATCTTGGGTGCTGCCTCTACCTGCTCCTTGTTCTATCTTGAAGTGTCCTGTCGCCTCCTGCCCCATCGCCCAGCTTCCCCAAATGCCCCACCCATTCCCTCTAAGCAGCTCCCTGGTTCCATTAAACACCTTGTAACCTGGCTGCTTCTGGTGGCAGGTGGACATTGAGTTTAATCATGGCCCTGCTCCCACCTTACAAATGTAGCTCCCCAAGGATGGCAGGTTGCCCATCTTAACATCTGCAGCTTCCTCCCTAGGCTGGATCTGTTCAGCCCTCATGGTCGACCTCCAGCTGGATATTCTCATCATCTTGGAGTCTTGGCTGTCCCACAAGGTCCATGATTCTGCAGTGCCCATTCCTGGTTACTCAACAGCTAGGCAAGATCACCTCAAGAGAGGCTGTGGTGTTGCAATCTACATTTCCTCTGGCATCCAATTTGCACCTCTGCTATTGGTCTCCTTCCCCACATATGAGCTGCTCTCCTCAAACTCATCCTCCTTTCACCATGCCACTATTCATTGCAGGAGAGTACTGATGTCCTGGCCTGTCCTTGCTTTGACCAGTGAACTCCTTACCTCCATCTGCTCCCACTCTTCATCTGGTGAGTTGCTGTTACTTGGTGGTAATATTAATTCCACAGTCTGTCCCCTCTGTGCTTAACTTTGTCAAAATGTTAAATCCCTCCTGCTATCCCAGTTAATCTAGACCCCAGCCAGCTTAATCACAAATCCTTGTTCCACACTGTTCTGGACTGAGTAATCTCCTCTCACCCCATCATATAGTGGATTCAGGTACCCTCCTTGATGCCCTCAGTGACCATCATATGGTCTACTGTATGCATGAGATCCACTGATTTATAGCCTCCTTAAATTATATTTGTGCAGTCCTTTAGACTGCTGGCTTTATCCCCATGCTGATCTGTTGGACTCTGACTGGTTTATGGCTGTCTGGGACCAGGATGCCCTTAGAAAACCAAAGGCTGGGGTTTCCACCTTCCAGATCTCTGCCAAACTGCTGGTCTGCCTTCAAACTTGTGATCTAGCCAGGCAGTCCTATAAGATCTCTGGTTCTCCTGCTGCCCTGTTAAATTATTAGACTCTTCACAAAGCTTGCACCAAAGTCACCAGGCTTGTAAATCCGAGTACTCCACATCCACACTCCAGAACAACTTTATTCACCCCTCTATTACCTTTCCCATTACCCCGTTTAACCTCATCTTCTCCTCTGCTTCTGTCCCTGATGCCTGGAAATGGGCTACAGTCATTCCTGTCCCTCAAGGGGACATCCTTCCTCTCCTGTTTTTCTTCTGCACCCTGGCCAAGCTCCAGGAACATCTAGTCCTCCCACAGTTCACCCCTTTCCTTGACTCCTTCTCCTTTTCACACCCTTCCATTCTAGCTCAGTGAGTCCCACCCACATCTACCTCCCTCCTCTGGCTCACTGATTCCATTCTGTCCGGTATGGACCAGGCCTAGATTACTTCTGCCATCTTTACTGACTTGACAAAGCCTTCGACACAGTGTCTCACCCTTTTCTCCTGGACAAGCTTTAAGGCAGTTGACTCTCTGTCTCCTATATCAGCTGGTTCTTCTCCTACTTGGAGGCAGGTTGCAAGCTGTCCATATTGGAGATCTCCTTTCCTCCAATTCCCTATCTGCTCAGGTGTTCCTCAAGGTTTTTCATGGGCTCCATACTCTTCATCTTTCTCAAGGATCTCCTTCCAGCTGTTCCTCTGCATCCATCAACATGTGTGCAGATGACACTATTCTGTCAGCCTAAGGCTCCTCAGCTTCTGTCCTTACTGTCCAGCTCCAACAGGATTTCTACAGGTTTAGAACTGGTTCAGTTCCAACCTTCTGTCCCTCAATGCCAAGACAAATGTCTCCATGACTTTTGGCTCCCATCAGAGGGTTGCCCGAAGATGTCTTCTCATTTAAGTACCTTAGCGTATGGTTGGACCCATGCAGTAATATCTTGGTCATACTGATGCCATCCACCTCAAGCTTCAACCTAAATTGGGTATGCTGTATAGAAACAAAGTTAATATCCTTCTCCTGCTTGTTGGGAGCTTGTCACAAAGATGATCTTCCCTATCTTCAACTATGATGACATTGTGTACAGTGTCACTCCCAAGTAGACCCTAGCCAGGTTGGACTACCCTTTATTCTTTCTGCCTTTGCCTTTGACTGAACCCCTGTATACCCACTTCTCTCCACCCTCCCTCTTCCTCCCATCCTTTGATGCTTGATACCTCACCCACTGTGCCACCTTCAGCTCCAAATTCCAGTTTGGTGCTCTCCCCACCATTCCACCCTCCTTTCCTCCCCTCCTTCCTCCTACCCTCCGGAACATTGATTCTCATTTGCTGTCCCTTCCTCCAGGAAACCTATGTGAGTCAGGTTTCTTTCTCGTATTGTTTTCCAAAGCTATAGTTCTCTCTTTCTATCTTCCCAGCATTGTCCTTCTCCTCCCTCAAATCACATGTTTGTGACTTTACTACACCTTCCTGCAACTGTTCCTGATCCCTGTCCCTTGTGTTCCCTCCATCCTTTTGTTGTTGCCCCTCTCCAGTTCTGAGCAAATTCCCAGACCCCTAGGTTAAACTGTGCCTAAACCAGTAGTCATAACTGGTATGTATTTTGCTCCTGAGCCTACCCTTTGCACTGACTTTAATAACTCTTGCACCTTAACAGTCTGTTGGTTGTAATCAGCTACCATCTGCCATTGCTTCCAGTAATTATATAGCACTTGTACCATAAATTGCATCATCATTCATCTTCTTTATGTCACCCTGACTATATGCCTGTAAATCGTGACTGCACTCTGCTTTGCATTGTTACTTTTCTTTGTAATGAGTAAAGGAAATCCTGCGGCCTGACTGGTCAGAAGCCACCTATGAATATGCATTAATAGAGCAACAACCCTGCAGGTGGTACTTTACTGGCAATCATGACACAGAGCATCCTCCATATAGATGTCTCCCAGAAACTTCTGGATTCAGCCAAGTGTCCCTTCTTGGCCAGTTATAGATACCCCCACCCCCTCAACTTTATCTCCTGCAATGAACCCTATAATTATATGCCACAACTGCAGAAAGCTGCATTTTTAACTGTATGTAGAGCAACTGAATCACATCTGTGAGCAGCAAACAGGGTAATACAACACAAGTGCCTAATTGCAACCACTGAATCATTTGGTGTTTCAAAATAGTGTAGAGCTGATGCCTTTGCTACCTTTCACTGACTGTAGAATGGACAGCAGCTTTTCTGCTTTTAAAATAGACAGTGTATTTTGGCTCTGTGCTCTTCTCTTCTCTTCCCAGATGTGAGCATTCAATTGATAAACCCAGAAGTAGTTTCCTGAAGCCATCCATGCTCTGACATTACAGAACTACTGATTCAGTACTGTTTTTATACAAATTACATGAAAAATAAACAAACTGTGGGCTACCTACAAACCCTGTGGTGGGAATCACTAGCTTGCTGATCAAGTCCTCAGACTGCTGATCATGTCCGCAATCCGTCACTCCTTGCCACTCCTCAGTGCTCCTTGGCCACTCATTTTCCTGGCTGGCTGGTAGCAAACAACATTCAGATGGAAGCAGGGGATCCTGAAAAGGCAAAGAAAATAAAAGCAGCCCTTCTGGTACATGGCAAACAAAATTTAGCTGGGAGGCAGGAGGGAGGCTGGAAAGGGAAAGGAAGCAGTCCTTTGCATAACACCAAGCACCAGCACTAGAAATATTACTTTCTAAAATGTTTTAATTTTTCTAATTTGTATAGTTAAATATATTTTGTAGAACCCATTTTATAAGTGCTATAAGACACTCCAGGGTGTGGTTGTTTGCCTAATAAATGGGCTTGCCGGGAGCTGAAGGCACTCAGAACAAGTGCATTGTGCCTCACTCGCACCCTGGGTTGTGCATTTTTATCCACCCCATTGTGGCTTATTGTTTACTTATTGTAAGTATTTCCCTTTTAATACTTCTGCACCTTACATTATGTGTTTTCACTTGCACATCCTATTGCACACTTTCCTTCCCTATCCCACCAGGGTGCATTCTAAAATAAGCTGTTACCAGTGCAGTATGTCTTTCCTGCTGAAACTTTGTAAATAAATAAATAATAGTATATATAAAGTATATGCAGACTCATTCCTTACCACACTTCATCAAAATATTATGCAGCAGAGTTCGACAGTCTGGCTCCTACAAACTGAAATTAAAGCCAAAGTGAGACAAATTAGATAATCAGGTGGACATTGGCCATCAAATAAATTTGTTTGGCAGCCATATTTGAAAGTAACTGGTTAACTGACAATGTACTCCTGAGTGATTTATCACCCTGTAAAAATGATGACCAGTAAAACAAAATTGACCTACTAGATTTTGAAAGCTACTTGCCAGAATGACCACAGCTCACAAACTGATGTCTCCCATCTTGATTAAAATACAAGTCCTGATTTTATTACTGAACAAAAAAATAAAATGTAGGCTAAATTAGTGTCACAAGAATGCATCTCCTTAGTATGAGTTGTCTGTTCGAGACAGCATATGACGTTAGCTGTTATTTAATTAAAACATGAATTCTTCATGCAAGTGAAAGGTTTGTGTTCCTGAAATCACATCAAAGCAAAGGTGATATGAAGCTGTCTTTGTTGAGTAAGAACATTTTATACTCATTCTATAATACATTTGTTCAAGTATACTAGCATTCAAATAAACATTTGTGTTGACTTACCAATGTTTCTAAGTTTAAAAGGTGTCTTCAGATCAAAACTAGTCAATTGTGATGAAATTAGCATTTATTGAGATGCATGTTTAACGTGTTGCATCACAATATAATGTTAGTGAAGGGCAAGCTATAGCATGGTTTAAAAAGTTAAAACTTCATTACAAGACAAATGGTAATTTTTATAAAGAGATTATAATATTGATACAGTTTGAAAGTTCACATGTGAAAGATGATATAGTATTTTTAATCACATTTATATCCTAAGTTTACTAGATAAAAGATTTGTCCAAATACATGCAACAGGTGAAACATTCACAGATGACAGGTAACAGATTGCTTACTTTTGGAAAAAGGTAAAAAGGA
The DNA here is from genome assembly GCA_016271365.2 of Neoceratodus forsteri. Lineage (NCBI taxonomy): Eukaryota > Metazoa > Chordata > Ceratodontiformes > Ceratodontidae > Neoceratodus > Neoceratodus forsteri. Next base: position 1,299,864,044 of record CM057453.1, on the reverse strand, counting down.
TGAATACAAATGAGGTGTTCACTCAATAAATAACTCACAAAAAATAAAAAGGCATCTGAAAGAGTGTTTTGAAAATAAGACCAACGTGTCATTTTGACAAAATAATCTCAAGCATATAACATATTCTTTGCTTTACAACCATTTTATAAATAATGTAAGGAATTCTAAACAAAATGGATGTGCTTTTTGCAAAGTACTGTAAACATAGCAGTATAATTTTACTGAGTGAGAATTTTCTGAGGCCCATGTGATAATGGCAAACCCGTGGTTGAAAATTGATCTACGTTGTTTCAATGTGTGGTACATAGCTCAGTGCTTGTGTATACTTATGAGCTTGAATGTTACGTGCTTGATGTTTATAGACTTAGACTTTGGCTTTTCTGTTTCCCACCCTTGGTGGAATGCTGGGAAGGTGTAGGAACTAGGGCCCAGCACTAAGGGTGAGATTAGAGTGCCAGAGGAGGAGGAGGCTGGGAGAATGGGGGCATTTTCGAAATGCTCGATGCATAGCAGCAGAAGCACTGAGAATTAAGTAGGGGATATGGGAGGAGCTACCCCATTGAACCTCAGGCTATAGCCTTCCTATTCAATATGTGGTACATACTGTAGCTCAGTGCTTGTGTATTCTTAATGAGCTTGAATGTTACGTGCTTGATGTTTATAAACTTAGTCTTTGGCTTTTCTCTGTTTCCCACCCTTGGTGGAATGCTGCAAAGTGTAGGAATTAAGGCCCAAAAGATTGCTAACATTTTGATTACCTCTTCCAACTCTGAGAGTGTGACCAGTAACACACAGGAGAGGACCCCCTCGGGACGCAACCTCTGAAGACCCATGGCTACTGGGCCGCCCATCCTTGGGCATACCTAAGAGGAGATAATCCGAAATATGGGCTGGATGTTTGTCCTGGTTGTATCCAAGAGTTTAAATCCTAATCCTGCTGGTCAATGAGACATGCACTCTGAATACTGACATTGAGCAGAAAGTCAGTACTGGAGTATGAAGATTCTGGCAGATGAAGAAGGTCCAATCAGATGTATGTCAGGATGAGGAAGAATGGTTAATCTATGCCCAGGGTTTCTGTGTAGGAATGAAGAATTGTAAACTGAAAATAAAGATAAATCAAGGAGCAAAGTCTAGGGATGGTCGAGCATTAGACAGTATCGCCCTGTCTGAGCAATTGGGAGAAAGTCCTCCATGAAAGTCGAGAGAAGGGTCCTTCACAGAGGCCCTGAGATGGCATCAGCTGAGATCTCTATGTAGGCAAGGCACAGAGGCAGGCCAGGATGCCAGAGATGTTATTGTCGAAGGTAGGAAGAACAGATACAGGAGCAGAAGCATCTGATGAAGCCACTGAAATGCAGTGAAGAGACACATGATGTTAGGGGTGCCATGACATGGTAGAGTGAGATTATGTGGTTCTCTGGAGGCAGTCCAATGTGATAAGCAGCAGCAATGAAATTCCAGTGGCTGATTAACACTAGGAAGCTAGATGGGAACCCCATGCAGGCTGAGTGAGGAAGCTGGATCGAAGAAACTGATGTGCAGGTCATTGCTGGAGGTCCTTCCTGGAGAACTTGAGAAAAGGTACAGGATGTCTATGACAGTCCAGAACCTGGGGATCCAGATGCAGCATGGAGGAAGCGATGATGACAGGCCCCGCAGGTAGTCCGAAGGAAAGATGAGTCATCTGAGTGCCTGGGAGCCAAGGAGACCGAGCTGAACTGGCAGGATCCCCACGTGGAGTCACAAGAGAAAGGAATTGAATAATATAATTGTAAGTCAGGCTTCCATGTAGACTGACTAGAAGGGAGATCCTGTCAAGGAGTCATGAGAGGAAGATGCACAAAGTTTGTTTGTGTTTGCTCGGCCAGTGGACAGTCCACCACAGTTGTAGGCATTGAAAAGTCAATGATATTACAGAGGCTGAGATGGCTGGATAGCATTGCTCAGGCATGGGATGGTTGCGAAGAGTCATATAGAGATCAGGTAGATGTACCATGTACAGATTGTCAGAGTGTTAGCGACTTAAGAGACCTAGCTGATACTGTCTTGTTGCTTCAGTAGAAGTTATATACCATTGATTGCCTTGATGGAAGATACCCAAAATGTCCCAGGACCATCATGTAAATGAGCAATGCTCGACAGAGATATCCTGTGGAATAAATTAAACTGGAATGGGACTGAAGCTTAGGAAGACCTGTTGGTTGAAGCACAGGGTTCTGTGTGCAACCTAAGTGCAGTATCTGGCTATTTAATTTTGGCACAATAAAATCTAAAAATTTTTTTACTTGCAAACTTTTGCCTGTGCCATTATTTGTTGTGGTGGTGAGTGCAACCTTTTGAAATTGAATTCTTGGTTTGCTACCTGATTGGCACCCTCTGGTCTACTGGTGTATTGTTGGGCCTTAAAAACCTTTATCTCAAAGCTGGAATGTACCTGCATGGAGCGAGGCCCCAGGTGGGCCAGGCTGACTAGCAGGACCTCCATGGAGATCCACTAGGGAAAACGTGTAAAGTGATTGAGTAACGAGCAAGGCCCCCATGAGGGCTAGCTGGAGTGGCAAGACCCCAACATAGATCTGCCTGAGGAAGAAGAAGTGAGTGAGTAGACCTAGGCCACCATGTAGGCTAGCTGGACTGGCAGGCCCTCCATGCAGATCTGCTTGAGGAGAAGTAGAAGTGAGTGAGTCAAGCTAGGCCCCCCCTTAGGCTAGCTGGATCAGCAGGACCCCCATTGGTCTGCCTGAGGAAGGAGTAGAATTGAGTGAGTTGAGCTAGGCCCCACATGGGCTAGCTGGACTGGTAGGTCCCCATGAAGGTCTGCCCAAGGAAGGAGTAGAATTGAGTAAGGTGAGCTATGCCTCCACATAGACAAGCTGGACCAGCAGGACCCCCATGTAGGTCCACCAGAGGAAGAGATAGAAACAAGTGAGTCTAGTTTGATCCAGCAGGACCCCTGCATAGGCCTGCTCGAGGAAGGAACAGAATCGAATGAGATGAGCTGGGCCTCCATGTAGCCTAGCTGGACCATTAGGAGCAGGCTGGAAGTACAGAGGCCCCCTTGAGGCGGGCAGAGGAAGGAGGCTGCAGGAGCAGGGTGTTTATCTCCTATAATATTGGCATTTCCATCACTGAAGAATAGGATTGAAGTATGAAATATGCCACGACTAGTTTTTCCAGACTAGGTCATCTAAAATGTTTTGATATTAAGCCACCCAGAATTACAGATTTTTCAGCTGATACTACCATTTGTAAAATTTGTCCCCAATTGCAGCCATATGTCCTTCATTTAGGTAAGGTGAGTACCTGATTTGCAAGGCAGGAGGTTGAGAAGTAGAGCATGTCTTGCAAACAGCATCTGGAAATGAACTTTGGCTCACTATTCCTGTACCGGTTATAAAGTTAATGTGGCTTATCTATTTGACATCAGTTCTAACTTGTGCAGCAGCAGTCCCTTGCTTTTCCACTCTAAATGAACTTCATGTGTGGCTGTGGTGGTGGTTCCTTCTAGTTCAGTTGACTTAAGATTAAGTTTTCTATCCCCAGTGTTGGACACAAAAGCAGCATGGTAAATGAGGTACTGTCTAAGACCATTAAAGAAAATTAGTTTGGTTTATTACTAGTAGTGATTGCTGTAGATGACTCTAATCTGCCATATTTACTAAATTATGAATAGCTGCAGTAACACCAATGATGTAATACCAAAAGAAAAACTGTCCAGCCACCAAACACAGTGAAGGAGCTCCGAGACAAGGGCATCCGCAGCAGTCTGCAAGGGAGGCAGCACCAGATGGAGACACAGGCAGGGGTGAGTCCAAGTGCTGGGGAGTACATGAAGCAGGAGACCAGCACACCTGGAGTGACAGTGCTGGCCAAGGGAAGGACACAGGTGGAGACAGAATGCTGCAGGCAGGAAAGAGCGGGCGGCGACTGGTGAGGCCGAGGCACCAGAGACCAACAAAGAAAGCAGGCAAGAGAGAACATAAAAAGGGGATGGGGAGCACCATGGAACAGGGGAGGAGGGAGAGATGAAGCAAGCAGGGGAGAAGGCACACAAAATGGAGAGAGAGACAGACCACAGTGGCAGGGAAGCAGGGAGAGACAAACGCTGGGAGACTGAGGCATGGGGGGCAAACCAAGCCGGAAAGAGACAATGCAGCATGGGAGAAGAGACAAAGGTGGAGAAAGAGGGAGACAAGCTTCACCAGCCATGCAGCTCATGAGTCCTCTGCATTTTCTAAATGCTTGAAGTTGAGCAGTGAAAGTGCTGAGAATTAAATAGGATTAAGTAGGAGATGTTGGAGAGCTACTCCCCTCCATTACCTCAGGCTACAGCCTTCCCAGTAGGGTAGCCATACTTTATGTTATGTATAGCAGTATATTAGAAACACACACAAATGACAAATGCAACCAGTCACAATTTACAACATTGCAATGGAATGTTAATCATGAAACTAATCAGTGCATGAAAAATCGATTCCAAATGCTGAAGTGTGCATTAGTTTCTGCTTACGTTCTAAGACAGCTAATTCTCATATTGACTATTTCAGCTTCTTTTAAAAGAAAAAAAAAACACGCTTGCAGTTCTTATTTCAAGAGAACCTTATTAGTTCTACAAATTCTCTAAGTGGACCTGTTTTCTCAAGTATGATGAATATTTCTAAGCTCAACTGACATGACAAAAACATACCTACCTAACCACTGATCAAAAATTTACTTTTGTATTCAAAACTTAGTGTTTGCCTAAGAGTGAGCATCAAAATGATCACCCCTCCTTATTAAATATACAGACATATGCACTTCTGGGAGTATGCACAAGGCTTAATGGAGTGTGCATTGTGCTGCAGTAACCACAACTATGGGAAAATGATGCACAAGAATACAACTTGGGTGCATTCAGCATTCAGCCCTGGAAGTCGTGTAATCTTAGGACAATGCATACCACTGGAGTGTCTTATTGCACTTATAAGTTGGTGTTTATTTTAAAGATTGGTTTCATTACAATATATATTTCTTACTATGTAGCCATTTACAGAAATGTGTTGTTTTTACTAAACTAGTGCTGATTAGACTGATTTTGGGCAATGAGGACCAAGTCTCATACTTGCCCATTTACATCGATTTACATGGCAGATCATCGCTACTATGACAGTTTGCAACCGACACAACAGCAAGAACAGCGTTAGGTCACTTTAGTGTCAGCATGGGATCCTGGCACTGCTTTGTGGGTATTGTGCATCCCTCCCAAAACAACTCTGACTCGGGTTGATTATTACAGTAGCGGGTGTGTGGCGCAGAGCCCTCACATGGGGATTCATGGGGCAAAGTCCTGAAGAAACAAAGTTCGTAGTGACTTTTATGTCAACTGCAAATGCGGCCAACATAAAGGAGTTGCTGTAATGTTGGTCAACAACTAAATTGTCAACCGACCATCATGGATCCGATTTTACATACAGTAAATGTTATATTGCCTCCCATTTAACTGTATTTCAAGTGAGTAGTACTAATGAAATTAGCTTAAATCTGTTACATTGCTGAGTTACTTGACTAATGCAGCAAGTTTGGTAGCAGTAGAAAAATAATAAAATAGCCATTCAAAATTTATTAACTGCATTTTCAAATGTACGACTAGTTCTCCATACAAAACAATGTATTGCCATATGGTTTCCTAAATAAATTACAATGACTAATTGGCATATAGGACTAGACACCATAACTGACAAATTTATTTGTATGTTCTCCAAAACATAACATTCATGCAATCATTACTACAATAATAATTGTGGTATTTTAATTTTACATTTCATGGCAGATCTATACTGTGAATTTTCACCTATCTTCATTTTCTGTATTTTATATTTGATATAATTCAAACAAACAGGGGTATATTTCAATAAAAAATTGAGCTGATGCAGTGCTACTCAAAACCAAAACCCAGACACAAAGTGGATTTACCGTATTATTATTAAGGCTTACAGTAACTCCAAACACTGCAAGTGCAGTTTTCATTTCATTAATTTAGTCCTGGCAAACAAAACAGCAGTATCACAAGAAGTCTATATGCCAAATGTTTTGCTAATGAGTGTGTTCATTTTAGTGTATCCCATGAAAAACACACACACATGCAGGAAACGTTGGGTATTTTGACCTCTTAAGTCTCTGCTGCTTTGTTTGACTGGACTCAATCAATATATAAAAATGACACTAGACTTTCAACCTTTCGAGTCATTGTAATATTTATTAACATGGTAATGCCAGCTTGTACCAATTTTTGTGTTTTGCTTTTGAGTACAATTATATCGAGACAGAGCCCATTCATGGAGCAGTCCTGAATCTTTCTTTGTATGTTGATTTAGTGTCTATGTCATAGACTTATTGCATCATTTAAAATGGTTCATTTGAATTACAGTGTAATGTTGAATTTTTATCTGCACAATAAAGTGTTGATAATATTTGGCAACAAGTCTGCTAGATTCGTTGTACTCATGGTAGAGGTCAGATTTACAGTGAGACTTTACCTTTTGTATGTATAGCTTGTGTGTGAACATCTGGGTGAGGGTGTGTATATACAAACAGTTCCCTGTATTTGTCCCTATATTTGACAGGGGTACCATCAGATGAGGTAAAATTATTATTTGCCAGAATGGAAAGAACTCAGTAAGGGATGAGCATACCCAATTGGAGTCTGCAAAGATGATTGCATCTGTTTCACCATGTGGCATAATCTCTAATGCACAGGCCACAGCTGCTAGTTCTGCATACTGTGAAGAGACAACAGTGCATTTCCTAGAAATGCATCTGTAATCACCCTCATGATCCAGTATGGGCACTCCAATGCCTGCTACCTGTTCTCCATCCAGATAGGATGCAGAGCCATCTGTAAAGATGCGGAACAGTGTTTTATCCTCCAGGACCTCAGGTGTGGCTGTCAGGAAGGGCCCTCGGTCAGGTAGGTCAGGTGGTTGGAGGGCACAATCATGAGGCTACCTGAGTAAAGTAGGCCATGGACCAAGATGGATGGCATTTTGGCAGGCAGTACTTTGATGTCTCTATCCTGCAAAAGCAAAGACCAATGAGTTAACCTGGTATTTGACACTGATCCATTTTTACTCTGTCCGAAAGCAAAAGATTGGTTGGGGTGTGGCAGGTATGCAGAATGATGGGAGCATACCCAATGATGTAGAGATCGTGTTTGACAGCCCAAAGGTTGCCAACAATGTTCTTTCACAAAGACTGTATTTCTCTACTATTGATAGCATCCGTGATGCATAGGCAATGGACCTAAAGTACCCATTGTACTTTTGTGCCAGCACTGCAGACATGGCCACATCAGAGGTGGTAGTTTCCAAATGAAAGGGCAGTCTTGGATTTGGGTTAATCAGTGTTGGGGCCAAGGCTAGGACCTGTTTGAATTGGGCCACAGCTTCAATGTGTGTGGGGCCCTATATCCATGGGATGTCCTTTTTCAGCAATTGCATAGGGGAGCAGCCATAGTAAAAGTCAGGATGAAATCCCTGGAGTAGTTACCATACCTAAAATGTGCCTGAGTGTTGCCATGCTTGTAGAAAGTGGTAGATCTTGCAAGCCCTGGATCTTCTTAGCAGCTGGGCTTCTGCCTTGGTCTGTAATGCATAGGCCAGGAACATGATCTCCTCTGACACAGTTGTGCCTTAGAGGTGTTGCACTTGAGGCCTGCTCTCCTGAGGAGAGTCAGTAGTTCATCCTAAAGGGTTAGGTGTTCTTCCTTGGTGGAAGTTGCCAAAAGCAAATCATCTATATACTGCAGGAGACTTTCAGGTGTAGAAAACCCTGCAGGGCATCCATCATGTGCAGATGGAAGAGGAAGGGCTATTGTGAAAGTCCTGGGGTAAGCAGGTCCAGGTGTACTTGTGGCCTTCAAAGGTGAAAGGAAACTTGCATTGGCTTTCCTGGGCTAATGGGAGTGACCAAAATCCATTAGAGATGTCAGGAGCTGAAAACCACTTTTTGTTGGGTGTCAGCAACTTGAGCACATCAGGGCTGATGCCAGAGTTGGAGCACAGCTGGGGTGACTTGATTAAGCTTCTTGTAATCAATTGTAAGTCTCAAGCTCCAGTTGGCTTTTCACTGGCCAAATGAGGCAATTGACAGTGGAGAGACAAGGCCTAATCACTCCTTGTTGTAGCAGTGACTGTATGGTCTCCCTCAATGACGGCAAGGCTTCAGCAGGAAATGGGTACTGCTTCTGTCTCACAGGGTTAGGCACTGTGATCTCAGTGGTGGTGTGCATCCTTCCACAATCATGCTTGTTGGTAACAAACACATCAATGTGTTTCTGCAACAAAGGTGCTAGTTCAGAAAACTGGTCATGACTGTTGAACAAAGCCATGATGTCATGCTACTTGTTGTTGTGGGAGATGGCTGCCACCGCATGAGAATCTGGTATGGTGACAGCATGACATTGTCCCTTGATCTGTAGCAATAACCTGTTAGCTAGGTCCACCACACAGCCATGCTGTGCAAAGAAATCAATTCCCAATATGCTGGGATGATGACATAATACCACGAGTTCAAAAGTATAATTTGTTTTAAGGTGCCCTACCTGCACAGGTAGTGATACAGATCGATAGGTTCACAATTGGGTGCCATCTACACCCTGTGCACTGGTCTCCCTGTGGGTAGACCAAGCAGGCGTAGGTGGGTTCTCATCATGGAGAACAGACATTGCTGCTTCTCTATCTAGAAGCATGTCTAAGTGGTGGCCCGACCATGGCCCTTACACAGGGCCATCCATTTCTATCAACAAGCAAGTCACTCACAATCCGGACCAGGGCCTGTAATTGTCAATCTGAGCAGTTCCCTAATTCTTCTTCATCCTCCTGTCTCTGTGACCTGGTGGTACTGGAAGGCCTCTGGGCCTCCTCTCAGTGCTTCACAGGACACAAATATTGTACTTCTGACGTTAAGGCGAGATCTCATATTATTCAATTGGTGGTTTCCTGATCACCACATAGGCCTGGTCAGTGCCCGATGTTGTGAAGGGTTTGTCCTCGACCTTTGGATCTAAGTAGCAGACAAGGTCAAAAAGGTTAGTCTGACTGGGCAGTGCAAGGGCCGCTACTAGGCGGTTTCCCAAAGCATCTGTTCCAGCATGAGTTTCCTCCAGTTGCTTGCGGAGGGCCTTGTTCTCATCCTTCAGATCCTGATAGCTAGGTCCAGTGTGGTACTTGCTATTGGAATTTTGATTTTGCCAATTTCTTTTGTTTTGGTTATTCTTATAGTTTTGGTCCCCCTTCTGTGACTGTTGGTCGGCAGAAGGGGTATTGGCTTAGTCATTGTTCCCTCCACTGTGTAGTGAGTGTGGGCTGGGCTGACCACAGAAACCTGGGCTGGGTCCACTGGGGGTGTGGTAGTGATGGCAGCTGCCTTGTTATTTTTTTTCGAAGCGAGGATACGGAGGTAGACCTGAAAGACTCTCTCCGTCTTGGTAAGGATCTGTTCAAAACTGTCAGTCTGTGGGTAAACATTGAGTTCAACTTTTCCTTCAGGCCTGGAGTCATGTTTCTGATGAACAAATCTTTGTACTCAATTTGTTTTTACTGGCAGTCTCATCTGCCAAGCCCTTACCATCTTCATAAGCAAGCCACAGCTGTTGATGAGTAGCTGCTGGGCTTTCTTTCACATTTTGCTTAACCTTGTAGGCCAAGCTGGCTACACGACACCTGGGGCATTGGCTGAGAGAAGGGCCTGGGCAATGTCATTAAAACCAAGTGTCTCTGGTGTGGACAGCTTCAGGAGCTTGGCCCAGAGGGTTGGCTCAATAGTCTGTCTCAGAACATGAACCTGATACTCAGGTTGGAGAAAGCTTCTCACAAAGGGGCCACCTTCTCCAAATGACAGCTAAGGTTGTCATTGGGACCCATCTGTCCAATGCCTTGGGCAATTTGTTGAACAGAATGAGCAACCTGCAGGGGACTGGATGTTGGGCATTGCAGAGTGAGTGGGTTAGAGCACCATGGAGGCGATGTTCACCACCACATTAGCGACTGCTTGGAACACAGTATCCTGGCTTTCAGCATGTTCAACCATGCATTCAATTTCACCGTACAGGGTCGGGTTGCATTGCTTGATGCAGCAGTGGGGTTGGTGACTAGGTTAGTAATCACATCCTGCATGATGCCATGCACCTCCATACTGTCCTTCCTGGAGAGGAGCCAGTGGGGGCACACAACCTGGTTGTGTTCGGCCTCCTCTGTCATGGGGCTGCCATGTTGGCATTGACATGGCAATGTAGAAGATGTGTCCATGTGGCTGGATTGATGTGGTAGTGTGGGAGGCATACCAGCAGGAAAAGGGGGTGTGGTGATGTAGGAGCCATCTTGGGAGTGGTTGGTGAATGCCACGCGGTGGGGTTTGGATGTGACAAGGTTTCCAATATCCTCATAATCCGAATCGCCATTGTCCGATGACATAATGTCAGTGGGTGTGTACTGAAAACCATTCATGGCTTTAACATGGCTAGTGAGAATGTCTGCTGATGGCACAGATTCACCATCTTTGCCCATTTTCTATGAAAAGCTTTTGCAGTGCCCTGCTCAATACCTTTCTCAACCTCACACTGCATAACTTGATTACGGTGCTCAATTCAACATTTTCCTAAACTCTTTGTCTAAGTCATTTATCAACCTTTCATTCTCCTCTTCAATTGCATTATCATCATGCAAACTTTCATTCGTGTCACTCAAAATATCATTTAAGTAAGACAACTTTTTTTGTCATATTTCAACCTATCAACATCTTCTTTCAACATGCAATTTTCATGTTCTGTTTCCTGAGCTGTACAATGCAACAGCCTGTTTGTGGTCACAGAGGGACTGTGCCTTCTCTGCCAATTTCTGTTCCTTTTCAGGAGCTCCTGTGCTTGCAACCCCTCTTTTTTTAGAGGCATTTTACAGCTCAAGAGAAGCACAATGGCAAGTAGACTGCCTACAGCAGTATGAAGCGGCTACTAACAAGCCTTAGAATGATATTTCTTTGCTTTTGCTTGGACTCAAGATAATCTTCTGAGATGGCAAGAAATTGCACCACACTGCTTGACACTGAGTTCAGGAGAACTGAAATGTGAATTTCACTCTGTACATTCCAACCTGCACATGGTCACCACTGTAATTGGGGTAATAAATCACCCTCTCAGATTCTTGGTGGAACTGTGCAAGAGTGAAGAAACAATAAACAAGTGGTGTCCAAAGTCTGACAATGATTTATTTCTGGTATATAAAGCAGACTTGTAACCAAAATCAGTGCTAAAACACTGAGGAGAACACCCCAAATCCTCTTACCCATAGGTAGCATCTGTCTCTTCTCAGAGAAAAATAAGCAGAACAACAACTCTTATACCTCTCATAATTGCTATGAAAACTAGTAAAAGATATAAAGAACTTGCATAATTGGCTAATAGCAAAATGGTATGATTTCTACTAGCCTGGCAACATACAGTAGCAGCACTGAATTAGTCAAAGGATTTTAAAGGATTTTAAAATCCCTATTGAGAATTGTGAAATCTTTAGTTAGGGATTTTATTTTGTTTGTATGTGTGTTCACTGCTATGCAGAGAGAGTTGTCTCATCTGATAGTGTAGTTGAAAATCTACCAGATGGCACTTAAGTACCGTAATAGGAACTGGTCTCTTTCTGTAGGCATAAAAAAGAATTTCAAGAGGATTTTTCCCTAACTTTTGTGAAGGATAAATAGGTAATCTCAAAAAATTGCTTGACAAATTAAGTAGTACTACTGTATACTGAACTAGTAAAAACATGAGATAAGACAAAACAAAGAACTCTATATATTGCAAGGTCATAATCAGGGCCATGATTTTCTGTGGTACTTTGGAACAAAGATATGTGGAGGGTTCCCATTTGCCTCAGAAATTCTGTGGTGGAGGATGGTTATTTCTGTGCAATTCTGCCACAAAAGTTATCATGCTATTTCCTTTATTTTTAGACTTTGTTTTGTTTTGTGTGTATATATATACACACACACACACACACACACACACATATTCATATGTGGGTTATATATATATATATATATATATATATATATATATATATATATCAGAGGCAAAAACTCCATTTAATGCATCAGTTAGGGTTGTTCCACAGTGACAAAAGTGAAGAAATTTGGTGTTAGAGTTGAAGCCCCTTGCACCCCTCATCTGCCTCCCCAACCCGGCATCCGAGGTGTGCATTGGGGTTGTTGGCTAACTCTCACCACATCACATGTGTAAACAAGCTGAGGTATAGGAGAATGGGGTGAGAGTTGGGACCGATGACCCAATGCACACCTCGTGCCGATTGGGGAGGGCAGGATGGGGGTGCAGGGGGACTTTCCAACCCACCATGTGATTTGTTTGTAACATAGTAATGGTAAGTGCAAGGGAAACACACAACAGCTAATGGTCACACACATGGTGACTGAAACGTAAATGGAAAAATACGTGACTAAATGCAAGCATAAAGTGACACCAAAGCAAGCAGTGACACAAAAGGAGACAGAAGTGTGTGAGAAACACAAACTGTGATGTGCATGGTCACGGTACCACAATCGAATGCAAATGATAATGTTAATAGCAGAAATAATGCCAAAGAAGCGAAATACAATGCAAATGCAAGCACACTCACATAGCGAGAACACAAAGGGTAATGCACATGGTGGCGTGCATGGGAATGGTAATGCAAATGGGTAAAAGAAATGCAAGCGGAAATGCTAACTGCAATAGTAACGGAAGCGCACAATTCTGTTTTCGCCTAACAACTACATGGAGAAACACAGTGTGTACAAACAATGTATGCATAATAATGGGCCTCGAGCAGACAATGAGCTGTCAGAATACTAAATTGCTTATATCTCAGGAACCGTGCAACATAGAAAAAAAATTAAATTGCATGATTCATGAGTTTTCTGGCTAGGTTTTCACTGAATGCATATGGGCTACACATTGTTGCAATGAAAATTCTGTATCTCGCACTGTTTCTGAGATATGAGCCCTGAAAGGCACGGTGGACACCCCATGTTAGTCTATGGGTAAAAACGTCAACTTCGAGTACTGTAACTTGGCATCCGTGCAATATTTTGTCACCAGCCACCAAAAGGCACATCTGTGAGATGTTGGCTGCCTTCCTCTAAATTTCAGCTGAAAAGACCAAACCATTCTTTTGCAGCAGGGTGGCAAAGAACTCCTGTCATTTTGGCCATAGTCTGGAAAAGTAGTGTCGATTTTATGTAAAGCTGTGGGATAATTCTATAAAGTGTCACATAAGTGCACCACTTTGTGACACTACTTTTCCAGAAATTTGAAAACAGATTTCTGGAGTGTTTAACCCCAAAATATAGACATGCCTAGCATCCCTAGGGCTCAACTAGATAAACACAGAAGAATTGTGTCCTAGATGGTCCCAATTTTAAATGCCAAGCATTTTCTAATCACTAACTGAAAAAAAAATGGTGGATTTCTGACACTGCTAGGCCATTTGCGACACTAAAAAGTGCATTTATGAAAGTGTCAAACTTTTGTTAACTTTTCCATTGACTTATAATGGGAACTTGTTATTCTAATAACTTTTGAACCGTTTAATATTTTTCACAAAATCTTCAAAAGGCACATCGGGCAACCTGTAGGCATGAGCAAAGAATGCACAAAAACTGTAATTGCGCAAATGAATGTTGCTTAATACCTCCGCAGCCGTATATCCGACTGGTACAAAAGTTGGCAGATCCCAAGATCTATGGCTACGCCCCATGCCTGCCAGATTTCAGGCAAATCTGTTGAATGGTGGCAAAGTTTTTAAGGTGCAAAAGTTCACCTTTTAACCTTAAAATGGCTACTCAACCCTAACTATGGTAGGTAGCACTACCATGTTACCATAATATATATATTATGTCACTTTCTTTAAGACAGTGTTTATGATTTAACTTCCTACATTTCAGGAGAACAGTAAATGTGTTTGGGATGGAATGTAAGGCTATATCAGAGAACCTGCTTGTGATGTGCTTTTATTATAAAATTGAGAAGGGAAACTGTAGTTTGATCATACACAAGAAATGTATTCAGCTGCTAATATATCTTTTCACAACTGAGTTTGTGTCTTCTTTGTTATATTTCTATTGTGAAATTAAATGTGTCATATTCACTGTATGCCACCTTCACATATCTCTCAGAGGCTGACATTATGTCATGCAAGTGCGTAATATTAATACTGCATTGCCTAGAATGCCAGCTATTCTTTGTGCAGCAACAACATGGAATGTTTTTTGTTGGAATTCAGTGTGCATGCACACACCCTAAACATAATCATTTTCCTACATTTCAGAGCTGGGATTTTAATTTTAACTGATGCCTCTGTGGCCTCTCGGGGTCCAACCCCTACAGCCTGAAAATAAAATACAAAAATCTTGTCCCTTCCTACCCGGCACCATCCCTGCTGGGGACATGAGAGTAGCTCTAACAAACTCTATTTACAAGCTCCAGGTCTTATACAAGGCTTTCCTGGTGTCTTAATTCTTTATATAGTTTTTACTATGAACTTTGTACAACTTTGTGTTTGGACTATGTAAAGAAGCCCTGGAGGAAGAGTACCAGCTAGGAGCATGTTTGAGCCACACAGCACCATGGAGGCCTCAGTTAAAACTGAACTTCTTTTTGTTTTCTTCCAATAGTGGGACTAAGCACTGAAGAGCCACCTTCCCCATGGTAATGTTAAAAGAGTGACTCCATCCTGCATTATTTTTCTGTGATATATAATTGCAGAAGTATTTGTTAGCCAGCAAAAAGTCATTCTATAGTTTCTTTAGCAAAATGTATTTCTGACATCAATCAATCAATTAATCAACCAATCAATCTAAATTTAGCCAGGTGAAACTCCATTGAGCAAGCGCATTTTCAAGGAGGGTCTGGTAGGTACAGAGTAAATATTACAGTAGCACAATAGAACATATAGCACAAATGGGCATAGTAATACAATACATAGCAATAAAACAAAAGTTCAGGTACAAGGACATACACTTACACACAGTGTATTTCAATTTTGCAGATATTTTTGAAACAGCTTTTACAGCTATAGCTAATATGATAATTAATAACTCAGCTCATTAAAGATGGCTGCCACTTGCAATTTTAAAAATCAATTCCACTGAGGTTACCTGTTGAATGTACATGCTAGATTTAAAATGTGGATGTATTAGGCTGCTGTTACCACATGCTTCTTATGGGAAACTTGACAACACTGCAGCAAGCAACTGTCTTAATTTTTTTCTTGGCAGTCAAAGCAGAGAAGAGAAACTTTTAAAAACTTGAAATTCATGTATTTTAGTTCAGGAAAGAAAGACAAAAATAAAAAGGGTATATTGATATTTTTGCTAGAAATACGCTATGCTGAAAAAATTGAATCTTGATAAATAAATACTGCTTGCCTAGAAAAAAAATTCACGGTCTCTGAACCACAGCCAGTCAAGTGGCATACAAAGTTTTGATTTAGTGCCCGATTCCAGTACACAGAACCAGGAAACAGTTAAAGTTTCATTTACATCAAACAAGATCTATCACATTTGAATTGGTCAAATAAAGGTTTGTCTGTTAACATTTTTTTCTTGTATTAATGAAGATGATGGTTATTTCCTTGCCTTTATCTATTCCTGGGACGGATCTTTGAAGAGAGCTTGCTGTCAGTGGAAAACTGTGTATTAAACAGCCAGAAGATGTCAAGGTAGATTAATAAAAACATGCAGATAAATTCAGTTCCTTGAACTGGATGTTGACAACTTCACTGACAGATGAAAACAGAATTGCTGTACAAGTTTCCCTATATGCGGCATATCACTAGAAATGCACAACCTACACTAAAACAGAAGACCCCTTTAGTTAGGAAATGAGTCGGCAGCTATAAAACATAGAAAGTCATGCTGATGGGGAGTTAATTTATTTAACATCTTCTATGCAAACTGCAGAAACTTTAATTAAAAAAATTAATTGAAGGCAGTTGGAAAGTCTAACCTAAGTAAAGGGAAAGTATCGGCACTGCTCCTCTTTTGCTGATATAGCCTTCTGCTTATCACATTTTCAATGCAGTAATATCCCAAAAGTGCATGCCATCCACAAAGAATCAGGGCACTGTGTTAACAGCAGGTTGAGCCTTCACCATTCTCTCTTGCACTGCATTTGCAAGCGAACTATCTTAGCATTGCAAAAAAAAAATAAAAATATTTGCATTGCTGCGAGGGTGCAAAAACAATGTACTGAAAGAAGGCCCCACCCTATAGGTAGTGATCGACACATATGGAAAAAAATAAAAATAAAAGATTAATCATGCATTCTTTATTAGAGAAATACTAATTATACATGATCTTATTCACCTGATCCATTCAGTGTGACAAGCACTTCTCCTAGTGCTATTGACTCACACTGCAGCATATCAAGCTGAGGATCTGAACTACTCAGACAAGAAGAAAATATTTACATATTCCCTGAATCTCTTATTTATTTTTTAATTTGACACTTGGAACTGGAGGTGGGTGGGTTGGAGATTGTTGCTTGATGTCTCTCAGAACTACTTAGATTGGCACTCCGGTAGCAATTTTGACTGCATGGTGAGTGTACAGTATGGTTTATTTACACCATTTCTACAAGGTCCGACTGTGCCAATTGCATTTTCTCCTTCTGGTTTCTCTTACATGAGTTCAGTGCTTTGAAACCCACAACAGTCCAGCTAGTTTACATGATGGGTGCTTTCCAATTCAAATGGGATTTTTCTGTTTTGGATATTTAAATCAGAAAACACCCATCATGTAAACAAGCTAAGTGTCAAACACCATGAGTTGTGCTTGTCAGTTTGTAGTCCCCAAGAATGAGAAAGCATAAGCATTTTACTGTCTTGCATAGTTACTGACTGTGTAATGAACTATACACTGTCTTAAGGGTAGCTGGTCCATTCACTGGGGTGTCAAACAGGCGAGGCATACTGATGAGTCCTGGTAGGATGGAACACGTGTCTATGTCTTCTGTTAGCACCCTTTGCAAACTGTGTGAGAGGCCTTTCGGCACCATGCATTTCTGCTTAAAGTTGGACCAGCATAACATTCTGTGGTGATTTGCATATACAGCCCATGATGCTTTGCATTGTGTGGGCAGTGTGATTTTGTATTTTCTTGAAACTTGGCTTCCCAGCCAAATGCCCTTTGGGTAACCCTTGCCTCAGTGTTTGTGCACAGAGGTTCTTTGTCTTTAAATAGTTTTTATTTTAATGGGTTCACCACAACATATCCAAGACACACTGTCTTAAGGGTAGCTGATCCATTCCATTGGGGTGTCAAACAGACAAGGCATACTGATGAGTCCTGGTAGGATGAAACCGTGTCTATGTCCACAGTCAGCAGAAAATCTGTGGGTGAAGATAAAATCTGCGGTTACTTCGCAGACTTCATGACAGAAATCGCAGAAAAATCGGGCCCTGGTCATAATGGTCACATTAGTAATGGTTATTCTGCACTAAACCTAAAGATGGCAGCATTGCCCAACTAATGATTGTAATTATACAATATCCAAATGGTAGTGTCTCTTCAGTACATTAGAAATACTGCAAGTGGCATAATGATTCTCAGTAAAACACACTAACTGTAGAAACATCAGTAATAAAAGCATGGCAGTTGTATATAAGGCATTGTAATATTTATATACGTATTACATAGATACATAGATACATAGACAGTGTCGGCAGATAAGGGCCTATGGCCCACCCAGTCTGCCCATTTGAGCTTGTAAGTTCAGTTCATGTTTTCCTAGAAGTCTGTTGCCCTTACCACTGACCTCTAGAATTCCTTTATGTCTATCCCATGCATTCTTAAATCCGTGATTGTTTCAGCCCCACCACTTCCTCTGGCAGGGTGTTCCACTTGTCCACCACCCGTTCTGTGAAGAAATTCTTTCTCATGTTTCCTCTGATCGTCCTCCCTCCAACTTCATCCCATACCCTCTGGTCCTGGAACATCTTTTCGCTTAAAATAGTGTTTTCCTGCACCCTGTTCCTCCCTGTAAGATACTTGTATGTCTCTATCATATCCCTCTCTCCCTCCTCTCCTCCAAGGAGTACATGTTCAGTTCCTTCAACCTGTCTTCATAGGACTTGTGATGCAATCCATGCACCATCTTTGTTGCCCTCCTCTGAACCTTCTCTACCCTGTCTATGTCCTTACGTAGGTATGGTCTCCAGAACTGTACACTGTACTCCAGGTGGGGCCTCACTAGTGTCTTGTATAGCGGAATTATGACCTCCCTTTTCCTGCTGGTGATGCCCCTGCCTATACATCCCAGCATCCTATTTGCTTTACCTGCTGTCTTGTCACACTGTTTCCCTACCTTGGGGTCATCAGAGATGACAACCCCAAGATCCCTTTCCTGCTTGGTGCATGCTATATCCTCACCCCCAACTGATATATTGTGCCAGGGTTTTTGTGCCCCATATGCATTATCTTGCACTTCTTTGCATTGAATTTCAACTGCCAAACCCCTGACCATTTCTTCAAGTTTCTGCAGGTCGCTTCTCATTCTGTCTACACCTCTGGTGTGTCTACTCTGTTACAGAGCTTTGTGTCATCAGCGAACAGTGAAATTCTGCCTTCTAGATCCTGTGCAATGTCACTGATGAAGATGTTGAATAGGACTGGTCCCAGCACTGATCCCTGTGGTACCCACTGGTCACTCTTCCCTCTGTGGAGTGACAGCCATTTACCACCACCCTCTCTGTCCTGCCACCCAGCCAGTTACCTACCCACCACACTACTGTCCTGCCCACACCCATATTCCCCAGTTTGTGTAATAGTCTTCTATGAGGCACAGTGTCAAGCTGAAGTCCAGATAGGCCATGTCCACTGCCCTCCCGATCCACCTCCTAGTCACCCAGTCAAAAATTCAATGAGGTTGGTCTGACATGGCCTCCCCTGGTGAAACCATGCTGCCTTGGGTCCTGTAGTCCATTGAAAACCAGATGT
This sequence comes from Neoceratodus forsteri, assembly GCA_016271365.2. Lineage (NCBI taxonomy): Eukaryota > Metazoa > Chordata > Ceratodontiformes > Ceratodontidae > Neoceratodus > Neoceratodus forsteri. Next base: position 1,299,845,027 of record CM057453.1, on the reverse strand, counting down.
TCCACCAATCTCTCCTTCAGTAGTGCTTCCATGATCTTCCCACCTACCGAGGTGAGGCTGACTGGTCTGTAGTTCCTGCTTCCTCTTTGTTCCCACTTTTGTATAAGGGGACTACATCTGCTGTCCTCCAGTCTTTGGGTACCTCCCTGTTTCCAGTGATCGGCTAAACAGGATAGCCAGAGGTTCAGCCACCACCTCTCTAGCTCTTTAAGGACCCTGGGGTGCACCCGTCTGGCCCCATTGCTTTATCAACTCTTATTACTTCCAGTTCTTCAGGACCATTTCGTGTAAAGGGACCAGTGTCCATTTCTGCACCATTCTCACCCTTGTACTCCCTTCAGACCCATTACCCTCCTGTTCCTCAGTAAAGACTGAGCAGAAATACCTGTTCAATATGTCAGCTTTACTGTTGTCATCCTCCATGCAGCTCCCATCCTCCCCTTCAGTCTCACTATCCCTCCCTTTGTCTTTCTTTTTTCACTTATGTACCTGTAAAAGGTTTTGTCCCTTTACCCACTGATTTTGCAATGTGTTCTTCTGTCTGAGCTTTGGCTTCCTTACTGACCTCCCTGCCTCCCTTTGCTTCTCCTGGTACTTCTCCTATCCCCTTCTGCCTGTGTCTTTTGTATTGCCTGAATGCAATCTTTTTGGCTTTCGCTTTCTTTGATACCTCTTTGGAAAACCATAATGGTCTCCTCTTCCTTTTCCTCTTGCTAATCTGCTTAATGCATAATTCTGTTGTTCTTGAAATCCCCATTTTAAATACTGCCCACTGTTCCTCAACCCCTGATTCCTGTCCCATTCCCCTTAATGCCTCTTTCAAGTATCTCCCATTTTCCCAAAGTCTGCCCCCCTAAATCCAGGATACGTGTTTTGTGTGGTTTGGTTCTGCTCTTTCTGTGATTTCAAACCACAATGACTGGTGGTCACTGTTACCCAGGTGCTCCCCCACTGTTACCCCCATCACACTGTCCCTGTTTGTGAGCACAAGGTCCAGTATTGCCTTCTGCCGAGTTGGTTCCATGACCAGTTGCTTGAGGAAGGCACCCTGAAGAGTCAGGATAAATTGTGATATTGTGATTATATAGCAAAAATACAGTAATATGCATTATAATTTCTAGCAGCAATGCCAGTAGAACAGTAGAACTCAGATTCTGACACTCATGCTTATACGATAAGTGCCTGTGCCCTAAATATTACTGTCTTGAGGTAGAGGGCCCAATCGGGTGCTGGTCCATGGATAACAATATGCCAAATGTTTTGCTAATGAGTGTGTTCATTTTAGTGTATCCCTTGAAACAAACACACACACACACATATTTGGAAACATTGGGTATTTTGATCTCTTAAGTCTCTGCTGTTTTGTTTGACTGGACTCAGTCAATGATATAAAAATGACACTAGCACTTTCAACCTTTGGAGTCGCTGTAATATTTATTAACATGGTAATGCCAACTTGAACCAATTTTTTGTTTTGCTTTTGGGCACAATTGTATCGGAAACAGAGCCCATTCATGGAGCAGTTCTGAATCTTTCTTTGTATGTTGATTTAGTTCTATGTTGTAGACTTATTGCATCATTTTAAAATGGTTCATTTGAATTGCATTGTAATGTTGAATGGTTATCTGCACAATAAAGTGTTGATAATATTTTACTGCAGTTTCAGCACTGGAATTATTACATTATTACCATATTCATATGTGCATGCTTAAAGTTAGGTATAGGACACAGCAGGGTGTTGGTGTGCTGCAACAACCACTCACTTAGGGGCACAGTAATAGAAACATAGAAAACTGATGGCAGATAAGGACCGCTTGGCCCACCTAGTCTGCACATTTCACTACCTACTGTAATACCACAGACCCTGCTTGATCTCCAGCTTACCCTCTCTTTCCTATCACTATGGTTCCCTTAGGTCTGTCTAATAAATTCTTGAAATACCCCACCATTTTGCCCCACCACCTCTGCTGGGAGGCTGTGCCATGCATTCACCACCCTTTCCATGAAAAATACTTCCTCATGTCTCCCTGAGTCTACCCCTCCAGCTTCATATCATGATCCCTTGTTCTTTAACATCTTTTTTCTGAAAGCTGTTACCCTCTTGTACCTTATTTATGCCCTTGAGGTATTTGAAGATCTCTATCATGTGCCACCTCTCTCTCCTCTCTTCCAGGGTATACATATTGAGGTCCTCTAGTCCAAATGTCGGCCACATGCTTCTCTCCCAGCCCTAACCTCGGCTCCTTTCACCCACATACCTTTTCCACATTCCCTGCTGCTCCATGTCACCGCCAGGTCAGAACACCAGAAATGCCATTTAACATCTTCTCTATTGTTTGAGCTTAGTGCCGTAAAGCCATACCAACCCCCATTGATGTCATCCTATTGCTCCGAGTCCTCCCCAAAGCAGTCCTGATGCCTGTTGGTTCCCCCTCAGGTCTGCAGCAGTGCTATTTAATAGTCTGGTGATGTGCAGAGGACCACAGTTTCCGTGTTGTTTTTCACCAGACCACAATAGATCCTGGACAGCCAGAACAGAAGCAGGAAGATGGAAGACGCAGTTGCTTCAGGAAGATCGCAGCCAGCCTGACTCACTGCACCATGGACCACTTCTAAATGCCAACCTATGCTCTGCTTTTTGGGGTCATTTCAAGATCTCAAGTCAGGAGCCAGCACAATCGGTGGGGCAGAGAAGCCAGAAGATTAGCTCTGTGTGGGGTTTTGGCTCATGAACCAGCACTCGGGGCACACAAAAGCTGTCTCTGTAGCTCTGTCTGACTGTAGTCTTCAATCGGTGGCCAGCACAGTCAGGGGCACAGAGAAGCTGCACTCGAGAAGGGATGCCGGCAGTGCAACAGAACCGCAGTGCTTAGCACTCAGCCAGGCCAGCATGTTGGCTACTGCTGTAATTCACTTTGGCTAGTGTGCTGTTGCTCTGATTGGGGTCCACCAACTGTTTCTGACTACTAGAGCTGCTGAAATCAGAGTAAGCCCAAACAGCAAGCAAAAAGTGTCTAGCCCTGAATTTTTAAAGGAGAGCAGGGGACCACTACAGAAGGGCACCTGGGCATCCTACTGCTGTCTACTTCAGTACCACCTCTACTGGTCCTTTGCCTGGTACTGTGACTGTGTGCTGCCTTATCTTGCTGGCTTTGCATCACAGCTTTAGCCTGCCTGCACAACTCTTTGTTGCCTGCCTACTTTGAGGGATCTGTATGTGTTACCTGCTGTTCTGAGGTCATCCAGCCAGGAGGTGAGGAGCGAAAGACCTGCTGCTGTGAAGGGAGCCTGGACAGCTAAATCAAGAACCCAAAGAAGGAGGGACAGCTCCATGTCACCACAGGTAGATACCTTGTTGTGCTTTACTATTGACTGGAGATTGTGTGTGTGTGTGTGTGTGTGTGTGTGGTGTGGGGGTCAAGGCTGCTGTATCTCTCCTTCTCTTGGCTTTTATTTTGGGTGCATGGGTGGGATTGGGGTCAGGATTGATACGTCGCTGCATCTGAACTATTCTAATGCTGTCTCTTTGCTGTACAATATATGCATGCAGACAGCTAGCCTGGGATACTTTGCATTGCTGTGCTTTCCTTTTTCAGGGGAGACTCATTTCTTCAGATGCCCTCTCTTGGCTGTACAATATATGACTGCTGCCTTATTTGGGTTGCATGGGTGGGGCCTGGCCTGTTGTGTCACACAACCAGTGTTATTAATATGATTGTGGTGCTGTATGATGCACCATAGTCATATTATTCAAAACATCAGAGGTGATCATATATATAGATATAGATATATCTATAAATATATATAGCAAACCTACCACCCACCAAAAAAGGCAGTGCCTGTGGGGTATGCAGTCTGGCAGCTTGCTGCAGCTAATCACTAAGTTTAAATGTGTTGCACTGGTGTGTGTGTGTGTGTGTGTGTGTGTGTGTGTGTGTGTAGTTGGGGGGTGTTCTGCCATGCTGTTTCCTAACTATTTCTGATGTTTATGAATATAATTGTACTGTCTTACTGTAACACTGTGGATGTGTTGATAAGTGATCAGATGTGATAAAATACAGCAGGCCAGGCCATCCCCCACACACACACACATACACTAAAACACTACTTATTTATTGTTGGAAGAGATGTCTTGTTTGTTTCTGCCATCCACTCACTTCTGATGTGTTTTATTTTTTTTAATAAGATTTAAATGTGTTGTGCTGTTTTGATGGGGGTGAGTACGGGGTTCAACTATTCTGCATTGATCACTTCTGATGTTTTGTTAATATACTTGCAGTGTTACACTGTAACATGGTGGTCATGTTGATAAAATATCAGATGTACTTGAATACAGCAGGACAGATTGCATCCACCTACTCAACCAAAAGGCAGTGTAGTGTAACACTGTGATTGGTTCTGTATCATAAAGTGCTTTGCAAGTGTTACTGTGTTTTGTGCACTTTACTTCTCAGAGCGCATGAGACTTCCTTTTGTTCCATACTGTGGAAGTGTTAAATTGAAAGCATGCTTGCTTTCATCAGTATGTTAGTTCTTGCTGTGTTGATGCATATTAGCTAGTTGTGGATCTTCGTGACCTCACGTCCTGCCACCCAACTTTATTTATGAGGTTTAGGGCTCTTGTTGTATTTGAAGAAAGTTGCTAAAGTTGTGGACCTCCTTGTATTTTGTTTGGTTCCATCATGCTACATGACCATTACCGTTTTACTTTTTGTTTTGGTTTTCTGTTTGTTACCTCAATTTTGTCTCACAGTGGTGGCACTATTTGCATGACATACTTCCTGCCAGATGGCAGTTACAGTAATAAGTTTTTGACGTCTTGTTTTTTTTTTGGTCTCTATTCAGAAAGTTTTGTGGTGTTGGTGTACATTTAAAGAAAATATGGCATCCAGCTAAAAAGAAAGATTGCTGATGCAAACCAGATCTTTCAAGATAAGTGGCTTGATTATGGCTTCGTTGGTAGGAAGGACTGCCATTCTGAGTCATCTGTAGAGAATCTCTATGCAGAAATAAAAAGTTGAATGTCCAGTGGCACTTCATGTCAAAATATGCAGCATTTGCAAGCAAATACCCAGAAGGACAGGCACAATGAAAGGTCTTTGAAGAGTTGGAAAGGAAACTGGGAAGAAGCAAACTGCTCTGACATCTTGGTCATCATCTGCCAATCATCTGACAACAGCCAGCTTTATTGGAGCTCTGCAGGTGGTTCGCGCAGGGAAGCCTTCATGAATGGAGAATTTGTGAAAGATACATTTCTTGAGATGGCTCCATATTTGTTTGCAGACTTCAGGGAAAAGGACAAAATTATTTGCCAGATTCAAGATTTACCTGTGTCTGCTAAGACTGTGAAGAATCATGCACAAAAATGATGCAGGATGTGGATTCTCAGCTGATGAAAGATATTGTGTCATCCTCTTACTTTTCTTTAACACTTGATGAATCCACAGACATCGAGGACACAGCACAACTGGCAATAATAGTTTGTTTTGTTGGTGGGTCCGGAGTAAAGAGGAACTATTGAGCATTTGCCCCTGAGCAACAAACCAGAGGAGGGACATCTTCAGTGCTCTCTGTGAGTATTTCAGAAGGAGAACCTGCCTTGAAAGATAGTGAGCATTTGTACTGATGGAGCCCCAGCATGACTGGATGTCACAAAGGACTTGTACAGCTACCTGAGGAGAAACTACAATGGCCAATTATTATGTTTCATTGCATTCTTGATTAGGAGTCACTGTGTGCCCAGTCCCTTGGAAAGGAGATGGTAGATGTCATGGCACTTCTTGTGAAAATTGTAAACACAGTTCTTGCCAGGGCTCTGAACCATCAGCAGTTCAAACAACTTCTGGAAGAACTGGACTCACAATATTCTGACCTACTGATGTACAACAATTTTCATTGGCTTTCCAAGGGCAAGGACATGAAATAGTTTGCAGACTCCTTGACTGAAATGAAGCATTTTTATATGAGAAGGGCATTGTGCACAAGAAATATCAAACAGTGCTCAGCTCCAGAGTTTTACTTCTTGGTTGATCTGACAGGACATTTGAACTGACTGAATATTGGTCTGCAAGGATGAGGAAATACCATGTTTTCCTGTGTGAACAGGTCCTGACATTCTCATCAAAACTGAAAGTGTTCCAGAATGACTTAAAAGATGGACACTACATCACTTTGAATACCTTCGCAAATTTAAAATAGACAATGAGACACGAGACCCAGCTCCACTATGAACACTGCGGTGCTTGATGAAGCCATCAATGGGCTGATCAAAACTTCAGTCACAGATTTAATGATTTCAGAAAATATGTACCAGCCTTCCAGTTTATGACCCAGCCACATCAGTCAAATCTTGATGAAATGCGGCTGGACCATTTTAACATCCCCATTGCTGACTTGGAGATTGAATTAGTTGAATTTGAAGAGTCCCACATTTGCATGGATACATTTAGAGAGCTAAATGCAAAGCTAGAAAATCTGGAAAGAAGAAGGGCAGAGCTAGCAGTGGTGCACAAGTGGGCAGAGATGGAAAGGCTGCCAAAGACAGACAGGCTCATCTTTGAGTTTGGATGGCACTCCTAATAATTTTAAGACAATGATGACTTGCTTTTGGCATGTTGTCAGTTTTGGCTCCGCCTATTTGTCTGAACAAGTATTCTCTCACATGAACTTTATTAAAAATAAATTTCGCTCTCAATTCACTGATGGAGCATTAGATGTTTGTACTTTTTTTCAATTCTTTTTCCCTTGGTCATGGCCCTGAGGTCCTCTCTCAGGCAGCTTATCCTTTGTTCTGCCCACCTGAGGTTCCCTGAGCAGCGCCTTCTCTTACCCACCTCCCCAATGCCAGCACCCCTACTAACCCTATCCAGGGTGGGTCACCCCTCATACCAGGCTCTTACATGTCAGACTCTGGTATTGGGAGAGGAGTGGATCCTGAAGTGAAGGCCACTCGAGGGAAGCTCAGCGGGGGCATGGGGATAGGTGCCGTTGCCTGATCCTCAGTGCCTGGTTTTTCCATTTTTCTTAGGTTGCCCCCTCTACATCAGACATGCAATGCCCGTACAGCCTGTAACACAGATGCTCCACCTATGTCTGAGGCAGCTGTCTGATGTCGGCCCTTTCTTTCTGAGCCCGGATGAGCAGCAGTGCCAGCCGGTCTCACGAGGGCCACTGCTGCACAGGCTGCTGATCCCACCCGAGAGAAGAGCAGTCCATCGGACGCTCAATCCTTCTCTCCCGCCAACCCCGTGGTCTGGGCTCGTTCCCAAACCCAGATCGCCATGGGCGCTGTGGCGTCCAGCGCCTTAACCCTCAGCACCACCGGATGGCTTAGATGTTTGTGCCTGATTAAAACTGACCAGCTATGAGCCAAATGTTGAAAAAGTTAAGCAAAGGGATGCCAGGGCAGAAATCTTGCTAAAGTAAATTAATCAATTGAACAGTGCTGTCTGTATTTTTGAGAAAAGGTGTTTATTTTATTTATTAATTTTTTCTGGAAGCCTGCCTTTTATGGATTGACACAGAAAAGTGATACCTGAAAAGTACTGTTTGTATCTTGGGAAGATGCTTTTGTAATAGCCAGCAGTTTGTGCACTGGCACAGAAAGAGGTGACTGAAGAATACCGTGAGAGGGATTTTCTTGTAGCCAGCAGTTTATGCATTGGCACAGAAAGTGGTGACAGAGCAGTACTGGTTGTACCTTGGGAAGAGGGATTTTTGAATAACCAGCAGCTTGTGCATGGGCACAGAAATGGTACCTTGTTATTCAGAATCCCTCTTCTCAAATAACAGCCAATACTGTGCAGCATATGTCTTTGGCACAGAAAAGTGGTGACAGAGCAATACTGGCTTGATCTTGGAAAGAGACATTTGTAATAGCCAGCAGTTTATATATTGGCACAAAGAAGTGGTGACAGAGCAGTACTGGTGATACCTTGGGAAGAAGGCTTTTGAATAACTAGCAGCTTATGCATGGGCACAGAGTGGTATCTGGTTATTCAGAATCCCTCTTGCAAAATACAGCCAGTACTGTGTAGCAGTTTATGCAATGGCACAGAAAAGTGGTGACAGAACAGTACTGGTGGTACATTGGGAAGAGGGCTTTTGAATAACCAGCAGCTTGTGCATTGGCTCCGGTATCTGGTTATTCAGAATCTCTCTTGCCAAAGTACAGCCAGTACTGTGCAGCAGTTTATGCAATGGCACGGAAAAGTGGTGACATGTCAATACTGGTGGTACCTTGGAAAGAGGGCTTTTGAATAACCAGAAGCTTGTGCATTGGCACAGGTATCTGGTTATCCAGAATCTCTCTTGCCAAAATACAGCCAGTACAGTGCAGTAATTTATGCATTGACACAGAAAAAGTTGTACCTGAAAAGTACTGGTAGCATCTTGGGAAGATGCTTTTGTAATAGACAGTAGTTTGTGCACTGGCACAGAGAAATGGTGATGGAGCAGTACTGGTTGTACCGTGGGAAGAGGGCTTTTGAATAACCAGCTGGCTTATGCTGGGCACAGAAATGCTATCTGGTTATTCAGAATCCCTCTTACCAAATACAGCCAGTACTGTGCAGTGGTTTATGCACTGGCACAGAAAGTGGTGACAGAGCAGTACTGGTTTGATCTTGGAAGAGGCATTTGCAATAGCCAGCAGTTTGTGGATTGGTATAGAGATGTGGTACTTGGTTACTCATAATCCCTCTTCCCAAAATACAGTCAGTACTATTGAGCAGTTTATGCATTGGCACAGAAAAGTGGTACCTGAACAGTACTGTCTGTATTTTGGAAAATGGATTAGAACAACCAGCAGTTTATGCATTGGCACTGATAGTGGTGAATGAAACATTGTTGGTTGTATTTTGGTAAGTGGGATGTTTAATAACAAGCAGTTGATACATTTGCACTGAATTTATGTATTAAATAGAAACAGCAAATTCATTTGCACAGCAAATTTATTTATTCAATAAACACAGCAAATTCATTTGCACAATTTATTTATTCAATAAACACAGCTAATTCATTTGCACAGAATTTCTTTAATAGAAAAACAGTGAATTAATCTTAATATAGTGGTCTGTGTTATTCTTTCAACAAAGTAACATACATTTTGTAATAAAATGACATGTTTGGAGAATGTCTGGCACATACATGTGCGTTATAGTCACAACCACATATAAAAATATTTTAGTGGCTCTTTGTGGTTGTCCTTTTTGTAGTCATTGGGCATGCGGCTCACAGGCCTGAAAAGGTTGCAGACCCCTGCTCTAGTCTCTTCAGATATGACTTTTGGTGCAGACCCTACACAATTTTCATTGCCCTTCTCTGAACTGCTTCTATTCTGTCTATGTCATTTTGGAGATGTGGCCTCCAGAAGTGGACACAGTACTCCATATGAGGTCTCACCAATGATTTGTACAGTGGTATCCACCACCTCCTTTTTCTGCTGGTGATACCTCTCTCTATGCACCCCAGCATCCCACTGGTTCTCCCACAGCCTTTCCATATTGTTTGATCACCTTTAGGCCATTGGATATGATTACTCCCAAGTCCCTTTCCCGTTTGGTGGCTGTCAGTACATCTCCCTCAATCATGTACTCCTTCCTGGTTTCTGTGCCCCAAATGCATGATTTTCTACTTCTTTGTATTACTCTTAGTTGCCACACTGTTGACCACTCCACAGCTTGCGTAAGTCCCTCCTCATCCCCCAGGTGTCAGACCTGTAGCAGATCTAATATCATCTGCAAAGATGCCTACCTTCCCTTCTAGCCCTTCTGCAATGTGGCTTATAGAGATAAGGACTGACCCCAGAACAGATCCTTGTGGCATCCCGCTGGTCACCCTCCTCTCCTTGGATTGAACTCAGTTTACCACCACCCTCTGTGTTCTATCCCTCAACCAATTTCTGACCCAGTTTACCTCTTTGGGGCCCACTCTCAGGCTGCCCATCTTATTTACAAGCCTGCTATGTAGAATGGTGATAAAAGGCCTTGCTGGAAATCTAGGTAGGCCACATCCACCGGGCCTCCCTGATCTGATTCCCTGGTTACCCATTCAAAGAAATCTATCAGATTTGTTTGACAAGACCTTCCTGCTGTGAATCCATGCTGCCTCTGATCCTGTGCTCCACCTGATTCAAGATATACCACAATCCTTTCCTTTAGCAGAGATTCCATTAACTTCCCCACCACTGAGGTCAGACAAACTGGCATGTAATTGCCAGCCTCCTCCCTGCTCCTATTTTTGTGGCGAGGGACTACATTTGCCCTCTTCCAGTCCTCTGGAACCACACACCTGTTTCTAGCAATTTGTTTAATATGGCTGTCAGTGGTGCTGCCAGCACCTTTCTAAGCTCTTTTAAAATTCTTGGATGTATCCCATCTGGCCCCATTGCCTTGTCCACTTTCAGTTTTGCGAGCTTCTTTAGGACTTTCTCCTCCATAAATGGACTGGTATCTACCTCCCTTCCATTAATGCTTCTGTCCCCTAACTGTAGCCATCTCCTTCCCCTTCCGTGAATACTGAGCAAAAATATTTGTTAGGGTTTCTGCTTTTTGAAAAGTCCCCTTCGCAGATTCCCCTCCTTCCCTTTTTAGCTGTACAATCCCACCCTGGTTTTCTTCTTTCACTAATGTACCTGAAAAATGTCTTGTCCCTTTCATTACTGCCTGGGCTGCTTTTCTTCCATTTGCACCTTTGTGCTCTGACTGCTTCCCTTACTGTCCTCTGCTTTTCAGATACAATTCCTTGTCCTCCTCCCTCTGTGTTTCCTTGTACCGCCTGAATGCCAACCTTTCTCTCTTTCCTTCCTGGCCACTTCCTTGAGAACCATAATGTTTTTTTCCTGTTGCTTTTGCTTAATTGCCTAATGCAGAGGTTTGATAGCTCCCTTTAGATTACTGTTCCTCTACACTCTTCATCCTCCCCCATCAGGGCTTTCTGAGAACATTTCCCAAACTTTGCAAAGTCGTACGTCTGAGGTCCAGAACCCTCACTTTCAAATGGTTTTAACTCTTCCACTGTTTCCACACTGAACCATACCATGTGATCACTGGATCCAGGTGGCTACCCACCATTACATCTGCAATTCTCTCCCCGTTGGTGAGTACTAGGTCCAATATCACTCCCTCATGGGTGGGCTGTACTACTACCTGCCTGAGGCATGCCCCTGCAGTCGTCCAGGATGTCCCTGCTCCTGGCTGTGGCTGCAGCTGGGATCTCAATCAACATTTGGCAAATTGGGTCTCCACCAGCAGCACCTCCTTTAGTTGCCATCTTGTGGATGGCTTCCACTAACTCCTGTTTAACTCTTCCCTTTTGCTGGAGTCTGTAGATCATGCCAGTGTGAATAGCAGTGCCATTTCCCTTCTATAGAGTGACCCACAGTGACTCCGCCCCTCCATGCAATTTCTGTATATCAGTTGCTTTTATGCCGTCCTTGACATAAATAGCCACCCCTCCTCCCTTTACCCACCCTGTCTTTCCTGAATAGAGTATAACCTGGTTTAGCTATATCCAACCATGGTTCCTAGTGTATTATGTTTCAGTAACAGTGACAATGTCAGGTCAGCCTCTGTCATCAAGGCCACTATGTCTGGGATTTTATTTCCCAGGCTGTGGACATTCACACATGTGGCCTTCCAAGTTTGCTACCTCCCCTCTTGACAGCTCCCCGTTATCCTCATACCCTCCTCTGTACCCCTCTTGTCTTTACTCCCATTCTTCCTTATCACTGTCTTTCTACCTATTCTGGTTTTAGGTACCTTTGATGATTTCCCAACTTTGGGTCCTCCCTACTGACTGCTTCATCCTGTGGGGGCGCAGCTTGATTCAGTTCAATGTCATAATAGTAATTGCAAAACAGCGATCGTTATTATGGCGAGTGTATGTGCCCATAAGCAAATCAGCGATATACACTCTAAAGCGACCTGACATCCGGATGTAAAATAAGTGTTTTCAGGAGGCTGTGTCCCCCAGTGGGGCTTTGCCCTACACCCCACTGAATTAGGATTCTCGACTCCAGGGGTGCATTTTGAGGGGCAAAATCCGGATGTCAGGAAAAACATAAGTGCTGCATCTCGCAGCTGTGGTAAATATAACCGCTCCCAGTCCTGAACCCAGTCCCTGCTGTGCCACAGCTAGCCACCCACACCACCACCACACAACTAACTGGTGGCAGGGTACTCCAGTTCCTCTCAACCCCTTCCTTCTCCCTCCCATTCCCTCGCTATTCCCCACTTCCATTTCCCTTCCCCATATTCGCCGTCCCATACCCTCGCTATTCTGCAGGGTAGCCCAGAATAATAAAACCCAAAATGAGTCATTATTTTTGTAGTCACTCATTTTGGGTGCTATTATATAATACTCTTGATTTCCCCTGCTTTCTTCTGCCACACCCGTGGCCAGTTTAAATGCTTGCCAATGAAGCATTTAAACCTTTCACTAAGAATCTGGGTTCCTCTCCCAGATAGATGCAGGCCATCTCTCCTGTATAGGCCTACATCCCTCAGGTAGGACCCCAGTCCCCAGTGATGCAGAATCCCTCTGCTTTGCACCAGTCCTTCCAGCCATGTGTTGAATCTCGTGGTGCAGAGTGCCCTGTCCTTCCTTGTTGTGGACAGACAACACCTCCGAAAGGTTACTGAATGTGCCACCTGTCTAAGACCCTCCCAACTCCTGAACTCCTCCTGCACTAGCCTAACCTCATTCCTAGCCAGGTCATTTGTACCCAGGTGGACAATGATGTCTAGCTCACCCTCTGGTCCTGATGCCCCAGCAATCCTTAGGATGTGCTTTCCATCCCTCTGAGCTGTGGGGCCAGGTAGGCACTTGACCTCCCTTACTACCTCCTCTCCTTCCTGTAAGTCTACCGCCCCAATAATAGAGTCCACCAACAGGAGTCACTTCCTCGTCCTCTGGAGTCCTCTGCCTCCCCGGGTATCCACCATGAAGGACCCCTACATCCTCCTTAATCCCACTGTGGGTGCCATCTGGCTATGACAGCGCATACAGGTGGGAAATGAATGTAGTTGGTGTAGATGTGGAAGGATGGAATAGGGAAAGGTCATATCAAATATGGCCCAGCAGTTGAATGAAAAGCATGTGAATGAGAAAATAATGAAAATGTTATGTTTTGTTGTCAGCAGACATAAGAAGAATAAAGGCAGCTGAATCAGGGACAAAGACAATTAAGACCATAGGTAGGAAAATGACAGAATGAGAGCAAAATGTAAGAAAAAGACCAGGTAAGAGGAAAAACAGAAAAAACAAAGAATGATTATGTAAGGAAAATGTGAAACAGAAACACAGATCATAAAGACAGGTAATTCAGAAGAAGTGGAGAAACAGTTAGACCTCTGTCAAAATATCCTACAAGGTACATGTGTCAAGGGCAGCCTGTCGAATAATCTCATTTTTCTTAGAAAGTTACCAGTTGCTTTAATTAGATTGCCTTTGTAATATGAACAAGTAAAATACTTTTTTATAAAAAAGTAGATAAACTCTGACCAAGGTCTGAGGAGTGCATTTTAGCTGAAATTTAGATTTACTGTGCTCTGGAGGAACACACCATGCTAAATCATTAACACCACCCTTGATTTCATCTATATTAAACATTCCATTTATTGAATGTAGGAAAGATAGAAAGAAATAATGTGGGAAAACAGAGGGAATAATATAAAGAATGAGGATGAAAGGTTAGGAAATAGGTAAATGGATGTAGTTTTGGGAACACAGTGAGTTTAAGGTTACATAAACAAAACGTATTTTGGCCCTATAATAGTTTCAGATGAGATGGCATGACAGTGATTGTATGTGCTTTGACTATTTCTCCTGGTGGATGAATATTTATTAAAAAGTCATTAAAAAGTTTACCATTACGTTATTTTGTGTGCTTTTTCATCACCCCCAAAAGAAATGGGCCAATTGTTTCTACCTTGGCTCTCGGTCTGCCTTCTGTGTCCAGGCATCGATTCATCTGGCCGCCATCCAAGAGCATCCAGCTCTAGTTGGACCCTCGCTGCTCTACACCCATGGCTTTCCCCATGTTGGATTGGTGGACAGCCCTCTGCTCTTTCCTACCAAGACCAGATCCAGTACTGCATAGCGATGCCAATTTCTCCCTACCTACACTGTCACATCAGACTGTGCCTGATGTACAGCTATTCTCTTTCTACCACTTCCTTTCTGCTATGATTCCCTTTGCTTATCCATGCATTTTTGAATCCCACCTTTATTTTTTGCCTCGCCACTTCCACTGGAAGGCTGTTCCAGAGATCCACCACTCTTTCTGTGAAGCAGTACTTCTATGAAGAAGTACAGCCTTACATCTCTCTTGAATCTAGCCCCATCAGCTTCATAGTGTATCCCTTTGTTCTTCAGCAACTTTTCTTCTCCCTCCTGTACCTTATTCACCATATGAGATATTTAAAGGTCTCTATCATATCTCCCTCTCCCTCCTCTGTTCCTGGGTGTACATATTGAGTTTCTTCAGTCTCTCCTCATAGGGCTTTGTAGTGCAGGTCCTGCACAATTTTAGTTGCCCTCCTCTGGCCCCCTCCACTCTGCCTATGTTCTTCCAGAGATGTGGTCTCCAGAACTGGACACAATACTCTCATGGAGTCTTTACCAGCAATCTATACAGAGCAACACCTCTTCCCTATTTTGTTGTTGATACACCTCCTGATGCACCCCAGCATCCACTTGCCCTCCTATTGCCTTGTCGCATTGCCTGACAACCTTTAAATCATCAATATGATTACCACAGGTTCTCTTTCCTGCTTGGTAGTCATCAATACCACTCCTCCATTATGTTCTCTGCCCCAAGGTTTATGTCCCCTTAGTGCATTATTTTGTACTTTTTACATTAAACCCAGGTTCCGTACCCTTGGCCACTCCTTTGGTTTTCTCAGGTCTCTGCTCATCCTTTCCCAAACACACACACATGGAGTTTCCACCCTATTGCACATTTTGGTGTCTTATGCAAAGGAAGACCTTTTCTTCAGTTCCTCTGCAATATAACTAAAAGACATTAAAGAGGGCTGGTCCCAGCATCGATCCATGGAGGCAGCCATTGGTCAGCCTCCATTCCTTAGAGTGAACTCCATTTATCACCACCCCCTCTGTCGCCTATCCCTAGTAAATTTCTTATACAGCATATCACCTTTGGACCCACTCCTCAGCTGTCCATCTTGCTTACTAATCTCCAATGCTGAACAGTGTTGAAAGCCTTACTGAAACCTAGGCAGGCCACATCCCCGCTCCACCCTGATCTAGTTCCTTGGACACTCAGTCAAATAACTCTATCAGATTCACTTGACATGACATCCCCTGTAAAACCATGCTACCTTGGGTCTTGTAACCCACTTGATTCAATATACTCCACAATCCTTTCCTTCAGCAGTGATTACATTAACTTTTTCCAGTACCGATGTCAGGCTGACTGGCCTCATATCAGCCTCTCCCTGCTACCACTTTTGTGTAATGGGACTACATCCACCCTCCTCCAGTCCTCTGGAACCACTCTTTGTTGCAGTGAGCTGTTAAATAGAACCATCAGAGTGCAGTCAGTATTTCCCTGTGCTCCATGAATACTCTTGGGTGCACCCATCTGGCTCATTGCTTTTCCACCTTTAGATTTGCAAGTCCCTTCAGGACTCTCACCTCCAAAAGGATTAGTTTCCACCTCCCTCCCTCCCTCCAAAGCTGTTGTTACTTTTTGTGGCCCTCCTTCTCCTTCCTCTGTGAACACTGAGCAAAGTATTTGTTCAGGATGTCTGCCTTTTCCTGGTCCCTTTGCAGCCCCCTTAAAAAACTTACAATCCAACCCTGGTTGAGCAGGGCGACCAACATTCCATTCCCAGACTCCCGAACACCGGCCCGATGGCATTGCACAAGCCAATGGCTGCTTCCAGTAACTTGGACCCATCTCGCTACAAGCTGCTGCCCTTGAGCAGGCGGGCCATACACCATTCTGGACTCTGAATACCGGCCCAATGGCATTGCTGACTGACCCACTTCCAGTAACTCGGTACCCATCTGGCTACAGAGGTACTGCTCCAAGCCAGCCAACTGGGTCGTGAGCTGCTTTCGAAGAAAGCTCTGATTGGTCAGACACTTCTCTATTTTGCTTTTGCCGCTTGGCGCTGTATTTCTTCTCCCTGAAATAATTATCTTCTACTTTTCACTGTTAAGCATATGTATGTAATGAAAGAACATTTAGCCTGCATTTGTTGAAATTTCTGTACAGTTGCTGAACTGTTTTAAGTGATTTACAGCCCTTTCAAGTTATGCTAGATTGCTCTGTTTTCCCCGCTGCCCTTGGTGCCTAAACATAACTTTCTCCTTTGTTCTACTAATTTTCTTGATCTCTGGCTCCTCTGCCTGACCCTTTGTTAAAATCCCTTTAAATTCCTGCCTTTCACCTCCCCAGCTGCTGCCCTTGAGCAGGCGAGCCACGCTCCATTCCTGGACTCCCGAACACCGGCCCAGCTGGCATTGCATAAGCCGGCCACTTCCAGTCTTCGGACTCATCTAGCCACAAGGTACAGCTCAAGCCAGCCAACCAGATCACGGGCACCTTTCTGAAGAAAGCCCTGATTGGTCAGACACCTCCTATTTTGCTTTTGCCGCTTGGCGCTGTATTTCTTCTCTGAAATAATTCTCTTCTACTTTTTCACTGTTAAGCATATGTATGTAATGAAAGTACATTTAGTCTGTATTGTTGAAATTTTGAACAGTTGCTGAACTATTTTAAGTGATTTACAGTCCTTTCAAGTTATGCTAGATTCCTCTGTTTACCCCCGCTGCCCTTAGCGCCTATTAACTTTCTCCTTTGTTCTGCTAATTTTCTTGATCTCTGGTTCCTCTGCCTGATCCTTTGTTAAATCCCTTTAAATTCCTGCCTTTTGTCTCCCCAGCTGCTGCCCTTGAGCCAGGACAAACTCCAGCTCCATTCCTGGACTCCCGAACACCGGCCCAGTGGCACTGCACCGCTGATGGTCGCTTCCAGTAACTTGGACCCATCTATGCTCACAGGTACAGCTCAAGCAAACCAATCGGATGCGGGCACCTTTCTGAAGAAAGCCCTGAATGGTCCAGACACTTCCTATTTTGCTTTTGCCACTTGGAGCTATAGTTCTTCTCCCTGAATTAATTCTCTTCTACTTTTCATCCCACCCTCTACCCCATCCCAGGCCTCCTTTAAATACACGTAGCCACACCCTCCTTGGCTTCTCTTCTATCCTATAGGTCTACAGTAGGGATAAAAACACAACACTTTCTCCCACATACTTATTCTGCTTTATTACCCTTTTACTCTAAACTATACTTTTCCTTGAGTCATGGCATACTTCAGTATTGCCTTTTGCTGCTAATAAGTTGCCTTCCCAATGTATACTACCTTAAAAACTCAATACTCGAGCCCTGTCCTGAACCCTCACCTACATTGTCTCCTATCACTGCACTTCTCTCTCTTCGCCCTCCCTTTATCCACTCTTCACCTTCTTCTTCCTCACTTTCCATACTCCCTTCTCCTATGTCTCTTAAAGCTTTCCTTCTTTTAGCCCCAAACTGTCTGTAAGCATGACCTAATTAATACTCAGCTGTCATCCACAATAACAACTAGCAGTCAGCCACTAAGGAAAAAAGCTCTCAGATCACATCTGAACTCCTAAAACTGTTACTCCTACTTCTTCTCTGTTCAGGCAATGTTGAGCTAAACCCGACCCTCCATTGCTGCTCTTCTCCCTAATGAATTTGCAGCTGCCCTGAGATTAAAATAATGTTGGTCAATATACTGAGCCTGCCCAAAAAACTAGCCCAAATACAAGCATGGGCCATCCATCCGAACCGATCTCATCGTTGTCACTGAGTCTTAGCTAAAAAAAATTACTGACCAACAAATTAATTTAGCAGGCTACAATCTTTATAGGGCAGACAGGGATTCTGTGGGGGCGAGTATTGTCTATGCTAAATCAAGTTCACAATTAGCGATATCTATTGCAAATCAAAACAGAAGGAATAAGAGATTGTTTCATGAGCTCCACCTTCCTTCCTCTGAAAACATACTATTATTGGTGGTTATAGGCCTCCTGCTGCAGGACAGATGTCCTTAATGTCCTTAAATCCTTACCATTAATGCCAATACAGAAACAATAATTCTTGGGGACTTCAACCTGGATTGGCTGTCCCTAAATTGCTGGCTTGAAATCCCTTTGCGACGAACTTGGCCTTGCTCAATTAATTAGTGAACCCACTAGGATCAATACCTCAAAAATCACAAATAGCTCACTCCTAGATGTGATATTAACCACTCATCCTCACAAAATTTTACATGCAGCAGTCTTTCACAATGATATGAGTGACCATAGTAGTGTAGTCTATACTACATGCAAGCTAAAGTTCACCTTCAGCCCAAGTTCATCACAAACTTTCCTTTCATAAGTTCAATGCGTAAACTACTTGACCGACCTAAATGCGGTCAGATGGCAAGACCTCTTTCTTGTAAAGTCAGTTGACGAGGCTGTTAATATCCTCAATGATAACATTATTTCCCTGGCTAATAGACATGCACCTATTATTAAGGTTCAGATGCTCAAAATCTCTCACCCTTGGTTCACACCAGAACTGCATTGACAAACCATGATAAACTTTGGGCCCAGGCTAGGTGAACCAAGAGCCCTCTAGATTGGCAGGCCTTTAGAGCAGCTAGGAACACCTGTGTTAAATGTATTCACACTACCAAAGCAAACTTCTACGTTTCCACCTTAGAACAGGCTAAAGGAACTCTCACAAAATTTGGAGGACTCTTAAGTCCACTGAAAGTCAGTCGACTGCCCCTCCATTCCACCCTAAGATCCACAGCAAAGATATGGATGTTGAAAGTAATCACCAAATAACTGAAGAATTTAATTCCCACTCGTCACTGCTGGCTAGCCTTGACTCTTCACCGTATGCTGCACATGTTAGAATCAAGACAGCTTGAATACATCACTGCCTACCTCAGCCTGTTCATTTCAGCTGCTCCCCTTAACTTCAAAAGTCGAAGATTCATATTAACTTAGACACAAAAAAGTGCCAGAGAGATGGACTTAAACCACTCTTCTTAAAACTTGGTTACGCTTACTTTACTGCCCCAATCCTCCATGTACTTAATCTATTTTGACTGCCACAGTTCCTTCTTGCTGGAAATCTGCTCACATCCTTCCCTATTCAAGTCGGGTGACCTATGTGACCTCAATAACTATAGGCCCATTTCAATCCTGCCTACCCTTTCAAAAGTTTTGAAAAATTGATCTATACACAACTAAAAAAACATTGAAACCCATTCTCTTCTAAACCCTTCACAATCCGGCTTTCATCCTAACCACAGCACCATTACAGCTCTGGCCAAAGTTACTAATGATTGGGTCTCTGCAATGAATTCTAAGAAAACAATGGAGCAGTATTCTTAGATTTCAGTAAAGCCTTTGACACCATATATCACAACTTATTAGTGAATAGCCTTATTAAAATAGGTTCTACACCTTCCACCATTCAGTGGTTCAACAGCTATTTAACTGGAAGGACTCAGAAAGTTAAAGCAGGAGGTTTGTTTTCATCCTCTCTACCTATTGCTAGGGGAGTTCCACAAGGCTCCATCCTAAGTCCCATACTTTTCTCATTATATATCAATGATCTTGCGATCAGATAACCAAGTCAATCCTGCATTTCTTTGCAGGCGATACAGTCCTATACACCTTTGACCCACATTGTCTGAGTCAGGGACCTTCTCAAGCTGACTTTCCACAATTAGAAACTAATCTAATCAATGCTAAGCTGCTCCTAAATGCTAAGAAAACTAAAGCCATGATTTTCTCCCATGCACTTCCTCCACTACTACTCTCATCCCACCTAAAGACTTTATCGTCACCTCCCTAGGAGAACCGCTGGAAATCATCTCAAAATTCAAATATCTTGGCATCTGGCTCAATAACAAGATCTCCTTCAATGATCATCTTGATGACCTGTCCAAGAGACTAAAAAGTCAGGCTAGGTTTTTTTCTGCAATAGGTCATTCTTTCCTTTGGAGATCAGAACCAGGCTTGTCCAGGCCACATTCCTCCCCTTCTTGATTACGGTGATATCATCACAACTCTTCCCAATTACCAACCTCCATAAACTAGACATCCTCTACCACTGTGCCCTACGTTTCATCACTAACTCCCGTACCAAACTCACCACTGTGATCTGTATGCAACTGTTGGCTAGACCTCACTCACCATTAGATGGAGCGCTCCATGCTGATATCTGGACTCTAAAACTTCTTCTGAATAAACTCCTGAGCTACCTAACTTTTCTAGTCCAATCTCTCACAGTGTCTACTCACTCAGAAAGTCAGACTTTCTCCTCCTTGATGTACCCAGGACTCGTACCTCCTTTGGCAATCATCGCTATCTCATGTTCCTTCCAACCATTTGGAATCGGTTACAATCCTCCCTGAAATTATCCAGTATTTCCCTGTTAACTTTTTCAAAGGATAGCTATTGATAAACTAAAGACACTTGTAGCTGTTTCTAAACTACATTTCCCTTCTTAGTAGTCCGCACTCTGTTACCACCTAATCCATTCCCTTTTACTTGTACTGTACTCCTTACTCCTCTTGTTCCACTTGCCTCTGCATAGGTTACACTCTTTATTATCAACAGTGTTACTTTTTATCCTGCATTATGTACCTTATTGAATTTTGCTGCATATTAAGTGCTGTTATGTTATTCTCTATATGTATGTGTACTTGTCTGTATACCTGTCTCAGAACCTCCTTGTGGATGAGCTTGCTCAATGGGTTTTCCTGCAATAAACTTGAACTTGAAACTTGAACTTGAACTTCCTCTTTTCACTTACATATCTAAAAATGCCTTACTCCTTTCATTACCTCTTGGGCTATTCTCTTTCAGTTTGCATTTTCATGCTCCTTAGTGCTTTCCTGCTTCCCTCTGTTTCCCTGATAAACCTCCCTATCTTATGCCCTTTGTGTATTCTTATACCTTCTGAATGCTGCCCTTTTAGCTTTTATCTTTTCAGTCACCTCTTTCAAGAACCATAGCAGTCTCTTTTCCTCTTGCTTTTGCTCCTTGTTTGATGCAGAGGTTTGTTGCCTGTACTATGCTCCCTTTTATCTTCATCCACTGTTCCTCCACCACACCAGGTCACCTACCCTTGCTAGATCATCCTGAGCATTCATCCATCTTTTCAAATCTACCCTTCTCAGACTCCAGGCCCTCACCCTTGTGGTTTGATTCATAGCTGTCCTTATATTAAACCACATTGTACAGTGATCACTGGTCCCATGTGTCTCCACCTTGATGTCTGCAACACTCTCCTATTAGTGGGTACCAAGTCTAGTATTGCCCCATCAAGAGTGGGTTCAGTGATTAGTTGCCTAAGGAATGCCCCCTCGTAGAGTCCAGAAAGTCCCAGCTTCTAGCTGAAGCCACTGCTGGGAGGCTCCAATCCACATCTGGCAGGTTGAAGTCCACCAAAATCATCCCTCCCTTTTCTGCCATCTTGCCAATGTCTTCCACCAGTTCTTTATCTAATTCCTCCCTCTGTGCTGTAGGTCTATAGATCACTCCAGTGCAAATAGTGGCTCCATTCCTCATCTCCAGGGTGACTCACAGTACCTCTGCCTCCCCTGTATTCCCTGTCGCAGTGGCTTTTATGCTTTCCCTCACATAAAGCACCACGGCTCCTCCTTTGTTTCCTGCCCAGTCCTTCTTGAAAAGAGTATAGCCTGGAATGGTCATGTCCAAGTCATGGTTTCAGGCACCATGACTCAGTAATAGCCACAATATCCAGATCAGCCTCTGTCAGGATGGCCTCTAGGTCTGAAATTTTACTTCTTAAACTTGTAGAATTTGCACATGGCCTTCAGATTCTGTTTCTACTCCGCTTGTTGTTCTCTTTTTCCTTGTTGCCCTCCCTCATTCCTACCTTTCTTTTAATGCTCCAATTCCTTAATTTGTACCCTGAGTTCCTCTCCTGGGTCCTCTTTACTCTCTTTTTCAGGCTGTGAGGAGGCAGTTTCCTGACTCCTTAATTCCTTTTACCACCCCATGGCTAGTTTAAATATTCATCAAGTAACTGTTAAACCATACATTGAGAACTGCGGTTCCCTCCTGGATAGATGCAGGCCATCACCCCCATATAGAACCTTATTCTCTCAGGTTGGTCTGCAGTCCCCGATGTAGTCAATCCATTCCTCTCTGCACCATTCCTTCAGTCATAAGTTGAAGATTCTGGTGTGTAGTTCCCTCTCCTGTTCCCTGTTGTAGACAGGCAGCACCTCAACAAAAGCCACTGGGCGAGCTACCTAAGACCCTTTCCAGCTCCTAAACTCCACCTGCTATGTCCAGCCCTGTCCCTAGTCAGGTCATTGGTCCCCAGGTGAGAGGGACATCCAACTCTCCTCCAACCTGATTCCCTAGAGATGCTTAGAAACATCGAACATAGAAACATAGACTTTGATGGCAAATAAGGACCACTTGGCCCATCTAGTCTGCCCATTTCCTACCTACAGGATGGGCTGTAGATCCTAGTTAACCAACAGCCTATTTCTTCCTACCCCCACAAGAATTGCCTTATGTCTGTCCCATGCATTCTTGAATTCTCCCACAGTTTTAGACCCCAACCTCCTCAGGAAGGCTGTTCCATGCATCCACTACCCTCTCTGTGAAATAATACTTCCTCACATTGCCCTAGAACCGCCTCCCTCTATCTTTAAATTGTGTCTCCTTGTTCTTGCAAGTCTCTTTTCTGAAAGATGCTACCCTCTTGGACTTTGTTGATTCCACTGAGGTGCTTAAAGTTTCTATCATGTCCCCTTCTCCCTTCTTTCCTCAAGGGGTATACATATTAAGCTCCTTAGTCTCTCCTCATCTGGCTTCTCCTGCAGACCCTGCACCATTTAGTTGCCCTCCTCTGGACTACCTCTATCCTGTTTATGTCCTTGCGGAGATGGGGTCTCAGAACTGGACACAGTACTCAGATGGGGTCTCACCAACTGACTGTACAGAGGGATAACAACTTCCTGTTTCTGCTGCTGATGCCTCTCCTATACACCCCAGTATACCCCTAGCTTCCCTACTGCCTTCTCACATTGCTTGCCAACCTTAAGGTCATCTGATATGATTACCCAAGGTCCCTTTCCTTTTTGTTGTTGTTACTATCTCCCCACCCATTGTGTATTCTTCCCTGGGTTCTTGTTTCCCAGGTGCATTATTTTGCACTTCTTTGCATTGAATCCTAGCTGCCATACTTCTGACCATTCCTCCAACCTTGCCAAGTCCCTTTTCATCCTTTCCATGCCTCCTTGTGTATCAACCCTGTTGCAGATCTTTGTGTCATCTGCAAAAGGCATACTTTTCCTTCAGTCCCTCTGCAATGTCACTGATGAAGACATTGAAAAGGACTGGACCAATACTGAACCCTGCAGTACCCACTAGTAACCTCTCTTTCTTCAGAGTGGACTCCATTTACAATTACCTTCTGTGTCCTGTTGTGCAGCCAATGTTTTACCAGGCTACCATCCTGGGACCCTCCCCAGGCTGGTTAATTTGACTATTAATCTTTTGTGTGGGACTGTGTCAAATGCCTTGCTAAAGTCTAGGTAGGCCATGTCCACAGCCCTCCTGGTCTACTACTTTGGTCACCCAGTCAAAGAAATCTATTAGATTTGTCTGACATGACCTTCTCGCTGTGAATCCATGCTGCCTTGGGTCCTGTGCTCCACTGGCCTCTAGGTACTCAACTATTCTTTCCTTCAGAGTGACTCCATCACTTTCCCTACCACAGAGGTCAGACTGATAGGTCTGTGGTTTCCTGCCTCTATCTTGGTCCCACTTTTGTGAAGGAATCACATCCACCTTCCTCCAGTCCTCGGTACCACACCATCCTCCATGATTTATTAAAGAGTAGCCAGTGGTTTCACTAGTTCCTCCTTAATTCTTTTAGAATTCTGGGGTGAATTCCATCAGGACCCATTGCTTGTCACCTTCAGTTTTAGGGTTCTTGCAGAACCCTTTCTTCTGTGAAAGGACTGGGATCGACCCCCTATCAAGAGTGCTTCTGTTAATTGGATTAGGCACTTCCCCTCCTCTTTTGTGAATACTGAGCAGAAATATTCACTCAGTATCCCTGCTTTTCACTGTCCCCTCCGCCCACCCACCGTTCATTCTATTCAGCCTCACTATCCCTCCCTTTGTCTTTCTATGCTCGCTGATGTACCTATAAAGGTTTGTCCCCTTCTTAACTGAGTTGGCTATCTTTTCCTCAGTTTGGGCCTTTGCTATTCTGACTTCCCTCCTGCTTCCTTCTGCCTTAACTGGTACAGCTCTCTGTCCTGCTCCTTCTTTGTTTCCTTATACTTCCAGAATGCTATCTTTCTTCCTGACTTTCACAGCCACCTCTTTTGAGAACCATAGTGGCTTTTTCTTTTGTTTTGATTTGTTTATTTGCTTCACACAAAGGCTTGTTGCCTCTGTGATGGCAGTTTGATGATTCCCATTGTTGCTCCACACCTCCTTCTAGCCTGTTTGCTAGTGCTTTTCTGAGGCACTCTCCCATCTTGCCAAAGTCAGCTCTCCTAAAGTCCAGTACCCTCACTTTTGTAAGACTTGACTCTGTAGCTGAGTTTAACATGAACCACACTGTTTGATGGTCACTTGTCCCTAGATGGCAACCCACTTCTAGATCTGAGATCCTCTCACTGTCCCATTTGAGAGTATGAGGTCTAAGATTGCTCCCTCATGAGTGGGTTCTGAAACTAGCTGTCTAATGCCTGCCACCTGTAGGGCATCAAGAATGGCCCTGCTCTTGGATGTGGCTGCAGCAAATGTGCTCCAGTTAACATCTGGCATATTCAGGTCTCCCATCAATAGTATCCCTTTCTCTGCCATTCTAAGAATGCCTTCTATCATATCCTTGTCCATTCCCTCCCCTGACATGAGGGTCTGTACACAACCCCTGTGCGGATTGTGGTGCCCTTTCCAGTCTCCAAGGTGACCCACAGTGCCTCCTCTCCTCCCTGTTTACTCTTTTGTTCAGTTGCTTTTATCCCTTCCTTTACATAGAGCTACTCCTCCCTCTTCTCCCTGCCTGTCTCTCCTGTAGGTTATGTACCCTGGTATGTTAACATCCCAGTCATGGTTCTCTGTGTACCATGTTTCTGTGACTGCTACGATATCCAGGAATCCCTCTTCCATCAAGGCCACCAGCTCAGGAGCTTGTTGCCCAGACTACGGGCATTGGTACTCATTACCCTCCATTTCCTGATGGCCTTACTCCCTTTTGCCCCATCCTGTCCTTCTTGCCTTTGTCACTTTCTCCATTTACCCCTGCCCTTCTCCCTATCGACACTTCTATGTTGGTGTTTGCCGCACTTACTACCGCGATTATTTGGGGGCTAAGTTTTCCTGCTCCTTTCCAGTGCCTCCCCTGGCTATGGTTTAAAAGCTTGTCAATGAAGCATTTAAATCTATCACCTAGGATCCTGGTTCCCCTCCGGACAGATGCAGCCCATCATGCCAGTATAGGCTTGCATCCTCCAGGTGGACCCCAGTCCCAATGAAGCCAAATCCCTGAGGCTCTACACCAGTTTTTCAACCACTGATTGAATCCCATGGTGCGGAACACCCTAGCCTCTCCTATGCCATAGATGGGCAGCACCTCCAGAGAAGGTTACCATCGTGCTACTTGACTTAGGATTTGCTTCCCATCCTTTGGGCCATGGCACCAGGGAGGCACCTAACCTGCCTCTCTCCCTTTCCTATTCCCAAACCTACCCCCTCACAATTGACTCCACCACCAAGTTGCTTCCTCATCCTTTGGGGTCCTGTATCACCCTCCTTGGGGTCTCCACTATGGAAGGCCCCCACATTCCCCTTTGTTACTACTGTGGGTGATTCCTGCTGGTGGTCCCACCCCACCAGAGTGGCATAGGAATTTTGTAGTGGTACTGGCTGGGAATGTACCTCTGTCCCCAACCCCCACCCTTCCAGAGCCCACCATGTCCAGCCATTTCCTCCTCACTGGAATTCTCTGAGGTAACAGTGGCAGACTTGTTGGCCTCTTGGTGGGAGGATCCTCCAATCTTAGCCATCTCAGCCTGAAGTCTAGCAACCTCCTCCCTCAACTCAGAGAAGTTTGTGCAGGTGGGGCAGCACTGCAGCCTCAGAAGGTCTCTCTGAAAACTGCCTCCTCACAGCCACTGTACTGCACCACTCCCAGCATTCTCAACCTCTGTTTTCCTGGTGTTACCTGGAGATACTTTTGTACCCTTACCCCTGACAGGGTGTTGTGACACTTGGCCAGCTGGTTATGATTGTTCTATGATATTAGTAATATAGAATGCGGTATGTGAGTGTCTCACATGAGGACATCCTGTGCTCTGGTTGACAACCCCCAACCAGGTTTTAGTGAGAATAACAGGACATATTAAACCAGGAGGTCTCTGTAATGCAATTAACTTCCTGAGAAGTTGTATTTTATAGCTTTTTATGACCTCCTGCCTCTGAAGCTGGGAAACTAAACTATACATTTTATGACTTGAGATAAGCTGATTCCTGTAAAGCTATATTGCACCTAAGTGAGGTATGGCAGAGTTGCATAAAACCTTTGATGTTCTTGGGAAAATAGAAAGCCAGCCTCAGTTCAAAGGAAAGGGCTTGATTAAAGACTGTCATAATTTGGGAAATCAGTTTTTGCTGAAGTCACCTATCTTTTGAGCTCTTAAGAAACAAGATCCAACTATTAGCACTATAGAGGTAATACATTTTACTAAAACGGATAAAAATCTGTAAAATGTAAACACAGAACACTATATCAAAAGCATACAATCACTGAAAAGAACAAGGTTAAAGTACAACACATAAACTCCTACCACAATACAATTAGACTTTTTCTATCTAATGTATTACCTCTATAGTGCTTATAGTTATATCTTGTTTCTTAAGAGCCCAAAAGATATGTCACAAAGATTAGACACAAGTCCTAGCTTAAACTGTGTCTCTCTCCCACCCTTTTGTGTGTCATCTAGCTCCTCCTTGTTGAATATAAAAATATACAAAATAGGATGTGCTATCAGGAGGTATATTAAATACTGTGATTTCAGCAAAAACTAATTTCCCAAATTATGACAGTCTTTAATCAAACCCTTTCCTTTGAACTGGAGGCTGGCTTTCTATTTTCCCAAGGACATCAAAGGTTTTATACAACTCTTCCATACCTCACTTAGGTGCAATATGGCTTTACAGGAATCAGCTTATCTGAAGTCATAAAATGTATAGTTTAGTTTCCCAGCTTCAGAGGCAGGAGGTCATAAAAAGCTATAAAATACAACTTCTCAAGGAAGTTAATTACATTACAGAGACCTCCTGATTTAATATATCCTGTTATTCTCACTAAAACCTGGTGGGGGTGTCACCCAGGAACACAGGATGTCTCATGTAAGACACTCACATACCACATTCTATATTACAAATATCATAGAACAATCTTAACCAGCTGGATAAGCGTCACAGTCCTCCCCACCTAGACTGAATTTGGGGACTCTATCCTCTGCATGGGATGAGCTTCCCAAGTCAGTTGACTCCTCATATACCCACGACAGGCCATCGGCATTCTGATTGGTCACTCCAGCCCTATGTAAGATCGTCATGTCATACCTGCAAGGCAAGACTCCATCTTAATAGTCTACCATTAGTTTTCCCATTTAGTCAGCCAAACCAGGGATTGTGGTCTGTTTGTACCTCAAAATGCTGCTCATATAAGTATGGCTCTAACTTCTTTAGGGTCCACACTATGGCAAGACACTCTTTTTCCACAGTAGAGTAAACCTGCTCCCTGGGAAGTAATGTTTTACTCAGGTACACTACAGGGTGATCTTTCCCTTGGTTGGGCATTCTTCATTCCAAAAGACATTACTTTAAATTCAAATAAGCCTATCGGAGTGATGAAGGCCGACTTCTCCTAGCTCTGTCAGTTAACTCAACCTGCCAATACCCTTTGTCAGGTCAATAGTTATAGGTAGGTTGCCCTCCCAACTTGTCCAGGAGTTCATCCGTCCGGGGCAATGGGTGGGCATCTGACTCATGACTGCATTTAGTCCATGATAGTCCACACAGAAATGAGTAGAGCCATCTGGCTTGGGCACAAGGACTACAGGTGAGGCCCAGGGTTGTGGGATCTCTGGATTCCCCTTAATCCAGCATTTCCTCCACCTCCCTCCTAATGTCCTTTTGGACAGCCTCTGATACCCAATATGCTGTCCCCCATGTGGGTGTCTATGTCCCTGTCTCTACATCATGCATCACTAAGGGGATTAGTCCAGGCTTGGTGCTAGACAGTGGGTCAAAGTCTGCTAAAATGTCCCTTACTTCCTGAATCTTGTCTGGGGCCAGCTGGGAGACAATTTAACTGCCTCCACAGAGGACTCCTGCTTGCTTTCTTCCAGCAAGTCCAGAAGGTGGTCTTCTTCATCCATCCCTCCACAGGACAACATACTGCAAACACCATGTCAGCCCTATTAGCATATGGCTTCATCATGTTGACATGGTACATTCTTTCTGTCTGTCTTCTGTCAGGTAACTCTATGATATAGTTCACATCATTTACCTTCCTAACTACTTTATACGGTCCTGCCCACTCAGTCTGCAGCTTGTCTTTCCAGACTGGAATAAGGACCATGACTTCCTGACCCACCATATACAGAGAGGCTCTAGCTCTGCAGTCATACCACACTTTTTGTTTCTGTTGGGCAGCTGCCAGGTTGCTCTGGGCTGTTCCCATAAGCTCCTTCAGCCTTTCCTAAACCTAAGAATGTAATCCACTATGGGAGTTTCCGGGTGGCATGCTTGCCATCCCAGTCCTCTCGGATCAAGTCTGAGGCCCACGTACATGGCGTCCATATAAGAGCTCGAAGGGGAAAATCCTGTTGACCCTTGGGGCACCTCCTGTATGCAAACAGGAGGTGGGAAGGTATTTCTCAGTCCCTCCCATGCTGTTCAGCAAACATTTGGAGCATTGACTTCAGGGTACCATTAAATCTTTCCACAAGCCCACTGGCTTGCAGGTGATAAGGTGTTGTGTGCCTTTGCACCACCCCACTTCTCCCACAAACATTTCATCAGGTCCGACATAAAGGAACCCCTCGATCGACGATAACCTCCTGCAGAAACCCAACAGGAGAAAATCCCAAGTAAGGCATCTGCCACTTTGTCTGTCCTCAGTGCGATAGGGCAGCTGCCTCTGGATACCGGTGGCATAATCCACCACAGTCAGGATGAACCTCTTCCTGGAGGAGCTGGGGGTATTTAAAGGCCCCACAATATCCATTCCACCCTCTGGAATGGCTCCTCCACTATGGGCAATGGAATTAGGGTGGCTTGGGTTTTCTTACCTGCCTTCCATATTTCTTGGCACCAGTGACAAGACCTGCAATACTCCTTCACCTGCTGGGTGAAGTTGGCTAATAGAAATTCTGGGCCAACCGCTACATAGTCTGGCGTGATTCCCAGATGACCAGACAAGGGAATATCATGTGCAATCTTGAGCAACTGCTTATGATACCCTGGGAATGACAATCTGCCTGCCTATCACCCCTCCCTCTGTCTGCACAGACTGAGTATACATCAGTCCATTTTCCCAATAAACCTTATGTTTACTGTCACTTCCCTGTGCTCCATCAGAGTCTGCCCAACCCCTCAGCTTCTCTAGACTAGGGTCACTTTTCTGAGCAGCTGCAAACTCCTACACATTCCCAAGGTATGGGACAGGTCCCCTTCAGTCTCTAAACTAGGGTCCCTAGCACTAGTGTCAGGGCAGTCAGGATCACTGTCATCCCTAACCCTCTGACAATGGGTCACCCCTTCTTCTTTGGAGTAACCCTCTGTAGCTGTGTGGTTAACTACTGCTGGGAAATTTCTACCCCTTTTCATTAGTCTCCCTATCAGGAGACACAGGCTGGGGAACCAGCATCCCATTGGTTTCCACAATGGGTTCTCTGAGAGTCCAGGGAACTACAATTTTCCCTTGCCACTCGGCTACAGGTAACTGCATACACCATCCCTGTCTGAGATTGTTGCCAAGGATGGCGTCCACTGCAAAAGTTTGGCTACAGCCACCTGTTGCATAGTTCCCCATTTCCGCCAGTCTAGAAGAACACTAGTGAGGGCAATATATTTCTCCTCACCAGTGAAGTCTTGTACAGTTACAAATTCACTGGGTATAAGCTGACCAGACTCTACCAGATCCCCCTTTATCAATGTCAGGGATGCCCTGTGTCCCTTAACCCTTGCGTCTGTACACCATTCACAGTGACTGGGTGCATGTGTTTCCCTCATGTTCACAGAGCATGCTTCCTGGGACACACAACCAACCCACTTCTTTCCTAGCCCTTGTTGTGTATTGCTCATCCTTTTGGAATACTGTCTGCAATATGCCCAGTTTCTTTACAGATCAAACATTCATTTCTTTTCTCAGAAATCTTATCTCTGAAACCTGGGGCTAACTGGTTTCAGTGGAGGCAGTGAGGGTTTTAGCTGCCCTGAGCGTGCTTTTCCATTTCTGCACTGCCACGCCCACCCATTTGCTCTCAGGCAGGTCTGCTCTTGGCATAGTGGTCCAGAGTTCAGCAGCCTCTTGCACTGTTTTAGGATTTTGGTCCTCCAGCCAGGTTTTCAGCTCTGCTGGGCATGCACAAAAAAAACTATTCTAACAAAATTGTATTGTATTGTATTGCAAATTTTATTTAGACAGTAATACAGCCATTAGGGTTCAAAGAATCCCTATTTACAA
The DNA here is from genome assembly GCA_016271365.2 of Neoceratodus forsteri. Taxonomy (NCBI): domain Eukaryota; kingdom Metazoa; phylum Chordata; order Ceratodontiformes; family Ceratodontidae; genus Neoceratodus; species Neoceratodus forsteri. The sequence continues at coordinate 1,299,814,202 of CM057453.1, read as the reverse complement.
GATGTACCTGTATGTACAAAAGTGCAAGTAACATAAATTACAATAATCGTGGACATTCAATACATAACATTCACATTAAACTTATACATATAACACAAATTTTAAAAAACACCTGACACAATATAAAATTACAGACAATTTACATCAACTTATATAAAGATATCATATGGAGGTGTGGCATGGAGAATTCATCAATTACATAAACATCTGAAACATAACTTGATTTACTGCTGTTTTAAACATAGTAGTGGATAGCTCTAGGTCACATAGGAAAGGCGGAAGTCCATTCCAACTTAGAGCAGCTTTATGCTGAAAAGTCATATTACTAAATTGATTTTTATTTTGAAATCATCAAGTCCCTAGCACCTGATTTTCTGAGATTCAATCCATGTTTTGGCTTATGAAGTTTAACTACTAAATGATGTTAAGGCATGTTTTTAAATAATCTCTGGATGTGATTCAACCAAATACCCTCAGCCCTCTGGTGTAATGTATTCCATCCTAATTTAGTGTACATTATACAATGATGGGTACTAAAGTCACATCTTAGTATAAATCTAGCCAATTTATTATAGAGTACCTCCAACCTCTGTAGTTGCTTTTTGGGGTAAATCTATAAATATGGCTTCCATAATCTATTACAGGTAGTATTAGTTGATTTACTATACTCAGACGCATTTCTTTAGTTGTACTATTTGATATCCGTCTCATAGCACCAATTATTTGCATTTGTTTTCGGATCAGTTTAGTTATATGCTGTTCAAAGTTTAAATGTTGGTCAATTTGAATGCCTAAATATTTATATACTGACGTCTGCTCCAATAGGTTCCCTTCCTGAGTCTTTATAATTATTTTTGGTATGGTTTTATTACTCCATTCTGGGCCAAAAACATTGTCTGTGTCTTTTTATTGTTTATCAAAAGCCCAAGAGGAGAAAAACCCTGCATGGTCAAAAATCACCCTCAGTTTTTGTTCTACTTCTTCTGGGTTTTCACCTACAGCTACCAATACTGTATCGTCCGCATAGAGTCTAACTTGCGGTGATTTATATTATTTGGAAAGTCATTTATATAAACTATAAACAAGGGGACCCAGTATAGATCCCTGGGTACCTCTCTTGTCACAGAACCAATGAGGACTTCTGACCATTTAACATTACAAATTGAGATCTCTTATCTAAATATGATTTAAACCATTTGCAGGTTTCTTCCTCCACTCCTATTTTTTCCAATTTGCTTAACAAAATACTATGATTCACCAAATCAAATGCCTTTGATAGGTCCACATACTGCACCCATGGACCTCGAATCCTCCAAAAGAATAGCTATTAAGTCCAAGAAGTCCATGAGTGCAGTAGCCGTGGACCTACCCATCTAAATCCAGATTGAAATGGGTTAATTTTGATATTGTTCAAGATATTCATTCAGTTGACCATAAACAATCTTTTCCAAAATCTTGGAAACTGTTGATAACAAGGCTATCAGCTGATAATTTGTGGCAGCCATAGAATCTCCCCCTTATCTATAGGAATAACTTTAGCCTGCTTCCAACTCAAAGGAAACAGACCCTCCCTAAGACTCCAGTTGAAAATGTCCATCAATATTGAAGACAACTCTAGGGCAGCCTCTTGTAATAATCTATTTTCAATATTATCAGGACCACTAGCCTTGTTAGCCTTTAATTTATGTATTATTTTAAAACTTTGAGCTCTGCAACTATCCTAAATCTAAACTTTGGTACATTATTCTACTGTATGCTTTCTAGATCTTGATTATAAGCCACAGTTTGTGTTTGATTGGTTTTAGTGGCAATTACTGGTTTCAGATCAGGAAGTTCAGTAAAATAATTATTCAGAATCTCTGCAGCACATTCTGCTCCAAGTACTATACCATTTTGACTAAGTGTTATCTCGGTTTGGTTTCTAAAAGGTTTATAAGATTTTTAATAAGGACCAGTAAGTTCTTGGATCTGTTGATTCCCTGATCTTTTGTTTATAATAAAATGCCTTAGATTTTCTTATTTCCTGAATGACTCTATTTCTGTTTTTTTTAATTTATCCCATACTTCTGGATTCAGGGATTTATTAGCTTTTTCAAAGTTGGTTTTCATCCTAATTAACTTCTTTATAGCTACAGTTATCCATGGCAAATGATTTTGTTTTGTACAACTTTTTCAAAGGAACAAATCTATCACATGCCTCAGTAAACATTGATGTAAATTCCTGTACAGCCAAATTTAGGTCAGGAATTAAAAAATTCTGTGCCATGGTAACCCCTGTAAAAATTTTCTAAAAGCAATTTATTAAGTTTAGTATAACATCATTTATACATCGCTGACGCTTTAACTGTTGGGATAACACTTGTGTCAGAGGAAATAATACATTTTATCACATTGTGGTCCCCTAAATTGGGTTCACCTACCCTTTTCCACTACAATCACTTCAGGAGAAATAAAACCAGATCCAATATACAGTACTTCCTTTACTTGTTAATTTACCTTTTCTTGTGGGGAGTTTATTATCTGAACCAAGTTTAAACCCTTCACAGAGTTTTCAATGTATGACTCTAGGACATCCCAAGCGGCATTAAAGTCACCAATCAATATTGCATTTGAGTGTTCTATACATTTCATCATAATGTGTGAAAATTTATCAAAGTGAATAATATTCACCTTAGGCAGAGAATAAACAGCACCCACAATCAGATTTAATGTCTGTATCTTTATCAATATACATTCAATTCCTTCAGTTTGCCCTGAGTATATAATCCTAGAAAAACCTAAACTGTGTCTTATGTAAACTAGAATCCCCGTGTCCCTCAATCTTGTCTGTGATGATAAAATCCTCAAGTTCAACTTCAGTTTGATGAATATCCCTTTTAACCAGGTTTCAGTCAAATTACTATGTCTGGTTTTCTAAGTCAACCCAGGCTCTGAGGAGGTCCATTTTATTAATTAAACTCCTTGCATTATCAGTACCAATTTAATGGTCCCTCCTTCAGGGCCTGGGTGTAATTCAATGTCTCCACAAAGGACAAGAGATAACAAAGCATCTGTCTTGATGAAGGATAAGTTCTAGAATAATCAAGAAAACAGGTCTTTTGTATCTCCTGCCTAATCAAATTAAAGGATTTCTCCTCTAGTAAATTTGATAACCCTTAATTGATTCTTACTAAACTGACAAAGATTCAAGTATACTCCAGATCTGTCTCCTGGGGAATCAAAACTAGTAATAGCATGCATTTGTACCATACAGGTAATTCCTACCAGTAACCCCAGCATTGTAAACATAAGGTCCTTCATTGTAATTTCTTAACAGTATTATTAGAAGTTGAAGATGCAGGTGTTATTATCTTTAAAACTAATAAACTCACTACAAGCTATTTAACTAACTATTACAAAACACTACACTTTAATAACTTACACCATTGCACACATATCCCTTTTAAATCACCAAACAGCTTCTAAAGTATTTTAAAAACAATATATTAGTTTTTCCTGTTTGCTTCAATCAACAGATATAGCAGTTAAACAATTTAATTTCTGTTTTATTACCCTTTGACTTCTTTTAACTAACCTGCAAGTCCAAACTTATAGAGTGCTTTCTGATGCCGAGTGGCACTTCATGCCACTCATGCTTAGCTGCTGTGCTCGCTGCAGGCAGCATGGGCTTTATCAGACACTGCCCCTCCTCTGATGATGATGTCTTCTCTGTTCCGTCTCTCACACAGGCTGGTCCAGGTTTTCCGACTATGGTTGGAGGCACAGAGGGAGTGTTGGCACACACTAAGCACTAATCATTAACTGGGACTGCAGTCATATACAAACAAACAGGTAGCAGTTCGTTCCAGCTTACTGGGCTAGCAGAAGGCAGTCAGATGTGCTTAGCCAAAGTGTACCTGAGTGATTTATATGCAGCGCGGTCTTTTATCAGACACTGCCCCTCCTCCTCCTCTGATGACGTCTTCTCCATTCCGTCTCTCACACGGGCTGGTCTCAGTTTTCCTGACTATGAGTGGAGTCACAGAGGGGAGGTAGCACACACTGAGCACTAATCATTAACTGGGACTGCAGTCAGATACAAACAAACAGGTTGCAGTTTGTTCAGTTTACTGGCTAGCAGAAGGCAGTCAGATGTGTTTAGCCACAGCATTTTCAATTTTATCTACAGAGTTTGCTTCAATTCCTTCCCAACAACGTTTAAAACTGACATTGTTTCATGGCTAGCTCCTCATAGCTCATATCAGGACTTTTCCTGAGCTTACGAATTTAGCTCTGTATGCTTCTGCAGTTAAATCAAACATTTTTAAAAGTGCAGCTTTTAGTTTGCTATAATCATTACTATCCTCATTGTCCATTTTTCCAATGCATCCTGAGCTTTCCTGTAAGTAGTGGGGATAGCTGGAGCTCCAGGACCCTCTAGGAATCTTAGCCTGAATACAAACTTTTCAAAGGAGTTTAAAAGGCATCCATATCCTCCCCTCTTTAAATTCAACTATCAATTTGGAATTCAATTTGTAACCCATTCCTGTAGTTCCAGTTAAGCATAAGCCACTTACCTGCCTTGGTGCTGGTGGTTGGAGTCATAGCTTCTCCAGTTCATGTCACCTCTGGAGCTCACACTCCTCATGGTCTGCCTCTCACTGTTCATTGTCCACCTCTCACTGTTCTTGCTCCCTCTTCTCCTCTGCTGCTCACTGTTCTCACTTCTCTCTCTGGAACTCCAGCTCCATTCTGTGCAACTCAATCTACAGCTCTATTGTTTCTGGCTCCAGAATGCTGGTGACTTTCCCCTGCTGCTGTGGTCCTTCATTGCATTGGCCCTGCTGTCATCCTCACCAGATCTGGACACTGCACTGGTCACTGGCCCTCCATGCTCAAGGTTTAGTCCTTTACAGTCACAGTCTGTGACTCAATGCTCTGGGCATATGCTGCCTTCAGGACATCCATGAGGTTCTGTTTGGTGGCTCTCCTCTCATACAGGACTCCTCTATCCTGCTTACAACTGCCTCAAGTAGTCTACAGTGTGCCCGCTGTAGTTGGAAGCCATCCTCTTCCCTAACTATGGCTACTCTAACTTGCACTTTATAAAAAAAGACAGGTAGGAACTTGACTATAAGCAAAATGATACAGTTTTGTTTCCTTTTAAAAATAAATCACTGCCTTATTTTGCAAGTAGGCTGTACAATATTAAGCTGACACACTGAACAGTTAAAAGCTTGTGTACCAAATTTATCTGCACTATTTTTAACCATTTTAGTAAAAAATATTATTTTAAAAGACTGCCTGGTGTGTCTTTGAAGTTCTTTTGCATGTGACGCATAGAGTTAAGACTGACAAAAACTGTTCAAAGCTTGCTGGTGTTACTAAACTGGGAAAAGGTAAGAATATACCTAAGGTCTTTTGTAGAGTTTTAAGGGTTCATTTTGGATACCTGGTTAGGTGACCTTAGATGAAAGATATTTGGCATCCCCAAAGAGCTGATTATCTGAGTCTGTACATTTGGGTATGCTAGCATAAGATTCATAGTTTGAATCCCCGGAACTTAAAGACAAAGGTGATTCAGATCACACAAGCAGACAGGAGGGTTACCCTATCTGTTACCTGTTTACAATACTGCACTCAGAGGTTGGCAATGTGGGAGCAGAGGCCTGACCTGCTGAGTGCATTTGTTTCAGTGTTTCTAGTTTTCACTTTCATGTTTATTTCTATTTGTGCTCCCTGTGCCTTGTTTAATTCTTTATATGCTCCTACCCTTAATAGGATGTCGCCCTATTCCCAGTTTTAGCCTACCTTTGACCTTCCACCCTTCCTAGCAGGGACTGTTGCACAGAAGTGAAAAAGTCCCTTGCTGTAGTCAACAAGCAACAGTTTCCACTTCTCTGTTTCCTCCTAAAGACACCTGCCAGCCTACAACACCAGTCATCTGTTCCACTCCTTCTCTGTTCCAGTCACTCCCTGGACACTCCCTGTGAGACTGAAGGCATTCGGCCATGCATTATATATCACAACACACTCAAGCTGTGCTGTTATCCACCACAATACACAAAATGTCATATCTTATTGCTTAAGGAAATGACTGGCTTCCCATTAGTTATTGATTAAGTAGTTTTTTGTAAATTAGTCCCTCTGCAGATGTGCTGTCACTATAGTGTGCTAGCATGGGTTGCAATGTGTGATCCAATATGGTTTGTGCTTTTACTGCTGCAGTAGGTGGAGCCTGCAGATGTTTTGCATGTACAAAATGAGTGATGTCATGTTTTCTGTCCATGGAACTGACTGAAGGTGTAAATAGTCTCCTCCACCTTACCCTCCTCCAAGAAATGTTTCCTGCCCTCAAATAAATATGCTTTCATGTTAGTAAATGGTTTGCAGGGTACTATTTGTTTTCTTAAATGGGTGGTTCAAGAACTGGAACCTGAGTAGTGGGAGGCAGCATTAGTTTTTTTGGGGAGTAAGATCACCCCACATCCACCAAGAAGCTCTAAAGATCCCTCCCACCCTTTTTTGATTCATGTGGGAGGGCCAGAGGCTAGATCTATCATGTTGGAACAACTGACTATCAGAGCTGCCTGGGAAGTAATGAGTGCCTGAAACTGCATCTAGGCATACACCCCAACACACACACACACACAAGCTCCTAAAGATCCACCCACACCTTTTGGATTCATGTGAGAGGGCATGATGTGGATCTATCATTTGGAACAAGACACACTAGTTTGGGACCTGGACCAAGCAACAGAACAAGTCTGTGGAATGATCAAGTTGTGGAGCCCTGCATTTTATTAAGGACTAGGAGAACAGAAGATACTAAATGCCTTCAAATTGCCTCAAAACCCTTGGAACAAATGATTATCAGAGCCACATGGGGCCTCAAAAGGAAAGAGTAATTAAGGAGTGCCTGAAACTACAGTTCCCCAGGAAAACAATACACAGCCACAGGTTTTCTTAAATGTTTATGTACTAAAAACATAAGGTTCAGTTTTGGGATTAACAATATTTGTTTACCATATTCAATCTCTCTCTCTCTCTCTCTCTCTCTCTCTCTCTCTCTATATATATATATATATATATATATATATATATAGTTTGTCTTTTAGTAGTTTCAAAACTTTGAAAGCATTGGTGTTAGTAATGCATTTAGAAATACTTTTTAATTGTCTTTATAGTTAAACATGCAGTTTCATGTGAGGGCACATCTTTTGGGAAGCGGGTACAAATTATTTTAATCATGGGCACAGTGCTTGGTAAATACAGACTTTGATGATAAAGTGTATTTTTCTTTTAAGTTCGAGAAGTATGTATTATATTTGTATGGCAGTGTTATAAATGGGACTGGGGAATGAATAATGGTTAAGTGCCTAGAATTTTTTTAATATAATTGAATTTATATGTGGCAAGTAGGTAAAGGATAGTGTTTTGAATGTGGCAGTATGACAGATTTGTTAGGATAAATATATGCTGTCTTACAAATAAGAAAAATTGTAAGGATACATTTTGCAAAACAGTGATATATTCATAGGGTTTTCTTTCATGTATTGTTGGAAGAAATAGCTATGGCTCTTGTTATACTATCAGTAAAAAAGAAGAAAACATTGAACAAGAAAACAATTGGTGATTTTAAAAGCTATTCTGATCAGAGCTGACATTAAAAAAAAAATCTCAACTGTATTTTTAATTTTATTTTATCAGGGACACTAGAAACAGGATGTTAACACATCAGTGAGCACTGATGCCATTTGTCTGTGTTAGGGAAGTTGTCGTGTAGGTTGCCTGCACATGTTAAAATATACCAGCTGCAATTAACAACTACTTGTAGAAGCAAAAGTCTGGTTGTTTTTTTTCTACTTTCTTTCCACTGATATTATAAGCTGAGCCAGGAAAAAAGTAAGACTGAACAGATCAGAGCTGACATTAAAAATGTGATGTTCTTAAGGTATGTTGCATGCACTATGCTTTCATTTTCATGGGATGGGCATGAGGTGGATCTATCATGTTGGAACAACTGACTATCAGAGTTGCCACCCCCTGGACATGTCATTTATCACTCATTTAAAATAACGCAAATGTAGTTAAACATTTTTACTTAGAGGAAAGCAAGAAGATGAACCAGCATGACTAACAAATACATTGATTGACACCTGTGAATGAGTGGGAGGGATTTTCTCTAACATTCCTGGTGGTTTTATACTCCCTGGAACCTGCTATTCAGTTTTTTTGGTTGCATCTTGTCTCAGGCAATCTTCCGAGAGTGCAGTTTGCTCTATTGTTTAATAGCTCCAGGTGGAGGCCAGTGTCTTGTTACATTGTCTTTTGTTTCAAATTAACCACATACGTCATGGCAGCCAAAGGAGACACACTTTGAGTCTTAGGGTATGTACAGCATAATTAATACGTTTTTTCATGCATAATCTTTCCATTCATGTTATTGCTAGACATACTGTAGCTAGCTTGGCTTGAGGAAGGGTTAACATGGTCAGGACCTCTTAGCAATTGAGGTGCATATGCATCAAATAAGTCCAGATGCGCTAACTTACCCTACAACTGTTAAGTGTCACAGTCTCCATTTTCTTCTTGAAATGGTTACTTTTGCATTTATGTTTATTTTAAAATATTTAACATTCTGACCATGTGTGGTTATGTCATGGAGCATAACTGATCTCAACTAATCCCCCTGTGCCCCAACTTGCATAGAAGATAGTGCCTGTAGAAAAATCTAATCATTTTGCTGCTGTGTTCTGGTGTGTGTGCTTTTGATTCAATTGCTTGTGTCTTTCATGGAAAAGCGGTGCTTGTAGACAATCTAATCATTTCACAGCTGTGTTCTGCTGTGTGTGCGTGTGTTCCTCTGAGGCTGTTCTTGCAATCTAGGAAAGGTAGAAATGATGAGGTATCTCCTCCGTATTCCTGGATGCAAGTTCTCTCTGCCCTGGGAACACCTGCCTGCTGAATAAGGAAGGGTTGCAGGAACCCAGAGAATGATTACTGGGGGGCTGATGGTCATCAAAATGGAAAGGGATTTTGGGGTAATCATATTGGATGACCTAACAGTGGCTAAACAATGTACCAAAGCTTTGCTGAGAGCCAGTGGAATGCTGTGGTGCATAGGGAGACATATTACCAATGAAAGGAAGGAGGTGGTGATGCCACTGTGTAGCTCACTGGTGAGGCCTCATTTGGAATATGGTGTCCAGTTCTGGAAGCCACATTTCCATCATGCAACTTTAAACCACAAATGGGTTAAATGGTTCTATTTTAGATTTCTATCCCTTTCCCTACTTCTCCCACTGGTTAGCCTTATGGAACGAACCAGAACATATCTTGATTAGCATTATGAATTCACCTACACAAGCTGCTTCTCAATCTACAGCACTGTCTTTTGAAATGTTAACTTCTTGTTAAAAATATGGCATAATCTTTCCATCCATATTATTACTAGACATACTGCAGCTAGCTTGGTTTGAGGAAGGAGAACATGGTCAGGAACCCTTCGGCATTGAGATGCATATGAAGCGAATAAGTCCTGGCGCGCTAACTTACCCTACAACTGTTAAGTGTCACAGTCTGCATTTTCTTCTTGAAATGGTTACTTTTGCATTTATGTTAATTTTAAAATATTTAATATTCTGACCATGTGGTTATGTCATGGACCATAACTGGTCAAAGATCACTATAGCTGAGGTTTAAGCTTGCAAAACAAAAAGACCAAACTGGGACAGCTCTATTAAAGGAAAACTACGTGATAAGTGAGTGTGTGTGTGTGTGTGTGTGTGTGTGTGTGTGTGTGTGTGTTGATTCAATTGCTTGTGTCTTGAATTTCAACATTTTAGTGGAAACTTTGCACTCTGATTTTCTTAATCTGAATTTTTGCAGTATGTTGTCTGTATTTATATTCATTTTGTTGGCATTCCTGGTAATGTACAGGGGCAGGGACTGACTTGTGACTGGGTTTGAATAAGGACGGGTTGCAGGAACCCAGTGAATGATTACATGAAGGGGGAGTTGATGGTCATCAAAATGGAAAGGGATTTTGGGTAATCATATTGGATGACCTAAAGGTGGCTAAACAATGTACCAAAGCTGTGAGAAGAGCCAGTGGAATGCTGTGGTGCATAGGGAGATGTATTACCAGCAGAAGGAAGGAGGCGGTGACGCCACTGTGTAGATCACTGGTGAGGCCTCATTTGGAAAATGGTGTCCAGTTAAACTTTAAATCACAAATGGGTTAAATGGTTCTATTTTAGATTTCTATCCCTTTCCCTACTTCTCCCACTGGTTAGTCTTATAGAATGCAACCAGAACATATCTTGCTAGCATGATGAATACACCTATACAAGCTGCTTCTCAGTCTACAGCACTGTCTTTTTAAAATGCTAACTTCTTGTTGAAAATATGGCATAATTTTCCATCCATGTTATTGATAGACATACTGTAGCTAGCTTTGCTTGAGGAAGGGTGAACATGATCAGGACCCCGTAGCAAATGAGATGCATATGCAGCAAATAAGCCAGATGTGCTAACTTACCTATAACTGTTAAGTATCACAGTTTGCATTTTCTTCTTGAAATGTTTACTTTTACATTTATGTTTATTTTAAAATATTTAATATTCTGACCATGCAGTTATGTCATGGACCATAACGATCTCCAACCTTAACCCCCGTGCTTCAACTTGCATAGAAGATAGTGCTTGTAGACAAATCTAATCATTTTGCTGCTGTGTTCTGTTGGGTTCTGTGTGTGTGTGTGTGTGTGTGTGTTTGTGTGTGTTTGTGTGTGCTTTTGATTCAGTTGCTTGTGTCTTGAATGGAAAACAGTGCTTGTAGACAATCTAATCATTTCGCAACTGTGTTCTGCTGTGTGTGTGTGTGTGTGTGTGTGTGTGTGTGTGTGTGTTCCTCCAAGCTGTTCTTGCAACCTAGAAAGGCACTTCCCCAGACACAGCAGCAGTACATTGCATAGCAGATATAAAATGTCAATAAGCAGGTCTTGCAACAGATGTGCTGAGCAGTTACTGAAGCAAGAAATGTACAACTGTCATTTTTATATCCTGTTCAAAATGTGTTTTTGCTCCTGTGGTGCCAAATGGCACAGTCGCTCTGCAAAATCTCCTTTCAGCTAATGAACTGATAGTGTCACTGTTCAAGCAGTGGGTCCACAAAAGCCCATGCTGAAAACTTGGAGTGAAAATACCAAGAAACACCCAGGGCATTAAGGTTTATGACCATAACACCCTGCACTGTAGGGACTGACAGGGATCAGGGGTGTGACTTGGGATTGTCAACAGTAATGCTCATGCCATTCTACCCCATCCCCACCCTGAAGCCAGTGATAGGTATCGAGGTGTGCCTTTGACTCTTCAGCCCTAAAGTTCACTCTGTTCTCTTATACTGTACTCATTTCAGTATATTTCCTATGGAATTGGGTGAGTGTAAGTTTGAAAACCCCAAGGCACACCTTGATTCTTGTCAGGGTAGGGTGAGGTGAAATGGCATGAGCGTTATGGACAATGACCCAGGCACTCCCCCAATGCCTGTCCATGTCTGCAGGGTGGGGTGGGGTTGGTGTCACTTAATACTTCACTGCCATTCCTATTCTGCCTGTCTGTCTGTATCTCTCTCTTTATCTATGTAATTATCTATATTTCTATTAATTGCATGTATCGCTAGTTTTACCTATTTCTAAAACAAACCTCCATATCACATTTGCCTGCACTCTGAGCACAAACTTATGAAACTGTGCATATTTGTACTGCACTTCATGTAGAACTCATACTTTCCTAATATTCCTGTTATCACAAGCATAACTACCTTGCCCTTATCAGGAGTGCCCCTCTGAAAGTTAATATCATATTTTCTCTAACAGTCCATCATCATTACACCTGACTTCCTGACATCAACACATTGCTTAAAGATAACTTACATCACCTCATGGACAAAAACCCTGTTTCTCTTAAAAAAAAACTGTGAATAATCCCAAGGCTGAACATATGCCAGCTATATATAGATAGTATGGGTCTCAGTGTATGAGATTTACACACACTCAAGGGTTTGATGCTACATAAACCCTGAGAACAAAGCTCAAGGGTTTATGCATAGCATCAAAACCCAAGGGTATGTGTAAATTCTCGCTACACACCGAGACCATATTTTATTTTATATAATTGTTGGCTTCACCTTTTCGCTCTAGCAATTATATAAAATAAAAATAAAAAGACTGCTGTGTCAGTGCAGTCAGATTAGGTCAGCGCCAAGGTACGCTTTCATTTTATTTTAATTATTATTATGGGGTCCATCCAGTAGTCGAGTGGGACATCTGAAGTACTTAAAACAATTTACTTACTGCCGAGTGTCCGTGGCAGTCTGTCTCTCTCTATGGTGTGTTTGCGGTAGGGTTTCCGGTTTGGAAAGGAACAGGGCGAGGGTTGAGCATGCGCTGTGCGGGAAAACTGCTGCATGTTTGCATAATATAAACGCCCTTTATAATGGCAAATTATGCCATGGTTTCAATGGGAAAAGGAAGCCCATTAATTATTACTTTTTATGTACTGCTACCTTCTATACCATCATGGGATTTGTATATGCTTTCTCTTGATGCTTTGTGTTATTGGAATATGTGCATTGTGTTTTCTTTAAAATTTGGCTCTCTGGCCAATATCATCCAGGATAACACATACATCAGTGGCATTTGCTCTGGGGTTCTTTTGTAAGCTTCCCATTCCTTCCTTTAAAATGTACACCTCCATATATTTTCCTAATAATGTGTATGCCTTCCTTAGAACAGAAACTAAAACAAATCTTACTACTTACAAATCATTGTGTTGTTTCTCCGTACCTCCTTAACAATTCCACACGACTTCATTAACTTCATTATGCAGCCATGATGGATCTGACCAGAATTTGTTTTGTGCGATCTGTTTCAAAGTCATCCCATCCTTACTTTTTTTTTTTTTTTGGTTCAACTATTTTTAATGTTACATTAATAATGCACTGATATTTTTTAAGTTAGTGTATTTGAAGTGAAAATTAGTCACATCTGGTATTTTAGTTCAGTGACTCAGTGGACAAGTGAGGTAGTAGTAACCTTATTTGTGAATAATGATGTGTATTCCAGTTAACTGATGTTTTTGTCTTTGTTTTTCCTCTTCTTTCTTTCATTTAGGTATTTGACCTGAAAACCCATTATTCCCTTAAATGTGAAGTGAGAGTGGCATTTATTGGTATGCCCACCAAGCAAGGAAAATGTTCAGCACTTTTTCTGGACTAGGGTCAGGCCAGTTACCTTACCTGTTGCCTACTATTTTGTATAAAAGTTCAGCTCTGAACCTTATAGAAGATTGCTCAACCTTGTCTTCAACTTTACTATAACTACAGCATAATGAAATTTCATCCCCAAAGCTGAACTACTGCACTCATCCATGTGTCCAGAAGCCCTTAGCTGTGATTTGGACACTTGGAGTGTTTTTCCAAACTCTACACCCTGCTTTTTTTTCATCTGTTTTACTTAAAATTTACCATATGTTTTTATTTGACTGCTGTCCTTATCTGTTTACTAGGACCAAAGATTTGTCAAAAAGAATTAAGATAAATAATTGAAAAATGTTCTTTGACCTCCTTGTGAGAATTTGACCTTCTGCATTCTATGGTCCTTTAAACTTAATTTTACACTGTATTACACTTTATTTGAACTATGTTTTGAATTTAATATAATTTACATATCTCTTGTTAGCTAACCCTCAACTCTTCTTTCCTTTTTTTCTTTTTTTTCATTAATTTCATGGACTGAAAACCATAAGAATGATTCTACATTTTTGTTACTAAGAATGAAATATCACTAGTACTATAATGAACCCTAGCAAGTGACTGTTGGGCTCTGGTATGTTTGCCTTGTTTATTTTTATGTTATTGATAGCATAAATAACTTTCTATTAGCACTTATGTTCTTGAAATTGATTGAACTAATCACAGAGCAAAAGTTTTGCAGAATACAGTAAAGTCTGATTTCAGATTTTGGAACCTAAATATTAGATGATGGAATTACTCTGTCTAAATATTAAGAACATATAGTTAATGCTGACAAAAAATGTTTTTATTACTTATTTATCACTGTAATTCACTTTGTGATGTTTATCACTTTAAATCTGTGTGGATAAATTGTGCCTATGTCTGTATGATACTCAGATATGCCCCTGAAGAAAATCCAGATTAAGGTCAAAATGCTGGGGCACTTGGATCTTTGTCAGGCACCAGGCTATTAAACTGGTACCTTTACTTTTTGTTTTATCATATGATGTTTTATTTATTGACAATAGCAGCTCAGAACAATCGTACATGCTTTCTCTTACAAAAAGGGAATTGCAGGCAGTACTTATTAATACATCAGTTCTCACTAAACCATCACACAGCTAACAAAACAGTTCTAAGTTAGACCAGGTTGAAGCAAAGAGTAGGCAGCCACAGAACAGCTCTGATCTTTAAGTACTTACAAGAAAGTTATCAAGAGATCTATACTTTCCCACCTTTGCTTTTTTGAACACAGAATCCTGAGTGTTGAGCTTTTGTTCGTTGAACAAGGTAGTAGTATGCAGGAAAGCAAAACCAGATAGGAACTGCAGCATTGTGGAGAAGATCAGCTACACCACGCAAATGAGAAACATTGGTACCTAGACTTGCAAACCTATTGGTTGTGGTGTCTCAGTCCAGTGACTATGAACAAGTTTCAGTCAGTTATGATGCAGAATTATTAGTAGACATTTTATAATACCTTCGATCTGAACATAAAAGTGATAAGCCAGGGCATCCCTCATAGCTACTGCTTGTGTCCCTTCTCTGCAAATGACAGCTCCTCAGATGGATGATTTTTATGTCAGGTTGTTGGTATCCATCAATATCAATATCACCATCTGAGTCCCATTAAGAGATCAACTGCTCACATTTATTCTCACATATGTTGTGCAACCTCACAATATGCTCCTATGATGGATGGTGTAATTTCTATACTAAATTCACTTTGTTTCATCAAGCATCTCCAGCTACCTTTTAGGCACCCAAAAGTACAATCCACAGCCATATGAGCTTTACTACTGTAAGTCAATAATTAAAGTAATGCTTGACTGGATTATTATAATTATCACATGGCTTCATGAGCCAAGGCAAATGTGTGTATGCAGGATCACCTTAAATAACAACTGGAATAGTAACTTTCCCAATGATTCTGTTAGTAACTTTCCCAATGATTCTGTTCATATGTAGAAACAATGTGACAGCTATACCCATAGTATGAAAAACATTACTACTGTACAATTGAAAACTATGGCATCATGAACTTTTCCAAGCCAACCAATACTGATGTTAATAAATCTGTACAACAGCTGCCTGCATTACCACAGAGTAATAACATTTACTACTGTAATACTTAGTGTATTGTTTGAGCATGATAATATAGGGAGGTGACTTCTATCTACTGTAACTCCACAGTCTGGAAAACCCCGCTCCTCTTAAATCCTGTAGTTATGCCAACCAACACTGATGTTAATTAATCTGTATCAGTAATCAGCAACTGCCTGCATTACCACAGAGTAATAACATTTATGATTGTAATATGCCATTGTATTGTTTGGTGTGGCAATATAGGAGGTGGCTTCTATCTACTGTACCTCCACAATCTGGGAAACCCCATCCCTCATAAATCTGGTAGTTATGTCAACAACATCATGAGCTTTATAACTTATGGCAAAAGGGCCTTAACTTATTGTTTTGCAAACACCTTTAATGACTTCTCCAACAGTTGTACGTCCAACACTGAATAAATGCCTTTAAGTCTTAAAAGTCCTATATTCAACATTTGTTGCAAGACAGCACAATGTAATAGCCACTTACTTCTCTGCAGGTATGGTCATTCATAGCTGTGTGTCTGCTCTGAATATTTAAGTGTACAATACAGAGCACAGAATTGCAAAAGTCTTTTAGACATCAGAAAATGTATGAGTCATCATGCTCCTCTGTGGCTGTCTTTGAAGTCCCACCTTTGTACAAAATATGGTTTACAACTTCCTAGTCTCCTCTTTATTCCCCTTCTTCCTTCTTCCTTACCTACGTAATACCCTGCTGATGTGGGCCCACAGAGCTTTGCACAAGATTCGTTTTGTTGAAGGTGGACTCGGTCCATGGATCCATCCCAACCTCTGGTGGGTAATCCAAATATAATAAAGCAAGTTGACCCATCCTCCCAATCTCTGTCCTTCACTTCAGTATGCCCCTTAGGTTTTTTTTCTTGATGGCAAGGTGGCACCCAGCTAAATAATACAACAGCTATACTCCATCCCAGTCTACCATCTGTTTAAGCATCTTCAACTATCTCAAGCAATCACTAGTGTTTTGGGGTCTTCTAGTGTTAATTCTCAACCACATTCACTTCTTACAGATTTTACATCTCTGGCGGGCAGTCACATCCCACCTCCAAATTTTACAGCAGCCTTCAGGTGCATGACCTGAGCAGTTTACAGTGGATCTGTTTCTATTGGCAGCACTATCTCGATTTACATCTAGCTGCCAAGGAATGGCAAAAGGTATCGGGTCAGCTATATAAACTAATTAAGCAAGACAAATACCATCTTATGCAATTTTGTATTTTATACAGTGTCTACTTCACCCCTCAGAAGCTGCGTAAGATAGGATGTAGACCCTTGGCGTAGTACACGTTATGGTACAAAGGAAGGCACCCTAAACCCTTAAACACGTTTCTTGGGATTGCCCCAAAGCGGCCCCTTCTGGGCATCAATTCATGGTTTCCTTGACCCGTGGTTGGGGATTGATTCTTTTACCCCACAGATCTGCCTCATGGGCATCTTACCACAAGTGTTGTTTTGCCCCTCTGTAAAGCTCATATGGCCCTTATTTTGATAACTGTTAAGCTGGTTATTCTCATCATTGGCTGGATGACAACATCCCAACACTTCAATGGCCCCAGGAGCTTTACAGGCCTTGGTGGTAGAAAAGCATATAGCATACCAACTATATAAACTGAGCTATATAGGCCTATTGACAGTCTTTGAGCCTTAATATCTAAATAGCTGTCATCATTAGTTGGTGTACCTGAGAAACAGGCTCAAGTCCTCGGTGATAACCAGGTTGATCCTTGCTGTGCTCCGGAGTGGGGAGGGCACATGGTGAGGGATTTGTTGTTTGGAGATTGTTCTGGTTCACATCTCATGCTCTATCTGAAGTACAATTCCATCTGATTGTTTCATTTTGTTTTGTCTTACATTGTCTTGGTTGCTTTGTATGTTCTCATGTTGCAAAATCTTAATAAAGCATCCTATTTAAAAAATAAAAGAAAATTTGCTAGTCATTCTTTCATTCTTCCAGGTGCCCATAACTATTTCATCCCTGGCGCTTTGACAGAGTAGCCCTATGTGGCAATAAACCCAATATTGGCCCACTTATGATTGATGATGAGATTATTAATGAAGAAACCAAACTGGCATCTCAATTCAATAAGTTATTTTTTAGTATACTTAATTCCAAAGAATTAATACCTACTCTCCTAGATTGTAAAAGTATAGAATTGATTTCCTTCACTGATAATGAGATGTTAGAAGCTTTCAATCATTTAAAATGTAATGACTCACCTGGCCGGATGGGATACATCCTAAATTAATTAAAGAGCTCAGTCTGGAAGTAAAAGGTCCCTTTACATTACTGTTTAATACCTCCTTGAAAGAAGGAAAAACTATCCCAATCTGGAATGAAGCCGTAGTAACCCCTATTTTTAAGGTTGGGAATAAAAGATGTTAACAACTACAGGCCCATAAGCCTGACATCGAATATGCAAAATGTTAGAAAGACTAATTCAAAAGTGTGAGATATATATATATCTTCTTCAAAATAATCTAACAGATGTTAATCAACATGGTTTTCAATCTGGTAGGTCCTGTTTAACTAACCTGATTCATTTTTTTGAACCAGTAAGTGTAGTTCTTGATGAAGGTTTACCAGTTGACGTCATTTACCTTGATTACTCCAAGGCATTTGACACTGTATCACACAAGATTTTGATTGAACAACTTCTTAGTATTAAACTGCAAAATAATATAATGAATTGGATAGCCTCTTGGCTAACCAATAGGAAGCAACAAGTAGCCATAAGAAGTTACCTTTCCAACTGGGGACCAGTTTCAAGTGGTGTACCCAGGGCTCGGTACTGGGGCCTACATTGTCTAAACTTTTTATTTCCATCCATGCAAACTACTGGTGAGACCCGGCAGTCAAGTATGTCGATGATTGAAAATTAGGTTGCATAGAAAATAATTCAATATCTGCAGCTGATCTGCAAAATAACCTAAATCAGTTAGTACTCTGGGCACA
The DNA here is from genome assembly GCA_016271365.2 of Neoceratodus forsteri. Lineage (NCBI taxonomy): Eukaryota > Metazoa > Chordata > Ceratodontiformes > Ceratodontidae > Neoceratodus > Neoceratodus forsteri. Next base: position 1,299,795,841 of record CM057453.1, on the reverse strand, counting down.
AAATAATAAAATGAGTTTTAACATTAAAAAATGTAAAATAATGCACCTAGGACATAATAATATCAACAACATTTATAGAATAGATAATATGCAATTACAAGAAATGTATTTTGAAATGACCTTGGAGTAATAATTAACAACAAACTAACTTCTGAGCTACATAATAAAACAGTTGTTAAAAATGTCACAGACTTATCAACTGCATCTTAAAAAGTATTAAGAGCAGAGATCCCAAGGTCATAATACCACTTTATTCAACTTTAGTACTCCCCATCTTGAATATTGTGCTCCATTATGTGCACCAACAACAGTCAGAGGAAAAAATTAGTTGACGGCATACAAAGAAGAATTACTAAACACATTAATACTGTTCAAAATCTGAGTTATGACCAAAGACTTGAAATATTTGGGATTGTACTCTTTACAATACAGACAAATAAGGGCAGATTTATGCTTTACTTATAAAACTAATAAGTAAGCATTAATCGATGATGATGGCATCTAATGGGGAGTTAATACATGGTTGGGGCCGTTGTGGCTCGAGGCCACAGGCCGAGTGCCTACAACGACTTCAACCATGCATTAACTCCCCATTAGATGTCACCTTCATCGTGATTAATGCACTTGTAATATGGAAAGTGCAAGGCAAATATTGTTTACATACTGATTTCTTTTCTCATGAAACACACATGAGCTCAAGTACTTCCTTGCCTTCCCAGTTCCTTGCTTTTAGCTGTCTTACTTTGTAGGTCTGTCTAACTACAGCTATGCACGTGCACGCCAGTTTAGCCCACATGCAGTAATGTGGTGTGTGCGATTTCTCCAGACTTACAACTTTCATTTACATTCTAAGACTTACATCACACAATCATTACAGCTAGAACTTTTATCCTTCTTCTCGCCTGCTGTATTGCTGCCCGTCCATTTACAGGTGAGATTTAGGCCATGGTGATTTCTGGGGAGATTCTTTATGCTGCATTGCTTACTTTCTCAATTAATTTACTGCAGTTCTCTGACTGGACTTTGTGGCACGGCCATCACTGTTCTGACCAATAGGTGGCGCTTCTTAAATTCCATTGTCATTTTAGCATTTGTCTCTTTGCTACCCTACTACTTTTACTTTCCTAATATCATGTCCCCACTATCATATGACTGGCTTTCCTACCTCGATATAAAGCAGTTCTTCTGTGCCTGCAATGCATATTTTCTGTGGTGTCCATGATTCCCAGTGCTGCACTACTTATGCACGAGAACAGACAGTGTTTTTCCTCACCACTTCACTGGTTTTCTGACCAATAGGTGGCTTTGGACAGAACGAGCACATTTTTCCTTTTAGTGCTCGATGTGTGTTCCTACTGCCACCTATTGGTCAAGTCTCGACAAAATTTCCCTTCTTCACTTCTCATACACTACTCTGAGCGCATTCACGCCTCAACAGGGATTATTGGTCTGAGCGTTCGTGCATAATGCCATGTTGCTCTTGCACCACCTGACCCTGTTACACCTATCACCTTTCTTCCCTGGAGTTATCACATTTCTTCAATGTTACAAAGATGAATATCTCCTGGAAACACTTAGACTGGTTAGATATACTGGAACTTTTAATACAAGATCCCATAATTTAAAATTAAAAGGAATACTAATAAAACTAATAAACGAATAACTGGTTCAGTCAGAGAATGATTTCTGTTTGGAACACATTGCCTTCCAATGTTGTCCACAGTCAGAGCATAGCAGTGTTTAAAAATAATCTTGACTATTATATGGGTCAAAAAGACATCTTTTATATGCTAAGTTTTCCACTTGTATAGGTGGCGAGTTTTTATGGGCCATTGGCTCCCTTAACTAGCAATATCCTATGAACCTATGGACCTATCAGATGGTGGGTCCCACTAGTTGATACTCCTGTCAAAGCTCCAAATTCCATTGTTGACAGAACCACATATATGTCTACAGGCTATTATGTTCAGTGGGAAAAAAAAGCTTCAGCAACTGTAACTGAAACAAACACATTCTGTGCTGCCTTCTAATTCTTAAATTCCTTGACTTGATCTTCAAACTCAATATATGACAATACTGTACATTGTCATACATTTAGCAGGAACAGTTCTGTGAGGAGTTCATCCATTTTGAGGAACATGTAGAATGACAACAAAGCAAGCACTATGGAATTTGTTGTGACAGTAACCGAGGGTATGGTGGACTCAAAGTCTTAACCTGCTAATCATCTGTCTTTCCACACATTCAAAAGATGGATTGTTTGTTTATCATGGACTACCAGAATTCAAAGTTCTGCAGAATTCCTTTGCAGCATGTTCGCCTATACCATTTCCCAATACAAGCTGATGCCGGATGTGATACCCCCACACACACACACTTCTGTCTTCCTTGAGAGAAGCTCAGATCCACAAGAGCCTCCCAAGGATCATTGGGGAGGCAATCATAACTCTGCTGCCTGATACTGCTATCAAAGATGGTGGCAGACTAGAAGGAGGGAGAGAGTTATTGCAGAGGCTCCTCCCAAGCAGTTTCTCACCCATTTGTTGCTTGTAGCACTTAAATGCATTTCTCACATCTTTTAAACTGAAAAAGGAGAACTACTCACAAGACTGAAAAATTGATACTTTTGTACCCTGTGTTGTTAATTTTTAACAACAGGGACTGACTAAGAAAATTTCCCAAAGCCTGTAAAAACGTCATCCTCTCAGCCTAGTGAGGTAATCAAGCCCGCTTTAGGTTTGAATCATTTTTTTAAGTCTTTGGTAACTAGGTAAGTCCCACTAGGCACAAGTGCCTATTTTGAGGTGCAACCTGGGAACACTGTGGAGGTTAAGTGACTTGCTCAGAGTCACACAGTATGCAAGTGGAGGTTGTGGAAAACAAACCCCTGTGTGCTGGATGTATCAAGCTCATTTACAGCTCATGACTCTAACCTCTAGGCTATACTGCCAGCCCCACAACAGTCCCTCAACAGAGAGGGTATCGCAGTTCTGTGGGAAAGTGGTGTTCTTGGTTCCTGAAGAAGACTGCTATGACACTGGCAAAATTAAATCCAAGCACGGTTAGCCCCATAGATTCTAGAGCAGTGGCCAGTTATCTCAGAATATTGGAAAAAGCAACCAGAATACTGCAAGAAACAATTAATGTGAAAACGCTAAATTTCCACATACTGAATTGATAGAGGAACACAGTACCTGGTGGAGGTGAAGACAATTATCTCCTGGGAAAAGTGCCAAGGATTAAAAGCAGGGACTGTAAGTTCTCAAACTTAAATACTACAATTAGTTTTCTGGTGTTAAAGTGCAGAATTGTGATAACACACTGCTATTGTTGACTTTTACACTGTGACACCCATGTCAGAATGTAAAACAAAAACTAGGTCTGTTAAATGCAATTCTCTGCAAAATATTACTAATATTACTCCCAAACTGACAAAATGATTAAGAAAAGCAGAAATGAATGGTTAACCACTCCTCAGTATCTCCTGTTGCATCCTGTAGCCTTCCTGCTCTGTTAAGCCCTACACAAACCTCCCAAAGTGAAATGGTAAGACGAGCTCCACAAAAGCAAGCAGGGCAAAATAAGGGGAGAAAGACAAACTGCCAAAAAAAAGACTTACAACCAGAAATGGCACTTCAGGGTAAGAATGATATAAAACAAAGCAAGCAGGAGATGCCAGGTTTAAAAAATGTTTCAACACTGGAGGGATTGCAAGAACCCTGTATATCTAAAGAAGAAGAATCTAAAATCCTTTGTTTTTAAAACAATGTTTGCAAAACATTGATAACAGGAGACAAAAATGTGGAAAACAAAATGAGGAAAAATCACAACAACACCCTAACTAATTGGTGATACCTCTAATGGAGGTTAATGAAGGACCAGAAAATAGACCTAAGGAAACAAGGAACAAAGTGGATGTTGGAACACATGCAATGGTTTCTAGTACCAAAAATCAATTTGACCTATGTCCTAACATTGCAAGTGATAATGAGAAAATGGAACTACAAGTCCCTGCTAAAGCACCATATAAAAAGCAACCAAATGCAGGGTGAAACATTCCAATAGAGTACTTGCAGACTCATCAAAATCACAGCATCCAAAAGATCAGGAAGAAGACAAAATACCAACTTGGGCCACCTCTATGCTAAAAGAAATTTTGAAATTAAAAAGAACTGTCACCTATTAATCAATCAATTTTATCTATGAAAAGTGCTGTTCAAAATATCACAGCGCTTGTACAATATGGACAATACTAATTTAAAACACAGTAAAATAACCTTAAACAGAAAAAAGTCCCAGTATTAAAGACATACAGACTCAACTTGCAATATAAAAACAAGAAATACCAGAATCTACAGAAACGATTCAAGATATAACAAGCAGAACAAAAGAAAAGAACAAAGAATTTCAGGGACTGAGGATGAAGCCTTAACAATAAACAAGCCTTTGCAATGCCGAGTGTTTGCTTGCTGGTATTGGCATTGGTAGTGCAGGAGTTAGAGAGATACATAATAGGAATGACAGTGAAGTATTGAAGTAACACCAACCACCAGCCCCACCCTGCAGAGTCTGACAGGTGTTGGGAGTTGCCTTTGGGTCATTGGCCGTAACATCATGCCATTCCACCTTGCCCCACCCTTCAGACACCGACAGGTGTTGCAGTGTGCCTGAGGTCTTCGGGTCTCATGCTCATCCCATTCCATAAGGAAATAAGCTGAGATGGGTGCAGTGTAGGAGAATGGGGTGAACATTAGGGTCAAGACCCAAAGGCACACCTTGGTGCCTGTCAGTGGTTGGGGATGGGGTGGAAATGGGGTGAGCATTACAGACGATGATCCCAAGTCACACTCCTGATGCCTGTCAGTCTGTACAGGGTGGGCGTTATGGTTGGAAATCCTAATGCCCTGGGTGTTTGTTTGTATCTGTGCTCCAAATTTTCAACATGGGCTTTTTGGTCCCCACCTCATGAACAGTGGCAGTATCATTTCATTACTCAATCCCAAAGGGTGATTTCACACACGCAGAGTGTGCCATTTGGTGCCACAGGGTGTGAAAACACATTTCAGGCCGGTGTGAAAAATGACACTGTACTGGTCATGAGGAGGTGTGAAGAAATGGCAATTTTAAAAATCTGTAGTGAAAATATGAAAAGTGGTGAAGTTATGAGTGTGCACAGAAACTGTGCAATGCACACTCAGTTACGCAGTCATTTTTGGAATGTTTTCACCAAATTTTCAACATGGCTTTTTGGAAACTCCCTCATGAATAGTGGCACTGTGATTTTGTTAATTTGTTGCAAAGTTGATTTCACACAGCAACCGCACCATCCTGTGTCACAGGTGCAAAACACATTTTGGGAAGGATGCAAAAATGACAGCTGTACTGTTCATCAGGGGAGTGTTAAAAATGGCAATGTTGGAAATTTGGAGTGAAAATATAAAAAATTGATGAAGTTACAAGTGTGCGTAGAAACTGTGCAATGGATGCTCATAACACAACCATTTTATTTAGTCTTTTCACCAGATTTGTAACAAGGCTTTTGGGACCCCACCTCATGAACAGTGGCACTTTCATTTTATTACTCTGTCCCAAAGGTGATTCTTTGCAGTGACCGCAAAATCACCTTTTGGGACCAAGAAAAGAAATAACAATGCCAGTGTTCATGAGGTCGGTCCAAGAACCCCATGTTGAAAATGTGGGACCAAAACTCCAAACATTGGCTGAGATATCAACCTAAATTGAAAACCCCCATTCACTGCCAATATAGGGCTTACCGTCATTTCTTCAAAGTTAGTCTTTGAAGAGTGCAGACGTGTTTCCCTTCCACAGAAGATCACTGCTCCTGACCCCAGGAAGTATGTAAGGGTGAGGGGTGCATGGAGGTGGGTTGCACAGAGAGAGAGTGTGGGATGGGAGGGGGCTGGGGAATGATGAGGGACTGTTTTCTTTTTTTTAGGTTTAAAATACATCATGAGACTGTTTTCTTTTTATAGGTGAAATATTACAAAATAGATTTTGGCACACTGGGGTGGGTTCCCAGTGTGCCAGAGTACTGGATGGGGATCAATGCTGACCTGGGGATTGGGCACCCTGAGGTCGACTGAGAACATAGGGGCATGGGGGGCACACATCCAATACCGTAAGTGGGCATCCTTTGTCAGAAACAGCAAAGAAGTGTTTTATGGCACACTGGGTGGGCTCCCAGTGTGCCACATTAATGGGGAGGGGATACATGCTGACATGGGGATTGAGCATCCTGATGTCAGCAGGGGATGGAGAACAGAGCATGCGGGGTGGGCAGCAGCAGTAGGAGGGAGCTAATTTGTTGTCCTGCTGTGTGACTGGTTGGAAGGGTGGGGAACTGTTGCTGCAATGATGAAACTCCCTGACCACAGCGGCAGATTTCATGGAGGGTGCAGGATGGGCAGCAGCAGGGAGGGAGCTAATTTGTTGTCCTGCTGTGTGACTGGTTGGAGGGAGGGGGACTGTCACTGCAATGACACAACTGCCCCTGATTGCAGTGGCAGATTTCTTTCAAGCGCGGCGCTTCTCTGAAACTGCCATCATCAGTAGCTTTAGCATTAATTGGTGGCCGATGGATGCACCCAGCAAAGCGTCTGCTGGATTAGCCACAGCACTTCCACACCTCTGCAATGCTCTGCTACTCAATATGTTTCTTGTGAGCTGCATGCACAAGAAAACATAAAAAGGTTGACATTACAAAATGAAAAAGGCATTATGGAGATAAAAGGTAAAATGGTGGATCTTGAAGCAAGGGCCCGAAGAAACACACAAGGGTTATAGGGATCCTTGAGCAGTGGGACAATGAAACCCTGATAACAGCCACCTTACACCTCATATTTGCAATGTATCTGGATTTTCCACTGACCAAATAAAATTTGACATAGATGGAGCTCACAGATCTTTAAAACCTCAAAACCACTTTGGGCAGTTATCGCAAAATTTGTTAAAACTAAAGATAAAGATTTGTTGATGTCAGCAGTATACAAAAAGAAAAAATAGACATTAAAGGAGTATGCATAACAATCTATCATGACTGTCCATATGAAATTATTCAAGACAGGAAGAAGTTTAATGATTTAAGAGCTCTCCTGTTGAAAAACCACATGAATTTGTCATTTGTCCATCCAGCTAGACTGAGACTAATTTTAAGTGGAGAGAAACTGATTTATGAGAACATTGAAGATGTCTACAGGGATTTGCATTTGAGGCTTCCACAATTTTTGATTTCTAAAGAATGCAGCAGGCAAAATGTTCTCTGACCATAGTTTTCTTACTAAAGAATTAAAATGATGAAGTTTGTATAAATAGAAATGGGGAGGATCCTTTATAATGCAACAAACTAATGTGTATTACTAAAGGAATAATGCCTGACAGAGTTGAGTGTTATGCTGGATAACATCCCACCTCAGTGGTGGGCCTGAGGCCACCGGCCGAGGGCATCCAATACCCAAGAAGGGATGTTATCCCAGCACAACATCCACCCTGGAGGCATTATTCCTATTATACAATGGCTTGTTGTTATATACAGAATTTAAAAAGAATGAAAGAATGATTTGTTAGTCTAGAAAAATATTTTTGTTTCTTAGAAGATGGCTATGGATAATACTGCAATCAGCAACAACAATCAGCAGGGATGTTATGCCAGGATAACATCCCTGCTGTGATGGCCAACTGACCAATCAGGAGCCAGGATTCTTCTTGCCACTGTATAATATTCCATGCATTACAGTCTCCTTATTATGGGGTCTGGCTGTAAACAATGTCTTGTTCTTTATTTGGGGTAGGGTGGATTATTAAAGAAGATTTATTTCTTTAAGGAACACACGGTATATACTGGGAGGTGGCTCTCTCAGGTTTACAAAATACGTAATGTGACTAGGAAGCAGCTAAATATTTACAAGTATAATATGGGTTTGCAAAGTAAGGTTAAAGAAAACATATTATTATGGTGGAGGTAGTGCAGTTGATCAGGATAGTTCTAGCAATGTGGAATGCACAAGAAATTAATTCCACCATAAAAAGAAAAGAATTTGACTTATGCTATTAAGCACAACATTAATATACAATGTTTCAGGTAACACATTTAGATGAAAAGAAATATTAAAGTTAAAACGAGTTGGGTAAAGCATATTTTTACTCAACTGGAACAACTAAAAGTAGGGAAGTAGCACTGTTAATAAGGAAGAATTTGGACTTTAGATGTGAACACCACTTTTAGATGCAGAAGGTAGGATAATTCTAATAAAATGCACAATTATGGGGAGACAGTACATATTAGGGTCAGTGTATGCACCTCACACAGATTACCATGATGTTTTGGCAAAAATTCTATTAGGTCTTGTAAACTTAGCACAGGAGATACAATTATTGGCAGTGACTTTAATGCCTGTTTGAACTTAGAACTGGATAAATCAACATCATCAACAAGCTTAGATAACAAAACATCGAAACAACTAAAAGAGTTCATAAAATATTTAAATTTGACAGATATGTGGAGATTAAAAATCCCAAATTAAAACAGTATACTTTTTATTCTAATATCACAGGCACATCATCCAGATTAGATTATATTTTCATTTCTTCAAGTATATTTCAAAATATAATAGAGGTAGATATATTAAATATTCATTTATCAGACCATGCAATGGTAAAAAACTCATTTTGTTCCAACCAAAGATAGAAGAAAAATAGAACAATAGAGATTCAATAATGCTCTTTTGAGGGACAATGATTCTTTTGTCCCATATGGTGGCCTCCATACAGGAATTTTGGCACTTTAGTTAAAACAGTTCTGTTAAAGTGATTGATATGTGGGACACTTTTAAAGTGATTTTATGGGCTTATATGATAGCCTATGAGATACATTTTAAAAGACAGGAAAAGCTAAAATATCCCAAATAGAAAGAGACATAAAAGAGCTAGATAATAGGATTTTAAATTGAGAAAATTCTCTAAAAAATGAAAAAGAGGGAAAAGCACAATCAATAGAATATCTAAATACTACCATAGGAAAACAAATGAGAATGTTGAAAACTAATGTTTAATATAGTGGGATAAAACAGGTAATATGCTAGCTTACATGGTCAAAAAATAATTAGAAAAAAGAACATTGTGGAATATTCAGGCCTCAGCTAGGAATGTTTTTTTTTTTCCCAGAGATAAAACAAATAAGGGAAGCATTTAAAGATTATGGGCCAGATATTCAAAACTTTGCCCCTGGGGTTAAATTAGCACTGCCCAGTGGGCAAATTTAGCTCAGAGCATGCAAGCGTCATATTCAAAAGGAATAGCCCAGGGCAACCAGCTTCTGAATATAGCATGGGAATGAGGCCAGGCAAACTGGTTGGGAGTGCAGGGCAAACTTAGCCCTGGAATAAGACAGCTCTGAATATGGCAACCAGGAAGTGCAAACCACAACAGCAACACAGTGCACAGCGATGTGAAGGTAGGTAGAGGTGAACTATGTGGCCATTGTGTGTGCCAGCAAATGTGTGTACCTTGTACAGCTGCAAGTAGCAGTGTATATATGAAAGTACAGTGTGCAAAAGTGTAAAATATTCTCCCAACTGTTTGCACAGTGCTAACACATTTGCACGGGATTAGCGCAGGGCTAAAACTGCAAGCATCGGTGCAAACACGCTTTGCCCAGTGCAAAACTTTGCCATATTCAAAAGTGACATGCCAATGATCCTACTTAGGCAATCTCTGGGCAAACATCCAAATTAGCATCTCATTATGCCCTGATTTGCATGAAGTTTGCACTGGCTACCGGTTTAGCCCCTGCGCTAAACCCGCACAACGTAAGTAGTGCTGCTAAAACAGTTTGGGGAATATTATGCAGTTTTGAACACTGTACTTTCACATGCATTGCCTCCTGCAGCTGTACTGGAACAGCATGGAATAGGCACAGATGGTGGTGGTGCTGCATGCAACTGTCACACTGTAGGTCATGCACGGTGCACAACAGACACTACAGCAGCAGGGGGCCAGTAGTGTGTGGACAACAGCAATGCCTATGGTGTGTAGGGCAGTGAGGAAGACTGCACTATACACAGTGAGAGGCCCAACCTGCAGGTGTTTACTGACAGTGGACATTACTGTTACGCTGTTGTGTGACCCACAGATGCTGCACCTCTGGCATGGATGCTCACAGTGACATATACATGTCGCTTTGCATGCTGTGGCAGTTGTACAGCTGTGCGTGTGTGGCCGGGGGGATATATTATCAGAAAGGCACACTGGTGTTGGGATATTCCTAATACTGGCCCATGTGAACTGCATGATGTGTCCCAGCCTTGTGGCCACACCTGGTCTGTGGCACAGCCTGGCCACCATACACTCTCCTCTCAACATCCTCCATGTCCACAGTGCTGCATGTGTGCTGGCATCTGTTGATGTCCACAGAAGAGTGGTCCACACATGTGTGCTGTATGGCCACACTGCCATGCTGTCCACTGGTGGCAGGGTCACCAATAACTGCCTGGCATGGCTGGGACTGGTGGCAGATGATAGCATCATTGTGATGCCATCAGTTAGCAGCATGTTTCTATGTTTGGCTTTGTCTATGTGTCATATTTATTTGTTAGGGTCACGTAAAGCTGCACAAAAGCTGTGCAAACACCATGCAAAGCCAAAGAGTCGCGCAAAGCTGATTGCTCAGGGTTAAGACAAGCTTTTCCTGGGCAGTAATGTGCACCACGCTTAAGTGTCACATCGTCGCGCAAAACCACTTTCTTATGTGGCACTAGTCGCTGAATATAGCATTGCACCTGTATTCATGTCAGTTTGCCCCTTGCATACATTATAACTTTGCTCAGCGCTAATACAATTTGCCCACGCTTATTTGGCCTTTTGAATATAGCAGACCATGCTAATCCCACGCTAAACCTGTGCAAACGGTTTTGCCTGGCACAAAGTGTTGAATATCTGTCCCTGTTTCTCCAAAATATATCACCAAGAATCTATAGGTCAAATTAACAAAATAATAAAATGCCTAATGGAAATAAAATTACCCAAGTTGCAAATACAGTGGCAACAGGTAACAGAAGAAGAGATAAGGTTCTATCATAGAATCACTTTCCAGAAACAAAATCCTGGATAGGATAGACTAACTTTGAATTTTACTGTACATTGGAAGAAATACTGTCTTCATGGATTATAAAATTGGTATCAGAAATGGTGGATACATCAGGTATTGTACCTTCATGGTGAATGCTTTGGTGGTCCTATTACATAAAAGAAAATAAAAATCCACTACTGCCAGAAAGTTACAAGACCAATAGCCCTCATGAGTACCAATTATAAGATTATAGCTAAAATTGTAGATAAGTGGATTGCACTGAAATCCTGAGGTTAGTCCATTGTAACCAAATGGACTTTTATCAAAGGCAGAACCATATTTCAAGGTATAACAAAGGTACAGCTTCGATACATGAACATAAGAATTTGGAGGAGACTGAATGGCCATAGCTTTAGATGCTACTAAGGCAATTGACCTAATGAATTGGGAATTTATGTTTCATGCCTGAAGGTGCAGTCCTTTCCTGCACAATTTATAAATGTTATTAAGGCCTTCTACAAAGAACCTAAAATCTGCATTAATATAAACCAATTTTGCACAACCCAATACAGTACCTATGCATAATGGTGTAAGACAGGGTGTCCACTCTCCCAATACTTTTCATATTAGCACTTGACCGTCTCATAATCCATATTAGGGAAAATGTTGAAATAAAAGGTTGACAGATGAAGAAAGAAACTGTCAAATGTACACAGATGATATATTTGAATTACTCAAAAATCATTTTTGTCTTTTCTGGCCTTGATGGGAGAAGTAGACAGATACTTCCACCTATCTGGCATAAAATTAAATAAAGACACATCAGTAATTTTAGAATTAACAAAACTGTCAAATGAGACAGCTCATATAACAAAATACATTAAAAGACAAAAGAAATAGAATATATGGGTGTCATGCTAACTAATGATATTCTATTTACAGTAAACAGAAATGTGTTAAGAGTCAAAACTAAAATTAAAAATATACTGGGCAGGTGGCAGATTCTGGCCTTATCATTTTGGGGCAGAATAGAATTATAAAAATGATAATCCTTCCATATTTGTTGTAATTTATATTAAGCCAATGTTGGCACTACATCTGTAACTATGAGGAATTCTTTTCAAAGCTCTTTAAATAATGATGGAAATGTAAAAGGAAAAGTGTGACTCCACTGGGACTCAATCCAAGGCCCTGGGTGCACCGTGCCAGTGTTGTAACCACTAAGCTATGGGGCTAAGTAATAAGCAGGCCTCAGTGCTTTCTTCAGGCCACACACATATTCCTTTCTATGTGTTGTGTAACCAGCAACTAGGCATGTGAAACTGGCCCAAATTTAGAATTTTCTTAATTGGCAAAACATAGTGATAAAGAAATAACTCAATTTTGAATTTCTTTTATAGAAGTAATGAGCACTCTTTCCTGATATATGGAATTTTGTCTAATCCAAGGGAGGAGGCAAGAAACTACAGGCCTGTCAGTTTAACATCAATTGTGGGGAAGGTAATGGAATCACTGTTAAAAAAAGAATTAGTCAAAACTGTACCTTGTCACGGTATCCAGTGATGATAGCTATTCCCAAACAGCTACTGACAACACAGCCCATATATAATGTAGAAAGTTAAAATGCAGGCAAGTACATGTGGCTGAATGCTGCACTACTGCTATCCTGCACATAGCAGAAATGTCATAATAGCGACTAATGAGTATGGTGACTTGCAGGATAGCAACCAGGACATGCACAGCAACATTCCAAAATAGCAACCGCACATCAGCAACCAGGACGAAATGGCAACCACCTGAATAGCAACTGTGCCATACGCATGATCACAGGATTGCCCTGCAGGCCATGGAACCATAATGCCTGGTCTGTGGGCAGCCGGCACAGCGTACACCCCACCCCACCGGCGCATCCTTGGGCACAAGGTGGCATGGCGACACAGTGCAGGAGGGGAAACCACTGCACCCAAGGGCATACGGCCACCCAGTTAACAGCTGACAGGTGTGGCAACAACCCCCAACAACAGTGGAAGCAGAATGTCACACCTACAGTACCCACAGGCAACGGAACTGCCCCACCCAACTCCACATCATAGTACAGGCTGAAGGGCACACGCAGCACAGCAGTGCTGGGTCTGGTGTACACTGGGGTCAATCCCCATTGCTGCACAACCACCCAGTCCACCCATAAAACTGTAATGTAGACATGTTTAATGTAGACAGGGAGGCAGGGTGACTGGGGGCAGGCAGAGACAGTGAAATGTCTGACAGCCTATTTACCTGTGTCCACCGATGGTACATTGCACAGCTGCTCCAGAATGCCTGCTACCATGCCAATGCAAACGGAGGTTCATCCACATCATCATGCAGGCATGGAGCTGCGGTGACAGAACACCTTTTATACCCATTGCACGTGACCACTCACAACTACCAATGATGCCTACCTACATAAGGGCACAATGCAGAAGAACAGCCATCTGCAAAGACAGCAACACACAAATGGAGCCAGAATCACTGACCTTCTTAGTGAGTCAGAAGGGGAAACCCTTGCTCAGCCTCTTTGGACACCTGTATAGCAAGGACAAGGAGGTGATGGGCAAAGAACTGCTGAGGTGCACCCAGTGCCACAAGTATGAGTGTCCTGCCCAGATCCACACCATGGCAAACCATGTGGTGCATCATGGGTGTCCCCACAATCATGTGCCTGACGCAGGAGAGATTGGCATCAGGGCTGTGGTGGCTTACATCAGGAACGTGCTCATTCCAGTATAGAGAGCATCTCCCAGGTGGCAGTGCAGTGCACCTTGGGGTTCCGGACACAATAGCTGGCAGGCTGTCTGCTGTGCCCCTGCTGAAGTGCACTGTTCAGCATGTCTGGCAGGTGGTGATGGGATGTTCAGTGTCACCAGCAAGCGTGGAGGACCTGTCCATACCACCAGAGTATACTACCATGGGACAGGGGATCCTTCCTCCTGCATGATAGTGGTCCATTCAGTGACAGGTTGCTGGTGTTCACCACGCACCAGTCCCTACACTACCCTAGGGACAGCAATGATTGGTTCCTGGATGGAATATTTCCGCACCGCCCTGTTCTGGCAATTGTACACCATACATGGGGTCCATCCAGAAGTTGTCATGCCCACAGTGTACAGTACATCCTGATGTGCACTCCACACGGAGCAGACCTATGTGCGTGCTTTAACAGAGGGTCTGATGGCTGTTGGGGATGTGCAACCGAGGATGGTCCTCATGGATTTTGAGAGGGCAGCATGGCGGCACTCAGCACGATGTTTACTGGGGTGGTCATCTGTGGCTGCTTCTTCCATTTCTTCCAGGTGGTGTGCAAAGGAACAGGATCTGAAGGTGCTTGCCTGCTATTCTGAAGAGGAGGCATTGCCTTCCAGGTGCGGATGTTGATGTCCCTGGCATTTGTGCCTGTTGGTGACATGGTCCCTGTTCGGTGAGCTCAGGAACAGCTTGATTTACAGGGGCAAAGCCATGCTGCAGCCCATCCTTGACTAAGTTGAGGACACCTGGATTGGCAGGCTCATAGGCCAGTCTGGTAGATGGCACCCCACATTCCAGCTGGAGGTCTGGAACATGTATGAGGCCCACACATGCTGGCCTCGCCGGACAAATAATGCAGTGGAGAGCTGGCACAGGGCTCTGGCACAGATGGGTGCCAGCCATCCCACTGTTTGAGGTTCCTGGACTGCCTCTGGAGGCATGAGAAAACTGCATATGGAGCAGCTTGTCTCCAGGGTGGCTGCTGCAGGCAAATGCAGGTGGTACAAGGACCTCACACGTAGGATTGAGACCATCATTGGGGAGTATGAGGAGCAGAGTATGGCAGACTACCTATGGGGCCTGGCCTACAATTTCCAGCTCCAGGTGGAGGTGGCTGCCACTATCCCCTGCTTCATCCTCTGCCACTGTGTGTCACCTGCCCCTGTAGCCTGTGGTCTGCCTGTGGTGCCAGCTCTGCCACCATGTTGCAGCCGGGCTCCACCACATCACCAGGGCTCTGCCATCTGCCTGCTCTCCTGTCACATCTGCAGCCTGCCTTGCCACTGTGATGCTCCCTGCCTCTGCCTTCTACACCATCCCCAGGCAATGCACAATGCCTGCTCTGCTGTGGCATCACTGGTCCACTTTGTCTCCTTTCCCCACCATGCATGTGCCCATGCACCCCTCTTCCCTTTGTGGCTGCTAGTGCTGACACTGTGGTGCCCACTCCTCTTGGCTCCCTGTTATGCTCCATGGCCTGTGTTGGTCTGTTCCCTCAGCCCATCTCGCACATCCCATCCCTCCCAGCCATGTCCTGCACTGGTCCCCGTCCTCCTGTTTGCATCCATTTTGCATTGGTGGAGGTGTTGTTGTATTTGTTCTTTTATCCCTTGTAGTCACTATTGTGACGGTTACCATAGATTGTCGGTGGCTGTCTTTGATTTTGCTATACAGCCTGCTCCAATATGCTGGCCGCTCCTGCATCGTTCTTCTCATGGAACCACTTATCACCAGTGGGCTTCAAGATCTGAAGCAGCATGGCTTCACAGTGGGAGGTCATGCCAGACTAACCTGATCGAGTTTTTGGCTGGGTAACCAGAAAAGTGGATCAGGGAGGGCAGTGGAGGTGGCCTACTTAGATTTAAGCAAGGCTTTTCACACCATTTCACTTGGGAGATTGATAAACAAGCTGAGGAGACTAGGAGGGTACTAAGGTTGTTAAATGTGTAGAGTGTTGACTGAGCAATAGGACTCAGAGGGTGGTGGAAATTGGGATCCAGTCTCAAGTAGACAAAGTGATCAGTGGGTGCCACAGGGATCAATACTGACCTGGTCCTCTTCAGTGTCTTTATTAATGAGGTTACTGAAGGACAGGAATGAAAGATATGCCTCTTCTCAGATGACATGAAACTCTGTAACAGACAATTGGTGAGACCACACCTCAAATACTGTGTCCAGATCTGGAGGCCCTATCTTCAAAAGGACATAGCTAGGGTGGAAGCAGTTAGAGAGGAGGGCAACCAAAATGGTACCAGGATTGCATCTGACTACCACGAGGAAAGGCTTAGGGAACTGAACATGTACTTAATAAGACAAAAAATGTTCTACACTACGAGTCAGAGGGTGCGAGTGGGGCTACGAGACCAATGGTCAAGGAAAATGAACTCACTTTGAACTCCAGAGCCAGGAGAAATGATTTCTCCAGTGAGGATGGACATAAATACACCAGTCTTTTGTTGAAGTAATTTCTTGGATTTATTGCACAAGTTGCAAGTTACAGAAAGAAAAAATGATTGTTAGGCACACTAACTGGTCTGCATGCAGGTGCCCTGGTGCTTCGCCAATTAAGGCTTCATCAGGGCATTTCTCCTGGCTCTGGAGTGCAAGGTGGATCATTTTCTTGACACTGAACATGTACTCCTGGTGGATAGGAGGAGGAGGGAAGATATGACAGAAATGTACAAATACCTCACAGGAAAAACAATGTACAAGAGGGCAGCATTTTTCAGAGGAAAAGTTGCTCAAGGATGAGTGGTCACAATATGAAATTAGAAGGAGAAGGTTCAGAGGAAATCTGAGGAAGCACTTCTTCACTAAAAGAGTGGTAGATGATGGAACAGCCTACTTATGGAGGTGGTGAGGTCAGAAACAATTATAGGATTCAAGGAAGCATGGATAGGCACAGAGGATCTTGGAAGTAAAAGTGGGAGGGGAGAGGAGGGAGGGAAGAGGAACCAGAGGCAGAGTAGGGTCTACAGTGTCAAGAAGAATATAGGCTAGACTGTGTGGGCCTTGAGGCCCTTATCTGACCAACAACTTTTATGTTTATGAAATTATAGTACTGTAAAAATTTTACCATTTTGGATATAATTAATACTCTTAGAGATCTAAATAGTAAAAAGCTCATGGATATTCCGTGGTCATATACTCCAATTGATATGGACATTAGATCTGTAAAAATTCAACCAATATAAATAAAATATAAATACGGATTTAATTAAGTAATTGAACAAACTAGATATAAAACACTGGAAGGACATAATTGGAACAGAGGGACTGATAAACTACGAAATTTTACAAAATTCAAATACCCACATAAAATTTTCCTGGACAGGGTAAGTACAATTAAAATATCTATATAAGAACATAAGTAAGACTCACAATTATTTGATTGTACAGACTGGAACAATCAAAGTTTTTGGATAATAGATTGGTGGAATTTTACAACAAAAAATAATTAGTAAATTTTACAAGATTTTATAAAATTTTGATAAAGCAATCCCAAAAGAAATTGGAATAATTGAAGAACAAAACAAGAAAAAAATTAGAACAAAATGGCAGCCAGCATGGTGGTGCTGAGGGTTGAGGCACTGGATGCCACACCTCATGCCATGCCGGCGATTCTGGTTCGGGAACAAGCTCGGGTCATCAGGGGTCAGCAGGGGTAGGAGAGGATTGAGTGTCTGTAGAACTGCTCTCCTTTCCTGGTGGCAGGTGGGTAGCATGCTCCACAGTAATAGCAGCTCCCAGTGGAGTCTGGGGGCTGTGCACTTAGGGAGCCACTTGTATGGGGTTGGGGTGTCGAGCAAACACCTACGTGATGGGTGTGGGAGTGCACCCATCATGTGCAGGCATCATTGCATGTCCACACCCTGAGTAACAGAAAGCAAGGAAAACCCTGGCACCCAGGAAGACATTGATGGGTCCAGGGACTGCTCGCGTCCAACGCTGGGTCTGTCTTGGCCAGGCTCTGAATCTTCTCCCACACCGCGGCGGCCCATCTAGATTACAGATAGAGCATCAGAAAGGTGTGCAGTGGTCCCACCCTGGGGTGCTCAGAGCTGGGGGCTGGGAGGTCAGAGATGTGGGAGACACCCAGGACGGAGGTTGGGCCTGAGAGGACCTCAGCCAGGATGGGAGGAAAGCTGGTCCGAGTTGACCACAACAGAGAGAGTCCTATAACAGCAAAGAGGATCAGATAAAAGAGTTAAAAAAAAAAAGAGAACAAAATGGCAACAAGAAAGTACTATAAATATAAAGAATAAGGTTTGGGATAAAGTATGGCACGATGCAAATAAAAACTTTTATTATGCAAAAACAAAACCATTCAATTTAAATTCATATCTAGGATATACAGTATTTTGCTATGAACTGACTTTATAAGATGGGAGTAAGAAATACCCTAGACTATTGGCACAATTGTGGAAGAGAGGTAACATGTTTCATCAAATGTGGAATTACCCACATGTATTTGAATGGTAGAAAAATAAATATTTCTACTTGAAAAAAAGCTTTATTATAAATACACCAACAAACTTTCGAGGTTTAATTTTCAATGACTTTATGGTCTGTCATTACCAGAAGAACAAAAGTGTGTGGTGGTAATTGCAACAATTATTACAAAATGGATGATATTAGAAAACTGGAACAATCCAAAGATGCAAGTCTTTGTTACACTATCTGGTATAACAATTTAAGGAGCACTTTGAGTATGAAAAAGCTTCTTATGAATTTTGTAGAATCATATAATCAAATGCATTCCTCACAGGAAACAATTAAATTGCTGCTTCCTCCTCCTTTAAAATTATAAGAACCTAAGCATGTATACTGTAAATAATCATTTTAGAGTTTATGCTGTTTTGTAGGAATGCAAACCTGGGAGGGGGAATTTGAGGTATTTTTATTCTTTCTCCCTTTTTTCCTTTTTGCTTGTAACAAACTTTTGCCATGTATTTTTCGCATTTCAAAATAAAACAAATATTCAAAAAATCAGAACTCTGCTGCCTAAGAAATCTGATGACTCACTGGATTGCATGCACTACTTCCTAATCTCCCTCATTTCCACCTATACCAAAATACTGGCTAAAGTACTGGCCAACAGAATGGAAATGGCACTACCACTGCTAGTCCACCACACCCATGGCAGGGTTTCAAAAGGGAAAGGGTAGACAATATATGGACACTGCCAAATCTAAAGATTTTGCAGAATCTGCTAACTCCATATTGGCAGCTTTAGCAGTAGACTTCTGTAAGGCCTTTTATTCAGTAGAGTGGAGCTACCTGCATGAAGTACTAGAAGCCTATGGACTTGCTCCTCAACAAGGTTCTGATATATACACTCTATAGCGACACCACTTCAATAGTCTATACAAACAGAACCATCTCTGCTCCTTTCCATCTACAGAGGGTACTCAACAGGCTGCCCCTATCCATTCTCCTCTTTCTGCTTTCCCTGGTCCCCATCACCAGGAAGCTGGCCACCACCACCATTCAAAGGATCAATGTTGCTGAAGATACCTGTGTGGTCAACACATATGCAGGAGATTTACTCTTCTTTGACTTTACTGACATCTCCAGTCTCACAGTCAGCCTGAAAACAAAACATTCTGTTCCCCTCAACAAATTTTGTGACAGCCCCTGTTGTCAAGGCTCACAGCTGATCTGGGTAAAGAACATAAGAACATCAGAAAATGGGCGGCAGAAGGAGACCTCTCAGTGTATCTGGTCTGCTCATAGTAATAAGGTTGTTTCTGACAAGGAAGGCTTCAATTATCTGGGGGTGGAGTCATGTGATGCTCAGCCTGGAGTAACAGCTTGAGGCTGGAGCCTGTCGGACCTTAATACAACTATCTTTAATTTTGTCTACCTGCCCTTTTGACTTCTTTTGATCAATACAGTATTGAAGTATTTACCTGACATAATGGAGCCAGAAGAAATGTATCAGCAGCCTTTTGAAGCCACTTGATGACACCTGTGGAAGAGGCTTAGCAAATTCAAGCTTTAGTGCTGGAACCCAAGAGGCCCTATTGGGCACCTCACCACTGTCTCCGTGCTGGGCGCTAGCCAGAAATAACTATGGAGCAATTCTATTCTGAACTTAGTACAATTAGAAGGCTCTCTTTTCCCTCATCAATGATTTTAAGGACCTGCAATCGGCATTCCAGGGCCGTGGCATCATGCAGAAACCGCTGCCTCATCAATAGGGGACCGCAGGCTAAAAATGGAGCCAGAAGTAATCACACTCTATCAGAACTTGCTGAAGTTGGAAGATAAAGTTGACTTAGAGGCCACAGCTGCAGGCATAAATTGGTGCTGCTAGGTCTTTGTGAGGAGGCCCACATTCAATCGAGTTTCTGCAGTGATTCTGCACAGAAATAGTAGG
This sequence comes from Neoceratodus forsteri, assembly GCA_016271365.2. Classification (NCBI taxonomy): domain Eukaryota; kingdom Metazoa; phylum Chordata; order Ceratodontiformes; family Ceratodontidae; genus Neoceratodus; species Neoceratodus forsteri. The sequence goes on along the minus strand of CM057453.1, from coordinate 1,299,775,592 downwards.
CCCTTCACCATTGGCCACCCACATTATAGAAAGGGCTCGCAGAGTACTCTGTCCCAAGCTGAGTTTCAAGGATATGCCATGGCCTCTTATCTTCAAAATGTTAAACTACCAGGATAGAGACTTTTATTTTAGAGAGATCAGTAAAGTGGAAACCCTGCAGTGGGAAGGTAAGAAGCTCCGATTAGTCCAGGAACTTACCTTCAAAGTGCACCAACAAAGAGCAGCTTATTATCCAATACAAACAAAATTATGGGCAGCGATATTCCCCATCGTGTGATGTACGCAGCTAGGCTGGAAGTCCATACCTCTAAGGTGTAAAGCGATTTGAAACAGCTACCCAAGCAGCAACTGAACTACCACAGTATTTCCCTGACCTCTTTGGACAGAAAGGATGAAGATTAGCACATTTTCTATAACCTGAACATCACTTTTGAATCTGGACCAGAGATATATGGAATCTGATTTTCCAGAACTGATACTTAAGGTTTTGTATTTTCTTTAAATGTTCTAGTGGCAAAGTGACAATCTAAACCGATTTTACCTTTCATCTAGCTGCTCTTGCCATGACCCTCCCTAAACCATGCCCTTGCATATGTCTAGACTCACCCTTACCTATATCTACTCCTAGCCTAACCTTTCCTTCCCCATCTTTTGTAGCCTCCTGCCCCTTGCAGGGTTCTCAGCATCCTGAAAGGGTCCTTTGGGCTCGGCTCTCCTTCCCCTCCTCCTCCTCTTTGTCCCCTTTTTTACCTCTTTTTTGCCCATATCATGATACTTACCTTCCAAATCTCTCCCTTGGCACTCCCCAAATCCCCTTTCTCTCCCAGCCTTCTCGCCCTCCCAGGGTTCTCAGTAAGAACTGGAGAGGGGCCCCTGGGTTGAGCTCCTCCCTCCTCCTAGCATCCTATATGGGTCCCTTGAGCCTGGCTGTCCCTCCCTCCTGCTGCTCCCTTTCCCCACCTTCTTCACACATTGCACTTGTTTACCTACCCTCCCAAATTCCCCTTCCCATGGCACTCCCCACCTTGTCTAGCAGTCTCTGTCCCCTTGCAGGATTCTCAACATCCTGGAGTGTTCCCTGGGTTTGCTTTCACTCCCGCCTCCTCTCCCCTTTTCTCATTGCACTTGATACCTACTTGCCCAGCCCCCCTCTCCCTGGCACTTTATGAATCGTCTATACCTAATGCACTTACAAATACTTTTAGCGCCTCCTGTAACTGTCCTCTATCTTATTTCTCTAGTCTGTCTATACCTAAGTAACCCTTACTACTAGATTATTTATTTTCTGTATTAGGTACATGCCTGTTTTTCTGTCTTGTTCCCTCCCACTTACACTAAATTGCCAATTGTAAATTGCCTACTGTTTATTCACTATATGTAACTGTTGTCTTCTGCACCTTGGAAGTAACTGTTCCTCCTCTCTGTACCCCTTCCCAGCTTGCACGGTGGGGGCACGAGCAACTTATTGTTCAGTGTGCTTTCCTGGTGAAACATTTCAATTAATAAATGAATAAATTAAATAAATAAACCCTTGGAGGACCGCTCTTAATGTTTACTGACTGTTGGAGAGACTGGTCAGCTCCGACCTTAGTTTCAGCATTAATCACTGCTATTGTCATTTATTTCATAGATGCTGATTTTGTTGCTTAACTGCATGGGAGAGAGTTACACTGTCTAAGTAATACATAAGCTCATGTTTTCTTTTCTTCTACTAGTTAAGTTCAGAATTTAGTTCACGGGAGACACAACCAGAGGCACAAACGCATTGTGCATTTGTCTAGGTATTATTACAGCTTTAAGTATCTCCCTTTACATTTATTAACAGCAGGTAATACTGTATTTTTATTTGTGAGCTCCCACTAGTGACCAATGCTGGTATTACCAAGCTATTGTTGCAATTTTATGTTGGCTTGTGCCAGCTAACAAATTGAAGCAGTAGCAGATTTGGAGTAACAGTCACTGTGGGTAGATGCAGGGCATACATCAGTAGGTGTGTCCTAATTACCCAATAAGCCAGCATGCAGGTGATATGTAAAGTGGCCACCACATCTAAAAAAGTGCCGCTGCAATGAGAGGCAAGCTTGTCATGCAGCGGCACAAGAACACCGCTCCCGGCGTGCCTTCCTGGTGAAGCATTTCAAGAAACATGGTCACAGTGACTGCCACCACCATCTGCCACAATGCCAACTTCAGGGTGCCCAACTCCTGTCAGCATGCTCCGACCCAGTTCATGTGCAATGAGGGAGCCTCACCGTCGCATAATGTCCCCTCCCATTTCAACTGTATGCTAGGGGTGCCCAACTTCTCAGCATCATGCACTCCCCAAACAGTCTTTCTTGCCGACAGGCCCAATCCTCATCAGCTTGAAGTCCCCCATGTTTCCAGTTCAGTCTGCACGATGGGGAGCTCACTCCCCATTGGCATAATGTCCCCCAATTTGTTGTGTGCTGAGGGGGTTCCCACTCCCACTCGGCTCTTGCCCTCCTCGGTATGTGCCGACAGAGGTGCCCAATCCCTGTCAGCTACAGCCCCCAAACACTCAGGTGGCATGCTGGGAACCCACCCCAGTGTGCTAAATACCCTGTTAAAAAAACAACCTTCCCCAATGTTTTCTTTTGTTAAAACCTGTAAAACAGAAAGCGGTCCCTTGTTGAGACCAGTGGCAGCCCCAACCCCGCCCACCCTCTGCTCACCCTACCTCCCACACCCCCTCACCCCATACTTACCTCTGGAACATGGCACAATGATCTTTGGTGGACTGGGGAACACATCTGTACTCTTCAAATCCGACCCTTGAACTGAAGAAATGCCGGTAAGCTGTATAATGGCATAAATAGGGTTTTCCAACTTTGGGGCATATCTTGGACATTTTGGGGAATTTAGCATCAAATTTTCAGCATGGGGTTGGGACCCTCCTCATGAATTCAGTCAATGTCATGGCATTATTCAGTCCCAAAGGTGATTTTGTGGTTACTGTGTGGAATTACCTTTCAGGACCGAGTAATGAAACGACAGTGCCACTGTTAGTGAGGTGGGCTCTCAAAAACCTATGTTGCAAATTGGGTGAAAAATCAAAAAGTGACTGTTTCACGAGCACGCATAGCGCAGTTTCCCACGCACACTCATAACTTCGTGAATTTGTATTATTTCACTTCATATTTTCAACATTGGCATTTTTATACACCTCCTTATGAACAGTACAGCTGTCATTTTACATATCCTGGCTGACATGTGTTTTCACACTTCCGGGCGAGAATAGCACGGTCGCTGTGGGAAATCAGTTTTAGGACAGATTAAGAAAATGACAGTGACACTGTTCATGAGCAGAGGTCCCAAAATGCCTATGTTGAAATTTGGTGATGAAAGTCCATAAAAGGACTGTGTTACAAGCATGCATTGCACAGTTTCTATGCACCCTTGTAATTTCATGGAAATTTGCAATATTTTCATGCCAGATTTTCAACACTGGCATTTTTCACACCTCCTTATGAATGGTACAGCTGCCATTTTTACATCCTGCCCCAAATATGTTTTCACACCTGTGGCTCATAATGGCCTGGTCGCTGTGGGAAATTAACTTTGGGACAGATTAACAAAATCACAGTGCCACTGTTCATGAGGGAGGTCCCAAAATGCCTCTGTTGAAAATCTCTCTCTGCAGGGTGGGGATGAGGTTGGCATCAGTTCAATACCTCACTGCCATTCCTATTATGCATCTCTAACTCCTGCACTACCAATGCCAATGTCAATGAGACAACATTCGGCATTGCCAAATGTGTTTAGTTACTTGATTTCTCTTGCTAAACTGTTCTAAATTTCTTTTGGGACTCTCTTTATCTGGTCTTTCTGCAATTTCTTATGGCACTCAATGCAGACTTTGACTCTCTCCTTTTAATGGTTGTTCTTATATTTATGTTAGCATTTGCCTGGTCTATATAGTACTGTCCTTTCAGTCTCTTCAGTTTTCATGATCTATTATGCTTTACTTGTATTCTGTTTTATCTTTTTATTGGGACTCATCCCATTTGGTTTCTCTGTACTATTTTTCAATATCTCTTGTGACTTAGGTTCTTCAGTTTTCTTTTTTTTTTTTTTTACTTTTCTTTTCTGAATATCTGCTTCTTTAGATCCTTATGCATTATCTTGATGAGTACAGCAATCTATAATGCTGCATCTTGGACATGCCAACTATCTCTAAAGGGAGAGATTTATTTATCTTTAATATTTTACTAGACTAAAACAGTGCTCTTTAGCTGACTAATAGATGTTAGCAAACTATTGGAAAGATAGCTCTGTATTAATAAGGTATAAAGTACTGTAGTTCATCCTCTTGTTCTTAGATTTAAACCATATGTTAACACAATTAGTAAGGCAGACAATGTTTTTTTTCCCCAATCATAGTAGATGTAAGGTCCCAACAAGAGCTGTCTTCATGCCAGTTCCTCGCGGACTATGGTAAGGAGTGGGCAATTGGTCCAGAAGATAGTTTTTAACAATGTTTGTTAATTGTCACATTACTATAGTATTCTTGTTGGTAGCACAGTACATAGTTATGCTGTTTTCAGGAGGGATGGTGGGGAGGGAATGCCTATGCATGGTGACAGTTCCGTGTAATTCTAATTTTCAGACCATACTTTCCACTTATTAGAATGGCTAACATATGAAATTTAATTACATGGAATATTAAGGGAGGGAGGGACAATTCTAAAAGATATTGTGTTCTATGGCATCTCAATAGTTTCCATCCGCATATAGTATTTTTGCAGTAAACTCACTTGCCTATTCACCAACTTAAAGGACTTTGCAAGAGTTGGGTGGGCAAGTGTATGGTGTAGGTAACAGTTCTCGCCAACATGGCATAGCTATTTTAATTGCAAGATCAGTCCCTCGTTTTTTTTATCAGAAATAGGTGATGTGGAAGAGAGATATACATTTGTCCATGAAAGACTAGGTAGTGCAGAAATACTCTTGGTTCAGTCTATGGCCCAACCAAGATACCCCTTCTTTTTTCCAAAATTAGATGCCACCCCCATGTCCACTTGCCTATAATAATGGCTGGTGACTGGAACCTAGTGTTTCCAGTGATTTCAACAGAACCTATAGAACTCAAGCAGGTTTATCCCCTGCCCAAAGAGCACTTTAGGAATTCATTGATCACCTTGTCTTACTAGACCACTGGAGAATGCTACATCCCGAGAACAAAGCATTTACATTCCATTCCATTCCCCACAATGTATATTCCAGGTTGGACTATTTTCTTATCAGTCACCAACTATTACCCTTTATTCAAGTCTGTAAAATAGAAGCTCAAGTTATTTCTGATCACTCTCTAGTGTCATTGTACTTGACAGCCTTCCCATCTTACTCTTAGAACTCACACTTGGTCTTTGAATAACTTGCTGCTTAAAAATTTTACTTTAGCAAATCATTTCAAGACTTTCATAGCCCAATCTATAGAAGACAATGAAGACTTTATTTTGCTCAGGATGTATTGTGGGGGCCCTCAAGGTGCAATGGCGAGGGAATTTATTTATTTAGCCATGGTCCAAAAAGAAGGATTTACATCAGGGAATGGCTCCATGACATTAGAGAATTGGAAAGAACCTCTCTACCCATTCCTCAGACAAAGTACAAATTAAACTAGCCAAATTATGGGCCCTGTACTCTGTGCATCTTTTGGAGAAAGTCAGACAGGCTACAGTTCGTATGAAAGCAACATATATTGGTCAAAGGATAAAGCGGTAAACTGTTGGCCCTACATTTAAAATAGTAGAGTGCCTTCCATTGGGTATCAACCCTTTTGACCCACAAACTCAAAATTTAACACATGAGACAAAGAGAATGATTGCTATTTTTCAGGATTATTACCAAAAGTTGTATTCCGATACAGAATTAGAATCTGACCCATCCTCTGTTCTTGAGGACTTCATAAATGGTATAGAATTACTCAGGCTTTTGGTACCACAACAGGAACTTCTTGTAGGCCCCATTCAAGAATCTGAAGTTGGAGATGCAATTTCTTCACCCTCCCAATAATGCCCCAGGACCAGATGGCTTTCTCCTTGTTTTACAAAACATTTAATGAGGAATTAATCCCACTTTTAACTCATTTATATAATTACTTATATGACTCATACATTCATGAAACTTCCCTTTTGAAGTAGGGGATCATCTTAATTCCCAAACCAAGGAAAAGAATCCACCTGCCCTGAGATTTAGCACCCAATTTCCTTACTTTTTTTAAACTTTTTAACCAGTCACTGCACCAGGGCCTCTTCGGCTAGACTCACTCTACCAGCAGTACAGTACAAGTCACATTAAACTGTTCCTCCAACTAGTTGCTGTAGCATTTCTGATTGAGTTGCATAAGGGTTACTGGATCCAGCACAAAACATTGCACAAACTGTTTCTTAGAGTTAAAATGCAGCTTTGCATTGCACTGTGACTGGACTGCAAAAGCATTCCAACTGAGTTGCAAAACATCCTACAAACATAGTTTTTCAGCTGCTTAGCACTGAAAATATCGTAATATGAGTTGGGCAATGCACTCCAACTAAAAAAATGCTAAACCAACTCATTGATGGAATAGTTTCATGTGACTTGTACTGTAACTGCCTGCCTGAATACCCCACCCAGTGAGAAATCGGGCACAGAGTCCCCTCCTCTGGAGCCTGGGACATGAGGGGAGGACCTGAGAGTCAACCTTGAGGGACCTGCACTGAGCGTGTGTGCTTGTCATTGGGGACTGCTGTCTACCTCCTGGTGGTCAGTTTTTTCCTCCTTAGGTTACCCCAGAAGTGGTGAGCATGCAATGAAATCAGCACAGCAGGGCAATGAGACTGCCCCCTCCACAGATGTCTGGCACTTCCTCCCCCATGTTGCGTCCCCACCCAATGTAGTGCCCCGGTCTCCACTGGGAGCTGCTGCAAGGTGAGGAAGTCCCTGGATCCCACCCCAGGAGAGGAAAGCAGTCCTCTGGATGCTTGATCCTCTCCTTCCTCTGCTGACCCCAGTGGCCCTTGTCTGCTCCCGAACCTGAGTCACCTGTGTGGCACAAGGTGTGGCCCAGCGCTCAACCTCAGTGCCACAAGGTCAGCCTCAATTTCCTTACTTAATGTGGATGGAAAATGTTTGCAAAAATCATGGCCTCTCAATTAAGTAAGGTATGGATAAATCTAATTGGGCCAGAACAGGCGGGTTTGTCTCAGGAAGACACTCAAGTGATCATTTCAGAAAACATTTTCATCTCTCCTCCGGCGTCGGGAGGCCCAAACCAATGTGGTTCTGATCTCCCTGGATGTGAAGAAAGTGTTTGATCATGTGGCAGGTTGTATCTCTTTATTTTTCTACTCAAGTTTGGTATTCCTCTGGATTTTGTCCCCAGGGTACCAGATATTATATGACAAGCCCCAGCCCGGAGTTTTTTTGCAATACCGAGCTGTCAGACAGGATTTTTCTAGCCAGCCTGTGGTACCCGTCAAGGTTGACCTTTATCTCCATTCCTTTTAACTTTTACATCAAGCCTTTAACCTGTAAAATTATTTCTTCCCCTTTAGTGAAGGATATACTCATGGGCCAGCTTGAACTTAAAACATCAGCATTTGCAGATGACATTTTGTTACATGTTGTGGATTGGCTGACCTCCTTGCCTACCATCTAAGACATTATATCACAGTTTGGCCAGTTTTCTGGATATAAACCTAGCCTTCACAAGACAGTAATACATCCCTTGTCACCATCCTTTAATACTAGACCTGGGTCTTCAATGGGAACCACAATCTCTTACCCTACTTAGGTATGAAACTTTCTCAGGACCTACATTTACTAAAAACTCTTAATTTTGACCCCTTGATTTAAACAAATTGAAAAAGACCTACATCGTTGGTGACATTTACCCTATCGCTCTGAGGTAGGGCAAATATCCTCAAAATGAATATATTACCACATCTCCTTTATCCACTGGGTATGTTAAACATTGTCCTTTCTAAACCTGGTTCGCTAAGTTGCAAACTTTATTCATAGACTTCTTTGCAGGAAAGACTCACATAGAGCTTTTATGAAATTGTGTTGAACTCACCATTTGAGAGGCCTGTATCTTCCCCATTTGTTGGGTTACTATTTTTCATTACATGGCATGACGTATTTTCAATGGAAGTATCCTTTGGATACCCATTCTGAGCTCCCTATTTGGTTATGTATTGAAAAACCTAATAGAAGCCCACCATCTCTCCTTACCTTCCTGTTATATACCTCACCATCTTAACTTTGTTAGTCGACCAGTGCCCTTGTTTCATCACCAAATGGCCATTATAATATAAAAAAAGATTGGAAAGGTGTCACCATAGACTGTAATGGAGTGCATCCCTGCACTCTCCCTAGCATCACTTCATAATGTGACAGAGTATGGGGCAGAGCGTAGGCAGCACAGAAACTGTGAAGTCCTTGGGACCCGTTTTCCTAATTTTATGAGCATTACCAGTTTTAAAAAATGGATTATTTTCAGCAAGCTCCACATTAGAAGCAGTCCCAAGAGGTAAGGCACCTATATATCAGGTACAGGGGCTGTTCAGTTTACCTTGGTTGGTCTCTTTAAAGGAGTGCAGGTGAAATATATACCACTGTTAGGCATGCACAACAGCCAGTCTTGGGCAGTGGTAGGGAAAAGTGGAAGCAGGAGCTGTGATGGCCCATCCCCTAAATCCACTGGGAGAAATGCAGCTCCATGGCCCACCATGCCTATAGGGACACCAAAAGCAGGCTTATCCAGTCTAAGATACTCCATAAGTTTTATAGGATCCATAAGGCTCTGCAGACCATGAGTATATGTCCCAACTCTACCTGCTAGTGGTGCTTTCAGCCAGATGCAGGTCTTCTCCATATTTTCTATGATTGCCCTCAGCTCAATATGTTTTGGAAAGGAGTCTGAGAAGACTGTTCCAAAATCCTAGGCTACCCATCCTCCATTCATCCAAGTTAGTTCTACTAGGTATCACCTGTCATGAACCCACTCCTGGGAGCTGGGTCCACTGAGCTCACAGTGCCCACTCTCTAAGTGCAGTCCATGATGGGGTACAGGAATACCCTCCACATGTCCTCCTAGAGGGCTCACTGAGTTCACAACTGAACACTCACCATGAGGTCCCAGGGCTTCCTCTCTAATCTGGGTAATGGTAAAATACAGTCTCAAGTCATCTGTAGCTAAGTAAGAACCCTACTCTGTTGTTGTAAGGGGAAGACCCAGGTGTTATGAGCTCTTCCAGGCTGTCTCTCATAACCCTGATTGTGTCTTCTCCATGGATGGTGCAGTGACCTAGTTCCCTTTACATACCCTTCCAAGACCTAAGTATCTCCTTACTTGGGCCCCAGATTCCCTTTTGGGATCCTAGTCTTGGTAGCAATGGTGACATCTTGCATTAAACAGGATGGTCTCAGATTTGAATAAACCTTCCCTCCTTTACACACACACAAATCACTATAGGCAGTTTTAAAAGCATGTGCTTTTACTAGTGTTTAAATAATTATCATACAAGACTTACAAACAAAAGATTCAGAATTTTGCTTACAGGATAACAAAATAAAGCTGAAATATACATAAAAAACACAGTGTAAAATTCAACTGTCTAATTTCTACCTTGTCCATAGAGAAATCAAAAGCCAAGTAAATAAATGAGTTTCTGCAAAGTTTTCAGTTCTTCTGTAGCCCTGGTCTTCAGTGTGAGTCAGACAGTTTGGCTTCTCTGGTATGTGAGGAATGTTGTCTCATGAAAAGTGTGCAAATGCCCTGTTCTAAGGTTGATCCTTCAGTTTGTGGTTAGCTGATGGCCTCATCTTTTTAGGCCAGCAGTGATCTCTCTTTCTTTCCAAGTCTTAAGATAATCAATATTAGTAACTTTCATATTCTTTCCACAGCCCAACTTCCTGCCACTTAATAAAATGTAACTAGACTGGTGGTAACCTTTCTGACACCTCCTGCTTAAAACCCATTTCTCTTTGATTTTAAAGTTTTATGACAGGGGATAGTTTCACCATATCCTTTACAGTTTACAACCCTGTTTCCTTTGATTAGCTAACCAGGAAATCCCTTTTGAAGCTTACCAGAAATTCCAAACCTCTTTGTAATGTAACTTTAGGTTTCTGTTAAGCATTATCATTTCCAGACTTCTAGAATACACATCCTCCTACTGTCATCTGTTTAAAAACATGGGCATCTTCCTGTCAAACTGTATCATGTCCTGTTTGGGAATTTAAACATAACCATAATCTCAGAAAAATATAACAGCAACATGTCTACAGTATGACTCATGGTGGCCAACTTGCCACATCACCTTGCAGATAAGAACCATTGTGAAGTCACTCCAGAGTTGGATTCTTTTTCTATGATGGACAGCAAATGCCTCATATTGATAAGATGGCAGCAAGCTGCTCTCCCTTCTTGGCACAGCAGGCACACTTTTCACTCAAAGCTGACTATATTTGAGAGGCTCTTTATCTTAGCGGTGGGTAAAATGGGGATCTACACCAGGAAATGGGGCCCTTACTTTTTATTTATTTATTTAAAACTTGGTAACTGGGAAGGCACACTGAGCCAAGGCTCATTTCCAAGTGCAACCCAGGGCGAGGAGAGCAAAACATCAAGCAGATATAATGGAATATATGTTTATAAACAAATAAGGTGCAAACAACAGCAGTGCAGTTTGGCAGAAGGTGCAGAAATGTTAAAATATGGGTATCAGAGCATGAACATGCTCTACATCCTGAAACAGAATCTAGCAACTGGCAGAAAATCACAATGCAGAGAAATGGTAGGCATACCACAGTACCACTGGAGTGGGCATGCTTTGGGAAGGTGGATGGAACAGGAAGGAAACTTACAGGTGCAGAAGGAGGGTGGAGTGAGTTTAAGCTGGTGCTTAAGGGTGGTTCAAGAGAGTGAGAGATGGAGTGCAGAATCAAGGAGGCTCCAGAGGGAGGTAAGATGATAGGTAAAGGCTGACTTCCCAGCAGAGGAGTGAGGGCGGGGAGAGAGAAAGGGGATCCCTGGAACAAAGGGGGTATGAGGCAGATGGGATGGGAGAGATGAGAGGGATATGCATGAGGGCAGTTCCTCAAACCAGTATTTACAGATGAATGATGCAGTGATACCAGTGATGGAAGGGAAGAGGGAGGATGGATATGCAACAGTAGAGAATGCAGTGATGGGTACACAACAGAACAACACAAGGCATTACAAAGCGTGTCCAGTCTGGCAAGGGAAAGGAGGGAGCAGTGCAGTATATCACATCAGCACAGTCAAAGACTGGTAGCACCATTCTGTAACCAATTCCTGGTGGACATGCAGGGACAGACAGTCTTTGCCACAGTACAGGATTCCAAGTTTGGAGCCGATTTTAACATACATGGCATCAATGTGAACAGTGAAGCCAACCAACTATCAAGCCACACACTGGGATACTTAAAGGAATGGACCACTTCAAGGGAAAACCATCCACGGTGGTTAAAGAAGGGAGGGAGGCAAGCATGGACAGTTTCTGGTTGGAGCCAAAGGTCCTATACACTGTTTTCTTTGGTTAGCCTGAAACCAACACATGACATGGAAATCTTACTTGAGTATTACTTCAACAGTCTCAGTTCATGGGCTCATAGAGAGAACTGTGTCATCTGCGACATGTGGAGTATGCAAGTTGACACAGTCATTGAGAAAACTGGAGAAGAGAATGGGACCTATAATGGAGCCCTGTGAGACCCCAGCCTGGATGGGGAGTGGTGGGATAGGATGCCATCTACCTGCACTAACTGTTAATGGCCTGAAAGGTAGGAACAAAACAACCCAACAGCGGAGTCAGATAGGCCAGCACAACTCAGCTTATGCAAGAGAAGCAGATGAGCTACCAAATCAAAGGCATTGGCTAGATCAATGAAAATGGATGTTGTGATATATCTCTGATCCATCCCATAGAGGATGGAGTCAGTCAGATGTAGGAAGGAGGTGATGGTGGAATGGTGTTTTGAAAACCAGACTGGAATGAATAGAAAAGTTGGAGGAATGGAGGAAGTCAGACATCTGTGAGTTAACCAATTTCTCTTACAACTTTGCAAAACTTGGGAGGAGGGAGCTTGGATGGTAGTTTCCAGGGAAGAGGGATCACCTTCTTTATGAATGGGAGAGCTGGCCATCTGCCAAGTCTAACGGACAGCTCTTAGGGTTAAGCCATCTTATCTTTGTCCAGTGTCCTACCTCAGCCGAATAACCCCAATTATCAAGAGAGCTCCTCCTCCCTCTCCTCATTCCTGCTACTTACACTGTGCGATTAAAATGACCAGTGACAAAATTTCACATCAGCTGAACTTGTTGCTAAACCATACTGATTATACATCTTATCTCTTATTAATGAACTATTATAGCATTACCACAGATGTAATCTGCAGAGCAAGTTGCCAACTAGATCATACCTTTAATTGGAGTGGCATAGCAGTAAGAATGATTCGACTTATACCCTGCCATTTTATATGAAATGTACTTATTTTAGCAGTTATTTTTGCAGTAAACACTGCTGATGAACTTGCATTTTTGTACAATGAAATGTTCTCTGAAGCTATCCACTGTTCTAGTTGATATGTAAATTGAGGCATATGTTGATTGTTGTTCATCTCAAACATTTTTAATAACACCTTTCATGTTAAAACAAATCATCACTTACACATAATAAAAGGCCTAGTATGAAGTCAAGGACTCAATTTTAAGACCGCCCGTGGCGAGTGAGGGTTGAGGCACTGGACACCACCTCGCGCCACACTGGTGACTCCAGGTTGGGGCGAGCTCAGGATCTGGGGGTCAGCAGGGAGGACTGGATTGGAGCACCTGCTGGGCTGCTCTCCAGTTCCAGGGGAGGGCATTGGGAAGCTTGGCACCCAGTGGCCCCTGGTGGAGATCGAGGGTGCTGCAGTAGCATGAGCTGCATGTAATAGCATGCCCGATGCGTGGCAGGGGTTGCCGTGAGCCTTACAGCATCAGGGGTGTGCATGCAGGAGAGTGGGTGGAACAGAACACCAGGAAAACTAGCGCAGAGAGATCAGGCGCTTTGCTTTCCCCGTGCTCCAACACCGAAGTTTCTTGACTAGCCTTCGATTTCCTTCCCAGCCCCTCGTCCGATGACAGAGTCTGATGTGAAGAGCACCCCAAGTAGGTGGGGGCAACCTCCCAGATAGGGTTAGCTGGGGTACTAGCATCAGCAAGGGAGGAGAGATGCCATCTATCTGCACTGACTGTTGATGGCCTGAAATGATCTCACAGGCGGTAGGACAACAGAAGGGCTGCCTGAGAGAGGACCTCAGGGCCGTGATCAGAGGGAAAAGAATTGGAAAAAAGGTCTCAATTTATCTGTGACATAAAAAGCAGTGATTACCCTGGCAAGCTGGTAGGAACAGGAGGGGACTTTTTCACGGCCACCAAAGAAACATCAGGAATTAAAACTGCAAATAGTACTTCATTTTTTTTTCAGTTTGTTTATGTGTGTAATGGGGGATTATGAGAGGAAAGAATGTTTATTCATTTATTTTCTAAAATTTAGCTTTATATTTTAGTGCTTAGCTGAATGTTTCTGATGAATAAAGTTGGCAGCCATGTTTGTTACGGCAATCAGGGATGAGTGAAGTACTGTAGGTCATAATCATGAATTCTGTATGTGATTTGCTCAAATTACAATCCTGCTGCTTGAACTTGTTATAACCTGTGCATCTGTAGGAGACCTACATATGGATCTCAGAATTTATTTAACCAATCTGAAACAGGACATTTCCAACCCATTTTATAAGCAGCATCAGAGGCATCATCCCCTCAGGATATACTGTATATTTATTTATTTAGTTATTTAAAATTGGTGACCAGGAAAGGCACACTGAGCCGAGGCTTGTTTCCAGGTGCGATCCAGGTACAAGGTGTACACAGAAAACTAAACAGAGAAATACAACAAGTTCTTGTTACAGACGGATAGTACAACAGCAGTATGCAAGACAGTGCAGCTAATTTCTGTTTAGACGTGGGATACAGCATCCAGGACTTTCATGCTAGTGATTGCATAATCAGCATAAGTCAGAAGTTAGTGTACAGCTTATCACAACTGGTAATGATAGAGTGGATTAGTACCGAGACTCGACAGTAAGAGTTCTTTGAGAATGAAAGGTGGGGCTGTCTGCAGCAGGAAATTACCATTTGGGCCAGCCGTGAGAAGGCTAGGGAATGAATCAGGAGGGATCTGATGGGCAACTGGGGCAAGGGGAGGGAGAAGCCTGAGGAGTAGCTTTACGGCTGCAAGGGAGGGGGCCTGATGGAGGTTGGTAGGGAGATTGTTCCAGAGAAGGGGAGATGGTAGGAAAAGGCTGCCTGTCCTGAGGCAGAGAGGGGGCATGTGAGTTGGAAGGTGCGTGTATCTCTGTGGCAGAGCAGGTAGCAAAAGTAACTGGCTGGTGTGAGGTGGGAGGAGAGGTAGGAGGTAAGGAGCCTAGCCAGTATTTAGCTAAGAGGGAGGCACAGTGGATGGTTCTCTCTCAAGTGGGGAGTCAAGGATAAAAGAAGAGTAGGGAGGCAGTGGTGAGTAAGTGGGGAGAGGCTGTGGCAAAATGACAGAAGGAGTTAAGAAGGATGTTGAGGTTTGAGAGGGATGAGGCTCGGCTGTGTTGTAGATGATGTCTGCATAGTCCAGGACCAGTAGAATGGTTTTACGATGAGTTCACTGTGAATGGGAGGGAAGGCTGGCTTTGTGGCGATAGAGGCAGGCCAGCTTGGGCAAGTTTAGTGCAGACTGCCTCAAGTGGACAGATAAGTTGAGGTGGCTGTCCAGTCAGACTCCCAGGTACTTGAAGGCAGGCACCATTCTGAGGGGAGAGCCTTCCAGGGTGCAGATTGGTGGTGGGGTGGGTAGGAGGTGAGTTTTGTCTTGTACCGAATACCATGGTTACTGTTTTTTGGCGCTTAGTTTGAGTTGTTTTTTTGAGCCAGGTTTGAACCCTGTTAAAGTCAATTTGAAGATCTGGAAGCACTCTATCATGGGAGGGGCTTGAGGAGAAATGATGGTGTCATCGTCATATAGATGCATGTTAGAGGAGAGGTAGGTGGAGGGAGGTCGTTTATGAAAAGGAGAAAAGGATGGGTCGAGGATAGAACCTTGGGGATGCCTGAAAGGATGGGTAGTTGGGGGAGAGAGTGTTTCCTGTTTGTATATGACTATTACAGAAAGGCACACAGAAGAGCAAGATCCAGAACTCCACTATAGGCTCTCTGCAGCTGTTGCGGACCTTGTACCCTCTCCTGCAAGCAAACTGAAAGTGCAAGAGCCAGAACTCTACTACAGGCTCTCTGAAGCTGCTGCAGCAGCCGACCTCGGACTCTGCCTCCCACAGAAAGGCACACAGAAGAGCGAGAGCCAGAACTCCACTACAGACTCTCCACAGCTGCTGCAGCCAACCTTGGCGCCTCAGAAAGGTACAGACCAGTACTGGTTAGTGGACCTCTGTAGACCTGCCGCTGTTGCTGTGTGGCCCCCACCCTGCAGGCACTTTTATAGGTAGGAGGTCACATGACTTCATTACATGTGAGTTCTATCTCCTTGAACTTCTACTTGCCCTTATACTGCCACAGCACTAGATGGCGCTGTACCTCCTAAGCAACCTCCAATCGGTTTTAAAGAGAATTTGTCAGGTCTTGTCCAGCTACATATCCAACCTCTTTCCCACTGGCATTCATGTAACTAGCACCTTCTGACACCCTCTGAAAGCCCCAATCCTGCCTTCTTTTGCTTTTCTTTTCTCTCCCCAGTAGGGCTTGAACCCCTAACTTGTGGTACACAGACCATACCAAAGCCTGCAACATGGTCCACTAGGATACACAGTCTGTTAACTTTTCCATCTTGCTACAACCCCTTAGTATTTTAGCTACCTTCACACTTGGTACAGTCCTCCCCTCCCCCACACACACACACTTGGTTCATCCCACCCAGCCTGCTTGATCTCTTCCATTGAACTCTGTGGAGCACCACATCTAATATTCCAACTGGAATCCTGCCATCATGTGCCCAACCCTGTCCTCTCGAGCACAGCTATTGCTCCCTGAAAAAGGAGCTTATTATAGCGCTCCTATTTATCCCATCTCTTAAGTGCTATAATGAACACACAAAGTTAAACCCCAGCACAGCCAGTACCCCACTCTCATTGCCTCATATAAGTGGCACATATACTATTATAGCAGACTCATATCCCAGACCAAACAGCTCCACTTGGTATTCTGCCCATCAGTTGCAGTAAAGCAACTGTAATCCTCCTACCCTGCCTCACCGTCTCTCATGCACAAAAAAGAAGTCAGTAGCTAGAAGACTAATGCACAATATAAACCTAAAAGGTTAAAATACTTCCTGCCTCAGACCACACTGGTGCTATTACTCATTTAAGGCAACATCCACCTAATCCTAGCCCATACCAACAACCTCAGAGCAGTGGAAAGAACCCTGGGACACTAAAACTAGCCTCAATCTGCAGCCTTGTGGCTAAATTTGACCAACTCCAAGGGTAGGTAAGCCGGCACAACCCGGACGCTCCTCTCCCTAGTGGAAACCTGGCTCTAACCCAAGATTCCAGACACATTCCTTGCCTTAAATGGGTATACCTTTTCAGACTTGACAGACTGGGAGAAAGAGGAGGAGGTTGTGCAATCTATGTTAAAGATAGCATACAGTGTCACAACCTCCCCAATCTAACACTGGAAACACTGCACAAGCCCCTAGCCATCAGACTACTGTAAGGTGCACATAGCAAGTCCCTCAAACTAGTCTCGGTCTACATTCCCCAAGAGAACAATCCACTGGGTTCAACAAAATTATTGACTATATCAAAGGCTTGAGACAAAACTGGGAGGTGGTAATACTGGGATTTCAATGTAAATTGGCTCTCGTAAGAGGCTACCCAGTACAAAGATGCCTGTCCTGTATCAACTTGTCTCAACTGGTTGAATCCCAACAGGGTAAACTATCACCCTGGGTCCTGCACACTGCTTGATTTGGTCTTTACAAACCACCCTGAGCAGATCTCAGACATCATGGTCCTCGAGATACACTCAGCGACCACTCTCTGTCACATGCCACTTGGCCACTAAAGCCCCTAAGCACTCCTCAAAAAACTGCAGCAAGTCATGTCCTTATAAGAGGACACTTAAACTCCTCAAGACCTACCTTAAACAAATTGACTGGTCCACCCGTGACTTTCTAAATGATGTAGACCAGGCATTGGACAGCTTCATCACTAAATTTAATGAAGCCTGCTACATCTTTACCCCAATAAGTGAATGGTTAATAAATGCACCCACAATACATGGGTCACCCTCAACTCTACTAAACCTCATGGCTACTCAGAGATCACCTATGGCTAAGAGCCAAGGTCACTGGTAAACAGGTAGATATCCAGGAATACAAAATAGCTAGAAATGCCTGCACCTGCAAGGTCAGACTAGCTAAAATACGTTACTTCAAAGAAGCCTTGCTAACTTGTGGAGGGATGGTAGAAAATTTTGAGACAATATAAAGGACTTAACCGTAAACCAAACAAAACCTCACCCTCCATGCTTAAAGTGAATGGAGAAATTACCCAAGACCATGAAACTATAGCGATTCATTTAACATCGCATTCTCTGATCTTAGTGGCATACTACCACCATACTGCTCAGACATTACTGAGGACAAGGTGAATGACACCATGACCACCAACAGAAGCTCCCCATTGGTCCTCCTTCTAATTCAAGGCAATCTCCAGGGCCTATGCCAAACATATCTCCAGTGGGTACTAGGCAAATCAAGGTATAGCACTGACACCCTGGACCTAAAACTAATTGCATTCACCCTGGAAGAAGTCCTACTGCTGCTCACAAACTACTGAATCTATCCCTAAGGCTGGGGCAATTCCCCAGAGATGAAAATCTGTGCTAGTCACCTCTGTCAACAAAAGTGGAAACTGAGCCCTCCACACTAATTACTGCCCAATATCAATCCTACCTCTCCAAGGCCCTTGAATGAATTGTTACTGACAAACTGGTCGACTACCTTAATAAGTATCTAATTCAGTGCCACCAACACCATGGATTCTGGAAGTCACAAGCACCACAGCTGCACTACTGGAGCACACCAGCTTCATCCATGGGGCACTAGACAGCAGTCGGGTAGTGGGGTCAATATACATTGACCCCACTAAAGCCTTTAGTACAGTTAATTATAGCATACTGCTCAACAAACTCCACTCCACTGATCCTCTGAAATGATGCTGTGGAGTGGATCAAAATACCTAAGCAACAGAACACAGCAGATAAAAATTATTGATACACTTTCTGACAGTAGACCAATGTGCATGGGCATGTCAAAGGGTCGATTCTGAGCCCCTATTATTCAGCCTCTTTCTCAAGTCACCTTCCCTAGTCTGCGTAGAACAAATACTCATGTAGGCTGACGACGCTGTCATTTTTCCAAAAATCATGAGCTACACTCCTTAGATTAGAAGCATACCTTCAAAAGGACTTCTCCTCTGTTGAGGACTGGTTCACAAAACAAGCTACTTATGAACTACTAAAACAAGTTTACGTTATTCACGAACCCACATAACAGACACACGGTTCATCAATTAACGATCCTAAACAGCTGCAAATGCCCCTAGAGCAAGTGTGCACTTTTAAAAACCTAGGTGTAACACTTGATAGCTCCCTATCATTTACCCATCACATTGACCACATTGTTAAGGCTGCCAGCTCCAGAACTGGCCTCCTTTATATGCACTGCCACAGCATGACCCAGATGAACTGTCACTGGCTATTAAAAGTTCCATTCTCTCTATAATAGACTACGGGCTTGTGGTACATGGCACAGCCTCTGACACCACTCTAAAACTAGTCAGCATGGCCTTAATCAAATCCTGCAGACTACTCCTAGGAGTGCACAAATTTACACACTCCTGCACCCTGTATGCCCGAATAAATGGCTGACCCTACAGGGCAGGTACACTACCAAGTATGTCTCCTAGAGAAAAAAAACAGCCTAACCCCACCTGCTATCCAGATCCTCCTAAACCCAGCATCCAGTCCCCACTGGACAAGAGGTATGTCCAGACTATCTCTACAAGTCCCTTTCTTCCATACAACTTAAGGTCAGCGGTCCTTTGGCAACCGTGCACCCTGCTGGATAAATTATCTCCCCTCTGAAATAACCACTGAACCAAAACTCGGGCCATTTAAGAGAAAGCTCCACCGACACCTTACCTCATTGAGAAGCTGTGACTGTCAGGCCTAGATAACCCACTTCACAGCCTGCTCCTCCCTCTCCTCTCCCCACCCCAACCCACTCTACCTTACCTCCTGCTACTCCCGTCCCCTTTCAGCCTTCTTCCCCTTTCCCTCACTCCTACCTTCTCCCTCCTTCCACAACTGAGAAAGTTAGCTTTCAGACTGCTTTTGTGTGTCTACTAAATATATTTACTTGTTTGAAAGTCATATACTGTAACACTGAACTTATTTTGTCCATTGTTACATTGTTCCTTTCTACTTGTTTGTTCTAGCATGTGTCTGCCTGTTATGGAAATTATACACCGCACCAGTCCAAATATTTTTGTACTGTTGTACCATTGTTCCGTTACTATACTGTATGTATGTGTTGGTTTGTTTTGATGTTGAACCTTGTAAACAAGCTTCCAGCTCAAAGGTACTTTCCAAGAATCAAATAAAGAAATAAAATAAATAAAATAAATACTTGCCCTGATGGTAGTATCAGATTTATTTAATAAGTAACTTCAAGTCTGTTCACACAAGAGTGGCATAGCCATGATTGTGTAACCGAGCTTAGTGGTATAAGTGAGCACTACTTGGATTATACCTAAGGATAAGTGTAATAATTGGTTTATGCAACACAAAGACATGTTTTTAATGTAAAGAAGCAGCTTCTCTTAGTCAGCTAAATGGCAAAATTTCATAAAGTACATTCAGTGCATAGATAACATACATTACACACTGTTTAATGAGAACATACTGTACACTCTGTTTATAGACTACAGAGGGTACACACTGTTCAATGAGAACATACTGTACACATCATTTATAGAGAATGCACAGCATGTACAGTACATGGAAATGAATATATATTTTATAGATGTACATAAAAGTAAATGTTTATTCCATGTATGGCTACCTGTAGGTCTAGATAATAATGCTTGTTTATCATAACTGGTGACCCCCTTTATCAACTGCATATCTGAGGATGTACAAATGCTGTAATAACTGGGTGTAATGTCACGTCCAGTTATTACAGCATTTCTGTGGATGGGCCTCTCCGCTAACTGAAAATGAAAGCACAAGCAGGTCTAGGCACTGTCAAACTGCTCTCTCGCAGAGTCTTAAGTTTTCAACAGACTCCTGAATGTTTCCATGGAAACCACATAACCAGACCACGCGTCAACCTATCACCAAGAAATGAAAATAGACTGTTTTAAAATTAGAATTTCTTACTATAGATTTTTACTAATTCCTTGTTACTTGACTGAGTTTCTTAAGTTCTAGTGTTCCTGCACAGCGTGATCGCAGCTGTGCAGTCAAAACTGTGATCCAGTAATAACAAAAGTAAGAGAAACAAGCATTTGTCAATGCCGAATGTTTGCTTGCTGGTATTAGCATTGGAAATGCAGGAGTTAGACAGATGCATAGTAGGAATGGCAGTGAAGTATTGAACTTCATGCCAACCCCACCTCCACCCTGCAGAGATGGACATGCATTGGGTATGCATTTGGGTTGTCGCCCATAACGTTCATGCCATTTTACCTCACCCCATCCTGCAGACACTGACAAGTGTTGAGGTGTGCCTTGGGGTGTTTGGCTTTACAGTCACCCCACTCCATAAGGACATATGCTGAAATGGGTGCAATATAGAAATAGGTGAACTCCGGGTCAAGACTCCAAGTCACAGCTCGATGCCTGTCAGTGGCTGCAGGGTGGGGGTTGGAATGGCATGAGTATAAGAGTCAGCAATCCAAAGGCACACCCGATGCCTGTCAGTCTGTACAGGATGGGACATTATGGTTAGAAACCGTAATGTCCCGGCATTTGTTGGTATTTGCAGTACAAATTTTCAGCATGGCCATTTTGTGGCCCCACCTCATGAAAGCATTTGGGACCTCTTCTCATGAACAGTGGCACTGTGATTTTGTCAATGTGTCCCGAAATTTGAGTTTCTACAGTGACTGTGCCATTGTGCGCAGATGTACAAAAACACAGATCGGGCAGGATGTGAAGAATGACAGCTGTACGTTTCATAGGGAGGTGTGAAGAGATGGCATTGTTGAAAATCTGTAGTGAAAACATTAAAATGCTCAAACTTCTGAGCCAGACGTGGAAACTGCGCAACGTATGTGCATAACACAGTCATTTAGTGGAATTATTTCACCAAATTTTCAACATAGGCATTTGTGACTTCTGCTCATCTACACTGTCACTATGATTTTCTTAATCTGTCCTAAACATTGATTTCCACAGCAACCGTGGTATCCTGCGCCAGATGTGTAAATGCATATTTTGGGCAAGATATGAAAAATGACAGCTGTATTGTTCATAAGGAGGTCTGAAAATGCAATGTTGAAAATCTGGAGTAAAACACTACAAATTTTGAAGTTATGAGGGTGCATGGAAATTGCACAACCACGCTTGTAACACATTCATTTTATGGACATTTGTCACCAAATTTTCAACATAGGCATTTTAGGACCTCTGCTCATGAACAGAGTCACTGTGATTTTACATACGAACATACATAGAACATATGAACATACTAATCTGCCAGCAGAACACACCAATTGGTCTATGTAAGTCTGCTTGAATGTGCAGCTAGCACCCTAGATTGCAGCTGCCCCAGCCTCCTCCCCTCAGTTCCTCCCACTTGTCCCAGCCCCTGCCCCCTGACTCTTCCTCTTGCTTTATCCCTCCTCCTTAAAGCTATTGACTGTCCTACATGTTACCACCCCTCTGGCAGCACATTCCAACTAGACACCACCCTCTCAGAGAAGTAGTGCCTCCTCATTTCCTCTTGAAATGTCCCTTCCAACCTTAGTCCATGCCCCTCATCTCTCTTCCACTCCTCAGTTTAACCACCTCATGGTGCTAGGTTTATTTACCCTCAGGTATTTAAATGCTTCAATCATATCCCCCTATCCTCCTCTCCTCCAGCATGTACATGTCCAGCTCCTTCAGCCTAACTCATATTCCTTTCCTTCCATCCCTTTAACATTTTTGTTGCCCTCCTTTGCAGCCCCTCCAGTAATTTTATATTTCTTCTCAGGTTTGGCCTCAGTATTACACACAGTACTCTAGGTGTGGTGTGACCAATGATCTGTAGAGAGGTAGGATCACATCCCTGTGTCTGGATGAGAACCCCTTGTGATGCACCCCAGCATCCTGTTTGCCTTCTGCTGCTTTCCTGCACTGGGCCGAGTTGTTCATACTGCCAGTTACTGTGTCACCCCCTAGGTCCTTCTCCTCCCTCTGTGATCCCCAACCAATAATCCTCTTCTGGTTCTTAGCCCGAAGTGCATCACCTTACATTTCTTTTGCACTGAACTTCTAGCTGCCACTCCAATCGACCATGTCTCTAGTTTGGTTAGATACCCCTGCAGTTTTTCCCATCCGTCCTCTTTATCCACCACTGCCCCCAATTTGGTATAATTTGTGAATAGACTAACCCTGCTCCCTATTCCATGTGCTATATCGAGATAAAGCACCCAAATAGCACCAGGCCAAGCACTGACCCCTGTGGCACCCTGCTTGTCATTGTTCTGGGTGCCGAGAGCCCCCACCACCACCACCACCACCACCCTCCCTGTAACCAGTTCTCTAACCCTTTAGTCAGACCACCTTCCACCCGCACTCTCCTTCTCCTCACTCTTCTCCTCCTTGGCCTGTGTCCCTCCTCCCAGATGCACCCTTTCTCCTCCTTATTCTTACCGGGTGGTGGTGCCTTCTGTATTACACTCAGAGCACTCCGCTCGCCCCTTCCAGGGTTACTACTCCTCCGCCTTTACCTATATCTAGGGGTGAGCTCATTAGGCTCCCTGTCCGGACCTTTCTACTAACCTCAGCCTTTGGCCACTTCCAATAGTTTAAATCCACCTTAGTAGAGATATACCCTCTAATCCTGCCTTTAATACTCCCTCCCTTCCTGCTCAAGTGTACCCTGTCCCCACATACAAGTCACTATTTCCCAGGCCTTACCCCAGTTAGTCACTAACCCATAATTTCTGGTGTGGCACGAATCTCTCAGCCACTGCTGAACTCCTCAATCCCACCATCCTCCCCATGCTTGCCCATGGTACTGGGAGTACCTCCAGAATGCCACCGACTCTCCCACCCCTCACACTGCCTTCTCAACTACTCGAACCTCCCCTCACTACTTCCACAGTTTCCGCCAAGTCATTTGTACCCACATGCAACACTAAATGAGGTTCTTCTTCCCTCACTGCACACTTGAGCAGTGACTGCCCTGCCCTCCTGCAGTCAACCTGGGATAGCTTCAACCCAAATATGGCTGTGCCTTTTCCCTTCTGCCCCATCTTCCCCTTTCAGTAAAGAATACCCCAGGATAAGTACCCCCATCACTTACCCCCTTCCTTTCTCTCATGCCTCTTTCACCACCCTGGTATTCATTCTTCCTGCCTTTATCCCACCAGCTGCATACTCTGTGGCATCTGTAACTGTACCTCCTACTTCCACCTCACCCTTTTCTGCCTTATTCCTCCCATCCCTTGAACCCCTTCCCAGTCTGATTACTTTACTGGGCTTCCCATGTTGACCTCCTCCTCCCCTGCTGATTTCTAACCCCTTCCTATCCCCCAATTGTCGATTTAGAGCCCCATTCCTTCTACCCCGATAGTGATGCCCTCCCATCCTTCCACCTTCCGTAGCCTTCTCTCCTCCTGTCACCATCCCTCCTTCCTTACTAGCCCCTTCAACCCTTTCATCCTCATTATCTCTTCCCCACCTGTTGCCATCCCTTTCATGCCCCGCTTGTCCTCCCCCTCAGTATGCTCCTGCTCCCTCTCCCATAGCAGAGAATCAAATCTATTCCTAGTCGATACCCTCCCACATCTCTGCCCCTATCATTTTCCCCTCCTACTTGTTCCTCCATGCCACCCCATGTCCCACCCCTGGTCCCTCCCCACCCGCAGCCATCTGCTCTCTCCTCTGGTATTCCTTGTGGTCTTCTCCCCATCAGGAGACCCCCTCACCTCAGGCACCCCTCTCTCCTCTCTTTTCTAGTAGTGCTTTCTGATACTGGGGTCAGTTTCTAGTCCCTAGTTGTACTTCCTCTGTCCCCTGCCATCTCCTATTCCCCAGCCAGGATGCCTACCATACTCATCTGCCCTGCCACTTAGACTCGTCCCTAAACTCCACAGTTCCTCCCTCAAACTAGCCAGTCATCTACAGACCATACACCCCCATCCTCCAAGCCCAGTCCAGGATCATGGCAGACCCACACCCTGTACACCTCACCACCCTTCCAAAGATGCCCGCTTATTGACATGTGGCACCTGCCCCATTTTGGCCCCCATCTTATGTTACGGGCTCTACTCCCAGGTTCTGTACTCATTACAACTGTTAGGCCCTAGTTACTCAAATTCCTGCCCCCCACACTAGTCCCCTACTGCCTCCTTGCCAGCCAGGTTAATGCAGTCTCAAATCTCATCCATTAGATACTGTACTACTGTAGCAATGCTAAAGCCTCCTTGTCCGTTTTCACCCCTCAGCTACCATCCTTTTGTTCTCAGCTCTCATATAGTTTCCACTTAGCCCAGTTAGAAATCCTATTGCACTCCAAGTTTTACTCAGCTCAGTTAGAGAAATAAACAGAACAAATAAATATGTATTATTACAGCAGTCATAACAGTATAGCTCAGTACTTAGCTCAGTTAGAGAAATAAACAGAACTAAATCTGTATTATTACAGGAATCCTAAAGTATCCAATCATTGCTTTTTCTCCACTCCAGAGACCCTGCTGTAATATAGGACCACAGAGGACAATGGGCTGGAGGGTGGGCAACTCTAAAGTCCCGGCAGAGCTCCTTTGAGCTCGCTCACCCCATTTCTCACTCACTTTTTCTGTTTCTCCCGGCGCTGCAGGCTTGCCTTTGTACTGGGATCCTGCCTGCATTGGTGCCTTTTTCTGCCCACAAAGAAGTTCACAGCTGTCCTGACAGAGCTCTGTTGAGGTCGCCAATCCCTCTCACTCGCCTCATTCTGTTTCTCCTGTGCTGCAGGCTGCCCTTTGTACTGGGCTCCTGCCAAAACTGGTGCCTTTTTCTGCCCACAAAGAGATTTGCAGCAGTCCCGCAGAGCTCTGCTGAGCTCGGCCACTCCCCAGCCTCACTCACTGGCTCTGTTTCTCCTGGCGCTGCAGGCTGCCCTCTTTGTACTGGTCTCCTGCCTGTTTTGGTGCCTTTTCTGCCCAGAAAAGAAATCCATAGCAGACCTGACAGAACTCTGTTGAGCTCGCTCCCTCTCCCTCACCTCACCGCTCTGTTTCTTCTGGCACTGCAGGCTGCCCTTTGTACTGGGCTCCTACCTAGTGTGTTGGTGCCTTTTTCTGCCCACAAAGAAATCTGCAACAGTCCTGAGAGCTCAGCTGAGCTCACTCCCTCCTCTCTCACTCGCTCGATTTTAATCTGTCCCAGACACTGATTTCTCAAAGCAACCATGCTATTCTGTGCCAGAAGTGCAAAACACATTTTGGCCAGGATTTGAAAATGTCACTTCACTGTTTATAAAGAGGTGTGAAAAATATCAGTGTTGAAAATATGGAGTGAAAATATTACAAATTTGTGAAGTTACAAGGTGTGTGGAAACTGCTGCGCACACTTGTAACACAGTCATTTTATGGACTTTTGTCCCAAATTTTCAACATAAGCATTTTAGGACCTCTGCTCATGAACAGCGCCACTGTCATTTTCTCACTCTATCCTGAAACTGATTTCCCACAGCGACTCACGCTTATTCTGTGCCGGAAGTGTGAAAACACATTTTGGACAGGATGTGTAAAATGGCAGCTGTACTGTTTATAAGAAGGTGTGGAAAAATGGCAATCTGGGTGAAAATATTACAGATTCATGAAGTTACACGTGCACTCAAACTGCACAATGCACGCCATAAAACCAGCATTTTTGGGATTTTTTCACCAAATTATCAACATAGGCTTTTTGAGAGCCCTCTCATGAACAGTGGCACTGTCATTTCATTACTCAGTCCATAAAGATGATTCCGCAGTGACCCGCGAAATCACCTTTCAGGACCGAATAACGCCATGACAGTGATTGAATTCATGAGGAGGGGTCCCAATAACCCATGTTGAAAACTTGTGCCACAATTCCCCAAATGCCCAAGATATGCACCAAAGTTAGAAAATCCTATTTATGCCATTATACAGCTTACCGGCATTTCTTCAGTTCGCGGTCAGCTTTAAAGAGTGCAGATGTGTTCCCGGTCCACCAAGATCATCGTAAGGGCTCTGAGGTAAGTATGGGGTGAGGAGGTGTGAGGGGGGTGTGCAGCGGTGGGCGCGGGTTGGGGAGGCCACGGACTCAATGAAGGACCATTTTCTGTTTTACAGGTTTAAAAGAAAATGAAAACATCACAGGAAGTTTTTTTACAAGGACATTTTGCACAGTGGGGTGGGCTCCTGGCATACCACCTGAGTGTTTTGGGGTCTGTAGCTGATGGGGATTGGGCACCCTCGGCACAAAACAAATTGGGGGAGACTTTACTGACGGGAGTGGGCTCCACATTGGCAAATTGAACTGGGAAGGGGGGACTGAAGCTGATGGGGATTGGGCCCTGTCAGCAAAGAAAGACTATTGGGGCGCATGATGCCGAGGGGATTGGGCACCCCAGCAACTTAACAAATGGGGTGCATTATGCCGATGGGGAGTGGGCTTCCTCATTGGCAAATGAACTACCACTGTGCTGCATCAATCAGGGCCTCTCCACCATCACAGCCTCAGCTTCTGTTGGCAAACTGCATAGCGAAACAACAGGCTGCTGCTGCTATGATGAGGCGCTCCTGGACTGGAGCGGCTATTTTCTTTCAAGGTGGTGGCATGCTTTAAAAGTAGTGTCACAGGCAATGTAATCTTTTATTGGTGCCCAACACATAAGTCCCAAAATGCCCACCTCCACAACCTGCTTCTGCAGCAAGTTGCCACAACATGTTTTCATGCATGCCAGCAAACAAACATAAAACATATTTTTAAAGATACTTATTTGATATGAATTGTTAGACTTGCAGTTGTTCAATGCACATAGCTCAGCCCTTGAACGAATCTTTTCAGATTTGTTTCTAGTTATTTAATACACAGCAGATATACAGTAAATTACCCTTTTCTGCACATGTTTATTTTATATTTCTTGTATCAGTAAACACAGACAATATGTGTGATTATGAGTGTTTTTAAACACCCTCAGTGTGTGATGACCTCATAAACCTCTCAAGTATTACTCTCAAGGTTTATGGGTAATCACACACTGAGGAATGTGTAAAAGTATCTGAAAACACAGATGCCTGAGCATTATTCTATATATACTCACCACATTTGTATACATTATTTTATTGTATATTATGTTAAATTATTAGATTTTATTCCTTTATTATTTTGAGTATATTATTCAATTTGTAACATGTTAACAACAGCGTATGGTAATCCCAGACAATTTATTGGCTAATACACCAAAGGTGCCACGTTATTATTTAACAATTATCATACTTCTATATTAGCTTTCTGTGCCAACATCATCACTGGTACCAATTAACAGTATCACTGTTCCAGAATTAAACTGTGTTCCAAATAGTCTACCAGTCAATGTGCCACCACTGTGCCACTCAGACGGAGGAATACAGTTGATGAGTTAAGTGCTCACAAAAATAGAAAACAGACCTTTCATGTGCTTAATCTGGTGCTCTGTCAGCAAGAAGTGTCAGATTTGCAAACAAAAGTTAAACATGGCAAAACATCCATCAGTACAGCATATCTAAGCCATGATGTAAACCAAACTCTACCCTCCAACTCATGCTACTGTAACTCATTAATGACTCATGCTGAATCTTCAATGAGAAACAGAAATAGTACCATAGTACAAATCTGCACAATAAACAGAAGCATCATTTTCAACTTCAAATAAATGAACATTGAAATTAAATTTTAAATAAGTTTTATTGTTGCTGATTCTCTTCCTCAAAAACATTTTGTTTCTTACTATCAGGGACTACTTTAGGTCACAACAGTAAAGCAAAGTGTTTTCAAAAATACATTTCTATGTTTTATGGTATGATAACCTATTTCATAGTCAGTTATTGCATGGCAATTTGTTGTCACCATGCCATACTCCAAATGCATTACGATGATTCAGGGATATGTAATTATGGTTAGAAATGAGTTAAATAGACTGAAAATTCTGATGGACTGAGAGATGTCTTTAGATGAGCATTTAGGAGACAATAATGCCCACCTTAAACAAGTCCCTCTACCAGGTGCCCCATCACCCACTGGAATCCCCAGCCAGGTGCCAGATTCAGACCTGCCAACTACCATTTTTGTGCCCATGAAGTTACCAACAGTAATTAAACTGAACAACATATAAAAACTTTGAACTCCTCACTGAGCAAAGTGTGAAGTCCTGTGACTGATCTAAGGCCTGTCCTCCCAGCAAACACAAAGCAATTGCTAATTATTTTTTAAATTGCTGCTACCAAGAGTAAATACTGGCTAAATGTAAATCATGGCTGCCAAAAGTACACCCTCACTAGTCATGAAATTCATATGGCTTTTCCATCACTTCCTCTTGCAGGATCTGGTCCCCCGCTGCCAACAATCAACCTTTAGCTCAAATCAGCAGAAAAAATAGTAACCTTAGATTTAGCGCTGCTACTTGTTCACGTCATTATAGAGTCCTTCTGTCACATAACAATCACCCGCCATCCATGTGCAGTACAATTCTGACTGCTCGGAAATCTGTACTGGCCCTAGGCACTTTGCATGATGCCACATAAAGAACATTACAAAAATTTTACGGCGATCAAACAGATCAGTTCAAGGGTGCTGCAATGCCATGGCATGGGGGTGAACAGATGGGTTGCCCAAAAACAGAGAAATGGTGATAAAGGTAGCCCTCTACTGGTACTTGTACCAGTGGAGGGACTACTTATAGAAACCAGTTTTAAATTTCATTTGTACTATGTTTTATTTCTTTTTTAAGTTCATGGAAAATGTTTTAAAATACCGATTTTCTAAGTGCAGTAATACCCTCCATGGTGGGTGGTATTGGACTATACCCATCTGTCCAGGGGCTATAAGGTTCTCCGCCTGCAGCATTGGGTCTCATTATGCCCCTGGGTGGTGGGCATAGCCAAATGTCACCCACTCTGTTAGGTATAATTGCTTGCAGAATAACTGTACTTTACTCTTACATGTTTAAAGGCACTCGGTACAGGTGCCTCATGCCTAATATCATACTCAAGCCATACAATTATTCATCCATTACTATATACCACAGTATGTCTTACTGCTTATATATATATATATATATATATATATATAATTATATTTTTTTACTTCATTTTGTTTATATTACTTTACTATATATTATTATCTTCAATACTGTCACAAGCGTAGCCTGAAGCATGGGGAAAATGTTGTAGTTAACCAAAGGGTAAATGAGGATTTTGTGTAATGTGATATGGTTACATTAGATGCACATTTTCAAAACAAAACTTATAACATTGTTATTTGTTTTGATATACTGTATGAACCAAATAACAGTAGGAAAAGAGACTGCTATGGTTCTCAAAAGAAGTGACTGGGAAGGTTAGGGCAAAAAGTTAGCATTCAGGAAGTATAAGAAGACACAGATGGAGGAGGACAGGGAAGTGTATCAAGAGAAGCAGAGGGAGGCAGTGAAATCAGTCAGGATGGCAAAGGCACAATGGAGGAAAAAACAGCCCAGGCTGTGAAGAAAGGGGACAAGACATTTTCACGTATGTAAGCAAAGGAGAAAGACCAGGGCAGGGATTGTAAGGCTAGGGAGGGAAGGAGGTGGAGTCGTGGAGGGGACCACAAAAGCAGATGTCCTGAACAAATATATTTGTTCAGTATTCACAGAGGAAGGGGAAGGTGGGGGCCACAGTTAATTGACAGGAGCAATGAAGAAAGGAAGGTAGACACCAGTCCTTTACAAAGGAGACAGTCCTCAAAGAACTCACAAATCTGAACATGGACAAGGCAATAGGGTTAGACAGTGTACATCAAAGGATATTGAGGAGCTCAGGAGGTACTGGCTGCACCACTGACAAACCTTTTCAACTACTAACTGGAGATGGGAGTGGTTTTGGAGGACTGGAGGAGGGCAGATGTACTCCCACTGCACAAATGGTGGCAGGGAGCAGGGGCTAGGTCAAGATAATGGATACATAAGAGTGTGACACATAATCATGCAAGGAAAACAGTGTGAAACAACATAGAGACATGTAATAATAGCTAAGCAACAGACAGCACCCAAAGCACTGGGCAGATGCACAGACATGAGTACTAGAGCTAGTGCAGTTCATGGGGCAGACAAAATCTCGTATGTAAAGTCTACTCTTTGTTTAATAATTTTCTGTGGAGGTCTTTGCCCCCTTCACCCCTCATGAGGGGCTTCACCTACAACCTTAAAATATATATATTTTCGATGTTAGGAGTTTACCCTTACCCCAAGCCCACCCCGTGCCCACCAACAGGCTATCAGGGTACATTGGGTTGTCAGTCTCAACTCTCACCCCATCCCATGTGTAAACAAGCTGAGGTGGTGCAGTACAGGAGAATGGGGTGAGAGCTAGAGACCAACACCCCAATGCACATCCCGATGCCTGTTGGATGGGGTGGGTGGGCTTGAGGTGCAAGGGTGGCTTTTGTCGCTGTGGAACAACCCTAAGTGATGCATTAAATGGATTTTTTGCCATGAATTTCCTTCTTTTGAGAATGAGCACTATAAATAGTGAATGGAATGCTTGGTGGAGTGCAGTACACTTCAGGCCCCTTTTCGCACAATGTGATTTTTGTGACATAGTAATGCTAACGGTAATGCAAACGCAAGTGCAAATGGTAACACACATGGTGACGCAAAACGTAAATGATAATGCAACTGGTAACAGAAATGCAAGCGCAAACGTTAATCGAAACAGAAATGGTAACGTCAAATGGTAATGCAATCATGTAACGGCAACTGAAATCAAACGGTAATAAAACAGTAGCGTAAACGCTAACACCAATGGAAACGCAAACAGTAAGAAAATGCAAATGGTAACACAAACGCAAACAGAAATGCAAACCATAAAGGCAACAGCACCACAGAAGGAAACAGTAATGCAATTGACAAAGGAAATGCAACCAAAATGCAAACACTAAGGCCAACAGAAACACAAACAGTGACGAACATGCAAACAGTAATGCTAACGCAATTGGAAACGATACAGTTACAGTAACAGCAACGATGATGGCAAAGTGAACAGTAATGCAAATGCAAGTGCATATGGAAATGCAATGGTAATGTGCACAGTCACTGTACCACAATTAGAAATGCAACTGCTAATGGTAACACCAACGATGACACCCAAGGTAACACAAACGAAATACAAATGGAAGTGCGATGCAAACGCAAATGTCAATGCACATGGTGACACAAAATGAAATGCAAACAGAAACAGTAATGGAAACTCAAATGGTAATAGTAACACAAACGCAAGCGCAAACGAAACACAAAGGGTAACGCACATGGTGGAGTATATGGGAACGCCTAATGCAAATGGTTACGAAACACAAAAGGAAACGTTAACTGTAACAGTAATGAAAGCGCACACCGTTTTTCTCCCAAAAGCAGCATTGAGAAACACAGTAAATACAAGGAATGTATGCATAATAATGGGCCTTGGAGCAGAAAATGAGCATTTGGAATACTAAATTGTTTATATGTCAGGAACTGTACTGACGTAGAAAAAAATTAAAATTTCATATAATGTATGACTTTCCTGGATAGTTTTGCACTTAGCCCCTTAGTGGGGCTAAGCATTTTTCTGACAAAAGTCCGTATCTCAAAGCATTTCTGAGATACATGCCCCAAAAAGTGTGTGGATGCCGAATGTTAGTCTATGGGAAAAATAGTCAACTTCAGAGTGCCATAACTTTGCAGCCTCTAATGTTTTGTCACCAAACCACCAAAGGCATGTCCATGGGATCTTGGCTTTCTTCCCTCCAATTTTCAGCCCGAAAGACCAAACCGTTCTTTTGCAGCAAGGGTGACAAAGATTTCCTATTCTTTTGGGCATAGTGTGTAAGTAGTGTCACAAATCACGACACTTTCCGAAAAAAATCATTAAAGTGTCAGCCAAGTGTGACACTACTTTGTGACACTACAGTTTACAAAAATTTGAAAACATATTTCTGGGGTGTTTAACCCCCAAAAAGACATGGCTAGCATTCTCAGGGCTCGACTAGGTGAACACAAAAAAATTGTGTCCCTAGAGGGTCCCAAATTTAAATGCCAAGCATTTCTGTGACCAGTAACTGAAAATAAAATGGCTGACTCACGACACTACAGGGTCATTTGTGAAACTAAAACTGCATTTGTGACACTGTCAAACTTTTTGTTAACTTTTCCCATTGGCTATAATGGGAAATTTGTTTTATGAATAACTTTGAACCGCTTAATATTTTTCATGAAATCTTCAGAAGGCACATCGGGACCCCAGCTGCATGTTCCTGAAGGTTTTGGACCAGTCACACAAACCATGTGACCTGCAGGCATGAGCAAAGAATGCACAAAAAGCATAAATGTGACTTTATATTGTGCTTTATAGCTCTGCAAATGTAAATCCCACCATTACAAAACTTTTCAGATCCTGAGATCTATGTTACCGCCTCGTGTCTGCCAAATTTCAGGCACATCCGCCATATGGTGGAAGTTATTAAGCTGCAAAATTTCACACTTTAACCTTAAATGGGGCATCAACCCCAACTATAGTGGCACTAACACACCACTATAATATATAATATACATAAACCTCTGGGAGATGGAACTGGGGGTCAGGACAGGGCAGATTTAGTCTTCGGGGCAAAGTTTGGGTAGGCAGCATGGGGCAGGTGCCACAGCAAAACAAACAAAACACATGCAGAATGCAGGAGTCTGACTCAAACCCCAGTCATCTGGATGTACAGCACCTTTATGGGATTGTCACTCTAACCTCTGAGCCACACTGGCAGCACAGTGCACCAGCAGACAGCTGTGAACTTAGAGTGCTTGACATGACTGAAAACAGCTACAGGGATCGTATTATAATGTCTGCATTATAATTTCCCTGTAGCTGTTTCACTCATGCAGTTTCTCTGTGTAGATTTCACTGTGCTATTATTCACACACGATATTGACCAGATACCGGAGGAGGCTGGGAACTACAGGCCAGTCAGCCTGCCTTCAGTGGCAGGAAATTAAATGGAATCCCTACTGAAGGAAAGGACTGTGGAATATCTAGAATCCAGCAGCTTACAGGATCTGAGGGAGCATGGATTCACAGCTGGGAGGTCAGTTAAACAAATCTGATAAATTGTTTTGACTGGGTGACCAGGGATTAGATCAGGGTGGAGCAGTGGATGTGGCCTACCTAGATTTCAGTAAGGCCTTTGACACTGTTCCACATAGGAGACTCATAAACAAGCTGGGCACCCTGGGAGTGGGTCCTATGGGGTAAACTGGGTAAGAAATTGGTTGGGGGTAGGTGACAGAAGGTGTGGTAAATGGGTTCACTCCAAGGAAGGAGAGTGACCTGTGGGATGCTGCAAGGATCAGTACTGGGACCAGTCCTCTTTAATGTCTTTATTAGCGACATTGCAGAGGGGTTAGAAGGATGGTTGCCTTTTGCAGATAACACAAAGATCTGCAACAGGGTAGACATCCGTGGGGTGAAAAAATAAAGAGGGATCTAAGAAAGCTTGAGGAGTGGTCAAAAGCATGGCAATAACATTTTAATGCAAAGAAGTGCAAAATCATGCACTTGGGGCACAGGAACCCAGGGTCAAAGTACAAGATGGGGAGTGGTACTGGCAGCCACCAAACAGGAAAGAAACTTGGGGGTATCATATCTGATGACTTAAAGGTGGCCAAACAGTGTGACAAGGCAGTGGGAGAGCCAGTGGAATTTTAGGATGCATAGGGAGGGTATCACCAGTAGAAAAAGGAGGTGGTGTTACCGCTGTACAAATAATTGGAGATATCATTTAGAGTACTGTGTCCAGTTCTGGAGACTACATCTCCGGAAGGACATAGACAGAGTAGAGGCAGTCCAGAGAAGGGCAACTAAAATGGTGTGAGGTCTGCACCAAAAGCCCTATGGAGGATAGACTAAAGGACCTCAGTTTGTACACCCTGGAGGAAAGGAGGGAGAGAGGAGGTATGATAGAGGCCCTCTGCACTGGCTGCTGATTAGGTGGCGGAAAGGTCAGTTTGCTAACCTATAAGGCCCTGCACAGTCAGGGGCCAGGCTACTTGCAAGACCCCTGTGTCCCCGCTGCTCTGTCCATCCCTCTGCTCTACTAATGAGGGTTTCCTGAAGATTCACAGAGCTTGCCTGAAGACATCTACCATCCGGCATTCTCATTCAGTGCGCCAACCCTGAGGAAATCCCTACCTTGTCTTATTAGAGAGTCTCTGTCTTTGGAAATTTTAAATGGCAGCTGAAAACCTTTCTGTTTAATCAGGCCTTTTATCTAATTTGTGAACCTGCTATTAAGTAATTTATAGTTATGTTTATGTTATATTTTATAGTTTTTATGATGTTATTATTGTAAAGTGCCTTGAGTCACAATTGATAAAATGTGCTTAATAAATAAAGAATAATGATGATGAGGAGGATGAAATACATCACAGGTGAAAGGGTATAAGAGGGGAACATTTTCAGAGAAAAGATGTTCAAGAACAAGGGTCATGCTATGAAGCTGGAGGATAGACTCACGGAAATGTGCAAAATACTTTTTCACAGAAAGGGTGGTGGATGCATGAACAGCCTCCTTGAGGTGGTGGTGGGGGGCAAAACTGTGATGGAATTCAAGAACGATGGATAGGCACAAAGGAACCTTAGCAGGTAGGAAACAGAGGGTAAAAGTCAGAGATCAAGAAGGGTCTGAGGTATTACAGTAGGCAGGGAAAATGAGCAGACTAGGTGGGCCAAGTGGTCCTTATCTGCCATCAAAGTCTATGTTTCTATGTTTTTGGACATCTTAAAAAGTGTTTCATTTTAATTATTAAAAAACATTCACTCGATACATTGTCAGCATATCAATACACTCAAATGTTCAGACGGGATGTACTGATATACAGTGCACTGACTCAATCATTCATTTAAAACAAAAACAAGCAAACAAAATCCCATTTTAGCACTGTTTGATTGTTAGCCCTTTCTAAAGATAACCTCTCAGACAGGGATAACTAATGGACTGTAAGGCCAAAGAACCTAGTTTTATTGAAATTAAAGCTTAGTGTCAGGTCAGGACTGTTACATCTTAACAATACATTTCCATAAACAAAAAATAGTCATTTACTATTTAAAAATACTTTTATTGCTAGAACATGTATAGAGATACATTGAAAGTGCATTGACAATATGAATCCACAGTGGTAGTTGTGCAAAATTAACTGGCAGTGCAGTATAGTGTACGGTATGGTGCCATGGTAGCAACTGCAAAACATGTATTGTGCTACCATAAATACCATGCTATACCATACTACCGGTCAACTTTTGCACAGCTACCACTGTATACAGATCAAACTCAAGCTTTCATTGAAAAGATACATTTCTAGCTCTAATGGCTCCAAAGTTAGCCCTCTCTAAAGATAGTTTCAAGTGTTGCTGTAATGTATGATGGCAACTTTATTTCTACAATAAAAGTTTTTTTTTAAAGTATGAACTTGTGAATCATAGTGGTTAGCAATTTAACTTCTTTTAGTTAAATCCTGGAGTTAGGTCTAAGCAGTTACATTCTAATGAAACATTTTCAATGTATCACTATACTGAACAAGTGCTATTTGACAATGCCAGCATATTAAAATTACGTCCTTACTATGTATCGATGTTTATCAATACATTGAAACTGTATTGATAATATGAATCTATATTAATCTGTAGTGACTCCAAGCTTTCATTTAAGACAAAATAGATTTCTAGTCCTAATGGTTTTAACTTTACTGTTTCTGCAGGTAATTGCTTTTAACAATTGAAGTCAGTACAATACAGTTACCATATTGTGGCTTTACTTTAGAGTACTGATACACATTAAAACATAGAAACATAAAACATAGAAATGTAGACAGATAAGGACCTCTTGGCCACCTAGTCTGTCCCTATATTCCCTACCTACTGTGCCACGCAGACCCTACTCGATCTCTGGTCTTCTCCCTCCCCTTGCCTTACTTCTAACATTCCTTTGTGTCTATCCCATGCATGCTTGAATCCTGTTACCATTTTAACACCCACCACCTCTGTTGGGAGGCTGTTCTAGGTGTCCACCACCTCTCTGTAAAGATGTGTTTCCTCACGCCTCCTCTGAGCCTCCCCACCCAGCTTCATGGTATGACCCTTTGTCCTGGAGCATCTTTTTCTGTGGAAAATGCTACCTTCTAGTATCTTATTAATACCTGTGATTATTTGAGCATTTCTATCATATCCCTTTCCCACCTTTCCTCTAGACAGTACATATTTAGTTCCTTGATGCACTCTCTGAGGACTCAGTTGGCAACCAGCTGTGATAATGAGTGGAGGGCTGTGCTGGTCGCCAGCTGTGGGTCTGACTGGGGAGTAGCAGTGTGATGGGACTCTCTGTTACTGGGTAGAGGAGTAGGGATCCACTGGACTGCTAGAGATTTCACCTGCTGCATGAGGTCGGGGACCAAAGACTGGGGTGGGGAGGTGGACACCACTATGGAAACTTTTTTTCTACACTACAGTGTGGCGATAGGTGGTGGGATGGGGATGGACACTACACTATGGAATCATTTTTATTTATACCAGAGTGGTGATCAGTGGCGGGAGGGTGGAGGGAAACTATGCTATGGAAAAGGGGTTTATTTTATGTTACAATGATAGCGATCGGGACTAAGAGGCTGCAGTACCGCTGCAAGCTACCAGGGTTGCAATGGATTACTGCCAGGTTTTTGTTGTGAGTTTTGCCCATGCAAGGGCCTTCGCAACTGGTCCCTGCATGGGTAAAATTCTTTGTGAATGGGATTGTGGCTGTGCAGGTCCCTCCCTTCATTTGAATTGTGGCCCCTCCCAACTTTGCTGGGCAAAATCAGTTTGCCTGGGCAAACTGGGCTTTATGAATACCAACTCCGGCAAAACCTGGTTTGCCCTGGGCAAACTGGTTTTGCACCAGGGAAAAGTTTTGTGAATCCTGGCCCAGATTTTAAGATAGCCATCACTGGACCCCACCTCATCAACATAACGTGCCATTTTTAAAATCCTGCCCAAAACATCTTTTCATACTTGTGCCACAAAATGACATTTTGGACAGGATTCATAAATTAGACCTGTCATGTTCATCAGGTCATGTAATAAAAAATACGTTGAACATTTGGGATCAAATTGTAAAAACAAAGTTATGAACAAACGTTGACATTTTCCAATGTTTACTCATAACATTCCAATATTTCTCCTTTTGAACCCACATTCTTAACATACTCATGATTTTTACTGCCATCGAATGATCATAGCAGGTGACATTATCAAATCCTCCAAAACCTGTTTTCAAGTCATTCCACAAAACAACGTTTTGGGTTGCATTTCACAAATTACATCTACCATGTACATATGCTGGGGCAATAACCATTAGTATTGTGGAAATTCAATGTCACAATCTAAGAAAACAACGTTATGTATGAAACTCTTAATTTTCTGATCATGATCATTTCACTATTATAAGTCATGTTATCAATTTCTTAATTTCAGCCACTGCACAATCAGTGCCAAACACCTACCCAGCAACTGCAAACAAGCAGACATTTGGCTTTGACAAATGCTTGTTTTAATTTATGCTGGGAATCATTTCAGCATACATGTTTCCCTTTCAATACAGTTTCCTTTTATTAATACAGATATACTGTACATCTATTTATTTTAACCTTAAAGTTATTTAGTTTAAAATGAGCCGCACACTTGAAATGTATAAAAGGCAGGTGTCCAGCTTGTCCATGGAAGTAAGCAGCACTGGAATAATATTGACTGTTGCCTAAAGAAGCTAGTTGTATTCCATTAACGAATCCGCTTAGCTTTGTTGTGAGGCTCAAGTGATGAAGGTAGGACAGCATTATGGAAAGTATGCAAACATGTGACTCTCCAGTGATTAAAAGAATGCAACAGTATGAGAAAGGTATAGAACACAGCAGTGAGGAACAAGTGCTGTGCAAGAGTAGGAACAGTCATGTGGCACACTATTGATCCAGAGAATGTCCAAAGTAGAAATGTGTGTGCAGTACATGTCCACAGTAGAAATGTGTTTACTTTGTATCATATGATAACTGAGCTAGGCACACTTTCCAAAATGCATCACTCTTGGCCCTGTAGCACAGCAGTAGTGCAACCGCCACCACACTCAAGAGCTGGGTTCAGGAATGAACTTGGGCTGGCAGGACCGCACCTCACATGGATTGAGGGGAAGACAGTGCAGCCCACTATTTGACTTCCATTGGGTGGAGGCCAGGTGGCAGCACAGTGGGCATGCATTTTGGAGATGGGGCAACCACCAGAAGCCAGCTTGCATGCACACGTCGCACATACTGTATACATGTGTCTCACTGCACCTTAGTACCCACTGGGATTAAATGAGGTAAAATTCTAGTCTGCAAGAGATCTGCATTGCTGTCCCCCACAGACCCATACATGACTGATAGGGCAGGCCACCCACCACAACTGTGGTCCTGGGTCAGTGATATATAACCAGCGAGTACCTGAGAAGGTCCAAGACATAACTTGGGGTGGGAGTGCGCACAAAATGTGTGTGGGGCAGATCAAGGATGGAGAAACATTTTCTTGAAAAAGAAAATATATAACAAAATGCAAAACTCCCTACAAAGCTGTAAGGCAGAAGCTCTTAAGCAGAATTGCCCAGACACCATGTTGCATTATTGACATCATTCAAGCTCTGCTGGATAGCTCAGTTATCCAGCAGTTAACATTGTTTGGCGTAGATGCACTCTGTGGAATATCTTCAGGATACATTTGTGCCTATCCAGAATTAATTATTGATAATTTGATACTACTTCAAGAATGAGAGCTCTGAGAGGTGCAATGAGAATTAGAGAAAAGAAGGATAATCAGTTCACTAGGAACAAGCTATTCTTTTAAATTTAGAATAGAGCAGGACTTAACTGATAAAGGGTTACTTTGAAAGTGGTGCAAAGGTTAGCCATGGTTCATCTGAAGTCTGGCAAGTACAGTACCATAGGTTCCCTTAGACTAAGGTAAGAACTAAGAAAAATAAAAAGAATAAAAGGTTGAAGTAATCACAGGCCTTTAGGCAGCACTTTGGTGGGAGTCACTGGATTTTGTAAGGTCATTATATGTTATCCATTGATTTTACATGGATTTTTACTGTTTTTGTGAAAACTCCTTACAAGAACACCCCTAATATAAGTTCATTTTTGCTTGTGATTTAGTGTGTTTTTATAACAGGGCTTGTAATTACTGCCACCTTTGGTTGTAGGCTGTACCTACATACAGAGTGAGAAAGAGCATGGCAGATGAAGAAAACAACCCACTGTAATTAGGGATGGAGGGCTGTCCGTCACCAGGGACAGATATTGAAAATGGGCAAAGTGGAGTGCAAAGGTTTGCACTGCGCTTTGCCCACTGCCCATGACCCTGAGGATGCTATATTCAGTCGGATGATGCGCTGGCACTACCAACTGAATATAGGGACATGTTGACACAGCACTAAGTTGAGTAGCACTGCACTGACATAGATCTGGGAAGTGCAGGAAACAGTGCCACCAGACCAATAACACCAAAAGCCCCCGTGTGATATTCAGCCAGCACCATTCAAATGAGACCATCGGGTATGCAAGGTGCTATGAGGCCACATGCATGCTCATTATGGGCTCAATTGCATGGGAAGTGGCAGGAGGTTTGAGTCCCTCCTGTGGTTTGCCCCACCCCTCCGATCACCCATTCCCATGGAAAGTACTGTTGCCCTTGTGTCCAGCAGTCCCCATGTCCACCAATTACTGACCCCATTGAAGTCACTTTTGTCTCTGGTGCCAAGTGGTCCCTCGCCTCTTATCCCCATCCCCAGTAAAAGTAAAATGTCCCTGGTGCCTAGTGGTCATCCTGCCCTACAATCCCCAACCATGGTGAAATTGAAATATGCCCTGGTGCCTAGTGGTCTCCCCACCCTCTGATCCCCTGGCCTAAGTAAAATTACAATAGTCCTTGGATTCTAGTTGTCACCATGCCAACCCCATGAGAATAAACAATATCTGGTGTCCACTGGTCCCCCACCCTCTGATCACCATCCCCATATTATATCACATATTAACACCAAACAATTCCAGTACTCCACAACAATAATTGAAGGTAGCATGTATATAGTGACACAAATACACAGGAGAATGCTCCGAGCATAGGCTTAGGCTGTTTATTTGACCACCACAGGAACATGCAGGTATAGTACAGCAATAAAGTTTCAACCTTCCTTCATCTGGCCCAGTAGGTACTCTCAGTGTCTGCTGTATCTTTGAATTGGCTTTGTACAAGTGTATCCTTCAGACTGACACCTCTCCTAAATGTTATCCTTGGTTTTGTCCAATGTGGGGTGCCAAACTGCTATTACCAGTGAGTATTGGCCAATATTTTGTCACTATATTCCTACTTGTCCTGCCATACAGTTACATTCTGTACTAAAGCTGACGGTCCTATATGGGTTTTAGCCCTCATTTTTGGTTGTAGCTGAATCCACAATCCTTATTTATTTATTTATTTATTATTTATTTGAATTTTGGTAACAGGGTGAGCCCGCCCAGACATTACAGTCCCTTGTTCAGGGCGACCCAGAAAGTGCAGAACGGACAATGACATGGTAGCAGTGGATGCATTTACTTCATTCACTGATTTACAAAAATTCATTATTTACAGAAACATTCAGATTAAACATTTACAGATTACAAAGACATGGCAGTTACAATGGTTATAGTTACATTGTTTGCAGATTTACAAAATGCACCATTTGTAGATACATGGTTCAGGGACTCAAGAATACATGGGACAGACACATGGGAATTATCAAGCTAGGGTGAAGGGGAGACATGTAACACCTAGAGTACCTTAAGCATTAAAAAGAGGGACAGGACAGACTGGATGGGCCACAAGGCCCTTATCTGTCGACAACTTCTATGTATCTATCAAATATTTACATAAACAGAAGGGGTCAGGGAGTAGGAATTTTATACTTATGAGGATCACTGAGCAAGGAAAATTTATGCAGCATTATGGAAGTTGGACCAGGAGTCAATGGACGCAGGAGCAAGGTGATGAGGTATTAAGGTGGTGTAATAGAGAGGACTGGAACTTTGCAAGGGAGGTATGGGATAAGGTACAGTGCGGTAGTGAGTTCTAGCTAGACACTGCCGAGAAGGCAAAAGATCTCTGGGTCACTGCTAACCGAGGTTTGGGTAGTACAAAGAAGAGGGAGGAAGGGGGATCTAAGAGCATACAGTGGTTGCTGCAGCTGAATAAGTTCAGTAATGCAAGGAAGGATGTAAGGGTGGACCAGTTTGTGCACTAGACTCAGCGTGGCATACCGGAGTTTGATTCGTATATAAGACAGCCCAGGGAGAAGAGGACATTGCAGTGGTGGTGATGGGCATTGACCCCTAAGGCAAACCTTCCACCCTAATGATAGGCCTGTTTAAGGCAAGATAGAATGATTGTGTTGGTTGTAAATAGTAGCAGGATGCCACATAAGGAGAGGCAGAAGGGTGGCATCCGCGATCTTGTGGCATGAAGCCAATGTGAGGAAGGGTTGTATGGTAAAGCAGACCCAGCTTTTGGTTTAGAGCTTTGGTTGGGAGGATGACATGAGTGTTCAGGGAAAGGAGGAATCTAAGGTGATATCCAGGTATTTAAAGGACATGATGTATTCAAGGGCATCACCATTATGAGAGAGTATCACAAGAGGGGGTGGGATGCAGCGAGGAGGAGGGATTGGGGAACAGCATGCATTTGTTTTTTAGTGTTGAGGACTAGTTGGTTATCTAGAATCCAGCCCTCAAGAATTCAGAAGTCTGAGGCAAGAATGCTGTTGAGCCACCTGATGCTGGATGAAGAATGTAAAACAATGGTGTCATCCACATAAAGGTGCACAGAGGCCCATCTGCAGTTATTTGGTAATTCATTAATGAATAGGAAAATAATAATGGACCCAGGATGGAGCCCTGAGGGATGCCGTGGGTTATTGGTCTGAGATCCGAGTGAGAACCAGACCACTTAACCATTTGAGTGCGGCCAGTAAGGTAACTTTGAAGTCAAATTAAAGTACTAAAGTCAAGGCCAAGGAGTATAGCTGCATAGAAGGAGACTGTGACTGACTAAGCCAAAAGCCTTCATCAAATCGACGAAGACAGCACTGAGCTAAAGCCCTGGTCCATAGCATGGAACAGGTTGGATGTAACTTTCATCAAGGCTGTGAGTGTACTGTGTTTTTTCTGAACCCATGCTGGAACCTTGAGAGAAGGTGATGGTCCAGATAATCCTGTAGA
Organism: Neoceratodus forsteri; assembly: GCA_016271365.2. Classification (NCBI taxonomy): domain Eukaryota; kingdom Metazoa; phylum Chordata; order Ceratodontiformes; family Ceratodontidae; genus Neoceratodus; species Neoceratodus forsteri. The sequence goes on along the minus strand of CM057453.1, from coordinate 1,299,732,723 downwards.
TGGTTGTACAGTATACGCTCTGGATGTTTGCCAGTGGGCAGAGGATGGAAAAGGCTTAAAGTTACCAACAGTTGTGTTAGGTCCACCCTTATGAATGGGAACAACCACGGCTACCATCCATTTATCAGGGACAGTCCCTAAGAGGAGGGATCAGTTACACAGGTCGTGAACTGGTTGGTGCAGGGCTGCAGCTCCTATCTGAGAAATCTGGGTTTGAGGGTTTCATGACCAGGGAGCTGTCAGCTTTATGTTAGCAAGAAGCTGGTGAACTTCATTGACAGTGGCAAGTTTAAGGTGAAAGACTGGGCAGCACCAGTGTCCACTGGTAGGGGTGGGGTGGGGGAGTTGGTAAAAAGTGAAGTATATCTATGCAGGTTGGAAAACAATTCATTAAATCCAGCAGCGATGGATGGGGGTCAGAGAGGACAGTGTCTTGGGAAGAAATGGTGCGTGGGCCTCAGAGGACTTGCTTTTTATTAAGGAGTTCACCTGCTTCCAGAATTCTTTTGGATTACAGAGATGTTCGGTTTGAAGTGACCTGATGTGGGTGCACTTAGTTTTCTGAATAGATTTTTACACCTGTTCCTGAGCTTCCTATATACTTGCCAGTCGGAGGGCAGCCCACTTCGCTTGAAAGTCTTCCAAGCCCAATCACTAACGGTCATGGCCTCTAATATCCTTTGAGAGCCATGGAGCTTTGATCCCTTTTGATCTGCACCTCTTCATTGGGGCATGAAGATTAACTATATTGGTGAAGGTGGTCATGAAAAAATCAAATGTATGGTTGATGTTTAGGAGAGTGTTAATCGGTCCCCATTTGGCATCCGAGATAGAGGCAAGAAAAGCACTTGGATTGAGACGGGATATATCTCAGACAGAGTGACCTTGGATGGAGGGTTAGGGAGTTATTTCACCAGATACAGAAGGTAGGGGAGTGATCACTGATGCTGTCAGTGAGTACACCCACAGATTTCACCTTATGGGCACAGTTGGTGATCACCCAATCAAGCAAGGAGTGGGTGCCTGATTTTGTGTTGATTCTTGTTGGGACATTGATGAGCAGAGCCAGGTTGCCATTGGCATGAGAGGCATGAATCTTGTCAGAATTGAGGTTCAGCCAGCCTATGTTAAAATCACCACAGAATATAAGGACATGGTGAGGAAGGGAGGTTGGCAAGGGAGGATAGAAAAGGGGAGGCAGATGGAGGCCCTTTGGGAGACAGATACGCACAACCTACTACTAATTGTTTGACACAGCTGAGAGTCAGGAAGAGAAACAGTGACTCCACCACATGGGGTTCAAGTGCAGGGGTAGGGATTTCAATGCGTGCCTAGCAAACCAGGACATACATGATGACACCACCTACCTATTTACCCAGCCTGTCCTTCCTGGAAGCAGTTATAACCATATATATTGCTATCTCATGTTGCTTGATGCTAGGCTTTAGCCAAGACTCTGATATGCCTAAAATGTCAAGAGAGTGTTGAGTAACCCATGCTTTGAGTTCAGCAATCTTGGGGCTCAGACTTCAGGCATTTATAAGGGCAAACTTCAAACCCTTTAGGCCACTGGCTGTTAATTTGGGGAGGGTGTGTGGATAGAGCATGTAGGGGCAATGGTTGAGTTTGATGTCTCATGCTTGGGTTAGGAGGATGAGGAGGGTAAGAATGGCCAGACTGAGGAGTGGAGTAGCTTCTGGTGATGCAGCTGAAAGGTGTAGATACACGTAGTCTCTGGAGCGAATGCCCAAGATAAACAACACCACATTTGAGGAGGCAGGGAGTGAGGAGATGCATATGTATGGGTTCTGGGGTCCATGCCATGGAAGTGGGTGCTCACAGCACAGGGAGGGTGCCTCAGGAGAGGGCAATAAGGTAGTCAGTGGCACAAAGGATCAGAAGGCAGGAGAGGGTAGCCAAGCAGCCTGTCTTGCACACAGCAGGTAGATGATAGATGCTGTTAGTTAAAATAATGAGCAGGAGGAACCTGAACTGGAGGGGGGATGAGGGGTTAAAGGGCTGGACAGAGGTAGGCCAGAGTCGAGACTACTAGGACTGCCTAGTGGCTAGGAGTGATAAACTACCGGTGAAACTTAGGATAGGAGCCTAGGGTCTGGGGTCAGATGCTGGCCTGGGTTGTTTAAGTTTAAATTCAAATCCCAGCCTGCAAGGTTTTAAGGGTCTGGGTGCTCTGTCAAGATTGGAGCCACTGAGATGGCCTAGAGGTTGGAGTAACCAGCTTTCATGGGTAATCAGACTAGATATATCGGGCCAAAGGTTCAAACCTGGCATGGAAGTTTGTGTTTAAGTTTGAAATTCAAGTCAGGGAAGTATAAGGGCCAGAGAGAGCTGGGTCAGAATTGAGTCTGCTGGGATGTCCTAGTAGTTAGAGTAATAGACTACCATATGGAACTAGAACAGGTATCTAAGGTTGGAGGATTCAGATCCCAGCCTGGGACATTTACGCTCAAATTCCAGCCTGAGGATTTTAAGGGACTGGTGCAGAGTCAATATTATAGACACTGGGATAGTCTAGTGATGAGGGTAACAAGCTTCCACAGGACATTGGGCTAGATATATAGAGCCACAGATTCAAAACCTGGCCCAGGGAGTTTTAAGTTCAAATTGGGTCAGAAGGTTTAATTAATCAGGATGATATAGCAGGTGAAGATGTGACAGGTGTAAATTTAAGGATAACAAAATGGCCCAAGGGGGAATAAATACTGTTGAGAGTTATTAGGTGGCTGTATAGTGAAAGGGTCAGGGTACTCTTGCCATAACCCTTTCTAAGAACTTAGTTCTTAGTTCTTCAGCTTGTTCTAGAAATGTTTGCTGCTTTATTCAGGGCTCTCTTGCTCTTTCATATAACTGATGCATGTATTTGAATAAGTTTATTGTAAAGAAAATGATGTACTACTGAATTTAAGAATATACAAAGTTGAATTTGTTTTGTTTAATACAATACTGTTTTCTGTCTTTGATTGTATTTACAAACTTCAGTGTTTTTGGTAGTAGTAAATTACATTTTCTTTTTGAATCTGAAATTTGGTTAAAGGGTGCTATGGTAATTATCCTTTATTATAAAAAACATACCATAAAATGTTTTTGTATAAATCGTAAAAAGTAAGTAGTATGACGATTGTCGATGATGACATACCACTTGTATAAATTGTGATGGATTAGAACAGCTAATTGCTCTGTGATGAAGCTCTGATTGGACGAAGAGCTGGGGCAGCTGGGTAGCGAACCTACTGGCCCAGATAAAGGAAGGCTGAAATTGTATTGCTGTACATATACCTGCATGTTCCTGTGACGGTCAAATAAAAACATAAGCTGTGTATTTTGTCACTGTATACATGCTATTTTCCAATTTATGGTTTTGGAGTGCTGAAATTGTTCGTGTTGGTGTTTAACAGGAAAGCGTGTCCCTAGACTAGCACCCCTTCTCTATCCTGGTTAGCGCAGCACCTCTGGTCTGATTTATATCAGATATTCCCTGATGTCTATGGAGTCCCTCACCCACCAATCCCTGTACTAGCCGAATCTTTCCCTTGGCACCTAGTGGCCCCCCACACCGCCCAGCCTACACTGCCAACAGCCCTTACTTTAATTGCCAGCATCAGCAGTGGCCATACAGTGACCAACACAGCCCTCATCTCACCGACGTGGCCTAAGCACGCGTATGCAGCTCAGAAGCGCCCTGTAAAGGAGCATGTGTACTGTCCACGGTAGACAGTGTGCATGCTCCCTTTATAGTACAGGGATGCTCACTCCCTGTCATCGTGATATGGTAGCCGGCTGAGGTGGTGAGAAGAGGGCTGTGCTGGTCACTGTATGTGCTCCAGCATGCCAGCAATTAAGGTATGAGGGGTGGCAAGATGGGTTGGCTAGTGACTGTGATATGGGGGGCTGCTAGATGCCATGGAAAGCTTCTGCTTGTATTGGGGATCAGGATTGGTGGGTGAGGGGTACCACTAGATGCCAGGGAATATGTGATATAATGGGGGCTGGTAATCTGAGGGCAGAGGGGACCACTGGACACCAAAGAATTATTTTATTGTACTGGGGCCAACTATCGAAGGGTGGGGGACCACTAGGCACCAGGGTATTATTTTATTCTTACAGGGCTGACAATTGGATAGGGAGGGGACCACTAGACCCAAAGGACGACTGTAATTTTACCAGGGCCAGGATCAGAGGGTGGGGAACCACTAGGCACCAAAGTATATCCTACTTTCACTGGGGATAGGGATCAGAGGATGGGGAGGAGCACTGGCTACCAGGAACAAATGTGATTTCAATATGGACGGAGATCAGGGATTGGAGGACCACTGAACACCAGGGAATTATTTTATTCTACTCTGGGGCTGGCAGTCATCAGAGGGTGGGGACCACTAGATGCTGGAGCATCATTTTTTTTTACTCACTATGCTTTTAGCCAGTATGGTTCCCTATCAGCCCATCTGCTGCACACACATTCACTGTCATGGTGACACTGAAGCCACCCACTGGCTTTACCCCCAGGGTGGGGCCTCTAGGGCTCCCCTGTACCCTTTCAGAACTGCTGTGTCTGACACTTGGCAGGAAGCCTTGGGCCTGTTACACAGTGGCAGTGGCACAACAGGAGTGCCATGAACCATATCAGTTGGGATTTTTTCTCAGTAATGGCAGGAGGCATGGTGTGCAATGATGCTATGGCACAACCATGCCATGTGTCTGGCACACCTCCCTTTATCCACAGTAGCTTGTTCACCAGTCATAGGACATCCTGAGATCACCCAGAAACCCTGCACCAGATGACACAACCCCCACCAAGGTGGAGAGCATGTTTATGCCACTCAATCCACCTCCCCTTGCTGGCCCTCCAGCCACCCGATCTGCTCCTGAACCCATGTCACCAGTGTCATTAGTGGTAGCTATACTGTTGTGTTGGCAGGCTGGCCCAGGCATAATGAGTATTTTAACAGGGCCAGGGATTGAAGGTGGAGAAAGACCACTGGACACCAGGGACTAGTTTTATAATCAATGGGGATGGGACTTGGAGGACGGAGGAATACTTTGCTACCAGTGTTCCTTGTGATTGTAATGGGTATGGAGTATTGAGGGGTGCCACAAGCCACCAGGGAGCTACCAGGAACTAGTTTTATATTCAATGGGATGGGTTGAGGAGGGAGGAACACTGGCTACCAGTGTTCCTTGTGATTGTAATGGGTATGGAGTTTGGAGGGGATGCCACAAGCCACCAGGGAGCAGGTGTGCTCCCCAACTGCCAACATGGTTGCTGGCTGCAGTACCATTGCTGGCTGCTAGGGTTGCCTGGAGTAAGTATGGCTGCCTCTCAGCAGTAACTGCATAGCTCAAGGTAGGGTACATATTTGCATTGCATAGTGATACCATGCTGAATATTGCGCATACACTAGAATTCATGTTCCCTCCTCCCTTTGATCACTGCATACATTATGTTTTTGCATGCGTGCTAACCCTTTTAGTGTGTGCCACAGTCCCCTTTGAATATCATCGACTGGGCACAAATCCCAGGCAAAGAGGGCACAATCACTTTGCCCACCAGGCAAGATTTTGAATTTCTGGCCTGAGGTTCTGACTCTTGCTCTTATCATTTCCCAAAATGTTCTAATTTATTATCTTTGTCAAAACAGGTACATTTTCTAGATCAGACCAGAACCTGGCCAGAGGCAGATTTGTACTGTCTCAAAAGATAGAATCTGTTGTCTCTACCCACCTTAAAAGCCTTAACTTTATTTTATTTATTTATTTATTGCATAAGATCGAATTACAATCCTTTGAGTCACAGACTCTTTGCAAAGGCTCCACGTCAGTCACAGGGGTGGAGGAGACAAAATACAAGGAAACATACATAATCAAGCAGTACTCAGGAAAACATACATTAATAGTCAGTATTCATAATCAGTACTGGCAGTGCAGTCCAGGCTTTAACTTAGTTTACCAGAGACAGTGGTAGGCAGCTTTCAGGATTTCATTTGTTAGAGATGGGTAGGATGTAGATTCAAAGGGTCTAGGGAGACCCTGAGTCAGTTATAAGGGGTTTGGGAGCACACGAGGGGGGCAGGGATTAGCCATAGTCACAGTTCGTAGTCTCAAGTAGGTGAGCTTTGAGGCCTGCTTTGAATAGGGAAATGCTATGGGTCTGAGAGAGCTGGGGAGGTAGAGCATTTAGCCAAAGGGGAGCCGAGTACGGAATGATCTTTGGCCTAGAGATGTTCTACAGTGGGGGACCTGGAATGAGGAATTTGCTGTGAGCCGTGTATTACGCCTGAGGGGGCTGGACTGATTATGGGGAGAAGGCCAATGGGGGCAAGCTGGAGATGTATTTTTTTGCAAGGATGCAGGTGTGATACTTTAGTCTTTGTTGGAAGTTTAACCAACCAGCCAAAACGTATAGGTCACAGGTATGAGTTAGCCTGTCACTGCCGGTGACTAGTCAGCATGCTTTATTCAGGGCAGTGTTAATACTACATTGTGCGGTGGGTTTTGCTGATCCATATATCGTTATCCTGTAGTCAATTAGGGATAGGATTGACGAGGAGACAGCTAGATGCATGGCCTGTGGGGTAGGCAGTGTTTGAGTCTGTAGAGTATGCCCACTCTAGCGTTGACAGCTTGTTTAGAATAGTCATTTTGTTTTTTCTTACCAGTTACTTTTGTTCAACAGGAATAAAGCTCCAAAATCACTTACATTATCTGGGCCAAGTCAAAACTGGTCATTGGCTGATTTGAACCTAGTCAATGGCCTAGACAGGGTCAAATCAGAATCAAATTACAAATAGCTTAGATTTCCAAAGTTGAGCAAAGGCAGATCAGTTTTTTTTGGTGGGGGATGGATCTGACACAGAGATGGTCCTCCCAGTCTTGGGCAACTGGGGCTCTGCCGGCACTGGCTGGACTTGCGCCATCCTTGCAATGGACACACCATTCTGTGGCGGAAGGTTTGCTTGCACCAGGGCAGCACTGCAGTATCCCTTAATTGGGATTCTACAATGTCTGCAATGGATGCATGGGTCATCAGAGTTAGACCAGCCAGGAGCTGGTCTAACAGCCGTGCACCAGTTCAAGTGTCCTGCCATGGTGGGAGGTGGCCCATGCCTCCCATTGCCACTGCTACCAGGAGACATCTGCTCCCTCCTGAACCCAGCCAAGTGGTCCTGCAGTGGTTGGGCTATGACTGGTTAATTCCAGATGCTCCGCCCATCACAAGTGACATTATTACCACCCACCCACTGCCCATCATGGATGGAGCCATGCCAGTGCCATGCTGGGGGTCTGTCGCTACTTTCCCCAACCTGCCTCAGCCTGCCCTCCACAGACCCTGCCAGCAGCCAGCAGCTCCCTCCTCCATGGCTTCCAATGCTGTCCAAAAGTGCCCACAGTCTGCAGCATTCCCTGCCTGTGCACCAGCTGTTTGGCCTACAGGACAATTTGTAGCAAACTCATGGAGTTTGCACCAGGACAGATTTTTACAAAATCAGGCGAGGGTCCCTGGTGCATCCGAGTTTGCCACTGTTGGGGCGTCAATGCAAGGTGTGCTGATCTAATGTGGCTCCAAAAATCAAGCCCATAATCCTAAATGTGTGCCATCACATTGTGTTCCTGTGGAATGACTCCACAAGCAGAATATTGTGATTTCAGCAGTCTTCAACAGTAGGAGCAGATCAACTGTAGAAGACAAGGATGAGTTTTCATGCAAATGAACCTAGTAATAAAGAACAGAAGGAATAGTACAAACAATCTATAAAATATAGTCTGAATTGTGTTGAAATGTTATGTTTTTTAAAATGTTTTCCAAAATGGCAAAATCACTTTACGTGGTGCCACCTTAATAACCTATACAGCACAGAAAATAACAAAAGTAAAACCATCCATAATGTCTCCCCATTCCTCACCCACGCTACACACGGCCACAAATGTTGTAACTTTGTTTAGAACTGTTCGGTGCTTCAGTTCAAAATGCAACAAAACTACTGCTGTTGGGTGCAACTGGCTACCACTTCTGTACCTCCCACAACACAGGACCCATGTCACCATCACACCTACCAGTTAAACCTGGAATAAAACATTTTCCTAGTAGGGATGTCAGTTATGAACTTAAAAGTGCTACTCTTTCCTTCAGCTTCCAAGTTAATTTAAAACATTTTTTTATTTTCTTCTGACAGTCTTCTGCAAAGTGATCATTCTGCACAATTTAGAAGCTTGTAGCCTTATATAGTTGTGTTTGTGTGTGTGTGTGTGTGTGTGTGGGAGGTGGGGAGTGGGGGTGACATTCACTGGGTACCTTTTCAGTGTCATAATTGATACTTGGGATGCTTCTGTCTCTGTAATATTATTTCCTATGGTTTGTTTCTGGTTGGCAGGTCAAATTTCATTTCTAACCATTTCCAAATATTCAAGCCTCATTGCACATGTACTGTAGCACAAAATGATCAAAACATTCAACTGGGCCAGTTATCAGCAGGTTTGCATTTTACTAAACTAATTTTCCAGTTCCCAGTATACATATTTATTTAGACTGGGGCTAGTGATATCAATATTTGGACTCCAGTGCCCTTGAAAATTAACTTACAAAATGAACTCATATTAATCAATGGGATCACACAGCAACTGTTTTAATTGTTTCCCTGTACTTGTTTGAAATGAGAATTTTTTTGAACACAGCTCTATGGGTCTTATTTGCCCACTCGTGGGTGATGGGGGACTTCTCTTGCATTATCTGTTCAAGAAAGATTACATAGTGTAAAACACAAGTAATGCAAATGAGCAACACAGGTCAACCTTTGAATGACAGAACCCATACTGCAGTGCCAAACCTACACACCCTATAGTCTTTGTCATTCACACTCATATTCAGTGATAAATACATGCTATTTTATTTAATGCCCCCTTACTATAAGTACACACACACACACACACATTTCTGGCATGCATCAGTCACATCAACTTATACACACATACCACATGTCTATTTATATCCACAATATTCTTTTCACTTCATCGCTCTATACCTTATGAGGACCTGCTCCCCATCTCAGTAAGTTTTAGATTCTAGCTTCAACACCTGAAGATTATCCCCATAGGCCTGGCTAGTTGTACTACCCTGCTGTAGACCCTAAATCTGGAACAAGCTTAGGATGCTGGCAAGTGGGTGACTAGAGACTGTGGAGTGCAGCCGGTGGCAGCATGTTCTCAGCTGGTGTGGGTTGGTGCTCAATATCCGTGACATTAGCAACCATGAGGTAAGGCTCAGGAAGGTTCACTTTCCAGTCACAGAAGAAGCTAATGTTAAACAAGTCCCCCGCCCCAGGCTGCTCAGGTGCCATAGTGTGATGGAAGGGCATTACTATAAGGGATAGGAGCTTAACATCTCTATAAATGACAGACACTGGCACGTTCTGGTACCACAGTATGCATTCGACTGTCTGCCACTAGATTATGTGTGCTGGGGGGGTAGTCCTCCATCAGAGCCCCTGTCACACAGAGGACAAATCATGGGAAGAGACAGCTGCAGTCAGCAAGCGGAAGATGGGACTAGACAGTCATGAGGTGAGGTTCTAACAAGGGTGGACATGAGATTAGTGGGCAAAACCCTCAACAGAATAATAGTTTCCCAGAGAGTCCTTTTGCTGCTTCACCACCCCTGCAGTTTCATGTGTTCCTGTGCGAGATCTGGCTCAGGGATGGAACTTCCCTGGAGACTGACGTGTTTCTGGGGAGTGGCTGGCCAGCTCAGAGTCCTGCTGCTAAAACTCCTGTGTTTTTTCCTCTGCCCTCCCACCTCCTTTTATTCCATGAAGATATACCACCATGCCAAGACTCTTGGGGGAGGGTAGAACATTGTGCAGTCAGCTACAGTGTCCACTGCTACTCCTCACCCAGCTACAGGATATTATGGCCTCTCTCTATCCAGTGTTGTAGAGTACTACATTGATAGAACTCCCCAGACTGCTTGGTCCAGTGGAACAAATCTGGCTCAAGACATGAACCTAGATCTCTTACAGTGCATGACAATGCAACAGGCATCAATGCAAGTAATTCAAGCAATAATACCCAACAAGGTGGATGGTATTGGGCTATACCAGGCCACTGAGGGGTGTAATGAGGCCCAACACTGCAGGTAGAGGTTTATAGCCCATGGACGGTCCAGTATAGCCTCATACTGTCCACCCTGGAGGGTAATACTGTGCTTAGAAATGGATTACTATTAACATTTTAATTAAGTATTACAAAATAAAAAACACACAAAATGAGTAAAAATAATAATAAATTAATTTTCTTGTAAATATTCCCTCTACCAGTATCCTTACCAGTAGAGGGCACTGCTATGTTTGTGAGACTTTCTTTTTTGTTGATCTTTTTGTTGTTATTTTTCCACTTTTGTTTTATAGTGTGTCTGATTTGCTGACCTCCCCACTAGCACTGCAGATGTGCCTCCCAAGCAGTGCATTTGTGTTATTTCTTTTTCACCATCTGATGATCCATGACTGGTGCTGAAGTCATTCTGACAGGCAGAATTTACGTGCGGGTGGTTAGACGGCAACATGAGAAATAGCAGCATGAGCGTGATCTCTGGTTAGAGCAGTAAAATACATTGGAGACACAGGAGAGCTGAAGATGGCACAAGATGCAGTGCACAGTAGATCTCTGTTTTTTGTTTGCTTATTATGCCATGAGCAGGGGCAGCTGATGCGGAGGGTTAGAAACTTTGAACTGGGAGTGCAACAGCTTAGAAAGTACTCAGGTAACCATGGGAGGCAATTGGCTGCTGCTAATAAAATTAAAAAGAAGTTCAAACCCTAAATGGAATAGTTTTGGATGTGTTTGGTAGAGCTGGTCATGTTTTCAAATAGATTTATGTTGCTACACAGATGGTGAGGTGGAAGCACTAAACGGGGTCGGAGGTTCAGTTCTGTCTAAGCAAGACAGAAAATGGTGCCTGTTTAAAACTGAACATTCTTTCAGCTCAACAATTTTGTACAAAAATAGGCATGCAGAGAGTGGGACTCATTATTTCCCAGTCTTTGTTTCCTGATATCAGACTGGGTAGTTAGGTGGTGTTAGCCAATCAGCATTTAGGATTTCCCAACCCCATTTTCAAAGCGCAGCCCCAGAACTTACATGAGAGTCGAAATGTTCTATGCTTAGCCTTATTTGAAATGACCGCCTAGGTGTAACAACTGTTGATAAACTAGAAATGCGTATCCATATAAGAAGGTCTGAAAAACATTCAAAGGAATGGTCTAATATGCAGAAACAGATGCTACGTATTAGCCACCTGCTCCTGCTCACTTCTGCAAATATATACAGACTAAAAATAACAGAGCTCCTGACCTAGTAATGCTGTCTTGTTGCTTTTTTTCCTCAATAGCAGGTCTGAGTGGCTTGCTTGTCAGCCCTGTCCCTGTGCCTGATGGTTGTCTTCTTACCTTCTCCAAGTCCAGAAGCAGGTACCCCAAATTTCCCCTGCAGTGGAGCAGGACAGGGAGGGCTGTCCTCCCCAGCAGATAATCCAGTGTGGCCTTGGGATTGGAGTGGTAGGGTGGACCATCAGGACACAGACAGGGCTTCATGGAGCTCAGACCTCCGTGATTTCCTCTTTTTCTCCCTGAGCCCATGGATGTGCAATGAGTGCAAAGTGCATGCTCCGCCCCCAGGGAGGTGCCCCTAACACTCTGAATATGGGATCCTTTCCCACGGTATGCATCACTTGCACTGCCATCCAGATACTTCCAGGTGGAAGTCAACAGTGAATGAAAGCAACCCCTCCCTCATGCGAGGAGAGCAGTCCTACATGGACACTCAATCTTCCCTCACCCAGCCAACCCTGAACAACACACATCCATTCTTGAACCAGGGCCACTGGTGTAGCAGGAGGTGAGACATGTAGTGCCTCAGCCCTCCATACCACAAGGCCTCATTGCCTTTTTAAAAAAAGAGAATTGAAGATACAAATAAAGGGCAGGCAAGACAGAGCTGTGCATAAAGACACATAAAAGCCATCTGCTGCTGCTGCTCACTTCTGTGGAAGCAGAAATCTGAAATACCTGTAATAGAGCTCAGGGATCGCCCAGCCCTTTTAATAAACTCCACTTTCAGATTGGGCATCACCTATTTTATCCTCTTTCTTACCTCAGCTTAAGCAGTGTACCTTGGCAGATCTTATTCAGGGTAATGACTTAATCCCTTTCAGGTCCTTCAGTCCCATTTTCAGCTTAAATCCTAAGACACTTTCAAATATTTGCAAATTAAGCGGCAATATTATCTTTTAAAGCAATCAGGAGTGGACTGTGCAGTCAACTGAAGGTCTCTCCATGGCCTTCCAGAAGCAGACCAGCCCCATGCAGTCTCAAGAATATACAGACAACTTCTGGCTTCCGATCCGTGTCTCCCCACAGGAGTATGCTATTATTGGGTACAGGAATTGTCCCTTACAGTGGACATTGATTACTGGGTGAAAGTTTGGGGTACGATTTATAAATACATTAAACAGGACAGATTACATCTAGTTCAGTTCAATATCCTGCATAATATCTATTACACCCCAGTGAAATTACATAGACTAGGTTACTTTTCTTCTCCCATTTGTCCTCATTGTGAACAGGTTCCAGGCTCGTTGTATCACATGTTGTGGGTGTGTCCCATACTCAAAATTTTCTGGATAGAGATCTGAGTACTGGACCCTCTTCTTAGGTTAGACTCCTTATTTACCCTGGAGTGTTGTCTTTGGCAATTCCCCAGGGACACCCCTCATACGTAAAGCCATTTGGCACTAATTGCTGCCACTGCAAAACTGGTTATCTTCGACACTGGAAGGAAGATTCCTTCCCACCCTTATAGAATGGTATCGAAATCTTCTTGGCCATTCAGTTAGAGAAGCACATTGCACATTTGGCGAATAGGCTCACAAATACTTAAGTACCTGGGAACCTCTTTTGTCCTTACTGTTGCTGTTGAAATTTTAGGGTCCAGTTATTTTCCCTTACCGTGCCTATTTTATTTTATTTGTACCCCAGAGTATTTTCCCAAGCGTGCAGATTTGGGGGAGGGTAGGGTATAGGTGTTATTGTTTCTGTTTTCTTTTGGGGGTGGGGTGTGTTCTGTGTCTGATATTTTGCATTTGTTCTGTATTGATTTTATATAGTTTTCTTTGTTGATTTTGAAAATACTGCAGCTCCTTGTCTTCTGCTTTGTATTTTCTGCATGCTGCATGAAAAGTTAAAGTATATTGAATAAAAAAAAAGAACTCGGGATGACCTGATAGCAAAGGCTGGTAAGACTCTTGCCTTCTAAGAAATCAATGCTGGAAATGGAAAAAAATCCCTGTCTGGGGGTCTGGGGACATGTTTTGTCATTTTGTGTTGCAATTCTGTCTCATGATAGTTTCATAGTTTCATAGTTAAATTCGTGTTCAGTAGGTATTTTTACCTTTTACGAACATGCCATCCTTCATGGATGGAAACAAATTAGGTCTCCTTTTCTTTGTCGATATTTGATTTGAACATAGTTATAGTTTCGCTGTTGACTACACTGGATGGTAAATTATTCCAGAGATTAGCAATCCTTTGTGAGAACCAATTATTTCTTTTACAGTATTATTGGGGGTTCCTTTAAATTTTTGTTTATGAGATCTGGTATTTTGTTACTTATATTTCTATCTAAACCCATAGTTTCAAACATTAAGTCGTTGTGGAAGGCTTTATAGGTTAGACATAAATCACCATGGAGTCGCTTATAATTAAGAGAATAGAGATTTAAATCTTTTAATCTACTTTCGTAATCTAAATTTTGCAATCCATTTATTTTCTTAGTTGTTTTTCTTTAAATATTTTCTATAAGTTTTTTGTTTTTAATTAAGTAAGGTGATACTACTGAACTGCAGTATTCTAGATGTGGTCTTACTAAACTTGAGTACAAAGGCAGTATAACTTTGGCCTCCTGCTTTTAATATTTCTAAAATGCAGTTTAGAATTGTTTCCTTTTTGACAGCTGAAATTGTATGTTTGTTAAAACTAAAGTCATTGGAAATTATAACACCTAAGTCTTTTCATAAGTAATTTGCTCAAGTAAGTCTTATTGATCTTGTAAGGATAACAAGGATTATTTTTCCTAAGTGCATCACCTTGCATTTGGTCTCATTAAATAAAATACTTTTTCTATGGACCAATCTACTAAATGGTCCAGGTTTTTTACATTTCATTATTATCGTTTTGATCTTTTATTATACAACCTATTTTGCAGTCGTCAGCAAACTTTGCTAACTAGCAGGAATTATTAAGGGACACATTGTAGAGATCAGAATGTTAAACAAGGTTGGGCCTAACACAGACCCTTGGGGAACTCCACTTGTGACCTGGCCTGGATTAGATAAATAACCCTTAACAGACACTTGTTGGGTTCTATTTAGTAACCAAGCTTGAATCCAGCCTATAATTTTAGAATCTAGTTTTAATTTGACTAATTCGGATATTAATATCCCATGTGAGACCGAATCAAAAGCTTTGGAAAAGTCCAAAAAATTACATCCACTGAGAATCCCTTATCCAATGCATTACTCACTGGTTCCAAAAGTACAGTAAATTTGTTTGGCATGATCTGTTCTTTGTAAATCCATGTTGATGAATGTCCAATATGTTATTTTCGTCAAGATGATCAGTAATTCTACCCTTAAGTACCCTTTCTAGAAGTTTGCACATAACATCAGTTAAACTAATAGGTCTGTAGTTTTGCTCAAGGTGTTAATTGTCATTTTAAAAATAGGAATAACTATAGCTTTATCAAATTTGTTACTGTTTTTTCTGTGTAGACTGACAAGTTAAATAACAAGGTTAATGGCCCAATTAGTTGATCTTTAAATTTTTGATAAACAGTGGAGGGATGCCATCGGGACCTGGGAACCACTATTTTTAGTTTATCAATAGCTTCCTTAACTTCATCTTCTGTTATATATGGAAAAGATGATGTTATAGTATGCTCCATTATTGGATTAGATGTATTTTTGAAAAATGTTTACAAAGTAATCGTTCATTTTATTTGCTATTTCAACTTCATTAGTAATTAGTTGTTGGGATGACTGTAATGGTCCTATGGTAGGACTGTTTTTTAAAGAACCAATATAGTTATAAAAGGTTTTTTGTTGTCTTTGACATTAACAGCTAATTTTAATTTTAGATGTTTTTTCTTTTATAATCATGTTTTACTTTTGTTTGATATTAGCTTGTATTTACTCCAGTTTTCACTTGTTTTTTTGTTTTATATTTCTTGTATAAACAGTGTTTCTTAGCTAAAATTTTCTTTATTTTATAATTCCATCACAAGGGGCTCTTTTGTTTTGATATATTTCTTCTACTAGGGACCCAATGTTTTATACAAGTGTTTATTTTAACATAAATTTGTTGTAAATTAAGTTGATATCCTTATCTTTCAGGTCATAAGCCCAGTTCCATTTAGATAAGTCTTGCTTGATTTTGTTATAGTTTGCATTAATAAAATATTTTACAGTAGTACAGCCAGATGTTGTTGTTGAATGAGATAGATTCATTATTATATGGACCATGTTATGGTCACTGTTAACTAATGGTTGATCTATTGTGATTTTCTTTTGTATTGTCAATATTGGAAACTATCAGATCCAGAATGTTATTACCTCTAGTAGGAGAATTTACTAATTGCCTCATGTTGTTGATGCACATTAGATCTAAAATGAGTTTTCCAAAATGGTATTTTGCTTTAAATTTATCCAATCAATATTGGGAAGGTTAAAGTCACCCATTAATAAACAGTTTTGATCTAATATATTGTTTTCAATATTGTTTATGAATTCTAAGTTTTCTTTTAAGTTGAGATTTGGGGCCCTATAACCTAAGCCTACCAAGACAGTATGTTCATGTGTAAGATTGATTTTGTCCATATTATTTCACTTAATGCAGTTTCATTGTATTTAGTTGCACTATAACTTTTGAATCTATTATGTATATATAGTGCAACACCTCCACCTCTGGTGTTAGTACAATTTTTCTCGTATTTTGTGTATCCCCTTATTTCAGTTCCCCAGTCCTCATTTCTAAACCAAGTCTCCGTCACTGCACATATGTATTTTTTTGCATGAATATAATCTTCTAGCTCATCAATTTTATTTAAGAGACTTCTTGCATTCAAAGAGTAGTATGTTAAATTCAGTATTATTAAATTGAGAGTTTTACATACTTTTATGATATTTTAGTTAGATGGTTTTAGGCTGGTGGGGTCTAATAGTATTTAGAGTTTCCAAATTCTTTGGACACTCCCCTCATAGCTTAGTTTAAAATTTTTCTATGTGGACCTGCATATGTTTTCCCAGTAAGTTGTTCGTCTTCTGCTAAGGTGTAGACCATCATATGCAAATAGTTCTTCCCTCCTAGTAAACTCCTCCCAGTGTGTGATACATCCAAGTTCCTGTTTTAGACACCAATTTCTAAGCCAGTCATTGATGGTCTTTATTTTGTTTTGCAGGTGTTCTGAGGCTTTGGGTATTGGGAGAATTTCTGAAAAGGTTATACAAATTTAGTTCAGTTAATTTATTTTTCATTGATACATAATCTTGTTTGATTTTGTGTATTGAGTCTCTAAATATATTGTTGGCTCCTGCATGGATTATAACATTTGAGTTATGGGATTTGGGTATGATGTCCTCTAACATTCTGGTAATGTCTCCTATTTTTGCACCTCTAAAAGATGACACTGTTCTATTTTCTTTGTCAGGATTGCAAATTTGACGGTCTAGGAACTCACAAAGAGTCATCCAATATAAAAGTTGGTAGGTGGAGAACATGTGGCTTGATTGTTTGAGTTTGATTTATATTAATTTCAAATTTATTATTTGTTCTTGATTTTGAATTTCCATATGACTATTGGGAGAGATTTCTAAAGTCCTGTTATCTAGACAAGTCTCTATGTCATTATCTAAATTTAACATTGAGTATTGATTTGATAACGGTAGTGCAAAGGCTTTGCCCTTCTACCCTTTTTGCAGCTCTTGTATTATTTACAGTTACCTAGTCATCATCTAAGACAGGATTTTCACTTTCTAGTTCTTTTCTATTGGTTACTGGGAGGTCAGTTAATAGCCTAGTGTTTGTATTTTGAGAATGTAGGTCTACCCTAAAAGAGGTTGTATTTGTCCAAAAGTTTAATAAATCATCTGTTGTAGTTTCTGCCAGGTTTACACTATTTTCTATTGGCTCTTTAATTATTTGATCATTATTTTGTTGAAATCTGTTCACCATACTTTTTGACTTGATTACAGTTTTTGAAGTCTTTCCCGAATGCAAGTATTTCTAGCTGAAGTTCTTCATTAATTATACATTTTATACATTTATTGCTTGATTTTGGATCCAGAAATTCTGTGGTAAATGAATACATGGAACACATAGGACATTTAATACCAATTTCCCGCCTCAGATTTAATAAACCTGCCATAGTAGGTCGCTTAAAGTTATTTTTAGACTGGTACAACTTACTGTTTACTGATCCCAACTTTAATCATCAGAGTGGGCTGGAAGGTGTTGGAGAGGTGCTTCTCTGGAAAGCACCAAGCTCTGGGGAAGAAGGCAGGCAGGCAGTAATATACTGTATGGGAAGAACACATGGAGGTGCCATACTGTAGCAAGGGAGAATGTCATCTAGCTTTGTATTAGAATGCTGATGTGTGCTTGTAGCCCTTGCAATCTTTATCCAAGTGGAGAAAAAGGGAAAATGGTAGAGAAAACATCCAACATGAGGATAACAGCTTTGAGCACTATTGGGCACTGCTACCCCTGCCTCTGGATCCTGAAGGAAAGGAAACCCATAGCACTCAAACAGGGTTTCAATGCTGCACCAATTTGATAACAAGCCATAACAAAACAAAAATGAAAGGTGCGCAAAGAAAACCAAGCAGCAGCATTAATTAATGCAAATACCAGTTTAATGTATTAAAGTGCCCAGACCTTAAAAATGACTAACGGCAAAATACAGACCCAACGCTTGGAACCCTTGCAGATTCTTCATTGGGGGAGGAGTCAGCGTATATGGTAGTCTGATTTTAAATGCTACCACTTAAAGTGACAATACCATAATTCATTCTACACCACAAATGTGA
The DNA here is from genome assembly GCA_016271365.2 of Neoceratodus forsteri. NCBI lineage: Eukaryota > Metazoa > Chordata > Ceratodontiformes > Ceratodontidae > Neoceratodus > Neoceratodus forsteri. The sequence continues at coordinate 1,299,714,581 of CM057453.1, read as the reverse complement.
AAGTGAGTAATAACCATTATTTAAAATGTACAACCTAAAATTAATTAGGCTATAAGAAGAAGGCTGGATGCAATTAATAATATAGCTCTAAATATTATAATGCCAAACAAATAATGACATAATATTGGGATAAATTATCCCCAAAAGTCAGTTTTCAAATGTAGAGAAAAGGACATCCACTCAAATATAGCTTAAGTAGAATCCATTTTGAAAAGCACCTGTAAAGAAATAAGCTTGGCAGAGCCACTACAAATGTGAATGCATTAACTAGATAAAGGTGTTTCATGGGCTTAAACATAAACATTTATTTATTTAAAAATATCAGATTTACTAACATTTGAGTCAGAGACTCATTTATACAGGTACCACATCAAGAAGACCAAAGCAGTTCAAACAATATACAATAGCTAAAGCAAATAGACATCAGGAGTCAAACAGAAGCCCAGAGTGTTCACATGAAGGCTGTTGCATACATTAACTGAATCAAAGTATAGTACATTGAGAAAGGGCATATTTAAGCAGAGGTGAAGCGATGCTTCCACCACCCAGGAGTGATGTTATTACGATAAAACACACCCTGAAGTGACTTATTGCAATTATACAATGGCTTGTTGATATATACAGAATAAAAAATACATTTTAAAGGATGTTTTTGTTAGTGTGGAAAAATATTTCTTGAGAGAAAATGCAAGAATGATCCAAATTCAAAGCTACAGTGATGTTACTGTGTAATAACATCACTGTTTCAATGGGTCAGCAGCCAATTAGCTTCTTACATTTTTCCTTGCCATTGTGTAATTAAAAATAATGCCACCATCTGTATTACAAGTTACCTATATGTTTTGCAATTTATTCTATGCATTGTTATAGTAATCAGCTCAATAGAACCAGGCCACATATACATGAAGGTATTGTACCTAACTGAAAACACTGCTTAGACAACTATATGTTGTGATAACGTGGAAGACAAATACAATGTTGAGACAAGTTTTTGAAGACATTTGATGTGGTTTTTTTAGAGACTGATATACAGTTCACACACAAAATTCATACAATAGAAAAGTGCATATGCCCAAATGCCACATTTCATTACAATCTGTTCTCTTGAAGGAAGATACTACTATATAAGGCCTAAAAATGGGCATCAGGAAAATGTAGACTGGGGTATGTGTGTTATTGAGGTATTGCATAGTTTATCTTTTATTGCTGCTCCACCGGATCAGCAATATTTGCATAAGCTGTGCCCAGTCCAGGTTTTACACTCTGGCCTGGGTCTGGTGATCTGGGATTTACCCATACCCCACTGCATGTGGCTTAGTGATATACTATACAGATGGCTACAAAGTCTGACTGATGGCTGAAGTTTTAGAAAATCATTATGTTTAAAACACCAAGACTCACTCCCACATCACAATTAATCCTCTACCAAAGTCATGCTTAAATACTGGTGCTTCACATCCATACCACTAAGCTTTTATTGCAACATGCCACTTCTGCTGTTATGAGCTCCCCATCCATGAAGTCCCATTCCACTTGTGGCAATCCCCATCCCCAAAACCAGGTAATTTTCCAGGAGCAGTTCTTTACACCATATTTATTTATTTATTTAGTTTTGTTGACCAGGTAAGTGCACTAGACAGATCCTGCCTATTTTCAGGCATGACATGGGGAGGGGGATATAGATGAATCTAACTGACCTTAAACCAGATTAAGCTGGTATCAACCACATTACTGCTAAACTTCCTTATTTGTAAACATTTTGTTGATAAATGTTTGTTGTAATACATGCAGAAAGTTGTGACTGCTGGAAAATAGTGAGTTAACTTTCTGTGGATCTAGTATAAAGGCAGACTCTTCCCACTAACCTATTATTATCCATTTGAGTGCTTGACTGGGCATCCAGGTATCTACCCCACCTATGGTATTCCTGGTTAGAATGTAGTGGGCTGAAATGGGTGGGGGTTTTACCTGTTTTAAATTATGAGAAGACAAAGTGCTGGTTGGCAGCAATTTGCAATCCTTATAAGGTTAAGCAGAAAGGTGGCCATAGACACTCAGAAAAACCTCATTTTGGAGGCTAAACGTCTCCCTGCTACAAGATTAGGATATTCAGAAGCAAATAAAGGACCAGCTAAAATAGGCAATCATAGATAATAATATACAATACATGAATCTGGGGTTTTATGGGACACAATAAAAGCCATGGCTAAGGGAAAATAATAAAAATAGCCTCAAGATGGAAGAGGGAATGCTACACAAACAAAATGAACTAGAAATGAAAATAAAAGACCTAGAAGCACAAACGTAAGTTAGACTAGACAGACATCAGGGAATACAACTGGGAAAACTGAAGAAAGACTCAAATCAAAAATTCTTGATTATAAGGAAGAACAAAATCTGAGATATTTAAGACAGAAATTATGAAGGGGGCCCAAGGGACTTGAGATTAGTTCCAGGAAGTGTTTAACCCATTCTACTTCTAATAGATTTCTAGGATGTCTGTACTATCCATTGGTAATCTGACACAGAATGACTCCCAGAAGATAATGAGTTAACTTTCTACGGTCTCAATTAAGTCCTCAAGATAGAGGAAAATAGTGTTGTAAAGCTTCATATACACACACAGGCACAGAAACTGGAATAACAGGTTCCAATGAGTATAAACTCACATGAAATGCTATGAAAACCTCCCCATTCATTCACAGGTGTCAATGAATGTATTTGTTAACTGTGCTGGTTCATCTTCTTGCTTTCCTCATGGTAAAATGTGAAATTACATTTGTGTAAATGAGTGATAAATTAGCTTGTCCGGGGGTGGCAGCTCTGATAGTTGTTTCAGTCTTTCTTTTCTCTGATAGAAACTGAACCAGGAAAAAGTAAAACACACTTCATCACAGACTGTGTTTACCAAGTACATGAACTTGCATGATTTATCTGTAAAGGCAATTAAAATGTATTTCTAAATGCATTACTAACTCCAATGCTTTCAAGATTTTGAAACTACTAAAAGACAAACTATATATATATATATATATATATATAGATAGATAGAATATAGTAAACAAATATTATTAATCCTAAAAGCTGAACTTTGTTTTAGTATATAAATGTTTAAGAAATACCTGAAAGCTGAGTCTTTCCTTTTGAGACACCAGGTGACTCTGATAATCATTTGTTTTAAGTCAGTCTGAAGGCATCAAGTATTATCTGTTCCTCTAGTCCTTAACAAAATGCAGGGACTCCACAGACTTGTTGTTCCTTGGCCAGATACCAAACTAGTGAGTCTTCTTTCAGCATTATAGATCACCTCATTCCCTCCCACATGAATAACAAAAAAGGTGGGCTGGATCTTTAGGAGCTTTTCGGTGGAGGTGGGTTGAATCTTACGTCCCTCAAAAACAATGCTGCCTCCTACTCAGGTTCCAGTTCTTGCACCACTCATTTAAGAAAGAAAATACTACCCTGCAACCATTGACTAACATGAAAGCGTATTTATTTTAGGGCGGAAAACATTTCTTGGAGGAGGGTAGTGGAGGAGACTATTTACACCTTCAGTCAGTTCCACGGACAGAAAACATGACATCACTCCTTTTGTACATGCAATACTCCTGTTGACTCACCACAGTCAAAAAAAAGGAGAGGGAAAAATAAATACACAAAGGAACAAAGAAACACTAGAAAACATATAACTACTATCATCAGGCAACTTAACCTAAATTTCAAAGGTCATAGTGACAATGATATTGAGCTTTGTTTAAAGAAAGGGTAATCTCCCAATTTTCATTCAATCCTTTAGGGAGACTGCATTTAACTGAAAAATGTGTCTACTTTCCCTTTGCAAAAGTAAATTCGTTGATTACCTCCTCTAGAAAGAGGAGGTACATGATCAATTGCAGTGAATTTGAACGATGACAGAGTCTGTTTATGTTGCACGCTTCCAGTGCGTACCTACTGGAGTGTTGCACCGCCCATGTAAAATGGATCTGACATGCTCCTGTATGCGTCTTTTAAGGGACGGTGGTCATCCCTTACATACAGGGTGGGGCAATCGCACCATAAGGCATATACCACATGTGTGGTATGACAGATGACAAAATGATGGAGGCATATATTTTTTCCATTTGTCAGACTGATGAAGGTGTTCCCCGCTTCATATAGATATAGATGTTACAATTTCCACATGGGAAAGATCCCTGTGGTTTTGTTGGGAGTAAATTCTGGGCCTAAGAAGGTCCTGAAATGAAATGACTCCTAACAATTCTATCCTTCACAGATCTGCCGTTTGGTGAACAACTCTTGGGAACTACCAATTCTCCCTGATAAATCACTGTTAGCTTCTAAAATATGCAAAACTTTTTAGGTTCAAGCACTGGGGTCTGTATTTTTGCCACTTGTCATTTTAAGGTCTGTGCACTTTAATACATTAAACTGGCATTTGTATTAATTAATGTTGCTCTTGGCTTTCTTTGCACACCATTCATTTTTATTTTTCTCTCTGGATCCTGCCCTGGATCCTGCCACTGGAAGCAATCCATGGGGACATTGTTTGGGTAAGTGAGTTGGTGCTGGGACTTGGAGGACACCTGAGATGGGCTAAAAGGGGTGGGCTGGGAGCAGGATCATAAGCAAAATATGGAATGAGAAAAAATAAACAGACAGCAAACAGGTGTTATTACCCAAATTACAGGACCATGAATGGAATTGAAAAAGCATACTGGGAAGTAAAAGAAGTTTCATCAAGCACAACATTGCATATATTCCACAATCTGATAAGTTATGGATATTTTGTCTTACATACTTGAGTGATTATTAAATAATTAATGACCATCACCTCTGCTTTCTTTAGACTGCCTTGCCTTTAGGAACAGAAGATCCTCACAACCATCACCATCAACAACATGAATTCCATAAGCCAGTGTGTTCATTCAGGCAGGACCACTTTGTTGTGCGCTGTGTTTCTGGTCATTTTGCAAGTGATGCTGTCGTCTTCAGCTTTTTCCTGCTAGGTACTTTGGGTTTACAACACTCCATGCTGGCGCCTTTTGGGAATGCTGTCTCATTCTTTGTTGCTAATGCCACCACTGAGGCCCTGTCCACACTATGCCTCTGTAATGTTAAAGAGGGCCCAAACCATTACCGCAACAGTGTTGCATTTACACCTTAACATTAAAGAAGGTGTTTTCACAACTATTGTTGAAACCACATATGAGATGGTTTCAACAACGGTTATGAAACCTATTACACCTCGGTAACGTTACCGACCGTAGTGTAGACGCGGCAACGTCCTGTAGCACAGTGTGACTGCATTATGAATTGGGTGCCACCGTAATGGTCGCCTGGCTCTGCAGTGTGGACCAGCGGTACTGATCCCATAACGGACACCGCCGCAGTGTGGATGCACTGCACTGCTCCCTGGCTGTAACAGTTTACATCCGTTACTGGGCCTGAGCGGTGTAGTGTGGATGGGGCCTGACAAAGATGATATTTTAATGCATTTTGCTTGTGTACTACAAGTACATCTGAGTTCACTACCCTTCTTCAGTTATTTTTTTTAGGAACAATGTCTTTCTATTGTTAATCAAGTGCACTTTCTTTATTCATTTCCTCAGCCTGAGGTTCACTTCCTTTCTTAATTCTGTGTCAGTATTGTGTTAACAGGTGCAGAGCAGTTTTTTTATAGTATACAATACTGTCTCTGAAACAGAAGTAAAAAATAATTTTTGTAGTCAAGAACATTTTGAGCATCTTGGGTACTGCTGGTAAAAAGAGGACACTGTGATAGAGAGTGGGAAAAGATAACACAGAGACACAGCAAATACACCACACAGCGGATATGTTTTTAAACACACAGCAGGAGCTTGTGTGAATTTTAACGTGACCAAAATATTTTAACTCAGAATAAAAATTAAATAAACAAAGAAACTTAGTTCACAACTGAGCCTTAGTAGTACTCTTCCCAGGTAATGCTTTCCTGAAGAACACAGAGATACCAGGCTTCAGTGCTCCACTATCTTTTGTATCTATAAATAACACAGCTGTACTTACAGGCAGTGCTGCCTCCAACGCATCTGCTCCTACTGGGAGCAAAACAAATATCCGCACCACACGACGCTGAACCAAAAGCCAACTTTATTATAAATTTAAAAGAGTGCCAAACACCAGCATCAGCCCTCCTAAACCTCTACCGGTTTTATATGGGTTAACAATTATCTCACTTGATCACATGGTCTGTTTAATCCTCCCTAATCCTAATACAAAGTTTCCCTGCACTAATACATTGTATTGGGGATCAAACAGACTAAATACACTATATTTCAATACCTTCAAGGCTAAATGATTCAATTCAATTCCTTAAGGTCCCAGGTTGGGGCAGAAAAAGAGTTGCATAGCAGATTGCTCATTATTGTGGTGAGGCTCCGCCCATAGGTTAGTGTCATACTGTACCAGCATCCTAGAAATAAGCCTCATTCTGTGCCACTTGCATCCTAATAGCAACCCTGTTCCTAGCCTAGCAACAGAGCCCAGGTAAGAAACAGAAAAATGAATTAAACAGAAAAATTACTCCTTGCTCTGCTACAAGCAAAATGCTGTCACAGGAACTGTTTGAAATGTACTTGTACAAATTCTACCAATGTAAAAGAACAACATGTTGTGCTGTTGGCTTACAATTTCAGCTGATGGGAATAAAGTGTATATGGGCCCTTTTTCTTTGTTTAGTAAACTCAGTAACAGTTTTCCCAATCACTCAGGACTAGCTATCCTGTCCTCATAATGAGCCGTGTCTCCATGCACATTCATTTTACTCATTTGGACCTTCATTTAGGTAAATTATCTTACTTTAGACTCGGGCACACTCAGGCCACATTGGAGCCCATACTGCTCCTTTTAATTTACCTTCAAGTCGCCATAGTGGCAAAGCACAGTTCTTCCGTTTTTATTTTACCCTAAAAACAGCTTCGCGCACATTATGAATATTTTCTTCTGCCTGTGCTGGTAGCTACAGAAACATATACACTGACCTCGTAATGCACCATGGCAAACTGAGCAGGAGTCCTTCTAACTTTTACTCAGGACTATAAGCGCTTTACATTCCTTGTATTCGCTACAGAATACTGGGACTTGCAGGACTTCAGCACAGCAAAACATGCTGCAGAAAAACAAACAAATCTGCTTTATAGTTAGCCTGCTATGGTCCACAGTGTCTTTACTTTATTTTATTTTATTTCAAAGGCAGGGCACATGACAGTCAGGGTAAGGTGAGAGATCCAGGCATTTTCCTTGTCTAGCAACTGGCAGTTTCATAGGCACCTGAGGTAAAAAGATGAATGAAAAGAGGGAACAATGAAAGGCAGAGATACTACCATAGGAAGCCACCCTACTGTAGTAGAAATGGGAGAAAAGACAAAAGGATAGTAAGAACTGGACCTGCTGCAGCAGACTTTGAAAAGGGGTAAAGGTGAGAGGAATACCTCCAGGTACAGTCACTGCACTCTACTTGGGGGTGGGTGGCTCTACCCCCCATGGTTAAACAGAAACCAGTCCTGGTTTCCAAGACAACTTACCCCTTACCACCTGGGGTAGGATGGAATCGTCACTCCTCACCGAAAGCTCCACCCCAGGGTTCCCTACATAACAGTACTATTATAGTACAACATAAATACTTATCAGTCTTCATACTGTATTTAAAATCAATTACCCTGGGGGTCTAAAACATAAAATAATTTGCACATCTATTAATAATCATACAATTTATACACTAGGTATTTCAGAGGCAGCCCCACGATGAGATAGGAAATCCCTGTATTTTACCTTGAGCGTATAAGGCTATAGAGCCAAATACCACCTCATAATCCTATTGTTCTTATCTTTCATTTGAGACAAGAAGCATAGAGGATTATGACCTGTGACCAATGTGAAGGGGCTCTCCACAAGTAAAATCGCAGAGCTTCTATCGCCCACTTGGCGTCCAAACACTCCTGCTCAACTGTGGAGTATTTCTGCTACCTGTGATGTAGTTTATGTGATATGTAAACTACTGGGTGTTCTTCCCACTGATAGTCTGGCTGAGTGCTGCTCTATTCCAGTCCCAGAGGCATCGGTATGCACCTTGAAGGGTGGTTACAATCAGGGCTTTTAAAACTGGTGATGAACACAGGGCAGCTTTAATTGTAAGAAAAGCCTCCTCACAGTCTGGAGTCCAATGTACCTTATTCCCACAGTGTTTCTTGAATAGATTAGTTAAGGGAGTGGCAACTACAGAGACATTTGGTATAAAACATCTATAATACCCTGCCAATCCCAAAAACAATCTAACTTGCTTCTTGGTACTGGGAATCGGACAGTTGGCAGTAGCCTCCACTTTGTTAATTTCAGGCTTTATCAGCCAATTCCTAATATAAACCCTAAGTACCTTGTTTCTCTAACAGCTAGGGCACATTTAGTGGGATTTATAGTCATCCCAGCTTGCTTGATGGAATTTATGACTGCTTTCAGATGCACCAGATGGGAGTTCCAATTTCGACTAAAATAACCACATCATCCAGATTTGCTACACAAAAATTGGAGTGGGGTGCCAGCACATGGTCCATGTAGCATTGAAACGTTGTCATGGCCCCATGAAGTCTGAATGGCATGGTCCAAAGTTGGAATAATCCCATTGGAGTACTGAATGCAGTCTTTTCTTTGGATGTCCTCTCCAAGGGATTTGCCAGTACCCTTGGTGAGATCCAAAGTAGAAATATATTTGGCATTTCCTATTTTATCAAGGATATCATCTATCTGAGGCATCGGGTAGGTATCAAATTGTGCCACCTGGTTTACTACCTGGAAGTTGAGGCATAACCTTATCCCACTCTCCTTCTTAGGTACCACCACTATAGGTGAACTCCATGCACTTTTGGAAAGCTCAATGATATTAAGTGCCAACAATTTAGTGACTGTTCCTTGAACATCTGCTCTAACTCTTTTAGCGAGCCTCTAGGGTTTCTTTCAGATGGGAGTTGAGTTTGTCCTGATCTGATGCTCTATTCATTTGGCCTTCCCTGGCCCACTAGTAAATGTGAGGCAAACAATGTACAAGGCCATGTAACTCCTTCTTTTGGGCAATGTCTAAATCAAGATTACAGTAAACATCATGAGGCCCTTTATTCCTTTCTAGCTGGCTATAGGCTACCTGTAGATCCTTGTCTTTGGGATCTGGTAGGACCATCAGGCTGCACTGAACTGGAGGTCTTTCATACCATTTTTTTTAACAAATTGACATGGTATATTTTCCTCCCTGGTCTCATGTCAGGTGTTTCTACTTCATAAGTTACTGGTCCCATTTGGCGGAGGACTTTATATGGTCTCTGCCATTTCATCAATAACTTATTAGTAGAAGATGGTAATAACAACAGGACCTGATCACCCGCCACCAATTCTTTACCAGCAGAAGTACTTTTATCATAATCCTTTTCTGGGTAACTGGGGCCTTTACCTCTGTCTCATGGACCTTTTGTATAAACCATCAGTTTCTGTCTCAGCAGTTTAACATATTTGGCTATCCTTGATATCTAAAGTCCTTCCTCCTTCTAATATTCCTTCACCACATCAAGAGGTCAATGGGGATTTCATCCAAACAATAAGTTGAACGGGAATAGCCTGTCAAGGATTGCAGTACTTCTCTGTACGCAAACAGCAAGAAAGGTAAGAACTCAGCCCAATCTTTTCCTTCCTCGTGGACTAACTTCATGAGCATCCGCTTCAAGGTTTGATTGAAGCACTCCATGAGTCCATCAGTCTGGGGATGATAGGAGAAGTTCGTAAGGCTACAATACCCAAAAGGCTATAGTGCTCCTTCAGAAGGGCAACACTGAAATTACTCCCTCTGTCAGAGAGAGAATCTCCTTGGGTATGCCTGCCCTACTAAATAACTTAACCAACTCCTCAGCCACTTTAGGAGTTGTCACAGTTCTAAGGGGAATTGCTTCTAGGTATTTGGTCTCATAGTTACATATAACCAATATAAATTGATTCCATCTGAACTTTTGGCAAGTGGACCCACAATGTCAATCCCTATTCTTTCAAAAGGGTTGTGACTAGAGGTAGGGGCATCAGGGGACAACATTTTTCTTCCTGTTTGTATTACCAGCTGGCATTCTTAACAACATTGACAATAGTTAGCCACATCCTCATGAATGCCTGGCCAAAAAATCTCTGCAAGATTCTTCCCAGGGTCCTATCTCTCCTGCATGGCCAGCCAAGGTAGGTTGTGCCCTAAATGTATGAAATTCTACCTATAACAAGTAGGGATGACCAGTTGTTCCACTTTCTCCCCTGTGTCCATATTTGTACAGACCCGATACAAAATGTTATTTTTAATCACCGTTTCTGGGGTACCTGTGCTTTGGGGTTTTCCAGCTGTTGGAAAAGAGGGGTTAGTGTATTGTCTGAAATTTGTTCTTTAATCATGTCAAACATAACCAATACAGATTGCACAGAGGCAGTCCTTTTTGTTATCTGTGCCAATTCTCCTGCAGTTTTTCTTGGTGTCCAGAGACACCTTAGATTTTCCTGGGTCTTCAGATATGTTCCCCTCAAAGGAAACACATCTCCCAATTGTTGCATTTTCTTGGCCTGTGCTCTGGTGGTTACAGCTACCACTGATCCTCTGTCATGCAATAGGGCTGTGAATTCTTGGTAATCATGCCCTATCAGGACAGTGACCGCAGTTTGGCACTAAATCTGCTGTAATCTCTGTGGTTTGCCCTCTTACATTAACATCTCGGTAGTGGTGGGATATTGATGTGTGCCCCCATGCAGACATACCTCACTCATCTCAGGTCCCTTTTTATGATATACACCAACTCAGGTCTTATCAGGGTGCTTTTACTTCCTGGAGTCTATCAGTCCCACCACAGCTTTATCTTTGATGGTTACCTCAGTCATAAGTACCCTGTATTCAGCAGGGTGAGATGAGCATTACCTACTCTCTTGTTGGGGCAAAACCTAGCTATATGGCCCAGTTCTTGGCAGTTCTTGCATACTATGTCTGCTGGAAATGTTCTCCTCTTGACCCATTTCTAGTATCATCTTTATTTACATTTCTCTGTTGAGGTTGGGTCTTACTATTGGTGTTGACCATCCGGCTGGTGACTCAGGTATACATGGGCCTCCCTTCTTATAGGGCTGATGAGCAGCAAGGAAGTCCTCTGCAAGGGATATAGCCTTCTCTGCCATTTCAGGCATATGTTCCTTGACCCATATTTGCATGTCCAGGGATAAAATTAGCAAAAATTGTTCAGTAACAAAAGTTTCTATAATAGCTGCTACTGTTTTCCCCGGTGGTTGAGTCATTTCAACATAGTTCTCTCATGTAGGTAAAGGCCTGTTTGGGTTATCATGACATTGGTGTTTCAGGGCACGAAAACTTTGCTGGTAGGTCTCCAAACTGATGTCGTAACATTTCAGGATTTCAGTCTTAACTAAATCATAGTTCTCTGCATTACATGTGTCCATGTGGCTGTACGCCAATTGTGCCCTCCCAGTCAAGTAGGGTGCCAGGTGTACCACCCATTGTGCTTAGGGCCACCCACAGGCCCTAGCCACCCATTCAAAAGTAGTTAAATATGCTTCAATATTGTCTGAAGCAGTCAGTTTAGTCAGCTTAATTTCATTGGGGTTGGTAGCTGCTCCATCCCCACCATGTCCATGTCCTGACCCCAAAGTCTGTAAAACCTTTATAATTTCATCCCACCTCATGTCTTGTTGCCTTCATTCTCTATCTTTCTCCTGGACATCTATATCCCTCTGGCACTCGATCTCTATCTTCGGACCGCCAACCATCTCAGTAGTCCAGCAATGTCGTCTGGTGGTTCCTCTCTGTTGTTGTTGTTCCATCTTCTCCTCCAGTTCCTCCTCATGCCTTTCTTCTTCCTTCATCCTGAGGTCCTTTCTCCAAGCAGGCATCCCTAGTCCTGGATTCAGGGATCCCCTGTCTTCTCCATCTGGGCTCTGGTCACAGTGCCTTGCTTCTTCTCGTCCACTCCATCTGCCATCTCTGCTTTTGGTTATCTTAGGCTCCTGATCTGGTGCCCTACTGGTTTCTCCCTATTTGCCTCAGACAACCAGCAATCCCACTTCTAAAACCATTATGTGACAGGGTGTGGGAAGAGATAACGAGAACACAGCAGAGACACCACACAGCGGATGTATTTTTAAACACACAACAGGAGCTTGTGTGAATTTTATTAATGTGACCAAAATATTTTAACTCAGAATAAACAATTAAATAAACAAAAGAAATCCTAGCTTGAATTGAGTCTGAGCACTACTATTCCCTAGTAGTGCTTTCCTGAAGAACACAGAATGGAGATACCAGGTTTCAGTGCTCCACTATCTTCTCTGTCTGTCTATGAACAACACAGCTGTACTTACAAGCAGTACTGCCCAATGCATCTGCTCCTAATGAGGCCTGCGGGTACTTTTATATGGGTTAACAATGACCTCACTTGATCACATGGTCTGCTTTGATCTGCCCCTAATCCTAATACAAACGTTTTCCTGCACTAATAGATTGTATTTGGGGATAAAACAGACTAAATACATTATATTTTGATACCTTCAAGGCTAAATGATGCAGTTCATTCTTTAAGGTCCTAAACTGGGGCAGAAAAAGGAGTTGCATAGCAGATTGCTCATTATTGTGGTGAGGCTCCACCCATAGGTTAGTGTCATACTGTACCAGCATCCTAGAAATAAGCCTCATTCTGTGCCACTTGCCTCCTATTAGCAACCCTGTTCCCTAGCCTAGCAACAGAGCCCAGGTAAGAAACAAGAAAATGAATTAAACAGAAAAATTACTCCTTGCTCTGCTACAAGCAAAAATACTGTCACAGGAACTGTTTGAAATGTACTTGTACAAATTCTACCAATGTAAAAGAACAACATGTTGTGCTGTTGGCTTACAATTTCAACCAATGGGAATAAAGTTTATATGGGCCCTTTTTCTTTGTTTAGTAAAGACAGTAACAGTTTTCCCAATCTCTCAGGACTAGCTGTCCTGTGCTCATAATGAGTTGTGTATCTCCTTGCACATTCATTTTACTCATTTGGACCTTCATTTTGGTAAATTATATTACTTTAGAATCGGCACACTGAGCCCACACTGGAGCCTATACCACTCCTTTAAATTTATCTTCAAGTCGTGATAGCAGCAAAGCACAGTTCTCCTGTTTTTTTTATTTTTACCCTAAGAACAGCTTTTGGAGCACATGATAAATATTTTTCTTCTGCCTGTGCGGTAGCTACAGAGGCATATATGCTGACCTCTCGTAGCGCCTGCAGCCCATTGAGCAGGAGTCCTCTACTTTACTCAACCTTATAAGTGCTTTACATTGCTTGTATTTGCTATAGAATACTGGGACTTGAGGGACTTCAGCATAGCAAAACATGCTGCAGAAAAAACAGATCTACTTTATACATAGCCTGCTACGTCCACAGTATCTTTACTTTATTTTATTTCAAAGACAAGGCACATGAGAGTCAGGCTGAGGGAGGTTCCAGACATTTTCCTTGCTTAGCAACTGGCAGTTTCATAGGCACCTGAGGAAAAAGATAAATGAAAAGAGAGAACAGTGAAAGGCAGAGATGCTACTGTAGGAGGCCACTCTACTGTAGTAGGAATGGGAGAAAAGATAAAAGGATAGTAAGAAATGGAGCTGCTGCAGCAGACTTTGGACAAGGGGTAAAGGTGAGAGGAATGCCTTAAGGTACTGCCACTACACTCTACTGGGGAGGCAGCTCTGCCACAGACACCTAGAAAGCAGATAGTAGTATCTTGCCCAGAGAGTAACTTAAATGATTTTGAGAGAGTTTTCAGATATCTTACAGTACTGTCTGTGCTATGGGCAGAGTAAAGAAAACCTGTCTGTGTAATCAAAATCATTCTCATGCATCCACGGGGCAGAAAATAATTATAAAATGCATAGGAATTCCCAGCATCCGGACTGGCTTGGATCTGTTTATTGGGACAGCAGAACCAATGGGAAAAACAAAACAAGTCTTGCTAACCAGGACATACAAAATAAGGAAATCCTTGTGCAAGCCCCTCTGGAAGCTTACTAGTTAATTTATTTGGGAGTTTTAGTTAGTGCAGAGGAAGTCCTGGTGACTGTAGGTCTGGAGCTGGCAGCCTGCCTGCTGGTAGGAGGGGCCAGCCCAGAGGGTTGAAAAGGGCAGGTCAAGAGAGTCCTGAGAGGAGAGAAGAGAAGAGGCAGCCTGTATGTGGGTTTGGTCAAGAGGACTAAGGTTTGGGGCTGGGGTGGGATGCTTGCCCTGGAAACCAGCAGAAATATGTAGCAGTTGGGAGGCCGTGTTTGGGGTCCAGAGCCCTTGGATCACCTGTGTCATGGGGAGTCAGAGCCCAGGAAGAAACTGAGTGGCCCATCATTTGATCACTAGCACCTTGGTGGGGTAGTGCAGGTTGGTCCCATGCATCCTTGTTTGCAGGCGAAAGTGAGTAAAGTCCTGTGCCAGGTCATTGGGGTAGTGCAGTTTTGACAGTCCATACTGCAGGAGACAGAGTGGCGCAGCCTGTCTCCCTTTCTGGTGGCACTTCAACCAGGCCAGGAGGTGCTGGGAAGCCTAATCTGCCTAAGAGCGGAAAGTGCACAGATCTTATTTTCTTGGACTGTGTTTCTGGCTGACAGTGCCCCTCCTCAAAGTAACATCAGGCATACCCCTAGACATTGGGAAGGGGCTTACAACATGGGGATCATCTGGAATGTGAAATTTTGAGAAGCACGAGAATTTGTACCTGGAAATACCACTATGGGAGTTGCTGGAGAGCAGGCAAGTTTGGCCTAAAAGCTGAAAATCCAGTGGAGGGTGCCGCCATCTTGGACTGCTATTATCATGCTGCTCAGGCAGCTGCACAAGGCCATCCATGAGACTGAAAAGAATAAGCATGCAAATCGCAAGCATAATGGCTCAAGACTGTAGCTGATTGGCTGTGACCTGTTGTTGGATGGCAGTGCAAATTTTCTGCAATGAGACAGAAGCCATTTTGTTGCTACACAGATAGAGGGAGAGACATTGCAAAAGTGTTTGGTGTGTCCTTGAAGCAAGAGAACATGTTCAGCAAAACCAGAATAGCCCAGAAAACTGATCCAATGGCTGAAGCACTCAGCTAAATGATGGTGACTGTGCCTGTGTCCCTGCTGGCATGGCTACTGGAGGTGGTGGAAAGAGAGCACCACAAAGGACAGATGTGGTGGCCATATTTATGCTGACAGGCTGGTTGAGCTACCAGTGTGCATCAGATGCTCCAGGGGACTGTGATCTTTCCCAGCACTCCCTGGCAGCCTTATCTGGGAAGTTGGGGTTGGACTAGAGCCTACCCCTGCAAGCACTGCTGGCACAGTGTGGAGTATGGAGACCTGGGAGGAGATGGAGGGCCCCTGGAGGGACAAAGGATGAGCCAGTGGGGAGGGCACTAGACATCTGCCCATCCCTGCCCCACCACCCAATTCTATCTCTCCCATGGCAGAGGGAGAGGCCAAGAGAGGGGTAAGACTACTGTAAGCACTGGAGTTTCCTTAGCTCAGGCAGTCTCCCCTGGCAGTGGAGTCCAAAAAGAAAGAGCCCGAGAAAGCTGTGACCACTATCCCATCCCATGGAGATCGGCCTGATGTGGATATCAAGGAGATCATGTCCATGGGGACCTGCAGCTTGGATGAGGAAGACTGGGACCAGATCAATGCAGTGGCATATAGGAAGATTGCATGGACCGATGATATGTACCCACTGTTGGATGCTGGGTGAGATCAACCCCTTTATTATTTTATTGTTTAAATGTTGCATTTCAAAGGGGTTGATGCCTCAGTATCTTTAGTTAAAAGTTTTTTGCTGCAAATAAGGAGGTGGCTGGACTGGAATATGCCCCTCCTGGACGCAAGCCAATTTTATTGTGTGCTGTAAATATGTAAGGCCTTGTGTGAGAGGGTGATGGTGATAGTATGAATGGTATGGTAGTGACCATTAGAGGAGCTGAAAGCATGTGAGTGATCTGGCTGCTTGAGAAATGTTAAAATTTTAAAATAAACTCAGTTTATGGATTCAAATGTTTTATATTGCTGACACTGTTGTGATGCACCCTCCGATTTAGAGGTGCTGGGTTTTGGCTGTTTAAAGTGTTAAAATTAGTGTCTGAGTAATGTCTAGTGGGGGTATGATTTAGCCCTTCCTGGCACTACATTGTTTTATGTTGTGAGTATGTTAGTGGGGAAGGGATGCCACTGTTGCAGTACCTGGCAATCTGTCCAAGGGAAACAATGGCTGGGTCGCCAGTATGCCCTGTAGGATGGTATGGTGTACAGGTTTAGGTCTAGTAGTGCCCTCGGTTAATTGGAGTTTGGGTCCCACTGCCAAGGTGGTGTAGCCAGGTTTTCACCCTGGCCTGGGGGGGGTGGAGAGGCCATATCTCTCTCCTGGGAGGTCAGTAGGGACAGCTGGAAGGCTTTCACCAAGGGGTGAAAATTTTGTGTGAGCAAAAGTGTAAGCCCCTCTGACAGCTTACTAGTTAATTTATCTGGCAGCTCTAGTTAGTGCAGAGGAAGTTCTGGTGCCTGTAGGTCTGGATCTGGCAGCCTGAGGGCTGAAAGGGGAGGTTTTGTCAAGGCAAGGGCGATCCAGAGAGCCCCTGGGGAAGAGAAGAGAAGAGAAGAGAAGAGAAGAGAAGAGAAGAGAAGAGAAGAGAAGAGAAGAGGCAGCCCATGTGGGTTCAGCCATAAGAGCAGAGGTTCAGGGCTAGGGTGGGCTGCTTTGCAAGCCTGGCCCACTGCCCTTGAAGACCGATCAAAGTATGTAGCAGTTGGGGAGGCCATGTTTGGGGTCCAGAGCCTTGTACTGGAACCATCTGTGTCATGGGAAGTCAGAGCCAGGGAAGAAAGTGAAGTGGCCCACTCATGATCTCTGGCACCTTGGTGGGGTAGTGCAGGTGGGTCCCTCGGCGTCCTTGTTTGTGGGCAGAGTGAGTAAAGTCCTGTGCCAGATCGTTGGGGCAGTGTGACTGTGGCAGTCCATATTGCAGGAAGCACAGTGGTGGCAGCCTGTCTCCCTTCCGGCATCACTTTGGCAAGGCAGGAGGTGTTGAGAAACCAATACAGCCTAAGAGCGGAAAGTCCACAGATCTTATTTTCTTGGACCGTGTTTCTGGCTGTAGAGTGCCACCTCCCAAAGTAACATCAGACATACCCCTAGACATCGAGGTGGGGGCTTGTAACATAGGGGCTCATCCGGGATTTGAAATTTTGGGAGCATGAGAATTTGTATGTGGCAATACCACTGTGGAGCTGCTGGAGAGCAGGCAGGATTGCCTAAGAGCTGAAAATCCAGCGGAGGTATGTCACCATCTTGGATTGTTATTATCGTGCCATCTGGTGGTTGTACAAGGTCATCCATGAGACTGAAATGCATGAGTGTGCATGTCACATGCATAATGGCTCAAGACTGTAGCTGATTGGCTATGGTCTGTTGCTGGGGTGGAGGTGTGAATTTTCGCAATGAGAGAGGAGCCATTTTGTTGTCGCACAGATAGAGGGAGAGACATTGCAAAAGTGTTTGGTGTGTCCTTGAAGCAAGAGAACGTGTTCAGCAAAACCAGAATAGCCCAGAAAACTGATCCAATGGCTGAAGCACTCAGCTGTAGGATGGTGACTGTGCCTGCATCCCTGCTGGCATGGCTATGGGAGATGGTAGAAAAGAGCACCACAAAAGGACAACTGTGTGGTGTGCCACATTTATGCTGACAGGCTGGTTCTCGGCAACCAGTGTGCATCAGATGCTCCTGGGGACTGTGACTTTCCTAGAGCCCCCTGGCAGCCTTATCTGGGAAGCTGGGGTTGTACTGGAGCCCCCACCCGTGAATACTGCTGACATGGTGTGGAGTATGGAGACCTGGGAGGAGGGATAGTGAGACTGAAGGGGAGGATGGGGGCCACGTGGAGGATGACAACAGTAAAGCTGGCATATTGAACAGGTATTTTGCTCAGTCTTTACTGAGGAAGAGGAGGATAATGGGTCCGAAGGAGTACAAGGGGTGAGAATGGTGCAGAAATGGACACAAGTCCCTTTACACGAGAAAGGGTCCTGAAGGAACTGGAAGTATAAGAGTTGATAAAGCAATGGGGCCAGATGGGGCGCACCCCAGGGTCCTTAAAGAACTCAGAGAGGTGGTGGCTGAACCTCTGGCTATCCAGTTTAGTCGATCACTGGAAACAGGGAGATACCCAAAGACTGGAGGACAGCAGATGTAGTCCCCTTATACAAAAGTGGGAACAAAGAGGAAGGGGAACTACAGACCAGTCAGCCTCACCTCTGTAGTGGGAAGATCATGGAAGCACAACTGAAGGAGAGATTGGTGGAACATCTGGTGTCAATGGACTACAGGACCCAAGGCAGCATGGTTTCACCAGGGAGGTCATGTCAGACCAACCTCGCTTTAATTTTTGACTGGGTGACTAGGGAGGTGGATCAGGGAGGGCAGTGGACATGGCCTATCTGGACTTCAGCAAGGCCTTTGACACTGTGCCACATAGAAGACTATTACACAAACTGGGGAATATGGTGTGGGCAGGACAGTAGTGTGGTGGGTAGGTAACTGGCTGGGTGGCAGGACACAGAGGGTGGTGGTAAATGGCTGTCACTCCACAGAGGGAAGAGGACCAGAGGGGTACCACAGGGATCAGTGCTGGGACCGTCCTATTCAACATCTTCATCAGTGACATTGCGAGGACCTAGAAGGCAGAACTTCACTGTTTGCTGATGACACAAAGCTCTGTAACAGAGTAGACACACAAGAGGGGTAGACAGAATGAGAAGGGACCTGCAGAAACTTGAAGAATGGTCAGGGTTTGACAGTTGAAATTCAATGCAAAGAAGTGCAAGATAATGCATATTGGGCACAAAACCCTGGCACAATATATCAGTTGAGGGTGAGGATATAGCATACACAAGCAAGCAATAATACACAACAGGTGGTCTGGTGTCTGCTCCATACTGCCCTACCCTGGAGCAGGCATTATTGTGCTTAGAAATGGGCTAACTGTAAATTATTTTTAATATTCAACCATTTAATTTGTTTTAAAAGAAAACAGAAATTTATAGTTGTTTGCTTGCAAAATAGTCCCTCTACTGGTATTCTTGACAATCCTTACCAGTGGAGGGCAGCACAGCATTTTGTTTTGTTATTGGTGACAGTACCTCCAAGCCTTGGCACTTGAACCCCGCTCATTTCTGTTCTGTTTTTATTTATTTATTACTGAAGACCACAGTTAAAAGTTTATTTGCTTTCACCTACAACAGTAGCATGGCACTTGATCAGGAAGGGAACAAAGTGTAGGAGAGGTACAGTACCTTGATCTGGAAATGCAAAGGAGAGGTAGTGAAAAAAAATAAGCCGTGGACGCTGCTTTGCAGAGCACAGAGAAGGTACACTTTATTTCTTCAGTTGGGAATCCTACTTGGTTTTTCCCTCCTCTCTTTCATTCTGTTGGTGATGAACAGTGATGATATGGCAGGCACAGGCTATCGAGAATATGCGCTGTATGCTGTGGGATCAGCACTGAAATTAGCTGTTGCATGTAGTCTGGCTTGGTGGTTCTGTTAAAAAGAAAAAATATGAGTTTTGTTTTTGTTTGGTCTCTGAATAACGAGGGCTGTTTATGGCGTGACTGTGAGGGTTGTGAGTCCGTGATACGGCAGGCACAGGCCATCGAGAATATGTGCATGTATATTGTGGGATCAGTGCTGAAATGAGCTGTGGCGTGTAGTCTACTCAGCGGTTCTGTTAAAAAAGGAAAAAAAATCCTGAGTTTTGCTTTTGCTTGGTTCTGAATAACGAGGGCAGTTTATGCGTGACTCGTAAGGGTTGTGAGTCTGTGCCTACCTGTGGTGAGTCAGCAGTGGCAACGGATTTTATGATAGGAAAACAAAACAAACGAAAGGGAAACATGTTTGTTTTGCCACTTACTGAGTTATGTCTGATGTAAGAATGAGTGTGTCTGGGGTGGGAGAAATCACTTGCTCTAGCTAAGCAGTTAAAAAATGGTGGCAGTTTCAAATTTTGTGCCCAGTGCTTCAGCCAATGATGAAGCAGGCTGGGCACAAGGACACTTAGCTGGTCATGAGGCAGGATTGGGCTGGGACTTTTATTTGCAGGGCATCTACTGTCTGATAGACGCCCACCTAAATAAGTGTCTCAGCCAGTCAGAAGAAAGAATTGTCTTTGCCCATTTTCTAAGCAGAAAGGGATCTTGGGGTTATCATGTCTGATGACCTCAAGGTAGGGAAACAGTGACAAGGCAGCAGGAAAAGCAAATATGATGCTGGGATGCATGAGCAGTGGCATCACCAGCAGGAAAAGGAGGTCATAATTCCATTAAACAAGACACTAGTGAGGCCCCACCTAGAGTACAGTGTACAGTTCTGGAGACCTTACCTACCGGCATGTAAGGACACAGACAGGGTAGAGAAGGTTCAAAGGAGGGCAACAAAGATAGTACATGGATTGCATGCCAAGTCCTATGAGGACAGGTTGAAGGAATTGAATATGTACTCCTGGAGGAGAGGAGGAGAGAAGGGACATGATAGAGACATGCAAGTATCTCACAGGGAGGAACAGGGTGCAGGAATACACTATTTTAAGCAAAAAAAATGTTCCAGGACTAGAGGGAAGGGATGAAGATGGAGGAGGATGATTCAGAGGAAACATGGGGAAGAATTTCTTCCCAGAACGGGTGGTGGACAAGTGGAACACCCTGACAGAGGAAGTGGTGGGGGCTGAAACAATCATGGGATTTAAGAATGCATGGGATAGACATAAAGGAATTCTGGAGGTCGGTGAGGGCAACAGACTTCTAGGAAAACATAAACTGAACTTACAAGCTCAAATGGGCAGACTGGGTGGACCATAGGCCCTTATCTGCTGACACTGTCTATGTATCTGTGTATGTATGAGATGGAGTGGAGCCCTGGAGTAGGCAAAGGATGAGTCAGTGGGGAGGGTGCGAGACATCTACCAGCCCTGCCCCACCTCCCAATTCAACCCCTCCCATGGTAGAGAGAGAGAGGCCAAGAGAGGGGTAAGACTACTTTAAGCACTGGGTTCCTTAGCCCAGGCAGTCCCCTCTGGCAGTGGGGTCCAAGAAGAAAGAGCCCAAGAAAGCAACGACTGCTGTCCCATCCCAGAGGGATCAGCCTGATGTGCATTTCAGGAGATCATGTCCTTGGGGACCTCCAGCTCAGAAGAGGAAGACTGGGACCAGATCAATACAGTGGTGTATCGGAAGATGGCATGGACCGATGATATGGACCCTCTGCTGGATGCTGGGTAAGATTAACCCCTTTTACTATTTTATTTTTAAATGTTGAATTTCAAAGGGGTTGACTCCTTAGTATCTTTAGTTAAAAGTTTCTTTTGCTGCAAATAAGGAGGTGGCTGGACTGGAATATGTCCCTCCTGGGCATAAATAATTTAATATGTGACTGTAAATATATAAGGCCTGGTGTGTATTGTGGGTGATGGTGATAGCATGTATGGTATGGTAGTTAACATTAGAGGAGCTAAAGGCATGTGAGTGATCTGGCTGCTTGAGAAATGTTTAAAATTTAAAAGTAAGCTCAGTTTACAGATTGAAATGTTTTATATTGCTAACACTGTTGTGCTGCACCCTCCTATTTATGGGTGCTGAGTTTTAACTGTTTAAAGTGTTAAAGTTAGTATCTAAGAAATGTCTAATGGGGTGGTTTAGCCCTTCCTGCTTGTAGCACTGCTTTAGGTTGTGAGTATGTTAGTGGGGGAAGGGGCGGCACTGTTGCAGTACCTGGCAGTCCATCCAGAGAACCACCAGGTGGGTCACTAGTATGCCCTGTCGGATGGTATGGTGTACAGTTTAGATCTAGTAGTGCCCTGGGTTAATAGGAGTTTGGGTGGTACTGTCTCTCTTTGACACTGTGCCACAGAGAGGCTTTCAAACAAGCTGGGAAACATGGGTGAGGGTAATGTGGTGGTAAAATGTTTGGGGATGGCTGGATAACAGGACATAGAAGGTGGTGGTAAATGGCAGCCACTCTGCAGAGGGAAGTGTGACCAGTGGGGTACCACAGGGATCAGTGTTGGGGCCATTCCTCTTCAATATCTTTATCAGTGACATCACTGAGGACCTGGAAGGAAAATATGCCTGTCTGTGGATCGCCAGAGGGTGTGGATAGAAAGAGGAGCAATCTGCAGAAGCTGGAGGTCTGTTCTAAGAGACAGCTGAGATTTAATGCAAAAGAAGGGTAAGATAATGCACATGGGGACAAAACCCAGGAACAACGTACCAGCTGGGGAAGGTTACAGAGTGCTCCAGTCAGGAAAGGGCCTAGGGTTATCATCTCTGAGGACGTCAAAGTAGGAAGTCAGTGCAACAGGTAACAGGAAAAGCAAACAGGATGCTGGGATGCACTTAGGCAGGGTTATAGCCAGCAGGAAAAGGGAGTTAATAATTCCACTGTACAGGACACTAATGAGGCCACACCTCTAGTACAGTGTCCAGTTCTGGAGGTCTTACCTACTCAAGGACATAGGGTGGAGACTGTTCAGAGGAAGGCAACCAAGATGGTGCAGAGATTACATCACAAACCCTATGAGAATAGGCTGAGAGACTTGAATATATTACTCCATGGAGGAGAGGAGGGAGAGGAGATGTGATTGAAACATTTCCAGTACCTAACGGGAAGAACAAGGTGCAAGAAAATTCAAATTTTCAAAGAAAAGATGCTCCAGGACAAGGAACAAAGAGAAAAACTGAAAGGAGGATATTCAGAGGAATGTGAAGTACTCCTTCACAAAGAGGTAGTGGACAAAATGGAACAGCCTGCCTGAAAGGTGGTGGCATCAGAAACAATTATGGGATTTAAGAACGCATGGGATAGGCATAAGGAGATCCTGGTTGCAGGGGAAGTGGACAAACTAGTTCTGTGGAAGCTTGAATACACGGCTAACACTATCGTTCATGGGCAGACTAGGTGGGCCCAAGGCCTTATCTGCTGACATATGCACATATCTATGTCTCAGTAGTGTAGTCAGTTTTGTGCCCTGGCCTTCAGGGGTGGGGAGGGCATATCTCTCCTGGGAGGTCAGGAGGGGCAGCTAATAGGTGTTCACCAGGCTGAACATTTTGTGTGAGCAGAGGTGTAAGCCCCTTGGGCTTGCTAGTTAATTTATCTGGGGCTCTAGTTAGTGTAGAGGAAGTTCTAAGGGAAGGTTTTGGTATAAGGGATATCCAGAGAGTCCCTTGGGAGAGAAGAGAAAAGACAACACGTGTGTGGATTTGGCCATGATGGCCTTGGTTTGTGGCCAGGGTGGGGTGTTTGCACTCTGGCCTACTGCCCTTAAAGACCAGTGGAAGCATGTAGTGGTTGAAAGGCCTTATTTGGGGTCCTGAGCCTTAGTACTGGTACTACTTACATCATGGGGAGTCAGAGTCCAGGAAGAAAGTGGAAGTGGCCCACCTCATGATCGCTGGCACCTTGATGGGGAGGCGCAGGTGGGTCCCTTGCATCTCTCTTTTGTGACGAGAGAGTAAAGTCCTGTGCCAGGTTGATGGGGCAGTGCGGGTGGTGGCAGTCCCTACTGCAGGAAGCACAGTGGTGGCAGCCTGTCCCTTTCTGGTGGCATTTCAGCCAGGCCAGGAGGTGCTGGGAAGCTATACAGCACAACAACAGCGGAAAGTGCATGGGTCTACAGGATCACCAGGGTCCTGCAGATGTTGCCCTGGGATGCTCATAGCTGCACTGGCTTAGGATAGAAGAGGCTTGGCATTTCCTGTGGGCACTTTGTTTGCTGTTTGCATTAGACAATCCAAGTAGGAGCTCAATTCGAACCATCAGTGCTGAGAGGTACTGCTCAGATCACAACTACTCTATATTCTGTAGCTGCTAGTGCAGCGTGTGCCTTGTGTTTTTGCTATGAGATGGGGAAAAGAAAGATGTTGTGCAAGAGGAAAAGATTTGAGATAGCCAGTGTGGCTTTATTGGGCCCACCGTAAGTACTGCTGCCAAGAGTTGAAAGCCTTTCTGACTTCTAGGGAGTACTGCATCTAGTTAATCTGTCAGTCTGATAGGTTGCTGCAGAGTCTAAGTTAAGCTCTCCGCACTTGCATGAGTTGCCCACCACCCTGTTGTACCCTACACTCCATGGGTGAGTTAATCAACTATTGAATTTAATCTGCTTGTTGCACTTTATTTTCTATGTGGACAGTGGTTCAATGAATTGTCTGCCAGTTCCTGTTAACAGACTTTGTGGCTATATTCCACTGTAAGAGTAGAAGTGTCTGCCTGCTCCCCATTTCCACCAAGTTAAAGCTAAATTAGATAACGAGCATCTTTATTTTCTTGGACTGTGTTTCTGGCTGTACAAGTGCCCCTCCCCAAAGTAACATCTGGCATACCCCTAGACATCGGAGGGGGCTAACACTTGTACCAAGCTTTAACAAATTTGAAAATTTAAGCTGTCATTTTCCTGTGACTAAGCTCCACTGACTGCCTACTAACTACTTTGCCCACCTCATACATCATTCTTTTAGCTGGTTTGAAACCAATTCATTTTCACCCCAGAAACAATAACCACACCAGCTTATGGACTAAAGCCTTAGCCATACATTTTTGAAGATATCAGAAGTACATTGCACGTGTTTTTGTGCAAACAGGGAGGCTGATCAAGGAACCTCTACCATAGGTGGAGCATTCCAACAGGGTCTCCAGAACGGAGCTCTCCATTTTCTCCCCCTTCCTATGGGTAGTGCAGGAGAAGCCATGAGTTGCCTTGGAGCCCTCCAGGAGAGAGAGAGAGGACATTGGCCTCCATGCCTGGTGAGGTCTAGCGACTTCTCCTCCCTTCTCTGCCATGGCTCAGGTGCATGCCATCCCGGGTGATGCCCCCCCTTCTGGGACCAACTTAGGCTGTCCCACTCATTGCCTGTTAACCCCAGGACCCAGATTTCCTGACTGCTTACAATGGCTATAAGTTCTTTCCTGAGCTTCCTGGGCTCACCCCTCATGAGGGCAAAACCTTACAACCCATCAAATTAGGGAGAAAAACTGGTTAAAGTTCCCTCATGACCCCTGCAGCTATCCTCCATGAGCAGGGCTGCATCCATAGTACGCTCCTCTACCCCAACTGTGTCCTGCCCTCCCTTCTTGACTCCCTCCCATTACCCTTTACCATCCCTGGGTGGGTGAGCATTTCTGTCTACTCAGGATCCCAGGCAGGAAAGGCTGGGTTCTACAAGAAACAAAGCTTTTCTACCTACCAATCAGCCCTCCCTTCCTTAGCTTCCATGTCCCCATTCTCTGTCCCTGAGTATAATCAAAGAACCACCACCATAGAAGGAACATTCCAACAAGGACCCAAGAACAGGAATCCCTGTGTTATGCCTCCCCTACCTAATGGTAGAGCAGGAGGAGCCATGATCCACCCTGAAGGCCTCCGGAAGAAGGGATGTCAATGCCCACCTTGCTTCATGCTGTTTAGTGACCTCCCTCCCTCTACCATGAGGCATGTACATGTCATGCTAAGCAATGCCCTCCCTTCTGGCACCAACTAGGCTGTCCTGCAGCCTGCATGACACTCCTCATGACCCAGACTCCTGTCCAATACCAAGGCAGGCCATTCCACCAAACCTGACTCCCAGGCAGGACTCACTAGCCAATCCTCCACTGCTGAATTAGATTGAACAGTAGCACTCTTGTCTCCCAATCTGCTAAGTGTATTTCATCCTGCTGGAAGATCCCTTAGCCCCCTGCTATACCCTTGTTCCTCAGTACTGATCCCTCATAGCCCTAACAAAAGCCCCCATCTCACACTGACTTTTCTGTGGGTACTCTCAAGTGCTCTGTTGCTCATAGCTCCATTTCAGCTCTGGCATGGCAACATGGTGACCAAATCAGGTGCATTGTTGTTATCCTCTGCTTTAAGGTCTGGGTTTTCTGCTTCACTAAGTGAAGCAGATTGACAATTTATGGCCCCAAGTCATTCTATTCTAGGTGCATGACCAAGACCTGTGGGGGGTTCTGTAATGGAGCTCCTGCAACAGAAGCAGGGTACACTAGGTCCACCAACTGTATGTCCAGGAGCCCTAAGTAGGTGACTAGCCAGCACGTCCACCACCTGCACCATCACGTCCAGAGCAAATGCCTTGAGAATGACTAAATCACCACATTATCCACATGTGCACTGCACCAACTGCCAAAAGGACTAGAGAAAAAGTAAAGGTCGTTAGTCAAAGAAGATGTTGTGAATATACCTCCAGAATGACTTGGAGTGTCACCTGGCAGGTCTTGAAGTTCAAAACACACAGATGACATGTTACAGTGGAGCTAATGTGCTGCCGTCATAAAAAACATGGAATTGCATCAAAAAAACAAACAAACAAAAAAAATGGTGCTGTGATATATACCAAAAGTGAATTTATTTAATCATACAGCAAAACACGACCTGGTGTGATGGACTTTTGCCCTGCTTCCTTTACACCAGGTCGTGTTTTCTATGGGATTAAATAAATTCACTTGCTATATCACAACATGTGTGTCCTGTTTTTGTTTTTAATAAAGTACTCGATGTTTCCTTTCGGTAGCTCTGTGTGCCATCGCTTGTTTAACTGCACCATCTGAAAAGAATGAGTCACATACCCAGCTGGGTCCAATCCTGTCCTAGCAGTGCCAGTTTCAAGACATTCAGAAACTGAAACTTGTTAGTGGGGAAGGTCCTCATGCCTGAAAATGCATCTCTTTCTTGAGGATGCTTCTGAGTATCCTGTAAACATCTTAGGCCACATCACAAAATGCCCCCACCAGCAAGGATATCTGCACCCAGGCTCCAAACCCGCTGATCAGTTTTGGATCCTACTCTTAATTGACAGACTACTATCAGTATGCTACACTCTCCAGCTTCTGTGTGACTCTTCACACATAGTGGCATGTCAGGTTGGACTCCCATTCCCTATTGAGCTCGAGACCGTCACTGCTGGCAGAAGACCTCACCCAGCAAAATCATGCATTGCAGTACTGAAACAAGCTCTTACACTGCTTTGGGTTGTGGTCCACTATAACTTTCATGAGGATCCTAAAGGCTGAGGACCAGTTTAAAAGGACTGATCCACTGTGGGCTGCCTCTCTGCCTCCTTGTAGTCATTCTTCTTGTCCCTGTCCTACTTCTCCAGTTCCTTTAGGAGACAGAAGAACATGGCCACAAACTCCCTGTTATGTAGCTGCTGTCAGACCTTGACCATCAGGGGTGCATCCAGCAGGACCATAACACTAGCATAGGCATGCTTCTGTGCTGCTTTGAGGCCTCCATTTAACACCATAGAGGCAGTCTTGCCATTGAGGGCTGGGGACTTTGTGAGGCTCACCAGCTCTGTAAACGTGCCCTCCATGACTATGACCAGCTGGTCAAGCCAGTGATACCATGGGGTATCTATCATAGAGCCAGGGAAGCCCCACCACCGATGCCTTTTTCTCCTGCCTCTGCAGAACTCCACTGACACTGGTGATGTTGCTGGTGACATCCTCATGGGCTCTGGAGGGATGCTACACTGCTGGGACCCTGCAATGGCAGACCTGCCTCCACTATAGCCCAGTACCCCCACTGCAAACACTTCACCAGAGCTCCACCTCTGTGTCTGTGTGACCTGTAAGATTCCTGTTTCCCTTACATTGTGGAAAGTCCTCTTTGGCCCTGTCATGACCTTCTGGGATCTGTTTCAGGTGGAGTGTCACTCTGGCTGCCATCCGCTAAACAATGGTCAACCCATCTCCTTAGGGCTGTCAGCATCCAGGTCCTTCTATAACCTGCCCAGCCTGGGCTCCGTCTATGACAGTATCTGTTTGACTCTTGCTCTGGGAAGCCTCCTGGGCACATCTGCAGAATTTGCATGGACTCAGACCTGATGTGCCACTGGGGGTGCTTGTTAGAGTCCTTCCTCTTGGTGGGGATGGGTGGTCTGAGCAAGGAGTCTCAAGCAGGCTTTGACCCATGCCTAACCATGGTGGGCTGCCATCTCCTGCAGTTTTTGATGCAAAGCGACCATTGGGTGATCTGCCTCTGGCTTCCTCTTTGGGGCTGTGTCTATTTACTTTTGTCTTTGAAGAAAGGTTGGGCTTCCAGAAACCAGAGCTTTTCTACCCCATTCAATCCTGATCAGCCCTGCCAATGCTTAGCTGTCATGTCAGGCTCTGTTCCTAATTGGCTCCAGCCACCACATTATTTTTACAGCCCTGTCACTCCCTATCTGAGACTGGCTAGAGCAAGATCTCTCTTCCCTTCTTCCAGCCATGGCCAGCTACACATCTGATCTTCAGACTGAAATGTGAGAAGGAAGGGGATGGGAGAGTCCTGCTCCTCTTGGGGGAAGGGAGAGCTCAAGAGCCAAAGTCCCTTCCAGTTCAGTTTTTCCTGGAAGAGCCACAATTTGCTCAATAGTAGCCAGCACATGGAACTTTATATAGGCATGGTAGCGCCTATTTATAAGGGCTGAGTTGCAGTTTAATGCTAAATCCAAATATTTGTGCATTAATAACTCATCTGTCCTTTGAATGATAACTCCTAAAACCTGGCATGGGCTGAGTTATTGCAAAGTTGATCAGTTCAGCAGTTGAAACATTTTAAAGGTTGAAACATATAAAATCCCTCAAATTAAGACCTTTTGTTTGCTCACCATTAGCAAAACAATGGTAGGGATTTGAATGTTTAAAACTAGCAGGCAAACAAATGGCATAGTTGCCATATTGGTCCTTTAAGAACAGATCCAGAAACAAATGATTTGATACCTTTTATTGGACCAACATAGATGTTACACAAAAAGAACAAAGTGCTCTAGCTTTCAGACCAACAGGTCCTTCTTCAGAAGCTTTATGGCAGTTATTTAGAAAATCCATACTAATTAACACCCAGATAATATTGAAAAACAGAAATAGTGCACATTGGTTTAATACATACATTTAAAAATAACAAAAGATTACGTCAGAGAAGCTAATTAACTCCAGCATGCTTTTAGCTGAGAAGCCCCTAAAGGGCATAGGTTATCAAGAATTAGGAACAATGAGAGCTCTTCTCACATAAATTTTAAAATGTCTCAGTTTTCTTCAAGAAAGCATTCTGGTGATAAAAAAACTTGGGATACTATTCTGCTAATACATGTATGATGAACTTACTACTTTTATTGTAAGTGTCCTGCGTTTTAAAGAAGAGAGACAATGAAGGCAAAGGCTGAAATGAGGCCTAATTGCAAGTTGAAAACAAGCCCCAAATTAAACATATACGCATACATACATAAACACACATATATACATACGTAAACACACACATATATTTATATATATATATATATATATATATACATATACACATACATGCACATAGACATATATATATATATATATATATACATGCATACCTATATATATGTATATACATGCATATACATACATATACATATATGTATACATATAACATATATATATATATATATATATATATATATATACATACGTGTATAAAGTCATACACACACACACATATACATATATGGCATTCAGAGGTTTTAAAGTGAAGTTTACTCAAAGTGAAAACATGCACACAAAATGTAATATAGAACTGAGCTCAAAACATTTTCCCAACTATACTCTCAACCAGTTAATACATTATATTAAACTTCAAAGGCGTCAGTGTTGTAACAGGATTTAATACGATAATATCAGTTGTAAGAATAAGTGGCAAATAAAAAACAAAAAACAAAACTACTTGTCAAGGACCCCAGAAAAATGAGACCATGAGCCTGATATGTACAGATTTCAATAAAGAGTCAGTGTATAACAAAATGCATAGAATCAGTCTAAGGAATCTAAATGACAACTCATAGGAATAAAATCCTAGCCTCCCGTTTTCCTTGGGAAAGATAACTAGTAGGAATTAGATATACTGTATTTACAAGAGTCATACTGCATAATTACTCACACCAGTCTTTGCAATATTTACCCAAAGGAATTAAACCTTTCAAAGACCCTCAAGTAAATGAGATATGCATCTTAATATTGAACAAGTTTAAAAATGTGTCAGTATGTAATCCAAACACTGAAAACTTGTAGAAGGAAGTAAATGTACACTGTATATGAAACCAAGTTTCCTAGCCACAAAAAAATGCCCCATGCCACACTCCCACACATACTTTGTAATACTTGGTGTTATGATAAAGTAGGCTGAGAGTCCATTTAATTGTCTTCCACTCCTAGTAGGTTAATAGCCTAACTGATTATGGATAGAAAATCATCTAATCTATGCTTAAATTGTTCGTAGCAGGGTGCCAATACTATGTTACTAGGTAAGAATTCCATAATTTTGCAGATCTAATAGTAAAAAAAATTGATCTTTTAACTGTGGGATGTTGATTCTTTTGTTGATATATTCTTACTTTTTAACCCATAACTCAATCAAAATAGGATTCTGCAAAATCTTATAAGTCAGACGAAAATCACCCTTTTTCTTCTAGTCTCCAGAGTAAACAGTTTTAAATCATTAATTCTTAACCTATATTCCTTGTTTTGAAACCTATTAACCATTTTGTTAGTTTCCTTTGTGTTTTCTGTTAACTTGATCTCCTTTTCAAATATGGGCTCCAAATAGGAGATCCATAATCAAGATGTGAAATGATATAGATTTGTATAATTTCATAAGAAGGTTTTATTTATAGTTCTAAATAATCTGTTAGTAGAAAGTGACACATCATGACAGTGATCAACAGGAGCTAAGTCAGTGTTCATCAAATTCCCAAATCGAGTTCCTTCTTGGAAGATTTAAGAGTTTTGCCATCAAGTTTATACTTATATCCAGTATTTTTCTTACAAAGTACATAACAATGCACTTAGATTAATTAAATTCCATTTATTATATTTTCCCCAATTTCAATTTTTCCAAGTCCTGACCAAATCTAGATGATTCTGCAAGGATTCCACTTCACGCCCTATCTTGGTATCATCTGCAGATTTTGAGATGCCACTTTTATACCTCTCCCATGTCACTAATATACAAGGAAAACAGCACAGGACCAAGCACCGATCCCTAGGGCACTCCACTGGTGACACCCTCCTTCTTGGACAGTACACTATTAATCCAAACAGGCTGTTTGCAATTTGTAAGCCAATTATTGATCCATCTAACAATATATTTGTTAATTCCATTAACATTTAATTTGGATATCAATAAGTCATGGGGCACAGTATCAAATGCTTTTCTTTTATCCAGGAGGATGACATCAGTGGAATATTCCTATCCAGATGGTCACGTACAAACTCATAAAACGACAAGAGATTTGTAACACATGACAATCCTTTACAGAAACCATGTTGAGACTGGTCTATAAGGTGTAGTACTTCCTCTTCACTTTCTATCCTGTTTTTAACTATCCTTTCCATCAGTTTAGAACAGATGAAGTGAAGCTAATCGACCTGTAGTCAGACACAATGGAACAATTTCTTTTTTATGAATGGGCACTACACAGCCCTTTTCCAGTTATCTGGAACCTCACCTGTTAGTAACGATGTATTAAATAACATGGTGAGAGGATAAGACAGTGGTACTGCTAAATTCTTTAAGACTAAATGACTTAGGTTGTCAGGGCCTGGTGATGATGATATTGTCTTCAGCTTCAATAAACTCATCTAACACTTCTTCTGTCAGAATTGAAATTGGGAGAATGTTTTCCAAGGCAAAAAGCAGGGTTAGGACTGGTAGATGGATTGAATATAGAGGCAAAATACTGATTAAAACTTTGAGCTATTTCTTCAA
Source organism: Neoceratodus forsteri (assembly GCA_016271365.2). Lineage (NCBI taxonomy): Eukaryota > Metazoa > Chordata > Ceratodontiformes > Ceratodontidae > Neoceratodus > Neoceratodus forsteri. Next base: position 1,299,682,720 of record CM057453.1, on the reverse strand, counting down.
CATCTGTAATCAATTCCCATTTTGAACAATTGAAGTAATTGCATTTTTGCTTGTTTGTTCGTATTTATATAAGCATAGAAGCTCTTTAAGTCCTTTTATGGGCCAATTTTAGTTTTAGTTTTCTTTTATCCTTCTTTATCAATTTATGTAGTTTGACTTGCTCAGCTCAATATAATATCTGATTTTTACTATTAGGGTTAGTTTTAAACCTTTTTAATAACTTATATTTTTCATATATGTTTTTAATAGATTTATTGAACCATCGATGAATGATTCCTTTTTGTTATATTTTTCTCATTGGAACATGTCTATGTATCGCCTCCTGGAGGGCTGTTGATTTTGTCCCACATTTTCCAACGTAGAGCCCTTTAAGACTAAAATCCCAATTTATTTTATTTAATTCCTTTATTATTTTCATCCACTCAGTGTTTTTATAATCTGGAGTTTCTGTAGAAACTTTATTTTTGTCCTAAAGCAATTTGCATAACATTCAAGCATATTAGGTCACTAGCTGCTAAGTGACTAATAACCCCTGACTAGTAATATGTCTGCATTATTTGTGATAATTCGGTCTAGAATGTTAGCATCTCTGGTGGGTTCCAAAACTAACTGGTCACAACCACACGAAACAATGGTATTTAATAGATCTTTTCAAAATAGTTTTGTCCAGGTAATAACTCCCAATTAATACCTGAAGCATTGAAATCACTGACAATTAAGACATCTGCTAAGTCAGAGCTACCTCAGTTTCTTGTAATATTGAATTATTACTACTTCTTTCTGGTGATGGGGTCTATAACAAACATCCAAAATTGCACATACATACATACCACACAACCACAACACACACAACCAACACCACACACACAAAACACACACACCCCACCCCACAACACCCACAAACACAACACACACACACACACACACACAAACAACACATACATACACACATACAACAATGCACACACACACACACACACACACACACAGTGTTAAGGTGAGAAGCCTACATGTAGACAAACAGAAACTTACAAAATCAAAGGCTCGCTGATGAACTAAAGTATTTACAATATGTCAATCTTTTAAAGTAAAGGTCTGTAAAAGTTTAAGTGGAATTATGTGATCATATAACCCACCTCAATGTTCATTCCATCCACCACCATATTGAGAAGTAAAATAAGTCTAATTTCAGAAGCCTGCCTCTGTTGAGTGCTGTTGAAATGTCATTTTAAGACCATCACAGACATATCTGAGATTGAGTGGCCATCCTGGGAGAAGTGTTGCACTACTAGTTTGCCAGTTATCTTCATATTAATAGAATGCCTGTGTAAATTCATTGTAGTACAGAGTTGTTGCTTTGTCTTCCACATAACCTGTGTGAGGACATTTCTTGCATTGGATAAAATAGACAACATTACTTGATGTACATGTATAATTCCCTGATCCTGAGCTGTCTTTTTGTGATGTAGCCACACAATCTGAAGTGGAAATAAGGTTACACATCTTACATCTGCATTGATGACAGGGTGGTGTACCATATGATGTCATGGTATTCTGTTCTGGTTCAAGCTGGCTGACTCCTAATAATCAGGTTGGCTAAATTAGGTGGTTGTTTAAAAGACAGTAGTGGTAGTTCTTGAAAAATTCAATTAAGGGTTTCATCCTCACTAATTATTGGATTGAAGTCCTTAATGATCTTATGTAGAAGTTCAAGGTCAGGATAATATGTGACTACTAAGAGTATTCTGTGGGTAGTGGTCCTTTCAGTAGTTGTTCTCTTGGGACCTGTGTTGCACGTTCCACTGCTCTGCCAATTTCTCTGGATGAGCATCCCTGCTCAATAAAGGGGCTTTTCAACATCACCAAATGTGTGTCCCTGTCGTCCTCATTTGAACAGAGGTGGTGATACTGAAGTGCTTGACTATATATGACAGATTTTTTGTGTGGCTCAGGTGATTACTTTTCCTGTGTAAGTATCTCTATTTGTCTGTTGATTTCCTGTAAATGCTGGTATGTAGGGTTCCATCCTTGTTAGTGACAGTGGTATCCAGAAAATGTACACTGGTGGCAGAATATTTCAGGAAAGCTTTATAGCTGGGTGGAGGTTATTAAGTTCCTGATGAAAATCTTTAAGTGTGTCAGTGCCTTCTGTCCAAATTATAAACAAATCATCAATGTAACAGAAATAAGTGAGGTTTTTATGTGTACAATGCCTTAAAAGTCCTCCTCCAAATTAGCCATAAAGCGATTAGCATACTGTGGAGCCATCCTGGTGCCCATTGCTGTTCCCATAGTTTGAACATAATGTTTACCATTGAAGCTGAAGTTGTTATGTGTCAGAATGAATTCAATAAGTTTACCCACAACTCCAGGGTCAATGTTGTGGTTCAATCCTTTCTCATGCAGATATTTAAGGTAGGCTGAAATGCCATCTCTATATGGATTATTAGTGAGAGGATGCTACATCCATCGTGTCTAAAAGGGTATTTGGTGGTAAGGTTTTGTAACTAGAAAGTTTACACAGCAAGTATGTAGTGTCCTGGATGTAATTATCCTTTGTATAACCAGCAATTTTAAAATAGCTTCTACAAATCCTGATATCTCCTCTGTCAGAGTACCATTACCAGAGACTATGGGTCTACTAGGATTACCAGGGTTATGTATTTTAGGAAGCAAGTAGAATGTCCCTGGCTTGGGTTCACTGGGGATGAGGGCATTTAGTCTGCCTTGGACATGGTTTGGAGATGCTCCAATCAACTCCTGTAGTTCTCTTTCATATTCTGTAGTAGGGTCACTTTCCAGTACTCTAGAAGGTATGGGCATTTAGCTGCCTGTTGGCTTCCTTAATGTAATCTTCTCAGTTCAATATCACCCTGCAGAGCCTTTATCAGCTTTTTTGACAATGTTATGGTTCGGTTTTAATGTTTGTATAGCCATCCATTCCAATGAGAGAGGTTGTAATGGGCCTGTTTCTGACTATTAAGAATCTCACCAGTAATTCACTGGCGAATGCAATGAATATATTTGTCCAGTTTCTTATTACGCCATTTGAGGGTAAACTCAGATGGTTTCTTTTCTTATCCATTAAATTGTTGCTGTTTGTGATTTCTTCTCTGCCGTGAAAAATTCTTTAAGTCTCAATCTGCAGATGTTTTCTCCATTTCACCACAAAACTGTATTCTGTCCATGTGGTTTAGTTGGGCAGAAAGTAAGGCCCATAGAAAGTACATTTAATTCCCCAGTAGTCAGTGTGTGGGTGGACAAATTAACAATGGAAAGGTATCCATCTTTGTGGCTTAGTTGTTCAGTCACTCTGTTCTGTTCTTCATGGTTGTTAGGAAGTATGGTATGTTGAAGGGCATCTAATTTCCTGTTTTTAATGAGCATGGCTTTTCTTAAGGTCCTTTGGTAGTTCATGTGCATCTCATGCAAAATGTCTGAATTAGGCTCACCAGACATCCTGTCCAGCGTGGTAACTATTTCATCAAACTGTTTCTTCAAAAAGCTTTCTTGGCATATGAACTGTGGATTCTGTGATTTCTCAATTTCTCAGAGATCCTACTACTAAGTTGTTCAACATACATAGAATTATTTGTGTTTCTCAGTGGATTCCAAATAGCTAGGCGTTTAGGGATAATGTTATTCCTTTGCACTGGGATAACAAATATATGTCACTGTCTAGCTGTGCCAGTTTCTTCTTAATGTTATGCAACTGCCAGTGAGCATTATTTCTGTTTTTCAACATTTATCAGGTGTTAATAGTATGGGATTTTCTAAATAACTGCCATAAAGCTTCTGAAGAAGGACCTGGTTGGTCCAAAGCTAGAGCACGTTGTTCTTTTTTGTGTAGCATCTATGTTAGTCAATAAAAGGTATAAAATCATTTGTTTCTAAAACTAGCAGGTTCATTTGAGTTTGGCCCAATAATTCTTCAATGGTTTCTTTTGGGAAAATGATCTGTTTTCAAGTTACAAACAAAAATTGTTCCACTGTTGTACATGTGCAGTGCAAAATCTCACCATTCAGAGGATAACAGCATTTTGCAAAACTTAAGTCTTAGCAGTTTTACAGGTTACATGACTGTTAGTGGTCATGTAAGCAATAAAAACTTTGTACTTTAAAAACTCTGGAATGGCTAGGATTGGGCTGAAATTTATGTCGGGGCAGTGCAGGACATGAGAATGATTTCTCACTGTCATGTTATAGGTTTTATTTTGTTAGATTTGGGTCTTACAGAGCCACTGATGAAACCTGTTTGTTGTTTCAACCATTTTGTCACCTGCTCTAAAAATGCCAAAATCATTAAAAAAAACAGCATGACAGTTGCCAAGGAATCATTCTCATATAGTCATTTATATAAATTATAGAGTGATCCCCAGCCATGGAGGCATTTTGTTGACCAACAGTTGGCACCCACTCCCATCGCTGGCATATACTCAGCTGCTTTCTTTAGTGTATTTTACTGATGGTGGGTGCTCAGTCTTACTGCCAATCTTCCCTCCTGCCCGACCCTTTGAAATTAAATCTCTCATTACCACCTCTAGCACCCAAGTCACCTTCTCTCCAAATGGTAACTATCCATTTATTTTTCTATTAGTGGCAGTGGGTATTCAGTCTCACCACTGGCATGCAGATACTGATCTGATCTGATTTGATGGTGGTTGACCAATCCCACTTCCAGTCTCCTTCTCCCCTCCTCCAAACTGTTTAAATGCAGACCCCAACCTAGCTCACCCTCTAGCTTCTATGCCACCATATCTCCATGATCTCACCTACTTACAAAAGCAGTACTTTGTGACAATTAGCAGTGCAGGGTGCTCAGTCCACTGTCAACATCCTCCTACCAGACTGAACCAGTGGTGCTGAGGGCTGAGGCATCTGCCTTACCTTGAACCACGCTAGTGACCCAGGTTTGAGGAATGATCCCAGGGAGCCAGGGGTCAGTCAGGGAGTAGAGAACTGAGCATCCGAGGGACTGCTTTCCTCTCCTGGGAGGGAGGGGTTCCCATCCTGCTACTTAGTGGCACCCAGTGGAGACTGGGTGTACTGCAGGCAGGGACCATGCATGGGGGTGACTTCAGGTGGTCATCCTGTGGGCATGGGTGGGAGTGCACACACCTCATGCTGGACTGCATTTCACATCCTGCAACTTGGGGGAACACCAGAAAAGCAGAAACACCCTGGTGCTGGGGAGCAATGGTGGTACCCAGTGGCCGAGCCCACATGCCCAGTGCTGGCTCCGATCCCAACTTGACTATCTGTGGTCCCTGCCCCTCCTGTAGGGTCAGCAGGAGAAGAGGGACTGAGCACCCAATTCCTCTGTCAGTTGAGGGGTTCAGGCAGGTGGTAGAGGAAAGGTCAAGCGGTCCACCTGAGAGATGCCTCAGTTGCTGGTGAAGGAGATAAAAAAGTTAAAAAAAGTATCCCCTACCATCCAAATTTCCTAAAATTAACCCCACCTCTTACCCACCCTCTAGCACCCATGTCACTCTCCTATCTCCACAGGCCCACATTCTTGCCTTTGTTCCTCATTGCAAACCCTCCAGTTTCACTGGTGCAATTCATTGATGTGCTGCTCTACCTAGAAATGAAGCTAAAACAAATGGGAGAAAAAATAACCCAGAAAATGCACTAAATATTCATGCTGGTGGACTGAAGTTTTTGTTCCATTTTATTTTACTTTTGCTCATAAATTTGTCCTTTGCGGCCATTTTAAGCCTCACTTTTCAGGATGGCCATATAGGCACCCCATCTCATGAACACCTAAGTGTGCATTTGTAAATTTGGGGACAATGTGCTTTTGGTGAACCAAAACCAAAAGACATTTTGGGGCACATTATCAAAGACACCTTACAATTTTGGCTCAAAACAGCCAAAATAGCCAAATTATGAGCAAAAGAAATAAGGTGAAAAAAATCTGTGAACCTGCTCAGATCATTTTTATGTTTGTTTATTTTATGTTTTACGCATGTACAGAAACATAGTGCCATCATACGAAGCTTTCCAGAGGTGTGTCAGCCTCTTCCAATTCAGTCAGTGTGTTTGCAGGCGCAGTCGCAGAGTGCCAATCACTGCTCCAGCTGTCTATGACAGCTGAAAATGCAGGGGCATACAGTTGAGAGGAGAGCTCCGCTTGGTGAGCAGAGCTCTCCCCAACACACACACACACACTGCCTTGCGCATGCACACTGCGTGCTCATCATCTTCCCTCCCCCACTGTCGACAGCGGGGTGCCCCAATCCCCGTCGGCCCACCCCAAAGCATCCAGATGCCACGCTGGGAGCCCACCCCAGCATGGCAAAATGATGTTATGGCGATGGGGGTGCCCAATCCTCATCAGCTCCAGCCCCAGAACAGCCTTTCAGCTGCCATGCTGGGAGGCCCACCCCAGCATGGCAAACGCCTCGTCGTCTCTAAATAAAAACCACCTGTAAATAGAAAAACTGTCCTCGGCGCTTCTCCCTGCCCCCTCCCACAACCTGCACCCACCCTACGCACCACCCTCCCCGCGCCTCACCCCCATACTTACCTCTTGGGCTCGGCGCGGCATTTTCGTGGACTGGGAACACGTCTGCACTCTTCAAATCCGACCGCGAACTGAAGAAATGCCGGTAGCTGTATAATGGAATAGATAGGCTTTTTCAACTTTATTGCATATCTCAGGCATTTTTGGGAATTTTGCACCAAATTTTCAACATGGGGTTTTGGAACCCTTTCTCATGAATGCTGTCACTGTCATGGCATTACTAGGGCCGAAGGGTGATTTCACAGCCACTTTGTGAAATCACCTTTCCAGAATGATTAATGAAACAACACTGCCAGCGTCCATAAGGTGGTCTCTCAAAAGCCTATTTTGAAAATTGGTGGAAAAATCTTAAATGACTGTTTTAGAGAGCGTATGCTATGTAGTTCTATGCACGCTGTAAGTTCACGATTTTCAATATTTTCTACCCAGATTTTCAACATTGCCATTTTACCACACCTTCTTATGACCAGTACAGCTGTCATTTTTCACATCTCACCCAAAATGTGTTTCGCCCATGTAGCACACAATGGCGCAGTCGGTGTGCAAAATCAATGTACGGGACACATTAAGAAAATCACTGATGACAATGTTCATGAGCAGAGAGGTCATAAAATGGCTATGTTGAAAATTTGGTGAAAAATTCCTAAAATGACTGTTTTACGGCGTGCATTGCGCAGTTTCTCACAGCACTCATAAGTTTGTGAAATTTCAATATTTTCACTCCAGATTTTCAACATTGCCATTTTACCACACCTCCTTATGAGCAGTACAGCTGTCATTCTTCATCTCACCCAAAATATTGTTTCCACCCATGTAGTGCACAATGGTGCAGTCGGTGTCTAAATCAATGTATGGGACACATTAAGAAAATCACAGTGACACTGTTCATGAGCAGATGTCTTAAAATGGCTATTTTGAAAATTTGGTGAAAAATTCCTAAAAATGACTGTTTTCTGGCGTGCATTGCAGAGTTCATACGCGCTCATAAGTTCGCAAATTTTCAATATTTTCACTCCAGATTTTCAGCACTGCCATTTTACCACACCTCCTTATGAGCAATACAGTTGCCATTTTCACATCTTGCCCACAACGTGTTTCTTCCCATGTAGCGCACAATGGCACAGTCGGCGTGCAAAATCAATGTATGGGACACGTTAAGAAAATCACAGTGACACTGGTCATGAGCAGAGGTGTTAAAATGGCTATGTTGAAAACTTGGTGAAAAATTCCCAAAATGACTGTTTAGGGCGCACATTGCGCAGTTCCTCATAGCTGGCAGGTTTGCAAATTTAATATTTGCATACCAGATTTTCAACAGTGCCATTTTACCGTGATTTCCTTATGAGCAGTGCAGCTACTATTTTTCACATCTCCTAAAATGTGTTTCCGCATATGTAGCGCCAATGGTACAGTCGGAGTGAAAATAATGTTTGGGACAGATTAAGAAAATCACAGTGACACTGGTCATGAGCAGAGGTCTTAAAATGGCTATGTTGAAAATTTGGTGACAAAACTCCATAAAATGACTGTGTTACAGTGAGCATTGCACAGTTTCCACGCACCCTCGTAGGTTCATGAATTTGTAACATTTTCAGTCCAGATTTTCACCTGTGGCATTTTTCCACACCTTATGAACAGTACAGCTGTCATTTTCCACAACATGGCCGAAATGTGTTTCATACTTTCAGTGCAGTGATGCATGGTCGCTGTGGGAAATCATTGTTTGGGACAGATAAAGAAAATCACACTGACACTGTTCATGATCGGAGGTCCCAAAATGCCTGTGTTAACAATCTGCTTAAAAAATCCCCAAACTAGTTACATTATGGGTGTACGTTGCCAGTTTCTACACACCTTCGTGACTTCACCAGTTTTTAAGATTTTCACAGCAGATTTTCAACATTGCCATTTTTACACCTCCCCATGAACAGTACCGCTGTCATTTTCACATCCTGTTGGAATGTGTTTTGCGTGTGGTGCCAAATGCCATAGTTGCTGTGCAAAAGCAGTTTTCGGCTAACAAACTGATATGCCACTGTTCACGAGGTGGCAGTCACAAAAACCATGTTGAAAATTTGGGTGAAAATACCAGCGAATGCCTGAGGCGTTAGGGTTTCTGACCATAACGCCCCACCCTGTAGAGTATGACAGGCATCAGGGGTGTGACTTGGTATTCTAGCCTGTCATGCTCATACTATTCCACCCCACCCACACCCTGCAGCCAGTGAGAGGCATCAAGGTGTGCCTCAGACTCTTGGACCCAAACTTCACCCCATTCTCTATACACGCACCCATCTCACCATATTTCCTGATGGAATGGGGTGCACATAAGAACCAAAGATCCCAAGGCACACCGTGACACTTGTCAGTGTTTGCAGGGCAGGGTGTGGTGAAATGGCGTGGTCGTTGCCCTGACGACCCAAAGGCACCCCAATGCCAGTCTCTGCAGGGTGGTGGTGGGGTTGGCTTCAGTTCAATGTCACTGCCATTCCTATTACGCAGCTCTGTAACTTCTTGACTACCAATGCCAATGCCAGCAAGCAAACATTCGGCATTGACAAATGATTGTTGTATTTAGTTTCTTATAGACACAAATAAATCCTTCTGAAAATGTTTCTAAGTCCAACAGTATTAAAATGTTGAAAGCAGCAAAATGGCCATAACAAATGATCAAACTTTGGCCATAACAAACATAATCTGCCTGGATTGGTGGTAGTTCAGGTGGATGTTAAAGATCCCATGGCACTTATTGAAAGAGTAGGGAATTTCCCGGTGTCCTGGCCAAATTTCCCTCATTCACTAAAATACCTACCACCAACAGCTTAATCTAGTTCAAGGTCAGTTGGCATTCAACTGTATCCCCTCCCCGGTCATGCCTGAAAATAGGCAGGATTTGTCTAGTGCACTTACCGGTCAACAAAAACTAAAATAAAAAAAAAAAAAATAAAATAAATAAATAAATAAATAAATAAAACAAACTCAGCCCTAATATACAAAAGACCCTGCATTAAGCAAATTATTGACTCCAGATCCTGCTGGGGCCCTGCACAAAGCAAGTTAGGACTTAGCTCTTGATTCTGCAGGCCCTGCATGAGGCAGGTTAGGACTTACTTTCTCAAAACCAAAAGACATTAATTGCAAAATAAATCATGCTAATACATAAAGGTTGCAAAACACAAAGCAGACAAAGCAAGGAAATGAAAAAAGTATGTGTCAAAGTCTTGGTAGTCTTGGCAACTCAGTGGTGTGGGATTCCTCAGGGTTTTCAACCCTAATGCCCTCCACCCCAGTCCCTAGTCTTATGACCCAATGACAAGCTACAGGTGCTGGGCATGTGGCCACTGTACAAAGGAAGTTATGAATGATTTTGATCTCCTGCTTTAAACAGTGCCCCAGGGATCAACACAAATGAAGTTTTAAATTATGTTCTGCTATACGCAAGCTCCATGGGAAGAGCCACAACTGTGTAACTTTAAGCACTTCACCTATGGCTCATGTGCCTGGATTGGTACAGGTAGTACTGTATGTGTCTGTGACAAAACAATCCTCCTGAAAAGTTCTAATTACAAAGTATCAAAGTGTTTCAATTAACAAAATGGTCATGAAACAATGAACTAAGTTCTCATGGAATTTTAGGAATCACGTATGCTTCCTTCAGGACCTCCTTAAAACGCAAAAAAGGATGCATGACATGTTGCCCTATATAAAGCAAGTTATGATGACACAGATCTGTTTTTGCAGGACCAAAAGTGCACTGTGTGAAGCAAGTTAAGATTTAACCACTGTTTTGTGGATTTGCAGGTCCAGCAAAAGATATATACTGCAGGTCCAGCAAAAGAGGTGAAGAAGATCATATGATATCTTTCTTCCCACAGTGGCTGCATGCCTCAGATACATACTTTTCCTTAGGATATGAGGCTAGGGTCTGGACAAGAGGGTGGGCATTTGGATTGCATGCCTCCAAGAATACCACACCATCAATTTGCCAAGCATCAGATTAGTCATAATGTTCTTTACACAGGGCCACAGAGATGTGGCTCAAAGCAGCAGACCTGAGAATTGTGCGGACAGAAGGTAAGGATGTAGTGTAGGTCATGAGGGTAGGGGCCAGGGAGGGAGAATATGGTGGAAAACAGAGAATACCACATCAGCAATTTGCCAAGGGTCATGAGACTTTGGCGTTAATTTTCCTAATTTCTTTTCTTTGTCCCTTTGTGTTATTTTCAGTCCTAAAGTATGCATTTGTAGGTAGTTTGATCTTAATCAAGGGTCAAAGTTTCATGAGCTTTGGCAAATTGTTGTGTTGTGTTCCTCAGGGTTTCTCAGTTGCATTATTTTGTTTTATTTTAAAATGTTCTTTACATAACTCAATTTATAAGTGCACTAAAGATAATATTTTTGTGTTAGGATAACTACAATTCCAAGTCCTGAGGAACTTGGCCTACGGTCACTGCCAGAGTTGAAGGCACTCGCCTGTTGCCTTGTGCCTCACTATATACTGGGCATTCAGTTAGCCCAGCCTAACCAACACCCTGTTGAATCTTACTACTTAGGCTTTTCATCTCCCAAAACTAATAGATTAGAAATAGACAGATAATTTTGGTGCTGCTTGCAAGCATGTGCAAAACATATTATGTCAGATTTTCTTTACAAAGCGGGTTGTAGAAGCCACGGCAGTATTGTGCCGAATGGCAGCAACCCATTCAGGGCTGGTCTCTGAGTCAGCCAATAGAGTAGCATGCTGTAATCACTGCAGTTAATGAGCAGGCCACTACATCAAAGTAACTGAGCTGCTGCAATTAGGAGTGCCCTGTCACTCGCAATCAGCTGTTCATACAGCGGGCCTCCTGATTGCATCAGCCAGTTACACAGCTCCATGGTGCTGTGTTCCCATGGTGACAGGTGATGGCTTCTCCGTTGGCCTGTCATAGTCCTCAAAAAGACGATGGAAAGCTGATGCCCACAGTTCAGTGTGCCTTCCTGGTGAAACATTTCAATAAAAAAGCTAACAGGGTAGCCCACTCCCCATCGGCATAATGCTCCCCTCAATTTCTTGTGTGTCTGAGGGGTTTCCAATCCGCCTCAGCTCTTGCCACCACCCCGCACCTATATATGCTGACAGGGTGCCCAATCCCTGTCAGCATACCCCTTCCTCATCATTTTAGCTAACGGGGAGCCCACTTCCCATCGGCATAATGCTCCCCCCACTTTCTGTGTGCCGAAGGAGGGCCAGTCATCCTCTGTTTTGCTCCTCCCAGCATTCGGATATGTGCCGACGGGAGATACCGACCCCGTCGGCTACAGCCCCCAAACACTCAGGTAGCATGCTGGGAGCCCACCTCAGTGTGCCAAAATGAAATGTCCCTGTAGAAAAGAAACCTTCCTGTAATACCCAATCCCCCAACGCTGCAGCCCCTCAAACGCTCAGGTGGCTTGCTGGGAGCCCACCTCAGTGTGCCAAAATGAAATGTCCCAGTGAGAAGAAAACCTCCTGTGACCTTTTTGTTGTTGTTTTAAGTAAATCTGTAAACTAGAAAATGGTTCTTCGTCCATTCTGGTGGTCCCTCCCCAATCCATGCCCACCCTCTGTGTACCCCACCTCCCCACACCACCCTCACCCCATACCTACCTCCAGAGCCCAGCTGATGATCTTGATGGACGGGAATACATCTGCACTCTTCAAAGCCAACCGTGAACTGAAAAATGCCGATAAGCTGTATAATGGCATAAATGCTTTTTTTCAACTTTGGTGCATATCTCGAGCCATTTTTGGAAATTGTTTCACCAATTTTTCAACATAGGGTTCTTGAATCCACCCATGAACTCAGTCACTGTCATTTTGTTATTTAGTCCCGGAAGGTGATTTCCATGGTCACCGCGGAAACCACCTTTTGGGACTGATTATTGAAACAACAGTGTCACAGTTCATGAGGTAGGCCTCAAAACTCTATGTGTTGAAAATTTGTGAAAAATTCAATAATGACTGTTTTAAGAGTGTCTGTTATGCAGTTCCTACGCTACGTTCATAGCTTTGAGCATTTTAATATTTTCACTCCAGAGTTTCAACATTGCCATTTTACCACACTTCTTATGAACAGTACAGCTGCCATTTTCACATCTCACCTGAAATGTATTTTTCGCACATGTAGGCGCACAATGCCGCGGTCAGCGTCTTGAAATCAATGTTCAGGACAGATTAAGAATATCAGAGTGACACTCTTCATGAGGTAGGCCCCCAAAACCCTATATTGAAAATTTGGTGAGCAATTTCCCAAAATGACTGTTTTACTGACGTGCATTTACGCAGTTCCTACGCATGCTCGTAACTTAGACATTTTTATATTTTCACTCCAGATTTTCAGCATTGCCATTTTACCACACCTCATTATGAACAGTACAACTGCCATTTTCACATCTCACCTGAAATGTGTTTTCAGACATGTAGCGATAATGGCATGGTTAGTGTCGAAATCAATGTTCAGGACAGATTACAAAAATCACAGTGACACTGTTCCTGAGCAGAGGTCTTAAACTGGCTATGTTGAAAATTTGTTGACAAAAGTCCATAAATGACTGTGTTATGAGTGTGCATTGTGCAGTTTCCATGCACCCTCATAAGTTCACAAATTAGTAATCTTTTCAGTCCAGATTTTCAACATTGGCATTTTTCCACCTCCTTATGAACAGTACAGCTGTCATTTTTCACACCCTGGCTGAAATGTGTTTTCGCACTTCACAGAATAATGCAGTCGCTGTGGAAATCAGTGTTTGGGATAGATTAAGAAAAGTCAGTGTCACTGTTCAAGAGTGGAGATCCCAAAATGCCTGTGTTGAAAATCTGCAAAAATTCCCAAACTAATCACATTATGGGTGTGCATTGCACAGTTTCTCACTTATACTCGTGTCTTCACCAGTTTTTGTATTTTCATTCCAGATTTTCAACATTGCCATTTTACACCTCCTCATGAACAGTACAGCTGTCATTTTTCACATCCTGTTTGAAATGTGCTTTCGTACCTGTGGCTCCAAATGGCACGTCGCTGTGCAAGATCACCTTCGGCTAACAAACTGCCTCTGTTCATGCGGTGGGATCACAAAAGCCCACGTTGAAAACCTAAAGTAAAAATACCAAGAACATGCAGGGTGTTAGGGTTTTGACCATAATGTCTTACCCTGTAAGGGACTGACAAGCGTCAGGGATGTGACTTGGGATTGTCGACAGTAATGTTCATTTCATTCCACCCCCACCTGCATCCTGCAGCCAGTAACAGATATCGAGGTGTGCCTTGGACTCTTTGGCCTCAGAGTTCATCCCATTCTCCTATATTGCACCCATTTCAACATATTTCCTTAGAGAATGAGATGAGTAAAGCCCGAACACCTAAGGCACACTTCGACACTTGTCAGTGTCTGCAGGGTAGGGTGAGGTGAAATTCATGACCATTATGGGTGCTGACCCAAAGGCACACCCCAATGCCTGTCCATCTTTGTAGGGTGGGAGTGGGGTTGGTGTCAGTTCAGTACTTCACTGCCATCCCTATACTGCATGGGCCCGATTCTCATAGGGGCCTGTGTCTGGCACAACCTGTGGCAAACAGCAGTTTGCGCCAATGCCTAGTCGCCAGGGACCCTGCACCTGATTCAGGTACAGGATAGGTCCCAGCGGCTAAGTCCCCACACTTGTGCTGGCCGGAACCCTGTGTTAAACCCCTGGTGCACCATACAGGTCCATCGCAGGCCACAAGAGACTAACACAGGACCCCCATCCCACTAGGTAATGGGCACGTGGACCCAACCTGGTGGGCGGTGTCCCCACCATGTTTGGTGTAATTGGCAACTGGCCATGGAGGTGAGTGGTGGGATGTGCCAGGCACTGGGGAGCAGTCAGGACTGGTGTACAGGGGTTGGGCACCACCTGCTGGGGCATGGGTGGGCACTGTACACGCCATAAGTTGGTGCTACAGTAGCGCCCGATGGGGCAGGCATCAGGGATCGGGGAACTGCTGCCAGTATGGGCAGCATCAGGATGGGGTACCAACATGGTACATAGGTGGCATCGGGGCTGTGAGGGTGCCATTGGATGACTAGGACAGGGCCACACATATGGGGCCACACTGGGGGTATGGTGGGTGGACTGTCACCCATGGTATGCTGCACACAGGCATGTCACCTGGTGGAGAATGTCCAAGTCCCTTATACCTGCCCTGGCTGGTCTAAGAGCACTTATAATTTCTCCCACCACATGATGTCTGTGAATTGCAGGATGCAGCTTACATCAACTGCAGTCCCCTACTGCTGTGCCACAGCGCATTGCAGGTGCAAGCCCTGTTTGAGCAGGTGGACTGCTGTCAATGCAGGCCACCTTTGTGAATCACACAGGCGGCAGTCATGGGCCTTAAGGTGCACCTTGCACCATATCTATTAGCTGCAGGCTACCTTGCATCCAATGTAGGGTTTGAGAATTGGGCCCATCTGTCTAACTTCTGCACTTCCATTGCTAATGCCAGCAAGCAACCATTAAGCATTGACAAATGCTTGTGTAGTAACTCTGGCCCATAAGAGGCTCACAGGTGACCAGTGAGAAGCTCATTAATTAGGAACAGACTGCATCTCTTTTTAATGTCTTTATAAGTGACATTGCAGAGGGACTGGAAGGAAAAATATGCCTCTTTGCAGATGACACAAAGATCTGCAGCGGTTGATACACAAGGAGGCATGGAAGGGATGAGAAGGGACTTGGCAAGGTTGGAGGAATGGTCAAGTATGGCAGCTTGGATTCAGTGCAAAGAAGTGCAAAATAATTCACCTGGGAAACAAAACCCAAGGGAAGATTACACAATGGGGGGAGGTAACAACAAAAGTGGAATGGGACCTGGGGTAATCATATTAGATGACCTTAAGGTTAGAAAGCAATGCGAGAAGGCAGTAGGGAGGGCTGGGGGATACTGGGATTTATAGGGAGAGGCATCACCAGCAGAAAACAGGAAGTTGTTATCCCTCTGTACAGACAGTTGGTGAGACCCCATCTGAGTACTGAATCCAGTTCTGAGAGCCCATCTCCACAAGGACATAGACAGGATGGAGGCAGTCCAGAGGAGGGCAACTAAAAGTGCCGGGTCTGCAAGAGAAGCCATACAAGGAGAGACTAAAGGAGCTTAATGTGTATACCCTTGAGGAAAGGCGGGGGGCATGACTGAGACTTTTAAGTACCTCAATGGAATCAACAAAGTCCAAGAGGGTAGCATCTTTCAGAAAAGAGATGTGCAAGAACAAGGGACACAGTTTGAAGAAAGAGGGGACTGCTCAGGGGCAATGTGAGAAGTATATTTTCACAGAGAGTGGTGGACGCATGGAACAGCCTTCCTGAGGAGGTTGTGGGGTCTAAAACTGTGGGAGGAATTTAAGAATGCAAGGGACAGACATAGGGCAATTCTTGTGGGGATTAGGAAGAAAAAGGCTGTTGGTTAACCAGGATCTGCAGTTTATCCTGTAGGTAGGGAAATGGGCAGACTAGGTGGGCCAAGTGGTCCTTATCTACTGTCAAAGTCTATGTTTATATCTCTTCTGTCTGCAAGCTCAGCCCAGGCTAATGTACAAAGACTTTATCACATTTCTTATGAGTCTTTCTTAAACATGTTTTGTCTGTTTACAGGAGTGCACCTGATTTGAGGCCAAAATCAAAAGCAAATAGTTATAGTAGTGAGCCCCCCCACACACACACATATTGTACACACTCCTGAAAAGCTGCTTAAAAGCCTGCAATTCATTCAAATCAATTCCATTTTCTTACTTAGTTGGGTTCAATGCCAACAAGTGTAAAATCATGTACCTAGGGCATAGGAACTGCTGAGTATAGGATGGGGGAGGTACTGATACTCACTAGACATGAAAGGGTCCTTGAGGTTATTATATCAGAGGACCTCAAGGTGCAGTACAGTGTGACAAGGCTATGGGCAGGGCAAATTTTATTCTGGGGTTCATAAGGGTGGCATCTCCAGTAGGAGGAGGAGGAGGAGATGTTGTGCTGCCATTGTATCACGCCCTGCTATACCCCCAGCTGGAGTACTGTGTCCAGTTTTAGAGTCCATACTTCAGAAAGAACATAAGGTGGAGGTTTTCCAGAGAGGGCAACTAAAATGGTTCAGGATTTTCACATGAATCCCGACAAGGAAAGGCTGAAGAATCTCAAACATGTACACTCTGGAAGAAGGAGAGCGGAGGTGACATCATCAAGACCTACAAAGTACCTCACAGGGTAAACAGTGTACAGTTTTGGGGTTTTCTTCAAATAAGGATGAGTACCCAAACCAAGGGACATACAATGAAGCTTGGCGGGGGAGTTCAGGATAGATGTGAAGAAATATTTCTTTACTGAAAGGGTGGTAGACGCCTTCAACAGACTGCCAGGAGAAGTGGTGGAGGCTAAAATGGTAGGGGCATGAAGCATGCCTAGTATAAACATAGGGCTATATTAGAAAAAGGGAAGGAGGAGGTCAATGGAGATCAATAGGGCTATGGAGGTGGAGTAGGTTCAAGTTCATTGCAGGAAAATCCATTGAGCAAGCTCATTCACAAGGAGGTCCTGATGGACGCAGGCAGAATAAGACATGCAGTAACATATACAGGCAGGAGTTACAAGTAGGTAGAGAACACTTGGGCAGACTGGGTGGGCTGAGTGGTCCTTTTCTGCTGACAAATTCCATGTTTCTATGGCATCATGTGTTCCTTCAGGTGCAGTGTTTATTTAAAGTTGGGCCTACCATATGTCCAGATGTAAGGTACAGTAAGTTACCAAATTAGATGCTTCCCACTTACAGTATAATAAACAGAACTCCAGTGCTTAGAAGTCTTTACTCTTCATGAGGCTGCTTAAACAGCTGTGGTTCTATTTGCATTGTCCACATCAGTATGCTGATCTTAACATCGCCGCCACATCTGAATGAGTACTTGATCCTTGCTCACTCCATTTCTTCCCCACTTTGAAAGCTGCTTGTCCTGAGCTAGTTTTGGGCTGGCAGCACCTCACCTGTGTTGGAAGATGACCAATAAGCAGCACTGAAAGACGTCAGGCTTCACAGACTGTGAAGGCAGCTGCTCACCCACCATCTTGGCAAGAAGAAGGCTACAGCTGTGGCCACTGATGACTGCTAGGTATGGGGATGGGGACCAAAGGGACAGACATAAGGAAATATCATAATAAAATTGTGAAACCTTCACCAGCTTTTCAAAACCAGTAAAAGAACACTCTATGAAGTTTTTCAAATGGCAGCACAATCTGGTGAGCCCTCTGTCTGCCATCTGACACCAGGCATCAACCAGCATAACATTGCCTAAAGAAGGCAGTGTGGTCATGTGGCTACTGAAATACTGGAGAATACAGATTTATAAGAACAGAAGAATATCACACAGAAGCTGGCACATGTGTCTATAGCAGCTGTCTCCTGCTTCTCAGTTGTTATACTTATACCCTTGAGGTACTTGAATGTTTCTATCATATCCCTTCTTTCCCTCCTCTCTTCCAGTGAGTTCATATTGAGGTCTCTTCATTTCTCCTCATAAGTCTTGTGTTGCAAGCTCTGTACAATCTCATTCGCCTTCTCTGGACCACTTCCAGCCTGTTAATATCCTTACAAAGGTGCAACCTCCAGAACTGCATGCAGTACTCCATGTGAGGCCTGACCGTGGTTTTATATAATGGCATCACTACCCCCTCCTTATGCTGGTGATCCCCTGCCTATGCACCCCAGCATGTCATTGGCCCTCCCAGCTGCCTTACCACTTTTACATTTTCAGGTAATCTGAAATAAGAACCCCAGGTCCCTTTCCTTCTTTGTGACTGTCAGCAACTCCCCATCCTGTAGCTTTCCCCAGGGTTTCTGTGTCCCAGGTGCATAATTTTGCACTTTTTGAATTAAACTTCAGTTGCCAGTCCTCAGACCATTTTCAAGCTTCCCAGGTCCCTCCTCATTTTCTCCATCCCTCTGGGGTATCTACTGTCTTATAGATCTTGGTGTCATCTGCAAACAGGCAGACCTTTCCTTCAGCCCTTCTGCAATGTCACTAATGAAGACATTGAACAGGACTGGCCCCAGGACCAATCCCTCAGGCACCCCACTGGTCACCCCTCTCCCAAGACTGCACCCCATTTACCACCACTCTCTGCCTCCTGTCTGTTAGCCAGTTTCTAACCAATTTACTACCCTTTCCCCCATGCCCAGCCTACTCAGCTAGTTTATCAGCCTCCTATGTGGGACGGTGTCAAAGGCTTTGCTTAAATCAGGTAAGCATTGTCCACTGCCCCACCCTGATTTACTTCCTTTTCACCCAGTCAAGAGATCAACCAAATTTGCCTGACATGACCTCCCACTGTGAATCCATGTTTCCTATGGTCCTGACTCATGGCTTCTAGATGCCCCACTATCCTTTCTTTAAGCAATGTCTCCATGATCTTCCCCACTACTGAGGTGAGGCTGACCGCCTATAGTTCTCCGCCTCATCTCTACTGCTGGATTTGTGTAGAGGGACCACATGTACCTTCCTCCAGTTATCTGGTACCACCCATGTTGAATGACACAGTGAACATGGCTGCCAGAGTTGCTGCTATCTCCCTTCACAGTTCTCTTAATATCCTTGGGTGTATGCCATCTGGTCCCATTGCTTTGTCCACCTTCAATTTAGTCACCTCTTGCAGGATTCTTCTGCCTGTGAATGGACTATTGTCCACCTTTTCACACCTTCATAACTGCTGTACTGCTGTGGCCCTTTCCCTCCCCTTTTCTGAGATACTGAACAGAAAGACACAGTGGATGTCTTGGGGGGCACATGCCAGTTCTTAGGCATGGTACTATCACTTCCAAATATCTAAACAGCACATATAAGCAAGCAACATTCGGCATTGACAAATGCTTGTTAGATATCTTACAGTTTCCTCTCTAGCACTGTAGAAGTATCCACTAGATGGAGAGAGAAAACATTACAAATATGGACACCACCCTAAAGGGTTACAGAAAGAAGGGCATGCTGCTGTCCCTCCCTGCCTAGCCCACTATACTTTACTGTTCACTAAAACTACATGTTGTTTCACAAAATCACCAATGGACACCCTCAAGCACTTAAAACTGCTATTGTGGTAGTTTTCAGAATTATTAAAGTTCAAAATGATAAAAGCTTTTTTGCTTATATTTTGTTCATATTGTTTTCTTCTGGTGCATTATGTTCACTGCCAGTGACCACTCAAGTGACCCAGTGAGATTGCACTGTTGGCCCTTTAATGTCCTTTTCTGTTTCCTCCTCAGACCAAATAGTTCATGAATTTTGGCACCAGAATCCAAATGTGACCTATGCACACCCCTGCCCCTGACTACAGATGTGTGAAGTTCTCAGAACTTTGCTTCACAAGTACTTTGCAAAGCTGCCAAACTTTGTGTAGTGCAAAGTGATACTTTGTGTAGTTTCTTGCCCAGTGAAGTATCTACTTTGCCTGGTAACATCGAAGCATAGTGACACAATGTGTAATATTCAATTTAATTTAATTTAGTGTAACTCAGGATATTAACCATTGTGCAGAGCTCTTTTACAATGGTGTCTTGTTAAGAGAAACTTCAGATGACAAGCAACAATGTTAAAGGCATGAGTGCAAGGTACAGTATACATTGTACAAGTCATTGTGTGGTTTACATATGCATTACATATCTTTAAGTGCAAGGTAAAGTCTAGTGCATTTAGGTTGTAAGGACTCCGTCTCAAGGTTGTGGCTACATATGTTACACCACTGGAATGATGGCAGCAATGTTTTGCACAAAGGAGATTAAGTAAAACATTCCATAACTTTTATACTGGAGGACAAGGGCAGTTTACTTGGCATAGAGATTCTTGCAGGAAATTACATGTTGAGTATCTGTGACTGAAGGAGGGACCCACAGGCTGTATTTATATGTGGGACAGTCAACTTGATTAAGGCAGTAGAGCACAGGGATCTAGGATATGACTTGAAAGTAAGCCTTGAGTGTAAATATGTGGGGGCAGTGTCTTTGCACTTTAGGAAAACAGGATAAAGAGCTTTTCCTGTTCTCTCCCAGGGACAGCCAATTTAGCACTCTGTAGACCTTACAGAGATAAGTGCCGTAAGGGGTAGTCAACCATCAATCTGGCAACCCTGTTGTAAAGCACATCTACAGTAATTAGGCCAGTCTGATCTTGGAGCCACTGCAGGAAAGATGTCTGCATACTTGAAAGAGTGGCATATCATAGATTAGATTATTCTCTCTCTACAGTCCTTAGGCAGAAAATATTTGTTTCTTAAATAAAGCCAGTCTTTGGGCCTTGACGTTAGACAAGTCATAAATACCAAATTGTTGGGGAACACTTTAAGACTGAGCAAATGAAATACTAATTCACACAAAGAGTAGTCTCAGAATGGAATAGACTTCCGTAAAAATGGTTGATAGCAAAATCTTGAGCACAATAAAGTACAGGTTAGATCAGTATGTGATTAATAAAGAAAAATCTGGATACAACAGGTAAGAAACAGCTGGCAATCTAGATGAGTATATCATCTTCTTTGCCTGGGTTTTCCTATATACTGTAACTCTGTTCTCTAAGTTTATTGATGTGAATGTTGCCTGTGAAGAGTGAGTCAACTAAGAAACCCAGATATTTATATTTTCTGATGACCTCCAGTGGTGACCTGTCTGTGATAGCAGTGACCAGCAGGGCAGCATAGTTTTTCAGTCATGGGGGCAGACACAAATACCATAGCTTTGGTCGTACCCATGTTAAAAGACAGTTCTGAGTTGTTGAGGTAGGCTTGAAGGGTATGACATTCCCTTGAGAGTGGTCTACTCTACACAGTAGGGTTTTTACCTGTAGAGGAATAGAATTCAGTATCCATGTACAGTTGGTAGTTGATCCCTTTGTCATACTACCCAGGTGTTGTATGTACTCAGAGAACAGTAAGGGGCCACATACTGAGCCTTGCAGCATGCTGATGACTTGGAGAGGGCTGGACTTAATGCCATATAACTTGATGCTCTGTTTGCAGCTAGTTAGGTTGCTGCCAAACCAGCT
This sequence comes from Neoceratodus forsteri, assembly GCA_016271365.2. Classification (NCBI taxonomy): domain Eukaryota; kingdom Metazoa; phylum Chordata; order Ceratodontiformes; family Ceratodontidae; genus Neoceratodus; species Neoceratodus forsteri. The sequence goes on along the minus strand of CM057453.1, from coordinate 1,299,661,128 downwards.
TGCTACCTCTGGGTTCATGTGTAGCTCAGTTGGTCTAGACACTAGTATTCTAGGATCCACATGGTCAAAGGCATTTGCTATATCAATGAAGATGGCCCCAACATAGTTACTGCTGTCTATGGCCAAACTGATGCTGTCAAGTGCCCTGGATGCAGCACTGACTGTGCTGTAGCTTGTTCTAAAACTTGATTAGTATTCAGTGAGTAGCAAGGATTTGTTTAAGAATTTAAGATTTTGGTTGTGTAGTATTCTATATGCTCAAGCACTTTAGAGACCACAGGCTGGAGGTAGATATATATAAAGTCATTTAGGTTGCCCAGGTCACCTCCTGTATGGATAGGCACAATGCTGGCTCCTTTCTAACCAGAAAGAATCATAGCATAACTCTAAGGAGTAACTGATGGGTGAAACTACAGGTATATATATTTTAGGGACACCAAGTTTTCAAAGTTTGGTGTCCAGCCTGTCTGGATCAATGCTTCTTTTGACTTTAAGCGGAGCAGTTGGTCCAGGACTTCTAAGGGTCCTACATATGAGAATGAAATAGTTATTTCACTGGTTGCTGGGTCTTTCAGGTGGAGGCATTGGCAAAGTGGTTTGTGTGTTCCAGGCAAAGTGGTGCTCCTTTGGCATTTAGGTTACCTACATCAAAAGCACTGGCAGCATTAACAAAGTGGGTAATTAAGGATTGGACATATTGCAAAATAAGTTCAAGAAATCACTAAATTATGGGGAGGTGCCAAGGATTTGGAGAATGGCTGGGTAGGATTCCTTTTAAGAAGGACAGTAGGCGTAGTCTGAGTAACTATTGACCAGTAAGTTTGATTTCTTTGGTTTGTATAATCTTGGTATCATTAGTAAAGACCTGTTAAACTCACAACTTGCAACATGTGAGTAAAGGACAAACAACAGTATGGTTTTACAAAGTGGAGGTGTTGTGTTACAAACCTGATCTGTCTTTATGAGCCTGTAAGTTCAGCACTGGATTGTAGGATGCCTGTGGACATTGTCTTCCAAGATTTGAGTAAAGCATTTAATACAGTTACACATAGGAAACTGGTTTAAGTTTAAGCAGCTTTAGGATTAATGGAGTATTCAAAAACTGGATTTAAAATTGGTTAAAGGATTGTACACAGAGGTTTATTTAAAAGGACAAAATCTGATGAAGGTGCAGTTACTAGTAAGTGCCCCAGGGCTATACGCCCAGTCCAATACTGTTTAGTAGGCACACTGATGAGTCCTGGTAGAACGAAACATGTGTATGTGTCTTCTGTTGGCACCTTGCAGACTGTGTGAGAGACCTTTTGGTACCATGCATTTCTGCTTAAAGTTGAACCAGCATAATATACTGTGGTGATTTGCATATACAGCCCATGGTGCTTTGCATTATGGGGGTATGTGTGATTTTGTATTTCTTTGAAACTTGACTTCCGGCCAGTGCCCTTTGGGGTAACCATTGCCTCAGTGCTTGCACACTGAGTTTCTTTGTCTTTAGCTTGTTTTTGTTTTATTGGGTTCACCACAACATAACCCAGATAGACCATCTTAGGGTAGCTGGTTCATTCCACTGGGGAGTCACACAGATGAGGTACATTGATGAGTCCTGGTAGGATGAAACATGTGTATGTGTCTTCTGTTGGCACCTTTGCAGACTGTGTGAGAGATGTTTTGGTACCACGCATTTCTGCTTAAAGTTGAACCAGCATAATATACTGTGGTGATTTGCATTATGGAGGTATGTGTGATTTTGTATTTCAACACTGTTTAGTTTTATGTATCTGACATGGGTAAGGATATAAAAAATCTGGTACAGTATATTATATTTACTGAGATTCTAAGCTGGGTGGTTGTGCGGATACTATCATAGAGCAAACCAAACTGCAAAATAATTTGGATCAGATATCTGAATGGACAATGAGATGGGGTGATCTTTATTACAGAAAGTGCTCTTTAATGCCCTAGGTCAGAAACAATCGGAAACAGCAATATTACCTTAATGATCATACTCTTAAGATGCATTCGAGGAAGAGACCTAGGAATTGCGATAACATTGGACTTTAAAAGTAACAAGTACTGTAACAGAGTAATAAACAAAACACACTGGGCGGATTTACAAAAGGCAACCTGTGTCGGCAAAAATGGTGCAAGTAGCACTTGCGCCCTGAGTTGCGCCATGGTAGGATTCACAAATGCAGCCTGAGACATGCTGCAGACTGCCAGCGGCCAACTGCACCAATGCACTATAAACCCCTGTGACATGGTGTAAGGATTTATGGCAGCATTTGACCCTATTCAGGTAGGGTGGCAGCTAAGTCCTCAAATTGGGATTCAGAAAGAAACACTGTGGACATCTGTCAAATAACATTTATGCCTGCTAAAAGGTGGTATAAGTGGTCTTTGCTGTCCACCAGGGGTTGCCAATGTAGCCAGAGCTGCACAATGGATAGCCCTCATAGGCAATGGCCCCAATGTCTGTACCCCTAGTCCCACATGGTACTGCCTCCCCATATGCCCAAGGTGCCACCACTAGTACTGCACATGGCCACCAATGTGGGCTATGCCTCGCCCAACCTCAATAGTACCTCTATAAAAGCCCTCATGGGCTATCAGAACACCCTCCTCCCCAGCTCCAATGCCATCCCTGCACCTTGAACTTGAAATGCCATCCTTGGAACAGTACTTAACTGTCCCATGAATATCCCAAAGATCCTTGGTGCTCCAGTGCCCCACCCCCTCACCCGGAGTTGCAGCCCACCATGCTTCCACATACCGCTGGTGAGTGGCACAGCCACCACTCACCACCATGGCCAGCTGCCAACAAAGCATTGCCTAGGGCACATGCAGTCATTATACACACTCAGAGAAAACAGCTGCTGTCATTCTCTGATCATGGGTATAACTGTACGTACTGCACTTTATGCAATGCTCCATTGGTGTCTGGCCATGGTGGTGAGTGGTGGCTGTGCCAGTCACCAGCGGGTATGGGTGGGGGCATGGTGGGCTTTAACCTTGGGTGGGGGGGCATGTAGGGATTCAGGTGCATTTGAACTTCCACCATTCCCATAGCTTCGGCATTTGGGGTCGTAGTTAGCTGTGTGACCCATGCCACAAGTCGCAGGGCACAGATCCCTGGACCCGCCTCCCGATACTGAATCGGGTGCAGGGTCCAGGTCAGGGATGGTCGGAGCAAGCTGCCATTGTCACAGCTTGCGGCTGACCTTGTGAATCCAGCCCACTATGTTCTAAATATCATTTGTAAACATTTTGTTCACAGATCACAGAAGATATTATTGTCTTTATATAGAACACATGGATGGCCTCATATGGATGATTGTTCGCAGTTCCCAGTTCTGAGGAGTTTCTGATTTCTCTGAACAGCTTCCAGTCAGATTGACTGCTGGAGCACTGAGATTTGTGTCAGCCATTGTTACTAATCTTCCTGAGCCTGCACAGCAGTTCAGGTGAGACCCAGAGTGCAGAGTTTAGCTTCAGCTTATGACACGAGAGGGCTTGCTGACTGCAAATTTCCATGAGCTCATAGATTAAGAAAGACCAGACATCACCCAGGACAGGTATCAGTTCCAACCTGTTGCTGGGGAGGACTGCCAGGGCACACATAAAGCTGTGGAAGCAAAGTTCTTGTGACATCTACACTGGATCAGTTCAGGAGAGCATGGATGTGCAGTTCCTCTTTATGCAGTATGCTCACTTGCAAGGTCAGGTACCATATCAGCTATTGAATATTCATGGCTTTTGACTAACAGGTGTAGCAATAGATATGACGACATTGTTCATTCATTCAGCAGCAGGACAATGAAGAGTGAGCAGTCTCACTCCAGCATGGGACTATTTTCCATTTTACAGGTATAACTTATTACAGTACATATATTTTGGATACTGACAAAGGGTGGGCAGGGAAAGGGATATATTGAAAATATTAAACCTTTGCTGAGACAGGAGGTGGATGATGGAAGGGATGCTAGAGGGTAAAGGGATGGGGTATGTATCAGTAAAGTGGCTGGGTGGTGGAAGGGGCTGGGACTGTAGCTCCCAGTGGTGGTGGTGACTTGCATGGTTAAAAGCATTTTTAAAACTTCACCACATAAAGTTGGTGGTAAAGTCAAAATCTTAACCCTGCTACATACAGTCCAAATATCCCAAATTAGCACCCACTTTGCCAGCAATGTTTTTATTTGCTGCAGCTCTACTTCTGTCACATTACAGAAAGAACCCCTGCCAGAAATATTCGTAAACTATCTGTGTCTTGTTCTTGAGAGCTACCGAGGTGTGGTGAAAAAATGAGAACCCATATTAATCAACAACTGGTTTTGTAAGTTAAATTATGTATGAGGCCAGAACACTCTCTGATTAGCTGCTGTACCAGACAATGATCTTTTAGACATGCCCAGCACTGCTCAGAGCAATGCAGTGCATGCTTGTCTGAAGTAAATTCTTCTGTTTGAAATGTTGTTTAAACAAACAAGCAAACAAACAAAAAATGAATGCAGATGAAGTTATAATCACAATAATAGCCTCAAATGTGTGCATTTCCTGTGAGCAGCATCTTGTTGGGGCTGTGGTTTGGGCAATCAACACCTCCAGCCAGGTGTCAAATCCCAGGATATGCCTGTATGTTCAGCTATTATTGCTTATATAAAATCTATTGTTCAAATGAGTAAACTATAATAATATTTTGAACTCTTTAATGAATTAATCTGAGCACTGAGCATATCACTTTGGGTTTAAAGATGGTAGCTACTTTACATTTCTATTGGACCACAGAGAGGGGTTGCTATGATTAGTAGACCAATTTATTAAATACTTTTGTGTAGCTGGTATCCCTTCCTCCTGTTGCCAAATGTGACAGCAGAAGTAATTAAATAACCTCATTCAAATAACTCCAACTCCACATCTACATTTCTATTCTCTGCAGTGGATAAAAGGATGCAGAAAGCATACCACTTTCCTTAAAACAAAACATATGTATCAGTTTGTTGCATAACAGGAACATCTATAAGAGAGCTAATAGATAAAAGTTATTCAGTTCATGAGGGATCCAGTCTTGACCAAGGATTAGTTTTTAGTCAAAAATGTTTAGGCTTGTGATGTGAAGCTCAAGAGGTCTGTGATGACCTTTTAGCCCTGAGATGGAAACACATGCTCAGTTATGTGTGGTTTGCAATATTTTATTCCCTGACTGCCTGGCTGAGTTAATGCACTTTACTGCATTGTTGTTGTAGTTTCATTTGGAACATGTACAGCAGCACTTTAGAATGCATGCAGCCATCTGGAACGTGCATGAAAAGGATTGCGAACTGTCTGATTTGCATGCCCACCAAGGGGTAAATGTACACTATATCATGTTTTCAGTGGGGCTCCTGTTTCTACAAAACCTTGCAGCAGACAGGACTGATGCATCCACTGAAGGTCACATGACTTGTTCAAGGTCACACTGTGAGCCAGTGGCTATGGTGGGATTTAAATCTGGAATCTGTGGGTTTGTGCTGTAACTACTGGACCCAAATGATTCACCATCCTCATTCCATTGAGTGCCTTTGTGACTGAGAGGAAAGAAAATAGTTTTCCTGACGCTTACAGTTTCCTTGGGTTATGTACATTTGCTGTTCTGTAGCTCTCTCTCTCTCTTTCTGTCCCCCTCCTTGCTCTCTCTTACTTTTCTGCATGATTGTTAGTGGTACCTCACAGATCATCACCTCCGCTCACCTGTTGAGCATTTCTGGCATTCAACTCTTGTCCATTAGATTGCTTTTCTGTACTCTAGAGGGAAAACAGCTATGCACTGAACATGATTCCCTTTACAGTTTGGGGAGGAGGCTCATTCACAAGACACATGTCACTCCTCATTTGTATTCAGTTAATATCTGGCTGCCCTAGGTACCTGGAGACCCAGCTGTGTAGCTGCTGTTACAACTTTCTGGCTCTGTCACTGGCAAAGTCTCATAATGGTGCTTTCTCTCTTTGAAGATACTGCTCATTAGCCTCAGCTATTTGTTTAACAATCAATTAACAGATGCTGTGATGGAATAAAGAGTTGAAGGTGACCCTCAGTGATTCCCACATAATCTCGATCAGAAGCCTCACTGCTGGTACAGTATTTACATCTCCTCCTGCATAAACTTAGCCTCGGGCTCTACAACTGTAGTAATTACTCACTAAAATCTTTATAATGCAAGCCTCAAGGTGGCTAATCAAGCAATAAATCACTATCTGCACTGCACGGACCAAGAAGTAACCAAGTGAATACAAATACAAGGTGAAAGTAAGGGTTTGCAAAGAGCTGCACTGAGGCTTTATAGAGCATTATGAGTCAAGACCTGTTAGGATTATTCAGAAAATTAAATAGAATCTAAAGACATGATCAAGCACAGCTCAAAAAGTATAAAAATAAGTCAGTTTTCTACTAGTTCTAATTCTTCCTCCCTCCCTCCTTACTCCTTTCTTTTTTTTTCACTGTGTGTTTTCTCCTTCATCATTCAGACTGGCTTCCATCTGCACCAGTCCCCCATCCCTGTCACTTGATATCCCTAGAATTTACCAGGCTGTGCTGTTGGCCTACCACAGGACCCTAGCAGGAGGTGCCCAGTGATTGGTGTGGGGCCTGTGAGTGCAGGCCATCACTATGCTGCAGTCAGAGGTGTTTTCTGCCATTTTCTCCCTTTAGAGTTCTTGCACCTTCAATAATATGATGTGCTTGCTCCACCTCTGCTGATGCCTCTGGCATCTGGTTGTGAGGTATCCCTCTCTTGCTGTCCCATGTCCCTGCCACCTTGATTCCTCTAGGTGGCAGATGAATCATCGGACAAGCATTTCCCTCCCAAGAGAGGAGAGCTGCCCTATGGATGCTGAATCCTCCTTCCTCATCCCACCCCAAGTGACCCTGGTCCATTCCCAAATGCAGGCCACTGGTGGAGCAGGGTCTGAGGCAGCCAGTGCCTTCACCTGGCATGCCACTGGGATAGCTCATTACTCCTTCATTAATGTGGACAGTTCTACATTTCAAATGTACAGTGTCTCTTGAATACAAAATCCAAGTTGTAATTCCACCCATTCCAACATATCATTTTATATTGATGGTTTATTTTTTAAATGGCACTGGGTCAGAACAGTGCCAACAACAATAGTGAGGTCAAGAACTGCGCTTAAAAATAGGAGCCATGTTTGTTTTTTCAGGGGTCTCTGCCCTCTGTACCACCCCAACACTGGGGCTCTGCCTTAGCCCCCAGACTGAAGGATTCACCTCCGGGAGAGTGGATCGCTGGGAAATTTAAAATGCATGGAGCCGTGGAATACTGTTTCCATGGCCCCACGCATAAAAGTCTAAGTCCCGAGTGAAAAAAATTTGGAGACCAGAATTAGAACCCTGGTTTTCACTGCTGCTGGTTGAGCTGCTCATGCACCAGCCCTCCATGCCACTGGAGCAGCTTGGCCAGCCTCCCGGATTCTGGTGCCCTTGTGTGTCTACAGCACCATGGACAGTGAGCAGGGGAGCACTTACTGAAAGCGCTGTATATCCCTCTCGCTGTCCATGCTAGCACTACATGAACTATCGCTCTGTAGACTGGGGCTATTTGTGTAGCACTATTCTAAATGGGTCAAAAAACACCTTTACAATGCTCTAAGTGCTTTACACAATTGAAAATCACAATGCAGCAAATACGTGAAACAAAATCAAAATAATTTACAACTAGAGTAAATAATTCAAACTATAAAAGCCATTTGAAACAGTCAAGTTTTAACTTTTTAAGCTGTTTAGTTTACAGAAAGTTTAGGATTTCCACATGATTTTAGCACCTCATAACTTCAGTTGTTACAGTTCCAAAAACAGGAACTGATGAGACCCTAACACCGCAGTCTTCCTGAATAAGGTGATGCCATACTTGGGTACAATATGGACTGGAGCACCCTTGCACTGCAGTAACATTTTATATTATAAAAGAAAAAATCAGACTGGCTTCACTCATAGTGGGATAGAGAAGTTTAGAAACATAGAAGAAATATATACTGCATTTTTATTTGTAGGTGCAATACAAATTCCTTTAAATGGACAGTGAGGGGTTTACATGTAGTTGACAGAAAAGATATGCAAAGAAGTTCTTTTTCACAGAGCTAGTGGTGGACGAATGGTTCATTTGCCTAAGCAGGTGGCTGAAGTCAAGTCAGTGACAGGATTAAAGAATGGGCAGGACAGACTCAAGGAGATAGTAAAGATAGCATGGGGATGGGAGTACAGTATGGCATTAGGGAACTAAGCTCAGTAAATCTGGTCTAGCATTCGGTCAGCCATACAGTCAGACAGGTAATAGGCATACTGAATGGCCCATTGGGTCTTTATCTACTGACATGGTCTGTGGTATGTGTGTGTTACCATGCTATGCTACACATACTGCAGTAAGGAGTTTACATGTAGGAATATGTAAAAAGATCTGGTCAGAGCTGATATGGATGCACAGGGCTTTTAGGAGCTGCTTATGCCCTATGGGGTTCTCTTTGAGGAGGCAGCCTGGGTAAAGGAGCAGCAAGTGCAGCAAGGCTGCTTTATAGTGGAGTCACCCTGGTGGCAATGCAAGGGGAGGCAAGAGTACACTGGGCAGCAGGAGTCACTATTTAGTGAAGCCACCTGTATGGCATATGATGAGCCGGGGGTTGTTAAAGGAGCAGAAAGGAGGCAGGCAGCAGCTTACAGAGAGTGAAGAGAGTGGGCTAAGGAGGCAGCAGTGAGAGTGGTGCATAAATTAATAATAAAGAAAAAATGGTACCTGCTGCCTCCCAGAGCGGTCTGCTTTCTGGCCAGCTTTTCATCCAGAGTATGCCATTCACAAGATGGCACAGTCTAAGTCAGTGGTCATCTGTGCACAGCACCCATAATTTCTGCAACTGCAGAAGAAAAATAAGTGCCTCCGAGAGTGGGTAGGTTTATGGCCAGTGAAGGGAAGCCCAGCAAACACAACCACTGGAAACTATAATAGCAGCACTGTGGAAGCACACCGACAGTGGTCCGATCATGTGCTTCCACAGTGCTACTTTAGATGATGATGATGACATAACATCAGCGGCACTCTGCCCATGTAGCCATAAAAATTTAGTCAAGCATTTTAGAAAAATTGCAAACAACTGACTGAATTTTGCTTTTGTTTGTTCATTTTGATGCAGGTTTATGTACATAATTATATTTAATGTTTTTATTAACATTTTTTGTGTTTCAGAAACCTATCAACCCAGTTATCATTGATTGCCAACAATGCATAAACTACTGAAAAACATCTGTTTATAAGTTGTTAAGATTCACTGATAATTCTATTCATTTTTTTAAAGTGAAGAAAATGCACAAAAAGAATTGAATGTAATTTCACTTGCAAACCTGTATTAATATGAATGTAGAAAGGGAGAAGTGAAGCTACTTTGTTAAGCTTTTCTGTAATCTCTGTACATTTTGTGTCAGCTGTTAGCTGTATGTAATCCTGTAGTGTAGCACAGTAGAGTAGTGTAGCATCACCTGCAGTATAATCACCTCAATGTCAGCTATCAGTGCTCAGTCCAGTAAGCTGAAATTGATTAGTTTTCCATCATGTGTTGTCTTCAGTCCTTACAACTATGGTAATAAATATAGGTGTAATACTTTAAACCATTTTCCAAATGTTTTAAGTGTAATGATTCACTCTGGGCATGAATCAGTGCTGTAACTAACTTGCCTTTCTGGGTGGCTGAAGGCCCTTGGCTGTGCCTGAGCCTCACAACCAACCAAGGTTATCCGATTATTACAACATCAGCACACATCTGGCGGTGGATTGTTCCTTACTTTATTGATTTATTTGAAACCTTTTATAATTACTGGTGAGCAATTTTTAAATGGGTTCAACCAGTTGATATTTGCTGTAATAACTAGTCGGTTATTATGGCATTCATGCACTCCATCACTCAAAAGGAGTGCTCTCTTGGCTCCTGTCTGTGTGAGAGCAGTCTAAGTAGTCCATAAAACATGGTGACTCCGTTAGCTAGGAACTGCCACAACTGTCCCTCACCTTCTGATAATTATTTTATTTTACATCTGGTTGATCCTATGTTTAATCATATTGTTATTTTTCTTTTTAAGTATCTGGTTGATCCTGCAGTTTGATGGCCAGCTTCAGATGCAACACACACACACACACGCGCTGTCAGCATGGACGGGTCGAGTCTGTGGCTAACTGCTTTCTAGAGAGGTAAGTGCAATCGCCATCGTGATTGTGATTTGAACTGTAACTTGGGGAAATATTAATTTAATGGGAACAGAAGAAGCTGGAGGCTCCTGTACTGCATTCAGGCTGCTGTGGGTATGAGGGAGAAGCAATGGGGACTCCTGTACAGCTGGGGAATCTGGAGTGGGATGGGGAGCTGATGCTGCAAAAGGAGGCTGCTGATGTTGCATTTAGGGTGCCTGCTGCTGCATTTAAGATTGCTGGAGTAGGTGCCAAGGTGGGGGTGTTATTGAGGGAAGAGAGAGAGAGATGGAGTGCACCATGAGTGTGTGTGTGTATTGCTCACCAGCAATTATAAAAATAAAAGATGGAAAAAGTGTCCAAATGAGAATTTAATGCACACCCTTGGTGTGGGATGCTTTGATAAAACCCACAGGCTTCACCTCAGGGTTTATGTAGCATCCCACCCTCGGTGTATTAAATCTCATATCACCCTCTTCCCCATCCTTTATTCTCTATATGTGTATATGTAGGCAAACCACTGATACAGAACATTTCATTTCGGTAGTGGTATCATGTCTTTTGAGCAGCCTGCTGGTCAATTGACAATTGACAACAGCTGGGATGGTCAAAGAAAGTTCTAAATAGAATCACTTGGAACTGTACAGTGCAGGTCAAGAGCAGTATCTTTATGTATAAGAAACTGAAATGTACTTCATAAAAATTATTGTATAGTATGCAAAAGGAATTTTGCCAGCTGTGTGCATTTTGCAGAAACGTATTCTACAGTATCATGTAGTCTTGATCTAGTCTCATATCTTGAGATACACTAATATTGGATCTCTTCTTCCATTTCTTTTGCTTCTTTGTTTTAAACTGCCCTCTCTGCGTTCATCATTTCCACTGTTGGAAATTAAATACATTCACTGGAGAAACCCACCACCTTCAAGGTAGGAATACACATATCTGACAAGGGTCTGGGACATGTTTCTTTATTATATGATGCATTGGGTGATTAGTATCCTGCTACAATATGGTTATTTTCCAATCAATCAATCACAATCTTTATTTAACCAGGCGATCACTGTTGGGCAAAGCTCATTTTCAAGGTGGACTGGGTTTGTCAACAAAGAACATTATACATGGCATGCAACACAAAATAAAATACAATAGAATACAGTATATACAAAAGTATCAGCAGGTACCTTTGACAGTAGACTATGTGCAGATCAGAAGATACAATGGGTTTCAGATAGGACACAGTTTTAGCATTTATGTAGAAATATACAAGTCAGAGGGTACACCAAGCATAACTAGAACATAATGTAAAAAGGTATATAGTGATCCAGTATAAGTGACACATTGCTAAATTAGTTTGTGACTTTTGATGGAAGAGATTTGAAATGTTTAGTGTTAGGGGCAGAGGATAGGGAATAGGAAGAAGAAGGCTTAAGTATAGACAACCACAATAGCTAGAGATAGAATGGTTAAGATCTAATGGGGTATGAAAGTGTCGGAGGAAGAGGGGTAGAAATTTAGGGCTGGGGCCAGGAAGAAGGGTAGAAATATAGGTCAGGGTCCATGGTCTATGGGGTGAGGAAAGGATAGATCGGGAGCAGAAAGGGGAGAGGAAGAACCAGTTATTAAAAGTGGCCAGTCTTTTAGCGACAGCAATTTGGAGTATCACCTTGAAGGTGATGGGTTTCTCCAGTGAATTTATTTCATTTCCAACAGTGGAATTGCTGAATGCAGAGAGGACAGTTTAAAACAAAGAAGCAAAAGAAATGGAAGCAGAGATCCAATATTAGTGTATCTCCATCAGACCCATAGACATAAAAATGGGTTAGTACGGAATAATAAAAATACTGATCAGCTGGTTCGGGTGTGAAGGAATTACAGAAGTTTTTTGTTTAAAGTGGGTTAGTCAGGGTGGAGATACCAGTACAAAGGCAGTGACCTGGTTTCAATTACTGATTCGGGTCACTTGTAGAGGCCGGCATGGGAGGTGGACAGGACTCAGTATCCCTAGGACCACTCTTCTTCCTATGGGGCCATGTTGCACCTCTCATCAACCAATACTAGGGCAGGATGAAGCCGCGAGCTGCTGCACACTCTTCACCATAGGGGACTGATGGCCAAACTGACTGAGAGTCAAGAGGGGTCAAGATTTTAACCCCAAATTTTCAGCATAGTCTTTTTATAGAACACAGAAAGTGACAGCAGAAGAGGACCACAAGATCCATCTAGTCTGCCCAAAACATTTAATAGGATACTCCCCAAAGCCCTTCAGTGAAATTATACCCTTGTGCACATCCCATGCATTTCTGAACTCTCTGACCATTTGGCACCACCACCTCCTGAGGCAGGCTATTTCATGAGTCAGACACCTCTTGGTAAGAAGAACTTTCTGACATTGCTCTTGAACCTCCTACCCTTCAGTCTCATATCATGTCCTCTAGTTCTATCATTCTCTTTCACCTGAAACAGCTCCTGAATACTAACCTTATTCATACTCCTAATATACTTAGAGATCTCAATCATGTCCCCTCTCTCCTCTTTTGTTCCAGTGAGTACATGTTGGCTCCATCAGCCTCTCCTCGTATGCCATCTGGTGCAGCCCTTGAATCATTTTCATTGCCCTCCTTTGCACCATCTCAATTCTGTCAATGTCTCTTTTGAGATGCTGCCTCCATTACTGTATAGTACTCCCATGTGGGGGTACACAAGTGTCCTGTACAGTGGCAGCACCACCTCCCTCCTGCGACTTGTGATTCCTCTCCCAATGCAACCCAGTATGCCACTGGCTTTTACCGTTGCCTTTTCATGCTGTTTCCCCACCTTCAAGTCTTCTGATATTATGACCCCAGATCATATTCCTGGCTGGTGAAGCTAACTCCCCCAGTAGTAGACCTCTTTAGGATTGCCTCTGCCTAAGTGCATGACTTTTTTGGCATTAGTTTCAACTGTCAAGCCTCTGACCACTCCTCCAGTTTCCTTAGGTCTGAATTCATACTCATTACTCCCTCAGGGAGTTACATATCTTGTTGTCATCTGCAAATAGACAAACTGTCTCTAAGGTGACTTAGGTCACTGTGCACTGACAAAGCTCTCTGAGCAGCTCCTCACCCCACCACTCACCAACCAAGTCCCTTAGCCCACTGAACTATTACCACCTTGTTGTCTCTGCATGCTACTGCGTATAAGTATATGCCAATGTATGTTAATCTGTTTCTCCCAACCTAATAACTGAAACAGCATGTGATTGCCAAACCTGTAACCTCAATGATGTAACAAAAGTAACAGCATGTGATTGCCAAATCTGTAACCTCAATGATGTAACAAAGTGTTATAATGTATTTGTCCTCTATGTGACGAGGTACCTTTGGAAATGAGCCTCTGGCTCAAAGGTTGTAAACTGATGTACAAATAAATAAATAAACTTTTCTCCTTAGTCCATTTGTGATGTTGGATATGAATACATTTAAGAGTAGAGGCCCCAGCACTGCCATTTACCTGCACCCATTGTGTTCTTCCTCTCAGCCAGCTGGTCACCCAACCAATCACCTCCTCCTACCCTCCCTCCCTCCCTCCCCCATGAGGTTTAGCTTCTTTACCAGCCTTCTGTGTGGAACAGAGTCGAAGGCCTTACTAAAGCCCAGGTAGACCACATCGATCTCTGCTCCCGGATCACTGACCTTGTAACTGAGTAAAAGAAGTTGACCACGTTCGTTTGGCAAGATCTACCTGCTGTGAAATCATATTGCTTTGGGTCTTTTTGTCCACTGGTTTCCAGATATGCTACTAACCTCTGTTTGAGCAGATTCTTTATAACACAACATGAGCCCAATTCATAACATAACATGACAGGTGTCATTTAAGCAATTCTGCCTGAAATGTCATTTTGCAGCATGAATGTGAAAACACATTTTGAGCAGGATTTGAAAAAAGACACCTATCATGTTCATGGGGGTTGAAAGAAGGGTTATGTTGAAATTTTGAGTCACAGTATTGAAAAATAGCAAAGTTATGAGTAAACAGTGAAACATTTCAATGCTTATTCTTTGTTGTGTTTTGAGATTCTTCACCCAAATTTTCAACATTTTCTTTTATGACCCCGGTTCAAGTTAAGTCAAGTTTATTAATTAGTTAAAAAACAGTATGCATAATAAAATGTTTACATACATCACAGCACATACTGTATAGTCAACATATTTAAAATCATTAGTATAGAACAAACTTTTCACTTCCTTATTCATTCCATAAACAACCATGACTAAAATTACAATTTATCCCACCTTCCTTACCATTCCATAGTTCCACATGTACATTAAATATATTATCTAGAACATTGTAAAGGGTTATTCTCAGTTGCCATATTCATTTTCCTTAAAGCTACATGTGAAAATATGCCTACTGTAATCCAAACAATAAAGCTTCTTCCTGGTTACCTAGCATATTCATAGTTTTGTCTTTGATGTCTCTACCTATGATGCATTGAATAGCTTCACTTATCCATTTGCTTCTTTCTCCTTCTAATGTTCAAGAACCAGGTAGGTGATATATTTTTAAATCCTGCCCAAAAGGAGATGTTGCAGTCGGGATAGATGCTTTAGAGGACTGTTTTCTTCTTTACAGGTTAAAAATTAAAACAAAAGATCTTCAAGGGACAATTTTCTTTCTTTCAAGTACACCAACGCTGTGAATTGGGTCTCTCAGTGTTGTAGGGCTGTGTGGTGACACTGGGGTGGGCAACTTAGTGTTGCTAGGTATTGAGTGGTGCAGAGGTGTGAGCAGGACATTTGGAAATTGGGAGAGGGCTTCAGCTATGATGGCACTGTGTGTGGGCAACCCCTGGTGTTGCTCAGTATTTGGGGGGTATTTAAGCCAGCACCAGGAGTTTACGGACCCGGTGTCAGTACAATACACAACAGTGACATTTATAGCAGCAGCATGATTAAACACCTGCCATCCATTTTCCACAAATTATAGGTCAGGAGGAGAGGAGACATAGGCAGTACAGTGCACCCACCATTGGTGTTTTAAAGAAAGCAGGTGTTCTAAGAAGCAGGTGAGAAAGCAATGTGGTCAAAAGTGATTTCTTTCACACTGCTTTTCCTCATCCATGACTGCCAGGCCGATAGGACCAGCCATGCCCCTCATCAGAGAGGCATTCATGGATGATGACAGCAGTGTGAAGGAAATATCTTCAGTCACACTGCTTTTGAAACAAGACAGCTGCAGCTGCACCCACTGCAGCCATAAAAGCCAGCTACCTTTAGAATGTTCAGTTCAGACCTGAGCATGCAGGACAGTTTTAACTTGTATTCAAAGAGTATATATGTTAAAAACATGAACATTGCAAAAATGTGCCCTTAGGGATAACTCTAGCAAACCGGTGGGTTTCAACTTTTAAATCAAAACTTTTTTAGTTGCAGGTAAGCAAAAAAAGTCTTCATTTTGATGAATTTTACTGTGTTTGCACCTCTGTAATTTTGCTCCTGTTGAACCAATCAATATAAAATGAAAGGATCTAGAGATCCTAGAGCCGACTCTCGCCTACCAAATGTATATCTCATTAGCTGACTCCTCACTGGTTACCTGCTCATTGGCTGGGGTTTGCACCTTAATTACAGGAAGTCAGTCTAGGGATATAAAAAGTAATTTCAGGCAGTCACAGTTTAGAACAGGGACCCATCTGAAGTGTGGTCTACCTTGACGCCATTGGTAGCTGGGCAACTTCACAACAAGACCCTGATGTGAACATCAAAACCACCACTTCCACTTGAGACAATAATAAGTAAGTGGCTAATTCAGGCAGAAAGAATAATGATATGTTGCACAATCTGCCATGGAGCAGTGTACACTACATTCTTTGTTTTAACAAATTTCAGGCACATCGATTTAACAGGGTTATTAGGGTGCAAAAATCAAGGTTTAACATTAAGGTGCTTACTCAGCTGTAATGTACAGGAGCTACCATGACTGTATAACTAATATTAATTGCAAAACAATTACATTAATGAAGATATTAGGGCTGAAGAATGCAAAGAGCACAAAGTAAGGAAATGAAAACATTCAGGTTTGAAGTCTCAGGAGTATTGGTGAATTAGTGATTTGGTGTTCCTTGGCACTCTCAATCCTAATGCCTACTTCCTCACCCACCCCAGCCCTGAGCCTCCTTCCCAAAGCAAAGGTACCATTCCAAACACATGTCTCATAGCCATATAGTGTTCAGAGGTAGAGAAATGTGTTTCACCACCTGTGGCCAACAGAATCAGTAGTAATGATTTAAAAGCAAATTGGCTGGATGAAACAAAATATATTTTGATGATAGGGTGTCCAAGAAACATTTATGTCAAATTATCCAGTCTCCAACTAAAATTATTTACAAAACAAAAGTGTAGGATTTCATAGACTGGATTCTGGTTTGTAATAAAAACAGGATAATTTACTTGGGTGCTGTAATAGATGCTTTGAGTGACCAGACTTGGTCTAATATGGCTGGTCAAATAGGCTAGTAAAGCAACTGGCTGAAGTGTGTTTTTCAGGAGCTTAAAAAACTAAATGTAACATCACTCAGGGCACAGAAAATGAACACTGACTGGACATTTATTGATGCCATACCTGATACTGATAGTGCATTTGTTTTTCTGTACATTAAATAAACAAAATAAGTAATACACTTGTACTGATTTGTCAATTAAGGTGCGCTCCAAATGGAATAACTGGATTACAAATCAGCTCCTTGATTTAATGAAAGATAGAGCTAAAGACTGGAAGGCAACAAAGGTTTCTGGGATAAGATACTGCTGATTAGCTACAAGACCAAAAAGAAATAGGTGTGTAATTTATGGTAAAGCAGCTAAAACCAAGTATTTTAAGGACAAGCTGGCTCTTGAAGAAAGGATCTGCAGATATTTGGAAACTGGTGAGCAGTTTATAAATGATAATACATTTATTCCCTAGACCTAGTAAAAATGTGGAAACTCTGAGTAAAAATATGACACAGCTGAATGTTTTAATAATTATTTTGGTGATTATGGGCATTTGATGAAAGATTTACCTGATCTAGAATCCTGAACCAGTCAGATCCTATAACCTAAAAATCCACTCCCAAGTTATACTTCAAGAACATATCTATAAATTCTACATTGAAGTGTTTAGGGGCAGGAAGTGAGTGATCACAGAACCACAAGGACCCACCATCCTAGAAGGGCAAGAGTAGCTCTCGGCCCTCTAGCTGCTGGAGGTCTGCCACTGAACAAGTAAGTGGTCTACTGAGAAATATAGGATATTCTTGTCTCAGAACAGGACAATCAGGAGCTTAAAGGGCACACAGGCAGAAAGTAAGGAGAGAGAGAGAAAAACAGACGAAAGAGTAAGGATTGCAAACAGTTAAGGGGTCAGAAATAAGACATGATTGGAGTGGTGCAGTGCAGTGGCTGTGGAGCAGCAGTCTTCTGGGAGATATTCTGGAGGATGCAGTGTTGTCCCATCTGCAGGCACCTCTCTGGGCTGAGGGAGGAGGTTTCTCATCTCCAGGCTGAGTTGGCCAGGATTTGTGGGACCTCCTCTTCCATCCAGGGACCACCAGTGCCACTGCCGTTGCCTCAGAGGTTGCCAAGAAAGAGGAGCGGTTGGACCACAGTTGGCTCAGGAGGGTGAGGGTGGTGGAACAGAGGCACATCCCTCCAGTTGTACCTCTCCACAATTCCTATGCCATTCTGGCAAAGTGTGGTTCCTCTATGGAGGCACCTACAGTGGAGACCAAGGAGGATGCTGGGAACCTCCACAAAGGAGACCCACAGGAGGTGGCAGGGGACTCTGCAGGGGAAGGAAACAACCCTGGTGGGGGACTCCATTGTTAGAAGGTAGAACTGGGCAAGGAAGGGAGGAGGTAAGTGCCTGCCTGGCGCCATGGTTGGAGGGACAGGGGGCGAATCCTCAGGATTGCCGTGAGCAGCTGCACAGGGAGGGAGTTTGATGTCATTGTCCACCTCAGGGACAAATGACCTGGCTAAGAAAGGATTAGAGAGTGCAGAAGAGTTTGTGGAATTGAGGAGGGGCCTTAGTCAAGAAGCACTTGCGGTAACCTTCTCGGAGGTGCTACCCATCTATGGCATAGGAGAGGCTAGGGTGTTCGAACCATGGGATTCAATCAGTGGTTGAAAAACTGGTGGAGCTCAGGGATTTGGCTTCATTGGGGACTGGGGTCCACCTGAGTGATGCAAGCCTATACTGGCATGATGGGCTGCATCTGTCCAGGAGGGGAACCAGGATCCTAGGTGATAGGTTTAAATGCTTCACTGTGAGCTTTTAAACTAGCCAAGGGAGGCACTGGAAAGGGCAGGAAAATCCTAGCCCCCAAACAATCACAGTAGTAAGGTGTAAACACCAACATGGAGGTGTTGATAGGGAGAAGGGCAGGGGTAAAGGGAGAAAGTGACAAGGCAAGAAGGACAGGGATGGGGCAAAAGGGGGTAAGGCCATCAGGAAATGGAGGGTAATGAGTACCAATGCCCGTGAGTCTGGGCAACAAGCTCCCTGAGCTGGTGGCCTTAATGGAAGAGGATGCCTGGATATCGTAGCAGTCACAGAAACATGGTACACAGAGAACCATGACTGGGATGTTAACATACCAGGGTACATAACCTACAGGAGAGACAGGCAGGGAGAAGAGGGGTAAGAGTAGCTCTCTATGTAAAGGAAGGGATAAAAGCAACTGAACAAAAGAGTAAACAGGAGGAGAGGAGGCACTGTGGGTCACCTTGAGACTGAAAGGGCACCACAATCCGCACAGGGTTAGGTACAGACCTCCATGTCAGGGGAAGGAATGGACAAGGATATGATGGAAGGAATTCTTAGAATGGCAGAGAAAGGAGATACTGTTGATGGGAGACCTGAATATGCCAGATGTTAACTGGAGCACATTTGCTGCAGTCACATCCAAAACAGGGCCATTCTTGACACCCTACAGGTGGCAGGCATTAGACAGCTAGTTTGGAACCCACTCGTGAGGGAGCAATCTTAGACCTCGATCTCAAACGGGGCAGTGAGAGGATCTCAGATCTAGAAGTAGGTTGCCATCTGGGGACAAGTGTCCATCAAACAGTGTGGTTCACGTTAACTCAGCTACAGAGTCAAGCCATACAAAAGTGAGGGTACTGGACTTTAGGAGGGCTGACTTTGGCAAGATGGGAGAGTGCCTCAGAAAAGCACTAGCAAACAGGCTAGAAGGAGGTGTGGAGCAACAATGGGGAATTATCAAACTGCCATCACAGATGCAACAAGCCTTTGTGTGAAGCAAATAAACAAATCAAAATGAAAGAAAAAGCCACTATGGTTCTCAAGAGGTGGCTGTGAAAGTCAGGAAGAAAAAGATAGCATTCCGGAAGTATAAGGAAACACAGAAGGAGGAGAACAGAGAGCTGTACCAATTAAGGCAGAAAGAAGCAGGAGGGAAGTCAGAATAGCAAAAGGCCCAAACTAGGAAAAGATAGCCAACTCCAGTTAAGAAGGATAAAACCTTTTATAGGTACATCAGCCAGTGTAGAAAGACAAAGAGAGGGATAGTGAGGCTGAATAGAATGAACGGTGGGTGGGAAGAGGGGACAGTGAAAAGCAGGAATACTGAAACGAATATTTCTGCTCAGTATTCAAAAAGAGGAGGGGAAGTGCCTAATCCAGTTAACAGAAGCACTCTTGATAGGGAGGTCGATCCCAGTCCTTTCACAGAAGAAAGGGTTCTGCAAGAACTCCTAAAACTGAAGGTGGACAAAGCAATGGGTCCTGATGGAATTCACCCAGAATTCTAAAAAGAATTAAGGAAGGAACTAGTGAAACCACTGGCTACTCTTTTAATAAATCATGGGAGGATGGTGTGGTATCCGAGGACTGGATGAAGGCGGATGTGATTCCTCTTCACAAAAGTGGGACCAAGACAGAGGCAGGAAACTACAGACCTGTCAGTCTGACCTCTGTGGTAGGGAAAGTGATGGAGTCACTTCTGAAGGAAAGAATAGTTGAGTACCTAGAGGTCAGTGGAGCACAGGATCCAAGGCAGCATGGGTTCACAGCGGGAAGGTCATGTCAGACGAATCTAATAGATTTCTTTGACTGGGTGACCAAAGTAGTAGACAGGGAGGGGCTGTGGACATGGCCTACCTAGACTTTAGCAGGCATTTGACACAGTCCCACACAAAGATTGATAGTCAAATTAACCAGCCTGGGAGTGGGTCCCAGGGTGGTAGCCTGAAATAACATTGGCTGGACAACAGGACACAGAAGGTAATTGTAAATGGAGTCCACTCTGAAGAAAGGGCAGTTACTAGGGGTACCGCAGGGTTCAGTATTGGGTCCAGTCCTTTTAATGTCTTCATCAGTGACATTGCAGAGGGACTGGAAGGAAAAGTATGCCTTTTGCAGATGACACAAAGATCTGCAACAGGGTTGATACACAAGGAGGCATGGAAAGGATGAAAAGGACTTGGCAAGGTTGGAGGAATGGTCAGACGTATGGCAGCTAGGATTCAATGCAAAAGTGCAAAATAATGCACCTGGGAAACAAGAACCCAGGGAAGAATACACAATGGGTGGGGAGGTAGTAACAACAACAAAACAGGAAAGGGACCTGGGGTAATCATATCAGATGACCTTAAGGTTAGCAAGCAATGTGAGAAGGCAGTAGGGAGGGCCGGGGTATACTGGGATGTATAGGGAGTGCATCAGCAGCAGAAACAGGAAGTTGTTATCCTCTGTACAGACAGTTGGTGAGACCCCATCTGAATACTGTGTCCAGTTCTGGAGACCCCATCTCCGCAAGGACATAGACAGGATAGAGGCAGTCCAGAGGAGGGCAACTTAAATGGTGCAGGGTCTGCAAGAGAAGCCATATGAGGAGAGACTAAAGGAGCTTAATATGTATACCCTTGAGGAAAGAAGGGAGAGGGGGACATGATAGAAACTTTCAAGTACCTCAAGGGAATCAACAAAGTCCAAGAGGGTAGCATCTTTCAGAAAAGAGACTTGCAAGAACAAGGGGACACAATTTAAAAGATAGAAGGAGGGCGGTTCAGGGGCAATGTGAGAAGTATTATTTCACAGAGAGGTAGTGGATGCATGGAACAGCCTTCCTGAGGAAGTTGTGGGGTCTAAAACTGTGGGAGAATTCAAGAATGCATGGGACAGACATAAGGCAATTCTTGTGGGGCAGGAAGATAAAGGCTGTTGGTTAACTAGGATCTACTTTCTCCTGTAGGTAGGAAATGGGCAGACTAGATGGGCTAGCAGATCCTTATCTGCCATCAAAATCTATGTTCTATGTTTCTATGAAGTATCTTCAAAAGTTAAGCATAGTACTAAGATTGGAACAGATGGTATAGAAATGGCATTGTCAAACTGGCAAAGGATGAAATTGCTATCCCAGTGACAACAATTATTAATTTGTTCTTTTGTACTGGCATGGTGCCAGCCTTACAGAAAAGGGCCAGAATTGTCCCAGTTGACAAGTAGGGCTCCTGGGTGTCTATAGAACATTTTAGACCTATTGCCTGCTCTCTGTTCTGTCTAAGCTGCTTGAAAGAGTAATTAATGATCAACTGTAGACTATACAGTGGCAAGAAATAATTCTGAAGCCTGACTGGTTAGCTGAGACCATGATCCTTGATGTTGTCCCAGCACAATATCACAGATCAAGTTCTAGCACAGAATACCACATGAACTGCTACCTAAAATTCTTGCATGTGCCGTGTTCCATCTGATCACTCGTGGCATGGCCACTATGCACTCTACCAGTACTTCACAATTTAGTTTTTAAATGATCCTCCTCCCACTGCCACAGAGAAACCCTAAACCATCCTGCACTCATCCAACATGACACAAAATGCCAGTATTTTGTTCCTTCTTCCTTCCTTTTTAGAGCACACATAAAGGAAGCTGACATCCGATTGCTTTACTCCACCCTCCACTGACTCTACTCCTGCTTGAGAACAACAGCCAGCCTCCAGTAAGTGAGCGTGTGTGCTGTCCAAAACCACACATGTTTTATTTACCCAACTGCAGTCCATTCTTCTTTCTCATGGTTCAGATACCAACAATACTGGAAAAATATCACAGCACAAACCCTAGGGCAGGAGCTGGGATAGGAACCAGGGAACCACAAGTGAGTGGGTTTGGAGCTGGGCAAGTCAATGGGGCAGGAAGCAGGCTCAGCACAGCAGGTCAGAAGACATCAGGAAATAATAAAAATAAATAAATAGAGGAAAATAAACACTAAAACATACAGTTGGGGTACACAGGCTCATTTGGAAGTAGGGAAAGGCCCTCATTAACAGCACAGCAACTCCATCTACACAGCAGCTCCACCTGCTGACCAAAATGTTAAACAACACTTTTTTGGAGATACCTACCAATTAAAAAAAAATTCACAAAATATTTTTTTTAAATTGCATTTTTATTCCTGTTTTTTCTTTTACAAAAGAGCCATTGTAGAATAGCAATAATGCGCCCAGGGTGTGTGTCATGCTGGGAGAATATAATTTCTTGGCTGTCTGATGCACTCAGCCTACCCTCTACCCTTTGGCCCTTCCACCAAGGTGTGACTTATCCAGACACACACCCTGTTGTGTATTACTGCTTAATATAGTTAGATAAATATAATATTCTTACTCCTAACATGGGTTCAGACAACACTACAGCACAAATTCTGCTTGATTAACTTTGCGATTATTTGCACCGATGTGTTGATTTGGAGGTTTCTGTTGCATACATTTTGTTGATTTTTCAAAAGCATTTGATTCAGTTAATCATAAGTTACTTCTTAAGTGAGGGCTGTCTGACCCCATCCTAAACGGGTTCATGAGCTACCTGGACAAAAGAGAGTGAACAATGGCCATTTTATTAATGATTTGACTGACTTGTAAAATGTGTCTGTGTTATTATACACAGCTGATTCTGTAATCTAATCTGCTGCACAGGATGCTGCAAATGCTGTTGATTATTTGCAGAAAATGTTACTATCTTCCAAACTTGGATTACGGAACACTGTCCCATTTTAAATGCAAAAAAATAGAAAGGCATTGCTTTTTGCTAGACCTCATACCTAAACGAAGAAAATCTCTCATTTGTTAATTCATACCACAGACAATATTTTCCTGGAGAATTTTACATCATTAAAATATTTGGGTTGGAAATTAGACTATACACTGAATTACTCATTTCACATTGATTGATTAATCAAGACAGGAAATAAGAGACTAGGGTCAGGATATTCATAGTTCCATATTACGCCCACTAAATATTTGCTGAAGGAAGATGCTAGGTTATTTTGTGAGCACTAAAGACATGATTCAGTATATCAGCCAGGCACTTACCAGCTTGCAATCAAAACCCTATCCCCTATTGGCCACATGAGGTATGCAGTCAATAGGCACTACGGGATTGCAATTGCAGTCAGGCTTTAGGCCACTAATGGCAGTGTCTCCTCTAGAGCAATCTGCCATATTGGTACTCTAAGATGTAAATGACTTCGTAGCACTAGCAAGGTGCTGTTGGGTTATTTTTATCTCATTATGGTCTCATCACAGGCCAGGAGCAAACAGAGTTTGTGCCCCCACAGCACCTGTCAGTGCTTCCTGTACTGGTGGTCTGGTGCCTGACCCCCAACACACATTTCCTGGTGGCTAGTGGTTCCCTACTCCTGAAGACCCCTGACTGTATAGTTATAAATATCTCTGGCATCCAGTGGTATCTCCTGCCTCAGGAGACCCCGACTGTATAGATATTAATATCCCTGGTGTTCAGTGTTCCCTTCCAGTCTGGGTTTGACTCTCCTTGCTGATACAAATCTGATCATTCCCTGGTCTCTAGTGGTCCCCCTCTCCCGTAGGTTTAAATCCACCTGCTGACCCAATCCCCACATGCCACTCGAGATCAGACCATCTGACCTGCCCACCCCTGTTCCTCAGCATGCATTATTCCCAACCCAGGATAAGGACTTGCTCACCTCCATGACTGCTGACTGACATTTCATAATCAAGCACCTACTGTACTTACAGCTGATTACAGTCAGTGCACGATCACAAAATCTCAATTGGCAGCCGGCCATGGAGGAGAGTGGAGGGTCTGTGCTAGTAAATGAGGGAGACACCCTGGGGACAGGACAGACAGATTGGAGCTCTGACCTTTGAGAGTGCGCGGGATTGGGCAGGTGGGGATTGAAACCTATGGGGAGCAGGAGGGACCACTAGCCACCAGGGAATGATCAGGGTGGCAGGTAAGTTTCTAAGGGAGGAAGTCTAACCCTTTGGGAATGGTGGGGACCACTGGACACCAGGGATATTTATAATTATACAGTCAGAGCTGCCTGGAGGGAGAGGAACCACTGGACACCAAGGATTAATCAATCAAGCAAAATCTTTATTTAGCCAGGTGAACACCATTGAGCAAGCTCATTTTCAAGATGACCTGGGCAAGATACATAAACAATACATAAAGAGGAATACCAACTTACAGAGTCATTACATAGAATAGGGATTACACACAAGAGGTTAATAACAGCACGATGTACATTTACAAAATAAGACAGAAAGCTAAATACCATGTGCTACAGAACTTGTGCAACAAAAGATACAGAGTAAACCTATATGACCATTAATAGATTCATAGATTCATAGAAGTGTGACAAGAAAAGGACCAAACTAGGCACCCAAGTCTGCCCATTGCCCAGTTATCTGCTTGGACCAATGGACCATATATACAGAGTTTCTATGGAGCAAGCTTGGATTCACGATTGAGTTCATAGTGCAAGGAGGGGCACGGGTGAGGAAGGGGATAACTTGGGAATGAGAGCATAAGTGCAGGGGTGCCTGAGGGCTTTAGAGCACCAGGGGCAGGTGGCAATAGTTATAGAGCTGAGTGCAATAACACCAGGAACAGGGGCCAGGGTGACATGCCAGGAAGTGTAATATTAGTAGATGCCAGGACGACTCAGAGAGGGAGACTTCAACTTAGATTGGGTGGAACTATCAGGTGGGGTACAAATAGACACAAACATACTGAGTAGTAGGACAGGAGTACCAGGAATTGAATGCTCCTGACAGGACTAGAAACTGAATCCGGGGAGGGGGAGAGCTGGGAGGCTGTGACATCAGGGGAAGCAGTTACAGGATTCCTTGAATGAATGAGAATATAATGCTTTGAAGGCTGATAGTTTAATTGGGAATGCCAGTCACAAGGTTTTTGCAGGTTGTTCCATAGTGCGGGAGTGTGATTAATGGCAGACCTACCAAAGTGTGACTTGAACTTAGGTACTGCAAGAGAGATGTAATTAGAATTACTTAGAGCATACTTACCTACGTTTAGAAAGACAGTCTGAGATATATTGGGGCAGTAATTTAGTAATAGCTCTGTTGGTCCAGAGGCGGCATTTCTCTGTCTTCTGTACCCAAAGGAGGACCAACCTACTGCGGAGTAGAGGGAGCAGTGATGAGTAGAATAAGGAAGTCCAGTAATGAATTTCAGAGTTCTATGGTATAGCGTGTCAAGTTTGGCCAGAGCAGTGGCAGTGCTTTGGCTATATACAAAGTCTGCATAATGCAATAAGGTGAGGAAAGTGGTTTGGACAAGTCTCTTTTGCCTCTAATGTTAGTAGGTTTTGATCCTCTAAAAGAGGCCAACCCTCTGCCTCTGCCTCAGCTTCTTTATCAGCTCATCAATGTGATCAGCGGAGGAAAGCTTTTGGTCTATCCAGACCCCAAGGTATTTGAATTTTGTGACATGGTCCAGTGGTTCGCTGAGGAAGCGTATGAATCTGAGTAAGTTACCTTGAATTGCAAGGTTATTAACATTTGCAAAGGAGAAAAAAAGCATTGCCTTTGTTTTCTTTGCATTCAGGAGCAGTTTCTGTTGCAGGAGTTGTCATTGTAGCAGGTTAAATTCCTGTTGCAGGTCCCTGCAAGTTGCTTCAGGGAGGACCTTTCAATGTAAAGTACCATGTCATCGCAAAAGGTGAATGTGAGCAGCTTTGATGTCAATGTCTATTCTGTTTATGTATATTGCAAAGAGCAACATCACGAGTATCAAGCCTTGTGATACTCCGCTTAGAAGAGGTTTCAGGGATGAGCTCCCTTCCACCTTAATTTGCTGTTGCCATCCTGTAAGATAGTTCGAGAACCATCTCGGGGTTAGGGAGTCCAGGCCAATGTTTTGGAGGGGACAAGGGTAGATCATGGTCAACAGTATCAAATGCTTTGCTTAAATCCGGAAATATGGCGCAGATGAAGTTCTTAGTATCCAGGGCACACTGCCAGTCATTGGTCACTTTTACAAGGGCAGAGATAGTACTATGATGTAGTCTAAAACCAGACTGTAGGGGTTTAACAGGTTAGCAATATCAAGGTAGTTCCTGAGCTGTATACTCACTATTTTCTCCAATAATTTGGATAGGGTGGGGAGTAAGGAGATTGGCTACAGTTGTTCAGGTCACAGAGGTCTCAGACTTAAAGAGATGGATTACGTGGGTTGTTTTCCAGAGGGGGGAATAACACCTTGTGAAGGGAGAGGATAAAGAGATGCATGATAGGCACTGCCAGTACACAATGACTCAGCTTCAAGAAGAAGGGGTCTAAGAGGTCAGCCCAGCACTCTCCCTGGTGCCCAGCTGTGGAGAAGATCCTCAAGTTTCTTTAGAGTGGTGTGCTGGAGGATAACACCATGCTTGTGACTGGAGCTGATGTGTCCAGTAAGCCAAGTTGTGAAGCAGAGGGGATTGGTAGGAGAGATATTGAATGCAAGTCCTGCGGTTTAAATGGTCATTAAAAGAGTTGATGATAGAGGATTTGTCAGACACCATAGAAACACCAGTAGTGATTTTTGTGGGTAGGGTGTTTGAAGCAGCATGACCTTCAATATCCTTGATAGTTTTCCAGAACTTGACTGAGGAATTGGTGGAAGAGTCCAATTATTTACGGAAATAACTAGCCTTGGCCTCTCTAACCAACCTAATGCAATGGTTTCTAGCTTTTCTAAACAAGGCCCAATCTGCAGGGTGTTTTGTTCTCCGAGCTTTTTCAAAGCCAGTCTCTGTGCAGTAGAGAGGCCTTTAACTGTGCCGTAAACCATGGGCATAATTTTTCTTAGAGTGTATTTTGACCAGGGATGCATGCCTATCCAGTGCCCCAGCACAATCTCCTGAAAGATATCATAAGCCATAAGCACTGAGATTATCAGATAGAAGTCCTGCCATTTCAAGGAGTCATGCAGGTTAGACAGAAATGCACCAATATCAAGGTTATGCCATTTCCTCCTGAGCGAGAATGTGGAAGAGGATGGTACTTTGGGGACAGATCTTACACATGCTATGAAGCAGTGGTCACTAAGGTCAGAGAAAAACACTCTGACATGGGAAAGCAGATGTGATTTGTTTAATAAAATAAGATCTAGTAGGGAGCTATTGTTTGGGTCTTTCTTATTAGGATGCGTTGCCTCTGAGATGAGTTGTGAAAGTCCAAAGGAGTCACAAGAGTTTTGAGAGGTAAGAAGACACTGGATGACCAGTCCAAATTAAGGTCTCCTAATATAATAATTTCTGACTGCAAGGATCCTAGCAACAGTTAGATGATCTAACAACTGTAGACCTGCAGAGAGGGGCCTATAGCATCCTAGGATGCAGAATGAGATAGAAGAGGAAGCTTGACTTTGAGGGTCAGGCTTTCAAATTCTTTGGGGATTGAGGTTGACTCTATGACAGAGGTGGAAATTTTATCCTTGACGTAGACAGCAACTCCTCTTCCTCTGGAAGGTCTATCAGTTCTGAATAAGGAATATGATGGAATATTCACCTCTGATCGGATGTACCTGGTCAGAGCCAAGACTCTGTGACCACAAGTACATCTGGCAGAGTATAGCTAGTCCAGGATTGTATTGATGCAAACTTTTAGGAGGCTACATGCATTAATGTGCATGAAGCTCAAGCTTTGATACTGGCTAGGTCTGCAGGGGATAAAATAGTTGCAGGGGACCAGGATTGAGACAATATTTCCGGAGCATAACAATAGGAGCAGCAACAGTTTCTTGGTAGTTTCAAGGAGTGGTCTATGTGCTTTGGGTTTATCCTGCTTGGTACTGCTAACATTAAGCTTTGGGAGGACATTGAGGTAGTTACTTAGAGGGCCTAGCAATATGTAGAAGAGTTCCATAGCCATAAAAAGCAGGGAATGCTGGGGTTCATTGCAGAGGCGGCGGGATCCTATCCTCTATGGCGCATGCAGTTGCAGTACCAACTCGCCATGGTGGTTGTAGTGTAGGTTCTAAGGTAGGTATCAAGACCACCAAAACGCAAAGTCTGAGGGGTCAAGAGGTTCATGGCAGTCAGGGTGATACTGTATGTGACCACACTGAAGGGAGATTGGCGTGGAGTAACACATGAATCTATGATGCATAGAAGAGTAATAAGCAAGAATAATAAGTAGGAAAACCTCATTCTACTATATAACATAATGAAAAGCACAGGAAAGAACATTTTGTATTTAAAATTAGTATCATCAGATAATAAAACTCTTCCTTATAGACCAGCAAGATGAGAGCTGCAGAGAAAATGGAGTGGAGTTTTGGATCAGGAAACAAAGACACAGTAGCTACTATAAGATTAACACCAACAAGTGTTAGGACCTACAACTGCATTCTGTATCTTTAAGGGAGTTGCAATATTAGTGAGGGCGGGGTGAAGATTGCCTAGGGGCGGTGCCATGGGGGAGGGAGGAGAGTATTTAATAAAGGCTGGGGAAAAATTCAAGCTGGAAGGAGAGAAAGTGAAACAGAAATGGGATTAGTTGCAGGGCATAGCTTACAACTGTAACACAAATGAAACCTGGTCTAAACAGAGAAGTAATCACAAAAGCTGTATCACTTTAAACTTAGTTTCTGATCAGGGTAAAATACCATAGGACCTTAAAACAAAGACAGCGAAATACTTTAAAACCTAAAACCTGCACTTTAAAGATCCTGCATGAAGCTACCCTTGGGTGCAAAATTGCTGTAAACAGGCTTAGATTTACTTCTAAATTAAAAGATTCACAGGACACTTTGGTGAAACTTAACCAGTGCCAGAATCAGTAAATCAGTAAAGGATATTGATAACTATGCAGTTGGGGCTGTTTTGGAGGCAGGAGGGACCAATGGATGCCAGGGATATTTATGACTATACAGTCTGGGGTGTTTGGGGATGGAGGGTTGCAGTTAAGGGATGCAGGTCATAAAACCTGGATTGGGAAGCAGTAGTTAGTGTGGTACTGATGTCAGCTTATCACCTCTCCAAACCTACCAATATGAGAGTGCACCTATATGTAAGGTGCTATCAGTTGCTTTGCATAGGTGTATCAGCAGATTTTAGAGCCGGTCACAAACGGTTAGTTACTTGCTAACCATGCAATCCAGTATGGCTTTTATGGTCCTTCCCTCTTTGAGACCACAAAGTGATGTTAGTGAGTAACTAACCTGCTTAGAGATCACTAATGCCCTTCTAGTATCCTGGTGTAGGTATATTGTACCATTGTACAGACAACATCCTTGAATCTTCTTTATTGCCTCTGGCCTGAGCTTATCTCATTTCAGTTGTAGACTATGGGCTATTAATTTACTCAGCAGCGGATTCCACTAGTCAGTCTAGAGTTCACAAACTACTGGATTGTATTTGTAGATTCTGCTAAAAAGCGGACCAAAGCACACACCACTGTATTTTATATAATCAGCTACAGTGGCTCGCTTAGATAAAAGTATTATATATTCACAAATAACTTCACTCTGGAAAATACTTAATGGTAATTTGCTTCCAAGCTTAAAGTCATTAATCCATAATAATAACTGGTCAACAATTTTTACATTGTCTGACCAAGTTATAATTACCATTATAACCCATGGGTTATAATGACAAACACGTGTCATCACTCAAACAAGAGCAGCATCCTCATTGGCTCTTAGCCCCTCTTAGGGTTAAACAATATCAGAAACATGGCAGCCCCTCATCCCACAGAGTGAGGAGCGCCAGATGCAGACTATGTCTCATGTTTTTTCTTATTGAAAACAATACTGCATCTGAACACATCTTAGTAATTTAAACAAAAATCCATCTGGTTCATCTTGTCGTTTCTGACTCTGTACGGACAACTGTCACGGGAACAGCTCCAACCTCACTGGCTGAGGTAAGGGTGATCGCTGTTTGTGATCCAAATGTAAAATCTGAAAACAAAGCCAATTTAAATATTACAAGAAGCAAATCAGCTGTAAAAATAACAAAAACCACAACAAAACTGCGTATGAGTGTGTGAGTGTGTGTATGTGTGTATGTGTTGTGTGTATGTGTGTGTGTGAGTCTGTCAGACTTGGTGAGATACAGGGCTTGAAAAATTGCTGCCTAGCAATTATAAATAATAAAAGATGGGAAATGTGTATAAATTCAGAATTAATGGTTGCCCTTGGTGTAGGATGCTTTCATAAACCCCTTGGTTTAGCCCTCAGGGTTTATGTAGCATCCCACACCTCAGGCAACCATTAATTTCTATTAAGCACACTTCCCATCCATTATTGTATATTTCAAGCAGATCATGGCACCACAACAGCAAACATTAATCAAAGCCTTGCAGTTCTAAGTTGCAAAACCACTAGAGCTCAGAATTCTCTACTGCTCCAAAGCATTGACTGCCCTCCATTGCACATCAAAACAGCCAAGACTATAGACTGTTTTAAGAATGCTATGAAAATGTATTTGATTGATTCTTGTAATTGTTCATGTTTCAATGCCTGATTAATGAATATTGTATTATACTGAGTATGTACTATGGCTGGGATATTCAAACTACACCAGGTAGTGGAGCAAGCCTGGGCGCACTGCAACTGTGATGCGCTGGGGCCAGATCCAGGTCCAGGTCCAGGTGATATTTAATGGTGCTGTGCCATGGTGCAGCACCATTGAATATGCACGGGCAGTGCACAAACTGCACATGGCGCAGTGACACAGCCAGCCCAAGCCACTGATAGGGAGCAGGGATGCACCAGCACAAGTGCAGTTGCACTAGGTGCATCACCCATGATATTCATCAGGGGCATGCAAATGAGGCCATAATATATGCAAGGCTCAAATGAGGCCATTTACATGTCATTATGGCTCCATTTGCATGCCTTGCACAGGCAGGCAGGAGACTTGCACCTAGCACCTTGGACAGCATGGCGTGTGCTGTGGGATCCTGGGGCTTCCCCTACCCCAGAGTTGCGATCACCACGGTATACAGTAATAAAGTCATCCCTGGAAGTCTAGTGGCCCCCAGTCCACGATTCCCTGATGTGTAGGAAATAAGACCATCCCTAGTGGTCTAGTGGGCCCCCCCACCCGTGTCCCCGATTCCCTGATAATTGGCAACATGAGGTTCCTGGTGGTCCAGTGGAAGCCCCCTGCCCGTTGCTGTGATCATGGTACAATCCCATATCATAATGCCCTGGTGATCAGTGGCATCCCCCACCCACCACCACACAGAACCCCATGCCCCACCCGCTCCCCCTGTCATTGGCGGGGTCACACGCCTGGCCGCCACCAAATGACAGGTACAGTATGGGCTGTAAGGCCATTGGCCCCAGTGTGGACCAATGGGCTTGCAGGGCACACTGTACTGGACAGTCCCGACTGAAACATACCTTGTTGTGTATGATATCTCATACACAATTCTCTATATTTTTGTTTCCTTACTTTGTGTGCTTTCCATTCAACAACCTAATATCTGCATTAATGTTGTTTTTGCAATTTATTTCCCTTCTTTTGTGAAACTGGAATTGTATCCTCATTTGCATGGTGTAAGTGGAATAGTATTCTCATTAGCATGGTGAAAGTGGAAATGTATCTTCATTACGCATGGTGAAAGTGTAATTGTATCCTCATTCGTATGGTGAAACTGGAATTGTATCCCCATTCGCATGGTGAAAGTGGAATTGTATCCTCATTCGCATGGTGAAAGTGGAATTGTATCCTCATTTGGACAGATCCAGAAGAATAAATAGACTAGTATAGATATTTCTAGCCCTATGTGACAGAGACGTTTCAAGTGAAAGACAGCACAGTAACACGGTATGTTTTAAACTGCTCAGTCTGTACAAGTCCTGTATTTATACTTGAGGTTGTATTATTTTTATTTATTTATTTATTACAGGTTTGGAGTAATACCTTTGAGCCAACAGGCTCTTTCACAAAGGTTCCAAGTCAGTTAAAACACAGAATAAATCCAAGGGTACAGACACGTGCAACAAGACAGAACATTAAGATCTACAGGAGCACATTATATTGCTGGATTACAACAGTTGCTTGGAAAATAACATAAACAACAAATACATGTAGCACACTACTTATCAGGCTAATAGAAGAACACTTAAATTACTAAGTGTGAGACAAAAGGAGATGGTAGCAACCTGAGTAGGTGTTGTCAGAGGGACTGGGTGGAGTAGGGGAGGAATGGAGGGTGGTGGAGATAGGTGGAGGGACAGGGGTTTGACATTGGTAATTGTGCTTGGATCAGCATCCATCTAAGTAGGACATTCACAGTGATTTGCCTGTGCAAGGTGGAGGCGGAGCTCTCTTTTAAAGAGGCTAAGCTTACCGCACTCTATGAGGGGTTCAGGAGGTCATTAAGCCATTGAGGCCCTAGGTAGGATAGGGTACGGTGCAAAGAGGTGCATCTAAACGAGCGTGGAGTCCTCCCTTAGTTGTGCTTCTGTCATTTTAGAGGTCTGCACACATTGGAAAAGGTCAAATGTAGAGTCAGAGATAAGTCCTAGGATGGCCTTTTTCCCAAATAGGCAGGCCTGGTATCTCATCCTTTGTTGCAGTGGAGCCACCCTGTCTCCGAGTGTAGCCTACAGGTGTGAGTTAGAAGATCAGACCCTAAGACAAGTCTGCAGGCCTTGTTTAGGAGAATTTTAATCCTTTTCTGGACAGTGTCAGAGCAAGCACTGTAGATAACCAGCCCATAGTCAATCATAGACAGTATCGAGCTTTGAGTTACTAGTCTCAGGACATCAGGTGTCATTGTATGCTTATAATGGTATAGGAGTCCAAGCTTGGCGTTATCATTTTTGATTACATGATCAATTTGGGAGAGAAAGTAAGGGTGTCATGAATATGTATGCCCATGTACTTGAAAGAGCTGACTTGCTCAATCGTGTCTCCTTTGGCTTCAAATAACTAAAGGGCCAGTTTTTTCTTGCTATAAGGCATTGTGAAGAGCATATCTTTCATTTTCATAGTTAAAGAGGAGTCATGTGAGAACCATGCCTCTAGCATATGGAGGCTGTCCTGCAGGGCTGATGTTATGTCACTTAGTTGTTTGCCCAGAACTGAGATTACAGCATACGTCGTGTACAACAGCATTTTGGCTGGGCATGCAGAGGGTAGGAAGTTTATGAATAAACTGAAGAGCAGGGGACTGAGTATTGATGCTTGAGGACCATCAGTGTCACTTCCTTAAGGTCAGATAAAGTACCACTTATTCGCATGTGTGCTGTGTTCTGTGCAAGATAGCTGCAGAACCAGGAAACGGATGTGTGGACAGGCCAGTAGACAGAAGGTTATCAAGTAGGATCTAGTGGTTCACTGTATTGAAGGCTTTAGTGAGGTTTATGAATATGGACCCCACTTCCATATCACTGTCTAAGGCCTCATACAGGTATGTAGTGAAATCTATAAGCGTGGTCACTGTGCTATGTTTTTTTTTGAAACCCATGTTGCTGTGCATACAGAAGGTTATACTTATTAAGGTAAGCTGTTAGTTGATCAGAGACAATCCTCAAGGGCTTTGACAGAGGAGGTAATATTGATATTGGTCTATAGTTAGCCAGGTTGGTTTTGTCCCTGCTTTTGAACACAGGGTGATGAGTGCAGTCCCTAGTACCCTCTTAATATATTTTATGGCTTGTAGAAACATAGAAACATAGAATTTGACGGCAGATAAGGACCGCTTGGCCACCCAGTCTGCCCATTTCCCACTCTGATGGATAAGCTGCAGATCCTAGTTAACCAGCAGCCTACTTTCCTACCCCCACCCCTAGAATTGCCTTATGACTGTCCCATGCATGCTTGAATTCCACCACTGTTTTTGACTCCACAGCCTCCTCTGGAAGGCTGTTCATGTACATCACAACCCTCTCTGTGAAAAAATACTTCCTTAAATTACCTCTGAGCCGCCCCTTCTATCTTCAAATTGTGCCCCTTGTTCTTGCACACCTCTTTTTGAAATATGCTACCCTCTTGGACTTTGTTGATTCCTTGAGGTACTTGAAAGTTTCTATCCTGTCCCCCTCTCCTCCTTTCCTCGAGGCTATACATATTAAGCTCCTTAAGTCTCACTTCATATGTCTTCCGGTGCAGACCCTGCACCATTTTAGTTGCCCTCCTCTGGACAGCTTCCATCCTGTCTATGTCTTTGCGGAGGTGGGTCTCCAGAACTGCACACAGTACTCAGATGTGGTCTCACCAGCTGTCTGTACAGAGGGATAATAACTTCTTGTTTTCTGCTGGTGATGCCTCTCCTATGCATCCCAGTATCCCCCAGCCCTCCTTGCTGCCCTCTCACATTGCTTGCCCACCTTTAGGTCATCTGATATGACTACCCCCAGGTCCCTTTCCATTTTTGCTGTTGTTAGTATCTCACCCCCATTGTGTACTCTTCCCTGGGTTTTGTTTCCCAGGTGCATTACCTTGCACTTCTTAGCATTGAATCTAACATGTGACCTAGTGTTTTTGTTTGAAGTAGAAAGGTGGTACGCCAGTGTTTTGGGGTGGTAGGGGTTCAACTCAGAGGTCTTTCTGAGTGATTGGGTTGTTAAGTACTTAGAAACAGAAACATAGACTTTGACGGCAGATAAGGACCGCTTGGCCCACCTAGTCTGCCCATCTCCCTACCTACAGGATAAGCTGCAGATCCTAGTACTCTGGTGGAAGTACTGTGCTTATGTCCGAGAAGACTGTATTAAAGGCCTTAGCCAGTTCGATTGGTTCATGAAAAGTGCCAGGCGCCATGACAATCAGATCTGATGGGGCTTTGGAATTTCTACCGTCAGGAGTTTTAGCATTCAGAACTGTTTTCCGCTTCCCAGTTTTTATTCATAAGATCTTTGTAATAGTTTGCTTTAGCCTTCCCTTCCTTATCGCTGTAGTGCACTTATTTCTTGCAGCTTTATAAGCAACATAGTCTGAGTGTCTACCAGTTGCCCTAGCCTTATACCATAAGTTGTCATGGTAATTCATTTGCTCAGTAAGGGAGCCCGTGAGCCATGGGTTGATAGTTCCATTGATTTTGAAGATCTGAGTGGGGCAAATATGCTGCAAGCATTGGTGAAGGTTGATCTGAATTAGTCAAGGGACTGATTTACATCATCAGTATTGTCTAGAGGGGTCCCGTCAGACTTATTAAGTTATTGTTTAAAGTCCTCTAGTTGTCCTTTCCATTATTTAAGTTCACCATGCTAGCATAGATAATGAGCGAGTGAGCGAGTCCACTGCCAAAAGGAGTCCATAATGCCCAAAAGTAGTTGTGCTTACAAAGAAATGTTATCTGAAGAATTGGTCTCATACACTCTTCTCCACATGAAAACATGAAATTCAATGCTCCTCCTCCATTCCAACTTTTATTAGATTAATAGTAAAGTAAAACACAGCAACACCCATGTACATCCACCAAGCGCTCTGATGTTTCAAGCCACTCTGGCTCTTTACTGACTTTTGGGCAGTGTGGACTCACTTTGGGCATTCCTAAATTGGCTACTGTCACCTTGAGGCACCCATAATTCATCTGTTTAATCTTTCACTATTTAGCACTGAACTCCCTTCAATCTGGAAAATGACACATATCATACCTCCCTTCAAATCAGGCAAAACATGCAATCTAGGTAATTACCGACCAATATCTATCCTACTTACCCTTGCCAAGCTTCTAAAAGTTGTAACTACTCAGCTAAGAGAATATCTAGAGCATACAAACCTTATCAAGCCATGCAATCTGGCTTTAGGCCCAAACACATTATTACAACAGCCTTAGCTAAAGTCACCAGTGACTGATTAACTCGTTCACCCTGGTGGTCATTTTGGTCGGATTCAACAATGGATGGTTCTGATGCTATGTGGCGTCGATGGGAACAAAGGAGTTAATAGCCCTTGATAGAAAGCAAATCACATGAGCTGTATTCCTTGATCTTAGCAAGGCATTTGACAGTCAACCGCAATATACTGCTACACAAACTTTTACTGTATGAAAGTGAGAAATACCTGCAATAGAATGTTGACAACTAGGGCACCATTGTGACTGAGATGCAACAGTCTAAGATACCTATAATCCATATGTTAACAATTTTGGGCTCCATCTGACACCCTTGGTTTTTAGGAACTCACAGTAAATAGAGTGAAACTGTAGGAAGTAGCATTGTAGTTAATAGTTGAAAAATATTTTTGATATTTGGGGACATTGCAGTGATTTAGATATTTTCATTAGTCAGAGATGTCTGACATGCACAAGTCTCACAAGAATTATGGAATTAATTTCATGGTCCTGGTCTCAGTACAATGGTACAACCACCTCACAAAAGAATACAAATCTAAGCTTTTCGGAAGGGTAACCTGGATCTAGATTATTGCCCTTAAAACCAAACAAGTAATTGGGCAAGAGGAGGCATTTCTTAATTCATTTCAGTAAGACAGCTATCATTTTGTACACTTTGAATGGATTACAATTACAGTCCATTGAAACTAACAATAAGAAGTGGGAGACTATGATTGGTATGAGCAACATTAAAGGAGAAGTATTACACTAACTCCTGTAATAGGGGTTTAAGTTCATATTTGATTTCCTACTAACACAAGGAAAGGTATAACTATAAACTTAACACTCTTCAATGGATCTGTAGCTTTAAGTATAAAGAAATAGCGCAGTGAATAAGCGCTAAGGCCTAAGCGCCAGTCCATACAGATCATGAGGAAACTAAGTGGGCGTCTTACTCAGGTGGAAGGACTGCATCAACAGGGTTAGAATTTAAAAGATTTCTTCTCCCTCTTATATAGGCTGTTATGAATAAGAATGATTAAATGAAAGTATTGATAGTAGATGTCGATGTAGTGAAAATTTTAAAGCCTATGATAGCGTCTAACAGCATTTGCTCGGTGGCAGTTCTATTACTGAATGTACTACTTTTTCTTTCATGAGTTTAAATAAGAATTTTGATGAGAATAATGATATTTCTAAAGTTTATGCTGGCATTTAGTGGCATTTGTCTGGTGGAGGGTTCATTTTTGAATGTTTTACTTCTGTTGCATTTTCGAGTTAAAGAGTGAAACTGTGAATAATGATGAGACCAAAACCTTACAGCCTAGATATGTGGAAGCACTTTACAATTGCTCTGTCTGGTAGAAATGTTAATGCTATAGCTCTAGCTAAAGAGGATGATATGAGAATCGATAAAAGAACTGAAAAGCTATTATGTAAACAAAGAAGGTTATAACAAGTAAAGTGCTGGAGTTTCTGATTGCATGACATTTTGGTAGAAAAGCACTAGCGGATTAGAACCAGATGTAAAATGATCCTCAGAGAAACTTAAAGGAAAATGAGGTGAACATTACTTTTATAGTTCTCTCAAAAGAATTTTTCAGAAACCCTCCCTTTGCTTTCATTTAACACATGGAAACAAAATCTCAAAATGAGTATAAATGTGAGAATGTTTTGCTTCTATTATTTGTGTGGCATTTAAAATGTTTGGTCTGTCTAATAATTTGAAAGCTATTTATAAAGAGGAAAGAAATGAAAGAAATATTAGCTTTGCATAGTTCACTCAGTTTCGCTTTCATCTGGTATTATGAAGGAAATGGATAGCCAGAAGATAAGATAGAATTTGTAAAAATAAGAGTTTAAAATGATATCGTTGTACATGGTGTTGCTGTTTTAAATGGTTCTCCTATTTGATTCCAGCTATGAACCTGGGTGGACAAATAACAAAATGAACTAAAGAATGAGTAAGATTATCAGAGTATATGATAAAATTAAGATATGTTTTACATCAGGAGATACATGTATAATGAAATACCCATCTTTGGAAATATTTGGTGTTTGGTTCACTTGGCTTGGTGTTTGGTGTCGGGTTTCCCATTTCATGATATGATCCTCACATAATATAATGTGAGACAGCAGTTATTGTTGTATTATATTTCATATTTTATATTTCATATCTCATATTTTTCAGAATTATTAGTCAATATACTGAATGAAGGAATTTTAGATTTTTACTATTTAGACTAAGTAAGTAGCACCAGTGTTAGTATTTGTATTTAGCATTTTATGTTGGAATTTGTATTTGGATGTGGACAGTGATTTAATTGTATATATTTATATATTCATCTAGAAAGTCATCTCTTGAAAAAGCCTATACATTAGGTGAAATGTTGAGGCTAGCCATATTTAAAATAAAAGGACATTTGGAAATGGATAAGACTGTCTCACGGATATATTTATTCAGTGCCCCACCCTTGCTCTGGATTTGAGATCATCTTATCTCAAATTATCTAGTCAGCAGCAGACACTCCTCTGCGTAATTAGCCTTTGCTTGGCATTTTAAATCACGGATAGAAATAAGAGAGGAAAAGTGTGACCCACTGGGAATTGAATGCAGATCCTGGTAATACCATTCCAGTGTTCTAGCCATTAGGTTATGGGCTCACATGGCTAGATGCCCTGATGGACTTTCCCTCTGAACACTCCTTCCTTCTCTCTAGTGTTGTGTAACCTGCAATTTAGGAACATGTCACCACCACTAGTTATCAGAAAACAACAAATTAAAGTGGATGGTGCTTTTTCTTCCTATATTACGCCTCCCAGAGGAGTACCACAAGGCTCACTATTGGGCACATTAGTTGTCATGCTATATATTAATAATCTCAATAGAAACATTAATATGGTTAATCTACAATTTTATGTGGATGATACAGCCCTGTATATCTCCAGACCCTCACTACCCACTGTCTGTGATGATCTACGGTTTGAGTTTAATCAACTACAGCTTAACCTATTCCAATCTAAACTACTACTAAATTCTAAAAGATCAAAGGAATGTTTTTCATCTGCTGATATGATATCCCTCACGCTGCCTGCCACTACTATAACCACACTATTAGGAGACTCACTGAAAGTGGTAGACAATATAAAATACCTTGGTATATGGGTGGATAGATGCCTGTTCTTTAATACATACATCAGGGATCTATCTGACTAAGGAGAGAGTCAGTGCATTGGGGCAGAAGTTTGATGTCTTTACAGAATATTTAAACTAGCAAATGGGGAGAGGGGTGCAGCACTGATACATTGAATGGGAAGAACACCCATCTCCCCTCTGCTAGTGATCAAACAGGAGTTCAGCATGTTTGTAGTTCATTTGCACCACCAGGTAAGGAAAAGATCTGACTCCCCATATGACATGCAGGAAGCGTTGGACTGCATGCAACAACTAACACCCCAAAATCTGGCCAATAGAAAATCATGTACATTAAATGCTTGCAGTCTCGGAACAAGGTCCCAGATCTGCAGGCAAAATGACAGAGGCTAAACAGTACATAGTAGCCATTAATGAGACATGGTTTACCAGTAATCACACTTGGGAGACTTCAATACCTGGCTATGTACTGTTCAGAAGAGATTGAGTGCAAAAAGGGGGGAGAATGACCCTTTATATCAATGAAATATCAAAGCTACAGAAATTCAGAATACATATAAGGAGTCTGAAGAACCGTGGGTCAGCCTGGAAACAGGAAATGGGACAGCCATATGAATTGGGTTGTCCACAGGCCTCCAGACCAGGGGAGGACATAGACACATTACTGTTAGAAGATGTACAAAATATGACAGCTAAAGGAAAGGCTCTGATAATGGGAGACTTCAATGTGCCAGATACAGATTGGTCAATACCAG
The DNA here is from genome assembly GCA_016271365.2 of Neoceratodus forsteri. Lineage (NCBI taxonomy): Eukaryota > Metazoa > Chordata > Ceratodontiformes > Ceratodontidae > Neoceratodus > Neoceratodus forsteri. Next base: position 1,299,620,957 of record CM057453.1, on the reverse strand, counting down.
CAGGAACATCAACCAGAACTAGACACATAGTGGATTCTCTGCAGGGAAGGGCCTCAAACAACTGGTACAACAACCCACAAGAGACAGGGCTATCCTAAATCTAGTGCTGACTAATGGGAAAGGATCAAAGATCTCCAGGTAGAGAGTCACCTGGGGCCAGTGACCGTCACATGGTATGGTTCAATTGGCCACTTGAACTAACTCATCCCATTCCAAGGCAAAATATGGGACTTCAGAGGAGCTGACTTAATAAGAAGGTAAAAAGAGCTAAGCTAGCCCTGGCAAAAAAGAAATACAGGTGAGGGGTACAGGCAAAGTGGGCAAGCATTAAGGATGCAATACTTGAAACATCATCCCATTGTGTTAGAGAAAAAGCAAGAGCAAAAGAAGGAGGAAACCACTTTGGTTCTCAAAACAGTAGCAGAAAAGGTCAGAGCCAAAGGTTGGCCTTCAGGAAATACAAGGAATGCAGTGGGACGAAGATAGAAGGCATACCAAACTTCCTTAAGGGAAGCAGGGAAGGCAGTAAGGCAAAGCCAAAGGCCCAAACCAAGGAAACACTAGCATGAACAGAAAGGAAGGGGATAAGACTTTCTATAGGTACATTAGTGAAAGGAGAAAGTCCAGAGGGGTATTGCTAAGATCAAAGGTGATAAGGGGAGTGTGTGAAGGAGGACCAAGGAAAAGCATCTATCCTAAATAGATACTTCTGCTCAGTATTTACTGAGGAGAATGTAGGGCAGGTCCCACAGCTCAGCCATGGACACAGGGGAGGGAGGTGCACAAGTCCCATCGTAAAGAAAAGGTCCTACAAGAGCTCGCTAAGCTCAGGGGGGTAAGGCAATGGGACCTGATGCAATACATCCCAGGTTACTAAAGGAGCTAAGGGTGGAACTAGCAGAGCCATTATCAGAACTGTTTAGTGAGTCTGAGCACAGGAGAGGTCCCAGAAGACTGGAGAAGGGTCTATGTGATCCCGCCTCCACAAGAGTGGTAGCAGGAGGAGGCAGGAACTACAGACCAGTGAGTCTTACCTCAGTAGTGGGCAAGATTATGAAGGCACTCCTTAAGGAAAGGATAGCGAACACCTGGAATCCATAGGAGCACAGGATCCAAGACAGCATGGGTTTACAACAGGAAGGTCCTGTCAAACTAATCTCATAGACTTCTTTGACTGGGTAACCAGAGTGATGGACCAAGGGGTGCAGGTGATGTCACCTACCTTGACTTCAGCAAAGCTTTCTATACTGTTCCACATAGAAGATTGATTAATAAGCTAGGTAAGCCTGGGGTGGGTCAAAAGTTGGTAAAATGGGTGGCAAACTGGTTGGTGGGCAGAAAACAGAGTGTGGTGGTAAACGGTATACAGTCAGAAGAGATGCAAGTCAAGTGAAGTACCTCAGGGATCAGTTCTGGGACCAGTCCTCTTCAATATCTTCATCAGTGACATTGCAGATGGACTGGAGGTAAAAGGTTTGTCTGTTTGCAGATGACACCAAGATCTGCAACAGAGTAGATTATCCAGATGGGTGGTCAGAATGAGAAGAAATTTGGATAAACTGGCAAAATGGTCAGAAGAGTGGCAACTGGAGTTTAACGCAAAGAAGTTCAAGATCATGCACATAAGGAAGAGAAACCCTGAAGCCACCTATAGGTTGGAGGAGCTGCTGACAATCACAAGGGACTTGGGCATCATCATCACAGATGACCTGAAATCATCCATGCAGATCACTAAAGCAGTAGGTATTGCTAGAGGGATGTTGGTGTATTTTAGTAGGGGTATTGCAAGTCGTAAGAGGGAGGTAATAACCCTCATTACAAGACAGTGGTTAGGCTCCATCTGGAGTACTGCATGCAGTACTGGAGGCCTCACCTGCACAATGACATTAATAAAATGGAGGCAGTCCAGAGAAGGGCAACCAAATGGTGCAGGGACTTCATCAGAAAACACATGAGGATAGATCAGGGGTTCTCAAATGGTGAGGCCAGCCTCCTGGGAGGCCCCAACCTGTTCCAGGGAGGCTCAAGCAAGTCTGAAAAGTACTGTATTTAAATTTTGAGTTTTATATATTTTGTGTGAAGAGATGAAGCAAACTGAAAGAGGATAATAGGTGAATTGTATGTATTATTTACTAATAGGTGACAGTGAAGGTGAATGAGCCAAGGCTCATTTCAGGTATACCCGGGAATTGTGGGGAGGAATACATTTCAAAAGGTAACTGCAAAACAATCAGGAAATATACAATGAACAATAGTGCAAACAAATACGAACAATAAATTAATAATAAGTGGTGGTAATTGATCAATTTGTAGACTGATGGCAGAACAGCCCAAATACAAGGGTTGAGCATGGAAGTGCTGAGAGCAATAGCAGGAAGGAGTAAAGTAATCCCAGAGAAGTTGTTAGGAGCAGGGAAGGAGGTGGAGAGGCAAAGTATGTAGGAAGTTTAATTCATATAGAGAGGACACAGAAAGTAGTCTGACCCATGAAGGTACTGCAAGAAGGGGTAACAATGGTTCAAGAATGAAAGTAGCAGAGCAAGTAGGCTGGCCTGTGGGGGTTACAATAAGCTGAATAACAATATTTGTTTGTTTTATTTATTTTATTCAGATAACACCTTTGAGCACAGGAGCTCTTTTCAAAGGTTCCGTCAGTATAAGACAAAAGAACTGCATGTGAGCCAAGTACTCAGCGGGGTTTCAATATATTCATTGTGTACTGCAAAGTGCCAAGAGTATTTCAGTTTTAGGGAGGCTCAAAATCTTTCCATGGATTTGGGGAGGCTCACTGTGACAAAGTCTAAGAACTATTGGGATAGATTAACAGAGCTCAATATGTACCCTAGAGCAAAGGAGGGAGAGAGGTGATATAATCGAAACATTCAAACATCTTAAGGGCATTAACAAGGTGAAATAGTCTAACATGTTTCAATATAAGAAAAATAGCAGGACAAGAGGACACAACATGAGATTAGAGGAGGCCGATTAAGGTAATGGAGGAAGTCCTTTCACAGAAAGAGTGGTGAATGCTAGAATGGCCTACCTCAGGAAATGGTGGATATGAATACAGTGCAGGGCTTCAAACAGGCATGGGATATGTATAAGGGAGCAATACAGATGAGTGTGAATAGATAGGCCATTGACAGAGTACAGGCCTATGGCAGATTCATAAGAGTGAAAAAATGGACAGACTGGATGGGAGCTTGCGGTCCTTACCTGCGTCAACTTCTATGTTTCTATGTTAAAAACTAAGAATAAGATTAGTTTTTATGAAACAAGAACTGATTCGTAATGGATGGATAGAGGTAGTCCAGAGGAGGGCAACTAAAATGGTGCAGGGTCTGCAAGAGAAGCCGTATGAGAAGAGACTAAAGGAGCTTAATATGTATACCCTTGAGGAAAGAAGGAGAGGGGACATGATAGAAACTTTTAAGTACCTCAGTGGAATCAACAAAGTCCAAGAGGGCAGCATCTTTCAGAAAGAGGCATTGCAAGAACAAGGGGACACAATTTAAAGATAGAAGGAGGGCGGTTCAGGGGCAAAGTGAGGAAGTATTATTTCACAGAGAGGGTAGTGGATGCATGGAACAGCCTTCCTGAGGAGGTTGTGGGGTCTCAAACTGTGGGAGAATTCAAGAATGCATGGGACAGACATAAGGCAATTCTTGTGGGGGTAGGAAGAAATAGGCTGTTGGTTAACTAGGATCTGGCCTATCCTGTAGGTAAGGAAATGGGCAGACTAGGTGGGCCAAGCGGTCCTTATCTGCCATCAAAGTCTATGTTTCTATGTTTCTATGTTTCTATGGATGTTAGGAAAAGATAAGTGTAAATAAATCACCTTCCTCCCTTTATGGATCATGCTGATTTAATTTATAGCCACTGTTCAAACCCCCATCTAAACAAGCTAGATGTTCTTCATCACAGAGCCCTTTGTTTTATCACTAACTCAGCACCCAGAGTACACCACTGCCTACTATATGCTACGGTAGGGTGATCTTCTCTAGCTCCAAGGAGGCTTGCCAATCTATATATTGGGCATACAGAGCAAAACTAAAAGCCTACCACATTATATCACAGAACTTACGATCTGGTCTCAGAGTAACTATGCACTAAGAAAAGTAATTATATTCTTCTAGATAGCCTGGTATGCCACCCAATACAGAAAAACAGCTATTAGCAATGTTATTCCCAGGATTTGCATCAATCTAAAAACTCACTTAAACTTACCAGTTTACTTAGTCTTGGAACCTTCAAATCCCTTATAGAAGTAATAGCACTGACTCTTGTACCTGCAATTAGTACAAATGTATCTCTATCATCACACTCTGTTCCTATTGGTCTTTTGTCTAGGGTAGACTCCTACTGAATCACATTAATGTATGGCACATTCTACCTTTATGTATATCAGGATGCACATAACTTGTATTAGACAGGCACTTAACACCCTCTCTTACCTTAAATCTCATAAAACACTGTACTGTAGTCTATATTTTGCTCTATGTATATTGCACTGCATACCTATTTTAAAGAATTTCTTGTATTTCTAAATTGCTCTATGGATATACTGCAAACTTTGTCTAATAAATTCCTTGTACTCTGTATCTATCTAAATTGTGTGTATTATAATGTTGAATGCTTACTGTATGCTGTCCTACCCAGGACCTTCTTGAAAATGAGCTTGCTCAATTTAGCTTTTTCCTGGTGAAATGAACTAAACTAACTTATACAAGCATTTGTCAATGCTGAATGTTGCTTACTTGTATGTGCTGTTTAGGTATTTGAAGTGATAGTTCCATGCCTTCCTCCCAAGACATCCACTGTGTCTTTCCGTTCAGTATTCACAGAAGAGTGGGAGGGCAAGGGCCACAGCAGTACAGCAGTTGCCAAGGGGATGAAGAGGTGAACAATAGTCCATTCAAAGGCAAAATTGAAGGTGGACAAAGCGATGGAACCAGATGGCATACACCCAAGGATATTAAGAGAACTGCGAAGGAGATAGCAGTACCTCTGGCAGCCATGTTCACTGAGTCATTCAACATGAGTGAATCGAGGAGGTGCACATTGCTCCTCTACACAAGTCTGGCAGCAGGAGGAGGCAGGAACAATAGGCCGTTCAGCCTCACCTGAGTAGTGGGAAAGATCATGGAGACATTGCTTAAAGAAAGGATAGTGGGGCATCTAGAAGCTGTTGGAGCCCAGGACCATAGATAACATGGATTCACAGTGGGGACATCATGTCAGACAAATCTGGTTGATTTCTTTGACTGGTTGACAAAGGAAGTGAATCAGGGTGGGGCAGTGGACAATGCTTACCTTGATTTCAGCAAAAGCTTTGACACCATCCCATATAGAGGCTGATAAACTAGTTGGGTAGGCTGGACATGGGGAAAGCATGGTAAACTGGGTTAGAAACTGGCTAACAGACAGGAAGCAGAGAGTGGTGGTAAATGGGGTGCAGTCTAGGAGAGGGGTGACCAGTGGGGTGCTGCAGGGATTGGTCCTGGGGCCAGTCCTGTTCAACGTCTTCATTAGTAACATTGCAGAATGGCTGAGGAATTTTTCACCAAATTTTCAACATAGCCATTTTAAGACCTCTGCTCATGAACAGTGTCACTGTGATTTTCTTAATCTGTCCAAACATTGTTTGCGCACACCGACTGAGCCATTATGCGCAACATACCTGGAAAGACATTTTGTGCGACATGTGAAAAATGATAGCTGTACTGCTCATAAGGAGTGTGGTAAATGGCAATGTTGAAAATCTGGAGTGCAAATATTAAAATTTATAAATTACTAGCATGCATAGGAACCACACTGCAGGCCTTTGAAACAGTCTTTAGGAATTTTTTCACCAAATTTTCAACATAGCCATTTTAAGACCTCTGTTCATGAACAATGTCACTGTATTTTTTTAATGTGTCCCATACATTGAGTTCGCACACCGACTGCGCCATTGTGCGCTACATGCACAGAAACACATTTTGGGTGAGATGTGAGAAATGACAGCTATACTGCTCATAAGGAGGTATGGTAAAATGACAATGCTGAAAATCTGGAGTGAAAATATTGAAAATTCACAAACTTACAAGCGTGAGTAGGAACAGCGCAACGAATGCTCATAAAACACTCATTTTTGGAAATTTTTCATCAAATTTTTAACATAGCCATTTTAACACCTCTGCTCATGAACAGTGTCACTGTGATTTTCTTAATCTGTCCCTAACATTGATTTCACAAACCAACTGCGCCCATTGTGTACTACATGCATGGAAACACATTTTGGGCAAGATATGAGAAATGACAGCTGTACTGCTCATAAGGAGGTATGGTAAAATGGCAATGTTAGAAAATCTGGAATGAACATATTAAAAATTCGTGATCTTACAAGTGAAGCGTTGGAACAAGTGCACGCATGCTCAGAATAGATTTTGGACACTATCCTCATTTTCAACATAGATTTTTGAGCCTACTCATGTACTGTGACACTGTCATTTCATAAATCAGTCCTGAAAGGTGGTTCCGCAGTGACCGTGAAATCACCTTTTGGGACCGATTAACGGCATGACAGTGACAGAATTCATGAGGTGGGGTCCCAAAACTCCATGTTGAAAATTTGGTGAAAATTCCCAAAAATGCCCGAGATATGCGTAAAGTTGAAAACCCTATTTATTCCATTATACAGCTTACAGGCATTTCCTCAGTTCACGATCGGCTTTGAAGAGTGCAGGCGTGTTCCCGTCCACCGAAGATCATCACGCGGACTCTGAGAGTAAGTCATGGGATGAGGTGGGGATGTGGGAGGTGGATGCACAGAGGGTGGGCGGATGGGGAGGGGTCAGGACAATCTGCGAGGGAAGGTTTTTTCTTTTTAGTTTTTTTAACTTGGACGTCGCTGGACTTGTGCCATGCTGGGGTAGGCACCCAGCGTGGCATCTGGAAGGCTGTTTGGGGTGGGGGCAGTGGAGCCAATGGGGATTGGGCACCCTCGTCGGCCATAGGACCTGTTGCCATGCTGGGGTAGTGTCCCAGCGTGGCACCCACAGTAAGTGGGGAACAGTAGAGCCGACGGGGATTGGGCACCCCTGTCGGCCATACATACTGCTGCCACACTGGGATGGGCCCCAGCCTGGCACCTAGAACTCTGTTGGGGAGCGAGCACAGCCGATGGGGATTGGGCACCCCTGTTGGCTATACAGTGTGTGCGAGGGGAAGCACGAGCATGCAATATCGTTCGTGTGTGGGGGGAGCACGATAAGCACAAGATCTTATTGCTGCTCACTGAAGCATAGCTCTCCTTTCAACTCTATAGCTACTGCATTTTCAACTGCTGTCACAGACAGCTGCAGCGTTGATTGGAGAACTGAGGCGCGCCTGCAAACACACTGACTGAATTGGAAGAGGACTGCCACACTCCGAAACTCGGATGATGGCACTATGTTTTTACACGCGCGGTAAAGCAAATATAAATGGCAAGGAAAATACTGTATTTTGATTGGTCGTTAGTTGTGCTTTAGAAGTGTCTAATGCATGGCTAGCAACAACGTCAGGTAACCACAGTAAAAAAACTGTGTATTGAGACGCTCACATAAAATGTTCAATTTTGAATCAGCACCATTGTTTTCCCCACCGAAAACAGTAACTTGATAGAAGCACACACTGAAAATCTCATGCTCAGCCAATTACCAATGTAGATTAGCAGGTTTTTGTCATTTTCTTAAAGTGGCTTACTGCACCCACTATTCTGTCAGTCATTCCCAACCCAAGCTAATACAGTGCTCATGTTTTCAATTAATCCAGCCCGCCTGCCAGCTACTGCCACCAACCTGCACACACTTTCCTCTCGCCTTTTTCTTACTCTCCTGCAGAAAACAGTTACGGAAAATGTTTTTTTTTTTTTTTGTAATTTAACCCACAGTAGTCGTCAGCTACCCGCCACCGCTTGATCCAGGCACCATTGGCACCTGTTCACATTGCTGCCTCCCATTCAATCAGGTCACTTGCACTCTAATACAGACCATGGCTTAGTTGTCTCTAGCACATTTTGTACTTCATTGAGCAGGTCTTTGTGCTCTTTTAAAATCACAAATACCACTCCAAATGCTGCACTCGCTGAGTCCTCCACTTCACTGGCAGGGCACTCGCTTATTCCTTACTGGCTCATAGTCTGGCACCAGTGCTTTCTCACTCCTTATCAGATCCATACTCAGACAAATGTTAAAACATCTGCCTGTTTAAAAAACAAAAATGGCTACACACCTCACTTACATGCCTCCTGCTCTGTTTCTTTTTAAAATGCCACAGCCCATATCATCCTTTGAAAAGTTCAACATTTTATAAATACCTTCAACCATTTCTACCATTGGCACTGCTATCAGGTCTCTTCCAGCTACCACATGTACTTCCAGAATTGTCCCCTGTCCAGTAGAATGGAAACTGGGATTATGGTAATCCTGATAATTAAAAAAATGAAACAAATAAGCCTCCGGATGAACTTTCCTATCTGAGTAATGGCATACACTCTCCTCGCACACCCCATCTAACCTCGCTATTGCAGTACGTCAGCCTTCAGTTTCACTCATCAGAAAAGAGAAAAATTATCTGCACTTGAAATAAGCCATTATTTTAAAAACTGAGTCCCTGGACATATGAAATCATTTGTAGGTGATGACATCAGAGTATAGAACATGGCCATGAACTACTGGACTGAATTAAAAATCTACAAGTATAGAAACCTACTTAGGAAAAAGTCCTAAGGGAAAAAATGCATCAATCTCTAACAGGCGGAGGAACTATTTTATGTACGAATACATGACAAAATATTATTTTTTGGTATTTAAACCTCTTAATTTAGGTTTAACATTAATATAAACTACACAGTACCATTTTATAAGTGCAAAGACACTCTGGGTGTGCTAGACATTTCTAATGCACGGCCAGGGACTGAAGGCACTTGGCCTGTGGGCTTGTGCCACTATAGAAACATAGAAACATAGAAGCGTGACGGCAGTTAAGGACCGCAAGGCCCATCCAGTCTGCCCATTTATTTTCTACCTTATGAATGTGCCGTTAGTCTTTGCTATGTCAATGGCCTATCTATTCATACGCATCTGTATTGCTCACTTATGCCAATCCCATGCCTGTTTGAAGCCCTGCACTGTATTCATATCCACCACTTCCTGAGGTAGGCCGTTCCATGCATCCACCACCCTTTATGTGAAAAAGAACTTCCTCACATTACCCTTAATTGGCCTCCTCTGATCTCATGCTGTGTCCTCTTGTCCTGCTATTTTTCTTATATGGAAACAAGTTAGACTCTTTCACCTTGTTAATGCCCTAAGGTGTTTGAATGTTTTGATCATATCACCTCTCCCTCCTTTGCTCTAGGGTATACATATTGAGCTCTGTTAATCTGTCCTCATATGTTTTCTGATGCAGTCCCTGCACCATTTTGTTTGCCTTCTCTGGACTGCCCTAATTTGGTTAATGTCCTTGTGAAGGTGTGGTCTCTAGTACTGCACACAGTACTCCAGATGGGGCCTAACCTGTGTCTTGTAAAGAGGATTATTACGCCTTCTTCTGACTTGTGATACCCCTACTAATAAACCCCAACATCCCCCTAGCCTTACCTACTGCTTTAGTGATCTGCTTGGATGATTTCAGGTCATCTGTGATGATGATGCCTAAGTCTCCTTCTTCCCTTGTGACTGCCAGCAACTCCCTCCCAGCCTATAGATGGCTTTAGGGTTTCTCTACCCTATGTGCATGATCTTGCACTTCTCTATGTTAAACCCCAGTTGCCACTCTTCTGACCATTTTGCCAGTTTATCCAGATCTCTTCTCATTCTGCCCACCCCATCTGGATCATCTACTCTGTTGCAGATCTTGGTGTCATCTGCAAACAGACAAACCTTATCCACCAGTCCATCTGCAATGTCACTGATGAAGATATTGAAGAGAACTGGCCCCAGGACTGATCCCTGAGGCACCCCACTTGTGACTTGCATTTCTTCTGACTGTATACCATTTACCACCACTCTCAGTTTTCTGCCCGCCAACCAGTTTGCCACCCATTTTACCAACTTCTGACCCACTCCGAGCTTACCCAGTGTAACCCCAGGGCTCACGCTTGAGTGGCGCTAACGATTCCTGGAACAGCTGATCGCTTAGCTGTTTTGCCAGCCACTGCCTGACCCACCCATCAAGCTACAGTTGCCCTCCTGGTCCTCTGAGTTGGACTCCTGCCCAGGGGCTCGTGCCTGAGTTGCACTCATGATTCCTGGAACAGCCAATTGCTTGGCTGCTTCTACGGCCGGCCGCCCGACCCAACCATCAAGCTGGAAGCCACCCTCCTGGTCCTCTGAGTTGGACTCCTGCCCCAGGGCTCACGCCTGAGTGGTGCTCATGATTCCCAGAACAGCCAGTCACTTGGCTATTTCTATGGTCGCCTGACCCACCCATCTAGCTGCAGCCACCCTCCTGGTCTCTGAGTCGGACTCCTGCCCCAGGTACTGCCGCCGATTGAACTCTCCTCCGATTGGTCCACCTGCTCACACAGCCACTGCCGATTGGAGCGTTTTCATCATTGATGTTCCATCATATTCTAAACCTATTCTGCCTTGCTAAGCCCCTTGTACTTTTACTTTTTACCTGGGATCTAATAAATTTTTCTGTTTGTGCCTAAATGACTTATGGAACTGCTCTAATTTGCCTCTGCATGTACATTACTGCCTAGTCTGTTTCTAGATTAATCCATAGTGCTAATTATTACTGTTTGTGTTTTAGCTAGCAAGTGTCCTTTGAATATGTGCTGCTCCTAACGGTTTGCCCCTCGTCCCTAACCATCCGGTCTATTTCCTGCAGCTTTTCTGGTCACTGTTGGTGCCCTAGCCTAATCTCCAACTCTGTTAATCTCTCATCTCCGCCCCTGACTCCATCTTACTGCTTTCCTCACTTCACCCTCTCCTGCTCTCTGCTCGTAACCCTACCCTGCCTCTGTTAATTTTCACCTTGGACCTCCACCCTCCTGGCCTTTGTCTCACCATTAACCTTGCCCTGCCATCTCCAGTGCTGGTTATCTGTATTGTTAACCTGCAACACCCCACCTCCCTGCTGATGGTCTATAGTCAGCCGCCCATCTGTGTCTCCATTCCTATATTTACTGTTGTTTCTCACCTCTTCTTCCACAGGGGCTCATGCCTGAGTGGCGCTCATGATTTCTGGAACAGCTGATCGCTTGGCCACTTCTACGGCCATCGCCCAACCCACACATCAGCTACAGCCGCCCTCCTGGTCCTCTGAGTCGGACTCCTGCCCCAGGTACTGCCACCATTGAACTCTCCTCCGATTGGCATGGCGGATTCTGCAGACTGACTCTGATTGGTCTACCTACTCGCACAGCCACTGCCGATTAGAGCGCTTTTTCATCATTGACTTTCCATTAGATTCTAAACCTACCCTGTCTTGTTAAGCCTTGTACTTTTTCTCCCACCCCCCACCCCTCCCAGGCCTCCTTTAAATACTACATTTGCACCGGCCATTTCTACGATCTCCCACTTCATTGGCTCACTGCGTCCCTGCTCACCTTTTCTCTGAAAAAGGCCCGCTGTCTCTTCCTCGCTTTCTGTGCATCTGCTGACTTGTGCAATACTGCCTTCCTCTGTCTGCCCTATAGGGTTGCCCTCTGTTTTTCCTACTCTGTACCCTCATTTTCCCTCCTTTCTCACTGGTTCCAGTTCACAATCCCTGGCAAAGGTTATAGCTCTGTCACACATCCAACGATATAAGCTTTGAATGAAACTGACTATCCTTATCATCTTTGCCTTAAAGGTCTGCCCCAACCTCAATATTTGCTCTTAACTCTTTAGTTTCTAGTGTCTCCTGTATCTCTGCGCATGCAATACTGTACCCTGATATGCTGAATATGAAACCTTACATGTTACTGCTTTTTCTTGTGCCTCCTTGACCTTGTTCCTACTGTCTCTTCCCACTGCTCCTTGTACTCCCCGGTCATCCCCAACTATTAGCCCCATGAATACTTATACTCAAACCTTCTTGCTGACTACTATCCCTTGTGACCCACCCACTACTTTTACGTGAGGTTCTAGGTCAATATGGTTCCTATGCCCTGAAAACAGCCCTGTGTACTCAGGTACCTTTTGTCCCTTCCTACACCACAAACTCTGGTATCTCCTACTACTATTGCTCTCAGGATATGTTCATTCAAACCCTGGTCTGGTTAATAAATTACCTAATCCCCTTGTCTGTGCCAAAGGTCTTATGTGGTGCACCATTGTATCAGGAGCCTTGTACACAACTTTGCTGAGTTAGAATCCTGGACTGCTCTCCACAAACCTGATATCACTGCCTTACTGAAACCTGGCTAAAACCATCCACCCCAGACTCTCTTTGTTCCCTTCCATCATACAATCTGTTGAGACTTGATAGGCCTGGGCCCAAAAGGGGGTGGTACTTGCAATCTATTTTAAAGACCACCTCCACCTCTCTGCTATCTGCTCATCTCCCTCACCCACTGTGAAATGCTACATGTCCTTCTCACTCTTGGCTCAAAAAACTTCATATAGTGTGTGTGTCTACAACCCCCTTCCAGTGGTCTAAATGGACTCAATGAGGTAATTAATCAGACCTCTCTTCTCTCAGGAAGAAATGAGGTCCTTATCTTTGGTGACCTCAACTTAAATTGGTTAGGTAACTTCCAAACCTCATTTCTGACTAGGCTTCAAAGTCTCAACTTGCACCAGTTGATCAGTGACCCCACTAGAACTGCCCAATGATCCAAATCTAGCACTCTACTGGACTGGGTTATGACCAACCACCAAGAGAACATTATCACCTCTGGCATCTTTGCTGACGCTATCACTCATCATTCCCCCACCTTTTTGTGTATGGGGTAAGGTTAGCCTCCCGTCGAAGCCTCACTTCATTACATTCCAAAATTATACACACTTTGACCCACAGTCTTTCCTACTGGATATTGCTACTATTAATTGGGCCCTACTTTTTATATCCAGTGATGCTAATCTGCTCTGAACCTCTTTCCTGACTCACTTCTGCGCTTCAGGAAAAACACTGTCCTCTCATAATCCCGCGGTAAAACAAACCTACCGGTGGCTAAAATCAGACCTTCTCCACAAACCACGCCAGAAAGACAAAAGGTGGCTCCATTACAAAAGCTCAGGACAAAATGTTGACTTTCATTCAATAGAGCCTTATGAAATTCCTGTAAGAGGAAATCAGAAAGGCCAAAAGTGCCTACTGCAAAGATCTGTTAAATAAATCCTTGGGGATTCCAAAAGTTCTGGTCTCATATAAAATGCTTCCTTGGCTCAAATCAAGCTCCCACCCCTAATGACATGTCTCTAAATGGCATCCACTGTAATAAATCCAGAACCATTGCAAACTTTTTACACACTCAATTTTCTGACCTCACCAACTATACCTCTTCCTTCTCTGTCCAACCAAACCCAACAATCCTACCTGATATACCTGGGCCAAATTTCACTTCAAGTTGGTCTCTAACCATAAAGTACTAAGACTGCTAAACAACATCTCTGAGTTTGCTGCAGTTAGGTCAGACAATCTAGAACCTAAGCTCCTAAAACTTGCTGCCCCTTCACATAGCCACCTCTAGCCAAGATTTTTACCCTCTCCTATGCCATAGCCATGTTCTGGACATCTGGAAGATAGCTAGGATCACCCCGGTTTCAAAAGGGTGATCATAGAAATCCATCTAATTATAGGCCCATAGCTATCCTGCCCATACTCAACAAAATTCTTGAGACACTCATAGCCAATCAAACCATTGACTTTCTACAGAAAAATTATCTTCTTACCAGTGCACAGCATGGCTTCCGGAAGGTCATAGTACCACCACTGCTTTGCTCAGTTTCACGTCTGATACCCTTGGAGGCCATGGATGTAGGTTTTCTTACAGGGTCAATTTTTATGACATGACCAAAAGCGTTGATCTCGTCGACCACCCCATCCTCCTAGGAACTCTAAAATCTCTTGGTTCTCACCGAAAGTCATTACATGGTTTGAGAGCTACCTATCGGATATGTCTCAATTAGCTAAACACAACTCCAGTATATCGGACTTAGCAACTGTAAACATTGGTGTTCCACAAGGATCTATCCTGGCCCCTGCCTTTCTCTATATTTATCAACAATATCACCTCAAACCTCCATCAGACTGCCTCCTTGCTATATGCTGTACGCTTAGTGCTAAAACATAGTTGACATCAACCAGTGACTCTCCCAGGACTTTCAAAAATTCAACAGTGGCTATTCAGCAATAAACTTGTCTTAAATGTTGGTAAAACCAAAGCCATGCTATTTGGCTCCAGTAATAAACTTAAGCATGCTAGCCCTACTTCAATGTAGCTACTGCTGATGGCTCACCTGTTGGGGTGGTTCACTCTTTCAAATATCCAGGTATCACCTTGATCCATCTCTAAATTTCAATCTTCATATTCCACAGACCTGAAAATGGTAAATAGAAAACTTGGTATTGTCTATCGTTAACTATGTGCTCATCCCTCTGCCAAGCTTGCCATAGCACGTGACATAACTCTGCCATTGCTCACTTACGGGGTCACAACTTATACCGGCAGGTAAAACATCTTTTCGAAGTGGGATGTTACCTACAACAATATCAGTTGCTATGCGCTTCCTCTCATTGGATGAAACACCACTGCCTTCTTTACTCTGAACTGGGCTGGCTCTCACCTCCTGCATCCAGATCATATGCCTATGGCTCTGTCATTGATAATATCATCAGAACACAAATACCCATGCCCCTGGTGGCTTATTCCAAAACCAGACATCCAACTATGGTCTACACTCGGCAGACAATGCCCTGTTCATTCCTAGACATAACTCCATTAAAGGTGCTAGTGCTTTTCCTGCCACGCCCTCAATACTGGAACTCCCTCCCTACAACCATACCAGCATCATCCCATGCCTCCTTCAAAAAACTGCTACGTGACCATCTCGCTGATTCCTGTACATGCTCCTGTTTTGAACCTCCCTAGTTACTACCACTTTCATGACTCTCTATTACCTATCTCCAAAACTAGCCTAATAAACATGTTCTGCACTTTTCTCCCGAGATTGTCCTACCTTCGATTTCATTCTTGGCTCACCCTCCTAATTTTCTCTCTATCTCCTATTCCATACTATCCTCCTAATCTGGTACCCCAATCCTATTCTACTGCCAACACTTCCTTATCTACCTGGTATAGACTATTAGAAAGTGTACAATCACCTAGTATTATACCTACTCCAATTAGTACCTGGACTGATGTTGTTTTGAACTTAACCTTTATCTTACCTTTCTATAATACCTACTCTGTAACTCTATTATATTTAATGTATTCTTATGCTTGTACTGTGTCTTTGCTCCTCAAAAATTGTCAAATTTTTGTACCTTATTCATTGTACTGTCACTGCCTCCAACGTTTGTTTCTGTAACCTCCCAGGTCATGCCTGAAAATAGTCATTGCTATGGCTATTGCACCGACACAAACTAAAACCAAATAAATAAATTAATCAATCTTCTATGTGGAACAGTATCAAAAGCTTTGCTGAAGTCAAGGTAGGTGACATCAACTGCTCCCCTTGTCCACCACTCTGGTTACCCAGTCAAAGAAATCTATGAGATTAGTTTGACAGGACCTTCCTGTTGTAAACCCATGCTGTCTTGGATCCTGTGATCCTATGGATTCCAGGTGTTCACTATCCTTTCCTTAAGGAGTGCCTCCATAATCTTGCCCACTACTGAGGTAAGACTGACTGGTCTGTAGTTCCCTGCCTCCTCCTGCTACCACTCTTGTGAGCGGGATCACATGAACCCTTCTCCAGTCTTCTGGGACCTTTCCTGTGCTCAGAGACTCACTAAACAGTTCTGATAATGGCTCTACTAGTTCCACCCTTAGCTCCTTTAGTACCCTGGGATGTATGCCATCAGGTCCCATTGCCTTGTCCACCCTGAGCTTATCGAGCTCTTGTAGGACCCTTTCTTTTGTGAAGGACTAGTGCCACCTCCCTCCCTCCTGTGTCCATGATGCTGAGCTGTGGGCCCTGCCCTACCTTCTCTTCAGTAAATACTGAGCAGAAGTATCTATTTATGACAGATGCTTTTACATGGTCCTCCTCCTCACATGCCCCTTATCCCTTTGATCTTAGTAATACCACCTCTGGACTTTCTCCTTTCACTAATGTATCTATAGTAAGTCTTGTCACCTTTTTTACTGTTCGTGCTAGTGTTTCCTCAGTTTGGGCCTTTGCCTGCCTTACTGCCTTCCCTGCTCCCTTAGGGAAGTTTGGTATGCCTTCCTATCTTCATCCGCTGTGTTCCCTTATATTTCCTGAAGGCCAGCCTTTTGGCTCTGACCTTTTCTGCTACTGTTTTGAGAACCAAAGTGGTTTCCTTCTTCTTTGCACTTCTTTTCTCTCTAACACAATGAGATGTTGCTTCAAGTACTGCATCCTTAATGCTTGCCCACTTTGCCTGTACCCCTCACCTGTATTTCTCTTTGCCAGGGCTAGCTTAACTCTGTTGGCCATCTTATCAAAGTCAGCTCCTCTGAAGTCCTATTTGTGCCTTGGAATGGGATGATTTAGTCTAGTGGCCAAATTGAACCATACCATGTGATGGTCAGTGGCCCCAGGTGACCTTCTATCTGGAGATCTGTAATCTTTTCCTGTTAGTCAGTACTAGATCTAGGATAGCCCTGTCTCTTGTGGGTCATTGTACCAGTTGTTTGAGGACCTCCTCCTGCAGGAATTCACTATGTGCCTAGTTCTGGCAGATGTTCCTGCTGGTATTGACCAATCTGCATCTGGCATGTTGAAGTCTCCTTATCAGAACATCCCCTTAGCTGTCATGTTTTGTATATCTTCTAACAGTAATGTGTCTATGTCCACCCCTTGGTCTGGAGGCCTGTAGACAGCCCCAGTTCATATGGCTGTCCCATTTACTGTTCCAGGGTGACCCAGAGTTCTTCTGGCTCCTTATGTGTATTCTGAATTTTTGTAGCTTTGATATTTTCATTGACATAAAGGGTCACTCCTCCCCCTTTTGCACTCAGTCTCTTCTGAACAGTACATAGCCAGGTACTGAAGTCTCCCAAGTGTGGTTACTGGTGAACCATGTCTGGTAATGGCTACTATGTCCAGTTTAGCCTCTGTCATTATTGCCTGCAGGTCTGGGATCTTGTTTCCCAGAATGCAAGCATTTGTGCATATGATATTCCATTGGCCAGATTTGCTGTGTTAGTTGTTGGGTGAGGTCTGGCGTTCCCCCATGCGTCGTATGGGAGCGCAGACCTTTTCCCTTACCTGATAATGCAAATGAACTACAAACATGCTGAACTCCTGTTTGATCACTAGCTGGGGAGGCTGTTCTTCCCATTTTATGTGTCAGGTGCTGCACCCTCTCCCCATTTGCTAGTTTAAATATTCTGCAAAGATATCAAACTTCTGCCCCAATGCACTGACTCCCTCCTTAGTCAGATACAGTCCATCAAATTTAAAGAACTTTCACACCCCAAACTGTTGCCAGTTATCTACAAATTTGTGTCCTTTTCCTGGGACCAGCCCTTGAGCCACATGTTTAGCTCCTCTATCTCCCTTCTCTGACATTCTGTCCATCTGCTGACCTCTCCCAGACTGGCAGGATCTCAGAGAAGGAGATGCCCCTGGTCATGCTTTAGGCAAACAATAATACCCAACAGGGTGGTGATATTGGGCAATACAGGGATACCCAGGGCGTAATGAGGCCCAACGCCGCAGGCAGAGGGCCTTCTAGTCCCTGGAAAGTCCAGTATTGCCCATACCGCCCACCCTGGAGGGTATTATTGTGCTTAGAAAATGGTACAGAGTTAAAATTTATACAAAATATAAAAAAATAAATAAATAAAAGCAAATAAGAAGCAATGAAGTCACTTTTGCTGTAAAGTAATTCCTGTAGTAGTGCCAGCAGAGGGCACTGCTGTTGTTTACATTTGGTAATTTATTCCCACTTTTCTTTTCTTGTTTACTAGTTTGTTAATGGAAAGGACCTCTGCCCTCTGCCCCTGCCCCCAACCCCCACCCACAAACACACACACATACACTAGAAACAAGTGAGAAAGTGGGCTACATATTTTTAGCCCTTGTGATCCTTGAATTAACTCAGCTATCAGTTTTCTACCCCTCCCTACCTCAGAGTTACTGTCAGAATACGTGGATTGCTGAGTGCGATTCTAAAATGAGCGGACGTTAAGGTGCTGTTGCCCATTTTCAATTTTTAGCCCATCCACTGCTAAGGTATGAAAATATATGCCCATTTGCCAACGTGGTAAGTTGTATAGTACGGAATTGTTGTGGTAGGTTAGAGAGGTGCGCGGTGCACTTGACAGCCGCTTTGTGAAGTTGATTGGTTTTCGCTTTCTTGTTATGTTTCAACTGTGTAATATTTATTTAAAATTATTTCAAAATAAGGGAGATTGAGGGGAGCACTTTTATGGAGAAAGAGGCCAAGGAAGGTTTTGTCTAAGGGAAGGAGAGGCTGGCTCGCTCGGTCTTCTGTTACAAGCAGTTTTGTTTTTCCAGAGTGGCGTGGTCAATGGGAGGAGGAATGAGAAGCGTGGTCAACAGGAAGAGGAAAGCAAGTAAAGCAAGCAAGAAAGATGTTTGAGTTTACTGTTGGGTTGTAGTTTAATCCAGAGCATTGTGTGCCACAGTTTAATGCCTTTGCTGTGGTCTTTTGAGTAGGGGTAATTATCCGGTAGATGCGGTGACAGCACTCAAACAATGTGGATCCCTGAGAAGTAGATGCCTGCTGGCTTACAGGATTTGTAGGTCAGCTGGCTTTTGTGAGAGGAGGGGCTCCGGGTACCGCGTTGAAGAACAGTACTTTGGCAAGGGTGGAAACATTTTATAGAAAATTTAGTTTGTTTGTTTAGTGGTAGTTTTGTCCTGTTGTGATGCAGGCGGTGGGACAGAGATTGCCTGGCAGAGAAAGAACAGTTGAAATGGGAAATAATTTACCGGGTACGGAAGTCGTGATTTAAAAAAAAAAACTGCTGTTTGCTGAAAACTTTTGAAATACAGCTGAAAATGGTTTGTGCTTCTTTCTTGTATAGAGCAGCCTGGGAGATTTGACTGTTGGTACTTCCTGTCTCTAAGTGAGGGTGAAAGATGGTGGCAGTTTGAAATTGTGTGCCCAGTGCTTCAGCCAATGAGAAGCAGGGTGCTGGGCACAAGGATACTTGCTGGCTATCAGGCAGGTTTGAGCTGGGGCTTTTATTTGGTGGGCATCTATTGTCTGATAGATGCCTACCTAAATAAGTGCCTCAGCCAATCAGAAGAGAGAATTGTCTTTGCCCATTTTCTAAAACTGTCCAACACACACCCCATCATGTCTTATTGCTTACTTATTATATATTAAGCAACAATATTATGGGGCTGAAGACATCAAGGATTCTTGCATACTGACTGCAGCGGCAACAAAAAGCTCTCCACTGCTATAGAAATAGCACACCCCAGGACAGGGCAGCATCACTACTGCACCTCTAAAACTTTGGAGGACATCCAGGTGTTTTTTTTTTGACCCTATATTGCAGGATATACTAGAATCAGAGGTGAATAGGTATCAGAGATACTTTGCCCATTTAAATTTCCCAACCCTATCTGATCAACAGGGGTCCTGATTAGATATAATAACAGTAGCTGATATATACTCAGCGATCACTAATACAAAACCAATAAAAGTCCAGGTCCAGATGGTTATCTATTAGAATTTTATAAAGCATTCAAACTGGCGTAACTCTCCTCCCTAAAAACTTCATTCCAGGAAATATTGACAGAGGACTCACTTTCCATCTCCAGTCAGAAATATGCTAACATCTCAGCCATATTAAAACCTAATAAGAATCATTTGTGTTTTGAGTTTTACAGATCTAGTTTGGTCCTTAACTAGGATTATCAGCTATTTGCAGGTATAATGGGCAGTAGACTGGAGAAACTACTTCCAGCATTGATCCATATAGATCAAGGAGGATTCGTCTTGAAACAACAAACTACAGACAATATTGAAAACTCTCTATCTATTAGACCAGGCATCCCAAACCAAAACCCAAAGCTGCTTCTCAGTATGGATGCTCAAAATGCATTCAACAGGGTATCCTGGAAGTTTCTGTGTCAAACCCTGCAATACTTTCACTTCCCTTGAGCCTTTCTAGGTGATGATTCAAAGCCGGTATACAGTCCCACAGGTAGTAATTAAAACTAATGGAGTTTTTGGAAAAATTAAATTTGAGCTGGGAACCCTGCTGGCATGCCCCCTCTCCCCACTTCTGTTTGCACTATATGCTGAGCCACTAGATCAGGCTATAAGGGAAACAAGGATCTATCTCCCTTCCAAGACAGGTGTCCAGATCTTGCAGATGACAACTATGAGACCACTGCTTGTTTGAGCATTCAGGATTTAAAAGGAGGAAGTTGTTGGCTTATTAGCTACTCTCTGACAAAGTGGCAGAGCATCTTCAAAAGCACCTGGGCTAACTTTTGCACTGTCTGTGTCTCTGCTTTTGTGCATAATAAATATTTTGGCACTTGCATTTTTGGAGTCTGAGCTCTATTTCTCCAGTGTTCATGAGGTGGAGTCCCAAAAGGCCATGTTGGAAGTTTGGTAAAAACAAAAATATAAAAAATGATCAAGTTATGAGTAAAAGATGCATGGAAAAATACATTGACTGCACTTACTTTGTTTCATTCAGTTCTCAGTTGGTGTTGAAGGAGCAACATGTGTTTCATTGCAGGGTGGATTTACATTGGTGGACTTGTCTCAGGTGAGTGAGGGGTGGGGGTGAGGTGGGGGTTCTGACTAGTATATCTGGGTGGTGTGAGAGATGGACAGGTATTGCTGAAGTACTGTTTTCTTCATTGCAGGTACAAAAAAAAAAAATAGCAACAGATCTTTGTAGGACAATTTTATTTGTCAGGTACTATATCGATACTGGGATTAGGGCACCAGTGTCAGTTGGATGTTCAGTGTGCACTTAGGGGTGGGCACCCTGGATTTACTATGTATCAGGAGGATTAAAGTACATTGGGCCAAATGGTAGGGGCATTCTTTAAGTACCGTTTCACTGAAAGTGTGGCACCCTGGTGTCTCTTAGCATTGGAGAGGATGTTAGCTGGCAGCAGGGTTGGGCACCTGGTGTCTTAAACTGTATAATTTATGTGGTGGTGGGATTGGGAACCAGCCATTGTTCAGGTCAGAGAGAGAGAGAGACATAAAGAGACAGAGAGAGAGAGAGAGAGAGAGAGAGAGAGAGAGAGAGACAGAGAACAATGCTGGTGTTCTAAAATAGCCACAACACTGTGACCAAAAGTGAAATTCTGTCATATTGCTGTCATCAAATGGATGACAAAACCAGTTTGAAGGAAATCACTTTTGGTCTCATTACTGTGAAAATCCAGCTATTTTTAAAAGGTTCTGTTTAACTGAGCATGCACAGAGACAGAACAGTTTTAACTATATTTCAGAAACTATTTAAGTTAACTTCCAGTTACAGACTTTGGCCCAAAGGTACATGCTTTTGTAAGTTTCAGGTTTGAAAGTAAAACCATTTATTAGTTACAGGTGAACAAAACAAGACTTAATTTTGGTGAATTTTAGTGTTTTGTACCTCTATTACTTTCTTCCCTGCTCAACTGATTGTTGCAAATGTTTAGGATCTAGAGATCCTGGCACCAACTCCACATCTACCACACTTTTAGGCAAATCTGTTGAACAGAAGTAGAGTATTTAGGTGCAAAATCGGGTTTAACATTAAAGTACTTACTTAACCTTATATATGGTGCTACCACACCTGTATAATAATGGTATATTAATTGCAAAATATTATTTTAATGTAGATATTAGGGTTGAAGAGCACATAAGCGCACAAAGTAAGGACATGAAAACATTTGGGTTTGGAGTCTCTTGAGTACTAGTGAATCAGTTGATAGGTGTTCCTTGGAGTTTTCAACCCTGGTGCCCACCCCTCCCCCAACCTGTAGCCTCCTGTCTGAGCTAAAGGTACAGCTCCAAGTCAGTGTCTCATAGACATATACTCTTTAGAAGTAGAAAAGCATGGCTTGCCACATGTAGCCAACAGAATCAGTCTAGCTTTCTTCATGCAGGACCTGCAGGCCCTGCATGAAGCAACAAATCATGTACAGTATAACCTTGTTTTGCTTAGGAGAGGAAGTGGGTATTGGGGTTGACAACCCCAAGGAACCTCACACCACTGATTCACTAAGACTCCTGTGACTACAAACTCTAATATTTTTATTTTCTTACTTTGTCCGCTTTGCATTTTCAAGCCTAATGTCTGCTTTATAACTTTTTTGCAATGAATTTCCTTTCTTTTTGTGATAATGGAACCATATCCTCATTCACACAGGCCCTTCAGGACTTGTACATTAACAGTTGCAGATACATGGGGCCCCTAGGATCTGTACAAAGGGAAGAGTCTTCTGGTTGCAGAAGCACAGGGCTCTCTGGGCCCTGCATATATGTGTGGCTACAGATGCAAAGCATCAGTGGTGCTCTCTGTGGGCTGGTGGAAGTTCAGAACCCTCTAAACCATGTGCTTCCATGTTACTACAGATGCAGATGTGCAGGGCCAAGAGTCCACTTGGCTGTGAAAGTGCATGGCCCCAAACACTAGCTAACGGTAAAGGATCACAACATGCTACCACTGGGCCATTGGCCGCTCTGAACACAGCATTTTCTTCATGTCTTTTTTTCCCTTACATTTTGAGCCCAAATTTTCAATATAGTATTTACAGTTTATGACACCCTTGAATGTGACAGGTGTCATTTATAAAATACTGTCCGAAACATCATTTCATGCCACAAGTGCAAAGAATGTCATTTATAAAATACTGGCTGAAATATCATTTCATGCCACAAGTGCAAAAACAAATTTGGGGCAGGATTTGAAAAGAACCTGTTACATTCAGTAGTGTGAAAAAATGGTTATATGTAAAACATTGGGTCAAAATACTGAAAATTACTAATGTTATAGGTGACGATAAAAATGTCAAAGTACCTTTAGAGCGTTGTTATTTTATTGACCTCAGTTTTCAACATATTCCTTTTATGACCCTACTTCATGAACCTGGGAGGTGAAGTTTTCAAATCCTGCCAAAAGGTGATTTCACAGAGAAATTACAAAAATCACCCTTTGGGCCAGATTAAAAAAAAACAAAAAAATTACCTACCTTGTTCATGGGTGTATCCAAAAAAGCCATGTTGTAAATTTGGCGAAAAAATATTAAACAATGGTCAAGTTATGAGTAAAGCTCAAAATGCATTGAAAATGCCAGAAACACAAATAATAGTGCTCTACCAACCTCACAAAGGATATACTTTTGCAAAACAACATACCTGTATGCATAGGAAATGTATTCCAAAAGTTTAATGGTGGTACAAAGACATTTAAAAGTTTCACACTCGGTTCAGCAACAAAGTCATAAAAATTCAGATGCCAGACTAATGTTTTTGCACCAGGGGGTGATTTATCAGAGACCTCAGCAAAGGTATTTCCTTGTGAGGTTGGTAGAGTTCTGGTATTCTGTTTTCTAGTTCAGTAGTTAATTAATTATCAGACACCCTCACTGACACCCATGCCTCTCAACCTCCTGCCACATAAATCAGGGACAAGGCTAAAAAATCAGGGACTAAGGACCAAAATTAGGGACACATCTGTCAAAATTGGACATATCAACTCAGGAAGCTGGTAGAATAAAGGGCTTAGTGTAAAATGCATTTTATAAGGAAGAACAAGTCTGTAACTTTAACGTCTGACATTATTTTGTGTTTACAACTCCCACTGTTTGGTCCTGGAAGCACAATTTTAGGAGGGACAGAGTAAAATTTTGAGGAAAATCAGGGACACTTGATAGGTATGCTGACCCTGAGCTTTCGTTGTGCTTTTGCATTAAAAATACATTGGTCACACTCACCTTGTTTTCTCAGTTCATAGCTGGCACTGAAGGAGGAGAATATGTTTCTTTGCAGTGGGGCTCTCGACAATGGACCTCTTTAGGTGCATGAGGGGTGTGGGATGTGGTTGGTTGGTGCTGAATGAGGGTCAGGGTGTCAGACATCACCGAGAGATGGTTTTCTGTTTTTCACGTTACTAACAAAAAGGTATTTGATGGATAATTTTCTTTGTTTCAGGTGGATCATAGGCTGCTTGGCATCACCAGGGTGTGCACCTGGTGTTACCAGCTATGGAAGGGGGGGACCCAGCTGCACTAGAGGGAGGAGGATTATCATTTTAAGCAGCACTGGGAGGGCACCTGGATCTGCTGATTATTCAGGAGGGATCTTATCTGGTACCTAGGGTAGGCACCCATCCCTGTGTTAGATAAATACAGTGTATAATGGAGCCAGGATTGGGCTCATGCCATCAGTTTTTAAATACAAGTGAGTTAGGAGGAAGGTGGATACTGGTGGTGGGACTGTACACCCACCCTCAGGTTTCTAAAATAAACATGGGTGGGGGATATTGGCAGTGGGAGGCACCAGATGCTGATGTTCTAAGGATAGGTGGTGAAAACAGTGTGATCAGTGATTTCCTTCGAGTGCTTTCATCAGCTATGGCTGATGAAAGAAGTATGAGTAATTCACTAAAGGCATTTACTCCATATCCTTACAATGCTCATTCATTGAACAATATGTTAAAAACTTGCTAGATGTAAAAGTGTACCTTGGACACACACTCTCTCAAACCTATAAGTTTCAGGTTTCAAAACCAAACCATTTTTAGTGACAGGTGAGTAAAAAAAACTTAAAAGAGTGAATTTTATTTTTTCACTTCTTAATATTGCTTCGCTCACCCCAAATCGATCTTCACAAAATTACTAACATACTAAGATGCCAGCAGAGTAGGCCCTAAAGGGTCTATCGAGGTCTGCTCAAAATCAGCACCTGGTCTGGATACCATTGCTGCCCTCCTCTTTCCCCATGGTTCCACCCAACCCTATCCACCAACAGAGTTGTACCTCCAGATCTGGCATTTCTCAGCTTTACAGTCTCCTTATATCCGTCCAAGCCCTTCTTGAATCCCTCCACTGTACCCACAGCCACCAACTCTGCAGGCAGTGCGTTCCACGGGTCCACTACCCACTTGGTAAAGTAGCATCTCCTAGTCCCCTGAGCCTCCACACCAGTCAGCCTCATGGAATGCCCCATGGTGGCCCCTCCTCCTTAGCTGGAACACCTTATTTAGGCTAACCTTGTTCATTCCCTTTAGATATTTAAAGACCTCGATCATATCCCTCTGTCCCTCCTCTCCTTAAGGAAGTACAAGTTCAGCTCCTCAAGTCTCTTCTCATAGGATCTCTCCTCCAGGCCCTGTATCATCCTGGTCACTTTCATCTAGACCCTCTCCGGGAAGTGCAATGTCCTTTTTATAAGGGCACCAAACTGCATGTAGTGCTTAAGGTGTGGTTGAACCAGGCAGTTATATAGAGGAAGAAGCACCTTCCACCTACTCAAGGTTATCTCCCTGGCAATGTTCCTGAGAATTTTATTTGCTTGAGCTGCAGCCCTCCTACACTGCTCAAGTTATTCATTTTGGCATCCATGACCACCCCAAGATCCTTGCCACTCCCAATACCTATAGCTTCTCTCCACCCAAAAGTGATCATGACCTGGGTTTCTGAGCCCCATGGAGAACCCTATATTTCTTGGCATTAAACCTCAATTTCCAAGTGTCTGACCACCTCTCCAGAGTCTCTAGGTCCCTGGTGGGGCTCTTCTACATCTTCCCATCCACTACCACCCCAGCTTTGAGCCGTCAGCAAAGAGGCTCATCTCACTCCTGATAGAATTCCTGCTGCCTGAGATGTAAGCATTAAACAGGAATGGGCCCAACACCAACCCTTGTGGGACCCTGCTTATGACCCTCCTGGAGATGATATCTCCCCAACCACCATTCTTCTGAGACTGACCAGTTAGCCAGTTCCTTATCCACCTAACCATCCTTTCTCCTACCCTCATTCCCTCTTGTCTAGCAACCCTGGGTGTGGCACTGGAGTCAAATGCCTTGATGAAGTCTAGAAGAGGACATCCACTGGCCTTCCTGGTCCATATTTTTGTTATCCAATCATAGAACACGACAAGGTTAGTATGACATGATCTGCCTTGAATAAGCCATGTTGGTGATCATTCAGATGGTCCCTGTCTCCAGCAACACCTCCAGCCTCTCTTTCAAGATGGCCTCCATCATCTGCCCACCACTGACATCCCACACTGACAGACCTGCGTTGCCCAGCTCCTTCCATGAGCCATTTTTGTGGACGGGCACTACGAGCTCATTATCCAATCCTGTGGTACCCAACCAGTCCATAGGGAGGAGTTAAAGAGGTCTGCCAGAGGTGCAACAAGGACATCCACCATCTCCTTCAGCACCCTTGGATGAAGTCCACCTGGACCTGGAGCCTTATCCAGTCTCAGGGACTTAAGGGCTTCCATACCCTGCCAACAGGAATGTCACCATCAGAGATCTCAACCTTTTCCTCAGTTCTAGCCCACCTCTCCCGTCTGGCATTGTCCTCCATCGTCTCTTGTGCAGACCGAGGCAAAGTATTCAATAAGTGCACTTCCGCCTGCTCTCTGGTCTCCTCGGCCCACCCACTCCCTGACCGCAATCTGCTAATCTGCTCCTTCACTTCCTCCTTTCCCTAATGTACTTAAAGAACCCTTTTTCCCTGTTCTTGATCCCCTATGCTAGCCTCTGCCAGCATCCTGACCTTGGCGATCTCAGCACCCTGGTTGCCTTTTGGATAACCTATCATACTCCATCTTGTCCACGTCCCCTGTGAGTGCTTGTGTCTTCTATAAACAGCTCTTTTCTCCTCACCACCTCCTGGACTCCCTGGTCCACCAGCTTGTCTTACTGGTCTTCCCAAACTTGTGTCGGACCTTTGTGCAGGCCTTGATAGCTTCCAGGAGCCCTCTTCTAATAATTTCCCACTTGCCCCTGTATCCATATCTGGTCTAATCCTCCAAATGCCCCTGAGGATCCCTCTATACCATTAAATCCACTCCCTAAAGTCAGCTACTACCATTTTGGTGCAATTTTACCTCCCAGATCCAGTGAAAGCCAAACCATGGCATGATCACTCCCCACCAGTGGGTCCCTTACAGCCAGGCTCCTAACCAGGTCATAGTCTGACAGGACCATCCATCATCAGGTCAGTTACCAGCTAGGATAGGAATGCATCCTGAAAGACATCCAGCAAGTGCTGCTCCCTAGCCGATGAAGATGCCAAAGTGCCCCAATTGACCATTGGCATGTTAAAGTCCACCAGCACCACAGTTTTGCTCTCCTCCTGACACAGTGATCCCTTGGATTCACAACCAGGCCCTCTTTGAGTTCCTCTGCCAGCATGGGTGGCCTATAAACCACCCCAAGGTTGATCCTCTTACCCTCAGGTGCCTGCAAGATAACTCATAATGCCTCTACATTTCCTCTGCCCCTCCACCCTGCATATATCAATGTCATTCCTAATGGCGAGTGCATCCTCCTCCTGCCCATGGCCCTGTCCTTTCCTGAACACTATGTACCCCTCCAGGGTTGGGTCCCAGTCATGCCAAGGGGTGGCCCAAATTTCAGTGACTGCCACAGCCACATCTCCTTCAATTAGAATTGCTTGAAGCTTGGGCACCTTATTACCCAAACTGTTGGCATTAATAAGCATCCTCCATCCCTGCCCTTACTCATCCGTCCCCATCCGAGAACCCCTGTATACTGCAAGCCTCCTCCTTGCGCACTGATGGGATCTCTGCTCCGTGGGAGGCCAGAATCTCCTTGATGTTCCTGCCAGCAGCAGTCTTAAGCCTCAGCCTCCCCTTCACAAGTTTAAACCCACCTAGCTTCAATGAACTAGGTTGGTTTTAATTCAAAACCTCCTTCCCCCAAATTTAAGTGGAGCCTGTCCCTAGCATACAGCTCCTTGTCCTCCCAAGTTTCACCCCAGTCCCCACCAACCCATATCCCTAGCCACCCACCATGCTTTGAGCCATTCATTAACCTCCCTGATTTTCTGCTTGTTTCCTACTAGCTCTGGGCACTGGGAGGACCTCTGAGAATCGACCGTGCACCCCATGGCATGACACACCCTGGCTAGCTCATGGAACCGTGTCTGCATCTCCTGCACACTGTTTCCTCTATGTCATTAGTGCCTAGGTGCACTAACATGTTAGGGGATCCCCACAGTCCTTCACCAGAGCATAGACTAAGTGCTTGGCCTTGTGCACAGTCAAGCCAGATATACTCTTGACCTTGACAGCACAGCCTTGCCCCTCACTCCCCCTTCCCACTTAATGATCCTGATCATGGAGCCCCCAAGCAGGAGCACTTTAACTTCTTCCTTCCCCTTGAGCCTAATTCCCTCCTTTACCTTACCCCCTCGCTCCCACTATCCCTCTGTTATCACTGACCACACGATCAAGGTGACTGCCATTGACTATCTTTATCCCCATTCCAGCTATTTCCCCTGTCCGATCATTTCACTCCCAACTTCCCCCATCGCCACTCTGGTATGTCCAAGAGTACCCCATTAAGCGTGTGACCCTTCCAACTTCCAGGGCTCTAACCACAACCCCCATCATTCTTTTTCTGCTGTCCCCACACTTACTCCCTGCTGATCCCTTCCCCTAGGATCCATGCTCACTCTTCCCTGTCCCATCATCCTCCCTTTCTAGGTATTCCTCATTCTCAGACCCCTTCCAGTGCTGTTTCTTGAACCTGTATCTGGCCCAGTGCCCATGGTCCCAACCCCCTCACTTTAATCCCCTTCTTTCCTCTGCTTACTGCACTCTCCACTTCATCTGAGGCCCCTCCATCATTACGTCCACCAGTGGCAGTACCTGTCTGAGATCGGGATCCCCAGTAGGTTGTTTCCAATGCTCCCTCCTGTGAGGGTGAATTCCCTTGCCGTGGTCCTTGAGACCCTTTTGCCCCATCTGCCAATGGCCCCCACTATCTGCCATCCTTCACTCCTCACTGTCTGCTCTCCTCAGCCCTCTCCCATTTTGCCCCTTGGGCTGGCCAGACCTACCCTGATTTCTGGTGGATAGACATACTCCTGCTCCCACATTTGGAGGCACCCTTCCCTCAACTGTCTGTGGATACATGCCTCCCACCCCTGCACTCATGCCTTTCACTCACCTGTCCAGCTCATACCTGAGGCTGCACAGCTTGGCCTCAATCCCATTAACCTGGCACATATAGGACAGTGTCCTAGTCTCCACGGTGTACTCATAGCCATTGCAGTTCCTCAGCCACTGCAACCCAATAGCCTGCTTCCACTTCATCCTGTAACCAAGGGACCCCTCCCTTCTAGTGACCCTGTGCTGCTAAGCTGCCTCATCTGCTGCTCCATGCTGCTCCTCCCTCCCCCTATACCAGCTTCCTCTAACATGTCCCCAACCTGTTACAGCCATGTGGCCCTGGTTTCCTCAAGGGTACCAACTATTTAACCAGTGCCTCCCCTGTAGCAGAAAGTAGATTGAACCAAAGCAGTTATAAATCAACCCAAAGCAATGCAATATCCAGCTAGTATCAAATGTGTCATGTACCTATTCAGATCAAGCAAATTTAGCCTGTAGACAGCTTACCCAGAAATTAGCCCAGATCCACCCAAAAAACAAAGCAGCTCAAGCCCTCTCCAGGAAGAGCACTATAGATTCAGCCCAGCCAATACAGATTGCCCTTATTGAGCCCAGATTATCCTCCAATTCAATTCAGAACAGCTCTGTTATTCAGACCAGGTTTTCCCCAAATGCCCAGCCCTACCCCATGCAGTGTAAATCCCACCATGACCAAGCAACATAGCATCAAGTTAGACATTAAGTCTGACGAAGGCAGCTTGTAGCAGCAAGAGTGTTGAAGACAGTTTGCAACAGGCAGCTTCCAAGTTTAGTCAGAAAAGAATAACTCAGATTTAGTCAGGAAAAGTACATGGCAATCCCTCCAGTGAGCTTTGCCTGTCTGTTGAAGACAACTTGTAGCAGGCAGCTTCAAATTTAATTAGAAAAAGTACACAGCAATCTCTTCAGTGAGCTCTGACCTGATAAAAGTTTAAAGTTCTAAGTGAATGCCCTTTTTGTGGTAAGTTCAGTCAGCCCTCAGACCAATCCCTGAGTCTTCCTTGCTGCAGGCTCCCCTCCTCCCACCTGCATTTAATAGAGGCCAGGGCCGAGGTGGGAGAGTGGTACAAAAACCTCTGACAACTGCGGCCTGGCTGCTTGGCTTTAAAGCCTGGCTGCAACTCAAAACATGGCACTTCCAGCCCTGATTGGCTGGGCTATCCTCCTCAGCCACTGATGCAGCCAGTCATGATCCCTTCAGCTGCTGATGCAACCGTGTAGCCTCCATAGTTGGCCGCCAAATGTGGCCAACCAATGCTCCCAGAAGCCACTGATGCGGCTGTACCCTGAAGATGCCACTGATTGCAGCAATAACCAATACTCCAGAAGCATGATGCATATCCAGAGACTGACATTGATGCCACACCTACTAAATTTCAGGAAATCAGTTGGGCGGAGGCAGAGTTATTAAGGTGCAAAATCAGGATTTAACATGAAAATGCTTGCTCATTCTAATGTTCAGGATCAATTGCATCTGCATAATACAGTATATAGGGCTGGCAATGGTCTGATGCTATTTATCTTCGTATGAGGTGCCACTAGACCACCAGGGAAACAGCTACATCTTAATCTCGGTGCTCTGGGTTACGGGCGGAGGGGGTACCACTAGATCACTAGGGATGTCTTAAACATTACTTTTCTGGCAATTGGAGTTACAGGCAGGGTGAGGAAACCAATAGACTACCAGGAACATTTATACAGTTATTTTATGACAATTGGGCTATGGGGAAGGAGGGAGGAACCACTAGACTACCAGAGGCGATATAGAATGGTTTATGTTCGGCAATTGTGGCTACGGGGAGGGAAGGGGGCACCACTAGACCATCGTGGTATATATGGGTGCTTGTAGATGGTGTTCTGGGTGGGTGGTGGCCACCCCGTCTGGTGGCTGCTGTGTTGCACCATGCAGTACAGCAGCCGCCTGTGGTTAACCAGCATTGAGCCATTTTTTCCCGTGCTCAACTTTGTTGATATACGGCACATCTAGAGGTTGTGCCAGCAGATGCATCACACATCCGGGCTGAATATCGGATGTGCCACATATGAATGGGCACGCCCCTTCAGATCGCCGCATACATTAACATTGCTCCCGGCACATCAGGACTTGCACTGTGCAAGTCACCCTTTGAGTATTGTCCCAGGGTGCATTACCGAGTTGCGCAGTGCAACTCGGTTACACCAGGCACAACCTTTGAATATCTGTGCCATAGTGTACTGCACTGTTAAATTTTCTGTGCATTACCTGTAGAGTGTGTGTGTGTGTGTGTGTGTGTGTGTGTGTGTGTGTGTGTGCCATCAAGTCAGACACATTTTATTGTGCCACACATTATTCGCCCACTCTGAGTTAGTTATCCATCTGCAGTATTTTTACTGCTTCCTTCTATCTAGCTAGTGGACTGCTACTGCAGCACCCCCAACCCGCAAAAGTTATAATTTATTTTTCCAGCTTGGGATTTGTGTGACCACTGGTTAAGGTTTTTGTGCCTGTGCAGTTGCATCTCTTTATAGTGTGCAATCTCGTCTGTGAATTTGCATCTGTTTAGTGCCCAATCTGCATCTGTAAGCCATAGTTGTTTTTTGGCTTCCCATCCACCCCAAATTTCAGAAATCTCAATTTGTTGTGAATTTTCTGTGTAATCCCATAAAATGCCTGCAAAGAGATGCGCATGCGAAGATGCTTCTGTCCATGACACTGCTGCCAGTGGCAAGTGTGGCCATGGGCATGGTAGTATGCAGCAGAAGTGCATAGTTGATGCCAGTAATGGATTTCTCTATGTTTTCTCGCGCAATCAATTGCTTCAACGATGGTTGGAATGCTGTTGTCCCTGCTGGTGGTAGTGAAGTTGCTGATGACATGAGTATTGCCCCAATTTCAACTCATTACAACAAGTTAACTGGTTTCCCAAATATTGTGAAGTCTAAAGCTTATATATGTAACGCAAGGAAAGGGGGACATGATAAAACTATCAAGTACAGTTTTCAGAAAAAGAGATGTGCATGAACAAGGGGCAAAATTTGAAGATAGAGAGGGACGGATCAGGGTCAACGTGAGGAACTATTTTATCATGGAGACGGTGGTGGGTGCAAGGACAAACAAAATAATGATCATTGTTATGGTGTGAGATCAGCAGTTAAAGCATGCCCATTATTTGGAGTTGGTGCACCTCCATGCACCAACCGCTGTTGCACGTTGTCAATCCAGTGGTTCACATGGTCCAACTCACTCCACATCAGGCCCAAATCGGCATGTGTGGCGGAGTACGTGCAGGGTTGCCACCATCACCTGCTGGTTGTGGAACAGCCGCTTGCTCCATGGCCTGCCCTTATGACACCACATGCAGGTGGAGGCCATGCTGCCACTTGTTGCCCAGCAGGGCCAGGCACATTCCTGCTCTGTTCAGCAAGCTTGGCCTGCCGATCTGCATGGTGGTGGTTGTATAGGTGGGTGCGCTGACCACCTGTGCCCAGATGACTTCCCTTGGGGCCACGGTGCACCACCTCACCACAAAGATTGCACTTCACTACACTGGTGTCCAGAGGCAGTGTAGTGAAGAACTCCCACTAATGAGCTGCGAGGCGGACTGGGCACTGGCGGTGGGGGGCCCAGATGTTGTTGCCGGCTGCTGCTGCTGCTGGTGCTCAATTGGGACTGGGGTGGGAAACCTTCAGCTCCTCCCTCACTTCCTGCTGAGCCGCTGACACAGGGACCATGGCAGGTGGTGACACTGGTGGGGAGCTGGTGGGTGCCACCGGATCAGGGACAGGACCAGTAGCCCAAAAGGTCATCCAGTTCAGTCATGGGTTTATATTTTTGCTTTCTCTGTCTCCTCTCAAAGCGGGTTTATGTTTTTGCTATCTCTCTGTCTCCTCTCAAACACAGCTCTTTCTCCCACACTAGGTAAGGAGAAAGTGAGTATTTCACTCTTGCATGATTAACTTCCTGCCTGAAACATGTGACCTGCAGACTGTGAGCTATGTGATCTGTGGGCTGTTACAATGCTCACTCACTTTACCTTTAAAGGAAAATAAAGCGAAGTAATGTGGAGCCATCATAATGCAAAGTCATTATGATGTGAAGTGGTGAATACTGCATTTCAATGGGCACTTTGCATAGCTATATGTGAGGTGGAGTGGGCCACTTTGCCTCTACTATGCTAACGAGTTAAACTTCAGCTGGCATCTCTAGTGATACAGGAGTGATGAGAATTATAAGTCGCTGCACGTGTATAGTTCATGTTTTGTGACTTAGACTTTGTTGTGGTGTTTTGTATTTTTTTAACTTTTTCTAAGGTTATGATGAAGGTTATAGTGATTACATTGTGGGATATGAACTCGGGGCCAAAATACATTTTAGGGATGCCAGATTAAATTTTTTTGCTGTCCATACCCATGGGATTTAGGCAAATTCTATAAAAACCATGCTGGGCTTAGTATGTTTAACTTTGGTGAAAGGAGGTGGCATGGGTTCTACAGGGTTGGGGATGTTTGTTTGTTATATATATGTTTTGCACAGGTATGTGCGATCGGCATTTGTAGGCAGAGAGTACAGAAACCAATAAACTGAGGTGGAGAGAGGGCTTAGCCAGTCACCCACCATGGGACCTATGCATGTATGTACTAGGATGGTATTTGAGGAAGGAGGTTGGCATGGGTGCCAGAGGGTGGGGGTCTTTTTCTTAAATATTTTTATAGGTATCAATCAGTGGTAGACAGCAGATCAGAAGATAGCAATTTGTCAACATGGAGCAAGGACTGTGCGTCGCCACCATCGGACCAAAATTTTATTATGTAGTATACAGCATACTGGGATGCCAATGAGGGGAGGATGGGGCATGGGTGCCAGAGGGTGGGTCATTATTTAAAAACTTTGGGAGAGTAAAGAGAGCTACAGGGGTCAGGCAGCAGTGGCTGCAAAACTTATTTTCCTTTGTTATTTATAAACAAACATTCACCCGACACTGGGGTTGGACACCCAGTGTCAGGAAAATATTGTGCTGAGGGTGGATGTTGGTATCTGACAACAGGATTGGGCACCTGGTACTGGAAGCTAAGAAAAGGTGATTTTTTTCATATTCATTTTCAACTTGGAAGTCAATCATGAAAGAAAAAAAAAGTTCACGTTGGGCAGTTTTCTGGCAGCGTGTGGGTAAACATGATGATACAACACCAGTGGAAATGCAAATAACAAGTTAAAAGTTGTGTAAATGGTTATGCAATTTGTGGTATCCCTGTTGGGTGAAGGTTTGGAACCCTATGCCTTATAGTTACAACCACGGTCCAGGAACCCATCTGGCAACCAGTATGTAGTGCAACCAGATATCCGGTCCACTAGAAATGTTTGAAAAAAACATTTCTGGCAGCTATACTGGTAAGGCAAAAACCTTAGCACCCCTGTCTTGCAATAACATAAAAATCTACATTTTACCACACTTTAAAACTTCCCCCTCAACCATGACCTAACACACATCTAACATGTAAAGTAAAGATAAAATATTAAAACCCATTTACTCACCTTTTCTCTAGGTTTGTTTCTCACTTTTGTTTCATAGGCCTCCAAAATAACTCTGTTTACTATATCTGTTGCCATACACTACAGCATCTTGCTCAGTCCTTCCAGTGACATTCTGCCACTACCTCCTTCAACTACAGCTTGCCCACTAACTCCACTGCTTGTTTGCTCACTCACTCACCAAGTCATTGCAATCATTTACTATCAGTACAGTTTGAAAACCTTCACTAGTTCCTGGTACCACTGCATATCAGCTTTGCTCACCTTTGCTGCCAGTAACCATGGCAATGTGCAGCATCGTGCTTTCCCTCTTGCTCTCTCACTCAGCTAAATCCACTCTCTAGCGTGCTTGCAGTGAATGGCGCATTCTTGATGCACTACAGGTGGCAGGCCTCAGACAGCTAGTTTGGAACCCACTCGTGAGGAGCAATCTTAGACCTCGTGACTCTCAAGCGGGGCAGTGAGAGGATCTCAGATCTAGAAGTGGGTTGCCATCTGGGAACAAGTGACCATCAAACAGTGTGGTTCACGTTAAACTCAGCTACAGAGTCAAGCCATACAAAAGTGAGGGTACTGGACTTTGGAGGGCTGAATTTGGCAAGATGGAGAGTGTCTCAGAAAAGCACTAGCAAACAGGCTAGAAGGAGGTGTGGAGTAACAATGGGGAATCATCAAAACTGCCCTCACAGAGGCAACAAGCCTTTGTGTGAAGCAAATAAACAAATCAAAATGAAAGAAAAAGCCACTATGGTTCTCAAAAGAGGTGGCTGTGAAAGTCAGGAAGAAAAAGATAGCATTCCAGAAGTATAAGGAAACAAAAGGAGCAGGACAGAGAGCTGTACCAGTTAAGGCAGAAGGAAGCAGGGAGGGAAGTCAGAATAGCAAGAGCCCAAACTGAGGAAAAGATAGCAAACTCGGTTAAGAAGGGGATAAAACCTTTATAGGTACATCAGCGGCGTGAAAGACAAAGGGAGGATAGTGAGGCTGAATAGAATGAACGGTGGGTGGGCAGAGGGGACAGTGAAAAAAGCAGGGATTCTGAACGAGTATTTCTGCTCAGTACTCACAAAGAGGAGGGGAAGTGCCTAATCCAATTAACAGAAGCACTCTTTATAGAGGGTCGATCCCAGTCCTTTCATAGAAGAAAGGGTTCTGCAAGAACTCCTAAAACTGAAGGTGGACAAAGCAATGGGGCCTGATGGAATTCACCCCAGAATTCTAAAAGAATTAATGAGAACTAGTGAAACCACTGGCTACTCTTTTAATAAATCATGGGAGGATGGTGTGGTACCTGAGGACTGGAGGAAGGCGGATGTGATTCACCTTCACAAAAGTGGGACCAAGACAGAGGCAGAAACTACAGACTTGTCAGTCTGACCTCTGTGGTAGGGAAAGTGATGGAGTCACTTCTGAAGGAAAGAATAGTTGAGTACCTCGAGGCCAGTGGGGCACAGGACCCAAGGCAGCATGGTTTCACAGCAGGAAGGTCATGTCAGACGAATCTAATAGATTTCTTTGACTGGGTAACAAGTAGTAGACCAGAGAGGCTGTGGACATGGCCTACCTAGACTTTAGCAAGGCATTTGACACAGTCCCACACAAAAGATTAATAGTCAAATTAACCAGCCTGGGAGTGGGTCCCAGGGTGGTGCCTGTAAAACATTGGCTGGACAACAGGACACAGAAGGTAATTGTAAATGGAGTCCACTCTGAAGAAAGAGGGGTTACTAGTGGAATACCACTGAGAGGTTCAGTATTGGGTCCAGTCCTTTTTAATGTCTTCATAAGTGACATTGCAGAGGACTGGAAGGAAAAGTATGCCTCTTTGCAGATGACACAAAGATATGCAACAGGGTTGATACACAAGGAGGCGGAAAGGATGAGAAGGGACTTGGCAAGGTTGGAGGAATGGTCAGAAGTATGGCAGCTAGGATTCAATGCAAAGAAGTGCAAAATAATGCACCTGGGAAACAAGAACCCAGTGGAAGAATACACAATGGTGGGGGAGGTAGTAACAACAACAACAAAAAGGAAAGGGACCTGGGGGTAATCATATCAGATGACCTTAAGGTTAGCAAGCAATGTGAGAAGGCAGTAGGAGGGCTGGGGGTATACTGGGATGCATAGGGAGAGGCATCAGCAGCAGAAAACAGGAAGTTGTTATCCTCTGTACAGACAGTTGGTGAGACCCCATCTGGAGTACTGCGTCCAGTTCTGGAGACCCCATCTCTGCAAGGACATAGACAGGATAGAGGCAGTCCAGAGAAGGGCAACTAAAATGGTGCAGGGTCTGCAAAGAGAAACTGTATGAGGAGAGACTAAAGGGCTTAATATGCATACCCTTGAGGAAAGAAGGGAGAGGGGGACATGATAGAAACTTTAAGTACCTCAGTGGAATCAACAAAGTCCAAGAGGGTAGCATCTTTCAGAAAAGAGACGTGCAAGAACAAGGGACACAATTTAAAGATAGAGGGGGCAGTTCAGGGGCAATGTGAGGAAGTTTTATTTCACAGAGAGGGTAGTGGATGCATGGAACAGCCTTCAGAGGAGGTTGTGGGGTCTAAAACTGTGGGAGAATTCAAGAATGCATGGGACAGACATAAGGCAATTCTTGTGGGGGTAGGAAGAAATAGGCTGTTGGTTAACTAGGATCTGCGGCCTATCCTGTAGGTGAGGAAATGGGCAGACTAGATGGGCCAAGCGGTCTTATCTGCCGTCAAAGTCTATGTTTCTATGTTTCTAATGTCTCTCTAACCTAAACTTAGCGGCTCTGTAAAACAAACAACTGTAAATAAACCATAACATGGCTTTCAGATATGTAACTCTAAATAAAGTAGATCTGAATAAAGCTGTAATAAGACTTTTGTGCACTCAGCACAGCATAGTGGTAAATGTAACAGCAGTGCCTTGCAGAGTGCTGCAAAAAGAATCTTTGTATTTGCACTGTAAAATATAATTTATTTCTTTTTTTTACTTTATATTCCCATGTTTTAACTTTTTCTTATAGTTCAGTTGTTTTACTGGGGACCCGTCTTATAAGTGCAAGCACCTTGTACTTCACTGTGCACCTAGGCATACATTAACCCATGACAACCAACGTCCCATCACGTCTCATCACTTACATGTCTTATACCTAACTCAGTGCTCAGTGCTGCTGCTGGTATCCCTCCTCCTGCCCACCCAATCTTTAAATTGACTTGCAGCAGGTGTCCAACCCTGCCATTGTCCCCACCCCACCTTTCTGATCTTTAAATAGATCAGTGGGGCAGCCACCTCACAACTGATAATCATCCTTCCCACCTTCCTGATCATTAAAGATAATAGGATATTATTTTTACATAGTAAACTGCCCTCCCATTTTCCTTTCCATGGAAGGTATGTATTAGTATATGATTTGACTGATTTTTGATAAATTATCTGTTTTGGAGTGCCCTCAGATCTACATAGAGTTCGACCCTCCTCAGCAGGTACTGCTCTTTCATATCATGTTTTTAAGCCATTCCATGACATCAATTACACCATTCCATGCTATTCATCTGAATGGCCTAGAATGGTGATACTGATGTCATAGAATGTTCAGGCAGTATAAACAGGAGGCAGGATTCACAAAAAGCCAAAAACCCCCACAGCTGTGGAAAAGGCCTGTAGCATGCGGAAATGCAGTTGCGTGAAATTT
The DNA here is from genome assembly GCA_016271365.2 of Neoceratodus forsteri. NCBI lineage: Eukaryota > Metazoa > Chordata > Ceratodontiformes > Ceratodontidae > Neoceratodus > Neoceratodus forsteri. The sequence goes on along the minus strand of CM057453.1, from coordinate 1,299,582,552 downwards.
TGAGCAGGTGTGGAGATTCCACAAATCCCGCAGCTGTGGAAATTCAGCAGCTGTGAAAATTGACAGTGCTGAAAATCACTGACTCGATGGATCCGCAGCTGCGGAAATAGCTTAGGAGGTACAGCAAAAGTGAACCTAATTAGCTGGAGCAGCAGACTTTAACATTGCTGCCATAGCATGAAGCTGAAAGCACCCACAAAGAGACCAGCAACCAGTCCCTCAACTGGGACTACTGCAGCACCACAGGTAGCAGCAATACCATGGCACCACAGTAGCTGACTGCCACTGCTGGTCCTCCCTCCCTGGGTGTTCCTCTTGCCTGCAGGGTAGTATTCACTGCAGGCTGGTCCAGCTCTACTGCCTGTGGGCTCCATCATGGGCTGCACTGGGTCTAGTGGTTGTTGCTTGTTGCCATATCATGGCAGCGTGTGCTGTTGTTGCTGTAACATCCGCCACTGCTATACTCACTAGAATGCTATTACCTGTGCCTCATCTCCACCTTAATTGATTCCAATTGTTGGGGCACTACTGCAGTTTGCTGAGGAGAGTTACACCTCATTCCACTTGTGTAACATTTTTCTGCAACTGCAGAAAAAATGGTTGTGAATAGCCTTTCAGGGGATGTATCTTACTTATCTCACACCTTTTTATGTTGATTGCATGCGCAAGAAACATGTTGTGGCAACTTTCTCCACAAGCAGGTTGTGGAGACACGGTACTGTTGTGGCCAATGCTCCCACAGCCTGAAAACTTGTCCCACATCCCCAGTGCCATGGCACGCTGCTGCTGACACTAGTTCAGCCAGCGTGCCACAACCTCTAAAAATCAGCCGCTGCAATCAGGGGCTGCCTCATCATTGCAGCGACAGCCATCCGGTGCAATGAGGGAGCGACCTGTCATTGCAGGGCAGGATGTAGGAACCCTGATATTGTTTGTGAACATGGTGATGGCTTGCCACCGTATTCACAAAACAATATTCCATCATGTTTATTTGTCAATGGGGGCCACTCCCTGTTGGCATAATGTAACCCGGTTTTATTGTCTGCCGACGGGGTGCCCAATCCCGTCTGCAGAAAGAATTCCCCTTTTGTTGTTTGCGGCGGTGCCCAATCCCGTCGGCAGAAAAAGAATCCCCCTCTTTTATTGTTTGTCGACGGGGTGCCCAATCCCCATCGGCTACAGCTGCCCCCTCAAAGCAAGACTCCAGTGGCACGCTGGGAGCTCACCTCAGCATGCCACATGCCCCTGTAAATAAAAAACAGTCCCGCAACATCTTTTTTTAATTTACCCCTGTAAAGGAAACTGTCACTGGAGTCTCCGTGCCCCCACCTGCAACCCGCACCCACCACTGCACACCCTGTCTTCCCACCCCTCACCCCATACTTACCTCCAGAGTGGACGGGAACACGTCTGCACTCTTCAAAGCTGACCGTGAACTAAGGAAATGCCAGTAAGCTGTATAATGGAATGAATAGGGTTTTTCAACTTTGATGGATATCTCTGGCATTTTTGGAATTTTGGCACCAAATTTTCAACATGGAGTTTTGGGACCCCTCCTCATGAATTCTTGAACTGTCATGGTGTTAATCACCCCCAAAGGTGATTTCGTGGTCACTGCGGAATCACCTTTTGGGGGCTGATTAATAAAACAACAGTGCCAGTGTTCATGAGGTGGGCTCTCAAAGGCCTATGTTGCAAATTTGGTGGAAAAATCCAAAAATGACTTTTACAAGTGTGCGTTGCACAGTTGCTATGCATGCTTGTAACTTTGAGAGTTTGCAATATTTTCCCCAGATTTTCAACATTGGCATTTTATCACACCTCCTTGTGAGCAGTACAGCTGTCATTGTTCACATCCTGGCCGAAATGTGTTTTTGCACTTCGGTAGCAGAATATTACTATTAAGCTGTGGAAATCAGTGTTCAGGACAGATTAAGAAAATGACAGTGACACTGTTCATGAGCAGAGGTCCTAAAATGCCTATGTTGAAAATTTGGTAACGATACTCCATTAAATGACTGTGTTACAGTGTGCATTGCGCGGTTTGCATGCACACTCATAACTAAATTTATAATATTTTCACTCCAGATTTTCAACATTGCCATTTCCACACCTACTTATGAACAGTACAGCTGTCATTTTTCCATCCTGGCCAAAATGTGTTTTCGCACTTCCCAGGTGGAATAGAGCGGTCGCTGTGGAAATCACTGTTTGGGACAGATTAAGAAAAATATACAATGATACTGTTCATGAGCAGAGGTCCTAAAATACCTATGTTGAAAATTTGGTGATGATAGCACATCAATTGACTGTGTTACAAGTGTGCATTGTACACTTTCCATACACTATGTAACCATAGATTTGTAATATTGTCACGCTAGATTTTCAACAGTGGCATTTTTCACACCTCCTTATAAGCAGTACAGCTGCCATTTTCACATCCTGGCCGAAATGTGTTTTCACAGTTCCAGTGCAGAATAACGTGATCACTGTGGGAAATCAGTGTTTGGGACAGATTAAGAAAATGGCAGTGGCACTGTTCATGAGCAGAGGTCCTAAAATCCCTATGTTGAAAATTTGGTGATGAAACTCCATAACATGACTGTGTTACAAGTGTGCATTGAACTGTTTCCGCTCACCCTTGTAACTTGCAAATTTGTAATATTGTCATGCCACATTTTCAGCAGTGGCATTTTTTCACACCTCCTTATGAACACTACAGCTGTCATTTTCACATCCTGACTAAAATATTTTTTGTACTCCTGCCAGTGAATAACATCGATCACTCTGGGAAATCAGTGTTTGGGACAAATTAAGATCGACAGAGTGAGAGGGTGCGTGACCGAGCTCAACTGAGCTTTGTCGGGACTGCTGTGGATTTGTTTATGGGCAGACAAAGGCCCCAACACAAGAGCCCAGTACAAAGGGCAGCCTGCAGCACTGGGAGAAACAGAACAACAGAGTGAGTGAGGGAGGGAGGGAGTAGAACTCACCGAGCGCTGTCAGGACTGCTGCGGATTTCTTTGTGGGCAGAAAAGGCAACAGTGCAGGCAGGGGCCCAGTACAAAGGCCAGCCTGCAGCGGTGGGAGAAACAGTATGAGCAAGTGAGACAGGGGGACTTAGCTAGCTCAACAAAGCTCTATCAGGACTGCTGCAGATTTCTTTGTGGCCAGAAAAAGGCACCAATGCAGGCAGGAGCCCTGTACAAAGGGCAGCTTGCAGCGCCAGGACAAACAGAATGGCGCATGAGAGAGGAGACTGAGCGACCTCAGCGAGCTCTGTCGGGACAGCAGTGGATTTTGTTGTGGACAGACAAAGGTGCCACGCAGCCAGGAGCCCTATACAAAGCTCAGTCTGTAGCGCCAAGAGAAACAGAACGAGCAAGTGACAGAGCGTTAGTGAGCGAGCTCAACGGAGCTCTGTTGTGACTGCTGTGGATTTCATTGTGGGCAGAAAATGTGGCAACACAGGCAGGAGCACAGTACAAAAGGCCAGCTTGCAGCACCAGCAGAAACAGAATGTGTGGTGACAGAGGGGTGAGGCGACCTCTATGGGCTGTGTCGAGACGGCTTCAGGTTTCTTTCTGGCCAGAAAAAGACCGCCAGTGCAGGCAGGGAGCCCAGTACAAAGGGCAGCCTGCAGCGCCAGGAGATACAGAATGAGTGAGAGAGGGAGGGTGTCAGTGAGCTCAACTGAGCTCTGTTGGGACTGCTGCAGATTTGTATGTAGGCAGAAAAAGGCAGCAATGCATGCAGGGGCCCAGTGCAAGGGCAGCTTGCAAGGCAGGAAAACCGAGAGTGAGTAAAGGGCGAGCTCAGCGAGCTGTATTGTAACTGCTGCATATCTCTTTGTGGGCATAAGAAGGCAGCAATGCAGGCAGGTGCTTAGTGAAAAGGGCAGCCTGCAGCTAGCAGAAATGGAATGAGTGAGTGAGAGAAGGGGTGGCGCGACCTCAGCGAACTTTGTCGGGACTGCTGCAGATTTCTTTGTGATTAGAAAAGGCGCCAACAGAGGCAGGAGCCCAGTACAAAGGGCAGCCAGTGATCTTAGCCCCTAGGACAGTGAAATATGGTGACTACTTTCCAAATCCTAGGCATTAGATGTTTAGAAAGTTTAACAATGATCAATTTGATGGTGCAAAAGTTATTAATTAGTGAATGTACAGTATGTAAAATTCACCCTTGTTTTGCTCATGGATGGCAAACAAACTAGATAGAATTAAATTAAGAACCTTACAGGTTCATTAAGTTTGTTCTACGAACATACCTTTGAGGCGTTAAAAACAAAGGTTGGATTTTCAATGGGTAGTGCAGGGCTTACAGCCAGTCCTGTGCCACCACACTTCATTGTGGCAGTGCATCAAAGAGGGTTGCTGCAGCCGCGTCTGATTTTAGTAGGCCAGAAACTGAGCTGGTCACCAGCACAGCCCTCCTCTCTCTATCATGGCTGGCTGCTGACTGAGTTGACAATGAGCATGTACTGTATACAGTACTTGCTCGATTGACTGACAACTCATGTTGAGCTGTTAATCAGTGTCAGAGTGCATACTGTATACAGTACATGCTCATCGAATGACAGCTCATGTTGAGCTGTCAGTCAGTGTCAGAGTGCATACTGTATACAGTACATGCTCATGGATAGCTCAGTTGGCTGCCAGCCATGGTGGAAAGAGGAGGGCTATGCAGGTTGCTGGCTCATTTTGGGATGGGGAGTGGGATGGTGGATCTCTCTCTGCTAGGGTGGAGAAAGGGGTGGGGGTCCACTAGATCACCAGGGTATGGTTTACATTCAATATGCAGGGGATTGGGGATGGGAAAGGGGTCTGCTAGACCACCAGTGAATTGATTCACATTATTATACAAGGGGTCAGGATGGGGGTACACTTACACCAGGGACAATTTACTATATATATTGGGCAGATGATCGGGTGAGGAGGGACCACTAGCACCAGGGAGATATTTTTTTCTAAACCAGATGGCGATTGGTGAGGAGGGACCACTAGCACCAGGGAAATATTTGTTTTCTAAACTGGATGGTGAGGGGTGTGGCTAGCTGAGGAACATGGCAGTCGCACTTTAGCCAGCTCCACACAACATCTCCTTGAAGCAGTTATAAGCCTCCATTACCTTTTGAATCAGCTCTACAAACATGTCAGGAGGCGCAGAAGACTTATGGCTACCATAAAGCAAAACACAAGCAGCCTAAGCTAAAATTCTCAGCAGCAAAGCCATCAGAGGAGCATTCCCCAAACCACATGGCCTGCAATAGCAATGGCTTGCCTACTGCTATAAAGCAAAACACCAGCCTTATCTCCAGTATGTCAAAACTGGAGCGGTCACTCTGAGTCCCTGCCATGCTTTCTTTGATGCAACATGAGAGGAAAGCGGGTTTTATTAATATTACTTCACAACTTACCCATCTACAATCAGTGGTCAACGGCTTGTGAGATCTCCGCTAATCATACCATCCAGATTACTGAGCTGGAATAGCGGGTTAGCGGCCTTGAGGACTCCCTCCAGGAAATATCAGATGAGCACAACAACCTAAGGAAAGCAGTGGAGGAGCTGATGGCCAGGACTGACAATCAAGAAAACAGATCTAGGCACGCCAACCTTAGGATAGTTGGTCTACAGAGGACACTGAGGTCAATAGACTGGAGGAGGATTTACACAGCTGGCTGGTTGAAAATCTGGGCCTATCCCTGAAGCTGCATGCTTTGAAATAGAACAGGCTCACCAAGTTGGCCCCCCACCCAAGCCTGGAGAAAACCCAGACACTGCTTGATTAAATACCTGAGGTTTGTAGACAAGGAGATGATCCTTCGGAAGGATAAAGCAAAAGGCCCGATACCTTTCCAGAACACCAGGGTATTCATTTTCAGGACTTCAGTAGGGAAGTTCCAGGCCCAATGGCAAAAGTTTAACCCAGTCAAATCCAGGCTCCACAAAATGGGTAAGTCTTTTGCTTTTTATGTATCCAACAAAATTATGAGTAGACAGACCTGGGCTGCCTCCTATCTATTTTACTTGTCACACTGTGGTGAAATGCATGGTAGGCGAGGAACAGGCTAAGCATTGTACAGGCCGCTCCCGAGTGCACACAGAGAGGATGCAGAGGGTTGAATTTACAGCAATCTGAGGCAGCGAGCCATGCATATTAGGACTTTGGTTAATAAACTGAAGCAGCATATGGTTTGGACAATGGCCCTTGTAATAATAATAATAATAATAATAATAATAATAATAATAATGATAATCTTTATTTAGTTAAGTGCCTTTCAAAATATCAAGATTCTGTACATAAAAATTGATAAAATTAGTAACAGAATTATAAAATAATCTGTTGAAATCCTTTCCCATCGATTAATTAATATAGGCCTAGTGCCACAGAAATTCTCTAAGTGCCTGTTTAAAGACCCCTACGGTTGCACTCTCCTGAAGCTGATGGGGTAGAGAATTCCAGAGGGCTGGGGCGTACAAAATGCACGGGCCCTGAAAATTTTAATGATACCCTTGGAATCTCTAGCAACCCCTTGTCAGCCGGCGGAGCCATCGCTTGGGCAATAAGGTACCAGAAGCTCTTTCAGGTAGTCAGAGATGAGTCTGTGTAGGGCTTTATACGTCGGTAATCTGACTTTGAAGGTGTTCCGCCACTGAATTGGCAACCAGTGCAGTTATGTGCAACACTGTTGTAATGTGAGATGACGGAAGTCCCTGTCAACAACTGGGCTGCCATGTTCTGCACTAGCTGCAGGTGGCGGATATCAACCCTGGCAGCCCTAAGTAAACAGAGTTGCAATAATCAAGGTGAGAGGTCATGAAGGTGTGGATCAGCATGGGAAGGTTACCAGGCGGAACAAGGTGCTTGATCCTAGCAATGTTCCTAAGATGGTAAAGGAAGACTTGATGACTGCCGACACCTGAGATTGCAGTGTCAGCCCATCATCAAGCACCACCCCAGGTCCAGCACCCATTCGGTGGTAAGGAGATGGAGCCCCAAGAAAAGTTCCAAAGGATAACCAGCCCCTGACCCTCTATCCGTAACCCGGATCCACAACCATCACCTCAGTCTTTCCCGAGTTCAACTTCAGCCAGCTACAATTCATCCAATCCTGGATTTCAGTGAGGCAGTTATTAAATATCGAGAGAGCATTATCCTGGTCAGGTGCGAAAGACAGGTAGAGCTGGGTATCATCAGCATAGCTGTGAAACCTCAGCCCTACCATCTTGCAATGTCTCTGAGGGCATCATATACACCGCAAACAACATAGGGGACAGCACTGAGCCGAGGAACCCCACATGACAGTGAGAGGGTCAGAGGAATAAATCCCAGACACCTCTCTCTGAGTTCTGCCAGTGAGAAAGATTTAAATAACCTGAGGACTGTACTAGTCAGGCCACAGATGAGAAAAGGCACTCAAGCAGCAGTCCATGGTCCATGGTGTCAAAAGCTGAAGACAGATCGAGGAGCACCAATATGGAGCCACTTCTCCTATCTCTAGCCATCAGGAGATCATTGAGCACCTGAACCAGAGCAGTCTCGGTACTGTGCCTCTTTCGAAAACTGGATTGGAGAAGTTCATAAATGTTATGGATGGTCAAGTGGTTCTCAGCAGCGCCACCACTACCTTATCAGTTACCTTCCCTTCAAAGGAGGTTTGAGATTGGTCTGTAGTTAGTCCAGAAAGCCTGGGTCCAAAGAAACTTTCTTTAGGAAGGGCATCACCACCAACTCCTTCAGGGGCTAAGGAATTCACCGAGTCAAGGGCACTAGACTATCTGTGCCAGGACCAGGCCAATGATATCACAACAACCCATAATCAGGAAGTTGGGCCGGGTCCAAACTACAGCACGTGGGCGCATAACCTGAGCAATCCACATGACATCTGCGTACTCCAGCTGCTGGAAGGTACTCCAGGAAAAGAGAGGACAGTGGCCAAGCACTGATCAGTAGCAACCCCCTAGAGCGAGTCAGGGTGATCTCCGCCCTGATGTCAGCCACCTTATTTGCAAATAACTGAGCAAACTCATTGCACTCCAATTGTGAAAAGGCTCTTCGAGACTGCAAACAAGCTGGGTTGCACAGTCTGTCCATAGTTCAAAAGAGCTGGGCCAGTTGGTTCTGAGCAGCAGCAGTCTCCTGGACAGGAACTCTGCCTTCTCATGGGAGATTGTTGATTGATAGATTTGGTAATGTTCTAACAATCTAAGGTAGTTGGCCTTGAGAGCAGATTTCCTCCAGCACCTCTCTAATCTTCATCCTAGTTGCATAACTCCCTCAAGGTTCCATCAAACAGAAGGGACCCGAAGGCAAGGGGAGAGACAAACGCAGATGGGAGTGATGGAATCCAGCACTGTGGAGAAGGCCTTATTATAGGCCAGCACCAAAGCCTCTGGGTTCTCGCCACAGGGAACTCCGAGAGGTCAAGTACCGCCGCAAGGCCTTCTATGACATCCTATAAAGGCAGTATCTGACTATCTCTGCAGGGGTAGGCCTATGGAAGGGGCGCAAAATTGAGTCTCACGGTGTAATGATCGGACCAACCGACAGGTTCCACCCCAGATCGAGGCTTCAATCCCCAGGAGAAAAACCAGATCAAGAGAGTGACGAATTTGTGGGTAGCAGAAGCAACAATCTGTGTAAGGCCCAGTGATGTCATCAACTGGAGGAAGTGTTATCAAAATTGCAAGAGTTAGTCATTGACCAGGCGTTGAAGTCACCCAGGACCATCAGTGTGGGTGATCCAAATGCCATGTCGATCATGAAGTCTGCTACTTCCTGAAGGAATCGCTTTTCATCCCGGGTGGATGGTAGATAAGGGGTATCCTACAACCTACACCTGCTGCTACAGTACACTCAAATGACTCGACCTTCTCAACTGGTACACTCGTGAGGCCCAATTCGGTCTTGAAACAGACCGCCTTCCAGGGTCCAATTTTAAGCGGTGTATCACTGAGTACCCAGCAAAATTGCAGCCTCCAGTGAGGGCGGCATTTTCATCCAGCCAGGTCTCGTGATGCAAGCCAGATCAGCTATTCTGACAAAATCTGCAATAATTGTAGGGTGAACCTTGGGAGTACTTCACTGATCAGGCGAGGTCTTTACTTACCATACTGTTTAAATCAGGAACCAATACCTGCTGCCTCCTGACTAAGCCTGGGGTTGGGTAACAGCGGAGGCATGTTAGGTGGTCTCTAAGCCTTAAATGGGACTCTGAACAGCTAAAAACTCTGTCTACATTGCTTGTTTTGTTTTGTTTTATGCACTTCATGGAGACCACTAGTTATGTTAAATTTTCTGCCTAAGGGTAGTCTTGGTGCCAAAGCGACTGTTAATCTCTTTTTATGACATGGTGTGTTCTAATTTGTGTGCCTGGCTACCCTACTGTTAGATATAGCCAAGTAGGGATCATGTTATAGTTTAAGCGATCCTCTCAATTTGTGGTCTTCCTGACATGGAGGCTCAGACCGACTTTTAGGACTTACTACTCATAGGTGTTGTAATATTGTGTTAGTGTTTGAATGTATTTACACCACAGCATTTGGTTAATCATTACCAGCAGTTTGTATGGGGCTTTGATCCTGCGCATATGGTCAGGAAAATGGAGGGTCACATGGTGGGGCTTACAGTGGGGATGATTGGTTTATTAGTGGGGGGTGAGAGACCTATGCCACAGTGTCTAGCATGTTCTCTGCTGAGACAAGGCACCCAGTCTTAGTTTAACTGTTCACAGGGTGGCGGGGTGGTGTGGGAGGGAGGGAGGGTAGGCTCCATTGGAAAGATTCTAGCTGGGTTACTGTTTGTTTTAGGTACAAAAATAGAGTGTTAGCGTACTTGTTGCACTATAGGGAACAGAATGTTGTATCTGTGAGGCGTGAGGATAGCACGGGTGGATCAGGGAACCTCACTTCTTAGAGCTGGACTCGGTAGCAACCTAGGCTTCTATGTAACAATTTACCACAATCAATGGTGGGCCCAATTAAAGTAGCCACCTGGAATGTGAATGGCTTAAAACTATCTTAAAAAGAAAGCAGGTGAGTAGGGAGGTTAGAAACACCAAATGGCAGATAGTGCTTCTACAAGAAACTCATATGACAGCACTGGAGGCTGACAAAACTGGGGCATTTCTGGGGGATACATGGATCTCTTCTGCATTCTCAGGTAAAACAGGAGGTGTCTCTATTTGGCTTCCCTGGGGCTCTGGGGTTGAGGTCTTGGGGCAGATGACCGATCCGGGGAAGATACGCTCTGATGCTTGCTCAGGTCCCAGATTTGGGCATCGTTGCCTTGGGCTAGTATATGCCCCGAACATTGAAGATCCAGGTTTCTTTCAGCACTTAGCTTTGGACATGGCATGGTGGGAGGGCCCTGAAATCTAGGGAGACTTTAACTGTGTGTTAGACAAAATTTTGGACCGCTGCAACCCTCCCTGCTCCACTATCAAAAACGCCAATGCTTTGGGAGCTGGAGAAGGAGTTCAGCCTGGTTGATTAGTGAAGGCATGAGAACCCCTCTGGGTGGTACTATAGCTTTATTCGCACACCATTCCTATGCTAGGCTAGATAGGATTCTAATTAGTTTCTCCTTGCTAATGGCAGCCAGTGACACTACATACTCCCCATCTAACCTCGGATCATGCCTTTTGAGTTTGAACATTGTGGCTAGTAGATCCCCCGACCCACACTGGAGGATGGACCCTCTGTTTTAAAAAATCTGGACTATACTTCTTACATGACTGATACAATTGGAAAGTTCCTCCTGTTCAACAGGAGTGTTGACACCTCCCATAGCTGTAGGTGGAAGGCCCTTAAGGCCTACATCCGGGGTCAGACAACAGCCTTCTCCGCTCACCTTAAAAAGAGGGAATGAGAACTGAACTTTTAAAAAGAAAATAGACCTATGTGAGACAGTACATAAACAATGGCCTACACTACCACTGTATTATGTGATTCAAAAGCTAAAGTGGCTGTACTACCTTATTAATAGTACAAACTTGGAGAGAGCAATACTTTTATCTCAGGCGGGATCTTACTTTGACGGAGACAGGGGTGGTAGGCTTCTAGCTTGGCAGGTACGCCGAAAGAGAGTGAAAAGACAGTTAAGCAGATCCATGACTCACAAGGTAACCTAGTGCAAGAGCCGGCAGCTGTCGGAACGCCTTTAACTCATTTTATAGCACGTCATATGCCTCTGAAGTAACCCCAATCTCTTTAGATTATGATAGGTTCTCTTCCCAGGCCCCCATAACATAGGTAGATGAGGCAGCAGCACAACAGCTGGACTCCCAGATTTCTAAAGCAGAAATCTCAAACACTATCAGAGCCCTCAATGGTGGTAAAGCTCCAGGGCCTGATGAACGCCCATTGATTTTTTAAGACCTTTTCACAGGTACTAATTGACCCTCTTTTGATATGCTCATCAAAGCCTTAGACAAAGGAGAACTACCCTCTCCACGTGGTCAGCAAGGATCATGGTCCTCCCCAAGCCCAGAAAAGACCTGGCATTGTATGCATCGTCCAACCGATCTCTTTGCTGACTGCTGATTACAAAATCCTGGCAAGGCAGTTGCAATGAGACTGGGACCTGATGCTCCCTAACCTGATTGGGATAGATCAGGCGAGGCTTCTGCTAAAGGGCGTCAGGGGAAGCACAATATAAGACATACTTTAGACATCATTCATGAGTGGGGTAGAAACAAGTGACACCACGGAGCTGTTGTGTTACCTCTAGATGCTGAAAAGGCATTTGACCACGTGGAGTAGGGTACCTGTTTGAAACTCTTGGGAGGATAGGACTTGGCCACAGCTAAGGTCATGGATCAAGACCTTACATATAAACCCTGGCCCAAATTGCAGTAAATAATGGTATTACCCCACTTTTCCCTGGGACAAGGCACGCGTCAGGGTTTCCTTGTCACCCTGTTGTACGTCCTCTCCTTGGAACCCTTGGCGCGATGATAAAGGGAGAGGAATATTCATGGTTAGAAGGGGAGGGAACACAAGTTGGAGCTTTATGTGGACGACCTATTGTTATATTTGCGAAACCCAGCCCAGGACTTGCCATTGGTGCATCAGTTACTGAGGAATATGGCTTACTCTCAGCCACAAAGAAAACTGGACCAAGAGTGAGCTTTTCTGGTTGGCCAGTGGGATAGAGGCCTTCTGATTGCCAATTTGGGAGGGCTACAGCTAGTGGAGTCTCTCCAATACTTAGGTGTCCACATTTCTCCTAATAGCAGCTTTCTCTCGCACTGAACTACAAGCCACTACTTAGTAAAATTGCAGATGACTGCAATAGATGGGCAACCCTGCCTCTGTCATTAATTGGCTGTGTGGGAGTGATCAAAATGTCATTACTACCGAGGTGCCTATATTTGTACTAGTCCATTCCTATAGGCATCCCTGCTAATCATTTTAAGCGTCTCAATGCAATACTCCACAAGTTTATGTGGAGGGTAAACCAGTGAAAATTAGACAAGCAATCTTACAGATGCCTTCCGGGGCTGGGACTACCTCACTTTTTGGGGTATTACTGGGCTGCTCAAGTCGCTTTCATCCCTGCTAGAAATTGTGCAGGAGTGACTCCATGGCTGGGCCTGGAGGTGGATCCACTGAAGGTTAAATAAAGAGAACATATTCCCCAGCTGCTTACAACCGATACACTCCCTAACATAGCTAATCCCTCCACTGCCAATTTAGTTAAGATCTGGGAAAGGGTTCACAAGCTAGTCATTCACCACAACAAGCTGACAGTCTACACTAGTATAATACAGGCTGTGAAAAGAAAGGGCCCATGCTCGGTAGCATTGATTCAGAGACTTCTAATGTGGAGACAGAAAGGGCTATCAGTAGTGAATCAACTGTACGATGGGTGCTACCTCAGTAGCTTTTCCTCAATTAGACAGGAGTGGGGATACAGGCGAGAGATTTCTTTGTATATCTGACACTTTGAAATAGATCGGTCGTTCTCTTGAACTGGCTGAAGGGTGGGCTCTGCCTTCTCCCATTGAGGAACTGTTTCAGCCCAGCCAGAAGCCAAACCCCTGTCAGAGTTACTATAGTATCATTAGAAGCCAGGTTATTAACCGCCCAGAGGACACTAGGGCTAAGTAGTGTGCTGACCTACAATGCCCAATGGATGACCAAGCATCTCAGCAAGCATGTTCCCATTTATCAGTATGCTCCAAGTAACAAGCTAAGACAAATCCAGCTAGATTTTATGTATTGAGCATATTACACCACTAAAAGGTTGTATGAAATGGACCCCCAAAAGCCAAGTGAATGCCCCAAGTGTAGGGAGGGACAGGAGACTTTATTCATTTGGCCCTGTTGTGCCCTAAAGTAGCACTGTTTTGGCATAATATGCACCAGGTCATGAGCAGTGTTCTGGGATACAGCCCTTCGAAGTCTCTTATGGAATTACTTTTAGAGCAGACCATCAGCACCCAGGGGTAGGCTTAACAACCCACTTTGGTCCCTAGCTCTTGTTAACGCCGAAAAACAGTGGCAGAAAATTGGATGGCTGTGACTCCCTCTTCCATTGCTGCCTGGGCGAACAATCTCAAACACTGTCTGGCATTGAAGAAAGCTCAGTTGTATGTCATAGGAAAGCACCCTGAGTTTGAGGAGATCTGGTGCCCCCTCATTTGAGCCATTGAGAAATGAGACTTTCCACTTAAATTTTCCTTTTAAAGGACCTAGATACGAAAGGCTTGGCTTTTGGAATAGCCCTACTTGTCAGTCTAATAGGACCCTAGGGATAGCATGAATCTGCCATAATCTATACCTTGTATTGTATTGATATACCAGGTTATGCATTATCTCTCATGATGATATCCTACCAAATGTACTATCTTCCAATGTACTTTCTTAATATGTGTCACTTATTAATAATGTCCTGTAAGCACTAATTGATTCAACTGTACCTAACACTCTTCCAATAAAATATTTTGAAAAAATAAAAATAAACTGGATGGCGATTGGGGGACAGGGACCACTAGTCACCGAGGAGATATGTATTTTCAAAACAGCATGGTGATCGGTGGTGGGGGAGGGACCGCTTAGCCACCAGGGAGATATTTGTTTTCTAAACCAGATGGTGATCAACAGGGAGGAACCACTAGTCACCAGGAGATACCTTTTTCAAAATGGGATGGCAATTAGCAGGGAGGGACCACTAGCCACCAGGAAATATTTTCAACATACCAGGTGGGTGATCAGTGGGTGGAAGGACCACTGGACAACAGAGAAAACTTACATTTGCAATATTGGGCAATGATCAGTGGGGTGAATTGTTTTATATTGGGTGGTGATCAGGCGGTGCCACTACCACCAGGAAGTAATATTTTTATATTGGCTGGTGATCGGCAATGGGGGGGGGAACCACAGACACCAAGGACTATTGTTTTGTTTACTTGGGCCAGCAATTGGGGTTGCACTAAACTCCAGTGTAGACCATGTAAATGGGCTCATAATGGCATGTAAATGTCCACCTAGCGACTTGCATGACCGATGGACTTATTTGCATGGCTGCTTTTGAGACTACCATATAGCACACCTTCGCTATTCATTGCGGGGCCATTTCCTGAGATGCAGGTCTGGGTGGTGCTACTGGGGTTGGCAGTAGCAGTAATGGGTACCACTGACTCAACCTAGCCCTATTCATAGTTGGATAGGGTGATACGCTATCCATCTGTGAATAGCATTTTTTACCACCTGGGCAATGCATAAAGTGCAACACAAAATTGTGTGTTGCCGTTGTGAATTTTGTGAATCTTGCTCCTGGTGCATTTCATCTTGCTCCATCACCGCCTCTCTGGTACCCCTTTCAGCCTGACCAGTAAATATACAAAACAGTGGTAGTGGATTCCCAATCCTACCGCTGGTACCCCTCCCACCCAACATGTAAATAAAGAAATGATCAGCGTGTGGATTCCCAATCCAGCCACCTTTACCTCCTCCTCCTACCTGACCCCTAAATACAGAAAACACCAGCAATGGCTCCCAATCCTGGTATCCCTTCTGGTCAGCCAATCTATTTTAATATACTAGTGACAAGTGCCAAACCCCACCACTGGTACCCTCTCTTTTCAGGCCTCTGATTACTACATGAAGACCAGTGTGAGTGGTGCCCAAGCTTGCATTGGTACCCCCTCCTGCCCACCAAGCAATTAAAATCTCCCACCCTCTAGCATCCAGATCACCATTCTCCCCTTCCCCACTGGTACCTGAGTTTGGCTCCTCTTTGTGGATCCTCACTATCCCTCAATGCAATTCCTCAGTATCCAATGATGTACTCATCTACCTGCAATAAGAAAAGGCAGCAAAATATGACTAAGTCCTGAATGTGCATGTTGAGCATGGACCTGGACTTAGCCATTTTCAGTATTGTTGCTTTTGTCATGTCTTTACCAACTTTAGCCATTTTGAGCCAGCATTTTCAGGTTGGCAAGGTTGTCACTGCACTTTACAACCACAAACCAGGACATGGTAAATGTGACCCAAGATGTTGTTATGGTGTCAGCCCCAAAATGCATTTTGAGTCACTGACAAGATGAAACTTGTATGATCATGAAGTGGGGTAGTGACTTGGCCACCCTAAAAATGTGGGCTTAAAATGCCTAATATTGGCCAAGATATGAGTAAAAGTAAAAATACTAAAAAAAAGGCTAAGTCTAGGTGCATGCAGCATATGCACATTTTTGGACTTAAGCTTTCTAACATGAAAGGAAAACAGAAAATCATTGCAAAACAAATTCTATGGGCAACACAAACAAAAACATAACAATTACTGTGAAAAGTTTTCCAAGTCCAACATGGACTAAATATTTACTGTAAAAGCACCAAAATGAAAATGAAAAATGTGCTATGTCCTAAAGGAAGTTAGGATTCATGCGGGCTCTACATGTCCTGCTTTGCAAGGCCCTGCATGTAAGCATTAAGCCACGATGAAGGTGGCATCTAATGCTGGATTGATGCATGGTTGGTGGGGTTGTGGCCTGGGGCCGCAGACCGAGGGTGAACAACGCCCTACCATGCATCAATTGCATTAGATGCCACCGCCGGAGTGGCTTAATGCGCTTGTAACATAGGTCATGGTCGGTGGCGGTGCCAGGAGGGTGCCCACTGTGAGTACCGGAACATAGCACTCGGAGTCACTGCTATCGTAGGCAACTTTTCCTGCACTTTCAAATCACGCCACAGAACAACATTTAGATACTTAGCGCTTAACTATTGCATTACCTGCAAATGCAGAGCTCACTGCGGCTGAGATAACTGTCCTGGAAATTTTCACTTCTATGTGGGTATCAGAGTCATACCCGCCGCTGGAGTCTGCGGTACTCTGCTCAATGCCCTCGATCAGGGCTCCGGTCCGGGATTTGCATATGGCCGCGCTCACTTCCTCCTGCCTCCTCCTGACTAGTCCGATGCTGGCATCTCCCACCTCGGCGCTCTCCTATCACCTCTGTCCACCGCTGGCTGTTGTCCCGCTCCGCGTTCCATCCTCTGGTGCCTAGTCTGCCTCTCAGTGTGCCTGTCTTGCCTGTCTCGCTCTTGCTCCCCACCTGTGCCCAGTGCTGCTAAGCTGGGGTCTGGATGATTGTAGTACTACCTTATCAGGCATGGCATATATCATGGATTAATACCTGCTCGATTTGGGTCTCGTGATGCCGTTCTGCCAATCGCTGCTGCCCATTTCACCTCTCTCATTAATGCCATGTTACAAAGCAAGTTATACCACTCCCTTCTGAAAAAGTAAGGACATTCATTAAATAAATGATTGTAATGCATTGTTAGGCTTTAGGCACAAAGGAAGGAACACCCATTCCTCCTATAGACCTGGCCTCATGATCAAGGCCAAGCTATAGGTCTGCAGCCATTACTCATAGGTCTGCTACTTCAAGCTGCAGATCTGGGGCCCTGTGCAAAGAACTTTATTACTTATCCTTTGTTTTGGCAGGGCTCGCTGGGACCTGCCTGAAGACAGTTCTAAGTGATCTTTTGTTTTGTGCAGGACCTGCAGGTCCTTGTGTAAAAAGTGTTATGAGTGATTTCCTACTTCCCACAGGGCTGTGCTCGAACAAAGTTATGACTGGTGTTGTGCTTCATGCAGAACGTTAGGACTTATACTGCAGACTCAACATGGAGCTGGGGAGTTATGGCGCTGCTTCATATTTGCAGCTTGGCCTTGGGCAATGAACGGCTGGGGAGGGGATGGGCATTAGGGTTGAGAAAATTCCTAAAGTCACATTTCTTACTTTGTGGACATTGAGTATTCCTGCCCTGATTTCATATTTAATCTGGTTAAAGTTTTGGTGACTTTTGTGTCTTATTATCTGCTTATTCACAATAGCTAACTCAGTTTCTGCAGTTAGACCATGGCTGCTTGTCTTCACTATGTGTCTTATCTCTCTTGGTCACTCTGGAATTGTAGAAACTCTTCACTGTTCTTTGTTTTATGCTTACATGTTTTATATACTGTGTTCCACTTATGCTGTATTGTACACTGACTTGCTCTGCATGACTTGTCAGTGCCTTGTTCCATACTTTGTAATTGTATTTCGTGTATGTAATCTCCCAGGTCGTGCCTAAAATAGCCATCTGTTTGCCTAGTGCACTTACCTGGTCAAGAAAACTAAATAAATAAATTCTAATGATGCACTAATATAGATATTTTTAATACACAGAAGATAGAGCGATTATTGCTTTTACAGTACTGTTATAATTGTATCTGCATACTTATGAGCTGTATGTCTTTTACCTTGCTTCCCTCTCGCTATTTCTGCATACCATTCCCCAGTTGAACCTGAAATTGAGCTACAGCTTCAAATAAAAAAAAAAAAAAATTAACAATAGTTTTGGATACCTAGAGGCGTTTAATCAAATCAGTTTAGGGGTCAGTGAGTCAAATGTCAAGATCCCAAAGGTTACTACTCAGTTTTACAGGCATCACTAAGTATGCTTACTGCCTTGAAGAAAATCAAATCTTTACGCACATTGTGAGGTCAGTGGGGCTGACCTTTAGTTTCTAAAGATCATGATCACACCTACTGCATTCAAGTTTGGAAAGAGTATGCTTAGACCTGCCACATTCAGCTCTTATCCTTCCCAAGTTTTAATGTCTCTTGATTTCATACCACAAAAACACCAGCAGTGGACCTCCAAGTCCACACATACTGTACCTCTGTTTTTCCTGTAACTTTTATTATAGAAAAATGATAAAAATGAAGCATTACAACTGTACTTCTGTCAGGAATCAGTTAATGAGTATCTCATAAAGAGCAGATCAGCATCTTACAGTCAAAGAAACAGAAGGAATGTCCCATGACTGTTGTTCTGCCTCAATTAGCATCTACCTTGTGAGGGAACAATTAATGAAAATATGTCATCACAAGAAATCAGTGTTACAGAAGGAAGCCTAAATGACAGAAGAAAAATAAATATCTGACCTTAACATGAGACTTGTTAGTAAAATGTTAAATAATTCGAATTTTGTTAATCAAATTGAATGCCTGTTTTTTTTTTTTTTTTGGGGCATTCATCCAGTACAGGGTTTGCACCACCTCACTAACACATTTTTGATCAAGGGCAAGGCATGCAAAGGCACTGGAATACGTTTTGTATAGTACCTCATCTGATTGACTCAGAGTGCTTCACACATAATCATGCACATAACAATAAATAACTTTAAAACATATATTAAAATAATACATAAAATAAGCATGGGTAAATAAATGGGTCTTTAGCCCCATTTCAACCTCTCCATCAACAAGGTGGTTCCCAGTTGAGAGGGAGAGATTCTATAAAAGCAGAGCTGCTGCAAAGAAAGCTCTCTCCCAAAACGTTCAGGCATGCTCTAGAAACAACTAGGAACACGCTATTGGTAGCACAGAGCTGACATGCAGGAGCATACCTGACTAAGAGGTCTTTTAGGTAGTCTGGTCTCAAATTGTGTGGGGTCTTGTATGTTAACAAGCTCTTGAAAGTGGTGCACTGCCTGGCGTGGAGCCATGCAGTTGCCACAGCACAGGTATATCAGGTTCAGAGTATGTTGATCCAAAACCAGCCAGGCCAGGCTACATGACAATCCATTACTAGCTATTCATCCCATGACAGTTTACTCCTTCAGATCTTGGGAACAATTACAGGAAAGTAGATGTTACCCAGTGTAAGGTAAGTTATTAATTTAGGGGCTCAAAAAATATAAATAAAATTGTGCTGTGGCATACCATTTCAGCAGGAGAGGGAGCGAACTGTCGAAGGGTGAATTGCCCCTAGTAAATTTATGTGCTCTCACCTGGCCATGGCATTCTGCACCAGTTGTGGTGGCAAAACAACTTCCTTGATAGATCTTGGTACAGAGTGTTACAGTAATCCAATCCTGAGGTCACAAACGCATGTACCAGGGTCTCCAATTCATCTTCCCAAGATAGGGTTTGATCCAAGAGATATTCCTTAGCTGGAAAAATCCACTGTTGATCGTGTTTGTTCATCTGTCAAGTCTGAGTCCACAGTGACTCCCAAATTCATCACTCTACTCATGGCCTCCAGCAGTGCACCATTAAATGGTGGCATTATAACAACCGCTGACCAGTTGCCACCCCACAGGACCAGGTTTCACCAGTAGCAACTTTGTCTTGGTCAGATTTAGGCTCAGCCAGCTAATGGGCATCCCATCCAAAATGTCTTGAAGACATTGCTCTGGGACCAAGGCTGTTTGTCCGGTATAAAGACAGGAACAGTTGAGTAACATCTGCATAGAAGTGAAAACTCAAGCTGTACCATTTAATGACCCATCCCAATAGTACAGTAGCATATGCGCCATGAATAACATGGCTGACAGAACCGATCCTTGCAGAACCCACAGCTGACCACCCTTGGCTGCAATGAGAATGATCCCATCACAACCTTCTGTGATCTGCCAGTAAGGATAGACTCAAACCAGTTTAGCATTGTTCAAGTGAGTTCACCAAATTCCAGGGCACTCTATCAATATCCCATGATCCAAAGAGCCAAATGCTGATGAGAGATTGAGGAGCATGAGAATCGATCATTCCCCATCCTTTGCCAAGACCAAGTCATTATACACCCTTTATGTGAATGGTCTCTGTACTGTGGAGAGGCCTGAAACTGGACTGCATTGGTTCATAGATGTCAGAAGTCTCCATGTGAGCCTCAAGCTTCATCACCATAACCTCATTGACCACCTTCTCTGAAAAGTGAAGGTCTGAGGCAGAGCCCAGATCCAGGGTGCTGTACTAAAGGCACCTAAGCTGTGGCATTGACTCTGGATTTGGGGCCATATTGCTGGTGGAGGGTGACTAGGTAGGTGGATGGGTAGGCAGGATGGTGGTGATTCAGGGCTTCTCCTATCCCTTCATCTTGGTATCCTTTCTCCTTTTTACTCTCTCCCCCCATAGTGGCTGGCTCTGCTGCTCCACTTCTTTCAGGAAGAGTGTTAGTTCCTGTCTCCTTAGGCAATGCCTGTGCTACTCCTTTGTCATCTGGTAAGTGTCCTCTGCCAACGGACTGAGCACATGATCATCACTGCACCTCTATGTCTTCCCATCAACCTGGGGAGCATCCACTTATCTTTGTCAATTGGCAGAGTACTGAGGAGTGCTATGTCATAGGAGCAAATTTCCTACAGTATAACATGTAAGCCATAACCACAGTTGGGTGCCTGACATCGCTGCAGTGACTGTATGCTGGGGAGGGTGGTTTGAGGCACAAGGTGCCAGGGTCTTCAACCACATATGAAGAGTGGCCTTTGAATCCTCACCATTCATCTGGTAGTAGGTTGCTCAGTAGATAACATTTGTAGAAAAGTTTACAGGGTTCATTTTATTGAGGTTCACCCCAAAACACATGCTGGGGTGCACTAACAAAATTACATGTGCCCATGAGATGAGGTGCAGATATGCCAACCCTGAACATTCGATGTCAGTTGCTCCAAATGACCAAGTCATGGCAAAAGTTAAAAGTCATCTTCATGACTTATAAAAATGGTTCCATGTGATAATGGCGTGCTGAAAGGAGATCACTGTTAGGGCAAGTGTACATGCCAAAAATCAGTTTCATTGATGTACATCCCGGCACGCACAACCCCCGCACCCCTACTAAAGGATTCTCCCAGCTCTAGGGGGTGCATGTCAGAGCTGCAAGTTCTTAAAATAAAATTTTGGGTGCAGCATGAAAATGTAGGCAAGCCTGACCAGGAACCCGCAATTCACAGCTCTAGGCTGCCACCCACCACACCAAGGGCCAGCTCGGCAGCTCAACACCAACCATTCTACACCAACCCTCCCTCCCTTCTGTCATGCTCACTCCCCCACCATGTGCATATACATACAGTGACATCCTGTCACTATATCGTGAACCTCCCCCATCCGGTCGCCCTTACTCTCGTAGCCCGTCGACATGCTCTGCGATTGAGTCACCATTTTAAAAAGTGCTCAATCATGGCCACTAGTGTCATGGACTACCATAAAACTACCCTCCTTTAGTTTGACCACTGAGGTGATCAAGCTCAGTGGCCTATAAGCACCCCATACCTCAAGCTATTGTGCCTCCCCTTCTTTATTTGGCTAATGGGGTACCCAAGCTTAATAGCCATTACTTTTTATATTCGGCCACTGGAATGCCTAAGCCTAGAGGCCATTGTAATTAATTTGATTCAGCCACCTGGTTGCCCAAACCCAGTGGCTATCAGTGATACATATGACCACAGGGGTGCCAAAGCTTGGTGGCCATTTACTGTACTTTATGTTACCCTCTCTTCCATTCTTTTAGCACCCATAATCACCCACTTCCTCCCACCACACATGTAGGTACCTGTAAAAAGAAACCATCCCAAGTAGTCATTGTTTAATCCTGTAGTAAAGAAAATGGTCCATTATTGTCTCCACTAATGTACCTGTAAAAACAAAATGGTCAGTCGTTATGTCTGCCCCAACCCATTTCCATTCCCACCTAACCCCTCTGTAGCACCCTGCTACCCCTCACCCCCAGTCACCCACTTACCTGACTAGGGGTCTACTGATATAATCCTCTGAACAACCCATGATGCCCTTCCTATCATGTCTAAGACCCCAGTGAACTGAATATAGTTTTTGGGACTTCATTTTTCTACTTCTTTTTTTTTTTTACATTTTGACCTCAGATTTCCAGCATAGCCTTTTTTCACACCACCTTGTGGACCTGACAGCTGTCATTTTTATATCCCAGCCAAAGAGTATTTTTCACGGTCATACCACAAAATGATGTTTAATGCAGATTTGAAAAATGACAGCAGTCTCTCATAGTGGGGTGAATTAAAACCACATTAATACTGGGTCAAAATTCAAAAATGAGCAAGTTATGAGTAAAGCTGAAAACAAAAGCAACATAAAAGGCCAATGCCAACAATAAAATACCTTTTTATTTTCCATATATGTTTTCTCCTTTTGAAGCATCAGGCAGGTTCTGCTCTGGTCCTCTCTTTGAGTGGACTCATTTTGCCCCCTCACTCCGGGTGTTATTTGTCCTGCCCTAGTGCTCCTTTTCCATTTCTCCCCTATCCTGAGACCTTAATACACAGGCGTATGGTGTGGAGGCATGCAAGCACTCAAGGCTCCAGTGCCGGTCTCTTCCTCCCATCTGGACTAATACAGGCCCCAGGCTTGGCACTGCCACCGAACCTCCATATGGTGGCAGCCAAGAGCTGGAAAACCCCATCCCTCCGGGAAGAGAAGACCTGCCTGGCGGCAGCTCGTTCAATTCCTCGCCCTCCCTCCTGACTAACCCCTGGTGGACCATGCTCATTCCTGAACACAGGTCACCGGCATGGGAAGAGGTGAGGCACCAGCACCTCAACCCTCTTCACCACTGGACTGGCCTCAATAGCTTTTAAGTTTGATTCACAACTTTATTCTAATGTATGGTAGAACGTTGTCATTAGGGAAATTCATCTTTTCCCTCGGTTGTTATACCATCGATGTGTATGTCACATCGATGGTATAAAATATGGATTACTCTGCACATGTGCACTACTTGAACAGACCACCTTCTTGAAATGGCAGCGGTGGTGAATGCATGACACAGAGCCAAGTGGCAGTGACTTAAATAACAGAGCGGCTGACAAAATGAGGATCCTACTTCGTTATTTAAGTGTTTTTGATGACCATACACTATAAAATATAGTGTATGGTACATCGATCGTTGACTAGTTTGTTAAGCCATCTCGAGGTTGTCATGGTGATGTAAACTCCTTGAGCTTCACTCTCGAGGTTTACACAGTCACCCTAGCAACCTCTCGATGGTTAACAAACCAGTTAACGATCAATGACCATACATTATCCTCTATGTTATTTACAGTCTTGACCGCACATTTTCAGTGTGATCTTTTTCACCCTCCCTCATGAAGCACAAAGCTGTCATTTTACAAACTGAGCTTAAAACATCATTAAGATGGGGTGAAAAAGACCATGTTGAAAATTAAAAAAAAAAATGAAAAAAACAAACAAGAGTTAGGGCATATGAAGTCAGGACAAAGCTCCTTCAGGCCCTGCATATCTTACTGGACCCTGTGTTAACAACACAGAACTAGAATGAAAGACAAGAATGGCGCATCCCATACTGCTGCCTAGTGCGGTATGTAAAGTGCATCACCCTACAGTGGATGTCAAGACTGAAGGTGGCCCAGTGACATCCATATGTTTTGGGTGCGTCGCACTCTCCTCAATGTTTTAAATTAAATAAATAATAGTTAAGAAAAAAGGTTGCAGATGGAGCACACTTGTTCCTGCATCAAGAACGCTGTGAGATGGGGGTGGAGGTCCTGTCTGCCAGTCATCAGAATCTGGGCAACACCAATTCTCTGCCAGAGGGGTTGCACCTGCAGGAGTTGCTGGTCTGTGCAAGGGGAGGTTTCCAGCTGTGGGCTGGTTGCTAGTCTGTGAATAGAGAGGTTCCAGGCCCCAGCTGTGTGTGGTGGGGAATCACTACCAGTTGGTTCTGAGGAGTCTTCTGCAAGGGATAGTGTGGATGGGGTTCCTGCTTGTGGGGAGGAAGGGCATACATCTAGTCTGTTCTGGGGGTGGTCAGTCTGTGGAAAGGAGGGTTCTAGCTAGGGGATGCACACAGCCAGTCAGTTTGGTGGGGTCTATGGTAGGGGTTCCAGCAGTGAGGGTGCGTGGCTGGTCCACTGCCTCCCTATCCCTTGAATACATTCCCTTTACAACTCAACAAACCCTCTCTGTGAGAAGGGGATTCAGCTGTGGAGTGGAGGCACAGACAGTATGTTCTTCATGGGGGCTCATTTGCTGGGGGATGGATGGTCTGTGGGAAGGGGTTCCAGCTGTGGGGGTTGTGGCTGGTTCACTGCCTCCCTTAACACTTGAGGTTCCCTGTCTTTATAGACCACTAAACTCCCTCTCTCATGTTCCCTGAACTCCTTTACACACCCCAGCACTCCCACCTCCATAATCCCTCCCTTGATCAAGGGACACCCTTAATCCACAGCAATCTTGACATGCCCTCCCTCCTGGTCAACTGAGATCCCCATACCTTTAACACATCTCATCCCACATGGCCCTTCACTGACACCACCTCCAAGATCCATGACCACCCACCTACCCTATATGGGTTGTCCAGACACTTCCCCCACAGGTTCTGCCACTATCCCTCCTTGCACAGCCCTCCCTCCCTTCCCTTTTGCTTGTCACTAGCTAACTTTCCTTCCACAGCCTCAGGTACTAGCCTCACCTCCTTCTATAGCTGTAATACTGCCCACCCCGCCTTCCTTCCACAGTCAACTCACAGCACCCTTCACAGTCCCTGACAGCACCCTTCCTCCATGACCCAGCACTAACTCCCTCCCACCTCCTTCCTCCATCCCTCTCACCCCACAGTCCCCTAAAACCCTCCTCTCCACAGTCCCCACCACCTGAACTCTCGCTCCGTCCATTGTTCCTCAGACATCTACCTCCCTTGACTCCCTTCCGGCCCTCCAGAAAATCTTATCCCGGCCCACAGTACCTCTTCCCTGGCCACTGGACACCCCTCCCTCCCAGGCTCCTGGACACCTGCCACCCGATCTAACAGATAACTTCCTCCCTCCCAGCCCACTGGATGCCTTCCCTCTCCAGGCACCCATCCCTCCCAGGCTCCCCAGACATCTTACTCCCTGATCCCTGTACATCCCCTCCCTCCTTTGCCCCTCCTGACACATCTCCTTCCTTGAGCCCTCCTTCTTGGGCCCATTGGACACCTGTTTCCTCCTGAGGCCCTCGACACCCACCATTCAACATGCTATGCTCCACTCACTGAGCTGCTGCAGCTTCACCTCCAGCATCCAATACCCCTCACTGATCTCTAGCTACCGAGCTCCACCATGCCCTGGCCTCAGACTCCTGAGGACCACACAGCCTTGGCAGCATTCTCACTGACCCCACCCCACGGCAGGCTTCATATATTCCCATTTTCCAACACTTGCAGTTGGATACTGATCCTTCAGCCCTTGTTGGAACCCAGAGTTTCCATGCCAGCGAGCATCTGGCTTGCCTCTCACCCCATCTCAGTCCCTTAGACCAATTACCCATCCTGTGCCTCATGTCAGGACTCAGTGCACTTCCCACTACATGTGAATGTCAATATGGTTGCTTCTGGCCGTCACAGTTACAAAAGGCAGGCTCAACATTCTTCTAACAAAAAGGACACCACGGCTGTGTTGCGGATAATAATCCAAGTCATGGAATCCAAAGGTCAGCAGCACACTTCCCAGAGCTAACATTTCACATACTCTATGCACTTTCTCAAGGCATTATGTTATGAATGCAAAACCCTCTATTTATAGTGCCTAAGACTAAGACATTTAAAGTGACAGTGCAAATTCTGTGTCACCCTTGACAACCAGTATTTATGCCCTTGGGTTCCTCCATAGAAACAGAAACATAGAATTTGCCAGTACTTATGGACCACTTGGCTCATGAAGTCTGCCTATTTTACCCTGCGTATAGTATTGCTGCAGAGCCTACTTGATTTCCACCCATTCAGTCCCCTTTTCTTTCCTTAAGATTTCCTTATGCCCATCACACACATTCTTGAACCCCGTCACTGTTTTGTCCTCACCAGCTCCTCTCAAAGACTGTTCCAGGAATCCATCACTCTTTCTGTGAAGAAGTACTTCCTCATATCTCTCCTGAATCTACCCTCCAGCTTCTTATCATGCCCCTTGTCCTTGACCACCTTTTTTTGAAAAATACTTCCTGCTTAGAAATTTGTTTACCTCCTGGTGCTATATTTAGAGGTCTCTATCATATTACCCTCTCTCTTTCTCTTCCAGGGTGTACATATTTAGGTCCTTTAATCTCTCCTCATAGGGCTTCTGATGCAGCCTGTGCACCATTTTAGTTACCCTCCTCTGGACCACTTCCTTTATGTGTGTTTTTTCTGAGATGTGGTCTCTAGAACTGGACACAGCACTCTAGGTGGAGTCTTACCAGCCATCTATACAGAAGCAACACCACCTCCCTCTTTCTGCTGGTGACACCCTCCCTATGCACCCCAGCATCTCACTTGCCCTCCCAATTGCCTTGTCACACTGCCTGGCTACTCGTTGGGTCATCCATTATGATCACCCCAGGTCTCTTTCCTGCTTGGTGGTCATCAGTCCACCCTATCCACACATTTTGTACTCTGCCCTTGGATTTCTGTGCCCCAAGTGCATTATTTTCACTTTTTGCACTGAAACCCAGCTGCTATACCTTTGACCACACTTTGAGTTTTCTTAGGTTGCTGCTCATCCTTTCCACACCCCTGCAGTGTCCACCCTATTGCAGAGATTGGTGTCACCTGCAAAGAGGCAGATCTTTCCTTTCAGCTGTTTTGCAATGTCACTTATAAAGACATTAAAGAGGACTGGTCCCGGCACTGATCCCTGAGGCACCTTGCTGGTCACCCTCCCTTCCTCTGAGTGAACTCCATTTACTACCACCCACCCTCTGCGCCTAGCCCTTAACCAGTCTATTACCTAGTTTACCACCTTAGACCCACTCCTAAGCTACCCAGTTTGCTTAATAGTTTCCTATTATAAGGTGCTTAATCCTTTACTGAAATCTTGGTAGGCTACGTCCACCACTCCACCCTGACATAGCTCCTTGGTCACCCAGTCAAATAGTTCAATCAGATTTGTTTGACATGACCTCTCCCATGAATCCATGCTGCCTTGGGTATTGTAGCCCATTTGATTCAAGATATTTCACAATCCTTTCTTTCAGCAGTGAATCCATTAACTTTCCCACCATCAAAGTCAGGCTGACTAGCCTATAATTGCCATCTTCTTCCCTGCTACCACTTTAGTGAAGTGGAACTGCATCAGTCCTCTGGGGCCCTCCTGTTTCCAATGAGCTATTAAATGGGCCGCCAGAAGGGCAGTCAGTAAGTCCCTGGCTCCATCAATACTGGGTTAACAAATTCTAAATAGAAAATTCTTTCCTATCAAGGTGCTTATATTTATAAAAAAAATACGAAATCTAGGGAGCATTAACTGGGCTGGCAGTATAGCCTTGAGGTTAGAGGAATGAGGTGTGAACAAGCTTGGTACATCCAGCAGACCAGACCTGAGTTTAATGCTCACAACCTCCACTTGCATATTGTGTGACTCTGGCAAGTCACTTAACCACCAGTGCTCCCAGGTCGCCCCTGGAAACAGGCACTTGTGCCTAATGGGCCTTACCAGTTACCAAAGACTAAATAAATAAATAAATAAATAAATAAGACATTGCAACATGAATCCTATAACAATATGAAAGGAGTACATACTGTAATAAGTAGAACAGGGATAGGGAGGGAGGGAAGCAACAGATTAAAAGGGCTGATAGCCTCATATACAAACATAATACAGAAAATCAATGAATAAATTTAGAGCAACATTGCATGGTTGTCCTAATATAAATACTATAATAGCAATGCATAACTCATTTCAATACAGGATCTAAATTCCATGCAAATGCAAAAATATTTTTAGTTCCAAATCTTTCACTGTTCATTTTACAGCTAACTTCTTATGTCTAAGGAGTCTCAGATAATGCACAAGCATCTTAAGTTAAAAGGTCCAAAATGAAAAGCTCATTCAAACCAAGCATGTTGATGGACCCCAGTTTATACTGCCAAAACGTTTTACAGCATAGGAGCTTGTTGTCCAAGTCACCTCCCTCCCCTAATGTGCACTAATGCCAACTTCTTCAATTTCACTGAAAAACTGTATCTATGTCCAGCTCCTGCCTGTTTCATGTGTAGTGTTAAAGAGCTACTGATGCCTCACAGAAAACTTTAAAAATATAATAATTAGGTACAGTTCTGCTTGTATTCCATTTATATTTTTCTGTTTCTCCTTCACATTATTTATTACTAAAGAAATGTGTATGAATATATGATTGTTGCCACTTACAGTTCATTTTGAGGTCATCTGCCTCTATAGCTTGCTCCTTACTTCAAGTCATAATCCTCTGTTGTGACATCACAATTCTGTTGCCATGGGAGCAACTGTGAGGTCACAAGCAGTGCTGTATGACTTCAGGTAGCAACAAAGTAACAGGAACAGATGAACTCTTCAGGAGCAAACATCCTGTTTTCATGTAAATGACCTCTACTAAATAATGGGGAGAAGGAGGAATACAGAGCTAATGGGAAATACAAGCTGGACTGTGCCTAAATATTATGTTTTGTTACAGTTCTCCTGAACGTGCCACCAGCTCTTTAACGCATTTAATTTATTTTCCTTCTCAATGCTATGCACATGCTCTCCGATTCTTTTTGTATTTTCTACTGTTTTTTCCTATATAGTAGGCTTGCCAGATACAACACTGACTGGGTATTACAGTTAATGAACTGACATGGAACATCTCATTGGTAACAGGGTACTTCTCAACTATAGAATGTGCTCCTGTTTTGTATTCTACGACCCACTGTTCAGTCCACAGAAACAACAATTTTCAAGGAGAGACAGAGATAACATTTGAGGCAAAATTAGGTACATCCCTGAAAATAAGGACACTTACGAAGTATGCAAGGAAGGTATCAGGAATAGAAGATCAAGCTATCAGTGCTGGGAAGGGGGGCTAATCAAATGATGACATGTTGCTCTCCCATGTCGCCAAACTGCTTATTTTTTCAAACCAGAAATGATAACAAAATAAAGGACAGTGTTACATTGCCTGTTCATGCATACTGCTGTCCCAGCCTTTACCTCAAGAGAGGAGTTAAAATTAAGACTTTTTTCTATTTCTGTGCATCTTCACACAGAAATAAAAGAGAACAGAAAGTTAACATCCCTCAGCATTGCATAGCATGAGTACCCCATATGGTATCATGTCATGTCAGTGCAAGAAAAACAGCATAACAATTCAAGCGCATACAAAACTGCAAAATGCAAATACCGCTAAATACATATTACGGCTCAAGCTCAACCCAGTGCACCATTTCTTTCAACTAAGCAGCATTTTAAACCTCTGAGGCAAGTACTGTTGCACAGCAATTATAAATAGAATGAAAGAAATGACTTTGTAATCACCCTGTAGTCAGCTTGTTGCTGTCTGTGCTCCAGTTAACTGTTAGCTTAGTCAGAGACACAGAAAATCTCTACAGCTGGGATATGAGACCATGCAGCAGTTCCAACTCAGCAAGTGAGTTAATTTCCCTCTCTACTTATTTTCCTAACATCCCACTTAATTTCAAATATTTAAGATACTTATTATTTAGCTGGGACTTTGTTTTAAAACAGCAGGAATTATGAATAACGTTGTGTTGACCTAGAGAACTGGCACTGGGGAACATATGGGGAGAGAAACAAAGCAGATGTTGCTTTACTTTGCAACACACTGCCATGCAAGTAAATTTAATAGCGCTAATTTTACATATGGCGATTTGCCTGCACTCACATTGACTGCGATTAAATTCTTTGCACTGACATGACATGGAACCCCACCATATTGTGTTGGCAGTGCTGCGTGACACAGCAATTGTCAGCATCAGTTGCAGCCCAGCATGGTTTCTGTATTACATGTGACACAGTGCACTGTCAGCATTGTGTGGCGCAGTGCATTGTTGGTATGGACATGGCACAGTGTGTTGTTGCATCAAATGTGACAGATTGTCTTCAGAGCACGTGGCACAGCACGGTTTCGGCACCACATGGTGTACAGTCAGGAGTTGGGATCATATGTGGCACATTACAGTGTCAGCACTGCAATGGAACAGTGCAGTGCCAGCACTGCATGTGGCACTGCACAACCTGGTCCTGGCACTGCTTGTGGCACAACATGGTGTCAGCAGTGCCGCATTGGCACAACAAGGTGCCAACATTGCAGGATGCACAACGTTTTGCTAGCAGTGCATACAGCACAGCAAAGTGTCACATGTGCACGCGGCCTAGCACGGCACAGCATCAGCAGTGCAGATGTGTATTTGTATTTATTTCACCAGGAAAGGCTCCACTGAGCAAGCTTATTAACATTGAGTTCCTGGGTAGGACAGCATACATAAATCAGGAAACAATGGTATTAAGTACATGATTATACATAATTGTAGAGCAATAGCATACAAAAACTACAGTCATACAAATAGTAAAATACTGTGGAAGTAAAGAATAATAAAATGCAATTTGTAATAAGTTTATTTTTTATTTATTTGGTTCTAGGATTACAAATATCTTGGAGCCAAGGCTCTTTTACAAAGGTTCCACGTCAGTTGAAGTACAATACAGGATACAACAGAAATAACATTGCTGGTAAACAGTACATTATACAGGAGGCAACACATTAGAGAGCTCCGTATATAGAATGGCCCAGAGCAGCATCAACTAGGCGAGGGTAAAGAACAATGGGAGGAACAGGATGGCAAGTTGGGAGTAGTAGCAGCCGGAGGCATTGTCAGACATCACCAGGAGAAGTGCCAGACAGAGGGGTGGGTAGGTGGGGAGGTGGTAAGTGGGAGGGTAGTGGAGCAGAAGTAAAATAGGAGATAAGTGCTATGAGGGGTGGCAAGGCCACCAAGTAATACTCAAGAGTACAATGTCTGGCAGGCTTTCTCAGTGTGTGCAATGTCAAATGAGCAGCAACCAATGTGAAAGGTCACGAGTGAATTAAACAACATTCATCCACAGAAGCAGGTCTCAGTGTATAATTTTCCAGTGAGGGCTTTAAAGGTACTGAAAATGACAAGGAATTATGTTTATTTATTTATTTATTAAATTTTGGATAACTGTCTTTGAACCAATGGCTCTTTTACAAAGGTTCCATGTCAGTATACAAAGAATAGAAGTACAATTAGTGTGAGATTAGCAGGCAAGCAGTTGGAATACAAATTTCAGTACAGGGTATACATGATCTAAAAGCTATAAAATTATAATTAACAGTTAGAACAACACAACCAAGCACACATTTAAGAATGATAAGAACCTCAGTGCACAAGCACTGAGGCAATGATTACCCAAAGGGCACTGGCCAGGAAGCCAAGTTTCGAAGAAATACAAAACACATACCCCATAATGCAAAGCATCATGGGCTATATATCAAATCACCACAGAATATTATGCTGGTTCAACTTTAAGCAGAAATGCAATGGTGCCAAAAGGCCTCTCACACAATTTGCAAAGGATGCCAACAGAAAGACACAGACACGTGTTTCATCCCACCAGGACTCATCAGTGTGCCTCATCTGTGTGATACCCCAGTGGACTGAATCAGCTACCCTGAGATGGTCTATCTGGGTTATGTTGTGTTGAACCAATAAAAACAAAAACAAGCTAAAGACAGAAAACCTCAGTGCACAAGCCCTGAGGCAATGGTTACTCCAAAGGGCACTTGCTGGGAAGCCAAGTTTCAAACAAATACAAAATCACACTGGGGATGTCACTGCATTGTGTCACTTGTGCTGCCAACACTGCACTGAGCCATGTGCACTTATTTTTTCTCTTCTGTTTTGGGTTCCATATACGTGTACATCACACCCTTGTGTATGAAAATGTAATTATCTGTGCAGCCCCAGACTGAGCATGAAGGAAACTGTAAGGTGCTTTTGGGAGTCCCAGGTTTCCAAATCCTTAGTAGTGCAGCTGGTAGCACAGTCAGAATGGTATTACAGGTAGCCTGGGTTCAAATCCAAGCTAAGATACTTATTTCTTTCTCTCTGCTGTGTGTTTGTAATCCACAATATGGTGGCATGCTTTACTTACTCTTCTGCTCCCCAGCTCTCGTGGACTGCAGAGATACAGACCCATTGAAAATGACTACCCGAGATCGTGCTCATTGAGGTGGTAAACTCAAAGCACTGTTATGTGGTTATGCCGCATCTAAGCCCAACTTTATGTAATTAAGTTGATGCAAACATAATAGATGGGCTTGTATGTGGCAAGCATAATGGTCCAATGGAGGGCATTGCATAGTATCAGTTGTAAACCCTGTACATCAAACACTGTGCTCTGAGAGGTAGAACAAGCTCGCTCGTTCACCACTCTTATTGAACACTATCTTGGGGCAGTCAACAGCAGCACTTGAAATGTTTGCCTGCATGCTGTCTGCTGTTTTAAATCTCAGGCATTCCATTTTCACACTGCTCTGTTTTTCTTCAGTGGCTGTACATGTCAGCAGCTTGCCTTAAACCCTTCCTCTCCAGGCAACCTATTTAGTGGTAAGCCCATAGTTCTTTAAAAAATCAGGGACACATCTTAGACATTGGTAATATCCATTCAGGAAGGGCGCAAGTGGTTGCTCTGTGCAAATGAGATGCACTGGAGGTGCAAAAGTGCTACATTCAAACGAGATGCACAATCACGCCTCTCATCTGAATATAGCAAAGATGGGAGTGGCACAAATGGAGGCAGCTGAAAATGTGCCTGTGCATCCCCTGCACGGTCTGAATACCTGGAATGGGGATCGTGGCACATTTTGGGATGCGTCAAGCACAAATTCAGATATTCAGACTGCAACATGCAAATGGGGCCATTAGGTATGCAAGGCACAAATGGGGCCATTTGCATGTCGACTATAACCCCAGTTGCATGTCCTGTGAAGGGATGTGCCTGTGTGCCCTGCAGTACATAGCAACCTACAGTCCCTGGTAGTCCAGTGGCCCCCCTCCCATCCCAGACCTGATGTGAATAAAAAAATATATTTTACTTATCCCTGGTAGTCTAGTGGACCCCACTCCCATCCCTGAACCCCAATGTGAATAAAAATATATATTTTGCTCATCCCTGGTAGTCTAGCGGACCCCCCTCCCATCCACAAACCTGATGTGGGTAATAATAAAATCCATGTATCCCTGGTGGTCCACTCACTCCCCCACCCACCCACTGGTGACCACCCCACCTCCCCCAACCCAGCATGGCCAGTTGGCCATGGAGCCAACAAGCACATCCCTCTACACACCACCATGGCTGCCTGCCGACTGAGCTTTCAGTGAATGACAGCTTACTATACACCTGGAAGCCCATTGGTAGACACTGTTGATCAGCAGTTTACAGTGTGTACTGTATGCATTCATTTACAACTTTGTGAATGACACAAAGTCATGAATGAAGGCGTACAGTACATACTGCAAACCCATTGGTTGACAGTGTCTACCAATGGGCTTCTAGGTACCACAGCAGGCTGTCATTCACTGACAACCTCAGTCGGTGGGTAACTGTGGCAACATGTGGAGGGATGTGCTGCCGCTCGCTTCATGGCCAACTGGCCATGCTGGTTTGGAAAGAGTGGGGTGAAGTGTCCTCAGTGAGGGGTCCACTGGACCACCAGGGATATAGGATTTTATTATTACTCTATAGATCGGGTTCAGTGATGGGAGGGGGTCCACTAGACTACCAGGATAAGCAACAATTTATTTTATTATTCACACTGGGGTTCAGGATGGGGGCACTAGACTCACCAGGATGGGCGACTAGTTTATTTTATTATTCACACTGGGGGTTCAGGATGGGGGGCACTAGACTACCAGGGATGGGCGACAGTTTATTTTATTATTCACACTGGGGTTCAGGGATGGGGGCACTAGACTACCAGGGATGGGCGACAGTTTATTTTATTATTCACACTGGGGTTCAGGGATGGGGGCACTAGACTACCAGGGATGGCGACAGTTTATTTTATTATTCACACTGGGGTTCAGGGATGGGAGACACTAGACTACCAGGGATGGGCGTCAGTTTATTTTATTATTCACACTGGGGTTCAGGGATGGGGAGACACTAGACTACCGGGATGGGCGACAGTTTATTTTATTATTCACACTGGGGTTCAGGGATGGGGAGACACTAGAATACCAGGGACTATCAATGTACATTATTGCACACTATGATCGGGTATGGGGAAGGGAGGGGGTCACTGGACTACCAGGGATACAGGGATTGTTTCACTTTATTCTATGTTCGGGGTGGGGCAGGCTTGCCACCCAGGGGCTAGTAGCTGCTGTGTTGTGCTGTGCAGTACAGCAGCCCATCTGTGGGTGGCTACCAGTTAGGTGTGTTTTTCACACCTAACTTTGTAGCACATCTCCAAAATGTGCGGGCAGCTGCACCACATATCTCGCCAAATATTACGATGTGCCGCATATGCATGAGAATGCCCCCTTCGGATGCGCCACATACATTATCTTTGCACTGTGGCACATTCCAAATTGTGAGGTGTATCCTTCCTTTTGAATATGGCCCAGGGAGTATCTAGGCCCTAATGTTTAGAATGATTTTGTGCTTACAACCCTACTGTTCAGTTACAGAAAACAGCAATTTCAAGGAGGGACAGAGGAACATTTTGAGACACAATAGGGATGTTTCCAAAAATAAGGGACACTTGAGAGGTCTGCAGTGAAGGGCTTGAGGAGAGAGGATCAAGCCATCAGTAATGGGGTGGGGATGTGGTTAAATGATGACACAAAAGCGAGTTGTGGAGTTCAGCATTACAGGCTGCTCTGTCATGCAAACCAAAGTCTGTCTTTCTCAAGCCAGTAATCATTAAAGGTGAAGTAGAGACAAATGCCATCACTGCACTGTGCCACAAACACTGCACTTTCCTCAAGGGAGCATTGCAATTCAGGTTGCTTCTATTTCTGTGCATCTTCACACAAAAAATAAAGAAAAT
This sequence comes from Neoceratodus forsteri, assembly GCA_016271365.2. Lineage (NCBI taxonomy): Eukaryota > Metazoa > Chordata > Ceratodontiformes > Ceratodontidae > Neoceratodus > Neoceratodus forsteri. The sequence continues at coordinate 1,299,547,438 of CM057453.1, read as the reverse complement.
AAAATGCAACACTCCTCAGAATTGCCTGGCATGAGTACACCATACTGTGTCAGCAGTGCATGTGGCACAGCAAATTTTCAGCATCACTTGCAGAACAGTGCAGTGTCTGAATTGTACATGGCACAGGGCAGTGTTGGCATCACATGTGGCAGTGCCTTGTCCACATCTCACGTGGCACAGTGAGTTGTTGGCATCACACATGGCACAGCATGTTGTCAGGAGTGCTCCTGGCACAGCAAAGTGTCAGCAGTGCACATGGCACAGTATGGTGTCAGCATCACTCTTGGTACAGCACAGTGTCAGTATTGCACTTTACACAGCATGGTGCAAGCAGTGCATGTGGTACAGTGTGGTGTTGGCATTGCTCGTCACACAGCACACTGTTGGTATCACATTGTGCACAGCATGGTGGTGGCATCACATGATGTACAGCATAGTGTCAGTATTGCACATGGTACAGTGCAGTGTTGGCATGACACATAGCACAGCAGTGTCGGTAGTGCATGTGTGCAGTGTGTTCAGTGGTGCATCTGACACAGTAAAGTGTTAGCAGTGTACGTGGCACAGCACAATGTCATCATTGCACATTGCAGAGTTGGCATTGCATGTGGTTCATGCCACATGTACTGCCACCACAGTGCAGAGCCATGTGCACTACTGACACTGCACTGTGCCACATGGTCTGCTGTCTCTATGCTGTACCACATGCTTTGCCAACACTATGCTGCACCTCATGCACTGCCATCACTATGCTGTACCACGTGCACTGCTGTCACTGCACCATGCCATGTGTGCTGCTGATACTGTGCTGTGCCACATACACTGCTGACATTATACTGTGCCATGTGCACTGCCAACATTGCACTGTGCTATATTGACATCACGCTGTGCCATGTGCACTGCCACCTTTGTGTGCCATATGTGCACACACACACACACACACACACCATGCAATCAGGCTTTGTTCCAAAACACACACTAGGCCACAACACAACAAAAAACACTGGATACATATACACATCACACAGACACACAAGCACAAGTTACACAAATATATACAGCTTAAGCCTGGCATGGTGCAGTGACAGCAGTACACTGGTACAGTGATGGCAGTACACATAGCACAGTGCAATGACAGCAGTACACATAGCACAGTGCAATGACAGCAGTACATGTGGCACAGCACAATGATGGAAACACATGTGGCATAGTGTAGTGACAGTAGTGCACATAGAACAGTGAGAGCATCGCATTTGGCATAGTGATAGGGAGGGACGCTGTTTCATTTTCTTATTTTGTTTTTATATTTCCCAAACATGTGCTCCCTGGAAGACAGGAGAGGGGACATGATTGGGACCTTCAAATACTTGAAAGGGATAAATAAGGTGGATAAGGAGAGTCTCTTTAAGCTGAGTGCCAACCATAACATGAGGGGCACAGTCTTAAGCTGGAGGGTGGGTGGTTTAGGAGGGAGGTCAGGAAGCACTTCTTTACAGAGAGGGTGGTGGACATTTGGAATGCTCTGCGGAAGAGGTGATCTTGTTGAAGGCAGTGGGCAGCTTTAAGAGAGGCTGGGATAGGCATGGGGAAGGTAAGGATCATGGGTAGGGAGGATGGGAGGAGTGGGGAGGGGAGGCAGGGACAGTAGTTCAAGATGTGGACCCTGCAATACGAGCAGACAAGATAGACCAAGCGGCCTTCTTCTGCTGGCTTCTTCGTATGTTCGCATGTAAACACAATAGATGATGAATAGTGCCACTATTTGTTATTTGAATATGAATAACAAATAGTGCATTAATCAAGCAGTAAGGCATGACATGGGGTGTCTTATGGTGGGATAGTTGGCTGCCTTGGATGGGTTGAAGCATGAGGTGAAGGACAGTGCTTCCATCACCTAAGAATGACCGTTTGCCTACCATAATGCACCCCCTAGAGTGTCTTATTGTGATTTTGAAAGAGGTTATTTTTAGTCAGTTGGATGTATTTTCAATCAAATTTTGTTGAACTACAGTACTTTCAGCTGGGCTTCTGTGTTGGGATAATGGCCTGGGTGAAAGTACCCCTTGGCCAGGCAGGAGCCAGCATTCTTTCTACCCATTTCATAATAGTGCATTATATGTGGTATTGGAAATACAATTTGTTTCTCATGCACCCGTAGTTACAAGGAACACTGGCACCTTTAACAGGTAGAGGCAAACACGGGGCCTTCAGCAGGTAGAGGTCAGGCTAAGTGTGAACACTGCAGCCTTCAGCAGATAGTAGATAGGTTTCAGGGAACACTGGGGCCTTCAGTAGGTAGAGGTCAGGATACAGGCGAACATTGGGACCTTCAGCAGGTAACAAAGAGAACTACAAAACTGTAGAAAGGTGACAACTTGCGAAGCAACTGGTACCTTGAGGAAATGTATGAAGGAGTGGACAAGGAAGTCTGGCAACCCAGTTTGTGAGAAGAAAAGACCTCTAAGCTAGGTCACGATAAAAACAGCATTTATTTCAACAAACAATCCACAGCAAGCACCCTCTTTCCCCACCGCATAAACGTTTTACATCATATTGACGCTTTTTCAGTGCATGAACATCACCACACAAGTACATGTTTTATAAGGCAATTTCTTCAAGGGATGCCAAAAAACTAACAATAAAGTGCATATATAATCATTTCACCCTCAAAATCCAATAAATATCTATGGTAGTAACTGAACATCAAAATATTTAAATATTTAAAAACAAAGTAAAGTGCAAAGTACAGAGAATCACAAATCAATCAATATATTAAAGCATTTCATCATCTTTCTTTCAAAACGGTACAATGCTAAACATTGCATTCAGCCCCTTCTACCTGTGTGCTCCTAACAAGCACTGCCACTTGCTCTCCATCTTAAGTAGTTTGTTATTTAAGTTCCTGCCACGGATATTTAATGTGACTTTCTCCAAACCCTGGAATCTGAAGCAATGCCCAGTACTTTTGTTCATGATGTGCATTGCCAATGCATTTGTAATATCTTTGTCGACTATGCACCTTAAATATTCAGCAATCCTGTTTTTAAAAAGTCGTTTAGTTTTGCCAACGCAGAAGTCTTGACATGAACAAACAGTTACATATACAGTATCATTTTAACTGTGGAGCAGTTGACAAAGCTTCTGTTGGTGTATTCTTTGTTGGTTGTAGGATGTATAAAACAGTACCTTGTTGTAGGTGTGTGCAAAATGCATAAATTCCACATTGGAATGTCTCACTTGGCAGTTCCAATCTGGTTTGGGAAGAGGGCGTTTTGTATAGACTGCTGGTCACTAAATACTCCACATTTTGTCCATGTTTGTAGACCATCGGGGGCTGTATCACATCTATGACAAGTTTTGGTTACAGTTTCAGTAAATCCCATTGTTTTCTAAATATATTTCCAATCATACAGCTCTGTGGCGTATATTCTCTAACAAAATTCAAAGATGTTTGATTATCTGAGTTCACAATCCTAACAGTACTTTCTAACAATTTATTTCTCTCAGTTTGCCCCATTACTTGTTTAGTATGTATCAAATCATGTTTGTTATAGCCCTGTCTTTGAATTTATGTATTAGATATGTTAAATCTCTCTCATATTGTTCCAGGAAGAGGTATTCCTTTTAGATGCATCATTTGCCCCTTAGGGATGTTTTGGGAATATGTCTCAGGTGGCAACGATTATACAAAAGTAAAGCATTTCTAGCTGTAGACTTAGTATAAAGCATTGTATCCAATCCCCATTTAAAGAGAACTACACAGTCGATATGAAACAGTGCCACTACACCTCATGACCGGGTCCTGTGGAAAGTGTATGGTAGTGCAATGGTGACACTGCCCATTTTCCAATGAAATAAAAATTAAATAAGTAATTCCTCTACCTAGGGCTTTTCTATTTTTGTTTGCTCATGCACTAGGCTATGGATAGAAGTCCCATCATGTGGGTTGGCTGTTTGTGATACCAGCTGGGAGGAAGATGTCGGAGTATAGCAGGTTGCTCACAAAGAAAGAAATACATTTAAAATTCCCTGGTTGGGGCCTCTGATCTAGGGAGGCTCTGCGACAGTAGATACTGATGCAGGCACTGTGCTGGACATTCTTGTGACTGGTGCAGGGCTGCTACCATCGAAACTGGATGATGGGGTATCTGTGCTGCAGGAGGAGGGATTTACTGTTGGCCATACCACAGTAGAGTTCTGAACTGGTCAGAGTGCCCAAAATTGGCATTGTCTTCCTCAAACACTGTCCTATGGTCCCCTGTTCTACAAGTGGACCCTGAGGTGGTTCTTAAACATCCTAACGTGTCTTGCATACATGAATAGTGGGTATTGGGATGTCCCAGCTATAAGGAGAGTGGCTGGCAGGAGGTTGGCACCTGGTAAATCTATGAGAAGGGTGGTCGGGGGTCCAGCTTCAGGGAGGATGGTCATCCCGAAAGTTTATTCAGGAGAAATGTCCTGATAGTCACTCCATTTGTCAGGACAATGACCCTAAACATACACAGCAGCACTGTTTATTGCTCAGCAGGTGATTAACTGGGTCAAAAACCAGGGGCACTAGTAATTTAACTTGTTATAACAAGTTATATAAGAACAAACAAACAAAACACAAAATCAAACTTTTGCTTTCATTTTCTTCCTTCTAATTATTCTGACCAGGTTATAAACCCAGCAACTTATCTGGAATGGATATCATTAACTGCAGGTACTGTGGAACACTTTTCAGAAGGGCAGTTTTACAGGATTTAGGACGCTGTCCACATGCTGAGCCATTGGAGATCTAAAGGCTCAGCTCCAGGCAGCATGGGCAGAGATGCGTGCCTCAAATTGCATATTCAAGTGGAAATATATTATAAGAACTGCCCATTTCCCCAACATCCAACAGAAGCACCTCGGCTGTAGAGGGTAGTAGGTCCAGGAGTATGGCAGGTGGTTAGGAGGGTAAATCAGGTGCCCCATCACTCGGTGCTCTTCAACATATCACCTCCACAAACCATATAAAAACTACAAACAGGTATCTGCCTCTATCTCTGAATTCAAGCAAAGGGACAGAGGACACTGCAGAGCAGGACACTGCAGCACAGGAGCTAGAACAACAAAACGTGCCCAAAACAGGAACCAAAACAAAAAAAAGCAAAAAGTAAATCCAAGAAACTTCTGATCTTACCATGATTCGGGGAGTTGATACATATCTCCAGCCAGGGTAATGGTCAGATGTCTCCAGGTACATCAGCGTGGAGAGACACTGACAGCATTGCTAAAATTGTTCAGGAAGCAGGAGAAAACGTTGATGTCCTGGTGCACATAGGGACTAACGATCTCGCCAGCCAATCAGTTGTGGAGACCAAGGAACACCTAACCAGGCTGCGGTGACAAACTATCATCCATTTCGTTTGGCATCTCCTTCTCTGAGATCCTGCCAGTCTGGGAGGGGACAGATGGACGGAAGGTCAGAGAAGGGAGATGGGGAGCTAAACATGTGGCTAAAGGGCTGGTGCAATGAAAAGGACACACATTTGTAGGAACTGGCAACAGTTTTGGGAGCGAAAGTTCTTTTAATTTGATGGACTGCATCTGACTAAGGAGGGAGTCAGTGCATTGGGCAGAAGTTTGATGTCTTTGCAGAATATTTAAACTAGCAAATGGGGAGAGGGTGCAGCACCCAAAATGTCGACTGAAAGAACACCCTCCCTCAGCTAGTGCTCAAACAGGAGTTCAACATGTTTGTAGTTCATTTGCATCACCAGGTAAAGAAAAGGTCCGACTCCCCATATGATGCACAGGGAAAAGCCGGACCTCGCCCAACAACTAACACACTGAAATCTGACCAATGGAAAATCATGTACACAAATGCCTGAGTCTGAGAAACAAGATCCCAGACCTGCAGGCAATAATGACAGAGGTTAAACTGGACATAGTAGCCGTTAGCGAGACATGGTTTACCAGTAACCACACTTAGAAGACTTCAGTACCTGGCTATGTACTGTTCAGAAGGGACTGAGGTGCAAAAGGAGGGTGGGGTGGAGTGGCTCTTTATGTCAATGAAAATATCAAAGCTACAGAAATTCAGAATACACATAATGAGCCAAAAGAACTGTGGGTCACCCTGGAAACAGGAAATTTGACAGCCATATGAACTGGGGTTGTGTACAGGCCTCCAGACCAGGGGAGGACATAGACACATTACTGTTAGAAGATACACAAAACACGACAGCTAAAGGGAGTTTCTGATAATGGGAGACTTCAACATGCCAGATACAGATTGGTCAATACCAGCAGGGACAACTGCCAGAACTAGACACATGGTGGATTCCCTGCAGGTGGAGGGTCTCAAACAACTGGTGCATCAACCCACAAGAGACAAGGCTATCCTAGATCTAGTACTGACTAACAGGGAAAGAATCACAGATCTCCAGGTAGAAGGTAACCTGGAGCCAGTGACCATCACATGGTATCATTCAATTTGGCCACTAGAACAAAATCATCCCATTCCAAGGCAAAAATATGGGACTTCAGAGGAGCTGACTTTGATAAAATGGCCAACAGAGTTAAGCTAGCCCTGGCAAAAAGAAAATACAGGTGAGGGGTACAGGCAAGTGGGAAAGCATTAAAGATGCAATACTGAAGCAACATCCCATTGTGTTAGTGAGAAAAGGAAGTGCAAAGAAGAAGAAACCACTGTGGTTCTCAAACACAGCAGAAAAGGTCAGAGCCAAAAGGGTGGCCTTCAGGAAATATAAGAGAACGCAGCAGGATGAAGATTGGGAGGCATACCAAACTTCCCTCAGGGAAGACAGCACACAGGCAAAGGCCCAAACCGAGGAAACACTAGCACGAACAGTAAAAGAAGGTGACAAGACTTTCTACAGATACATTAGTGAAAGGAGAAAAGTCCAGAGGGTATTGCTATGATCAAAGTGATATAAGGGGCATGAGAGAAGGACCATGTAAAAGCAACTATCCTAAATAGATACTTCTGCTCAGTATTTACTGAAGAAGGTAGGGCAGGACCCACAGCTCTGCACCATGGACACAGGAGGGATGGAGGTGTGCACTAGTCCCTTCACAAAAGAAAGGGTCCTACAAGAGCTCGATAAGCTCAGAGTGGACAAGGCAATGGGACCTGATGGCATACATCCCGGGATACTAAAGGAGCTAAGGGTGGAACTAGCAGAGCCATTATCAGAACTGTTTAGTGAGTCTCTGAGCACAGGAGAGGTCCCAGAAGACTGGAGAAGGGCTCATGTGATCCCACCCACAAGAGTGGTAGCAGGAGGATGCAGGGAACTACAGACCAGTCAGTCTTACCTCAGTAGTGGGCAAGATTATGGAGACACTCCTTATGGAAAGGATAGTGCAACACCTGGAATCCATAGGAGCACAGGATCCAGGACAGCATGGGTTTACAACAGGAAAGTCCTGTCAAACTAATCTCATAGATTTCTTTGACTGGGTAACCAGAGTGGTGGACCAAGGGGAGCAGTTGATGTTGCCTACCTTGACTTCAGCAAAAGCTTTCTATACTGTTCCACATAGAATTGATTAATAAGCTGGGTAGGCTCGGGGGTGGGTCAGATGTTGGTCAACTGGGTGGCAAACTGGTTGGCGGGCAGAAAACAGGGAGTGGTGGTAAACAGTATACAGTCAGAAGAGATGCAAGTCACATGGAGTACCTCAGGGATCAGCCCTGGTTCCAGTCCTCTTCAAAATCTTCATCAGTGGCGTTGCAGATGGACTGGAGGTAAGGTTTGTCTGTTTGCAATGACATCTAGCTCCTTAATCTACAACAGAGTAGATTATCCAGATGGGGTGGCAGAATGAGAAGAGATCTTGATAAACTAGCAAAATGGTTGGAAGAGTGGCAACTGGGGTTTAAGCAAAGAAGTGCAAGATCATGCACATAGGGAAGAAAACCCTGAAGCCACCTGTAGGCTGGGAGGAGTTGCTGGCAGTCACAAGGGAAGAAAGAGACTTGGGCGTCACCATCACCGATGACCTGAAATCATCCAAGCAGACCTCCAAAGCAGTAGGTAAGGCTAGAGGGTGTTGGGGTGTATTAGTAGGGGTATCACAAGTCGTAAGAGGAGGTAATAATCCTTCTTTACAAGACACTGGTTAGGCCCCATCTGGAGTACTTCATGCAGTACTGGAGGCCACACCTTCACAAGGACATTAACCAAATTGAGGGCAGTCCAGAGAAGGCACAAAATGGTGCAGGGACTGCATCAGAAAACATATGAGGACAGATTAACTGAGCTCAATTTGTATACCCTAAAACAAAGGAGGGAGAGAGGTGATATGATTGAAACATTCAAACACCTTAAGGGCATTAGCAAGATGAAAGAGTATAACATGTTTCAAAGTAAGAAAAATAGCAAGACAAAAGGACACAGCATGAGATTAGAGGAAGCCAATTAAGGGGTAATATGAGGAAGCTCTTTTTCACAGAAAGGGTGGTGGATGCATGGAACGGCCTACCTCAGAAAGTGGTGGATATGAATACAGTGCAGGGCTTCAAACAGACATGGGATAGGCATAAGAGATCAATACAGATGAATATGAATAGATAGGCCATTGACAGAGCAAAGGTCTATGGCACATTCATAAGGTAGAAAGAAATGGGCAGACTGGATGGGCCTTGAGTCCTTATTTGCCATCAACTCTATGTTTCTATGTTTCTAAAACACCACCAGAGCAAAGCAGCATGTTTTAATATTGTGTATTATATTACTGATACACTGTATTGTATGTTAATATTTTGCAGAACAATTAACTGAAGAGATAGTTACATCACTTCCCACTGTAGATCTCCAGACATAAATATGATAGAGATGGTTTTGCATGCAAAGTGGACTGTGATTCCTCATTTTGTTTGGGCAGGAGTGAAGGATTTCGATGCTGGTAAGCTTGTAAGTGTTTGTACTTGGCTGAGTCTGTTACCTTAAGCGAGGTCTCATATTTCAGGGATTAGTGTGGTTTGCAACTGAGATCTTTGCCTAACTGCCATTCAATGTGATTCCCATTTTGTTTGGACAGGAGTGAAGGATTTAGTTGCTGGTAAGCTTGTAACTGTTTGTAATTGGCTGAGTCTGTTACCTTAAGTGCAGGTCTCATATTTTAGCGGATTTTGGAGGATCAATTTTGATCACTGGGACTTGTCCTCTGTGAACATAAGGAGAGGGTCCTCATCTGATTGTTCTGGACTCAGCCAGGGATAATCCCACCCAGCCACCCCCACCTGGGCTAGTCCTCCTTATATAGAGTGTGGGCCCATAGTGTTACACCTTCCTACACCACTGAGAATGTTTCCACCAAGGACAGGAAGGAGCATGGGGTACATCTGAGGGCGTGCCTAGATTATATTGCAGGCCAGGTCACATTAGACAAGACAGGAGTGGTGCAGGGCTGTGACTGTGGAGCCGGAAGTCTTCAGGAGATGTTCTGGAGGCTGCGATGCTGCCTTATCTGCAGGCACCTCTCTGGGCTGAGGGAGGAGGTTGCCTGTCCCCATGCAGAGGTGGCCAGGTTACAGGCGGTGTCCACCCCACCCAGAGACCACCGGGTCCAGAACATGAACTTCAAAGGTTGCCCAGGAAGAAGAGTGACTGGACCACAGTGAGCTCAGGAGGAGGGATCAGCGCACATTCCCCAACCAGTCAGCTTAATAATGCCTACTCTGTTTTGGAGGAACAGGAATGCCCCACACAGGCACCTGCAGCTGGGATCAGGGAGGATGGTCGGAGCCTTCAAGCTGGAGCCCCAGGAAAGGAGGGCAAAGGACCCTGGAGGAGGGGTAAGCTTCTCCTAGTGGGGACTCTATTGTCTGGGGTGTGACATTAGGGACACCTAGCGGGAGAGGGAGGTCAAGTGCCTCCTCGGAAGCTCTGCATGGAGGGATGGGAAGTGAATCCATAGAATTGCTAGGGCAATAGCCAGGAGGAGTAGCTAGATGTCATTGTCCACCTGGGGACCAATGACCTGGCGAGGAGAAGGGTAGAGTTAGCCAGAGTCCAGGAGGATTTCAGAAGCTGGGGAACCTGAAACAGGTAACACATTCTGTCTCATTCTCAGAGGTGCTACCTGCCCAAGGCATGGGAAAGCCAGGAACCCATATCCAAACCTGTAACTCCTGGTTGAAGGATTAGTGTGGAAGGAAGGATTTGGCTTCATAGGGGACTGGGGCCCAACCTGGGCAGATGCAAGCTTGTATCACGAGGATGACCTGCATCTGTCCAGAAAGGGACCTCAGTCTTTAGTGAGAAGTTGGAATGCTTCAGCAAACAGCATTGAAACTGGTCAGTGGGAGAGCCAGAGAGGCAGGTGGCTTAGGGAACCCCTCCATGGTAACATGCAAAAGTACAAGTTGACAACAGGAACAACTGAAGCGAGCAGTGAGGCAGGCAGGCAAAATGTGTATAAGCGGATAAAAGGGGGCAAGTGCACATGAGCATGAATACTGGGGTGGGGTAAGAGGCAAAGTAGAGAAATGGGAACTGAAGGGGTGCAGGGTATAAAACTTGGAAGGTCATGTTCACAAATGCCTACAGTCTGGGAAATAAGGTTCCAGACCTGGAAGCCTTAATGATGGATGCAGACTTTGACATTGCAGTAATAACAGAGACATGGCTTTCTGCTAATCACAGTTGGGACATCAATGTACCAGGCTATACACTGTTCAGAAGGGACAGGGAAGCTAAAAGGAGGGTGGGGGATGGCTCTGTATGTCAGAGAATGCATAAAGTCTACAGAAGTACAGGAAGGCAGGGGAGGCCGAGGCAATGTATGTCACCCTTGAACCAGGAACTGCACTGCAGTACATACAGAGGTGATCTACAGACCTCTGGGCACAGAGGTAGGAAGTGGTCAGGGTACTAGTGGAGGAAATTCACAACATGGCAGCTAAAGGTGAAATCCTGTTGATGGGAGATTTCAACATGTCAGATGTGGATTGGACCACCCAGGCAGCAGAGGCTGGTTAACAAGATGAGTAGTCTGGGCATGGGGCATAAGGTGATACATTGGGTTAGAAACTGGCTGATGGACAGGAGGAAGAGGGTGGTGATAAATGGAATCAATCTGGGAGAGAGGGTGACCAGCGAGTGCTACAATGATTAGTACTGGGAGAAGTCCTGTTCAGTGTCTTCATTGGTGATATTGCAGAGGGTCTGGAAGAAAGGTTTGCCTATTTGTAGATGACATCAAGATCTACAACAGGATGAATACTCCAGAAGAGTGCAGAAATGAAGAGGACCTGAGAAGCTTGAAAGATAATCGGAGTGTGGCAACTGAGGTTCAATGCTAAAAGTGCAAGATAATGCACCTGGGTAGGGGAACCCTGGGAAGAGCTACAGGATGGGGGGGTGCTGACTGTCACCAAAGAGGAAAGAGACCTAGTGGTTATTATATCTGATGACCTTAAGGCATCAAAGCAATGTGCAAAGGCTGCAACGAGGGCCAGTGGCATGCTGGGGTGCACAGGCAGAGTACTAGTAGGAGGCGGGAGGTGGTGATGCCATTGTATAAAAACACTGGTAAGGTCTCACCTGGAGCACTGCATGCAGTACTGGAGAGCACTCATGCATAAGCACATAAACAAGGTGGAGGCTATCCAGAGAAGGGTGACAAAGATGGTGCATGGTTTACACCACAAATCATATGAGGAAAGACTAAGAGACCTCAATATGTACTCACTGGAGGATAGAGAGAGAAAGGAGGGACATGATAAAAACTTTTAAGTACTTCAAGTGCATAAACAAGGTGCAGGTGGAGGATCTTTCCAATGTAGAAAAGATACAAGAATGAGGAGGCACGATATGAACTTGGAGGGTAGATTAAGAGGTACCATGATGAAGTTTTCTACACAGAAAGGGTGGTGAATGCTTGGAATAGTCTGCCACAAGAAGTGGTAGGGACAAGCACAGTGGAGGGGTTTAAACATGCCTGGGACAAGAACAAAGGAATCTTGGGTGGGAAGGGATTGATGAAAATCCATTGACCACTTAGGGTGAGTGGACGCTACATGTATAGGGCCTCACGGCGAGACTGGATGGGCCTAGCGGTCCTAATCTGCCAACAATTTCTATGTTTCTATGACTTGGGAAGGAATACTAATACAGATTTGGAAGACAGTAACACCAGCACAGTGGGGGAGGGGGCATGGCCTGACTTCAGAGCATGGTGGACGCAAGCTAAACAGGCTCCACCCAGCACCAAACAAAACCAGCAAAATTAAATACTTAGCTTTTCATTTTATTACTATTTCAACTCCAGAGTTACATCAACCTTATGACTACTCCAAAACTGCTGAAAAACAGACTGCCCTCCAGTTTGAAGGAGCACTGAAATTGACTCCTTCAACCCTGAGGCCCACACCACAGCTCAAGCAATGGCAGTGGAGACAGGAGTGCCTTAGGACACAACAGGAACTATGATCACCACACCCTACCTAATTGCAAACCTCCAACTAGAAGTGAAAGTGGATTCACAAATCTTACTGCCCAAATTACTCACCTCCATTCTGTGGTAATTGGTCTGGCAGAAACCTCAGCTAAGCACACTGCATGGCTGGATGAGGCAGAGATGAGGATCAGGAAGATGAAAGATGTTATAGCAGACCTCTTCCAGGATAACAAGATCCTAACAGAGGAAGTGAATATGCTGAGCTCCAGATCAAAGATTAAGAAAACAGAGTCAGAAGATCTAATATTAGTCACTGGGTTACCTAAGGGTTTGGAGGGCAAGGAGGGCAGATCAGCAGTGCAAAGGTGGCTCATCAGCAAACTAGGACTAGATGACACCACTATAGAATTTGAGATACAATATACACATTGTACAGGTTCCACACTAAAACTGGGGACCATCCCGCAGTATTTATCAAATATCTACAATTTCCTGAAAATGAGAAGATGCTACAAACGCCAGCACATGGGCCAATATTAACTAAAGGTAGCCAAGTTTTGGCCTTTCAGGATTTTAGTAGGGCCCTTCAGCTTCAATAGCAAAGATCGGCAAATGTAATGGCTGAGCCACCATCTCGGATGGGAATTTGCCCTTTGTGCCCAGCCAAACTGAGAATTAAGAACCTAGGCTGCCCGCCATGATTTTTGTAAAACAGCAGCCTTGGATGGTAGGTCTCGCCCCATTCCACCCATGCATTGCATTAATGTGCTTGATTTGAAAGCAAATCCAGTTAAACTAGCCCACTGTGATGGCTATTGAAACTGGCTGACCCCTCTTCCTGCCTTTGGTCCAAGGGGATAACTGCTACATAGAACTCCAGTGTCTGATAATATGTTTAGTGTGCCCACATAGGGAGAGAATCATCGCTATCATGTCTGCCAAAACTCTTGACAGCTTGATCAGGTATGGCAGTATATTGCGTGATGGGTACAGGACTGAAGGAGTGGAATGAACTTTGGCATTGTATTGGGAGTCCATTTATTATGTACTGTCCGTATTGGCTGGATTTGGAACGTGTGAGTGAGGACTACTAAGCTCTTGTTAGATCCAAATAGCCTTACTAAATCCTGACCAGTGATATATAATAAAATAGCACCAGGGCAGGAAACTCTGATAAGATTTGAGTGGGCAAGGTCCCAGAGACTTGGCTTTCATGGGAAGGCTGTAGAAGTCTGGTGCCAAACTAAGCTTCATTTCTGAGGTCAGCTGAGAGCCACACTTCATATCCAGCTGCCAGTCAACCTCCTTTTGGGCCTGCCTACTTTCCCTTCTCTCCAATTCACCATCGCTACTGTGCAATGCACGCTGATATGGCACAAAGGTTGATCAGCTTCATTGAGGTGATGTAAAGGTAGGTAACGGATCACAACTGAATTACAAGCAGGGGAAAACACAGTATTCTAACTGAAACACCCTTCTGTTTTAACCATTACTGACATGCTTCACAAAAAATAAAGCCTCCTGTAACTGAGACTTGGGTGTAAAGTGATTTGACTACCGTCTTCAGGCTCCATACTGATATAGACACTTTAATGTGTGAATTTCGACTTCAGGGACTACCATAGTTTTGGCATCAACACTATTAAAACTGACTTATTCTAAAGACAGCGCATTGTAACTATCTTTCTATCTGCTATGAACTGGTATGCCCCAGTTTCTCTGACAAGGTTGTACATACTAACATACTAACATACTATTTGCCAGCAGATTAGGCTCACAGTCTATCGAGTCTGCTCGAACCTCAGATCCCTAGTTGGGTGCCGAGGCCCCCCTTGTGTTCCAGAAACCCTATCATCCATCCCCACCCCTGGACAGGCCATCATCTGATACATCCACTTTCTGTGTCTGTCCCACCCTCTCTTGAAGCCCTCCACTGTGGATCTCTGAACCAGCTTGCCAGTCAGTGCATTCCAAGGGTCAACCACCCTTTCAGTGAAAAACCTCCTCCTCTTCCACCCCCACCCTTCCACCTTCCAACTTCAAACCACCTCTGGTGATACCTCCCTGCTTTAGTCTAAAGATTCCCTCCATGTTTACCCTATTTATTCCCTTGAGGTACTTGAAGACCTCAATCATGTCCCCCTGTCTCTCCTCTCCTCTCCTCCAATGAAAACAGGCAGAGCTCCTCAAGTCTGTCCTCATACGTCAGATCCCCTAGCCCTCGTATCATCTTAGTTGCCCTCCTCTGTACCCTCTCCAGGAGCTGTATGTCCCTCTTCAAGTGTGGTCTCCAGTACTGTACACAGTACTCAAGGTGTGGTCTAACCAGCCCATGGTACAGTGGCAGAATCACTCCCTTGCTCCTAGAGGTGATCCCCTTACGATGCATCCCAACATCCTGTTTGTCTTGCTAGCTGCTCTCCTGCACTGCTCAGAGTTATTCATACGTGCATCCACCATGACCCCTGAGGTCTTTTCCCCTATTGAGGCCTGCAGCGCCTCCCTCCCAGGGTGTACCTGTGTTTAGGGTTTCCGCCCAAGATGTAACACCTTGCACTTGGTGATATTGAAATTTAATTTCCATGTGTGAGCCCAGCTTTCCAGGGTGTCCAGGTCCCTTGCAGGGCCAACCTCCCTCTTCTCCCTCAACTACTGCTCCCATCTTGGAGTCATCAGCAAGAGACTCATTTCACACCCTATACCCTCCTGATGTCCGATATGTATGCATTAAACAGGATCGGAGCCAGGACCGAGCCCTGCAGTACCCCACTACCAACCTCTCTAGGGTTCGAGAGCTCCCACAGACCACTACTCTCTGGGTGCGTCCAGCTAGCCATTTTCAATCCATCTGACCATCAAGGGCCTACTCCCAACCCATCAGTTTCTCCACCAGACCATTGTGGGGACAGAGTCAAACGCCTTGCTGAAGTCCGAGAATAATACATCCACAGGCTTTCCCTGTCCAGTTCTGATGTTACCCATTCGTAGAACTCCACAAGATTGGTTTGACATCATCTACCTGGCACAAACCCATGTTGCCGACTATCCAGACCTCCCACCTCTTCCAAGTACACCCCAATCGTTCCTGTAGTATACTCTCCATTAATTTTCCCACCACCGAGGTCAAACTGATGGATCTATAGTTAGCTGGTACTTCACTCGACCCCCTTATGGATTGGCACCACATGTGCTTCCCGCCAATCCCTAGGTGCCCTCCTGTCTCAAGTGACCTGTTGAAGAGCTCCGCCAGGGGTGCAGCCAGTATGTCCGCCAATTCCCATAGTACTCGGATGAATGCCTTCCGCCCAGGAGATTTGTCTTCTTTAGGGCCTTGAGGGCTAACCACACCCTTTTGGTGGAGATAGCATCATGTGTCCCTCCACCTTACTGACCTTTTTATTCTTATCCTGATGTGACACCCTGGGGTACCTCTCCTCCTCTTGCTCCATTTCTGTTGCTCCCTGATCCCACTCACTGCTGCTTCTAACCCCATCGTGCCTTGCCTTGTAGATATCCCATCCCTCTCCTAGTGAACACAGAGGCAAAGTACCGTTAAATACCTCTGCCTGGTCCTCGCCTCTTCCACCCACCCTCCTTCTGATCTCAATCTGCTGAGATGGCCTTAGTTTTCTCCGCTCCCCAATGTACCGAGAACCCTTTTCCCTCCATGTATCCC
This sequence comes from Neoceratodus forsteri, assembly GCA_016271365.2. Lineage (NCBI taxonomy): Eukaryota > Metazoa > Chordata > Ceratodontiformes > Ceratodontidae > Neoceratodus > Neoceratodus forsteri. Next base: position 1,299,531,363 of record CM057453.1, on the reverse strand, counting down.
TGTGCCAGCAGCTGCTCTTACTGGACTTTGCCCCTCACCATCCGGGTGACTTTTCTAGATGCAAGATGGTACATTTCCTTATCCCTATCACCTTTTGTTGTTTTATATTTTTGTAGGCCACCTTCTTTCTCTGACCGCTACCTGAACCTCACTGGACCACCAGCATGGTTTATGTGACCTTGCTCCCTTACGTTTCACCTAAGCGCAGGTCCTGACTGCCTCATGAAGTCCGGATTTTATGATCTCCCATCTCCTTTCCACATTTGTCATTAATGTAATCCCTTCAAGTGATCCTTTAGAATATTTCCCATGCCCACAAAGTCTGCCCCCTGAAGTCCACTGCCAGTGTCCTAGATTTCCTCCCTCCCCCATGCTTATTTGAAACCAGACAATTTTGTGGTCACTCTCAGTCAGGGATCCTCTACAACCAGGTCCCTACCAGATCCCCATCTGCCAGAACCACGTCCAGGACATGCCCTCCCTTTGGGCTCCATGCTGAACTTCATTACCAGCTCCTCTTCTAACCATAGGAAGGGCTGCAGGTAATGTTGGGAGTGGGTTGCGGATAGAGATGTGAAATTGAAAATTTTGTTACACAAAATATTTTGTGAAATTAGCCCATTTCGCAAAATGTTTTATGGAAGTGAATGTAACCTAGGTGACGTTATCCCAAGGATACTACCCCTGCCTGCTTGGCTAGTTGCAGCTTAAGGGACCTGGGTACTGAAACAGGTGCCTCCACCCAGAGGACAGGGTTGTTAGTAGCAAAGGCTAACCTGGGTACAGCCCTCCGGGATACTGTGACCCCCCTCTTTCCCTCTAGTGGCCTAGACAATATGCAACAAACTCTTTCACAGTAGCCCCTATTCAGCATACAAATTCCCACACTGTTTGCACTTACCGCCAGGGCTAGTTCCACCAGCTCGACCCTGGAGACCCCTGTAAAAGAAGGTTAGGCACAGCAAACAACAACACTACAGTGCTTTTGGTACAAACTGGAACCACAGTCAGATTAAATGCAAAACAAGTTAGATCTGATTTATTAAGGTGAATTGAACAAGTGAGGCGAAACAGGTTGATTGATTCTTAAACTGATCTAGTCATGCAATTATGCAAGCACTTTTAGTCCCTGCACAGTCACACACTCTGGGTACCCAGTTGGAAGTAAGGTAGGCTAGTCTGGAATGTTGTCCAGGGTAAACCTGCGTTGCAGCTGGTTGGGTCCCTGTGGTGAAAAAGAAAAGGCATGCACAACCACACACAATTTGTAATCCGGAGCCAGGAGGCTTAGTTTGTGAAAGGAAAACAACAATGCAATCAGATGACAACACTTGTGATTTAGCTGATGTTGCAGGGAGCTGCCCTGATTGTTACTCATGCTACAATATGAGACACAGGACGGACAAAATGCAGACTGCAGGTTGACAACTGGTATGCCAGGAGAAGCAGAGCCCACACGAATCACCAAGGTGGCATTCCTGTCTGAGATGTTGAGCAGGGGCTGTTCCCAGGTGAGTCTCACATCGATGGTGTTCTCTGTGCCTGAAGTAGCTGGCTGGGCCAGTGTGGCAGGGCCCAGGCCAGATGGAATAGTCTGGATGCCAGTCCGGGAGGGCTGGATGCAGCTTCCAGCAAGTGTGGCACAATTACACAGTAGGGAACCAAATCACGACCCACTAACAGCATATGAACATTTATAGTAAAGAATTACCATACCACAAAACGGATAGCAGTCCAGCAACAATATCAGTGTCGCTGAGCAAAACCAGGAGTTCTGTGGTGAGAGGGTGTCCTGACAGGCTGATCGGATACAGCAAATCTTCGGTCTTCTTCAGGTTCAAGGCTGGTCACAATTCAGTGGCTTTATCGACTCAATTTCGGATACAATCCGATTACTAAGCCTTTAAAAATTCCTCTCGAGGGACAGCAGGCAGATAGGCCAAACTCAGCCTTTCCACCGATTTCCCACGCTATCACGCAGGGGCAGCTACTCAAATCACTCAAGCTGTTTACTCTTCAAACTCTAACTCCAGATTGAACACACTGCAGCAGGCAGCTTGGGAATTTCCTTCGGTCCAAAAGGTTCTGGTTGGTTGATCCATCAGTCTGTCAAAGCAAGGGCCCCCGGTCCATTTAGGTGCCAAAGTGCAAAACTACAATTCCTACAGAATTTGCTCCCACAAGACCCTGGGGACAGACACCATTTTAGAGACCCCAAAGGTACTGATTGGTCCCAATAGGCAGTCCAGAACCAAGATGGTGGGGCAATACTGAAATGTCCATGCTGCAATGGAAGGCAGGTTAGACAAACTACAATATTATTATTATTAAAACAGAGAAACAGTAAACAGTCACAGTTCCTAGCAGGGCTCCTCTGCGCAAATAGCGATGGCAGAATGGAGTGATAACACTGCAGCCCGGCAGGTCTCGAGCCTGAAACTACTTGGTCCTTACCCAGATTAATTTTACACCAAAAGATAGGCAGCTCTTAAAGAGACAGGCACTGAGGCTAACAAGGCACTCACATGCAAACACTTTTAAATCACTAGGACACAGAACACCAGCCTGGCAGTGGGCATTTAGGCAAGCCAAGGAAGACTTTCAGGAACCCCATTTGTAGGGGTTACCTGAAATTTGGAATTTGCCCCAGACTGTGAAATTTTGCCTGCAGAAGGTGAAATTTCCCCAGCAAATGACAAAATTCTCCTTTCAGCACTGAAATTGTGCCACTTTTCTGGAAAAATTTTGCATTTGTGGGTGAAATTCTTTATTCCACACTCTGAAATATTTCATGTACGGGCGAATTTCAGAAATATTTCATGCTGCAAAACTGCCAATTTGTGGGAATTTCACAGGCAAAATATAATTTCACAAAATCTCCAGGTGCGGATTACACTTAATATCTCACTACTGCATGGGATCTTGAATTTACAGGCAGCTGACTTAATAAACACACAATGGAGGTGTTTATGGACTACTAGCACAGTTCCTCCAGACTACTAATACAGAGCTGCTAACTTCATAGACAGGGTTGCTTACATTATTTCTAGGGATGTTTTTTTCACTTGTTTTCTATCTTCTTCTGGAAGCTCCTGGTTGTGCGGTGGAGCTTGTCAGACAGTGATTTACATCGCCATCTGGGTATACTGATCTGATGAGGCAGTTTTGTAGTGGATGTCTTGACAGCATAAAACATGTCATATTTCACTGCCTTGCAGTAGAATATGCCTTCATTAATGGTTATTACAGTTTGAATGTATCTTTCCAAAGGTCAAAGCTATACTATTTGCATTTTAAATTGATGCTTAGTTGCCTGCATCATTGGTTAAATGTTACACTTTAACAGAGTTTGTAGGTGCTTGCCTAAGGTTTACCACCATTCAGTTAGAGGAATTCTGCACAGTTCAAGTGTCACTGGGGAGGGAGGAAATGTCCACCTTGTTCGTGGCTCGGAGGTGCATGCTAGGTGTTATATGTTCTTTGTTATTGATGGGATAATGAAGAGGATGGGGTGTTGGGTTGGGAAGGGACAGCGCAGTGTACTGTTTGTATTTGCTTTTGAGAGGCTGAGGAACTTCATATGCATCTTGGTGGGGTGCCAACACAATGGTGGCAGTTCGGGCCACTGGGTGGCTGAAGGGGATGGGGAGGAGGTACACCCAAGACAAGTACAAACTTTGGAAAAAGGACTATCACCTATGCTCTACCTGTCACCTGGAATCACCTTCAGTCCACTCTCAAACTTACCAGTGTTGTCACTACTAACTTTTATAAAGCCCTGATGGCTAGCAAGCATAAAGCCATATGTAACTGCTATTAATATTTTCCCAACTAGTGCTCTTTTTCCACAGCCTGACCCCAGTTCCTCCTCTCACACCCCTTTACCCTGTTCCCTTCCTGTCCCTAATTCTTGTCACCCCAGCCCTCTACCCGCCACTCCTCCCTTCCTTCCAACTTCCTTCTCAGCCTCTCCCCTTGTTTTACCTCATTCTATAACTGTCCCTCCTGTATACTTTTCAGCCTTACGAACCCTTCTTGCCTCACAATCAGCTCCCCGTAAGATAAAATCTGCCTTCTTTCTGACTAGCCTCCATCCTACTTCCCTTCCCCTCTACCCTCACCTGAGCCACTGTTTTCCCACACTTAGCTCTCCATGATCACTATGTTCATGTATCATGCCAAGTTTTACTGTTTGCATAATCTAGAACTGTATGTTTTAATCATCACATCTGTACAACATAGGTGGCATATTCAAAAAGTAGTGCATTGGCACAACAGGTTGCGCTATTGCAACCCACCAGAGATCCAGGGTTGGTGCCTGCGATGCAACCTTAACCTTATGAGGGGGCATGGGAGTTCCAAATATTCAGGAAGGTAGAGCTGAAGACAGCCAAAGCAGAATCTATATTGGGGTGATGAAGACTCCAGACCAATCAGTGAGGTAGGGGTCGGCCAATAATGACTGATGGTTCAGAGACCTTAAGGCCTGAACCAAATGTATTTGGGAGGGCCAGGAGGGGTGAATCTTCCTGTGGCAATGGGTAAGGCAGTGATCACTGAATGCATCAGAGAGGGTGCCATATGAGGAGTATTTGTGTGGGTGAGTCATCAGAATGTAGTCAATTAGCAAGTGGTTGTTTGAGTGGAGGTTGAGCCAGGTGGGAGAATACTAATGCGTAAGGTTGAGAGCCTGAATTTCTTGAATGGTTAGCCAGGCTAGGGGCAGACCAATTCAGATTAAAATTGCCCAGGACGAGGAGTTCGCTGGAAGAGGAGTGAGAGAGTAGGCGGTGAACTTGGATACTATGGATGTGGGAGGGATTAGGGAGAAGTAACAATTAGCTATAAAGGTGGGAGGACAAGGAGATGAAAGCCAGCTTTAATAGAGGTAGTTTGTGAGATTTAAGGATGGACTCCTGGAGAACTGTGCAGGCTCGGAGGATTAGAGTACATATATGGCTACACCACCACCTTGTTTTCCCGGTCCTGGTGGAATACAGAGTGTCCAGGAATATATAGCTGACAATCAGATTTCTTCAATAAGGTGGGGTCCAGCCTCCAGGCCTTACCTGCTCCTGGCTTTCCATCCTGACAGATTCAACCCAACTGGGGAGTGATCCATGAAGGTCATAGTTCCTTGTTGAACTGAGTGCAGAGCGGGCACAAGCACCTGGGAGGTTAGACCCAGGTTCAGACGGGCATAGGCTTTAGAAGAATGTGAATAATATGTATAGTCCCTACCACTGGGGTTTAAGTGCCTCCAGGAGTCTATTAATTTGTGGTCTTTCATTAAGGCTATGAGTGCCTTAGTACTTCTATATAGGGGCCACCTATATGTGTGGAAATATCCAAAATGGGGTCCTTAACACAATTAAAGTCACTGGTTAGAATTAATGCCCCCCAAAAGCAGCCATTTCCATAGACAGTTGAAAAATCTGGTGTATCAGTATCTCGGGCATATATGGAGCCAACTGCCAGTTTCTGTCCAGAATTTAGCTGCACCTGTGCCAGGACAAACCTTCCACCTTTCTGATCTATACAGACTTTAGTGACAGTGCCTGGGAAGCATGGCTGGAGCCTTACATGTGAATTACAATCAATACCATTCTCCACTCCAGTTCTTAACCATATAACCACCTTCTTTGTCAGTTATGTTTCCTGAGGACATAAGACATCCACTTGCATACTTTTAACATTCCTGTATTTTATTTTCCTTTTTGAACCCATTAATGTTCCGTGAGCAGATTTTGAGTGTACTAGCCATTGGGACATACAGACAAAAAGATAGATATGTGCATTTGGATGAACTGTAAATTGTAACACAACTTTGTTAATTTGTAGAAGCTGTTTTATGAAACCAAATAAAGAACTAACATAACTTTGTCCCTTAACTCCAAAAACGTTTGTGCCACATCTATCAACCATTAGTTAGTTAGTTAGTTTGTTTATTGTAGGAAAATCATTGAGTAGATTCATTCACAAGGAGGTCCTATACACATAGCAATTTACAGAAAGACAAATACATCAAATTAAGGGATAACACATTCAGTAGGAGGACCAGAGTACATAATAGCAACTTTATCTGAATACAACTACATCAAATGAAAGAACAAAAATTGTTAAATTATGTACATATATGGTAGGAAATTCAGACTGCACCAGGCAGGCGCGAAGCCTGGGTGCTGCGCAACTGGGCTGAACAAGGGCATGGAGCAGGTGATATTCAACGCAGCTGGTGCCAAGGCACAGCACCACTGGAACAAGGCACTGAGGGTGCACACACTGTGCACGGTGTAGTGGCACTGTGCCGCGCAAGTCGCAGAAGGGGAGCAGTGAGCTGCGCCAGCACAAGCACGTGGCTGCACTAAGTGCAGTCACTGCGATGTTCAGCTGTGGGCATGCAAATGAGGCCATTAGGTTACGCGAGGTGCAATGGGCCATTTGCATGTCATTATGGCCCCATTTGCATGCGTGTGCCAATCCCCGTGATTTATGCCTGCGCCCGCCGGGCTGCAGCTGTCAGGGACTGATGCCCTGCTGCCTCGGCAGTCTCCGCTCCGGTCGCCCGATCGCGGGCATCACTATAATACATCCTTAGTGGTCCAGTGGACTGCATCCCAATGCCCAATTGTGGGCATCGTTATTTAACTCCTTGGTGGTCCAGAGGACCACAGTACAATGCCCAATTGTGGGCATAGGATAAATAGCTCCTGGTAGTCCAGTGGACCATTGTCCATTGCCCAATCATGGGCATAGGATAAATAGTTCCTGGTGGTCCAGTGGACCACTGTCCATCGCCCGATCATGGACATAGGATAAATAGCTCCCTTGTGGTCCAGTGGACCGCTGTCCATTGCCCGATCATGAGCTTATGTAAAATATCTCCTGGTGGTCCAATGGAACTCCCCAGCGCCCGATCACAGGCGGAGTCACGAATTAAGCCCTGGTGATCCAGTGGCATCCCTCCCAAACCGCCCCACTGGAGACCCCGCCACCCAGCACCCCCAGTCAGCAGCCGCTGCAGCACCCCACCAAGATGTTGCCTGGCCGTCACCGACTGACAGTATACATTAGTGGCTGTACGCCTATTGGTCCACTACATGGGCCAATGGGCATGTAGACCATACTGTACTACACAGGCCCTGATGAAGCCTTACTTGGCGAGTGCCAGGGCTTTGGACACATGGAGGTTTTCTTTGCCACACTCCAGTGTCTTTATTTTCTTTTATTTGCTATTTGAGCAATAAATTACTTTTCAACACTAAATATTTGCTATTTGTATTCCTTCACTGGAGCTTCCTGCTCCTGGCTCTGGAGTGCAAGTGCAATTAACTGTCTTTTGCTGTTGAACTTAATGGGCTACTGCCCAGCACTTCGCACCCTGCCCTGACTCCTGAGTGCAGCACCATTGTTTTCATATATCAAACAGTATCCATCCCTTTCTAGCCAATTGCTGGCATGCTCACTGTGTGTCCTTCATCATGAAATTCTGGTTCAACACTCTCCTCCTACTTCTCCTCTCTAATAGCCCTGCCAGCCCTAGCTATGCTCTGCACTCTCATGACCCATGCTCTTTCTCATTAGCTACTACACTCTCTGGCTGGAAACAAACCTTGCCCTACCGGCTCCCTGCCCTGTGGAATTCATTGCCTTGCGGTTCAGGGCTTGCCGAGCCGTGGTGGCCGTCAGAAACCTCTTCAAGCGTCTCCCCTCCCTCCATGTCTCTGCCACTCACCCCTTAACACCATTCTCCATGCCCTCCCTGCCCTAATCCCCTTCAACCCTGTCCTCCAATGCCAGCCCTTATTGTCTATTGTGTCATATGAACTGCTGTTAATGATTACCTGTTGTTTTATGTACTACTGTTATTACTCTGTCTTGCACCAATGTATTGCTCCTGTATCTCTTTACCACTGCTCATTCCATTGTTTTAATCTTGATGTGTACCACTCTGTTATGCTGTTGTCACTGCTATTCTATTATACTCTGTATCTATTTAATGCTGTGCAACTTCTGTATTGCTGTGTACCAATGCTGTATTGTCATATGCTGACCCTTTCCCTTCCCGTGTCGCCCTGGAAATGAGCCTTGGCTCAGTGTGCCTTTCCTGGTTACCAACTTTTAAATAAATAAATATTAGGCAACAGATTAAAGATGACTCAATTAACAATCATTCAGGTGTAACTTATGCTGCAGTGTGATGGGCAGCTTTCAAGGCTGTGCTGGGAGGGGCTATTATCTCCTTTGCCAGCCACAAAATGAAAATGGAGACGAACATTTGCTAGAGTTGGAAGAGAGAATAACTGAGGCTGAAAAGTCACATATGGAGAATCCTGATGCAGAGGGGTATCAAACCATACAGCACCTAAAATGGGAGTGTAAGTGTTAAAATAGAAAGAGCAATCCTTCTCATGCAGGCAGACAACTACTTTGATGTGGTTTCTGGGGAACTGGTTGTCCTGGCAGCAACGAGCAAGGAAGGAGCGAAAATGTTACTCAGCTACAGGCAAGTGAAAGAAATCTAAAACATGGGGATGATGACATTGGATAATGTTTTAGATCATTGTATAGTTTCCTCTATAACTCAGAGGTGTCTCCCACATCAGCACAGCTAGATAAACTTTTTGACAAGGCTGAAATCCAGAGTATAGACATAGAGTAATGTACTACTGGAGCAAGCTCCCAATGAAGTGAATAAATGAAGCCATCTCCCACCTAAAAGGGAAGCAAGGGTCCGGGGCCAGATGGCTTTCCCATAGATTCCTTTAAAATATTTTAAAATGAGCTGCAGGCCCCTTGACAGATAGGATTGCAGTATGTTTGGCTGACAGGATTATGCCCCCTCCCGTGTGGTCATCCTCCATCACATTATCCAAACCAGGCAAGGATCCTCCGTTATGCGTGTTACAGGCCGATCTCCTCTAACAGTGGACTATGATTGTAGCAAGGTGGTAGTCAGTAAACTTGAAAAGGTATTGCCCAAAATAATTCATGAGGATCGAATAGGCTTTGTTAAAGGGAGGCAAGGTAAATTGAATGTCAGGTGAACTCTAAATTCTGACTGGAGGTGGGTGGATGATCAGCTGCTGTACTTGCCCTAGACACAAAAGCATTTAACCATATGGAGTGGGGTATATGTTTGCTACGTTGTGTAAATTTGGGATGGGAGAAAATATGATCAAATGGATCCAAACACTGTCCAAGCAGCCCATTGTTCAAATCCTTGTTACTGGTAACCTAATAAAACCATTTCATCTGTCCAAGGACATTAGACAGAGGTGTCTCTTGTCTCCACTGCTTATGCATGGTCACTGGAGCTGCTAGCTGCTGCCATGAAACATAACAATTTATTTATTTATTGAACATATTGAAATTACAAACCTCTGAGTCAGAGACCTTTGCAAAGGCAAGCATATCGAAAGGCTTCAGGTGGGGTGGGGCACCAAAATTGCCCTATTTGTTACTTGCTGGTGTACATTCATGCTCCAGAGCAGGGTATCCTTGCACTGCACCAGCTTCTGAAGGAATATGGATCACTTTCAAGCCATAAAATCAATCAGTAAAAAGTGAGGTGAAGCCTTTGGGAAGTGGGGACACCACCTACCTTGCTAACAATCGGTTAAAACTGGTCACTTTCCTAAAATACCTGGGCAAAAACAATCCAAATATGATATCCCGATTATATAAAGAAAATTACCTCCCAATACTTGCCAACATTAAGAAAATTGTGACTGTTGGGAAAGGATTGCCTGTCATCCTCACAGGCCAAGTTAACACAATCAAAATTATTATATAGCCCAAGTGTCTGTGCTTGTTCCAAAACCTCCCCATCAAGGTACTGGTATTGTTCTTCAAACAACTAGGTAGTATACTTCACGGATTGTCATGTTGTGAGAAGGCTGCCCATATAAAAGAACCCTGAAATAGAGTGGATTGGCATTTCCCCACTTTAAATATTGCTATTGGGCATCACAATTAGCATTTTTACAAGATGCTAGGCTAACTGGAGTTCCAGCCTGGAAGCTTATACAGGCAGAGCATATTCCTAGGAACCTGCTGCAGGGATATTTATTTATTTATACATGATTGAATTACAACCATTGAGTCATAGACTCTTTGCAGATGCTCTACATCAACAATACAGAGGTAGTGCAAGGTGATACAGAGGTTTCAACAAATTTGTATAGATACAATAGTATGGAAAAGAAAATATCACATACAATAAGGTGAGTAGAAGGACAACAGTCATGTAATATAGGTCAGACAGACCTGGCGTTCAGCCTTAACAATGAGCAGAAAACATTAACTAGGGTAGTTAAATTACCCATCATCCAACATGAGAAGCCCGTAAGGCAATTGTAACATGAAATCCATTCGAAGCAGCAGGAAATAGGCAACTTTTGGGGTTCTGGGGATCTGAGGGACCTAGGTGCAGTCACACAGGCACCCATTAGAAGGTGTTTTCAGTACAGTTTAAAAGGATCAAGCTTAGCTTCCAAGGCAATGGCAGGGGGAAGTTATTTAGCCATTTTGGCACCCGATAAAGGAATGCCCTTTGGCATAGGTAGGTCCAGCAGTGGGACATAGAGATTGGTGATCTGGAATTGCTCTTAGATACCTGGGGGTTGCTTGCTTGACTAGTCAGTTGAGACCAGGTGAGGCTTGTCTGAGGAGGACTTTTTTGCCAGGAGGCAGGTGTGATATTTTAGTCTCCCATCAAGTTAAGCCAGTTTGCAGATTTGTGAGCGCACAGGCATGCGTGAGCCTATCACACCCTGTGATTAGCTGTCAGGTTTTGTTTAGCATGGTTTTGATACGGAGGAGTGTAGTCTGGTCAGCAGTGCCATATATATGATGCCATAGTCCAGGAGGAGAGGACTGACGAGGTAACTGCTATTCGGAGAGCTTCAGGAGAGAGGTAGTGTTTTGGCGGTATAGGAGACCAATTCTGATGTTAGGGGCTGTAGACAGATGTTGAATATGAGGGCAAAATGTGAGTGTTGTGTCAAGAATGACACCCAGGTACTTGAACGTGAATGCTTGCTCAAGAGGGGCATTTACGGAGTTATGGAGGTTTAGACGGTAATCACAGTTTAGGTTCTGGCGGTGAATGAAAAGCATGGATTTGTTTTTGTTAATTTAGGATTAGCCTGTGGGCCAAAACCATTTTTCAACATCGTTGAGTAGGTCTTGAGGGTGTGATGGGCGTGGGATGGGGTGGGGTGACTCGTAAAATGACTGCATCGTCCGTGTAAAGAAGTAGGTTACCAGGACACAAGCTGGGAAGGAGTTTAAAAGAGACTGAAAAGGAGGGCTGAGTATCAAGCCTTGTGGAACACCAGAGAGAACAGGGCGACTGGAGGAAATAGTGGAGCCAACCTTAACTTGTTGGGTCCTGCCAGTTTGATAATCAAAGAACCAGGAGACCGAGTCTTGGAGAGGCCCATGGAGGGCGTGTCAAGAAGCAAGTTGTGACTAATGGATTCAAACATCTTGGTGAGAGTGATATAGACCAATCCCACCAAGTGTCCATTTTGAGGGCACTGTGTATGAAGGATGTATTTTCAAGGAGTGCAGTGGTGGTACTGTGTCCCGATGGAAGCCGTATGTGCAGGCAACAGCAGGTTGTGATTGTTGAGATAATCTGACAACTGATCTGAGACGATTTGTTCCAGGGCTTTGAGAGAGGGGAGGATCGAGATGGGTCCGTAGTTATTAGGAGAGGTATGGTCCCTTCTTTAAGTATGGGGATTATGACTGTGCATTTCAGGGCATGGGGAATTGCCCTAGGCATAGGGACTTGTTTAAGATTTTAGTTAGAGGAAGAGGACCTCTTCTAATGTGAGGTAGATGAGTTTTAAGTCAAGTGTATCACCACTGTGTTGCGATTTGTTCAGAAAGTTGGATAGGTATCTTCTAGCTGTGCTTGTAGAAATGATCTGGAGGTGAAAAGGGGAATGTTGTTAGGTGTGTGGTGCAGGGTTGGTCGTGGGGGGTCAAAATTGGGAGGAAGAACACTGCTAAGGTGAAGAAGGTTTCGTTTAGGATGTTTGAGATGACTTGGGGATCCTGGACATTGGAGCCATTGATATTAAGCTGGGCTTGGGGGAGGAATACCACCTTCCACTAAACTCTTTAATATTTTCCAGAGTCCCACCCAAGCTCCATGTGAATGTGAGGGCTTTGTGATAGTGGGATGCTTTCTTGGCAGATGGCCCAGGTGCATTTGTTCCTAGCCTCTTTATATAGCTGCCTATCTAGGGGAGACGAGTCAAGGGCTCTATGCCAAAATTGTCCCAGATGTGCATCAGGTCAAGTACAGCTTGTGATATCCAGGTGTGTGCTTATTTTTTGCGTACTGTTTAAAGAAAGGGCAAAGAGGTGGCAGCCGTGTTTAAGATGTCGATAAAATAGGTGAGGGCAGTGTCTATATCATAGACCAAGTCGATGGGGACCAATCACAGGCTCTGAGGCAGGACTTGAGTTTGTGAGGGACCCTTTTTGAGACGCCTTTGGTATGTGATTACAGGTGGGGTATTGTGGGCGTTATGTGACCAAAGGCAGGTGACTGGGAGTGGTCACTGAGGGTGTCGGGGAGGACTTTGACCTGTGGCAGATTCTGGGGCGGTTAGTGAAAATGAGATCAATAAGTGTAGAGGTGCCTGTTTTGTCATTGAACCTGGTAGGAGTCTGGACAACCTGGGAAAGGATGTGGGTCCCTGCTGAAACCTCAGAGGCAGAGGATGAGGAGATAGCCAGTTGATATTAAAGTCCCCCTAGACAATTTCGCTGTTGGAGGAATTTGTGATATATGGGACATGATTTCTGTAAATGCCGGTTTTGGTAGTGTGGGAGGATATAGGTGACCATAAGATAGAGGTCTTGCCTGGGTTACTCAGTAGTGGTTTGACTGTGAGGTTTGGACACCTTGGCTCAGGGAGGGAGAGGGACAGGGATAGCTTGTATGGTATCTTTATATAGATCTCACATCCTCCCTTTTTACCAAGCCTGCCTGCCCTGAATATCGAATACCTGTTTAGAGTGACCTCTGAGTCGGGGTGTTTATTGAGAGATATGTTTTAGTCAGGGCTAGGACATCAGGGGAGTATTGTGCAAGCCAGGCCTGGAGGGCAGAGCTTTCTCTGCAGGCTGCAGATGTTGATGGAGGCGATTAATAGCCCATTCAGGTTTTTGCTATGGAGGGTTGCTGCTAGGGAGGGCCAGGATTGGGGTTTACATTGCTCGAGATGAAGATAAGGAAGATGGCGTGGCGCAGTAGGGTAGCCCTTAGTAGCTCAATTTTTGAGTGGCTGACATTGTGACGTGGTTGGCTAGCACTAACCGTGGGGACGGGATGGTCCACAGAGTGTTTATGAGTAGTATATGGGGGTGCAGTGGGGGCAGTTTGGCAGATTGGGGTAAGGGTGTTTAGCCTCAACTGCAGGACATGAGGTGCCTGGAGTTGATATGTGAAAGGTGTGTTTGTGTGAGTAGGGTTTTAGGCAGACTGGGCTGCAGGAGGCAGAGAGGCGTGAGAAGGGTGGGCATACCGCAAAGTAAGAGGAAGCAGTGCCATTGTTATACCATTGTGTAATGTGGGAGGTTATCACACTGAGTGATTATGTATTACGGTGGAGGAAGGTATTGGCAGATATGGTGGCTCAGTGGAAAGGTGTCTGCCTTGGGTGCGAAGGAGCGGGGTTTGAATCCAGTCCCAGGAGGGGTAGCTCATACCTGAAAGAAGGGCTAAGGAGGGTGGCGGGCCACTTGAGAAGGTAGGGAAGGCAGGGTGGGCCTAAAGAGGGCTGGGAGGAAGTAGTAGAAAAATGGGGCTCAAGACTGACACCTGTTGGCCAGGTAATATAACCTGTCTAATTCAACCTCTTTCCCCTAAGAATAAGAGTAAAACTCCTTTACACATCACTTCACATGAATCTGGATGGGATCCAATAAATCTGTTGGACACCCTAAGGGATGGTCCCCAGTGCAATGCTGCATATGGGGTTTAAAGGCCTGTGTGGCCTGCTTCACTGGTATAAGGTTGGTATTACTTCTGTGGGGATCTCAATTATGGTGGCTATCTTAAGTATTCTACTGACCTTAGACAAACATATGGTGTACAACTAGATGACTTCTTTGATTGAGTCAGACAATACCTCCTCACCAATGTGTCAATCCCAGCTGGGGCACTTATTTCTTTCTCATTTCTAAAACGTATTTCAAACATATATGTACACCATATTCCTTAACAGATTTAATTCTAATTTGTGTAGATCCAGGGTGGGCATTTGAGAAAAGTTAAGTGCCCTTGGGATCCTCAGGTTCTAGTTGTCCTGGTTGCACAGCGCTGCTGTGTGCAGGAACAGTATTCTGAGCAGACCTGGATTCAAATACCATCTGAGGCACTTATTTCTTTCTCACTTCTAAAATTGTTTCAAACAAATATGTACACCACACTCCTTGATAATAACAGTATTCAAACTATGTCCCTGACTGAAGAAATTATATATAGGCCTCCATCTTACACGATACCACTTAAGTGCCCTATATATCAATTTATGGGCTCCATTCCCACTACAGAAGTGAAGGCAAAGATGGACTGAAATGGAAATTGATCCTGGCACATGGCAAAACCAATAAAATGTACACTAGTTGCTCTAGATCAAACAAACTGCCCAGAGTTCAACTACATTTTTAGGGCTGTGGCAGAGCCTACAGCCATTTTAGAAATGATCGTGCCTTACAAAATGGCCAATCATGGAACCTTCCGTTGGACTTTTGGAAAGAATCCTTCGAAAGTCAGCGAGAAGCAAAACCCTCCACCATGATCGGCCGCTACGGAATAACAGCCGCAATATTTATTGTTACTTCCGGTGATTTCAGTAAGAACTGCACATGTGCGACTCACAAGACATGCACAGTTCTGCTGGCATCATCATGTTGTGAATGGCAAATTGGCATTCACTGCAACTATGCATGCATGCCACGCATGCAGTTGAGTCACTGCTGCCAGCACCGGCAGAAAAGAAAACCTTCCACACCCTCCCACTGCTGCTGTCCTCTGTGCTCCTCCATTCCCGTCACCGCGACAGACGCGGGGTGCCCAATCCCCGTGTCAGCATTATGTGTCCCCTAACTCATGTGGCACACTGGGAGCCCTCCCAGTGTGCCCAAATGTATATTTTTCTTCCCCACCGGCATTGGGGTGCCCAATCGCTGTGT
This sequence comes from Neoceratodus forsteri, assembly GCA_016271365.2. Lineage (NCBI taxonomy): Eukaryota > Metazoa > Chordata > Ceratodontiformes > Ceratodontidae > Neoceratodus > Neoceratodus forsteri. Next base: position 1,299,516,141 of record CM057453.1, on the reverse strand, counting down.
CAGCATCATGTACTCACCCACCCCAACTCTTATGGCACACTGGAGCTCACCCCAGTGTGCCAAAATGAATGTTATTTGTTTCTCTGTAAATAAAGAAACCATCCCTGATGTGTTTTTTTACCTGTAAAAAGAAAATGGTCCTCGTCATCCCAAGTCCCTCCAACATCCCCACCTCCCACTGAGCACCCACCTCCCTGCACCCCCTTACCCCTGACCTCCCGGAGGTCGGTGCTGTCATCTTCTCTGAACCAGGACTCGTCAGCATTCTTCAAAGCCAAACCGCAAACTGAAGAATCAAAGGTGAGCATGCTATAATGGCATTCAATGAGGTGTTCAACTTATCTTGAGAAATCAGCCACTTTTGGAATTTTATTCAAAGTTTCAACATGGGGTTCTTGGGACCCTATCTCATGAACACTGTCACTGTCATTTCATTACCATGACAGTGACACTGTCACTATAATTTCATTACTCGGTCCTGAGAAGTGATTTCACGGTCCTGTGTGGAATCACCTTTGGGACCAATTAATGGAAGAACAGTGCCACTGTTCATGAGGTGGGGTCCCAAAACCCCATGTTGCAAATATGGTGAAAAATTTCCAAAATGACTGCATTATGAGCTTGTGTTGCTCAGTTTCTATGCATGCTCTTAACTTCGCCAATTTTTAATATTTTCACTCCAGATTGTCAACATTGCCATTTTTGTACATCTCCTTTTAACAGTACAGCTGTCATTTCCACATCCTGCTCAAAACATGTTTTCATGCCTGTGGCACAGATTGGTGTGGTTGCTTTGTGAAATTAGCTTTGGGACAAGTGAACAAAATGACACTGGCAATCTTCATGAGGAGGGTCTCAAAAGGCCTTGTTGAAAATTTGGTGCAACACCTCAAAAAATGGCCAAATTACACCCAGGTGTTCAATAATTTCTATGCACACATGTAACTTTGGTCATTTGGCAGCTCATCACAGCCCTATTGGCTCTGGCTAGATCTTATTTTATATTGAGCCTGCATAACCCTCTAAACTACATAGATTTAACTCAGCCAAATCAACAGTATGTCCAAAATGTCAGACTGAGGTCAGTGACTTATTTCACCTACCCTAAAGTGTAGTAAGGTTGCCACCTTCTGGTTTGATATTGTGCACAGAGAAACATTGGGATAAATCTTCCTAATACACCCCTGGAATTCATCTTAGAAGGAGAAACATAGAATGGGAGAGCTCTGTATCACTGCAGACTATGGAGGTGACTTTAGTCAGTACTAGAAAAACTGTTGCCTAGCACTGGGTAAGTGACACACCACCTAGCATAACTGATTGGTTGGCAAATTTGGTACTGTGTATGAGTCGAGAGATATCAGTTGATGCAAATGGTCAAGACAACCCATTCCAGCACATCTGGCAACTGACGTAAACAGCTATTGAAAATGGTAGAATTAACATATAAACTGAGCTGTTACACAATGAATTGACTCACTGAGCTTTATTATTTTGTTTCACTTTCCTATGTTATTCTAAATCTAGTAAGTACCAATGTCTAAACTGCTGGCTATTGCAGACACTGATGTCTCTCAGAGTATCCAATTGTTCCTTAATATATAATAACAGGGTCACCTAAGAGCCAACTTAGTTTCCTACTGTGTGTTCCATTTACAAAAAGTATATACTGTATGCATGTATTATGAGGTGTTATCACAGATGAATTGTGCTGTAAAACCAGAAGTTATTTTAATAAACTACGTTTACTTAAAAAACAAAACAAAAACACCAGCACAGTGCAGGTGATGTATTGGATATTTTGAAAGGTGTTGCAGATTAGAACAGTCTGTAGGAAGGGGACTTCGTAGTGGTGGGGACTTCAACCTCCTTGGGGTGGATGAATAGATGCATTTCAGGACTGCTTCCTGGTGCAATTGGTCTGTGAACTGACTAGGAGGGTAGGACTCTGGACCTGGTATTAACAAACTGGGATGCTGTAAGGGATCTGGGTGGAGGACCACCTGGCTGGGAGCGACCATCATACAGTGTGGTTCACACTCAATAAGGAAGGGTAACAGGAGGAACAGGTACCAGGGTGATCAATTCTATGTGAGTGGACTTTAAAGGATGGGAGAAATTTTGGTTGAGCATCTGGTGGAATTCAGACATGCATGAGTGCCAGGCAGAAATGGAATATCATTAGAAAGGGCTGGCAGAGGCTTCTGAGACCTGCACTGGGACCGGAACAAGAAGGGAGAGCAAGATGCCAAGCTGGCTGACTCAGGAGGTAATGGAGAAGGGTGAGGCGCAAGAGAAATCATTCCAGAGGCTTAGGAAATCAGGAGGGCAAGGGACAAAGACAGTACACAAAGTCCAGGAGGTTACCAGGCTAGTCAGAGCAGCCAAGGCTTCCAGAGAACTGAGACTGGCACAGGGAATCAAGGAAGGAAAATGACTTATTCAGATACATTGGCAAGAGAAGAAGAAACACAGACCAGATTGTGAGGATTAAGAAAGATGGGGGTGGGTGGAGAAGGGGAGGACCAGGCAGAGGCACTGAATGAGTACTTCTGCTCTGTGTTCATGAAGGAAAGAGGAAGATACCCCATGACAAGGGTGGAGTGGGCAGGGGAGGAGGTGACTGATATCAGGATCACAGAGGACAGGGTGCTGGAGGACTGAGGGCACTAAGGGTGGACAAGGCACTGGGAATTCACCCTAGGGTACTTAGGGAGCTAGTGGAGATCCTGGCTGGACCACTTGTGGACCTGTTCTGTACATCACTGGACACAGGATATGAGCCATAGGACTGGAGGATGGCCCATGTGGTGCCGATTCATAAAAGTGGCCCTAAGGATGATCCAGGCAACTACAGACCGATGGGTCTCACTTCAATCATGGAGAAACTCATGGAGTCAATCCAAAAGAGAGGCTGGTGACCTTTCTGAAAGACAATGGGCTCCAAGACAGCCATCAGCATGGTTTTATATTGGGCAGATCCTGCCTGACGAACCTAGTTGAGTACTATGACTGGGTTACCAGGGAACTAGACAGGGCCATGCAGTAGACATCCTATATTTGGACTTCAGCAAAGCCTTCAACTTGGTGCTGCATGGGAGGCTGGGGGAAAACTGGAATACATTGGGGTGGGGACAAAATGGTCAACTGGATAACCAACTGGCTGATGGGTAGGCAGCAAAGGGTGGTGGTGGGGTGGGAACTCTCATCACCAAGGGACATTATGAGAGGGTGCCTCAGGGTTCAGTATTGGGACTGGTGCTGTTTGGGATATTCATAGCCGATCTCTCAAATGGGATCTGGAGTAGGATCAGTCTGTTTGCAGACGATACTAAGATCTGTGCAGTGGTAGATGACATAGAGGGGTAGAGGGGCTGCAGGAAGGCCTGACCAAACCACAGGAATGGTTGGAGACATGGCAGTTGGGGTTCAACACCAAAAGTGCAAGTACTGTACTCAGACAGGAACCAGAGAAGAAAATATCAGTTGGGAGGAGTACAGTTGGAAAGCACAGTGGAGAAAGGATCTGGGGTACTAATAATGGGAAGTATGAACCATTCAGCTCAGTGCAGGAAGGCAGCTGCAAAGGCAAGCAGGATGCTGAGTGCATAGCGGGGGAATCTCCTCCAGGCACAGAGAAGTGATCCTACCCCTGTACAGGTCACTGGTCAGGCCACACCTGGAATACTACATGGAGTACTGGCATCCATTCCCGAAGAGGATATAAGATTGCTGGAGGGATACAGCTTACGCAACGAAGATGATACAGGGACTTGAGGAAAATCCTATGAGAAGAGGCTGGGAGAGCTGCAAATGTATTCCTGGAAGAGAGGAGGATGGGGAGATATGATCGAAACCTTCAAGTATCTAAAGGGTATTAACAGGATTAATACAGAAGGATTCTTCAGATCAGAGGAGAGGGACATGAGAGGCATCAGCTGACAGTGAAGGGGAGATTCAGAGGGAAATCAGGAGACACTTTTTCATGGAAAGGTGGTAGATAATGGAACACTATGCCCGATAAGGTGGTATCAAGTAGAACGGTGGGAGGATTTGAGACAGGGTGGGACAGATTGGGGGTGGTTATGAGGAGGGAGGGATGGTGGGGCAGCTGTAAGTTGAGGGGCTAGCTGCTGCATGAGCAGACTCAATAGACCGTGGAGGCCTGTTTCTGCTGGCATTTCATATGTTCATCAGTTGGGGCATGCAACTGCAGTGTGATTAGCATTATGTAAAATTGATCTGTATTTTTAGTAATTTAGTAATATTGTACTGTCAAACTAATAACCAATAAAAACAATAACGTTTTTGAAAGGCTACACCTGTAGTTCAATGGCCAAGCAGCCAGCCACTCCCCTTCCTGAGCTATATAAGCAGTTCCTCCCAGCCACTTTCTGAAGCACTTTTTCTTTGCTAGCCAGAGGCTCTGTCGGTCTGTTTTCTTCCTGTTTGCCTGGGGCTTACAGCCCCCCAAGTCTTGCTGTGTTTTGGCAAACTACTCTGCTCAGTTTCTGCTGGACTTCTGTTTTGTGTTCTTCTGCTTTGGTTAGTATTGCTTGCCTCCGTCTGCTGTGCTTCTTTGTGTTGCTTGTTCCTGTCCTGTGTTTGTGTTTTCATTTGCTTTTCTTTTGGGGCTTTTGGCTTTCTAGAATCCTGTTGCCTTTGTATTGTGCTACTTCTGAACTTGTGTTATTTTGGCTCCCATTTACTCATCAGATTTCAGCAAAACCTCAAGTGCAACTTCAATTGTTATGTGTTTTAGCTCAGAAGCTGCTTCCTGCTTCTGCTCTCCTATGCTATCTACCTTAATTGTTTACACCTGGTTCAGGTTCAGTCTGCAAGCTAGTCCATGGAACTCCTGACCTTATACCAATCGAATATTTCTATTGTTTTCATCAAATATAGCTTTTGTTTTCAATGCATTGCCTCTCCTACAGTTCCTATGTTCATTCAGATAGCTACCCTACAGGCTATAGTTAATTGCTTCTGGATGCTGCTCCTTACATTTTGCACCTGCTTCTTTATATTCTGGAGGTCAGCTCAGTTACTGCTGTTGCTGTAAATTAGTTGTAAAAGCTGCATATGGGTCACGGTGCTCTTCCATTGCTCCTTGCTTTTCCTACAGCGGGGACTGGGGATTGTGGTGCAGAGTCATGGCCTCGTGTGGCCCAGTTACCTCATGTTCAAATACTGTCTTCACCCTAAAATCCTCAGAGTATTTATGTCCCCATTAATTTGGTTCCGTAATGGATTTGGTTGGCTTTGCCTTCACTGAATTTGCTTACATCACGCAATCATTTTCAACCTTCCTTCCATCATGAATCTTCCTATCCATCAATTTCATTAGCCATTCATATCAATCAGACAGTCACACCACATACCAGTACCTACCCAACGGCCGCTGGTTTCACCCGTCCCTCATATTAGCACTTCATAGTTATCCCTATTCTCTCCTTTATAAATTGGAGGCTTGCCAACCATGACCATTATCTTCTCTGACTCAGGCCCCCTGTAGCTGATGGTCTCGCTCTGCACCTGCAGTACTCTGCATCCTGAGTGTGTGATGCCTGGTGTGTGGTCCTTCCTTTCTGGCCCAGAGTGAGAATGTACTCACACCAGGTGGAGCTTCAAGCCATTTATGAAAATAAAGTATGCACAGGGCGCCTCTTAATGTCAACATTTTGACTAAGCTGTGAAGGGAAGATATTGCTTATCCTTTAGCTGCAGCACCAGCTGCCTAAGACACCTTCTACAGTATTCTCCCCATGACTGCCTCTGGTTCACTTGGTTTGTTTTTAGATTGGTAAGCCAGCTGAGTGCCTCAGCAGTCATCACTCTCCTCTTCCACCTTGGAGGAACTGTGTTGCAGAATTTGCTTGCAACCATTCACAGCGTTCCGTTAGAGGATAGTGTGAGAGACTTCCTTCAAATTAGAATATTTTTCACCACCTTTGTTTGGATTGTCAAATTGCAGCAGCAAAACTGTCACTAAACAAACCATCCTATGCCTGGAGGAAGGAGATCTTGGCCTTGGACCCCGAGAGATTTCCTGCTCAAAGGGATTTTTCTCTCCTCCACGCCTCTGGTCATAACATAGAAACATAGAAACTGTCATCAGATAAGGACCGTTAGGCGCATCCAGTCTGCTTGTAAGTCCTGTACTTGATTACAGCTTTGACCCTCCCCACTTAACCTCTATGGTTTCCCTATGCCTGTCCCATGCATGTTTAAATACAACCACAGTGCTCGCTCCACCCCTCCTGTGACAGACCATTCCATGTGTCCAAACCCCTCTGTGAAGAAAAACTTCCTCACATTCCCTGTTAACCTGCAGCCTTCCAATTTCATGTCATGCCCCTAGTTCTTGTACTCCTCCTGTATTGGGAGACTCCCTGCACCCTGTTTATGCCTCTGAGATACTTGAATGTTTCTATCATGTCCCCTCTCCCTCCTCTCCTCCAGCAAGTACATATTGAGGTCCATTAATCTCTCATTGTAAGTCTTGTGGTGCAAGCCCTGTACCATCTTAGTCGCCTTTCTGGACTGCCTCCAGCTTGTTAATGTCCTTTTGAAGATCGGCCTCCAGAACTGCACACAGTACTTCATGTGAGGTCTGACCAGGGTTTTGTATAACAGCATCACTACCTCATGCCTTCTGCTGGTAATATTTAATTAGCCTTAGTTAGTATTCCCTGGTTTATGTAGGAAGGTTCGCTGTTGGATGGAGGGGATGTCTCGTTTGCCATTCCCTCTCCTTAGGAAGCCCCTGTAATCATCGAGGCAATCCATTGTACCTATGCTATTCTGCCAACCTGCATGTATCAGTTATGTTTATCAAGTTGTCTGTTGCTGTCACTCTGCTCTCTGTCTCGTGGCCACCGATTGCTAATGTTCCTTTAGGCGCTTCTACAGTTGCTTTTGGGGATTCTTCCTAAGGCACCTTTAGTCAGAGGAAACTTCCCATGGCACCTCTAGGGGTGGAACCCTCTTTGAGGTTACTTGTCTTTGGCACCCTACAGGGTGGTAATTCCTCATGGAATAGAGAGTGAAAATGGCCAGATTAACACAGTTGCACAAGCATAACATGAAACTGGATGTGTAGGTCATTGAACTGAAGGCTACACCTGTAGTTCAATGGCCAGCAGCCAACCACTCCCCTTCCTGAGCAATATAAGCAGTTCCTCCCAGCCTCGTTCTGAAGCACTTTTCTTTGCCCCACCATCCTTCCCTCCTCCTCCAGCAGCCTCGCCTCTCTCCTATGGGGATTCTTCCTAAGGCACCTTTATCAAAGGAAACTTCCCAGGGCACCTCTGGGGTGGAACCCTCTTCAAGGGTTCCTTGCCTTTAGCACCCACAGGGTGGTAATTCCTTATGGAACAGAGAGTGCGAATAGCCAAAGTAACACAGTTGCACAAGCATAACACTAAACTGGATGCGAGGTCACTGAAATTTGTTTACAAAACATGATCTGCATAGAAATATTCTGTATATTAATATGCTGCATAATGTATATCATACGTAGAATTACTAGTGTACTGTACTGCATTACGCTTGAACCTTATAGTAACAAAGTTATTCCTGTGCCTGTCCCACTTGTCAATACTGTGAGCTCACAAGCAGCATAATGTATTTTGTAAGTAGAATTACTGTGTACCGTATTGCATAACATTTGAAACTTACAGTAGCAAAATTACCCCTGTGCCCCTTCCACTGTGGCTTATGAGTTAACGGTCTGACCACTAGACAGAAAGTAGCATTCCTGCAACCGCCGGATTAGTGGTCACCTGACATAAATCACATAAGCAGCACACACACAATATAAAGAATGGTACACCTGACAGGATCAGGTAAATGCAGAGCCTTGGTTTCCAGAGATTGCTGCCAAATACTGTTTTGATCCCTCCATGCCTGGATATGAACACTAAAGTGCACCTTTCTTAATTGTAAAAATGAGAAACAGTGAACTCCCTTACCTCATCAGGAGCTCCTCCAGGCTGTTTTCAATTTTTTCTATAGCCCCCAAATAAGGAAAGGTTGTAATTTGCCCCTAAGGGCTGGCAGCATGATTCCTTCCACTTCCTGACTCTCTTATTCCCAGTCTTCAACATTTTGTGATGTTCTTTTAGGTCAATCACAGGAGTGTGCTCCATTAACTTGAATGGAGCACCTTTTTCAAATGTGATTTTCCAATTTTAAGTCAGGTTTTGATACCTATTGATGCCAGGGTTCAACTAACAAAGCAAAATCTGTATTAGGTTGGACACTCTGGAGGGTGGACACTGTGGAGGGTGGAGAGAATGTGTAGGAAACTTGGAAACCTGAGAAATGACCAAGAGCATGGCAGTTGGGATTAATGCCAAGTAGTGCAAAATCATGCACCTAGGGCATAGGAACCCAAGAGCTGAGTACAGGATGTGTGTGTGTGTGGGGGGATGACAGTCACTAAACAGGAAAGAGACATTAAGGTTTTCATATCTGATGATCTTAAAGTGGCAGGGCAAGGAGATAAAGCAGTAGGTAGGGCCAGTGGGATGCTGGTATGCCCAGAAAAGTTATCTCCAGCAGGGAGGTGGTGTTGCCTCTGTATTGATTGCTTGTAAGACCCCACCTGGAGCATTGTGCCCAGTTCTCAAGGTTGCACATCAGAAAGTACATAGACAGGGTGGAGGCAGTCCAAGGAGGACAACTAAAGTGGTGCAGGGGTTACATCAAAAGCCACACAAGGAGAGACTAAGAGATCTTAACATATACACCTGGAGAGAGGAAAGTGACATGGTACATGATAGAGACCTACAAGTACCTCACAGGGGATGAGCAGAGTGCAGGAGGGAAATTCGTTCAAATAAGAAAGAGTACCAGGACCTGAAGGGCATGCAATAAAACTGGAGGGGAAAGTTAAGAGGGATGTGAGGAAGTACTATTTCACTGAAAGAGTTGTAGACACCTGGAACAACTGCTAGCAGAAGTGATGGAGATGAAACCAATATGGGGCTTCAAGCATGGATGGGATAAACACAGAGGAATATTAATAAATAGGTGGGGAGGAAGGGTCACCAGAGACCAGTTAGGATCTGTGGAAACAGATCAGGCAGGGATCACCTGGGCAGACTGGGTGGGCCAAGCTTTCCTTTTCTTATGTTTCTATGGCCTAAAGTAATGGACATCCCAGTCAAGTTTGCTCACCCTCCTTTTCTACTAGCCTAAAGGCAGCACAGAATCTAGGGCACTCCTACTGTAACATTTATTTTTTTTTTATTTAATAACATTCAGAATTCCAACCCTTTGAGTCATAGACTCCTTTACAAAGACTCCACATCAAGCAACAATAAGGACTTACATATTGTATTAAGCAGTGCCGTGTTCAGGTAAGAGAAACAAGACAGAAAAAAGGAATGGAATTATGAATACAATATTTATACAATATTATAAACACAGTGATCAGGGAAGAAAGACAGTACACAAAACCACACAGATGGGGAATATAGAACAATAGTCTTTGGGAGAGGAGGACCAGCATTATCCATAATATCCATCATATTTAGGTAATACATCATATTTAGGTAATACATCATATTTAGGCAATACATCATATTTAGGCAATACATCATAATTAGGTAATACATCATATTTAGGCAATACATGAATACACATTTTTTTCTGTATTTACACGTAGCATACCATTTATGAGGTAGGTTATACTACAGACCCCGACAAGAGGGGAGGCAGGAAGAGAGGTTAGGGACAGTCATAGGCTGAAGATTCTAGCACAGAGCTTTGAGACTAGTCTTGAAGGACCGATCCTGGGTCCTAATATTGGCTTTGCTTGCTCCTCCCCACCAACCAGCTAGCAGAGCTAAGGCCATTGTTCTCTACATGTGCTCTGTACAATCTGGGGAAAGATAGCCAAGGCATATTGTATTAAATGAGCTCCCAAATGTTTCTGTCTCTCCTCTCTACCTCCTACCCACCCTTATCATTACTTCCCCTTCCATTTCCATCACCCTCAGGAAAGGTTTGCTGGCTAAGCTGTCCTTTCTTATCATTTCCCTAAACTCTGGTCCTCTCTATATCTCTCTCTCTCTCTCTGTCTATCCACTCTGCCTCTTCCACCATCTCCCTGGTGCAGCTGTGCATGATATCATACCTCATTGCTTCCCTCCTTCCCCTTCCCATGACTTGCACCGTGCCCTGTCCTACTCTGGAGAACTCCTGCCCTACATTGATGACCATGTGGATGTTTATCTGCCATATGCATCTTGTGGTATTTTCATTGCGTTGAGTATTAGTATGCACATCTGTAATGGATTGTACTTTGCTCCTATTCTGATGCACTGTATTGCTTGCCATGCATCTATTTGCATTTCTTCTAATGTTGTTTTGATTCATTTACCTTTTTGTACTTTATTCTTCTCCCCTTTCCCAAGATGTCTCTGGAAATGAGCTGTTTTTAGCTCAGGATGTCTTTCCTGGTTAAACTTTTAAAATAAATAACTAGATGAGCTTTGCTACCTGGAGAAATGATTAGTTATTAGTGAATAAGTGCAGCATCCCTTTCCCAGGACATGAATGCTTGTTTTCAGAATCCTACCCTCTGCCAGCTGGGCTCTAGAATTAAAGTGATGAACTCTTAGAACTATGTAGTAAACAAGGCAGGCAAAGTTTGGTTTCCAATGTTTTCTTTTAACGGTTATGGTTAATGTCTTCGTATTCACATCTGGGTAGACTTAAATCCTGACACTTAACAATGTTGTATTGTCTAAATATTACAGGTTTTATAAAGTTGTCTCAGTGGTGGCAGCATCTCTTTAAGGTGTTTTTTTTTGTTGCTAACAAGAGAGAAATTAATGGATTTACCACAACAGCCCAAAACAATATAGTAACATGCACAGCAAATGAGGAATACATAACATGCTAGTAGTGGTACTCATGTACCTATATTATCACTACTGTGATCCACCTATTACCAAGCTTGTACCACCAGTGAATGCCTGTAACACTGGTTGCTTTTTAATCTAAGCATTACGTACTGTACTGTTTTGTTTGCTGTGATGTATTGCTCTCTTGATGAGGTGGGTTTGTAAATGAGTCTTTGACTCAAAGGTCTGTAAACCGATGATCTAATAAATAAATCAATAAAATAAATAAGAAATGGTGGATGGGAGACAGGCAGTGCAATACACAAAAATGTAAAAGCTGGTGTCTCTACCATGGGTACCACGTTGATATGCATGGTCCCATATCTTCCAGGTGCCATAATGTAGAATGTCTGAAAATCTGTGGCAGTCCTTGTGACCTTCAAATATCTCTGGCATACAGTATAGTACCCTGACTTTGATTAGGACACTTTTCATTTGTCACTATAGTTAGTGTTGCTGGATTTTAGTTGGACTTAATTTTACTTCCTGCTACTGAGCACCCTCATCCCACCATTATAGCAACATTGTAATTTTCAAAACTTAAATTTCCATTTAAAAGTTTCTAAACATAACATATTTCATTTTGTATAGTACATCCCAGATCAACAAAATGAGTTGTTACTGGCAAACAACAAGCAAACAGCACGCAGCATCTAGACCCCGTACTGGTAGACAATAAGAAAGTGCATGTCCCTGCAACTAGTGATGACTGACACATGTACATGAAAGGTAGCTGAAAACACCATCTACTGGGACAAAGATGAGAAGCATGGGATAAAAGAAATAATAAAACTACACTAAACAGCTCTTGTAATGCGGCATGGATGCAATCAGGAGGAGGTCAGGTCCTGGCACTCTCCAGACTCTCTCATGCCAGCTGATTGCATAATCCAGCATAAGGCTTGCCTTCATTAAACAGAGCTACAGAGATTTAAGTTCTTACAAAATAATTTTTAACAAGCTGCATACATTTTTAGTTAATTAAATACCATAAAAGAAAAGTACTGTATATTTCAGTGGATCACTCAAAGTAACAATAAAATTGTTATTTGTTCTTACTGTACTAGAACTTCAACAGCAGGACACTAAATTTACTGTTTTATTATTACCTTCAGCAGTACGCTCTTTAAAAACACTCATGTTTCCTGACAGTAAAATGACTTAAATAAACACATGGAACACAGAAACATATTTCTAGGCATGGATTTCAGTAATATCTGAAGTTTTACAACAGATCCTTATTCACTCTGAGCCCCTGATCATGTACAGCCACACCTAGTAAATAGACTCTGCCCCTTTGAATATAATAGACACTGTACACAACAGGGAAAAGCTGGGTTCACAGATCCTTCCATTATAGCAAGTTTTAAAATTGCTAGGGAATTTGCTGTATCCTGAGAGGGTTAGGAATCTAGTGCCTTATGGAGAGACAACCTGTGGTCCAGGTTACCCTTACAGCAACCAGGACACAGCACATTTTCATATTCACGCCACCATAAATGTTATCAAAATAAATAAATAAATAAATTCTGGCAGCTATGTTGGTAAAAGAGAAATCATTCCCATTCCCACTTGACATTTCTTGAAAAGTGGTATATTGCCACTTTAAAAAAAAACAATCATGTGACACACATCTAATATTTTTAAAATAATTTTAAAACATTCCCATATTTTCTTTCTTCTTTCTTTTTCTCTCACATTCTATGCTAGGCCTCTGTCTTCTGCTGCAGTTTGTTGACCACTCCTTTGCTGTACCACCTACCTCAGACTCTATCTCAGCATTTAGCTCTCTGAAACACACCAGTTTTCTGTTTCTCAGCACATTAAGACGGAAACAACAGCCATTAACCCAGTCCACTGTAACTGCACCACTATTCACCCCTGCCTTCACCCCCACTTCACTCAGACTTTTACTTCTTGAGACCATCACACTGTCTCCTGCTGCAGGCCTGCTTTTCTAAATTCAACAGGCCAAATAGTATATTGCTGTTTACTGCAACACATTAGCCTCCTGTTTGGGCCTCTCCATCTTCACCTAAATTAAAAGTGCGCACTTTGACAATGACAATGTTCCCACAGCTACCAGGTAAAAGCATAGAAGAGGAACCATAGCTACGAGATGACAGTTATTTTCAGAGATGACAGTTAAATAGTATGCTACAGCCTGTACAACAAACTAGGCTTTGACTAAAAACTATGACCCCAAGTAAGCAAATGCATACTCTGTAAGAAGTTGTGGTATATTCATTAAATATATCACAAACAGCTTAATCTAGTTCAATATTTCAGTTTGCAGCTGTATGTGCCCCGGAACAAGGCTGAAAATAGGCAGAATTACCTAGCCTTCTATTTCCAATTAATAAAAACTAGCTAGAACTAAACTAAGGAGCACACAGTCCAATGTCAAAAGTAATTGGTAGTTTTGGAGATGGTCTGAAGTCTTCATTTGATACAACAACTATGCCAGGATGCACTGCCTGGATGGCATTATAGTTCATACACTCAAGTGACAGCTCCTTTAAGAAGGAACTGTTTTCCTCATTGTTACAAAATGTTATTACATATTTCTGCTTTGAAACCTTTACATTTGTTTTCATAAAATTTGTTTCAAAATCTTTTATAACTCCAATAAGACATTCAAGGTCATTGGCTCTCTGGGGTTAATACACTTCCATGTGTTGAAGGCACTTGGCACAAGTACCTTATGTCTCACTTCAGACTGGGAGGTGCATTTTTCCCAGGCAACCTGTCATGTCTATTGCTTGCTTTGCACTGTGTTCAGAATTGTATTTTAGTACCTGACACTGATGATACAATACACGATCTTGAAATGGCATGGCACTGAGAAAAGAAATAGTTACAGAACTGTGAGCAGTGTGGCAATGAAATGCCTACTATACAACTAAAGAGATCTTGATTATACTGTAATTATGGAGCTAAGAAACTTGTGGCCTAAAGCTGAGAGTAATCAGAGAATAGCTATATATCCACAGATGTCTGACAATACTATAAGGATTCCTAGTGAACAAGAATCGTGCAGGTTGCATTTGTTACAAGTCCCACATAGCTTAATTACAGGTCTGAGTCAGCTAAATTGACATGGACCTTCCAGAACACTGCAGTTGGTGCATCTCGGGTTAAAAGTTACAGATGTTTGCAGCACTAGAAAACTTGACATTTTAGCAGTGGTTGTGTCATACAGAATGTTCTCAGATATTTAGAAACTGAAAATAAATATGGAGGATAAGACAGGCAGTGCAATGTGTTGTTCTGTCTGTCTGCCTCTGCATCAGCTCGATTAGGCCTTCAAACCTGGAGCCCTATTTTCAAAGGCTACCAGGTTTTGGCAACAGTTTTTGTGATTTATATCAGCTTGCATTCAAAACATGATGTGTGCATTAAATAAATAAATAAAAAATAAAATAAAGCATGCATCATTTTTGATGTAGTTGCACAGTTTGAGCCAAATTGCTAGCTCATCTAACAAATAGTCTAAAATTGTGGAGGAAGTCTGCTTTGAAAATACAGGTGGATGGACCTGGTTTGAAAATCTTGTGAAGCTTTTTTACAGATGATGTTAATGAATTTTAAAATGAAACTTAAAATAAAACTTTGGAAACGCAGGGACTCATTTTAGTTTCAGTTGGTAGCGTGCAAAATGGGAGGGTAGTGAGAAATTGTCATTCCATTGTATTGCCACCATTTTCACAAGACACACAAGTCTTGTTATGTTGCAGGGGAGGATTGCCCTCCACTGACTGAATTACAGTGTAACTGACTTGCACTGATGATAATGGGTGTTGAGATAAACCCATTAATGTGCTGGGTTGCAACACCAGCACAGTCCCAGCACAACATAGCTCCTGTTTGGTGCCATAGTAATAGTGCCATAGTACAAGTCAGTGTTTGGAAGTCACACCACTAGAAGTGTTGTGAAGTTTTACTTCACCAGTGAAGTGCGAAATATGCCTCACAAATAACTTCTTGAATTGCTCACTTCGCCACTTTGCTACTTTACACTGTTTTCCTGAAAAATTGCACTTTTCAGGTGAAGTCAGAGAAGTTAAGGCAAAGTTGCAACTTCACCAGTGAATCTGCATAACTTCTCCTGAAGAAGTGCAATTCCACCTGCCAAAACTGCAAAATAGGTACTTCTCAAATTTGGCAAATGTCACAAATTATTTCTCAAAGTGAAGTTTGCCAGCTTCACACATCTCTACACACCTGCCCCCCATTCTACTCCCACTTACCTTTTGACCTCTTCTGGGCATACCACGTACATTTCATCGTGGTCTGATGGTCCATGTCTGGGTGATATACAGTGGTCCCAGCCTTCTCAAGCACATTTAGTCTCCTGACCCCCAGACTGGGTTCAGTGGTAATGCAGCTCAACTGCAGAGTTTTTTACTGAGTCCTTTCTCATGCAGCCCTGCAAGTTCCTCCTTGCAGCCCTGTGACTCCCTACTAAGCTAATCAGAATCCACTGAAGTTATGGGTTCTGTTTCTGGTACACAACTTACAAATAGTTCTAGAGATCAAATAGTTTTTAAACAGTGAACACTTTTGTGTGCATGGCTGGAGATAATGAGCAGAGAGAGAGAGACAGACAGAAACTGTGAGGCTAAACATAAACTGAAAACAGAAAACCCTTATGTGCTATTCAAAATGCAAATTCCAAGAGTCACAGTTGATATGCTGTAGTTTGGCACAGCTGCAAATTCAGGTGCACGTATGCCTGCTCTCATATATGTGTCTCACTAACACATTTTAGAATGTAAACCCTGGTAATTTGTTTTCCAGACTGGCATCTCTCTTTTGAAATTTATAAACAAAAAAGCATTTTATTTAGTATTTAGAAGCCTTGACATTAACAGTGGGCAGTCTGAAACTATTCTGGGGCATTTAACCATTTCAGATCTGTGCCAGAACCTTTCCCGTCCGCATCTATTTCACTTTGGGATACGTTTTAATGATCCATGTTAAAACCTGATCGGACCTAAGCTATAGCATGGTTCATTAAAGCGTTTGAGTAAGGAAATGGGTTTAACTCACAGTGTGAACAATATCTCCGGTTAGTCCGTGTTAGATGGATCCGTGTTGTATAAGCAGTTCGGTGAAACACGCTACTGTACCATGCCACACGGACCCAGAATACTTCTGACAGTCTGAACTGCAGCACGATTGAAGTGACATGATTTAAAAAATGGAACAGACAGTGAAGCTCCTTTAGCATGGTAAGGCTTAATTCATTTTAAAAATGTTTCACCTTACCATGCTACAGTGTGAACAGGGGCTAAGAACCTATGTACATTATAGTTCTAAATTCAAACTTAAACCCTGAGTTCTAAAAGGGTTTAATCATTTTAGAACCAAAGTAGTTCTGATAACCCAATCCCCTACAGCCTCCCCATAGTACTGTAGGTTCACAGATAACAGAGGTTGCAAGAGTCTGTGACAAGTGTAGTGAGTCCCATGATAATATGAGAATGGTCATAAGGCATTTGCATGGTGCCCTGTTCCCTTCCTGCATGGCCACAAACTGTTTCCCAGTAGTGCAGGGAAGGGCTTGGAACCATGTTGTACATATGAAGAGTTCAGTCAACCAGTGAGTGAGAAACTGTACAGTATCTCTTATCTTGTGTACAATATGCTGTCTTGCAGGAGAGTTAGGTGGGAGCAGGGGTTCAGTTAATTTATTTTCAGTGGAGGTCTAAAACTTCCAGGAGTCAAAATCTGGAAGTCACTCCATTTTTGAAGTCAGAATACTTGCAGAATCCCATTTCTGGAAGTCAGTATTCTAGGAAGGACAAATTTATGGATGCTAATATAATATATTAGTTGTAAAATACAGTTTCATTCAGAAAATCTAAATTTCTGACTTCCAAGTCTGCAATTTTGGAAGTCATCTAATTTTGGTTTTACATCTGTAAGTCAGTGACTTCCTCCATCTTTATTTTGGAAATGTGTTTTATTTTTGGAAGTCAAATACTTCCAAATGGAGTTAACTCAGCTCTTGGTGGAGCGCCACTTCAGCGCTGGGGTGAGAGTGGCTTAGTAAAGTAAAAAAGCTCTGAACATATTATGCATCAATCCAACTAAACATAATAAGTTAATGGGACCTCTGAGCAATGCCTTTATGGTATGAAACTTCTAAAGGTGTTTTGACAGATAGAACTGCTCAGCTTCACTTTGTGTTCCTCACGCCCAAACCTCATCCTCAAGAGTCTCATACCATAACAGACACAACGCCTGAAGCCCTATATACTTGTAGCACAAAGGGGTCACAAAGTCAGAGCTGACACAAAGCAGTTACAGTGACCACATTGCACCAGCATTTGACTAAATCATGCCTCATTTGTTTTTGATGCAGTGCTGCTTGTTTCTCATTATCTCTGTATTTAGATCCACCTATTTCATATTAACTACACATATTTACATGAACTCTGGGTCACTGTTCCTAGACTTAAACTGTTCTGGTTGATTGTTTATACCAGACATCACAATCTTCTATTTATGACATCATAATCTGTTGCAGAAGAAACTTACGATCTGATCATGATCTAAATCTGAGATAGTGAAGGCAAAATCGAATATCATCGCCAATTACAGCTGGATAACTTAGGTGATCCAAAATGTTTTGGGCCTCCTTTAATCATTTCTGTAATCCACAGAGTAATACAGAAATGAAATACATTAAAATAGGAAATAGTATAATTTCTGATGGAAAGGAAATGGCATGCAGGCTCAATGAGTACTTTATTTCAAACCCTGTTGGGTAGGGAAAGAGATAGAAATCAGGACAAATCTGGTTTGCATCCTGTAATTTCAGGGAGTGAGGGTGTCTGTGCCCCTTTGCCCTCTGGGACATAGAGGAGCAAGAGGCATTGGAGCTCCTTAGTGGTATACCGGTGGAGGTATTACGGCACAGATGGTCTCCATCCTAGATTGCTAAAGTTGGCAGCTGTTTCAATAAAGGGTGGGTGACAGCTACTGTATGATTAATCTGTCATTGCATAAGGGTCAGGTCCCACAAAAATTGAAAGAGTTCAGGATAATTCCCATGCATTAAGGAGGGACAAACTTAATATGGCAAACTGCAATTTGATCTCACTGTTATCAGTTCTGAGTAAATGTTAGAAAGATTGTGTGTTCCACCAGATAATCACTCATCTGGAGGAACACAACCTTCTTTAGATCAACAACATGGGTTTAGGAAAAGGATCCACGACAGCGCTGGAAGGGTTCATGGATTCTGTGCTGAGGACCTATGAAAGGGGGCTAGTCACTGGCACAGTGTTTGTGGACTTGGCTGGTGCCTTTGATACAGTGGATCATGACATATTATTAACTAAATTAGGTAGGATAGGGATTCAAGGATGGCAAATGAATGGTTTGGGAGCAATCTTAGGGAGCAAGTACAGAAAGTGGGGTTAAGTGGAAAGATATCTAAGCCCCAAATGGGTAGAGTAGGCATAACCCAGGGATTGGTGCTGGCCCTTTTCTTCTCTCGATCTTTATGAATGATTTGCCCAGCCTTTTCTCTGGAGGAAGCAGCTTAATGTAAGCAGATGGTATTGTAATTTTGAGTCAGCACTGGGAGTAACTGATCTACAACCTTCCTACAAATTAAATGTGATATTTTGGCTAAATGGCTTGATCAAAATAGGTTAATTCTGAATGAGGAGAAAACTAAAACAACGTTATTTGGTTCAGCACAAAGATTAGGAAGGGTTGAAAACTGCCTACAGGTTAAAGGTATAAATGTAGTGACCTTGCCACTTGTGTCTAGTTTTAAGTACTTAGGGGCCTTATTAGATCCTGAACAGAATTTTGTTCTTCATATTGAATGTGTAGGGAAGAAAAGAAACAAAAATTGCTTTTTGTACCAAAATACGAATTTCCTATGAAAGATGCATGATTATTAATAGCGAAACAGTTGCTAATCTCAGTACTGGACTATGGAAACATGTTATTTGTTTCTCATAGTAGGGCTTTTGGGACAAATATAAAACCAGTTTTATTAACATCTACAGGTTTCTCTCAGAGCTGCTAGTCAGACACATCATTGTGTTATATCAGGATTTGAACGCTCTCCCTTTAACTAGGATTACATTTAGTGCAGTTTTGTTTACCTATGGAGTAGCAACCAGTTCTGAACCACACTACATGCAGATGAAATAAAATTAATGTCCAAATGTTGCAACACAAGGAACAGTGAAACATCACCATATTTAATTCCCATACTGATATGTACAAAAGGGCCTTTTCATGGTTTGGACCTACTAGGGGTGGTTAATATAGCTAAAAATGTAATCCGCTTTAAATGATTATTATCTTATTTACTATGCACTGTTAATAATTGTGATTGTAAGTAATGTATTGTCCTATTTATGACAAATCTCTACTCCTCACCAAGACCTCCTCCTCTGTTGCCTCCCACCAGAACTTTCCAGCCCCCATTCACACCCCTGAGGAGGGCCTCCACCTACCTGGTGGCCTTTCTGAAATTAGAGGGTTCGTCCTGGTCAAGGGTTGTTTGGAACCGCTGGAAGGATGGTCCAGCACTGGGATGGGCTGGGTCCCTGGAGCCCTCGTCACCTCCCCAATCCTCCAGGGATATTTTCCATGATGGTTCCCTCTGGAGCAAGGACATGCAATGACATCCTGGCACTAACATGCCAATGTCTGCTGCTGATCCACCCACTGATCACAGCACCACATGTTTCTTGTGCTACCCCCACTTTCCATCGGGGGCCACAAGGAGCGAGCAACCCACATCCTTCCAGGAAGGGAGAGCAGTCCTCCAGACCTTGCAGACCCCCAGCAGCCTGATTCTATTCCTGAACCCAGGTCACTGGTGTGGCATGAGGTGGAATCCAGCGCCTCAACCCTCAGTGGACTGGCTCCATTTATCACAATTATTGTTGATGTTTATGTTTTAAGTGTTTTATGTTAGTGTGACTGAAAAGGGCTGAGCCTATACCACTTTCTGGTTAAAAAAATGATGTGATAACAGAGGATTATGATATTTATTACAGGGTACAGTCGTGCCTCTATAGTTAGGTTGAAAGGCACTTTAATGTTAAACCTCATATTTTGCAGTTTAATAAGTTTACAACCGTATTTCTGATTTGCACAAAATTTGGCATGCACTGTCTCTTGAGGTAGATCTTTTGACATGCAGAGTTTTGTTATGGTCAGATATGCATATTCTGATATCCAGAACCTTAAATTTACCCTTTTTTCTACTTTTTTCTCATTGCCCCAAAGTAGATGGTGCAAATTATTTGTATGAACTTTGTCGCCTTTTTTTCACTTTTTCTCATTGCCCTGTGTGCAGATGGTGTGAAAGTTTACTATGAAATTTGTATGGTAGAAATAGCTTGTGTCACAGAACAGGCCTGAACTTGTTTGGTGGAAAAATATCTATCCGCTCCAAAGTTACTGTATTTTTAAGGTCTCATTATTTTCAATATGCATTTCACATTCCAGGATAGAGGAATCAAATGATAAAGGATTTTGGTCTTATGAAA
This sequence comes from Neoceratodus forsteri, assembly GCA_016271365.2. Lineage (NCBI taxonomy): Eukaryota > Metazoa > Chordata > Ceratodontiformes > Ceratodontidae > Neoceratodus > Neoceratodus forsteri. Next base: position 1,299,495,692 of record CM057453.1, on the reverse strand, counting down.
ATGATTCTTTTCATGTGGGGCTAATCTTTTTGCGAGAGAAATTCTTTTTCGTGATCTGCCATCTTGTTTTTTTCACACAACAAACTGTCATAACACTGTCTAGGGATGTCTTTACAGACGTCAAACATGTATCTTGCTAACTGGTAGCAGCAGAGCTTCACTTAGTATTGTTTATAGCTCCCAGGGCTTCTGAAATTTTTTAACTATTTAAATCATTTTTCGTCACTCACTAAGATCCTTTTTTGAATCCTTTTTCATTCAAATGAAAAGGATCATGTGTCATGAAAAGAATTTAGGACACACAGAAAAGCCTTTTTCCAGCCTTTCCTGTAATTTTCTATTTCTGTAGCATAGTTGTCTCACCCTCCCGGTCCCTGATCCTATAATAAATATTAGTCTTCCATAGAATAGTGGTCCCTCCTCCTCCCAGTTACCAATCCCAAATGAAATATTAGTTTTCCATGGTGTAGTGGTCCATCCTCCTTTCCCAGTCACCGATCCCAAATGAAATATAAGTTTTCATAGTGTAGTGGTCCCTCCCTCCCCGGTTATCGATCCCAAAATAAATATTAGTTTTCCATTTTGTAGCAGTCCCTCCTCTTCTGATCACTGACCCCATAAAAATAAGTTTTCCATAGTGTAGTGGTTCCTCCCCAGTCAATGTTTTTTTTGTTTTGTTGCAAAACCTGTAAAAAAAAAATGTCCTCACCTATCAGTCCCCCAAACTCCACCTCCACTCAGCACCAACCATGTAACACCCCCAGTACATCCCCACACACTCTCATTCACTTGAACAGGTCCCAGGTTCGAGATCCACTCTCCAATTGAAGACACATCTTGCTGCTGGAACCTGCAACTGCGGTACAAGTAGCTAAGAAAAATGCGTTCAGTGTATTTCAATGGGAGTTTCACCTTTCATGTATAACTTTGCAAGTTTTAACATTTTGACCTCAAAGTTTTATCATGGCCTTTGAAGACCCCATCTCATGAACTATTGGACTGTTATTATGCAACTCCCACCTGAAAGGTGGTTTTGCTGTCACTTGGCAAAATTCATGTTTTGGATGGGATCTGGAAATTGTTTTCTGCCCTTGATCATGAGGTGGAGAAGGCTATGTTGAAAATGTTGGATCTAAACATATCAGGATGGCAAAGTTATGACCATTTGTTGCAATTTCTCTATGCACACTCATTATTTTGGAAATGTTAAATATTTTCAGCCCAGATTTTCAGCATAGCCTTCTTATTACCCCACTTCATGTAAGTCACAGCTGTCATTTTTCAAATCCTCCTCAAACTGTGTTTTCACACCTGTGGCAAGGAATAGCATTGCAGTTGCACATAATTATGCTTTAAGGGACTCAAGAAATTTCTGTATCAGGTACATGAGGTGGGGTAATAAGATGACTATGCTGACTATTTTGTCACTGTTCTCCAGTAAATGGACATGCAGTGCTTGGAGGGCCCTATACTTCCATAGCTACATACATATACACATTTATGGAGGATGGAGTGAAGGGCTTGTAGGTCCATGCTCTCCCACAGACAAATAAGGATACAATTATTCCATCTCAAAAAGTAAGAAATAAATTGCAAAAAACTTTGTTAATGCTCTAGTTAAGGTTAAAGTGACAAAGTTGGGACATGTAGTAGGGTTTCCAGTTCTAACACTCCACACCAACAGGTGTCGGGGGTGTTTCTTGGGTCATCAGCCCTAACGCTCACCCCATTCTCCTATACTGTACCCATCTCAGCTTATTTACTTATGGAATGAGGTGAGTGTTAGGCTGACGACCCTCAAGGCACACCCCCAACACCTGCTGGTGTGTGCAGGGTGGGTAGAGTGTTAGGTTGGACACCCCAATGCCACATTTCCTAATTTTATCACTTTAACCCTAACTAGAGCATTAAAGAAGTTGTTTTTGCAATGTATTTATAATTTATGGCCATGAAAGACAACTGGAGCTCAGATACAGTAGCTCATTTCCAAGTATGTCCTGGGCTGGCCTATATCACACCAATATTGTAGTGTTGTTGAAGTTGTAGTGGTACCTCTATCAGCCTGTGCATTGCCAAATTCAGTTTTATCACTTAGAATATTTTCCTGAGAGTCAGATTCATTACCACAATCAAGTGACCTTCCATGTTATTTAAAGCAGGTGTAGTGTCTGTATTATATCGAACCTCTTGTGACTTCTCTTGGTAGAACAGATACTATCAAATGAGGGTCAAGAACTGCTGCAAGAACATACATTTTGTTTTTCAAGTCTCTGTTAAAATGCATATGAAGTTCATCAAGAAAACATTTGCAAGCAAAACTACCTCTTGAGGGATACTCTTTATTGGTAGACTACATCCATCCAGTGCAACAAAATGTGAATCATGGGTATACCCTGACTTAAAGAAGATAATTCAGCATTCAGGTCTTGTGTTGCTTGTTCAAATGGTCTTAACACATCAACAAGAGCTTCTACTAAACCCCATTGCATTAGTGTCAGACTTTTCTACTCTAGCAGCCATTCCGTCATATAAAATGTTGAATTCTACCTCATCACATCTTGATCAAGCGGTGCTAGGACCATTAGCTTCTTTTAGAAAATTTCTCTGATACTCATTTGATTTTACTCAATGATAAAATGACCACATTTGTTTTGTGTAATACTGAGTACATTGGAGACTGCTCTATTATCATCTAGGGTTTGTGCAGAACAACATTAATAGTATGCATACAAGAAGGAACGTGTTCATATCCTTCATCACTGATGACTTTCACATGTTTCTAGCATTATCAGTAACAAGCATACCAGGATTTAATTTGTTTGCAAAGATCTAATTACTCATCATGGTGTTTATAGTGTGCTCAATACTGGCAGCAATATGATCTCCCCCAAAGAACAACATGCAGGGGCCATTTTTGAACTGCATTAGCCCCACCTGTGTCTTAATCAGATCCAGCAGCATTCTGCCCTTGATTTTCATTTTCATCAAACTGCACCCTGTGAGCTGTTAAAGAACAATCCTCATTACAAGCACTGTGCTTATCCAGATGTCAGAAGTGCAGTGAAGAAGACCATTTACAGCACTTTTCTTTTTTACATACATTGTATTTCTCTACAAAACAGATGGAAGGCAAGATAATATGGCTAAATGTAGTATGAGATGGATGATTGTAACAGTGTTCCAGTACCTTCACATGCTTACTGAAACTAGTGTCTTCAACAAGAGGAAAAGGTAGGAGGTCAATGTGCTGTTATTTTTTAAGAATGAGTGATATGAAGAAAAACCTGCCTTGATTCAAAGGCTTGAATTAGAGTGGTTTGCTTCTACTTCTTTTCTTGCCTGTGCCATCTGAACTATTGCTGCCTGAGCTATAGAGTTCACGTGACATTTTATGTTTGCATGTGCATGCATGTACCACAAACATTTTGTTACAAAGAATGGCAGAGATATGTCATCAGGTCCAGTGCAGCTCAGGCTGCACATTTGTTAGACAGTGTTGGGCTAATAATTAGCCAGGCTGATCAAGACACTGGTCAATGCTTGCAGGGTGAAACTTTGGCAGTTGAAAGGACCAGTGCTCCTAAGCGAGAGCCCATCCTCTCGCATTGCATATCTCTTTCTGAAATATGCTACCTTCTTGGACTTTGTTGATTTCTTGAGGTACTTGAAAGTTTCTATCATGCCCCCTCTCCCTCCTTTCCTAGAGGATATACATATTAAGCTCCTTTAGTCTCTCTTCAGAGTGGCTTCTGGTGCAGACCCTGCACCATTTTAGTTGCCCTCCTCTGGACTGCCTCCATCCTGTCTATGTCCTTGCGGAGATGGGGTCTCCAGAACTGCAAGCAGTACTCAGATGGGGTCTCACCAACTGTCAGTACAGAGGGATAACAATCTTTGTTCTACTGGCAATGCCTCTCCCAAGCATCCCAGTATCCCTGCCTCCAAGCCTCGCTATACCAATGCTAGACCCTTCAAACGTGGGCTAAGATCTCATCTGCTGCACAGCAAGTTGTGACTGTCTCCTTTAAGGCCTCCAGCCCCCCAACTGTAGGCCACCTCAGCACCGCTGGGTACCACCTAGTCCCTACTTCTCCACCCTCCCTTAACTGTCTTACCTTCATCCCCATTTCTTCCGCCCCTACCTCCCTCATCCTCTCTCTACCACTCCTGCCTGCTCCAGTTCTCCTCCCAGCTTGTACAAACATTCCTGCACTAATTTAGCTCTGCCCCTACACCTGGTACCTCTATCTAAACCCATACTCTACATTAGTACTGCCAGTATGCTCAGAATAAGCATCCTTTAGCACCCTTGATAAGGCCCACCATCTGGGCTGATTTCCTATATATCCTCTGCAGTATGTCTTCTCTCTATTGTCCACCTCTTCTTGAGCCTACTCTTCCCTTTGTCACTCTCTCTTCCTCCCTTCTCCTTCGTGTTTTGCTAATCCTGCTGAATTTAGTGTTATCTCATTACAGTCACTGACATGTAACTTGTTGCTTCATTTGCCTTAATTGTTGTCGACTTCTTATGGCATATCTGTGCGCTGTTGTTTGTTTGTGTATTTTAATACCTGACGTGGAACCTATGTAGTGAGCCTGTACTCATAGGTTTAATCTGAGATCTCAATAAATAAATAAAATAAATAAAATCCTCCTTTCTTCTTTCTCACATTGCTTGCCTACCTTTAAGTCATTTGATATGACTACCACCAGGTCCTTTCCATTTTTATTGTTGTTAATAACCCCCACACTGTGTACTCTTTCCATGGGTTTTGTTTCCCAGGTGCATTACTTTGCACTTCTTTGCATTGAATCTAAGCTGCCATACTTTTGACCATTCCTCTGACCTTGCCAAGTCCCTTTACATCTTTTTCACCCCTTGTGTATAAACCCTGTTGCAGATCTTTGTGTCATCCGAAAGAGGCATACTTTTCCTTCTAGTCCCTCCACAATGTCACTTATAAAGTCATTAAAGAGGACTGGTTCCAGTTATAAACCCTGCGGTACCCACTAGTAACCTCCCTTTCTATGGAGAAATCTCTGTTTACTATTACCCTCTGTGTCCTGTTGTCCAGCCAATATTTTATCCAGGCTACCACCCAGGGACCCACTCCCAGGCTGGCTGACTTGTTTATTAATCATTTGTGTGGAGTGTGTCAAATGCCTTGCTACAGTCTAGGTAGGCCATGTCCACAGCCCCTCCTTGGTCTACTACTTTGGTCACCCTGTCACCCTGCTTCTCTACCCCCCAAATGTGCACACACATCTCCAGTGGCGATGCTAAAATAATTTAGCTTTGAACAGGTGCCTGTAAATACTGTACAGAAATTGTGTGTGTAGTGAGTATGCCTACCTACATACATATATCACTAATTCTCAGGATTGCTGATTGAAGCCCATTTTGTGCTCATAGCACTACAGACACCCAATTGCCATTTTTAAAATTTCTGATGACTCTCCCTCCCATCAGCATGAATTATATTATGCCTATAGCTGAGTGGCACTCACAGACCTGCCCCCATGGTGCAGCGGCAAATCAGGTACCTGATTCAGAAATCCAGCCCTGCCCCTAGTGACATGATACACAGACTCTGGAAGGAACTCTAGTAAAAAACAAGGAGGACAGCTAGCATGGTGAAGCCAGAGCTGCTTGGTAAGGAAAATACCCCCAGGAAATACAGTTATATGAACTGTATATCTCCCATCGCCATCTCAACCTTTCTCCTTTTGGAGTTTTGACCCTATATATATATATATTTATTCATTTTGCAGTTATTTCCTATTATCTACCCTTTCCTTCCCTGATGCTGCTCTACAAAGTGCAAAAATTCTGATTCTGTTTTGTGTAGCTGTCCAACTGTGTAATTCTGTGCTGCTGAATATGGCCATTTAAGGCTTATATTAGAATATACATATAGCAGGTCTCATATTGTTGGGACCTTGACTCACAGGAAGCCTGGGGCCCCCATTCTCAACTGTGTGTGGGGATGGAGTCCAGTGTTGATTTACAATTGTGAGCTACAGTATGTGGGCCCATGGAGGCCCCATGGTTAAACTGAGCTCCACTTCCCATTATAAGGCAATGGGATTGATACATGAGCCACAGGGCTCACTTAAGAGCTTTTGGGAATCCAGCTCTGGCAATCCCCGAATTCCAATACTGGTGGCATTGTGCCACCACCTGTTTGCACTAAAAACAAAGTTGGTGCATGTTGATATCGTAGTACAACTCATTTGTCCATGTGGTTTGTTCCTGGTAAAATGTTGGTTAGTCATTGAGTTTGTGCATGCTCAAATATTGGTTAGTCATTGGGGCAGAGTTGCAGCATTGCATGACACTATGACATCGCAAATGGGCATGATACCTAGATGTCTCCTCCCTTCCTTTAATGCCCACTGGGTCTATGGTTCCATAAATTATGTCTGTTGTCCAAGTGCACAAGCCCCACTTTCCCATGTCCTACAGCACTTTGTGTCTGTGGTCATTTAGTTGTACCCCTTACTAACTCCAGTCCATGGATTTGCTGTTCCTTTTGAGGTACTCCCACATTTGTGCTTATTTATTTTATTTAAAAATTGGTAACCAGGAGAGGTACACTGATTCAAAACTCATTTCCAGATGTAACCCGAGTGAAAGCAGAAGGGAGAAGTACAATTACAAACAAAATACAGCCAGTGAGGTGATGTGGTTAAAATGAGGTTGACATAAAGAGCATAAGCTGAGTGCAGTACAGACAAAATGGCAAAATATTGTATATGGAGGACAAATAAATTAGCATAAAATCATCCATGCAAACTGGAAAACTCAAAAAGTGCATAGTGCCAGAGTGAAGGGAGGCTGAGCTGGTGCTGTGGTTAGTGGGGAGGAAGAGGTAAGGGTGGTCAAAAGCCAGGCAAGGGTAAGGAAGCATTCAGGAAGAAGGTTAGCAGGAGCAGGGATGAGGGAGAGGAGTTTTAACTAGTGTCTAATGGAGAGAAGGGAGGGAGATAGACAGAGGGAGGAGGGTAGCTGGTTCCAGAGAAAAGGGAGGAGTATGAGAAAGCAGATTTTCCAGCTGAGGAGTTTGGGTGGGAAGGAGAATGTGCAGGTCCCTTGAGCACAAGGAATAGGAGGAAGAGGGATGGTGCATGCTTTCCTGATGGCAACACTCTTCAGGTAACAGCATTGTGCCCTCTCTACAACCTGCCAATAGAAGTTCTATTTAGTGAGGAGGACTGATTGATCCCAAGAGAATGTGACTGCTGTGGGGCCACCACTTTTCTGAACACATCAGTGGCCAACATGCTACCTGAGCTTGGCTCAACAGGGTCACATACCAATGAGAGATGCTAAACAGTTGCAGCTCTTGAGTTTGAGGGTATGCCCTAGACAGTCACACTATTACAGTGAAAACACTGATGCTGACAACATCGATGTTTTCGCTGTAATAGTCCGCCTGAGCCCTGGCACTCTCTCTCCAGTCCTGCATCCCTTCCCTAATCCAACTCTGACTTAAAGTTAGAATACTTTAGATCAGGGTGTATGGGGCAAAGACCTCTGCATGGGGGTCAGTGGGCAAAGCCCCAATGAAAAAAAAGAGCCGGGTCTCCAGTCGGATTTATGTCAACCACAAGTTGTGGTTGATATAAATCTGTCACTTTGATGGCGGTCGACAACTTAATTGTCGAACTGATATTGTAGAGCCAAGTTTGAGAATTAGGTCCCAGGCCCAGTCAGTGGGTGGAGGGCTGATGTGCTGGGCACCTCACCTCCTGCCATGGCCAGTAATCCAGATTTGGAACTGAACGCTTGTTGCTTGGGGGCTGGCCAGGGCATGGAGGAGTATTGAGCATCCTAAGGCAGCTCTCTCCCTTATGGGGAGTGGTAGTTGACTATATCCCACTGCTTGTCTGCTACCTGGAGGAATTCAGTGGCAGCACGGCAGGATCATGCAGGAAGAGTGACTCTACACACAGGATACTGGTGGCATCTCTGAAGAGGCGGAGTATACACATTTTATTGATTGCACATGTGGTGGGCCGTGCACAGAAAAAGTGGAAACCCCCAGCTGCAGGATGATGCCTGACCCCTGCAGGCTTCACACTAGCAACTGGGCAGTTTCGACAAGGTCCTTCTACAGTGGTAAAGCAGAAGTGAGGTAAGCCTTGGAGAAGCCAGGTGACAGGGCTGGTGTGGGTCTGACAAATGGGGTGGCCGGCAGCACAAAGGCAGACAAACAAATAACTGAAGAAAAAAATAATTGGGTCTCTGATTTGCATCATGGTTTGTGATGCAAATTGGGATAAGAAGTTGACTGAATTCATCACAAAGATTTAAAACTAAGGCAAAAGATACATGGCTGACGTTAGCCCTTTGTTACCACCTGCCCATAGAAATTGTACTAGATGGGAGAGGTGACTGATCCCAAGTGGCTGTGATAGCTAATGTGAGGCCATACAATCTGTCCTTATTTTACTGGGATGGTCTTGGTTTCAGTGGCTTGCCATGTGTTCCAGCTGAAAACTGAAACAGCTACATTTCAACTTATTTTGGGGCATGTTGCTATTTCACTAAAATATTTTGAACTTATCCTCATTATCCCCATAAATTTAAATCTTATGTGCTCACAGTCTCTTGTTATATGGTAACAGCTAAGGTAAGGGTGTAGCAGAAGAAAGGACACACATCTAACTGCCCCTGGAAAACTGGTCCACCATTTCTATGTCTGCATGCACATGCGTGTACAACAAACATTTTGTTATAAAGAACAGCATTTCAGAGGTGTGTCACTGTCAGTCTAATGTAGCTCAGTCTGCAGTGGGCTCTGCAGTGAGAAACCAATGATCAGACAGGCTGATCATGATATTGTTCCATGCTTGCAGGGTGGAAACTTCTTGTAGTTGAAAGGACCAAAGATCTCCTGTGAGAGAGTGCTCCAATGAGACAGCTCCTCGATGCTTTCATTTGCATGAAGGCACCCATGAAGCAGCTGAGCAGCAACATGCTGAGACTGCTTCTCTACTCCCCCAAACATGCACAGACATCTCCAGCTTTGGTCCTACACTGAGACACATCCCAGGTAAAACAAGTCCTGATCAAAGTCAATATGGCTGTGGAGAGCTTTTGGGATGCTTTACCCATTATTTCTGATGAATTTGCACAATGTAGATCTGCTGAGAGCAGTTTCAATGCGGTTCTCCTTTCATACATTTTTACAATGTGTTTTCCTAGAATATGCCTCCTGATTGCTATATATTTAGCCTGGATAGTTCACCGAAGAATTGGCATCTTATTTTCTGGTGGTGAAGCACCAGCAGTAGGATGCTGGATATGTCATACATAGGTACAAGATGTGTGTGGGTGCTAATGCCCAGTGACCATACACCTCAGGCACTGCATGTGGTTCCATCATCCTGGTGCGTTGCACTACTCAGTGTGTGTGAAAGCCAATGCTGTACTCACTCACACAGGTCCAGGAACAGGCATGTTACAGCCTATCTCCCATTTGTTTGTGCAATTGGGGTACCCCAAAGGCACTACCCATAGCCTGGAGCGACACTACAAATGCCATTGAGTATATCAAGACTCTGCCACCCATGATACCTCAGCAGTCCAGAAGGTGGCATGTTACATGGGAGAACGGGGTAGAGTGTATGACAGCAGAAAGATGCAGTATTGACCAGGCATGCATTGGAGATATATAAATTCCCTCATCGTTGCCAGAGACAAACACACAGCTGTATACACTGGTGGGTCCAGCTTGTGTAGTGACCCAATGCATGGTATAGCCACTGGGCCATTCTGGAGTGAAGGTCCCCAGCCCTATTCCTGTGTAGTTGCGCTGGCTGCTCTTAGGGCATGGAGGGCAGTGCCAGTCTCTGCAACAGCTCAGGTATGGGGAGAGCGAGGTTGTTTATGTACCAAGGCAGTGGTGGAGTCCTCTATGCTATGGATAGGGACTGTGGTTTCTCTGGTGTGATTGGGTCCAGGGGCGTTACACTATGGAGCTCTTTAGGAATGGAGTTGGATCGATCAGGGATTGGAGAGGTATCCTGAGTCCACCAGGGTTGCCAGGTTGCTGTGCACCTGGTGCACTCTGCACAGCCCACCTGTGGGGGCTGGACTGCTTAGGCCAGCTATTCATGGCCTAGCTCTGGGCCATGCTGCTCTGGGCTGAGAGGGGTGACTTTCCAACTGAGTATGCTGCAGCATGGCATATGCATGGGAACACACTCTTGACTTGCATGGCATACTATTTGTTTGCAGATTGGCCCATCCCTGCTGCAGGTGCATACTGCACATTTGACTATCATGCTGTGGTGCATTGTTGGTTTTGCATGGCACATCTCCCATTTCCACCGGGATGCTCTCTTTATTTCCTTTGAATATGGGGCCCTGAACTATGCTACACTGAAGAAATATGTTATCAAAATGGGAAAATCATGACCCTACTGAAAACAAGATATTGCATCTAATCTGGGACAGCCTGAGTAAATACAGTGCAGAAATGTGTAAATGAAGATCTCTATGACAATGAGATGTAACATCTCCCTGTGCTATCCAGGATGCAAAATACAGGATAAGAAATATTTAAAGGAACTCTACTCTAAACTGAACTTCACTGTGGTCACTGACAAAAACAAACAGTTTCTTTATTATAACAGTCACACAGGAGCATGGTGTGCAGATTTTATAGGATACATACAAACAGAGGTGAGAAAGAATAAATGCCTCAGCTGGGACTTGAACCCAGGCTGCCAGGAATACCATTCTGATTTCGCTAACCAGCTGCACCACGGAGACAACTGGAACTTGGGCCATCCCCAGCACAACACTCTTTCCCAAATCCACAACCCAATGGCAATACAAATATTTTTTGAAATAATTACACAGGAGTGTGGGTGCATATTTTATGAAACACATACACACAGAGGTGAGAAAGAATAAGTGTCTTAGATGGGACTTGAACCCAGGCTGCCTGAATACTGTTCTGATTGTATACCCAGCTGCGCCACTGAGATAAATGGAACGTGGCCGCCCTGAGCACATTACTTTTTCTCAATGCACAACTCAATGGTTACAAATATTTATTTGAAACAATCACACAGGAGTGTGGTGTGCATACTCTATGGAACACATACAAACAGAGGTGAGAAAGAATAAGTGCCTCAGCTGGACTTGAACTCAGGCTGCCCTGAAAACTGTTCTGATTGTGCTAAGCAGCTGCACCACTGAGACAAATGGAACCTGGGCCATCCTTGAGCACATTGCTTTTTCTCAATGCACAACCCAATGGCAACACAAATATTTACTTGAAACAATCGCACAGGAGTGTGGTGTTCATATTTTATGGAACACATACAAACAGAGGTGAGAAAGAATAAGTGCCTCAGCTGGGACTTAAACCTAAGCCACCTGGCAGTATTGTAGCCATGAGGATGGTGTGTGTGTGTGTGTGTGTGTGTGTGTGTGTACAAAACATAAGATAATAAATATTTAAAGGAAATCTACTCTAAACTGAACTTCACTGTATTCACTGACATAAACAGTTTTTTTTATAACATATAAGAATGCAATATTTATTCTGAATGTTGGCTATGAGGATGGTATGTATGGAGTGTGTGTGTGTGTGTGCTGTAGTTCAATATATTTTTTCCAAAACATAGTAAAAAATGGCTTCTTATTTAAGCAGTAAGCCATGAAGGTGTGGGTTATCAGGAATTTACCATGGCTGGAGTAGTTTGCCCACAAGGTGCAATGAAAGTGGGTAACTCAGCAACCATGGTAATCCCCAATAACCCACATCCTCAGACTGGCTTATTGGCGATTATACCAAGGTTAATTTTTTTACTATGATAAAATGCAACTTTTAAGTAGGTTGCTTTGTTTTTATTTTTATTGTATTTATTCCTATACCACAGATGATTAGATTAGGTACTCATCAACAGCGCTGGTTATCAGAGGATTTACACCTGATAAACTGCAAGTCTGATGATTTCATTGGCTATTCACTTATGTTCATGGTATAATGCTACATATTTAGTCTAAGCAATCCACCAAAGACCTGGCATATGTCTGAGACTGCTCATCATGATAGTGTCTGTAGAGGTTAAAAAAGTGTAAATCATAGATTTGCTGAGGAAAGGGTGTCATTTATGAGGTATGAATCTTTCTCAAAAGACAATACATTCCCAAGTTAAACTAGTATCAAGAAGCTGTTTAAATGCTAACTATTTAAATGTGTAAATCTCCAGTTTCATAGGCAACCAAAATTTAACAAATATTTAACAAGCGGTTTTAGTTTCCCAATGGTATCTGATAAGCAACCTGGAGTAACGTCTCCAACATTCTTAACAGAAAGAAGAGAATATTTTATTTCAGTTGGCATGGAAGGATACATTGAAAAGTCCAAAACGTGTTACGTGATACTCCATTTTCCAGCTACAGATAGCAAGAGGCTGTAGGCTCCAGAGGTTAAAAACAGTATAAATCATAGATTTGCTGGGGAAAGGATGGCATTTATGAGGTATGAATCTTTCTTGAAAGACAATACATTCCCAAGTTGAACTAGTATCAAGAAGTTATTTTAATGCTAAATATTTAAATGTGCAAATCTCCAATTTCACAGGCAACCAGTATTTAATAAATATTTAACAAGCTGTTTCAGTTTCCTAATGCCATCTGATAAGCAGCTTGGAATTATGTCTCCAACATTCTTAACAGAAAGAAGGAATATTTTATTTCAGTTGGCATGGAAGGATACTTTGAAAAGTCCAAAACATGTGTTCCACAAAACTTCATTTTCAAGCTACAGATAATAAAATGGCTGTAGTCTCCACCCACAGCCATAAAAACAATGCAGTGCTACAGTTTGTTCCCAGGTAACTGTTCCACCTGACTGCTTTCTGATGCATTTGTGTTCACCCTAAACATTTAAGAAAGATATGTACATTTCTTTAAATGATGATAGATGTAAACAAAATTTGTGATTAGTTGCTAATATATTTCTATATAAAAAAATCATTGTTTTAAATCAAACATCATTAGTTTCCCATGCAGAATATCTCAGTTTACTTGAATCCTTATAGATGATGTTTCGTGACTGGCTGTCACTTTTCACTTTTGCATGTGTATAGGGCTGTTACATACCCCAAAAACACATGTATGTCTACTGTAAACCAGTATTTTAAATTATTGTAGAGAAAACAAAAACAAAACAAACACACAAACAAAAAGAAAGAGTAAATTAATTTGCTTCTCATCATTTTTAAAAAGGTGCTTCTCATTTTCTACTTTAGTAGTTCTCCTGTTCACCTCCTGGTTCCATACTCCCACCCCCACCCTGAACATGCACAAACATCTCCTGTGGTGACACTAAACCGTGGCACATGCTCTGGTAAAAATGAAGTTCCTTGGTTTGTTCCACAGTAATTGTCCCACCTGACTGCATCCTGTTGCATTCATGCTCATCCACTCTGCCCAAACATTTAAGATAAGAAGGTCCTGTAACTTTGTTAAATGGTGATATATGTAAACAACATTTTTAAATAGTTGTTAATGTGTTTCTGTGTAAAAATTAATTAATTTAAAGCAAATGCCATTTATTTTCCATCTGGTATTTCTAGTTACTTGAATTCCTACTGTTGATGTCTCTGTGACTGACTGTCACTTTCTCATGTATAAGCCAGTATCCAGTATCAAAATTTCATGTGTATAAGGCCATTAGTATAAAATGTACATTTATAGATGTTGCAAACTGAGCTTTCAATTATATGAGCCGAAATCAACAACAACAAAGAAAAGGGTGATTGAATTTTCCTGTCATCAGTTTAGAAAAAATGGCATTTTTCATTTACTACTACAGTGATTCTCCTGCTCATTTTCCCAATTATATGATTCCCTTGACTCCTGAGTCTCCTTTTGATGCCTAGATTAGAGTTAGAAAGAGAGAGAGAGAGAGAGAGAGAGAGAGATAGAGAGAGAGAGAGAGAGAGAGAGAGAGAGAGAGAGAGAGAGAGATTGAGATTCTAATTGAATGCAGTAGGATTTTAATGCTAACCCCATGCACACTGTAACTGCATGAGTTTTACATACTGTATGTTTTATTTACTATAGTCAGAGCAGACAATGACAGTGAAAAGGTATAATATTTCTGGGCAGTGCAAGTCCTAACTGTGACGCTTGCCCTGCTTCTGGTTACCTGTATGATACTTATATTATAAATAACTGGTCTGTGTTTGAAATTGTCTCATGCAGGTTAGCAAATTTGGCCTGTAACTTTAAAGGTCAGTAGCTGGAACTACATGAGGTAATTAAACTGACCAGGGAACCAGTTAATTAACTGCCTTCCTTCCAGCAGGAATTTTATTACCTTTTATAACCTGCCCAGGTTTTTGAAGTTGAAACCAAACATAAAGTTTATGATGTAACAGGATGAAGAATAATTTGGCAGGCTCCTGTAAAATTTTAACATGCAGCCAAGAAATAGTGACAAATGGTAGGATTGTTAAGTTCAAAGAGAAATGTTTGATTAAAGGATATCATATTTAGGAATTTTTTTTTCTGATGTTACCATTAATTAAAAATGCCTCCTGGTAGAAATTATGTTAGAATTAATTCTAAAAGGAGGAGCGAGCTAGCTGATTCACCAAAGGTAGAGAGATGGAGTTTCACATCAACATCCATCTGGGGAAAAAGTGTCATATCATCTCGGCTCTGAGACAGAAAGTTCTCTAGCTTAAATACACTTAGAAAGGTAATACTTAGAAAGAAATTAAGTCTTTGTGGCACTGTGGGAGCAGAGAGCCTGACCTGGAGTGTGTTTATGACACTAACAACTCTCATCAAATGATTGTACCCTTACCAAACTCCACTCGTCCACACATTTTGTATTTCTAGGCTATGTATTGCTACCAACAAGCTTGTAGTCCATCACACATCTCTAAACATGCTGCTGGCGATTAGGTGATTACCTGGTGTCGCAGCACAGGATGGAAGAAGACTGAGTCAGGCTGCTTGATGTTTGCTGTCTGCTCACTGTCAGATTTCAGAGTGTGGGCAGGGATGGTGCTGTCATTCCTGCTAACCTGGTGTGAAGGCTTTGGAGGTAAGTGGACAGCCAGCAGCTGGGGAGAGAGCAAGCAAAGCCCCTGCTGGGTTGGGAGCTATGGAGGAGCTAGTTACTTCTATTCTTCTCGACAATAAATAAATCAATATTGTTAGGAAAATGAAGTGACAGGAAAGCAATGCATATAACTACCTGGCAGAGAAAGAGGCAGAGATGCTACTACCATGTAATCAGTCTCCATTGGGGCAGCTGCTATGACTGTTTCTAACAGAACCACAATAGTTGCTCTGCTCAGTGATTACTTTTTATTATAAGTAGTAGTATTTTAAATATCACAAAATTTAAGATGAGCAGTAGCAATATTTATTGAAGTTTGTGGAAGACTCGGATAGGTTCTGTGGTGGCCAGGATTGACTTGGGGTCCATGGCATGCTGTCAGCTCATTTACAGCCATTCAAGTCTACCAGAATATAAAAACATACTAAACACTAATCAGGAACACGATATAGTGTATGGCGGAACGCTGTTGAGCATGGAAATCCATGCTCCCAACAGCGTTGTTGTGCTCGCCTCAGTGCGTATGATCTTGTTGTGCTGCACTGGGTACGCCAACAGCAGTACACAATAAGATCGACGCATTCACAAGATGCGCGATTTAAAAGCCGCTGGCCGGGCGAGGGAGCTAGTAGCTGAGCCGAAGTCTCAACACGAAAGCCAAGTATGGCATTATTTTAAAAATGCTGCTTCCGTTCACTGTTTTGAAATGAATAGACTCCTATACACTTATAAAGATTGTCTTGGGGAGTCATTCAAAACAAGTGATTTTTCGAGATCTCGAGGTATCCATAGTAACGACAACCTCTCGAGCTTCGCCTCGAGGCCGAACGCTGCCAAGGATACCTCTCGATTGAGAATATTCTTGTTGTGAATGCCTCCCATAGACAATCCTCTATGTGCTCAGCTCAGTAGCATCAAGCTGATTCCCACAAGCTGGATATTTTAGCATCCTTCAATTGTTTGAAATTGACCACTGTTCAGCAAGTCCATGTATCAAAGCTTGAGTATGGCAATATACCACAAGAAAGACTCCTTTCCTCGAAGATATAAATAGTAATAAAACATCAGAATGTATTATTCAATAGAAGTTTAATGACTGTATAGGTATGGAAATGTACACTTTACCTTTTATTGCCAAATAATAAAAGGCGCACAACATAGCCAAGAGTAGGTGCAGTGTCATCAACTGTCTTGTTTAAAATTTTGTAATTGATTATGAGGATCAACTTATTGCTGAACGTGCATTTCTTTTGTGCAGATTTGCATTAAAACATCTTATGAGATTTGCATTATAATGACTTGAGTCCTAAACCAACTTCCTTGTGGAAGACAGATACAGTCAAACCTGTTTAAATGCATAGCCTCTGGACATGAGCAGAATATGCATTTAGCTTAACTATTCTTATATGCAATCCTACAGCATTTTTTTTATTTTCATGTGCTCCCTCTTTTCCCAGTTATACAGAGTACATTGTAGCTGCAGTTCATGATGAAGGGAGAGGATGGGTGGGGGTTCTTTGTACAGTACTTAGTGTTTGCTTTGTGTTTGTGCTTGTGTAGGTTTTAAAAAGGCTTTTGTATACTACTTTATTCGTGCCTTGGTTTAGAAATGCCTAGTGTCCATACTGTGTGTTATTTTTCAGTGATCACACTGATGTGATCATTCAGCTTTGACTGATGCTGTCACTCCTTGCTGGCTTTCAGGCACATGTTTTCAATGTCATAGAAGGCTTTGTAATCCTTTACACTGCTGGCAGTGAGCTCACTGTAGTGGCGGATCTGCATCAGGCAATGACTAACTTCTTTGCAGGTCGGTGCCAGCAGTGTTGTGCCTTCTTCCCTGTCATTGTCTTCTTCATCTTCTTCTGGCTGGGCACCACCATCTCCAACAGCTGCAGCAGTGATCTCTTCATCTGTTAACGTTCCCATATACTGCAGGTAATCTCAGAGGCTGCAAAACATTTGAACACTGACTGGTCTATGTTTTCTGGTGCCAGGGTTACAGTACATAAGGTCCACAGGAACAGTATGAGGAAATTTAATTTAGGATCTTTAGACACAGTTTGTAGCAGTATGATGGGACAGGTATAAACTTATACATGATCTTGATGTTGCAGCTCAGGACTTTATTCAACATTTATTCCAATATTTAACCACATGTACCGGAAATTCAAAGGACCCATTGAGAAAATCACTTGCCTCAGATATCTGTTTAAATTAAAATGTTATTAAAAATAAAGAACAGGATTCGGAAGAAAGCAAGACAGACAGGTAACTTAGAAGACTGAAACTTTTTAAAGGTGGCAAAATAAACATACAAACCAAATTAAGGCAGCAAAAAGGTATATTTCACAGAAATAGCATTGATCAGGCAAAGGATCCAAGAAAATACAGAAATGTGTCAAACAACTTCAGAATCCAGTTTGTTCAAGAACACAGATCAAATTCCTTGAAAATGTTCATATCTTGAATGATCAATTCAAGGTATTGAAGATTTTAAACTGTTGTTTTATTGAATTGCTGGATCCAGTCTTGAGTAAACTGGAGACTGAGGTTCAGCAATATGTACAAAGTAATGTGGAAGCCAATCAGCTGAAGGAAATAAGTAGAGGAGTGCCAAAATCTCTATCCTGGGCCCTCTGCTTCTTAATATTTATAGAACAACCTTCCAGGCCTGCTTGCCAAAAGTGTGGTCTGAATCAAAGAGGATTATACAGTCCTGCACATACAGTTAGACTAAACTGGACTGCAAACTCAGCTAGACCTTAATATGATGGAGAAGCAGTTTGGTGGATCTTGATCGCTTTGCCAAATGGTGAAAAAACTCAGTGTGTCACCTTCTTTCAGGAATCAAATAAGAATAAAACTAGGCTTTGGACCTTAAATTAGAAAATGGACAAAGGTAACAAATAAAACAGTTACAAATATTCAGGTATTCAAATTGTTCTATGGTGAGTACATTAAACATACTGGTAAAAAAAAAAAAACTAATCAAAAAGTAACGAGTCTTCAAAGAGTGTCCCTTTCTCTAACTGAAGAATGAAGCATCAAAATTGTTAAACAATTATTGATTGCAGTTTGGAATACAGAAATGTGGTATATAGAAACTCAACTAAGAATGCTCTCCTGAAATACATCACTCGTATGCATAACAAGCTTCCCAGATTTGTAATAAAGCAGGTATCCATCATTGCAAACTATATGCAACCTTAAATTGACTACAACCTGGAATTAAAAGAGATTTGAACTGGTTGACTTGGATCTATAAATTACTAAAGTGAACAGGCATTTTCAATACTGAATGTTGTCACACTGGCATTGGCAGTGGCGGAGGTGGAGAGGCATAGTGCTGTGAGTTTGTTAAAGTGTCCCAAAGGTGATTTTGCACAGCAAGAACGCCACTATGCCGGCAGATCTGCAGAAGCGTGTTTTGGGCAGGCTGTGGAAAATATCAGCTGGACTGTTTATAATGAGGTGTGCACAAATGCCAGTGGTGAAAATGTGGCATGAAAATATTGCAGATTGACGGGTTACAAGGTGCGCGGAAACCGCAATGCACACTTGCAACACAGTCATTGTCTGGAATTTTGCCACCAAATTTTCAACATAGGTATTTTAGGACCTCTGCTGATGAATAGTTTCACCATCATTTCCTCAAAGTGTCCCGAAAGTGATTTTGCACAGTGACGTGCAATTCTGCACGGACGCTGCGAAAACACATTCGACCAGCTAGTACTGTTCATAAGGAGGTATGGAAAAATGCCAATGATGAACAGCTGGGTGAAAGTATTACAATTCACATCCACATTTACGCAAACTGCACAACGGTGCTCGAAACACCAATTTTATTGACTTCGTCCCTCAAATTTTCAACATAGGCATTTAGGACATCTGCTATGAACAGTGTCACTGCCATTTTCATAATGTGTCTCGAACACAGGCTATCCACAGCAACCACATAATTGTCGTCAAAACTACGAAAACAGATTTTGGTCAGGATGTGAAAATGACAGCTGCACTGTTCATTGGGAAGTATAGAACAATGGCACTGTTGAAAATGTGGAGTGAAAATATTACAAGTTTGCGAACTTATGAGCATCTGCAAACTGCACAATGCACGCCAGTAACACAGTCATTTTATGGAGTATTGTCACCAAATTTTCAACACAAGCATTTTAGGACCTCTGCTCCTGAACAGTGTCACTGACATTTTCATAATGTGTCCCAAACAGTGATTTTGCACAGCGACCGAGCTATTCTGCGCTGGAAGTGCAGAAACACATTCGACAAGGATGTGAAAAATGACAGCTATACGGTTCACAAGAAGGTGTGGTAAAATGGCAATGCTGAGAATCTGGCATGAAAATAGTGTGAATCGTTAACTTATGACGTGCATTGCGCGGTTACTACGCATGCTAAATAAACAGTCTTTGTTTGGATTTTCCCACCAAACTGGCAACATAGGCTTTGAGAGCCCCTCTCATGAACAGTGGCACTGTCATTTTGTTACTTAGTCCAGAAGGTGATTCCACGTAGTGACTTCAAAATCACCTTTCAGGACCAAATAATGCCATGACAGTGCAAGAATTCATGAGAGGGGTCCCAAAACCCATGTTAAAAATTTGGGGCCAGAATTCACAAAAATGCATGATATATGCATTAAAGTTAAAAATCCTATTTATTTCATTATACAGCTTACTGGCATTTCTTGGTTTGTGATCGGTTTGAAGAGTGCAGACGCTTTCACGGTCCACCAAAGATCGTCGTGCTGGACTCACAGGGAAAGTATGGGGTGAGGGGGAGGGAGGCAGGTGAGGAGGGTGCGGTGGGGGAGGGGGGGCATCGAGACTACGAGGACCGCTTTCATTTACAGGAAAAAAACATTGTGGGACAGTTTTTTTTCAGGGATTTAGCAAGCTGGGGTGAGCTCCCAGCGTGCCATCTAACTGTTTGGGGTGTCTGTAGTCAACGGGGATTGGGTAACCTCATAAGCACACAACATGGGGGGATGAGAAGTAATACTGACAGGGATTAGGCACCCTGCTTCCATAATAAAGAAAGCGGGTGAGCTGGTGGGGATTGGGCACCCCACTCTGCATTCAACAACTGGGGTTTATGCGGACGGGGAGTGGGCTCCCGTTGGAACACAAAGAAATCTGGAGGGTTAACCAACATGGGGTGGGCACCCCCATTCGTCTCTGGTGGGTGGCCGCCTGCTGTAACCATGCTCATAATGTGGGCGAGCACGTGGAAGGGTCTGCTGCATGCGACGCAGCTTTGCTCGGATTGCAGTGGACCTTTCTTAGATGTGCTCACCACATTATGTATGCATGGTGTGGCGCTGGCATGCAGGCTGATTGAGGAATGAGGACGCATCTACTGGTGTATGCCCTGCATTCACCAAACAGCGACCCTGCTCCAAAGCTGCACTGTCCACGATGTTGTCTGGGAAGTGCGCCAACATAAAAATTGAATATCCATTGAAAAAGAAGCTCACTGAAAAGAACGTGATTTTTGAAAACTCCCAAAGTGATAGATTTCAATTAAGCAACAAAGACAGTTGTGTTCCCTCTATCTGCCTGTACAACAAATATGGAAATATGACTTTGCAGATGAGTGTGGCAAAATCATGGAATGAAAAATGAAGTGACATAAGAGCACAAAATTCATTAAATAAGTTCCAGACATCTCTTAAGAAAACATTGAATTCATCATATGAATGTTACAAATGAAGTATTAGATGATTGTGTATGGCCCTACATATATTACAACAGCATGTTGTTGGTATAAATAACATGAACAAATATGTGATTGATGTTGTATCATCAATGTAGGGGGTGGGATATTCAGAAATGCGCCAAGGCATGCGCAACTCTGGTGCAAGCGCAAAGTCAACTGTGCAATGGCACAGTGACTGCACTATTCAATGGCTGCGCACTGCAACACGTGCCAGCACAACACAGCTAAATATTGTAGGCACTGCACCATGGTGCAGTGAGAGGTCACTCAGGAGCAACCAGAAATGTGCCGTAGGATAACCAGTGATGAGAAAGGGGCAGAGGAAGATGTGCCAAGGCACAGTAGGAACAGCCAGAGGCACAGCAGAAAAAGAGGCAAGGGGAAAGGGGGAACAGTGCAGGAAGGCTGAGCACCAGGCCAGGAACACTGGCAGGGACACAGCCAGCACACAGGTCACCACTGCACATGGAGTGCAAGCATGCAGTGGTGGCCCCCGAGAGGACACAGTGCACAGGTGGCACTGGCATACAGGACAGGCTCCTAGACCACCACACGGTGGGCATGCGGCCCGCCTGGCCAATGACAAGCCACACCCAACAAATGGCACCCACCATACACACTCCACAATCCCAAACAGCCATCTCAGGGCCTCACCAAGGCACAGCCAGTGACCGAGGGCAAGCCAACATCATGCATGCACCACCCAATGACACAGGTGCACCATGGCCACCACCACACGGCTGCAGCATGGACCCACTTGCCAGCTGCAAAGAGACCACGGACACAGAAGGATAAACAGGTAAAAATATAATGGAAGAAAGCAACACAGCTAAACAAAACACAGGTAACAAAGGGGAGGGTAGGCTTAGGTGAGAAGGGGTCAGGGGACAGTGTCTGTACTGGTGGAAGAGGAAGGAGGACAGAGGCAGGATGGTGGCTGGTGATCCTCATGGCTGGCCATGGCCTGCTGGTGCCTGCCACCTCCCACTGTGCCCGTTCTGGAGCACAAGCCTCCAGGTCTGCCATACAATCTCCATGGTGTGGGATGTGATAAGGAGGATCTCATGCAGGAGACATTGATAGAGTGGCAGGCAGGATCCCTCTGGACATTTATGGCAGAGGATGGGACAGGTGATCAATGCGCATCAGTAGCTCCCCTAGCCTCCCTGTGCACAGTGAACAGTGAAAACACATGCCCCTGAGTGGCACCCCTGCCACCCGCAGTGGTGTGGGCCTATGCCTGCCACCAACCTGGCAGGCCATGGCAGTGCACAGCACTGGGGACCACTGCCCAAGGGCCACCGACAGCACAGTGGCAGGCAGGTGGCATGGTGCTGCAGCAGAACCTCAGCGGCACTGGTGGCAGCCAGATGCATACCAACCACCAACAGCTAACACACATGTGCAATGGCACCCCATGGCGCCAATGCACTCTGCTCCTGCGCTACACACAGCTGCCATGTCACATGGCACAGGAGGCCAAGGCCATACACCCACCCCGCAGACCACTCAGCACAACAATGTGGGAATTTATTTATTTATTTAGCTTTGTTGACCGGGTAAGTGCACTAGACAAATCCTGCCTATTTTCAGGCACGACCCAGGGAGAGGATACAGATGAATGCTAACTGACTTGAACCAGATTAAGCTGTTGGTGGTATTTTTAGTGAATGAGGAAAATTTGGCCAGGACACCGGGAAATTCCCTACTCTTTTCGATAAGTGCCATGGGATCTTTAACATCACCTGAACTATCACCAATCCAGGCAGATGGGACCTCGGTTTAACATCTCATCTGAAAGATGGCACCTCAGAAATGCAGCACCCTCTCATGCTTCATTACAGTGTCATTACTGGGATATTAACCCAAGTGCCAGATGTGGAACTGAACCCACAGCTCTCTGATCTCCCGGCCTCAGAGGCGAGTGTGCTACCTACTGAGCCACTGACACTTGCTGAATGTGCAGTGCTACTGCCCGCCGTGGCTCTGTGCATGCCAGACCTGCTGCTGCACCTCTACTCGGTCCCACCCCAGCCGTGGGGCCTGCAGTGGTCTGCTGTGGCCCACCAGGTGCCCCGCCATTCTGGTATGTCTCAGTTCTCAGGCCCTAGGACAGGAACACAGAGAGGCACACATCAGAACATGCCACAGCATGAGCCCACTGCCCCACCCCAAGCACAGTGTGTGCCCTGCTAGGGCTATGCCGCAGGGCTGTGGTGCAACACACCCAGTGACAGGCAATGCCATGCCACAGGGCACACAATGACAGACCTCCTACCAACCCCAGCATGGCATGCAGCTCTTCCAATCCTATGGAACAGTGATGCGTGCACAGATGCAGTATGAGCCCACTTATCTGGCGGGCACGGCCCCTGTGGAGGCGTGTCTGCAGCGCCCTCAGCCACTCCAGATCCCTCCTGAGTAGGTCACAATACAGGTACTGGCACTGTTCTCTGATGCACTGCACCCCAGTGGCCTGGACCACCCATCCATGATGGCCTGCCACACCTCTGTCCTGGGCCTAGTGAGGGCTGCTGGCCAAACAGGCCGGCAATGGGGCTCCACCTGGGCCACGGATTCACAAGCTCTACCTGGCTCCAGTTGTGGGCACTGGGCACTGTATGATGCAGTATTGTCGGTCAGCACTGTAGAATGCTAATATGGTGCCCTGTAGCACCGTGCACAACGATGCATGGGATAAGCACCTCACCGGAGATGTGTGGTCACTGCAATCAGCGGATCCCCAGGGATGCGCGGCATGGTGCATGGCCACACCAGCACTTGGGGTAGAGGTGACTGGGGACATACGGTATGGTGGAGTTGGGGGTCAGCATGCACAATGAACGTGAGTGCGCTATTGGTCCCATGTCACATATTGCACAATAGGGCCATGTGGGCAGCATGCCTCATGGATCTGATGGTGCCCGAGTGCCACAGACCCAATAGTGCCCAGCGCCATAGATCCAATAGTGCTCCGGCGCCATAGAGTCAATGGCACCCGGCGCACATATAATAGCGCGCCAGGCGCTATAGGCTGTATGGTGCCACGAGCACCATAGGGCCCATAGCACATGGCACGATGGACCCTACAGTGCACGCTGCACAATCGGCAACAGCTGCCGTTGCACATCTGCGATTGGTGAGTCTGCACTGCGATATGTCACAGCATTGCGCAATGACATGTGCCGGGCAAGTCCATTGCGCAATGCGCAACAGCTCAATATTCAGCTGACATATGCAGATTAGCTCATCAGCCTATTCACGGTGAAATTAGGACATTTGCATGTCATTATAGTTACGCATTGACTCATTTGCATGCGATGCACTATAAAAGTGATGTACAACATCACAGGCCATGGACCAGTATTGCAACCATCAAAGTAGGATGCATCTGCCAGGGGAGGCCAGCCCAGGGTGCGCCAATGGCTTGGGAGGGCTGCTGCAGCCACTAACTACATGTCCATATCCATAGGTAGCAACATGTCTGAGCAGGAAGAGGGTGAGGAGCATGGGCCTGCCTGGAAGTGAAGGCCCAACTTCACGAGTGATGAAAGCAGATGCCTTGTTCAAGGCATGCCTCAACAGGGAGCCATTGCTGAGTGGCGCCACTGGCACACCCCAGGCCATGGCCACAGCCTGGGAGGAGATAGTGGAGACCATGAACCAGCAGGGCAGCCACCAGCGATCTGCACAGGAATGGAAGAAGAAGTGGGCACCAACAAGCGTCAGATAAAGGAGAAAATTAAGCGGCCATTCGGGCCTGATGTTGGCCACAGGTGGGGGCCAGGCCGCTGTTGCAAGCTTCACGCCACAGGAGGAGATGGTGGCAGCCACCATGCGGTGTAGTGTAGTGGAGGTGTGCCAGGCGGTGGCTTCCAGACTGGATGGAGCCCATCACTGCATGGTCGGTCTGGCAGGCAGGGGAGGGGCCTGTCGGGTCAGCAGCTCAACGCATCTGTGTTCCCTTACAGCACCAGCTCGATAGCATGCGGTGGCAGGGGCACCTGTGGCTGTCATGGTAGCCTGCCCAGCCCTGGAGGACCAGCCATCCACTTCCACGGGCATCTGGGGGCCTGATAGGCTGGGGACCATCACCGCCACAGCTGGATGTCCCGGGCATGGTGGTGGATGAGGCCCTGGCTGTGTTCCAGCAAGATGCTAGCCATGGGTGCTCTGTGCTGAGACACAGATTGGGGCAGAGTCCGACACCGATGATGATCAGACCGTTGTCGCCCATACCAAACACCAGCACTGGCTGCGATTGGTGGCCTGCCGGTGGCAGAACAGCTGCCGCCAGTGACCTGGTACTGCTGTGCGCGCAGTCACAGTGGCACAGGATGGCGGGCACCCACACAGGTGCTGGCCAGCACACAGGGCTGGAGGGGTGGCAGCAGCTTATGGCTGGAGTTGTTGAGTGGCTGGATGCGCATCCACTGCCAGGATACCTGACACTGCCCATCCCCATGAGGGCCATGCTGTGCTGCCCCCACCTGAGTGGGGGCCGTGCAGCATGGTCGTGTGAACCGTGGGTCGGCACCATGCCCATGCGCCCAGGGCACTGATCCCTTGCCTGGAGCACACCAAGTTGCTGTGGGTCTCTGTGCAGCAACAGGTGCTGCTCGTGGCTGGGAGTGTGGGCACTCTGCACAGAGGTGCACCAGACAGCGAGCAGCCTGAGAGGTGCACCACAGGTCCTGGAGGCCAGTTGGTGCCTGTGGGAGAACATGACTGCAGCCCTGGACTGCATTGCCAACACAATCTCAGTCAGTCTTGCCCCATTGGCTGCCACAGTGCATGGTCAGCTGCTATGGACACTGCAGAGTGCTATGTCCACCCCACGGCCCCCAGAGTTGGGCGACCCCATCCGTGTTGACATGGGGCTCTGCTGTGGGCATCCCAGGCATGCCTGGTGTGGGTCTGTTTGGGAGACTGCAGACCCTGTGAGGACCAGTCACGGTCCCACAGTCCCACCCTGGGGGCAGTTGCAGAACCCCTGTGGCCGTTGCACAGTCTGTGACTGCTGGGAAGCAAAGGCACGGATGTCCTTGTGTCCATGGTGGCTGTGTGACTGTGCAGCGGACCTGATGTGCATGCCCCCTGTCAGCTGTCTGTAGCCACCACCCTGTGTGCACATGGACGTCGTGTGTGTGCATGGCAAGGTTGTGGCAGCTATGTGGTGCAATGCATACTGCCCGTGTGCACCCACCTGGCTGCTGGCCTGTGTGGTGTGCATGATGATGCCATATCACCACTGGTTGTGCCTGTGCACTGGTGCCATGATCTGATCCATGCCACATCCTGGCACCGGTCGTGTGAATGTGGGTGCCACTGTGTGTGTGTGTGTGTGCCCGTTGTGTGGTGCTGTGTGTGTGGTGTTGCATGTGGCTGTGTTGCACTGCCCCACCACTGCATGATGCCTGTGTGTGCATGGAACCTGTGTGCCCTGCCCATGTGTTGGTTCTGTGCACATGTGTGTGTCCACCTACCTACGTGCACCGTAGTGCTTCTGTGCTATCATGTCTCACTGGTGGCGTGCCAGCCGCATGACCTGGGGATCCTCCACCCAGGAGGGGACTGCCCACCACCTCCCGCCCAATGTATGCATCGCCCCTACTGCTGTTCCCTCATCGGACTTGACAGCTATTCCATGGTCAATGGCCATGTTGTGCAGCATGCAGCAGGCCAGGAATAGGCCGCAGGCCTTGAGAGCTGTACTGTACGGCACCACCAGACCTGTCCAGGCAATGGAACCATGCCTTCAGCTTCCCAAACAAATGCTCAATGATGTTCCGCATGCTGGCACTGCTCTTCCTCTGGAGGCACCGGGCACCAGTAGGGTGTGAGCAGGCAGGGCCTGAGTGGGTAACCACTGTCACCTGTGTGTGGGGAGAGAGAGAGAGAGAGTGAAAGAGAGAGAGAGGACGGTTAGCCTGGTGACCCCTGTCACTGTGCCCCATGCCCCTCCCAGTCGCGCAGGTGGTTCCCAACCCTGTGCACCCCCTTCCATGCCCCTATATCCTGCTGCCCGTGGTATCACCATACTCACCCACTAGATGTCCTGTGAGAATGTCCCCACTCTCAAACCTGTAGCACAGTGCCGAGCTGTGCCAGATGTATGAGTCATGTGCTCCACCAGGGTGTGTGGCACAGACATTGGTTATGCGTCCCTGGCATCACACACCACCTGGCAGTTGATGTTGGGGTGGCCCTTCCTGTTGATGTAGGCCACCCCTCTGCACCAGGTGGCATGTGGATGCCTACATGGGTGCAGTTGATGGCCCCAGCACACCAGACATACATGCTACCCTGTGGAACTCCTGCATGCTAGCAGTACACTCTGCCTGTGTGCTGGGAAGTAGATGTGTTCTGCAGCATGGCAGCAGGCATTGAGGAACTGTGTGAGGAGCCATGATGTGGCTGACTGGGTTATGCCTGTGGTGTCCCTTGTTGGTCTCTGGAAGGTGCCTGTGGTGAGCAGGCACATGACAGCTGTTACCTTGTCTCCACTGTCAGTGGATGACTCCATCTAGTGGGTGCCTGCATCTCATCACTGCACAGCTCACAGAGCTGCCTCAGAATGCCAGTTCAGGTGATAACAGGCCAAGATCTCTGTGTCAGCATGGGTCTGAAGCTGATGCGGTGCTGGTAAGCCCTTCCATGGCCACATTGCTCTGCCTCCTGCCTCCTCACACCCCTCATTACGGCCTCCATCTGGAATGCCACACTAGCCATAGCCCCTGTTGTCCTGTCACCCACTGGTCATCCAGCTTGACTGACCCTCCTGGCTCTGTGGCACAGTGCCTGTTGCTTGGCTGGACCCCCTCCTGCGTACCTGCCCTGGCTGCTATTGCCTTCAGGCTCTGTCGACCACCTCTGTGGGTGCCTGTGTCACTCCCCTTAGGTCTGGTGGCTCTGTGGCACCCATTCCCTCACCCCACTCCGTTGGCCTCCCTATCTGTCTCACACTCTCTCACACTCTCTCTCTCTTTCTCTTCTTCTCTCCTGTCTCCTTTCTCCTTTCTCCTCTCTCAGACTGCCTGTCTGTCTCCCTATGTCCTTCTCCCTCTGGCGCAAGTGCCCTCCTCCTACTTGCTCCCTGTATTTATAGGCTCAAGTCTGCTCTGTGCAGCTCGAGTTGCTCCTCACTGCGTCATTGGTCGGGGTTGAATATCACTGTGCCACATATTCATGGAGTATGCCCCTGCCCTTGCACATGCATACATTACTATTGTGCATTGGCACACTGCTACTTACTCTGCCCAGTTGCTCCCTCACAGATATCGCTCTATGGCACATCTTACTGCAGTTGTTCATGCGCAAACCCGTTGCACCATGCACAACTGCTTTGAATATCCAGGCCAATGTATTTAAGTTTTACTGTAATACACAGTGCTTTTGTTGAAATAGGCTTGTTCCTGTTGAACTGTTCCTGTACAAAATATGTTTTATCGATCGATCGATCAGTCTATCTAACTATCTATCATTGTGTGTGAATAATATGGATATCCCAAACATATATGTGTAACTTGGATGTCCTAAGCATATACTAACATACTAATTGGCAGCAGATTAGGCCTAATGGTCTATCGAGTCTGCTCAAACCTCAGATCCCTAGTTGGATGCCGAGCCCTCTCCCCTTGTGTTCCAGAAACCCTATCATCCATCCCACTCCCTGGGCCAGGCTATAATCTGATACATCCACTTTTTGTGTCTGTCCCACCTCTCTTGAAGCCCTTCACTGTGGACTTCTGAACAGCTCACCAGGCAGTGCATTCCAAGGGTCCACCACCCTCTCAGTGAAAAATATTCTCCTCTTTTCCCCTCACCCTTCCACCTTCCAACTCAAACCATGCCTCTGGTGATACCTCCCTGCTTTAGTCTAAAGATTCTCTCCATGTTTACCCTATTTATTCTGTTGAGGTACTTGAAGACCTCAATCACGTCCCCCGTCTTTCCTCCTCCAATGAAAACAGACAGAGCTTCTCAAGTCTGTCCTCATATCAAATCCCCTAGTCCTCGTATCATCTTAGTTGCCTTCTCTGTACTCTCTCAGGAGCTGTATGTCCTCTTCACATGTGGTCTCCAGTACTGTACAGTACTTCCAAGGTGTGGTCTAACCAGTCCATTGTACAGCGGCAGAATCACTTCCCTGCTCTAGTGGTGATCCCACTTACGATGCATCCAACATCCTGTTTGCCTTGCTAGCCACTCTTCTGCACTGCTCAGAGTTATTCATACATGCATCCACCATGACCCCTAGGTCTTTTCCCTATTGAGGCCTCCAGCACCTCCCTCCCAGGGTGTACCTGTGTTAGGGTTTCCTGTCCAAGATGTAACACCTTGCACTTGGTGATATTGAAATTTAATTTTCATGTGAGCCCAGCTTTCCAGGGTGTCCAGGTTCCCTTGCAGGCCAACCTCCCCTCTTCCCCCTCAACTACTGTTCTCATCTTGGAGTCATCAGTGAAGAGACTCATTTCACACCATATACCCTCCCTGATGTCTGATATGTATGCATTAAACAGGATCGGACCCAGGACTGCTATAGAATATAAGAACATGCTGAAATCTCTGAGTGAGTTTAATATTTCTACATATGTGGTCAGAGCCCTGCGGTACCCACTACCGACCTCCTCTAGGGTTTGAGAGCACCCACCGACCACTACTCTCTGGGTGTGTCTAGCTAGCTCAGCTTTCAATCCATCTGACCATCAAAGGGCCTACTCCCAACCCCATCAGTTTCTCCACCAGACCATTGTGGGGACAGAGTCAACGCCTTGTCAAGTCCAAGAATAATACATCCACAGGCTTTCCCTGTCCAGTTCTGATGTTACCCATTCATAGAACTCCACAAGATTGATTTGACATGATCTACCTGGCACAAACCCATATTGCCGACTATCCAGACCTCCCACCTCCTCCAATTACACCCCAATCGTTACTTTAGTATACTCTCCATTAATTTCCCACCACCGAGGTCAAACTGATGGGTCTATAGTTATCTGGTACTTCATATTTTCCCGGATTGACACCACATGTACCTCCGCCAATCCCTAGGTAACCTCCCTGTCTCAAGCAACCTGTTGAAGAGCTCCACCAGGGTGCAGCCAGTATGTCTGCCACTTCCCATAGTACTCTCGGATGAATGCCATTCAGCCCAGGAGATCTGTCTTTCTTTAGGGCCTTGAGGGCTATCCACACCCTTTCAGTGGAGATAGCATCATCTGTCCCTCCACCTTACTGGCCTTTTATCCTTATCCTGATGTGACACCCTGGGGTACCTCTCCTCCCTCCTGCTCCATTTCTGTTGCTCCCTGATCCCTCCACTGCAGCTTCTATCCCCATCGTGCCTTGCTTTGTAGATATCCCATCCCTCCCTAGTGAACACAGAGGCGAAGTACTCATTTAATACCTCTGCCTGGCTCTCGCCTCTTCCACCCACCCTCCTTCTGATCTCAATCTGCTGAGATGGCCCTTAGTTTTCTCCACTCCCCAATGTACCAGAAGAGCCCTTTTCCCTCCATGTATCCCCTGTACCCAGCCATTGCTCTTTACTGGACTTTGCCCCCTCACCATCTGGGTGACTTTTTCTAGATGCAAGATGGTACATTTCCTTATCCCTATCCCCTCTTGCTGTTTTATATTTTTGTAGACCGCCTTCTTTTCTCTGACCGCTACCTGAACCTCACTGGACCACCAGAATGGTTGTAGGAAATTGTTTTACTTGAATATTTTCTTAACAAAGAGCCATTTGATAATTAGTCATAGTCATTAGATTTGTGTGATTCATATATTTTATTTAGATTGGGATTCAAGTGATTAAATGGCGATAGTTCCTGTATATAGTGCATGTATATCATGCTATAGAATATAAGAACATGCTGAAATCTCTGAGTGAGTTTAATATTTCTACATATGTGGTCAGATAAATCTGATTATTCCCCGGATTTCATAAGCATGCATAAAGCAGAACTCTTTTCTGGCATTAGTACTCTGTAAATAATAACTATGATGGCTTTCAGGTGATAGCCTTCATTTACTTCATGAGTTTTGAGGGGCTTAGCTTGTGAGAGTACTAGAAGATAATATAATAGCCATCAAAGGGATTTCTATATGCTGTTAACAATGAATTATGAATGCAATATATTTGAATGCTTGGGAGCCATTGAATGTTGAAAGAAGTAATACCTCTTATTTGTTAAAGAAATACCTTTATTGTTTATGTATTTTGTTGTACAATTATAGAAATATTTGTTTTACTTTTATGGATGACATTTTTTGTATAATGTAATGAAGCAATCTATACTTTAGTGCTTTATAGTTATTTCATATGTATATTATCAAATCAATAAAGATATACTTAAAAAGACTGAGTGAGAGGACTCTTTTGATTTAGTTTTAGTTAGCCTCATTATGAAGTTTTATACCATCTCATTTCAGCTAATCATAATCCATCCAAAGACTTGTCAGTATCGTCTGATACTGAAACTAAATTATGCCATCTCTGATTGTAAATGATGGCTACCTAGTGCACTGTGTTTTGAATGAACCATTTGCATATCAGAATGCTGACTTTGACACTTTAACAAATATACATAATCACAATAATACTTTTTTTTTTTGCCATTCATGGAACAAAATAAGGTTTACACAAAGAAATTAATTACATGAACATAAAGAAAAGTATGAGAACTTACTGCATCTTGAAAGAGTTTCATTTTATGGTATATAAATGGCAATAAGGCCATTCAGTTATGAATGAGGAGAAACGTCATCAGAAAGAGGAACACCAGCAGCAGTGAGTAAGTAAATATAAACAGTATTTTAAAAGTATGTGAAAAATATGTATTCGTTACAGAATGTTAAGTAGTTGGAAAAATAAAATTACCTGAGCTAAGCAGAAATTTATTTTATCATGCAAGAAACCTCTTAACTTTACAAGTATGGATGACCGTAGTCAGCTTAAATAATTTTCAATTGAAAATTGTCATTGGTGGTCTCCCCGGCCACTTACCAACAGTGGTTGTCTATAGAGAACCATGATTAAAATCATGGACAAACCATGAATGACCATGGTCGCTGACCTCATATAACCATGGTGTAACAATGTACAGTCATGGTTTATCCATAATTCTAAGAGCGATGACTTTCACATTTTAAATAATCAGCCAGAACACTAGTTCCATCCTGAGTAGACTGGCTCAGCTGATCTTTCTACCACACTGATTGCAATGTGCTTTTAGTGGATTCGTGGTGTCATCTGTTAAATTATGCTACAATACAGAAGATCTCTTTGTTTTTTCCACTACATCAGTTGGCGGTGGCGGTGGGGGCTTTGTGAAGAACTAGGTGGTAACTATCCAACACTGTGGTATGAGGTAGATGGGGATGGTCAGGTAGGACATCAGAAGCAGATGATACAGTACTGTGGGGCTGATCATTCAGGGAGGGCTGGGTGCATAGCAGGTCTTTAGATTTCCATGCCTGAGCAACTTGCTTTCTTGCTTTTAGTGTTTTCATTATCTTTTTAATATGGTTATCTCTTACCCTGATGCTGTAGCCTCCAGTTGTCAGTGACTCGCTCATCATCCTAACTAATTGGTAATGTTGTAGCTGATAGCAGACTTTCAAACTCTTCTTGTTCTTCATCCTCTTCCTCTACATGTGCTTTCTCATGCCTTTTTTTCCTACTTTATCTACCTGCTCTACCTCTTGTGATACTTCTTTTCTCCCTTCTTTCTCCTCGCTTGAACCATATGCTTGACTCTGTATTTTCTCCCCTTTCTCATGTGCTTCCCCTCAATGACCTCCCATGCCCTTGCTTTGACAGCTTCACTTCCTTAACTTCCTCACTGGCACTCTCTATAAGCTATTTTGGCAGTGGTACTACTGGCTTTCTTTTGTAGAACTGCAGGATTGGTTGACCTTACCATGCTCTGCCCCCACCCCATCATGTACTCCAATGAACAACTATACTTTTTCCTCTGGTGACAAGACAACCACAAGTGTCTGTACCAGACACACCATCACCTCTACATGATGAAGACTGAGCAGAAGTACTGAGTTGTGTGGTACTGCTATTAATGCATAACTTATTGTTAGGTGCCTCATATACTATTTCAAGATGGACTGTCGATTGTCTATACCCATGCTCATACACAGATGGCTATGATGTCAGCTGTTGTCATGTTATTTGAACAAGGTAACAAAACAAAAAGGAAAAACTGCACTCAGGAGCCAGCGCTAATGAAAAATAACAAAATTTATTTAAACTGCAACAGTTCCAATTTCCATGGCACAAACCCCATGCACATCTGGAGCCACTGCACCTTTTAAGCTTTGCTATTTTCATTAATGCTGGCCCTGAGTACAGCTTTCCTTTTCTATTTTGTTTTTCTGCCTAGGAACTGCACCTTAGAGTACTGCTGTGACTCAGGTTTTTTAATACTCTTTATTCCCCTACTCCTGGTCAACCTCCATCTGCTCCAAACCCACCAGTCTTGTCACCCTGATGTCCACTAGGACTTATTGCTGACCAGTATCCCTGAGCTTACCCCTTCAATGGGGTCGTTGGGGCCTCCCAATCCTCTGCCATGGACTGGAGCCAGTATTTGGACCAGCAAGCCTGGCTAGTTGAGTGCAGGGCCTGCAAAGGTCACGTGTCCATCTTGCCACCAAGAGGTTTTATGTTTGCTTGCATGCCTGTGCAAGAAACATAGTGCCATCATCAAGTTTTCAGAGGTTTGGCACCGTCTTCCAGCTCAGTCAGTGTGTTTGCAGGTGCAGCCACAGTTCTCCAATAGACACTGCAGCGGTCTATGACAGCAGTTGAAAATGCGGTGGCTGAACAGTTGAAAGGGAGAGTTATGCTTCAGTGAGCAGTGATAAGATATTGCGTGCTCATGCACGCCCACACACACGCACACATACTGCATGCTCATGCTTCCCCCATGCACACATTGTATAGCCGACGAGGGTGCCCAATCCCCATCGGCTGTGCTGCGCTCCCAACAGAGTTCCAGATGCCATGCTGGGGCCCACCCCAGTGTGGCAACAGATCGTATGGCTGATGGGGTGCCCAATCCCCATCAGCTCCACTGCCCACCAAGAGACTACAGGGTGCCACGCTGGGGCCCACCCCAGCGTGGCAACAGATCATGTGGCTGACAGGGTGCAAAATTCCCATCGGCTCCATGGTCCCCCAAACAGCCTTCCAGCTGCCACATTGGGAGCCACCCCAGCGTGCACATGTCCCACGTTGTCTAAGTTAAAAAAAAAAGGAAACCTGAAAGAAAAAACCTTCCCTCGTTGACTGTCCTGACACAATCTCCCTCACCTGTTGCCCACCCTCTGTGCACCCTGCCTCCCCACACCCCTCCTCACCCCATGCCTACCTCTGAGCTCGGCGTGACGATCTTCAGTGGACCGAACAAGTCTGCACTCTTCAAAGCCGACTGTGAACTGAGGAAATGCTGGTAAGCTGTATAATGTAATAAATAGGGTTTTCAACTTTGAGTGCATATCTCAGGCATTTTGGGACTTTTTCACCAAATTTTCAACATGGGGTTTTGGGACCCCTCCTCATAGATTCTGTCACTGTCATGGCATTAATTGGCCCCGAAAGATGATTTCACTGTCACTGCATGGAACCACCTTTTCGGGACCGATTACAAAATGACAGTGTCACAGTTCTGAGGTAGGCCCTCAAAACCCTATTTTGAAAATTTGGTGAAACAATTCCTAAAATGATTGTTTTATAGCATGCATTGCGCTGTTCCTATGCATGCTCGTAAGTTCGCCATTGACATTTTACCATACCTCCTTATGAGCAGTACTGCTGTCATTTCTCACATCTAACCTAAAATGTATTTCTGCGCATGTAGTGCACAATGGCTAGTCGTGTGAAATCAATGTTGGGACAGATTAAGAAAATCACAGTGACACTGTTCATAAGCAGAGGTATTAAAATGGCTATGTTAAAATTTGGTGAAAAAATTCCCAAATATTACTGTTTCTGAGCATGCATTGCGCTGTACCTATGCAGCTCAAAAGTTTGCAAATTTTCAATATTTTCACTCCAGATTTTCAACATTGCCATTTTACCACACCTTATGAGGAGTATAGCTGTCATTTTCACATCTCAGCCAAAATGTGTTTCTGCCCATGTGGCGTATAATGGCCAGTCGGTGTGCAAAATCAATGTTTGGGACAGATGAAGAAAATTACAGTGACACTGTTCATGAGCAGAGGTGTTAAAATTGCTATGTTAAAATTTTGGTGAAAATCGTCCATAAAATGACTGTGTTACCAGCGACCATTGTGCAGTTTCCACTCACCCTTGTAATATTTTTAGTCCAGATTTTCACCACTGACATTTTCCACTCTTCCTTATGAACAGTACAGCTGTCATTTTCACACCATGGCCAAAATGTGTTTTCACACCTCCAGTGCAGAAATGTGTGGTTGCTGTGGAAATCACTGTTCCGGACAGATTAAGAAAATCACAGTGACACTGTTCATGAGCGGAGGTTACAAATTCCCTGTGTTGACAATCTGCTGTAAAAATCCCAAACTAATTGCATTACAGGTGTGCTTTGTGCATTTTCTACGTATGCTCTTGACTTCACCATTTTTTTTTATATTTTACTGCAGAATTTCAACATTGCCATTTTTGCACCTCCCCATGAACAGTACAGCTGTTATTCTTCATATCCTGTTCGAATGTGTTCGCACCTGTGGTGCCAAATGGTGTAGTTGCTGTGTGAAATCAGCTTTCGGCTAACAAACTGATATTGCCACTGTTCATAATGGGTGGGGTCACAAAACCATGTTTGAAAGTTGGGTGAAAATGTAGCGATGCCTGAGGCGTTGGGGTTTCGACCATAACGCCCAGCCTGTAGAGATTGAGAGGCATCAGGGATGTGACTTGGGATTCCGCCTGTAATGCTCATACCATTCCAC
Organism: Neoceratodus forsteri; assembly: GCA_016271365.2. Taxonomy (NCBI): domain Eukaryota; kingdom Metazoa; phylum Chordata; order Ceratodontiformes; family Ceratodontidae; genus Neoceratodus; species Neoceratodus forsteri. The sequence goes on along the minus strand of CM057453.1, from coordinate 1,299,459,888 downwards.
ACCCTGCAGCCAGTGAGAGGCATCGAGGTGTGCCTCAGACTCTTCAGCCCCAAAGTTCACCCCACTCTCCTATACAGGACCCATCTCACCATATTTTCTGATGGAATGGGGTGAGCATAAAGGCCAAAGACCCTAAGGCACATCTTGACACTCGTCAGTGTCTGCAGGGTAGGGTGGGTGAAATGGCATGGCTGTTATGCCTGATGACCCAAAGGCACACCCCAATGCCTGTCAGTCTCTGCAGGGTGGTGGTGGGGTTGGCTTCAGTTCAATACTTCACTGCCATTCCTATTATGCAGCTCTCTAACTCCTACACTACCAATGCCAGCAAGCAAACATTCGTCATTGACAAATGCTTGTTTTCCTTTCTTACCCAAAGGTGGTGTGCAGTGATACCATGATGTGTGACCCACACACTTGCGTGCCCCATGTCAGCATCTGCTCTCCTCTCCTGACAGTTTTGAGACAGATCTGGTGCCTTTTCCCCAGCCTGTGCTAAGGATCAGGTGTACACCAGGAACTGCAATCCCCCGGAGGAGGAGAGTAGTCATCTGGGCACTCAGTCTTCCTCCTCTTGACCTGCACTGTAACACACCAAACTTGCTACCAGACTGGGTCACTGGCATTGCAAGTGGTAACTCTACCACTGCACTGATAAGTCAGGTTTTTGGGGGTTGGTTATTTGCACAAGATGGACAGTGTGTTAAATCTATTCTCGCCATTAGCTCTGCAGCAGTGCTCCTGCATCCACCAGTGCAGGCTCAGACTGTGCAGTATATTCTTTCTCTGCAACACAATTTCACTAGTCCACCCACCTGAAACTAAAGGTAAATGTAGTGAGAATAAGCTAACTAGAATTACAATTCACAATTCCTGATGATTTCTAAAGCTGTATGTTCAAATATTCTTTTCACATGAAAGGAACTCCTTTTTTTATTTATTTGGTTTTTGAAATTAGCTTTGGGTGCAAGCTTTTTGCAAAGGTTCCATGTCAAATAGAAAATACTAGTAGACAGTTTACAGGACATAATACAAAGGCCATACAAAAGGTTACAGCATTGGAAGTTCTCTAAATGAAGTAAGGTACAAGGCACAGAGTAGATTTCACATATTGACAAATCTATAGTGATGATCACAGGTATTTGTGGGGATGGTTCTGCTACAGTAGGTGAGATAGAGAGGGTGGTGGGAGAGACAGGGTGTGGAGAGCAGCCTCAAAGTGGGGTCTTATTGAGGTATGCGATTTAGTGTGTGGATGAATTGGTGTGGGGGTGAGAGAGGATGGGCACCAGGAATGTAGAAGTGCTTGACTAAGGGGTAAATTTGGGGCATGGCATGGTATGGTGCTTGAGTTGGGAAGGACTTGCAAGACAAGGCATGTAAAAGTGGGTGAGTCCTTGCCAGAGGAATAGTGGTTTCTGCTACAGTGAGTAAACACTAGCAGGATGGTGTGGTGGGGTGCTGCAGAGGTGCTTTTTTACAGACCAGGATGAACTGTGGAGTGGAGGTGCTAGCCTTCAGAGGAAGTCACACTTTGTGGTTGATTTAGGTGCTGTCTTAGGCCACATTTGTGCTGAGCCAGGCTTTTGGAGACCATAATGGATGCAGGAATTTCACCTGAGCCACTGGGGGCCTGGTAAGCGAAGGCACGTTGCCCAAGCGAGGTACGCCAGAAGGCTGTAGACAAGGCCCTCTCATTCTGCCTCTGGTGATATGCAGGGTGGAGGTCTGCTCGAAGATGTTAGCTACACAGGGTGGGGTTTTGCCCAGTAGAGCCTTCTTACCCAGGAGACAAGTTTGGTACTTGATCCTGTTCCTTAAGTGGCAGCCAGTTAGTACATCTGACAGTGAGCAGCTATGTGTGAGCGATCCACAGCCAGGTGAGCCTGTATACTTTATTGAGTGTGGTCTGGACCATCTTGAGTGCTGTTTACATTGCTGCCCTGTAAACCACCAGTCCATAGTCAATTTTTGATAGGCTAGAGGTGGAGACTGAGAGGTAGATGGCCTCCAGTGTGAGATATTTCCTGTGTCTATATAGGATACCCAATTTGGAGTTGCGTGAAGGTCAGGGTGTCATCTAGCGTGATCCCCAGGTACTTAAAAGTGTGCACCTGTTCCAGAAGTTCATAGACTTTGTTGGAGATGATGGGGCTATTTTTGTGCTGGGGATGGATATAAGCATGGCCTTAGGTCTTTTATAGTTTAGCAGCAGTTTATGCTTGCTGAACCAGCCCTTAAGTTTGTTGAAGCTCTGTAGCTCAGATTGGAGGGGCACCAAAGTTTGTCTTACTGTTAAGGAGAACAGCATTGTCTGCGTATAGGATGATTTTGGTGTCACATGCTGTTGGGAGATCATTTAAGAAGAGGCTGAAGAGTAGGGGTCCCAATACTGACCCCTGGGGACCCCTAAGGATACTTCTCTGAAGCTGGAGACTGTCTGTCCAGTTTTGACAGATTGGCTTCTGTGTGTCAGGTAATCCTGGGACCAACATGAGGCATTGGCTGCCACACCCAGGTTCTGCAGTTGTGTTAGCAAAAGAGAGTGGTTCACAGTGTTGAAGGCTTTGGTGAAGTCAATGAATATGGACCACACCAGTTTGCCTTCATCCAAAGGTTTGTGTGCATAATCTATGTACTCCAGCAGGGCAGTGGTGGTACTGTGGTTCTGTCTGAAGCCATGCTGGTTAGGGCATAACAGATGGTAGTTGTTGAGGTAGTCGGTGAGTTGTCCTGCCACTATCTTTTCCAGTGCCTTGGATGGGGGAGAGGAATGAGATTGGTCTGTAGTTTGTTGTCAGTGTCCTGTCTCCATTTTGTGCACAGGTGTGACAAGGGCCTGCTTTCAGACCTCAGGGAATTGGTCAGGCCAGAGACTTGTTGACTAGCTTTGTTATGGGCACAATGAGAAAATCTAGTGTGAGTGACAGGAGTTTCATATCTATCCCATCACTACCCATTCTGGTTTTGCTCTATTACTTTTTCACCACCATCAGGGTCTCCTTTACTGTAATGATTTTAAAGTGGAAGACCCGGTCGTGTGTTTTTGGGTGGTTTACTAGTGAGATGTGTAGCATCAGGGAGCAAGTAGTCTGGTGGTAGCACTGAGGTCAGGTCAGTGAAGGCTGTGTTGAAGGCTTCTGCTATAAGTAGTGGGTCAGTGGTGGGGAGTAGTTGCATTTGAGAAGCTGAGGGTGCTTCTTTTCATCCTTCCCAAGGATGTTTCTTATTCTGTCCCAGAATCTTTTCGTCACCCAGGAATTTCTAAGCTGAGCTCTTGCATGATTGGCTTTAGCAATCCTTTAGTATCTAGTAGGGCTGTACAGGGCTGAATGTTATTTCCCAAATATCACAGATAGTAGGGCTCCTAAAAATTCAGAAGCCCTTCCCACACTCACATTAGCCTAAATCAATGTCTGCAGCCTCCATACAGACTTGACATCTTGCAAACCTGGGTCCAGCAACATAGCCCTGATGTACTCTCTGTTGTTGAAACATGACTTAACCCCAAGATACCAAACGCTGCAGTCACCATCCCTGCATACTCTATATTCAGGCAGGACAGGGTTTCCAAATGAGGTGGAGGTTGTGCCATCTACTTGAGGAATTCCTATCTGGGTCAAGTCCTCCTTTCTCAAACCCTAAAACTGTGTAGGGGCAGTATTCATCAACCTTACAAAGCCTTTGATACTGTGAAACACCCACTCCTACTCAAGCAATTATCAAACATTGGGCTCTCCAATGAAGCGCTGCTCTGGTTTTCAAGTTTCTTGGGGAGAGGGTCCAGCGGGTTAGGATTGCCGGTGTCACTCGAAGAAAAGCCAGTCCTTTCAGGTGTCCCACAGGGTCCATCCTGGCGCCACTACTCTTCAGCCTCTTCCTCAACAACCTTCCAGTGTCTGCCACCAGAAATTACTACTCTATGCTGATGACACTGTCATGTTTACCAACCACCAAAAGACAGAGCTCCTCGAGAAACAATTACAGCTTGAATTCATGTGCATCGTGAAATGGTTCAAGTCACACAAACTGGTCAAGAACTACAGCAAAACAAAGGTTATGACCTTTACAACATCAGGAGTAAGTACAAATCCTATGACCTCAGCATCTTAAACTAAATAGGGACCTTACTTGAACACGTTCCTGATTTTAAATACCTAGGTGTCACATTGGACAGCTCACTCTCCTACCATCAGTGCATAGATTCTGTTGCCAAAGCCACCAACATCCATATAGGCCTGCTCTACAGGCACAAACACTGCATGACTCCTGACACTCTCCGGTTGGCTATCAACAGCTCTGTCACCTCCATCATTGATTACGGGCTAGCAATCTATGGCTCTGCCTCAGCCTCTGCCCCTCTAGAATTACAGTTGCACTCAACAAAGCATGCAGGCTGCTAACTGGAGCTGACCAACTTACACACACTTGTGACCTGTACACCGGGCAGGATGGTCTTCTCATCAGTCAGATACAGTATCAAACCTGTCTCTAGCCAAAAGTTCTCCTCGGGGTCATGCCCTGGATATTGAAAAGCTCCCATTGACCACCACAGCACCCAGCAAACTAGAATTTCACAACAACTAACCTTCCTTGTCACCAGATGCCAGACTACCATGGGCCAGAGGGCCTTTGCCCACAGAGCACCACAGTGGTACTATATCAACAAAGAAACCTTACTGCTGCTGCTCTTGGTCCTTTAAGAGACAACTTTGACTTCATCTCATTTCAACTAGTGGTTGTGACTGCCTCATCTAATCAGGGGCCAACAGCTCACTGCCCTCCACTTCAGTCTTGACAGCTACCTCTCCCGCCTTGCCCCCTTCTACCTGCCTCAGCTACCCACCTTTGTGCCTCTCCCTTTCCCTCCTGTGCATTTCCTGACTTTCATCCTCTCTACCTCCCTTTAGAGCTCTTACCTCACCCTCTACCCTCCGACAACTGCCTTCCTGCCTGCATACCCCTCACCTGCAGTGCTTATTTCTAAGATTGCCCTTGGCTGGTATGTCATGCTACCTAACATTTGGCACATTTTGAATTACTGGAATTTCCTACTTCAGTCTCTTGCTTCTTTTATTGTGTAACTATGTATTATTATGTCACCCTTTGTATGTATGTATACCCCCTATTCCTTCAATGTGGAACTTTGTAAACGAAGCAGTTCCTGCTCAAGGTATTTGTAATCCTAGATTTCAACAAAAAATAGGGGACTATTCAATTCCCACACTTCTCTTACCCTTGTCTTGGGTCACTAAAGAGACAGGCAGCTGAAATCCATGCCAGGTCTTAATGGATCACAGTTCCTTCCTGCAGAGAGCAGGAGTAGGAGGGATGCAAAAACTGCCCAGTTACATCGATTGCAACTGTTTTTGCACAGTTTTGATTAAACATGTTTCTGATTTTTGACCGTAGAAATATTGAAACAGTCTACCATCATGAGAAATACTGGAATTCCTCATAAGGTATGCAATAAAAACTCAAAACTAATATAATGTTTTAGGATGAAATGCTGTGGCATGGAGAAACTCGGCATGTCGGCTAGATTAAATATTTACTCTCACTCTATAAACTTAAATGGTATTAAAAATCAGTATGCTGTATGATAAATGTCAAGTTCACTGTGTAGTACCTGTCAGCTATATGTTTCACATAGTAAGTGTGAGAGTCAAAATTAGATCTGATAGATGCTGAAAATATTGTTGTGCTGCAGCACTTTACCTTAAAACAACCTACTAGGTAAAATCTGTTTTCACTGCATATTTCATGCAGGGCTTCAATTTTCCTTATAGTGATCAGGACTATAATATCAATCAGGACTGTGATGTTTCTTCAAACAGTAATTTATGGCAAAAAAAAGGTGTTGTGATTGAATGAATCTAGCGCTTATTTTTTAGATACTATTCACTCTGAACTGCAATGCAACAAATATTAGGGACCTGATATTAGAAAGCTCACCAGTAGTACCACATGAAGTCCCACAGCAGTGCTGCACTAATGGGGATATATTCAACCTGTATTGCACCCATGTCAGTGTGCAATGAGTTCTTAGCAAATCAAGGTGCTAATAGGTGCTTAGTTGCACTGCCCAACATGCTGCTGGCCACACATGGGTACATGGGCAGTCTGATACAGAAGGCAGTAAAAGAGAAAATCCCAGTTAGTGCATCACAAAAGATGTAACACTTTGCTCCAGGCTGCCATACTTGAACATCTCATTTTAATGAACCTATAATTCACTCAGGTCCCTAGGAGGCATTTGCATGTCATTTTGTTGTACAGATTTAACAGAACAAAGCTAAAAGAAAACCTATCCTAGACTTCCTCAGTTACAACACTTGTTTTTGCATCAATTGTAAATGAATATTTTTTCTGGCATACTTTACTATTTATTAAATATTTACTTTTGGTCCTATAATCCCAATGGACCTACCATTATAAATAAAGACTTCTTTAGGACAGTTAGTTATTCATGTGGGCACTTCCTTAATATATTTCAAAACCTCCAGATCTTGCACATCTTTTGGACAATCAGCATTGAGCTGTCTCGCTCAACTCTTTGATTAAACTGCAAGGCACTTTGCTATTGGAAAGTGTCAAAAGCTATGTCTTTATAACTATCATTCCTAGTTTTTGCACAGACAGATGTACAGTAAATGCCCCTAGTTCATATTATCCTATCAAACAGCTGGTATTTTATCTACTTTCTTGCTGAAGAGTCATTATCTGTGTCACAATGTCTGTTTTACTCTCAGTGCTTTTTGACTGGGTGACAAAATAGACAAGGGCCACACTGTTGATGTACTATACTTCAACTTCAGCAAGGCTTTTGATTCGGTACTGCATGAAAGGTTGCTCAAAATATGGAAGACCTGTGTGTGGCTAAACTGTAATGAACTAGCTGGGTAGTTGGCTATCTGATTGATTTTTTGACTAAGGCGACCAGGGTAGTTGATCAAGGAGGGGTGGTAGACATGGCCTGCCTAGATTTGACACCATCCTACACAGGAGGCTAGTAAACAGGTTGAGCAGTTTGGGAGGGGTCCAAAGGTGGTAAAATGGGTCAGGAAATGGCTGAGCAATAGGACACAGAGGGTGGAGGTAAATGGAGTTCAATCCAAGGAGAGGAGAGGAGGGTTACCAGCGGGTGCCACAGGGTTCAGTGTTGGGGCCTGCCTCTTTAATGTCTTCATAAGTGACATTGCAGAGGGGCTGTGAAGTGAAGCATGCCTCTTTGAGGACAGAACTAAGATCTGCAATAGGATTGACACCCCAGGAGGGAATGAAAAGAGACCTAGGCAAATTGGAGGAGTGGTCAAGAGTGTGGCAGCTTGGATTCAATGCAAGAAGTGCAAAATCATGCATTTGGGGCACAAAATCCATGAGAGGAATACATGATGGGGAGGTACTGCCTGACAACCAAACTGAAAAAGGATCTGGGGGAATCATAACAGATTACCTGAAGGCAGCCAAACAATGAGAAGGCTGTGAGAAGAGCCAGAGGGATGCTGGGGTGCATAGGGAGAGGTATCATCAGTCAAAAACAGAAGATGGTGATACCACTGTACAGACAGTTGGTGAGACCTCATCTAGAGTATTCTGGTCAGTTCTGGACACTACATCTCTGAAAGGACATAGACAGAGTGGAGGTAGTCCAAAGAAGGGGAACTAAAATGGTGCAAGGAGTGCACCAGAAACTATATGAGGAAAGACTGAAATACCTCTATATTTATACCTGGAGGAAAGAAGGAGAGGGAGATATCATAGAGACATTCAAGTACCTCAAAGTGCTAAACAAAATTCAAGAGGACAGCATCTTTCAGAAAAAAGATGTGCAAGAACAAGGGGTCACAATATGAGGCTGGGGGCGAAGACTGAGGGGCAATGTGGTAAGTATTCTTTCACAGAAAGGGTGATAGATGCTTGAACAACTCTCTGCAGAGATTGTAGAGCAAAACAATAGGTAAATTCAAGAATGCATGGGATACACAGAAGGCTGCTCTGGTGGTAGGAAAGAGAAGGTAGGCTGCAGATCAATTAGGATTTGGAGTTTATCAGTAGGTAGGAAATGGGCAGACTAGGTGGGCCAAGCGGTCCTTATCTGCCATCAAATTCTATGTTTCTATGAAGGGGCAGCAGATGGTGGTGGTCAGTGGGGTTAAATCAGAGGAAAGTGATGCTATGAGCGGGGTTTCACGGATCTGTCCTGGGTCTGGTCCTCTTCAATGTGTTCATTAATAACATTGGTGAGGGAATCAGGGCAGGCTGTGTCTCTCTTCGCAGATGACACAGAGCTGTGTGAGAAGGTGTATAATGTTGAGGAAATAAGGGATATGTAGAGGGACCTACAAAACTAGATGGGTGGTCCAAGGTTGGGCAGTTAAATTCAATGCTAAAAGTTAAGGTAATGCACCTAGGAAAATGAACCCCAAGATGGAGTACTGGATGGGTGGGGTGAGACTTACCACTACAGAAGAGGAATGGGATCATGGAGTTCTCATCAGTAACTCTTAAACAAACGAGCCAGTGCAACAAGGCCTATGGCAGAGGCCCCAACAGGATGCTGGGATGTATTGGGAGGGGTCTTGATAGCAGAAGAAAGAGTAAGTATTTCTCCTATACAGATCCCTGTTGAGGCCCCACCTGAGTACGGTGTCCAGTTCTGGAGCCCTCACCTCAGAAAGGACAGGGATAGGCTGGAAACAGTGCAGCACAGAGTAACAAAATAATTCTGTGCCAGCAGGACAGAGTTTATGAGGAGTGCCACAAGGCACTAAATATGTACTCATTGGAAACCAGAAGGGGAGAGGATGTATGATAAAGGCCTTCAAGTTCTTTAAATGAAGTAACAATGTAAACTGTGGGGAATTATTTACTCTGAATACCAACTTGAGGTCACATGGTCATGGTGGAAATTAACAGGGAGTGAGGTTCAGTAGGGATGTGAGGAAGTACTTCTATACGGAAGGGTGGTAGAACCTGGGAACAGTCTTTCAGATGAGGTGCTGTATGCAAACACAGTCAGGGATTCAAGCAGACATGGGATAGAATGAAGGAATAGTGGTAATCTGGGGCAACAAGATCAGGGAGGAGAATGGGATAGGACAGGAAGGTTAGTTCCCTGGAAGAATAAATTCAGAGAAGGTTCCAGGAAATTATTTTCATTTTATTTAAACATTTGGTATCTGGGAAAGGCATACTAAGCAGAGGCTCATTTCCAGGTGTGACCAGAGGGACCTACAAAACTAGAGGGTGGTCAAAGGTCATAGGAATATGGACATACTGGATGGACTTCTTGGGCCCGATGCTAGAAGAGCTGGATCAAGAAATCGCTCAAAGGCAACTTGCTCCAAAAGCCATTGTGCCATGGACCCTGCACCCAATTCTATATTAGCAGGGTCCCTGCAGCTAAATCCTGTGACTTGTACCCTGCCTGAACAGTAGGCCAAATGGAGGCATAACTGAGCGGTTGCCAGAAGCCGTGGCACTCACAGTGGAAGGTGCAAGTGCCCACCCCGTGCCCCGATCCTCACTATCCAGTCAAATAAGACTCCAGAGCTATCACAACCCTCCATGCCCGATCCTCAATATACTGTAAAAACACCCCACAGGGCTATCACACCCCCATGCCCCAATCCCCCAATATACTGTAAAATAAGCCCCACAGGAGCTAGCAGAACCCCATCCCGATCCCCAATCCCAGAACCCCAAGTCTGGGTGGTATTGCAAACTGCAAGAAAATGAAATCTCCCATCCCCATTATCCTGGTAGTCTGTTATTCCACCCACAGTGCCAGACCACCCTACTACCACCCACCCCAATTTGTACCCAATCAGCAACAGGCACAGCTCACCTCTCCTACTGTGGCCATCCACCGACTGAGCTCTGTGTGGAGTGTACTACTATAAATAGTACATGCTCAGTGAATGACAGCTGCTGTCATTCACTGGCGCATACTATTACTGTAGTCATCACAGAGCTCATCATGGCTTGCCATGGTGGTGAAAGGTGGGCTGTGCCAGTCACCGGATGGGTATGGGTCAGGGGAGTGGGGTGGTCTGGCACTGCCAGGTGGGGGCCACCAGACTACTAGGGATAATGGGATGGATTTTCATTTTCTCTCAGTTTGCAATACTGCCCAGACTTGGGTTTCAGGGATCTGGGATCTGGGATGGGAGTTCAGCCCTGTGGGGCTTATTTTACAGTATATTGTGGGATCAGGGCATGGGGGGCTACTTGTACTGGGGTGGGTTGGCGGCACATTGGTGCAACCACCAGTGGATGCAAAGTCGTCAGCTAATAGCTTGTATAAATGTACTTTGATGGATGTCCACAGGGGTTGTTTTATAATGCACAACTTAGGGAACATGGTAGCCGCCCTTCCAGAAAAGGGTGCAGCTGCTGCCATGAAACCCCTTGTGCCAAGTCGCAGGGGGTTTATGGCACAAATGGTGGTGTATGTCCACTTTGGTGCAAGCAGCCTGTGACATGTCACAGGCTGCTTAGCAGAATCCCAAATGTGTAACTCATGGTGCAAAGTGCTACTTGCATCATTCTCATTGGCCAAGTCACTGGCCATGCATAACTCTTTGTAGAACTGTGCTCCTTGTGCCTAATTCTAGAAGGGCTTGCAAGAGTCGCACCAAAGGCAACTTGTGCCAAATGCCATTGTACCAAGGACCCTGCACCAATTTTCTATTGGGCAGGATCCCCGTAGCTAAGTCCCATGACTTGCACCAACCTGAATGGTGCGCCAAACAGAGGGTGTATCTGTACAGGTTGCCACAAGCCTGTGTAATGTCAACACAAGCACTCCCCAAGCCCGATCCCCAAGTAATATGTCTAAAAGCCCTGTGGGGCTATCAGACCCCCTGAGCCCTGATCCCCAAGTAATATGTCTAAAAGCCCTGCAGGGCTATCTGTACCTGCCCCTCCATGCCCCAATCCCAAACTCCATTTCTCCTCTGACTGAGACACTACTAAATAACATTCCCCATTTCCCATTAGCTCTGGTAGTCTAGTGGCCCCCCACCTGGCAGTGCCATTTAACTCAGCTCCCTCCGGCCCGTACCCAGCCAGCGAATTACACAACCCACTTGTCACCACCATGGCAAGCCATCGACTGAGCTCTGTATGAGCACGTGTGTTGCAATGCGCGGTTGTAGAGCAGCTCAGTTGGTGGCTGGACCACAGTGGTGAGAGATGGGTGTGCCAGTCACCAGCTGGTACATGTGGAGGGAGTAGAGTGGTCTGGCACTGCTGGATGGGGCACCACTAGACTACCAGGAGATACAGTACACTACAGGATGTATTTTGTATTTCTACTTGTACTGCTGTCATACTACTCCTGCAGGGTGTGAGGATCTGGATCAGGGCTTGGGGCTAGGAGGGGATTGTAATAAAATTATGAGGGCTCAGAGCTGAGATGGGGAATATTATGAATATTACAGGGATCAGGGCTGAGAGGGTGATTTTATAAATATTGCAGGGATCGGTGCTGCGTGGGGTGCTGTTTCCTGTCTTGGGGTTCAGGTCTGGGGGCTACATGCACTGAGGGATAGGCTGGTGGCGCGTGCGCAACCTCAGGTGGACACAAAGTACACCATTACATCAACTAATAGCTGGTGTAAATGTACTTTGACAGATGTCCTCTGGGGGTTGTTGTAGAATACCAAAATCTGGGACTTCCAGCTGCTGTTACAGGTAGAGGCAGCTGCTGCTGTAAACTCTCTTTCACCATGTTACGGAGGTTTGGTGCAGCTGGTGGCGTAACTCCAGTTTGGAGAAAGCAGCCTGCGACATGTACTTGAACTGCTTTGCAGAATTCCAAATTTTGAAACTCATGGTACAAAGTGATACATGCACCATTCTCATTGGCGCATGTCACTGCGCCATGCATAACGTTCTAGAATCAGTTCTTTCTGCCATCATGGTCTATGTTTCTATGCTTCTATGGCCATTCACTTTATAGATACAATGCTATGTTATACATGGTACTGTTCATACAACCCTGACCAGGAGTATATTTGTTGCCACTGCATGCCACCAAAAGGCAGACTTCAGCAAATGTCCATACATCACCATCAGAAAGCCATAATCCAAACGAAAGAGAGGGCAACTAAGATGGTGCAGGGTCTGCACCACAACACATATCAGGAGAGATTAAAAGACCTCAATTTGTATACACTGGAGGAGAGGAGGGAACAGGGAGTTATGATAGAAACATTCAAGTACCTGAAAGGCATAATCAAAGTGCAAGTGGGCAACATCTTTCAGTATAAAAGAAGTACAAGGAAGAGAGGGCACAATATAAGATTAAAGGGGTAGCCTAAATGGGAATGTGAGGAAGTTTTTCTTCATGGAAAGGGTTGTGGATGGATGGAATAACCTGTCACAGGAGGTTGTGAGAACTAGCACAGTGGGAGGCTTCAAATATGCAATGGGATAGTCATAATGGAACCCTGGAGCTGGGAAGGGAAGCTAAACTACTGGCCAAGTAGGGTCAGTGGCTGTAAATGCAGGCAGGAATATGGGCAGACTAGGTGGGCCATGTGGTTCTTATCTGCCCTCAGTTACTATGTGACAATGTTACTATGTTACAATGTTACTATTTAAAATAAACTATTATTTGGCTATTTATTTATTGAAATGTTTCACCAGGAAAGGCACACTGAACAATATAAAACTGCTCATCTCACAGGCGTCCTGGAGGAAGGGAACATGGGAGTACAGTAATGTTTACATGTATAGTTATATTTGTTTTACACTATTGGCTAGTGCAGAACTAGTGTCAGACTTTGCTGCACAGAAAACAGGACTGTGGATACATAATTTGCTATTAGTGAAAACCCTGATCATGGTGTGTTTGTATTGTAGCACCTGTTGTTATTCTGGCTGTCCTATCCAGGATCTCCTTGAAAATCAGCATGGCTCAATGGAACTTTAGTCTGGCAAAACAAATAAATATAAATACAAAGTACAAATGATTAAGTTATTGAAATGTGCAGCACACTACAGCCTGTCTATGTGTACTGGTGTGTGTGGCAGTCTGTTGACCCTCCCCACCACTTTTGTCGAAGGCAACCAGTGGTAAAAGTCCAGGGTTTGTTCTGCTATAAAAACATAAAGCAGTCATGCCTGGTGTTTGTTTGCATCCCCACCCTCACACCAGTCCTGCTCACAATAAATGAAATATTGCTGGTATTCCATTGGTACCCCTCCATCACCCACTCCTGGTATTGCAAATGTTTATAGATTTATTTTTGTTTTGCTCATTAGGTATTTATACTAGACAATTGAATGCCTATTTTAAGGTACTGTCCCAAAAATATATGTCAATTAAACTTATATGCAGTGGGATTCTTTGTATGTGTTTTGCACCATACACCTTCAACCCTAGGACCCTCCCAGCTGAAGGTAACATGGTACTGTTAAACTTCTCTGACATCATCATCTGTATTTTTAAATGAGTATTTTAAACCAGTGGGATTTTTTCTGGTTTTTTCTGCATGATCTAGCTGTTAAAAGTATTGTTTTTCTAAATAACTGCCATTACACTTGGGAAGAAGGACTGGTTGGTCTGAAAGCTAGAGCACTTTGTTCTTGTTACATCTATGTTGGTCCATTAAAAGGTATCAAATCATTTGCTTTTGGATCCAAAAATATAAAGTAATCCCTGAGTCTAGTGGTACCCCTTCCTTCCCTGAATTCCCAGGAGCATGTTCCCTAGCATCTGGGATCCCCATCCCAGTCCAACTGACAAAATCTCTGGTATCTGGTGACATCCTGCACTCCCCATTGCCCCAACTCCCCACCTTGGTTTTGTTGTTGGCAATTGGTCACCATTTGCTACACAAGTCCTATATTGCTATAACACATGTGCTGGAATACATGCTGGAATAAGCACTTGCAAGATATCTTTTCCAGATCACAGAGCTTCCATTATTTTTGAAAAGACATCCCACAACAGTAAAGTGCAATCCAATTAATAAAGACACTGATAATGGGGTGTTCAGTTAAAAGAGATGTTTCTCTTGGAACAGTTTCATTCCTTAATAGTACAACTACGTTAATTTATGAAGCTAATTTGGACTATAATTCTGTTTCCTCTGGACAATTCACACTTAATGTGAAGTGCTTGTAGAAGCTATTTATAGGATAAATGACGTACCAGAGAGGAACTGCTGAAAACACAGCTTCTACTTCTATTGCAACCAAAGGAACTGAGCTATATAATGTACTAAAACTAAATGACAGCACTGTGAGATGTTTGTGAACATTTTTTAACACATTGATGAGAAACTATAAACAGCAAAGAAATTATTTCATAATTTAACTCTGACCTGTCTATCACTAAATCAATGGCTTCTGTTAATAGGGTCAGTTGCTTAATGGGGCAAATTGATGGAACCCAGCTATCCTCATTTAAAAATCTTCTGTCCTGTATTGCTAACTGTACATTCTTGAGAATATTCCACTGGAGCCCATGATTAATTTGAATTTACAACAAGAGCTAGGATTTAGTTTGTTCCATTACTGGAAGGGATGAAGTAAGGGGGAACCACTGGAGTCAGGAAGTACTTTATATTTATAATACAGGAATAGGATCGAATGAGGGAATGTGTACCACTAGAGCCAGGAATTTTATTTTATTTACAAAACTGGGAATGGATGAGGAGTTTAGATGCTATTGAGGGCAGGATTCTGTGATCATGGGATGGAAATTGTAGTTTATGCACACCATTGTGCTTGTTAAAATTAGAGTTTTGGATGATTTAACTAGTACAGCACAAGTAGTCCATTAGTGCTTCAGAAACTATTTGAATGTACCAATGTACCCTGTATTTATGATGGCACCTGTCAAGCTGTTACCATGCTGTTGTACTTCCTTAACTTTACAGTGTTAAAAACTGTGTAATGTAAGTCTGTCAACCTGCTTCAGCTTCATAATGATTTTAAATTGATTGCTAATAATGTTTATACTGTCTTGTTTTATATTTGCCATCTGTATCTTATTATGAAAGACTGTTACCTGTATTTAACAAACTCTGGCCAGAGCTGATAGGGCTGCAGCCAGAGAATTTGGGATAAAAATATTGAAAGTTACCAAAGTTATGAGTCTGCATTCCCACAATGCAATGTAGGCTCATAAATTGTGTTGTTTTCTAATATTTTTACACCGAATTCTAAACTATACAGTGAAGCCCACCAGGATTAATGCCGTGGCTGCAGAATTCTGCAGCAGAGTTACTGCAGCAAACAATGCTTTTCCAATGGGAGTTAATCCTTCTGTCATGCACTAAACCTGTGACACTGTGCTTCATCCTAGTGGTCTTCACTGTAGCATTGTTATGTTCCTGCCTCTTGAAGAAGGGTAGAGAAAATGTACAAGTCCTGGCCTAAAGGTGATTTTGTAGGACTGCAAAATCTATTTTGGGATGCAAAACACATTTTGAGCAGGAGTTGAAAAATGACAGCTGTCACATTCATGAGGTTCTGTAAAGAAATGGGTATGTTAAAACTTTGGGGTAAAAATATAGAATATTACTTGACTTATAACCCTGCATTTGCAAAATTCAGCATAGCCTCATATTTTTTTTTTACATATTTTTATACCAAGTTTAAAACATAGTCTTCTCATGACCCACCTCATGGACAAGGGCAGAGAACATTTTTAACTCCTGTCTTAAAGGTGATCTGATTTTGTGCAGGGACTACAAAATCACATTTTGGGATGTAAAAACATTTCGCCAGGATTTAAAAATGACAGCTCTCACATTCATGAGGTGCTATGAAGATATGGCTATGTTGTAAATTTGGAGTAATAAAAATGATCAAAGTTATGAATCTGCATTCTCAAAATTCAATGTTGGCTCATAACTTTGTTGTTTTGTAATATTTTACACCAAAATTTCAACATAGCCTTCTTATGACCCCACCTCATTAACAAGGGCAGAGACAACTCTCAACTCCTGCTTGAAAAGTGATTTTGCATAGGGACCACAAATTAGCTTTTGGGACACATTTGCCTAATGTCAGTGCAGTTTTCATGAGGCAGGGTCCCAAAAAGGCATGTTGAAAATTTAGGCCAAAATATGCAAAATGGCTTAGTTTTGCCACTAAGGTCAAAACACCATTGAAATACATTGAACCACATACAGTACCTGTTTCTTCAGTTCAGAGTCTGGCTTTGAAGAGTGGAGATGTGTCTGCAGGCCAGAGGATTATGGCATTGGATCCCGATGGGTAAATAAGGGCTTGGGGGGTGGGATGGTGGGTGCTGAGTGGGAGGTCAGGTGGGGGACAATAACAGCTACAAAGACATTGATGGTTGGTTTCTTCTTACAGGGTTAGGAAAAAAATAGACTGAGGAGTCCTGATCGTGACACTGGGAGATTGGACACCCCAGTGTCACTGTTACGTTTCTGGGTGTGGAGTGTGGGGTGATAGGTGCTAAGAGGGACGGACAGGTGGTGGCAGGCAAATATATATATATATATACTGTGTATATATATATATATATATATGTATGTATGTGTGTACATACTGTATATATATTTATGCAATAGGGTGGCCATATGTTTCATTAGATAAACATATTTATCTTAGTCACTGTATGTATAAATATATTTATACATACAGTGACCATTTATACATACAGTGCCAGACTACTTCCTAAGGTCCCAACCTAAAAGAAAAAACAACCAGCTTAACTGACAGTAACTACTGTGACCTGAGATACCACCTGAGTGCAGCATCACAACCAGCCAGCCACCCCCAGGCTTTAGCAAAGCACACATAATGACCCAAACTACTGAAAAGATGTTTATATTTATTTTTTTAAATCCTCTCACATATCAACACTATCTCTGTATCCAAGACATTAAAAAGTACCTGCCACCGGAAGCTGCAGCTACTGAATGTCGGTCCCACTTCTTCCTTTTGAATAGCTTTTTCCCTTGTTGCACTCAGCTTCAGCACAGTCCATCATCTGCTCTCCCTTCAATAAAGGACATAAAAACTCTACTGCATCAGCATTTTGAATTATCCAGTAGCTCAGTACTTTGTGCTGGACAAACTGTGACCAAAATCATTAAAACCGATGACCGGGGAACCACACATCACTTCTACCTCCGTCTCGATTTAAAAACAAAACAAAATAAATCTTCAACCTCGGACTTGATGAAGCAAAAAAAAACTGAAACAAATTAAATCAAAGTCTCTATGGTCAGACCTCGCTTCTCAGTTAAATAAATACCCTCTTCATAGCAAAAACAGCCACCATTTAAAAAAAAATGATCAGCCCACCCACATACAAAATCAGAGCCAATAAAACGTCATGCTACAAACGTACTCACACTGAAACACTCCTTACTGCGCAAACGACAAAAGGCACAGCACAAAAAATCCCCAATATTTTACAAAACCCACTAAATAAATATGACACAAAATAAATACTGCTAACACATAACCATAGCCCTATTGCATAAATGGAATATGCAATGGAAACTCAATTAAATAAATGATTTATGTGCACTTGAGCAGTTTGACCTCGGACACCACACTCATGGCTTACGCCACTCGTGAGGTTACCTGAGGTCAAATTACTTTTGCACATAAATCATTTATTTAACTCGCACCCATTGCATATCCCTTTATTTATATATATATATACACACACACACACACACACACACACACACACAAAGTAACTCAGGCATGTGCAGTACTGGAGGAGGGTCAAAGAAGTGAGGATTACTGGATCGTGACACTGTGGGACTGGGCACCCTCAGTGTCACTGTTATGTTTCTGTTGGGGTGGATGCTGAGAGGAGGGCTGGGTGGGTGGGAGGAAAAACTATAATATACATATATAATAAACACACAAAACAAAAATAGTCTCCTCCACGGCATTCACAGCGAAAACAACACAGTCCAATGTGTCCAAGATGGGCGCATTGTGTATTGTGCATGAGTAACTACTTGGCACATGTATAGTAGAGTTAAGCAGCCATCTTGGACACTGTGGACTGCACCATGTTCCTCCAAGACCACCAACTGAATTGAAATAGTGCAGAGCGACTGCTAATAAACAGTACAGAGTGCATCACAGATCAGGAGGCGACCGTGAGACAACTCACACTGTTGTTCAGTAGAATAGTCTCCCTTTTTGATTGCAGGAGGTCTGCTGGGCTTCGCCCACTGCAGCCCTATAAAATGACTGTTGAATGTTATTAATCCTGGATCACTCCTCTAAAAGGGACTTTCAGTCTCAGTGAGCCTACCCATTTAACAAAATTAAATAAGTAAATAAATAAATAAATAAATTTGTCTGCTTGCATTCAGTAGTTATCATTAATGCTCATGTGCTAACAGATAAATGCCATGCTATTTCCACCTCTAAATATGGCACTCTACATGCTAAGATGCTCTTAGGTGTGTATAACAGTTAGCACAGTGCAAAGTCTGTTAGCACCCTGCTAAAGTTTCAATAGTGGTCTCAAAATAAAGACATTTTCAAAGGTTGATTCTTTTTAAATAAAGTTGCATATTCCTTTTGGGACACAATTGATAGTAAGCTAGGAAAAAGACAATGAATCCAAACATATTTAAGTCAGCAGTTCATGTTATAATTAACATTTTCTACCAATAATTTTTTATTCTATTTTGAGTCCAACCCACAGATTGGACTGGATATAACTAATGCATCTTTTATGCAGAGCTGACAAATGGTGGTCCACATCCCTAACAGAGAGCAGCATGAGGGACAGTTACAGCTGCCAGTCATCCCTCCCATATCCTATCCATGGGCATGGAGCTCTGTTGAATAGAAGGGGCATCTGGGCAGAAGGAGCTTGGTCAAGGACAAGGCTTCCAGCAGGACATCCAATCATGGCCCATGAGGATCCCTCAGTCTGCACTAGGCAGTCAGTTCTGGCAATTTGAGATGTGGCAGTGAGTGCCATATCCTTATCACAACACAATGATCACTTTGGTGTTGCCAGTCTATATCACCTATTCAACCTCCCTGACCCCTATACAGAGTAATGAGCAAGGGGTGATAGTTGATGGCCACTATGGATGATAGGTGACCAGGTGATTGTAGTGTTTATGTCAGCTGTCTATGCTGCATAGAATATGCACTCCCTGGCAGCACTGCATTGCAATTTTAAACACACTTAGTAGCCTGTGCTGTGTGGGTGCAGTCCCCTCACAGCTCTCTCAGTCAAACAAATGCACAACTCCATGTGCCAGCCTAGGACTGACTGGAAGAGGATACAGGGGACCACTTTGTATGCATGCACCCCTCTGCAACTGTGGAGGGTCATTCTATAATTTTGGCAGTGCTACATTTAAACATAAGACTACAATGAGGTGAGCATTGAAGAGATCTGACTACATGCCTAGGGCATAGTCAGCCACAAGTCTGCAGGCCGAGTGCCTTCAGCCCCTGGAAGTTCTGTCAGATCTGTTCAATGCATACTCCGGAGTGTCTTATTGCACTATAAAATGGACTTTTTATATGTTTCTGAAAGTAAATAAATATTCTGGGGTAAGAACAGATAGAATTAACTGAATTAACTGTAAAATAGTAATTTCACCTACTAGAAAATGCTTTTCTTCTTGAGGCCGAGAAGCTCCTAAAGATCCACCCCAAACCTTTTTCTGATTCATGTGGAGGGGCATGAGATAGCTTCTATCATGCTGTAATAAGATACACTAGTTTGGGACCCATGTCAACCAACAGAACAAGCCTGTGCAGTGGAGAACAGATGATACTTAATGCCTTTATTAAGGACAAGGAGAACAGAAGTTATTTAATGCCTTCAAATTGACTTAAAAATCCTTTGGAACAAATGATTATCAGAGCCACCTGGGGCCTCAGAAGGAGACCTAGACATCTAATTTACAGTAAGAGCCACATGTTTTCTTAAACATTTTATATATGTATAGTTTATATATCATTTGTCTTCAGTAGTTTCAAAACTTTGAAAACATTGGTGTTAGTAATGTATTTAGAAACACATTGTTTCATTGTCTACAGTTAAACATGCAGTTTCATGTCAGGGCACATTTTTGGGGAGGGGTTCAAATTATTTTAATCATGGGCTCAGTAGTGGGTGAACACAGAGTTTGATGATAAAGTGTGTTTTTTTCTTTTAAGTTTGAGATATATTAGAAAATACTGAACAAGAAAACAATTGGTGATTTTAAAAGCTATTCTGATGAGAGCTAACATTAAAAAATCTTAACTATTTGTAAATGTTTTCATGGACACTAGAAATAGGATGCCAGCATTTACTCCATTAAACCTGTTTTTCAGGTTTTTTATTGCAATTTTATTTGTTTGTCAAGGCAATCTTCCCAGAATGCAGTTTATCAGGGCACATTTTGGGGGTAGGGGGTTGAAATTGTTTTAGTCATGAAGCATTGGTGTTAGTAATGCATTTAGAAATACAATTGTTAATTGTCTTCACTTAAACATGCAGCTTCATGTCAGGGCACATTTTGGGGATCAAATTATTTTAAACATGGGCACAGTACTTGGTAAATACAAACTTTGATGATAAAGTGTATTTTTTCTTTCAAGTTTGAGAAGTATGTATTATACATAAGTGTAACCATGTTGTAAATGGTTAAGTAGGCAGGTAGGTTAAGAATGCAGTATGACACAGTGGTTTAAGGCTCTGAGCTACAAACCTGGAGACCTGGGTTTGACTCCCACAGCCCCCACTTGCATAATGTATGACCCTGCACAAATCATTTAACTTCATTGTGCTCCCAGGTCACACCTGTAAACAAGCTTTCAGCTTAGTGTGCCTCTCCTGGTTAATAAAAAAGTGCCTAGAATTATTTTTTTAATATACTAGAGTTTATATGTGGTAAGTAGGTAGGGTATGGTGTTTTAAATGTAGCAGTAGGATTAGCAGGTGCACTGCTTTAAAATCATTTCACAACAGCAGAGCTGTGCAACTGTTCTTTTCAGTGAGCATAAATGGCAACAGGCACACACTTATTTCAGCTACACATTTGATTCTATATTGCAATGGGTCACTGTACTACACATTTAGTGTATCACACTTTTCAAATAATGAAACAAATATTCTCCAGACTAAATAACTCACACCCAGTATATTTTATACCTTCTTAAAAGATACTCCAAATTTGTGTGAGGCTGTGGGATTCAAACTTAGATCTTCAGATTTGCAGTGAAGAACCTTAAACCACTGTGCTATACTGCCTTCCTAGTTATGGCAGTCATCTGTTTTATGGTTCATGATGTTGGTGTAGTAAGCATACCAACATACTAACATACAAAAATGCCAGCAGAATAGGGCTAGTGGGCATTTGTGTCTGCTCCTTTGGTCAGTCCCCACCCTGGGAGCTGAACTTGCTGCTCCCCCACCCTCTCAGGCTTCTCCCTTCCTAGTCCAGGGGACAGCTAGCTAACTGGGTTTCTGTAAGACAACAGCTACTAAATAACTCTAATTCACTATTTTTATTTTCTATGTGTGTCAGGTCTAGCTAGCAGGGAGTGTTTCAATTTTAAAACTTTAAATTTTATCAAACTATATACAACCATAAAAGCACAGAAACTGCCCAGATCATCAATGCTATAATTAATGCAAACTCTAGCTGTTTTCTTACAGAAACCCCTCTCAGTTAGATTTCAAGTATTTGCTAAGCTGTAAATGTAGGTATCAGCATTCTATGAGCATTTAGTGCTGATTAGCTCTGTAAGAAAATGTTCTTTTTGCATGTGTGGGGGCTGTGGGATTCAAACTCAGATTTCCAGATTTGCAATTAGTGCCTTAAACCACTGTATTATACCACCTCCTAGTTATGGCAGTCATCTGTTTTATGGTTCCTGATGTTGGTGTAGTAAGCATACCAATATACTAACATTCAAAAATGCCAGCAGAATAGGCCTAGTGGGCTTTTGTGTTCTGCTCATTTGGTCACCCCCGGGAGCTGACCTTGCTGCACCCCTCACCCTCTCTGGCTTCTCCGTTCCCAGTCCAGGGCATTCCCACTTCATTGGACTTTGCTTCCACAACCCTTCCCTGTACCTGTCTCACCCCTCTTGAACCACTCCATAGTCTCTGCCTCCACCAGTCCCCCAGGCAGTGCATTCCATGGTTCTACCACCCTCTCACTGAAGTAGCATCTCCTCCTTTCTTCCCTCAGTATCCTCCCTCCAGCTTCTGCCCATGCACTGTAGTTGCCTCCTCCTTCAGAGCACCATGACTTCAACACTTGTTTACCCTTCATGAACTTGAAGACCTCTATCATGTCCTTCCATCCCTCTCTCTTCCAACGTATATATTCAGCTCTTTGTGCATCTCCCTTAGGTCCTTTCCCCAAGCCCCAGATAATTTTGCCTTTCTCTGGACCCTCTCCAGGAGTTCAATGTCCCTTTTAGTGTGGTGTCTAAAACTGCATGCTGTACTCAAGGTGTGGTCTCACCAAGCAGTTATACAGAGGAGTACGCTTCCTCCTTCTGGAGTGATCCCCTAGTGATGCATCCCAGCATCGTGGCCTTAGCCACTGCCCTCCTACAAGTTTCTGAGTTGTTCATCTTGACATCCACCACCACCACCCCCAGGTCCCTCTCAACCATAGAGCCATAGCAGCAGTACATTGCATAGCAGATATAAAATGTCAATAAGCAGGTCATGCAACAGATGTGGTGAGCAGTTACTGAAGCAAGAAATGTATAGCTGTCATTTTTACATCCTGTTCAAAATATGTTTTTGCACCTGTGGTGCAAATGGCACAGTTGCTGTACAAAATCTCCTTTCAGCTAATGAACTGATAGTGTCACTGTTCATGCGGTGGGGTACTAAAAGCCCATGCTGAAAACTTGGATTGAAAATATCGAGAAGCACCCAGGGCATTGGGGTTTCTGACCATAACACCTTGCACTGTAGGGACAGACAGGCATCAGGGTGTGACTTGGGACTGTCAACAGTAATGCTCATGCTTTTCCACCCGTCCTCACCTCCACCCTGCAGCCAGTGACAGGTATCGAGGTGTGCCTTTGACTCTTTAGCTTCAAAGTTAACTCCATTCTCTTATACTGTACCCATTTCAGCATATTTCTGTATGGGATGGGGTGAGAGTAAAGTTTGAAAATCCCAAGGCACACCTTGACTCTTGTCTGTGTCTGCAGGGTAGAGTGAGGTAAAATGGTGTGAGGGTTGGGCAATGACCCAAAGGCACACCCCAATGCTTGTCCATGTCTGTGGGTGGGGTGAGGTTGGTGTCACTTCAATACTTCACTGCCATTCTTATTCTGCCTGTCTGTCTCATGCTCGTCATTGTCTTTATGTCTATGTAAATATCTATCTTTCTATTAATTGTATGTATTGCTATTTTACCTATTTCTAAAACAAACCTGCATATCACATTTGCCTGCACTCTGAGTAAATACTTATGAAACTGTGCATATTTATACTCTACTTCTCGTAGACTTCATACTTTCCTAATATTCCCATTATCACACTCATAACTATCTTGCCCTTTATCAAAGCACCCTCTGAAAGTTAATATCACATTTTCTCTAACAGTCCATCATCATTACACCTGACATCAACACATTGTTAAACATAACTTATATCACCTCATTGGCAAAAACCCTGTTTCTCTTAAAAAATAAAAATGAATATGTAAATAATCCCAAGGCTGAATATATGCCAGCCATTACTTTTCATGTACTGCCACCTTCTGTACCATCATGGGGATTTGCATATGTTTCCTTGATGCTTTGCATTATTGGGATATGTGCAATTGTGTTTTCTTTAAATTTGTCTGTCTGGCCAATGTCATCTGGGATAACACATACATCAGTGGCATTTGCTCTGGTTCTTTGTTAGCTTCGATTCCTTCCATTAAAATGTACATCTCCATATATTTTCTTAATAATGTGTATGCCTTCCTTGAAACAGAAACCAAAATAAATCTTACTACTTACATTCTTCTATATTCAGACCTTGGATGGCTTCCACCCTCTGAGGCAAGGCTTTATGCTTTATGCTTATGGCTCTGTCATTGACAATATTATCCGACAACAAATTCCCAAACCTTGATTGACCTCTTCCAAAATCTGACACCTTGTTATGGGCTGTGGTCTGCTGACAATGCCCCATAGTCATCCCAGACATAACACCTCCAAAGGAGCATGCAGTTTTGCCTGTAATGCCCCCTATACTGGAACACCCTCCCACTAGTCCTCACAATCCACACCCATGTGTCCTTTAAGAAAGGGTGTGTAACCATCTCAGCACTTCTTGCAAGCGCTCCTGTTTCAAACCACTCTAGCTCACATTTACCCTTCTAGCGTTACCTTTCCTGCCTCTTATTTTACCATGCCATAGGGTAAGCACTTTTTTCTACTTGTTTTGACCTATCTCCTCATCTTGCTTCATCCTAAACCCCATTTCTGGCCTCTTTACAGCTATCTCCCTTACTCTTATTCCTCCCTTGAAACCCCAATTTTCATTACCTATTGAATACTTTTATATTTACTAATTGTTCTTTTTCCTCAATTCAATTATCAGATGTATCCTCATAATTTGAACTGTTGGTCTGCATATCTCTTTCTATACTGTAAATGCATCTACTTTGTCAGTATCTATGCTTTCTGTAATATATTGTCAAATATGTCAAACCAATTTTGTAATGTCTTTGCCTGTATTTTCACTCTGTACCCTCCTGGGGCGTGCCTGAAAATAGTCATTACTATGGCTAGTGTACTTACCCGGTAAATAAAAACTAAATAAAATAAAATTAGTTGCTTCACCATACCTCCTTAATAATTTCACACAAATTCACTAACTTCATTATGCAGCTGTGATGGATCTGACCAGAATTTGTTTATTTGCATTGGAGTTATGGCAGAGTGGGAGTTATACTAAGTGACCATAGATGGAACAAGTGAGCGAGTGAGTGATGGACAGTGACTTCATTGGAGAGTGGGGAACATGGTTTATATAAGTAGAAGATGATATAATGTTAGAAAATCAAAACAGTAATGGTTCAAATTGTGTTTGTTTTGCACTTCAGAGCGTTTTAATTGTGTTTAGGTTGCCTAGTCACCTTTGTATTTTATTTACTAGCAGAGATGAAATGTTGGCATTTTTAAAACAGATGGTTCTCGGCATTGTAATTTCTCTTTTAGTGTGTCCTGATTTGGGACTACTTGTTTTAGCTGTGCATCATAAGGAGTTGATGCACAGGTAACAACCAATCATAAAGCAGGACTTTCCTGTCCATTATATAAACCTGCTTAAGGGTGCATATGATTTTGAGGATCAGCCCCTTAAGTGACCTTTTGTTCCTGTCTTGTAAGATAACACCCTTTTCCAATTTTAAGCCTGGCCTGAACTGGCAATTTCCTGAGACTGAAAATAATTAAATGAGCCCTCTATTAAAAATGACTGCTCCATGTCTTTATCAATTTTCTCAGCTGCATTTGAGCACCAGGGACACAATAAGAGTCACTTTTGGGGATGTCGCAAGACAGGCACTTTTCACACACACCATTGCATTGTCACTTAAACTGCCATAGACAAACGCCAGTGCATTTTGCTGGTGAGAGGTCTCTTTATGACAGAACAATGGTGGAAGGCAAATGATTGAATGTTACAGGGACAACCACCTTCTCCAGTCAGATGCCATGAGAGCCAGTGATGGGGGTGGGGGTGCTATCTGGGTGGCAAACCCAAACTCAGAAAAAGTCAGTAAGATAAGCGCACTCCTGAGCATGCACAATCACAGAGTGCCAAGTTAGGAGTCAAATCACGTAGTTTACAAAGTACAAAAATAAATGCAGTAGTCTGTTAGTCCTGCACAGGATTAACAGACTACAGCATTTATTTTTGTATTTTGTTAACTGAAGCTTTGGAGGAACAGTTACTGAACCTATGTGGTAAATAAAGTACATGATCTGACCTCCTAACTTGGCACTCTGTGATTGTATATGCTCAAGAGTGCACTATCCTATTGACTTTTACAGGGACTACCACCTTTAGGTGTTGTAAAGACCCAGGAATCTAGGCCACCTCCAGGGACCACAAAGCCAGGAGGGACAGCGAGGAAGGTAATGGAAAGCTGCAACATTTTGCCCACCTGCCCTTCCCTCCTTGTGTGTTACATTTATAGGCATCTTCCGCTGAATCTCATCTCCGCCCCAGCGCCACGCTAACCAATAATTTATCTCATTGCCCCTGCTGTGCCATCAAATCAGCAGCCCTTCCTCACTGTTCTCCCTGTAGCTACACTATCGATTTTCAGCTTGTTAGTCACCAATACCGCTTTCACAATGGGGAGATTCCTTTGGCTATTTCTTTCTATCATTCATGATGTTCAATGAGAAAGATATCCCCAGTCAATACCACACTAAAATGTGACCCACCTTCCTAGCCTCTCTGATTCGCCTTTATTGGAATATGACCGGATCCTCACATATGCCCTACCGATGCCACATCACAATCAGTGGGGTAACCTCCATAAAGGACGAAACTGTCATGTGTATATTCCGCTCGATGCTCCATTATTGGGTATACAGTTCTCCATTACGCTGACCTCCAAACTACTACTTAGTGACTCATAAGCCATAACCTCGATTGGAATACCTCAAAACAGTGGCTGCTGAATAAGAAAAAGGAGGGCCAAAGACAGTCCCTCTTCCTATCTCTTGAAGCCCTTATGAAACTCCTATTCTTTTGCTGATCTGTATTGGAAATGTGGAAATCAACCCAGGCCCTCCTGAGTGTATCATCTCACCAGCAGACCTAGCCTCAACCAAAGGTCTAAGCTTTCTACATATCAATGCATGCAGCCTCCTAAAAAGCTCACATTGATACAAGCCTGGGTTGTCCATACCCTGCCAGACTTTCTTGTGGTGTCTGAGACATGGCTCAAACCCGCCACAGCAGATAGGAATGTAAACTTACCCAACTATCAAATATTCAGAGCGGATCGCCAGACAAGGGGGTGGAGTAGCTATATATGTAAAATCCAGTATATCTGTATCCTGCCTTAATGCAACATCTATGCCCAAAGAATTGAATATATATCCCTCAAAGTAACTCTTCCAATACGGCAGCTTTTCAGCTAGTTGGCTGCTATAAGCCCCCGCCTCTGCTGATTACAAGCTTCTAACCCACCTGGGAATCTGATCAAACCGGGCACTGAAGAAATCATAATCCTAGGTGATCTAAATCTAAAATTGGCTTTCCAAGGCAGCAGCACCATTAGTTTCATTCTGTGATACACAGGTTCTCACAACTGATAAATGAGCCAACAAGAATCAACTTAAAGAATAGAAGCAACAGCACATTACTTGACGTCATTCTGGTGAATAAACCCTACCTATTCACGCACACTGGAGTGCTTTTCAGTGACATAAGTGACCACTGCCTCATTGCAGGAGTAAGATCATCCGGCAAATCAGCACCCCAGCAAAATTCCTATGGAGGAGATCCAAGAAAAACTTCAATATTGAGGGATATCTCCATGATCTAACTCATTCTAAGATGGCAAGAGTTTTACCTAGCACACTCTGTGGAAAAAGCACATCAGGTGTTAAACAGCATAATACTAGGTGCCCTTAACACTCATGCACCATTCACTAGTGTTCAATACAAAACAAATCTTGCCGCTGGTTTTCAGCTGACCTTAAATCTGCACTGCTGGAGAGAGACAAGCTATGGAAACTGGCGAGGAAGACCAAGAACCCAAATGACTGGGTGATGTTTAAGAAAGCCAGAAATAGCTGTACCAGGAAAGTAGGGGATACAAAGGCTGCCTTTTATAGGGCTGAACTTGACTCCTCCTATCACAATCCTGCTAGGTTCTGGAGCACCATTAAGGGTATTTTAGGACAGGACTCTAGCACTCACTACCAGCTCAATTGCACAACAATAAGGGTACAATCTCAGACAGAATGGAAGTACTGGATGCTTTCAATAATCACTTCACAACTGCTGGCCTTGCTTTTGACACCTCTCCAGCTAATCTACATGTGCACAACTAAGCTCCTAGCACACTGGAGCTCAGAGAACTGATTCTTCCTTCTCCTTCAAACCGATCCTGTTGAAGCAAGTAGAGGATCTAATGTTGCAAATGGATATCAAAAAGCGCAGCAGCAGACTCCCTTGACCCCTGCTTTCTAAAGATTGCAATATATGCACTTGCAGTTCCCTTAACACATCTTTTTAATCTGTCATTAATCTCTGGTTCTATTCCTACAATGGAAAACAGCCCAAGTGTTTCCCTACTAAAATCAGGGGACCCCATGGACATCAACAATTACAGGCCTATATCCATTCTTCCAGTGCTATCCAAGCTGCTAGAGAAATTAGTGAGCATTCAGCTAAGAGAATGCCCTGAAGATGCCAATCTCTTAAATCCAGCTCAATCTGGGTTTAGAGCTAGGCATAGTACTATCTTGCACTGGCCAAAGTTACAAATGACTGGCAAACTGAATTGGATAAAAAGAACAGTGTCTGTGCTGTATTTCTAGATCTCAGCAAGGCATTCGACACAGTGGACCATGAGCTGCTACTCTCTTCCTTGCATTCCATAGGCTTGGACCCACCCTCCCTTAAGTGGTTCAGGTGTTACCTTACAGATAGGTCACAGCAAGTGAAAGCTGAAGGTGATCTATCTCCACTAAAACCACTTCTAAGAGGAGTTCCAGAGGATCTATCCTGGGCCCTATCCTTTTGCCATTTACATTAATAATATTGACTCAAACTTCACCAAAGCCACTGTTCACCTGTTTGCAGATGACACAGTTTTGTATGTCAGCAACCCATCACCTGCAATAGCTTGTGAAATTCTACAAGCAGAATTCTCCTTATTCAACATCAACTACTGGAAAAAAGCTTCTTTCAAATGCAAAGAAAACAAAAGCAATGTTTTTCTCCACCAAAGCTATACAAATACCTCCTCACTAAACAATCTCCCTAGCTATCCACTATCCTTGAGAAAGCCTGAACTATGTAGAAAAATTCAAATATTTGGTGTGTGGATAGATAGCAGGCTTGATTACACACATCACATTGAATAACTTCTGAAAAACTTCACCAGAGGCTTGGCCTATTCTTCAGAATAAAACACTTCCTAACCAGAGACTCTAAGATGAGGTTGGTCCAGGCCACTTTTCTTTCAGTTATTGACTATGCAGATTTCCTTTACAGTCACTGCCCCATCTCCTGTCTAAGCAAATTGGATACACTGCACCACAGAGCACTAAGGTTCATAACAGATCTTCCATTTAACACTCATCACTGCTCTCTCTATGCTGCAGTCAGGTTGGGCATCCCTACACCTCAGAAGGAACAGAAATGCTGCACTATGGATTTACAAAGCATTGTCTAAGAAGCTTCCAAATTATATTTTAGACTGCTTCATATAGGCCACAGCTGGCTCCTATGCCCTAAGAAGCAACAACTTCATCATGCTCATGGTGCCTAAAGTCAACACCCGGCAAGGGAGGTCTGCAATCAGCTATTCTCTAGCTATGGCATGGAATACTTTACAGAAGTCCCTGAAGCTGATCAATCTTATACCTCTAGCATCCTTTAAATAGCTTTGCATAAGTCTCTTCTCAGAGAAATGCAACTGCTACCACAAGCTCTAGTCTATTCACATTCCTTACCCTCCCCTTCCAGACAACTATCATAATTTGCAACTCATTTCTCATAACTTATCCCCACAATTCTCCCTCCCAGACAGCCCTCATTTTATGGTACTTCAGTTCCCTATAACCTTATCTACACTGATCTTGCTACCCCTGGCTATAATCTTCTCCCACTAATTCCTGGCCCTTACCCCAGCCCTTATTACTCCCTTACACCTCCTAGTATTAGCCCCAGCCCGTGTCCGAGTTCCCTATCCCCTCCCTTCCATGTCTTTTACCAGAGGCTGTGATCACCATTTTCTCAGTCACTCAAACACTGTGTCTCCTTGTCTACATTGGCTTGCCATGGAACTTGGAAATTTTGGGTGCCTTATGTTGCGTGTATGCCTTGATTCCTCCACTGGGATATGTATATACTGTATTATCTAGTGTACTTTTCACATGTCCTACCTTGTCCTGTTATGTTTTAATCAACTTCTGTATTTTGATTATGTATATATAATTGTTTTAAATGTATTTGTTTATGTACCAACTATTGAACCTTGACCTTATCAGGTCCATCTTGCAAATGAGCTCTGCTCAATGATGTTTGCCTGAATAAATAAAGATTTGATTGATTGATTGATTGATTGATTGAGGTGGGTACTAACCAAGAGGTGTCACAGGCACAGGATCTCTTTAGACCAAAGGTACCTTAGGAAGAGGCCTAAAGAGTAAATGAATGAACAGACAAGTGAGTTGTTAGAATTTTTCCTCAACTCTTTCAGGTAGAGTCATTTGTCAAAAGATTTAACAAGTACTCTCAGATATTTAATGTTTAGATCCTTAAGAGAAACCACTTTCCAGTGTTGACTTGGACAGGAGCTTCTGCTTGCTTTTTCACTTTTACTACTGAAATAAATGGCATCTATAGCATGCATCATGACGTACATGAGTATCAGACAGCAAGCTCAGTCCCTCAGTCAAAATGCTGTTTAGTTGCCAGAGATTTGATAAAGGCTTTACGGTCTGTCCCTTTCTTATTGCAGTGTTTTTCTTCCTCTTTTTTAATTTTCATGTTTAGCAGTGTCAGTGGCTCAGTAGGTAGCACACTCGCCTCTGAGGCCGGAGATCCGAGGCTGTGGGTTCAGTTCCACATATGGCACTTGGGTTAATATCCCAGTACTGACACTGTAGTGCAACATGAGAGGGTGCTGCACTTCTGAGTGCCGTCTTCGGATGAGACGTTAAACGAGGTCCCATCTGCCTGGATTGGTGGTAGTTCAGGTGGATGTTAAAGATCCCATGGCACTTATCGAAAAGAGTAGGGGAATTTTATTGGTAATAAAGTGGGCTTCATTACAAAAACAAAACAACTCAATAAACAGAAACAATCCAAACAAGGCAAAATCAGTTAACAGAAGAAAGTATCACAATGTTTCAAAACAATACAGCTTGCGAAGTAGAAAAAGTAAGAAGTCAGACTTTTTACAGAACACAAAAGCAGCCCGAATATTACAAAATACTTCATGAATGGAAATAGTTTTTGGTGTAACACTAGCAAACATCTGGCTTGCCATAAATAATAACGAATAATAGAAAAATTATATATAAACTGTCAACATGATACTTTCTATTAAGCAGGTAATTTGTGCAAAACATAACATGTTCATAAGAAAGAGGCCAGCAAGGGTTCTGCCCAGTTAGCAGATAGGGTAGACCAGACTTCCAAGAAAAGGGCATTCACAAAATAAATGTTGCTGAGTTTCACAAACATTGAGGCAAGAGGATCTAGGACAATATCTCAAAGACAAGGCTTTATGCTTATGATTGTTGTTAACTCCTACTCTATCATAGTTGCATAACCATACCATATCCCATAAATACGATGGCAGCCATTGATTCAGCAGTTGGTGGAGTACCCAGGGGAGACGTCAGAGGGGCAGAACGGAAAAACAATCTCCTCCTGAGCCTCCAACCTCCAAAGTCGCTCATATAGTTAGGGTCTAGATAAGATACAAAAGTCCTGAGGATGAAGACACCAGGTCAAGGCCATCTTAAACTCTCTTTCCCATAAGAGGGATCAGTTGGGATTTGGAATAACCCCTTTATAACGGGCTTGCCAGTTATCAAGGCAGAGGAGAACCATGCTAAAAATAGGGCTTCAAAAAACAGTCCTGGTTTCAGCACTTTCCCATAATTATAATGAAGAAAAAGGCTGTAAAAAAACAACGGGTGGATCATACCAAGTCCACCTTCTGAGCGGTCTGTAAGTAATATGTCTTTTAATAGAGGTTTAGCCTGGATCCCACAATCCTTTGAAAAAAATCCCGTTAATCTGGAAAATAGGGAAATGGGAGAGGAACACATAACAAAGATGCAGGAAAATCGGTATAACCAGAGTTTTAAGGAGCACAACCTGTTTCTTCTTCCCAATTAAATGCTTTTCCACCCATTAATCACATTATCTGCCTTTTGTAGGGCAAGATTCCAATTATAGATATCGGATCATCACAACCAAAAAAATACCTAAATACGAAAAAACATTAGTGGATACAGAAACACCAGCATAAAGGCCCGTACTAGGGAGGAAGTATGCCCTAGTGGTACACAAATACTTTTGTAAAATTTATCTTAGAACCTGAAACAGAAGAGAATGCCTGTAAAACCTGAACAATATCCTCTTGTTTCGTGGAAGAATCCACAGCCAAAATTAAATCATCCGCATAAGCTAATATTTTAAGTGGTAAAGAAGAGGGAGTACAGAGCAACCCAATAATCTGTGGGCAAAGAAAAAGGCTCTCAAAAGTATCAATAAAAAGGTATATAATAAGGACTTAACGGCACTTCTAGACGTACTCACGGGCAGAATAGTGGCCTATCCAGCCATGTCACATTAGGACGACATACAACATTCCTATATAATAAATGAAGCTAGGAAAGGAAGCATACCGGGAACCCAAAAGCCTTCAGGGCTAGAAATAAGAACTCATGAGAGACTGTATCAAATGCTTTTCCTGGTCTAAACTTATAATCCATCCTGTTACAGCATTTGTTGTCCCAGAGTAAACAATCTCTCAATAAAATCAAATTGTCAGAAAGATGCCTACCTGGGATACCACAGGTTTGAGTTGGGCTAATCATGTGTGATGCCAAAGTAATCATTCTAGATAAAAGAATTTTGGCAAGGATCTTATAATCCACATTAAGCAGACTGATTGGTCTCCAATTTGTAATGTCAAAGGATCCCCTTTTTCTTAAACAGTAAAATCAGTAAAGCGTCTTTCATAGAAGTAGCCAAGGCATCAGAATGTAACATCTCATTATAGAGAATAGTTAGAACCGAACAAGATCAGCAGAGAAAGTCTTGAAAATGTGGGTTAGGCCATCAGACCCCGGAACAGAATGCGATTTTAAACTAGTAATGGCGCAATACCTCTGGTTCAGTAATGACCGAAGAAAGCTTTTTGATCAGAGTCCAGCTGAGGTAAGGACAGTGGCGAAGAAAATGATCCGCATTGTCAAGGTCAGCTTTAGTGCCAAACATGTTGAAAACATAATTTTCAACACAGTGAAGCAAATCCTCAGGTTTCTTAAGTAACTCCCCGATGGAGACAATAGAGAGGTAATTAATTTAGCTTCAACTCTATCTTTACAGGCCTTAAACGGGTCTAAACAACCTTTAGTAAGATGAGTGCCAAAACGCCCTGACCCAAAGAGTCAGCACGATTATACTGGATAACCTCATTTAGCGCTTGACCTCACTAATCTGAGAGCTAAAATCATGAGTAGTAGAGCTAGCTAAAGAGAATAGGTGCTGTAGCTGATGCCGTAGTGACAGATAAGACAAATATTTAGTATTCTGTTTTTGCCGCTACCTTCTGAAAAAACTGTTTCCAGCTTAGCTTAGATTCCTCCCACCAATCCATCCCAGTATCATAAAATCAACTACTGACAACCGAGCTGTAAACTCTTTGTGCCAAAGTTTAAGAAAAGAGGGTCATTAAGTAGAGAATCATTAAGATGCCAACTGGCTTTCTTACATCTAGGAGCAGAGTCCCAGGAAAAAGTGGCACATAGGGCAACGTGATCCGAAAATTCGAGCCACAGTTGTACAGGAAAGTAAAATCAAAATCTTAGATAAAAAAGAAAATCTATCCTAGTATGTAAGGACCCTTTAAAAAGTGGACCCACCTGTTTTATGGAAATGTCTATAAACATCCACAAGCTTGGCCATAGAGACCACACTATTTAAAGCCACAGAGTCACAAAATAACTTGGAAGTCTTTAGGCCTCGATCTGTTTGATGTAGGCCACAATTGAAATCTCCGACCCATAGGAGTAATCTGGATGAAAAAGGTAGGGCTTAATTTGGTGAAAGGAAGCCCTCTGAGCCTTGGTTTGAGGTGAGGTCCCAATCATACGAAATCTCTCAGATTTATATGAGAAATCTAATAACAAAGCTCTACCAGGGAAATATCTACAAGTCTAGAGACTGTAAAATTAGAGCTGGAGAACAATATCCTGACCCCATCACAAGTATCAGGTCCAACAGACCAAAAAGAAGGGCTTGCAGTCCATGCCTTAGAGGCCTGGAATAATTCCCCATGGGTCTTTAATCTAGTGTCAACAAGGCAGATAATGTCACACTGTAAATCAGAAAGGTTAAAAAATCCCCTAATTTCTCTTCCCTTTAATGCTGTTCACATTTAAAGAGCAGATCTTTAAGGAAGACAGGATTTAATAGGTGGTGACTTACCCTTAAGTGCTGCCTAGTACGTTTTGCAATGGGATCCGTGATCGGCCCTATCACCCCATCCGGGAAAGAAAGAAGAGAGGAGGAATCAGTATCCTCACCCCTGAGTCTTTGTCTGAAAAATCTGTGGCTAAAACCACAAATTTGTTAGAGGTTTGCCAGTTCCGTGCAGGGGTTCCTTACTACGAGTAGCAACAGCTAAACCCTTCCTAGTCCGTTTATGGGTAACAGTGGTAAAACTAAAATTATCTCCCCTTGACCCGAGGGGAGGCATATCCATATCTGGAATAACGGTGTAATATCAGGGAAACCACAATGGCAGTAGGAGTAGGTATAACAGGAAAAGAGGGTTGGAAAACTGGAACAGAAGAGACATCTCCAACTACCGGAGGAGGGGTAACCTCTGAATTAGAGGAAGCTAGACTATGGGCAAGTGACTGTTGAGCAATAGTAATAATGCCATCATAGAGGGACAATCTTCTCTGTTATGAGAGGCCCAGGGCACCTGCCATACTCGTGGCCAGTCCCATCACATAAGTTACACTTAAATGAATTAGTACATTTAGCTGCAATATGACCATATTCAAAGCAGTGGCTACATTTAAGGGTATCACAAGCTGAACTTAAATGGAGTGCATGACCCACATTTAAAACAAGACTTGGGTTGTCCGGTGTAAAAAATGAGCCCTTGTCTTTACCTAGAAAGAAAAAATTAGGCAAATGTCGTGGGCCAGTGTTAGTGGAAAAAAGCTGAACACGGACCTTCCAACTGCCATCCCAAATCTGTTCAGAGTCTAGATTAGGGTAGGCCTATTCAAGACTTCACAGCGTTTGTTTAACCAAAATAAAATGTCTTCAATGTGAACTCCTCATTTTAAAAACAACAGTAATGTTACTGAATGGCAGGTTTGGTGAGAGGGATTGCCTGGAAGGGGACCAAATGGGTGTAGTCTGAAGTTTGTCATATTAGGCCCAGAATCTATCAAGCCCAGACATTTGTTTAAAACTAACATCAAAATTGGAATTACCTATATTAATCAGGGCAAAAATCTCAGAAGAAAAAAACTTCATGGAACCCTTAAGGAGGGTTTTAGCTATATACAAACGATCTGGTGGGAGTTCTAATCCACCCTTATAAAGCAACGTACTGCATTCCTCCTAGGTGCAGTTCGCCTTTGGAGGAAAATAAATCAGTAAGTTTAAATGTTGAACTTTAGGTGCAGCAACAGTAGGTAACAAAGTAGGTCCTGAGAAAACAGTAGTGGGTTCAGGTACAGTAGAAATAGACTTAGAAACAACAATAGTGTCACTAGTAACAGTAGAAGAAGAAAGAGTCACACCCGGGGTTCGTTGGAGCTCAGGTCATTATTCTTAGCAGAGTTTTGAAGATATTAATGTAGACAGGGTCCTGAGAATCAGGAGTCCAAGTCCTTCAATATCTCTTTCCCAGCCAGCATGTAATAAAGCTGACTCTGGTGACCAGTCTAAATCAGTATTTTGGCCAGATTTAATTTTTGGGGAATAAGGAACCCCTAGTTTGGACCAGCCAGGTTCCTGTGTAGCTGAAAAAAATACTGTGGGTTTCTCCGAAAGCAAGCGGAAGCAGTTGTAGTGCTAAAGTCACTTACAGAGCAGGGAATAGCTGCAGGGATTTCAGAATCTGGCTTTTCGGCGTCGGTAGTCGAAGTGGGTCATTTGAAGTAGTCCGAGAAACAGCAGTAGCAGGGGCTGAAGAGAATTCTCTACAGCAGGAACAGAAGCCGAATCCATCGGTAGGCTGTTGACTGGGGCTTTCCAATGCCGACGTCGCGAGAAGGAGAACAAGGAAGTGGGCGTCCGAGGCGATGCTCGCGCAGAAACCGCAATGCCGAATCTAAAAGCTGCAATTGCAGGACTAACACCTTGCGCCTGCTCCCGAAGACTGGAACTGAACGCGGAGCCACTTTGCACATCAGGTAGACTGGAAACAACTTCTTTAAGGTCGTTTTGAAGAACAGAGTCAAATTCAAAAATAGTTCGTACTAACATCAGCTACAGCAAGACATGCATCTGGGGCCTCTCTGAGAAGGTAGCACAGAGGAGGAGGCCGACTCCCTGAGCTAACAGCGTCCATCTCCTCCAGGGATCATGCGAACTGGCCATCTTGCAGCCAGCAGCAAAGGCTCCACCTACTCAAAGGGGAATTTCCCGTGTCCTGGCCAATTTCTCTCATTCACTAAAAAATACCACCAACAGCTTAATCTGGTTCAAGATCAGTTGGCATTCATCTGTATCCCTCCCCAGGTCATGCCTGAAAATAGGCAGGATTTGTCTAGTGCACTTACCCGGTCAACAAAAGCTAAATAAATAAAATAAAAATGTTGTCATTAATGCCTGCCTGCATTTGAAAGTTTTGGCTCTCAGTTTCTCTCTCCATCAACTGGATGTTTTGGAAATTTGTGAATGATTTTGTCAGGTTTTAGGCACCAAATAAAATTAGAAGCCTATTGTCATTGGTATGACTATTTTGTGTTTCAGATTTTCTGAAGTCGGGTGTGTAAGAAACCATTCCCCATTAGCTCCCCAGCAAAAATTGGTTTTGTGATTTACCCAGGTTCACTCCACTGACTTAGCATGTAGTTGTAGGGATGTGGCTGTTCTTGACTGGATTTGTTTTTCTAGCTCTTGTACTTCAACAGCAGACATTTGGGTAGTGATGAATTTGGAGGTCTGGCGACAGGAAATTGAGTGTCACACTGTAGTGGGAAGAAGCAAGCTGGTAGGCAGTGAATATTTGTTTATTTTAACATGTTGTCTCTACTATGCTACCACTGGCAGCATCAGAACATGGCCTAATGGAGCATGTGCCCTGGTAAAAACGTTTTATGTTTGTTTTCATTCTTTTTTTTTTTTTTTTACTTTACCTTTTCTGCTTGTCTGTCTGTTTGAGTTAGGAGGTATGGGGTGGGGCCATGCACTTTTCTGCTACCTGCCCCTTTCCTGCCCTCTGCCAGCAGTCAGCTATTTACGCCCATTGATGGTTGACTGATGCTGCACTCACCTAAGAACTGGTGCTGTGACAAAAATAAAAGGACATCTAACTGTGAAATGGTACAGAAGTAATAGCTGTCCTCTGTGTCCTAGTGGCAGCTTGATTTATACTTCCTGACTCTCTCCTTGAAAAAAGTGTGTCAGTGTGGGAATTGAATACTTGTTTTTAAATGTGCACATCAGCCCTCTCTTGAGGAAAATGAACACCGGTCTCTCTAACCCTAAAGGGATTTGTTTTAGAATTCCTTCCTCTCTGGCCAGGTGGTGCTGGAGGTTGAGGCACTGGATGCCACATCTCATGCCACACTGGTGACCCAGGTTTGTGAATAAGCCTGGCCCGTCGAGGGACGGCAGGGGCAAGAGAAGATCGAGTGTCCAGAGGACTGCTCTCCTCTCTTGGGTAGGGAGGAGGGATCATCATCCATTTGTTGGTAGCCTTCTGGTGGGTGCTGGGGGTGCCACAGGCTGGAAGGGCATGCAGCTGATGTGGTATGATGTGCATGCTTCCCACTTGTGCACAGTTGCATGTGTCAGGAGGGAGGAAGGGAAGACAAAAGTGGAAAACAGTGGCTGCGGGCTCTGTGAAGGCTTGCCCTGCTCTGCTGTTTTGCCACCACTGCCTCCTGGATTTGGATTGTGCTCTGGGAGGGGGGCTCCTCTTGGCTCCTGCCATGGCGGGAAGGCTGTGGGGGATGTTGAGGTTGGTTGGTGGTGTCCAGGTTTCATGATGGGAGGATCAGGCGAGTTTTGCCCTTGAGCATCGGAGGATAAAATGTTGATTTTAAAAAAATTCTACCTCTAGCCTTGAACAAAGTAAGCCAGTGTGGAGCCACAGTGGTTCTCTACCAAATTCAGGTGGAGTTAATGCTAGTAGTGACAGGTGTCTCATCAGGAAAAAGCAGAATCAGCACTGAATCCTAGCATCAGCAACCCTTTGAATAAGGTGAAAGAGGGTCAGATAATAGAATAACTCTTGTACACTAATCTGTTTTGGCAATTGGAGTGACATGATGATCAATCAGAGTGGGAAGGTGGGTTTCAAAGCATCTGCCAGTTCATATTTTTAATGCATGATTGTGAGTTAAAGATTTTTAAAGCTTATATGCTCATAAACTGCACTATGTATGACTGAAGCAGACCAGTACAGAACTGTAATCCTCAACACTCCTTGGTACCCATTATAAGTGCTGTGATGTATACTTTATAAGTGTTAAACCATAGCATAATTACCGTACTGAACAAACATTTGTCAATCCTGAATGTTTGCTTCTATGCATGTGTAGACCCCCTTCCTGGTGTCTGGGGTGTGATGGAGAAGTCTGTGGGAGGGACCACAAGCACAGAAACCACCAGATGACTGCATTTACCTGATTCTGAGTTATCAGAGAGGTGCCCCAGAAGGCCACAGCAGCCGTGGATGAAATGGGGTTAATCTCGTTAAATTAGCGGAATAAATAAGTCCATAGTCCAAACGCTGTTAAAAATTCATAAAATCCCATTTAATTGAGAAATTGGAGAAACAATGGCCACTCCATGAAGTGAGGAGGTTACAGTCAGAAGAATTAATCTCAGGCACACAAGTACCCCAACCAGTGGCTAAATGTAGTTGTGAAGACCTCCACTGAAAATGTCCCAAAGCTGAATCAGGCTTCCAATTGGGCTGATGGCAGCAGCATGACACAAGTAGTCAAATCAGGCCTGCTGGATTACCATGGGTAGCTCAAACTCTCTTCTCTATCCTCCTCCTGCACACTTTCAGTTCCAAATAACACAGATTCCAAAACTCAAGTGCAGAGACATCTCCCCTCCTGTGCCTTGAAGATTGATGGATAGTGCTGCCATGGCTCGAACCTCTGACTCCTGCAGTTAGATGACAAACTCAGGCCAGACCTTCACACTACTTTTTCAGGCTGTTTCACTCTGCTGCTGAGACCTAGGCAGATGCCAAAATGGGCACACCAGGACACATGGTGGGGATATACCCATAATGGTGGGATGTTCATAGAGACTTAAACCCTCAACAGATGGGTGAGGCAGGATCTCACCACTGCCAAGTGGGACCAGGCAGGCTCTCACCACTGTTCCAGGGCCTTCCCTCCACAGCTGGACTAAATTTCCACAGGACGCTTGCAACATCCACAGCATGTTTCTCAGATTACACCAACTGCCGCACTTCCACACACACAGATGCTGCTGGAAAGACAGCCTGGGGGCCATGGGCAATCACCTCACCCCAGCCCCTCTTCCCAGTCCTTAGCCCAGACTGGTCTCACCCCTTTTGCACCAAAACTCCT
This sequence comes from Neoceratodus forsteri, assembly GCA_016271365.2. NCBI lineage: Eukaryota > Metazoa > Chordata > Ceratodontiformes > Ceratodontidae > Neoceratodus > Neoceratodus forsteri. The sequence goes on along the minus strand of CM057453.1, from coordinate 1,299,420,183 downwards.
CATTTAAAGGTTTCTGCACCCACCGGACTGCCCAATGGCAAGCATCCCCAGATGATGTCAGAAATTATCCTCTATGTTCTAGTAAGCCCCATGGGAGGCTTACATATGTGGTTCTTGGTTCTCATGTGTTTCGGTACTGATGGTATGCAGATACAGATACCCTGCACCAAGAAAAACTCCATCCTAGGCCCTGCATGTCAGTGCAGTGACACACCTGAAGAATTCATGGGGCTGTCTGGTGGGCAGTAGAAGCCATGTGGCCACAGGTACACATGCATGGAGCAAAGGTGCATCTGTCAGCTAATATGCAAGGCACTCTGCCACCCACAAGTAGAGAGGTGCAGGGCCCTATAACAAGAGGGCAGTTGCCTTTACTATATGGTACCCTGTCCCTGCAGACAACCCTGCACCTTTCATTCCCTGGCTGGAGGGGTGTTGCATAACAGCACCATTCTTCCACCCTAACCCAATCCAGCTGAGTCACTGAGCTCACCCCAAACCAAGCTCAACAGCATGGGATCACAAAGCATGACCGCTGGGGTGAAGACTGGCACTACACACAAGGTTGTTAAACAGTTATCATTTTTGTTTCTTAAGTTTGACCCAACTTTTCAAGATACTTGTTTAATGATTTGCCTTATAGACATGACATGTACCATTTATAGTATATTGGCTGAAATGTCATTTCACACCAGAGGTGTAAAGACAGGTCTCATTCAGGACTTAAAAATAACATGCCATGTTTATGAGGTGGTGTGGAAAAAATGGCTATGTTGAAAGTCTGGAGTCAAAATATTGAAGATTAGTGTAGTTATGAGTGTACATTGAAATTCTCTAACATTCCATCATAACCTGGGCATTTTACTACATTTGTAAACAAAATTTTCCACAGAGACTTCTTATTATCCCACCCCATGAAACCAGTAGGTGAACATTTTCAAATCCCCACCAAAACATCATTCTGTGCCACATGTGCAAAAACACATTTTGGCCAGGATTTGAAGAATAGCAGCTGCAATGTTTGTGAGGTGGTGTGAAAAATGGCTATGTTGAATATTTGGGGTAAAATATTACACATTACCAAAGTTATGAGTGAGTGTACAAAAATGTCAATGTATGAGCATAACTTTGTCATTTACATATTTTGAACCCAAATGTTCAACATCGCCTTCTTATGACTCCATCTTATGAAAAAGTGGTGACAATTTGTTTAATCCCATCTGAAAGGTGATTTCACAATGTGACCATGAAATCACCCTTTGTATCTGATTTGCATAATTCCACCACCATTAGTCATGAAGTGGGATCCCAAAATGGCCATGTTGAAAATCTGGAGCCAAAATATACATAAATGACAAAATTATGCATCAAAGTTCAAAGCCCTATTCAAATACATGGAACCGCACTTGCCTTAGTTTCTCATATTGCAGTCAGAGATTCCAGCAGAAAGATACGCCTTTGATTGGAGAGTGGATCTTCACCCTGGGACATGTTCTGATAAGTGAGGACATGCAGGGTTGTAGGTGGTGGGTGCTGATTTGGAGACTGGAGTGGGGTGGGTGGGGTTTGTGGGGTGGCAGATTGTCGAGGATCATGTTCTGTTTTACAGGTAAAAACAGTGAGGATGGTTTTCTTTATTTTAGGGATGTTCCAAAACTGTGGATTGGGCGCCCACTGTTGGGCTTCTGTTCCAGCGACACCAGGGTTAGCACCCCAGTGCTGCCACCTATATAAGGGGAACAGGGGTGGTTCACATGGAGAGGAGATCAAGAGAAGTGGCACTCTGCGTGTGGCACCCTAGTTTGCTTGTGGGTGGCATCCTGGAGGGAGGGTGGAAAAAGCGGTACCAGGGGTGGGTATCAAGGTCCACTACATAGATAGATAGATAGACAGACAGACAGACAGATAAACAGATATTACAGATCCATTCTGGAGCTGAGGGAAATTGAGAACCAAGACAGGGCAGCAACAACATTCCAAATGCAAAAGCCGATCAGCTGCTTGCAGACCAGCTTCATGAAAATAGAAAGGACCAAAGCCCGTCCTGTTAGAAGTGGCTTTGGTCCTTTCAACTCACATGAAGTTTTTCCCCAACAAGCTGTAAGTAGCATCACAACCACAGTGTGTGGTAATTGGTCTGACTGTCGAGCCCCTTCCAGCATGAGCTGCAATTGGCTCTACGATGAGACACCTCTGAAATGTGATTTATTGTAACAAGAGGCTTTTTAGCATGCAAGCAAATGTAAAATATGTTTGGATTCAAAGTGCCTTACCATTTTATTGTAGTTCACTCATTTGTTTCTATGAAAGGATACAGCAGTGATGGTGAAATCGCAGTGAGCAGGATGCCAGAAGTGAGTAGTCCAGACACTGGCCCCAGACCACAAAGGAGCTGTGAATAATAGCCCTGTCAAAATTAAGAGCTTGCTTGAACATTGATTTAAAAGCAAAGGAAGTGGACTTTTTCAGAACCAGCGTAAAGCTTGCAATTACAGAAGTGTGGAGAACTATAATATTACATGACTTTGAGAAAGAATAAGAAATATAGTGGCAGCCCTCCTTTAGGAGAAATGAAATTATAATAAAAGCAATAGATTGAAGACTCATTTCCAGTGCTGTATTAACCACAAGCTTGTTACACTAGCGTAATCTGTAGAAGGATCCATGAGAGAGTGCTGAGTGAGGACCATGAGAAGTCTTTGCTAAACATGGTGGCTTTGTATCTTCAAATTATATTATAAATTGCTTGTAACTGTTCTAACTTATATTTGTTTGTTTTATTGAAAACTATTTAATTTGCTTTAATGTGGCTCATTTTATCTTCTGGAGCTTGTAGAACAGTAGTTGTTGCAAGCTCTGGGTTTTCCTAGGACCCGATCACAGCAGGCCTTTAATGTGGGTGTAGCATGGCTGAAAAGAGTCCACTGTGTAATATCTTGGATGTTGGCAGCAGGGAACCAAGGGACCAAGGGGATGTGGATACAGTCCCCAACTATATAATTTGCTTTTACATTGGCTGCCTTGTACACTCAACGTTTTGTAACAAGGACAGTGGATTTCAGGGGTATATTCCTGCCGAGCCCATTGCAGTTCACAAAAGCACAAGCTCAGCAGTCTACTTGTACTGCAGCTTCATCTGTCAGGTTACAAGAAGCCCTGGCCATTGTCAAGTATCAGAGACTGCATGTATATATAAGAGTTTAAAAGCTACAGAACAGACTAGCACATTGGTGTGGCATTTTCCACTGGATTGGTGTTCACTCACCTGTTCTTGGTGTGCCAGCAGTCTATACCAATGATCACATGCTGTGGTCCTGACATCACTTTCAGCCTGGTGGGCTGAAACTTTGTGTACTTCAAAGGACCAAGCCACTCTAATCAGAGAGGGCTTCGGTCCTTTGATTTGCATGAAGCCAGTCAGCAAACAGCTGAGCATCTTTAAACCTCAGTAGCCCATCAGTCTCTCGAGTGCAACCTCTTCAAAATGTGTAAGACACTGCCTTTCACACCAACTAGATATGTGCATACTAGGTATTGGTCTTTAGTCATTCAAGTGGCTATAAGCCAGTTGAACTGGGCTGTGCTCTGTCTATAAAGCCAGAAACTGGGACCCGGAGTATCAAACCGGGATCTGTCAGTTACCTCCTCCCAACAGCATTTACTGTACCCCAGGATCCAACCAGGAAAGGCAGTTTGATCATTAGAGAGACCACCTTCCTCAGATGGTACCCCTACATGTTAGCAAAGGACAGTGAAGATTAATGAAAAAGTACAAGGAGGGACTGTGAAGAGAAATAATGAAATCCACGTTTCTAACTCCAACTCTAAAGTGGATATTATCCTGACTCCAGAAACTAGAGTGCTCTTCACCCAGGAGCCCTTATATTCCCAGAGGGATGGCTCAGGCCACCAGTGGATGGGGATTCTGATATGGGGACACATACCATTGGGAAAGAGCAATCAGTTCGTTTTCCTGTCATTATTAGTAATTGGTTTTGGGTGGGAGCAATAACTATGAAGATTAAGAGGTGAGATTGGTCCCTAACAATAGATGCCATAGCTTGGGGTCACTAAAACAGGAGCTCGTACAGCTTTATGAGGCTGAAACTGATCAATCAGAAAGCTATTACTTGTCTGTCAGTCTGCTTTTCTATCAATATCACTGTGAACCTGCATTAGCAAAGGGCAATGAAGTTTAACGAAAAGTACAATGAGGGACTCTGATGACAAAATAACAAAATCCATTTCTCACCTCTGACTCTAAAGTGAATATTGAAGTTAATAAGCTCAGAGGACTGCACTTCAAGGGTCATGTAGCCCTTTCCACAAAGGACAGCTTTTATATGGCCACCAGAGTACTGGGTGCCCCCATAGTCAGGTTCAGTACCAGTAGCTCCCAGAACACAGAGTCAGAGTGCCATCAGTACTGTCAGCATCCTGCAGGGAGCTGTGCCACTACGTGACTTCATTGCCCTGACTCCAGAGACTAGGAGTGCTTTTCACCATGGGATCCCTTATGTTCCTGGAGGGAGGGCTCAGGCCACCAGTGGATGGGGATTCTGATGTGAGGACCTATACCACTAGGAAAGAGCAACCAGTTTGTTTCCCTGTCATTATTAGCAATTGCTTTTTTTGGGGGTGGCCAATATCTATAAAGATAACGAGGTGGGATTGGGTCCTTAACACTATAGATGCCTTAGCTTGGGGTCACTAAAAGAGGAGCCCAGACTGCTTTATGAGGCTGAAACTGATCGATCAGAAAGTTATTGGTTGTTTGTCAACCAGCTTTTCTATCAGTATCACTGTGAACTTATTGTGGTGGTGGGGGGCTCCTCCTCAGTTAGCTCATTCCCAATTAGTGTGTCTCAATGTGAAAATCCACATCAGCTGGGGCCTCCCCACCCCTATTAATGTAAGGGCTCCTTGTGGGTAGAAGAGCTCACTCTAATTGGAGTCAGAATGATGGGGTTAGACAGCAACGTGGCTTCCTGTGGGATTCTAGTGGTACTGGTGGCACTTTAGGGCTGCGTTTGGGGCTGTGTCTGGTACCAAACCTCACCATAAGGGAGTCTGGTTCCAGGTCTATATGAATGATGTTCTTTGCAGTACTGACTACATGTCTGTCAAGGTGCACCCTCTGAGTCTGTTGATATCCAATTTACAGCCAGAAGTGAGTATCTTCACAAATTATAATTGGATATAAGGTTTAAAGTAAACAAGGAGAGAAAATACTTTTCTGTAAAGGAACACTGCCAGTGAGGAGGGACTAGGGGACACCCACCCGCTGAAAGAACCGCTCTGTAAGGATTTAGTAAGGTAGAGTGCAAGTCTGTTCCTGTGGCCCCAGGGCAGGTAGCCTCACAAACCCAGTGATCGATCTCTGAGCTCACAGCCCTCATATATAACCAGTAAAGTTAGCACCTTTCTTGACCATTCTGCACTTCCATGCCTACACCTGCAAACTGTTAAAGTTATGGGCAGAGTAAATGTCTAGTTTTCTGCTTGGTTTCTGAAAGGTCTTTGTCCCAAGATTCTTTCCTTCCCTCATGTTTTCTTGTGACCATGTCAGTTCTGGGTTCTCCTCCCCATCCCTATTTTGGATGCAGTAGGTAGAGGTGTATTTGGGACCCCACTGGAAATGAGCTTTGCCTCACTCGGGATTTTTCCTATAGAGTTGTTTATGAATTTATTTTACTATTACTACTACTATTAAAAACAATAACTTTAATAGTGAGAGTTTTCAATATACTTTTTGGATACAGGGGCTGTGACAGATTCTTATGTCCCTAAATGGGTTCTCTTCTTTGCTCCTTCAGTGCCTGTCACACCTCCCTCATGTTACAGCCCCAGCCTAGAGGCCCTATGTTTGTGAAAGTGGTGTGGTACACTTGGCACTGCAGTGTATGCTAGCATAGTAAAGAGTGACCATACAACACATTCTTGGGGTGTGAGAGTCACGTCTGGTATCCAAATCTAACTGTGACCACTTACAACTAAGTAGTCTCAGAGGACATAATTATGAGGGCACTCAATAGTATATCACATTTAAAACCTTCCCCTAATGTGCTATCTTTCTGGGAAACCTACATTTGAAATGCTTCTGACTGAATGTGTCTTTAAAAGTGTCTTTCCATTAGTAGTGCTAACATTAATATATTCACTACAAGGAACACGGCAGCTGATGGTTCTTCAGGGAATTATCAGCTGGTGTGGCTTCAACTAGAATCCAGCTTGTGCCAAAAGGCAGGAATACAACTTAATAGTTTAACGTATCTTAAACCCTCTGGGTTATTGTATTTGCTCAGATCACCCCTTCACTTAGTCTCTAAAGGCTCATTTCCAGCTTCAAACTTACCTGAGGGTAGATTGGTTTAAGAAACTTATCCAGCCTATGCTAGGTAATCCTCACTTTCAAACTGGGGTAAATTCATTCTGGAGGCTTTCTGTTCCCTTCTGAGAGCTTCCACAGTGGAGTCCTTACTCAGGAATGGTCGCTTGTTAATGTTGAGGGAGTTGCAATCAGTGTTTGATATTCCTGTCTTCCATGGATTTAAGTACTTATAACTTTACAATGGCTCTAATGGACTTTCTGTGGCAGGGTCCATGGCAATCACCTGATGCTAGTGCCTTGGATCAGCTCAAGTCTATAATTACTCAACCTCACCCCATCTCTGGTCTCTAATCTTGTCTGCAAGTGGCTGATCCTCATGCTTTATCAGGGATAGGATTTTCTGGCAGCAAAGACTTAATCTTGGTTATGACTCTCTCCATTGGCAAACTATTTGGCGTAACCCTTATAAATTTGTGAAGAGAGACCAGTACCGATGGACCCAATTTAGGATCCTACATGATTTATATTTTACACCATGAGGTTACACAAGATGAGTAGTGCCCCCTCTCCTTTTTGTTTTCACTGTGGTTTCCTAGAGGGGACTTAAAACATATACTATGGGACTGCCCTAAAAGCCAGCCATTTTGGTGCAGTATCAGATCATCTCTGGATCCTCTTTTTGGTTTGGAGGAAGCTTTCACTCCTGAAGTTTGCCTATTTGGAGACTTCTCTCCATCCCTGATTAGGCAATGTAGGCACACATGGCAGCAAAAATGGTTATTCTTCGACACTGGCTATGTGACTGCCCACTCCTTTATGGAGTGGTACATGGAGATAACCAGGCTCTTGCAGTGGAGAAGCACGTCTCATTGAGGCTTCAAAAGATGATCTTTACAAGCGGGACTGGGGAACTTTACATACACTTTTGTTGGTGACGGGCATACAGTAAGGGAGGTAGCAGGGATGCAAATTCTTTTTTCTGAACTTTAACCACTCCTCGAACCAACTGTATCAGCCAGTAATGTGCTTGAGGGACCGGGGGTGAATGATTCTGGCCACTTTAAGGGTAGATGTTTGCTCTGTGAGGAAGGTGTGCTTTTAGTCTTCAACCTCTGTGGTAGGTTCTCATGGCTCATAAACAAAAGCCTGTACTCCTGAGGTCTTCAAATGCACCCTGGAAAACTCTAGCAATCCCTTGTTGGCTAGCGGTGCGGTCCAATTAATGGGGAGCTCGGGCTTTGAGGTACTGCACTAAGATTCTAATTTTGGATGCGGCCCTGCAGTGAAGTAAATGTCATTGGGGTTCCCTCCAGTAACACAAGATGCCTTAGCTTGGGGTCATTAAAACAGGAGCCCAGATAGCTTTATGAGGCTGTAAATGTATATTTTCTGCTTGGTTTCTGGAAGGCCATTATCCCAAGATTCTTTTCTTCCCTCATGCTTTTGTGACCATGTCCGGTTCTCCTCCCCATCCCTAGTTTGGATGCATTAGGTAGATGTGTATTTGGGACCTCGCTGGAAATTAGCTTGCCTCACTCTGGCTTTTCCTTTAGAGTTGTTTATGAATTTATTTTACTATTACTACTACTATTAAAAACAATAAAGTTAATAGTAAGAGTTTTAATATACTTTTTGGATGCAGGGGCTGTGACAGATTCTTATGGCCCCTAAATGGGTTCTCTCCATGGCCCCTTCTGTGATTGCCACACCTCCCTCATTTTACAGCCCCATGTTTGTGGAAGTGACTCCAGCCTTTCAACATAGCCATTTTTACAGCACCCCATACATGTGACGTGTCATTTTAAAATCCTGGACAAAATGTGTTTCTGCACTCTGATGCAAAATGACATTTTGGTCTATACACTATAAATGGCAAATGTCATGTCAATAAGGCAAATCCTAAAACAAGTATTGTCAAACTTTGGGGTCAGAATTGCAAAAAACTAAGGGCTGGATATTCAAAGGGTTGCGCCATGTGCAATAGGGTTGAGCCAGCGCAAGTCTGAAAATGCGCCATTCTGCGATATTCAGCAGGAGGCAGTTGCGCCACTGAAAACATGCTGAGCAACAGGCGCAATGATAATCCAGGCATGTGCAACCGAATGGGGAGGAACCATACATAAAGGGCGAGTGCAATGTTCAAAGACTTGCAATGCACAACAGTGGAGCAAGCGGAAGTTGCGCCTACAGCGGAAATGAGCCAAAATAAAAAGGAGCAAGGAAGAGGTGCAAGATCGCTACAGGGAAGCCACATGAGGCAGGGGAGAGACAGACACAGGAAACTGGGAGAAAGAGGGCAGGCCAGGAAAACCACACTGCAGAAGAGAGGTACAGGAAGGTGTGTGGTGACACACACAGAGGCCTGCACAGACAGGTGTACCTGGTGCAGGGAGGTAGCAGTCAGGACAGCGGGGGAACAAAGCAACAGCTGATAGGGGGAATGCAAACCAGGGACATGGCCAGTGCCACCTTCCACATGGAGGCCATAATGAGGGGGTGAGAAGGCATGCGGCAGGGGCGTGGCCATGGAAGGGCCCGTCAGCGGATGCCCCAACAGGCAGTACTGAGCCCGCACCAGCTTTGAGCTGTATACAGATATTGAGATTGTGGGCCGGTACTGCCTGAACAAGGCACTACTGAGGCGTCTCTGTGAGCTGTGCAGTGATGTGATGCAGGCACCCACACGATGGAGTCATGCCCTGTCAGTGGAGACAAAGGTAACAGCCTGCATGTGCTTGCTCACCATGGGTACCTTCCAGAGACCAACCGGGACATCACAGACATAACACAGTCGGCCACGTCATGCATCCTCTCCCAATTTCTCAGCGCACTGCTGCCACATGCTGCAGAGTACATCCATTTTCCCCAGCACTGTGGCGGAGTGCACAGCAAACATCCAGGAGTTCTACAGGGTAGCACATATGACTAGCATGCGAGGGCAATAGACTGCACCATGTGGCCATATGCACAGCACTTGGTGAGGAGGGGCCACATACATGAACTGCAAGGGCTATTCCAGTGTTACTTGCCAGGTGGTGTGCGATGCCAGTGGGCATCATCAATGTCTGTGCCACACACCCTGGGGAGCACATGATTCATACATCTGGCACCCGTCAGCACTGTGCCACTGATTTGAGAGTGGGGACATCCCCACAGGACATCTAGTGGGTGAGTATGCAAATCAAATGGACATATCGTGGGCCTGGGGGCATGGCCAGAGGTGCCATGGGTGTGGCCCACAGGGCTTGGGTCAGTCTGAAGCTGAACATGAAACTAATTCCACTCTCTGTACACAGGTGACAGTGGATACCCACTCCATCCCTGGCTGCTCACACCCTACCGGCAGCCCACGACCCCATCACAGCAACGCTACAATGAGGCACATGCCACCACATGCAATGTCATTGAGTGGGTGTTCGGGATGCTGAAGACACGCTTCCGCTGCCTGGACTCCTCTGGCGGTGCCCTACAGTACAGCCCCTCAAAGGCCTGTGGGATATTCCTGGCCTGTTGCATCCTGCACAACATGGCCAAAGAATGTGGGATAGCCGTACAGGTCAAGAGGAGGACAGTGATGGGGACAGGGGGCGCGGTGACGATGGTGATGGACAGCCCCTTGGCCGGACGGGACCCCGACTGATCCGGCTGGCACAGCTGCACTGGACACCATCACAGAGGAGCACTTCAGCCAACCCAGGTAAGTCATGGTGCCAGCGCAACCACCAGTGGCTAAGGCACAACCCACAAACACGCATGGAAACACACCAGGGGTGCAAGCTGGCAAGGGATGTGGCAGGGCACAGAAGCACACGCACACAACCAGGGATGGGTGAACAGCAACACGCCACATGGACAGACACACACACATGCACACACACATGCACCAATGTGCACAGAGGGCAGGTGGAAAACCGAGCCAGAATGCCAACACTAGCAACACACATGTCCACAGGCCACCACATCCACTGTCTGTCCATGTGCATGTGTCAGATGCTGGGCACCATCGCACTTTGGTGTACAGCGCAATGTAGGCATCATCATCCACATGTACCTGCGGACAGCAGCAGGAGGTGTGCGGTGGACACGTGTTTCTGCTTGCATGGTCGGGTACCCACCCGTGCACTGCCAGAAACACACAATGCACACAGGGCAGCAACAGACAGTGCCCGTGCTGGGAGACAGATCATTCCTGGCGGCACAGTGCCATGGCCGCCTCGGATGCATGGGCGGCCCTGCTGAGACCTGCCAGCACTGGCAGGCTGCCCACGGGCCTCATGGGGTGGCACTGATGGTCCCCAGGAGTCCCACTGCATGAACACGACTGTTCCCATGCAGGGGTCTGCAGCACACCGAACATGCCTGCACCAGGAGTGCTCCGGATGCCCACAGCTGAACCCGCATCCACAGGGTGGGTGTCGCACGATGCGGAGAGCAGGGAAGTGGATAGCACACTGCGTGGTGTGAGCAATGCATGGGCACCTGACTGTGTGCCCATTGTGGCCATGACAGCAATGAACGCCCATGCATGCCTGTCAATGGCAGCGGTCACAACCTCCACAAATGGTCCATCCATGACAGGATCCTATCGGTGTCCCTGCTGCGATGCTCCTCTGCCTGCTCCAGAGCCACACACAGTGCCTCCACAGACATTGCAAGCAGCATCTGCTGCTGGACTGATGCCTGTAGTAGACGGGTGTGCTCTTCAAAGAGGTCATCTGCCTCCTCCGCATCCTGTCCCTCAGGGTGTGCACGGCCTGATGTTCAACACCCCTTGAGGGTGGGTGCTGCACACCAGGACCAGGTATGGTCAGGTCCACAGGCGCTGCACAGATGTCACCGCCGAACCCTGAACCCCCAGTCCCGGTGTGGAGACTGCTGCTGCCGCCCCTCCGCCACTGCACCCAAGGGCTCAGTGGTGCCACTGCTGTGGCTGCAACAGTCCCACTATCCTGACCAGCCACGGCGCTGCTCCACTGGTGCTGACATGCACAGCCTGGGACTGTGCTGACATGCTGGCCCACATGGCGGCACCAGCCAGAGCCATGGGCACGAGCTGATCTGCTGTGTGTGTCCATTCCGTGGCACACACGTGTCACTGCCCATGACATCATGTCATCATCACTGGTGCAGGTCTCTGCCCCAGCCACAGCCACGGTGTGCTGGCATCCTTGGATGCCAGAACGCTGAGACACAGGAAGGGCTTCCCCACCTGTCTCAACGACATCAGTGTGGACTGCCACGCGACCCCACTGTTGCAATGCTCCACGTGTACCTGTGGAGGTGGATGGTCCCGCCTCCAACTCCAGCTGACTGTCTGCAGTGGACAGGCCCACCACTGCTGACCCATGCAGATGCGCAGGATCTGTAGGGAAATCAAAGTCGCGACATTGCATGTGACCTACTCTGCCCCCCATAGACCGACCATGACTTACCATGCAGTGATGGACCACCACCCGCCTGGAAGCCACCACCGGAACTCCTCTATGGTACTGCGGTGCATGCTTGCAGCAAGCCTGTCCTTTGCTAGTGTGAGCTGCACCACCTCTGGCTGTCCACTGCCTGTTGCAGCACATGCCGCCCTGATGGCAGCCACCTTCTCCTTCACCCTCCTCCTGTCAGTACTCATCTTCTTGCACTCCTGCACGGCGCTGGTGGCTGCCATGCAGGTTGATGGCACGTGCCATCTCCCATGCAGCACAGCACGGGCCAGAGGGGTGCCCGCCATCCACTAAGCAGTGGCTCCTGCTCCAGGTAGGCCTCAAAAGTGCCTCGGTCTTGGCCTTCATGAAATTGGGCCTCTCTTCCGCCCACCATCATTGTCCTCCTCACCCAGACCTTGCTCAGTCATTATTCAGCCTGTAGGAATGGCAGTGGTTACCTGTGACTGTACAGTCCAAAGCATGTCCCTGAATCCACAGTCCACACTCCCACACAGCATGCAACTCATCAATAAACTGCAGTAACCGAATATGGCCACTGCAGAACTTTGTCGCACTTTAATAGTGCAATCCATGCAAATTAGGTGAGGAGCAATATTAATTAGATGCAAATCATGGTACTGCGCCATTGAATGGCTGATCGGATGATTAGCATATGATGGCTGAATATCGTGCTTTTGCACTTTGCGCAAGTGTGTTGAATGGGCTGAGCCAATGGAGCAGTTCCATGGCATCGTGAGTACACCTCACCGCGCATGCCCAGGCTGCTGACACTGGCGTCTGCTGCACTGATGATGTGCTGTGCACGATGGTCAATGCAGGGTATGGCCACCATTGTGCCAGTGGCGCTATGGTGAGGTCACTACATGGCGCTGTGACAATGGGCCTCCATAGGCACAATGGCACAACTGTGCGATAGTCCGCTGTGGTGCTGGCAAACAGGCAACCAATCATGCTATATGCATAGTCGTCCAATGGCGCTGTGCGTGGCCTTGCGCCAGAGACCACTGACCCTGTGCCTGACCTTTGCCCCTTGGCGCCATGCATCCGCATGGTTGCAACTGTATTGCGCTGTTGGGTAACAGCGCGATAGGGAATGGCTGGCGCTATGCCGAACAGCATTTGCATGTGGGATACTGCGCTGCAGAGCGCCATATTGCCTACTATGGTTGTTGAGATGGCACGCAGGGAGAGCCCCACAATGGAGTGCCATTGAGTTGGCCAACCTTGTGGCCATTGTAGAGCCACACTATGGCCCACTGTTTGGTGATGAGGAATTGGACAGGCCAGGACCCAGGTCTGGCAGGAGGTGGCCACTGACCTGGAGGCGGCCACTGGATGCAGGAGGACCTCACAGCAATGCAGGCACCACTATGGGGACCTCAGGAGGAGGGACTGGACCTACTAGCCCGTCTGCAGTCACGTGCCAGGTGGGGCATGGTGCAACGTCCAGGTGGGGTTCCGTCTATGCACTTGTGTTGTCCATATGGGTAACAGTGTTGTATGTGTCCAGCACATAGGAGGGCTAGTCTAGGGTTGGCTGTGGTGGTGTTCACAGGGTGTGGGGTGGGTGGGTCTGGCTGGGTGGGTGGGCACGCACATTGGGGCAGGGAGACTTTGTTTTGAGGTTGTACTGATGTTCTTCTCTCCTTGTTTCCCCACAGGCATGGACGAGCGGTGCCAGCTGAGGGAGGAGCACTGGAGGGAGGTGGACAAGCATCCAGGCAGGAAGAGGACCATCACCCCCGACCTGACCGGCCCAATGAGGGTAAGTGCAATAACTCCATGATTACTGCTGCATGCTGTATAACAGGGTGGGCAGCGGGCATGGCCACCATCCATGGACACCACTGCCATGCCGCGACTTGTGACAGTCAGCACTGTCCAGTGGCACTGCATGTCTGGGAGTGCATCAGTGGTGGTCCATGCGTGCAACAGGCACATGGCTGTGGCACTGCCTTCACACCGCATAGCCACGTTACTGTATGCCCATGGTGGTGCTGTGCAGGACATGGACGGTGGGTGTGTGCAGTGGTCCACATGGCTGTGGCTGCCTGGGTGGGCAGGTCTTGGACACGGTCACTGAGGGTGGTTGCACACCATCACAGGGTGTGGCACATGGCTGTATGCCATGCACCATGGGTGGGCTGCAGGGGATGGACAGTCACATGTAATGACTCTGCTCCCTCATCCTAGGTGTACAGCAACTCGGGCCATAGAGAGGGACTGAGGAGCTGTTGCAGGTGGTGAGGGCATCCCTGGAGATCCTCCAAAGGATGGACTGACATGGGGGTCAGGAGGCGGAGGTCACATCAGTGAAACATGGCAGATAAGAAGGGCAGATGATGGGCCATCCATGCCCATGGAAACACCTTCCTCCCTGGACCCACCCTCACAGCCCTTCTTCCCTCTCCTATATGTTCATCCCTGCCCCTTACCCACCTCCACCTTGTTTATGTCCCCCCATATGTACATAGTTCTGTAAATAGTTTTGTTTATGTGTTACAATATAATTATTTTATATGAATACTGTGGTGGTCTCTGATTTGCACGGCTATAGGTGCTCAGCTGCAGTGGCGTGCATGGTGTCTGGGGTAATGCAGTCATGGGTTTGTGTGTATGTCCATGGGGCAGTGTCTATGGTGTGGGAGTAGCTATCAGTTGGTGTCTGTGGTGTATGTGTGTTCCCTGTGCAATGGATGACTATGTGCAGTGGTCCATGGTGCATGCTCTGCGTCCATGGTGCCCTGTCAACCGGTCCATGGACTGTGCAGCTGACACCCTTGCATGTCTGTGACCTGCAAGGTCTGCTGCCATGTCAGTGGTGGCTGTCCATGGAGGGCAGCCACTGTACCCGCACAATGCTGAGTTGCCTCCTGTCACTGGTGTGGTGCATGTTTGCCTCAGGTGACACTGTGGCCTCTCAGGGTTGTTGTCCCACCTCCATGCTGTGCCTTGTGTGTGTTGCAGGGGATGTGCACCACTGTCTGTGACTTGTGCTCCTTGCATATGCTGGTGTCTTATGGGTCCACAGTGCCTGCAAGAGGGTGGCTGGCACTCCTGTGCCAGGGAGGACTGCAGGCTGTGTGTACATGGTTTCCATGGGCCCACACTGGGGGCTTGGTTGTAATGCTACTGCATCCCTGTGTAATTGTCCCTTGGTATTTTCCCTGCACTGTGTTGCATCCAGTGTGGTGCATGCTTCCACGCACCACTGTGGGTGTCTGTGCTGGCTATTGTGGCCAGTGGTAGGTCGGGATGTGTCACTGGACTACTGTGCAGGGTGCTGTATCACTGGTGGTGGTGTCAGGGCACGCTCTGTCCCATGTGGGGTACCTCTTGTGCCAATGCATGGTTGGTCTCTCAGCTGTGTCTCGGGGATTGTGCATGGTGGCATTGTGTCTGCCATTGTTGCATTGCTGTGTGATGCCACCCACTGCTGGGTGCTCATGGTGGGGCTGCCTTGTATGGTTCTGTGGTGCACAAGGTTGCAGTGTCACAGTGGGTGGTGGTATGCATGGGGTTTCCTGCAGTGGTGGTCACTGCTCATGGGGGTGTCTGGGGGCATGGTGCATGGTGTGCTGTGCACTGGGGGATGGTATGGCCGGTGTGGTCCACTCTCAGCTTGCCGGTGGGTGTGATGGGGCACTGTTGGCCCGGCTGTGGGTTGTTTGCTTGTCTCCATGGGCCAGTGGTTATTCCAGCCCCCAGTTGTGCTGTGCTTGGGGTATGGGGTCACAATGTCAGTTCTGCTGTGTGTTCCTGTGCCCATCTGTGGCATGGGTGGTGGGCCCCTACCTCTGGTTATGCAGTTACATTGCTCTGCTGCTGGGGGGCTCCTGTGCGCTATGGCTCCTCTGGACTGCTCAGCTAGACATCCTTGTTGCGCCATAGCGCATCGTATCTGCTCAGCTTCCTCCCTAGTTGCGCTATGGTGCAGGTGGTGTGATATTCAGGCGTTAGCTGTTGGCGCAATTTGGTTTGCTCCTTTTTGAATATCGCATCTGTTGCGCATGGGTGCAATGGACTTGTGCTTGCTCCTGCTATTGCGCACTTTTTGAGGCGCAGTTTGAATATCCAGCCCTAATTGTTTAACAAGCGGCCAACATTCAGCATTGACATATGCTTGTTCTTCGTAGCAGACAAACTGCAAGAAAGTGTGAGCAAGTGTGACACCTGGCACTGTTTAAACTTACCATATAAGAATGTCATTACAAACAGAAAAGTTTATTATTCTTGACTGGTTTAGCATAGATTTGACTTTTCAAAATAAAAAGAGAGAAAATAAAAGAGAAGTACACCATGTAAAACAGAATTTTAAATGTTTAAATGCTGTTTCACTAATTTTTAATAAGTTCAGTAACTGTTAATATAATTTGCATACCTCAAGATATCTGGATCTTCATGTCCCTAGTGCTCACTAGACTGGCGTCTATCTTATTTGGAAGCACCAACAGATTCAGGTAGTCAGTCACCTCTTGTGCTTTGATGTCATCATAAAAACAGGATAAAGCTCTCTGGTGTGCACAGAAGTTTAGAAATGGCAGTCAGACAGGGGCACAAGCAAGAAGTAATGTACCATGTTTAAATGGCAGCACTGCTCTAACCTTTGTGCTGCTCTATTCCTGATGTGATCACTGTTTGTGGCTTAGTTCTGCATTTACACAGCCTACCTGCATATAAGTGCAGGTTGTGCTGGAGGGGCTGGATTGGTAGAGGTCACAGACACAGCACTCCCTTTAGGAAGGCTTCACTGCTGAAGTGCTGGTGTAAGGGCATTTGGCTCTAGCACTTGATTAAACTGCATTAAGCAAAACAGACTGTTTGGTAATATTTTATGCTGAATGAGTGCTGTGTCTGTGACCTCTGTTGTAGCTTTGGGATAGCTGCTCTCTGCACAGCACGGACCCTCTTTCTGTTTGAATTGCAGCAACAACATGAGGACATGAGGGCCAGATTGGTAGCAGTGGAGGAGTCTGGGAGCAGCTGTTTTTATTGGAGTGAGTGTAGCAGTGCATTTACACTGCCACATAATATGCTCACTCCTGCACCAGTAATAATACCCACTCGTGTGCCAGTCTAAAACATAGATTTGAAGCACTCCTAACACACTGCAGTAAGTGTCTACACAGTCAGCTTTGCAGCTCATTAACCCATGTGCACAGGTTGATGCACTGCAAATGTGGCAGTGTAAACATGACTTAATAAAGGTGTATGTACTGAGGAGGTCTTTTACTTTTGAAAATATGTTAATGTCAGCTGGACCCCTTAGCTGCTTAAAAGTTAAAGCAGCAACAAGCTAAGAGTGCAAAAGCCTCATGATTTGTATTTATTCAAACTTGGGAAAGATTGCCAGACATGCTTGGTGTTGAGAACCAGCTGACTTGGCCACAAATCCTTGATTTTTTTGTGGAGCCTGTCTGAAGAGACTATGAGCATAGAGAATGGCACCTGAACTTTGAAAATAATTTGTGACATCCAAAGCAGAAGTAAGTTATGAACTGAACTACAGTATGTTATTTATAAACAATGACAAATTAAAACTCTGCACAAGACTAATATACTGTATGGAACAATTAATTAAAATGGCCAATTATTTTTTGTAAAAGACTAATTTAATTATTAAAACAAGAGCTTCAGTATTTATGATCTAGTCTCACTGACAGAATTAATAGAACTCAGAGGAAATCCTCATAATAAATACCTGGGGTTTTAAGAGCAATCATTATTCACTGTAACTCGTAGATTGCTCCTGGAGCCGTTCTAACTGGATTACCAGATGATCAATGTAGGTTATATTATTAAATAACAGTGCCACTGTGTGATTGATTGAAGGACACTCCTAGCCTAGCAAGCCCAAAGGTTGCTGGACAAAGGGCAGACTAGATGGGCTTGGCGGTCCCCTTCTGCCATCACTTTCCTATGTTCCTATGTTCCTAGTCTCTTTTTATTAATAGGCATCTAAAGAAAATTAAGTGAAACAACTGAGTGTTGTCTCTTCATATCAGTGCAAAAGTGTATTAAATTTGTTTACACATTTAGCTGATTCCTGACACTTTCTGACAAAATCCATAGTGTGATTGAGGGAAGTTTACTTTATTTATTTATTCTATTTATTTATTTATTCATTTCAGCTTCAGATTAACACCTTTGAGCTGGGGAGCTTGTTTACAAAGGTTCCAAGTCATTGATTACATAGAAAAAGGTTCTGAGTCAATGATTACTAAGAACAATACAATTGGTTACAAACAAGTAAAACAAATGACAATCAAACAATTTGTTGACAGACAAATAGTTACAAAAGTGCAGGTTTAATACAATTATCATAAACATGAATGTGAGGGTGGGGAGGAGGATTAAGAGGTATTGAGTTAGGATGAAGAGAGTGCAGAGCAGCAGTAGAATAGCAGCTTTTGTAGGTATTGTCCAGGGAGAGGTGAGGGTGGGGTGTCGAGGATTAAGTAGGTAATGAGTTAGGAAGATTTAGTAAAGAATTGCTTAGTAGTAGTAGGTAAGTAAGTTGCATTACCAGAGAACTATCTAGAAGCCTGTTTATCCTGTCTAGAAGTCAAAGACAAGGGTCTAAAAGCAGAATATATCTGAAAGGTAAAAAACAAACCTACAGCATTAACACAAATACCTGGAAGATTGGTGATCTGTACTTAATATATGTTGCAGTTAATAATGGACTTTAACTAGTGCTAGAAAACTTTATCGGTGGCCATTTTAAACCTATTCTGAGTGCCATACATGTTATATATTTCAAAAACAGTTACTATTGCTACTTTATTTTAAGTATTACACAGTTCTAGATTGATTGTACCATATGTATTGTTGCATTGTTATTGAGTACAATCCTCCTCTCACCTCCATGGCTGCCCGCTGGCTGAACTGTCAATGGATGACAGCTACAGTACTCCCACAAGCCCATTGGCTGACACTGTTGACCAATGGGCTTGCAGTGTATACTGTAAGCCATCATTCACAAAGCTGTAAGGTGGAGGTGAGAGGAGTGCGTGTGCTGTTCACCAACCGGGGCTGTACTGGGATAGGGAGGTGGGGTGGGATGTGGTTACCAGAGTGGTTGGGTAGTTGGGGGCCACTACACTATGGAAAGTGGGGATTTTGTTTTTATTCTAATGGGGATTGGGACCAGGCAGGGGAGGGACCACTATACTAAGGACACTGGGGATTGATTTTATTTATTTATTTATACTGGGATAAGGACCAGCATGGGGGAGGGACCACTACATATGGAAACCTTTTCATTATCTTTACTTGCGATCAGCTGCTGCGTGGGGAATGGGTGGGCGCATGGCCACCTGCCAGCCATGTAAATGAGCCATAATGGGCATGCAAATGGCTACCTAATGCCTTGCATGCCTAATGAACTCATTTGCATGGCTCCTTTGTGAATTGGGGATTGTGCTTTGGTGCTATATGTGCCGCAGACCATCCATCTGGCTGGCTATGGGAGCACTGCCCCCACCTTTCCCTAGTCACAGTCAGCCCACTGGGCTGTCCAACTGTGATTAGCACAGTTGCCCACCAGCGCAACCAGGAGCACAGTGCAAACATTTGCACTCACTTATGCAATCTTCGTGAACCCTGCCCTGAATTAATATCTACAAAATTACAGTTTAAAGACATGCAAAAAGGGTTTGAGCATGTATGAAAAATCCACAAGAATAACCTCAGCACCAATCAGCAACATATCAAAAGCTTCACTAAATGATTCCCCTAAGTTTAACATTGAAACACAGAAACATAGACGTTGAGAGTAGATAAGGACCGCAAGGCCCATCTAGGCTGTCCATTTCTTTTCTACCTTATGAAAGTGCCAAAGGTCTTCACTCTGTCAATGGCCTATCTATTCATACTCATCTGTATTGCTCCCTTATGCCTATCCCATGCCTGTTTGAAGCCCTGCACTGTATTCAAACCCACCACTTCCTGAGGTAGGCCGTTCCATGCATCCACCACCCTTTCTGTGAAAAAGAACTTCCTCACATTACCCCTTAATCAGACTCCCTCTTATCTCATGCTGTGTCCTCCCGTCCTGATGCTTTTCTTGTATTAAAACATGATAGACTATTTCACCTTGTTAATGCTCTTAAGATGTTTGAGTGTTTGATCATATCACCTCTCTCCCTCCTTTGCTCTAGGGCATACATATTGAGCTCTGTTAATCTGTCCTCATATGTTCTCTGATGCAGTCCCTGCACCATTGTAGTTGCCTTCTCTGGACTGCCTCCATTTTGTCAATGTTCTTGTGCAGGTGCAGCCTGCACACAGTACTCAGATAGGGCCTAACCATTGTCTTGTAAAGAGGGATTATTACCTCCCTCTTATGACTTGTGAATACCCATACTAATACACCCCAAAATCCCTCTAGCCTTATCTACTGCTTTAGTGGTCTGCTTGGATGATTTCAGGTCATCTGTGATGATGATGCCCAAGTCTCTTACTTCCCTTGTGATTGCCAGCAACTCCTCTAACCAATAGGTAGCTATGGGTTTCTCTTCCCTTTGTGCATGATCTTGAACTTTTTGCATTAAACCTCAGTTGCCACTCGGTGTATCCAGATCTCTTCTCATTCTGCCCACACCATCTGGATCATCTACTCTGTTGCAGATCTTGGTGTCATCTACAAACAGATAAACCTTAACCTCCAGTCCATCTGGAATGTCACTGATGAAGATATTGAAGAGGACTGGCCCCAGGACTGATCCCTGAGGTACCCCATTTGTGACTTGCATCTCTTCTGACTGTATACCATTTACCACCACTCTCTGTTTTCTGCCTGCCAACTAGTTTGCCATCCAGTTGTCCAACCTCTGACCCACCACAAGCCTACCCAGCTTATTAATCAATCTTCTATGTGGAACAGTGATCAGAAAGCTTTGCTGAAGTCATGGTAAGGGACTTAACTGCACCCCTTGGTCCACCACTCTGGTTACCCAGTCGAAGAAATCTATGAGATTAGTTTGACAGGACCTTCCTGCTGTAAATCCATGCTGTCTTGGATCCTGTGCTCCTATGGATTCCAGGTGTTGGACTATCCTTT
Source organism: Neoceratodus forsteri (assembly GCA_016271365.2). Taxonomy (NCBI): domain Eukaryota; kingdom Metazoa; phylum Chordata; order Ceratodontiformes; family Ceratodontidae; genus Neoceratodus; species Neoceratodus forsteri. The sequence goes on along the minus strand of CM057453.1, from coordinate 1,299,399,347 downwards.
CCTTAAGGGAGTGTCTCCATAATCTTGCCAACTACTGAGGTAAGACTGAGCTGGTCTGTAGTTCCCTACCTCCTCCCTTTGCCACTTTTGTGGGTGGGATCACATGAGCCCTCTCCAGTCTTCTGGGAGCTCTCCTGTGCTCAGAGACTCACTAAACAGTTCTGCTAATGGTTCTGCTAGTTCCACCCTTAGCTCCTTTAGTACCCTGGGATGTATGCCATCAGGTTCTGTTTCCTTGTCACCCTGAGCTTAGCAGCTCTTGTAGGACCCTATCTTTTGTGAAGGACTTGTGCACCTCCTCTCCCTGTGTTCATGGAGCTGAGCTGTGGGCCTGCCTACCTTCTCCTCAGTAAATACTGAGCAGAAGTATCTATTTAGGATAGATGCTTTTCCTTGGTTCTCCTGCACACACCCCCTTATCCCCTTTGATTTAGCAATACCCTCTCTGGACTTTCTCCTTTCACTAATGTATCTATAGAAAGTCTTGTCCCTTCTTTTACTGTTCATGCTAGTGTTTCCTCGGTTTGGGCCGTTGCCTGCCTTACTACCTTTCCTGGCTCACTTAGGCTTGTGTCAGCTGGGACAACTGGGATACTGGGCCAGACACTTTAGTTAAGGTAAGCAGGTACAGTATAAATACATAGTGAGACTGGAAGTGTGGGAGACCTCTAGAATGGCTACCAGTATAAGAGGAGATAAAAATTATGTCAAGACTGTCAAACGTTTGCAGAAGGGGAACAAACACACTTGTTCAGGTGCAATAAATGTACCTTACTTGCAGTTCTACAAGGGAAATAGCTGAACTTCAGAAAAGGCTCAAGTGCATAGTGACATTAGCTTACTATAGCAGTATATTGACCAGACATCAGTTTATGTAGAGCAGGAGACTAGCATAACTACCTAGATGGATGGAGGAACTCTGAGCAAGAGACTAAGAATTCTACCCAGGCAGGTGGAGCAATCTCTAAGGTATATGGTGCTGCACAGATTAGCAGTGCAAGTCGTAATACAGATGTCACTCTCCTCCTCTTCTCTCCTCCCTTGCTACCCTCCCACTTCTTCCCACCCCTCCATCACCTGCTACTCCCCATCTCTCCCACCCCATCTACCATTCTTCACCCTCTCACCTCCCACCTACCATTCCACCCCTCATCCTCTCCTCTCCTCTTCTCCTGTCTCCCCTCCCTATCACCCTATCTCTTGTTGCTCCACCCAGACTACTTAGCACTTATCTTTCTGTTCTTGCACTTACGACAATGTCAAATCCTTGACTGCCTACCCCTTTTCCCCACCCTTCCCCTCTTATCCCCACAACTTGCTCCACTTATGCACCCCTAGGATGTTTTTATTTATATTTGTGTCTTGCTATATATACACACCTGTATTGTTAATTGTGCATTGATATTTGCCACTGACTGTTTGCTACTGTGCTAGTTTATACACATGTACTGTCTTTTGCTACTAAGTTGACCCTCCTGACTTGTATTGTATCTTACCTCTGCTTACTTCTATGTTAACTTCCTGACCCTGTATTGTATCTTATCACTGTTTTGCTTGAACCCATTGCTGACGTGGAACCTTTGTAAAAGAACCCTTGGTTCAAAGGTTATTGTAATCCTAGTAATAAATAAATAAATAAAATGATTGGTGCACAGTACAGAAAACCACAAAAACACTTACAAATCAATTTAGCATCCTGGCACAGGAACAGTGCAAGGATACAAGTGACCCTAACAGCCTCCCCCAATTCTGAGTTCAGGGAGAACAGGCAGGATCCTATTAGACAACAATCTAAGCAAGATGTCTTGGTATTGGGGACTCCATGTTAAAATATACAGAGAACATATTGTAAAGATAGAAAAGAATACACCACTGTCAGTTTTCATTTTTCATTTCATTTATTTTATACTGAAAAGATCTGTGAGCAAAAATGCCATTTTTCACAAATGTTCAGTGAATACACCACTGTCAGTGTATTACCGGGAGGAATAGGGATGTAAGAAATCTTCTCCTGTAGCCTACTACAAAAATACAGTGACGCCAGTTACATTACTGCATATTTGTTTGAATGATATTGGGAGGAGAAAGTTAATTGACATGCAGAGGGACTCTAAGGGGTAGGTGAACTCAACACACAGGGGCATCATATCCTAATCTTGGAGGTACTCCCAGTCCCAGAGCAGACACCATAAGGAATGGAGACATTCACTATTTCAATGGGTCATGAAAATATGGTGTCAGAGAGAAGGGCATACCTTTGTAGCACACTGGGATAGATTTGTGAACTCAGACTTGTATTCAGTTGATGGTTTACATACCGATAAAAAGGAAAAGGATACTTGCACATTCACTCAGACAAAACATCAAAATTATTTAGACTAACAACATGGGGAATGGGTATAGTAACTAACTACCAAAACCCCAAAAAGGACAGTACAGGGTCGGGACCAAAAGGATGCAACAACATTGGAATTGTTCATAGCTAAATGCACGCAGCTTAGTCGGAAATTTGAATAACTAGTTTTCAGTCTTAAAGATAATAACATTCATATTTGTGCCATAACTGAAACATGGTGGAGCAAGGAGAACTATTGGGATAAACAGATTCCAGGTTATACAATTTATCATAAGGATCGGCTCTCTGGTAAAGGTGGAGGGGTAGCACTTTATATTGCTGATAGTATCGCATCAGAACAAATAGACACTTCACCCTGGGAAGATATGGAGTTTCTAGGGTTAGAGTATCCCTACACAGGGAGCCAGAATTAATATAGGAGTTATATATAGGCCACCAGTATACTCACGCCCGTGGATAGCAACATCATTGAATATATCAACACCTTACCACCTAATGAAAATAATATACTAATGGGTGACTTCAGTCTTCCAGGAATTCAGTGGGACATCTTTTTTTTTTTTTTTTTTTAATTTTAGTCTTTGGTAACGGGTAAGGCCCACTAGACACAAGTGCCTGTTTTCAGGGGTGACCTGGGAGCACTAAGTGTTAAGTGACTTGCTCAGAGTCACACAGTATGCAAGTGGAGGTTGTGAGAATCAAACTCAGGTCTGGTCTGCTGGATGTATCAAGCTTGTTCACACCTCATTCCTCTAACTTCTAGGCTATACTGCCAGCCCAGTCTTGAGGCAAACACACCTACTGAGCAAAGACTCTCAAGGTAATACACCTTGTCGGTATGGAACAGTTGGTGGAAGGTAATACAAGAGGTAATAACAAACTAGATCTAGTTCTAACAAACATCCTGATAGAATACAGGACTGTGGCGTTCTATACCCTTTGGGTTCAAGCGACCATGATATGATTTGGTTTATGTTGCTAGGCTACAAAACAAATTTAATAGGAAGTACTAAAATCTTTAACTATAAATAGGCCAATTTTCAGGAAATGAGGGTGGAGTTAGCATTATGGAACTGGAAATCAGACTTTAATAACCAGACACCACAGTAGATGTGGGATAGTTTAGAGCAAAAATAAAGGGTTTAATTGTGGTTCATGTACCAATTAAATCAAAATATAATGGTTCAGGCAAAATTCCACCATGGTTCACATGGAAAGTTAAGAAAAGTATAAAAACAAAAGGAGAACCTTTGCTAGAGCAACAGGTAGCGGTAATCAGGCCTGTTGGGACCACTATAAAAAACCCTAAGGATTTTGAAATCCAATATAAAAAGTGCAAAAGGCCCATGAAATAAAATTAGCAACATGGGTGAAGGACAACTATAAATCCTTTTATGCATACATAAACCACAAAAAGGGTATAACAAAAGAATTAATCCCTTAAAAAATAATGAAGGAGAATTAATAACTGAGAACAGCAATATGGCCACAAAGTTTAATGACTTCTTTACCTCAGTTTTTAATAAAATTGCACTACCACTCTTAGTCATTTAAACAGTTCAGAAGGAACTAGGTTAATATTAAACCAATCTGACATTAGACCAAGATTATGGAAGATAGATATAAATAAAGCACAAGGACTGGATGGGGTTGATCAGAGAGTTAGAGAAAGAACTTGCAGGACCCCTAACTGAATTGTACCAAACATCGCTAGATTCAGGAGAAGTGCCAGAAATTTGGAGACAAGCAGACGTTGTCCCAATCTTCAAAAGGGTGCAAGACATGTAGTAGGAAATTACAGGCCTGTGAGCCTAACTACAGTACTGTGTAAGATCTTGAGGGTTGCATAAAAGTCTTTATTACAGAATACCTAGAGACATCGAAACACCCAGCATGGTTTCAAGAAAGGTGGTCTTGTCAAACAAACCTACTGGAATTCTATGGTAAAGTTGGTAGAGCAATGTATAACTTAAATTCATTGGATATAATTTTCCTTGATTTTTCAAAGCTTTTGACAGAGTCCCACATGGGGAGTTGAAAGACACCTAATTGGATATAACTTACGAAGAAACATAACCAGATGGATTGAGCCCTGGTTATCATCTAGGCAGAGAGTGTGCATTAGAGGCACCTTCTCTGAATGGTCATATGTGAGTAGTGGAGTGGGTTCAGTGCTGGGGCCCTGCTTGTTTAACGTCTATAGCTTATCATTAGAATGTAAAACAGATGCCTGGCTCTCAAAATTTGCAGATGATACCAGATTGGGTCATATAGTAAACAACAAAGTCAAAGCTAGTGTACTTCAAAAGGCTCTTTATGAGATGGAGGCATGGTCGGGCTAGGAATAAAATAAAGCAGTATAGAATACTGAAATATTTAGAATCAGCTAAGGTCAAAATTGCTTTTTACAAGAAACCCACTTGTTGCAAGATGAGAGTAAAGCTTTGAGTAGAATGCAATATCGGGTGGCCTTCTCGTCACACGGCACCTCTAAAAGTAAGGGGGTTTGATTTTACTTCACAGATCGGGCCCCATTTGTCCCGGTTAAGGTCATTCCAGATAAGGAAGGTAGGTTTGTCTTGGTGGTTGGAAAGTTGTATATGAAGGAGGTGTTGCTAGGGGCAGTTTATGGGCCCAATTCAGATAGTCAGAATTCCTGACGGGTTTGTTTAAGGTATTGTTACCTTTAATCACCTTCCCATGATTATAGGGGGATTTCAACCTGGCTATAGACCCTTTGTTGGATAGGTCCTCAAGATCACATATTCAGGCTTCACCAGCCTCCTTGGCACAGATCTATTAGATAGAATAGGCCTGTCAGATGTCTGGAGGGTCTTCCATCCACAAGTAAAGGAATATACCTTTTTTCTCCAATGCATAAGTCAGGATCGAGAATTGATTATCTTTTTATCTCTCGTTCTTTGCTAGAGGGTGACCTACACTGAAATATCGGCAGCCCCATTGTCTGATCACTCGGTGGTGGAGGTTGAACTCTCTTTCCCCTCGGTATTAGGCAAGGGAGGCAGGTGGAAGGTGAACAATCAACTTCTCAGGATACCCAAACTAGCCCAGACCCTGGCGGAGCGAATAAAGGAATTTCTCTCTTTTAATGAGAAGGAGGGAACTAGGCCGGACATTTTATGGTCAACATTAAAGGCCTATATGAGGGGTCTCCTAATAAGTCAGGCTACTAGGAGGAAAAAGGTGAGTAATACTGTTATGGTAGAGCTATTGAGGCAAATTAAGGAGTTGCAGATATCACTAATCTCTAACCCGCTCGTAGAGACTGAGCTGAGATTGATCAGGACTAGGGATGTATAACTAAAATTTTGGGAGAGCAGGCCGAATTGGCTATTGTTAAAACCAAAGCCATTTACGCTGATCAAGGAGAAACCCGGCAAGCTCCTGGCTAGGCGGTTGGCACAGCTAGAAGCTTCCCAGTTAATTAAGGGAGTTAGGTCGGAGGAAGATGGGTCTATCAAGACAACTCCGGAGGATATTGCTCTAGTCTTCCATAACTATTTTGAGTCGTTGTATAGGGGAATGAGGTCTCCACCTCACTTAAAGGATATCCAGGAATACCTTGACCGGATACCACTAACCAAACTGGAAGAGGTAGACTGCAAAGCCCTCACTGCTGAGATTACTGATTTAGAGGTAGAGGCTGCAATTAAATCCTTGCCTAAGGATAAGACACCAGGCCTGGACGGCTTTTCCCCAATTTTTATAAAGCCTTCTCTTCTCAGTTGGCACCTTTGTTAACCAAAGTATACCAGCATATTTTATCTGGGGCGAGATACGGATAAATATTTGTTTGAAGCTCTAATTGTGTTAATACCTAAGCCAACAAACCCCGGAGAACCCAGGTAGTTACCGCCCATATCCTTGTTAAATTATGATATTAAAATATTAGCTAAAGTATTGGCTCAGAGAATGAGTATTTTGATGCCCAACTTAATAGGCTCGGAGCAAGTTGGTTTTATGAAGGGTAGATCCTCATCGGATCATTTTAGGACGTTGTTGCATGTCTTCGGCATCTGAAGAGGTGGGTCTCCCCTGGCACTGATCTCTTTGGATGCCGAGAAGGCATTTGATAGAGTTCATTGGGCCTTCCTATTTCAGACAATGGAGAAGATGGGCTTTCCGGGAGAGTTTGTGGGCTGGATTAGGACTATCTACTCAAATCCGTCGCGAGAGTGGCATGCAATGGGGCCATTTCAACGCCCTTTCTTTTGCAGGCTGGGACGAGACAGGGTGTACTCTATCCCCTGCTCTTTAATCTCTATTTAGAACCTTTGATTAGGTACATAGTATTTAACTGCAGGATTGAAGGGATTAACATCGGGGTCAGGAAATTAAGGTCACTGCTTTTGCAGACGATCTGCTGATTTATGTGTCAAATCCAGCCTCTTCAATCCCACTTTTATTGGATGTAATAAAGGAATTTAGCTCCCTAGCCAATTATAAATTGAACCAAGAGAAATCAGTGGTCTTTCCCTTGAATAGCAGGGTATTTAAGAAAGATATCATTAGCCTGGGGCTGGGTTGGAATTCTAAATCCTTAATTATCTGGGTCTTACTCTAACTAATAATCCGGTTCTTTTACGTCAGCTTAATCTAGATGCCTTAATCCGAAAATTAGATATAGATATGAAAAGGTGGCAGCTCCCCTGTCACTCTGGGGTAGGATAAATGTGGTAAAAATGAATATTTTTCCCAGGCTTTTACCCATTATCTATGCTTAATATTTGGATCCCTTGTCATGGTTTAACAGATTTCATAAAATGATAGCTGACTTTATATGGAATTTCAAGAAGCGAGAATGTCATATTCAAATTAGCGCCCAAAGCTCTAGGGGATTGAGGATGCCACATTTCAGCTTTACTTTTGGGCAGCTCAGGTTAATAAATATGGTAGATGGGTTGGAACATTGACTTCGACTAATAGTAAAAGATTATGTACCGCTTTGGTTTAATTTGGAGATTGCCCTATTTAAAAAGTGGGTCTTAACCGGAGGCCTTGCTTTTCGCCCTTAAAAGCGTGCTCTTTCTAAGGATTCCCGATAGGAGTCTCTCTTAGGATACATAACCAACTCTGTAACTTTTAAAATATGAACATTGCAAAGATGGTCACCAACCCATGTCGGGCAACCCTTATTGGCTGATAGGTGGGAAAACTGTAACCAAAAACTGGTTACCTAATTTTGGTGAGTGTAGGCTTAAAGATTTGTTGGATGATGAGGGCAAGCCCAGGATAGTCCAGCAGATACTCAATAAACTTAACTTATCCCAAAGGAAGGTTTCAAGGTGTTTCAGTTACATCACCTCCTTATTCAAAGATTGGGTTGTAATGGGATCACTCCGTCTAGTATTGATTTTTGGGGAGAGGTAAAACCCTTAATTGGTATTCCTTATGCAGTCTCAAGAATTTATCAGGTGTTATTGAATTGGGCATTTTCTGACAAATTTGTCCCCTCATCCTACTGGAATAGGGCCTTTCCAAATGTTCATTTAGACTGGTCTAAATTTGGATGAGTTGTCATAAATTTTTAAAGCAAGACTCTCTCAAATTGGTGCAGTTTAAGATCTTGCATAATATGTACTACTCTCCACAAATGTTAACTGATATAAAGTTGATGAATGATCCCAAGTGCTATAGGTGTGGCCAAGGGAAGGATTTGTTTCATATCTTCTGGAAGTGTCCGAAGATTGCTCCTTTATGGGCCGATATTAAAGATAAGACTAGCCTGTTATTGGGCTTAGAAGAGATGTTTAATCCTGAGGTTTGTCTCTTAGGGGCAATGTCTGATTATCCGTTAATATAAGGAAATACCACATATCATTGATTTCTATTACAGTTAAGAGATTGGTATTGAAGCATTGGAAGGATTCCATTAGGATCTCCTATTCTGAATGGCTGCAGATTTGTTGGCCTCTCTGAGGATAGAAAATAGGATAGCTATTCTGCATGACCAACTGCATTGTTTGAGAAAATCTGGTCCCCATTGTCTATTGCTTTTCATGATTATTGGGGCATAGGTCCCAAGGTTTTCGTTCATAACGTAGCTCCTTGTGTCTAGGGTGGATTTTAGGGTGGGGGAGGGCTCGAGGGGGTGGGGTGCGGAGGCTCATGGTTAAGGTGTGAATCTCCACTGTATCCATTTCTGAGATAATAAGTGTTTGTACACCATGTAAATGTCTTATATTTGTTGTATGCCTCTGTATCTGGGTTGTATTAAATTCAATAAAAGTGAATGGCAAAAGATGGAGGCATAGCCAATACAATATAAGTTGTCCTTTAATTCAAATAAATGCACTGTGATGCATCTGGGCAAGGAAACCCAAAAATAGCTTACAGGTTAAATGGAATGGTTTTGAGAACAGTAACAGATGAAAGGGACCTGGGTATAAGAATAACTCAAGAACTAAGCTTTAAGCAACACAATAATGCCATAATCAAAAAGCTTGAGGCATATTACACTGCATTTTGAGACACATTACTAGTAGAGATAGACAGATGATTGTGCCAGTGTACACTTCCCTGGTGAGACCCCATTTAGAGTACTGTGCACAACATTGGTCCTGGGGTTACAAAACACATATTCAGGCATTGGAAAGAATTAGTGGAAGCAACTTGCCAAATTCCAGAATTAAAAGGCTTGGAATATGGGGAAGGGCTGGCACAGTTGGGCCTGTACTCCCTAGAATTTAGGAGACTAAGAGGAGACATGTGTCTAATGTACAGGGCAAAACAAGAGTTAGAACTAAGAAACCAGCTTTGTATCAATATCAGGAAAAGGGCATATTATTAGAACTCACACCATACAACTAGCAAGGGAATGCTACAGAACAAATAAAAGAAAACACTGGTTTAGTATTAGAAGTGATTAAAACTTGAATAGACTACCAGCTGAAGTAGTGGAGGTAAAAGCATGACAAAATTCAAGTTACTACTGGATAACTACCTAACTCAAAGTAACATACAGGGATATAGCTAGATAAGTTGGCAAGCTCTACGGACTCTGGTCTACTATGCTTGCATAACCTATGTAACCTATGAAGTTTGGTATGCCTCCCTAGCTTTGTCCCACTGCATTCCCTTATATTTCCTGAAGGCCAGTCTTGTGGCTCTGATCTTTTCTCCTACTGTTTTTGAGAACCAATGTGGTTTCCTCCTTCTTTTGATCTTGCCTTTGTCCCTAACACAATGGGATGTTGGTTCAAGTATTGCATCCTTAATGCTTGCCCACTTTACCTGTACCCCTCACCTGTATTTCTTCTTGCCAGAGCTAACTTAACTCTGTTGGCCATCTTATCAAAGTCAGCTCTCTGAAGTCCCATATCTTTGCCTTGAAATGGGATGATTTCATTCTAGTGGCCAAATTGAACCATACCATGTGATGGTCACTGGCCCCAGGTGACCTTCTACCTGGAGATCTGTGATCATTTCCTGTTGGTCAGTACTAGATCCAGGATAGCCCTGTCTCTTGAGGGTTGTTGTACCAGTTGTTTGGGGCCCTCCTCTGCAGGGAATCCACTATGTGTCTAATTCTGGTGGATGTTCCTACTGGTATTGACCAATCTGTCTCTGGCATGTTGAAGTCTCCCATTATCAGAACCTCCCTTTAGCTGTCATGTTTTGTATATCTTCTAACAGTAATGTGTCTATGTCCTCCCCTGGTCTGGAGGCCTGTAGACAACCCCAGTTCTTATGGCTGTCCCATTTCCTGTTTCAGGGTGACCTACAGTTCTTCTGGCTCCTTATGTGTATTCTGAATTTCTGTAGCTTTGATATTTTCAGTGACATAAAGGCCACTTTCCCCACACTTTTGCACTTGGTCTCTTCTGAACAGTACATAGCCTGGTACTGAAGTCTCTCAAGTGTGGTTACTGATGAACCATGTCTGCTAATGGCTACCATGTCCAGTTTAGCTTCTGTCATTGTTTCCTCCAGGTCTGGGATCTTGTTTCCCAGACTGCGGATGTTTGTGTACATGATTTTCTATTGGCCAGATTACAGTGTGTTAGTTGTTGGGTGAGGTCCGGCATTTCCCCGCATAGTATGGGGATCCAGACCTTTTCCTTACCTGGTGATGCAAATGAACTACAAACATGCTGAACTCCTGTTTGATCAGTACCTGAGGGGAGCGTGTTCTTCCATTTGATGTATCGGGTGCTGCACCCTCTTCCCATTTGCTAGTTTAAATATTCTGCAAAGACATCAAACTTCTGCCCCAATGTGCTGATACCCTTTTAATAAGATGCAGTCCATCGAATTTAAAGAACTTTCGCTCCCAAAACTGTTACCAGTTACCTACAAATTTGTGTCCTTTTCCGCACCAGCCCTTGAGCCACATGTTTAGCTCCCTATCTCCTCTTCTCTGACCTTCTGTCTATCTGCCCTCTCTAGACTGGCAGGATCTCAGAGAAGGAGATGCCAGATGAAATGAATGACAGTTTGCCTCCCAGCCTGGTCAGGTGTTTCTTGGTCTCCACAACTGACCGGTTGACTTAGATCGTTAGTTCCTATGTACCAGGACATTGATGTTTTCTCCTGCTTCCTGCACAATTTTAGTAATGTGGTCAGTGTCTCTCCATGCTGATGTACCTAGGAGACATCTGACCATTACCCCTGGCTGGAGATAGGCATCAACTCCCCGAATCATGGAGTCTCCTATGATCAGAAATGCCCAAAAGAAGGTAACTATGCAGCCTGTAAAACTGACGATAATATAGTTGGTCATGATATTAATGTAAATTCACTAGAACAAAATCACCATATTTACTTTTTGATATCAGTACAACAGAAACAGTAATACAGAGTGGTAAGATGCTAAGTCGGAAAGTGAATAGAAGCTTAATTTTTAGTTTGGTTTTACCCGCTGGTTAATTCATTCGGAAAAAGAAATCCAGCTTATCCTTCAACATGGTTCTAATCTTGTTCATTAGGAGAAATATAGAGCTAATGAACCTAAAATTGTGGGATCCACAGTGGACCAAGAGCCTAAATATCCATCAAAGTTTTGCTTTTCTAATGGAGCTCCACTTGGCTGAAAGAAATGGCTGTGGCCACACCAAATACCAGACTGGGACAGCCAGCTCTGCTGAACTAAAGGAAATTAAACTCTTGATGCAGAAGGTCCTCTCAGAGGTGAAAACATATAAAATTTCAGTGGCAACACTAGAGGATAAGGTCCAGGCACTGAACCACTGCACCATGGATGCTGAAACCTATCTCTCACATATAGACGAGAAGGACTCCAGACATGAGGCTCAAACACAAGAACTAGAGTGCATAGTACAGTTACTATGGAACCGGGTTGAAGACTCCAAAAATAGGAGCCGGAGGAATAATTTCTGATTTGTGGGTTTCCCAGAGGGACAGAGAGGAGAGATGCGGTCAAATTCTTGCACCGCCTGGAGTGGCTCCCTCCAGAAAAGCACCGCACCTTTGTGCTTAGTAATTTCATTGACAACATTATCAGATCGGCCACCCCCACCCTCGCCTCTTCCTCAACCCTGGCTCCCCATCCTATCAGCTAAGATCTAGGGAGGCACTAGATCAGCTTTGTCCCTAGAACTCACTCCCTCACGGGTGATCGGGCCTTCTCCTCCCACGCCCCAAAAATCTGGAACTCGCTCCAGCCCTTACCCGTCCACCTCTTCCCACTGCCGCCGCTCAAAACCTTACTCTGGAACTTCCTGAAATCCTCCTCCACTTGTCCCTGTACCTTGTAGATCACCTTATCTACATATGTACTGAGAACTCTCAGTGCCCACTGCACTTACCCTCCAGAACTAGTAATGAAATCCATACTGACATCCATTCACCATCCTCTCTCTCACCCTCCCTCCCAAAATGGCTTCACCCATTCTATCCAGTCCCCCCACCCCTGTCCCCCGCACTTACTTCTGTTTGCACTAATTCATTCATGTTATGTATCTTGCTGCTCACTCCCAAGCCCACTATATATGTGTACCCACATAATCGCCTTGTATAATTACAATCGTGTGTATCCATGTCCTAATTCAATTCTAACGATGCCTTGCTTCCTCTTTCATTCCAGGTTATGTCTGTTATTTTCTTGTTTGCTAAATTTGTCTTATACTGTCAGCCGCCTATCCAATTCCTGTTAAACCTGTTTTTGCTCAACTGTATGTAACTGACTCCTGTATGCTTCTACCTATGTAACCCTCCAGGTCGCACCTGAAAATAGGCACTTGGCTGTCTAGTGTGCCTTACCCGTTAACAAAAACAAATAAATAAATAAGCAGAACTTCCAACACTGTTGCGGTACAAGTGGCTCCAGACCCTCAAAATCGAGTGGGCACACCTTACCCTGACATTGCCGCCAGGAAGGGTAGACCAAGGCTCATCCTGGCAAAACTATTGCACTTCCCAGAGAAGGAAAGGATGTTGAACTTGGCAAGGGCCAGGAACCAACTAGTATGGCAGGGCCACCAAATTTACATTTTCAAGGACTATTCGAATGAAATGGCCCCAAAACATAAAGCTTTCACCAAAGCAGGAAATTACTGCAAGAACGTCAAGTGCAGTACCACCTGGTGTGCCCTGCCAAACTGCAAATCCTTAGAAATGGCATTTATAATTCCTTAGAGTGTCGGAAGAAGCAATGGAGTATCTTGGTGGCAGTGGCCGACCCACAACCACCCTCATGCCCCCAACACAAATAGCAAGCACCAAGCCCTCTGGGTCAAATCCCCAAAAGCACAGAGTCAATTGTACTGGAACCAGCCAAACAGATTTGCCGTGCTGGCAGACAGTCATCCAGGGGACAGCATGGAGTGTTCCATCATGATGAATGAGCATAAGCAGCAGAAACAACAGAAGAAGAGCTCACAGAAGAACAAGGCCAGATCCCTAACAGACCATCCAGGCAGACCATCCAGAGTTGCTGGGTGAGCCTGCCCTGAAGAAGCAGAGGTAGACCGAACTCAGATCCTGAAAAAGAATGACAAGCGCGCCTTGGTTTGCCAGTCATCAGCTCTGGGAAGAAGACAGCCTGCTTCAAAAGAAATCTTTGACTCCTGGGCAGACTCTCAACCAAGTCTATCCTGAGGGCTTGGAGCCTGACCGTCCTCGCCAGAAGTCATGGTGACCTGGAGCACTCTGCTGAACTGCAGCCCGATGAGAGCAGAGTTGAGAGGCACCTGAACTTTTCATGAACTGACAAGCTTGTACTGCTGACTTTTGCTGTGAATGGACTACTTACTGAACTGACACCCAGGGACTGCTGTTATGATCTACTTTGACTCCTGGCAGAAGCTACAGTGAGTAGTTAACTACCCTTTCTCTCCCTCCTCACATTTGGTTTCCTTCCTGATCCCCTACTCTTCCCCTTCACCTCCTTCACTTGTTCTCACCTCCGACTGCCTATGTTTTAGTGGCCGGTCCCCAGCACCTCACTGCTCCCCTGCCCACGGCAATCCAGGATCCTCCCCGCTAACCTTACCCTGGAGTAGAGCCACAAGGAACCAGGCAGAAACACAAATAAGTGGATATGGGACCCCTTCTGAAACCTAACAACTATCCTCCTGCTCACCACACTAATCAAAATGGCTAGCTCAGGGGTTAAATTGGTGTCATGGAATGTGAAGGGATTAAAACCTCTGTAAAAGAAGGTAGCTCCTGGATCACTTTCAGAAGGAGGGCACGGGAATAGCCTTCCTACAGGAAATCCATCTGAATAAAGGGAAACCCAAACGCTTAAACAGGGGTGGGTAGCATAGGTCTTTGGATCCTCCTTCAGCTCAAAAAGCAGAGGGGTAGCAATTTTAGTACATAAGCAAATCCCTTCAAACCAAATCTGACCAAGAGTGACCCTGAGGGAGATTTGTAATAGTACAAGGGAACTATTGGGTGTGAGCGTCACCCTGTGTAATGTATATGGGCCTAATGGCCCAGAAGCCTTATTCTACGACCCTTACCCAATCCCTACAAGAAATACAGAGGGGTCAATTGGTAGTAGGGGGTGATGGAACACCACCATAGACAACCTATTAGACAGAAGCAAGGCACTCCAAGGCCTTCCGACCAGGGCCACAGAAGCCCTTAGAAAGCTTGCACAAGAACTTAATCTGGTAGACATTTGGCAGCTGGTTAACCCACAGGAAGACTTCTCCTACTACTCACCCCTGCACAAAATGTACTCTAAAATAGACCTGTGGCTTACGTCTGGGATATGGGCCCTCACATATTGGAGGCTGGCAATGGTTCTATTCTAATCTCAGACCATGCCCCATATCATTCTCTTGATTACCCCATGGAACCTCAAGGAGTAGGGGCAAATGGAGACTGAATACATCCCTGCTGCAAGACTTCCAGATCATGCCAAACTCAAAGGGAGATTTAGGACTTCCTAATCAACAACAAACCAGTGGACACCTCAGCGCCACTCGATGGGATACCCTTAAGGCCTTTATTAGGGGTAGATGCATCATATACGCCTATATGTATGCAAGTAAAGGAAAAAATCTTGGGAGAATTGAAAACCGATTTGGCTGCCTTAGAGAAACAATTATACACTACTCTCAAGCCCCCAGATAAACTAAGGGCATCAGTCATAGGCCTGAGATATAAAATGAACACCTACCTATACCAGAAGGCAGAATATGCCCTGTTCCTCTTGAAACAAACATTTTGGGAAGCTGATGAAAACCTGGCCATCTCTTAGCATACCAACTTAAGAAATGGCAGGAGGGCTGGCATTATAGCCTAGAGGTTAGAGGAACGAGGTGTGAACGAGCTTGGTACATCCAGCAGACCAGACCTGAGTTTGATTATCACAACCTCCACTTGCATGCTGTGTGACTCTGAACACCGCCCAGTGCTATCATGTCACCCATGAAAACAGGCACTTGTGCCTAGTAGGCCTTATCTGGTTACCAAAGACTAAAAAAATACAAAATACTAGCAGTTAAAAAGAAGGACTCTATCTAGGGGAAGAAGAGCTAAACACTGAATTCCTAACCTTTCATAGCTCCCTATACTCTTGGAAACACAACCAGCAGAAGGAGCCATCTAGAAGTTTTGTAACAGCTTCAAACTCCCCAAACGTAGCCAGGAAAAGTTGGAGTGGCTTGACAGGCCTCTGAGAAGGAGAAACTAGAGCAGGCCTTAACCTCCTCAACCCCAAAGAGGGTCCCAGGGGAGCCAGCCTGCCAGCTGAATTCCTGTTTTTTTCCAAGATATCCTTTTGCCCCACTGATGGAGGCACTGGAGGAAGCGGCCACAACAGGCATCCTCCTCCCATGCATAACGGTGGCACAGATCTCACTAATCCCCAAGCCAGGGAAGGACCCAACCAACTGTGGGAGTTATTGGCCGATCTCACTGATCAACGCTGACTGTAAGTTGTGGGCAAAAGTCATGGCCACCAGACTGAAAGACCCGATCACAGCATTGGTGGACTGAGACTAAATAGTTTTGTCCCGAGCCATAGAGGCACGGACATTACAAGGAGTCTGGTGAACCGCCTATGGAAAATAAGAAAGGCCTCCCCAGTAACCCTTGTGTCTCTGGACACAGTGAAGGCATTTGATAGGGTGGAGTGGGGGTTCCTCCAGAAAATGCTGAAGCCTTTAATATAGGCCCAGTTTTTAGAACATGGGTCCAAGTACTCTATTCCAGGGTCTCTGCATAGGTTATCACAAATGGGCATACATCTGCACCCTTTCTATTGCACAGGGGCACCAGACAGAATTCCACCTCCCACTCCTCTTTATATTAGCCTTAGAACCACTGCTCCAGGCTATTAGGAACTCCCAAAACATACAAGGAGTGGCGATGGAGAGAACATAAGGCACTAGCATATGCAGATGACATCCTGCTCACCCTCAGGAACCTGGGAACATCTATCCTAGCCCTACTCAAACTGATATAGTCTACTGAGGTACAAGTTAAACATAGCCATACTCATTCGTAGCTTCAAACTCCTCAGTCAGGAAGGATCCTGACTACCCTTGGGGACTACTACATGACCCACAGGACATCACCTACCGGGGTCAAATACCATTGGAACCTACAACAGTTAGCAAAGGATAATATACTACCCCTGCTGGTGGAATTGGATAAGGACATTAGGAGATGGGCACTGCTGCACCTCTCCCACTAGGGTAGGGTGCAGGCTTTTAAAATGATGGTTGCCCCAAAATTTCAGTACTTACTGGATAATCTCCCGTATGTATAAACCCAAAGATAATTAAGCAGCTCCACATTAAGATTACCTCCTTCTTCTGGGGTAAGGGACCAAAACACATAAGCTACGTGAAACTCGTCACCCCTACTTAAAGGAGGCCTGAAACTCCTGACTTTCAGTTCTGAATCATGGCCCACTCCATCCTCCAAATTGAGGACAGCCCTGGTCAAGAGAACTGCCCCCACGCTGTGGGTGGAGTGTGAAGCCTCAGCACTGAGCCAACCTCTGTGGTTGGCAGTACAATCCTAGGTATCCCCAGAGGTTGACCAGTACCACCCACCACTGCTGGAACAGTGGCAGTGTGGAAGGCCTACCACAAACTAAGCCAATGGGACATGAGCTGGGCAAAGTACTACCCATTGTAGTATAACCCAAACCTAACCATTAGAAATAGGCCAATGGTAAACAAGATTTGGGGCCAGCAAGGGGCTAAACTACCTTGGAGACCTCCAACACAGAGAACTTCCTGCCATGCTAAGTTTCCAACAAGTGCAGGTTAGATATGGCCTCCCAAGCACCACTTCTGGAGATACCTACAAGTTAGGCAAGCCATAACTAGCACCCTAGACCCTCATGTCTGGGAGAAGAAGTACAACAGCCTGGACTTACTCCTATAACCAGACAAAGGACCCCCGAAATATCATCATATACGCTCACATCCTGAACTTGCTCCCAGATGGAACACTCAGACTCAGGGAGAAATGGTCCAGAGAGCTAGGCCTACACATCACCGCACAAATATGGAACACCTGCTGGAACTCAGTGAAGAACTCCACCAGAGACACCCAAAATAGGTTAATCCAATTCAAAGTATTACACAGATGGCCTAGAACCCCACAACAGCTGTTTGACTGGGGTCTCTCACCCACAGATAAATGCAGAGATGCCATGCAGACTGTGGCACAATCACACACATTTTCTGGGCATGCCCCTTCTGTCCTCATACTGGGAATTCATCCAAGACACCCTAAACAGTATATTGTTAATCCAAACACCTCTGTCCATGTTGTTGGTGATGCTAAACTATTACCTGCCATCAGCCATAGGACCAAGCCTACCACCAGGAAAAGAGATGGCTACTAGGAGAACTGACTACAGCTTAGCTGCGCTTAGTGCTCATCCACCCTGATGTGAGATTCTTTGCTGGTGGGACTTTTCAGTCGGGGGCTGGAGGTGTGGACTGGTCCTCACTGGAACGCCCTTCTTCCCCACACAGACTGGTGTTGCTCTCGTGGAGCTTCTGCCACAGAGGAGTAGGACCCATGAAGAGCGAGCGAAAACAGAAAAAAAAGGTGCCAAATTTTTAAACTGCTGGTGCAGTTTAAAAGCAGGCTTCAGCCCGGATCACTGAGGGACTTTTCGAGTCGGAGGCTGGAGGTGTGGACTGGTCCTTGCTGGGACTCCTCCTTCTCCACACGGACTGGTGTTGCTCTCCCGTGGGGCTCCTGCCACAGAGGAGTTGGACATAAGAGAGCGAGTGAGAAATGGAGAAAAGGAAAGAAATTTTTCCCTAACGGTCATAGACTCTTCTCGGTCACATGGGGTCCACTGGAGAACCACTGTCCCCATGAGGGGTTTGATTTCACTTTCTCTAACCTTCTAGCTCATGACAGACTGCCTCCCTGGCCTGCCTGCTGTTTTGACCTCAAATGCCTTCCAGGCACTGCCTTGTGAGAAGGCGTCTATCACGAGGCCTCGGCCAGTGGTACCCCTCCCCATAAGGTTTCTCCTCTGGCTCTTCCTTGTGATACTGGCCCTTGTGGGTGACATCGAGCTAAACCCAGGTCCCACAGATCAGCCCCCTCAATCCCTAAATGTTGGCGATTAGGAAAGGGGTTAAAATTGCTCACCTTAACATTCACAGTCTACTAGCTAACCATGATGAACTATCTGCCTGGGTAGTCCACTGCAAGCCTGACATACTAGGCATTACTGAGTCCTGGCTGAAACTCTCAGTACCTGACTCAGCCTATGCACTTCCTGGCTATGAGTTTATTAGACAAGATTGGTCGGGAAAAAGCGAGGGGTGGTATCCTAATTTACTATAAGAGTCACCTTTGTGTATCTGCGGTAGTCCATCAGCAGTCCTCTCTGTCTACCTGTGAGCTGCTGTACACTGTACTGCTGCTTGAAATACAAAGAAGCTGCATGTTGTATGCACATATAATCCCCAAGGGTGGGCTGCTTGGACTACCCACCTCCTGGATATCATTGGCCCTTCTGTTGAGGATAATGAACTTTTATCCTAGGTGATGTGAACTTAAACTGGACACGAAGTAACTCCAAGCAGTTTGAACCTCTGTTGGTGAGTCTTGCCCTGACTCAGCTGATCCAGGAGCCCACTAGATGGGCTGCTAAAGGTGCACTAGCTCCCTACTGGACTGGGTCCTATCTAACCACCCAGATAGGATCAGCTCAGCTGGAACCCTACCTGACTCCATCTCAGATCACACCCGGTGTTTTGTGTGTGGAAGGTCCCTCCCAAAATTCCCCACAAAATCATTCATGTTAGGGATTTCTCTAAGTTTGATCTGGGGTCTTTTCATGATGATCTGAGGACCACTGACTGGTCAGGAGTGCTCAGTGCCCATGACCCATCTGTAGCTGTCTCCCAGTTTCTCACTGTTTTCGGTACCCTGCAGGACAAACATGCCCCTCTTATTAGACGGAGAGTGAGGAGGACTGCCACAAAATGGCTGCATGGGAGCCTCCTAGCCCTTATGCATGCAAGAAACAAGTGTTGGGCTCACTTCAGATGCATGTTGGATTAGTCCATCTTCCAACAGTATAGGAAGCTCAGAAATCAATGCAAAAATGCCATCAGGGTGGCAAAAGTGAATATTGTAAATCTGTCCTGCTTAGCTCTGCTAAGGACCCACAAAGGTTCTGGAGGAACGTAAAAACTTAGTCAGTGGCTCTCCAACTTGGGAGTTTCTGATATGATCATTGGAGGGTCAAGCTGTAATAATCCACTCATGATTGCTAATGCTTTAAATTCCCACTTTTCAGACTTGTCCGCTTACCTCCTTTTTCCTTACAGTAGGGGATATTAAAGGCCCCTCAGCGCTGTCCTCAGGAGGCTCACCCTTTCACCCATTGTTTATCTCAGGGCTGTGTCTGTCAAGGAGATGCAGAGACTTCTCTCCGGTCTCTCCCTACACTCCAGCACTGGCCATGATAACATGGAGCCCAAGCTTCTGAGCCTGGGTGCTCCCTTACATTGCCATACCAGTGGCACATATCTTCAATCTGTCCCTTGCCACTGGTGTTATCCCTGGTATTTGGAAGGTAGCAAGGATTGTCCCGTTCGAAGCAAGGTAACCCCAAAGTCCTGGACAACTATCGTGCAATTGCCATCCTGTTGGCCATTAGTAACCTCTTAGAGAAAACTGTGACTGAACAGCTTACAGAGTATATTCAGACTCATAAGTTGCTGTCTCCTGCACAGCATGGATATTGAAAAGGGTATGGCATGACCACTGCGTTGTCTCTGTCTCTTCCAGCATCAGGGCGGCCATGGACCAGGGTGAACTCTCTGGGGCTATATTCATTGACTTATCCAAGGCCTTTGACCTTGTAAACCATGCATTACTCTGTTCACAGATGCAATCCTTAGGCCTGACCCCCCGCCTTGAGTTGGCTGGAGAAACTACCTCTAGGACAGAACATAGCCGACTAAATTCAACAAGGTCCTCTCTGACCCCACTCCAGTGACCTCTGGTGTCCCACAGGGATCAGTTTTGGGCACCTTCTCTTTCAGCATTTGTTAACAACCTCCCTGCTGCTGCTTCCAACTGTAGTGTCACCCTTTATACAGATGATCTTGTCATCCTTGCACATTCCTGAGGCATTGGGGTTCTTAACCTTCAGCTAAGTGAGGCCTTTAAGAATACTCAATCCTGGGTAGCACCCTACAAGCTGGTCCTTAATCTGAAAAAAACTCAGGCCATGCTCTTTGGGTCAGCAGCCAAGATCAAGGCCTCCCCTGTCCCTCTATGTGTCAGTGATGTGGATGGCTCCCCTCCTAACCAATGTTTCAATAAAATACCTTGGGGTTACACTTGACCCCAACTCGACCTGGGGAGTCGCATCCTAAATGTTTGTAGAACCATAAACTCCACAACCCTAAGTAGACTCTGGCTTGTGCTCAACAAAGCCTGCCGCCTCATCCTAGGATGTGATCGCTTCACTCACTCCTGCTCCCTCTACAGCAGCACAAACTGGCTAAACCTGGATAGCAGAATCAGATACCACACCTGCCTTATGACCAAAAAGGTATTACTTAGCCTCACCCCACCCTCCCTGCACCAAATTATCCTCCCAACTCCACCAGGCAAAACAACCCGTAGCACAAGCAAGCAGCTACTATGGGTACCCCATGGCCGGACCTCCCAATACCAACGTACTTTCAGTTTTAGGGCCCAGTCCTGGACAAACTCCATCCCTATCCATATTACTGATGAAAGAAGGCTGGGCCCATTTAAATCAAAGCTAAAAGAATGCCTGCAGGCTTCAAATACATGTGACTGCCCTTGATACCTGATCTGCCACTGCCTCCTCATAAACAAACCATTTAGCAGGTCAATGTACAAAAAAAAAAACAATGCAGTTCTGAAACATGACAATCAGCCTCCGACAGAATTCTGTTTTTTTTTCTTTCCTCCTGGCTGTGCTAAACTACCTAAATCTCTGTTAAACCTACATGAATCAACCGTAAGCTGTGTCTTTTTTTATTTTTTTATTATTATTATTCTTATTTGTTACTTTGTTATGTACTGTATTTTTTTCTCTCTGTATCATAAGTCATGTCCTGTTCAATCTATGTATGACGTGGAACCTTTGTAAATGAGTCCCTGACTAAAGGTCTTTCTGAATATTTACAATAAACAATAAACAATAAAAACTGGGTCTTGTCTACAGGGCAAAGAAAAATTTGGCGTCCAGCAGCTCTTGGCACTGGCCAGAGGTGTGCTGCTCCCTTTACTAAGCTATGGCCATCTCTTGTTTGCTGGCACCTCCAGGTTCACCTTGTCAGGTGGAACCTGACCTATAACAACATCTGTCGCTTTGCCCGGCTTCCCACGTCTCACCCACCATTGTAAATTATCGACAAACTGAGCTGGCTTTCCCGGACAAGCACTTGAAATATGGGTTGGGCTGCTTCGTAGGAAAGGTGCTCAGAACTGGCACCCCACCAGGACTCACGCAGCTTCTCATGCCTGCTGTATCCTCCTCCTACTCCCTTAGGTCTCAGGGTCCGCTTTGCTCAAAGTTCCATATACTTGAACCTTAATGGGGATGGGACCTTGCTACATGTGCTCCGAGGCTATGGAACTCCTTCCTGCCCATGTATGTTCCTCCCCTCCCAACTGTGTCTCCGAATTCCCTGTGGGAGCACTTGAAACTGTCCTCTGTGTGTGGGTGTACCAAGCCACCCTAACCAGGTCTCCAAATTGGCTCCATTCTGACCCACTGCCTACTGTCCTTCAATCTCTGGGTAGTATGTGATTGATTGCCATCTGCTTATGAATTAAGTGGCCCTGGTAAATAGGATCACTCATGCAATGTAATTACCATTGAATGTGTTAGTCTATTTATTCTGTATGTATAAGTATATTTTAACTATTACTGCTCACTGTAGACTATCTATGTTTATCTTGTTCTCTTGTAACTCTGTACATTGCCCTCTTGTTGTTATTTACTTTGTTTGAACCTGTATTTTCATTGTACTCTCCCAGGTAGTACCTAAAATAGGCATACAGATTGTCTAGTGTACCTACCTGGTCAACAAAAGTTAAATAAATAAATAAAAGGACTATACTCAGACACTAGAAAGACACACAGGCTCCAGATCCCAGGGAATGTACACAGGAACTTGGGAAGCTAGCCAGCTATGAAAGAGTCTATTACATTATTGTGAACAGACTACCCCTGTACCAGGTCACCTGGGGAGGTTCCTTGCATCCCCTTATGCAAACTACCTGAAGCCAGTGAGGCTCCTATGCCATCCATCTGGAAAGGTGGTGCAGGAACATGCTAGCCCACAAGGTAACCCCATAATTCTAAGGGATTAGCGGTCACCTATGGGACCATTGCTATGTTATAAGGTGCTTGTTAAACATGCTCAGAAACAGTTAGAACACCCCTCCCCATAGATATGGGGTAGGAACAGGGGCAAAGTATTTATTCTACAAGGTTCCACTGTACATTGAATGATCCTGAAGGTGATGGAATAGGCTAGGTGTCTAAACCTATAGTCACCCAGGTATCACAGGGATTCTTTGTCTACTACTGTTTTGTTGTGGGTCCTAAAAACCTGTAGCATGTACAATACATATGAGTTATTTATATATATAAATATATATATAAAGACAAAGAACCTCTGTCTTAAACACTGAGGCAAGGGTTACCCCAAAGGACATTTGGCTGGGAAGCCAAGTTTCAAGAAAATACAAAATCACACATGCCCCACAAATGCAAAGCATCATGGACTGCATATGCAAATCACCACAGAATGTTATGCTGGTCCAACTTTAAGCAGAATTGCATGGTGCTGAAGGCCTCTCACACAGTTTGCAAAGGGTGTTAACAGAAGACATAGACCGTGTTTCCATCCTACCAGGGACTCATCAGTATGCCTCGCCTGTATGACACCCCAGTGGAATGGACCAACTACCTTAAGGCAGTGTGCCTTGGATATATTGTGGTGAACCCATTAAAATAAAAACTATTTAAAGACAAAGAACCTCTGTGCATAAACACTGAGGCAAGGGTTACCCAAAGGGCATTTGGCTGGGAAGCCAAGTTTCAAGAAAATACAAAATCACACATGCCCCACAAATGCAAATCACCACAGAATGTTATGCTGGTCTAACTTTAAACAGAATTGCATGGTGTCGAAAGGCCTCACACAGTTTGCAAAGGGTGTGAACAGAAGACATAGACATGTGTTTCATACTACCAGGACTCATCAGTATGATACCCAATGGAATGGACCAGCTACCCTTAAGGCAGTGTGCCTTGGATATATTGTGGTAAACCCATTAAAATAAAAAACTATTTAAAGACAAAAGAACCTCTGTATCGCGCAAACACTGAGGCAAGGGTTACCAAAGTGCATGGCTGGGAAGCCAAGTTTCAAGAAAATACAAAATCACACATGCCCCCACAAATGCAAAGCATCATGGACTACATATGCAAATCACCACAGAATGTTATGCTGGTCCAACTTTAAGCAGAATTGCATGGTGCGAAAGGCCTCTCCACACAGTTTGCAAAGGGTGTTTCATCCTACCAGGACTCATCAGTATGCCTCGTCTAAATGACACGCAGTGGAATGGACCAGCTACCCTAAAGTCAGTGTGCCTTGGATATATTGTGGTGAAGCATTAAAATAAAAACTATTTAAAAGACAAAGAACCTCTGTGCTTAAACACTGAGGCAAGGGTTACCCAAAGGGCATTTGGCTGGGAAGCCAAGTTTCAAGAAAATACAAAATCACACATGCCCCCACAAATGCAAATCACCACAGAATGTTATGCTGGTCCAACTTTAAGCAGAATTGCATGGTGCCAAAAGGCCTCTCACACAGTTTGCAAAGGGTGTTAACAGAAGACATAGACAACGTGTTTAGTCCTACCAGGACTCATCAGTATGCTTCGTCTGTATGACACCCCAGTGGAATGGACCAGCTACCCTTAAGGCAGTGTGCCTTGGATATATTGTGGTGAACCCATTAAAATAAAAACTATTTAAAGACAAAGAACCTCTGTGCGCAAACACTGAGGCAAGGATTACCCTAAAGGGCATTTGGCTGGGAAGCCAAGTTTCAAGAAAATACAAAATCACATACCCCCCACAAATGCAAATCACCACAGAATGTTATGCTGGTCCAACTTTAAGCAGAATTGCATGGTGCCAAAAGGCCTCTCACACAGTTTGCAAAGGGTGTTAACAGAAGACATAGACACATGTTTCATCTTACCAGGACTCATCCGTATGCCTTGTCTGTATGGCACCCCAGTGGAATGGACCAGCTACCCTTAAGGCAGTGTGCCTTGGATATATTGTGGTGAACCCATTAAAATAAAAACTATTTAAAGACAAAGAACCTCTGTGCACAAACACTGAGGCAAGGGTTACCAAAGGGCATTTGGCTGGGAAGCCAAGTTTCAAGAAAATACAAAATCACACATACCCCCACAAATGCAAAGCATCATGGACTACATATGCAAATCACCACAGAATATTATGCTGGTCCAACTTTAAGCAGAATTGCATGGTGCCAAAAGGCCTCTCACACAGTTTTATACATATATATATATATATATATATATATATATATATGTCTGACTTTTATATCTGTCTTAGCCTGTTCATCCAAGAGTATTTACACAGCCAGGACTGTATACTTTCAATGTTGCAAATGTATGTGCCATACCAGATTGCCAATTGCTTGTCAAACCTAAACATTTAAACAATAAAACTATTAATTACAAAAAATACAGAGTGGGAAAATTAACCAGTTTGGGAAAGAATTAGGTAACGTAGAAAAACAGTTGGGATGGTACCTCAGGAAAAGGACCTGTTGATGAGTTTCTCTTTTTACCTCCTGTTTCTGCTTTGCAACAAGATAGAAATCTAAAGGCGCTTTTATACGGGTTTGTAAGACGAAATAAACATTACCTGTGTGGCGCCGCGATACTCTGTTGCGTTTGGGTTTCCTTTTACACCCTGTGAGTATTCCGCTAATCCCACCTCCATTTGTTTTGGCTCCCCCAGAGTTTGCTGCTCTAATGGCAGTTTCTGCAGTGGTACTGGAATGGCTGTTTTACACAGCCAGATCAAATGAAACTGCGTTGGTGCAAACGCAAGAAGCAGAGATTGCGGTTTGGACGAATGTTCACTAAGGGAACGAAATAAATGCTTAATAATAAGGATGTATGAACATTGCTTCCATAACAGTTATTCTGCTACATAGACTTGTGTAAAAGAGCCTTTATTCTAGCAGATAGAACCATTGGCACTAGTGTGAGAAAAGATAATAATACCTCATTTCCAAGTGTACTTGAAGATTGACAGCAAACAATAAATGATCTAAAGGCCCTGAATTCTCTCAATAACAAACCACCTGCAATAATGCTAGGCAATAGCATAGAATCTGGAAAAGCTGAAGTCAAAACTACAAAGATGCTTCATGTGGCTGTGATATTAGAGATGACGGTCTAAAGTCCTACATTTTCCTTCCTACTTAAGTAATGACATAATTAATGTGACGAGAAATAGCAATACAGCTAATCTTAGGTCCTGGAGCAATTTATGATTATTAGAAATGAAACTGAGGAAGGGCTAAGCTATAAATGGGGCAAGGCTGGATGATTTTATAAGAACTCTAAATGTGATTGCTCCTCAAAGGAATTTTCATCTATAATAGTTACACCTGTAGGCTGTAGCTAGAGAAATAACTATAACAAAATTTAATCCCATCATCTTTAAAGATCAGGCAGGCATCGGGCACAAGTAAAAAATAGGAAGGAAAAGGGAAGAGAAGAATAACATCTAACAGCTAAGGAAAAGAGGAATAGAAAAATCAAAATTAAAAACTAAGGTAGTGAATGTAACAGAAGAGGCAACTGTATTGGATGAAGAGAGCATTAAAAATGAAGTAACTGCCAAATCTAAACAAAAAGGATGATAATAATAAGTGCACATACTGACTTACAGTATGTTACTATAACTAACAATAACCAACAAAATAGTGGAACACATCAAGCAGGAAAGCGTGTTATTTAAACAGAAGAAAACAGGAAATAACCAGTAACAGGAAAAGGGAATTGTTTGAATTTATGGTCCTTTTAAAAACAATAATAGAGTCGATCAGACTTTGGAATAAATCATCCTCAAACTTTTGTGAATAGAATGGGAACTTGATATAGAGAATGGGATACTCATAGCATCCGTCTTTCGGATGAGGCGTTAAACCAAGGCCCCATCTGCCTGTTCTGGTGGTAGTTCAGGTGGATGTTAAAGATCCCATGGCACTTCTCAAAAAGAGTGGGAGTTTTTTTATTTAGGCTGTACAAATGTATACAACATATTACAAATTAATCAATAAAGAATACAAATCACAGAAATTAACAGAAATTAATTCTGTATCTTAATTTCTAAATTGAACTAGAAAAATGGAAAAGAAAAACAGGTTATATATTTACAAAAGGTAATTACAAAATAAAACTGAGAAACACATCACGGTGGATGATACCACCAGTTTTCACAATTAATCCATAAAGCAAGAGTTTCTTTCTCGTTAGTCTGGTCAGGTCTTTGTTATATGCCTCCTGAATTTGTTTAGTTACACAATGCTTAAGTTCTTCTTGGGTCCAGTAATTTTGTTGTAAAGCGATCTCATCTTGTGATCCATATATTATATTTTAGAATCACAGTCACAACTGTCAAAGTACTAGGGATAATTTTTTTCCCAAACCCAGTGTAAATCCCTAAAACTAGAGTACTATGATCAATAGTGGAAAAAGGTGTACAATAATAGGAGGCCAAAACTTTCCAGAAAGAAGTAACATAAGGACAAGTCAAAAAGGTGTTCCTGTGTCTCTAGGATACCATTGCATGTGTCCCTCTGACAGAAACACTTGCTAAGCTGTTTATGCTTATGATTATTGCAGACTCCTATCTTCCCATGCCAGGTCAACCATATATTATCCCACATATGTTCAGGTAATCAGGGTTCTACTAAAAGTTTAAGAGTCTGTTCAGTTGTTTCTGATGTACCCAATGGAAATATGAAGGGTTCTCAAAATTGATGTAATATTACATTTTGATAAAACTCAGTTCTGAAAAGAGAAGAACCTCCTCCCTGGTGATTTTCCACTGTTTTATTCTTTTAAACATTTCTATCAAATGAATAGAGATGTGCTTTCTTTCCAAATGACATGAAAATGTGACTTGCCCTCTTTCCAGAAAGATAACAGATTTATTAGCTCGAATATAGCCAAACATGCCAAGTTTTCTCTTTTGCCTGTAAAAGTGGTTTAATATTGCAGAAAATAAAATTATTAGTAAAAATGCTACGGATTTATCATCTCTAGGCACGCTGCTTTTATACTAAATAACTGAAATTTCGCTTACCAGGTCCAGACGGTTTCCCATGTGCTTGAAAAATAAGCTGCATAGGCTAGTCGCTAGGCAGATATTCAAAACTTTTCCCGCGGCTAAGTCAACACTGTCCAGCTGGCAAACTTAGCCAGGAGCACAAAGCATGCTATATTCAAAAGGAATAGCCTGGGGCAAACAGCTTCTCAATATAGCATGGAAATGAGGCCAGGCAAACTGGGCTGTGAGTGCAGGGCAAACTTAGCTCTGGAATATCAGCAGCCTGAAAATAGCAATCAGGAAGTGCAAACCACAACAGCAACACAGTGCACAGCAATGTGGTGAGGTAGAGGTGAACTATGTGGCCAATGTGTATGCCAGCAAATGTGTGGACCCAGTACAGCTGCAGGCAGCAGCACATGTGGAAGTACGGTGTTCAGAACTGTATAATATTCCCCAAACTGTTTGCGCAGCTAACATGTTTGCATGGGTTTAGCATGGAGCTAAGCTGTTAGCCCAGTGCAAACACTTTTGTCCAGCTAAACTTTGCCATATTCTAAGTGAGATGCAAATGTGCCTACTGAGGTAGTCTCTGGGCAAACATCCAGATTAGCATCTCATTTATGCCCTGATTTGCGTGCATTTTGCCCAACGTTACTACTGCAGTCCCACAGCTCCATCTGTAGGTCACTCTGGAAGTACAGGGGCTGGCCAGGACCCACCGCAGCTCCACCTGTAGGTCAATCTGGCAGTGCACGATTACAGCTGTAGGCTACATGTAAACAGTTCAACATAGCATAGAATATTGTACCCCAGGGGACACACAGCATAACACAGATGATGGTGGTGGTGCTGCATGCAACTGTCACACTGTGGTCATGCTACAGTACACAGCAGATGCTATAGTAGCAAGGGGGCAGTATTGTGGACACAGCACTGCCTATGGTGTGTAGGGCAGTGCTGATGACTGCACTATACACAGCGGAGAGGCCCAACATGCAGGTGTTTACTGACAGTGGACATTACTGTTATGCTATTGTGTGACCCACAGATGCTGCACTTGTGGCATGGGATGCTCACAGTGACATATACATGTCCGGCTTTGTGTGCTGTGGCAGTTGTACAGCGGTGCGGTATGTGATCGGGGGCATATATTATCAGAAAGGCACATTGGTGGGGTATTCCCAATACTGGGTCAAGTGTACTTGCATGATGTGTCCCAGCCTTGTGGCCACACCTGGTCTGTGTGGCACAGCTTGACTATCCATACACTCTCCCTCAACATCATCCATACCCACAGTGCTGCATGTATGTGCTGGCATCTGTTGGTGTTCACAGAAGAGTGGTCCACAGGTGTGTGCTGGTGGCCACACTGCCATGCTGTACACTGGTGGCAGGGTCACCATTTACTGCCTGGCATGTCTGGGACTGGTGGCAGATGATGGCATCATTGTGATGCCATCAGTGAGCAACATGTTTCCTCAATGTCTGGCTTTGTCTATGTGTTATATTTATTTGTTAGGGTTGCACAAAGCCACGTCAAAAGCCATGTAAGCACCTGCAAAGCCAAAATGTCATGCAAAGCTGATTACCCAAGGTTAAGGCTACCTTTTCCTGGTGGTAATGTGCACTGTGCTAAGAGTTGCACTAGAGTCGCATAAAACCACTTTGCACAGCGCTAGTCACGGAATATAGCATTGCACCTGTATTTATGTACACACCTCAGTTCCCTTGCATACATTATGATTTTGCCAGGCGCTATTTGTGTTTATTTGGACTTTTTGAATATAGCAAACGAAGACACTAATCCCACGCTAAACCTTCACAAAATGGTTTGCGCTCAGCACAATGTTTTGAATATCTGGCCCTAGATCTCTTGGTACAGGAAAAATTGCACTAGAAATAAAAATGGGCAATAATAATAATAATAATAATGCTTTAATTAAAATTACTCTCTTCTTTTTGAACTTTGCATATTCTTCCATTTTATATGATTAAATGTCCAGTTCTGATTTTATTTTCCCAGTTTATATGTCCAGCCTCAGGTATACCAAAAATTAAACCCAGAAAAATAATTTGTCCAGTACACACACCGACATATCTGCAACATTAGATGCTGGTGATGTGCCTGTACCTAGATATACTGCCCTGCTTTTCTGTAAATTAATCTTTATGCTTTGACATTTGAGAAAATTCTTTAAGAAGTTCTTTCATTACATCACCTGACCTAGAATTTTCTAAAAAGTACAGATATCATCTGCATATGCAAGGGTTTTCACTGGATTGCCATTATTTTGGATAGAGAGAGACCTCTGATTTCAGGAACTACAGAAATTCCTCTTAATAATCGTCTAAACCAAAAATATAAAGAATACGCTTAAGGGACAGCCTTGTCTGACCCTTAAGTTTGTTTTATTTTTTCCTAAATACCTATTAATCATTATCCTGAAATATGCATTGTCATATAAAAGCTTTATCCATGATATACATTTCTCTGGAATCCCATCACAGCGTAATGCATAATATAAAAGTTATGAGAGATGCAAATGAAGGCCTTTTCCTGGTCCAATGAAAGCAAAAACCTGAATTACTGTTTTTACTATATTTATCAAAAATCTCTCTAATTTGAATTAAATTATCAGAAATATTTCTTCCTGGAATTGAGCAGGTCTGGAACTCACTAATTATTTTTCCTGTCACTATTTGTAATCTTTGGTGAGAATCCTAGTCAAAATTTTATAATCAGAATTTAAAAGTGAAATTGGTCTCCAATGGTTTAGTTAAATATTGTCTCCTTCTTAAATAATAAAATCATTATTGCCTGAAACCAACTTTGTGAGGTGTTTTTGTGCCCAATATCTCATTATATAAGTCAATGAGCACCACCTCATTAGTTTTGGTGGACTTTATAAAACTCTGAACTACTATCAGGTCCCGGGCCTTTATGTAGGGTAGGCCTTTAATGGCATCATTACTTCTGACAAGGTTATAGGTCTTGTGAGTAAATTTACTTTTTTCTGGAGGTGATGGAATAGGTAGATTTTCAAAAGAGGCTTGGTATAATATCTGATGCTATAGTTGAGAAAAAGATCCATACTGGTTTCTACATATTGTACTATTTGATAACTATGGTGTAATACATTACCTTCTTGAGTCCTAATAGCATCTATGATTTTGTTTTATTATACTCAAAATTATATCTAAAATATCTAAAGAACCTTTTTTAATCTAGTTCCAAATTTTTGTTCTGCTACTAAGGATCTGGCTATGTCATAAAGGTATTTTTCATTTCTTTTTAACATGATCAATCTGAGTTTTATAAGAGATTTTTAAGGTAGACAGTAATGAGAGTAATTTCATGTATTGACTTTGGAATTGTAAGTAACACAAATAATAATTTCTTAACTTTTCTTTCCTTTTAGAAAATAAACATTTTAATTCTTTCTTGGTCTTGCACCACCATTCAAGAATTGTGTTAAAATAGGCGGAAGTAGATAATTTTGCCAACATGAATTCTGTGCATTCCTTAAATAAGTTGTCATCAGTTAATAGTGTAGTATTTAGTTTCCAAAAGTTTGGCCCTATTTTTTGGTATCTTTTAAATCTATGGAAATGTGAAGTTCCATATGGTCAGAGCTTACACTTGCAATAGTTTGAGCATTCTGTATCCTACCTCTTTTGGAAAAAAGATATAGTCTATTCTGGTGGATACTGTGTTTCTAAAGTAGGTATGTCCTCTTAAGGCATGCATTTGCCTATATAGAGTCATTTAAGTTGAATTATGTAAGATAGTTTTCAGAGTATTTGTATCACAGTAAAGTTTATTTGTACAACCCATTTTATCCTGAAAGTCTAGGGGCAGTTGAAATCCCCCAGAATAATAAATCTGGCAGTGTATAGATAAGACTGTAAAGTCTTAAAAATTAATCTGGTCAGTTTTAGTTTGTAGGGCATAGATTGTTCCAAGTCTCATTGGAGTATTATGAATAATGATGTCTAATAATAAAAGCCTACCAGGGATAATAGCCATAACTCTGGTTATTGATATCTTTATAGATTTAAAAAGTATCGTACACCTGAGCAGGCTTCTTCCCCATGGACCACAAAGACGGACCCCCCACCCTGATTTTGTGATCATCTGTATATCACTGTGTGTCGAAGTCTGGTATCCTGTAAAAAATGATGTTAGCATTGGTTACTTGTAAAAGTTAGCACTATATGTCTCTTTTTATATTCCTGATACTGTTCACGTTAAGCGTGACAATACTTAACATAGGAACACCCAGATTGACTTTAACATGCATATCTTTCTTTCTAGTCCATTTGTATCTCTTCCCACTTTTCAATGTTCACAAGATCTTCTTCTCCTCCTTCAGAATTTTCCTCACTGAAGATATGAGGAAGATAAATCTGAGTCTTCTCCCTCATCCTTAGTCATGTTTTGTAAAAGTGCATAGCTGTTACGGTTTTATAGGACGTCTCTAGACATTTTCAGTAACGGTTTCTGTTTCTCTTGTTTCCTTTTTCCCCAACTACTGTAAAATCCTCTGAGGAAACTTGTGGGGGGGCATTTCTTGTGCCTTATGTGAAACAATATCCATTTTTGGGCCAGGCCATATTTTAGTCAGTTCTGGTGTGTTGTTTTCAGGACTTGTTCTTTGGTTGTTTTCTGGTGAGATATTCAGAGAAATGAGGGTTTGGCCATTTTCTTTTTTCTGGGCCTCTAATACCATATCCTCCTGATCACAATGTGATCCCTTTTGTCGTAGCCTGAGGGCAGTTTTTAGGAGAGTGTCCTGTTTCATCGCATAGAATGCAACGTAGGGGTTAGGACATCTATAATGTGAATGACCTATTTCAAGGCAGAAGTCACAGACTTGTACATCACTCACATTGCTTAAGTGAGTTAAAGAACCGCATTTGTGGCAAGTCTTTGGTTGTCCTGGATAGAAGCAGAACCCACTGTCTCTTCCTATATAGAAACTGCTCAGTAAGTGTTGGAGACCTGTGTCATTGTTTTTAACTTTAACTTTTATATGCCAACCCCTGTCCATATATTTTCAGTATCCATCATAGGATGAGGTCTTTCATGTGCTTCAACTCGTTGTTTAACCCAGTGCAGGATGTCAGAGATATCCACACCCTCATTTTTAAAGTGAATATTTATATTTTCCAAGTAGGTTTGGTTAGAGGGATCACAATAAAATGAGTCCAAACCAAAGCATTCTTTAAATGTTGGTATTTTAGCCAAAATCTATCTAATAAAAGGAGGAGTGGAAACTAACATCAAATTGGGTGTCCTCAGATGTATGTATTAGAGCGAACACCTCTGTGGCTGTGAACTGCATAGTTTCTTTGAAAGTTTCCTTGCAACATATGCTCCGTCAGGCTGTTCTTCTAGGCCACCTCTATATTTTAGACATACTGCATTTTTCCTTTTAGCAGGTTCTCTAAGATTTGAAAATAAGTCTGAGAGTTTAAAGGTATGAGGTGGTGGATTACCAATTGTTACATTGGGGTTTTGGCTCATTTGCTTTGTAACATGTTTTCTTTTAACTGATTTTCTACCAAGTCCCCACATGAAGTTGAGGAGTGCTTGTACATTTTTGTTAATTTCCTCCACATTTAAAATTTCTGAGGCTGAGTTTGTACTTACAGAAACCTTCAGTTTACCCTTGATAGAAGTTTTAGGCTGGTTTTCTCCTTCTGGATCCTTAACTTGTAGTGCAGGAGATTGCTGCTGTTCAGCATTGGGTGTGACTTCTGAAAGGCCTGCTTTGCTGAGTTTCCATATTAGCTAATTGGTTTGATTGTTGTAGCTCCACATCTGTGTAGCTCACTGGGGTTAGCAACAGAGGATTTGTTGCAACTGATTCTACTTTTTGTGAGTAAGTCCTGAATTTCCTTTGCAGTTGGGATTGATGTAGTAACTCAGGTGCAGCCATCCGCTGCTTTCCCCAGCCAGCAGCTTTAAGAGCTTCTCAGGAGTCCATTCTAGCTGAAGTTCGAGATTTGCAACAGGTCCTGGAGATGAACACTTGGTAGAGACATTATGGGCTTCCACTGAGGTTTGTGAAACATCACCCGATGTGTTTTCCATGTTAAATAATGCTGCCTCTTCAATTTCTAGTAGTTTTAAAAGTTTACTGCGACGTTGTTCGATTTCCATGATTTGTTCATGCATTTTACATCTTGTATCCTGGTTGTAGCTCTCAGTATTTCCCATTGTTCTGTATGTTTAGAAGACAATGCTGCAGCTGTCTTATTCAGAAAATCTTGCATTTCTACCAGTATTTTCTGGGTTTTAGCTTCAGGTGTATTGTCAAACTGAAAGATTTCCATTTCTTCACTATCATCTGTGAAATTCACTGTACCTGGGTTTCTGAAATTACTTTTTCTTGTTCAGAACTCCATTGGCCATCTTGCCAACCAGCAATAGGACAAGGCTCCCCTACTGCAAAGTAGGGAATTTCCCAGTGGCCTGGCCAAATCCCCCATTCACTAAGGATACCACCAACAGCTTAATCCAGTTCGAGGTCAGTTGATATTCATCTGTATCCCCTCCCGGGTCATGCCTGAAGATAGCCAAGAATTTGTCTATTGCACTTACCCAGTCAACAAAACTAAATAAATAAATAAAAATTCATAGAGGCTGTGATGAAGAGGGAAAAGGTGTGTTGCATTAATTTGTACCACTCCTAGAATAGCATATTATATCTGGATTAACTGAAAGAATTTGAAGAATCTGGATCTTAAATTTATATTTAAGTCAATAGACCAGGGGCCAATATTCAAAACATTGGGCTGAGCACAAATAGATTGCGACAGGATTGTACCCAGTTTGTGCAGGGTTGCAATATTCAAAGATTAAATAGTGTCAGCACAACAGTGTAGTGCCAGAGCAAAAAATAATGTATGTGTGGGCAAAGTGAGGGGCGGGGACATGAATATGGGCTCAATGGTATATTCAGCACCACAGCACCACACAACATGTGGTAGCGTGACATACAGTGTAGTGCAAATTAACGCCCATAAAAAGGTCGCTCTTTACTCTGGGCAACACAAGGAGGGGAATTGTGGACAGAGCAGCAACAGGCAGCATGGCTGCATGCAACAACAGCAACATGGTGTATGTGATGGCTGCAGTCGGCCACGGAGGATGGAGAGGGAAGAAGGCCACCCATGGCCATTCTGTAGGTCAAGGAGGAGATATGCAGCAAACAGAATGTCACATGCTCCAGTGTCCTTTGAGACACTCACAGATGACCACCTTGTGGGCTGGTTATCAACTCAGTAGGGTCCTGCTGAGGCAGCTCTGTGATCTTCTGCATGAGCAGCTGCAGTCCACCACTCAGCACAGCTGTGCCATGTCAGTCGAGGAAAAGGTGACAGCTGCAATGTGTTTCTTAGCCACTGGGTCATTCCAGACACTGGTTGGGGATACCATCTACATGTTGCAGTCTGCCACCTCACACCTCCTGGCCCAATTCCTAGATACCCTGCTGCCACATACTGGTAAAGTCATTGTATTCCCCAGCATGGCAGTGGAGCACAGAAAAACAATGCAGCAATTATATCGGGTTCCGCACTTACCAGCAGTGCTTGGTGCCATTAACTGCACCCATGTTGCCATCCGGGCACCCCTAATGAACTGGGAGACACCTTCCTGGACAGGAAGAGGTACTACTCCGTTAATTGCCAGGTGGTGTAGTGCAACTGAGCACATCAACAGTGTCCTAGCATGGTACCCCTGCAGTGCCCATGATGCTTTCATCTGGCACCAGTAGTTGTGCCAGGCATTTGAGGGTGGCCAAATACCTAGTGGACATCTTGTTGATGAGTAACTGCAGCAGGATACAATCAATCCCCAAAGGTGGGCCAGTGTCACAATACAGCACCCACAAGAGGTATACAGGGGAGGGTGGGAGTTGAGGGTGTACAGGTACACAGGACAACCAACACAGTAGGGGCTGCCAAGTGGACAGGGTGAGCTACATAGTGAACTTGTGCTAACTTTTGGTAATGCTTCCTACAGGGGACAGTGCCTATCCCTTGCGACCTGGCTCTTACCCCAGTCCGTCAACCAGCAAATGTGGCTGAGGAAACATACAATAAGGCACACAGCACAACATGTAACATCATTGAGCATGTCTTTGGCATGCTTAAAATGTCTTCAGATGCCTAGATCATTCAGGTAGTGCCCTACAATATACCGTATCCCTCAGAAGGTATGTCGCATATTCCTAGCCTGTTGTATGTTACACAACATGGTGCTCAACCATGGAATATGCCTGCCAGAACTGGAGGAACATGCTGACAGTGACATGGAGCCAGAGGTGCATGGGATAGTGGAACAGCTCGACACGGGTGACCCACCGTGGCCAGGGAGGTCCCAGGAACATCAACAGGCCATAATGATGCTTGAATACTATATTTGTGGATCTGATTGTGATCCATCAGATAGTGGCAGTATCCAACCTGGGATCTGACCTGAGTCAGAGGTCAGATCCCAGATCAGATCCCACATTATCCTTGGTCGGATCCAACATTGGATCCATGGATCCGAGGTCAGATCCAGGGATCCCTGGTCAGATCCAGTGTTGGATCCAGAGATCTGACTGTGGATCCGGTGGATCTGACCAGGATCTGGGATGGCGGATCCATGGTGGAACAGAGCTACTATTTGACCGGATCCACTATTTGGCCAAACATCAGCTATCTGGTGTATCCTAATTCATAGGCTACTATCCAAGCAACATTACCAGGACATCATCAGAACACTGACAGGAATGGACAGGTGAGTGAAAACAACATGGACAACGGGCATGCTTGCAATAGTGTATTGCCACAATGGGCGTATGCACGATGCCAGCGTCTTGACAGAAAATGGGACACGTTGGCATCATTACATTGAATGCAGTGGGCGCTATCCGCATGGCATTGATGAACAGAGAGCGCATAACAGTTACGCTTCGATCCCTGCCAGGAGCTTGAGGTGGGTGTGTTGGGGCATGCCAATGCTATATGGCATTTGCTATTGCTGGAAGTACTGGCCACCATGGTGCAGAGGAGGACACCCATTTTGCCAGGATGGACCCTGCTGTAATGGCACTCTGGCGCCCAGTCTGTGGCACACCAGACACTGCCTGTGCCCAACAGCTGTATGGACATGCCCACACACTCCAGGACACCAGCCCCAGTCCCAGCCATATGAGTACAGGCCCCCCACAGGACGGTCACCCGCCCCAGTCGAGTGGCAGACAACCCTCCCACAGAGACACACACACACACACACACACATATCATTGCCAGTAGGCACCCACCCAACACACAGCTCTACCCCGACCCCAGCACTGTGCAGGCCCCCCATCAGTGTGCAGAATCCCACCACACATCCATGTCTGACCTTCCCTGGCATGTCTGTGTTCCATCTCTGAGGTACATGAACCCCCTCATCCGGTGCCCCATGGGGAATGGCCCAGTTCAACACCCATCATCCCAGACCCCTGTGACCAGTCTTCTGCCCCACTTTGGTGTACAGTGGTCCCTCACCCCTGCAGCACCGACAACACACACCACCCCTAACCCCTGTAGCAGCCCACTGGTGTTGTGGCACAGAATGGCCAGTGGCACAGTCCAGCTCACACCTCCATGGCCGCTAGCCATCCAAGTGATGCTGGGAGTGTGCCCGATCAGGTCACAATCCCAGCATCAGCTGGATGGCGACAGCTGTGGAGGTGTGAGGTGGACTGTGCCACATGCTGTCCTGTGCTGGGGCACCAGTGGCTGCCATAGGGCATGGGGTGGTGTATGTTGATGCCATGGGGTGAGGAGACCACTATACACCAATGTGGGGTGGGGTGGGGGTACCAAGGACAGATGTGGACCACAAGCATGTGCCACGGATGGGGTGGAGCTGTGAAGGGGGCATCACCACCATGCCTACCATGGATTGTCCTGTCGGGGGTGCATTCAGGTATGTGGGGATGGTGGCTACTGAGCGGTGTGGGGTGGGGGATTGCATCTGTCACCAGATGGAATGGGGCAAAGCTGCCTGTGTCTGTGTGCAGTGGGGGTCCCAGGCATCCAGGAAGGGGCTGGGTTGCTACAGGTGGTGGTCTTCCAGCCACAGGGGCGGTATCATGATGTAGGGGACACTGGACTATGGGGCATGGCCACATGGGTCAGGGTGCCATTCATGCACCGGACCTGTGGTTCACTGCACAAGTGATGTGCACCTGGTCCCAGGATGGGCATCTCATTGGATGCCTGACTGGGGACACAACTCCAACCCAGCCACCTGTAGAGTCCTGAGCACTGTGGGGCAGAAACACAGACAAGTAGCCACCAGTTGTGAATACCGGCATGTGCGCACCTGTCCGTGGGTGCAAATCTACACCTGTAGAGTCTGGCCTTTGGTACATACTTTCCTCTCAATCATGCATAGTGCCCAATATGTACAAACAAAAAACTGTGAAAGAATGTACACAACATAAAAGAGAATATAGAATGCTACAATGGTGATACAGGGATAGGGTGGGGTGTGGGCAAAGTACAACAGGGTGCAAGTGAAGAAGGGGAAAGAAAGGTGCAGCACACAACATCAATGCCTGCTCCCTCCATGGGTCCAGACAGAAGACCTAGCGTGAGAATATGTAGGAGGTATCATGTGGACCCAGGAACTGTAGGACAATGTTTGAGGGGATGGTGACACCCTGGGATGGCACGCCTATGCCTCAGGCTGGGTGATGCCAAGGCCATGCCTCGCCCAGTGGTTGGGGAGTGCCCACGGACAATGCCATTGCAGCAGTGCTGGCTGACTGTGACCTGCCACTATGTGCTGATAACACACACTGGGGACAGTACCCACATGCTGATGGCATCTGCCGGTGTAGCGTTGCTGCCTGGCCAACCCAACCTCTCTCACCATAACAGTGAGCTCCCTCACTGCCCCAGTTAGGTCACTTGGTGGGGGACATCCAAGAAGCATGCCTCAAACTCCTCCATATGTTGTTCCGCATGCTGCAGGTCTGCATACAGGGTCTCTTGGAGGTGTGCCAGTTCCTGCCGCATTTCCTTGGAATGGGTGCAGCTCCCTTTTAGTGGCAGACTGTGAGTCCACTGCAGATCAGAGGAGCTGCTGGGCCTCCAAGTTGTCCTGTCTCTGGGTGGCATGGTTACCTGAGATGGTAGGTGGATGTGGTGGGCGACATGTGTGGTGTGTGCGCCCACACCCTGTGTGGATGGTGGTGGCAGTGCCTCACTGGCTGCTGGGCCATGCCGTCACAGGATTGGGTAGGCAGGGCAACATGCCATCTGCCCACAGACACCTGTGGTGTGGGCCATGTGGCTTGGGAGCTGGTGGGGTGGAGGTTGCACCTGTGGCAGTGGTGGAGGAGGCGATTGTGGTGGCAGTTATGGTAGAGGAGGCATGACCCTCCAGGGACCCTGCCAGCACAGATGGAACAGTGTGCCTGGTGGGCGACTGTGTGGTGGCCGTGATATCCCCCTGGTGTCCACCCTGCTTGGTTGGGGTGTCAAGGGACACTTCTGATGGGAAACCCCCCTTTGCAGCAATGGCAGCCAAATAGTTCCCAGGGGAATGTGGTGTCCTCATCACTGTCACATAGTTCATCCAGTAAGGTGTCCAGGGACCCCCATATGCTGCCTGGCACTGGACATCTGACATGGATGTCCCAGTGTCCTCCTCCAGGTCAACCTCCTAGGTCAGCCATCCCCACACCAGTGCTGTGGCCAGAGAAGAACACTGTTAGTGTGTTACACAGTACATAGTGGTCCTTTACCTGCAAACTGCAAACCCCACAATTGCTGACTATGTCTCTCAGTGTCAGCATAAAACAGATCACTATAGCCTATACACGCACACATCCAGGCGCACGGACACCTAGGTGGAATGTGGAATGTACAGGCATGCCCACACCTAACACCACTGTATCCGCATACTCTCACGCGTGAAGACCACCACCCACAGGGATGGCATAGGTAACGTCCCAGTGACACACATGGCAGCATGCACCACCACATGTGGATAGAACACCTGTAGCTGTGATACACACTATGTGCATAAGCACAGGGCATCTGTGTGCAGAGTACTACATGACTGTGTTAGTGTGGCATGGAGCTGGGCTGGTAGTGTGTCAACCACAGTGAAGACAGTGCCACACAGCACACAACCACCCCAAAGCACACACGTGTGTACTAGCCAGGGCTGCATCGTGCCACAACACAAACTGAGCTGCAGTATACCCATGCACACCATGCTGGTACACAGCCATGTATTTGCATGTCTTGTGGAGTGCCACCTGTCTCTCACACCCACCGCTTTTGACACCTTCCATGGCCACAGTCCTCAGAGTTGACACCACCACCTCCACTACAGGGTCAGTGGGTCCTACAGCCTCTGATGGCCGTGGTCCACCACCTGTGGCAT
The DNA here is from genome assembly GCA_016271365.2 of Neoceratodus forsteri. Taxonomy (NCBI): domain Eukaryota; kingdom Metazoa; phylum Chordata; order Ceratodontiformes; family Ceratodontidae; genus Neoceratodus; species Neoceratodus forsteri. Next base: position 1,299,359,216 of record CM057453.1, on the reverse strand, counting down.
GCTGTGCAAAGTGGTGTGCTGCCAGGTCATCCTTCACATGGTGCTGTAGATCATTCCACCATTGCGTGCAGTGTCCATTGTGTGATCCCTGCCACCAACAGCATTGACTTCAGCTGTGATCTTTCCCCACAAGGCATGTACTGTAGCATTGGTTGTATTGTAGCACCACATGTTGTGCTCCCAGGCCTTGTAGGCATCAGCCAGAGCCTTCAGCCCCTCCCTAGAAAACTTGTGGATTTGAGGCATTCGCAGCCACCAGAGGCACCTGTTGGGGATGGGAATCATCCAGTGATCAGTGGATGTCCTGTAAGTGATGAGTGTGTGTGTGTGTGTGTGTGTGTGTGTGTGACAGACTCTGCACAACCAATAGACCATAAAGTGGCTCAGTTGTGGGCATGCATCACAGGGATGTAGGTGCTGGGCTCCCCAGCTGTCTCTGCCCAGCAATGGTCCCCACATGTCCATCCTTGGGCAGTGGACACCTACCGGTGTTTCTGTGCCACATAGGTACCAGCAGCAGCCTACTTTGTGCGGCTTCAACAGGCCCTGTGTTGTGATGGTATACTTTTATTGTACCAAATAGAAAAGCCTGACACCTGGAAGCATGATGCCACATGCCCGACACACTATATCCCAATTGGAATCATGTCCGTGGTGGAGTGTGTTATATTAAGTAAGGAGGTGTGAAGCCTTCCAAAACATTAAATAAACTCTGCTGCTGGCTGTTGGGATTTCATATGTCGGGAAAGTGGCATCGGGATACTAGGTGTTGGGAAAAGAACCTGTCAGGCTCTCGTGAGTATATCCATTGTAATGCTACACCAACAGGTGTGGGGCACGTGTTGGACACACAGACCTGTGTTGTTGGCCGTGTGAACACAGTGTCCTGGTCATTGCACAGCACAGCATGGGGTACACATCCACATTATGGTGTCACAGAGATATGAGATAGGACTGGTATGCCTGTGTTATGTGTTGTGACAGTTCCCCCAGGGCATATACAGCAGATGGTACCTGTAGATGCACATGGGCATCAGTTTGTGTGTCATACTGTGTGACTCCAGTGCCACTGTCACAGTGTATAAATGTGATAGGATAATACGACAATGCAGTGCACTGTTGGTATAGATGGGCGCTGGTGTATATGTGAAAGCATCATTTGGCGAGTACCTGACACACAACACTGCGCATATATTACCAACCAATGCTGTAGCCCCAGGTCATTGTAGCAGAATACACACAGTGTTGAAGACCATGATAACTGTATTGCCTGCAGAACACCTACCTGTTCCTGTGGAACTTGTCTCCTGGCACATGGTGAGGCCTACTGTTGCAATCACAGACATCAAGCCTACTGCTTGCAGTTCCAGTGAGCTGTGCAGATGGTGCTGTGTCCTCCCTGAAATAGCCCAGGCAATTCACACATGGTAATGCATGAAAATCAGGGCATAATGGCATGCAAATGGGTGGTTTGCACTCTGACTGTCAAGCAGACTCATTTGCATAGCACTTCTGCATATTGCATGTAATTTCACCAGGCAAATGGTTAGCACTGCAGTGCAGCGCTATATGAATTGTGCCACCACTCTAAACATGCATACACAATGATGTCATCACTGGGAAGATCATGCAAGGTTGTGCATGCTCACTGAGGCCATTTGCAGTAGTGCAGTGCTGTAGTATTTTGCGCAATGCCGTCCTTTGCTAGCCCCACCTATGTTACGCACATTTCCAGTTGTGTTCTGGACAACATTCCATGCACAGTGGAGTTAGGGTGGTGCTTCTTCTAGTGACTGTCCAAGTATGGTGGGCAGGAGAAGGCTCAGTTCAGTGGTTCAGAGGGACCAGAGGAGGGAGAGGTGGAGCTGGCCAACAAGGTGTAGCTGCTGCTGGCCAGGGAGTGCAAACTTTTGGAGAGATGCACAAGGGGATAGGCTTTGGCATGAGGTGTGGTATCTGTGGCACCACCTAACTGCCTGCACAAGCATCGACCACACAGAGGAACAGTGCAGGTATCATTATGTGGATCTGCAATGAAGAGAGAGGCAGAGGCTGGACAGGTTCTGGCGCATGGTGAGTGATGGTACTGTGCCTGTGCCATATGTGGACACATTTCTCAAAGCCCAGCATTATGCATGTCAAAGAGTATGGGCAGGCATGAACACAGTACACATGTGGGTACATATTTGTAGGACAGGTCAGTGCACACATGCCTATCATGATACAGAGTCATTCTCATACACTGCTGTGTGTAGACCACTATGGGTACAGTGGTGTCTCTGTGTATGTCAACAGTGCTGAGTATGTGGTAGTACATATGAAATGCACAGAGGTATCATGTGACAGGTATCAGTGTGCTCTGTCATTGGTAGTGTAGCATATGTTAGACAAGTGCACATATATGTTACAAGGGTTGTGCAGCTAGATGGTGTGTGCACAGCACTGGATTGTCCAGCCACACCTCTATACACTGACAAGGTCTGCTGTGGGGGCATATTAGGCTGCACTGTTCAGACATGCGTGTAGATTTCAGACACACTGCTGCCTGTGTTCCTAGCATGGTGGCAATGGACCCTTCCTGCAGAGGAGATAGTGCGTACTGTGTGACAGGGCTTGGACTGTTACTGGCCACTGCCACATATGTCAACAACATCCTCCGGTGTGGGCAAGCATATGACAGTGAGTGACAGATAGCTGCTGGTTACGTTCCATGGGTTCACTATGGTGTGCCTGTATGCTCCTTGGGCCATGTAACATTAGGCTCTGCTGTGTCCAGTGGTTGGCTGACACACATGCCAGTCACAGTACTGGGCACTGTAGTGGCACTGTCTGTGTGGTGTGTGCTAGCCACAGCTGTGCTACCATATCCACAGTCTACCATAGTCATACTGTCATACAGGACTTATGGGCTCATCAGTGGGCCCCTGGTACATATTGACAATGTGGTATGGTCCATTGGGGGCACAGGTGGGTTACAGGTGTGACCCATCCATGCTGTGCGTTGGTGGTATACTGTCGGGGGTGCCATTTGGTTGTCTGTCACCTGCAGGACTTATGTGCTGGATGCATACAGCTGTGTACACATCTGTCCCATTATTGTCTGTGCAGTGCTCCTCCAGATGATGTCAGATGGCCTAGTATGTGTGCTGTATATTACCACTAGAGCACATTGAATCAACATTGCACATGTGTCCCATATGCTATATGCTGGTTGGGGTGGGACACAGTACACTGCTTGATGGTTGTGCACAGTGTTACTGGCACAGTTAGGGGTTATTATTGATGTTCATGTGGGTACTGACACTGTTCTTTTTTTTTGCCATTCAACTTTATTAAAGTTTACAGTACAGAAACGAATCCACAAGACATTTGACATAAGAAGACTGTAATTACTAGACAAAATTCTACTGATTTGTCCTCCCTACCACCACCCTTACGCCCCACCCATACCCCCAAGCCCAAGTGCAGCATCCCTCCACCAAGCTACATCGTGTATTGCCATGAACGTATACCTCAAACTTGTAAAGAGTACTGGGTTTGAAAAGAGCCCCATATCCTGTTAAACTTATTAAGTTTATTAGAAAGGCTTGCAATGGTTCTCTCCATTCTGAGATTAGCCAGAAGCTCCTGGAGCCACTCAAGATAGGACAAATGATCAGAATCTTTCCAATGTCTAAGGATCACCTTTTTAACAGACATGGAGATTAATGCCATATAATATTTCCTACTCCGTACAGAAATACAGAAAAATCCCCAAAAGACATACTTCCAGTGTAAACAAATCCACAAGCCCCAACAATGGATCTACTCTTTGTTTAATGGTGGACCAAAGTGCAGCAACACTGGGACAGTTCAAAAATGTGAAGAAGGTCCCCAGGATGCAACTTGCACCTAGTACAAATCGGAGAGGGCACCACACCCAACTTAACCAACTTCTACGGGTATAGTAAATATTGTGCAAAATTTTAAATTGCATTAATCTAAGTCTGTCCTGGAGTAAAATGTATGACAGTTATGCCAGAGTTGAGGCCATTTAAATTCCTTTATCTTGAAAGAGAGAGGACCAATATGAAACTGGGGCAAGGTTATCAGGATATGCCCATGTGAATAAAATGCTATATATCTTAGACACTGCATTGGGCAATCCAGCCAAGTCTGCCAGCGTGGCCTGAAAAGAGAGTGTGGGCAGCAGGGGGAGTAACTCCAAAAACTTTTAACACAAGGTGCAAGCTGATACATTTTAAAATGTTCCTCTCAGGTATCCTAAACCTATGCATAATTTCCACTGAGGAGGACCACTGTCTGTCAACCATCGTAAAATCTTCCAGCTGACAGTTTTCTAACGAGGAAAGCCAGTTAAGTGGTAAGCATTTGTTATTTAGTTGTAGACTAGGATTACCATTTATTGGCTGAGACAAGTCCTTAACATTGTCGTATTTGAGAAAAGCACACAATTGAGCATGAGCAATAATCGATACTGTGATGGGAGAATTACACAGTGCACCGGGAGAGACCTAGTTTAGTGTACAACAACACTCCAGGAGAAGACCATACTTTTTGATGGAGGTAACTCCACTCTAAGCCAGACCGGGACATAAGAGAATTGTGCTAGAAGCTGCTCAGGTGTCACCCACCTGAGATATTTGTTAGCCTGGCTGGCCCAATAATACAGTCCTATATGAGGAATTCTTAAACCCCTTTTTCCTTTGGGAATAGCCAGTTTGTGAAAAGCCATTCTAGATTTTTATACCCCATATAAAATTGGAAAACATACTATGGATTTTTTAAACCAGGACAACAAGAGGCCAATATTTAACATATTGAGGGGCTAGAAGAGTTGGGGAAAGACATTCATTTTAATTAAATCAATCCTTCCCAGAGGGAGGAGGAAGTAGCGTCCATCTGCAGAGATCTTGGTCTAGTCTTTGAGGCAACAAATCCAAGTTTAATTGTTTAAACCAGGAAACAGTGCGTCAGAATGATCCCAAGATATTTAATGGAATCAGACTGCCAAGCAAGCCCTAAAGACGTGATTTCCTGCCTGTAAACCCTATGATTGAGAGGAAAAACCGAGGTTTTTCCAATATTAAGTTTATAATTGAAACCTTACTAAACTCCTCTATTATATTGAGAGTAGGGGACTAGATATGTCGCTGGATTAGTAATCTGCAGAAGAAGATCGTCAGCATATGCAGCAACCTTAACCATCTGCCCATTTAAAGATATACCTAGAACATCCTGAGCTTTGGTTAGCCTCTGAATAAGGGGCTCTAAATATATATATTAAAAAGTAGGGAGACAAGGACACCCTTGCCTGGTTCCCATGTAATTTAATTGGACTAGAAATCAGTCCATTACAGGAGATTCTAGCAGAGGGTGATAAATATAATGAAACGAACCCATGCCAAAAATTGTTTGGGAATACGAATGCCTCCATAGTAGCAAATAGGTAATTCCAGTGGACCCTGTCAAGGCCTTCAAGGCCAAGGGATACCAAGGCCATTGGAGCAGCAGCATCCCTCAAAGCTGAGAAGACATGCGCCAGGGTTCGCGAAGTGGTCTACTGATGCTCTGCCCCTCATAAAACCAACCTGCTCCTCCCTATTATACAAGGAAGAACCGTACTCAGACGATCAGCCAGTAATTTTGCTAATATTTTAATGTAGTGATTAATTAATGAAATGGGCCTATAACTTGAGACCAGATCCTGTGGCTTGTCTGGCTTGGGCAATAAGACAATTAGAGCTTCAAAAGGAAAGGATCGCCCCTTGGCGGTAAGGAGAAATTGAAAAGTGACAGTAAAATGGGGTTAGTTGCTTGGAAAATAGTACTGACACTGTTCTGTTCCTTCACTCTGCAGACTGTACCACCAGCGGACAGTAGCTGCAAGGCGCAGCCAGGGGCCTGTGGTTCATGATCAACAGGCTTAGGATGGCAGTGATGGAAAGCAGGATGCCGCGTATGAGTATGCTCCTTTGTGGTTAACATATGTTGCATTCCTTGCTGGGTGGGGCATGTATGGTACCCCTTTACAGTACAGTGTCACCACCATAAGTGCGTTTGCCCTGTATCAAGTCACCACTCCCAGGAGACAGGGCCACAAGGGTGCACATGTTGCTGGCGCTTCTGGGCATGGCATCGCATGCACCTACTGCAGCCTGTAGAACAGTGCACCTTGCCAGTGATTCCACTGGCCAGTGTTGTGTATGCACATGTCAGTTCAGTCCTGCACTGCTGTAACATGGTGTGTCATGCATGCCCAGACCATGCAGTGCTTGCATTCTGCATGTAGCACTCCCTACACAGGCAAACACCCTCCTTGATGCTGCTGTCCTTCTGTCCTGCTTCTGCGCTCTGACAGGATGCATGTTAGTCATTCAGTGGCCCAGTCCCACATATGTGGCTGTGACATGCTGCCATGGACATGACTGCCTCCTTGAACTTTGCACATTGGACTACACCTGGTGGCCTACGGTCCACCATGGGCACGTACATTCAACACCACGGGCTATGTGACAGGCACTGTTCTCCTACTTTGTGTGCTGTGCATTGTTTGTTTATTTATTTCATCATTCAGACATAACCTTTGAGCAAAACGCTCTTTTCAAAGGTTCTATGTCTTGACAGGAGGACAACACAGAAAGGTAGTTACAGAGCATGGGTGCACAAGTACAGAGACAAAATACAAGAAACAACAGCAGCTGATCTGACTATTTACAATTGTTGGCTATCTCATATAGGGGTAGCAGCATATTGCAGTTAGTACAGCCCAAGGTACATGGTGAGTGCTGTGGGTTTAAGAAACACATTTAGTAGGAGGTAAAGCAGCCAGGAGAGGCATTGTCATTATTTCATATAAAGGCGGGGACTCAACACAGGCTTTCACACCCTGTATGTTAAGGCAGCCAACAGGGAGGCCTTGTCGTTAATTCTAGTCAAAAGGTGTGGGGGAGGGTAATTTGTGTGCAGGACTGGCCTAGTAGGAACATACTAGAGAGCAATGTGAGGGAAAACAGGTGCTTTGAGACTATCTTATTTCGCAGGGGCAGTGGCAGAGAAGGGACTTAAAACAGAGTGCTGAGTTAAGGACTCTTAAGGACAGTTCATCTGCTATAATTCTACAGTTGTAGTATACTGATTGTGATGTCTCCTCCTGTGGCTTGTGTTATACTACATCAACATATGCCGTGAGCATGTGTGCTATATACACATTGTATGGCGTATGTGATCTTCATGACTGTGTCATACTGTGTGGGTGTATTGTATAGTTCCTGTGGTTGTGTGTATGTCCACAGCATGCATCATTCGCATGCCATGCCAAGGACCTGGCCATGGACTATTCAGATGTTGTGTGCTCATGGTGGTGTGGCCATGTGTGCGCCATCAGAGTCAGCCATGCATACTGGTCACACTGCACTGTGCTGTTCCACTGTGCCACCATGTCAGGGCTGTGCTACACACTGTGGCCACCAACCCGGCATTTGACCGAGAAGTATTGTTGCTACTGCTGTATAATCCTGTGGTGTGTCATCACCTAGGGTACTGTGTCAATACACGTCCACACAGCACATGTGATATGGATAGAGACTGTGACTGTCCGGGGAGGCACTTGTGCTGGGTCTACATCACAGCCCTGTGATTCATGTCCTCAGACCACATTATGTTGACCCTGTGGACAGGGGTTGCATGGTTTATGATTGTGCTTTTGCAATGCTTCATAGGGCTATGTTGTGTTCTGGTGGGCAGCATTTCACAGACAGTATGACACTCCAGTATGTTTGATCATGCTATGGGCTGACTGGGGTTACTTCAGGAGGGGCTGTGTGGCAGTACTATGTCTTAGTCAGCATTGGGAATGCATGGGATGGCATCCACTGGGTAGTGTTAGTGGCAATGGCCATACTGGCCTTCCATCTCTGTGTGGGATGGGCATGTAGGTATACCATGGAGTCATGGGATGCTGCATGCTGACACATGTACAGTGGTATCTGCGCCGTTCCATTTTGGGTATATGGGCATACTATTGTAGTTGGGACATGCTGTCTTTTCTCTGGAGTCACATTATAGGCTCTACAGTGCTCCATATTGTCAGCTCACCATACTCATGTAGGCATCTTTCTTTACCACCATAGATGTCGTCGTATATCAGTGTGGGCAAGATGGCTGGAAGAGAATGTAGGCTGGGACAACCTCCTTCGTCACCTTGTACACCAGTCACACATTATAATGGAGCAGCAGGAGCAGTTGGTGTGCCTGGGGAAAAGACTGTTCAGCTCCTGGAGGAGCCGGTGAAGGCCCATCAATCATCAGTGGACTCACAGTAGACACCACCATACCTGTGTTATTTACTCTGTCCCAGTTTTCACTCACCCAGTTTTCACTCACCCCTGGTTCTTTGCTATTTTTTAATGATTTGCTCTATACATTGCTTCTGTTGTTTTTGTGTTAATATACCTTTGATTGCAGTGATCCAGTGTACTGTGTCTTTATTTATTTATGTATTTAGCCTTTGTTGACCAGGTAAGCTCACTAGACAGATAATGTCTATTTTCAGGTACAGCCGGGAGGGTACAAATAAAAATATACATTCAATATAACATAAAGATGATAGACAGGCAATAATCAGCAGACATGACTACAATGTTGCAGCCTTAATACAGTAGGAGGGCTATTGACATTATATGAAAGTGTTCATAAGCATTAAGGTGGGACAGGATACAGTCACAAGACAATACTTGCTTACGTTACAAGTGTTGCCAAATATTAGGGACTCCACTCTTAGTTCTAGGTAGTGGTTACATCTCAACAGTTTCTGTGGTTTGCAATGTTGTGCCTACTGACCACCTCACATCACCCTGATGGGTGACATCCTTGTCTATCCTGTGGCATGGGGTTCCCAGTGCTCTCTCCCAGCAGTGTGTTTGCCTGAGCATCTGCATGTACGTGTTCTGGCCATGGTGGGTGTGTGCTCCTGTGGGCAGTCACATTCTGTTCTCCATGTGTCCCCAGCAACTCCTTGTGTGCATGCCAGCCACCTTCTGGGTTATGGCTGTTCATGGTCATGGTATGGTCCCTGTTCCTTGGGCAACCCCCACATTGCATGGCTGGGTGGCCTTGGTGTGTGGAGCCTGTCCATGGCTTTCCCCTTGTTGTTGTGGGTAACTTCCATTCCCCTGTGACCTCCTACTGTGTGTCCTTTGGTGTGCTATCCCCTGCTCTCTGTGTCAGGGTGCCTCGTCTCTTCTGCCTGTGCACTGTGGGCACAGGTTTGAGTTCGACTGTTATGGCAGCAGGGATATTTCTTTGTTTGGGACCCTACCCCCACTGTCCTGTCTTGCTCATTTTCCACACTACACATCTGACACATGTAGCTATATATTGGATTACATTTCTTGACATTGCCTTTTGGTGTGTCTGCTGCTAATGGTTGGCTTTTCCAGTGCTGTATGCTCATTATGTCTGTTTTCTGGTCTCCTTCTGTGCTCGAGCCCCCAGTGGCCATGTGGTTCACCTGCTGCTATTGCTGTTTATACTGTCTGGTTGCTATTATCAGAGCTGTCATCTTTGTTACATTCATAGCTGTCTTCCTTGCCAGTCTGTTTGCACTGCACTCTCAGACATGTTTTCCACCTTCATTTGCCCACTATGTTCAGCTGTGTTTGCCCCAGGGCTGTTCATCCTGAATATTGTGTGCAATTGTCTGTGTGCTCATTTTTCCCACGGGCAGTGCAAATTTTGCCTGCTGGCAAAGTTTTGAATATTGGCCCCTGATGTTAGTAAGTCAAAAAAAAGAACGATAAACAATAAAACTCACAGGGCCAGATATTCAAAACTTTGCGCTGATCAAAACCATTTGGGCAGGTTTAGCGGGATTAGCGCTGGTCTGCTATATTCAAAAGGCCAAATAGCATGGGCAAACTGCATTAGCGCCGGGCAAGATTATAATGTATGCAGGCAAACTGACATGAATACAGGCGCAATGCTGTATTCAGTGACTAGCGCCGTGCTAAGTGGTTTTGTGTGACTTAGCGCGACACTTAGCGCCGTGTGCAACTTACGCCCAGGAAAAGCTTGTCTTAACCCTGGGCAATCAGCTTTGTGTAACACTTTGGCTTTGCGCCGGTGTTTGCGCAGGTTTAGCGTGGGTTTTGCGACCCTAACAAATAAATATGACACATAGATAAAGTTAAACATAGAGGAAGCATGCTGCTAACTGATGGCATCACAATGATGCCATCATCTGCCACCAGTCCCAGCCATGCTAGGGCAGTAAGTGGTGACCCTGCCGCCAGCGGACAGCATGGCAGTGTGGCCATACAGCACACACCTGCAGACCACACTTCTGTGGACACCAACAGATGCCAGCACACACATACAGCACTGTGGGCATAGAGGATGTTGAGGGGAGCATGTATGGGTGGCCAGGCTGTGCCACAGACCAGGTGTGGCCACAAGGCTGGGATACATCATGCAGTGTACATGGGCCAGTATTGGGAATACCCCAACACCAGTGTGTGTTTCTGATAATATATGCCCCCTGGCCACATACCACACAGCTGTACAACTGCCACAGCACACAAAGCCAGAAATGTACATGTCACTGTGAGCATCCCATGCCACAGGTGCAGCATCTGTGGGTCACACAACAGTGTAACAGTAATGTCCACTGTCAGTAAACACCTGCAGGTTGGGCCTGTCACTGTGTACAGTGCAGCCATCATCACTGCCCTACACACCATAGGTAGTGCTGTGTCCCTCACACTGGCCCTCTTGCTACTGTAGTGTCTGCTGTGCACTGTAGCAACTCCTGGTGGGGACTCCATTGTTAGAAAAGGTAGAACTGGGGAGGAAGGGGAGGAGGTAAGGTGCCTGCCTGGCGCCATGGCTTGAAGGGACAGTGAGCGAATCCTCAGGATTGCCAGAGCAGCTGCACAGAGGAGGGAGCTGGATGCCATTGTCCACCTAGGGACAAATGACCTGGCTAAGAAAGGGATTAGAGAAGTGCAGGAAGAGTTTGTGGAATTGGGGAGGGCCTTAGTCAAGTAGCAACGCACGTAACCTTCTCGGAGGTGCTGCCCATCTATGGCATAGGAGAGGCTAGGAGTGTTCCGCACCATGGGATTCAATCAGTGGTTGAAAAATTGGTGTGAAGCTCAGGATTTGGCTTCATTGGGGACTGGGAGTCCACCTGGAGTGATGCAAGCCTATACTGGCATGATGGGCTGCATCTGTCGGGAGGGAAACCAGGATCCTAGGTGATAGGTTTAAATCCTTCATTGGCAAGCTTTAAACCAGCCAAGGGGAGGCACTGGAAAGGAGCAGGAAATAGCCCCCCCCAAATAATCATGGTAGTAGGTGGGCAAACACCAACATAGAGAGGTGTCGATAGGGAGAAGGGCAGGGGTAAATGGAAAAGTGACAAAGGCAAGAAGGACAGAGATGGGGCAAAGGGAGTAAGGCCATCAGGAAATGGAGGGTAGTGAGTACCAATGCCTGTAGTCTGGGCAACAAGCTCCCTGAGCTGGTGTCCTTCATGGAGAGAGGGATGCCTGGATATATAGCAGTCACAGAAACATGGTACACAGAGAACCATGACTGGGATGTTAACATACCAGGCAAGCAACCTACAGGAGAGACAGGCAGGGAGAAGAGGGGGAGGAGTAGCTCTCTATGTAAAGGAAGGATAAAAGCAACTGAACAAAAGAGTAAACAGGAGGAGAGGAGGCACTGTGTGTCACCTTGGAGACTGGAAAGGGCACCACAATCCGCACAGGGGTTAGGTACAGACCCCATGTCAGGGGAGGGAATGGACAAGGATATGGTAGAAGGCATTCTTAGAATGGCAGAGAAAGGGAGATACTATTGATGGGAGACCTGAATATGCCACATGTTAACTGGAGCACATTTGCTGCAGCCACATCCAAGAGCAGGGCCATTCTTGATGCTCTACAGGTGGCAGGCCTCAGACAGCTAGTTTCAGAACCCACTCATGAGGGAGCAATCTTAGACCTCATACTCTCAAACGGGGACAGTGAGAGGATCTCAGCTCTAGAAGTGGGTTGCCATCTGGGGACAAGTGACCATCAAACAGTGTGGTTCACATTAAACTCAGCTCAAGAGTCAAGCCATACAAAAAGTGAGGGTACTGGACTTTGGAGAGCTGACTTTGGCAAGATGGGAGAGTGCCTCAGAAAAGCACTAGCAAACAGGCTAGAAGGAGGTGTGGAGCAACAATGGGGAATCATCAAACTGCCATCACAGAGGCAACAAGCCTTTGTGTGAAGCAAATAAACAAATCAAATGAAAGAAAAAGCCACTATGGTTCTCAAAAGAGGTGGCTGTGAAAGTCAGGAAGAAAAAGATAGCATTCCGGAAGTATAAGGAAACACAGAAGGAGCAGGACAGAGAGCTGTACCAGTCAAGGCAGAAGGAAGCAGGGAGGGAAGTCGGAATAGCAAAGGCCGAAACTGAGGAAAAGATAGCCAACTCAGTTAAGAAGGGGATAAAACCTTTATAGGTACATCAGCTAGCATAGAAAGACAAAGGGAGGGATAGTGAGGCTGAATAGAATGAACAGTGGGTGGGCAGAGGGGACAGTGAAAAAGCAGGGATACTGAATGAATATTTCTGCTCAGTATTCACAAAGAGGAGGGAAGTGCCTAATCCAATTAACAGAAGCACTCTTGATAGGGGTCGATCCCAGTCCTTTCACAGAAGAAAGGGTTCTGCAAGAACTCCTAAAACTGAAGGTGGACAAAGCAATGGGTCCTGATGGAATTCACCCCAGAATTCTAAAAGAATTAGGGAGGAACTAGTGAAACCACTGGCTACTCTTTTAATAAATCATGGGAGGATGGTGTGGTACCCGAGGACTGGAGGAAGGCAGATGTGATTCCCCTTCACAAAAGTGGGACCAAGACAGAGGCAGGAAACTACAGACCTGTCAGTCTGACCTCTGTGGTAGGAAAGTGATGGAGTCACTTCTGAAGGAAAGAATAGTTGAGTACCTAGAGGCCAGTGAGCACAGGACCCAAGGCAGCATGGATTCCAGCGGGAAGGACATGTCAGACAAATCTAATAGATTTCTTTGACTGGGTGACCAAAGTAGTAGACCAGGGAGGGCTGTGGACATGGCCTACCTAGACTTTAGCAAGGCATTTGACACAGTCCCACACAAAGATTAATAGTCAAATTAACCAGCCAGGAGTGGGTCCCAGGGTGGTAGCCTAGTAAAACATTGGCTGGACAACAGGACACAGAAGGTAATTGTAAATGGAGTCCACTCTGAAGAAAGAGAGGTTAATAGTGGGGTACCGCAGGTTCAGTATTGGGTCCAGTCTTTTAATGTCTTCATCAGTGCCATTGCAGAGGGACTGGAAGGAAAAGTATGCATTTTGCAGATGACACAAAGATCTGCAACACGGTTGATACACAAGGAGGCATGGAAAGGATGAAAAGGACTTGGCAAGGTTGGAGGAATGGTCAGAGTATGGCAGCTAGGATTCAATGCAAAGAAGTGCAAATAATGCACCTGGGAAACAAGAACCCAGGGAAGAATACACAATGGTGGGAGGGTAGTAACAACAACAAAAGGAAAGGGACCGGGGGTAATCATATCAGATGACCTTAAGGTTAGTAAGCAATGTGAGAAGGCAGTAGGGAGGGCTGGGGTATACTGGGATGTATAGGAGAAATCAGCAGCAGAAAAACAGGAAGTTGTTATCCCTCTGTACAGACAGTTGGTGAGACCCCATCTGAGTACTGTGTCCAGTTCTGGAGACCCCATCTCTGCAAGGACATAGACAGGATAGAGGTAGTCCAGAGGAGGGCAACTAAAATGGTGCAGGGTCTGCAGGAGAAGCCGTATGAGGAGAGACTAAGGGCCAGATATTCAAAACTTTGCGCTGGGCAAAAATCATTTCGCAGGTTTAGCGGGATTAGCGCTGGTCTGCCATATTCAAAAGGCCAAATAGCGCGGGCAAACTGCATTAGCGCCAGGCAAAAGTATAATGTATGCAAGGGCAAACAGACATGAATACAAGTGCAATGCGATATTCAGTGGCTGGCGCCAGCGCTAAGTGGTTTCTACGACCTAGCCCAGCGACAGTTACGCTGGTGTAGATTACCGCCCAGAAAAGCTGGTCTTAATCCTGGGCAATCAGCTTTGCGCAACATAAATGGCTGTGCGCTGGATTTGCTGGGTTTAGCCGGGTCTTGCGCGACCCTAATACATAAATATAACACATAGATAAAGCCAAACATAGTGGAAGCTTGCTGCTAACCAATGGCATCACAATGATGCCATCATCTGCCACCAGTCCCAGCCATGCCAGGCAGGAAAGTGGTGACCCGCCGCCAGTGGACAGCATGGCAGTGTAGCCATACAGCACACACCTGCTGACCACACATATCTGTGGACAAAAACAGATGCCAGCACACACATGCAGCACTGTGGGCATGGAGGATGTTGAGGGAGTGTATGGGTGGCCAGGCTGTGCCACAGACCAGGTGTGGCCACAAGGCTGGGACTCAGCATGCAGTGCACATGGGCCAGTATTAGGAATACCCCCAACACTAGTGTGCCTTTCCGGATACTATATGCCACCCCCAGCCACATACCACACAGCTGTACAACTGCCACAACACACAAAGCCAGATATGTACATGTCACTGTGGGCATCACATGCCACAGGTACAGCATCTGTGGGTCACACAACAGTGTAACAGTAATGTCGACTGTCAGTAAACACCTGCAGGTTGGGCCTGTCACTGTGTACAGTGCAATCAGCATCACTTGCCCTACACACCATAGGCAGTGCTACGTCCCTCACACTACTGTCTCCCTTGCTACTGTAGTGTCTGCTGTGCACTGTAGCATGCCCTACAGTGTGACAGTTGCATGCAGCACCACCACCACCTGTGCCTATGCTGTCCTGTCCCTGGGGTACAATATGCTATGCTATGCTATGCTGTACTGTTTACCTGTAGCCTGTAGCTATCATCGTGCACTGCCAGACTGACCTACAGATGGAGCTGCGGTTGGACCTTGTCTGCCCTGTACTTCCAGACTGACCTACAGGTGGCTCTATGGGACCCTGCAGTAACGCTAGGCAAACTGTGTGCAAATCAGGGTATAATGAGATGCTAATCCGGTTGTTTGCCCAGAGACTACCTTAGTAGGCTCATTTGCATGGCACTTTTGAATATGGCACATTTTAGCTCCGGGCAAGCATGTTTGCTCAAGGCTAACTACTTAGCTCCGCGCTAATGTGTTAATGGCCAGCTAATGGTACAAGGGAATATTGTAAAGTTTTGATCACTGTTCTTTCTCATCTGCTGCTTCCTGCAACTGTACTGAGTCCATGCATTTGCTAGCACACACATTGGCCACGTGAGTCTGTCTGTACCTGCCCTCACGTTGCTGTGTACTGTGTTGTTGTTGTGGGTTGCACTTCCCCTGGTTGTTTTATTCAGTGCTGTCTTATTCCAGGGCAATGTTTGCCCTGCACTCCCAACCAATTTGCATGGCCTCATTACCATGCTATATTCAAGAAGCTGTTTGCCCTAGGCTATTCCGTTTGGTATAAACACTTTGTGCTCGGGCTCAGATTTGCCCGCTGGGCAGTGCTAATTTTGCCCCTGGGCAAAGTTTTGAATATCTGGCCCTAAGGGAGCTTAATATGTATACCCTTGAGGAAGGAGGAGAGGGGACATGATGGAAACTTTTAAGACCTCAGTGGAATCAACAAAGTCCAAGAGGTAGCATCTTTCAGAAAAAAGAGACTTGCAAGAACAAGGGACACAATTTAAAGATAGAGGAGGGCGGTTCAGGGCAAGGAAGTATTATTTCACAGAGGGTAGTGGATGCATGGAACAGCCTTCCTGAGGAGGTTGGGGTCTAAAACTGTGGGAGAATTCAAGAATGCATGGGACAGACATAAGGCAATTCTTGTGGGGGTAGGAAGAAATAGGCTGTTGATTAACTAGGATCACGGCCTATCCTGTAGTAGGAAATGGGCAGACTAGATGGGCCAAGTGGTCCTTATCTGCCGTCAAAGTCTATGTTTCTTTGTTTCTACAGTGTGACAGTTGCATGCAGCACCACCACCACCTGTGCCTATGCTGTCCTGTCCCTGGGGTACAATATGCTATGCTATACTGTACTGTTTACATATGGCTTGCAGCTATCATTGTGCACTGCCAGACTGACCCACAGGTGGAGCTACTTGGTTGGACCTGGTTAGCCCTGTACTTCCAGACTGACCTACAGGTGGAGCTTCGGTTGGACCTGGTCAGCCCTGTACTTCCAGACTGACCTACAGGTGGCTCTTGTGGGACCCTCAGAGTAACGCTGGGCAAACTGCATGCAAATCAGGGTATAATGAGATGCTAATCCAGTTGTTTGCCCAGAGACTACCTAAGTAGGCTCATTTGCATGGCACTTTTGAATATGGCACATTTTAGCTCCGGGCAAGCGTGTTGCCGGGCTAACTGTAGCTCCGGCGCATTAAGGCGACGCTTTTGATGTGAGAATAATATACAATTTTGATCACTGTTCTTTCACATCTGCTGCTTCCTGCAGCTGTACTAAAACCATGCATTTGCTGGCACACACATTAGTCTCATAGTTCGTCTGTACCTGCCCTCACGTTGCTGTGTACTGTGTTGTTGTTGTGGGTTGCACTTCCTGGTTGCTTTATTCAGTGCTGTCTTATTCAGGGCAATGTTTGCCATGCACTCCCAGCCAGTTTGCATGGCCTCATTACCATGCTATATTCGAAGCTGTTTGCCCTGGGCTATTCTGTTTGAATATAGCTTGCTCTGTGCTCTGAGGCTAAGTTTGCACCGGAGCAGTGCTAATTTTGCCCTGGGCAAAATTTGAATATCTGGCCCACAATGTACTGAATGTATTTGGATCTGGGAAACTCTTTCAGGAAAATGAGACAAAACTAATACTTGACATCTGCAATATGATAAAATGTCTTTTACACATAAACTAGGAAAGGCGGCATGATTAAAGTAACTAAGAGGGAAGGGTGGAATGGAGGCGGTCAAGTAGATACTGTATGCTGTTAGAGGAGACAGTATTGCTAAAAGAGATCATGAACAAAGCATCACTTCTAGATCCACTAGGAATTTAAATTATTGATTATCAAGAGCAAAATGATCATGAACAGTGAAAGTGGTCTATTAGGGAGGAAACAGTTAATGAAAATGTATATTATAGCAGTGAGCTTCCTTTATGAAACACATTTGCTCTGTTAATGCTCCTTAAAAGGAGAATCAACAGAACAATTCTGTACGGGTAACTGCATTCAGCTACAGTGCTACAGCAATAGGCAGCTTAGAGCAGAATATATCCACCAGTATAACAGTACTGCAGAATTATTTCTCTTTTCTTGGAATATAGCAGGTATCGGCAACAAGTTAATGACTGCTGAACGGTATCTTTTGTTTCTAAATGTCGTGTTGTCTGTTTTCAAAAACATGGCATGTAATGAATTATGACACATGCATAAAAGGTTATGAAATTATCTAAAATCCAGAAAAAAGTTGAAAGGATGGCTAAAAGAATAGGAAGGCTAACTACACAGATTAAAAAGATCCTAAGTTAAAATGTGAAATAGCTGAACTGGATGAATTTTCATAATAATATGACAAAATGTTGGTAGACTCCTTACCCACATATTTTTTAACCACAGAGAGAAAGGAAGGAAAAGACCAAGTGCAGGAAAGGAGATAGCAGGGGAACATTGTGCAGCCATGAGGGTGGCCAGTCCTTAGATAAAAAGAACTGAGCCTTACTTTTAACTCTCTGTGCATAACTAATGAGACAGGGTCTTACCAAACCCTATCACACCCCCCTCTTTAAGGATCATGGGTTAGATATTCAAAACTTAGCCCCAGGGCAAAATTATCACTGCACAGTGTGCAAACTATCCCAGAACCATTTGCATGCTATATTCAAATGAATAGCCCTGGGCCTAAGTCAGTTGAATATAGTGTACAAATGACAGTATGCCAACAGGGTGCAGTGCAGTGCCAAACATCGCCTGGCAAATAAGACAGTTTGAATATAGCAATCAGGCAGTGCAAACTACAACAGCAGCCCAGTGCACACAAACGGAGCAAGGCAAAGGTGAACTACGTGGCCAATGTGTGTGTTAACAAAGAAGTGGATTCATGAAAACTGCAAACAACAGTGCAAACCAAATATTGCAGAACTGTGCTATGGTTCTGACAGTTGCAGCAGGGCAAACTCATTTTGTGCGGCATTCGTAAGTTTGCTCAGCGCTAACATGTTTGCCCGGTGCAAAATTTGCTATATTCAAAAGTACTATGGAAATGAGCCTACTTAGGCAATCCGGTGGGCAGACAGCAACATTAGCATATCATTATTGCCTGATTTGCATGTAATTCCATGTGGATTGCCTGGCACTATTGTCAGTGCACACAGCTCCACCTGTAGGTCAGACTGGAACTACAGGTCGATAGCTGCAGGCTGGGTCTACCCACAGCATCACCTGTATGTCAGACTGGAGGAACATGTCAGTAGCTGCAGGCTACATCTGTACACAGCAGCAGAGTCTAGTGTGCCCCAGTGGACTAGCACCACAGCCATGGGTGTTAGTGCTGCATGCCATGGACATATTGTAGTCCCTGCTACAGTGCATAGCAGATGCTATAGTATCATAGTGGCCAGTTTAATGAGGACACAGCAATGCCTATGGTGTGACAGGCATCAATGACTGCTGCTCTCCACACAGTGACAGAACCAGCTGATAGGTGTGTTCTAATAGTGGACACCACTGTTATGCTGTCCTGTGTCCTGCATATGCTGCCACTGACACATGGGATACTCACAGTAATATACACAGGCTAGCTGTGTGTGATGTGGTGTCTGTACAGATGTGAGGTATGTGCCCAGTGGGGGGTAACACATACCTTCAGACATAGCACACGGTGTTGGGGAAGTCCCAACACTGTAACGTGTGCACTGTGAGGCTGGCCCCAAGCCTTGTTGCAAAACACAGTATATGGTGCAGCCTGGCCACCTGTGCACTCTCCTCTCAACACCCTCTAGTTCCCCAGTGCTGCATGTGTGTGCTGGAGTGCGCTAGTGTACCCCAATGTGAGGACTGGAGGTGTGTGCTGTATGGCCACATTGCCAGTTATTTAATACTTCCATGTGTATTTATCACTGTGTTAACCAGGTAGCCACAGTGGGCCATGGCCCATAATCAGGAATGACCTGGAGCCACTACCTGTGATGATGTAGTGTACAATAAATACATACAATGTACAACAACACACAATTCACTTACAGCAATGCAGTTAGTGTGCTGCTGCAAGTAGAGTGTTAGCTCTGTCGTATAATGTGCATGATTGTTAGCTTCAAGAAGCATTGAAGCATTGTATTCCACAGTGTGTGTGTCTGTGAATATGGGTGGCCCAGGGTGTCTGTCTACCCATGCTGCCTCCTCATTGGCTGCATACAGCCTTCTTCACTGTTGCTGCTGTGCCCGCACCCTCCATCCTCGGTATGCCTGGAGTTAAGACTACCTTTTCATAGGCAGTAATTTGTGCTGAGCTACATGTCATGCCAATGCACATTGCATGGTGCTACAGTTGTGAATGTACCATTGCGCCTGTATGCATGTCCCTGCCTCTCATTTTAGCACCGCTATACATTATCTTTTAGCACCCGGCGCTAACATATTTGTGCGGCGCCATTTGGCCTTTGAATACAGCAATCTGGCGCAAATGTGCTCTCATGGTGCAATTGGTTTGTGCCCAGCACAGGGCCAGATATTCAAAATTTTGCGCTTGGGCAAAACCATTTATGCAGGTTTAGCGCGGATTAGCGCGGTCTGCCATATTCAAAAGGCCAAATAGCGTGGGCAAACTGCATTAGCACCGGGCAAAATTATAATGTATGCAAGGGGCAAACTGGCCATGAATACAGGCGCAATGCTATATTCAGCGACTAGCGCTTCGCGCTAAGTGGTTTCTTGGCGACTTAGCGCGACCTGCGTAGTGCATTACCGCCCAGGAAAAGCTGGTCTTAATCCTGGGCAATCAGCTTTGTGCGACATTATGGCTTTGCGCCGGCATTTGCGCGTGGTTTAGCGGCGGGTTTTGCGCAACCCTAACAAATAAATATGACACATAGATAAAGCCAAACATAGAGGAAGCATGCTGCTAACTGATGGCATCACAATGATGCCATCATCTGTCACCAGTCCCAGCCATGCCAGGCAGTAAGTGGTGACCCTGCCACCATGGACAGCACGGCAGTGTGGCCATACAGCACACACCTGTGGACCACACTTCCTGCATGGACCAACAGATGCCAGACACACACATGCAGCACTGTGGGCATGGAGGATGTTGAGGGAGCATGTATGGGTGGCGAGGCTGTGCTACAGACCAGGTGTGGCCACAAGGCTGGGACACATCATGCAGCGTTAATGGGTCAGTACTGGGAATACCCCAACACCAGTGTGCCTTTCGGATAATATATGCCCCCCGGCCACATACCTCACAGCTGTACAACTGCCATAGCACACAAAGCCAGAAATGTACAGTGTCACTGTGAGCATCCATGCCACAGGTGCAGCATCTGTGGGTCACACAACAGCGTAACAGTAATGTCCAGTGTCAGAAAACATCCGCAGGTTGGGCGCTCACTGTGTATAGTGCAGTCATCATCACTGCCCTACACACCATAGGCATTGCTGTGTCCACGCACTACTGACCCCCTTGCTACTGTAGTTTCTGCTGTGCACTGTAGCATGCCCTACAATGTGACAGTTGCATGCAGCACCACCACCACCTGTGCCTATGGTGTCCTGTCCCTAGGGTATAATACGCTATGCTATGCTGTACTGTTTACATGTAGCCTGCAGCTATCATCGTGCACTGCCAGACTGACCTACAGGTGGAGCTGCGGTTGGACCTGGTCAGCCCTGTACTTCCAGACTGACCTACAGGTGGCTCTGTGGGACTCTGCAGTAACGCTGGAAAACTGCAGGCAAATCAGGGTATAATGAGATACTAATCTGGTTGTTTGCCCAGAAGTGCGTAAGTAGGCTCATTGCATGGCACTTTTGAATATGGCACATTTAGCCCGACAGCGTGTTTAGCTCCTGGCTAACTGCTTAAGCTCAGCACTAATGCCTGCAATGTGTTAGCGTGGTGCTATGTCTGAGGGGTATTATACAGTTTTGATCATTGTTCTTTCACATCTGCTGCTTCCTGCAGCTGTACTGAGTCCATGCATTTGCTGGCACACACATTGGCCACATAGTTCGTCTGTACCTGCCCTCATGTTGCTGTGTACTGTGTTGTTGTTGTGGGTTGCACTTCCTGGTTGCTTTATTCAATGCTGTCTTATTCCAGGGCTATTTTGCCCTGCACTCCCAGCCAGTTTGCATGGCCTCATTACCATGCCATATTGGAGCTGTTTGCCCTGGGCTATTCCTTTTGAATATAAGCGTGCTCTGTGCTCCGGGCTAAGTTTGCCCGCTGGGCAGTGCTAATTTTGCCCAGGGCAAAGTTTTGAATATCTGGACCACAAAGTTTTGAATATCTGGCCCCATGTACAATGTTTTTCACAACTTAAATAGGCAGCACCAATCAATAAACATTGCTATAATAACTATGTGTTTTCCTGGTTTTGTAAGAAAAGTCAACAAATTCATATTTTTTGTGCCTTTTTGGTGTGGTCCATTTCTCCATTGTTTCTGAATGCTAAGTCAGCAGGCCTTCAGACTGCTGATGTCATTTGAATTACTACTATACTGTGCCTGTTAGTAAGTTGTTTTGCTACTAGTACTGTAATGTTAATAACTTCATTGCTGTTGATCAGTGTCTGCTTTACAAGAAGTGTTAATAGGGGCTTATCTGTGTTGATTCCTACCAGGGATGGATGTGTTAGCCCTGGTAAAATTATCATTTTAATGTGGAGTAAGAAATAGATGACCTTAAATGTAAGTGAAGTAACAAACTGCAAGGGAGAAAACACTGGCCTAGCTAGTGCATGAAACTCTTAGTAAGGTTTCAAAACAGCATCACCTCTCCCAACCCCTTTACAGGAAGACTGGATAATTCATTGTTTTAGTGCCTCCTGAGAATCACCTCTACTGAATGTCAGTTGTGAATGATCATAGCCTTTAGAGGTGGGCAAAGTCCATGCACTTCTCTCCGTGGAGCACTTGCGAATATGGACTATTACACAAAGTACTATGCAGCGCAAAGCGGAGTGATTTACCGTAATGAGTAACGTGGAACTGTCATTGTTTTCAATTGACTGCATTGACTTTGCCTTATTTTTGGGACTGCAAGGCAAAGTTTGCATTGAATCATGGGGATGGCAGATCATATGGGCTTTAGATTGTCTTGCACAGCCTCAGTTCTGCGTAGTGTGTGTAGTGGAAAGCTGGAGACAGTTTGCTATCAGAACTCTGAGAATTAGATCATTTAAAAACATTTTTGACTCTTTTGAGCCAATTTTGGGGTCAAAATTTAGTACATCAATTGTAGGAAACCCTCCTGTGCTTCTTGGTTTTGTGTGCATTTTGAATGTTAATTTGTAAGATTAAGTCTGTGTAATGACAGACATTGTAGAAGTGTGCTTCAGGAGAGGGGCATGATGAAGGGAGATTCACAGTCAGTGACTCAGTGAGAAAAGGCAGTCTAACGATTTTGGGTAGGTGGTGTGTTAGTATTTCTGTGTTCATGTACACACAGTAATGCTTTTAGTAAGTTTTGATAATTTTTTGTGTTTGCTGTGGTGCTGTGCATTTTTCAGTTGTTTTAAAAGATTTGGTTGTACTGCACTGAACTTTAAAATTTTCTGCACATTACCTGTAGTGTGATCATGTGTGTGTGCATGCTGTCAAGTCACACACATTTTATTGTGCCACACCATAACCACAGGACTCTGATTTGAATATCTTATCCATCTGCGGTACTTTTACTACTTCATTCTATCTCAGTTGGTAGTGGACTGTTACTGCAGCTGTCCACCCCACAAAAGGTATTATTGTTCCAGTTTTGGATTTCTGATTTTGACCACTGGTTAAGGTGATGCTCGTGGCCTTTGTGGCTGCATCTGTTAAGTGCAATCTCCATCTGTCTGTGCATCTACATCTCTGCAGGGCCCAATCTCCATCTGTAACTTAAGTCAGTTTTTGTTTGGCTCCCCTTCAGAGTACTGGTGTGGTGCATATCTCGTGTGAACATTGTACTCATTAATGTGCATTTTAAGTCAGGGCAATCATCACGAGTCACTCCTGATGCAAATCATGTTCTTCATCTTCACGGTCACGATTCACGAATTACAAAACCTTAAGTTTTGGGTTGTAAGTTGTATGTAACCCTGTTTTGTAGTATCTCAGCTTGACCAGTGTACTCACTGATATGTGTTTTCAAGTCAGGGTGTTTGGGGTGGTACAGGTCAGAGAAGTACAGCCGTAGGGTATTTGCATACAGTTCATTAGTCATGTCACACCAGTCACTCATCACAAGACAAATCACATTCTTCATGAAACACAGCAGTTACATTTTTTTAATTCTGATGACACACTGAAGACCTGTTAAGATGACCAAAACATCAATGAACCTTTTACTTATTTTTAAATAATGCCCCTAAAAGAACATTTGAAGTTGACAATCCCACATTACTGCTACGTCCTGCAGCTTTGCTTCCCACTGGGCATGGTGGTGAACAGCTAGATGGGTGCGCTGACCACCCATGCCCAGGTGGCTGCCCTTGGGACCCCAACAGACCACCACATTACAAAGATTGCAATGCACCAGGCTGGAGTTTCCAGGAAGGAAGAAAAAGGCCCACACAAGGGAGCCATGGCGGGCCTGGTACAGGTAGCGGGGCACCTGCTGCTGCTACCAGTGGTTGAGGGCCAACAACCTGCTGTGGTTTCTGTTGCTGTAGCTCCTCCTGCTGATCCTGCAGGGGCCACTGCTCCACCTGCTGCTGCTCCTGGATGATAACCACAGCTGCCGGACCCTGTGGCTGCAGATGGGTCCCCAAAGCCTGCCAATTTAATTTAACTGGTGTGGAAAACTCACATTGGGCCCAATGGCCACCACTTGGCCCACCACCCACGCTCCATCAAGAAAGTAAATTAACAACAAAAACACTATTACAAGTACGAGTAAAATAAGTACAGTACCTAAAAATAAGTGCACAAAAACACTTTTTTAACAAAAAAATAATTTATATTTTAATAAACCTTTCCTGAAGGACTACAACACCTAAATACACATAGATTTAACACACAAAAAAGAACTATAGCTTTTTGTGAGCTCTGAAACACACAGAACAGAGTCAGACTGCACACTGCAGAAGTGCCTAGACTGCAAACTCTTTCCACTAGAGAAAGTGAAATTATAGGCTAATAGCATATAAATGAGGCTCCTTCACACTCTGATTGGTTATTGGATCAGCCAGTAATGGCAGGGTAATGACTGATCCAGATGTTACAGTAGCATGAGGAGCCACTTCACATGAAGGCAGAGTAAACCACGAAGCCAGGAATAGCTGCAGAGCCTGATTCCCCATCATAAGTAGTAAAAGTAATTGAGCCATGATAATTCTCCACATATGCGGTGACAGAGAAGCAAATAGAGCCAAATATAACAATCAGTGTAAAATAAAATGTAAATGTCAGTTTAACAGTTAAGGCAGCAGTGACATAAAAGCACAGTTCTTGTATTTTGATCGGGTTTCCAACTGCTTTTTAGGTCACTGCTGCCTTTAACTGTTAGCTGATATTTAAACTTTATTTTACACTTGATCACTATCTTTGCAGCTGCATTTGCTTCTAACAGAAAATAAGGTAAAATTAATGGGGACCTTATCAAATCCATGGGGTTGCACTAATTAATGTAAGCACATCAGACACATGTAGTGTCACTATATACATAACCAAACCACAGCTACTGACAAGTCGTGTGACTGCACTGCAAAGACAAATGGTACAACCAAAGTTAATAATCAGTTTTTTTAAATATTTAAAATTAGCGCAGCTGGATTAGTCTTATAATTATAATAACAACCTTGCTGGTGGTTGTTTTGGGCAACTCAACCTCTCACATAGACAGTCGTTGATCCCCAGGAAACAACCACCAATTTGGTCATTATTGTATAAGTAAAACACTGACTTTCTTCCAGTGCCTATTGAACTGCCTTCCTGACTCATGTGACTTGCAGACCTGCAGAGACGGTCAGCCATGTGATCACTGATCAGTGGACTTTGGGCTGTTGTTTCTTAATGACTTCATCTTGCCTAATAGCAATGTAAAGTAGTACAAAATCACAAAAGGGCAAGTAACTCATTCCAGTGAGGACTTTGTGTAGTCCTACATAGCTGTGGACTGGGCTACTTTGCCCATGCTTCACTGGCAGATTAAAACTTTACTGCAGCTCTAATAGCCTTTCACCATGACAGAAAGTAATCCAGTCTGCAAACCTCACAGCAATGTGCTACTCTCCTGACTTCTGCACAGGTTAAAATGATCACATTAAACTATTGCTATGCATTACTGACATTGAACATGACAAAACAACAGTCAAACAGCTGATTGTCTTTCAGGTGTCTTGCAACAGGCACAGAATAAGGGAAAAAAGAGAAAATTGCAGACCTCAGCATGCGACAATCCCCTGGCTTCATCATAGAAGAGTGAGAATAGCACTACAAATAACATCATCAGGGTGGAGACATGTTGGATTACCACAAGGAACAACAGGTTTCAGCGATCTACACTGTGGCAGAAGCAGAGCACACAACAAATGGTTAAAAATGGTACAAGATGATAGATTTTCATATAAACACGAGGCAGACACTATTATGACAATATTTAATGAATGACTCACAGATTAATTTCTGTAAGTTTCATTTCATGTGATCTTTAAGAGGGAACCTGTTTTTTATCTTTAAAAAGTTTACAAAACATTTTTATTTCTCTTTTAACATTACATTATAACATTCACAGTTCTTTGAATATGCAATATCCCTTTTTTCACAACACCTATTGCAGCAAAGATCTCAGTTTAAACACACACATTTTTTCAACCTTCAGAATTCTCAGTTCGTGATTCATATCTTGACAGAAAATGAGCATTGACATTCTGTCTTATTGATTTGCATCACTCTGAGTTTAATTGACTGTAGTGCTAGGTGCCACCATTGGATTTTGGGATGTTTAGCCTTCATTTGGTTAAACCAACAGAGAAGATTGTGATCTAAGTACAAAGTCAGCTCCTAGCAGATAAAACTTAAGAAACTATGTGGCCCATTTTGCAGCCAGGCATTCTTTTCAATGGTGGAGTATATTATCTCGTTGTGCAATTTCCATTGATATATAGAATGGTATGTTCCTTCCCATTTATATTCTGACTCATGACTGCACCTAGGCCTACCTCTCTGATATATCTGTGTGTAACAGAAATTCTTTCTCAAAGTCTGGACTTCTAAAACAGGGGCTTAACATACAGTAATGCAGCCTTGATGGCCTGAAATCCTCATCACACTCTGGGGTACATTTCAATTATTTGGGCACTGTTTCTTTGTGAGAGCTCAGTGAGGGGAGTAGCCACAGTAACAGGGCAAAGTTGGGAACAAATCTTCAGTAGTAACCAGCCAGACCTAAAAATTACCTGACTTGTTTCTTTGTTTTAGGGACAGAACTGTTAGCCACAGCTTCTGTCTTGGAAATCTCTGGCTTTACTTGTCCATTTCCAAGAATATACCCCAAATATCTGATTTCATGCATTCCTAATGCACACTTGGTAGGATTATTGGTCAGACTTTCATTTTGATAGATTGAATAACTGCTCATATGTATTCCAGGTTTTTTTTCCAGTCTGGAGTGTACATCACATCATCCAGGTAAGCACTACAATAACCATTCTGAGAGGCCAGAATGACATCCATGTACTGCTGAAATGTAGCAGGTCTCACCATGTAAACTAAATGGCATGGTGGTGAACTGATAAAATCCAAAAGGAGCAGCAATTGCAGTTTTGTCTTTGGATTTTTTAGCTGGAGGAATGTGCCAGTAACCTTTGGTGAGATTGAGGTGCTGATGTACTTTGGCACTTCCCAATCCACCCAACAAATCATCAGTCTTGGGCATAGGATAGCTGTCAAATTTGGACATTTGATTAAGTTTCTGAAAATCAAGGCAGATTCTTATACCCCTTTCTTTTTATTTACAATCACTACTGATAATGACGAAACACTTCTCAGTTCTTCAATGATACCAACTCTTTCATTTTTTGTATTTCCTTAACCATGTCAGCTCTAACTGCTCTGGTAATTTGTATGTCGTTTGTCTGATAGGATGGGTATTCCCTGTCACCATTACATGCGAACTCCTTTGCTTAGCCTGGCACTGTGGTAAAAGTACTTTTAAATGTCTACCAAGTTAAGAATTTCTGTAGTTTGTTCTAGAGTTAAGGAAACATTTACCTTTACAAGTATCAGAAGCTACATTTTGTTGTAGTCAGTCATAAGCTATATCACTATCTTCTTAAGCATGCTTCTGGTAAGACTAACAAAGCCACCTTGGTGTTTTTTCAACCCATTTCTTCTGGAAGTTCATGGTATATCTTGGTAGGATTTTCTTATCAGGGTCCTCAATTTCTGAGTTAACTGTAGCATCACATCTAAGCATTTATAAGGCCTTTGCCGCTCAGTGTTTCCGTAGTGGGTAACAGTAATAAGACCTTTCACCTGGCCTGAAAACTCTTCTTTACCCCATGGTCAACCACACCTTCTGCTATTTTTGGGCCTTCTCCTAATTACTGTTGGCAATTTCAACATATTTTCTCAATTTCTTTCTCAGTCACACATACAAGATGCAATAGATTTTTTGTGAGAGAGGTTATCTTTCTGTATTTCTTTTATTACCTCTAGTGGCCTCTAGGTTGTTCAACATACAGCATTTCAAAGAGGAACAACCTGTTGATGCTTGTGACACTTCTCTGTAAGCAAAATGCAGGTAAGGTATGTATTGGTCCCAATATTTCTTTTTCACCTTTACAAACATTTTTAACATGTACTGTATTTTAGGGTTTTATTAAAACACTCAACATGACTGTCTGTCTGAGGGTGTTAAGGGAGGTTCTTATGGTGGTGATACCTAGTAGTCTGCCCAGCTCCTTCAGCAATGCAGCACCAAATTTACTACCCTGATCAGTAACAGTCTCTTTAGGTATGCTCACCCTGCATAAACATTATGGCAAGCTCTTCTGCCACTTTGGGGCTGTGACAGTATGCATCGGAACTACTTTAGGGTATTAAGTAGCATAGTCACATACTACCATTACCCTGTTTACTTTTTTGTTTAAGGGACCAACCACATTCATTGCGATTCTCTCAAAAATCACATCTATCAAGGGTAGGCACCAGGCCCTCTAGTCTTTTAATTACTGGAGCTACTTTCTGACATTCAGCACAAGAACTGCAATATGTAGCAATATCAACATGAATCCAGGCCAGTAAAATCTGTATAGCAATTGGACATGGGCACAATCCTTCCCACTATTTTTTTTTTGCCACTATTTTTTCAGGATCTTCTTTCTTTCCTGGACTTCTGGATCTTGAAGCTGGCTCAAACAAGTCTAAATCAAAGTCACCAAAAGGAAAAGAGTCCTCACCATTTGAGATTTTCTTTGACTGTGCTCTTGTCATCACAGCTGCTGAAACTGCAGGTTTTGCTCCTTCTGGGATTAGCTTAGAAATCCTGGAATATCATTTCCAATAATCACAGGTACAGGTAACTTTGGTACTACCCCCACTTTCATTTGATGTGACACCATATTAATAATCAGAGTCACTTGGGCGGCAGGAGAGCATTGATCATCCCCATGCATGCAGGTGACCCCAGTACCTGGTCCTTTGTACAGTGTTTTCCTAGAATGTCAACATGCACAAGGGTCTGTCTGCTTCCTGAATCTATAAGTCCATTCACAGTCTTTTCTCCCACCTTGACATCTGTTAAACACTTGCCCCAATTTGCTAAGGCCACATTTGCTCCAGTGTTACCCTTCCTACTTTATGGCAATTTCTGCAATATGGCCTGGCTTATTACAGTCATAGCAATAACATCTTTGGGTGCAGCTTTGTTATCTCCACCGTTCTTATCAGATCTGAAATAAAAGCAGGTAAAAGAGGACCTTACCATTCCTTGGTTGTTAGCTCACTGCTGAGGGGTCTGTCTGGCCATCTGGTAGTCCATAACCAAAGAAATGATCTTTTCCTCACTTTCTGGTCAGTGTTCTCTTACCCCGAGCTGCATGTCTTTAGGCATGATGTTGATAAATGCTTCATTGCAAATATGTCTATGATCTGTAGGACTGTTTTGCCCTCTAGTTGGAGCCATTTAATGAGGAGTTCTGTCAGGTGAAGGCTTCGAGGATTGTCGACTGAGTGGTACTGGGACCGAACTCTCTGGGCTTGATTCTCAAAACTCTCAGGCATGGCGCAAGGGACTTGCACCACAAAGAATGGTACACCTTGCCTCTTGCAACAAAAGATGTGCTGGGAGTGATTCTCAATGGCAGCCTGCATCAACCACAGGCTGCCTTCCCCAAACAGGGCTTGTGCCACCTGTGCACCCAAAAATGGACTGTGGCATGGCACTGGGTGGCTTGCGGTAGACACAGGCTACCCTATCTCTTAATGCAGGATTCTCAGAACTCTCCCAGAAGAGGGAAGCTCAGTACCCTTAGACCAGCCAGGACTAGTGTCAGGGTACTTAGAAAATTCTCATCTGGGAGAGTTGACCTGTTGCTGCAACATGCCATGGTCCCTCCTCCCCAGCCCTGATGTCCTGAAAATTTATGAATAACCCCCCAGTGGTCTAGAGGCCCTGCTCCCCAATCCACAATGTCCCTGAAATTAATGTATTAAAAAAACCTGGTGGTCTAGTGCTCCCTTCCCCACTTCATCGTCCCCAAAATTAACGTATTAAAAAATCCTGCGGTTCAGTGGCCTTCACACTCACAGTGCCTCTACTAACCCATTCCCCTCATCCCATAACTGAGCCAGCAACTGCCACAGCCTATCACTCACCACCATAGCAGCTGCCAACTGAGTTCTCACAAGCACGCATGTATATACAGTAGTATGCACTCAGTTATTGACAGCTCACTGAGTGTGTACTACATACAGCATGTACTCATTGAGAGCTCAGTTGGTGGCTGGCTGTGGTGGTGAGCAGTAGGCTGTGCCAGTCACCAGCTCAGTTATGGGATGGGGAGTGAGTGGTAGGGCACTGCCAGGTGGGGGTCCACTAGATCACCAGTTTTCTTTGTATACATTAATTTCTGGGACATTGGGGCAGGAGAGGGACCACTAGACTACCTGTTTTGTTTATTACATTAATTTTGGGGACATCAGTGATCGGAGAGGGGCTACTAGACCACCAGGGTTGCTTAACATATATTAATTTTGGGGACATTGGGGATCAGGGAAGGGGCCACTAAACCACCAGTTTTTTTAATACATTAATTTCAGGGACATCTTGGATGAAGGAGGGGACTGCTTAGCCACCAGGGATTATCTAGAGTGGCACATAGTCACCCCAGAGCTTCAGTGCAAACCTTAGGCTGCACCATCTGTTTGGTGCACTGCCAGGGTTGCTGGAAGCTTGGGACTTTGCCACCTGGACCCTGCCCAATAGAGAATCTGGTGCAGGATCCCTGGTGCACTAGGTTTTGACACAAGCTACTTTGGTGGCAGCTTGCATCAATCTAAGGGCTCTTGAGAATCAAGTCCTCTGTCTGTAGGTCTCTCCTGAGATGTCCTATCTTTTAAATATTTCTCTTTCACAAGGTCATAGTTTTCTGGCTGCAAATGGTCCACATTGCTGTAGGCAAGCTGGGCTTTTCTTGTCAGATAAGGAACCAACCTGATTGCTTATTGCTGCTTTGGCCATTGGCAGACTCCAGCAACCCTTTCAAAAGTTGTCAGGTATACTTCAGTATCATGCAGGGGACACAGCACTGTATGTTTAATGTCTTTTAAGTTGCTTGTGTTTTGTTGCTCTGTCAGACCTGTACCAGATCCTCCATCTTTGATAACTTGCAAGACATCTAGTCATCATTGCTCCTGTTACTTAATCTCTTCTTTTGTTGTGCCTCTAGATGTTTCTTCCCTTCCTTCCCTTCCTTTCCTTCCCTTCCCTTCCTTCCCTTTCTTAGTCTCCCTTGTTGTATAGCCCACCATTCAAAGAAGGCAGACATGCTTTCAGGTTCTATCTATGCCTCTTCTTTTCCTTTCATCTCTTGTGCTTGCTGTCAGTCTCAGTTTGGACTTTTGTTTCTGCTTCTAGTTTTACTGCCATTCTCCTGGCAATCACTCTAGGCTTGCAGTTGCAGGATCCATACCTCTTTCTATGCTTCCCTGGTACCAGTTCTAGTACCCTCCCACATACAAAACTCCTGATTTAGAGTATGCACAGTGTAAATCCCACTTCTCACACCAGCTGTCATAGAGGCAAAGGTCAGGAAGCATTGGCAAACCAGGAGCAATTATAAAATTCAAAGTAGTAATTTATTATTATTATTATGATTAATAACAATAAAATAAAAAAAAAAAAAGGACAGGATGGTTCTTAATGCAGGCAGTTCAAACAAAACTCCATCATCTAAGGCTCTTTAAAGCTAAAAGCAAGGGAAACTTAAACATTGCTCCCTTTATAAGATCTGTTTTTCTGGAAGTTTAACTTTGCATCCTGCTTTTCACCAAGTGTAACAAAATTTGTAAATGTTTCTCCTGTGACCAGTACATACAGGCTCCACAGATGCAACAAACTAGAATATTCTATCTGGAGAAATCTCCTGTTGACAGTTCTGGTTACAAACTTGTGGAGATCAAAAGGTTTCCTAAGTCAGCTCTCTGTGTTATAGCTCGCTATCATTTCTTATAAACTCAAATAGCTGTCTGCAATATTCCAACACTGTTATTACATACATTTGCAAACTGAGGGATCCCAGTTTCATATAAACAGTTTCCTATATTTTTAACCACAAAGAAGCAAGGAAAAAATAGAAACAGAAAGTGCAGGAAGGGAGCTAGCAGGAGGAAAATTGTGCAAACATCAGGGTGACCAGTCCCTGGATCCACAAGAAAGTTGATTGCCGGCAGGAGAGAGAGAGAATAACAGAAACAGGAGAGGACAGAACAGATCCTTGTTTTCAACTCTCTCTCTCTCTCTCTCTACATAACAAATGGGATAGGGTCTTACCCAACCCTGTCACATTTGCAAGTAGAACATTTAGGAGGTCTCTCTTAATTTCAGTCTGGGTTTAGAGCAAGGAGAAGTACTGTCAATAATTGCTTTGTATTATACCACCTTATAGAGAAATATTTTGTGAGATGTCAGAACCTGTATGCAGTATTTATAGATTATAGCTTCACATTTGATTTAACCCTTGCTGTGCTGCTGATGTGTATACACACCCTAGAAGCCTATATGTTCTAAATCTGCTGGCAGTCAAGGGTTAATATCACAAAACGCCTTGGAAATTCTGTATGCCTGGGGAATTCAACCAGCATTATTAAGTATCATAAGAGATTTATACTAGGAACATGGGCTTGGGTTCAAGTGGAGGCCAGAGGGCATCTCTCTGAAACCTTCCCAACTAACCAGGGGTTAGACAGTGCTGTTTCTGGTCCCTACATTATTCTGCACGTATGTCAATGAAGTACTTGTGACCCTTGATGCACTTCTCTGACGCCCCTAAAATTAGACCTCAGTCTTGTCCAGTGTTGGTATGCTGATGACTTGGCTTTATTTTAATTTTTTTTTTATTTATCAAGTCTAGTATTACAAATACCTTTGAGCCATGGCTCTTTACAAAGGTTCCACGTCAGAGAAATACAAATTGTGGGGAACATCAAGACAGGCATTACAACAATGTGGACTTTGCAAACAGAGTACAGATTAATACAGTTCAAGGGTAGCATTGTAACAAGGCAGCCAGCAGCATTTGTCAGAAAATAGACAACAGATAAGAAGTGCCAGAGTCATAGGAGAGGGAAGAGGGTAGGGGTGGAAGGAATGTAGGAAGGGTGGCAAGAGGGTGAAAAGTGCAGCATTGGGTATACCAAGATGTGAGGGCAGAATCCAGTGAGGAGGGAAGGGGGGACAACTAGAGCAGAAAGGGAAGTGGAGAAACAAGGTTAAGTTGGGCAGTCACAGGAGCTGTTGGTAGTGAGATAGTCCTGGAGCCTAGTTTTAAACATACCAATAGTTGGGGCAGAGGAGATGGTTGGGCTGAGGTCATTGAACCAGAGTGGTGCTCGATAAGCAAGAGCATTGTCCCTGTGAAGTGTGACAGTGGGGACTTTCAGTAGCTGTAGCGTGGATCTCCTAAGGCACCATTTGTTAATTCGGTGTTGTAACAGAGTTGAGACCCCAGAAGGTGCAAGACCAAGGTAGATTTTTTTCACCATGGAGCAGGTGAGAAACTTTATGCGGTTTGATAGTTGGAGCCAGCTGGTCTGAGTGTACAGGTCACATGTGTGGGTGAGACGGTGAGCACCAGTGATGAGCCGACGTGCTTTATTTAAGGTAGTTGAGAGGCATCTAGGGTTGTGTGGCCGAGCCATAAATGATGAGACCATAGTCTATTACAGAGATCACAGAACTCAGGACTGCAACCTTCAAAGCTTCTGGCATGAGGTGTGGTCTGTGTTTGTAGAGAAGACCAGCCGTGTATTAGCAGCTCTAGCTACATTATCTACATGAAGTCCATAGGAGAGATTAGGGTCAAGCTGTCTCCCTAAGTATTTGAAGGACCCCACCTGATCTAGATTGTTCCTGGGTGGTGGAGATAGCCAAGTGGTGTAGCTTGTGTGGGTTATGAGAGCTGCAGAAGAGCATAGATTTGGTTTTCTTGTCATTGAGGACCAGTTTATGATTAAGAAACCATGTCTCTACAGAACTGAAACCAAGTTGAAGGTTGTGTTCAAGAGTTGCAGGATCTTTGTGAGTGGAGAATACAACAGCATCATCGGCATATAGTATGATCTGCTCAGAGTAGTGGTAAGGGAGGGAGTTTAAGAAAAGGCTAAAAGAAGGGGTCCCAGTATGGATCCCTGTGGGACACCTGACCGAACAGGCAGGGTGTTAGAAAGAGTCCACAATTTGTACCTCTGTAACCAGTTTTCAAGTAGCTTTTAAAAGAGAAGAGTCAGGTGATAGCCCCGCATTCAGTAGTTGGTGTATTAATAATCCATGGTGTACTGTATGAAGGCCTTGGAGAGTCGACGAAAATAGGCCCCTGTGAGAAGGCGTTGTCAAGGGATTTGTGCAAAGCTCCAGTGAACTCAAGAAGGGCTGTGGTGGTGCTGTGACCTTTCTGGAAGCCGTGTTGTTGTGGACAAAGTATATTGTATTCATCCAAGTGGTCGGTAAGTTGATCAGCCACGGCGCGCCTAGTGCCTTAGAGAGGGGGGCAGTATGGAGAAAGGGCTATAATTTGAGTGAATCGCCTTGTCCCCACTTTTATGGATGGGTGTCACGGTGGTTGTTTTCCATAGGTCCGGAATTTTCCACAGCTGAGAGAGAGATTTAGAATTTTGTTAATGGATGAATTACCTCATCGAGGGTGAGCAACAGAAGCTTAAGGTCCAGGGTGTCGCTACTAGATCTAGATTTAGACATAGCTGCAGTAATATAGCGACAGCTTCATTCAGTCTACCTTCCTGAAGTAGAGGGGATGGTTAGACTGAGGGGCTGAGGTATTTGGGGAGTAGGCCCTGTTTCGAAAAAGTCATGGGGTGAGAACAGCACTAAGGTCTGAAAAAGCCGTGCTAAAGATGTTTGCGATCACCTTGGGGTCAAGGGTTGAGGATCCATCAACCATTAACATGGCCGGAGAGGTTTTGGCTGCTTCTCTGTGACATCCTTGATATTGTCCGAGAAAGCACGACCATTTCCCCATGTATTGGTGAGAGCATCTTTGTAATAGGTGGATTTCATTAGCCATATGGCTTTTGTGCAGGCATTTCATGCTTGTTTGTAATTTGGATGTCTAGTTGTTTGCCAGTGGCCTCGGCAACTGCCCAGAAGGTGATCCCTAGTTTCAGCTGTGAGAGAAGAGCCACGGTGACCCATGGGTTAGAGAGATTTTGTTTTGCACCTTTAGCAGGGGCAAAGAGGTCACAGGTTTGTTGAAAATTGAGATGAAGAGATCAAGAGCCAAGTTAACATCTGTTGCTTCATAGATGGGTAGCCAGTCTTGTAGAAGCAGGTGTTGTTTGAGATGTGGAAGTTTTCCATGAGGAAGGACTCTGCTAGCGATAATTTTGGGAGGGGCTTAAGGAATTTGTTAGACCATGCACACATGACTGGGGAGTGGTCACTGAGTGAGTCTGGGAGAATGGTCGTGTGAGAATCCTTGTGGGGTGAGTGGTGAGGACCCAATCCAAGAGGGTACTGGTGCCAGTCTTGTAGTTAATCCTAGTAGGGGAGTTTACCATTTGCATGAGGTTAGCAGCTGAGATGGAGTCTTTATAGGCACTGGCACTCGATGCTAACCAGTTTATGTTGAAATCCCTAGTAGAATAAGTTCAGTTTCGGAGGATGTGAGTTGATAAAGTTTGGACGTCGTTGAATCCATGTTTAGGGTCCCTGGGTGGGATGTATACGGAGACAATAGTCAGAGCTTTATGGTTGGGACCTAAGATGATTTTATTGGCAGAATCTGGGCTGAGGCAGAAAGTGATGGAGTTGCTACAGGGTGCCAAGACAGGAGTCTTTGATATAGATTGCGAACCATCGCCTTTTTGATATCCGTCCAGCCTGTGAACATTGTAGTCCTGTATTGTTACCATGCTGAGTCAGGAACTTTAGGTGTCAGCCAAGTTTCCACCACTGCAAGGATGTCAGGGTTGTGTTGGTATATGAAGGCTTGGAGTGCATCCAGCTTTGGCAGTAGGCTGCAGATATTAATGGTTGCAAGGATAAGGGCACCTGGAGTTTGTGTGTGGCCTGAGCTTCTAGGGCCAGGATTGGGATGGACACTGCCTGAGATGAGAAGAAGGAGGGGAGGAGTAGGAGTTTTAAGGAGCAGAGTCGCAGCTCTTTGAGAGATAGTTTGATTGTTGTTTCCTGGAGTAGAAGTTGCAAGGTTCCAGGCGTGTGTCCCATATGGACTGCAAGGTGGTACAGTGTAGAGGTGGCCACACTTGTTGAGAGTAGTGGTCGGGTTAAGTAACCAGGAATATCCAAATGGTGCACCAAGCACAAGTCTCGAGTGGAAGTGGAAGTTCCCTTGGAGTAGCAGTGGAAACCGAGTAGAGGTGGAGGGGGGTGGGGTGGGGGTGGGGTGGCTAGGACCAGGGAGAGAGAAGAGGGGGCCAGGGCAAGGAGGAGGCGAGAGAAAGGCAGAGAGAGCCCACATGGCTTACGTACTAGATAAAGAGATAGAGATATAGCCCTCTAGTGGTGAGAGGATATAATCTGCTAATGGAAAAGTCAACAGTTAAAAAAAAAAACAAAAAAAAAAAAAGCTCTAAATTCACTTCTAATATCAACTCAGAACTTAAAATGACTGTAAGGATTAAACAAATTATTAAACCCTAGCACATAAATTCAACTAGAGACACAGAGGAGATACAGTAGTTAGAGGTGTGATCAGCAGGGTAGTATGGGCCACTTAGAAATCAGCTTCCACTGGTACCAAATCCAAAAGTCAGGGCTAGTACCTTGCAGTACAGAGGATTTCTGTAAAACTGTTTAGGTTCCAGAAATTGAGGGTCCGTGGCCTGGTCAAGGCACGCTGATCCCTGAAATAAAGTAGAAAACAGGATTTTAAAGGCTGGAGAAGTAGGCTGGTCACATCAGAACAAAGAGAATAAATATAAGTGGGCAGGTTCAGAGAGCAAAGCAGATGGTGTGGGGAGGACGAGAGAGGTTGCAGAGCAGAGAGCAAAACAAGGATTTACACAGTCAAGGCTCTAAATTCACTTCTAATATCAACTCAGAACTTAAAATGACTGTAAGGATTAAACAAATTATTAAACCCTAGCACATAAATTCAACTAGAGACACAGAGGGAGATACAGTAGTTAGAGGTGTGTTCAGCAGGAGATAGTATGGGCCACTTGGAAATCAGCTTCCACTGGTACCAAATCCAAAAGTCAGGGCTAGTACCTTGCAGTACAGAGGATTTCTGAAAAACTGTTTAGGTTCCAGAAATTATACATAATGGTTAAAAACCTAATGTTTTACATACCATCTCAGAAAATTTAAAACTGAAAATTAATAAAAATAAAAGCAACATTATGCTCTTCAACTCAAACAAAACTTATGATGGAGAATAAAGGCTGAATCTGTTGGCCTTGTAAGAGAACATGTATTGAGATATAACTTTCTCTTTTAATTGTTTTGGAGAAATATATTAGCAATGCAGGAGATTTAATTATAGATATAGGAATTCACAGTAATGCCAGCATTACAAGCACGTCATGCTAAATATAATGCTCAAGCCTTATATGGGGCAAAGCTATGGGCTGATGTAGTTAACAACAACCTTGTAAACCAGTAACTCAGTTTTTCTGGTCTGTGTTAGGAGGTACCAAGGGTAGTTCCACAACTTATCTTACAGCTGAATTAGGCTGTTCAGGTATTGAGGAACTGGCTAGTTCTTGGAAAATTAATTACTGGATTATGTTAACTGGTATGTCTGACAATATACTTACCCAAAATGTTTATATGAAAATATACACTGGGAAGAAATTATGGGCCAGATATTCAAAACTTTGCGCTCTTGGCGCAAACCGTTTCACTGATCTGTGGCCATTTCGCGAGGGCTGCAATATTCAAAGACCAAGTAGCACCAGTGCAACCATGTAGCACCAGTGTTAAAAGATAATGTATGCATGGTGCAAAGTAAGAGCAGGGACATGAATACAGATGCAATTGTTTATATAGCACCTTAGCGCTGCATAACGTATGTTAGCACAACACACAGCATAGTGAAGTTAATGCCCAGAAAAAGGTAGTCTTAACTCTGGGCAAAACAAGGATGGGGATCATGGACACAGCTGCAACAGGCAACAAGGCCGATGCCACAACAGCATCATGGTGCACCTGATGACTCCAGTCATTGAGGAGACAGAGAGGGCAGAAGACCACCCTGGAGCCACTCCGTATGCCAAGGAAGAGATATGCTACAAACACATGGTACCAGCCATGAGTCTTAGCACAATGCCACAGGCAGTGCCATGAGTGGCTTCATCTGGCACCAGTCCCAACCCTGCCAGGCATTTGAGGTTGAGCTAGTACCTGGTGGACACCTTGCCAGTGACTACATGCAGCACACACCCCAATCCCACCACAGGGTACAACAACACAATCCAGCACACATATGCTGCACTAAGGTGAGGGAGGATGTTGGGGCAGAGGTGCCCAGGATGCACCACATAGTAGGTGCTGCCACGTGTCTGGGATCATCACACAGTGAACATGTTCCAGTGACAGGAATGCCCTGACATAGTGGGCTTGTCTGATGGTATGTATCAACCCCCATGCACATACTTCACACCTGTACATACACCCCATCACACATACCCAGCCATGTGTGTGTTACTGTGAGAATCCATGCCATTGGCATAGCGTATGAAGGTCACAGGATGATATGATGGTGTTGTCCACTGTCATGAGCACATCTGCCAGCTGGGCCTGTCTGTGTGGATAGCAGAATTCAATGTTACCTGACACACAGTATACCTTGATGTGTCCCTCACAATACTGACTACCCATGGTACTGTAGCATATGATACACATTGTAGAAGAAACAACAATGGACCTGACATTCAGAAATGCACCTGGCACTGGTGCAACTGGTGAAACAGCACAACTGAGTTGCACTGGGGCAACTAGGAATATATTCAAAAGAGATGAGCCATGGCGCATCACTTCTGAATATCAGGTAATGCGATCGCAACAAATATGATGTGTGGCGCATCCCCAGACTGGGCTGACTACTAGGAATGGGAACTGCGCCAGCACAACAGAGATATGCTGTGTGCAAATTCCTGATATTCAGTCAGCAGTATGCAAATGGGACCATAATACTTGCAAGGTGCAAATGGGGTAATTTGCATGTTATTATAGTCCCATTTGCATAGTTGTGCAGGGCTGGCTGTCGAAATGCACTGGTGCCCTGCACAGCATGCAGTGCTGTCAGAGGAAGTCCAGTGGTCCCCACCGCTCCTTCCGTACACCTGACATCAAAGTCTGTCAAATCCCTGGTAGTCTAGTGGTACCCCCC
The DNA here is from genome assembly GCA_016271365.2 of Neoceratodus forsteri. Taxonomy (NCBI): domain Eukaryota; kingdom Metazoa; phylum Chordata; order Ceratodontiformes; family Ceratodontidae; genus Neoceratodus; species Neoceratodus forsteri. The sequence continues at coordinate 1,299,319,897 of CM057453.1, read as the reverse complement.
CTCCCTGCGGTAACCCTGATTGCCATATTGAAATTAATATATTGTCCCTAGTAGTCTAGTGAGTACCCCCCCTCCCGCTAGTAACCCCAATTGTCATAAATGGCAATGGCTAGTTTCTAGTGGTACTGGCACCCCTGCCCACACAGGACCCCCAGCCTACCCAGCTCCCCTCCCGTCAGCGGTGAGCAGGCAAACCACCCACAAACCTCTGCGGCTGCCCACCATCTGACAGCTTGAAGTGCATACTGTAATAGTTATTCACAACTTTGTGAATGAAGTCATTCATTCACAAGTTGTGAATAATTATTCAATACTACAAGCCCGATGGCCAGTGTGGACCATTGGGCTTGTAGGTGATTCTGTAAGCTGTCAGATGGTGGGCAGCCGTAAAGGTATGCAGGTGGGTTGCTACCACTGATGGAGGGAGCTGAGTGAGCTGGGGTCCTGTGTGAGTGAAGGTAGTGCACTCGACCACCGGGACTGGTCATTGCCAATTATCCGATGGTCAGGGTTATTGGGGGGAGGGGGACCACTAGACTACCAGGAGAATATATTCATTTTAATATGGTGATCAGGGTTGCCGGTGGGGAGGGGGTCCACTAGATTACCAGGGACATATTTGGTGCTTGTGAATGATGTTCTGGGAGGGCAGCCAACCACGGCTGGCAGCTGCTGTGTTGCAGATTGCAATACAGTGGGCCATCAGTGGGTGGACTGCTCATGAGCCTTCTTTTATAGGCTCAACATTGAGCCCAGATATGTGGCACACCTCAGGGTTGTGCCAGCATATGCACCGCACATCCATTGGCTGAATATTGCGATGTGCGATATGCATGGGCATGCCCCTGAGATGTGCTGGCATACATTATCTTTGTGCCCGGAGCATTGGGAATTGTGCTTGCAATTCCCACTTTGAATATCATAATGGGTGCAGTTCTGGGGTTGCACTGGCGCATCTCAGCGGTGCCGTAGTAAACCCCTTTGAATATCTAGCCCAATATGTTTATGGCATGCAGCACAACCACCTATGCCTGTGGTGCTTGTCCCCTGAGGCACAATAGTCTGTGCTGCTGTGTACAAACCCAGCCTGCAGCTACCAACCTGTAGTTCCAGTCTGCTATGCAGGTGGTGCTGTGTGCACCTGACATAGCCCAGGCAATATACACATGAAAATACATGCACATCAGCCCATACCATAATGACATTCCAGTGTGGCATTTGCCTTAGAATACTACCTAAGTAGGTTAATTTACATATACATTTTGAATATGGCAAAGTTTACCCCTAGGAAATGTGTTTGCCCTGGACAAGCGTGTCTGAACCTTAGCACGACTCTACAGTATTTTGACTGCACTGTTGTTTGCAGTTGTTATGCACCACTTCTTTGCTAGCGCCCACAGTAACCACGTAGTTCACCTGTGCCTGACTCCACTTCTGTGTGCGCTGGGCTGCTGTTGCTGTTTGCACGCCCAGTTGCTATATTCAGAGCTGTCTTCTTTGCTGGGCTGACTTTGTATTGCACTCACACCAATGTTTGCCAACTTTCATTTCCCTCTATATTCAGCAGGGTTTGCCCTTGGCTATTCCTTTGAATATTATGCGTCTATTGGTTGTGGCTAAATTTGCCCACCAGGCAGTAAAATTTGTCCCCATGTAAAGTTTTGAATATTGTGCCCCAAATGTCTTCAATCCTCATGGTTGAGGAATTTGAAACAGTATTGCATCTTAATGAATTTAAGCTATTTACAATATGTAATCATTCTAAAAATAATGCTATGATTAGTAATAAATATAAAAATGTTAGTAACATGGTTCAGGGTGTACAGGCCTGTAGGGATCTTGAATTAATAAATGCTTCTCAAGTTTGAACCACGGCTTATAGTCAATGATAGTAAATACAGAATAAGATATTATATTCATGAAACCAGGATGAAAACAAATGGAAATTATAAAGTAATTTTAAATTGAAACTTTTCTAAGCAAAGCACTTTGGGCTGATAAAATAAATCCAAACATTCATCTGAAAGTAAATGCACCTGTGAGAAGGGCGTACTGAAACTCTGAGTCAAGTAATGCTGGAATGCTTATGCTATGAAGATATAAGAAAGGTCCATTTCTATGTGATAAACAGATAGAGAACTGGAACTTTTAGTAGTACTCATGAAAAATGAAAACTTATATTGTTCAGAGAGGTGTAAACTATCTATGTACGGTAACTAAAACTAGAAAGAAAAACTACCATTTTGTTTCACTAAATGGATTCTGATTAAAATTACTGAATAGGAAATTGGATAGCAAAACTGTTTTAAAAAAAAAGTTATTTCCCTGGCCCGGTGGCACGAGGCTGAAGCTGGACGCCACACCTCATGCCATGCTGGCAACCTGTGCTAAGGAATGGCGTTGCACCAGGGTCAGCAGGGGAGGAAAAGGATCCAGTGTCCCATGGACTGCTCTTCTTCTTCTGTGGAGGGGTGATCAGCTGTCAGTGCACGCCTGGCCCTAGTGGATGCTGGGGTGGTGCACGATCCTGCCAACATGGGGCAGAGGCAGAGCAGATGCCTATCGGGATGCACGAAGCATGCACACTATGGGCACCATTACACTCTCCACTTCCTAGGGAGTGTAAACTGGAGGGAAAATGATGCTCCGGCTAGATGATGGAGAGTGCCTCAGGTCCCACCCCGTAATAATCACAGCACTTGCCACAGTGAATCAGTCTTGACGGGTTTGGGTAAGCCCTGCTGGCCCTGCCAAGATTGGGAAGTCCCAGGGGAATCGATCAGTGCTGGCTGCTGGACGTTGGGAGACGGACTGGGGGCTCCTCCTGATCTATGAACTATGAATATTTTATGGGGTTATTCAGTAAATACATTGGCCCAGATATTCAAAGGGTTGCGCATGGGCGCAACACCCCACTGATGCTTCCAGTGCGATATTTAAAAGGAAAAGTGCACCACACAAGTCCCAATGCGCCGAGGTGTATCAGTAATGTCAAACACAGAGTAGGCGTGCCATGCACTAAACTGCACAGCCCTGATATTCAGCCGGGCCCTACAGGATTATGCAGCGCAACCCTACCTGCGCCTGCACAAGTTACTCACTAAAAAAAGGAACAAGTCGAGGCCACTCACAGGTGAGCTGCCGCATTGCAGGGCACAACACAGCGCTGCCACCTGGTCAGTGCCCATCCTGTTCCGCACCTAAGCGGCGCCCCCATGCCCGATCACGGGCATCAGACACCTCCCAAAGTCCAATCCCTGGTGATCCAGTGGACCACGATTAGCCTGATCACGGGCACAACTGTATCATCCCCGAGTCAATATCCCTGGTGGTCCAGTGGACGCCGCAGACCCGATCATGGGCAGCATTCCTCACCCCAAGTCGAAATCCCTGGTGATCTAGTGGACCCCACCCCACCTGCCCACTGAGCCCCACCACCCGCTCCCCGTCAGCTGGCGGGTGGCAGCAACCACCGCCTGCTGCCCGCCGCCCGCCGACTTGACAGCTCGGTATGGCTGCCGCCCATTGGTTCAGAGCATGAGCCAATGAGCATGCAGCCCATACCATACTAGATCAGTCAGATATGTGAATAGATTCATTCACATATCTGGACGACTATCTCGTATGGGCTGCATGCCCTGACTCATGCTCTGAACCAATGGGCGTTCAGCCGGCAGCTGTCAGTCGTGAGCTCTTGAAGTGGCAGGCTGGTGGGGCTGTCACACTGGCTGATGGGGACGGGCTGGTGGAGTTCAGTGGGCGGGTGGGGTGGGGGGTCCACTAGATCACCAGGGATTTCGGACTTGGGGATGAGAATCCGCCATGATTGGGCTCCGTGTGGTCCACTGGACCACCAGGTATATTGGACTTTGGAGGTGGATACTGATGCCCATGATCGGGCTAATCATGGTCCACTAGACTACCAGGGATATTGGACTTGAGGGATACAGTTATGCCCGTGATTGGGCTAATCGGGGGGATACAGTTATGCCCACCAGGGATAGGAGATGTTCTTTGTCCCTACGGGACGCCCCACGCATCGGGCTGCAGGGGGCGTCGGCCTCGATGGCTGCTGCTTCGGCAGGGCCAGGTGCAAGTCGTCAGATCGGTGCACTGCATGCTAATGGCATGCAAATGGGGCCGTAAACAGATAAAAAATGGCCTCTGGTCTTTGCATAAATTATGGCCCCATTTGCATGTCACCCTTTGAATATTGCAGGTGCTGTGCATGGCGCAATGGCACTTGCACCACTGCATCTCAATGCTCCACTCTGACCACTTGCCCTGGCAATTCCACTCGCCATGCACGGTGGGGTGGCTAGGGGCGATTTTCAAAGCAGTTGCACCATAGCGCAACTCCATTGAATATCGCCTGGCCACACCACTGCGCACAAATTTGAGCGCGCACAGGCTTTGCACCTCAGAATGGCGCAGTTTGAATATCTGGGCCATTGGTCTATTGGTATTTCATCAGTTTGAATTTTTATTAGAATATCTGGGGCCAGATATTCAAAACTTTGCACAGGCCAAACTGTTTGCATTAGATTTGCGCTGGGTTTGCATGAAACACCTGTATTCAAAAGACCAAATAGCCTGGGCAAATTGACGTTAGCACCGGCAAAACTATAATATAATTCCTGGCCAGCACTTTTTCCATAGGGAAACCCAGTTATAATTTGCTGTTATAATCAGCAGGTTATAATGGCAAACATAAGCTGGTTTCCTGTCTCCGCATGTACCAGCTAAGCTCTCTCTCCACTTCTTTCGCTAGATGGACAATCAGTGGGAAGTAAAACCCTCGGAAACAAAAACCTAATACAAAAACATAAAGGTCCACTCTGGAGCCCTAAACATAAAAATTAATATAAAATCTTGGCAGAGCATGGACTGTGCTAAATCTCACCCGTCCACGGCTGCCCGTCACCGATCTGTGATTTTGTTTTATTTTAAATAACTGCTGTGGCAAAAGTGCTGATCAGCAATTATATAAAATAAAAAAAGATGGGGCTGTGTAAACTTGATTTACAATGCCCTCAATGTGGATGCTTTTATAAACCCCTCGGCTTCGCCATCTGGGTTTATGTAGCATCCCACTCCGGCATGTATAAAATCACATCACACACCACCCTATCATTTATTCTCTGTATAATTACTGGTATGTGCTTTTTCCCAAAGGGAAACCTGGCTGTTATTTTCCATTATAACCAGCTGTCTATAGCAGCAAACCGCGTTGGGTTTCCCTATGCCACGCATCAGTCACTGGTCTTCCTTAACTGTGTGAGTGCCACATTCCATGGAGCAATTCTGCATTGCTGCAGACTTCACCGCCCCTCACTGTCAGTGGCAACTTGATTTTTTAATTAAAAAGGAAGAGAAGACTCTCCATTGATCCAGAAACAAAATAAAAAGGAAATGTTTCCAGCACACGAGTCTCCCTGTCAGCATGCATGCGCCAACAGGTTCCCCACTTCTTCATGCAGTAAGAACACCGCAGAGAGCCGCTTAGTGGTAAGTTTAACTGAAAACAAACAAACAGACATTTTTAAACAAAATCTGCACTTATTTTACTCAAACAAATTGGAGCACTGTAACTTAGCGGAAGGCGTGGACGCGCCAGAATCCTGAGATTGGTCGCGGCTGCCCTGAACAATCTATTTGTTATTTTATTTTATTGTACAATTGCTGAGGCAAAAAGCACTTGCCAGCAATTATATAAAATAAAATATTGGGTGGTTATGTAATACAGGTGCTACCCTATATTCAGCGTGTTAGCACCACACAAAGTGTGTTTGCGTGACTTTGTGTGCGACAATTTGCGGTGGTGCAAATTACCACCCAGAAAAAGGTAATCTTAACTCTGGGCAAAACAGCAATAGGGGCCATGGACAAAGCAACAACTGGCAACATGGCGTAGCAACAACAGCATCATGGTGCACCAGATGACTGCGGCCAGTGAGGAGGCAGAGGGGCGTGTGACCACTCTGGGCCACTCCATATTCGATGGAAGAGACACAGATTGCACTGCTCATGTTGCCATCATCTGGCACCAGTCCCAACACTGCCAGGCATTTGTGGGTGCCACAGTGCCCAGTGGACACCTTGGCAGTGTTTCCATGCAGCACCACATCCAGTTCCCCATTAGAGTACACCACCACAATGCAGCACATACATGCAGTACTGGGAGAATGGATGGTACTAAGGGGAGAGTGTACAGGTGGCCAGCTGCACCACATAGTAGGTGCTGCCACATGGCTGAGCCATCCATACAGTGCACATGTGTCAATACTGAGATACCCCTCACATTAGTGTGCCTGTATGATGGTATGTGTCTGCCCCCCACCCCGGAGCACATACCTCACACCTGTCCAGGCTCCCCATCACACACAGCCAGCCATGTGTATGTTACTGTGGGAATCCCATGCTACTGGCACAGCCTATGTGGGTCACAGGACAGTATGACTGTGGTGTCTACTGTCAGAAGACACTTAAACACTGTGCATGTCATTGTGTGGCTAGCAGCAGTATCATTGCCTGACACACTGTAGGCACTGCTGTGTCCCTCACAATACTGACTACTATGGTACTGTACGCCTGATACACAATGTAGCAGGACTAACAAATATGTCTATGGCATGCAGCACAACCACCTGTTCTGGTGGTGCTGGTTCCTTGGGCCACATTAGTCTGTGCTACTGTGTCCAAACCCAGGCTGCAGCTACTGTTCCGTTGTTCCAGGCTGACATACAGGTGGTGCTGTGTGCAACCCTGCCTGCAGCCACCGACCTGTAGTTCAGTCTGACATACAGGTGGAGCTGTGTACCATGAAATAGCATGGGGCAATCTACATGGTAATGCATACAAAGCTGGCCATAATGAGATACTAATGTGGCTGTTTGCCCTCAGATTGCCTAAGTAGGCTCATTTGCATAGAGCTTTGAATATATTAAAATTTTGCACCGGAAAAGCTTGTTAGTGCTGGCTAACAAGTTTGCCTTTGGCAAACCTGTCAGAACCATAGCATTGTTCTGCGGTATTTGGCCTGCAATGTTGTTTGCAGTTGTTGTGTACCACTTCTTGCTAGCACCCACATTGACGAATCCAGCAAAAGAGGTCGACAGGTGAGGTGGTACAGGGATAAAAATCACAGCATGTATCAGCAGAAAATCCGCACTCACCACCTGGTAGAATAGGACGCTGAGACAGTATTCCATAAGTGCTTCATTTTATTTTTCCAAAAGTGCAGTGTGCAAATAAAAATTCCAGATACGTTTGGAAGATACCTCTCCATTTTCAATGGATCTAATACTTTGCTAGCACCACATTGGCCACCTACTGCAACCCTGCCTTACTCCACCTCTGTGTGCACTGGGCTGCTGTTGCAGTTTGCACTGCTTGGTTGATATATTCAGAGCTGGCTTATTTGCCAGGCTAGTTTTGCACTCTCCAGCCCTGTTTGCACCTTTATTTGCATGCTATATTCAACTGATTTAGTCACTGGGCTATTCTTTGAATATAGCATGCAAATAGTTCGAGCTATTTTGCATGCCGGGCAGTGCTAATTTTGCCATGGGGCTAAGTTTTGAATTTTGGGCCCTGATGAAGTAAGGGGCAATAAAGATGAGTGAAGTGAATTGCCTTTTATTGCTCAAAGTGAGCACTCTTTCTTCTTTTCATAAGTGATTACTGGTTACGTAATGTCTTGGGCCATGTAGATAACCAGACATGAACCTTGAAACATTCACTTTATATTCTGAATACATGACTAAGTACAATACACTTTTCAGCATTTTAACAACCCAAGATCTTTTCAAATGTTTAGCTGTTACTTTAACTTTATGTAAACTGTGGGCCAGATATTCAAAACTTTGCGCTGGGCAAAATCATTTGCGCAGGTTTAGCGTCGGATTGTGTGGTCTGCCATATTCAAAAGGCCAAATAAGCGGGCAAACTGCATTAGCGCCAGGCAAAAGTATAATGTATGCAAGGGCAAACTGACATGAATACAAAGCGCAATGCTATATTCAGTGGCTAGCGCGCTCAAGTGGTTTAGCGCGACCTAGCGCGACAGTTAGCAGCGGTATAGATTACCGCCCAGAAAAAGCTGGTCTTAATCCTGGGCAATCAGCTGCGCCAACATAAATGGCTGTGCGTGGATTTGCTTGGTTTTAGCTGGTCTTATGCTGACCCTATACATAAATATAACATATAGATAAAGCCAAACATAGTGGAAGCTTGCTGCTAACCAATGGCATCACAATGATGCCATCATCTGCCACCAGTCCCAGCCATGCCAGGCAGTAAGTGGTGACCCTGCCGCCAGTGGACAGCATGGCAGTGTACCATACAGCACACACCTGCTGACCACACATATCTGTGGACAAAAACAGATGCCAGCACACATGCAGCACTGTGGGCATGGAGGATGTTGAGGGAGTGTGTATGGGTGGCCAGGCTGTGCCACAGACCAGGTGTGGCCACAAGGCTGGGACTCAGCATGCAGTGCACATGGGCCAGTATTAGGAATACCCCACTAGTGTGCCTTTCGGATACTATATGCCCCCCAGCCACATACCACACAGCTGTACAACTGCCACAACACACAAAGCCAGATATGTACATGTCACTGTGGGCATCACATGCCACAGGTACAGCATCTGTGGGTCACACAACAGTGTAACAGTAATGTCGACTGTCAGTAAACACCTGCAGGTTGGGCCTGTCACTGTGTACAGTGCAATCAGCATCACTTGCCCTACACACCATAGGCAGTGCTACGTCCCTCACACTACTGTCTCCCTTGCTACTGTAGTGTCTGCTGTGCACTGTAGCATGCCCTACAGTGTGACAGTTGCATGCAGCACCACCACCACCTGTGCCTATGCTGTCCTGTCCCCTGGGGTACAATATGCTATGCTATGCTATGCTGTACTGTTTACCTGTAGCCTGTAGCTATCATCGTGCACTGCCAGACTGACCTACAGATGGAGCTGCGGTTGGACCTTGTCTGCCCTGTACTTCCAGACCTGACCTACAGGTGGCTCTATGGGACCCTGCAGTAACGCTAGGCAAACTGTGTGCAAATCAGGGTATAATGAGATGCTAATCGGTTGTTTGCCCAGAGACTACCTAAGTAGGCTCATTTGCATAGCACTTTTGAATATGGCACATTTAAAGCTCCGAACTAGCGTGTTTGCTCAGGCTAACTGCTTAGCTCCGCGCTAATGTGTTAGGCGCATGCATATTGCAGGGAATATTGTAAAGTTTTGATCACTGTTCTTTCTCATCTGCTGCTTCCTGCAACTGTACTGAGTCCATGCATTTGCTGGCACACACATCCAGCAATGTAGTTCGTCTGTACCTGCCCTCACGTTGCTGTGTACTGTGTTGTTGTTGTGGGTTGCACTTCCTGGTTGTTTTATTCAGTGCTGTCTTATTCCAGGGCAATGTTTGCCCTGCACTCCCACCAGTTTGCATGGCCTCATTACCATGCTATATTCAGAAGCTGTTTGCCCTGGGCTATTCCGTTTGAATATGGCTTGCTTTGTGCCTCGAGCTCAGTTTGCCGCTGGGCAGTGCTAATTTTGCCCCTGGCAAAGTTTTGAATATCTGGCCCTGTATGTCTTAAAACATAACTTATGCCTGTTTTTACAAATTGTGTTTATTTTTGTAATCATATGTTTTTGTTTTGCAATGACATGTCAGTCAAATAACTTAAACTTAACTTGAAACTTGGCCCAGACAGCACTTTTTGTTTTGTGATACTGTTTTCTGGCTATTGGACCAAATATGCACACATATTATTCAAAGGATCAAAGTAATTAAAAGAGTTTTTGGACTTTTATGCAATAAAGTTCTGCCTTTATATTTGCTGATTTACAGTTTTTACTGATTTTCTTTTGTGCTCCAGATTTGCTTGTTTCCTTGACTTGATATTGTTTTCAGTGGTTACAGCATAGCCTGTTACTGTTGCCTGTTTGCTTGCTCTTTTCAAGTTATGTAAGCCAGCATCACTCTTGATACTATGAGGATCTAGAATTATTACTCCTTTTATATACCCTCTTTCCCTCAAATCTTGTACCAGCAGTGCTCATAGATTCCCAGTTCTGTGTAGTCTGCATTGGTCCAGTATCTGAGAGGGTCATTATTTAAATAATATTCTTCTAACATTCACTACACCTTTTAAATACTGTCGGCTAGGACAGTGCAGTCAACAATCACACAGCAAAACAACAACACTTTTTTTTTCTCCACCCTCCCCACTAAAAGATCTTATCTCCAGGAGAGTGTATCATGGGGCAAGAGAACATTTGTGGGTCCATGGAATACAATTTCCACAGACCCTTTTAAAACAAACACATGTCCTAAGAGACAAATCACCAGGGAGACTGGGATTAGAACCCTTGTCTCCACTACCACCCAGTGGAGCTGCTCCTTGAATCTGCCCTCCACACCATGGTAGCAGCTCAACCAGCCACTGGAATTCTTCCTCCTTGTCCTCTGCTAGGACCATGAACAGCAACCAGGGGTGCTTACTGCATAGCGTTGTAAATTCCCCATCTCTGTCTATGGTAACATTGTACAGACCAGCGCTGTGTTCTTCTGTGCTATTATTGTAGCGCTATTCTAGCCGATTACCTTTTATATGCTCCCATTTTCCAAATTGCTTCTCTAACTCTGTGTCATATTAGAAGAATGGACTAGTATGGCTAGCATGACTTCTGAGTTCAAGAAAGTAATTTATAATGTTTTATTTAGGAGGATGGGAGAGTTTATTTGGGATATTTTGATCCTTTCTGAGCTCCTTCTCATTTTGTACTTATTTAGCTGTCATGAACACAATGTTGCCAATCTCCAGAGGTGCTTAGATATTCACAGATAATTTAAAATTTTTATCCTTTAATAAATGGATTCTCCACAAGATTATACGTAACTGTACTTTAACAGTGATGGTTTTATCTAGTGATTTCTGTGTTTTCTTTGGAAGATAGTCGCAGTATAGATCTCTTTTCAATCAAGCCACTGTCTTGTAGTTTATCAACAAACTGCAAATTAATTGTACTTTTGTGCTAAAAGTAACCTAACTAACAGTATTGGTTAATGATATACTCAATTTTCATTGTTCACACTATCAAAGGAAACTTTTGGACTGAGCTGTTACCCACAGTTGAAGTGAAATTGATCTACAACAGAACTCTGGGATTCAGTTGGGGTAGACCTAGGTGTTTCTTTTTGTCCTTATTGCACTTGAAAATTTGATCATTTCAAATTAAACTGAACTAGTACTATCCTGAGTGTGCTGCTTTCATTTGCTTCTACATGTATCCAGGCTGCTCCAGACATGTCTGGCAGCTGGACTCGGCACTTATGGACTAAACTTTCACTGACTTTGCACCAGGTGCATATTTGCAAAACATTGTGAGTGAGAGTCTAAGTGGATAGTATTGCCCAGTTCTCTGGGTCTCATCTGAGAAGGGTCTTCCTCATACTGTAGCTCCATGAATCATGGGTAAAAACAGGATAGCAAAGTTGGGAACCAGCTTGTCATCACTTGACATCTGAGACTGTTTAATTTGCTAACTACAAATATGTGAGGCCAACTGTGTTTCATGAGTTTGGTCCCTGGAGACCAAACTGTAAACCATAACTGCCGTAACTGTTGTCATGTGTTTTTCTTCTTATTAAAATTAGTTTGACGTTATGGACTATTGCTTGACTACAAGGTGGGTGCCCCATTATTATTATATAATTTGTTAGTAACAGAATTGGAAGAAAGCGGTCATAGGTAATAGTACTGATGATATAGTACCACAGTGTTGGGTCTATATATGGATTTAAACTTCTGATAGAGGTTTAGTAAGTTTAAAACTACTGAATACATGTGATTAATGTAACACAGCAATCTTAGCTACTGTTATAATCAAACAACCCTCATGCTTCTATATACCATAGATTGAAAATAAGGTATTTTATTTTGATTTATGACCATGACACTGACAATTGCCCTTATTCACAATACAGATTTGATCTTATACACACAAGGGAAGCTATAGGTTATGGCCTAGGCGAGTAAACCTTTTTGGAACTATTTTCATGTTGAGTTAGGTGAAATTGTTGTTATAGCGCATCTATGGTTACAATTTCATTTGAAGCTGACGAATGCTTTTTTCATTTGCAGTATATATCAGGTTTCAATTTCAACATGGTTTTACTGATCCAGGGCACAGTACAAATTGCCTCCTGCTAGTATGCATCCCTCCAACTTTCTTGCTGTGTTCAGTGTGGCATTCCCCTCCCAGTCCCTGAAGATATTTCCCCTGGTGCCTAGTGACATCTTCTACCCCTCAAAAACATCCCCATCACTCTGTCACTGACAGTAGCTGGCATAAACCCTCTGCTCACATACTTGTCTGACTGCTGTCTGACTCATGCAAACTGCAATATTTATATACTAGTCAGTATATCAACATAGGAGTTGCTACACATTTCTGAACAACCACAAAGTGCTTTACTGGCAATGCTGTTTTTTAAACAAAATCTACAATTGTAGCAAAATAATGATTCTTTTAAATACTTTTCCAATCAATTCTAGAAAGTAGTTCACAGCAGAGAAGTTGTTATTATGGAGGGTAAGAAATGATTTCTAGGTACCAATCAAAAATGTCTAGGCACTAAATGAAATTTGGAGGCTATTGTTGCTGGTGTGACTATTTTGCGTAATGTGTGTGTGAGCGAAATGGGCTAAGTAGTGAACTCTGTCTATTGACTTCCAGTATGTAGTTTTGCTCTGTATAGAAATCTCTCAGGTTTGAGTCATTGACTTGCACTAGGAGATGATATGGTGAGAGTTCTTTCAATTCTTGAAACTTAAGATTACTTTTTTGTATTTTTAGAGCTGCAATGTGTGAGCCCTGCAGTCCTTTTATGATCACTGAGTGAAAGGACTCCGCATTCCTTCCTTATGAATGACATGTTGGATTACATCATAGTTGCATCCACATCTGTGAAGTAGTCCACCCATGTTGTCTCTACCTTCCACAGCACTGCACTGTTTCACAGTGCAGCAGAACTATGGCACACTCTGTCATGTCCAAATTGGCTGCTGCACTGTACTATGCAAGTGCTAGCAGTCACGCATGCAGTAGCATGTGGAGGCCATTTTGGTCATGGTGAAGGGGATGTGTTCTGTAGTGACTGCTGGAACTTTATTTATTTATTTATAGGTTTTTGTTAGATTATAGAAATTCCCCCACCCGACCCTCCCTCTTAGCATCCACAACACCCCTCAGAAACATAGAAATGACATTGGGAGTGCCCAATCCCCAGTGTCACAATCAGTCTACAAATTTACCCCCAGAAACATTGAAATTACACTGGGGTGTCCAGTCCCAGTGTCAAGATCAGGGATCATTGGTCTCTTTTGTTGTTGTTTTTTTTTTACCTGTAAAACAAAAATGTTCCATTGCTGTCTTCCCACACATAACTGTGGCACTGGGGTGCCCAATCCCCAGTGTCATGATCAGGGATCATAGGTCTCTTTTTTCCACCTGTTAAAAAAAAAGGACCACTGACATCTTTTGCCATTCCTTACCCCCACTCAACCCTCCCACTGAGCATCCACCACCTCGCACCCCCCTGGTCACATTTACCCATCCGCAGTCCAACAGCATAATCTGCTCTAGACCACAGACATGTCTTCACTCTTCAAAACCAGACCATGAACTGAAGACACAGATATACAATTCAGTGTATTTCAATTGGGTTTTGAACTCAGTGCCCTGACTTGGGAATTTGTACATATTTTTGGCCCAAATTTTCAACATCTCTTCTTTGGGACCCCACCTCATGAACAATATCACTGTCATTAAACAGATCGGTCCTAAAGGTAATTTCATGGCCTCTGCATGAAATCATCTTTTGGGTAGGAGTTAAACATTTTCTCTGCCCTAGTTCATGAGGTGGGTATATAAGAAGGCTATGTTAAAAATCTAGTGTAAAATATATAAAAAACAAAGTTATGAGCCTACATTGAATGTTGCAAATTCAGGCTAATTTCATTGGTAATTTTCAATATTTATACACCAAATTTAGAACATAGACATATCTTTTAGCATATCATGAATGTGACAGCTGTCATTTTACAAGTCCTGGCCAATATGTTTTTTACATCCCAAAAGGTGACTTCATGGTCCAAGCCAAAATCATCAATTGGCCAGGAGTTGAAAGTTTTCCTGCCCTTGTTAATGAGGTGGGGTTATAAGAAGGCTATGTTGGAAATTTGGTGTAAAACATTACAAAACAAAATAGTTATGAGCCTACATTGATTTTTGTGAATGCAGGCTTGTAAGTTCAGTGGTATTCAATGTTTTTACCCTAAATGTTCCACATAGCTTTTTTACAGAACCTTATGAATGTGACAGCTGTCATTTTTAACTCCTGCCAAAATGTGTTTTTGCATCACGAAAATTGATTTTGCAGTCTCTGTGCAAAAGCACCTGTAAGCCAGAGTTGAACATTTTGTCTGCCTATCTTCATGAGGCAGGGTCATAACAAGGCTATGTAGAAAATTTGGTGTAAAATATTGCAAACCAACACATTTATGAGCCTATGTCACATTTTGCAAATGCACGCTTGTAAGTTTGGTAATTTACAATATTTATACTCCAAATATCTCAACTTCAGCCCTGTTGGCTCTGGCCAGAGTTTGTTTCATGCAGTGTTGGTACTCTAGAATGCTTCTTATGATGAGAATCAGATCTGCTGCCCGTTGTGGAAAAGGGTGAGGGATTTTGGATAGTTCTTCGACTTGTACAGTATATTTTTACTATCCCTGGTAGTCAGTTTGACCCTTCTCCTCACCTGATCCCCATTATAATAAAATATTTTTGCTATCCCTAGCAGTTTAGTGGACCTTCACTTCTGTGGCTGTCTGTTTTCTGCCACATGCTAGTATTGTATTACTGCAGCCACACCATATTTTATTTAACATAATTTTCTTTAAAGAGTCACCGACGCTCCAGAAGAACTTTGAATAACATAATATTTGGACAAAGAGCAACTTATATTTCTCATGAACTCTGTATTTCTTCTTGCCATTATTTATTACTGAGGTTTTATGCATAAAACAGGATCGTTGTTCCTTGAGGGTTCATTAGCTCCTATTGCTTATTCCCAACCTGGTGTCATAATACTTTGCTTGTGATATCACAGTTATTTCCATGGCAACCAACTGTGATATTACAACAACGCATTATGATTTCAGGTACGGAGTATGCTAAAGGGGCAGATGAACTCTAAGGGATAAAGATACATTTTTTTGTGGGTAATTCTTCAGTAATAAATATGAGGAAGGAGAAATCTATGGAAGGTAAATGACCTAGATGCTTAACTGTTTCTAGATTCATGATATTCAAGTTTTTCCAGAGGTGTCAGCAGCTCTTTAATTTCTAGCTTTCTGACTTTAAAGTTTTTTTTACCAAACTTGGGTGATGGCTTTTGGTCTACCACTGCCGCTGGGGCTCGGACCTCCAACTGCACCTGAGGACAAGACTGGAAGCCTGCACAGGAACTAAAGCCACAATCCTGACTGCTTTCTAGGTGGACCACATGGATTTTCCCTCCACTATCACCGCCTGTGATTGCCTCTGAATTCTGGTTAGTCGAGGCCAAAACCCACATCAGTTAGAAGGAAACCATCCCCGTAGCTCATCTGGAGCCATGAGGCATAAAGCCAAAAGCCCTTCAGGTCTACTGCTGCCTGCTGGGGCTTAGACATCTGACTGCACCTGAGGACAAGACTGAAGCCGCCCAGGAACTCGAGCCACAGTTCTGACTGCTTTTAGGCAGACCACATGGCTTTTCCATGCCACTTTCACTGCCTGTGATTGCCTACAAACTCTGGTTCATTGAGGACAAAGGCTGCATCATTTAGAAGGAAACCATCCTCCCATAGCTCATCTGGAGCCATGGGGCATAAAGCTGAAATCCTTCAGGTACTTGAATTGCTTGGAGCTTTAGGAACATTGAAACCTTACCGCCTTCAATCGGTTTGGTGGTGCCAGTTCAGTGGCTGTATTTGATTGTCCCATAGACTCTAGGCATTTCTTTTGTACCCACGGTGGAACTGCACCACAGCCCTAGTGACTGATCAATCCTGAAATGGTGTCTTTTGAAAACTTTGCTTTCTGTCCCACTTGCAAAGCCATTTAAGTAGACTAGGTGTTTGGTTCGGTGCTCTAAAATTTTATCTCAAATTGATTATAGCCTTCTTAGCTGCGCTGGCAGACCCTAAAGAATTGCTTAGTTAAAACCTAAAGTGTAAGAAGTGTGTTACAGCCCTGTTAGATCTGTTTAAAGTAATAAGTTATCATTTGTGTCTTGCTGCTGTTGAACCTAAACCCTCAACCTAGTTCTAATCCTCTATTACCTTAGCCAGCCCACACTTTTTTTCTTCTCAGCCTCCTCCCACTAATCTGAACTGCCCGCTCTGTTTCTTTTGTTTTCTGGCATACCCCTCCTCTCTCCTAGCTCCTGTAACTCTCTCTCTCTCTCCCTTCCTTTACCCCTCAGGTCTCACTGCCTGCCAAGGCTTGGACCTCCAACTATACCTGAGGACAAGACTGGAAGCCAGCCCAGGGACTCGAACCACAGTCCTGACTGCTTTTTAGGCAGACCGCATGGCTTTTCCTCACCACTCTCACTGCCTGTGATTGCCTCCAACCTCTGGTTCATCAAGGACAAAGCCTGTATCAGTTAGAAGGAAACCATCTCCGTAGTAGCTCATCTGGAACCATGGGCGTAGTCAAAAAGCCCTTCAGGTATGTGAATTGCTTGGAGCTTTGAGATCATTGAAACCTTAGCACCTTCAATTGGTTGGTGGACACCAGTTCAGTGACTGTATCTGTTTGGCCCATGGACTCTGGGCATTTCTTTAGTACCTACGGTGGAATTGTGCCCCAGCCCTAGTGACTGATCAATCCTGAAATGGTACCTTTTGAAAACTTGCTTTCTGTCTCACTTGTAAAGCCATTTTAGTAGACTAGGTGTTTGGTCTGGTGCTCCAAAATGTTATCTCAAATTGATTATAGCCTTCTTAGCTGCACTGGCAGACCTAAAGAATTGCTTAGTTAAAACTTAAAGTGTAGGAAGTGTGTTACAGCCCTGGTAGATCTGTTTAAAGTAATAAGTTATAATTTGTGTCTTGCTGCTGTTGAACCCAACCCCTCAACCTAATTGTAATTCTCTTACCTTAGCCAGCCCACCCTTCTTTTTTTCTCTGCCTCCTCCACTTATCTAGACTGACGCTCTGTTTCTTTTGTTTTCTGGCATACCTCTCTCTCCTAGCCCTTACCTAATCTCTTTCCCATCCTCTGCCCCTCAGGTCTGCTGCTGCAGCTGGGGCTCAGACCTCCAACTGCACCTGAGGACAAGACCAGAAGCTGGCACAGGGACTATAGCCACGGTCCTGACTGCTTTTAGGCAGACCGCATGGCTTTTCCTACCACTCTCACCACCTGTGGTTGCCTCCAAACTCTGGTTCATCGAGGACAAAGCCCGCATCAGCTAGAAGGAAACCGTCCCCCATAGCTCATCTGGAGCCGTGGGGCATAAAGCCGAACATCCTTCTGTGTTTTCCATTGGTGCATGTGCTGGCTCCCTCCTTCCCCACCCTAGGTGGACTCTTACTTTTATAGTGTCTCAGAGTAGTCAGATGACTAAATGTCTAAACTTCCTTTGGTTCCGTATATCGCACAGACACTAGGGGAGCTCCTGAGTTGTATCTTGCCTCATTGCCCTGATCTCTCTCTAACTGCCAAATACAGTGGTAAATAGCTATATTTGCAGTCGTGTGTATATACTTTTAGCTTTTAGTCCTATCTCTCCTTTCATTATCTGTATAGCACATTTTATGGTGTGCCTCTCACTTCCATATACTTTGCACATGTGGATTTCCACTCTTGAGCCTCAGTAGAGTTGCTCGCTAAAACTACCACTAATCTGTTTTTGAAGGAATTGAACCTAAACAGGAAAGTTTTTTGGAGGACACTTAAAACTGTCTCTTACCTGGTCTGTCACCTTTCCTAGGCTATTTTTACTAGGATTTACTTTGCAAAGCAGACTGCATGCTTCAATCCTTGGTCAAAGCATGACAGTCGGCTTCCTGAGGGCTACTCTCCACACTTCTACTACTACTTTGTTTAAATGGAATTACACTTTCCATTCCTGCATCAAGAAATCAAGTGTCACTTCCTCAGGACTCTATGACTTCCACTTTTCTAACTTAATTGCTGAAGACTGGACTGTGCCTACATGGAACCTCCTTTATAACAAGGGTTGTACCTACTATGCTTTCTCAGCTTCTAACAAGTGGGCACTACGGCTACCATTGCTTTCACTTTCCACAGTGGCAGGCTCTGGTTCCTAACAATCCCTGCAATACTCCTATCAGGGATGTCAGACTGAATCTGGGTCCCCGGCTCATCTCTCCTCAACTGACCTGTCTGACGATCTCTAACAAAGGGCTATTTATTATGAACATAAAAGCCATACTCATCACTTCCTGATCTAGAGGTTTGGGCCAAAGTTTAAATCCAGACATTCTCTGCCTTATGGAAACTTGGCTTAAACTGGGATACCTGACTCTCTCTGTTCTCTGGCCAGTTACTTTATGATTTGTCATGACAGATCGTCCTCAAAGCATGGGAGTGAGTTGTTATATTTCATAAAACAACCTCAACATTGAGACTTTCCCTGGTACTGCCTTCCCTTCTGGATGTGAATTCCTACTTGTAACTCTAGCTCTAGGGCAAAGAAACTTCATATTGTCTGTGCATACATCCTCTTTCTGGTGGCTTAGCAGGTTTAAAGGACTTGCTTGACAAAACTTCCTAGATATTCAACCGAAATGAGGTAATAATTTTAGGGACCTTAACTTAAACTGGTTGGGTGCATCCTATAGTTCTTTACTGTCCCTTATGCACAGCTATAGCCTTCACCAACTGATAACTGTACCTACAAGAACTACGCCACGACTACAATCATCTACCCTCATAGACTGGATACTGGTAAACTGTGTGGAGCACTATATCTGTTTCTGGCATCCTGGCTGATGCACTAACAGATCACTCTCCAACTTTCTGCATCTGGACTACGGGTGCACCTCCATCACCTCCACCGTGTCTTGTCACTTTCACCGATTTCCCAACCTTGACACTGAGGCATTTCTATATGATGTTTCCAGAATTGACTGGTTGGATATCTTTCACTCCTGTAATGAATTCCTGGCTATATAGTGTAAGCATACCCTGAATGTTATAAGCCATGTCAGGGGTAAACAAACAAGGTGGCTACATAAAGACCTGCTTACAAATATGCACCTTAGGGATAAACAATGTAGGTGGTACAAATGCACTGGACTGCAATTGATTTCCATACCTATAGGGCTCTGAGGAACTTGTGTAAAAACAAGTCAGATTAGCAAAGAGTAAATACTGCAAAGACCTACTATCTAGTTGGGCTGGTGACCCCAGGAAATTCTGGGCTCATGTTAAAAGTTTTCTTGGTGCCCCTCAATCAGTTACCCATAGTGAAATGAAATTAAATGGTACTCATTGCAATGACTCTAGCACCATTGCCAACGCTTTCAATCAAATGTTCTTTGAACTGTCCCAGTACACCTCTTCCTTCCTGCAAGCTGTACCTCACTCTCAAGCTGTACCTCACCTCAGTCCACACCCACATATCAGCTGGTCACCTCTACCACCGATCCTATATGCCACCCAGTGACACACCTTTCTACTTTCAGGCCATAACTAGATCTGAGGTCCTGAAACTACTGCGTACCATTTCGACAATAATAGCTCTGGGTCAAACTCGACTGAACCATGGCTTCTGAAGCTTGCTGTTCCTCTCATTGCCTCCGCCAGCAAAAATCTACACATTGTCTCTCTCTCTAGTGTAGTTCTGGACCTTGGAAGATTGCCCACATAACACCTGTCCTCAAAAAGGAGACCCAAAGGAAATCACCGATTACAGGCCCATTGCTATCCTTTTCGACCCGAGTAAAATCTTGGAGAAGCTAATGGTTAGCCAAACAATTGACTGCCTAAGTTGAATATTCTCTCCGAACTCAGCATGGTTTTAGAAAGGCCATAGTACATCGCGTCTCTGCTCAAATTCATGACTGATACTCTTTCTTATATGGATGCTGTACGGTTTACAGGAGCTGTATTTATTGACCTCACTGAGGCCTTTGACCTTGTGAATCACCCCATGCTTTTCTGCTCTTCGTAGTTGAGTTTCTCTCCTGTTGTTGACTAGTTTAGTAGCTACTTATCAAATAGGACCAAAGCTGTGAAATTTAACTCTTCCTATCTGACAGTTCCTCCATCAATATTGTGTGCCTCAGGGATCTATTCTGGAGCTCTTCATCTTCTTCATAAACAATATTGCAGACATCTTTCAATATTGTTCATCTATTCTTTATGCGGATGACCTGGTCTTCTGCACCAGCTCCACAAATGTGGCCAGCATAAATTAATCTCTTCTTCTGACTTCAAAATTTTAAAACTGACTGTATGCTCCACAAATTGGTATTGGTCACACAGAAAACAAAAAGCCATGCTTCTAGGCTCTGCTCCAAAGCTAAAGGCTTGTTCTATGCCCTGATGGTATGTGACTTGAAGGACACAAATTGACTCCATCGAGTCCTTTAAATACCTGGGAGTCCTACTTGACCCATCCCTTGACTTCAATTCTCATATACAGTCCACCTGCAAGGTTGTAATGCTAAACTGGATGTGGTCTACACAACCAGTTACTTACTAATGCCTATCAGTCAAGCTGGCTATTGCCAGTGGTATCTTGCTCCCCTGCCCTCACTTATGGTGCTTCCTTTTGCTGCGGCTCAAACTACCCTCCATAAGTGGGACATTACCTATAATAATAATTTATGCTGGTATGCCTCATTGTCCCCTCATCTAAAGCATCATTGTCAACTGTACAGTGACCTTAACTGGCTCTCTCCGCCAGCTTGTAGGCAATACTGTCTTGGCTCACTTACTGATTCTATTATCAGGGAACAAACTCCTTCTTCATTCGCAGCATTGCTGGCTACAATAAACTCTCTCATGGACTTTGATCAGCAGATAAATTTCTACTGTATGTAGCAAACGTCACAAGTCTAAAGGTTCTTGTTCCTTCCAATTCATTGCCCTCAACTATGGAACTCTCTTCCCTAGTCCTTAGACAGTCAAAGTCCCATCTTTGTTTCAAAAAGAACTGTGCAGCTATTTATCTCTCGCTGACTCATGCACTTGTTTTGACCCCACTTGATACCGCTGTCATCTGCATTCCCCATTCTCACTACTGTATGTTCCTCCTCACTTCCACTACTGCTATCCACCACCTTACCTTTCCTCTCCCACCCTCTCACCCTTCAATCCTTTCCTATCACTTTTGGACCAGTCCATTCCCCATTTAACTATGGCCTATGTTGCTATTCTACTTTATTTTAATGCTTATTGTTTAAAGCGCTTACCCTCACCTGTCTTCTTCCTTCATCGACTTCCCCTTTTTATCACACCTGTTTTTGCTGTTCATATCCCTATACTAGCTGTTCCTTGTGCTAGTATATTTTAATACTGTTCTTGGCATCCTTACCCCTTGTAATGTTTTGAATACTTATGTTAAGTCATTGTTACTGTTTCTGATCTACCATACTTGAAATTGTCCTGCACTCATGTAATATTACCTTTTATACCTTATTGTACTCTCCCGAGTCATGCCTGAAAATAGTCATTTTATGGCTAATGCACCTACCAGTTAACAAAACTAAATAAATAAAAAATCATGTAAGTGGTAACTTGCAAATCCTCATCAAAAATGGTGGTTGCCAGTTCCCCTTGAAAGCACATTTGAGGGAATTTACAAGAATGTGACTTATGTGGTTCTTGGTAGTGGTGGTGGTAACTAGGTCATCACCCAAGTTTGGTGAAAAAAACACATTCAAAATAAAAATTTATAAACGAAAGACAATTTTAGTTAAACAAAACTATAATCTGCCTGCATGCACAGTTGCAATTTATTTCATTTAGTTGTTTTGTCAAGTCTTCTAGCTGTAATAAGAGCAATCCAGCATGCTATAGTAATACAATACTGTGGGGCCGTGCTGACTGCCATTAAGGGTGGTGGGGAGGCAATATTCTGGGCTTGGCAGGAATGAGAACAATCATCCTAGGCTACGAGGGATAGTAAAGATATATAATATCATGTTTTATTAAGTGGCTATAGTGGTGATGGTGCTGGAGGGTGAGTCCAATGTTTCTGAATATTTTAGGTTTAATTCTAGGTCAGACTGAGAAGCAAGCCATTAGTCTTTGTACAGTATGTTTGTGTGTATGTATGTGTTCAGATGTTTACTACAGTGTGTGTTTTAAGTTGAGGTATCTGATACTGTTTAGGTTTGGTGCCTTTTAATAACACTGGAATTTTGATTATTATTGTTGCAGTTAGGATTCAGACCGATGTTATTTTTGGTATAATTGGGTTTATAGGTTACAAACTGATATACTGTATCTCCTAACATTTGCCTGGCAGTATAGCCTAGAGGTTAGAGAAATGAGCTTGGTACATCCAGCAGACCTGGGTTTGATTTCTACAACCTGTAGTTGCATACTGTGTGACTCTGAACAAGTCACCTAACCTCCCCAGTATTCCTAGGTCACCCCTGAAAACAGGCAGTTGTGCCTAGTGGGCCTTACCTGGTTACCAAAGACTAAAAAAAAAAAAAAAAAAAAAAAAGTCAGGTGCTTTTTCTGTAGGCCAACCCCTCCCACCATGCTTTCCCTTATTTTAAGCAAGTACAGTATATATGATATGGGAGGTTTATGGTTGTTGGTGACATCATATAGGCATTTGATTATTTTGTGTTGCCTATCACTGTTACATGGGTTTGAGTCCCATCAGTTTAAGAAGCATTATTGAATAAAATGTATGGGCTATATAGGTGCTATCAGATATATCTGAATGATACATTTAACTAGTACTATAGAACCACTAATAATCGCTCAAAGTTTATATCGTGCTTGACTTTTGACTCACATGGTTGCACCCACAATCTTTCATGGCAAAACTCTTTATGATCTGACTTCAAAATCAGCTGATCATACTAACTGTGTCCATGACCAGCTGATATTGAAGTTGGTTTAATCGTTATTACACTTTCCTGTTGGTTTATGTTAGGCTGTCAGGATGTCTCTTGTTTGGTGGTTGAACTCACCGGTGCCAAAGGGATCCAGAAAGAGAACTTTACGGCCCGATATTGATGCCGATGTTTGTGCAGTGGCAGCAGGCATCTCTACACAGTTGTTGTTTGTTGTGCAGTCCAACATTGTACCACACACAAGTAGTACATTTAAAACAAAACAAAAAAAATCACTGATAACTGGAAGTAAAGTCCCTGGCCACGTGGCCCCGATGACCAAATCAGATCAGTGTGTTTAGTCCTTGCCCACCCCATAATCCACTGTAGGCTTATCAAAGCATTGATGAGCATGGAAGTCGGCAGTACTGTAAGTTAAAATAAAAGTGCACTATTCTTCTTTGTGAGCAGTTTATACCAGCAAGTGCAGAACTTTGAGCCTCAGTTAAAGGGTATGGTATGTGGAACGAGAAGTAGTGTCGTGGTGTGGCATGTCGAGATATCGAGTACTGAGTACTGTAGCCAGTGTGTAGTTGTTTTAAGTACTGTAACTTGCTTTAACTTCTTTTTTTCTTATGATCTTTATCCCGCCATGGTTGGCTGACATCTGTCTGTTGTCCTGGTGCACCGGCTCCTTTGAGGCCCTCACCCCAGTGATACCCCGATGGCTTGCCCCATGGCAGGGAGGCAAGATCCCCATCACCACCAGGAATGGATCCAGCGATTGGGGTGACGCCTCGAGCCAGGTGGTGCATCCTGGGACAGCCATCAAGCCACACAACCGTATTTTTCTCTTGTTCCTCCTCAGGGATGGGGTTTGCAATGACTCCAATGGAGGCAATGCACATGCTCCCATGTGTGCTTCTCCAGGCATCTTCCTTATCCCTACCCTCATCGTTGGCATCGGCACTCTTCCCCCAGCCTCCGCCAGGGGCAGGCGATTGCTGACTACTGGAACCCCCGTGAAGAAGGAGAGCAGACCCTGGGATGCTTAATCTTTGTCCTCCCTGCCTACCCTTGACAGCCCATGCTCATTCCTGAACACAGGTCACCGGCATGGTGTGAGGCATGGCATCCAGTGCCTCAACCCTTAGCACCACCAGGCCAGCTTGACTTTAACTTCTACAGTACCAGTAATTGTGGATGACAGTAGAGTAGCAGTACAAAACAAAAAGACAGCAAAACATAAACTGAACTTATCCATATGCTGCCTTCAGTCACAAATCATGGGTGTATAAATAATTATGCTGAACAACACTCACCAGCGAAGATAGCGAAATTATTTTTACAGTGAAGATTTTGAGTTCTACAGCATATTGCTATAGCATAATTGAGAAATGATCAGTCAAGTTATTTTTACTGTTTTAAAATTGTGGTGTTAATAAAGTTGTGTTTGTGTGTCTGTTTGATGGTGGTATAAACAGTGTACACTAAGTGGAGCTCACTATCTTTAACAAAGCACCAGGACTGAGGTGCTTAAAAGTTGGTGGCTGCTTTGGGCATTAACACCTGTTGCTTTAACAATGGTGGGATATATTTAATGAAGTACATTTTGTATCTATATGGCTAGTGATCACCTTTTTATGAGTGCTGGACCTTTTGATCCTGTCATAAATTGAATCTGTCTATCCAGCTGTATGGGAAAATAACATAAAAACGAAATATGGATTTTGCACCTCTACACCTCCACTCAGTTAAAATATATCTGTCACATAAATCCTTCAAAATCCTCCCTGCACCCTTTCCCAGTCTGCTAAATACACTCTGCTCTGCCCAGCTCCTGTTGTAGGAAAGGGCCTGTAGCTGCCAGTGTACAGTTAAATATAATGGAAATTAACTAACTGGAATAACAATGCATGATTCTCTGCTGCTTTTAAATTTTTTGATCAAACGTCATTCTTTCTGACGTAAAAGGAGCTCCTTCCTGCCATGTGTCCTTCCCCTGTGTGTGAGAGAGAGAGCTGAAACTGCCCAGAGATTTGGCAGTATGCAAAGTCTTAGTCTGCAGCAGCACTGATTGGCTGCTGCAGGTCATGTGGCTTTACAACAACCTGGACAAGCTCAGTGTATTCGCCTGTAAAAGGTGCTGCGTCCATGACATCAAAGTGACAAATGGCAATTGAAGACTGAGTTCCTTCAGTCCTGTTTTGCTGGTATCCTTAACGCTGAATCACCAAATGCAATATGACAGCCACTCATCCTTAGTGCTCAACTGGAGGATGGTGGGTGTGGGAGGAAATGAGGCATCTGGCACCAGACTAAAAAGATGCAGGTAAACATTTGTATGTTCAATAAACAGAGTGCTGCATCAGCATGTGGGCTGCAAAGAGACTGAGTGGTTCGTATTAGACTGTATGCTGAATATTGGCAATTGTAGAATCAATGTTTTGTCCAAGCTGACCTGCTGGTGCAGCGGTAGTGCTACCACTTATGCACGCCAGTGACCCGGGGTCAGAGAGAGCTTGGGTTGCTGGAGGACTGGCTAGGGGAGGAGGATTGAGCACCTGGGGGCTGCTCTCTTCTCCTCCTCCTCCTCCTCTGGGGAGGGTGGGCAGTGGGTCCCACCACTTACCGCCACCTGGGTGACCATGGGTTGTGGTGCAGTGGGGCTGCAGGAGCGATCAGAAAGGAGGATAATGGCCAGGATCTGGAGCAGCAGCATGTTTCCATGTGCCCCACCTCCTTGGCTCCTCTGCATGCTGGCACCTTCGGGCAGGGACCATAAACCAGAAGAAACCCACATTGGCTACCAGTAGAAGAGATGTGGCTACCCGGATTTCTTAATCAGGCTCCTGGGGAGGGCATTGGACTGCCTGATACATAGTAATGGACTGAGGATGACCGGACCCTCCTCCTTTCCTGCCCTGGGGAATATCAAAGGCAGGATGGGGCAGGTCCAACGGTGCCTCTAGGAGTTACCTGGGGCAAAGCTAGGGATACTCAGTCTAGGGATCCTGGAAGAATGGTGATTGATGTGGAGAGAACAGAGCATAGAAAGAGTCAATTAAAATTAAATGTTTTGTCCAGGTGGTCTGCTTTAGGAATGAACTATAAAGGCAAAAGTAAACATATGTTTTGTATATGCATAAACAGAACGTAAGAGAATCAGGTTGCAAAAGACCTGTATGTGGGTTCCTCAAAACATTTTATAGGAGAGAACAAATGTCCAGACTGTTTGGTTTCTGTGTCTTCCTCCAAACCACACATAAGTGCAAACCCCAGTGCAAATCATGTATTTGTTCACAAATCCTTGTGGAAGGCAAATTAACAGGACATTATCCAAACAAATTTTGATCAGAACTATGCTATTATATTTGTTTTTGTATAGGCTGAAAGACACAAACTACAGGCAAATGTGTCCTTTGATGACTCTTCTGTGTAGTGTTGTCAATAGCCTAGCCTAGCCTACAGCCTAGTCTGTTTCAGAGCAGAACAGGAGTTAGTGCAGCAGAAATATCCTGCTGTGTAAAAGGGTACAATGAGAGAATAGATGGCCATATTGTTTGGTATCTGTGCTTCTCTCCTAACCACTCATACTGCATATCTTTCCAACCCTAACTCCCCACCCACAATTCCTAAGCAACAAAAGGACAAGACAACACAAGCAACCCCAGACAGCCATCATCAGGTAATAAAAACAACATACTGTACAACTGTTTCCAGATTACCCAAATGCAGTAGCACTGATGTTCTACCTCTGTTGATTTGTATCTGCAGCATGCACACCGCAAGACATACACACTCACTGATACTCAAATCACAACACTGCTTCAGTGTGCAGAAACACAGGCTATGCAGCCAGGCTAGAAATCCATGATAACTAAATTACAAGAGTTCTTTTGTCTGTAGGAGCACAGACACCTATGGGGCCAGCACTTCTGTATCCTCAGGTGCTCATGCACACTGTAAAACATATACACACTTGACAGGCCTGTGCTTCTCTTGCTGTAAGTGTAAGACATACACACCAACCTCTGCCTGTAGCAGTGCAGGCACCAAAGAATCTATGATACCAAAATTGCAATGGTGCTTCTATCTGCAGAATTCCAGGACCCTGTGAGTTCTGTGACTTTTCTACCACTAGTGTAAGACATACACAGAGGCTCTGGCTGCAGAAGGGCAGACCCTGTGGGGCCTGCAGTTAAGCAGGCAGAAGTACTGTAGCAATGTGCAAATCATGGTTTCAGCAGTGGATCTAGACATTTTTCAAGGGATGGCAGTTTTCAGTTACTCAGCTACATATAAAAACATGCACTAGCGGATCATGCTATATAGTGTGGTACCTTGTACAATGTACATGAGTATCTCTGTCTGCAGAGGTGCAGGCCCCTTGGGTCTTTCAGGTGCAGAAGCACAGGTCACCCATGGGGCCTGTGCTCCTGCAGCCACAATACTCATGCACACTGTACAACATACACGACAGGTGTTGCTGCATAAGTGCAGTCCCTCATATGGCTGATGCTTATACAGCTGCAGATAGAAATCCATAAAGGTAGCATATCAATGCTATTACTTTTGTGTCATCTGGGAACAGTTGTGTTGTCTGCCTGACATGATGATGGCAGGCTGTGGTTGCTGTGTGGTCTTGTCCTTTGCTGCTTGGGTGGGGTGCTAGGTTGGAAACCCACAAGCCACAAAATGTAATGGGAATTTCTGTAAGAGGTTTTGGAGAATGTTGAAAATGCTGAAAATGTGATCTGATCTTCTCCTTTTTATATTATTTGTTTTGATATATTTAGATATATTTATGCATGGATTGTATTTGTTTTTAGTGTGGTGTGCCTGTATTATTAAGCACTTTAGGAGTTGTATCCCTTGAGTAGCTGCCTTAAATATGAACGTATGAGGAGTGATGCTCACACATTGAAAAAGCATCAGAGTGATGTGAAACGTTTGTGTGTTAGGGGTGTGCTGCTATTTTTATCTTATTCGTGTAATAAAATGCCTTTTAACAAGGTCTAGTTTAGAGGTCTGTTCTTGCTTTGCTGAGTGGCGGACCTTTGCTGTGCACATTTGCATTGATGTCGTGGCACCAGCAGGGTTTATTCAGGAAGCTGCCTGTTCACTTTCTTGTTCACTATATGGTAATTGGGTCTGTGTGTAACTAGTGCTGTGCGAATGTGGAATTCCATCGGCAGAAGTAGTGCCAAATGACCATTCCACCAGCGGAATTTCCACCAGAATTTCACTTGTTCACCTGTGGAATTACGCCTACTGTGAGCTGTGGAATAATATTTTGTGGAAAAGTATTTTCAGCAGAAAATTAATGCTGAACAATTTCCGCAGAAAATATTGAGATCTGTAATAATATTCAGTGGAACAGTGATGTTCCTTGAAAATCATTCTGCAACTATTTTATGCTGCAGAATTCTGTCATTCCATTTCTGGCTGAATTCGTGGAATTTTGGCAGAATTTTGAGCTTTCTAAGGAATTTCGTCAGCTGGAATTTTAAAATTCCGACAGCACTATGTGTAACGCTGCACCTTCCTTCCTGGCTGGGGAGGTGGTGTTGTATGAGAACACCATCCTCCCAGCCTTGACCCATCAAGCTGGGTCATTGAGCCGACCCCAAACTCAACTCACTGGCATGGGATCACAAAGCACTATACACTGGAATAAAATCTGACACTACACAAAATGTTTCCTAATAATTTCTTTTAAACTGTGACCCAAACTTTCAAGATAATTTTTATGACCTCTCTTATCAGCATGACATGTGGCATTTATAGAATATTGGCCAAAATATCATTTTGTACTTGTGCGGTGTGTCAAGAGGCACAGCCAAGTGCCTTAACCACACAAGAAGTGGGTAACCTCAATAACCCACACCTGAGTTCCTTATTATGATTATATAATGGACCCATGTGTAAAATAAATTTAAAATGTGTTTAAGTATGTTTTTATTAATGCCATTTCTCAGGTGTGGGTTATTACAGGATACACCATGGTCATGTGATGTGTTTTGACCAATGAGGTTACAGGATTTTCATACCCCATTGTATAATATTATTTAGTCATTTCACAATATCTTTACACCAAGTTTTAAACATAACCTTCTTACGACCCCACCTCATGAACCTGGCAGGTGAAACGTTTCAAATCCTGTCTAAAATGGGATTTCACACAATAACTGCATCTGAAAAATTTCCACTGTCCTGTTCATGAGGTGGGTCCCAAAAGGCCATGTTGGAAGTTTGGTGGAAAATATTGAATGAGTGAAGTTATGTGTGAACATTGAAATATTTCAGTGCTCACCATAACTTGGTCATTTCACTATATCTATCCATCAAATTTTCAACATGCCTTCTTATAACCCCAGCTCATTAACCTGGTAGGTGAACATTTTCAAATCACATATAAATGGTGATTTCAAGCAGCAACACAAAATCATCTTTCAGGAAATATTTGAACATTTTGACTTACCTTGTACCTTGAGAGGTCCTGAAAAGCCATGTTAAAAATCTGGTGTAAAAATTTTGAAAAATTAAAAGTTATGCGTAAAAGTTCAAAACACATTGAAATACATTAAACAAGACTTGCCTTATTTTCTTATATCACAGTTGCCAGTTCCAGCAGCAGGTCATATTTTTGATTGGAGAAGGGATTTATGTCATGGGCAATGTTTAGATGAATGAGAGTGTGGAGAGGTGTGGAGTGGTGGGTGCTGAGTAAGGTGTTGGGATGGCTGGGTGGTGGTGTGGGTGTTGGATCGGTGATGGATTGGTGATGGACCTTTTTATTGACATGATATGTTGAGGTCACATGATGCCTCTGAGCTACTGGCTGCACTACTTCCTCGCTCCTGCCTGCTTCAAAATAATTTAACTTTCTTTGCTATATTTCAAACAACTGTGTGATATATGTGCATTAGTATTGCTTCAGGAGTCCTCCGGTCTCTGATTCCTCTGGCACTGCTCACTCTTTGTTGCTCACAATTGAGTCAGAAATGTGGCAGGCTCCACCACATCATACGCTACTGCAAACCCCAGACAAATGTTCCAAGAAAGCCAAGGCCCAGGGTGCCTCTGGATGTGCTACAACTACAACGTTGGCTGCTGCTCCACTTTCTGAGGAGAAATTTCTCAATGAAATACAACCTACTAAAGGATTACATGAGGATTTTAACAGAAGAGCTTAAAACCTGTGCCTGATTTAAATACTACAACCTGGTGGGTCAGGGATCTAGAAGCCTGGGTGGCATCAGTGGAAAGATGGCGAGACTGAATTGATCCAGAGGTGATCCTGCTCTGTCAGAAACTAGGGAAGATGAAAAGAAAGTTGGAAGACTTGGAAGGATGGAGCAGGAGAAACAATTTGGTAATCTTTGGGCTACCTGAAGAAGCAGAGACAACCACCCAGTTAAATTTGCCTGAGATTCCTGGAACGCATCACCAGGCCATCTCCAAACAACCCCATATACATTGTGGAGAGGGCTCACCGCTCTTGCATTCCTGACCACTTCAGGTTCCCTGCCCAGACAATTTATTTTAAAGCTCCTAAATTTCTTGGCTATTTATTTATTTATTTTATTTAGTTTTTGTTGACCGGGTAAGTGCACTAGACAAATCCTGCCTATTTTCAGGCACGACCCGGGGAGGGGGATACAGATGAATGCCAACTGACCTTGAACCAGATTAAGCTGTTGGTGGTATTTTAGTGAATGAGGGAAATTGCCAGGACACCGGGAAATTCCCTTACTCTTTTCGATAAGTGCCATGGGATCTTTAACATCCACCTGAACTACCACCAATCCAAGCAGATGGGACCTCGGTTTAACATCTCATCCGAATAACAGTTTATTCTACAAAATCAGTGGAGCTGAAAGAAATCACTTGGGAAGGAATTGAATAAGAATTTTGCAGGACTTGCTGGTGGCGACCAGGTATAAGAGAGCCATGTTTCACCCTATTGTAGCAAAGCTTCTCGTGCAGTCATCAAGCTTAGAGTTTTATACCCTGCCAGGCTCCAAGTCTATTTTAAGGACACACGGCACACCTATGACTCTGCTGATCAGGCGAGTGCAGAACTGAAACAATTTTGCTGGGTCTTTTCAAGAATGTCTGATCTGGCTGCTGTGTGCCCTATGGCTCTCCTGAGTGGTCCAAATCTTTCCTAGTATTCAAGTTGTATCAAGGCATCTGCTGATAATCAATGCAGCAATTTCTTCCTTTTCTACAACATGGATACTATGTACTCCCTACTCCTGAGCTGTTATCCCCATCAGAATCTGTTATTTTGTTGCCTTATGTGGTGCCAGAAGGTCACCGTCCCTTGATCTGCTACTTTGCAAACTGAAACTGCTTCAGTAAATAGTGATAGTTCCTGCCAGGATCCTACATCGAACTTTGTGAGAGACTATGCTTTTCCGATGCAGGATGCAGGCCCATTGCTAGCTGGTGACTGTTACTATTGCTTCGACAGTGTGGCACTGCTCTCCTGTTGTGGGACCCTTTCTGCCAGCCTTGCCTGCTCAGGCATGATTATTCATTTAGGTTCATGGAAGCACCTCAATACTTAGGATTTCATTGCCTTCGATTGAGATTATGCCTCAGCAGGACAGTACACCCTATCCTTCCGAGGAGCATCCTAGTTTAATGCAAGATTAGGTTTAGGCTCACCACAGATGAATTTGACTCTGCTTATCAGGCGAGTGCAGAACTGAAACAACTGTTTCCAGATCCTTTCAAGTCTGCCTGATCAGGTTGATGTGTGCCCTATGGCTATCCTAGGTGGTTTGAATCTTTCACTTGCATCCAAGTTATACCTAATGTATATGCTGATAATCTAGGTGGCAATTCCTCCTTTCATTGCAGTATGGATATGATTTGCTCCCTACTCCTGAGTTGTTGTCTCCTGTCTGAACCTGTTATTTTGGGTGACTGGTGTAGTGCCAGAAGGTCACTGCCACCTCGATCTGCTATTTCATCAGCTGGAACCACTTTGGTAAATTGCAGTAGTTTGTGCCAGGATCCTACATCAAACTTTGTGAGAGGCCAGGCTTGTCTCATGCAGGATGCAGATCTGTTGCAGATCTTATTCTCCTGGATGATGTCAATTGGCAGTGTGGATCCTTATCGCATTATGAACACCTTGGCATACATTGCTGTACCTGCTCTAATCTTGCTTCAGTGTCCTGCCATATAGAGGGCTTGATCATTGAGACTGAATGGCTCCTTTTCCCAACCTGAAGGGACATCCTTCGTACCTGGCTACTCCTAGACAACGTGTCCAAGGCAGTGTGTGTTGCTTCCTGCACTTCTGCATGGACCCAGGAGGCCTGTGTACAGTCTATTTGGTGTCAAAGGAACCTGCCATACCCACCTCTACTTCATCTTTCCAGCAGGAAACTCCTTGGTCCCATAGCCTCCATATGGCATCAGAACCATCCATTGCTGAACCCAACCAAAATGACCACCACGAGAGAATTAGTTAACTAACTGACTTTAAGCTTGGGCTCCATAATCTTACTCCTTTGTTGTTAAATTTTCCTTCAAACTCAGATTGGGGTTTTTTTATTTTAGTTGTACTGGGGCCATTGTTTTGAGTATAATGTTTTTATATACTGGGATTACACTTTATTTCTGTGTCTATACTGGTGTAAGAGCAAACCAAGTTTACTTCTAGGTATAGGAGCTCTCTTAGATCCCTGTCTGGATGATACTAGTGGCATTACGGAGTTGGACTACTTTAATGGATTGCTTTTGGGGTCTCTGGGGGTTGAGGGGCACGAGGTCTGACACTATGCTTTAATCCTGTTATAGACCTTTACTGGTCTCCATCATTAGACAGGGCATGGCATGTCATGCCCTCCTCCTTTTCTCCCCATACCTTTACATTTGCCACCTATTCAGGTTGGATTTATATTCTTATGAGTATAGGATTTTTCTAGACATTTTGTTGTCTCATTTTATGTAGCTTTAGACAATAGTTGTATGGGATGATTAAGTAAGTTCAAGGTAGTAGTGGTGTTAGCTTCCTGACTATGAGAGCTTTTCACATTTCAGGACTTTAAGGATAATGGTTGGGGCAAGAGGATGGAAGTTAAAGCTGTTGAGGAAGAGGACATCATGAACCAAAATGTGTGTGGGGGAGGGGTCTTTCCTGCTATTGGAACCCCTTACCTTTTATCTGTGGGGCAATTTTATTTTGTGTTTTTTGGTATGCCTTTCATGTTTTGGTAAGGATACTAGAGTTTCTGGTTTAGGAACAGTGTTTTGTGGATGGTGTGCATCCTTTGTATATAGTATGGCAATTTTGGAAGTATTTCCTGTTTCAGGATTTTGGGTGGAGGGACTGTTTGTGTGGGTGGTTATATAATGTGGGGCATTGATATGTTTCTAATGATTTTGCTAGATGGTTTATGGGTGAGAGGTTGGGGAGACATTGTCGGGACTTTTTTCTATTTCAAGATTCCAGGCTTATCAATGGTTATATGTGTGGGGAGATTTGGGGAGGGGGGAGGGAGGGGTTGGTTTGGGGTGATTTTGGGGCAGTGGAGCTCACCTAGTGGGATGGGTTTTGCTTTGTTTATTGTTTTTGTCTTGTCTCTGGTTTTGTATTTGATATATGCAAATGTTTAATCTATTGAAATATGCTTTTGAATATTAAAGGGCCAGGTCCCTCTAAACAATAACAAACTCTCAAACAATTGTTGCATTTACAATGTCATATTACCTTTTTGCAAGAAACCCACCTTCTATCCTCAGAGGGTAACTTGTTCCAAAGGCAGTTGGTGGGTCAAGTATTTGCAGTGGGTTGCACTCGGTCCATTAGGGGTATAGCCATTCTTATTTCAAAATCGGTTAATTTTCACAGTCATCAATGTCTTCTAGATCCCCATGACTGATATGTTTTCATTAGGGTGTCTCTGGATAGAGCTGATGTTATCCTCAGCAGCATTTATGGCCCCAACATGTCAGATTCTTCCTTCTTTATGGTGCCGACAGGCCTTCTTTCCCTTTTTCCTACTCCTCTCATCGTTGGGGGACTGGAATGTTTCTCTCACATCTGATTTAGATAGGACTGGTAGGCCCATGCTTGGCTTGTCTCCTGTCCAGTGCTCCATTCGAGATATGATTGAGTCTGTGGGGTTATGTGACCCCTGGTGGATACTCCACCCACAGGACAAAATGCACACTTTTTTCTCTCCAGTACATGGGTCTTACTCCAGGCTTGGTTTTATTCTCCTCAGTTAGTCTGCACTGAGTGGGGTGCTGGATGGGAAGATAGATGCCATGGTCCTCTTGGATCATTGCTTGGTATGGGTGAGACTTTCCATTGCCAGCAATTTACAGAGGGAAACAACCTGAAAGCTTAATAATCAGCTCCTCAATGACAAGTACGTTGTGGAGAGGATCAAGGACAAATTGGATTATTCACCCAGCATAACTCTGGCTCTATTGAGAAAGGGACTTGGAATGGCCTCTCTTAAATGTTTTCTCAGAGGGAATTTACCAGGCTCTCCTCTAAATGTAAACATCAGTGCAGGCAGGTGGCTGCTGATCTCTTAAAGTGTATTACTGATATTAAGCACTCCTTTTCTTCCCTAACTCCAGAGGCTACTTACCAAGAGTTGACAGTTCTGCAAGATAGGTACACAGACCTTCTGAGGGAAAGGGATGAGTATGCTATCCTCAAAACACAGTCAAAATACATAGACCAAGGGAGAAAGCAAGCTGCCTGCTTATGCTTTGTCTTCAAAAACAAGAGGCTTCCGGTTAATTGCTGCTGTTAGGGCCACTGATGATACTCTGAAAACCCAGCCTAGGAACATTGCTCAGGAATTCACATCCTTTCACAAAGAACTGAATAGTCCCAGAAACTCCCCACCAGAGAGAACCCTTATAGTGGATTATTTAGATAGCATTCCCTTTCACAGTTGACTGAGATCCATCAGGCGCTTTTGTCCCAACCTGTCTCTCAGGATGAAATCCAAATAGCTATATCGAGCCTGTCCTCAGACAAAGCTCCTGGGCTGGATGACTTTTCAGCAAATTTTATAAAAACTTTGCCACTAAACTTGTTCCTTTTCTCCATTGTTTCTGTCTCTTTATTTATGACTCTGGTATCTCTGACCCCACTATCCTGGAAGTGTTGATAGTCCTTCTACTCAAACCCAGTAAACCCTCAGATTCTGTTTCTAATTACAGGCCCATTTCTTAATAAATTAAGATATAAAATTTTGACTAAAGTCCTTGCACATAGGGTTAACCGGGTTTGGGCTGGGCTAATTAGTCAGGAACAGGTGGGGTTGTTTCCACAAGGTCTCTGTAGACCATCTACAGAAGTTAGCTCTCATGTTTTCTCTGTGTCTAGGACCCTTACACCTATGTTGCTGGTTTCCGGACACGGAGAAAGTGTTTGATAGGGTTGATTGGGACTTTTTGATACTTACTCTTGAAAATTTGGGTTCCCACAGTTTGTTCTCTGTTGGATTCAGGTTTTATACTCTCGACTGACAGGATTTATTGCAATGGGTGCTTTCCACCCTTTTGCTCTATTTTCATGCACTCATCAGGGTTGTCCTCACCACCTTCTTTTCAATTTGTATTTAGATCCTCTTATCTGGAAGTTAAAGTCCTGCCTTGATCTGACTGGTATCTCTGTGGGCCCTCATATTTTACAACTATCAGCATGTGCAGATGATAATCTTACTGCATGTTGCTTGCCCTAGGACCTTGTTACCTGCTGCATTACATATTATTGAGGAATTTGGCCGGTTATCCAATTTTAAATTAAATCTTAACAAAATGGAAATCATGTCCCTTACTCCAACTGTGGTTAAGGAGGACATCCTTTGCTTGGTATGACTTGGTTCCCCATTACATTAATATCTAGGCTTGCACTCTTGAGGGACATGCTGTTATGCGCAAGCTTAACCTGGATGATCTGGTGGTCAAGCTTTAGCAGGATCTTCAGAGGTGGCAGGTTCTCCTTTGACTTTTGGGGAGAATTAATATCATTAAAATGAATGTCCTTCTCCAACTATGTTATCTCCTTAACATGTTAAATTTCTGGCCTCCTGGCCTGGTTTCAGCATGTTCACAGTATGATTACTGAATTTATCTGAGCTAAGAAAGCCCAAGGCGTGCTTACAAGAAGCTTGCCACCCCAAAATATTTGGGCAGCCTTAAACTCCTTCACTTTCTTATCTATTATTTTTCTAGTCATCTTAATAAGCTGCTTCAGTGGTTTTCCTCCTTCCCAAGACCCTAATACTCCCTACATACCCATATGTGTGGATCTGGAATTAGACTTACTTAATAGCTTAGGGTTGTCAGTGCCATCTCTGTTTTTTACCCCTTTCAAATCTCTCCCTTCTGGGTTAAGTAATGCTGTCATGGAAATTTCACTTCAGGTATATTCTCAATTCTGGTCACTGCTGAAACACCCCATTTCTAAGGATATTACCCAACCTGTACTCTGTAATTGTAATCTTAAGATTGGGGGTCACATTAGTACCATTGATTTGCTCCCCAATTGGTTAATGTCCAGGTTTGTGATTTGTTGTCTGGAGGATCCTTGTTATTAACAACAGAAAACTGGATTACCTTTAATTGGGGAATAATTATATTTTTAAAATTTTTCAGTTTAGGCATGTTTTACTTTACTGGTTTGGGCCAGGCAATTGGACCACTGACTTTTCAAAGCTCTTAACTACTATTACAGATCTGATTTTCAAACCACACGTGGTGTCTGCTTTGTATTCTCTGCTTTTTCTATGATTTTTCCAAAATTGGATGGCTCTCTCTCCCTTCGTGGGGCACTTTGTTCCCTAACTCCAATGGCAAACTATATGAATTGACATATATCATTATGTTGCTAAGGACAGACTGAGACTTAGCACAGTTTAACATTTTGAACAACCTTTATTACACTCCTAAAACACTGGCTAAGATGGGTAGATTGTCTTCTTCTGTCTGCACTAGATTTGGACAGGATGAGGGCTCTACCTTACATATTTTCTGGAACTGCCCTAAGATAGCTCCTTTATGGAGGCTTATTAAAGCTAAGGCAGACCCTCTCCTGGGATTGCAAGATATATTTAGGCCTGAAATATGCATTTTGGGGATTAAAGTTCAGTATTAGTCAGGAGTGTAAATTTGATATGGCTTTACTTTCTCACTTTGAAGAAAGTGGTCCTGTGACACTGGTTCAACCAGGCTTCTATTTCTTACCAGGAGTAGCTACAGGAATTGTTGTTTAATCTTTGGGTGGAATGTATGATAGCAAGTCTTTGACATAGGCTGCCCTCTTTGACAAACGATGGGGCAAGCTTTATACTCTATACCATCTAGTCCTTTAATGCTTTAGTTTTGTTACCTGGGATGTTGTATTGTATTGTTTTATCTGACTCCTAGACTGTTTGTATTACTGCTGTTCTTCCCCTTCTATTATTTTATTATTTTGGTTTCTTGTCCTAAGGTGGCTCCACTGGGGTGGGGGTGTGGGTAGGAGAGGGATGGGATGATAAGGTATGTGGTACATTTGTTCCATTGTTACTTGTATTATGATGTCTTTTGATACTTGTTTTCAATAAAGTTTATCCAGTTTCAAAAATGTACAGGATATGTTAAAAAACACTAGACAATGTTTTCCTTTTTTTCACCGACACTGGGAATCAGGCACCCTAGTGTCAGATTTTACATATGGTGACACTGGTGTTGGGCACCCCAGTGTCATTACCTATCTATTGAGGGGTGGGCAACTTGGAGGAGTAGGGTTGGGCAACAGCATCAGGGTGAGCACCCTGGTCTGCTTTTGTAGAAAACTGTAATGGGAAAGGATGATGGAGGGCTGGCTGAGCTGGGAGAGAATTAACAATAAAAAATAGATAGTATGTAGATAGATAGATAGATAGATAGATATAGAGTAGTCCCTTGTTATAGTAAACAGGTTGGGAGCCAATAGCTATTTGTTATAGAAACCTTTTCGATAAAGCAAATGACATTAAAAAAACCAAATTGTGCAGCATATATATTATTGCAGTGCTCCTTAAACACATTAAAACACACTGAAACTCATTCACATGTCCTAGTTACTCTGTATGTACCCCTTCAGAGTCAGGCAGCAGCAGGCATGCGCAAATCACTCTCTTATATGTTTCAAGAATTGTTTATACTTTTTGTTTTCAGAGAACATGCCCATAAAGTGAGAAAATTTGTCCTGAGCAGCATAGGAGCTGGCAATTCCTGATCCTTAATATACAGTGTATAGTAACTACAGTTCACACTTCCCTAGTTACTCTTATCCCTTCAGAGTCAGGCAGCAGTGGGCTGTACAAGTAACTGTTTTAGTTTCTTTTAATCAGTCAGATTTGTTGGTCAGTGCAGTGGTATTTAGAACTATACATCAGTTGTTGCTGACTAGAGTGAGTGTAATGGTCCTGTTGCACATAGGCTTAAGAGAGAGGAAGAGGGAAGCATTGGGGAAAAGCATGGTAGCCACAGTTGCACCCCACAGTCAGAAATAATTTGGTACTGTTGATTATTGCTGCAACATTTAGTTAAAGATTGTCTCACTGTGTACAATACAGTGTTTCAATGGTGTTGGTTTATGGAAGTTGGAGGGAGAGGAACTCTAAGGAAAAGCAGAGTAGCCATTTACCTTATCATGAAACTACAGTTCCCCTTGTTGTTCCATCACTTACTGCCACAGTGATTCTCTTAGCCACAAAACAGTTGATTTCTCCTGGGACCCTCACATGGCTTTCAGTCTACTCAAACTGCCAGTATAGCTGGAGTGTGTTATAGTGAGGGAGCTCTGTAGATAGATAGACAGACAGACAGACAGACAGACAGACAGATAGATAGATAGATCAATCACTGGCTTATCTCCATCTGCAGCTCCAGACATCAAGAAATTCCCACTGTCCTCATACAGAGCATGTGGGTGAATGGTTCCTCTCCTAAGCTGGGCATCCTGGATTTTGGGATGCCACAGTAGGTATGTTCGCTTTTATGTGAAACACACACACCAGAATCTAACTAAATGGGTCCTGTTCAGGTGTTTGTATTTTTAAGATACATTGTTTTTCTGTATTTCCATATTTTAGTTTGGAAGAAAAAATAAGATGGTGGCTATCAAGACCCAAAAATTGTTTCTTGGTTACGAAGCAAGAAGTACTCTTATGCTACAGTATGAGAAATTATGTATTGAATACTATTCGATCTTTACTACTTGTTGTTCCTTGTTGTTCCTTATTGTTGTTATTGTTTTTCTAAATGTGTAGGTCCATCTTGTAAATGAGTTCATATCAATTATGTTTTGCCTGGTTAAATAAAGCTTGATAGATTGATTGATTGATTGATTGAAGTAGAACAAAACCAAAACTTCTCATGACAGGGAATTTTTTGGTCATATCAGAGGGTTATCCAAAACCCCACTGAGCATGCTCAGAAAAATCTTTAAATCCTTGTAACTCTGGAACTGTTTAATAATTTTTGACAGAAAATTGTTGAACAACACTACCATGGCACAGGCCACTTCTACCCTGAAAGTTTCAGAAATAAATTCTGTTTTGTCTAGGCTGTAGGTGAAAGCAAACAGAAGTGAATTAAGTATAGGAAAAATGTAGACATTAAAACAAAATGATATGTGGATTTCAGAATATAGTAACATAGAAACATTGAATGTGACAACAGATAAGGGCCACTTGCCCACCAGTCTCCTGATTTTTATTTTATTTTATTTTATTTTATTTTAAAGTGGACACAGAACTGACAGTATTACAAATCTCAAAAATCTCAATTACAAACAGTTTGCTATTTGATTTAAAAAAATTGTAACCTTGTACGTGTTCCTTGGTCTGACATTTTAGATACTAAACACATTTCAACACCATAATATGCATCCACCAATCAGCTAGTGTCTTTTCAGTAGGTTTTATACTATTGTGCAAAGTATGACTCATGAAAATGAGGTGTTGGTGAACATGCTGTATATTCCAGCCTTAGTGTTTTCTGAGTTCTTAGCAAAGCCTGACATCACCATTATCACACAACAAAACCCTTATGGAAGAGGCAGTCTCTCCTCTCCTCTTCCTCAAACAATAGAACGTGAATTCTTGTTCAGCAAGAATCAGGAGCAGACTGCAAAGAAAAATAACATAATAGCACTAGTAGAAAGAAATCCTTCACAAACCAGAACTATGGTTAAAGGAGTCCAGTCAAACTGTCAAGTCTTGAGACTGAAGATAAAGCTGTGCATGTGTTTCTAGTATATACACGTGTTTCTATAAATGTGTGTACATTGTTTTCATGATATGGGATCCAAACTGTACAGTATTTTGACAGCCCTGGCATCACATATTACTTCATCATCATTTCCTCCTTAGCATGTCATAATTTGACCTCTGATCAAGACAAGAAGTAAAACCATGTTCCACCTTCCTGATGTCTCCTGAATCCCACAATAAGTCCATCTGTTGCATTTTCTGGGAGACTTATCCCTGAAAAGCACACTTCAAACACCTCACATACTGTATATGCATGAACATGCCAGCACACGCAGCACACGCACACACACACACACACACACACACACACACACATATATACACACACATAGAGATGTGCAAAATTAATTTCCGCAGCAGAAGTTTGGTGAAAAGGAATTGCCTCATAGAAGTTTGGAAATCATTTTCAGAACTTTTGGGAAATTCTGCCTTAAAACTGTGGAAAAATATAAAATCTGGGATAATTTATTACACTGCAGAAAAAAATCTGCAGAAAGGATCACTGCCAGTGGTAATTTCTGAGGCTTTTTAAATGCAGTTTAACTCATTTATCCACCCCCACTGATCAGGGGTCCCAGTAAATACCTCCACTCCATTCTTTGGACCCTCATAGTTTCTACTGGCCCTCCCACCCACCAATCATGGCTCCCAAAACATTTTATTTCCGTGATGTCTAGCAGAACCCTCCCTATCCTGGATTCCTTAGTCCACTAATTAACAGCCGCAGTCCAGTAACTCATCCCCCTTCCCAGTATTCCCTGGTGTCTAGTGAACCTTCCCATTCCAGATTCCTTGTAAAAAAAAAAATCCCAATTCCTTGGTGTCTATTAGACCCCACAAACACCACCCTGACAGTTCATCTGCCACCACCCAACTCCACTCCCCACCCTGCCCCTGAGCAGGCCACCAGTGCAGCACTCCTCTCTCCTCCATTACCAGTGGCCCACTGAATTGTCAGTGAATAACCGCAGGTTGTATAAGGAGGTGCTCATTCACTGACAGTTCATTAAACTGTAGAAAGAATAAATTCTGCAGTTTATATGCATTTTCTGCAGTTCACAAAAGTCTGCAGAACTCAGTGAAAATCTCGGGAAAATCCTACTTTCGCCAATGGCTGAAAGTTCCGTATTCAGTGAAATTTCCAAATTTTACTTGAAGTTGCTGCAAGTGGAATTCTCCACTTTACCCCACCTACATACACACACACACACACACACACTTGGATAAGCACGCATACACACA
Source organism: Neoceratodus forsteri (assembly GCA_016271365.2). NCBI lineage: Eukaryota > Metazoa > Chordata > Ceratodontiformes > Ceratodontidae > Neoceratodus > Neoceratodus forsteri. Next base: position 1,299,278,221 of record CM057453.1, on the reverse strand, counting down.
CACATGCACATTTACACAAACTAGTGTTTCATTTTAACTGAAGGAGTACAGGACTTTGTAAGCCAACTATGAGTTCACTTCTGCATCACTGCTGCCATTTACTGTACATTCCCCATTGCCAGTGCTGATGGCAAAACACTTGAGAAAGATTCAATGTTTCCATTGCAGTGACCCTCCAGCCACTCCTTGTTCACTTCAGGCACAATGTCAAGTACATCACCCTTGCTGAATTCCAGGTCGCCAGGCTCCTGTGGGACAGTCACAGAAACCAGTCATCTGGAACAAAACAGGCCTCCCAGCCACCACCTCTCAATCCTTACACAGCATCAGTCGCCTTGCCCAGATTTGTCACCACATCTCTCCAGATCATCCTCTTTAGTTACTGGGACCAGCTCACTGCTTTCCAGATCTCTGAAATTTATCTGTAGCTGTCCTTGAGATGTTTAAATTTCCTCTTGACCAGATCCTGCAGGTCAGAGAGGGAGATTTATGGGTTCACTCTTGCTGCTACTGTAAAGTTTAATGGATTTGTACTATCACCGAGTCTTCAGAAGATGCTGAAGGTCCCATGGAGGTAACTAGGCTTCCCTTTCCCATCATAGATGGAGAATAAGATGTGAAACAGTCTGTAGAATCTGTCTCTGGGACTTGGGGTGTCTTGCTCAGCCGAAAATGAGGTTTGCTTTGTGTTCTGATTGTAGGAGGCAGTGGAAGTCCACTGGGAAATGCCCTGGTTTTCAGGTCGTCCACTTTGAAGGACCTTGTAGTGTCTAGATAAGATGTTGGCAGCAGTCCCTCTGTCCATCACATATGATCACGGCCTAGCCATCCTTGCCTTTATCTAGCACATAGAATACTTCCAGTGTGAACCTCCAGCTCACTGCTGTTCTTGTGGAAGAGCGTTGTACAGGACACGGTAGTATCCTGAGTCTTGGCCCTGCACACCATCTGCTCTCGGTTCATAACATCCAAGTTTCTGAGGCCTGAGAGGTTCGAGTCCCACAAAGTTATCATTTGGAATGACAGAAGAGATCACCCTTGGCTTGCCTAAGAAGTCCTTAAGTTTCAACTGTTTCACTTCCTGTATGCCATCTGAATATCCTGCCCTGGGAACCTGTAAGGGCTCCAAAATAATCTGCTTCTTCACCTTCTCTAGCACACAATCCAGACAGCTGGGCCTTCCTCCATGCTTCAGTTTGATTGCCTCCTGCATGGACTCAGTAGCCTCCTCCCACAGTCCCAGATGGCACTGCATTGTCGTTCAGTTATACAGAGTTCCCAGGCATGTAGCTTGTGATTGAGACCCAGCTGTCTGAAGTCAATCATGGTGTTGCCTCACAGGTAAACTAGTGCCAGCCTGCAGTCTGAGAGGGCCTCTTCATACTTTTTCACTTGCAGGTGGGCCACCCTCTTTGGAAAAAGCCAATGGCCAGGTGTTCATCATTGGCAATGATCCTGTCAGATGCCTGAATGGCTTCACTGGAGGTTCCCAAGAAGCAACTGTGCACAGTCTATGTTAAACAAGATCTTAATGGTTGGCTCCTGGACCTAGGAGAAGATGGACAGGGCAGAAGCTCATTCAGTCCTGGATCAGATCCTTGTAGGCATTGCTCTCCCTCTCATGGTAACCTCAAACCAGAAAGTACTGCAGGTAAAGAAAACAGCACTCATTCACAGAGAAGAGAGACAGAAAGACAGATTTAACACAAGACAGGTCTGCCTGCCTGGCTTTTGCTACGTGCTCTGGTGAGTTATTTGTTTGTCAATGGATGAGAGAGCTGCACCTGTGAAGTTGCCATCATGACATTTTCCACATATTGAGACCTTGGGCTCAATTTTCAAAACATGATTCAGGATTTGCATCAAGCCCTGTGTCACACTTCTTTTGGTGCAGCACATGCACTGCTTTGAAGCAACTGCAACCAATTTTAGTACATCAGGCGCAGTTGCAACAGTTCATCATTTTACAGCAGCTTTCACTAAAGATTTGGCACAAGCCCGTAAAACAGGTTCCCCAAATGCTGCAAGTTAGACCAGGGAAAAGCTAGTTTTGTTTGTGGCATTTGGCACTTGGATTGAAAATCCCAATCAAAGGCCAGAAGAATGCTGCAAGCCCTGTGTGCAAATGATCTTCACACCAGGGCTTGCAGCATTCTTGTGGCTTTGAAAATCGAGCCCTTGTTTCCTAGTCAACGCATGCTTAATTTGGGGCATTTTTTTTGAATGCTGCCAAAGTTATTTAGGGTGCAAATTTAGGGTTTAACATAGAAACTGTTGGTCATCCCTAATTATATTTGTGCTGTCGTGCCAGTACAATATCCTAGAACCCCAAACCAACTGCAAAGTACTGTGAACATCAGTATACAAATTCACACAGGCACTAAGCTGACAGTTCTTTAACAGCACAAAAGTTGACTGAAAACAGGCTTTTACATTTGTTCCAACACAGAATGAGAACAACAAATTACAGATACACCTAGGACATTTGAATGGTCTAGCACCTTGCTAATAGGGATGGTACTGTGCTAACAGTGCATTGTATCTGGGAAGCAGGAGATTTGCCAAAAATGGCATATTGCAAGGCACAGTTAATGGGGTACTAACCCATTAGTGCATGAGTGTTAAAGCAGCTGTGGTGCCTATGCAAATCGCATGAATGTGCTTTTGGTATACAGGTGCCGCATATTCAAAGGTTTGTGGAGGTGCTGACGAGCTGTTTGTCTCATGCTAGGTAATGCTCCACAAACCTTGTCTTATCCATGCACATGATGGTGCACCCCTCCCCACCAGCAGCACCAGTGCTGTGATGCACCTGCACATACATATGGAAGCCCTCTGCATTCCCATGCCCAGTATTGATGAACTATCATTAGTGTCACATATAATTTGTACAGATGAGTATTTTTTTTTACCAATATACCTTGGTGGTCTATTGGCCTCCCCAAATCCCCATGCCTGCTAGTGGAATTGTTTTATTTTTCTACTTTTAAATAGTGGCTGATATTGTGTAAATGTATACCCTGGTAGTCTAGTAGTGAACCCAATTATGTTGCACTTTTTGTGACTATGTAGTTGACAAGGACCTTTGCAAAAGAACACTTGTGCTCAAAGGTAATTTCCAAAGTTTTCAATAAATAAATAAATACCAGTTCAGTGGTAGCCAGAGATAAGACCTATAATATCTACAAAGCTAGATGTATCACACAACATTCTTATTAATTTCAAATGTATTTCCTATTACATATGTAGATATGTAATGCAATATGCAATGCTATATATTGCAATTGTTTTTATGTGTAATTTCTGTATATTTGAATGTCACAGTTTTTTATGTGCCGTTGATAGATATTGTATATGTTAATGGATTTTGTCTTTGGAATGTATATCTGCAAGCTTTGTACAACAGTACAATTTTGAAAGAAAGGTCTTCAGGCCCTAATTATTCCCTCTTGCCTAAAATAAAGGTTTTTACTACTACTGTACTACATATACAGTATCTAGATATTTTCTGACTTACAGATTTAATTTAGTTGCAGTATTGGTCCTTGCAAGAACAGATCCAGAAGCAAATGGTTTGATACTTTTATTGCAACAACATTGATGTTACAAAAGAACAAAGTCGTAAGCTTTGGACTAACCAAGTCCATTCTCTGAAGCTTATGACAGTTATTTGAAAATCATACTAGTAACACCCAGATTATACATAAAACAGAAATAATTCTTATTGCTTTAAAATAGTCATTTAAACCATAACTGAAGTTTAAATAGAAGACCTAAATTTCACCAGTTTGCTATTAGCTGAAAAGCCTTCCAAGATCAAATTTCCACAGAATAAGATAAGAATTCTTCAAACAGAAAGTTCCAGTAACTTAAAAATGAATGTCTAAGTGTGTTATGTAAATACATTCTGTTAAAATATGCTATTATTGTATGATAAAAAAAACTATTTTACAGAAATGTTCTATATATAGGCATTAGGTCGGTTAAAGTATAGTTTACCTAGTGTGAGTGTGAGTTTCTCACACTGCAAACTTTAAACCCAGTCAATGCCATATATAGAACTATTTCGTTATATAGTTGTTTTTAATGTACAATAATATCACATTTTAACAGACTGTATTCACATAACACACTTAGACATTCAGTAGTGGAACTTTCTGCTCAAAGATTCTTATCTTATTCTGTGGACATTTGACCTTGAAGGCTTCTCGATAATAGTAAATTGGTGAAATCTAGTTCTCTTATTTAAACTTCAGTTATTGTTTAAATAAATATTTTAAACCAATGAGAATTCTTCTGTTTTTTATGTATGATCTGGTTGTTAATAGTATGTGATTTTCAACAACTGTCATAAGCTTCTGAGGAAGGACTTGGTTTGTATAAAAGTTTAGGCACTTTGTTCTTTTTTGTAACATCAATGTTGGTCCAATAAAATATGTCAAACCATTTGCTTGGATCTATAGATATTTTCTGGGCATATATCTTGCTACCACTGTACATTGATGTCCAGTGCCAGGTTCCCAAATGTTGCAAGATCTCATGACACTACTGTCACAGTATCCTTACTGTAGTGATGATTTGTCATAATATTGGATACACTAGGAAATTGAAGGCAATTAAGCAATTAGCAAGTGGTCAACTCTAATTATTCTTGCCAGTTCTTCATTGAAGATCCTGAGTGACATAACTAGATTAGAAAGAACCTGACACTGGGTGTGGAGGGGTTGGGATAACAGATGGACCAGACACCTAACTTCAATTTCAACACCCAATCTCTGTGTGATGTTTATTCAAAATACAAGAGATAACCTTAAGCAATGGCATATCCCTTCTTCAGTACATCAGTTTGCAGCAACAGACAATGTATGTCCTTTCTCTGCACTTAGCCAGCACCTACTGACACTGATCTCTGATCTAACCACTTTTCATTAAAACTCTTCATCCCTATAGGGCAATGTTTGCTTCGTAGTGGGGGCTCAAAAGAAGAAAAAACAAGCTAAAACAAAGAACCTCAGTGCAGAAACATTGAAAAAGGGTTACCCCAAAGGGCATTGGCAACAAATCAAGTTTCAAAGAAATACAACATCAAACATACTTCCATAATGCAAAGCATCATGGGATATATGCAAATTGCCATGCCATTTCAGACTTGTTCAGTTTACAGCAATTTACATGCATTTTAAATAGCACAACTAACTTAATTTCTATAATAGTCACCTAGTACTTTTTATCTTTATCAAAAACACCTAGTGCCATGGCATTTTCAACATTTACAGGTTTCATAAACATAAGATATATACATCAAGGTATTTTATGACATAGTGCTACAGTATTACATGCTAAATCCAACAATGATAAACACAACCTGTTTTACATATTCTTGGAGGTCACCACAATAACCTCCCTATACAAGGATCTGAGAGGAAAAGGAAAATTAAAGAGGACACTATAGCATAGTCAAGAAGGATGCTAATATGTGGCCAACCTTATCGACTAAAATTGTAAGGATAGATTAGGCTAAGAAATAGAATTGCAACAGATTTTAAGAAAAGGTCAATGCTCAAGAGTTGCAGGAGCTCCCTGTCACACTGGACAACACTGTATAGTTGCAGCCAAAGAAATGGACAAATATTTGAAAAATATTTCACAGTATGTTTAAAGAGATTTTTCTGGTGGCCCACAGTGATACTGTGGGCAGGAAGGAAGTTCTTTAGTGATATCACAGAAATGTCAGGAGATAGCTGGTCATGTCTTTAGCTGCAACTATAGCTTTCAAGTGACTTACAAAGCTGGCAAAAACGATCTTGCTGACTATATGTTCAGACACCACATGTGTCATGAGGCTCTTCACTATTCCAGCTGTAGAAAAGATGCAGAAGACTATAACAATGTTATTTCAGATCACACAGCCCTCTGGTAGATGTCCAACATGAAATGAAGCAAGTTTCAATCCTGAAAAGACTAATGAATATTGTTCATTCTGGTAAGTTACAGGATAATAATATGATTCCTCCAGGTCCATAGAACTTAGCTTACCTACACTATGTCCTTTGTAACTTGAGATGCTAATGGGACCACATTGAAAATGGGTTCACCCATGCTGCAGCAACAGTGAAGTTGCCTGCATAATGTACAGCGCCAGCAATTCATTGACACCAGCCACCATGCTCTGACTATCTGCCACCAGGCAGTAGGAACAATGTTCATTGTGGAGGACTTCACCCACTGCCCCCACCCCCAATTATTTATATAACAAACTCGGTTGCATCCCGATGGAAAGGGGAGGATAAATGGAATGGCAAGAGCTCAGGTTAGCAAGAAATCAAAGTCAAAGGACAGGCATGGGACATACATTCCTTAGCAACAGTATGGCAGCAATAGTAAGGTGACACATTAACAGGTACATTGAAAATGAGCCCTTGGTTCAATTGAGCTTTATCCCTGTTCATATTACTTCTTATGAATAAAATGTTACTACTACTACTACTACTACCCCAACCACCATGAATATACAATACGTACAAATGTAAAATCCATCTTGGTGGAACAAAACTTGTAATTCCACCTTCTGCAAACCAGGACACTAGCTTAACCCAACAAATGTGTAAATAGTGAGGACAAAACAACTACTCCAAGATTGCATGATTCTCTGACATTGACAATTTGTTTGCTTACCTTATTCATCACTGTATCATGTGCCAAGTCAATGCATCTCAAAACATAGCTAAATTTCAGTAAATGTAAATGTTTCCCAAAGGACATTGTTTAGAAGTTGATACTAACTTTACTGAACTTTTGCCTCTGGAGGGTAATTGTTTGTTATGCTTGATGAACACTCAAAGAGTCCTACAGATAATTGTTTCAACCTAAGAAAACTAATTTGACCCAAAACTTGACGACATTTTTTCTCCATTGAAATCTCTGAGGTCCATACAACAAATAATGGATCAAACTGGTGTGCTTTGGAAACGTTGCCTACTACTTGAGTTTGAAGGACAGGAAAATCACATTGTATTGGCTACAGGAAATGCAAAGACAGATAATTTATAAATATATGAAAAAACCTTGAAAGACTATCTCTGCCACTTGCACAGAAGGAAACTCATGGAAGAAATACCTATTCATATGCCTTACAAACTGCTGTACCATACTACACTTCAAATCACTACTGGCATATACCCTACTGAGTTGACGCTATTAGGATTACTAACTACGTGTCCAAGTTTGCATCATCAACCAGAGAATGTACTTCTTCAATATACTGACCACATAGCCAAACCAGAAATAAAACTGTATGCAGATTATCACTGCAAGGCATGCACCTTCTACTAGAAGGTACAAAAGAAGATGATGTTCTTTTTACCAGAAACCACCTACACTTTTCAGTGTAAACCTTATAAGTTTATAACAGTCAAATGTTCAATGATCACTGCTGAATAAAATTGGCACACCATTAGCATAAATTATTTTAATTTCACTGCAATTGATGATCCCACTAATATAACTTAGCCATCCAATACTGAATAAGATAATAAAGACATATAGCCAAGAAGTAACGCAGCAGCAACCCCACCCAAATTTACAATGACCCATACCACAAACGTGATATGCTTTAAAAGAGAATCCAAACCTCTCAGATATCTGCATAAAGAAATATGATTATTATGGACTTTAACCAGTTTAACAGGGGCTCTGAATATTTAAACTGGCACAACTAATTTTATTTATATTTGTGAAGTATAACATTTAATGCAAGTTCTTTTTCTCTAAACAAAGGTAAGGATGTAATGTGCCAGATATTTAGTTGTTTAGCAGAATGTATTTCATGTTTTACCAAGAATATTCTATGTTTAACAATATTTAATTTCATGTTTCTTGTTAGTTCTGATCCAGGATGTCTAGGAAGAGCATGTAGTCCATGTGTTGCAGCTTAAAAGACAGTTACTGTGTGCAAGTAGAATAAAATGCAACTCTACTCACAAAGCAGGTTGATTAAAGCAATATACATCATTTGTTTGCAGATTTTGTTTAGGGATAATTATCCAGGTACCTGTGCTTCCCATTTCCAGTTCGCCATGTTATGAAGGACTGGGTACTGGTGTGCAGAGGACTTCTCAGGTCCCTACTTTATTTGCTATAGCAAGGAAAGCATAACCATACAAAGCCCTCCCCATGCAGTGTGACCCACAAATCTTCTGAATGCCTATACCAGTCATGACTCATAACAGTATTCATGCAGGTAGAGTTTGAGTTAGGCAGTGGCCATGCATGGGAAGGGAGGGATGGTAGCTACCACAGGTTGGATGGTACATACCATGGGGATGTACAACTACATAATGTTTCCCTTGCAGCATTTGCAGGCTTGCAAACCACATAAAGTGCTGTATACAGTAAGCATGTGTGAATAGGGTCCAGTAATAGCAAGACTCTGGAACCTGATGGTTATATTTAGCCATGGAGACCACTCTTATGTTTGTAATACTGGTCCCACATAGATGTTGTGAAATTTTATTTCACTGATGAAGTTCAGTGAAGTTATCAAATTTGCCTCTATGGACCAATCCATGAAGTTTTGCCATAGGCTTGAAATTTGCCTAGTAACTTTGCTTGGTAATTTTGTTGGTAACTTTGTCATTTGCAGGTAATGTTGTGGATAACTTCACCATTAAGACAGTTATGCGAAATCAGTTCTTTTTTTTTGTCTTTTTCTTTTTCTTTTTTTTTAAACAGAACAGAATTCTGGTTTGGTTCCGTCCCTCCTACCTCTCTCTCTCCTCTCACCTCATCCCTCTCTTTCTACCCACTACTCTCCAGGGACTCCTGCACCTTCTCTCGCTCCTCCATCCTCTATCCAGTTTGGGGCAGGCAGCCTTCTCCTACCACCTCCCTCTCCTCTGGAACTCTCCTCCAAGCTTCCTTGATCTAACTCCCAACCTGCTCAGTGAAAATGTAGCCTATCTCCCTGGGTCACACCTGGAAATGAACTTTGGCTCAGTTTGCCTCTCCTAGTTATCAAATTTTAAATAACTCAATAAACAGAACAGAGATTAAAACAACAGGGGTAATGGAGTAATTTAATAGGAAGTATAACAAAAAGTGACAGAACACCATCACGTTAAAAAATATAACTAAAAAATACCTAAAACTGCTACAGAAGAGACTAGGAGAACATAAATCAGAGGTTAAATATTATACATATCTTGGTTTAACCTACACTAATAATGTTAATTGGAAATCACATAAAGAAGCAATTCAGGAAATATTTAAAAAACAGCAAATGGTTTAAGGAAATTTAATTACACTTATGGTGGCTAAACTGTAAGGCCTTTGTTAAAAGCAATTAAAGCCAAATGCTAGGCACAAATGACTTATGCAGCTGAAATCTGGGATACTACAGATGTTGAGTACCTAATGAGTCATGTATATAAAACAATACACTCAGCATTGAAATGCCTGCTTTATGCACCTTGGTATATGCTAGGCCTGAACTTGGCTTAATGAATTCAATGCACTTATGGATGGAACTCAAATTTTGATTTCATTTAACTAGACTGGAGGATAGAAAATTGACAAAGAAATGATTTCAGGAACAACTAAATTGGAATGAAAATGTTTGTGGTAAGAAAGCTGGATTCAAGAGATTTATAATGTTAGATCAATATGATTTATCAGTACTGAAAGTATACCACAAACAAAAATTAAAATAAGTAGCAAATATAAGGCTCATATCCAAATAAAACTGAAAATTATTGGATAGAGCAGCACTTATTGAAAATAAGAGGCTCAAGATTTTCAAAATGGTATACAGAGAATAATGTTTTATTTGAATTCAGGGGCTACTGGGATATATTACTTAAGACTTTCAGGAATGTATTTGTTAAAGCAAGACTGAAATTACTAGAGAGTAATATTTTAAAAAGTAAGCTATAATAAATTGTCTAAAATACATGAAATCTGTGACTGTCAGAAAGAGGAGAGGAAAGATCTATTGCACATCTTATGGCAATGTCCTCGCATGACAGAGCCTAGACAATACTGGTTAAGCCCATTTTACAATGGCCAAAAATGTTAACAAGTGAGATGACATATATTCTAATGAAAACTAATGATGAAAATACTATTAATCAATTAGCAAAGTACTTTATGACCACTGTCAAAATAAGAAAGAAACATATATCAATTTAACACCTTTTTATTGTGTATATGCTTATATCTGATTTGTGAAAAACTCTGTCCAATACTAAGGAGATGTTTAAGGTGAGCCCATCTCGGCAATTTTTAATTGTGTATGTATTTTCTTTTTTTCTTTTGTATTTATACCTATTTATTGTATATTGTGTATTGTAAGGCTTTTATGGTCAACAATAAAAAATTATTGCTACTACTTTCTACAGAAAGACATTGACAAACAAACTACTTTATGTAAACACACCAAACTAAACCACATAAATAACAAGCATTTGTCAATGCCGAATGTTGCTTGCTTGTATGTGCTGTTTAGGTATTTGGAAGTGATAGTTCCATGCCTTCTTCCTAAGACATGCACTTGAAAATATGGAGTGCAAATATTAAAATTTTGCAAAATTACGAGTGCGTGAAGGAACTGCACAACACACGCTCATGAAACAGTCATTTTTAGAATTTTTCACCAAATTTTCAATATAGCCATTTTAAGACCTCTACTCATGAACAGTGTCACTGTGATTTTCTTAATGTGTCCATACATTGCGTTCACACACCGCACACATTGTGTGCTACATGTGCGGAAGCACATTTTGGGCAAGATGAGAAATGACAGCTGTACTGCTCATAAGGAGGTGTGGTAAAATGGCAATGTTGAAAAGCTGAGTGAAAATATTGAAAATTGTGAACTTACGAGCTATGCGTAAGAACAGCGCAATGCATGTTCATAAAACAGTCATTTTGGGAATTTGTTCACCAAATTTTTAACATGGCCATTTTAACATCTCTGCTCATGAACAGTGTCACTGTGATTTTCTTAATCTGTCCCAAACATTGATTTCACACACCAACTGTGCCATTGTGCACTACATGCTTGGAAACACATTTGGGTCAGATGTGAAATGACAGCTGTGCTGCTCATAAGGAGGTATGGTAAAATGGCAGTGTTGAAAATCTGGAGTGAAAATATTGAAAATTATGAACTTATAGAGTCGTAGGAAAAGCATAGCATATGCTTCGTAAAACAGTCTTTGAATTTTTTCACCAAATTTTCAACATAGGGTTTTTAGGGGCCTACCTCATGAACTGTGACACTGTCATTTCATAAAGCAACTCGAAAGGTGGTTCCATGCAGTGACCATGAAATCACCTTTCAGGGCTGATTAATGCCGTGACAGTGACAGAATTCATAGGTGGGGTCCCAAAACCCCTATGTTGAAAATTTGGTGAAAACTCAAAATGCCTGAGATATGCATTAAAGTTGAAAACCCTATTTATTACATTATACAGCTTACCAGCATTTCATCAGTTTGTGGTCAGCTTTGAAGAGTGCAGATGTGTTCCGGTCCACTCAAGATTGTTGTTGAGCTCTGGAGGTAAGTATGGGGTGAGGTGAGGAGTGGAGGCAGGGTGCACAGTGGGTGAGCAGGTAGGAGAGGTGGGTCAAGACAGCAGCGAGGGAAGGTTTTTTCTTTCAGGTTCTTTTTTATTACTTGCACTACGCAGGATGTTTGCCACGCTGGGGTGGGCTCCCAGCATGGCAGCTGGAAGGCTTTTGGGGCCATGGAGCTGATGGGGATTGGGCACCCTCGTGCAATTAGGAACTGTTGCCACACTGGGGTGGGCTCCCAGCGTGGCACCCTGTAGTCTTCTGGGGACAGTGGAGTCGATAGATTGGGCACCCCCATCGCCATACGATCTGCTGCCATGCTGGGGTGGGCCCAGCATGGCATCTGGAACTCTGTTTGGGGGAGCGCAGCACAGCCGATGGAGGATTGGGCACCCCATTGGATATACAGTGTGTGCATGGGAGGAAGCAAAAGCATGCAGTATGCTTGTGTGTGTGTAGGGGGGCGTGCATGAGCACGCTTATCTTATTGCTGCTCACTGAAGCGTAGCTCTCCTTTCAACTACAGCCACTGCGGCATTTTCAACTGCTGTCATAGACAGCTGCAGCTTTGATTGGAGAACTGTGGCCGTGCCTGAAAACACACTGACTGAATTGGAAGAGGGCTGCCACACCTCCGAAAACTGGATGATGGCACTTATGTTTCTTGCACATGCAAGCAACATAAAATGAGAAATTGCTCACTATAGATCAAAATGATGCACAAGAAAGAGTGAGAAAACCAAAATATAACACAAATCTCCTGCTTAGAACAAAAGGTTTGAATCATTCTGGGATGCCTTGCTTGTACAGTGCACACCTACCCATTCTCCCTCCCGCCCCACACACACCACTGCTTCATAGACTGACAAAACAGAAACCACTACTTTAGGGTTAATAATCAACAAAGAATAATCAAAACACAAATCTAGCAGCACAAGGCCTCCAGAACAATTTGTGAGCAACTTGGATTCAAAAGCTCAATTCTGAGGCATATTTTAGAAGTTTTTTTCTCAGACAAGCACACAGATTTCTTTCCTATAAGACTGAACTGAAGGCAGCCTCCTCATTGCATACAGCTTGTTTTCACCAACATGTGACCTCCAGTCCCATAGTACATTGCAGACTTCACCTCTATAGTAAACTTCTGCCATTGCAAACTTTGCCTCTGTGCTAAACTTTGCCGTGGAGTTGCCAACTTTATATTTCATGGGGTTATATGTTCTCAACCAAGTTAGACTTGAGGGCAGATTAACTTCATGAAATGCAGTGAATTTGTGAATTAATTTATAGAGCTTAAGTTTTACAACTTTGCCTTTTCATTAGCTCAGGTGCTTTTTAGGGGTTCCATGTCATAGGCTTACATCAAGAAGTGTACATCGCCAAAGTAAAGAATAGCGATGTACACTCACAGTGACAACAACAGCAGCAATGGCACTTTAATGTATGCAGGGACTGTGCCCTGTACCCCCTAACTAAAGGTTCTCAACCCAGGGGTATGCATGTTAGGGGTGTAAACTTAAACAAAATAACAAAAGCCGCTCACTGCAAAATTACCATGCCACCCAGACCTGAACCCTGCGCCTTTCCTACCGCAGCCAGCTACCCTCACCAGTATACCACATGGCCAGCTCACAGCCTACCACCACACTACTCCCACATACCTTCTCTCCCTTCAGTCCCTTGCATGGTGTGGTTCCTGTCACCCTCCTCATCTTTCCTCCTAGCCCCTCACTACCCTGTCCAGTAGCCCAAAACACAGGTGCTGAGACTGAGTCGCCATTATTGTGGTTGCTCAATCTGTTGCCCTATTCACTGGATACCATTCTTATGGTATGAAAACTGCCAACTAAAGCTGAGTGATTCTAACACCTTATGAAATACTGTACATGAGACCACTCTTTCAACTGTAAAAGTGGTCTCCATGGCTGTATTACTATATCATTGATTGAGATTGACCAATAATGTATGAAAATTTAATAAAACTGCCCCAAACATGCCCTTTTCCAGGACAGTTGCATGACACATCCTTCACAAAAGAATGGGGTGTCTCATGTACAGGGCAAAAGAGTATTCAGATTGGCCAGAAGCACTCACTCGATCTTCAATACATCCATGTGTTCTCAAAGAGACATGTAATGAGATGGCTGAATCATTAGCTGATATCTAGACTTTATTACTTATAAATGGAGAACACAAGAAGTCTTGAAACATGCCTTTGTGGTGTCTTTATTTAGGAGTAGTTCAAGGAGGATTCAAGGAGTAATCAACTGTTAAGTTTGACATAATTTCTGGGAAAATATTAGAAACCATTATAAATGAAAGAGTAGCACAACACCTAGATAAGTATGGTCTAACAGGTGATAGATGGTATGGGTTTATCAAGAAGAATCCTTGTCAGACCAATCTAAGGGTGAGCTCGAGCTGAAGGACTTTTCAGTGAACTGCAAATCTTCAGTTGTTTCTTCTGGCACAAAGCCTGTCCAAAGATTGCCATCTTCATTTTGGCTATTCAGAGCCTCAGTGGGCACAATGCTGAAGATATTAAAAAGCACACACCTTGGTATGTGCAACTTTCTGGTAGCTACCTGACCTTCAGCAACCAATCAGGGACATGTAATCTTGGCAAACTGAGCATTCTGCAGCCTATGTGCCTTTGCAGCTCTGGTGTCAGGGAAAATGAAATTGCTGTGTGTTCTGCTGTCTTTTGTTTGAAAGGAAAGGCTGCCAAATTCCATTTGCCATTTGAAGTATTGAAGAAGGTCAGTTTCTTGAATTGCAAGCTGCAAGTTCCACAGATTTTGTTAGGCAGGAAAGGAAAGAAAAGACATTGTGAAGGCAAGCAGGGAGAAGGTCCCCAACCTGCACTGCAGTGCTATTGTGCTGTTTGTTGTTCCTAAATCTTCCAAAACCAAAGGTTTTGTAGTTTTCTTCACTGGGTGCCTAAGCTCCAAATCTTGTCAATAACTTTATCAAATTGTAATTTTGGTGATTGTGGGTGGCTGGGTCAGATTGCTGCCAGCTTGCCTGATTCCCAAATATTGTGAAATACATGATCCAATTGCAGTGCAGTTTTGGTGGGTGGCAGTGGGTGTCTGCCTGAGCTCCCCAATCTTGTGAAACACTTAATCCAATTTCAGTATAGCTTTTGTGTACTTTTACGTGGTGGGATGACTGGTGTAACAGAAAGCTGTGTTCTGGGGAATGGAATTTGATGGTGTGCCTTGTGGGGATACCTGTCTTGGCTGCAGTGAGGTGTGCTTTAAGGCTGGTTCTACTTCTAAGACCTTGTGAGCAGGCCATCAAAGATCTGTCTCCTGAATCCACTACTCTTAGTATGGTACTGCCTGTGGTGAGTCTAGTTGAACAACACACACAACATCCTATGACATCTACCACAACAACAATCCAACACAGCAAGGCCAGTCACAGTGGTGCCAGTGGTAGTGCTGGTAGATGTGGTGGTGGTTGTGGCATTGGTGGTGATGATAATGACTTGAGCTGTGGTGATCAGGATATTAGTGTTGGACAAGGTGGTGGTGCTGGTAGTGGTGGTGGTGGTTACACTAGTTCTTCATCTCAGCAGCAGCCGAGAACTAGATGTAATCCTTATTGGGAATTGGCAGAGATGTTTATGACACAACTTGAAGAACAATTTCAAAACATTTAATTGGACACCCAATTTGGTGTGGCAACAATGCTGGGTCCCAGATATAAAGATGTCTGCATTCCTCCTACAGATGTAGACTATGTCAAACAGAAACTCTCGCAGACACTTCAGACAGAGTGGCACAAACAACACCCAGAAGTCAAAACTCAACCTCCTCCTCATCCTCCTTCTCCTCCTCTTGGGCCTACTTCCCATGCTTAAGTGCCAGGGACATCAGTGTGATGATAATGATGATGATGATGGTGATGATGATGATGATGACACAACATCAGATGGGAAGAGAGGAAGAAGTTGATGATATGATTCCAGGACACACAACAAAAGACATATTGTATGGGAGCTGTTTGACACACAGTACCAATATTGAGCAGAGATCATGGAGCGTAGGCACCGGCATGACCCCAGACTACATTAAGGAGCTTGTTTAGTAGAGCCACTGTCTAGTTGAAATACTGATGCCATCAAATTCTGGCAGAAAAGTGATTTGGTTTTGCATTGGCTAGAGTTGTTTTATACTTTCTGGGATGTCCCCAACACTGGTTGCTTTTTTTCCATAAAAGTTTTATTGGATTTTCAACATAGATAAGCAAAGTACAATGACATTTGCATGTATACATTTACTTAAAATACCATAATAATGTTAAACATTAACTTCTATAGGACATTCTTTTAAAACAGAGATGAACAACTATCATGACAGGACTAAGTTCCACAGTTACTGTATGTGGGCGTCTTTTGGGGTATTCCAAGCGATTCTGTAGGAAGTTTGTAAATGCTCCCATGGTTCACCAGGTTAATATATGCAGGTCTCTTTACCCTGTAGGGGCTGACTCTGGTAGTTCTGATTCTCCATGGTAGGAGTGTGGTCTCAGGTTTATATTCCCTACATATCTGAATTGTTCATGAGGCGGGCATTTGAGTAAAACACTAGTGCATGCAAATGGGTGGGGAGTTGTCTAGAGTTATAGTCTATCTTTGATGCAGAGGGTCATATGGTGTGTCTAGATTAAGAATCAAGGTTGCTATTTCCAACAAATTTGTGCTATGGCAGTCTCTGCTGTCTGGGTTCCTGTCCAGGAGAAAAGGTACTGTTAGGTATTCTGATAGTCTCTGTCAGAGAAGGGCTTAGATCACCATTTAGCTTAAGGGGTATTCTACATGTCCCCAGGATAAGGTTCATACTAAGGTTCATACTAAGGTTCATACTAAGGTATCTAGGAGCTAAGGGGCAAGTAAGCCCATTAGAAATGTTCCTGTCCTGTTCAACCATAATACTGTGCAATGCTACCATCCAGTATATATATCTATCTAACTGCTGTTTAAACTGTTGTTTATTTTAATTATGATAACCTCCATGGTAACCCATTCCAGGGGACACCACTCTCTGTGTGAAAAAGGCCCTCTTTATTTGTGTTAGATTTTCTAGGTTATAGCTGCAGTGGGTGTCCCTCATGCATACTGAACTATTTTTGAATTCTAATTGTAGTTAATTTATAAAGTAGGCATCTTGCATAATGTCGTAGCACAGCAAGATGTCACCCCATATCCTTCTTGTCTCTACGGACATAAGATTTAAGTCATGGAGTCTTTTCCTGTATGATTTGTCCCTTAAATCATATATTATCTTTGTAACTCGCCTCTGCACCTTCTCCAGCCTGTCCACACCACCCCTGGATATTGGGCCCACACTGGGCTACCATAGTCCAGCAAAGGTCTCACATACACTCTATAGAGTGGCATGATTACCTCTCGGTTTCTGCTCTTAAAGTTTCTTTTTATGGCCCACAATAAGTTATTTGCTTTATTGATTTGTTTTTGCATTGAGTTTTATATGTTAACTTATTATCTATAACTATACCCAAATCTTTCTCTTCTACTGAGTGCCTTAGAGTTTGTCCATTTAGGAATAATCTGCCATTTTCTTTTGTTTACCCAGATGTATGACATAACATTTATCTATGTTTAAGCTCATCCCTTTTAGTGGCCCAGTTACATATTTTATTCAGATCTTTCTGTATGGAAGTGATGTCCTCATCCTGAACTGAGATTCCTAAGTAGTTTTGTGTCATCTGCATATTTACTTAGCTAGCATGTTGTGTCCTTTCCTATGGTGAATATAAACACCCTAAACAACACTGGACCCAGAACTGACCCCTGCAGCACCCCACTTATCACTGGTACAGGAGGGGAATAGTATACATTTATACACACCCTCTGAGTCCTATCCATCAACCATGCATTAATCCATCCCACTACCTATATATCCAGTCCTATATCCATTAAGCTATTAATAATTTCACAGTGGGTACTTTATCAAAGGCCTTAGAGAAAGCCAAATATATGCAATCCATTGGCTTCCCATTGTCCAGTACAGAGGATATCCGTTCATAAGTACATAACAGGTTTGTAACACACAACATTCCTATCTGAAACCATGCTGCTCATAGTCCAAATGACCACTTTTCAAGATGGGAGTTTATTTCATCTTTTATTATACTTTCTAACAATTCTCCTGGAACCGACGTCAAACTAATTGGTCAGTAATTTGTGTAATCCGCTTCTGTCACCTTTTCTTATGCATAGGCACCACATTTGCAGTCAACTATCCTGTGGAACCTCATTTCCCTGTAATGATTTTATAAATATTTGCTTTAATGGTTTGGCAACTTCTGGGGATAACAACTTTAACATGTCATTTGAGATGTTATCTGGTCTGGCAGAGAATGTATTTTTGAGTCTGATTTTTTCACTTATAACTTTCTCTGTTATCTGGATAGGTTATATGGTATTTGTCCTTATTTGGGGTTTGTTGCAGTTTTTTGAAAAAATGTCCTAAAAGTATGAATTAAAAATGTTGCCATACTTGTAGGCTCATTTTCCATTTTACCTTCTACCACAAGAGTGCATAAAACTTTGTTGGTTTTCTGACGTGAACTTACATAGCTATAGAACTGTTGCATGTTGTCCTTTCTTGGCCCTCCAGCAAGTTTTTTTCCTTTTTTGTTAATTTTTTTATTAGGTTTTACATTTCTTTGTTCTATTTTGAATTTCTCCATGATTCTTTTGATATTTCTTTGATAAGTTCATCTTTTGGAGGGAGGAGTGGGGACCCTGGTTTTGGTAGGCTAGGTTGGGTCCCCAAGCTTTCCAGTACAGACTCATTTTGCCAGCTGCTGAATGGGTGATTTTTTCATACCGAGAGGTCAGCATTAGAAGCGCTCACCACTCTTGCATAGCCAGTGGCTCTGGTTCCCCAGTACCTGAGAATCACTATCTTGGCTGCTGTCAGTGCCCCTTTGGCTCACTGTTCCTGAGAGGGGGTTGGGGGTGTCTCTAGGGATGCCTAAAATACCTAATTTAGGATCCCTAACTGGTGTCAGAGGAACCAGCTGCTTATACGTATTCCAGATGGAGTTCCATTATCCTATCAGAGTTGGGCAGGACCATAGTATGTGTGTTAGCATGGCCTGGGGACACACCCAGCAGTTGTGAGACAGTGTCATATTGTTTTGTAGAGCCATTGTAGGGTTCTGTATGCTCTGTGTAATATTTTATATTGATAGTTTTGGCTTGGAGCTCTCTTTTAGCCTTATAGACCATGGACCAGACTGTTCCCCATTCTTCCTGTGGGATTATGACATCCAATTCCTTTTCCCATTGCAGTCTTGGTTTTGGGAACCCGTGGGTGGAGCGCCTTGTTTTGCAGTTTTAGGAATTGACTGGCTAAGTGTCTAGTGTTCTTAAGCCTTCTCACACAAGTGTCCCAAGTAGAGGTTTTGGCAAAATGTGTTGGGAAGAGATTTTATTTTGAGAAGGTTCTGTAGTTGGAGGTAGGTCCAAAGTGGATTCAGGGAGTCCATGTTAATTTTGCAAGTCCACAAATGATTTGAGTTCCCAATGTCTGATGGTACATGTCTCACAAGTTAACTATACTCTTCTTTGCCAAAGGGGCCAGTGTAAGGGTAGGTTTCCTAGTAGGAGTTTTAGGTTTTGCCAGATTGGGCATAGTCAGGAGGTTGTCCAGTTTAGTTTTGTGGCATGGGTTATCCACAGTTTCCTAATGTGCCTGGTACAGGATGAGGATGGGTCATAGCTTCTAGTCTGGACATACCAGCACTCTGGGCAGGTAACCTCAACCTGGTGCACTTAATTTTCGTCCACAGTGGTGCAGGGCAAGAGATTTGCAGTCTTATACATGTGAGGGCTTGCTGAATAAGAGTGCTATTAAGGAATTGTCTGAGATTAGGAAGACTGTACCTCCATTGCTCCAAAGCATTTATAGTGTGTTAATCTGATCCTCAGGCCTTATTGTCCCAGATGAATTTGAAGATTTTGCATTAGGTTGCTCAAAAAGGTTGGTAGTGCCAGTGGGAGGTTGTTTAAAATGTATTGAAGTTTGGAAGGGCTGTCATCTTCAGTGCATTCACCCCCCAGGTAGAAAGTTGTAGTGACTCCCATTTTGGAGATCTCTTGAAAATGTCTCTATCATGATACCCATATTCACCTGTATTGTTGCCTTGATTTTAGGCTGGAGTTGTATCCCTAAAGAGGTGTAGCCCAGTGGTGCCCCTTGATAGGGACATTTGGAAAAAGGTCCTGGGTGCAGAATGGAGTAAGTGGCATTATTTGGGATGTGTTCCATTTAGTTTATACCTGAAAGGGCTGAGTAGTCCATTAAAATCCTTCCAAGGGTGTGTAAGGCAAGAGGTATATTCTATAGGAAAAGAGTTTTGTCATCTGCAAATAACAGTATTGTATTAGTGACAGGTCCCACTGGAATTCCATGAAAATCTGGGTTACACAAATTTTAGATGCTAGGGTTTCAATAGTCAATAGAAATAGGAAAGGAACATAATTCAGCCCAGTCTGGGAAGAGTGCTGAGATCATTAAATTAGTGAGCACATAGGCTGTTGGGTATTTACACAATAGTTGTATCAGCGATATGAAGAGTGGATGGAATCTGAATCTCTTGTGGGCGTTGAAGAGGAATTCCAATTCCGCTCTATCAAATGCCTTTTCTGCATTGAGAGACAGGGTCGCTGTGGGATGTGGTTGCCGCTTGCTTTCCAGGTAACATCCAGGGCTTTGTGAGTGTTATCGGACCACAGCTGGCCTGGGGCAAACCAACCTGATCCAGGTGTATCATGTCTCTCATCATGGGTTCTAATCGATGCACTAGTAGTTTTGCAAAATCTTTGTGTCCACATTTATGAGGGAAATAGGTCTAAATTGAGAGCATTGGACACTGAGCCCTTCTTGGGGATCAAGGTGATCAGCACTTGATAGAATGAGGATGGGACCGTCTCTTCTTCCCATGCCCCACTGAAGGGACCTTTTTCAGCCTTGGGGTCAAGATGGAGGAGAGTGTCTTACAAAGGTCACTGGGGTATCCATCCATCCTCAGAAATTTTCCTCTAGCCATTGAACGATCACCACGCTCTACCTCTTTTTCTGTGATAGGAGCTATAAGCTGGTGTATGTTCCTTGGAATCTGTGAGAGCTGGAGGTCTCTGTAAAAGGTGTCTTGCTGTGTTTGTGAAGGGTGGACTCCAAGGAGTAAAGTGTTATGTAGTCCTGCCAGAAGGTCTCATTGATCTGCTTTGGGGATGTCACTGCCGTCCCTTGTGGAGTGTTTATTTTTGGGATATAGTGTTCTTCTTTTCTTGCACACAGATGGTATGCAAGATCTTACTATGCTGGTCCCCAGCTTTCCAGATATGTTTGGTTCAGGCAGAATAAGGCATACTCTGTCCTGTGTTGTAATCTATCCTCTACTTTATGCCATACTGCTCTGATCTAGGGTTTCAAATTTTCTCTCTGCTCAGGAGAGGATATGGCCATTTTTGGAGTTGGTTTAGTTCTTTTCCAGCCTGACTAATCTGGTATTCCCTGCCCTTCCTCACTTTGGAGGCATAAGCTATGAGGCCGGCATATTACTGCCTTAATGGCTTCCCACCAGGTAGCTGTGCTGGTATATGGGGTCTCATTATCCTGACAGTAGGTTAGAAGTTCAGTGTGGAACCATTCTACAAAGTCTACATTTTGCAGGAAAGAGATAGTGAGCTTCCATTTATTTCTGGGCCTGGTTTTGCTCCACCTCCCCAAACAAAAGCTAATAAAACAGGGTCATGGTCTGAGATGATGATGTTTTCATATATAATCCCCATGTATTCTGGATCAAATCCAAGGAGGTAAATAAGATATCAATACAACTATAGGAGTTGTGCACCGAGGAAAGTTAGGTATAGTCATGGTTGTGAGGATGGAGTGTTCTCCACACATCTTGGAGTCCTGCTGTGTTAAAGTCATGGACAACCTGTTGGCCAAGTGGAGTCTCTAGTTTGCGCCCATACCAGTCCTATCTAGGAATGGATTTAATGCCAAATTAAAATCACTACCAATGATTGTGACACTTGGACAGCTGGTTCTGATTACTCTATGATTTTTGTAATATAAAAATGTAGTGTGATTGTCATGAGAAACTTGTGCTCCTGGATACCCCCCAAGTATTACTTCAAAGGACAGGATATGTTAAACAGCAGATCTCTGTAAGGTGATTAACTTCCCAGTTTTCTTTGAAGCCAGGAACTAAAATATCCATTTTATGACATCTTCAGATGAAGCCCAGTTAATTTCATCTGGTGTTACAAAGCATATTACACCTCAGTGAGATCTGGCAGAGTTAGTCATAGAAAGTTCTTTGATGTCTTTGAAAAGCAGGAAAACACACTAGATCAAAGAGGCAGGAAACCACTCCAGATCAAAGAGTCATATTGAAAATGAGTTTTTGCTTATGTCATCTTATTTAAAATACCTCCTGAGTGATAAGACATCCTGGTTGTATAATTTTTAATAAACAGAGGAGGAGCTTGGAGACATCATGGAGGAGGCAGGTTCAAAGACAGTTTTAAGTCATTTAATGGAACTGTATCCATATGCTGCTACTTGCCTCTGTTATTTGCTCAGTTGATAACCTGCATGTTATCCAACCCCTTGTACCCTCCCCAGGTCACACCAGAAAACAAGCATCTTGTTGCTCAGTGTGCCTTTCCTGGTGAAACTATTTCAATAAATAAATAAATAAATTATGCTGTGGCTGACCTTTAGAGACATTCTTGTTTGACTCTCTGAAACAACAACATCTACTTCAAGTATTGTTAGAAGATATACATTAGACAGACAAGTCTAATTTTCTTGTGGTAGGAATTTGTTGCACTTTTTAAAATTTTGTTCTTATAAGTGATTGTATGCGCTGTGATATATTGTTCTGTATTTACATTTTACATTTTTATCTATTTTAAAGTAAACCTCTATTTTAAAGAGACTGCTTGGTGTGCTTCAAATTCTTTCTTTGACAAGTGAAGCATATATGGTTAAAGTTGACACTGTGCATAGCTTAGTGGTAATACCAAACTGGGAAAAGGTAAGAGTTTATCTGAAGTCTTTCATAGAGTTTTTAAGGGTTCATTTTGTACACCTGGTTAGGTGCCTGTAGGTGAAAGATATCTGGCATCCCCCAAACAGCAGAATTTTTTGAGCCTGTACATTGGGTATGCTAGCAAGAGGTTCACAGTTTGAATCCCTCCAGAACTTGAGACCAAGGTGATTCGAACCCACAAAACAGACAGGATAATCTTTGTGATCCCCAAGGATGGTATTCAAGATTTGTTGAAAGAACTGAGTATTGGGGTTATTTTGCATAGATACTGCCCAAAGTTATTGAGATCTCTTCGTATGTACCTTCTAGGATCAAAATCCTCCCTCAGCATCTCTGTGTTCTGCATGCACTCCCAGTTATAGGCCCTTATGACAGAGAATGGCAACTTCCCATTTTGGAGGTAAAGGCATTGTGGTAGTCTGTGCTACCTAGCTGCATTTAAGATGTTTAGCATCTGAGGCCAAGAGGTGGATCTCCCGAGGAGAGCTATATCACTCAAAGATCAGAAACAAAGCTTCATTGCATTTAATTTCTTTTGTTTGAGTAGAATTTGCACCTCTAAAATTTAGAATTCTGGCCTCTGGTGTCACAAGTGATTATCTTCAAATTGTCAAAGTTGCCATTGCCACTCCCATAAGGACCAGACTCTGAAGTGGAACAGTATCATCTCTCAGTTACCTCAGACCCCCTCCACCCCACTCATACAATACCTGACACATTATAAACAAGAATGCAATTAATAGGAACTGCATTAATTTCATGCACTCTATAAACTGTTAGTTGAAAGTTGACACACATATACAATGGCAATGGAGAATCCTGGTCCCTGACTGGTCAGACTAGGACTGGACCAGGATGTTATCCCAGCATAACATCCCAAGCCTAGTCCCAGCAGACTCACAACCGCATCAGTTTAAAAAAAATCACTCCACAACCATCCCTCTGAGCAGCTTCAGGTCAGAAGTCTGTGCTCTGCTCAAATGGGAAATCCATGCTCTGCACACCACCGACACAAAATACTGTTGTTCTGATAAATTAAAACCATAAGTGATCCACAAAAATACAAAATATTCTTATTAGGTCTAAAACCTGTGACAGAAAGCTGAGTGTGGGCAGCGAGTGAGTGAGCAAATGACTCCTGAAGCAGCTACCATGTGGCTCTCGCTCACACGCCGTGATTCAAGTCATTTTATTCTGTTGTTTTGCTTCAAAATTCACAAACTAAAACAAGTAAAAACAGGTTCAGGCTCTTCTCCCTACCAAGTCCCAACTTTTGTTCCTCTAATTTTCAAGATATGCTGGCGGCATCATGGTCGACAGTAGAACCAAGGGGGAGGGGGAGATGAGGTCACAGTTCCAGACGGCAGCCAAAACAGCAGAGGAGAAACTGAGAGGTAAGTAATAAGTAAGCATAAAGGAAAACAACAACAAATGCAAACCTTACTGTGGGGAGTGCAGAGCCACAGAAACAGAGCTCCAACGTAGTTAGTGTGATGTACATTAAGTGACGCTCCACCCACTGGACACAACAGTAAATCAGCACTATTTTTTAAAGTAAACCTATGCATGAAATAAGCTGTAAAAATGTACTTTTTATCTTTTCATTTTTACACTAACAAGCCATTGTATAATAGGAATAATGCCCTACAGGGTAGGTGTTATGCTGAGATAACACCTTCTTGGGTGTTGGATGCCCTCAGCCTGTGGCCTTGGGCCCAACCACCGGAGATGGATGTTATCCCAGCATAACACTCACCCTGTTGGGCATTATTCCTTTACTATACTAGTAACCTTATAACAGGCAAACTAAAAACATATACAAAACTCTAACTTCAGGCAATCCACACTACCCACGGCAAGCTAGAAGATTCTCGAGCCAGAATCTAGGAGGGCCTTTATGCCTTCACCTACACGTGGCTGTAAGGATTGGTGGTTGCTAACCAGCTGTCCCCTGGATCTCCTCTTTATTTAAAATCATAGCCTCTTCTACCCTGGTTACAATGTGCAGTTAAGCATAGGGAGTTATAAGGGAGGTGATTTCCTTTTTTCAGGTGTTTCTTTAATTGTCAGTATCATACCTCTCAGAGGATATGTTTGCTAGCCAGCTGTAGCATATCTTGAAGGTTATCCTTGCTCCACAAAATGTGGCAGCATCAGTGATCATATTATTGTGGCTCCAATTGGTTCTGTGACAGGGTCCAGGTTTGTTACTACATGGCACTTTACTTCTTCTTGCCCCATTGTGTCCCTTTAGCTTATACTTCTAGTATATGAAATGTGGTTTTAATCATTATATGATTGCACTTAAGTATACTGCCCTGTAATCCTTTGTATATACAAAATTTTAGCTGAAGCAGGCAGAGAATTATTCTCCCTCATTTAGGTGCCTCTAATTGCCCAGGAGAGATATGACCCTGGTCTGTGAGAGACTGTATCTCTGACCACCGTGCTGCAAAACAAAATAAACAAGACACAATAATATGTACTGTGCTTGGGCTATTTAGTACCATTGAGTGCTCACAGTCAAAATAATAGCTTGGGTGGGCTGTACATTTAGCTGGTCACTTATATACATACAACAATGTATAGTAATATGCTGCCAAGCAAATCTATTGCCTAACAATTTTGCTGCCAAGTGAGGCTGCTTTGTCAGGTTCAAGAAAGAGTGGGTCATCCCCATGGAGCAAGCAGGTAATGGAGGATCGGCATTTGCAGACCGCACATATATTATATTCATGCTGATAAGGCCATTTCACCATACATTGAATAGTGCTTTTCCAGCCTGTTATAGAGCTGTCATCTGTACTCTGTGGTAAGGACTTTGAAAGAGAAGAAATAAAATACAAAACAAGGTTTCTTCCCTCAAACAGTCGAGATGGCTGTCAGATTGCCGTGCTAGTTAGTCAGTTTCATTTTATCAATTTCTAACTAACTCAGTTCATGTTGACACTGTTTCAAAGAAATCAGGCTCACGTTCGAGCTGTGTGGCAATGAACTCCGAGCTGGGAGGGGGCAAAGAACACTGTATGGTGTGGCATAGCAAAAGATTCAGTTAGCATGACAGCTATAAATTACAGCTGCATTTGGGTTTCGCATAAGGTGCTAGTGCAGCTGAAGCAGTTACCCTGTGTCACATTTAGATGAGCCCGCTTCATGACGGTTAGGGGAATTGGCCTCAGCAATGTTCTGTTCTGCAAAATGGTGGCATCTTCCCTACTGTGAGTTGAACAGTGCACATAGTCAGAGGACAAAATGGATGCCAACTTCCCAGTGTTGTCGGCTCCAGTCATTTCACAGTTAATGTCTGGGCACTGGAATTAAAAGAACATAGTACTTACTTTCAGCCAGGAAGCACATTTGGGTTTGGATTACCTCCTGTTGTTTTTGGCAAAAGACCTCCTCCAGTGAAGTCACTGCCAATGCAAGGGACTATGTCTGTTACCAGGTGTTCTGGGGATGATGGTGAATTTGTGGGGTCATGCCAGGGTTTTCTGAAGCTTTTGGTTCTTGTCTGGGTGTTCTCCAATGGCTGCCTTCACAGTTTCTCATGTAGTGGACCCCAAATGTTCTTGGAAGAAGTCATCGGCCTCACGGGTGGTGTGGAACTGTCACAGGGTGCCCTGGCAGTGTACTTGCAGGATCACAGCATAGATCAGAGAATATTTGAGTCCCCTGTTTTTCAGCCTTGTTTTATGTGATTGGAAGCCTGTCTTTTTCCAGGATGGACCTGAGATAGTCTGGGTAGAAAGATATTCTGCTGCCTGACCTCCATATTGTGAAGTTCCTTGCCTTACCCATCTCCTTGACTAGGAATCTGAGCAACTTAAAGATAAATGGTCTGGGCTTGTTGTTGACTGGCAAGGAGAGGAACCATTTTATTCTGTGGGCTCATTCAATCTCAAATAGGTATTGAGATAGATCCAGCTGGATCCATAATGGTAAATTATCCTGGAGGAACTGTACCAGGTCTTTCTTCAATTCTCTGTTGTAGACCTACTGAAGGATTCAGATATTCTTTCTGTGGCCCCATCCATTGAGGTCTTCTAATTTAGAGGTGAGCCACTTAACTGTGTTTCAGCCTTTCGTAAGTGCTTGTCATTCTGTCCCTCCTTATCTGTCAATGAAGTGATATGGCTTTCCCTTGAAGTCATTTTTGGTCATTTGGAGGGACAAGCTGGCTTAGTGTTTCCACAACTGTTTTGTATAGATTCTACTGATGCTACTATTTTTTCTAGTATTGAGTCCTGTGGTGGTGAGTGGCTTCTGATGTGTGCCATTGCTTGGCTGCCACATGTAGTCAGTAAGAATGTTCCAACCTCTGGTGATCTTAGATCCTCCAGCCGATTTCTTCAAAATTCTGGTCAATTATACTTCTGCTGTTCTTCAAATGAATTATCCACAAATAGTGGTGAGAGCTGCTTATTCTAAGTATTAAAAATAGAGTGATCTTCCAGGGAGGAGCTCAAAGATTAGACTGCCATCACTGTCAGGTCCCCACATGATCTCTAACACTGGTTGCTTTTGAAAGGTGTTTCAGCACAGCTGGGATATTGCTTGACCACATCGCTCTGGTCTAGATCTGGGTTGTATTGAATTCTAACCTTTTGAAACTAAATTTACCATGCATCAGCTTCATCTATCTATTTAATTATTTCAAACTCCAACAGGTGTCGTCAACTAACCCTACACCTCCTGTAGGCAAGTCTTCCTGCACTCCCACTGGCAAAGGTAGTACCACAGTCTAGCTCACCACCATGACTTCTAGCAGTGTAGTTACCAGTAGGGAAAGGACTGGGACACTCCTGGAATCTCAAGTCCTCCATAAGATAGTACAGCAACTTTACCATATCATCACCAGAAAGCTCAATTTGAACAGGTGGCAGATGCTGCCTGCCTCAGTGCAACTCTGCCTCAGCCTCACAAGGTTACAAACAGTAAGTTGTAGTAAAATCAGACTTGTGATGTCATCTAAACCACTGGCACTGGCAAAGGATGATAATGGTCACCTTAGACACAATGGGGATGGGCAGTATGGAGGACATCACAGCTGTTATAGTAAAGTTAGCTCTAAATCAAAAATCAAGTTCTCAATAACAAACTTAAAACTATATGGTTTATGTTGCCTTAGTAAACAAATTTAACCAGTACTGTAAGGCATATAAAATAGATACTATACGTTTGTCAAAAACTATTCTTAAAGAGAAGAAATCAATTGTCTTGGCCAATAAAAAAGACTGTCTTTATGCTATAAATTGATTACTACTACAGAATTGTCTAAAAATCCAAACACCAGATGGCCTGGGAAAAAACACCAATCCTTATTTTCAAATCAACCAATGGAAAGAAAGTCGAAGAAATGCTAACAAAAACTTAATCTTGGCCAAAAATAAATCTATTCAGCAAAAATCTTCAACAGAGCATATCTAACTCATTATGTTCTGTCTAAAATTAATCCTACCTATTCATCTTTGTGTTGGTATAAATGCAATAACATTGGTACTCTATTCCATAATCTTTGGTCCTGCCTGCTCATAGAAAAATAGTGGTTTGAGATAGCTAAAGAATTATCTTTATTATTAAATGCAATAATTCCTCCTACTGTCCCAATTCTTCTGCTTAACTTATATGATAATATAGATATAAATATTATTCAACAGAAAATCATATCTTTTGGTTCTTTAGCCTTGAAAAGACTTATTGTAAAACGCGAACAGCAAAGTTCGCTCCACCATCAAAAATTAATGGTGGCGCATACTAAAGAGACACTGATTTTTGAAAACTGGGATATGTTATTAAAGATCCTGATGATTATGAAAATACATCCTGGAATGAAATCCAATGGATGATGCCTCCTTTAATGAAAATATAATATACGAGTTTCCACACATTTTTATTTTGGGGATGGGGAGGAAGGGAGGGGTTACTTCTAAATATGCACTATGTATATCAGGTCTATGTATGTGCTGTATTTGTGAGAAAAATATATATATGTATATGTATATATATATATATATGTGTGTGTGTGTATATGTATATATATATATATATATATATACAGTATATGCACATTTATCTTCATTATTGCTATATTCTCATATGTGCAAAAAAAAATATCCCTGGTTGTTATGTGCTATAATATTGTGATCTCAATAAAAATATACTGGAAAAAGTAAAGTTGAGGACTAAATATAAACAAAATTGAAAAATTAATATTTATAAAAACTTTAAAAAGCATGTATACAAATTTGAGAAGGTAAACTAGGCAATGCAATGCCCTTGTATAGTTCAGTAGTACTTGCACTTTCCTTTGGGATGCATATTTTCTGGAGGGACTTATTTTGAAAACCTACAGTATGTGAAACTAACATAGTAATTTTCATTAAACCTATGTGGAACTAACGTAGTAATTTGTATGAAAGGCAAACAGGGACGGGGGCTTGAGGTCAGCCAAGGAAAGTAAGAATTCCAATAGCTTTTAGCAGTAGATGTTAAAATATTTTTAAAAATAAAAGAAGGAAAAATAATTACAAAATAAAAAGTAAATATACAAATTGTGGAAGGTAAAGTAGGCAAAACATTCCTTTGTATAGTACTGCATTATTTGCATTTTCTTTGGAATGCATATTTTTTGGGAGGATGTCTTTGAAAACCTATGAGGAACTAACATAGTAATTGGCATAAAGAGCAAAAGGGACTATTGAGAGGAGTCTTGATATCAGCAAAGAAAACTAAGAATTCCTATAGCTCTTAGAACTAAATGTTAACAAAATATTTTAAAAATTACATATACAAATTTGGGAAGGGAAGGTAGGCTAAGCAATGCCCTTGTATAGTACAGTGGTACTTGCATTTTTCTTTAGATGCATATATTTTTTTTTTGAGTGGGGCGTTGTTTTGAAAACCTGTGTGGAACTAACATGGTAATTGGCATGAAGGGCAAACAGGGACTATGGGAGGGGAGTCTTGAGGTCAGCAAAGAAACTAAGAATTTCTATAGCTCTTAGCAATAAATGTTAAAATATTTTAAAAAGAAAAAAAGAAAAACGAAAAATATTTACAAAAATAAAAATAATAAATATACAAATTTCAGAAGACAAGGCAGGCAAAGCAATGCCCTTGCATAGTATGGTAGTACTTGCACTTTTCTTTGGGATGCATATTTTTGGGGGTATTTTGAAAATTAATGTGTAACTAACAGTAATTGGCATGAAGTGCAGGGGATCCTTGAGGTCATCAAAGGAAATTATGAATTCCAATAGCTCTGATGAGGGTGCTTAACAGTCATATGTGTTTGGCACTGTGGTGATCCTCAGCCATGGCTTGCCAGCACCACCTACCATAGATAAGCTAAAGTGATTCATGGCCATTGCTGAACTCAAGGCTTTTTTTCCTTTCGTATTGTATTATGCCCTATGCCAACTACTACACTGGAGCCAAAGTGATTCAGCTGAGCGTCAGAGCTGAAATTAATTTTAAAGCCCCTCATCAAAACTGAACTGAAGCTGACACCTGGATATTTCACTCACCATTAGACAATTCTAAAAGACTTGAGGATATTAAAAAAACATTGACAAGAATGAAGTAGTATATATATATATTATATTCATAGATAGCTAAAAGAAAAGTACTCTTAGATATCAGTTAGCATTGAAGTACAAAACCACAATAGTAGGGAAATGTGGCATTAAGGTACACATTCCTTAAGACTTCCTGATTGTAATGTGACATTTGGGCCAAATGTCCCTGAATCTTCTGGATTATGTGTTATAGTATTTCTCAGTGTTTAAATGGTTTGTTGAAGCAGTGTTGTTGCAAACACCATGGGCTGGATTTTTCAAAGTCTCACTAGATCGCCACAACACAATACCGAAACCGCCCTCGTGAGGTTCACCAATGACCTTTTAAGACCATGGATGATGGACTATACACTGGCTCTGTTTTCACGGACTTAACCAAGGCCTTCAACTTGTGGACCACAACCTGCTCCTTAGCAGCCCTCTCCCAAATGAACTTCTCCACAAACAATGTAAACTGGATTGGGGTTTCCTCCATCCTAGCTACCACAAAATGGTTATTGAAGGCCAATCATCACCTAGGTGCCTCATTAAATATGGGATCCCTCAGGGTCAATC
Source organism: Neoceratodus forsteri (assembly GCA_016271365.2). Lineage (NCBI taxonomy): Eukaryota > Metazoa > Chordata > Ceratodontiformes > Ceratodontidae > Neoceratodus > Neoceratodus forsteri. The sequence goes on along the minus strand of CM057453.1, from coordinate 1,299,247,411 downwards.
CTCGAGCCTCTCCTATTTTCTCTTTTATTAACAATATCCCTCAGTTTCCATACTAAAATCATCCTCACGTGGATGATGACGCCCTACACTACAATGACAGTAACCCTACCACCTCCTCTCCAAACTCCAGAAGGATTTCTAGTCTCCACACTTAGTTTACCTCCTGTGGAATGATCATAAACTCAAACAAAAAATGTGTTATTTTCTCAGGCACCTGGAAACCCATAAACTTTGACTTCATACTCCTGGACAATAATGGCATCGCAATTGAGCGGGTCTGTGAATTCAAATACTGATCTAACACTTGATGAGCACCTCTCTTTTGGACCACACATAACCCAGTTGATTAGCAAAATACACCAAATACTTGGGCTCCTTTACAGGATTCATCAGTTTCTCATCCCGAGGCTAGAACCGGCTTGCCTCCAGCTTACTCCTCCTCTACTCAACTACTGGTCCCATATTTTTAACCCTCCTCAAACTTCTTCAATTTCTCTAAGCTAAAGTGGCCTATAATAACATAATCAAATTTGTTAGGGGCTCCCCATTGCACCTGCAGCTGTACTCTTTATGAATCCATCAAATGGCTCTTGCTGGAAGAAAAATTTGCCTGGAAGACACATACATGCATGTACAAAATTCTAAGCAACCTCCTCCCTTCCAGTGTCTCTTCTCTCTTCATTAGATCAGATCCCACTCAACCTACCAGGAGCCTCCTCCTCCTCCTCCCTCTTTAGGGTCCCATTTTGAACACCTCCTGAAACAGAGATCACTGTCCTTCAAGGGCCCCAAACTTTTCAACAACCTTCCACCCAACCTCTGCGATATGCCCTCCATCAGTTCATTTAAAGTTAATCCGAAAGGTATTCAGTGTTTTTCATAGATATACAATGTCCTAATGTTTGTTTGACTGGATCTCTGTACGTGTATCATGCTTCTGCCTTGTACTTATGTAGCAAGTGCACATCTGTAAAATTTTATTTTTTGTAATCATGTATATACCCACCTATGTTATGTGTATTTCTGTAAAATTGTATTCCCTGCATTTTGTTTTTATCCACCGTTGTTTTGTTATAACTGGGCGCTTGAGAAAATGGGCATTCATTTCCAAATGCCTTTCCAGTATAAAATAAAAATGAAATTAAATGAAGTTGAGGTGATCTAGGGGCTTTGTCGCATCCCGGCTGCATCATGGACTCTGTGCCATATTCAGGTAGAACAGAATCCCTGCACCATAACTTCAGGATGTGCTGCACTCGCTGGCGTGCAGCAAAGACAATGTGCACCTGCAGGTAATGCCGCAGGGTTCTGGCTGCCCCCTTGCCACAACAATGGAGGTGCTGGGATGGTTGGGGGTAGAGGCCACACACAAGGCATCTAGGAGGAATCCAGGGTTGGCATGGGTGGGGGTGGCACGGATACCTTAGTGAAAGGAGTGGGTGAGCATCTGATGGCAGTAGCACCTATCAGTGGTGCCAGTTTGTGCACAGAACTGTGACAGACATGGAATGGCAGTTGGAGGGTATGAAACAGACAGTGCCATGGCCCCACATGGGCACAGGCCATACAGCAGCCTCCAGGGCCTTGTCCATGTGGGGCCATGGTTCTGTGAGTCTTCATACCCCCAAACACTGTTCCCTGTCCATCACAGTCCTGTACATGAACTGGCACCCCAACAGGTGCAACTGCCATTGGATGCTCACCCACCCTTCCCCAAGGCATCCATGCCACCCCTGCCCATGCCAATCCCTTACATGCCCATTAGGACCCCTGACAGGCATGTCTCCATGGCAGTCACAGTGGCACAAGGGATTTAGACCACCTTTGCAATGGCCTAACTCTAGCCCTTGCTGCAGCCATGGCAGGGCTTCTGGCATCCCAGAAAAGGGATGTTGCAGCCTCACCATGGCACCATCCCCTTGTGGCATGATGCACCTTCTTGTAGACACAAGAGGGACACTGCCAGTTGGCCGAAGTGGGTCCCAATTCAGATGCAGACTGCTTTTCTGATTTGAGAATGCTGCAAAGTATGACTCAAGGTGCAACTTGCATCTTGCCTGTTTGCGAAAACACCTTGCGTCAGTCCTGGGCTTTGAAAATCCCCCAATGACTTTGCACTTTAAAGCCTAACTGATGTCTTAAAGGGGACCAGTCAGCACCAAGGGCCCCACACTCAAGTGTGGGGCTGGTTCCAATGTGCCCTTTCTGTACACAAACATTTTGGTTTACTTACTGTTTACTGCAGTATAGTAGATTGTATCAGACTAATTTTGTTTTCTTCTAAGCTGATATCTTCTGTTACTATAATTCCAGAATCCCCTGCAGCTGACATCAGACCAGTAGGCAGCAGTGGGAGATTCAATAGCCTGAGGGCATGTTAAAGTTTATATAAGCTCTGACCTTTTTTTTGCTGATACCACTGTCCTCCCTGGGCCAAGTAGAGTTGCAGAGGACTGTACTTAGCCTCTGGAGAAAAGCAAAAGGAAAACATCTGATAAGAGATTATAAAGCTCTAATATGAACTGCAGGCTATTGAATCTCCCACTGCTGCCTATTGATCTGATGTCAGCAGGAGGGATTTTGATTTGTAGTAACAGAAGATGTCAGCCCAAGTAAACAATATTAGTCTGATACACCTACTATAGTACAGTAAACTGTAAGTAAACTGAAATGTTTTTGCAACACAATGATGCACCATGGGACCAGCCTCATACTTGAGTGTGGGGGCCTATGGTGCTGACTGTTCCTCTTTAATGTATTCTTTGAAACAGATTTCCATCTTTTTGAAAAGGTTCTTTAGTAACAGATGCACACCAATTTGTTTTGACAATTCTGGACCTGCTGTCCACTGGCACCCTATGATTTGGTGAGGGCTTCAGGCATTTGATGAGGCTTCATTAATAGGGTTTGTTACAACATTTTGCCGGCAAGTGTATCTGGTAAAAAGTGTTGGATAATTATTGGGATCATTTGGGTACAGACCCCAAACTTAGGAATAGGCTGCAGAGAAACCCCATATGATCTACATGAGGGGTATTAATTTGACAGATGTGGTGGTTAACAGCTACTGTAGAATGAACAGGCAGGAAATTTATGATTGGGACCGTTGTCACTGAGTACATACAGATGTGGCACATTTAAATTTTGCAGTTCCTTTAAGGAGAGTTGCACTGAATCTGTAAGTCATTTTCCTGATAGAAGCTGTTTGAAGTACTGGTTAAAAGTCTGTTATTGTTACATCTATACAGGCCTTTTAGTAACCTCAGAGGTTGTTTCTAACTATACAGTCTGGTGCTAAGTGCTATTCTACAACTGTATGAAGCAGTCTATGTCCTTCTCAGCCATAGGGCCTGATTTTCAAAAGAGATAGATTGATACAAGGGATTTGCATCAAAGATTATGACGCAAGAGATGACTTGTGTCACAACTTGCATCATTTGGGATTTTCTAATCCAGCTGCATCAAATCCTGCTGTACCGCACTAAAGCCCCTTGCACCATGCTTGCATCACACAACCAGGTGTGCCAGGTCCAAGGTGGCTTGCACCATGGTGGGATGCAGCATCCCTTTTTAGTATCCTGGAAGCCCCACTGTGGGTGCAGCAAGGTTTGAGTTAGATCAGCCAGGAGCAGTCTAAGCCCTTGCACCAGTGCCCCACAAGGTGGCAAATTGGGGCCTCTAAAAGTGGGGTCCAGGGTCAAGAGGCATGGATGGTGCCATTGGGGTGTTGGGAGAAGGTGGCTATGCCAGGGAGTGATGTGGCACCCAGAGGGGTGCTATTAATATAAGTTATTAAAGATACCATTAAAGCACAAGAAATTGAGCAAACAAATGACAAGAAAGTAGAGTTATAGCAAATATGGGTACAAATTCTACAGACAGGAAATAAAAAAATCACTATGGGCATATGTTACAGATCACCTGGCCTAAAAAATGCAGACAATGTAAGTTTCATGGAAGCAATTGAAAAAATGGAATTGGGTGGCAAAACACTGATCCTAGGAGATTTTAATGTACCAAATATAAACTGGAACATTTTAGAAGGGAATACAGAAATAGAAACACCGTTTATTGGTAAAAGTACTGAAAACAACCTTAATCTGTATGTTCACCAAAACACTTGAGACTCAAGTCTTTGGACTTGGTCCTTAGCAATATGGAGGAGGAGGATATAGTGGATTGTGTGCATAGAGATCCTCTGGGAACCAGTGTCTACAATGGACCCTATTCACTAAAGAAAGCTGTGGCTACTGTATGTGCCGAGTAGCCTGGGTGCATAGCCACCACGCAGCTGCCTGTGCTCACTGCACCCCTCTGCCTCATTCATGATGAAGATGCACCCCCAACACACCGATCCCCTAGGCTGATCACAGAGCTCCATGCAGCAGTGGGCCAGGGACAGTGCAGGGCGAGCCAGGACCCCAAGGCATGCATGTCCTTGTGGAGTGCTGTGCATGGGGTCTGCTGGCTCTGCATCTGGGAGGCAGCCATAAGTCATCAGGTCTGGTTCTGTTCCCGAGAAGGCTGCCTCCAGATGCAGCAGACATGGCAGGAGGCATCAGACCCCCAACAATGCTGCAGGAGGCTGGAGTTGGGTGGATGGGGTGAACCCCACTTTTGGCATGGTCAGCGCACTGCATGCCAGCCAGCAACATGGCACCTGTAGCAGTCAAGGGATCCACTGCAGGTCCCTGCCTGCACAGTTGATTGGGTGCCCACCAGAATCCACCACTCCGCACCTGCCTGCCCCCCCATGGACCTGTGTGCTGTGGGTGGGGCCATGTAAGGAGCTGGGCGAGGCCAGTGTTTGTGAATGCGGCCCCTGCATGGAAATCCCTAGGGTGCAGAGCTGCTACCCCAATATGCACCTCGTGTGTGTGTTTTGTGAATAGGCCCCAAAATGATGGAAATAAACATAACACGGAGCTGGAAGACTTAGTCAGGAACCACAATAGTAAAATGTTTAAACAGAGCAATTGATGGTAAAATTAGAAATCACTCAAATCATTGGGACTGGGAAACAGAACTTTATGCACTTAATGTACAACAAATATGGAACAAGATTAAGCAACAATTAAAATATTGTACTACAACATTTATCACAGAAAAGATAAAATATATTATACAATGGCAAGAAAGAATCTTGGACTGTGATTGGTCAGTCTGGAGCTGGACCCATGGTGTTATCCCAGTATAACATATTGGGTCTAGTCTCAGCACTATGAACCTCTTGACTGATTGTTTGCATTAGCATTGTTTGTATTATTGTTTGTATCTTCTTTTAAGAAACAAAAATATTTTCCACACTAACAAAACATTCTTTAAAATTATTTATTTTATTCTGTATATAACAAGCCATTGTATAACTGGAATAATGCACTCCATGGTGTGTGTTGTGCAGAGATAATGCCACATCTGGGACATTGGACACACTCGACCTGTGGCCTTGTGCCCAGCCCCTCCAGGCATGGTGTTATCCCAGCAAGACACACACCCTGTCATGTATTATTCCTTTAATAAAAGGAAGATCCCAATATGGTTTAATAGTAAAATTAAAAAACTTATTAGAAGGAAAAAGAGATGACAGTAAATTAAAAAAAAACTTCTCCCAAAAGGTGGCAAACTTTCAAAGACAGAGCCACAGTATGTAAAAAATCTAAAATGGCTAAGAGGAATAAATAGGTAAGAATGGCCACTAGAACAAAACATAATTAAAAATACCAGCACAACTCACACCATGGAGTGATTTATTGCAATTATACAATGCCCCCTTTAGTTTTATATCAAAATATTAAGAAAAAACACAGTTTTTGGCATTTTGTTCTGATTTTTATTTAATGTATTCTTACCCCTGGAAAAAGTCCTTCACAGTTTCAGCTTTTCTGAACTAGTCATTTTAAATTGATTTTCTGCTGCCTAGAGTCATCTGCCCCACCTCCCCACACAGACCTCTAGCACACAAATAGAGAAAGGTGTTGGTGTTTTTTTTCTTTAACTAAGAGCCTGGTGCAAGTTGTGATTAACTCTGTCACTGTAAAAGAGACAGTGTGGCTGTGAGTGCTGACGTAGGGCAGCCATTCATGGTGTAGTTTTCAAGTTAGTGCAGCTTGATTACAAGCTTTTGTTCTTGGAGAAAATACATTTTTCATCAATTGGAGCATTATTTTTTTTTAAGACATAGGCACAGGAGCATTTACTTTAATGTAACCGTGGTGTGAATGGCCGAGAGGAAGGTGTGATTGTCATATGTATTGTTTATTTATTTTTAAAATTTCTTCAGAAAAAGTGGCGTCATTGCCATAATGCGCCTTGGTTTTGCTGGGGCTTTAGTGGTTCAGTTTTAATTTGGGTTTTGGCGGTCGGGAGATAGCTTTCCTTAGGTGATTTTTTTTGTTTTTACTCCTGCAGTTAAGCTTACACTGACCTGCCAGCTGTCGATGTCGTGGGGAATGGGAAATGGAGCATATAGCAGGAAAACGTGGGTAAAGGCACGTTGAGTGCACTGTTATTAAAATATGGAGTCTGTTTGAAAGTGGCGCATGTGTGTTCAGTGTCTCTGTTCAGTGGGTAAACAAGATGCTGGTTTCTCTGCTTCTGATGGAGGGGTCATATTTTATGACTTGCTAAAGTTGGGATTGTAAGATGCTGACTGGCACATTTTGTATGATCCGTCACTGTCTTTGCCAGTCTTGGGTTCATCAGGGTTGGAGTGATTTCAGGCGGGGGTCTCTGATGCAGCTGACTGGCAGCTGGCACCTTCCTCATTGATATATAGTAGGATTTACCACGGGTAAAGGTGCCAGTCAGCCAGTCAGATTTCAGCATTTACCCTATTGTATAATCAGTACTAATCCACCCTAAAAAGAAACTCAGACTGACATGAAATCAGAGACTAAGAGAGAAACAATGGTTACCAGATCATAACTTCAAAAGTTTGCAGTTGGAGAACAGAACAAGCCCCATGAGAGAGGACTGTGGATCAAGCCAGAGCAACAGAGACATGCCCTGAGAACTGGGACACCACAACAAACCAGGGAGACACAATGCTTGGAGGCGCCAGGTATGGAGGGCCATTAAGTCCTAAAAACAGTAAATACTTTATGTAAACTGAATTGGGTCCCATCTCAGCTCATACAGACTTCCTAAACATTTAGGACATTTACAATCTAAGAGTTTTCACAAGTTGACAAATGGAGTTGAACAAATGGAGTTCACTGAAAGAGGGTTATTGTTCAAAATGTTGTCTGCTTTGCTACAAACAGGCTCAGTAATTCAAACTGTATTAGTTGTGCAAGCCTGCTGCAGTGAGCATACAAAAGCAGATATATTGTGGGGGGACACTGGGACTAAACAGTGCCAACCAGAATAGCATCAACAGGTGCGCATGGAAAAACTGTGCCATTTTTTTGCAGGGGCCTTCCTGCCTCATACCCCATCATTAGGATTCTCACCCAAGGGGAGTGGATCCCGAGGAGAGTTATAATTCACAGGGCCATTACAGCCCCATTAAAAAATAATTTAAGTCCCGAGGAATGCTAAAAGCTTGGAGACCAGGATTAAATCTGGCCTCCACTAGTGCTGGCCGAGCTGCTCAACACCCAGCCTCTACACCACAGGAGCAGCTTGGCCAGCCTTCCAGATTCTGGTGTCCTTGTGATGCACCAGCAGCACAGACAGTGACCAGGGGAGCACTTACAGCAAGCACTGTAAATCTCAGTTGCTCTCTGTGTGAGTGCTTAACAGACTAATGCCATAGTGCGGTACTATTCTGGTAACACTGACTTGATGGGGTACCATTGGGGCGGGGTTCTAAAGATGGCTGATTTAGTATTAAAAGAACCATGGAAGCAAGAGCTGACATAACATAAAGATATTAATAGGAATAGTAGCTAGTGGTATAGGGTATCTCTACTTCCCTAAAGTGTGTGTGTGTGTGGGGTGGAGCATTAACAGAAACTCCTCTCAAGGCTGATCAGAAACTGGCAATGCAAGGAGTTAAATGCAAAGGAAATAAAAGATTAGAGTCTCCAACAAAGAGTAACAAATTCAAGGTGGTACTGAAACTAACTAAGGCTCCATTGCATAGTAGCACAAGAGCATAACAGACTTGGTGGGTGATTATAAGTGCTAAGGGGATGAGGCATGTCAAGATAATGGATTATATGGCATCATGACATGAACATAATTATCTCTGTGTACCATCAATACTGTTGAAGGAGGATGGGAGGACTCTAAGAGACAGAAGGGCAGGGAAAAGAGATGGGAAGCATTAAGAAAGCTAGATATGATTGGTGAACTACAAGACTGAAAAACACTATGGCAAAAGCAAGCAGGTAAGGCCTTAGTAGGTAAGAGGTTGCAGCACAGAAACAACTAAGAGGGAAAAGGAGGATAACTAAAGTCAGTAAAGACACTACCTGGTGTGCATGGGCACTCAGAGGGAGATTCCAATGCAGATAGGTGCAAAGAACTTTGTCCCACCCACTCTCCAAGGAAGGCCAAGAGGGGATGGAATACAGGGTAGCACCAATTGAAGGACTACAAATTCAGGGCATAGATTTAGAAATATGTCCACAAATGATTTTATGATTTTAGACTTGTGCCTGTTGCACAACCAGAGTTATGGTTTCAAATATATAACTGCCACATGTCAGAATGTCAAAGGTTTACAGAGGAGTAGGTCAAGAATGTGCAAGCTGTCCAGCAAATGTATATGCACTAAAGCCCACTTATGTCAGACTTAAAATTGTAACAAGTAATGTGAAGGGTCTAAATAACCTTGTCAAAAAGAGCCAGAATCCCAAAGGAAATTAATAGGATGGGGCTACAGTGGTACTCATACAAGAATCACACTTACAGTACATAAAGGGTATGATGGGAATCTGACCATGTTGATGTAATCTCATTTTGTTACTGCAATTTTTTTTCTTTTCTTTCGCTTATTGTCACATAAGTTCTTTCTATGTTTGGAATGGCATATAGTGAACAAATGGAGTTCAGGACACATGTCCCAGCAGCTATCCTGTGAACTTCACAAGGGACAGTAGTGCCAGATAAGAGGGTGCTACTTTTCCAACAGAGACATCTGAGCAGCTAGAAAGTGAACAGGGTAATAAAAGCTTTGAGTGAGGATGCTGTGAGGTGAGAAAGCTGAAATTCAGCCTGGCAGTTCATGCACACACGCATGCACGTGCAACACACACACACACACACACACACAGTTGGAGGAATACTGGAGAAAGCTATCGCTATATGGAGAGGTCCCATCCTGAACCCTTCTCAGTCTCTGTCTTGTCTTCAATTTTGGTGCCTCAGTTCTAGCACTGGAACAAGTCACTCTGAAGCACACACAACCTACCATTTGCCCTGCTTCTATTCTACCTTAGTCCAGAATGCAGCCTGCTTCACTCCTGCCTGTCTGCTTCCCTGGCCTTCATCAGCTCACATGACTGGCATCACCTATACCTCCACTTCTCTTCCCTCTCCTATGAGTCCAGTCTCCTTCGTTCTCCTCCCATCTAACTTCCATGCTGCATACCTTCTACTCTCTGGAGACATTTAAAGCAACCCTGGCCCCTTGACCTCACCCCTGTTAAACACCTCTATCCCACAGCCACCCTCTATGAGGTGTTAAACATGACCTAAAAATGGTTCATCTGAATGTGAGGAGCCTACTAGCCAAAAAGACTGAGCTGGAAGCCTGGGTCTCACTATACAAGCCTGACATCCTGGGCATCTCTGAGACCTGGCTAAAATGTCTACCCCAGATCACAGCTGTTCCCTGCCTGGTTACACCTTCCTTCGCGTGATCATAACACCTTCCAACGTTGTGGGGTGTACTCCTGTACTACCATATCTCCTTTACTGCACGATTCTTGGCAAGTTCACTAGTGACCTCCCTATTGAGTGCCTTGCAGCAGAACTAACAGTTGCCACCAATAAGAAGCTTCTTGTTGGTGTGCTAGATCCCTTGAAGAGTGGTGTCACCGGTCTTGCATCAGTCCTGAACATCCTTTCCCTTTCTTCTCTTAAGGGACACCTTTCTGTTAGGTGACTTTATATCAACTGAGACACAAACCCTCTCTGACCCAACCTATTCACCCCCCTCCACACACCAATCTGACTTTCCACAACTTTTCTAGTTATGACCCCTCAGACTCCAGGATGACCTCAGAACCCTTGATTAGACTACACTCTATAATGCCACTGACTCTGCCCTTGCTCTGGACATGTTTGTCTCTGCCCTCTTACTTGTCCAAAATAAACACTTCCCACTCACTATCTGAAGAGGCATGATGGCGTCACTCACTGGTTCTCATCTGACCTCCTCAAGCTGATGAAGGAGAGTGATGCCACCTGGGCCACTTATGAAACCACACCATTCCCTCCCCATTGGATTGACTACCATCAACTATGGAATCTTTGCAAGCGCCTTATCCATGCTAGGAAGTCTGCCTATTTCCAGTCTCTCCAGTCCAAGCACCTAGGAAATCCAGGTGGTTCTGGTCCTCCATTCATGCCTTGCTCTTCCCAAGGACACTGGTTTACAGGGATTGAGAAATGGCAAATTCCGTTTGCACATTGTGAAAACCGGTATTGTCACCGGTGTCTGCTAAGCCAAAACTGCTTTTACTGGTGTTTTGTTTTGTGTACTTTATTTAACAATTATTAACTCTGCTAGCATGCATTTTAGCAATTTTGATGTCCACTATTGTATATCCATCCATCCTTGTACCAATTAAAAGTTATTTTATGTATAAGATGTGATGGCAGCTGCAGCACTATGGCCCCATCCCTCAGGTGAGATGGCAGCAGCAACAGCACTACTGCTCCCATCCCTCAGGTGTGACAGCAGCAGCAGCAACACTATGGCTCCCTCCTCAGGTGTGATGGATGCAGCAGCACTGCGGCCTCCATTCCTGAGGTGTGATGGCAGCAGTACTATGTTCCCCATCACTGTAAGAAATCTATATATTTTCACACTTCTTGGGTCTTTGGGGTGATGGGCCTTGTCGTAACCTCCCAGCATGCCACTAACACCCACCATCAGCCAGCAACAACCCCTGAACCTCTGAACCAGACACCCACACCTACTTACTTGTTGATGAGGGCAAAGGCACAAGCATGAGGTGCTGGCAGCAGTCAGTGTCAGCTGGTGATTCACATCACATGAATCTGCAGCAGTGCACATAACCACAGCATTCAATGAAGACTTCACCTTCCAACCCAAGCAAGATGGCATCAGTAGTCTTTCATTGATCCGCCTTAGCAAGACAGTGGCAACACTGCAGTCCCCACCCTCGGGTGTGATGGCAGCAGTGGCAGCACTGCAGCTGTCACCCTCAGGTGTGATGGTAGCAGGGGCAACACTGCAGCCCCCACCACTCAGTTGTGATGGTAGCAGGTGCAGCACTGCAGCTCCCACCCCCTCATGTGTGATGGCAACAGGGCATCACTGCAGCCCCCACCCTCTGGTGTAATGGCAGCAGGTGCAGCACTGCATCCTCCACCCCTCAGATGTGACGACAGCAGGTGCAGAACTGCAGCTCCCACCCCTCAGGTGTGATGGCATTTGGTGCAGAACTGCAGCTTCCACCCTCAGGTGTGATGGCAGCAGGTGCAGCACTGCAGCTCCCACCCCTCAGGTGTAAAGGCAGCAAGTGCAGGACTGCAGCCCCCAACCCTCAGGTGTTATGGCAGCAGGAGCATCACTACAGCCCCCAACCCCTCAGGTGGGATGGCAGCAGGTGCATCACTGCAGCCCTCACCATCAGGTGTGACAGCAACAGGTGCAGCACTGCAGTTCCCACCCTCCAGGGTGATGGCAGCTTGACTATCAGAGTTCAGACATGAATTAAGCTGAACCACCAGACGCCAAGGTGGACTCTCGGTTCAGTCCTAGCATTTCAATGCCTGAATTGTTTCTTTGTAAACAAAGTTCATCCCACTAAAAATCCACAAGTGATGATTAGCGAGGATGCTTATGAAGAGACAAAATCTCCCAAGGAATCAACCAGTCCAGGATAGCACCCACAGTAAATTGATCACTTTCTAACTTGTTCACAAGTAAAGGAGCCTCTTAGTTTTCATGTTGGAGCTCAAACACATTAAAAACTCATGTCTGAAAGTTCCCGCAGCCCACCTAAGCAAATGCAGATTGCTTTTGTCACCAATATGGTAGCCACACAACCCAAGAGAATAGACACCACAGGAACAAACAAATATTACACTCCCAGTTTGTGTGACTAACACCTCAAGATACTTGGCATACATCCATGCAGGACTCACCCTGAAAGATGCAGTAAGTACTTTTTTTTATATAACCTATGTCCTTGAGTCGGGGCCTGGTTGTGGTGGCCAAGGTTGCTGTGAACACTCCCACCACTCCACTATTTCAAAATTAGTGGCTTATCCTGAATAGTCACATGTAAATCAAACTAATATGAGAACGGTGTTCTGGGCTTGCGTTAACCTCTACTGAAGTCACCAAATGGGATTTTTGAAGATTCTGAAGCAATAAAAATAAAATCAGTACTACAGCACTGACCCTGTATATTGAAGGTTGCACCAATATTGTTAGTAGAAAAGTGTTGGATAATGTTGTACAAAGCCACTCTAGAAATTTCTGAGTAGAAGATTTCCTACTCTGACCCCTACATTTGAAGCAGAGGGTCAAACTGACACCACTTTACTAGTGCTAATGCAAGCCCTGGGCATTTCATAGGATTCATACTAGGGTGTATAGAAGTACAGAAGGCTATTGACCCAAAGAACACTTCTCCCGCCAAGTGGGTTAATGATCCCATACTAAATATTTTGTCAAGTAAAGGCTTTTTGAGGTGAGAGGAGCACTGTGTAAGTGCTGGTTCTATTACAGGATGGGAGAAGTTTGTGTGTTGGGCACTACCACCTGGGGTGGGGGCTGGGGACACTAGACCACTAGGATAAGGGGGTCTTTGGCAACGCGCAATGGGGATCGGGCCATGAATATTAGTATGCAATAATGACAATTACACAATTGGAGATCGGGGCTGCTATGCCACCAACATGTTGGTCATCACTGTGTTTTGAAAGGGTACATCAGGGAGGGCGCTGCTAGCCCAACAGGGACTATAACAGCACACAGCCACCCTGCAGCTAGTGACACATTCATCTGTTTCGCCAGAACCAGGTTACCGTAGCTGCAGTACTTAGCTGCTGGGACCCTGCCTGATAGAAAGAACAACCACACTGCTCAACAGGGATGTACTCGACTTTACTTGTAAATGTACTTAGGCAGCTCTAAAGACAGCCGTTGTATCACAGGAGTATGCAGCAAGAAGCAGGAGAGTAGAACGAATTTGCAGACAGTTCTTGGTAACCGTGAGGGAGGTAGAGAGACGGGCCAGCTAGACATACAGTGAGAAAGGAGGTAGAGTAGAATGCACTGACAGTTGCTGCACAGTTGCTGTCAGTTAAGCAATATCCAACTCACATGACTTCTATTGCCCCCATGCATGACCCAGGAATGGACAGTCCCCCTAGCACACTCAGCAATGGACTCTCCCCACCCTGACGGACCAGCTCAGCCACACAAACCACAAGAGCATGGCACAGAAGCAGCGGCTGGTATACATGTTGAAAAATGATTCTGTGCCAGTCTGCCTGTCTGCTCCTTCCTCCTCCATCACCAGAGGCAAGAACAATTTTTCCAGCATATGTACCAGTCTATCAAGCCCGTCCATCTGCTGACCATCAATGACAAACCACAGGAGCATGGCACGGATCCAGTAGACTGGTACACATGTTGAAAGAAATGGTTCTGTGACCATCTATCCCTGCCTTCTCCAACATCAGAGGCCAGAACCATCTTTTTCAGTACGTGTACCTATTACGAAGCCCATCCCTCCACCGACCATCAATGACAAACCACAGGAGCATGGCATGGACCCAGTAGACTGGTATGCATGTTGAAAAGAATGGTTCTGTGCCAGTATGCCAGTCTGCCCCTCCTCCTCCATCACCAGAGACCAGAATGATTTTTGTCAACATGTGTACCAGTCCACTAAGCCCATCCCTCCACCGATCAACAACAAGCCTGTTCATGCACCCCATCTTCTCTCCTTACTATCCCATTTTTGCACCACTTCATGCTGTGCCATGAACAATTGTCACTGATGTTTGTACCTTCTTTGTAACTTGTTCTCTCCTGATTGTACTCTCCGGGTCAAGCCTGAATATAAACAATACTCTTGTCTAGTGTACCTACCTGGTAAACAAAAACCAAATAAATAAATAAACAGCAGTAGGGCTATCAAAAAAAAAAAAAAAACTTGCAGACTATGACAGGCACTTAGAAGGCAGTTGTCATGTGGCAGCAGAGGGTAAGGTAGGTCAGGTCAGCACAGCAGCAGAAAGCTGGCAGGGCAGCAGAAGGCAGGGCAACCAACAGTGAATTTAAATGTCCATGCAAAAGCTACAGACCAGGGTAAACAGAAAGCTGCAAGTCAGCAGCTTGGCAGACTCTGGGTCACCAGAACAGCAGTCTGCAAATACGCCTGTTTAAATTACCACATCAGCATGGCCAGTTTCCCCACCCCGACGGACCTGCACGGGCCAATCTGCCCACCCTGATGGACCAACACGCCAGTCTCCCCATCCTGATAGACCAGCACTGCCAGTCTCCCCACCCCAGACAAGCACAGCCAGTTTCCTATCCTGACAGATCAGCATGGCCAGTCTCCCCACCCAGACAGGCCTGCACAGACAGTCTCCCTCTCCGATGGACCAGCATGGCCAGCTCCCCACCCGACGCACCAGCACGGCCACTGTCCCACTCTGACAGACTTGCATGGCCACTCTCCCCACCCTGATGGGCCAACTCAGCCACTCTCCGCACCCCAATAGACATGCATGGCCAGTCTCCCTACACAGATGGGCCAGCTTAGCCTCTCTCCACACCCAATGGACCAATATGGCCAGTCTCCTCACCCCACCAGCATGGCCACCATCTCCCACCCCGCCCACACAGTCACCATCTCCCCACTCCACCACCCACGGTCACCATTTCCCGACCCCACCCACATGGCCACTGTCTCCCACCCCACCACCGGCTACCATCTCCCTCTCCACCTCACCTGTGTCACCACCATCTCCCACCCCACCCACCACAGTCACCATCTCACGACCCCACCTGCATGGCCACCAACTCCCACACCACTCCACCCCACCAACCAGCACGACCACCATATCCCCACCCCACCAGCACAGCCACCATCTCCCCACCCCACCCCACCCCACCAGCACGGCCACCATCTACCCACCCCACTCCACCAGCACGCCACCATCTCCCCATCCCACCAGTGTGACCACTCCCACCCACCCACATCATTTCCAGGTCCATGTATCTGGTATCCGACTCCAGGCATCCAGGTCTGTGTCCCTCCATCATAGGCACATGAAAACAAATAACATCTTTCATACTGTATTTATTATTTCTTTCATGGTCTGAAGAGTACATCGAGGACTGAGAGAGGACTGAGCTACAGGTCAGAAGCTCAGTTTGTCTGGTATCTGACTACAACCCTCCCCCAATCAGCCAAGCAAAAAATAAAGATAAAGAGAGAGAACCAAGCTACTGGTTGGCAGCTGAGTTGGACCAACACCAGATATTCAGGTTCCCACCATCCCACCCACCTACCTTAGGGACCTTCAGCTTCACAGTGATCAGATTTAAAAAATAAAATCAAAACAGTGTCCCTTTTCTTTTAAGGGCACACATTTGGGCAGCAGACACATGGCTAGGTAACCACCCAAAGACCACCAAACAGACCATTCCCCTGCCCCACCAAACACTTGCCATCCCCCAGCCCCAAACGAGGACAGTCTCCACAGCCCCATAAACATGGACAGCCTCCTACAGACACACAGCCAGTAAACCACCCCAAGATCACCAGACATGGACAGTACCCACAGCCACACAAACATGGACAGTCCCCACAGCCACACCAACATGGACAGCCTCCCCAGACTCAAAACCAGCAAACCACCCCAAGATCACCAAACATGTACAGTCCTCACGGCCAGACCAACATGGACAGCCTCCCCCAGACACAGCCAGCAAACCACCCCAAGATCATCAAACAAGGACAGTCTCCACAGCCACACCAACATGGACAGCCCCCAGCCCCAAACATGGACAGTATCCTCAGACACAAGGCCAGAAAACCACCCCAAGACAAAACACGGACCGTCCCTCCAGCCCCACTAAACACTGACCATCTCCCCAACTCCATAAAACACTGACTCTCCACCCAACCCCACCAAATAACAAACAGTCCCCAGACCCACCAACATGGACAGTCCTCCCGCCCACCAAACATATGCAGATTTCACCCCAGACACCCAGCCAGCAAATTCCACCCCAAACACTCAGCCAGCAAATTCCACCCCAGGCACCCAGACAGCAAATTCCACACCCAGCCAGCAAATCACACTACCAAAACACACACAGTCAACAAATTCCACTCCCCAGACACTCAGCCAGGACTGTCCCCCAGCCCCACCAAAATCTGACTATCCCCCAGCCCCACCAAACACTGATTGTCCCCCGACCCCACCAAACAACATACAGTACCCCCACCCCACCATCATAGACAGTCCCCTGCCCCACCAAACACATGTAGATTACACCCCAGACATCCAGCCAGCAAATTCAACCCCAGACATCCAGCCAGCAAATTCCACACCCAGCCAGCGAATCACACCACCAAAACACACACAGCCAGCATATCCCCCAAACCCCAAGACACACAGCCAGAAGCAACCCCTCACCCCTGATACATGGCCAGCAGCTCCACCCAAGACACATGGCCAGCACCCCACCCCAGATACATGGCCAGCACCCTACCCCAGATACATGGCCAGCGCCCCCACCCCAGATACATGCCCATCCTCCCCGATACATTGCCAGCAACAGTATTTAATAGCCAGTAGTATGTCATGTATTTGGGTGAATGTTTAACAGTACTGGGACAGCACGGACTCACTCCATTTTATTTTCCCCTCAGCAACTAAAAGCATCGCATTGCTGAGTGGATCGCTCAGTATCTTGGCACTACCAGCATCTACAGTACAGAGGCTCACATCGGTTCGGCAAGATTAGGTGGAACTACACATTTATAGTCAAAGATATTTTCACACCAGATATATAAATAAAAAGCTTTACATCTAAAGGAAAGCATGAATGAAATTTAACTGAAAGCAGAAATATAATGAAAGGAGTCAGTCCGGTCCAGTTTGCACCCCAAAAACAAAAAAACTAAACAGCTGCATCAAAACATAAGCCTTACAAAATTCATCAGGGACATAGACTTTGAAACATAGAAACATAGACTTTGGCGGCAGATAAGGACCGCTTGGTCCACCTAGTCTCCCATTTCCCTACCTACAGGATTGGCCACAGATCCTAGTTAACCAACAGCCCATTTCTTCCTACCCACCACAAGAATTGCCTTATGTCTGTCCCATGCATTCTTGAATTCTCCCACAGTTTTAGACCCTACAACCTCTTCAGGAAGGCTGTTCCATGCATCCACTACCCTCTCTGTGAAAAAATATTTCCTCACATTGCCCCGAAATGCCCCCCATCTTTAAATTGTGTCCCCTTGTTCTTGCACATCTCTTTTCTGAAGATGCTACCTTCTTGGACTTTGTTGATTCCACTGAGGTACTTAAAAGTTTCGATCATGTCCCCTTCTCCCTTCTTTCCTCAAGGGTATACATATTAAGCTCCTTTAGTATCCTTGTATGGCTTCTCTTGCAGACCCTGCACCATTTTAGTTGCCCTCCTCTGGACTGCCTCTATCCTGTCTATGTCCTTGTGGAGATGGGGTCTCCAGAACTTGATGCAGTACTCAGATGTGGTCTCACCAACCGTCTGTGCAGATAACAACTTCCTGTTTTCTGCTGGTGATGCCTCTCCCTATGCATCCCAGTATACCCCCAGCCCTCCCTACTGCCTTCTCACATTGTTTGCTAACCTTAAGGTCATCTGATATGATTACCCCAGGTCCCTTTCCTTTTTGTTGTTGTTACTGCCTTCCCCCATTGTGTAAACTTCCCTGGGTTTTGTTTCCCAGGTGCATTATTTTGCACTTCTTTGCATTGAATCTAGCTGCCATACTTCTGACCATTCCTCCAACCTTGCCAAGTCCCTTCTCATCCTTTCCACACCTCCTTGTGTATCAACCCTGTTGCAGATCTTTGTGTCATCTGCAAAGAGGCATACTTTTCCTTCCAGTCCCTCTGCAATGTCACTTATAAAGACATTAAAAGGACTGGACCCAGTACTGTACACTGTGGTACCCACTGATAACCCTTCTTTCTTCAGAGTGGACTCCATTTACAATCACCTTCTGTGTCTTGTTGTCCAGCCAATGTTTTACCAGGCTACCACCCTGGGACCCACTCCCAGGCTGGTTAATTTGACTATTAATCTTTTATGTGGGACTGTGTCAAATGCCTTGCTAAAGTCTAGGCAGGCCATGTACACAGCCCTTCCCTGGTCTACTACTTTGGTCACCCAGTCAAAGAAATCTATTAGATTTGTCTGACATGACCTTCCGCTGTGAACCCATGCTGCCTTGGGTCCTGTGCCCCACTGGCCTCTAGGTACTGAACTATTCTTTCCTTCAGAAGAACTCCATCACTTTCCCTACCACAGAGGTCAAACTGACAGGTCTGTAGTTTCCTACCTCTGTCTTCGTCCCACTTTGTGAAGAGGAATCACATCTGCCTTCCTCCAGTCCTCGGGTACCACACCATCCTCCTATGATTTATTAAAAGAGTAGTCAGTGGTTTCACTAGTTCCCCTAATTCTTTTAGAATTCTGTGGTGAATTTCATCAGGCCTCATTGCTTTGTCCACCTTCAGTTTTAGGAGTTCTTGCAGAACCCTTTCTTCTGTGAAAGGGCTGGGATCGACCCCCTATCAAGAGTGCTTCTGTTAATTGGATTAGGCACTTCCCCTCCTCTTTTGTGAATACTGAGCAGAAATATTCATTCAGTATCCCTGCTTTTCACTGTCCCCTCTGCCCACCCACCATTCATTCTATTCAGCCTCACTATCCCTCCCTTTGTCTTGCTAAGCTCTCTGATGTACCTATAAAATATTTTATCCCCTTCTTAACCGAGTTGGCTATCTTTTTCTCAGTTTGGGCCTTTGCTATTCTGACTTCCCTCCCTGCTTCCTTCTGCCTTAACTGGTACAGCTCTCTGTCCTGCTCCTTCTGTGTTTCCTTATAGTTCCTGAATGCTATCTTTTTCTCCCTGACTTTCCCAGCAACCTCTTTTGAGAACCATAGTGGCTTTTTCTTTCATTTTGATTTGTTTATTTGCTTCACACAAAGGCTTGTTGCCTCTGTGATGGCAGTTTGATGATTCCCCATTGTTGGTCCACCCTCCTTCTAGCCTGTTTGCTAGTGCTTTTCTGAGGCACTCTCCCATCTTGCCAAAGTCAGCCCTCCTGAAGTCCAGTACCCTCACTTTTGTATGGCTTGACTCTGTAGCTGAGTTTAACGTGGACCACACTGTTTGATGGTCACTTGTTCCCAGATGGCAACCCACTTCTAGATCTGAGATCCCTCACTGCCCCCATTTGAGAGTACAAGGTCTAAGATTGCTCCTACATGAGTGGGTTCTGAAACTAGCTGTCTGAGGCCTGCCACCTGTAGGGCATTGAGACTGGCCCTGCTCTTAGATGTAGCTGCAGCAAATGTGCTCCAGTTAACATCTGGCATATTCAGGTCTCCCATCAACAGTATCTCCCTTCTTCTCTGCTTGTCTCTCCTGTAGGTTATGTACCGGTATGTTAACATCCCAGTCATGGTTCTCTGTGTACCATGTTTCTGTGACTGCTATGATATCCAGGCATCCCTCTTCCATCAAGGCCACCAGCTCAGGGAACTTGTTGCCCAGACTACGGGCATTGGTACTCATTACCCTCCATTTCCTGATGGCCTTACTCCTTTTGCCCTGTCTCTGTCCTTCTTGCCTTTGTCACTTTCCCCATTTACCCTGCCCTTCTCCCTATCACCACCTCTGTGTTGGTGTTTACCGCACTTACTACCGTGATATTTTTGGGGGCTAGGATTTCCCTGCTCCTTTCCAGTGCCTCCCCTTGGCTAGTTTAAATGCTTGCCAATGAAGCATTTAAACCTATCACCTAGGATCCTGGTTCCCCTCCTGGACAGATGCAGCCCATCATGCCAGTATAGGCTTGCATCACTCCAGATGGACCCCCAGTCCCCAATTAAGACAAATCCCTGAGCTCTGCACCATTTTTCAACCACTGATTGAATCCCATGGTGCAGAACACCTAACCTCTTCTCGCCATAGATGGGCAACACCTCCAAGAAGGTTACCGTGCGTGCTACTTGTCTAAGGCCCCTCCCCAATTCCACAAACTCTTCCTGCACTGCTCTAATCACTTTCTTAGCCAGGTCATTTGTCCCTAGGTGGAAAATGACATCCAGCTCCCTCCTCTGTGCAGCTGCTCCAGCAATCCTGAGGATTCGCTCCCTGTCCCTCAAGCCATGGCATCAGCAGGCACCTTACATCCCTCTCCTTCCTCCCCCAGTTCTACCTTCCTAACAATGGAGTCCCCACCAGGAGTTGTTTCCTTCCCCTGTGGGGTCCCGTGCCACCCTCCTGTGGGTCTCCTTTGTGGAGGCTCCCAGCATCCTCCTTGGTCTCCATTGCAGGTGCCTCCACAGAGGAACCACACTTTGCCAGAATGGCATAGGAATTGTGGAGAGGTACAACTGGAGGATGCCTCTGTTCCACCACCTCACTCTTCCTGAGCCCATTGTGGTCCAACCGCTCCTCTTTCTTGGCAACCTCTGAGGCAATGGCAGTGGCACTGGTGGTCCCTGGATGGAAGGAGGTCCCACAAATCCTGGCCAACTCAGCCTGGAGATGAGCAACCTCCTCCCTCAGCCCAGAGAGGTGCCTGCAGATGGGACAACACCGCATCCTCCAGAACATCTCCCGGAAGACTGCTGCTCCACAGCCACTGCACTGCACCACTCCCATCATGTCTTATTTCTGGCCCCTTAACTGTTGGTTGGAATCCTTACTCTTTCCTCTGTTTTTTCTTTCTCTTCTCTCTCTACTTACTTTCTGCCTCTGTGCCTTTAAGCTCCTGATTGTCCTGTTCTGAGACAAGAATATTCTATATTTCTCAGTAGACCCCTTACTTGCTCAGAGGCAGACCTCCAGCAGCTAGGGGGCGGAGCAACTCTTGCCCTTCTATGATGGTGGGTCTTTAGTCCCATTCAGCTCAGTTAACTCAGACAAACACACTAATTTTTTTTTGTTAGTTTGTTTTTTACCCATAATTAAAGGTCCAAGTACAAGAGTTCTACTTCTTTAGTCCCAGTAGAGAAGTCCAGTCACACAGCACTCCTTCCTCCTGGTGTCTTCTGCCAAGCTACTAACAGAATCTTTCTAAGGCAGTCTTTAAATTTAGCTTCCTTTTAGCTAAGTCACTCCCCTACTTACTAGATTTTCTACAAGTAATTTAAACTGCACAGCTATCAAGCCCTTTCAATCACCTGAGATTTACATGTAAATAACTTCAGATAGCCATTCAGTTCAGTTAACCCAGACAAACACACTAATTTATTTTTGTTAGTTTGTTTTTACCCTAAATTAAAGGTCCAAGTACAAGAGTTCTACTTCTTTAGTCCCAGTAGAAGTCCAGTCACACAGCACTCCTTCCTCCTGGTGTCTTCTGCCGAGCTACTAACAGAATCTTTCTAAGGCAGTCTTTAAATTTAGCTAACAAAAACTAACAAAAAAAAAAAAGAGGAGGGCAAGTACCTAATCCAATTAACAGAAGCACTCTTGATAGTGGGGTTGATCCCAGCCCTTTCACAGAAGAAAGGGTTCTGCAAGAATTCCTAAAACTGAAGGTGGACAAAGCAATGGGGCCTGATGGGATTCACCCCAGAATTCTAAAAAAATTAAGGGTGGAACTAGTGAAACCACGGACTGCTATTTTTAATAAATCATGGGAGGATGGTGTGGTACCCGAGGACTGGAGGAAGGTGGATGTGATTCCCCTTCACAAAGTGGGACCAAGACAGAGGCAGGAAATTACAGACCTGTCAGTTTGACCTCTGTGGTAGGGAAAGTGATGGAGTCACTGAAGGAAAGAATTGTTGAGTACTTTGAGGCCAGTGGGGCAGGACCCAAGACAGCTTGGGTTCACAGTGGGAAGGACATGTCAGATGAATCTAATAGATTTCTTTGACTGGGTGACCAAAGTAGTAGACCAGGAAGGGGCTGTGGACATGGCCTACCTAGACTTCAGCAAGGCATTTGACACAGTCCACACAAAGATTAATAGTCAAATTAACCAGCCTGGGAGTGGGTCCCAGAGTGGTAGCCTGGGTAAAACATTGGCTGGACAACAGGACACAGAAGGTAATTGTAAATGGAGTCCACTCTGAATAAAGAGGGGTTACTAGTGGGGTACCGCAGGGTTCAGTACTGGGTCCAGTCCTTTTTAATGTCTTTATAAAGTGACATTGCAGAGGGACTGGAAGGAAAGTATGCCTCTTTGCAGATGACACAAAGATCTGCAACAGGGTTGATACACAAGGAGGCGTGGAAAGGATGAGAAGGGACTTGGCAAGGTTGGAGGAATGGTCAAAGTATGGCAGCTAGGATTCAATGCAAAGAAGTACAAAATAATGCACCTGGGAAGCAAGAACCGGGAAGATTACACAATGGGGGGTAGGTAGTAACAACAACAAAAAGGAAAGGGACCTGGGGTTAATCATATCAGATGACCTTAAGGTTAGCAAGCAATGTGAGAAGGCAGTAGGGAGGGCTGGGGGTATACTGGGATGCATAGGAGAGGCATCACCAGCAGAAAACAGGAAGTTGTTATCCCTCTGTACAGACAGTTGGTGAGACCCCATCTGAAGTACTGCGTCCAGTTCTGGAGACCCCATCTCCACAAGGACATAGACAGGATAGAGGCAGTCAGAGGAGGGCAACTAAAATGGTGCAGGGTCTGCAAGAGAAGCCATACAAGGAGATACTAAAGGAGCTTATATGTATATGAAGAAAGAAGGGAGGGGGACATGATAGAAACTTTAAGTACCTCAGTGGAATCAACAAAGTCCAAGAGGTAGCATCTTTCAGAAAAGAGACATGCAAGAACAAGGGGACACAATTTAAAGATGGGGGTGGTTCTGGGGCAATGTGAGGAAGTATTTTTTCACAGTGAGGGTAGTGGATGCATGGAACAGCCTTCCTGAGGAGGTTGTGGGGTCTAAAACTGTGGGAGAATTCAAAAATGCATGGGACAGACATAAGACAGTTCTTGTGGGGTGGGTAGGAAGAAATGGGCTGTTGGTTAACTAGGATCTGTGGCCTATCCTGTAGGTAGGAAATGGGCAGACTAGGTGGGCCAACGGTCCTTATCTGTTGTCAAAGAATATGTTTCTATGTTTCTTCCTTTTAGCTAAGCCACTCACCCTACTTACTAGATCTTTCTACAAGTAATTTAAACTGCAAAGCTATAAAGCCCTTTCAGTCACCAGAGATTTACACCTAGATAACTGTTCAGATAGCCATTCAGTTCAGTTAACTCAGACAAACACACTATTTTTTTTTTGTTAGTTTGTTTTTTTATCCTAAATTAAAGGTCCAAGTACAAGAGTTCTACTTCTTTTAGTCCCAGTAGATAACTCCAGTCACACAGCACTCCTTCCTCCTGGTGTCTTCTGCCAAGCTACTCTGACACAAGTAATGGGGAAAAATAACTTTTAAAAATATCCATAACTAATTTAGAATAGGTCACAGAGAGATCCATCGGCAGTGGCACCCACCATATGTAAAAGCATCTTGGAAGTTAAATGAGAAAAAAAATGAGAACAATTGCACTTTATCCCCAAAATTACATTAGACATTACATGATCAAGCACTTATATTATCTTTCTGTACAAACAGGTTTGCTCGGCAAAGGTCGGTATGCCTGTATGTGTCTTGGTGTGCTTTCTGGCCCCCACAAATAAAGAGCAGCAACAGATTTATCACCACATTCACTAAGCACTCCAGGAAACTGATAATGGGGAAAAATAGACTTTTACAATGCCAGAAACAATGCTGGCTGTAGACAGCAGGAGAAAAGATCACAGAGAAATTCCGCAGCTGAGACACAAATTCTTTTGGCAGATCTCCACAGTTGACCAGCAATCGTTGAATTCAGTACTGCTTTAAATAAATAACAAATGTAAAATTTGAACTGGGAAACTTACTAGAATGTGATAATAGAGATGGCTCTGGCAATGAATCTTTAGGCAATAAATGGAATCAGAACAGCAGCTAGCAGCAATAAAGAAAGAAAGCAGGCTCTGCAGTGCTTTTAAGGTCTGCAGTTCACAGACACTCGTGAACAAATGCTAGTTCTGTTTTCACTCTGAAATACTGTGGGCAAATCAGGATTCTGTTTGCAGCTCCATTTTTCAGCATGCGGAAAACCAGTGTCCCTGTCTCTCCCTCTACTAAGCAGTCCCTTCCCCCTCAGCACCCAACATGGTTCCCTGACTGACCCCATTGATATTGCAAATGCTCTCAATGCCCGTTTCTCCGTCTTAGCAATTACCAGCTAAACTTCCCCTCCACCCCTTGCCCACACCCCTTCTACCACTTCCAGCAGCCTCCGTTTCTACTTCAAGACCATCTCTCTTCCTGGGACATTCAAACTCCTCCTCAGACTTCCACCAAGAGGAGGGTTCCACCAAGTCACTTCGACAAGAAATTTGTTGAAGGACTTTACAGTGACAACACTTTGCCAATGGCGATCACATTACCATGGCAAAGTGCTGTGTTTCAACAACAGCGGAATCATGTACTGTTTTCGGGGTTTTGCTCCCTGTACCCCTGGACTTTTAGATTCCTAACTCCGGGAGTGGGGGCAGAAGTTGGGAAGAGTGGCCAAACTGGAGTCGATGAATCCGTTTATTGTTCCACAAACCGTTCGACACTGCAGGTGTTGAACAGGTTGAGTCACTGTGAGAATTCATTATAACAGCATCACTGTTACAATGATATATGAAGAGGAGTGCTGTTAGTGATGGCTTATCCCCTGCTTTTTAAAATTAGTGGCCCATGACATTGTCTACCCACTTTCCTTTATCTTTAATCTCTCCGTTACTATGGCCTCTGTCCCCATGCCTGGAAACTGGCCAAACTTGTCCCCATTCACAAATCGGGACACCATAACATTATGGATAACTACTGTCCTATCTCCATTCTGCCTCATCTTGGGAAGCCCCTTGAGAAGGCTGACATTGCCTATCCACTTTCCTTTATCTTTAATCTCTCCCTTACTATGGCCTCTGTCCCCCTGCCTGAAACTGGCCAAAATTGTCCCCATTCACAAATCGGGAGATCCTAGCATTATGGATAACTACCGTCTATCTCCATTCTGCCCCATCTTGGGAAGCTCCTTGAGAAGACTGTCAACTATCAAATCATTGACCATGTCACTAAATACAACCTCCTTTGCCCTCAGCAACATGGTGTCAGTAAGGGGCACAGCATAATCACTGCCCTGGCCCTCTTCACCAACCATGTGCTTGGAAACATGGATGAAGGAAGTTGACTGGCACAGTGTTTGTTGATTTATCCAAGGTATTCAACCTTGTCAATCATAACGCCTTATAACTAAACTTGGTGCCCTTGGCTTCTCTACTGCCTCCACAACCTGGCTCACAAACTGCCTCACTGGTAGAATCCAAATGGTCTGCCTTGGTGGTGTCATCTCCCCCTCTGCCTGTCTCAATGGGGGTCCCAGAGGGCTCTATACTTGGCCCTTCCTCTTTCCCTCTTCATTAACTCACTCCCATTTGATGGCCTCTTAAGTCACTCCCTCCTCTCGCCGATGACCTGATCTTCTTCCAAAGTGACCCCTCCCCTCTCCACTGTCTTCCAACCTCACTGCTGACTTCTGTAAGGTCCACTGCGGTTCTCCTCTAACAAACTAGTGGTCAAGGCTGCCATGACAAAGGCCATGCTATTTGACTCAAACCCAAACTCTCTGCCCTCAGCCACTTGGGCTACCTTCTCTCTGTTCCTCCTTGGATGGATCTCTCCTTGACACTGTTCCCTCATTCAAGTATATGGGGGTAACCTTTGACCCATCCCTTACCTACTCTGACCACATTGCTTCTCTGATCAGTTGCTTTAACCAGAAGCTGGAGCTGTGCTACCGCCTAATAGACCATGTCACGCCAGAAGCTTGCCATGCTGTGGCCCATAACCTCTTCACCCTCCTTGACTATGGGTGTCAGTATACTCCCCTACCTCCACTGCCAACTAATACCGGTGAACACAACCTACAACGGATTTGCCACTTTGCCATTCTTGCCCTCTCTCACGTGCCACTGTGCTCTACCAGTCCCTAAACTGACTCCTCCCTCAAGCCCGACACTCCTACCAGGGCTTCAGTTAACTCCATTTGGTGAGTATGTGACTTCCAAAAATAAGGCAAAAACTTCCAAAATAAAAGGGAGAAGTCACTGACTTCAGAAGTAAAACACACATATTAGATGACTTCCAAAATTGTAGGCATACAAGTCAGAAATGATGGATTGTTTTGAAAGAAATTGTATTTTACCATTAATGTATTAGATTAACATTCATAAATTTGTCCTTCCTAGAATGTTGACTTCCAAAGTGGGATCCTGGAAGTATTTTGACTTCCAAAACTTAGAATAACATCCAGATTTCAGCTTCTGGAAGTTTTAGACTTCCACTGAAAATAAATTTACTGAACCCCGCTCCTACCTGCTTTTCTTGATCATCAGGGATGCCATGCATAGTCCCTCTTACTCCTTTATCTCTTTTGATCCAGCCCAGGACTTACAGCCACAATCTTTGCCTTTCATCCTGCCTCCAACTCATCCACCCAAATATATACATCAGGATGGGCCAAAGAACTTTCTCTGCTGCTGGACCCTCTTCATGGAATGACCTCCCCCCACCACTGCATTCTTCTGACCCCCTCTAAATCTAAACACCCTACTATGAACCCCTTCCTGTCCTCTTTGACCTACGACTGTCCTCTGGTGCTAGTACTACAGTGTCTCCTACATAGCCCTCCCTATCCCCCAGTAGTTGCCTTTTTCTCCTCTCCCACCTTGAAACTGGTCACTGGTCACCATCTTTTCCTGATGCCAGCTGTACTCTACCTGTTAACTTATTTTTGTACTCTGTGTATTTTGCTGTTGCTGATTACTGCTGATGTGTTTTAGACCTACTGTCAGAAGATGTTGCCACCTAGCACTGTATATAGTGTATGTATTTATATATATTTTTAATATGTTCTCCTTGATTTTGTTGTATCTGGCTCTGTTACCAGTATGATGGTTATCTCACCACTATATGTAGCCTGGCTTGCACTAGACTCTAGTTATTGTTTAAGTATGCTCACAGCTGTGCTTTCTCATTGTATCATCCATTGTATGTGCCAGTCTCTGGCCTGGGCCATGCCTGAAAAAGATCCTTGGATCAGTGCACCAACCGGTTAACAAATAAATAAATAAATGATCATGAAAAGGAAAATTAGACATTTTTGAACAGGGTGATACAAGAAGCAATGACTGACCATAACAGAATATACATCATAGTGGGAGATTTTAACACTATATTTTCATCCCAACAAGACAGAATTGGGGCTGAGGCACATAATGGTAATAGGACAGGAATACTGGTATCTCGCTTAGCTGATCAACTAAGCCTCACATAAATCTGAAGGCACTAACATCCTGCGGTAAAAGATTATATGTTTTTCTCTCATGGGCAGAATGCATGAACAAATATACATTTCTTGCTCATCTTCACAGAATGGGTGCACAACACTCAAGACTGCAAGATCCTACCAATCACAGCTTTGGACCCTTCCCAGTTCATTTAGAGACTGAGTCCACACCTAACATTGGGAGCTCAGTCTGAAAGTTAAAAACAGGGCTTCTCAGTTCAGAAAAATTTGAAGAAAAAGTGAAACAGGGCAGAACAGGGATACCTGAATAGGAATAAGGAAAAGGAAACTTCAGTGGTCAATAGGTGGGATATCCTAAAAGCAATGCGGGGGGCATCATTCAATATTCAGCACAGGATAAAAGAAAGAACATATGCAAACAGTCAGAATTAGAAAAAGCTAAACATGAACTGGAGTTTGAACACTAGATTAGCCTAAACCCAGAAAAGAAGGAGGGCAACAAAGATGGTGCATGGATTGCATCACAAGTCCTATGAGGACAGGTTGAAGGAACTGAACATGTACTCCCTGGAGGAGAGGAGGAGATAGGGGATATGATAGAGACATACAAGTATCTTACAGGGAGGAACAGGGTGCAGGAATACACTATTTTAAGCGAAAAAGATGTTCCAGGACTAGAGGGCATGGGATGAAGTTGGAGGAAGGATGATTCAAAGGAAGCGTGAGGAAGAATTTCTTCACAGAATGGGTGGTGGACAAGTGGAACACCCTGCCAGAGGAAGTGGTGGGGGCTGAAACAATCACGGGATTTAAGAATGCATGGGATAGACATAAAGGAATTCTGGAGGTCGGGGTAGGGGCAACAGACTTCAAGCAAAACATAAACTGAACTTACAAGCTCAAATGGGCAGACTGGGTGGGCCATCCCACTCCACCAGCACGCCACCATCTCCCCATCCCACCAGTGTGACCACTCCCACCCACCCACATCATTTCCAGGTCCATGTATCTGGTATCCGACTCCAGGCATCCAGGTCTGTGTCCCTCCATCATAGGCACATGAAAACAAATAACACATTTCATACTGTATTTATTATTTCTTTCATGGTCTGAAGAGTACATCGAGGACTGAGAGAGGACTGAGCTACAGGTCAGAAGCTCAGTTTGTCTGGTATCTGACTACAACCCCTCCCCCAATCAGCCAAGCAAAAAAATAAAGATAAAGAGAACCAAGCTACTGGTTGGCAGCTGAGTTGGACCAACACCAGATATTCAGGTTCCCACCATCCCACCCACCTACCTTAGGGACCTTCAGCTTCACAGTGATCAGATTTAAAAATAAAAATCAAAACAGTGTCCCCTTTTCTTTTAAGGGCACACATTTGGGCAGCAGACACATGGCTAGGTAACCACCCAAAGACCACCAAACAGACCATTCCCCTGCCCCACCAAACACTTGCCATCCCCCAGCCCCAAGCGAGGACAGTCTCCACAGCCCCATAAACATGGACAGCCTCCTACAGACACACAGCCAGTAAACCACCCCAAGATCACCAGACATGGACAGTACCCACAGCCACACAAACATGGACAGTCCCCACAGCCACACCAACATGGACAGCCTCCCCAGACTCAAAACCAGCAAACCACCCCAAGATCACCAAACATGTACAGTCCTCACGGCCAGACCAACATGGACAGCCTCCCCCAGACACACAGCCAGCAAACCACCCCAAGATCATCAAACAAGGACAGTCTCCACAGCCACACCAACATGGACAGCCCCCAGCCCCAAACATGGACAGTATCCTCAGACACAAGGCCAGAAAACCACCCCAAGACAAAACACGGACCGTCCCTCCAGCCCCACTAAACACTGACCATCTCCCCAACTCCATAAAACACTGACTCTCCCACCCAACCCACCAAATAACAAACAGTCCCCAGACCCACCAACATGGACAGTCCTCCCGCCCACCAAACATATCAGATTTCACCCCAGACACCCAGCCAGCAAATTCCACCCCAAACACTCAGCCAGCAAATTCCACCCCAGGCACCCAGACAGCAAATTCCACACCCAGCCAGCAAATCACACTACCAAAACACACACAGTCAACAAATTCCACTCCCCAGACACTCAGCCAGGACTGTCCCCCAGCCCCACAAAATCTGACTATCCCCCAGCCCCACCAAACACTGATTGTCCCCCGACCCCACCAAACAACATACAGTACCCCACCCCACCATCATAGACAGTCCCCTGCCCCACCAAACACATGTAGATTACACCCCAGACATCCAGCCAGCAAATTCAACCCCAGACATCCAGCCAGCAAATTCCACACCCAGCCAGCGAATCACACCACCACACACACACAGCCAGCATATCCCCCAAACCCCCAAGACACACAGCCAGAAGCAACCCCTCACCCCTGATACATGGCCAGCAGCTCCACCCAAGACACATGGCCTAGCACCCCACCCCAGATACATGGCCAGCACCCTACCCCAGATACATGGCCAGCGCCCCCACCCCAGATACATGCCCATCCTCCCCCGATACATTGCCAGCAACAGTATTTAATAGCCAGTAGTATGTCATGTATTTGGGTGAATGTTTATAACAGTACTGGGACAGCACGGACTCACTCCATTTTATTTTCCCCTCAGCAACTAAAAGCATCGCATTGCTGAGTGGATCGCTCAGTATCTTGGCACTACCAGCATCTACAGTACAGAGGCTCACATCGGTTCGGCAAGATTAGGTGGAACTACACATTTATAGTCAAAGATATTTTTCACACCAGATATATAAATAAAAAGCTTTACATCTAAAGGAAAGCATGAATGAAATTTAACTGAAAGCAGAAATATAATGAAAAGAGTCAGTCGGTCCAGTTTGCACCCCAAAAACAAAAAAACTAAACAGCTGCATCAAAACATAAGCCTTACAAAATTCATCAGGGACATAGACTTTGAAACATAGAAACATAGACTTTGTGGCAGATAAGGACACGCTTGGTCCACCTAGTCTCCCATTTCCCTACAGGATTGGCCACAGATCCTAGTTAACCAACAGCCCATTTCTTCCTACCCACCACAAGAATTGCCTTATGTCTGTCCCATGCATTCTTGAATTCTCCCACAGTTTTAGACCCTACAACCTCTTCAGGAAGGCTGTTCCATGCATCCACTACCCTCTCTGTGAAAAAATATTTCCTCACATTGCCCGATACCCCCCCATCTTTAAATTGTGTCCCCTTGTTCTTGCACATCTCTTTTCTGAAAGATGCTACCTTCTTGGACTTTGTTGATTCCACTGAGGTACTTAAAAGTTTTGATCATGTCCCCTTCTCCCTTCTTTCCTCAAGGGTATACATATTAAGCTCCTTTAGTATCCCTTGTATGGCTTCTCTTGCAGACCCTGCACCATTTAGTTGCCCTCCTCTGGACTGCCTCTATCCTGTCTATGTCCTTGTGGAGATGGGGTCTCCAGAACTTGATGCAGTACTCCAGATGTGGTCTCACCAACCGTCTGTGCAGATAACAACTTCCTGTTTTCTGCTGGTGATGCCTCTCCTATGCATCCCAGTATACCCCCAGCCCTCCCTACTGCCTTCTCACATTGTTTGCTAACCTTAAGGTCATCTGATATGATTACCCCCAGGTCCCTTTCCTTTTTGTTGTTGTTACTGCCTTCCCCCATTGTGTAAACTTCCCTGGTTTTTGTTTCCCAGGTGCATTATTTTGCACTTCTTTGCATTGAATCCTAGCTGCCATACTTCTGACCATTCCTCCAACCTTGCCAAGTCCCTTCTCATCCTTTCCACACCTCCTTGTGTATCAACCCTGTTGCAGATCTTTGTGTCATCTGCAAAGGGCATACTTTTCCTTCCAGTCCCTCTGCAATGTCCTTATAAAGACATTAAAAAGGACTGGACCCAGTACTGTACACTGTGGTACCCACTGATAACCCTTCTTTCTTCAGAGTGGACTCCATTTACAATCACCTTCTGTGTCTTGTTGTCCAGCCAATGTTTACCCAGGCTACCACCCTGGGACCCACTCCCAGGCTGGTTAATTTGACTATTAATCTTTTATGTGGGACTGTGTCAAATGCCTTGCTAAAGTCTAGGCAGGCCATGTACACAGCCCTTCCCTGGTCTACTACTTTGGTCACCCAGTCAAAGAAATCTATTAGATTAGTCTGACATGACCTTCCGCTGTGAACCCATGCTGCCTTGGGTCCTGTGCCCCACTGGCCTCTAGGTACTGAACTATTCTTTCCTTCAGAAGAACTCCATCACTTTCCCTACCACAGAGGTCAAACTGACAGGTTGTAGTTTCCTACCTCTGTCTTCGTCCCACTTTTGAAGAGGAATCACATCTGCCTTCCTCCAGTCCTCGGGTACCACACCATCCTCCTATGATTTATTAAAGAGTAGTCAGTGGTTTCACTAGTTCCCCTTAATTCTTTTAGAATTCTGTGGTGAATTTCATCAGGCCTCATTGCTTTGTCCACCTTCAGTTTTAGAGTTCTTGCAGAACCCTTTCTTCTGTGAAAGGGCTGGGATCGACCCCTATCAAGAGTGCTTCTGTTAATTGGATTAGGCACTTCCCCTCCTCTTTTGTGAATACTGAGCAGAAATATTCATTCAGTATCCCTGCTTTTCACTGTCCCCTCTGCCCACCCACCATTCATTCTATTCAGCCTCACTATCCCTCCCTTTGTCTTGCTAAGCTCTCTGATGTACCTATAAAATATTTTATCCCCTTCTTAACCGAGTTGGCTATCTTTTTCTCAGTTTGGGCCTTTGCTATTCTGACTTCCCTCCCTGCTTCCTTCTGCCTTAACTGGTACAGCTCTCTGTCCTGCTCCTTCTGTGTTTCCTTATAGTTCCTGAATGCTATCTTTTTCTCCCTGACTTTCCCAGCAACCTCTTTTGAGAACCATAGTGGCTTTTTCTTTCATTTTGATTTGTTTATTTGCTTCACACAAAGGCTTGTTGCCTCTGTGATGGCAGTTTGATGATTCCCCATTGTTGGTCCACCCTCCTTCTAGCCTGTTTGCTAGTGCTTTTCTGAGGCACTCTCCCATCTTGCCAAAGTCAGCCCTCCTGAAGTCCAGTACCCTCACTTTTGTATGGCTTGACTCTGTAGCTGAGTTTAACGTGGACCACACTGTTTGATGGTCACTTGTTCCCAGATGGCAACCCACTTCTAGATCTGAGATCCCTCACTGCCCCCATTTGAGAGTACAAGGTCTAAGATTGCTCCTACATGAGTGGGTTCTGAAACTAGCTGTCTGAGGCCTGCCACCTGTAGGGCATTGAGACTGGCCCTGCTCTTAGATGTAGCTGCAGCAAATGTGCTCCAGTTAACATCTGGCATATTCAGGTCTCCCATCAACAGTATCTCCCTTCTTCTCTGCTTGTCTCTCCTGTAGGTTATGTGCCCGGTATGTTAACATCCCAGTCATGGTTCTCTGTGTACCATGTTTCTGTGACTGCTATGATATCCAGGCATCCTCTTCCATCAAGGCCACCAGCTCAGGGAACTTGTTGCCCAGACTACGAGCATTGGTACTCATTACCCTCCATTTCCTGATGGCCTTACTCCTTTTTGCCCTGTCTCTGTCCTTCTTGCCTTTGTCACTTTCCCCATTTACCCCTGCCCTTCTCCCTATCACCACCTCTGTGTTGGTGTTTACCGTATTACTACCGTGATATTTTTGGGGGGCTAGGATTTCCTGCTCCTTTCAGTGCCTCCCCTTGGCTAGTTTAAATGCTTGCCAATGAAGCATTTAAACCTATCACCTAGGATCCTGGTTCCCCTCCTGGACAGATGCAGCCCATCATGCCAGTATAGGCTTGCATCACTCCAGATGGACCCCCAGTCCCCAATTAAGACAAATCCCTGAGCTCTGCACCATTTTTTCAACCACTGATTGAATCCCATGGTGCAGAACACCTAACCTCTTCTCGCCATAGATGGGCAACACCTCCAAGAAGGTTACCGTGCGTGCTACTTGTCTAAGGCCCCTCCCCAATTCCACAAACTCTTCCTGCACTGCTCTAATCACTTTCTTAGCCAGGTCATTTGTCCCTAGGTGGAAAATGACATCCAGCTCCCTCCTCTGTGCAGCTGCTCCAGCAATCCTGAGATTCGCTCCCTGTCCTCAAGCCATGGCATCAGCAGGCACCTTACATCCCTCTCCCTTCCTCCCCCAGTTCTACCTTCCTAACAATGGAGTCCCCCACCAGGAGTTGTTTCCTTCCCTGTGGGGTCCCGTGCCACCCTCCTGTGGGTCTCCTTTGTGGAGGCTCCCAGCATCCTCCTTGGTCTCCATTGCAGGTGCCTCCACAGAGGAACCACACTTTGCCAGAATGGCATAGGAATTGTGGAGAGTACAACTGGAGGATGCCTCTGTTCCACCACCCTCACTCTTCCTGGCCCATTGTGGTCCAACCGCTCCTCTTTCTTGGCAACCTCTGAGGCAATGGCAGTGGCACTGGTGGTCCCTGGATGGAGAGGAGGTCCCCAAATCCTGGCCAACTCAGCCTGGAGATGAGCAACCTCCTCCCTCAGCCCAGAGAGGTGCCTGCAGATGGGACAACACCGCATCCTCCAGAACATCTCCCGGAAGACTGCTGCTCCACAGCCACTGCACTCACCACTCCCATCATGTCTTATTCTGGCCCCTTAACTGTTGGTTGGAATCCTTACTCTTTCCTCTGTTTTTTTCTTTCTCTTCTCTCTCTACTTACTTTCTGCCTCTGTGCCCTTTAAGCTCCTGATTGTCCTGTTCTGAGACAAGAATATTCTATATTTCTCAGTAGACCCCTTACTTGCTCAGAGGCAGACCTCCAGCAACTAGAGGGGCGGAGAGCAACTCTTGCCTCTATGATGGTGGGTCTTTAGTCCCATTCAGCTCAGTTAACTCAGACAAACACACTAATTTTTTTTGTTAGTTTGTTTTTATTACCCTTAATTAAAGGTCCAAGTACAAAGAGTTCTACTTCTTTAGTCCCAGTAGAGAAGTCCAGTCACACAGCACTCCTTCCTCCTGGTGTCTTCTGCCAAGCTACTAACAGAATCTTTCTAAGGCAGTCTTTAAATTTAGCTTCCTTTTAGCTAAGTCACTCCCCTACTTACTAGATTTTTCTACAAGTAATTTAAACTGCACAGCTATCAAGCCCTTTCAATCACCTGAGATTTACATGTAAATAACTTCAGATAGCCATTCAGTTCAGTTAACCCAGACAAACACACTAATTTATTTTTGTTAGTTTGTTTTTTACCCTAAATTAAAGGTCCAAGTACAAGAGTTCTACTTCTTTAGTCCCAGTAGAAGTCAGTCACACAGCACTCCTTCCTCCTGGTGTCTTCTGCCGAGCTACTAACAGAATCTTTCTAAGGCAGTCTTTAAATTTAGCTAACAAAAACTAACAAAAAAAAAAAAGAGGAGGGCAAGTACCTAATCCAATTAACAGAAGCACTCTTGATAGTGGGTTGATCCCAGCCCTTTCACAGAAGAAAGGGTTCTGCAAGAATTCCTAAAACTGAAGGTGGACAAGCAATGGGGCCTGATGGGATTCACCCCAGAATTCTAAAAAATTAAGGGTGGAACTAGTGAAACCACGGACTGCTATTTTTAATAAATCATGGGAGGATGGTGTGGTACCCGAGGACTGGAGGAAGGTGGATGTGATTCCCCTTCACAAAAGTGGGACCAAGACAGAGGCAGGAAATTACAGACCTGTCAGTTTGACCTCTGTGGTAGGGAAAGTGATGGAGTCACTTCTGAAGGAAAGAATTGTTGAGTACTTTGAGGCCAGTGGGGCACAGGACCCAAGACAGCTTGGGTTCACAGTGGGAAGGACATGTCAGATGAATCTAATAGATTTCTTTGACTGGGTGACCAAAGTAGTAGACCAGGAAGGGGCTGTGGACATGGCCTACCTAGACTTCAGCAAGGCATTTGACACAGTCCCACACAAAGATTAATAGTCAAATTAACCAGCCTGGGAGTGGGTCCCAGAGTGGTAGCCTGGGTAAAACATTGGCTGGACAACAGGACACAGAAGGTAATTGTAAATGGAGTCCACTCTGAATAAAGAGGGTTACTAGTGGGGTACCGGAGGGTTCAGTACTGGGTCCAGTCCTTTTTAATGTCTTTATAAAGTGACATTGCAGAGGACTGGAAGGAAAAGTATGCCTCTTTGCAGATGACACAAAGATCTGCAACAGGGTTGATACACAAGGAGGCGTGGAAAGGATGAGAAGGGACTTGGCAAGGTTGGAGGAATGGTCAGAGTATGGCAGCTAGGATTCAATGCAAAGAAGTACAAAATAATGCACCTGGGAAGCAAGAACCCGGGAAGATTACACAATGGGGGGTAGGTAGTAACAACAACAAAAAGGAAAGGGACCTGGGGTTAATCATATCAGATGACCTTAAGGTTAGCAAGCAATGTGAGAAGGCAGTAGGGAGGGCTGGGGGTATACTGGGATGCATAGGAGGCATCACCAGCAGAAAACAGGAAGTTGTTATCCCTCTGTACAGACAGTTGGTGAGACCCCATCTGAAGTACTGCGTCCAGTTCTGGAGACCCCATCTCCACAAGGACATAGACAGGATAGAGGCAGTCCAGAGGAGGGCAACTAAAATGGTGCAGGGTCTGCAAGAGAAGCCATACAAGGAGATACTAAAGGAGCTTAATATGTATATCCTTGAAGAAAGAAGGAGAGGGGGACATGATAGAAACTTTTAAGTACCTCAGTGGAATCAACAAAGTCCAAGAGGTAGCATCTTTCAGAAAAGAGACATGCAAGAACAAGGGGACACAATTTAAAGATGGGGGTGGTTCTGGGGCAATGTGAGGAAGTATTTTTTCACAGTGAGGGTAGTGGATGCATGGAACAGCCTTCCTGAGGAGGTTGTGGGGTCTAAAACTGTGGGAGAATTCAAAAATGCATGGGACAGACATAAGACAGTTCTTGTGGGGTGGGTAGGAAGAAATGGGCTGTTGGTTAACTAGGATCTGTGGCCTATCCTGTAGGTAGGAAATGGGCAGACTAGGTGGGCCAAGCGGTCCTTATCTGTTGTCAAAGAATATGTTTCTATGTTTCTTCCTTTTAGCTAAGCCACTCACCCTACTTACTAGATCTTTCTACAAGTAATTTAAACTGCAAAGCTATAAAGCCCTTTCAGTCACCTGAGATTTACACCTAGATAACTGTTCAGATAGCCATTCAGTTCAGTTAACTCAGACAAACACACTATTTTTTTTTTTTGTTAGTTTGTTTTTTTATCCTAAATTAAAGGTCCAAGTACAAGAGTTCTACTTCTTTAGTCCCAGTAGATAACTCCAGTCACACAGCACTCCTTCCTCCTGGTGTCTTCTGCCAAGCTACTCTGACACAAGTAATGGGGAAAAATAACTTTTAAAATATCCATAACTAATTTAGAATAGGTCACAGAGAGATCCATCGGCAGTGGCACCCACCATATGTAAAAGCATCTTGGAAGTTAAATGAGAAAAAAAATGAGGAGCAATTGCACTTTATCCCCAAAATTACATTAGACATTACATGATCAAGCACTTATATTATCTTTCTGTACAAACAGGTTTGCTTCGGCAAGGAGTCGGTATGCCTGTATGTGTCTTGGTGTGCTTTCTGCCCCCACAAATAAAGCAGCAACAGATTTATCACCACATTCACTAAGCACTCCAGGAAACTGATAATGGGGAAAAATAGACTTTTACAATGCCAGAAACAATGCTGGCTGTAGACAGCAGGAGAAAAGATCACAGAGAAATTCCGCAGCTGAGACACAAATTCTTTTGGCAGATCTCCACAGTTGACCAGCAATCGTTGAATTCAGTACTGCTTTAAATAAATAACAAATGTAAAATTTGAACTGGGAAACTTACTAGAATGTGATAATAGAGATGGCTCTGGCAATGAATCTTTAGGCAATAAATGGAATCAGAACAGCAGCTAGCAGCAATAAAGAAAGAAAAGCAGGCTCTGCAGTGCTTTTAAGGTCTGCAGTTCACAGACACTCGTGAACAAATGCTAGTTCTGTTTTCACTCTGAAATACTGTGGGCAAATCAAGATTCTGTTTGCAGCTCCATTTTTCCACGCATGCGGAAAACCAGTGTCCCTGTCTCTCCTCTACTAAGCAGTCCCTTCCCCTCAGCACCCAACATGGTTCCCTGACTGACCCCATTGATATTGCAAATGCTCTCAATGCCCGTTTCTCCAGTCTTAGCAATTACCAGGCTAAACTTCCCCCTCCACCCTTGCCCACACCCCTTCTACCACTTCCAGCAGCCTCCGTTTCTACTTCAAGACCATCTCTCTTCCTGGGACATTCAAACTCCTCCTCAGACTTCCACCAAGAGGAGGGTTCCACCAAGTCACTCGACAAGAAATTTGTTGAAGGACTTTACAGTGACAACACTTTGCCAATGGCGATCACATTACCATGGCAAAGTGCTGACGGACTCAACAGCAGCCGGAATCATGTACTGTTTTCGGGGGTTTTGCTCCCTGTACCCCTGGACTTTTAGATTCCTAACTCCGGGGAGTGGGGGGAAGTTGGGGAAGAGTGGCCAAACTCGGGAGTCGATGAATCCGTTTATTGTCCCACAAACCGTTCGACACTGCAGGTGTTGAACAGGTTGAGTCACTTGAAATTCATTATAACAGCATCACTGTTACAATGATATATGAAGAGGAGTGCTGTTAGTGATGGCTTATCCCCTGCTTTTTAAAATTAGTGGCCCATGACATTGTCTACCCACTTTCCTTTATCTTTAATCTCTCCGTTACTATGGCCTCTGTCCCCCATGCCTGAAACTGGCCAAACTTGTCCCCATTCACAAATCGGACACCATAACATTATGGATAACTACTGTCCTATCTCCATTCTGCCTCATCTTGGGAAGCCCCTTGAGAAGGCTGACATTGCCTATCCACTTTCCTTTATCTTTAATCTCTCCCTTACTATGGCCTCTGTCCCCCTGCCTGAAACTGGCCAAAATTGTCCCCATTCACAAATCGGGAGATCCTAGCATTATGGATAACTACCGTCCTATCTCCATTCTGCCCCATCTTGGGAAGCTCCTTGAGAAGACTGTCAACTATCAAATCATTGACCATGTCACTAAATACAACCTCCTTTGCCCTCAGCAACATGGTGTCAGTAAGGGCACAGCATAATCACTGCCCTGGCCCTCTTCACCAACCATGTGCTTGGAAACATGGATGAAGGAAGTTGACTGGCACAGTGTTTGTTGATTTATCCAAGGTATTCAACCTTGTCAATCATATGCCTTATAACTAAACTTGGTGCCCTTGGCTTCTCTACTGCCTCCACAACCTGGCTCACAAACTGCCTCACTGGTAGAATCCAAATGGTCTGCCTTGGTGGTGTCATCTCCCCCTCTGCCTGTCTCAATGGGGTCCCAGAGGCTCTATACTTGGCCCTTCCTCTTTCCCTCTTCATTAACTCACTCCCATTTGATGGCCTCTTAAGTCACTCCCTCCTCCACGCCGATGACCTGATCTTCTTCCAAAGTGACCCCTCCCCTCTCCACTGTCTTCCAACCTCACTGCTGACTTCTGTAAGGTCCACTGCGGTTCTCCTCTAACAAACTAGTGGTCAAGGCTGCCATGACAAGCCATGCTATTTGACTCAAACCCAAACTCTCTGCCCTCAGCCACTTGGGCTACCTTCTCTCTATTCCTCCTTGGATGGATCTCTCCTTGACACTGTTCCCTCATTCAAGTATATGGGGTAACCTTTGACCCATCCTTACCTACTCTGACCACATTGCTTCTCTGATCAGTTGCTTTAACCAGAAGCTGGAGCTGTGCTACCGCCTAATAGACCATGTCACGCCAGAAGCTTGCCATGCTGTGCCACGCAACCTCTTCACCCTCCTTGACTATGGGTGTCCAGTATACTCCCTACCTCCACTGCCAACTAATACCGGTGAACACAACCTACAACGGATTTGCCACTTTGCCATTCTTGCCCCTCTCTCCACGTGCCACTGTGCTCTCTACCAGTCCCTAAACTGACTCCTCCCTCAAGCCCGACACTCCTACCCAGGGCTTCAGTTAACTCCATTTGGTGAGTATGTGACTTCCAAAATAAGGCAAAACTTCCAAAATAAAAGGAGGAAGTCACTGACTTCGAAGTAAACCACATATTAGATGACTTCCAAAATTGTAGGCATGCAAGTCAGAAATGATGGATTGTTTTGAAAGAAATTGTATTTTACCATTAATGTATTAGATTAACATTCATAAATTTGTCCTTCCTAGAATGTTGACTTCCAAAAGTGGGATCCTGGAAGTATTTTGACTTCCAAAACTTAGAATAACATCCAGATTTCAGCTTCTGGAAGTTTTAGACTTCCACTGAAAATAAATTTACTGAACCCCGCTCCTACCTGCTTTTCTTGATCATCAGGGATGCCATGCATAGTCCCTCTTACTCCTTTATCTCTTTTGATCCAGCCCAGGACTTACAGCCACAATCTTTGCCTTTCATCCTGCCTCCAACTCATCCACCCAAATATATACATCAGGATGGGCCAAAGAACTTTCTCTGCTGCTGGACCCTCTTCATGGAATGACCTCCCCCCACCACTGCATTCTTCTGACCCCCTCTAAATCTAAACACCCTACTATGAACCCCTTCCTGTCCTCTTTGACCTACGACTGTCCTCTGGTGCTAGTACTACAGTGTCTCCTACATAGCCCTCCCTATCCCCCGCTAGTTGCCTTTTTCTCCTCTCCCACCTTGAAACTGGTCACTGGTCACCATCTTTTCCTGATGCCAGCTGTACTCTACCTGTTAACTTATTTTTTGTACTCTGTGTATTTTGCTGTTGCTGATTACTGCTGATGTGTTTTAGACCTACTGTCAGAAGATGTTGCCACCTAGCACTGTATATAGTGTATGTATTTATATATATTTTTAATATGTTCTCCTTGATTTTGTTGTATCTGGCTCTGTTACCAGTATGATGGTTATCTCACCACTATATGTAGCCTGGCTTGCACTAGACTCTAGTTATTGTTTAAGTATGCTCACAGCTGTGCTTTCTCATTGTATCATCCATTGTATGTGCCAGTCTCTGGCCTGGGCCATGCCTGAAAAAGATCCTTGGATCAGTGCACCAACCAGGTTAACAAATAAATAAATAAATGATCATGAAAAGGAAAATTAGACATTTTTGAACAGGGTGATACAAGAAGCAATGACTGACCATAACAGAATATACATCATAGTGGGAGATTTTAACACTATATTTTCATCCCAACAAGACAGAATTGGGGCTGAGGCACATAATGGTAATAGGACAGGAATACTGGTATCTCGCTTAGCTGATCAACTAAGCCTCACATAAATCTGAAGGCACTAACATCCTGCGGTAAATGATATATGTTTTCTCTCATGGGCAGAATGCATGAACAAATATACATTTCTTGCTCATCTTCACAGAATGGGTGCACAACACTCAAGACTGCAAGATCCTACCAATCACAGCTTTGGACCCTTCCCCAGTTCATTTAGAGACTGAGTCCACATAACATTGGGAGCTCAGTCTGAAAGTTAAAAACAGGGCTTCTCAGTTCAGAAAATTTGAAGAAAAAGTGAAACAGGGCAGAACAGGGATACCTGAATAGGAATAAGGAAAAGGAAACTTCAGTGGTCAATAGGTGGGATATCCTAAAAGCAATGCGAGGGGCATCATTCAATATTCAGCACAGGATAAAAGAAAAGAACATATGCAAACAGTCAGAATTAGAAAAAGCTAAACATGAACTGGAGTTTGAACACTAGATTAGCCTAAACCCAGAAAAGAAGGAGGGCAACAAAGATGGTGCATGGATTGCATCACAAGTCCTATGAGGACAGGTTGAAGGAACTGAACATGTACTCCCTGGAGGAGAGGAGGGAGAGGGGATATGATAGAGACATACAAGTATCTTACAGGGAGGAACAGGGTGCAGGAATACACTATTTTAAGCGAAAAAAGATGTTCCAGGACTAGAGGGCATGGGATGAAGTTGGAGAAGGATGATTCAAAGGAAGCGTGAGGAAGAATTTCTTCACAGAATGGGTGGTGGACAAGTGGAACACCCTGCCAGAGGAAGTGGTGGGGGCTGAAACAATCACGGGATTTAAGAATGCATGGGATAGACATAAAGGAATTCTGGAGGTCGGGGTAAGGGCAACAGACTTCAAGCAAAACATAAACTGAACTTACAAGCTCAAATGGGCAGACTGGGTGGGCCATCCACTCCACCAGCACGGCCACCATCTCCCCATCCCACCAGTGTGACCACTCCCACCCACCCACATCATTTCCAGGTCCATGTATCTGGTATCCGACTCAGGCATCCAGGTCTGTGTCCCTCCATCATAGGCACATGAAAACAAATAACACATTTCATACTGTATTTATTATTTCTTTCATGGTCTGAAGAGTACATCGAGGACTGGAGAGGACTGAGCTACAGGTCAGAAGCTCAGTTTGTCTGGTATCTGACTACAACCCCTCCCCCAATCAGCCAAGCAAAAAAAAAAAAAGATAAGAGAGAACCAAGCTACTGGTTGGCAGCTGAGTTGGACCAACACCAGATATTCAGGTTCCCACCATCCCACCCACCTACCTTAGGGACCTTCAGCTTCACAGTGATCAGATTTAAAAAATAAAATCAAAACAGTGTCCCCTTTTCTTTTAAGGGCACACATTTGGGCAGCAGACACATGGCTAGGTAACCACCCAAAGACCACCAAACAGACCATTCCCCTGCCCCACCAAACACTTGCCATCCCCCAGCCCCAAACGAGGACAGTCTCCACAGCCCCATAAACATGGACAGCCTCCTACAGACACACAGCCAGTAAACCACCCCAAGATCACCAGACATGGACAGTACCCACAGCCACACAAACATGGACAGTCCCACAGCCACACCAACATGGACAGCCTCCCCAGACTCAAAACCAGCAAACCACCCCAAGATCACCAAACATGTACAGTCCTCACGGCCAGACCAACATGGACAGCCTCCCCCAGACACACAGCCAGCAAACCACCCCAAGATCATCAAACAAGGACAGTCTCCACAGCCACACCAACATGGACAGCCCCCAGCCCCAAACATGGACAGTATCCTCAGACACAAGGCCAGAAAACCACCCCAAGACAAAACACGGACCGTCCCTCCAGCCCCACTAAACACTGACCATCTCCCCAACTCCATAAAACTGACTCTCCCACCCAACCCCACCAAATAACAAACAGTCCCCAGACCCACCAACATGGACAGTCCTCCGCCCCACCAAACATATGCAGATTTCACCCCAGACACCCAGCCAGCAAATTCCACCCCAAACACTCAGCCAGCAAATTCCACCCCAGGCACCCAGACAGCAAATTCCACACCCAGCCAGCAAATCACACTACCAAACACACAGTCAACAAATTCCACTCCCCAGACACTCAGCCAGGACTGTCCCCCCAGCCCCACCAAAATCTGACTATCCCCCAGCCCCACCAAACACTGATTGTCCCCCGACCCCACCAAACAACATACAGTACCCCACCCCACCATCATAGACAGTCCCCTGCCCCACCAAACACATGTAGATTACACCCCAGACATCCAGCCAGCAAATTCAACCCCAGACATCCAGCCAGCAAATTCCACACCCAGCCAGCGAATCACACCACCAAAACACACAGCCAGCATATCCCCAAACCCCCAAGACACACAGCCAGAAGCAACCCCTCACCCCTGATACATGGCCAGCAGCTCCCACCCAAGACACATGGCCAGCACCCCACCCCAGATACATGGCCAGCACCCTACCCCAGATACATGGCCAGCGCCCCCACCCCAGATACATTGCCAGCAACAGTATTTAATAGCCAGTAGTATGTCATGTATTTGGGTGAATGTTTATAACAGTACTGGGACAGCGGACTCACTCCATTTTATTTTTCCCCTCAGCAACTAAAAGCATCGCATTGCTGAGTGGATCGCAGTATCTCGGCACTACCAGCATCTACAGTACAGAGGCTCACATCGGTTCGGCAAGATTAGGTGGAACTACACATTTATAGTCAAAGATATTTTTCACACCAGATATATAAATAAAAAGCTTTACATCTAAAGGAAAGCATGAATGAAATTTAACTGAAAGCAGAAATATAATGAAAGGTCAGTCGGTCCAGTTTGCACCCCAAAACAAAAAAACTAAACAGCTGCATCAAAACATAAGCCTTACAAAATTCATCAGGGGACATAGACTTTGAAACATAGAAACACAGACTTTGACGGCAGATAAGGACCGCTTGGTCCACCTAGTCTGCCCATTCCCTACCTACAGGATTGGCCACAGATCCTAGTTAACCAACAGCCCATTTCTTCCTACCCACCACAAGAATTGCCTTATGTCTGTCCCATGCATTCTTGAATTCTCCCACAGTTTTAGACCCTACAACCTCTTCAGGAAGGCTGTTCCATGCATCCACTACCCTCTCTGTGAAAAATATTTCCTCACATTGCCCGGAAATCCCCCCCATCTTTAAATTGTGTCCCTTGTTCTTGCACATCTCTTTTCTGAAGATGCTACCTTCTTGGACTTTGTTGATTCCACTGAGGTACTTAAAAGTTTCGATCATGTCCCCTTCTCCTTCTTTCCTCAAGGGTATACATATTAAGCTCCTTTAGTATCCCTTGTATGGCTTCTCTTGCAGACCCTGCACCATTTTAGTTGCCCTCCTCTGGACTGCCTCTATCCTGTCTATGTCCTTGTGGAGATGGGGTCTCCAGAACTGGGCGAGTACTTCAGATGGGGTCTCACCAACTGTCTGTACAGAGGGATAACAACTTCCTGTTTTCTGCTGGTGATGCCTCTCCCTAT
Organism: Neoceratodus forsteri; assembly: GCA_016271365.2. Classification (NCBI taxonomy): domain Eukaryota; kingdom Metazoa; phylum Chordata; order Ceratodontiformes; family Ceratodontidae; genus Neoceratodus; species Neoceratodus forsteri. The sequence continues at coordinate 1,299,202,664 of CM057453.1, read as the reverse complement.
GTCCTTGTGGAGATGGGGTCTCCAGAACTTGATGCAGTACTCCAGATGTGGTCTCACCAACCGTCTGTGCAGATAACAACTTCCTGTTTTCTGCTGGTGATGCCTCTCTATGCATCCCAGTATACCCCCAGCCCTCCCTACTGCCTTCTCACATTGTTTGCTAACCTTAAGGTCATCTGATATGATTACCCCAGGTCCCTTTCCTTTTTGTTGTTGTTACTGCCTTCCCCCATTGTGTAAACTTCCCTGGGTTTTGTTTCCCAGGTGCATTATTTTGCACTTCTTTGCATTGAATCTAGCTGCCATACTTCTGACCATTCCTCCAACCTTGCCAAGTCCCTTCTCATCCTTTCCACACCTCCTTGTGTATCAACCCTGTTGCAGATCTTTGTGTCATCTGCAAAGAGGCATACTTTTCCTTCCAGTCCCTCTGCAATGTCACTTATAAAGACATTAAAAGGACTGGACCAGTACTGTACACTGTGGTACCCACTGATAACCCTTCTTTCTTCAGAGTGGACTCCATTTACAATCACCTTCTGTGTCTTGTTGTCCAGCCAATGTTTTACCAGGCTACCACCCTGGGACCCACTCCCAGGCTGGTTAATTTGACTATTAATCTTTTATGTGGGACTGTGTCAAATGCCTTGCTAAAGTCTAGGCAGGCCATGTACACAGCCCTTCCCTGGTCTACTACTTTGGTCACCCAGTCAAAGAAATCTATTAGATTCGTCTGACATGACCTTCCCGCTGTGAACCCATGCTGCCTTGGGTCCTGTGCCCCACTGGCCTCTAGGTACTGAACTATTCTTTCCTTCAGAAGAACTCCATCACTTTCCCTACCACAGAGGTCAAACTGACAGGTCTGTAGTTTCCTACCTCTGTCTTCGTCCCCTGTGAAGAGGAATCACATCTGCCTTCCTCCAGTCCTCGGTACCACACCATCCTCCTATGATTTATTAAAAGAGTAGTCAGTGGTTTCACTAGTTCCCCATAATTCTTTTAGAATTCTGTGGTGAATTTCATCAGGCCTCATTGCTTTGTCCACCTTCAGTTTTAGGAGTTCTTGCAGAACCCTTTCTTCTGTGAAAGGGCTGGGATCGACCCCCTATCAAAAGTGCTTCTGTTAATTGGATTAGGCACTTCCTCCTCCTCTTTTGTGAATACTGAGCAGAAATATTCATTCAGTATCCCTGCTTTTCCTGTCCCCTCTGCCCACCCACCATTCATTCTATTCAGCCTCACTATCCCTCCCTTTGTCTTGCTAAGCTCTCTGATGTACCTATAAAATATTTTATCCCCTTCTTAACCGAGTTGGCTATCTTTTCTCAGTTTGGGCCTTTGCTATTCTGACTTCCCTCCCTGCTTCCTTCTGCCTTAACTGGTACAGCTCTCTGTCCTGCTCCTTCTGTGTTTCCTTATAGTTCCTGAATGCTATCTTTTCTCCCTGACTTTCCCAGCAACCTCTTTTGAGAACCATAGTGGCTTTTCTTTCATTTTGATTTGTTTATTTGCTTCACACAAAGGCTTGTTGCCTCTGTGATGGCAGTTTGATGATTCCCCATTGTTGGTCCACCCCTCCTTCTAGCCTGTTTGCTAGTGCTTTTCTGAGGCACTCTCCCATCTTGCAAAGTCAGCCCTCCTGAAGTCCAGTACCCTCACTTTTGTATGGCTTGACTCTGTAGCTGAGTTTAACGTGGACCACACTGTTTGATGGTCACTTGTTCCCAGATGGCAACCCACTTCTAGATCTGAGATCCCTCACTGCCCCCATTTGAGAGTACAAGGTCTAAGATTGCTCCTACATGAGTGGGTTCTGAAACTAGCTGTCTGAGGCCTGCCACCTGTAGGGCATTGAGACTGGCCCTGCTCTTAGATGTAGCTGCAGCAAATGTGCTCCAGTTAACATCTGGCATATTCAGGTCTCCCATCAACAGTATCTCCCCTTCTTCTCTGCTTGTCTCTCCTGTAGGTTATGTACCCGGTATGTTAACATCCCAGTCATGGTTCTCTGTGTACCATGTTTCTGTGACTGCTATGATATCCAGGCATCCCTCTTCCATCAAGGCCACCAGCTCAGGAGACTTGTTGCCCAGACTACGGGCATTGGTACTCATTACCCTCCATTTCCTGATGGCCTTACTCCCTTTTGCCCTGTCTCTGTCCTTCTTGCCTTTGTCACTTTCCCCATTTACCCCTGCCCTTCTCCCTATCACCACCTCTGTGTTGGTGTTTACCGCACTTACTACCGTGATATTTTTGGGGGCTAGGATTTCCTGCTCCTTTCCAGTGCCTCCCCTTGGCTAGTTTAAATGCTTGCCAATGAAGCATTTAAACCTATCACCTAGGATCCTGGTTCCCCTCCTGGACAGATGCAGCCCATCATGCCAGTATAGGCTTGCATCACTCCAGATGGACCCCCAGTCCCCAATTAAGACAAATCCCTGAGCTCTGCACCATTTTTCAACCACTGATTGAATCCCATGGTGCAGAACACCCTAACCTCTTCTCGCCATAGATGGGCAACACCTCCAAGAAGGTTACCGTGCGTGCTACTTGTCTAAGGCCCCTCCCCAATTCCACAAACTCTTCCTGCACTGCTCTAATCACTTTCTTAGCCAGGTCATTTGTCCTAGGTGGAAAATGACATCCAGCTCCCTCCTCTGTGCAGCTGCTCCAGCAATCCTGAGGATTCGCTCCCTGTCCCTCAAGCCATGGCATCAGCAGGCACCTTACATCCCTCTCCCTTCCTCCCCCAGTTCTACCTTCCTAACAATGGAGTCCCCACCAGGGTTGTTTCCTTCCCCTGTGGGGTCCCGTGCCACCCTCCTGTGGGTCTCCTTTGTGGAGGCTCCCAGCATCCTCCTGGTCTCCATTGCAGGTGCCTCCACAGAGGAACCACACTTTGCCAGAATGGCATAGGAATTGTGGAGAGGTACAACTGGAGGATGCCTCTGTTCCACCACCCTCACTCTTCCTGAGCCCATTGTGGTCCAACCGCTCCTCTTTCTTGGCAACCTCTGAGGCAATGGCAGTGGCACTGGTGGTCCCTGGATGGAAGAGGAGGTCCCACAAATCCTGGCCAACTCAGCCTGGAGATGAGCAACCTCCTCCCTCAGCCCAGAGAGGTGCCTGCAGATGGGACAACACCGCATCCTCCAGAACATCTCCCGGAAGACTGCTGCTCCACAGCCACTGCACTCACCACTCCCATCATGTCTTATTTCTGGCCCCTTAACTGTTGGTTGGAATCTTACTCTTTCCTCTGTTTTTTCTTTCTCTTCTCTCTCTACTTACTTTCTGCCTCTGTGCCCTTTAAGCTCCTGATTGTCCTGTTCTGAGACAAGAATATTCTATATTTCTCAGTAGACCCCTTACTTGCTCAGAGGCAGACCTCCAGCAAGCTAGAGGGGCCGGAGCAACTCTTGTCCTTCTATGATGGTGGGTCTTTAGTCCCATTCAGCTCAGTTAACTCAGACAAACACACTAATTTTTTTTGTTAGTTTGTTTTATTACCCTTAATTAAAGGTCCAAGTACAAGAGTTCTACTTCTTTAGTCCCAGTAAGAAGTCCAGTCACACAGCACTCCTTCCTCCTGGTGTCTTCTGCCAAGCTACTAACAGAATCTTTCTAAGGCAGTCTTTAAATTTAGCTTCCTTTTAGCTAAGTCACTCCCCTACTTACTAGATTTTTCTACAAGTAATTTAAACTGCACAGCTATCAAGCCCTTTCAATCACCTGAGATTTACATGTAAATAACTTCAGATAGCCATTCAGTTCAGTTAACCCAGACAAACACACTAATTTATTTTTGTTAGTTTGTTTTTTACCCTAAATTAAGGTCCAAGTACAAGAGTTCTACTTCTTTAGTCCCAGTAGAAGTCCAGTCACACAGCACTCCTTCCTCCTGGTGTCTTCTGCCGAGCTACTAACAGAATCTTTCTAAGGCAGTCTTTAAATTTAGCTAACAAAAACTAACAAAAAAAAAAAAGAGGAGAGCAAGTACCTAATCCAATTAACAGAAGCACTCTTGATAGTGGGGTTGATCCCAGCCCTTTCACAGAAGAAAGGGTTCTGCAAGAATTCCTAAAACTGAAGGTGGACAAAGCAATGGGGCCTGATGGGATTCACCCCAGAATTCTAAAAAAATTAAGGGTGGAACTAGTGAAACCACGGACTGCTATTTTTAATAAATCATGGGAGGATGGTGTGGTACCCGAGGACTGGAGGAAGGTGGATGTGATTCCCCTTCACAAAAGTGGGACCAAGACAGAGGCAGGAAATTACAGACCTGTCAGTTTGACCTCTGTGGTAGGGAAAGTGATGGAGTCACTTCTGAAGGAAAGAATTGTTGAGTACTTTGAGGCCAGTGGGGCTGGGACCCAAGACAGCTTGGGTTCACAGTGGAAGGACATGTCAGACGAATCTAATAGATTTCTTTGACTGGGTGACCAAAGTAGTAGACCAGGAAGGGGCTGTGGACATGGCCTACCTAGACTTCAGCAAGGCATTTGACACAGTCCACACAAAAGATTAATAGTCAAATTAACCAGCCTGGGAGTGGGTCCCAGAGTGGTAGCCTGGGTAAAACATTGGCTGGACAACAGGACACAGAAGGTAATTGTAAATGGAGTCCACTCTGAATAAAGAGGGTTACTAGTGGGTACCGCAGGGTTCAGTACTGGGTCCAGTCCTTTTAATGTCTTTATAAAGTGACATTGCAGAGGGACTGGAAGGAAAAGTATGCCTCTTTGCAGATGACACAAAGATCTGCAACAGGGTTGATACACAAGGAGGCGTGGAAAGGATGAGAAGGGACTTGGCAAGGTTGGAGGAATGGTCAGAAGTATGGCAGCTAGGATTCAATGCAAAGAAGTACAAAATAATGCACCTGGGAAGCAAGAACCCGGGAAGATTACACAATGGGGGGTAGGTAGTAACAACAACAAAAAGGAAAGGGACCTGGGGTTAATCATATCAGATGACCTTAAGGTTAGCAAGCAATGTGAGAAGGCAGTAGGGAGGGCTGGGGGTATACTGGGATGCATAGGGAGAGGCATCACCAGCAGAAAACAGGAAGTTGTTATCCCTCTGTACAGACAGTTGGTGAGACCCCATCTGAAGTACTGCGTCCAGTTCTGGAGACCCCATCTCCACAAGGACATAGACAGGATAGAGGCAGTCAGAGGAGGGCAACTAAAATGGTGCAGGGTCTGCAAGAGAAGCCATACAAGGAGATACTAAAGGAGCTTAATATGTATATCCTTGAAGAAAGAAGGAGAGGGGACATGATAGAAACTTTTAAGTACCTCAGTGGAATCAACAAAGTCCAAGAGGGTAGCATCTTTCAGAAAAAGAGACATGCAAGAACAAGGGGACACAATTTAAAGATGGGGGTGGTTCTGGGGCAATGTGAGGAAGTATTTTTTCACAGTGAGGGTAGTGGATGCATGGAACAGCCTTCCTGAGGAGGTTGTGGGGTCTAAAACTGTGGGAGAATTCAAAAATGCATGGGACAGACATAAGACAGTTCTTGTGGGGGTGGGTAGGAAGAAATGGGCTGTTGGTTAACTAGGATCTGTGGCCTATCCTGTAGGTAGGAAATGGGCAGACTAGGTGGGCCAAGCGGTCCTTATCTGTTGTCAAAGAATATGTTTCTATGTTTCTTCCTTTTAGCTAAGCCACTCACCCTACTTACTAGATCTTTCTACAAGTAATTTAAACTGCAAAGCTATAAAGCCCTTTCAGTCACCTGAGATTTACACCTAGATAACTGTTCAGATAGCCATTCAGTTCAGTTAACTCAGACAAACACACTATTTTTTTTTTTTTGTTAGTTTGTTTTTTTATCCTAAATTAAAGGTCCAAGTACAAGAGTTCTACTTCTTTAGTCCCAGTAGATAACTCCAGTCACACAGCACTCCTTCCTCCTGGTGTCTTCTGCCAAGCTACTCTGACACAAGTAATGGGGAAAAATAACTTTTAAAATATCCATAACTAATTTAGAATAGGTCACAGAGAGATCCATCGGCAGTGGCACCCACCATATGTAAAAGCATCTTGGAAGTTAAATGAGAAAAAAAAATGAGGAGCTTGCACTTTATCCCCAAAATTACATTAGACATTACATGATCAAGCACTTATATTATCTTTCTGTACAAACAGGTTTGCTCGGCAAGGAGTCGGTATGCATGTATGTGTCTTGGTGTGCTTTCTGGCCCCCACAAATAAAGAGCAGCAACAGATTTATCACCACATTCACTAAGCACTCCAGGAAACTGATAATGGGGAAAAATAGACTTTACAATGCCAGAAACAATGCTGGCTGTAGACAGCAGGAGAAAAGATCACAGAGAAATTCCGCAGCTGAGACACAAATTCTTTTGGCAGATCTCCACAGTTGACCAGCAATCGTTGAATTCAGTACTGCTTTAAATAAATAACAAATGTAAAATTTGAACTGGGAAACTTACTAGAATGTGATAATAGAGATGGCTCTGGCAATGAATCTTTAGGCAATAAATGGAATCAGAACAGCAGCTAGCAGCAATAAAGAAAGAAAAGCAGGCTCTGCAGTGCTTTTAAGGTCTGCAGTTCACAGACACTCGTGAACAAATGCTAGTTCTGTTTTCACTCTGAAATACTGTGGGCAAATCAGGATTCTGTTTGCAGCTCCATTTTTCACGCATGCGGAAAACCAGTGTCCCTGTCTCTCCCTCTACTAAGCAGTCCCTTCCCCTCAGCACCCAACATGGTTCCCTGACTGACCCCATTGATATTGCAAATGCTCTCAATGCCCGTTTCTCCAGTCTTAGCAATTACCAGGCTAAACTTCCCCCTCCACCCTTGCCCACACCCCTTCTACCACTTCCAGCAGCCTCCGTTTCTACTTCAAGACCATCTCTCTTCCTGGGACATTCAAACTCCTCCTCAGACTTCCACCAAGAGGAGGGTTCCACCAAGTCACTTCGACAAGAAATTTGTTGAAGGACTTTACAGTGACAACACTTTGCCAATGGCGATCACATTACCATGGCAAAGTGCTGCAGTTTCAACAGCAGCGGAATCATGTACTGTTTTGGGGGTTTTGCTCCCTGTACCCCTGGACTTTTAGATTCCTAACTCCGGGGAGTGGGGGCAGAAGTTGGGAAGAGTGGCCAAACTCGGAGTCGATGAATCCGTTTATTGTTCCTACAAACCGTTCGACACTGCAGGTGTTGAACAGGTTGAGTCACTGGGGGAATTCATTATAACAGCATCACTGTTACAATGATATATGAAGAGGAGTGCTGTTAGTGATGGCTTATCCCCTGCTTTTTAAAATTAGTGGCCCATGACATTGTCTACCCACTTTCCTTTATCTTTAATCTCTCCGTTACTATGGCCTCTGTCCCCCATGCCTGGAAACTGGCCAAACTTGTCCCCATTCACAAATCGGGACACCATAACATTATGGATAACTACTGTCCTATCTCCATTCTGCCTCATCTTGGGAAGCCCTTGAGAAGGCTGACATTGCCTATCCACTTTCCTTTATCTTTAATCTCTCCTTACTATGGCCTCTGTCCCCCTGCCTGGAAACTGGCCAAAATTGTCCCCATTCACAAATCGGGAGATCCTAGCATTATGGATAACTACCGTCCTATCTCCATTCTGCCCCATCTTGGGAAGCTCCTTGAGAGACTGTCAACTATCAAATCATTGACCATGTCACTAAATACAACCTCCTTTGCCCTCAGCAACATGGTGTCAGTAAGGGCACAGCATAATCACTGCCCTGGCCTCTTCACCAACCATGCTTGGAAACATGGATGAAGGAAGTTGACTGGCACAGTGTTTGTTGATTTATCCAAGGTATTCAACCTTGTCAATCATAACGACCTTATAACTAAACTTGGTGCCCTTGGCTTCTCTACTGCCTCCACAACCTGGCTCACAAACTGCCTCACTGGTAGAATCCAAATGGTCTGCCTTGGTGGTGTCATCTCCCTCTGCCTGTCTCAATGGGGTCCCAGAGGGCTCTATACTTGGCCCTTCCTCTTTCCCTCTTCATTAACTCACTCCCATTTGATGGCCTCTTAAGTCACTCCCTCCTCTCGCCGATGACCTGATCTTCTTCAAAGTGACCCCTCCCCTCTCCACTGTCTTCAACCTCACTGCTGACTTCTGAAGGTCCACTGCGGTTCTCCTCTAACAAACTAGTGGTCAAGGCTGCCATGACAAAGCCATGCTATTTGACTCAAACCCAAACTCTCTGCCCTCAGCCACTTGGGCTACCTCTCTCTGTTCACTCCTTGGATGGATCTCTCCTTGACACTGTTCCCTCATTCAAGTATATGGGGTAACCTTTGACCCATCCCTTACCTACTCTGACCACATTGCTTCTCTGATCAGTTGCTTTAACCAGAAGCTGGAGCTGTGCTACCGCCTAATAGACCATGTCACGCCAGAAGCTTGCCATGCTGTAGCCCACAACCTCTTCACCCTCCTTGACTATGGGTGTCAGTATACTCCCCTACCTCCACTGCCAACTAATACCCGGTGGACACAACCTACAACCGGATTTGCCACTTTGCCATTCTTGCCCCTCTCTCCACGTGCCACTGTGCTCTCTACCAGTCCCTAAACTGACTCCCCCTCAAGCCCGACACTCCTACAGGGCTTCAGTTAACTCCATTTGGTGAGTATGTGACTTCCAAAAATAAGGCAAAAACTTCCAAAATAAAAGGGAGGAAGTCACTGACTTCAGAAGTAAAACCACATATTAGATGACTTCCAAAATTGTAGGCATGCAAGTCAGAAATGATGGATTGTTTTGAAAGAAATTGTATTTTACCATTAATGTATTAGATTAACATTCATAAATTTGTCCTTCCTAGAATGTTGACTTCCAAAGTGGGATCCTGGAAGTATTTTGACTTCAAAAACTTAGAATAACATCCAGATTTCAGCTTCTGGAAGTTTTAGACTTCCACTGAAAATAAATTTACTGAACCCCGCTCCTACCTGCTTTTCTTGATCATCAGGGATGCCATGCATAGTCCCTCTTACTCCTTTATCTCTTTTGATCCAGCCCAGGACTTACAGCCACAATCTTTGCCTTTCATCCTGCCTCCAACTCATCCACCCAAATATATACATCAGGATGGGCCAAAGAACTTTCTCTGCTGCTGGACCCTCTTCATGGAATGACCTCCCCCACCACTGCATTCTTCTGACCCCCTCTAAATCTAAACACCCTACTATGAACCCCCTTCCTGTCCTCTTTGACCTACGACTGTCCTCTGGTGCTAGTACTACAGTGTCTCCTACATAGCCCTCCCTATCCCCCGCTAGTTGCCTTTTCTCCTCTCCCACCTTGAAACTGGTCACTGGTCACCATCTTTTCCTGATGCCAGCTGTACTCTACCTGTTAACTTATTTTTTGTACTCTGTGTATTTTGCTGTTGCTGATTACTGCTGATGTGTTTTAGACCTACTGTCAGAAGATGTTGCCACCTAGCACTGTATATAGTGTATGTATTTATATATATTTTTAATATGTTCTCCTTGATTTTGTTGTATCTGGCTCTGTTACCAGTATGATGGTTATCTCACCACTATATGTAGCCTGGCTTGCACTAGACTCTAGTTATTGTTTAAGTATGCTCACAGCTGTGCTTTCTCATTGTATCATCCATTGTGTGCCAGTCTCTGGCCTGGGCCATGCCTGAAAAGATCCTTGGATCAGTGCACCAACCGGTTAACAAATAAATAAATAAATGATCATGAAAAGGAAAATTAGACATTTTTGAACAGGGTGATACAGAAGCAATGACTGACCATAACAGAATATACATCATAGTGGGAGATTTTAACACTATATTTTCATCCCAACAAGACAGAATTGGGGCTGAGGCACATAATGGTAATAGGACAGGAATACTGGTATCTCGCTTAGCTGATCAACTAAGCCTCACATAAATCTGAAGGCACTAACATCCTGCGGTAAAAGATTATATGTTTTCTCTCATGGGCAGAATGCATGAACAAATATACATTTCTTGCTCATCTTCACAGAATGGGTGCACAACACTCAAGACTGCAAGATCCTACCAATCACAGCTTTGGACCCTTCCCCAGTTCATTTAGAGACTGAGTCCACACTAACATTGGGAGCTCAGTCTGGAGTTAAAACAGGGCTTCTCAGTTCAGAAAATTTGAAGAAAAAGTGAAACAGGGCAGAACAGGGATACCTGAATAGGAATAAGGAAGAGGAAACTTCAGTGGTCAATAGGTGGGATATCCTAAAAGCAATGCGGGGGGCATCATTCAATATTCAGCACAGGATAAAGAAAGAACATATGCAAACAGTCAGAATTAGAAAAAGCTAAACATGAACTGGAGTTTGAACACTAGATTAGCCTAAACCCAGAAAAAGAAGGAGGGCAACAAAGATGGTGCATGGATTGCATCACAAGTCCTATGAGGACAGGTTGAAGGAACTGAACATGTACTCCCTGGAGGAGAGGAGGAGATAGGGGATATGATAGAGACATACAAGTATCTTACAGGGAGGAACAGGGTGCAGGATACACTATTTTTAAGCGAAAAAGATGTTCCAGGACTAGAGGGCATGGGATGAAGTTGGAGGAAGGATGATTCAAAGGAAGCGTGAGGAAGAATTTCTTCACAGAATGGGTGGTGGACAAGTGGAACACCCTGCCAGAGGAAGTGGTGGGGGCTGAAACAATCACGGATTTAAGAATGCATGGGATAGACATAAAGGAATTCTGGAGGTGGGGTAAGGGCAACAGACTTCAAGCAAAACATAAACTGAACTTACAAGCTCAAATGGGCAGACTGGGTGGGCCATAGGCCTTATCTGCCAACACTGTCTATGTATCTATGTAATTAGAGAAGAAAAAATAATTAACAGGCCTCTGCACCAAATAGATAGAGGCACAGACTACGTGGGCAAGACAAAAATACTGAGAAGGGGAAACTGTGCAGGAAACTCTTGGCTATGGCTTTAGAAAGCAAATGGCAAACAGAGTAGTCCTCAGACTTAGAGAACAAGAGGAGCAAGGAAAGATGATTTGCAAAATTCTATGTAAACTTACAAAGACAGGACAGAATTCCCCAAATAGAGCATAACGTAGGACATTTTGGACACATAAAGCTGCCATGGATAAATAAGCATACCAGAAAGAATATGAAAAAGTAACGTTTACAGAAAAATAAAAAGACAAAGTCAAAACCTGAAGAATAACAATTCCCCAGGATTAGATGGGCTACCTGCAGAAATCTTTAAGGCTTTCACAGAGGAAGTAGCACTTTTGCTGAAACAGGTTTACGCTGAAGTTACAGAAGGGCAGAGCTCCAGATTCCTAGAAATAAGCACAAATCTCAATCCTACTGAAGGCTCTGAAGGATCCAGTACAATGTCAAGCATACAGACTGGTCTCATGGCTAAATGTAGATCTTAAAATCTGGACAGGTATACTAGCCTAGAAACTTCAACAACATATAGAAACATCCTCCATACAAATCAGACTGGATTCATACATGAAAGATTGTGGTGGGATAACATTCATTGGTTACTAAATACAAAAATGCTCCCTCACTATAGTGAACCCCTCTGTAGAATTTATGTTATAGTGAACACCTATGATGGCTCCCATTGTTATCTGATTAGGCACATAAACACCTCACTGTAATGAACAATAACTATAGTGAAGAAATTGCCTGACTCTTGATGTGTTTCTTATAAAGGACTGCTATATTTATCTCAGCAATGAAGAGGCAGGGGCATTCAGCCTGATTATATATATGGATGATGAAACAGTATTTGACAGGGTCAATAGGCAGATTCTAAAACACACCATGGAGATTATGCAATTTGGCCCTAAATATATAGGCACTATTATAGCAATATACCATGAGAGAAGCAGTGGTAAGAGTGAATGGTATAGGCCTGGGACATTTTTCTGAGTAGATGAACTAGGCAGGGATGCCCCTGTCCCCTCTTACTTACATTATGCCTAGAACCACTAGCAGCCAGAATCAGACAGGACATGAGTATTAAGAGCATCATGCTGGAAGGATCTTATTGTATCTTCTTATTGTGATGATTTAATGTCCTTTTTCATGAAGATCCAGTTAATTCTGTTCCAAGATTGTTAGAAATATTTGGGGATTTGGAGAAATCTCATGCTACAAAATCAATTACTGAAAGTCAGAAACCATGAGATAAATAGGGTCATGCCCCATGTTTCAAAGAATCCTTCGATTTCCTTGGGCATAGAAATGGTATATGTATCTACATGGGTGTACAGTTTATTTTTTTCCGGGAGAGGGGCTCATTCTCAAAACTATTGGCCAAAACAGCTAATCTATTGTTAGACTGCCCTATGCGGGGTGGAGACTCAGCATTCCCAGGAGGGCTGAAGCCTTGAAGAAGAAAAGAAGAATCTGTATTTATATAGTGCTTTTCATACATCAAAAGCGCTTTACAAGCAATGCTAGACTGGTAGTGAGTGACTGAATGTGTGGTGGCGCCATATCGCACATCATCACCCACACACAGCCTGGGTAATTGCATGAACCGGTTTATGGGAAGGAATGTTTGACAGGACACCGGAATGTTCCTACTCTTTGCGAAAAGTGCCCTGGGTTCTTTACTTCCACCTGGACACCCACCAGGACAACACCAGGATGGGCAGAAGGGACCTCGGTTTAACGCTCATCTGAAGGACAGCACACCCCTGCAGTACAGCACCCAATACTGCACTCAGATGCCAGCGATTTTTAGGTGCAAGTCCAATCCCGTGTGGGACAAGAACCCACGACTTTCTGGTCCAGAGGCGGATGTGCTACCAACTGAGCCACGCTGACACCTTGAAGGCCCCCAAACTCTATACCTATGTGTATCTAGGTAAACAGATAGCAGAGAGATTGGAAAAAATTCACACTTAACTATGGTAAGCTGATGGAAGAAGTTCAAGCAGACTTAACAAGACGGACACATCTACCCCTGTCCTTGGTAAGAGAGAGTAGATTCAATTAAAATGAATATGTTACCACACTCTTTATTCCTGTTCCAGATTCTGCCAGTTCCACAACAAGCAACTAGTGGAATGAGCTTGTACAGTTTTTATTCATAATCATCATCACGTGATATGAACAGTTGAGCAGAGGCTCATTTTCAGTGGGTACCATAGGCACAAAAATGAAACTAAGTTGCTCATACAAAGGCTTCTGCAGTACAGAATGGTCAGCAACAGCCAACAGCATTTACATATTCATTTTCAATCAGAACCATTGGCACAAAACACTGACTTGCTCATACAAAGGCATCTGTGATGCAGAATGGTCAACATCAGCATTTACAAATCAGGATATTTATTAGCATCACAAGTACATAGAAACATAAAAATTGATGGCAGATAAGGACCGCTATGCCCATCTAGGCTGCCCAGAACCATATATTTTGATATGGCCTCTGGCTCTAACTGGTCAGTGGCTTCCCACTTCCATCCAACTTCCAAGATTCCCTTATGCCTGTCCCATGCATGCTTAAATCCTCCACTGGTCTCACTCCCACCACCCCTGTGGCAGACTATTCCATGTGTCCACCATCCTCTCAATGAAGGAAACCTTTCCCACATTCCCTCTTTGTCTGGTCCCTACAACTTAAGATATACTCTGAGAGGGAGGTACTAGCTCTGAGAAAAATCTTAGGACTTTACGGTAATCACAGTAAGAGACTGGCATGCCATACACTGAATGGAATTATCCTTTGTCATAGCCCAGGCAACAAACCAACAGTTTCATGGCTTCTATAGTTAATCACTCTTTGATACGCTGGGTCTTGTTGGTTTTGTCTTCAGTCTGAGTTGTAAGGGCAGTGAATTCCAAGCTGAAGGACCCCAAATAGGAATGATGACCACTATGTTAGTTATCATCTGCTGAGTCCTGAATTCCACACTGTCTTCGGATTTAGGAGCAGACTTGTTATTATTTTATTTGTTCCAATTTGTCCAGAATGTACCCTTGAGGTGTTTTTACATTTACCTTAGTCATGAGGTTTAGAGCATGCAGCTTTCTCCTGACCTCCAAGCTTGTCCATGATAATTCCCTGTATAGCAGACTGTGATGCCTTGTGCATGGAACCCCAGTATGCATCTCACAAACTTATTATGAAGTATGTCAATTCTATATAGTTCATTATTGGATCCATCTCTATACAAGACATCACCATAATCCACAAGAGGTAGTACCATTGTTTCTGCTATTACAATTCTGGTTTATCTTGGAATTTCATGTCAAACTTGATAAAGTGCTCCTAATTCTTTATGGAGGTTTTAGTCATTTGTTCAATGTGGACATTCCATTTACAGTTTTCATCTATCCATAGACCCAGATACCTACAGGCATTAATTACTTCTAGCTTATTTCCTATGCATGTTACAATATCCAGCTCTTCTGGGGTCCCTACTGTTTGTTGTTGGGGTCTGAAGAGCATCATTTTCTATTTTTGGAATTGAGTACCAATTTTTGGCTGTATAGGAAGCTTTGCAGTGAATTGAAAGTTTCCTGCAGGGCCACTTGATTTGTGCCTGGAGAATTTCCTGACATATATACAATAATATCATCTGCGTAAGGTGGAAATCTATTTGGAGGATGTGAAATTTCCAGGAGTTCATGTAGATGTTGAATAGCAATGGTCCTAAAATAGAGCCTTGAGGGACCCCTAGGATAGATGGCAACAAGTTTGAATGGTACAGTATTTGTTCAGAGGGACTTGTTAGAGTCTGACACTGAGGAAGCTGTTGAACCAAGTTAATGCACTATCATCCAGACCTATCTCTTTAAGTTTTCCCACTAGGATGTTGTGGCTTAAGGTATCGAAAGCTTTACTCAGGTCTACAAAGATTGTGCCAACATTTAGTCTTTATCTAGTGCTTCTTGAACATCCGTAACACCTTTTAGCAAAGCTGATGTTGTACTATGGTTTGCCCTGAAGCCAGATTGATATGGGTTCCAAAGGCTGTTATGTTCCATATAGTTAGTTAGTTGTTTACTAACCAACCTTTCAAACAGTTTGGAGACACTAGGTAGTAATGAAATTAGTCTGTAGTTACCTATGTCTGATTTCTCCCAGATGTAAAGAATGGATAATTTTGGATATTTTCCAGTCATCTGGGAACTCTGTAGAGACAGGTTAGAGATATAGGCCAGAGGTTTAGCCAGCACTGGGAAGGCAGTTTAGTAGGTATGTTGGTACCCCATCAAGGCCAATTGCTTTCCTTGTATTTAATTTAAGTAGTTCCTCCAGGACAAATTCTGGGGTGATTTCTTGAAAGGTAAAATTGCCCAACCTGTTTACTTGTTCATTCATGTGCTTTTCAGGAGAGTAGGGTGGTTTAATTATCAATCTAGGTTTCTGCAGCCATGCTTGAGAGGAATTTATTAAAGCGGTCCACAGCTTCTTGCCCTAAGGGAACTTCTAGTCTGTCTATCATGAATGAGTTTGCAAGTTCTGTATTATTCTGATTTTCTAGCTTATGCATGAGTCCTCAGAAATTATGGGGCTGATTTTAAAGTTCATAAATGATGTCTTGAAGTAATTTGTTTTTGCCTTTTTATTTTGCTTATGTATTTGTTTCTGGCTTGCCTGAATTGTAGCCAGCCTGCCTGATTATTTGATTTTTTAGCAAGTTTCCAAAATATATCTCTAAACCTCCTAAATTTGGTCAGCTCCCTACTGTACCAGGTGGCATCACTAATGTAGTTAATTTTCTTTTATGAGGACATGAGAGTTGCATATTGATCTGAATTCCTCCAGAAATAATTTCCATGCATCACTGACTGTAGGTATTATGGTTAGTCTGTCCCAGTTTAATGCTTTCAGGTCCTCCATGAAAGCTAAGTAGTCAAAATGTTTCCAGGCTCTAAAGATACAAGGTTTGATCCTTTATTTTGTGTCTTATCTCTTTTATATATGATCCCTTGATAGTCACAGAAAGTGTCTGCTATTACATCTGCAATGTTCTAGTGTGTGAGTTTGGAGGTGAAAATAAGGTCCAAGGTAGTGGAGGCATTGGTATCCCTCAGATTTAACCTGATGAAGTATTTTATAAGTTGAGTCAGTCCCAAGTTGACAGTTAAATCTAGTTAATTATGTTGCCCCACCTTGTTCAATTTACAGTAAAGTCACCTACCAGTAGCAGTTAATGACTATGGATAAATTTCTGTTGCTCATCCTGGAGGTTGTTAAAGACCAGACCAGTGCACCTTGGAGGTCAGTAAATACCTACCAGTAAGACAGGCTGGGCATGTGGGAGTTTTATTTCCAGGCCAAAAATTCCAATGGGGTGTTATTCAGACTCAGAGGCACATTTGTCATTTGAGCTTGCTGTTTACTGTCAATGATTTACCCCACTCCTCCCTTTGATCCTGTCCTTCCTCCAGGTTTAGTAGTTTTGTATACTTATAAAAGCTATCTGAGGTTCTAGGACTTAGCCATGATTCAGTCAAGATAACAAGTATGGTTGCTATTGTAACATCCATCCTAATGATGAACTACTCATGAGATTTATCTGGGGTAGCAAAAGAACCAGAATCAGAGAGATGACATTAACTCTGCCAAAAGACCAGTGAGGACTGGCATTGCCACACTTTAAAGATTATTACCTAGGATGAAAACTGTCTTATGTCTGCACATGGGCAAAACAAACATGGGAATCTAGACTGTATGACATGGAAGAGGCAGGCTCAGATGAGACATCCTTCTTTACATTTCCATCCTGGAAAATTAAAACACCTACCTGGTCTAGTGCTCAAAACAGATGGGAGAAACACGCACTGACAATTCTGCTATAGGTACATAAACAAACATCCACCCAAACTACTTGGGACCACTATCATTGACCATTTATTGCGCAGGCTTTATTCCTTCAATGTCTGTGAGAATATGCCAGATGGGAAAGTAAGGGACTAACCAGATTTACACAATACCAAGAATGGGGTCAGCACATGGCATTTGATAAACTGAAAGAAGTTCAAGCCAGATATTATTATTATGACTCTAAAAACAGTTACTAAATGCCTGAGAAAAAATGCTTTAAAACAGTTACTAAATGCCTCTGAAACAAATGTAATAATGTTTGCATAGAAGGAAATGTACCCAACAAATGTTCCTGAATTCCTACCTCTAAGTCAGGAGTAAAACTGGAAGTGGTGAATGCCTGTCTAAAGTAACTGGGCCTGTGGATAGATAGTAATCTATCCTTTCTCTCAAATATCTAGAAAAGTTGTGCAAAAAGCTTAGGGCTCGGATAGCTTTTATTATCAAAATAAAAGTTGCTTCTCTGCTAATGGCCATAAAAGACTGGTGTAAGTAAACGTTTTACTTTTGTTGGACTATGGTGACCTAAGATATACAGTATGAGCAGTCCCTCAGCCTGCTTTACTAAGCTAGGCGTGCTCTATCAAAGGGCCCTTCATTTCCTAACAGGCCTGACTCTCTGAACTCATCATTTAGCTTCCTACTCACCTCACAGGGTGAAACTCTAGAAGTATCATAGTGCTAAAACATCTTTACTTTTGACCCTGTAAAGCTATCCTGATGGACCCGTCTTTTGCACATAACAGGCGTTGATAGGGTTAGCTATTCTTTCTGGTTAAGGATCACTCTCCTGTTATATTTCAAAATCCACACACATCACACATCTTAGGGAAAATTAGCATTCAGCTGTCTCAACTTAACTCTCTGGAATAAACCTCAAGGCACAATAATACTGAAAAGTGTCATAAGCTACTGTGTCTTCAAAACATGATTGATAACCACTGCATGGACAAATGTAACTGTCATTAGTTCATTTCATCCTACCCAATGTAGCTGGTATTTTTATCTACTGTCTGTTTTATAATCTTTCTGTGTGCTATGATTTTTGACTTACTCACACAATTGAATGCCATGGAATCTTATAGATCTTGTACTGCCTTTCTTGTTGATAATCTGTTTGTATATAATTTGCTTGTGAAGAAACTTCTGCACCCAGAATTAATTGTACTGTAATTCCTGTTTGTAATTCTGATTATCCTCACAGGAGCTCCTACAAAAGAGCATGTTTCAAGTAAGCAGTAAGACCTGACAGGGTGTGAGGTATTGTTGTTGATGCTACGCACCCAGGGATGATGATGATGCCCAATGCTGTAGGCAGAGGCGCCTCTGCCCTGGAAAAGTGGGTACTCATTAAAACCCACATCCAGAAGGATCTTACTGTGCTTATAAAATGGGTTGAACAAATTAAAGAAAAAATGTAAAAGATAAAACCAAAATGTAATAACATTTTGCTTAGCAAATGTCAACTACACTAGTCCCTCCACACGTTTTTTACTTGTTAGTCATCTGTCTTTCTGCACATTCAATGGAAGGTCTGATTGTTTATCATGGAAATTAAGAATTCAATAATTTGCAATGTTTCTCAACTAGAATGCTCACTGCCTCCCCATACAAACATGGAATATTAACACGGAATGCATGAATTCAAAATTCTGTAGTGTTCCACTGGCATACTATACACTCACACAGACACACAAGGCCTGATATGGAGCCGCAGTCTCAGTTTCATCTGGGGCAGGGTTAGCAGCAAATATTTTCTGTCAAGACAGATAGGATACAGGCTATTGAAATGGATATGGGGCATTTCAAATCAGACACAACTGCTGGTTGCCATGAAGGGAAACCACACTGTCTACAACAGATGCTCCTCAAATGGGAGAAACTCAAACTCACCCATTTGAACCAGTTGGCTGAGGGCTGTCACCTTCAGGACTCTGACTTATCTGGAAGGAGTTTATGCTGCCAACAGGTGGTGTTTTGTATACCTGAGAGTGAGACATATGCTACTGGGAGCGCCGTCTACAAATAAAGTGCCCACTGAAAGCAACAGCCAATGCATGCCTGCTGTAGGAGGAACTCTACAAACTCAGCCCTTCCTCAAACCTCTATGTGTATACTAAGGAAGCTCCCCTCATTAATAACATTCGAGCACTGGGGCAGGACCTAGGACCTCCAATCATTGATGAGATATGAATGAGGGCTGTGCACATCTCACACACTGCTCCAGAAGTAACAAACTTAGGCAGATTCAATTGACTTTTCTCTATCAAATTTATTTTACCTGACTAAGTTGCACAGCAGATGCCCAGAAAACCTCCCAAGTGCCCTGAAATGCCAGATAAATAAAGATCTTTCTGTATATGACCCTAACGTGCCCTAAATAATACAATTTTAGTATGCAATTCATGGTATAATGGAGCAAGTTCTATGGGTTACATTGCCTAAATCACCCTTAAAACTATTGTTGGGGCCAAGATGCAGTACAATGTAAAGGTCAGACTCTCTATGCTATGGTCTGTAGCCTTGGTAAAAGCACAGAAAAATATTGCCCAGCAATTGATCTGAGAAGCTTCTTCTTCAGTGGCACAGTGGACAAGAAATGTGGGTAACTGCCTTAAATTACAGAGGATCCAATTTGTAGCTATAGCCATAAAAAGCTCTTCAGAAAATCTGGGACCCGCTAATTGTGGCAATAGAATGAGGCGCTTTGCCCATACTAGTCAATTAGAGGCCATTTTCCTTGCTCCAGGAGAGGACCCCACCAACTAGCCAAGAGATAAGGAACCCATTAGACCCCAGTAACATGTTATAGATAGCCATTGGAGAGGTGCATCTGAGTATGCTGATCAGTAAGTCATCACAAGGTGTAGCTATTATTAATTCTTTGACCTGCATGACCAGGTGTTAACTAAAACTATGCAACCATTTATGACCTGGGTTCTTGCTAACTGTATATATATGTTGTGTATCATCTCAAGGATGTTGTCATGAAATGTTAAGTCAATGCTGAAGTGCACTGTAACTGTTAAGCAATCTCTTTACCTTGCTCAATAAAATATGCTTAAAAAGTTGGGATATGAGGGTGATTTTTCATGGTCATCAAACGAACACCAGAATTGAAAACTCTGAATAATGCCTGAGTTGTTCATTTGTTTAACTGTAAGGAGAGGGACACAGTGGAAAGAACATTTTTTAATTTAAAAAGTTTCTTTTAGGGCCTAGTTCAAAGTTTTTATGTAAGAGTAAAGGTGGCATCCATGTTTGGGATGGAAATTGGGAGTAAGGAAATGGCTCATGAATTCTGTATGTATTTTTCCAAATTTCATTTCACATGGTGGACCTTTTCTTCATAGGGCAGTAATGGCACATAAACATATGCCCATGGAATGGCAGCAGCCAATCAGAATACAGTATTTCATTTACCAATTTTCTGATAGAGTTCTGATCCTGGTAAAACAACTAAATGAAAATACATACAAAAAGTCAAACTGTATTGTGGCAAACTGGTCTCTGCCCACCTCAGCCTGCAACTGTTAACAGCTTTCCTGAACCCTTTAGAGACCTTCAAGGGTACTCAGTAGCTGCCACCATGCAGCATAGACACTGTCTTGGCATATCTCTAGATCAGAATCCCCAGAGCCACTGCTCACACAGTACAGTGCTCCTGCTCCAGTGCAAATGACCCACCCTTCTATGTCACAGCTGGGAACTCCTTACTGTAGAAACAAAGTATGGTAATTGTAGACTTCTCTTCAGAGGTGGAAACAAAGTTTTTGTCAGTTATAAACCAGTTCTCTGTATCTCAATGGACTCAGTTACAGATGCATTAAGTACATAAAATTGATATTTTAATACTTCAAGATACTGACACACATAACACATATACATGTAATACAGAATACCACACCAAGAATATAGGGAACAGTAATTCTACGAGAAATAAAAAATGTTTTTGAACAGTAGGTAAAGCACAGACAAAAACTAACTGTGCTTTTTATTTCATGAACTAGAATAGCTTACCACACACCTGGGGCACCTTGTTCCAACCCCTGTCCCTGCCTCCTCGCCCAGCTTCTACCCATTAAAATTCTTCTAGGTCCCAATCAAAATGCCCTCACCATCGTCTCTGTATATATTCCACCTTGAGATCAAGATCTTGGCATCAAAGAAGTTCTTAACTTTGTCAGCTCCCAACCTCCTGGCTCTGAACACATTCTGCTTGGTGATTTCAATATAAACTGGCTCGTATCTGATGCCCTTGCAGCTGCCAACCTCTCACAACTGGTCACCACCAACTCAGATAAATTACAAAACTGGCACCAGTACCCTGCTGGACTGGGTTCTCACCAATCACCCTACCAGGATCTCTCATACCTCCGTTCTCCCATACTCTCTCAGTGACCACTCCCCAGTTATATGTGAATGGTCTAATAAATTTCTAAAGTCACCCCCTATAATCATTACCAGCAGAGTCCTCCCCTTGGTCAACTTACCCATCTCAAACAGTACCTATCCTTGCAAGACTGGCTACCCATCTACAAAGTGGCGGATGTTAACCTAGCCCTCGGCTACTTCATCATCGCCTTCAATAAGGCTTGTGACCTCTTCTCCTTCAAAAAATGGAAAACAAATCCCTCTGTAACCCTTGGATAACTGCGGAGCTTCTTTCCCAGCTGAAATCTAGGGACCACCTGTGGGCAGTGGCTAAATCCACAGGCAAACAATCTGACATCCAAAATACAAACATGCCTGCAATGCCTGCATAAAATCCATTTGTCTCATGAAAAGCTCATATTATAAGGACGTCCTCACCAACACCTGGGGAAATGGTTGTGCTTTTTGGGACAATATCAAGGACATTACTGGGAAACAATCAGAGTCCCCCGGCCATGTTAATTGTTGAAGGGTCCACTACCCTTGATCCCATGGTCATTGCAAATACCTTTAACACGGCTTATACTAACCTCAGTACTGTTCTACCACCAGATATATTCAGTCAGTCACACCCCTCTAACACACCCTGCACTCTGTCAAACCACCCTCATTTTACTTCAGGAGATTAAGATGAATGAAGCTCACTGCCACATCTCCTCAGCCATTTCCACTTCCAGAATCAGCAGTGACACCCTGGACCTTAAGCTGCTATCACTTACACTTGGCGAGGTCCTCAGTCCCCTAACTAAAATTCTTAACCTCTCTCTCCACACCAGTACATTCCTGGAAATATGGAAAACTACCACTGTGACCCTGGTCCACAAAAGTGGGGATTAGACCTGCCAATCTAACTACCACCGATCTCCATATTGCCACCACTATCCAAGGCCCTAGAGTATTGTTGTGGACCAGCTCACTGATTATTTGGACAAATATAATATTCTGTGCACACAACAGCATGGTTTTAGAAAGGGCATAGTACCACCACTGCCCTGCTTGAATTTACCGATGCAGTGCATAGTTCCCTTGATAAAGTCTTCTTACTGGGGCTGTCTTCATCGACCTCTGAAGGCATTTGACACAGTCCATCATCGGCTGCTGTATGACTGACTGCTCCTTGCTGGCCTCACACTGGACTCAGCCAGCTGGTTCAAAAGCTACCTTGACAATCACTCTCAAACAGTAAAATTGCCAATGCTATCTTGGACACCTTGCCTGTCTGCTATGGAGTCCTCAGGGTCCATACTGGGCCCTCTCCTTTTCAGCCTCTTTAAAACTCCCTACCACACTCCTGCTCAGAACAGATCATCCTGTATGTGGATGATGCTGTTGTCTTTTCACGCACAAGAACTTTTACCACTACAACACAGCCTCCAACTCAGATTTAGTGCCGTTGAAACATGGTTCTCCAATCATAAACTAGTCCTCAATCACAAGAAAACCAAATCATTGCTATTCTGCAGTTCACATAACCGTTATAAGCAACATCCCTTGCCATCTCCACCAAGCAGGGACTGTCCTCGAACAAGTTTACTCATTCAAATACATAGGGATTCTGCTTGACCCCAATCTCTCCTATATGGCTCATGTTGACAGCGTGGCTAAAGCTGCCAATACCTGCCTTGGATTACTCTACAAATACAGGCAGCACCTCACCCCAGAGGCCCTGAAGTTTGCTGTCCAGAGCTCTGTGGTGTCAGTTATTGATTATGGCCTCATTATCTATGGCTCCGCCACGGCGTCCGCCCCTGATGTATTACAGCTGCATTAATAAAGCATGCGACTCACAACTGGTGCCCACCGCCTCACCCACACCTGTGCCCTTATGAACAATCCGGATGGCTCCAACTCTCCAACCATATAAAATATCTCACATGTGTTATGGTGGAAAAATCAACCTTAGCCTCACAGCTGCGGTATTACTGCCTTGTTACATCAAAACACCAACTTAGGCAGAACACCAGGAGCTCGACAACCCAGATTCTACAAGTTCTCGCTGTCAAACTATGCAGGGCCAATGTTCCTTCACCTATTGGGCTCCTCTGTGGATGAATGGTCTCAGCTACATCATCTTCTCTGCCTCAACACTAGGTATGTTTCAAAACCAGGCTCTGGACCCATCTCATTGCCTCTAACTCCTGTGACTGCCTCTCCTAGCTGATGACCTACACAGCTTTAATCCTAACTTATATGCTTAACCCCAGGCCCATCAGTCCCCTCCCCAGCTCCTGAGGTGCCACTTCAAATCTCAGTCTTCATACCACCTCATTAGTCTCTCCTTGCCCCATTACAGCACTTATTCCCCTCACCCTGCCCTTTTCTCTTCTATCACTCCTTCCCATTTATTTTTTGACAAATGCCTCGGCTACATCTTCATCCTCCTTCTCTCCTCTCATCCCTGTTCTCTGCCACCCCAGGTGCCTGACCCTACCATTCCTTGTGGGCACACGTCCTAACTGTGTTCACCATTTTACTATAGCTGCCTCTGTTAACTACTTACACTTCTCCTCCTCCTCTAGACCTTACTCTTCCTATAATTGACCCTTCTCGATAGCACTTTTGTACATGAATTGTTTACTGTTATTTCACTGTTGTTTCCTTGTTGTTTGTTATTTCTGATGTGGAACCTTTGCAAAGAGCATTGGCTCAAAGGTACTTGTAGTCCTAGAATAAATAAAATAAAAATTTAAAAACACAGTACCCTTGCTGAAACAGGACAGATTATAACATGTGCTGTTTGGGTCCCAGAACCTGTCTAACTTGCTCTCACAAAACTCACAACACAAGGTTCTCAAAACAACCTCCCCCAACTCTTGGCTACAGTCTATGATATATCTCCCAGGCCAGTTCCTACTGTCTTGAGAGCTGAATCCTCTAGGAAACTGGCCTGATCTGGAATTTTGAGACTTTGTGTATACAAATTCATCTGCTCTTACCCTGAGTCCTGTCTAGCTCAGAAGGGATGTCTGGTTAGGTAGCAGCTTCCTGACATGAAAATACCCTTTTCCTTTTAAGGTCTCACATTAACTGTCCAGGGATCCTGCTGTGATACAGGACAGCAGATATAATAGTTGCCCTCAGAGTCACTTGGTCTGTCTCTGGTAAAAATCTTGACTTGTCCCAGGAATATCAACTCTGTCCCTTCAGCTGGTAAATTCTGATACCCATGCAGAACAAATTAAGTAAAAATACAGTAACATGTATACACAGCAAATTGTAACATTCCCCCCACAGAGAAATGAAAAAAAATGTTTTAGCAGCACTGAATGATGTTTACTTTTCATGTGAGCTGGCTGGCTTGTCTGCTATGCCATCAGTTCACTCTCTGCATGAACCCACATAAGTTTTCCTAGCACCTTCTGTACTTAAAAAGGCACTAACTGTTGTCCAGGCAGTCCATCTGCATTACCATGCTGTAATCTGATGTGGTGCCTAATGTCCATATTATAGGAATGCAGCACCAGTCTTCATGTTAGTAATTTGGAGTTCTGACCATTGGTCCAATGCAGCCATATAAGGGGTTGTAGTCAGTAACCAGGGTGAACTCCGTCCATAAAAATAAGGTTGCAAATTCTGCCAAGCCAGACACTCTTAGACACTTCTTTTCTAGTGTGGCATAGGCCTCTTGTCTGGACAGCAGCTTCCTCCTTAGGTATACGACTAGGTGTTCTCTCCTGAGTGCTTAACCTGACTCATAACTACACCTAGCCCATAATTAGATGCATCTGCATGAAAATTCTAAAACATGCTTGCTTCAGGACCTAGTACCCTGGGTGTTGGTAGACCTAGTCAACAATGACATAACTTTCATTGTTCACAAACCAATAATTCCTTATGAAGCATTGTATCCAATCTTAACTTGCATCTCTTTTCCAATGAAAGGCAACCTGTTGCTTTATACAGAGTGCAGTGGTGTGTTCTTCTCGGTAGGTTAGTCACTGTACAGCTGTTGAGCTTGTGGTAGTCAATGCAGAATCTTGTGATCCAGTCCTTTTTGGGGATCAGTCCACCAGGAGGCCCAGGGACTACTGAACTCCCGGATCACCTGGAGGCCAGCATCTCCTTGATCTCCCCTCTAAGGCATGTCTTACTCCTTCTGGAACTTGTGGGTGGCTGTCTCAGTGGGGCCTGGGGTCCATGTGGTTATCTGCCAGTGTGGACCACCCCAGCTTCCTGTGAACATTTCACCAAGGGTATGTCATGCCCCATGTGCTTTGGCAGCTTGGACTGGTCTCAGTAACTCCAAGAGGGTGACAACATCCACTGAGGATTCTCCCTTAACTCTCCCAGGAGATCCACCAGTGGGTCTGCTACTGTCTCCTTCAGATAACTGCACACATCCATGACCATTTGATCCCTGTGATGGTAGGGTTTCATCATGTTTATGTGGTAGATTCACTGTTTGTGCCTCCTGTATAGTAGCTCCACCACATAATTAACATCATTCACCTTCCTGACCACTGAGTAAGGCCCCCCAAGTCACCTGTAAGTTATTCTGTCAGATGGAGATGAGTACCATCACCCATTGGTCAACTTCATACTCCGGGCTCTGGGCCCATGGTTGTACCACGTCTTCTATTCTGTTGTGCAGTGGATAAGTGCTGCTGAGCAAACTCTATGAGCTCCTTAAACAGTGGCCTGAAATTCAGCACATATGTAACAACAGATTCCCTTTAAAAGTAAGTTGACCCTCCCATTCATCTCCACACAAAATCAAGGGGTCCCTTACCCAAAGGCCAAAGGAGATAGAAGGGTGGGAAGCCTCTGGACTCCTGGGGACTTCCTATCATTGAGTAAAGATAGAGTGGTACTTGTCCCACTCTCACATGCTGGTCAGTGAATGCCCTTAACATGGTCTTAAGAGACCCATTGAATCACTTAACCAGACTGTTAGTCTGGGGTGGTATGGCAAGGCCCTGAGCTGCCTTATCCACACTTCTTCAAAAGACTAACCATCAGATCAGATATGAATTTGGTGCCCTGATCCAACATAATCTCCAGGGAACCTCCAACCAAATTTTCCCAGCAGTTCGTTAGCCACCTTCTCAGCCTCGATGAAGGAAAGAACACTGACCATTGGTACTTTGTGTAGTGTCGATGATCACCAAAATAAACTGCTTGCTGGTGTGATGTGGGTGTTAAGTGGCCCCACAATGTCATGGCAACTCACTGAAATGGATCTTTGCTAACAGGTAGGGGAATCAAAGCTGCCTTAACCTTGTCCCCAGCCCTTCCCACTTTCTGGCACTGTGAACAAGTCTGGTATTAGTTTGTCATATCCTTAAAATACTGGACCAGTAAAATTGTTAGTCAGCTGCCTTTTTGTATGGTTG
The DNA here is from genome assembly GCA_016271365.2 of Neoceratodus forsteri. Taxonomy (NCBI): domain Eukaryota; kingdom Metazoa; phylum Chordata; order Ceratodontiformes; family Ceratodontidae; genus Neoceratodus; species Neoceratodus forsteri. The sequence continues at coordinate 1,299,176,006 of CM057453.1, read as the reverse complement.
ACCCTAGGTGTCAGAAAAGGATATGTCATGTGCTAAGGCCAGAAGCTGCTTCCTGTATTCCCTAGGAACCCCTATCTGCCAGAATATACCTTACTCTGGTCCTCCCTTAGGAATCTACTCATGGTACAGGAGCCCATCCTCCACCTAGCTTTTCCCAGAACTCAGAGAGTCATCTTCCACCCTGGTGGCTAACTCCTTAGTTTCTTGCATGTATGGGTCAGCTTGCTGAGCTCTCCTGAGTCTGCACACCCAATCTTTCTCAAAATGCACTCTTTTGTGTGAGAAACACCCACAGCTGGGCTCTTTTCAGTCTGTTGCTGTGGCTAGAACTACTATTCCCAGCTCATTCTTCAGCTACAACTGCTCCTGTTTCTGAGGTATGGGTTGCTTCCTTGTACACTGCCCCCGTGTTCTCAGGAGTCAGTTCCTTCACCTTGCTACAATTACAGGTAGTGAACGCATCAATATTGGTATTACAATAAAAGCCATTACCCATAACTGCATCAGCGGTCCAGTCTGGTACAACACCCACCTCCCATATGCCCTGACCTCCTCCTCAGATTAGAAAGATCCAGGCCATTGGCACTGAGGCCACAGGATCAGCCACTCTTCTAATCCTAGAAAACTGTCCAGATAGCATCTGTTCCTCATAAATCAAATCCAGCTTCACCTTAAAAATGGAGGTCCCAGTGTCCCTCAATCCCTGGGTTACAAATCCATTCACCACCACTGGGTGCATATGTGCAGTGGAGTTAGAAGGTACTACCCTAAGTGTACAGGCAACTATCTGCTGGGAGCTCCTAGGCTACCCCTCTTGCTGCACTAACTAATTTTTCACATTTTGGGGCAATCAAACAGACAAATGCCCCAGTTTCTGGCAGATATAACACCTCGTTCACCTGTCTCTGTCCCTTTGAAATCAGGTGGTTTCTCTTTTGGTTCAGGCACAGGCTGGATTCCTCTAGGTAGCCCCCTCTGGCATTCCACTAAAACTACCTTATTTCCCTCTCCATTACCTTCATGATGAGATGATGGTCCACTGGATATGAACTGATAAGCCCACTTGGCTGTATTCCTCTCAGAGCTCGGAGTTCTATCCAACACCCATATTGTAGTTCCTCAGATACAGTTTTAGGAACTGTTCAGAAGAAACACATCTTTTATTTTCTCTACAGGGTGAGATTTTGCACCCTCTCCCAGTATTCTAACAAATTACTTAGCTGCACACACATTTCAGCATAGCTATCTCTTGGTGCATTTCTTAACCCTTTATATTTTGCTTATAGGCCTTGAGAATTAATTCAAAACACTTCAGCAAGGCATTTTTCACTTTAGTATAGTCCATGCAGTCCTCATTGTCCATTCTGGCAAAGCTTCTAATGCCTTTCCTGTAAGCAGTGGTAAAGGGAGTTACCAGAAACCCTGCCCAATTCAAATTGCCACAGATTCTCTTGAAACAGCTTAAAACAAAATCAAGACAATCCCATTCCTGATATCTGGGAACATTTTAGAATTAATTTTGACTTCCTGGGTCAAACACCTCATGCCATTACTTACAGATTGTGGTGATGCCCTCTGGTGTAGAATCTCCATCTGTCTCTCATGCTCTTTCTCTTGCTCCTCTCTCAGCGGATCTTGTGTTGGTGCTGCCTTTCTTGCTCATTATCCTATTGCTTCTCCACATTCTCTCACTCCTTTGCTTCAGCTTCATCTTCTCTAGAGCCACATCTGCCTTTCCTCTCAATTTCTGCTTCAACCTTAACTAAACCATGCTCCAACTCCGGTCTCCTTGCACAGCTGCCCTAGTGAAAGGATCTAGTTCATCTACATTCTCCTAGTCTCCATCTCTTGACTTTGGCTGGCAGTGACCACTTCTGCAGTGCATTCCTTGCACTTTTTCAGGATGACTATCAGTTCTGCCCATGTTTGGCCCTCCTCATAGCCCAGTTTTTATGGCTGTAGTAAATGGAGCCTGCAGCTGTGTTGCAATGAGTTGTAAGATGACTGACCAGATTCTGACTGCAGCACAAATTTGGAGCTGCAGCATAATCCGTCAGTGAAAGCACTCCACTCATTGCGCAATGCACATGGAGCACATGGCAGAACAGTCTGCCATGGCCAAGATGGTTGCTGGAGCTTAGTGCACATGCATGACTTCCTCCACTTATTGCGCATACACACTGAGCTCACAGTGAAACAGTCCACCATGGCCAAGATGGCTGATGGAGTTCAGTGTGCATCCGTACTGAGCTCCAGTGGCCATCTTGGGCTCAGCACACAGTTCCGCTAAGAGCTCATTAACATTTTAGCACTGTAAGTACAATTTTTGGCTTTGTGGTGTTTATAGTTACTTACTTTATCTGGTGACCCTGCCATCCCTACTGCTGGCATATTGAATAGCGTGCCATTCCACAACCTCCAGTGGCTGTCTCCAGTGTGATGTGTGACCTGGGGAGCTGCTGCAAGAGCACTTTTAGTAACACTCTATTGGTGAATGTATTAATAGCTCCAGTTTGAGAGTAGACATCTAGGAGCTATACCTTGCCCAAGTAGGTATGGCTCCCAGATGTCTACTTCTCAAACCAGAGCTATACTACATTTGCCCATAGAGTATTATTATATGCATTTCTGCCACTGCTCCCTGGCTCACAAGTCACACTCTCGGCACAACTGCGGATGGTTGTGGAGGGCACGCTTTTAATATGCTGTCGCAAGGGATGACAGGGTCAACCATATAAAGTAATTCAACTATAAATAACACAAAACTGGAAAGTTGTACTTACAGTGTTAAACTACTGATTGGGGCTGCTCCACACAGAGGAGTGGGGGTTTAGTAGGTGGGCATTTCCCTTTACAGCACAGCTGCAGCTGTGTCAGCTCTGCCAGAGTTTGTTTTCTTTGGCACAGATGATGCATGTGTGCAGTGTGCACTTCTCATACTTACCAGACACAATGCCTTCTATCTAGCTACTCTTGGGAAAAAAAAACCTGATAGAATATGAAGTCCTGTTTGCATATCCTGTTCTCTGACTGGACAGGTAACCTTTACACTGACAGAACTGCCTCATATCCCATCTGCTTCCTCCAGTTTGTGGCAAACTGGTCTCTCCCAACCTCAGCCTGTGACTTTACCAGCTTTCATAAATCATTCAAATGCCTGCAAAGAGTACTCAGTAGCTAAGACCACTCAGCATAGATTCTCTGTCAGGGTACCTCTAGGTCTGAATCCTCACAGAGCCACTGCTCACGCAGTACAGAATTCCTTGCTCAAGGCAAATGACTCACACCTCTGTGTCACAGTTGAGAACCCCTTACTACACAAACAAAATATGGTAACTGTTGCCTTCTCTTCAGAGGCAGAAACAAATGTTTTTGTCAGTTGTAAATCAGTTACTTGTACCTCAAAGACTCAGTTATAGAAGCATGACATATATAAAAGAAAATATTTTAGTACTTAAAGATATTTACATATAATACAGAATATTACATGGACTATAGGAATAGTAGTAGTTCTATAGAAATAAAAAAATGGCTTCAGAGCCAGATGGTCTGTCTCTTGACTTTTCCCAGGAATATCAGCTTTGTCCCTTCAGCTACTAAATTCTAACTGATACTAAAGCAGAAATAATTAGGTAAACAAATGCAGTGACAGGTATACATAGCAAATAATTACAAACATAGTAAAAGCATGGGTAAAATGGCAGTTGACACCTGGTTACAAGATCCTGATAAAACAAATAAATGCAAATACATATAAAAAGTTAAACAATACAGTAAAAAATAGGCAACATGTTAGAAAACAACAACTGGTTATAAAATTTATATAAAAAGTTAAAAATACAATAAAAATATAGGCAAGATGTTAGAAAACAACAACTGGTTACAAAATTCAACTACACTGCTAAAATCTCAGTAGGACAGACAAACTAAAGTAACAAAGCAGATATATTAATAAAAAACAGACTGGCATCAGCTCTAAACCATTCCCCTGGCAAGGACATATCAGGGTGCCTGTTAACCCCTCTTTTGTTTGCCATTGACTTGGAACCTCTGGTGGCTAAGGTAAGGAGTGACCCAGAGATCTGTTGAGTGGAGGCTGGGGAATAGAGCAGAACATTTCTTTATATGTAGATGACTCAATATTTTTTCGTCCTACCAGGAAAAGTCACTGCCCACTACCCTTGGAGCTCCTTGGACATTTGGGAAGATCTCAGGCTACAAAATGAATTTTCAAAAGTCCGAGGCCTTAATACTAAGTGGTGTTTGCCAGGATACATTTAAAATACTTTCCCTTTAAGTGGGCCCCTAAGAACTGGATTAGCTATTTGGGGATTCAAATTGTAATAGACCTAAGTAAGCTCTTTGCTGCAAACTATGAGCCACTCTGGGCTTCCATAGAAAGGGATATGGCAAGGTGGAGGTTACTGCCTCTAAATCTAGTGGGCAGAATAGCCACAGTACAAAAGAATGTGCTTCCCTGTTTTCTTTATTTTTCATGCCTCCCTGTTACAATTTCAACCATATATTGGAACAAGGTCATTAAACAGGTTATCAAATTTGTCTGGAATAGTAAAATACGTAGGATTGCCAGGAAAATATTACAGCTCCCAAGGGGAGGGGTTAGCTCTACCGACCTTCTTATGTATTACTTAGCTGCACAGGGTGCCATGTTAGTAACATGAACGAAACAACAAGCTTCATCTCTGTGGTACTCAATGGAGGATACAAATGTAGGCCTGAAGTCTTTGTATACACAAGTGCTGACACATACGCCCTGAGAACTGGCAGGTCGATACAGAATAGGTGGGTCAAACATAGTTTACACATTCTTAACAAGATCAGGATATTATACGCACCCCTGAAGGGCTGGGCCCCTATCACTTATTAGATATGAAATGTTTTTCCCCGGTGATTGATTCAGGGTATGCAGGCTGGGAAGGCATGGTTCCATTCAGTTTGTGCAGCTTATTGAAGGACAGAAATGTATTTCCTTCCAACGAGCGAAAGATAAGTTTGGCTGGTCTAACTCAGAGTTTTGTGATATATACAGGTCAGACATTTTATAAATACAGGGAACAACATTAGATGCCTAACCAGACGATACACAGGGTGAGATGACTTTTGTATGGAGTAGTGATCATCAGGGTGTTCAGAGACATATTTCTAACATCTATAAATTCCTGATAGTCCAAGATGGGGCACCGCTTGACTCTTTGAGAGGGCCTGGGAGCGAGGCTGGCATCTCTATTGGAGATTCAGATTGGGTTTACAGATTGAAGCTGGGCTGGAAGTAACTTCTAGTCCAGTGTGCTGGGAGTATTTTGGAAAGTTTTAGTAAGATATTTTCAAACCCCACCAATTACATGTCACTCAGTGGTTCAGACTCAAGTGCTTGTTTGCGAGGCTGTGGTCACACTGGAAGCCACTGGCACATCTTCTGGAGTTGCCCTGTCTTACCCTTATTGGCAGTCCATTCAACAGACAGTGCATGGTATCACTGGGATCCTTCTCCCATTGCAGTTTGAGAGTGGGTGCTAGGGCTCCCAGGAGCCATCGATCAGAGGGTAGACACTAGGAGGTTTTGCTAACATTATAGTCATGGCTCTCAAGTGCATTATGGCTAACTGGCTGAAGCAGGAGCCCCTCACTGGGTGAGTGGATTGCAAGGGTAGAGGAATACTGTCAATGGAAGCCTTGATAGCAAAGCTGCATCTCAGGTATGAGCAACATGAAATAAGATGGCAGGCTTGGGAGACCTGGCTCCTGGACAGAACATCCCAAGGAATCTAAGCAGCTAAGATAAAACTCTTTAGAGTTTGGGAGGCCTAAGCTGGATTCTCAGGATCGCTCTCTGAATTGCACTTAGGGCTTTCTTTTCTTTTTTCTTTACTGTATGAATTGTGTAAGATATAATAATAGGGGAGAGACGGGGGTGGGGGACACACTTGATGGCAAAAATGTTTTCTTTTTCCTTGACTGGGAAGTTTTAATCCCAGTAGTTTAGCTGTTAAACAGCTTTTTATAACCAGGTAAGCTTCCTTGAGGAAGTTCTGAATAACAGACTTTACATTACAGCAATTTAATTTCTATAATGTTTTTCACTCTTTCAATGTAAGAAAGAACTTTCAGTTGTTTAGGACCCCAGAATCCCATTGGTAAAGTTTCTTAAATATTGATTGATTTATTTCTATGATGGGATCACTTTATCTCAAAGATGCCATACTGATTTGCTGTATGTATTCTTTTGAATGAAATAAAGCTGAGTTTCAAAAAAAAAACAGAGATCACGTGGATGCATCTGGCTAGGTTAACAACGGATTCTCCAGCTCCCGCTCCACCTCGGAAATTTTAAGATAATTTCACCAATTTAAACGCAACTTCGCGTTTCTTTTGTCTACCTACCAGTACTATTAAATACTTAGGAAAGTATTTGGTGAGGTTCAGGGCAATCGCTGGCAGAGCGGAAGAAAGAGGAGAGAAGGAAGAAGCAAGCATGGACCTGGAGATGAAGGCGGCCCTGCCAAACACACCCTCGCCAGTCTCCTGGATAAACAAACCAAAAGCAAAGCAGCAGCCACAGGCATCTTCGACCAAGCAATTGATGGCTCTCTCCACGTCAACTCCTCTGTCGGAGGAGCGTTTCTTGGAGGAAATGCATTTCTTTAAGGAATCACTAGTAGAACTAACCTCGAGCTAAAGAATCTCCGTGGGGAGATGACCGCCGTAAGGCAGCGGCAAGCAGATAGCGAGGCCCGCATTGGTTCACTAGAGTCCTGGCGAGACAGAGTTGACCTCGAGTTAATAAAGCTGAGGCAACAAATCACAAAACTGCAGCAAAGGCAGAAGACTTGGAGGCCGTTCCAGAAGAAACAATATATTGATTCATGGCCTCCCAGAGAGATAGAGCTCCTCTCCCATTACATTTGTCCAGTCCCTGCTTGTGAAAATTGTAGGCCCTTCGCTCATAACCCCACATATATAATCGAGAGAGCTCACAGATCGTTACTGCGAAGCCTGAAACATCAGCCCCCAGACCTATAATTATCAGATTGCTAAATTACTTGGAGCGTCAACATATCCTCTCTAAAGTTAAAGAAGTGCAATCCATTACTTGGGAGGAAAAATTACGTCTCACCAGGACCTACCATTGGAAACACATCAGAGAAGGGCCACCTTCCACCCTGTTGTCACCAAGTTGATAGCTACGGGCATTAAATTTAGAATGTTATATCCTGCACGCCTTCAGGTTTCGTTGGAGGAAATGGCATTCATATGAGTCAGTCTCCCATGCCCAGGAAGACTTAGCCCAGATGCTACCCTCTTTATTTAAGGCTTCTTGAGGTGAAGGCAAGAGGGGTAAAGGAACTTTCGAGCCCAAGCGTCATAAAGAGTCTCAGCCTGTGACATCAAAATTAGTTTTGACTACATAGTGAACACCCTTTTTTTTTTTTTTCTCTCTCTCTCCCGTTCTCAAGCCCTTTATGTGCTGGCTTTGCTTACCTTAATCTCTCGGGAGAAGAAGGTGGTCCCAGAAATACTGCCCATCTGTTTGGTTTGGCTGATCGGTTCCGAGTGCGGGAGGTGGCGAGCAGCGAACCACTCGGTCCTGGCAAGTCTCGAATGTATATGGAGCAGGACTCTGTGTTCAGTACCATATGTTTTTGGGGCCATATTTGTATGCGCACCATCACGCTCATGGGTCCACTGCAAACTCAATCCCACAGGAAACATCACCTACACTCAGAAGGACCTTTTTGCTCTGCGCTGTTACGTTTGTGCGAACTTAAATAGGACAATATTAGATAACAGCTATATCAATCTGTCACTTACACACGGCTTGCTGACTTCCACTTAATTTTGGTCTGGATAAAATTAAGAATTGAATAGGTGGGGGGAGGGAGGGAGAGGGGTATGATTAGAACCAAAGCAGATCTTTTGCAGCATTCTTCCCTTCCCCCTTTTTTTCTCTCTCTCTCTCTCCTTATGTGTGTGGTTGCTTTCTCTCCTCTCTCCTGTTTAGGTATTGAGAAGGTTTTCGGCGGGTTCGGGGTTTGGCGGGTGGGGTGGGATAAGCGTGACCATGTCCAACAGCGTACTGGAGAAAAGGGGATTACCTAGCTTTCCTCATAGGAGGTAATATTTCCATTTCCATAATGGAGATAGCATTGAAAACTGCCACAATACTTCCTGGGACTGATATTATAATGCTGCAGTATTTAACCACTCTTAATCTGTATGCTGTCCTCCAAGGGCTCTCAGCTATACCTATGAGGGTAAGGTATGCTAGGATATTGAGAAAAGAGGTAATGAGAGTAAACATTAGCAGTTTTTGGTTACAGGGTTGCAGACCTTATATGTTAACTGTATATAGTTATCAGTGGGTAGAATTTGGGGGAGGGTAGACAATTCAGAATAATTCTGGCTAATGTTGCAATCCTGGCTTTAGGGATTTTAGGGGCATTAAGTATTTTCGCTATCACATTTTCTCTTCAGTTGGTTGTAAAGTTGGGTTTTATGTCAGTAGCACTCTTTGGTATTCTTATAGTTGTGGGGGAACTGTGGTGCATATTTTGGAACTTCTTAGACTAGTAGCCATGCGAGATTTGTTAAAGCGAAATGATACATAATATCATTAAGTTTGTTACATGGAATGTGAGAGAGCCTTACGCTCTTTAAAAACTACAAATACTAAAGCATTTAGATCTATTGCAAGCAAAGATCTCTTTTATTCAGGAGACTCACCTTTACCGAATGAGGCCTCTGGTTTATGTAGGAGAGGAATTGGGCAAGTTTTCCCTCGGGCAGGTCATCTAACATGGAGGAACAGCCATTCTTATTCATCGTTCAATAACTTTCCAAGCTAAAAGTGTTATTGTAGACCCTAAAGGTAGATACACGATAGTAAATGGCACACTAAACCACACTGAGGTGGTCTTAGGAAGCATCTATGGTCCTATTGGAGGATCCAGAATTTTTATAACCCTAATAGACAAACTGAAAACTTTTATGTCTGTACCACTAATACTTGAGGTGACTGGAACCTGTCACCTACACAGGATTTAGATAGATCTGGTTCCCCTCAGACCTCTATCTGCTGCCCAAAAAGGCACTGGAGATTTTATAAATTCACTTGGACTATGTGATCCATGGAGAGTGCAAAACCCAGTAGCTCGCCACTTTACTTACCAATCAATGGTGCACTCCACGTGGTCCAGGCTGGACTATATATTGCTAGTAATACTCTTATGCAAGGTATGTGTGACTCGGTATAGAAGCCATAGTCATATCGGATCATGCTCCAGCCTGGTGTCATGATGCTTAACACTAATTTCCGCAGGGACCTACTCTGGAGGCTGATAACCAACTACTTAAGGAGGATTATATTGCTACCAGAATATCAGATTTAATCAATTCTTTCTACTTCTAACCAGGGTTCAGTCATGCAGTAGACCACGAATGGTATGCATTAAAATGTTTTTGAGGCGAGTTTATTCGCCTGGCCTCTACTCATAAGAGAAAGAATGAGGCTAAGGCCACGGCACTCTTGGCTAGAATTAAAACACTGGAACACTCCTTTCTTCTTCGTCCACACCTAATATCCTAGGAGCCCTTCTGTCTTTAAGAAATCAATATTCTCTTCTACTTCAAGAAAAGGCTGAATTTGCTATTTTGAAACTCAAGACAGAAATACGTTGAACATGGTGAAAAGGCTAGTCATCTCCTTGCCCTGAGGTTAAGGAAACTAGAGACCTCTAGATTAATAAACTCAATTTAAGATCATACTGGGAAGTTAGAACCCGCCCCAGGGAGGTAGTCTCAGTGCTCAGACTCTACTTTTCCTCTCTATACAACAAGGTCTTCCACGCCCTCTTTGGAGGAGATGCTAAATTACTTAGCATCCATTCCTCTGCCCTCGCTCACTCCCAATCAACAGTCATTGCTGATTTGCCCATCTCCACCCAGGAGATTCTGGCAGTGATTAAAGATTTGGCCCAGGGCAAGGCACCTGGACCAGATGGCCTGTCCTCAAATTTTTATAAACAGTTTGCTAAGGACTTAGCACGGGTTTACTTCACCTATATCAATATATGCTTTCAGGAAGTGCACAGGACCCAACTCTGCTAGAGGCTATTATCACTCTCCTTCTCAAGCCAGGTAAACCTGCACACCTTCCAGCTAGTTATCGCCCCATTTCACTATTAAACTGTGATGTTAAAATCTTAGCAAATATTAGCTAAGAGGATTGAGCAGGTCTGGATCCTGCTGCTTAGCCTGGAACAAATAGGGTTTGTGTCTAATAGAACCCCAGTGGATCACCACCGAACTCCAATACCTCATCAACACAGCCAAATCATCCCTTACCCCAATGGTCCTGGTCTCCCTGGATGCAGAAAAGGCATTTGATAAGGTGGGTTGGACTTTTCTCTAGGCAATGCTACAAACTATGAGCTTTCCCCTTTATTTATTAAATGGGTGCAAACGTTGTACTCTTCCCCAGAGCTAGACTGTACTGTAGCAGGATATTATCAGACTTTTTCCCTCACCTCAGGCACACGACAGGGTTGCCGCTTTCACCTTTTTATTCAATTTGTACCTTGAACCCCTTCTCAGGTGTTTAAACTTATCCCCACAAATAGAGGGTATCTCTATAGCTAACAATTCTATGAAAATTTCAGTGTTTGCCGACAATCTGCTTCTTCATCTTTCAAATCCAGTCTCATCATTGAAAGCGGCTATGGCTATAATTGAGAATTTTAGCAAATACTCTAATTATAAACTCAATGTTAGCAAAACTGAGATTTTTCCCTTAATCATTTGCTCATAGTTCAAGTTTTGCTCATTTTGGTATGAAATGGGCTATCGTTCATTAAATACTTAGGGATCCACGTCACCCTTAACTCATCACTGTCCGGAAGTTAAATTTAGAAGATCTATGGTGGGACATTCAACAAGACCTAATGAGATGGTCTAAACTTCCCTATCGTTGTGGGTAGAATCAGTACTATTAAAATGAATGTACTACCTAGAATCTTCTATCCCTAAATATGTTGAATATATGGATACCTATATCCTATTTTCAGTGTATTCACTCTGGGATAAATTCATTTATTTGGAGTAATAAATCTGTCAGAAATCTTACCAGAAATTATCTCAGCTGAAAGACTTTGGGGCTCCGTCTCCTAATTTCCTCTTCTATTATTGGGCTTAGCACTTAAGTAAGTGTGGAAAATGGTTATCTTCACCGAGTCTCAGGCCCACCAAAGATATAAACCAATATGGTTTGCAGGCTGAATTGGACCTCATAAATACCCATAATATTGCCCCAATGGCCCTCTTCTACATTCCTGGGAAAAACATCCTAAAACACTTCAGTCATTACCGATGGGGATTTCTCACAGGGTTGTTTCCAGTTGTTAAGGTACTTTAAGATTTCCCCATCCCAGGACTTTCTCAACCTATTTTTCAAACCCAAACCTTGGATAGGCAACTCTATGATAACCGAAAGCTGGTTACCGTTTCTCTCCGGATCTAAAGTGAGCGAATTCTACTCCATCGGACCACATTTTAACTACAGAAGAGATTCTAGCTAAATTTAAGTGGCCAACAACAGCGGTCTTTAAAGTCTTTCAGTTAAGACATCTTCTAGGTAGCAGGTTTGGATATATAGGCAAAACCTCCAATCTTTCGACTTTTCCACCAGGTTTCCATAATAGTTGATAAGTCGCATAGTATATCTAAGCTGTATAACTTACTCCATATGTTCCCAGCTGCTCCTCCAGGTACTGGTCCCAATATCTGGCAAAGTTTGTATCCGAACAGAGATTGACTGGCGATGCATATGGAGTGACCTATATGTTTATCATACTCAAGATAGATATAGGGTTACACAATACTGCATATTGAACAACCTTTATTATACCCAGTTAAACTTGCACAAATGAAACATATTTCTTAAGTCAACATGTTCCAGATGCGGCAAAGAGGGGGTTCTTACTACATATCCTTTGGTCATGTGAATCAGTGGCCCCTATGGAAACAAGTAGAAACTACTCTTGATCCAATGTTAGGATTGCAAGGATTATTCTTCTCCCAAGCTTGTATTCTAGGATACTACTCCAGAATTCAAGTGAAAGAAAGGAGATTTCATCTAGCTTTAATATCCATAGCGTTAAAAGCTAGTACTTAGACATTGGAAAGATCAGACTGTTCTAACTTATACAGAATGGCTACACGAACTTTTTTCGCACTCGTGTGGAGAATTTGATAGCTCAGATTAATCAACGACTGCCTTCCTTCACTAGGAAATGGGGCAAGCTGTATACCCTCTGCCTCAAATGATATTTTAGATCTGTGATGGGCTAAGGGCTCCTCTATGTTTTGTAGTACTTCTACGTCTTGTGATATTTATGTTTAATTGTTTCCATGGTTTTGTCCTCCATTTCTTATTTTATTACTCCTTACTACATTATGTTTGGCAAGGAGAGAACACCACGGTAATCTTGGGTCAATCTTTTGTTCTCTAGTGGGATCTTGCTTTTATGAGGATGACCCAAAACATTCTTTTGTTATCTAGTTAATTAGCATGGCCTATGTGTTGGGATTATAATGCACCACAGTGGGGAGGGGACTAAAGAGGGGAGGGAATTACTTAACTTAACTTTAAAACCTTTTGACGATGAGTTATGTGGGGTCCTTATTTCCTTCTATTTCACAGAACTCTATACATGTTCTATAATAATTGGATATTTCTTTAGTGTTAACTTCCTATTAACTGTAATGCTTGGTTAATCAATAAAATACATTAAATAAAAAAAAAACAACACAGACTATAGACAATGACTGCATAAATATAATATGAGTGTATAAAGAATAAAGTCCAATTATACATAACATTGAATCAGTCAATTAAAAGTGCAAAATGTAACTTATACAGGATATAGTAACATCACACAGAAGTCAACTGATGGTATAGGAACACAAAGGTTATTTGGCACTTTCTCCAGGATTTATACCACAATAAACATAAAACTTCATCACCACTTGATGACTATTTTATTTTTCTTGGCTTTTGAGTGTGGGTTTCCTTTGTGTTGTTTGGCATAGGAATAAGTCAGGAACAGACCAATTCACTAAGGGCTTAGGAGGTGGGAAGAAAAGCAATGGAACAAGTAGAGAGAGGGCCAACAATTTAAGAGAGGCGGGAGCAGGAGAGAGAGAAGCTCAAAATATGGAGGGGATGCTAGTGATGAGAGGGAGATGGAGTGGATACTGGAGGGTCAGGGAATGGCAGATGCAGGAATGGTGAAACTGGCCTAAGGAGTGGTTTGAAAGAGATGGATGGATGAAAAGGAGAGGAGGCTGTTTCAGAGGTTGGGAGGCAGACAGAAAAGGTAGATTGCTCTTCAGAATGTTTTGCAGTGGAAATTAAAAAGGTTCAAGAGTAAGATGAGCAGAGAGATTAAGATGAAGACATAGAAGGGTGAGGGAGAGGGAAGGTATGAGGAAAAGGTGAATCAGAATTTTAAGAAGAGGGAGCAGTGGAGAGACAATTAAACTAATGGGAGGAAATATCAATGAAGTGGTAGAGCACTGATTAGTAAAAGGTAGGCCATTGAAAACAGTGTGACAAAAGGAGTGGAAAGGGGTTAGTATGGCTAGGGGGGATCTGTGGCCACCCTCAAACACTAGCAAGATCTTCATTCTATTTAAGTTTTATGCTGACAAATGGTGTTATATTTACCCTGTTCTCCAATTGCATCTCTTATCCCCATTCCCAGGTCACACCTAGAAACAAGCCTCAGCTCAGTGTGCCTTTCCCAGTCACCAGATTTAAAATAAAATTAATAAATTGTGCCAAAGTCCTGTACATAGTCACTTTAGCATTAAGAGACAGTTTATTTGTGCAGAACTATATTTGAGATTATCAAAGTTATGCTGAAGTGACAATTCCAGTCCAGAGATCGAGGCTTCAGAGGAAATGAGTACAGTGGTATCCCTGTACATGTGCATGCATAAGTAAACACTAGAGGTGGGCAAAGTCCTCAACTTCACTATGCAGAGTAATTAGTGAATAAATCAAATTTTCAAATTACTCTGCATCACAAACAAAAATGTACATTCCCACAATACTGTGAAGTTGCCATTGAATCAATGGACTTCACCTTACTCTGCATTACTTCACCTTCATTTTGCTCTAAAAGGTGAATTTTGCAATGATTAGGGATGGCAGGTCACATGGTCTCTATATGGGCTTGCACAGCCTCGGTTCTAGTGTGTGTGAGGAAAGCTGGAGACAGCTAACTCTCAGAACATTGTGTTCCAAACCTTCAAAAAGATTTACATTTGGATATCTGAGTTAAAATTTAGTACGTTGTATATTCCCTTGTGAGTCTGTATCAGCAACCATTTATTGATTCTTAGTGAATTTTGCATCTTAAATTAGTACTTTTATTATCTGTACTGACAGAAAGTGCAGAAGTGTGCTTTGGGGAATGGGTGGATCTATGGTGTAGAAGGAGATCCACAGACTGCAGTGTGAAAGGCAGTCTTGCCAACTGTTGCTGGCTAGTGTTTAGTATTGGTGTGTTCTGTTGTGTACACAGTGACACACAATAATACATCTAGTAATTTTTATACATTTTTCTGTTTGCTGGTCATTTTTCCAGTGGTTGTTTTGAAGACTGTGATTTGCTTTAGTAAAATGTAACAGTTTCTGTGCTTTACTTTATGTGTGTGTGCCATTGTCAAGTCATATGCAGTTTACTGCGCAACTGTAAGAACAGTGCCATTACTTTTTGAGCCTGTCTGTATCATTGTTTACTGCTGATATTTAGACAGTGCAGTAACTAATACCCACCACGCATAAAAGAAGGAATTGTTGTTCCACTGTTGGATGTGTGAAGAAGAGTGTAGTTAAGGTCTAGTGCCTGTGCTGTATATATTTGTTGGCCCTATTTCCATCTCGAGTCCCTATTGTTTTTGGCTTCCCACTCACCCAAAACTGAAGAAATATAATCTTGTTGTGTTAAGTGTCTCTCTTCAGTATGCTGAAATTGTTGTTACTGTGCTACTATATTGTGTGTTTACCCAAGTACCGTGAACAATCTCTCCATCTCCAGTGCATATTATAGTGTTTAAACAAACAAAAAGACATACTGTAAGATAAAAAACAACCTCTTTTTGTATTTTGCATTATACTGTCTGGTGAATTCTCTTGAATTTGTTACAGCAACCCTCAAAACCGGAAAATCACTTTTTGTGGTGCATGTTTTCTTTTCTTGGTGTGACTGTCTGTGTAATCAAAAAAAAAAATGCCTGCAAAGAGACGATCATACAGAGCTGTTTCTGGCTGTGGCACTATTGCCAAACAGACTATTGCTTGTGTGCCCTCTAAATGTTAGCAGTGGAAGCTGTGAAGATGAGGCAGGCTCATCAGGGGCAGCAATGTTAACTCAAGGCATCGACATGGTAGTACTAAGCAGCAGAAGGAAAGTTAGTAGTTGCTGCAAGCACAGGATTTCTGTGGCTAATGTTGTCATGGCCAAATCAGTTGCATCAGTGCTTGTTGGAGATGTTGATTCTCTGGTATTAGAGTGACAACATTGCGGATAACAGCAGCAGACTGCTACAACCCTGGAAAAGTTACTGAGTGGGAAAAATGTTGGAGCGTTAGAAGATTTGAGGGTAGTTGATGTCCCTCCTCAGTGAACATGAGCCTGATCATCATGAGTCACATGCTCATGTGTCTCTCCACAGATCTTTATGTTAGCATCCAAAGAATTAGATGGTGGTGACAAAAAGTTTGATGATGAGAGGATGTGGAGGCTGTAATATCTCACAGGATAGCATCCACAGTGAATTTGTGGATGATAATTAGGTGATGCAAGTGACCCTGTATGGGAACCTGACAAAAGAAAGTTAAGGTGGTTGTAGGTGAACTGTCTGTGGGTGACCCTGAAGTCATAGTACTAGATTGTGATGTTCAGTCAAATTCAAAGTTAGCACCACACCATAAATCATGCATCACACCTCCCATTTCAATACCCCAAAATTGCAGTCCAATATACAGCAGAAGTAGCAGCACCATCATGTTAAATGTTGGGCAGCCAAATCCCTAGTTTGGGAATTTTCCATCTTCAGAAAGTCAGCTATATGATCCGAGCCTGTTTCTCACAAACTTCATCTTTTCACAATGCAACTTGAAGTTATATGAGTTGTAATGCAAAGCCCATTAAAGTGAATTTGAGCATTTTAATGAATTTCACAAATGTTTAGCAGATTCAAAGTGGCCAACTTTGTGCTAACTTCACAGGAATAGTAAAATGTGCTGCATCTCTAGTAGACACAGGCTGTGGGAGGTCATTAAGGAAAACTAAAATGAGTGGAGGCAAAGTGTAAAGCCTGGGACACTCTGGACCTGTTGGTTGAGGGAGGATAAGAAAACAGCAGCCTGAACTGACCAGTGCTGGTCAGTAAGGTGGAAGTGAAACCAACCAACTGCAAGATCAGAACAGACCTTCCTCCCAGCTTATTCAGGAGGCTGGGAGTGGGCCACAGTATCAAAGATCTTGCCAAAATTAATAAAATGGCAGGCTATGAGATAGCCTTGTTTGTTTCCTGTAGGAATGGAATCAGTGGCCTGGAGAAGGAAGGAGGAGGAGATTGTAAAATGAGATTTATGAAAGCCAGATGGAAGGAGATGAGGAAGGAGTTATTGACTTGAGAACAGAATTACTCAATAAGGAATTATCGATTTCTCCCAACATGGGTTTACAGGGCCATTAGTGTACAACCAATCTTGTAACTTTTTACAGTTCTGTCAGTACTAGTCTAGACAACAACAACCCAGTCTATGTCATTCTAATGAACTTGAAGGCACTCAATACTGTTCTCCACTTTGAGCTGATCAGAAACTTGTAAATTTGGGCTTCAGTCAAGATCTAGTTATATGGATAAACAGTCGGTTAATGGATTGAACACAGAGGGTAAGGATTAGATGTCACCTGTATGCCAAGGCAGGGCCACAAGTGGAGTTCTGCAGGGTTCAGTACTAGGACCGGACACTATTCAATCTATTCATAACAGACATAATGACAATATTACCAATCCATTAGTTATGTTCACCAGTGACAATAAACTAGGAGGTGAAGTTGACACTTTACTCAAACATCAGAATCGGGTTTGGGGTTTAAAACAATCAACAATAAGATGAGCCTCAACCCAAACAAATGTGTGGCACTCCACATGTGTAAAAGAAACCCTGTTTATGATCATATTCTTTATAACAAAACTTAAAGTCCTCAGACAAATAATTATCAATAACAAAATGACTACTTCTGACCACTGTAAAAATATAACCCTTGTGATCAGTAGAATGTTAAACAGCATGAAAAGAACATTTATAAGCAAAATGAGTACTGTATCATGCCACTTTACAGGTCATACTTTGCCTGCATTTGGATTTTGAATTGCCTTCTGGAGCCCTTACACCAAACATGACATTTAATCTGCTAGGAAGAGTACAGTGAAGGAATACTAAAATCATTCCTAAGCTATCTAATATGTCTTATACAGAAGACTAGCAACTACAGGGCTGGTCAGTCTAAGAGACCAAAGACACAGGGGTGACCTACTACTGCTCTACAAAATGTTGCTAAGCAATCAACTTTCATCTGAATGTGGTCTACAGTTAGCGTATAAAAGACCCAATCTAAGATGTCATACAAAGCAATTGGCAATACCTTGGGCTAACACTAAAAGAGGATAATTATTTTACTAGTAGGGCAGCTAAAGCCTGGAACAGACTACCTCAAGAGGTCATTGATACCAGCAATTTATTGACATTTAAAACAAAACTTGATCATCATCTTAAATGGTACACTAATATTGGCTAATACGCCCATCATGTGGTGGGAGATATTCACAATGAGAAATCACCTTCTTATGTCTTTACCGAACCTAGTAAACCTAGTAAACTACCAAAGAAGTCCTCAAAGGACCAGTTTCTCCAACACTTTGGCTAGGGCAGAAAGGAGCAAGATGAAAGGATAGATTCCAGGGAGGGGAGTTATCCCTTTATGGAGGGAGACGACTTTGCCTGCTTCCATGCTCTGGGGACAATGTTAATTTGAAATGAAAGGTTGAGGTGCCTGCATGGGTGCCTGAGAATGAAAAATAGGTGTTAGGTTTGAGAAAAGTGGGAGTTGAGTTAAGAGGTGGAAAGGAAGGAGTGAGAAGGTATGAAAGATTAAAACATTAAATGATAACTGAGGGGAGTTAGAGATGGAATAGCTACCCTTTTGCAGACTGGAATTGATGACTGGGTAGGAGATTAATAATGAAGTGAAGGACCTTATAGAACTTTACTGAGAAATAAAATATTTTCTGAAGGTTGGAAGAGGCATTTTGCTTTGGCCTCTGTAGTGGCCTTTAATCTGACAATCCAGAGTTGGTTTTATCTCAGCAAATCATCAGAAGAGCCAAAAGCCTTGTGTGGATGACAGACAAGGTCATGGGGTTTAAATTGGTAGATGAGCTCTGCATTAGCTAAGTGGAGGTGGGATCCTGTGACTCGACACTTCTTTTAGAGAATCGCGTGTTTACCATGTTACAATGAATTTAGTCTGAAACTGGGACAGGGCCACATCTGTATAAGTGGCTACAGTAATGGAAGAGCAATCCAAATTATGATGATCATCCAGGAGGGAAGGCAGGTTGAGGGACTTCAATGACCTGGTCCGGCTGAACCTGGGGGTCAGGCGACAGACCATACAGTGGTCACTAAGAGTGTCTATGAAAGTGCTAGCAAGTATGTGGTAGTGAGAGGGAGAGGAGATGCCCCAGCCTATTGAGGAATGCTTAGTGATATGGATATTGCAGCAGGTGGACTCTATAATGAGCTGTGTGACACTAGCAGATTCCATTTTCTGGGTAAAAGATTTAGTCATGGGTAAACCCAATTGATATTAAGGTCCCCAAGAATCAGAAGCTACCAGATGAGAAAAGAGGATAGGAACACCAAGGCATATGGGGGGGTTGACATAGATGCCACTGATGAAAATGGGATGGGAAGAAGGAACAGTAGAAGGAAATGAGTTTTAGATCAGGAGAAGGACTTTGAAGTAATGTGATATTTGAAGTAATACACTCAGTGCCTAGAAACAGTCAAAAATAGTATGCTGTATGTATAGAGGAGAATAGAAATTAGATCAAGAGCGGTTATACTACCCTTGTATAATACAAAGATTAGACCACACCTGGAATATTGCATGAAGTACTATGTCAACTTGCAATCACTCCAGTGATCTACTACTTGCTTAGGCATTATTTAAATACCATGGAAAGGACAGCATTTATATTTAAAACCATCTTTTCTTACATTCTGTCTTACTCCCTTCCCCAAATATTTGGATGCAAGAATAAAGGCACTCACTATTGATGAATAGCCATATTTATTTAAACAACTAATTTTTTTTAAATCTATTCTTAAATCTGCAACAGTTTAGAAGATTAACACAATCCTACTGTACTGAAAAGACATGGACTCAATTATTCCTCTGAGAACACAGAATAACCAAATCAAGCTTAGTTAGAAGCTTACTAGTATCCTCAATTAAGGTTCTTGAATGTAAATACTGTATATTTAAAAAATAATATAGATATGTTGCAAAGAAAAATGTGAAGCAAGGAAAGTCAGTGTACGCATATGTTTGTGTCTGGGGATGGGGGAGTGTGAGGGAAATTTTTCCATTTGTTGTGGCACTTTGTAACAATTGGGATGAAATGTAAGTCACACTTTTGGTTCAGTTTAAAACTATTGGTCCCATGTTCAGATGCAGCTAAGTGCACTGCACAAATCTTAGCCATGCATGCTGAATTGCAAACAGTTGTTAGTGAACACTAGGTATACAAGCAGCATGCCAAGTCTGGTATGCACTGCTTGTACAAATGTCTGGCTGTGGTAGTGCCACACAAAGTGTAGAGGTGCAGTGTACCACAGCTCTGTGCTGGCAACAGACACCTAGGAGCAAATGCGATAGTGCATATCAAACAGGATAGTACAGTACCTTTGCTGCTGTGTGCCATTTTATATTTGCTTGCGCATGTGCAAGAAACATAAAGTGCCTTCATGGAGATTTGGAGGTGTGTCACCTCCTCCTCCAATTCAGGCACTGTGCTGGCAGGCGCGGCCTGTAAGCCAATGCATTTTGGAACTGTCGATGACCGCTCCAAAATGCAGTAGCCTCTGATTAAAGGGAGCTACGGCAGGTGAGCGCGGAGCAAGAAGCCGCTCACGTGCAGCTCCCTCAGCCACAGACGCAGCGCGCCCCCGCACGCAGCGAGCAGCCGACGGGTGCCCAATCCCGCCGGCTGAACCGCGTCTGTCTCCTCCCTCCCTCCCAATAGTTGATGCCACGCTGGGGCCCACCCCAGCGTGGCAATCCATCATGTTGCCGACGGGGTGCCCAATCCCCATTGGCTGAACGCACTCCCTCCTTAAAATTGTGCCACGCTGGGAGATCACCCAGCGTGGCAAACGGTCCTGCGTTTTTTAAATTTTTTTTGCCGACGGGGTGCCCAATCCCCGTCGGCTAAACGCCTCAAAGTCCTTGTGCCATGCTGGGAGCCCACCCCAAGCGTGGCAGCGATCCTGACGTCTTTATTTTTGTTTTAACCTGTAAAACAAAACAGTCCTTGACGGCGTCTCGAACCCCCTCCCACAACCGCACCCACACTGCGCACCAGCCTCCCACACCCCTCACCCCATACTTACTTCCGGACTCCGCGCGATGATCTTGCGTGGACGGGAACATGTCTGCACTCTTCAAAGCTGACCGCGAACTGAGGAAATGCCGTAAGCTGTATAATGGGCTAGATAGGAGGGGTTCAACTTTATTGCATATCTCAGGCATTTTGGGAATTTTGCACCAAATTTTCAACATGAGGGTTTTGGGACCCCTTCTCATGAATGATGTCACTGTCATGGCGTTATTCGGGCTCGAAGGGTGATTTCGGCGCAGTGACTGCGCAGTTACTCGAAATCACCCCCTGGGACTGAATACCACCATGACAGTGACGTATTCATGGAAGAAGACAAAACCATGTTGAAAATTTAGTGCCAAAATTCAAAAATGACTGTTTAGGCGTCGTTGGTGCAGTTCCTCACAGAGGCTCGTAAGTTCGCGAAATTTCAATATTTTCACTCCAGATTTCAACATTGCCATTTCACTACACTGTCTTATGAGTAGTACAGCTGTCATTTTCACATCTCACCCAAAATGTGTTTCCACCCTTGTAGCGCAGAATGGCGCAGTTGGTGTCTGAAATCAATGTATGGGACAAATTAAGAAATCACAGTGACACTGTTCATGAGCAGAGGGTCTTGAAATGGCTATGTTGAAAATTGAGTGAAAAAATTCCTAAAAATGACTGTTTTACGCGTGCGTTGCGCAGTTCTATGCACGCTCATAGGTTTCGAATTTTCAATATTTCCACTCCAGATTTTCAACATTGCCATTTTTCCACACCTTCTTATGAGTAGTACAGCTGTCATTTTCATATCTCACCCAAAACGTGTTTCCACCCATGTAGCGCACGATGGCGCAGTCCCAGCGAACTCAGTGTATGGGACACATTAAGAAAATCACAGTGTCACTGTTCATGAGCAGAGATCTTAAAATGGTAATGTTGAAAATTTGGTGACAAATTCCTAAAAATGACTGTTTTACGGTAAAGTCGTTGCACAGTTCCATCGCTACGTGGGTTGCGAATTTTCAATATTTCCTCCAGATTTCAACATTGCCATTTTCCACACCTCCTTATGAGCAGTACAGCTGTCATTTTCACATCCTGCCCAAAACGTGTTTCTGCCCATATGGCGCACAATGGCGCAGTCGGTGTGCAAACTCAATATGGGACACATTAACAAAACCACAGTGACACTGTTCATGAGCAGAGTCTTAAAATGGCTATGTTGAAAACTTGGTGAAAAATGCCTAAAATGACTTTTACTGACGCGCGTTGCACAGTTCCTATGCATGCTTCGTAAGTTTGCAAATTTAATATTTTCACTCTAGATTTTCAACATGTCCATTTATTAAAACTTCCTTATGAAGAGTACAGCTGCAATTTTTCATATGTCACCCAAAATGTGTTATCGCGACATGTAGCGCACAATGGTGCTGATGCTGTAAAGCAATGTTTAGGACAGATTAAGAAAATCAGTTACACTGTTCATGAGCAGAGGTCTTAAAATGGCTATGTTGAAATTTGGTGACAAAAGTCCATAAAATGACTGTGTTACGAGTGAGCATTGTGCAGTTTCCAAGCATCCTCGTTAGTTCATGACTTTGTAATATTTTCAGTCCATATTTTCACTAGTGGCATTTTCAACACTTCCTTATGAACAGTACAGCTGCCATTTTCACAACATGGTCGTGTGTTTCACACTTTCAGTGCAGAGATGCGTGGTCGCTGTGGGAAATCATTGTTCGCACAGATAAAGAAAATCACAGTGACACTGTTCATGATCGAGGCACCAAAATGCCTGAGTTGACAATCTGCTATAAAATATCCCCAACCTACTTATATAGCGAGTGTGCGTTGCACAGTTTCTATGTACGCCGCTGACTTCATCCATTTTTAAATATTTTTACTACACATTTGCAACATAGCCATTTTTACACCTCCCATGAAAGAGTACAGCTGTCATTTTTACAGCCTGTTCGGAATATTTTTGCACCTAAATCCTGTAGTCACTGTGCATAAGCAGCTTTCAGCTACCAAACTGATATTCCCCTGTTCATGAGGTGGGGTCACAAAACAAACATGTTGAAGATTTGGAGTTAAAATACCAATGAATGCCTGAGGTATTAGGCTTTTCAACTAAATCGCCCAACCCTATAGAGAATGACAGGAATCAGGGGTGTGACTTGGGATTCTTGCCTGTATGCTCATACCATTCCACACCCTGCAGTCACTGAGAGGCATCGAGGTATGCCTTGGACTCTTGACCCCAAACTTCACCCCATTCTCCTATATCGCACCATCTCACCGTATTTCCTAATGAAATGGGAATTCGCATAAGGCCAAAGACCCCAAGGAACACGTCACACTTGTCAGTCTCTGCAGAGTGGGTGTGGTGAAATGGCGTCGCCATTATGCCTGACGACCCAAATGCACACCCCAATGCCTGTCACTCTCTGCAGGGTGGTGGTGGGGTTGGCTTCAGTTCAATACTTCACTGCCATTCCTATTATGCAGCTCTGTAACTTCTACACTACCACTGCCAATGCCAGTAAGCAAACATTCGGCATTGACAAATGCTTGTTAGACACCAGCATGCTAATGACAACACAAGGCATCAAGCTTTAATGAGTCTATGAGACATACAACCACAGCTTTTATTCTAGCTACCCCAGAATTGATGCACTTTGTACACTTTTTACATATTTTTCCTTTCTCTGGAATTCATTACTTGTTCTGTGATTTTATTTACATTTCTCCTTATGTTACTTTGTTATTGCTGTTTCATTCCTTGCTGTATCCCCTACCTCAGGTTACATATAGAAACAAGCTCTGGCTCATTGTACATTACCTATCCTGGTCAACAAATTTAAAACAAATAAATCCACTTGAGTCCATCTGCATGCCATTATGGGCCATTAGCAGCTGTGAATGCCTCTGCACCATTGTAAGCATGGAGGCATTGAGCAAAGCTAAAGATGTCACCCTTCCTCACCTGAAAGCATTTATTTTGTATTGACAATTGATAACTCGGAATGGCACACTGAGCTAAAGATTGTTTCAAGTGTGACCAGGGGAGGAAAGAGGTGAAATCATACAATGATAAAGCATTGTTAATAAAGTCAGACAACAATGTGCAATCAAGGCGATAGTACAGAGAACAATGCACTGATATAGAATGTGTAAGAGTCATGCTGGACATATAAATATGACCAACAGATTACATTGCAAACAGGATGGGGTGGAGGGAAATTAGAAACAAACCATGCTCTGTAGCAGCCCCTGGATAAAAATTGTGGCACTGCCAGAAGGTACCCCCTTCCACAAGAAACAAAGTAGGGCAACACAGATATGAAACAAAATTAAAACCCAGTATTGGGTATAGGTTAAAAAACTATTTATTCCACAAATAAAGTAGTAAAAACATGGTGACACCCACCACAGAGTTTGTACCAGTGTTTTGCACCGGTCGTGTTCACTTTATCAAGGTGCCCTGATAAATGCATGTGACCAGCGCAAAATGTTGATACAAACTCTGTAGTGGGTGTCACCAGTTTTTACTACTTTATTTATGGAATAAATAGTTTTTAACCTATATCCAACATTGGTTTTAATTTATTTTATGCCCTGTATGCCTGACTTTTGTTTCTTGTGATAAAAGTTTTGCATCATGGCACTGGAGGACTGGGTAGCTGACTATGATGATCTCATACCCTTTTCCACCCTGCTTCCACTGTACATAAGTATAGTATATACCTAGCAGTCCCATGCACCATCCTCATGCCCTGATCTCCTTTGGCATTATTTATATAACACTAGTTGTTCCAGTGGTACCCACCTGCAGCTCTGATACCTGTTGTAATTATGTGTTACTATGTGGCAGTCAAATGGAACCTACCTTGGGACCCATTCCCCATTGTATAATTTAGTAACCCCTTCCCTGCACAACCACTTAGCATCCACCACTCTCCACCTCCAAAGCACTGACTGCCTGTAAGAGGTTTGTCATCATCTGCAGGTGAAAAGGAGGACAGCAACCAGCACAGGTTTTTCTCTCATTGCCTCAACTGACCATCATCTGAATAAATGGAACTGACTGAGCATGCACAAGTTAGCTGTTTGCACTGCATGCATGCTCAATCCCATTAATTCATATATTAGCCAGTGAATGTCTTAAGAGGAGGGTCAGTGCAAGTTGCCATCCTTCTCTCACTCACAGATGACAATGAGCCTCTTCGATAGTGAGGTGCCAGATTGGGGTGGAGGGTGATGATTACTGAATAGTGTGCCAGTGATGTAGTTACTTAGTTACACAATGGGGATCAAGGCCAGAAGGGGGTTCCAGTGGACTACTGGAAATCTAGACACAATTTCAACTGGAACAGGGGCAGAAGGGGTCTCCACTAGATTACCAGGGATCTAGACATGATTACAATGGGGATCTGTACTGCAAAATGTCCAGCATTAGCTTATGCGGATGATGTAGTTATACTGTCCCTGACTGCATCAGGTCAACAAAAAAAACTGAATATACTAGAAAATTTCTTGACAGAGAAATCTTTAAAATTTAATATGGAAAAACAAAATGATGCTTCCTGGGATAAAAAAAACCAAACAAATACAAATGGTTTATTGACATCTTGCCAGTGAAAGTTAAAAATACTATCAATACTTGGACTTGTTATTTTCTCAAACCCTCCTGGAAGTCTCATTATGATGCCATGTTGAAAAAGATTAATAGTACAATTAATGCCTTAAGAAGATTTAATGCGATGTATGGGGGCCTCTATCCATCCTACCCAGTCAAATAGCATATCCTAAATCATGCAGTGTAAACCGCTTGGTCAGAATAATGCTGTGCAATACAATGATAGAGGTGGAATGCCACAAGTCAGGTTAGCGCTATCCCTATTGCTGTATTGCAGTCATGGAGAGAACAGGATTAAGCCTCTGCTGGAGGGCTTCCCTGAGCAGCTGCCATGACGTAGAGGGTAGAGCCACAGGCAGCAGAGGGCAGAACAATGGTGGTGGTCCGGGTTTGATTCCGGTCCCAGCAGGCATGCATCCTTTGCTTTTGCTTGCTGGCAGTGTGTGTGTTTTATTTTTGTTTCTCCCCTGTGCCATCCCTATCCATGCACAAAGTTTCTCCCCGTGCCATTCCCTATCCATGCACAAGGCCTACTTCTCAAGGTTTGCCCCTTCCCTAATTGCCTCCCCAAATGTGATTATAAATAGTTGGGGTTTCTAGGGCAAAGCCCATAATGTGTGTGGGTGGCCAGAGCATCCCAGAAAACAGAAATATGTGCTAGTCCCTTCCACTCCACAATGCTCCTCCTGAGGTTTCACCCATTCTGCAAGTTGCCTCCTCCTGTAAATAGTTGGGCAGGTTCAGAGGGAACCCCACACAAAACACAAATATGTGTAATATTTTGTGGTAGTGGTCCATGTCTTTGGGGACTACTACCATTGCTGCTGTTGTTGTGCTCGGTGTTTGGTTGGGTGCTGTTGAGGTGAGTGTCATTTTTACGCTGTTCTTCTGGACTACACTGTTGTGACCTGCACAGTTCTGACCTATTGCCCTATCCATCTCCTTATGAGGACCACTGAGGTAAAATATAATGCCCAACTGCTGTATGGTGCAGAATTATGTGATCTCAAATATATTGAAAAATTTGAAAACAGCATTGCATATTATCTGATCAGCACTGGGATTTCTAGGGTCCACCCTACATGTTTTGTTTGAGCAGAGGTGGGTCTTGTAAGCCTAAAAACTCTTCCAGAATCTTGCAGGGTTAATATTTGGTTGACAGTTAGTAAACAATCAATAAAGGGACTGACAAGGAGATTGGGAAGAAAATGGTAATGGGATCAAGAAGGGTGTTGAGATTATCCTGATTGATGATATTAAAACAATACTAAACTCGGTTGCCTAGTGGATCTCTGGATTTGGTTTTAGTAATATTGAGATAGCTGGCCAATACAAAGTCTATATTAAAAATTGCTTGTTGAAAAATACAAATATTATAGTCTGGAAAAGCTATCCATCTCCAAATTTGTGACATGGTACACGATCAATACTTGTGAACATATGTACAGATATTATTTAGATATTTTGGAAAACCAGCTTCAACATATATTCAAATTATATGCAAGATTTAGAAAATAATTATTTTATTCAACTGACTTAACAGCCAGATTTAATAGATCCACAGACCCTACTTTAGCTGAATGTTACTGTGGAGGAGGAGAAAAGAAGACCTACGACATGTAATTTTTAGACGCCTTGATACAAAAGAGCTAGAGTAGATGGCTAGGTCCTATTTTCTCTGTAATTACTGAATTGATGAAATGAACTGTTGATATTATTTACAGTAGAGGATGATTTTAAAATTAGGATAACAGTCAATTACCTGATGTCAATACAAAATCAGGAAAAGGATAACTGGAACGACCATAACATAAGGGTTGTTTTAATATTAAGCACATGTACAGGGAGGCCAAGGCACGTGGGTCACCCTTCAACCTGAAATGGCACAGCAATATGCACAGGGTGATATACAGACCTCTAGAACAGGGACAGGAACTGGACAGGGAGCTAGTGGAGGAAATACAGAGATGGCAATGAAAGGTGAAATTCTACTGATGGGGGATTTCAATATGCCAGACATGGATTGGAACACTAAGTGTAACTGCTACAACCAGAAGCAGAGGCATACTGATTTACTCCAGGAGGCTGGGCTCAGGCAGCTTGTGTTGATCCCACCAGAGACAAGGCAATTCTGGCTCTAGTAATGACCAACGAGGACTGAACTGCAGATGTCCTAGTAGAAGGGCAACTGGGATCCAACAATCACAACATTGTGTGTTTCAGCATAGAAACAGGGACTCATTCAAGTCATACTAGGACAAAGATTTTGGATTTAAAAATTCTGACTTTGCTGAAATAGGGAGGGGCATCAAAGAGCCCTGGAGAGAATGGGGCAGGGGGGTGGAAGAACAGTGGGAGCATCTAAAGGAAGCCTTACTGGAAGTAACAAACTGATGCATCAGACTGGTATCCAAAAGCAAGAGAAAGAGAAAGCCACTGTGGTTCTCAAGAGAGTGACGGAAAAGGTCAGGGCAAAAGGAAAGGGCTCAGGAAATATAAGAAAACTCAAAAGGAGGAGTACCTAGAGTGTCTAAGGAAGCGGAAAGGTGAGCAAAGGCACGGATTAAGGAAGGTTTAGCACAGTCAGTTAAGAAAGTAAACAAGCATTTTTTAGGTGCATCAGTGAAAAGCAGGAAAAACAAGGGGGGGTTGCTTAGTTCAAAGGAGAGGGAGTGAATGCAAGGAGGGTGACATGGAAAGGCAGAAATACTGAATAAATACTTCAGTTCAGTATTCACAGAAGAGTGGAGGGACAGGGGCTACAGCAGTACAGCAGTTGCCAATGGGATAAAGAGGTCAGCAATAGACCATTCACAGGGGAAAGAGTCCTGCAGGAGCTCACTAAATTGAAGGTGGACAAAGCGATGGGACTGGATGGCATATACCCAAGGATATTAAGAGAACTACAAAGGGAGATAGCAGAACCTCTGGCAGCCATGTTCACGAGTCATTCAATGCAGGGGTGCTACCAGTGGATTGGAGGAGGGCAGATGTAGTACCTTTACACAAATCTGGCAGCAGCAAGGAGGTGGGGAACTATAGGCAGGTCAGCCTCACTTCAGTAGTGAGGAAGATCATGGAGACATTAAAGAAAGGATCGTGGGGCATCTAGGCTACCATCAGAGCCCAGGACCATAGGCAACATGGATTCACAGTGGGAGGTCATGTCGTAGACAAATCTGGTTGATTTCTTTGGGAGACAAAGGAAGAAAATCAGGGTGGGGCAGTGGACCTTGCCTACCTTGATTTCAGCAAAGCTTTTGACACTGCCCCACATAGGAGACTGATAGACAAGCTGGATAGGCTGGGCATGGGGGACAGGGTGGTAAACTGGGTTAGAAACTAGCTAACAGTCAGAAGGCAGAGAGTGGTAATAAATGGGGTGCAGTCTGGGGATAGGGGAGTGACCAGTGGGGTGCCTCAGGGATTGGTCCTGGGGCTAGTTCTGTTCAATGTCTTTAGCGACATTGCAGAAGGGCTGGAGTGAAAGGTCTACCTCTTTGCAGATGACACCATGATCTGTAATAGAGTGGATATCTCAGAGGGTGAAGAAAATGAGGAGGGACATGGGAAGCTTGAGAAATGGTCTGACTACTGGGAACTAAAGTTTAAGTGAAAGAAGTGCAAAATTATCACCTGGGACACAGAAACCCCGGGGTAAGCTACAGGATGGGGAGGGGGTTGCAGACAGTCACAAAGGAGAAACGGACCTGGGGTTGTTATTTCAGATGATCTGAAATGTCAAGGCAGAGTACTAAGGCAGCTGGATGGCCAGTGGCATGATAGGGTGCATAGGCAGGGTATCACCAGCAGAAGGAGGGAGGTAGTGATGCCATGATATAAAACCATGATCAGGTCTCACATGGAGTACTGTATGCAGTTCTGGAGGCTGCACCTTCATAAAGACATTAACAGGCTGGAGACAGTCCAGGAAGGGTGACTAAGATGGCACAGGGCTTGCAACATACAACTTATGAGGAGAGATTACAGGACTCAATATGTGCTCTCTGGAAGAGAGGAGGGAAAGAGGGTACATGATAGAAACATTCAAGTGCCTAGAGGGTATATAAAAAGGTGCAGGAGGGAGGGACATTTTCCATTACAGTAGGAGCACAGGACCGAGAGGGCATAATATAAAACTGGAAGGTGGAAGGTGAAGAGGAATGTAAGGAAGTTTTTCTTCACAAAGATGGTGGCGGATGGATGGAATGGTCTGCCTCAGGAGGTGGTGGGAGCAAGCACTGTGGATGGATTCAAGCATGCTTGAGACAGGCATAGGGAGCCATAGAGGTACAGCAGTGGGTGGGTCAGAAGCAATAATCCAGTACAAGGGCTTACAGGCAGACTAGATGGGACAGGAGGTCCTTATCTGCTGACAATTTCTATGTTTCTATATTTCTATGCATCCCTACAAGGATATATAAAGTGGAATAATTTATGGTATTATATAGCATTGCACTGTAATGTATTAAATTGTAAATGCTTTTAATTTATTTTTGTTTATTAACTATGAATTGTAAAGATCTTTCCCTTTGTGATTGAACACATAAAGAATATTACTCTCAATGGGGATCAGGTCGATAGGGACAATTTGTCATGTCAGTGACAGGCGCCAGTGCTGCTGGGATGAGGTTGTGTACCAGTATGCATGTTGTTAAGTGCAGGGTTTTAGAAGCAGTAAAAGTGCTGACTTATCAGCCTTTTAGTGCTTACAAAATCCTCACCAATACTCTACTGCACCCTGTATTCAATAGAGTTCCCTCATTTGCATGGGCATTGTGGTGTGCTGTATTTACTGTAATAGCACTGCCTACTTCATGCCACACTAAGGGTCCCTTGAATATGGCTCCACCATGTTCAGACATGCTGGGCTCAATTTTAAAGTGCCCCAATTGATGCAAGGAGCATGCACCATGGAGAATGCACAAGGCATGGCTTTCACCTCAAAATGCACTGGAAGCAATTCTCCAAAAGCAGCCTGTGTCAAATGCAAGGCTCTGGACCTACAGGGACCTTGTGCCATCATTGCAGCACAAGATATGCTGCAGCATGGCAAAAGGAGCTGCACTAGTGTAATGCTGCACAACTCTTTACTGGCATTCACAAACTGTAGTGTGGAAAAATCTAACACTGGTAGACCATCCAGGGCTTGTCTATCAATCCATGCATCACCTGCAGAACCTACCCTGTGTGGGAGGTACATGTTGATGTGCACAGGGCTTATGAAAGGTCAGATGTACAGGGTTCTACCAATTTTATATCCATAAGCAATGTATAGAATTGTGTGCATATACATATATATATATATGTAATTGCTTTGTTACTATTACGCTTATTGTACACCGAGGATGCATTATGCTTGGAATAATCTCATAACTTTGAAACCATGATGTACAAGTGTACCTTATATTACTTATAGAACATAATAGTGACAAAGTAGTCTATACATATATGTATAATTCATTGCATTGTGCATTTGACATGAGTGCTATGGCTGCTGTGATGTCTGGCGCTAGACTTGCATATTTTGGGCTGCTGCCTTAATAGTTCTCTGCCCTCCGGGAGTGCTACCACACCTCACAGCTTGTGGAAACCTGCCAGATGTGCCATCTGTTTGGCACATGACCACAGTTGCCACAAGCTGTGGGACCTATTCACTGGGACCATATCTGGTAGAGAATCGGGCACAGAGTTACTGGCACACCTGGCTTTGATGCAAGCTATCTATTGCCACAGCTTGCATCAATCTAAGGGCCCTTTGAGAATCAAGCCCACTGTGTTTATTTAGTGTGGTGCTGTTCTTGTTAGCGCTGCACTAACTTTCTGAATACAGGGGCCACTGTTTATTGTTCATTATACAATGGCAGAGAGAGAATTCTGATGCCTAATTGGTCAGACTCAGAATGGACCTGGGATGTTATCCCAGCATAACATTCGAGCTCTGGTCCCAGTACAGTCATGACCACATGAAAAGTTTAAAACAAATTCATCACAGCTGTCCATTCCTTCCCGCTCCCACTGAAAGTAAAAATCATCTTTCTGATCATGCTACCTGCCCCACTCGGAATTGGTGCTCCCCACTGACTGTAAACACAATTAAGGTGTACATTTCTTTAACCCCTAGTACAAAATATACAACCACAACCACTGTATTGGAAGAACCACAATTCCTTGTTCATGGTTTTAAAAGTAGTAACTTCCCCAGCCAACAAGTTAACTCCATTATATTTCACAAAAATCCAAATATAAAACCGTCAATGGGGGATCAGCTTCACACTCTACCCACTCTGCAGCCAGCTTTAGTGATTTCCTCACCTGCCAGCTTCAGTGTCCCCAGCTACTTTATTTTTAAACAAAAGTAAACCTCCCTCTCACCAAGTCACGGTGTGTTCTCCCCAAGACCCTGTTTCCACCCTGAAGAAAAAAGTGACCAAGCGGCACAGCATTTCATAAAAGGATAGCACGTGACTGTCTATCCCTGTTCCTGCTGCTCATTTTGTCTCTCACTCACAGCAGTAAAACAGAAGTTTTTTAATTAAAAAAAGCTTTTACTTGCACAAAAGAAATAAACTGCACCTCTTCAACTCTTCAGACATCCTCTGATCCTTCTTTTAATTTAAACTTAAACCGAACGTGACAGCACTGACATGATATGTGTGCGAGTGTGGGGAGGGCATGACAGCTACAGCATTAAAATACACATATACACACAAACACAAAAGCTTCACCTACTGGAGAAACTATACAAGGAACTATTCTGTAAACTAATATGCTCCACAATAAAAAAAATTACAATAAAACATTTAAAACACTATTTTTATTATTTTTTTAATCTCTATGTAGATGAGCCTTTGTATAATAGGAATAATGCCCTCCAGGGTGGGTGTTATGTTGGGATAACATCCCTTCTCAGGTGTTGGATGCCAAACCACCTGGGGTGAGATGTTATCCCAGCATAGTACCCACTGTGTTGGGTATTATTCCTTATCAACACTGCAGATAATGAGTACCTTCAAATACATTTTGCTTGATAGTAGAGTAAAAATGAAAGTTTGATTGACTCTGTTAATTCACTTGAGTTGAAACATGTCCATTTGAATTTAGCACTGTCATAACATTACCCCTTCCTCCCTATCTGATGCAGGTCTACTTTTCTCTAGGCTTTCTAGTTGGGGACATCACCCTGTTATCTTTCTGTTTGGTCAAGTCTGCTCTCCTGTAACTCACTATTTTATTTTGTCCTTTCCTTTAATTCATTGTCTGATAAGAACCATTTCACTTCCTCTGCCTATTTGTTTAACTACCTCCTTTTACCTTATTTTCTCCTTCTTTTACTTATTAACCAAGTTGTCTCAGTTCTTTGCAGTTATTCTCCACTATGCTGTTAAAGATCATGTCCAGTGGTTTTCATAACTGAAACAGACAGCATCACTCAATAAACATGACTATAAAAACTATGTATGTTCCAGCTTCTGTAACAGAAGTCGACACATTTGTACCTTTTAGTGCCTTTTTGGTGTGGTCCATTTATCCAATACTGCTGGATGCTGAGACAGCATGCCTTCAGGCTGCTGATGTTGGTTGAGGTGCTACTCTCACCATGTCTTTTTTTTTTCAAATCAAAGTTTATTAATTTTTTAAAGATAATGAAAACAGATCCAGAAAACAATGTGTTATGCATAAAATGATGAAATACAATATACTCTGGAGCTGTTCCCTCCTCCCTCCCCTCCTACCCCTCTCCTCCCACCTCCCTGTAAACATATAAACCCCCCACCTAATCAGCACAGTCATTACTCCTAAACAGGTTAGTCATGAAATTAGTCACATATAACAACAAGTGAATTAAATGGAGAACAATGTATGAAGAGGCTCCCATATCTTTTTGTATCTGTCAAATGTATTGTTAAGACTTGCTATCATTTTTTCTGTTCTGAGGTTTGTAATGAGCTCTTTTAGCCATTCAGAATAAGAAATATCAGTGTTGTCCTTCCAGTGATGGAGAATGACCTTTAACTGACAGGACTATCAGGGCTATGTGGTATCGTCTGATGGATACTGAAATTCTGGCATAATCACCTAGAAGGCAAACTTCAGGAGAAAAAGATTGGACAAGCTAGCAAGGGGTCAACCCTTTGCTGGATATCAATCCAGAGTTATAACTTGGGGCAGGTCCAAAAATATGATATAAGATCCCTCCACCTGCTGACAGTGGCGCAAGTGGGTGAATCAATAAGACCATATTTACATAATTTTGAGGGGTATAGTATAGGTTGTGTAATATATGAATTTGGGTAAGCCAAAGTCTATCCTGGTGATATATTTATGACAGTTATGCCATAAGGCATTCCAATCAATTTCATGGTTGGGAAAAAGTAAGTCCAATAGTGTACAGGAGCAAAGCATGCCGGTGTGCCTAGTTATATAGAGTCCTGTAAATGTTAGAAACAGAGTGTGGTGAATTACTGAAAGGGCCAGTTCATCCAGAAAAGTTTTAGTGCCCTGTTGTGAGGTGTTACACCAAATACTTTCAATACTAAGTGCCTTAGTTGAAAAATTTTAAAAATAAATTTAGTGGGAGTATTGAGATTATTTAACATCTAGGTGGTGGTGGTACACCATGAATTCTCAGTTATTTAAAATAGGAAAGCTGGACCCTTTCCAATTGAGGAAGCCAAGTAAGGGTGATCAGCTTAGTATCTATTTTTAAATTTGGTGCCCATATAGGTTGTGCAAGTCTTAAACATGATTATACCTAAAAGGGTACATAATTGAGTGTGAACTCTAACAGAAATTGCAATAGGGGTTAATTTTAAGCTTAGAGGAAGAGAGCATGGTTTGATGTGGAGCATCACCCATGGATTTAAACCATTTGCTTGAATGAGGGACAATTCAATTTTGAGCCAGTTAGGAACAAAAGAAGAAACAGCAACTTCTTCTTTGTTTACCAGCCATCTAATATATTTAGCAATATGACTTGACCAGTAATAGAAGATTAAATGAGGGAGACGCAGACCTTCTCTATCTTTGGGGCTGCTAGTTTATAGTAAGCAATCCTAGGCTGCCTATTGACCCAGATAAATTTTATGATCAGACCATGAATTTTATTAAACCAGGTCAAAGGTAACCAGCTATTAAGTAGAAAAAGAGGATAGAAGAGTCTAAGAAAATATTCTACCATGTCTGTAAAGGAGTTGTACTGCTTCTTTATTTTACTGTTGGTAACTTCATTGCAGTTGGCCAATGTCTACTTTACTATAAGTTTCAATAGGGGCCTTATCTTTGTTAATTCATAATAGGGATGGGTTTGTTAGCCCTGGTCAAAACACCATTTTATTGTGTAGTAAAGAATAAGCTGAGCCAAAATTATGGTCAAGTAAAGACTTACCAGGAAAAAACACTTGGCCAACTAAACAGCATTATCTCCCACCCCATTTAGAGGGTGATGAGATAATTGTTTTAATGCTGTCCTGAGAAATCCTCTATTGACTGTTAGGTGAACGAGCACAGCAGTCTAACAGGAAAATAGAACTCTGACTTTTCACCGCAACAGAAGGTTATGGAGTCTGTAAAGCTTACAGCAATGAGTTACTCTCCTAGACTGCACAGGCTTAAATGATCAGTTTAAATTATTTTTATGAATTACTGGCATTGAAAATGAAAAACCACAGTCAAACACCTGATTGTCTTTTTGTTGCTTGCAACAGACACAGAGCAAGAAAAAGAATCTTTACAGACCTCAGTAATATGACAATCTCCTGGCTTCATTACAGATGATAGAGAGTAGTACCCCAAATGACATCACCAGGGTGGAGACATGCTAATTACTACAGGAACAGCAAGTCTTAACATATAGCAGTGTGTCTAAAGCAGAGCTTGCAAATAAATGGCTAAAATTGGTATGAAGTGGTAGAATTTCATATAAACACCAGAGCTGACACTGTTTTATAACAATATTTAATGAATGGTGCAGACAGTTTAATTTCTGTAAATTTCATCACACATGATCTTTAAATTGTCTGACTTTTCTTACCGTCTTCTTTCCTTTCTTCTCTTCCACAATATACTTGTCTTTTCTATCCCCTGTATTAGCCTGTCCACATTCTCATCTCCAGCACTCCCTTCCCTCTCGTCACTCCCTTATGTCCTCCATTCCCCTGATTTCTTAGAAGTCATATTCTTCCTGTTCCTTGGCTTCACTTTGAAGCTCTCTAGCTACTTGTTGCTTTTCTTCCCTTATTCTCCCTCATCACCTTCTCCCCACTCCCCTCTTCCAGGCAGCATACTGGTTCTTTAAAGTTCCTTGTTACCTTTCTGCTTTTATTGTAGGTGACATTGAACTTAATCCTGGTTCCATCACGCCTTACCCTTATACAGTAGCTTCCCAAAGTAATGAGGATTGCCCATTTAAACATCTGAATCGTCCTGCCAAAACTGACTCCTCCCAAAATTGACTTAACTACAACCTATCATGACTCAACCTAGGGCCAGATGTACTAGTTACATTTGAATCCTGGCTCCTCTAAGATCCTGGATTACGCTGTTACTATCCCTGGCTACTCCATAGCCAGGCAAGATTACAAAGAGGGGTGGTTGTTTTGAAATTTACGTAACCACCACCATCCGATTTATGACTGTTCTTGCTGTCTCTCCCCTTCTTCCTATGAGCTGTTTCTTCTTAATCTCTCCCTTCCCGTCTCTGTTCCCATCTTTACTGCTGGTGTCTACTGTTGCCCTGGTATGCCACTGCTTTAATTACTGGGCTCCTTTCCTTCTGTTCTAACTCTTCTAGAGGTGAGCTACTTATCCTTGATATCTGTAATCTAAATTGGTTCTCCTTTATTGAAATAAATTTTCCCAAAATGTAAAGTTACTCAATTTGACTCTGTTGATTTCTGACCCACTCATCTATATTTTTAATCTTTAAATCCTCTATTCGACTTGAGTCCTATCATCTCTTAGCCACAATTTTGTGGATGCAAAATCCTTCCTGATACCCTCAGTGACCATCGTATGGGTTTACTGGGTGTGTAAGATACATTGTTTTAAGTCCCAGCAAAAATAAATTCCTCCCTTCTCAGGTCATTTAGGTCATTGGATGTTCCCCTCCTAGCTGACCTATGTGCACTGGATTGATTCTCCATCTCAACAATCCATAATATAAATTTTGCCCTGCAATACTTTCAGTCCACATTTATGGCTGTATGGGACCGTCATGCACCCGGAGAAAAAAGCAGGTACAGGCTCTCATCTTCCTGGATAACAGATGAAGTAATGACTTGCCTCTGTATCAGAGATCTTTCTTGGCATTCATTTAAGATCACCAGCTCCCTAGCTGCTTTTTTCAACTATTGTCACCTTCCCAATATCTGTACCAAAGCCATCAGACTAGCAACATCTGAGTATTTTCATACACTCCAGAACATTAATCACCCTCACAAGTTCTGGAAGATTAGTTATTCCCTTTCTCACTTCTGACATAGCCTCCTCCCATGTTCTTAAAGACTGTGATTCCCTCATCTCTGACCCTTCTGCTGTTCCTCTTCTTTTAACTCCTACTTAACTACATGTGCCCTCTCGCTCATCCCTTCTGCTCCTCCTCCTCTTCTTCACCCATTCTGCCTTCCTTCCTTCCTTTCTCTCTTCCTTCTTTTCTACCAATCCTCTGTCTCCCATAGGGCCTACTTGCCCTTAATTCTTACAAGGGAGGTAGCTCAGATGGCCTTGATCCTAAACTTCTGCTTTTCTCAGCTCTGCCACTCCATTGTCTATTATCCTTTTCCTCAACCTCTCTTTTCATCTGCAGCTGTCTCTGAAGCCTGGAAGCAGGTTCACTGCTCCCTAAGGTAGTGATCCTTCTTCTAGTAACGTCCATCCTATTTCTCTCCTTCTTTCCTTCCCTCTAGCTAAATTACAGGAACAGCTTGTACTATCTTGGGTATCTCTTCCTCCTTGACTCCTCCTCCTCCTCTTCCTTCTTTACCCCTTCCAGTCTGGTTTTGTGAAATCACTCCACTTCCACCTTCCTCCTCTCAGGTATGAATCAGGGACTGATCACCTCCAACATATTTGTTGTTCTCACTAAAGCTTTTAACACTGTACCACATAACCTTTTTCTGGACAAGCTTAAAGCAGTGGACCTTACTGACTCTTCAATCCTTTGGTTTGTTTTACCTCGAGGGAAGGTCTAGACTGTCTGCATAGGAAGCTCCATTTCATCACCACTCACCATCTGCTTAAGTGTCCCTCAAGGGTCTGTCCTAGGCCTATTCTCTTTTCCATATTCTTGAACAACCTCGCATCTGTCTGTTCCTCTGCATCCATTCATATGTATGCTAATGATACAGTTCTTATTGCATCTGGCTTCTCTTCCCATGACCTTACCACACAGCTACAGCTGGATTTTGACAACATTCTAAGCCAGTTACAGCCCTAACAGCTGTCCTAGTGCCAAAAAACAAACAAACAAAAACATTTCTATGACTTTTGGCACCCGACAGAGGCTTACCAGACTGACCTCTCTCCTTTATTTCGCACCCTTGATGGTGCTATAATTGATGGTACATCCTATTTTATTGACTTTGGGGTCTGGCTGGGCTGACATCTTGATTTCTTGGTGCATATTGATGTAATATACCATAAGCTCCATCCCAAGCATGCTGCACTGTACAGGAACAAAGTGATTATCCCACTTCCTGCCAGCTGAGAGATTGTTTTAAAGATGACTCTCCCTATTTTTGATTATGATGACATAATCTATAGTGGAGCTCCCAAATCATCCCATGCCAGACTGGCCACCTCTTTCACTCTTTTGTTCTTTTGCCTTATACTGTCCTCCTTGTATCCATAACTGCTGACTCTAGTCTGCCCTTTTACTCCTCTCTCAATGCCAGGTGCCTTTCCCATTGTGTCTCCTTCATATATAAATTCTAGTTTGGTTCTCTTCCTCTTACCTTACATCTCTACTAACTTCTCCTTCCTCCTACCACCCTGTCTGCAGTAATATTCCACATTCCTCTCTCAGAAATGTACTGCTGATCAATCTGCTTTTCATATCATATTCCTAAATGCTGATCCTCCTGGCAATCCACTGTGCCTCTTCTGCTTTCTCCTTAAGTTTTCCTTTGTGACTTTTTCTCCCACCTGCAACTGTCCATGACCATTCATCGCTTATCTTCCCACTCCCTACTAGTTTTGCCTTTAGGCATTTGCATCCCTCATCCCCAGGCTATACCTGTATGAATAGTTTCCCCTGCCTATCATAATTCATGTTTATCTACTAAATATACTAACATACTATTTGCCAGCAGATTAGGCTTTGTAGTTCATCGAATCTGTCGAACTGCAGATCTCTAGATGGGTGCTTAGGCCCCCTTGTGTTCCAGAAACCCCCATCATCCAAATAAATATATTTGTTGTACTGATTTGCCTTCAATATTTATGTTTATGCTTCTGATATATTGTATTTTCATATATGACTTTTATTTTTGTAATGCAATGTTATTACTATTTGGTTTTCCACCTCTTGATCTCTCTCCACTTCCCTCATCCCCAAAATGCATCTGGAGATGAGCTGTTAGCAGCTCAGTAATTTCTTTCTTGGTGAAACTTTTGAAATAAATGAATTAATTAATTTAACTCTAGAATGCTGTTAATGCTATGTAGCCACCTCTGAGTACTGAACCCATGTATTTTCCAGTTTAATATAGCCTATAACCTCTAATATTCAAGGCTGTTCTCATGCTTGCAACCATAAGAGTGGCACCATGTCCTATAGTCTATTTTCCTAGAGACACAGGTATCAAAAGTATTTTAGTGGGTCCATTTTGCAAAAGTGGAATTCCTTTTCAGCTACTATATGTCAAAAGGACTACTGGAACTGTTGAACAAAGCGATTCTTTTAAAAGTGACATGCAACATCTTTATTAGTAATTTCAAGAATGATATGCGTACAGTCCTTGATCACTGTTACAATCACATGTACCTGCAGTCTAAACCCCAGATTGTTCTCTTCTGACACATTATAGGCTGGAGTGATGGGGGTTATTCCTTGAAGAGTAACAATCATTTTGACATTTGGCAGCTCATTTCAAAATGAAGCAAAGTTTTACACGTACATGAATGCTTTCTGTCAGTCTTCTTGCCGGTGATTTGATCAAATCAATACCACTGGGTTTGAATCATTTTATGTGCACCATACACAGTTTGTTTTTGTGTATCTTTCCAAACCACTCACATACTCTAAAGCCTCAATCTCAGTGGAATTCAGTTTCCAATTTTCAATCAATTTGATTAAAATACAGAATTACAACATGAAGGTTGAAGATTACACAGTATATCCACACTGACAGAAAACTCATACCCCATGAATGAATAACAAACTAACCATAAAATACACACCTTAGTTGATATAAGTAACAAATGCCACTTTATTTAGAAAAAGTCTTCAGTGCACAAGGTATAAATCTGTTCCTATACCTAACTGTTCTGATATTACTTTCATTCTAAAGATTACATCTTCTCAAGGTAAGTGCAAATTGGTTATGGGATAACCAACTGTCTAGTTTGTGATTTGGGTTTGTACTTCATTAAAAACCTAGCAGAAGTGATATAGGCAGTGCAGAATATCAAAGTGGAAGCAGAACGACCAAACACTGAAAGATAAAGGTTTCTGGAAAGCTGGGAGGTCACTGGACTAGAGGAAAGGTAAAACCAGACCTTGTTAGGAACGATACTCAGAACAGTGCCACAAATGTGGAGCCAGAGTTCACCTTACAGAAGGCATTGCCATAAATGCTGAAAATAAGTTCACCTTTCCAGAAGGTTAAGCAACCTTCTCGGAGGTCAGAACAGGTGGGTTTAAAATCTCAGCTGATTTGTAAAAAGCTGACAAAGCACTAGAAGAGACAGCACAGTACAAGTAGCAGGGGGTCAGGTAATGAAAAGGCATAGATGAGAGGTCTCCCCAGAGTTGAAAGAAGTGGATCTACTGGTTAGTTTAGTACATGAGAATCAGATAGAGGTTTACAATGCCAGACAATGGTTCCTGGGTTAGTGCAACCTGTTGTGCTAAGGTTGTCATCTGTGCTTCCTGGTGAAGAATCTTAGAAAGGAAGGAAACCCTGAGCAAAAATCTACTCAGATTATGGGCCAGGAGTAGTCAATGAGGTAGCTGACTAATGTGCCTCTAGTCCTGAATGCCATGTGAGTAGCCTAAAGGTTGGAAATGGGACCCCATTTGTGCAGAGGACCAAACAGCTGCCCCAAACAGTACAAGAAGAATCCACTTAAAAGATATGCTGAATCACCCTCTCCCTTGCAAAGAATGAAACTGAATATGGCAGAGGTGCATAAATAAACAGTGATTGACAGGGACATGGATGTCAGTCTTACCTCAGTAGTGGGCAAGATTATGGATGCACTCCTTAAGGAAAGGATAGTGCAACACTTGGAATCCATAGGAGAACAGGATCCAAGACAGCATGTGTTTACAACAGGAAGGTCATGTCAAACTAATCTCATAGTTTTTTTTCACTGGGTAATCAGAGTGGTGGACCAAGGGGGCAGTTGATGTGGCCTACCTTGACTTCAACAAAGCTTTCGCTACTGTTCCACATAGAAGATTGATTAATACACTGGGTAGGCTTGGGCTGGGTCAGAAGTTGGTCAACTGGGAGGCAAACTGGTTGGCGGGCAGAAAACAGAGAGTGGTGGTAAATGGTATACAGTCAGAAGAGATGCAAGTCACAAGTGGGGTACCTCAGAGATCAGTCCTGGGGCCCGTCCTCTCCAATATCTTCATTAGTGACATTGCAGATGGACAGGAAGGTAAGGTTTGCCTGTTTGCAGATGACACCAAGATCTGCAACAGAGTAGATGATCCAGATGGGGTGGGCAGAATGAGAAGAGATCTGGATAAACTGGCAAAATGTTCAGAAGAGCAACAACTGAGGTTTAGCGCAAAGAAGTGCAAGATCATGCACATAGGCAAGAGAAACCCTGAAACCACTTATAGGTTGTGAGGGAATTGCTGGTAATCACAAGGGAAGAAAGAGACTTGGGCATCACCATTACAGATGACCTGAAATAATCCAAGCAGACCACCAAAGCAGTAGGTAAAGCTAGAGATGTTGAGGTATATTAGTAGGGTTATCACAAAGTCATGAGAGGGAGGTAATAATTCCTCTTTACTAAACACTGGTTAGGCCCTATCTGGAGTACGTGATGTACTGGAGATTGCACCTGCACAAGGACATTAACAAAATGGGGCAGTCCAGAAAGGGCAACCAAAATGAAGTTGGGACTGCATCAGAAAACATATGAGGACAGATTAACAGAGCTCAATATGTATACCCTAGAGCAAAGGAGGAGAGAAGTGATATGATTGAAACATTCAAACATTTTAAGGGCATTAACAAGGTGAAAGAGTCTAACATGTTTCAATATAAGAAAAATAGCAGGACAAGAGGATACTGCATGAGATTAGAGGAGTCTGATTAAGTGGGAATGTGAGGAAGTTCTTTTTCATAGAAAGGGTGGTGGATGCATGGAACGGCCTACCTCAGGAAGTGATGGATATGAATACAGTGCAGGGCTTCAAACAGACATGGGACAGGCATAAGGGAGCAATAAAGATGAGTATAAATAGATAGGCCATTGACAGAGTGCAGGCCTATGGAACATTCATAAAAGGTAGAAAAATGGGCATTCTGGATGGGCCCTGTGGTCCTTATCTGCCCAACTTCTGTGTTCTATGTTATGATGTAAATGTGTGCCTTGATAAATTGTAAGAGTGATGGCCCAGTGAAACAAGGTCCAAAACATGTAAAGAAACAAGCTATGCCAATTTATGATGACGTGTAAATATTTGGAGCAACATAATACTGTACTGGATGGAGATAATGCAGGAAATCCTCCAACATCTAGGGGTACTAACCACATAAGATATTGTATGGTCTACTGTTCTCCAACCTTATTATGAAGAGAGTACAGGCACATAGGTCACATAAGATGCTACAGTCTATTTTAAGGAGAAGGAGTGGTCAGGAGGTTCCATGTCAAAACCGCATCTGCAAAACATTGTGGGGCAATGTTAGTGACTCCAAAACAGCGAGAACTATACCAGCATGTTGCAACATAG
Organism: Neoceratodus forsteri; assembly: GCA_016271365.2. Lineage (NCBI taxonomy): Eukaryota > Metazoa > Chordata > Ceratodontiformes > Ceratodontidae > Neoceratodus > Neoceratodus forsteri. Next base: position 1,299,133,473 of record CM057453.1, on the reverse strand, counting down.
CGTTGAACAATGGCAGCAACCCCTCCATCATAAGTCACTTGGGGGGGCTCGCACCCCACACCTGACTTAACCTTGACAAAACCAACCATTACTGAGCCAAAAAAGTAGACAACAAGAACAATACCCTGACAGTGCTAAATGTAACATGGCTGTCATTAACACATCACTGAAACAATGAGTGCTGTATTTGCCTCACTGTTTTCAAGTTGCAGTATTGACCTTCTGTTTTGATGGGATACCTGGGTGGGACACAGCTGGTAGAGTTGCCAAAATAAATTAGACAAATGCACAACACACTTAGGTGGTTCTGTATATGCAAAGTGTTGGGGTCAGAAGCATCAGGCAGGAAATGCAGTGCAGTACCCCATGGTGCCAGCAGAGTACAAAGCAAGGACCCTTTTTCTTCTCAGGAGAGGATGGTGCAGGTGGTCATTCCTGAGCTTTCCCTGGGTATGGCTCTGAGAGGGAGTATGTGACAGAGTAGGGCTGCCCTTTGCTCTGCCCGTCACTTTCAGGACCAGTGACTCTGGTGGGAGTCAAACCAGGATTTGGCAAGAGATGCCGTTTTGGAGTTGTCCTCTTGGAATACTGTGCAGGAAGACCTGCAAACTTGCAGTCAGTTCTTAATTGGATAATTTGGAGCAGCTAATAATGGAGAATACCCACAGGCTAAGGAGATAAATAAAAGAACTTACGTCAGTGTGAAAGCTGAAATCTGCAGGGAGGACAGAGGTAACACTGCAGAACACAAAGCTGAAGGGGTGCTCTGAAGAACTTGTGGTTGAATGTATGGTAAGTACTAACACTACAAGCCAGACACAGACTTCTTTGATGCCTGCTCTGAGGTCTGCTTGAAAGCAGGGAGAGCTGATAAAAGCTTTTGAGAGATTCAATTCAGTATAGGCTGAATTGAAGCATTAAAGATAGTGGGCAGAAACCTAGGAAACAATTCAGTATAAGCTAAATTGAATCACCAGATTACTGGCTAGAAAAACCTAAGGAAATCATTGAGAGAGAGAGATTCAATTCATTATAAGCTGAATTAGGAGCACCAGAGTTAGGGGCCAGACTGGCTCAGGAAAGGCAGTTTACTCCTGCAGTATAAAAAGGAAAAATGCTGAGGAGTTTTTTTAATCTGCAAAATAAATAATTTAATTTTGTACTGTTCAAAGAAATGTAAAATAAAGAGTTTAGGTGTTTGAACTTTGAAACCTGTCTGACCTAATATTTCAATCTTCCGAATAGCCTAGACCACATGGTTACATGGTATCTGTCACAATCACATTTTGACACATCCTAAGCTGTCCAGTGTCCTTATGAGATTCCTATGTGGAACAGTGTTAAAGCCTTACTGAAATCTATGTAGGTCATACCCATCTCCCTACCCTAATCAAGTTCACTGGTCGCCTAGTCAAGAAATCTGTCAGATTTGTCTGACACAGATCTTCCCCATGAATTCGCTGTGTTGCCTTCAGGCCTTGCAACCCATTGGCTTCAAGGTACTCCACAGTCCTTTCTTTTCAGCCAGTGACTCCATTAGCTTCCCCACTACTGTTGTCAGGCTGACTGGCCTATAGTTGCCAGCCTTCCCCACCACCACTTTTTATAAAGTAGGACTACATTAATCCTCTGGAACCATTCCTGTTTCCAGTGAGTTGCTAAAAGGTCTTTTAGAGGTACAGCCAGTACTTCCCTGAACTCCCTCAGTACCTTGGGTGTTCCCCATCTGGCCCATTGCTTTTCCCACTTTCAGGTTTGTGAGCCCCTTCAGGATTCTCTCTCCACTTAAAGAGACTTGTGTCCACCTCCCTCTTCCAGCATCCCTATTACTTTTATTTGGCCCATCCCCTTCCTTCCTATGTGAAGTCTGAACAAAAGTACTGTTCAAGATATCTGCTTAATCCTTATCCTCCTGCGAACAGTCCCACCTGCACTTCTTAACCTCACAATTCTTCACCTAGTTTTCTCTTTTTACTTAGGTAAATAAAAAAATGTCATATCCTTTTCTTACCCTTTGGGCTATTCTTCTTGGTTTACGCCTTTGTGCTCTTCACCACATTCCTGCCCCTTTTATTTCTCTTGATACATCTCCCAGTTTTCTTCCCTCTGTATATCTTTATACCCCTGAAGTCTTCATTTTAGCCTTAACCTTTTCAGCTACTTCCTTCGTGAACCATAGCTGTCTCTTTTTCCTCTTGTTTTTGCTCACTTCCTTTGCACAGAAGTTTTTGTCTTCACTATTTCTTCCCTTAGCTTAGCCCACTGTTCCTCCACCCCACCCAGGTCATCCCTCCCTGCTTGGTCATCTCCAAGGCATTCATCTTTTTAAATCTGTCCTCCTTGAAGTCAGAGACCCTTGCCCATGTGCAGAGGTAATTGCTCTGTCATAGGGGGCTGAGCGCAAGATGGCTGCACTGCTTCCACTTCCACCATCTCCACGTTGGTTGAGCCCTTGGGATTTTTGAAGTTTGAGCAGAAGCTTCTCTCTTTGATAGTTTAAAATTATGTTGTTTTAGTCTGCTGCTTGTAGAAAGGAACTTTTCCTGTAGGGATTAAAGTTAAACACTGAGTCCATTGTCAAACGGATGTGTTGAGTGGATCCCAGTGTGTTTGGCATTTTGGTTCATGTACTCAATAGGAATGAAGGAAATGAGCAGTACTGTACTACAGAAGGTAAAGAGCTGAAATAGCTGGAGGAAATGAGAATGTAGACTGATCAGCCTTTGGCTGATAGAGATTACTATTTACTATTTATGGAGGGAAGTATATAACATGCTGATATGCACATTTATAGTTATTACAGGTATTCTATGGTTTCCTAGGGAGAGGGGAGGCCTTTGCTTTAAGATAAAAGTCACTATGCTTAGATGAGTGATTCTTTTTATCTTACAGATCCCAGCTGATGAGACAAGACGCCAGAGAATTTAATATGTAGACTCAATGCACAATACACTCTGTGTGTGGGGCCTCTAGTAGTACGTGCAGTCCCCACAAGCATCTGTTCATCTAACCAATGAAAAGGCAGCCCGAGATCACAAAGGATGCTATCTTGCAGGCACAGCTCTATTTATGGTAATATTGAGGAACTGCATCTAAGAAAGGTAAGCCATATAACTTACAGGTAAATTGAGTGTTTGCTTTAAGCCATAGGCTATGGAGTCTAACACTGAACTGTAGGTGTTAATTTCTACATAGACACAGTCTCAGTAACTTGTGGAGCCTCACTCTGGGGTAATTCCTTTAGAGGTACTGCTTTTTATTTTCCTTTTCTTCAGTGATTTAATACCTTACTAATTAATAAACTAAGAGCCCCTGGGTCTGAACGCTATGTACTGTTCAAAGTTTTTCACCATGGAACCTGAATGTTGCTCTAAGAGATATTGCTTTTTGCTATGGAGCCTGAACTTTTGTTATACGTACCTCTTGGCCTTTGTAAGAGTTTAGTTTTGAACAAACATTTTAATATGATATTTTACATGGTCACTGTGACACTTGGTCAGCTGGTTATGATTATTGTATGCTATTTGTAATATAAAAATATAGTATGTGAGTCTGTGCTTCCATGGATGCCCCCTAGGTTTTCAGTGAAACTGTATATATTACACTGACAGGAGATCTCTGTAATGTAATTAACATCCTTGAGAAATTGCATTTTATGGCTGTTTAATGACCTGTTGCTGCTCTGACACTGGGTAATTAAAATATACATTTTATGACTTCAGAAACAGGACATCATTAAGCTGATTCCTGCCAGATATCTTGCACCTAGGTGACGGATTGCAGGGTTGTAAAACTTCAAAGGAACTGGTGGATCAAAAGACTCAGTTTGGGAAATGAGTTTTGCTGATGTCACCTTATTTAATATACCTCCTGATAGGACATCATGTTTGAATTTTTTATATTCTAAAAGGAGGAGCTAGATGACTCACAGAAAGGGCATGGAGAGACACAGTTTAAACTATACTGTGTCTGAATTGTACATATCATGTTTGGGACTCTAGAGAGACACAGCTCTCTGATCTAACTATCAGCACTACAGAGGTAATGCATTAGATAGAAAAGTCTAAATGTAGTGTGGTAGGAGTTTTTGTTTTGCACTTTGCCCTTGTTCTTTTAAGTGATCGTATGCTCTTTGGTGTATTGTTCTGTGTTTACATTTTCATGTTTTTATCATCTTTAGTTAAGTATCCTTTATTTTGAAAGGCTGCCTGGGTCTGCCAGTTCTTTTTGCATGTGGCATATAGAGGGTTAAGACTGACAAAACTGTTCAAAAGCTTGATGGTGTTACTAAACTGGGAAAAGGTAAGAATATACCTAAGGTCCTTTATAGAGTTTTAAGGGTTCATTTTGGAAGCCTGGCTTGGTGTCCCTGGTGAAAGATTGTACACTAATCCCCAAAGAAAATGCGATATCTGAGCCTGTACATTGGGTACACTAGCATAAGGTTCACAGGCTGAATCCTCTCAGAACTTGAGACTAAAGGTGATTCAGACCAAAAGCAGCCAGGAGGGTTACCCTATCTGTTACCTGTTCACACTATTGTGCTCGGAGGTTGGCACTGTGGGAGCAGAGGGCATTTGTGATAGTCACCACCTGATGAACTGGTAATCTTTGGTGGAGAACTTAGATCTGATATCTTTGACTAGCCAGGAAATTCAGTGACCTACCATTTCAAATGGAGCCGACTACTATATGTTTTTATGTATTACATGGGAAAACATTATGTATGATTGACTGATATTTTAAACTGCTTACTTCTTTAATGTGTTTCAATAGTCCACTGTGATATTGTGATATTGAGGATGTGGTATTTAAATTACTGAGATCACAAGTGATAATACTTAGGATGTATGAATATGCAATTTTAGTACAGATTAGCAGGTATCAAACCTGCTTTCAGTACCTAAGATAATTCTTTCAGGCTTTTAGGAAAATTGATGACATTTTAATTGATTTATTATGACAATTTACAAGGAGCCATTTTATAAGATCACTTAATTAGGGTCTCAGGCACAATTAGGGAGGGATAGGATTGAACCTGAGGTGTGTGTACCTTGGACCATACTGGGAATTGGCTAAGCATTGTTTAGCATTGCATGTGGCCGGTCTGAAGTCCTGAAGTGGTAAAAGTGCCTAAGGGCAGAAGCTAGTGTACATCCACAGTAGGTTGATAACAGAGGAATCAAAGGTAGTTGCTAATCCAAACTCTGGCAATTGGGTGCTATGGTGGTTCAATCAAAGCCTAAACTGGTCATGATGTACCCATATGGATAGTAATTAGACCCAGAATGCAGCAGCATTGCCAGGGGTGGACATGTTTCCACCAAGATAGGTCTCAGACAAGTCAAAGGGGTAGGTTCAGTTTGATATAGCCCAACGGGCACTGTGCCCCACTTGGACAAGTTATGAACTAGAAAGACATTGATTAGCATTGTCCATAGCTAGCTACAGAGTCCAGAAGTGGCAACAGTGCTCAAGGACAGAACTAGGTGTGTGCCCTCAATGGATTGGCAAGGAGAAGAATCATTGGTGGAGGCTAGACCAGTCTCTGGTAATCTGATGCTATGGTGGTCCATTGAAAGCCTTCACCAGTCTTTATATACCAGTGTGGATAGTAATTGGACCACATGTGGCATTAATACAGAAGGTGGGCAGGTTGCTACTATAATAGGTCTCTAGACAACTTTAAGAGGACAGGTACAGTGCGATACAGCCCAGTGGGCATTGAGCTCAGAATTGGACAAGTTTGACCTGCATATAGGTGCATGAACTGCTACAGCTTAGCTGAACAGGGAATGATCCTACAAGGGGCCCAATATGGCCTGAATGAACTCTTTTCTGATCAATTTTTATTAACAAATTAAAACAGGAGGTATGATATTAGGTCTGTTTGATTTATACTGAATATCATAAAGTTAAACATGGTCAACTAAGGGATTGTATAATAATATGTTTTATACAGTAGTGAATGCTGAGTAAGTAATTAATCCAAGATAGAAGTTGAACATTTTAATATTTCTAGGATATACAAAGGGAGTATGTATTTAATTGCTGCTAGTCATTAATATTTTACTGATGCTTTGTATTGTATTTGGATATATTGTTGAATAACTAATTCTTTGTCAAAATTGTAATGACCAGAACGGTCGAATAATTAAGACTTGACTTGACTTGTCCATATGCAGTTCACTTCCACCACAATCCTTATGTTGAACCACACTGTACAGTGGTCACTGATCCCCAGGTTGCCTAACCTTGATGTCTGCAGTACTGTCCCTGTTAGAGAGTACCAGATCCAGCATTGCCCACCACAAGTGGTCTCCTTGATTGAGAAATGCTCCTGCAGTCAATTCAGGATGTTCCAGTTTCCAGCTGAAACTGCAGCTGGGAGGCTACAAGCTACAGTACATCTGGCAGATTGACATCCCCACCAGCAGAAATTCCCCTTTTCTGCCATTGCACCCATGACTTCCACTAGTGCCTTATCTAAATTCTTCCCCTGTGCTATAGGTCTGTAGATCATGCCAATATGAATAGCAACTCTGTTTTCCATCTCCAGCATGACCACTGTACCTCCATCCCACCTATTTACCCTTGCATTCCTGTGTCCCTGTCACTTTGATTCCCTCCTCACATAGCACCACCCTTCCTCCTTAAGGTGCAAGGCCCATACAGCTGATTTCATGTTCAAATGCACCACCCACAGACTCCAACATTAGTGGTGGGCGAAGTGGCCAAAATTCACTCAATGGGTGATTCGTGGATTAACGAGAACCGGTGAAGTACTCCACAAAGCAAAGCAGAGTACTCTGCATCACAATGGGGAAGCGAAGTCCATTGGAAACAATGACTTCATGTTATTCCGCCTTCCCAAACCACTTCTCCACCAGTTTTAAGGTGAAGTACATTGAAATCAATGTACTTAGCCTCACTTCGCTTTTGTTTTTGAGTCTAAAGGTGAATTTTGCAGTGCTTTATGGGATTGCAGGTCACATGGGTTTTAGATTTTCTGCACAGCTTCAGTTCTGTGTAGTGCGTGTGTAGTGGAAGATGGAGACAGTTTCCTTTCAGAGCTTTCGATTCAAATCCTCTAAAAGCTGTTAAAAAACCTTTTGAGCTATTTTTTTGCTCACAATTTAGTACATTGATTACAGGAAACCCTCCTGTACTCATATCATCAAGTGTTTATTGTTTGTGTGTGGATTTTGAATGTTAATTTAGAACAGTCAGTCTATGTACTGTGAAGTGTGCTTTGGGGAGGGCATATCTCTTGTAGGTAGATTAACTGAGAGAAAAGGCAGTCTTTCTGTTTTGGTTATATTTTTCTTGTATAACTGTGTTAATGTACACACAGTATTATTTTCAGTAATTCTTGACATTTTTTGCTGATTGTTGTGGTGAAGCAATGTATACTTTCAGTTTGTTTAAAACTTTTGGTTATATTACTAAAGGTTTTCAATTTGCTATGCATTACTTGTAGTGTGTGTGAGTGTGTGTGCAATGTTCTATTAAATCAGACACCTTTTATTGTGCCACAGAGTAATTGCAGCAGTGTGAACCTGCTATCCACTGCACCAGCATGAATTTTTATACTGCTTTGTGGTATCTTTACTGGTAGTGGACTGTTACTGCCTGCACTACCCTCTCCAACTGGCAAAGGTATTCTTTTCCATATTTGCATATGTGACTTGTGAGCACTGGTTAGGTGTTGTTGTGCCTTTAAGTCTGCATCTCCTGAGTGTGCAGCGCAATCTTAATCTGTCTGTGCATTTGTAGTATGTCAGTAATTATAGGCGACTTTCCATTTCTTGTTATGCTCTCATTTCACTTCGTCAGTGCTGGGGAATTTTCTGGAGATAAAACAGTAGCATTTTGGGATGCACATTAATTCTGGTGACTGTGTGTGACCACTGCACACATGACAGAGTGCACCATTAATTCTGGAAGACTTTGCATTTTTGTTACCCTCTCATTTCACTTCATCAGCACTAGAATTTTCTGGACACAAGACAGTAGCATTTTGGGGATGCACATTAATTCTGCTGACTGTGTGTGACCACTACACACATGACTGAGTGTGCCATTAATTTTGGGAGACTTTGCATTTCTTGTTCTCTCATTACACTTCATCAGCACTGGGAGTTTTCTGGACATAAGACATGAGCATTTTGGGATGCACATTCATTTTGGTGACTGTGTGTGTGAAGGCTGCCAATATTGTTGTACTTCACCTTACTTCACGTTAAGGTGGAATGACAGTGTGAAGTAATAATTACAAGGTGAAATGAGCTTTTTGCTTTGGCCACTTCAGGGAGCAGAGTGACAACGTGAAGGCCCATCAGCAGGAACTTTGCCGGTGGAATTTAAATTCGCTGTATCGCTATCCAACATATACTGTATTACTGAGATTTGAGATTCTGCATATCATTACACTAAAGTTTGCTGTTAGGTTTCAGTCTGCCTCGAATTTGATCTCCTCAGATAAAACAGACTGTGCCAACATGCCTTTTTCCTGTGTGGGTCTACATGTGTTTATTTATTAATTTGATAACTGGGATTTTCAGGTATGGCCTGGGCAATCTAGATGGCACATACAGTACAGCAGAAGCAATATACAAGCAGAGGTGGCACATACATTATGGTGAAGCATAGTAAATAATTCATACAGATGGAAACTAAAACAGCTGGTGCTTTCTATCAGCACAGTGGGGACCTGGCCCTAATTCCATATTGGCCATAAAATCTTTAAAAATTCAGTGTAAGTTGAATTGAGTCACTAGAGTTACCTAAGCCAGTTTAAGGCAGAATATGATTCCTCCTCAGGTTACATCTCCTGATAGACATCGACATATAACTGCATAACATAATACTAGATACCATTTAATGCCAGTGTTATGTTATAACGGTGTAATTGGATTGTATTAGATTAATATTCTTGTAAGATGTTATATATGATAGGCATTGTGTAACTTAAAAATCATTTATAAGCATTGTGTAAAACTTTTTCTGAGTTTTCATGAGGTACACTACTGAAAATTAACCTCAGCTTAATGGTTTGCAACACCATTCCTTGATTTACAATTAAAAAGTTATAGTGATGATGATAATGGTGATAAAGTTTAGGAACACTGTCTGACAACCTGAAAACCCTTTAACACAAATCCAGTTCAGAGCTGTATTTATAGAGCACATGTTCTGTATGCCTATATTATACCTAGCAAATGTATAACAGAGAATACTGGATGGGCAACGAAGCACAACCAGCCTGTGCTGCCACAGAATATTCTGATTACATCAGACCTTGAGAGTGAAGTTCAAGAGGTTTGATGTAATCAGAACCCCAAGGTGGCAGCTCAGGTGGTTGGGCATGTAATTGTACATCCAATAGTGTTATAGTATATAGTTACAAATATTGTAATGCGAATATAGAGTAGTGGTTTAAGGCTCTGAGCTGCACATTTGGTGACATCCAGCAGACCATGCCTGGGTTTGAATCCGCAGCTTCCATTTGCATACTGTGTGACCCTGAGCAAGTCACTTAACTTCCCTGTGCTCCCAGGTCACACTGTAAAAAGCTTTCAGCTAGTGTGCTACTCCTGGTTAAACACGTAAAAGAAAAAAAAAGCTCACTTCCCCTCTTTTGAATGACCTGATGCCCCCTGTGCTGTGCTGTGCTGTGTTACTTCTTACCTGCTCTGCCTTTCTGCCCTCCAACTGCAGCTTACTTTCTGAGCGCCAAGCAAGTCTAAAGCCATACAGTACCTTAATGTAAGTAAATATATTTAGTCCTGTTAAAACAGGATTGTCTATAATGTTTGAAAATAAATGCTGCAGCCATCTTTCTGCTGTGGATAATTTCTGAGCACTGCTTTACAGTAAGCACTCATACTGCACTCAGTCAGTGGGTGGCCATGGAGGTGAGAGGCAGGCTGTGCCAGTCGCTGGCTGGGGACCGGTGGGGCGGTGTTGGGTGGGCTTGCACGACTGGGTGGGAGATGTGGGCCACTAGACTACCAGGAATTGGTGATCATTATTTATTTGATGATGTTCGGGTGGGGTGCCAGACTACCAGGAATTGGGTGAAAAAAATTTAATTTATACAGTACGGGGGCACTAGACTACCAGGGATTAGGTGAACAATGCTTATTTCATACAGTACAGGGTGCCACTAGACTACCAGGGATAAGGAGAACAATTCATATTTCAAACAGTACGGGGCCACTTGACTATCAGGGGATTGGGGGGTCTATTATGTATACATTGATGCGGGGCACTAGACTACCAGGGCAGGCTTTTTGCCACATTTGTGGAGGGCGACTTGCTGTTCGAGACACAGGTGGCAGCACGGCCCTGTGGGGCTTCTGCAAATGGGTGTTTCGGGGGATGGGGGGATTGGGTAGTCCTGTGGGGCCCGCTGGGCACTGTTGGGCATGGGGGGACACTGCACTGACCGCTGGACAGCCGACGGGCCTACAGGACTCTAGGGCATCCATAAGTTATACCAGCTAAATGCTGGTATAACTTACGTTGCTAGTTCTCCTCTGGGGTTCTTGTAGAATCCCAATGTGGGGACTTTGGCTGCCCTTCTAGAATGGGGTGCAATTGCTGCCATAAACCCCTAGCACCATGTTGCAGGGGCTTATGTGGCGTAACTGCTGTTTGCACAAGTGACCTGCAACATGTCGCAGGCCACTTTGTAGAATCGCCATGTCACAACTGCTGTGCAAGTTGCTACATGCACCATCTCTACTCTTGGCACAACTGCTGCTAAGCCAGGCGTAACCTTTCTAGAATCTTTCCTTAAGTTTAATATGTTTAATCTCTTGAATATAAATAATGAACTTTTATGTGTCTGGGTCATGCCTGAAAATAGGCGATGTATGTCTAGTGCACACAGCTGGTTAAAAAATAAACTAAATAAAACATATATAATCAAGTTACAGCATTCATGCTCCATGTGTTACTGTGATCAATTAATTAAACTTTCTAAACTGCCACTGAAAATACCACATGTGCAAGCCAGGGAGGTGCATTGGTGCCCTTTAAGTCATCGCCATGTTCACTCAGAGATCCCTATCATACCAGGGTCCTAAGTGGGCAAATGACTTCCTTATTGAATGTAGCAAGCTTGGCCCATTTAAAATATGCTCCACTCATACCTAGCCCTCCAAAATGACTGCTGTTGCCCTGTTTAGATTTAGGGTACAATAGTACATTCCTAGAGCGCACTAAAGGTTTTCCACCTTGTTGTATCACTTCCCACTACCTCCTTCCATACCTTCACCCCTAACTCCTCTTCCTCCTACTCCCTCTTCCCTCAGTACTATCTCCTTTCTCACCTAACCCTTCTCCATCCAACTCCCTCCTCACACTCGGCTGTACCCTAGGCAAGCCTCCTCTGGCTGCTATTATTTCTCACGCCTATATACCCTGGTCTCACAGGAATGCCTGGCCTTTAAGTTGTCTACTGAACGTGCTTAAAACATTGTACCACTTCTGCTGGAGTGCTGATGCTATCTCACCAGCACTTACTTAATCTGAAATACTAATGTAACATTGTCTGTATTATACTGTTTTGTTTGCCAGTAACTATCTTCAACAAATGTACTGTCTTGTATCTCTGGACTTGGAACCTTTGTAAAGGAGCCCTCTGCTCAAAGGTATTAATCTGAAACTGTACTAGATAAATAAAATAAATAAATAAATATATTTATAGTGCCCCTCCCACAACACTTAGTGTTCTGCACAGTTTACAAAACAATACAAATAAACAAAGAACACATACAGCTAATACAAAAATATATAAAGGTATGTTTTAAACATAGGGTAGAGTTATTTATAACAATTTGACCATATCAGTACAAAACAATTAATTGTGCTTCTCAAATGCCAGTCTAAACAGGTGTGTTTTAAGTAACGACAACTAATTACAAACACTTTCCATTTAAAACCTGGCAAATAGAAAGGCAAACAGTTCCATAGTATAGGGTCTCTAACCACAGAAACTCTGCATCCAACTGTTTTCAGCTGAATTTCAGAATATTACTAGTATGCCATTTTGAGATCTTAATACTCTGGACGTTACATATTCTTGCACCATGCCCTACAAATATTATAGAACAAGAAATAGAAAGGGCAAACAGTTCCATAGTATAGGGGCTGTAACCCCAGAACCTTTGTATCTCAGTTTTTGATTGAATTTCAGAATATTAATGAGTATGCCATTTTGGGATCTTAACGTTCTGGTACGTTATATATTTTGCACCATGCCCTCAACTATTTTAGACCAAGACCATTAAGGGATTTAAGGTTAACAAGACTTTAAAACCAGTTCTAAATTTAATTCGGAGCCAGTATGAATTCTTCAGCACGAGAGATACATTCCCTAAGGAGAAATCCTGGAGACCATTCTGGCAGCTGTATTCATTACAAATTGATGTTTATGCAAACAAGAGTTTGGTAAACTAGAATGCAAGCATTACAACAATAATCAATACATGAAATAAATGCTTCACTGACTTCTTTAATTAACTGTGTAATTTTTATGTTTGCTTGCGCATGCACAAGAAACATTAAGAGACAGCTAGGAGAGAAGCAGGTTGTGGAGGCATGGCCCTGTTACAGCCAAGGGAGGCACTGCATTTGGGGGCTTGGCAGTGGTGGACCAATGGAGGCACAGTGTGCTGATGACACTGGTCTCAAAAGTGCACCACGTACAAACATTTTGCTGCAGCAATCAGAGGCCGCCCTCATCATTGGTCAGTCATTCTGCTGCAATGAGGGCGACCCGTCATTGCAGGGTGGAACATTAGCTAGCCTAATACTGTTTGTGAACATGGTGGGTGGCTTGCTGCCACGTTCACAAACAGTATATAACCTTGCCGAGATGCTGCATAATCCCCTCAGCAGCATGTGCCCCCCACAAACAGTCTTTGTTTGCTGACGGGGCCCCACTCCCCATCGGCATAACCTGCCCTAGCCATAATTATCGTGCTGAAGGGGATCCCATTCCTGTTGGCATAATCCCCCCCCACAAAGTTATGTTTGTGCCGAGAGGGTGCCCAATCCCTCGGCTAGTGCGGCCCCTATATGCCAGGGTGCCCAATCCCCCGCCAGCTACAGTTGCCCCCAACAAAAAGTAGGTTGTCATGCTGGGAGCCCACCCTATGTGCCAAGTGTCCACTGAAATGTCCCTGTAAAACAAAAACCATCCCTGCGATATGTGGGTTTTCCTATAAAAGCAGGAAAGCGATCCTCGGCGGTCTCCCTGCCCCCACCAACCCACACCCACCCATACGCACCCTGCCTCCCCATCACCCCATTTTTACTCTCCGGAGGGACGCGACGATCTTCAGTGGACTGAACACGCCTGCACTCTTCAAAGCCAATGCCAAACTGAGGAAATGCCGTAAGCTGTATAATGGAATAAGTAGGTTTTTCAACTTTGATGCATATCTCAGGCATTTTTGAATTTTAGCACAAAATTTTCAACATGGGGTTTGGGGTCCCTCTCCTATGAATTCCTTCACTGTCATGGCATTAATCATCCCCAAAGGTGATTTTGCGGTCACTGTCGGAATTGCCTTCCAGGACCAGCTAACAAAATGACAATACCAGGGTTCATGAAGTGGGCTATCAAAAGTCTATGTTGCAAATTTGGTGGGAAAATCAAAAAATGACTGTTTTGAGTGTGAGTTGCGAGTTGCTAAACACGTCATAACTTCGCGAATTTGCAATATTTTCACTCCAGATTTTCAACATTGGTATTTTAATGCATCTCCTTATGAACAGTGCAGCTGTCATTTTCACAATCCAGCCAAAATGTGTTTTCGTGGTTCTGGTGCAGAATAGCGTGAGTCGCTGTGGGAAATCCATGTTCAGGACACAGTACGAAAATCACAGTGACACTGTTCATTAACAGAGGTCCTAAAATGCCTATGTTGAAAATTTGGTGAGAAGAGTCCATAAAATGATTGTGTTAAGGCGTGCATTGCATAGTTTCCATGCACACCGTATCGCACATTTGCAATATTTGCACTCCAGATTGTCACCACTGCCATTTGTTCTGGAGCTGCTTATGAACAGTACAGCTATCATTTTCACATCCCGCCAAAATGTGTTTTGCACTTCCAGCGCAGATCAGTCGCTCGCTGTGGAAATCTGTGTTCAGGACACATTAGGAAAATCACACTGATGCTGTTCATTAGCAGATGTCCTAAAATGCCTATGTTGAAAATTTGCTGACAAAAGTCCATAAAATGAATATGTTATGAGCGTGGGTTGCACAGTTTCACACACTGTTACTTCGCACATTGTGCAATATTTCACTCCATATTTTCAACACTGCCATTTTTATGCACCTCCTTATGAACAGTACAGCTGTCATTTTTCACATCCTGGCCAAAATGTGTTTTCACACTTCTGCAGAAATAGCCATCGTTGTGGAGAAATCACTGTTCAGGACACATAACAAAATCACAGTTACACTGTTCATTAGCAGAGGTCCTAAAATGCCTATGTTGAAAATCTGGTGATGAAAATCCATAAAATGACCGTGTTACGAGTGTGCGTATGCAAGTTTCCACGCACGCCATAACTTTGCACATATGTAATATTTTAAGTCCAGATTTTCAACATTGCCATTTCTCCACACCTCCTTATGAACAGGACATCTGTCATTTTCACATCCTGGTCGAAATGTGTTTTGCAGTTCCGCACAGAATACCGTGGTTGCTGTGGGACATCAGTGTTCGGGACACATTAAGAAAATCACAGTGACACAGTTCATGAGCACAGGTCGAAAATGCCTATGTTGAAAATCTGGTGACAAAACTCTATAAAGTGACTGTGTTATGTATGCTGCACAGTTTCCATGTATGCTCGGAAGTGCAAGCATTTTTAATATTCCCACTACAAATTTTCAACATTGCCATCTCTTCATACCTCCCTATGGATGGTACAGCTGTCATTCTTCACATCTTGCCTGATCTGTGTTTTCGTACATGTGGCGCAGAATGGCACTGTGTGAAGTCAGTTTTCAGGACACATTGACAAAATCACACTGCCACTCTTCATAAGAAGAGGTCCCAAATGCTTTCCTGAGGTGGGGTCACAAAAGGCCATATTGAATATCTGTGCTGTAAATACCAACAACGCCCGAGGTATTATGGTTTCTAACCATAACGTCCTACCCTGTACAGACAGACAGGCATTGGGTGTGCCTTTGGATTGCCGACTGTACTGCTCATTGCCATCCCACTCCACTCCCCCAGCTGCCACTGACCATCGAGGTGTACTCTTGCACCTTTGCCCAAGCCTTCACCCCACTCTCCCATGCTGCACTGATTTCACCGTATGTCCTGATGGAATGGGGTAACTGTAAAGCCAAACACCCTAAGGCACACCTCAACATGTGTCAGTGTCTGCAGAATAGGTGAGGTGACATGGCTTAATTGTCCTGGGCGTATGACTCAAACACCCCAAATCCTGTCCATCTCACAGGATGGAGGTGGGGTTCATGTGAAGTTCAATACTTCACTGCCACTCCTATTCTGCATCTGTTCTAACTCCTGCATTTCCAATGCTAATACCAGCAAGCAAACATTCGGCATTGACAAATGCTTGTTTTACTAGGAATCCTTTCCAAATGAGGAAAATAAAACATAATTTAACAACTAGAATTATGCATACAAATAGTATTGCCATTATCAAGCCTGGGAATAACAAGGAAATAAAAATAATTCTTTTGTAATATGTGAATTAAAATAATGTTTTTGATTATGCAATTCACCTAACATTTCAGAAATATATTTTGATACATGACCTATATGTAATTTACAAGTACTTCTACTTGTGCAAAATTTAATTATGGCTAGGTTTTGTGAGGAACCAAACTAAACAACATGAAGGTTGTTTTGGTTACATTGATCAGAAACTTGTTTTCCTATAAAACCAATTTTAAACACTATTAAAAATGCTTGCAGACATTCTTTTATTATACAGTATCTATAGATAGGACTTGATCATATTGTGGGCCTCTGCTTGCTGTAGTAGAGGAGGATAAGGACCATGAGTGTCATAATAGACAAGGGGCTGATACACAAAAGCAATGCGTAGCAGAATTCTGAGATACATCAAGGTGGGGAGACAAGAAGAGGGAATTAATGCTGCCACTTGACAAGGCCCTGATCACACCCCACCTGGAGTACTGAATACAGTTCTGGGTTCCACATACAAAAAGAGCATTGAAGCAGTTGAGAGGGTGCAATGTAGGGCCACCAATATGGTTAGATATATGGGGGACAAAAGCTATGAGGACAGGATACAGACCCCTAACATGTTCACCCCGAGAAAAAGGATGTGCCGACACAAGGTCGACACCATCACTGCAAAGACCAGCACAGCAACAGATTTTACCTGAATGGCGAGTCACTGTGCTGGTGAACAGCAGACACCAGTGGTGCAGCTCTCGGTGTTGCCCTCAGTCCAACTCTGACTTCGAGTTGGATATCTAGAGACTAGGAGTGTGGTGGAGCCCCCATAAGGTTCAGGGGCATATCCCTCCTTTAGAAAACAGATGCATCCCTGACACTGTAATGCCGACGATCGGCATTGCAGCTGTCGCTGCTTGGAAGTTGGTGCTATGGATGTCGCAGCACCATAGTAAAACTGAAAAAGCAGTCTGAGAGGGGATACGATCTCAATCTTCTGCAAGAAAAAGGTTCTGACAAGACTGAATATACAGAGATGTTTAAATTGGTGTGCTCTAGCAGGACTGGGGACATACCCTGATGCTCGGAGGTGGTAAATTCATGAGTAACATTAGAGGCCCTTTTTCTTCTGGGAAACCTGTGTAGCAACCAGTGGAGACAGTGGATATAAAGACTATAAGGCCCTTAAGGTAAGCATTAACAAATTTCTGCTTACCAGGGGATTCAATGGGTGCCCTGAATAGTAGAATGGCTAGGAATCCCTATGAATTAATCCTTTTCAGCCCTGCTTACAGTATAAATGGGGATGCACCTGATGGCCCTGTAGTCCATTTTGAACTCAAATGACTATGCTACAATGATCTTCCTATGCAAATAAATGCAGGTTACAGTGCATGGATATAGTAGGAAGTCTAACTATAAATGCAGTAAACAGCGGAGGTCCCAAAATTGAACCTTGTGTGACACCTACTGTACATTTCCCAGATAAGGATAGGAATAGAATCTATGTCTTACGGGATAGTCTGAGATCTAGCTGTGAAATACCTTTTAACCTTAACATTTTGACATCCAGATCATTGATATGGATGTCAAGATCATTGATCATTTCTGAAAGAAGTCTATGGTTGAATACGCTAGTGCTTTCTTCATCTAGAATTCAGCTACAGTAAATAACTAGTTACCTTTGTTAACGCTTGTCTATTTTAAAGCGTTGAACATACTGCTCTACAACCTGATTAATGTTCTGTGATAATGTTGTTACTAAATAGAAATTTTGAAAATTGATCACGCACAATCTTTTCTAGTATTTTATGCAGGCAGTGTCAATCTGTCATAGAGTGCTACTCATTTTTCTAAGAAATATTTGTGCAGCCTGAAATCCAGCTTTATCTGTACTGTAAAAATATGTAAAACTGATTTTTCTTTCTTGTGTTGTGTTATGACTTTTGGATCAGTGGCTCTGAAACCCCTTCCTGTGGCATTATGATCCTTGGTATTCAGTGGAAACCCTCATCATACCACCCCATCCCATGTAAACATGACTCTTCTATGTCCAGAGGTACCACCATCCTGACCTCTGCCCAATGGTACCATGATCCCTGATGTCCAATGGCATCCCCACATCTTGTGCTCCATGATCCCTGGCTCCCATTGGCACCCTTCCCTCACCCTAGTGGTGCATGATGTCTAGTGTCCAATTGTGCACATCCCAGAAGATGATAATCAGCATAGTCACCCATTTTCTCACTCACATGAGAATATGATACATGGTGTCCAGTGGTACTCCATCCTGACTGATGAGGTGGTCACCTTAAGTGGTCAGGCTTGATCATTATTCAGCTGAATGATAAGACCAAGAACCCTCTAACAATCTAAAACAAGTAAAAATACTGAAGTTATTTGAATACATTGCAGGCTTTTAAGCATCAGAGTGTGTGTGTGGGGGGCACTGATACCTTAACTTATCCTTTTGTTTGGTCACACACCAAGTGCACCCTATAAATCTTATAAAGATGTATTGTAAATGTGATGGGTTGAGCTTGCCAAACCTTAATATTGAAAATGTACACAGGAGAACTGTGGCCTTCTCCCTAATTGGTGAGCTCCTCTGTGCGCCTCTTGTTGGCCAGAGCACATGATATATGCAATGAAGTCAGAGAGGAGTTTCCATAAAACAGAAGACAGGGGAAACTTAGCTCAGAATGGCAAAGCAAAATATGATGGTTTTCTGACTGATGAGGTGGTTGTCTTATTGTGGGTAAAGCAGGGCTTGATTGTAATTCAGCTGAAAGATGAGACCAAGAACCCCTCTAACAATCTAAAACAAGTACAAATACTGAAGTTGTTTGAATAAATTGCAGGCTTTTAGGCAGCAGAGTGGGGGACTGGTACCCTAATTGCATGCTTTTGTTTGGTCACACACCAGGTGCACCCTATAAATCTTATAAAGATGTATTTAAATGTGATGGGTTTTGCTTGCCAAACCCTTAATATTGAATGCATGCAGAGAACTGTGGCCTTCTCCTAATTGGTGAGCTCCTGTGAACCCTTATTGGCCAGAGCACATGATATAAGCAATGAAGCCTGAGAGCTGTTTCCATAAGACAGAGAGAAAGCAGAGGAACCCTCAGCTCAGAGTGTCAAGATAAAATATGATGCTTTTTCCTGACTGATGAGGTGGTCACCTTGTTGTGGTGGTCAGGTTCAATCATAATTCAGCTGAAAGATGAGACCAACAACCCCTCTAACAATCTAGAACAATTAAAAATACTGAAGTTAATTGAATAAATTGCAGGCTTTTAGCAGCAGAGTGTGGTGGTTGTGGTGGTGGTGGTGGTGGGGGCACTGGTAGCATAATTGTATGTTTGTTTTTATGACTGACTGAAGCTGGAAATAGATCACCTGATCTAACCCACCTCTTAGTAAAATAAACAGAATAAAATTAGAAATAATGATCAGAGATAAGGTCAGCAATACAGAAATAGGCTGATGTTTCCTAGCTTTTGCTTGTCACCGATTTATAAAAAGTGTATTTTAACAATATTTTCTTATTTGGGACTGCCCTGTGATAATGGAAGAATTTTAGGTGCTAGATCATGGACATAATGTTTTATTAGCTATCATTTTAGTAACAATGGTGGAAAATCATCAAAACATCAGAAACCCCTCAGTGGTAGGAAACTAATAGGAACCCTGCTTAAGGAAAGACTGATACAGTATCTTGAATTGAATGGGCTACAAAACCACAGGCAGCATGACTTCATGGAAGGGAAGTTAAGCCAGATGATGTTGATTGATTTCTCTGACTGGGTGGCCAGGGAAAAAGATCAGAGAGGGCAGTTGACACTGGCCTATCTGGACTTCAGCAAGGCCTTGATACTGTGCCACACAGAAGACTGATAAAAGAAATTGAGCACCCTTGAGGTGGAATCCAAAGTAGTGAACTGGGTCAGAAGCTGGTTAAAGGATATGCTAGAGAGTGGTGGTTAGCGGCACTCACTCTAATGATAAGAGAGGGACAAGTGGGGTACCACAGAGCTCAGTACTGGGACCTGTCCTTTCAATGTCATCATAAGGGATATTACAGAATAACTGGAAGGAAGGTGTGACTTTGCAGATGATACCAAATCTGTAATAGGGTTGACACAGAGGAGGGGCAGAGATAATATGCAGAGATCTTGGGAAACTTGAGGAGTTGCAAAGACAAGGCAGTTGAGGTTCATGTGAAAAAATGAAAATGTATTTACCTCCTAGGGCACAGGAACCCAGGAGTATCAGATGGAATTGAGATACTGATGATCCCTATGCAGGAAGGGGACCTTGGGGTTATTATAACCAGTTACCTCAAAGTGGCAAGACAGTATGACAAAGCAGTGGACAGGGTTAGTGGGATGGTGGGGGCATGGAGAGGGGCATCTCAGTACAGGAGGAGGAGTAAGCGTTGCCACACGTGACTTGGCTGGTGAGACCCAAGTGGAGTACTGTGCCCAGCTTTTCAGGCACCACTTCAGAAGGGACATAGACAGGGTGGAGGCAGTCCAGAGGAGGACAACTAAAATGGTACAGTGGTTATACAAAGTCCTGCAAAGGGAGACTGAGGCATCTCAACATGCACATCGTGGAAGAGAGGAGCATGAAAGGCACATGACAAAGACCTAAAAGTACCTCATGGGGTGAGCATGGTATAAGATGGAGTCTCTTTCACATAAGAAAGAGCACAAGGACCAGGGCATGGGATTCAGCTGGAGTGAGAAGTTTAAAAGGGTCTGAGGAACTACCACTTCACTGAAAGAGTGGTAAATGCCTGGAACACACTGCCAGTAGAAGTGGTGGAGGCAAAACAACAGGGGCTTCAAACATGCATGAGATAGACACAGGAGATATTAGTAAATAATCAGGAAGAGGAGGGTTACCTGAGACCAGTTCGGTCTCTTGAGTCAGATTAGGCTGAGATAATCTGGGCAGAAAAGGTGGGAAAAGTGATTCTTCTCTCTTGACAAATCCTATGTTTCTGTCTTAGTAACATTAAGATCACATAAAAAGTCATGTGCTGTACTTTGGACTCTTGTCATTTGGTCTAGTTTAAATCCTATCTCTCCTGAGACCCGTCATGAGGATCAAACATATTACTATCCATAAACCCCAATAATGACTTACTAATATCAGAAATATATGTAGCAAACAAATTTATTGGAACTAATATCAATATGCAACATCTAACCTATCTGCTTATTCACTGGAGGAGGAGCATATGATTCTTTAATTCCTTCAAAAATATAAAAACTAAAATTTAAATAAAATTCTGATTTAGATTTCCTTGTCACTAAAGTCCATTTTTTCTCAAGAGTTTTAATTTATTTAAGGCTTGTATGCTCTGTGATGATTTATAGGTACTCCATGCATTATCCTCTAGTCAGAAAAAATTCTGTATATCAGGTCATCTAACTGAGTTATAGGCCTAGATATTCAAACTGCTCCCGGAAAAGGTGCACGTAGATGCTCCATACAACTGAGACACTCCAGGCAGTAAAACTAATATATTCAGAAGATGAGAGGGAAAGATGTGCCAGCGCAACACAGGCTGAATATAGCAATGATGCTTGAAAGCACAACCAGACATGTGCCTGCACATCCTGAAATGTGCCAGATCACATGGGCAGGGGCTGAAGATAGCAAAAGAAGCAACCTGGCATGGGACACTGGAACAACAGGGAAGGATGTGCAATGGCACATGAGTGAGGTACAACAGCCACAGTAGGGAGGTTGCAACCCAAGATTAATGGGGTGGAGGAAGGCACTGACAAAGTACACAATGTACCCAGAACCAGACCCTACTGGCATAGTATGAGACACCACACAGACAACTCCAATATAGGAGACCAAGGCACACTGTGCATGGCACAAATGAGTGCAGGGACAGAGCACACCAGCATTAGAGGACCATAGGACAGTATGGACCAGCCATGCACCATGACAACAGTGCAGAGGAACCAAGCAGGGCAGTCTCGGTAGCCATAGCACAGGCACAGTGGTCCTGAGTCAGACTAGTACACGGTGGGTGGCAACATGCCATACATGTGGCACATACCCACAGCAGCAGGTGGGGCCAGGAAAACAGCAGAAGTGTGCACAGCACTGTAACTGGGGCTAAGTGTACGTGACAACATGAGCAGCAACGATGGACACCCATATGTGGCACAGGGGACAGCTTGTCAAACAGTGTGTGGTACAACAAAGTGGTGATGATGCATGGTTGTGCCAAGGCCCAGACACAAATGGGCAGTCTTATGGAAGGGTGGTCAGTCAACCATGCACAGCAATAGGTGACTGGAACAACTGTAGTGTGAGGAACACACACGCATGTATGAAAAATAATAACAATAATGAACAGCAAAACAGTCCAAAAACAGCACAACAGCCACAATAAAACAAAGTGAAGTAACAACGTAAATCAGCAACAACCACTATTAACCTAGAAAACAGTATAAAAATATAACACTGTGGGGATGGGTGGAAGTTGGAACAGGGAATGCAGGGGATAACTATGTACAATGGATAGCAGGGTGTGGGGCTGGGAACACTGGGGCCATGTAGAGGATTTGTCCACATTGGACTATTGACACTGACCATGTACCACCAGGCCCTCAACACATGGTGCAGCTCCTGGACCTCATCAACAAGTAGCTCTGTCACTGACATCTGCCTCCTTGAAACTCACAGCCGGGCTCCCTGCCTCTGGTAGATGGATACAATTAGCCTCTGTAGATGTACCATCCCACCACTGACCAAAACACCATAGCACCATCTACCACCTGCAGGAGCTTGATGTTCTGTTTGGGAAACAGAGAACACGGACTCAGTGCCACAGCCCATACAGGCATAGCTCCCCCGGGCTGGGCATGCATATCTGATGCAGGCTGGCCCCATGCAGAGGTCTGTCAACACACCAAGCACATCACACACACTGGCAGCAAACCTGGGCACAAAACCACACAATGCATGGAATGTGGAACTGTGGACAGGCAGAGTATGTCGTCAAGGGACATGTGTCCATGCCCCCCTACATCATGGGACCCTGTCCCACATGTGCCACCACATACACTGACTCTGAGGTGGCCCCATGTGAGCACTGGTGGGTGCCAACAGCTGGGACTAGACATGGCAACAGGGTTCCAGAACACAGGTGCCATAGGCACAATGGGACAACCACACACTGCCAACACAATGGTCCATGTGTGCATGACTGCCACCACATGGACATACACAGGATGCAGGCAATTACCTGCTGTGGGCAATGCAACCCCCAACTCACCCATGCCCCATGTATACATAGATGCAGCACATGTCTCGCACCTATCTGCCACACATCGGGAACATGTGCTGATGCCCTGCCACACTGCCTAGGACTGCTGATCAGCCTGCTGCTGCTCCACCTGACCTGCAAGAGAAACACAATGGAAAAGTGCTGTGAGCACCATGTGTGAACAAACACCCCAATAGTGACATGATGCAGCATGCTGTGTGCCCGCCTGAGGTGCACACCACAATGTGGGACCACAGTGCCATGGCAATGGCAGAGAGGCACACCAGTCCACACAAGTGCAACCATGGCATGCATGGTACCAATATCCTGGCCCTGCAACCCGTGCCCAGGACAGCATGTGGACAGGAAACATACACCTGCCACAAATCCCAAAACCACCCCAGGACATGCAAAGAGGGTATGCACACAGCACTACATACCTGGGTGTGGAATCGCCCCCTGTGGGCCTGGTCCTCCAGCATCCAGAGCCTGTCAGGATCCCTCCTCCTCAGGTCACCATACCAATACCTGCACTGCTCCCTGTCCTGGGCACACCGGTCCTCCTCCACAACATGCTGGCAACACACGCCCACACCTGGAGCTCTTCAGCCCCAAACAGCTGTAACTCCAGGGGACAACAAGTTCTACCATGTTTGCCAACTTCACCTTGGATCATTTGAGAGCCCTGGGCCTCCCTCTCCATTTGCACTGCCATACTGTCACCAAAGAGTCTAGCAGTGTGTTGCACTGCACAGCAGGCACTCTGAGCAATGTGGTCCAGGTCATGCCTGTTGTGCAATGGGTCCACCATGTCGGTCTGCTGTGCACCATGCACATGCGTGATAGGCATGTGCTATTGAAACACACTGCACATCACCACACATGCATAGTAACAAAGGCCTGACAGGAGAATGGAGTAATGCCACAGTGACCGTGCATGTGCATACGCATGTAAGCACTATCTTGGGGATGGCACTGCCACACTTGCAGCCATGTGCATGCGCAAATCCTCAAACATGTGCCATGTCGGCCAATGGTGCAACACAGGGGGATGCGATACACAGCATGCTCCACCTCACATGTCAACTATGGTACTGCACATGCATGAGTACAGTATGTGTCATGCGGAGTTGCTCAGTGCATCTCAGATCGCACAGTTTGAGATGGGCCAGGAGCAATTCTGCAATATTCAACCAGGATATGCTAATCACCTCATTAAGCAATTCAGGAGCAAGTTAACTCATTAGCAGCTCATTACTGGATGCTCCAGGTCTCATTTTCATGAGTTAAGCTCATAAAAGCATCATACCACACCACAGTTCACTGACAGGAACTGCAACCTGGAAGGTAGGTTTGTTTACATTCCTTTTACTACAGCCTTGTATGTAATGCACAATGTGTGACATTGCACAACTCCAGGGTATGCTGCCCATGTGTTCATGCTTTCCCCATTCATGCCCACATGTGATAGAATGTCTGATAGTGAGACAGAGGAGGAGCCAACAAAATGATGTAAGCCAAACTTCACTGGGGACAAGAGTTGTGCCCTTGTGGAGGCATACATAGAGAGGGGAGGGAGACGCTGCTTTCAGGAGCCACAGGGACCCAGCAGGAGAGGGTGAAGGGCTAGGAGGAGGTCACAACATATGTAAATGCCCATGAGCACTTCAGTTGCACTTCCCAGGAGTGCATGAAAAAGATGAACACCAATAGGCGGAGGACCAAGGAAAATGTGACCGCCATTTGAGCATCCATGTCACGCACTGGTGGTGGTCCCCTCTGCACAGGCCCTGATGCCAACAGAAGAGCTGCTCATGCCCACCCTCAACCGGGCATTCATCATGGGTGTCTCGGGGTTCCAGATGGGGGCAGCCCATGGCAGCACTGTGAGTATGCATATTGAAACACCAGTTGGGGGCTGTGTATGCATGCCACAGGTGTGCCCTGGTATGCCACACAGGCCTGTACTGTGTCCACAGTGCACCATGCTGAGCTGCTGTGAATGCACAGCCACACTGTGGGAAGACATGCCTCCATGTGCTGTTGTGCTTTAACAGTGCCATGGTGAAGGACTCAGGGTGGTGTGGCACAGCATAACAGGCCAACAGTGGCCATGCATGCCCTCAGGAGACACCATGTTGGTTGTGGTGCCACATGGCCATCCAGGAGGGCCCATGTACCATCCAGCCACTGTGGGTAGGCGTGCAATAGTAGGGTTGAGGGTACTATGGCAGGGCCATTGTTGGGGGATGGCCTGGCCACAGTCTGTGCATTGTGGCCTGTGCCAACACCACCATGTGCATGCACCCCTGCACACACATGTGTCTCACACTACCAGTGTGTTGGCAGTACACAGGACACAATGATAGTCCCAGGCATGTGTTGAGTCACAAGCACACCTGTGGTCCACATGCACACATCCCCCACTGTCTAGCTGTCTACCTCGCTATACAGACATGAAACATAGAAACATAGACGTGACGGCAGATAAGGACCGCAAGGCTCATCTAGTCTGCCCATTTTTCCTACCTTATGAATGTGCCATAAGCCTTTACTCTATCAAATATGGTAGCCTATTTATTCATACTCATCTGTATTGCACCCTTATGCCTATCCATGCCTGTTTGGACCTGCACTGTATTCATATCCACCACTTCTGGGGTAGGCTGTTCCATGTATCCACCACCCTTTCTGTGAAAAGAACTTCCCACATTCCCCTTAATCGGCCTCCTCTAATCTCATGCTATGTACTCTTGTCCTACTTTTTTCTTATATTGAAACATGTTAGACTCTTTCACCTTGTTAATGCCCTTAAGATGTTTGAATGTTTCAATCATATCACTCTCTCCCTCCTTTGCTCTAGGGTATACACACTGAGCTCCGTTAATTTGTCCTCACATGTTTTCTGGCGCAGTCCCTGCAACATTTTGTTGCCCTTCTCTGGACTGCTTCCATTTTGTTAATGTCCTTGTGCAGGTGCAGCCTCCAGTACTGCATGCAGTACTCCAGATAGGGCCTAACCAATTTCTTGTAAAGAGGAATTATTACCTCCCTTTTATGAATTGTGATACCCCATCTAATACACATCAACATCTCTCTAGCCTTATGTACTGCTTTAGTGGTTTGCTTGGATGATTTCAGGTCATCTGTGATGATGATGCCCAAGTCTCATTCTTCCCTTGTGATTGCCAGCAACTCCCTTCTAACCTATAGGTAGCTTCAGGATTTCTTCCCTATGTGTATGATCTTGCACTTCTTTCGTTAAACCCCAGTTGCTACTCTTCCGACCATTTTGCCAGTTTGTCCAGATCTCTTCTCATTCTGCCCACATCTGGATCATCTACTCTGTTGTAGATCTTGGTGTCATCTGCAAACAGACAAACAATACCCCCAGTTAATCTGCAACGTCACTGATGAAGATATTGAAGAGGACTGGCCCCAGGACTGATCCCTGAGGTATCCCACTTGTGACTTGCATCTCTTCTGACTGTATACCGTTTACCACCACTCTCTGTTTTCTGCTCGCCAACCAGTTTGCCACCCAGTTGATCAACTTCTGACCCACCCCAAGCCTACCCAGCTTATTAATCAATCTTCTATGTGGAACAGTATCAAAAGCTTTGCTGAAGTCAAGGTAGGCGACATCAACTGCACTTCTTGGTCCATCACTCTGGTTACCCAGTGAAATAAATCTATGAGATTAGTTTGACAGGACCCTCCTGCTGTAAACCCATGCTATCTTGGATCCTGTACTCTAATGGATCCCAGGTCTTACACTATCCTTTCCTTAAGGAGGCCTTCATAATCTTGCCACTACTGAGGTAGGACTGACTGGTCTGTAGTTCCCTGCCTCCTCCCTGCTATCACTCATGTGGAGTGGGATCACTTGAGCCCTTCTCCAGTCTTCTGGGACCTCCTGTGTTCAGAGACTCACTAAACAGTTCTGCTAATGCCTCTGCTAGTTCCACCCTTAGCTCCTTTAGTATCCTGGGATGTATGCCATCAGGTCCCATTGCCTTGTCCACCCTGAGCTTAGCGAGCTCTTGTAGGATCCTTTCTTTTGTGAAGGGACTTGTGCACCTCCCTCCCCTGTATCCATGGTGCTGAGCTGTGGGCTGTCCTATCTTCTCCTCAGTAAATACTGGAGCAAAATATCCATTTAGGTTAGATGCTTTTCCTTGGTCCTCCTCCACACTCCCCTTACCCCTTGATCTTAGCAATACCCCTCTGGGCTTTCTCCTTTCACTAATGTATCTATAGAAAGTCTTGTCCCTTCTTTACTGTTCATGCTAGTGTTTCCTCAGTTTGGGCCTTTGCCTGCCTTACTGCCTTCCCTGCTTTCCTTAGGGAAGTTTGATATGCTTCCTATCTTCATTCCACGCGTTCCCTTATATTTCCGAAGGCCAGCCTTTGGCTCTGATCTTTTCTGCTACTCTTTTGAGAACCAAAGCGGTTTCCTCCTTCTTTTGCTTTTGCTTTTCTCCTAAAACAATGGGATGTTGCTTCAAGTATTGCATCCTTAATGCTTGCCCACCTGGCCTATACTGCCTCACCTGTATTTCTTCTTGCCAGGGCTAGCTTAACTCTGTTGACCATCTTATCAAAGTCTGCTCCTCTGAAGACACATATTTTTATATTAGTGGTCAAATTGAACCATTCCATGTGATGGTCACTGGCCCCAGGTGACCTTCTACCTGGAGATCTGTCATCCTTTACCCGTTAGTTAGTACTAGATCCAGGATAGCCCTGTCTCTTGTGGGTTGTTGTACCAATTGTTTCAGGCGCCCTGCAGGGAATCCACAATGTATCTAGTTCTGGTGGATGTTCCTGCTGGTATTGACCAATCTATATCTGGCATGTTGAAGTCTCCCATTATCAGCACCTTCCCTTTAGCTGTCATGTTTTGTATTTCTTCTCACAGTAATGTGTCTACATCCTCCCTTGGTCTGGAGGCCTGTAGAAACCCCAGTTCATATGGCTGTCCTATTTTTGTTTCAGGGTGACCCACAGTTCTTCTGACTCCTTCTGTGTATTCTGAATTTCTGTAGCTTTGATATTTTCATCAACATAAATTGCCTCCCCCTTTTGCAACTTGTCTCTTCTGAACAGTACATTGCCGGGTACTGAAGTCTCCCAAGTGTGGTTACCAGGAACCATGTCTCGCTAATGGCTACTATGTCCAGTTTAGCCTCTGTCATTGTTGCTTCCAGGTCTGGGATCTTGTTTCCCAGACAGTGGGCATTTGTACATGATTTTCCATTGGCCAGATTTCAGTGCGTTAGTTGTGAGGCAAGATCTGGCTTTTCCCTCGTGTCGTGATGGGGAGCCAGACCTTTCCTTACCTGGTGTTGCAAATGAACTACAAACATGCTGAACTCCTGTTTGATCACTAGCTGAGGGGGGGGTGTTCCTTCTGTTCAATGTATCAGGTGCTGCACCCTCTCCCCATTTGCTGGGTCACTAACCATGTTTACTTTCTGTCTTTCAGCTCTATCACATCTCAGGGGGCCTCGCCAGCTGGGAAGGCCCCATGGCACCCAGAGGATGATGCGGTGCCATCCACATCCTCTCTGGTGCTGCGGCTGGTGCATGTAGCCTTTGCCCTGCAAATAATCTGTTGGATATACTGAGGTTGGTTGCTTGATGACCTTTGTCCTGCATTCTCATGCAGGAGGAACTCACCATGCTTGCACCAACCTCGGTGGAGAAGGATGATGATACTGATGATGACATAACCCTCTTGAGGGATGCACAGGCAGCCCACAGCCTCCCCTCCTCTGGTACACACACAGGTGGCAACAGGCAGAGCTGGTGGTGCTGTGCCTACATCCGCTCCCCTCAGTAACCCCCTGCCACCTGCTGCTGCAGCGCTGACGGTTGACAGGGACAGGGTTCTGCTGTGGGTATGGGACTGCCAGAACAGTCTGGCAGGGTGCTGTGGTGCTGCAATGGCCAGTGGGGACACTGTCCAGCCCACCCCTGGGCTGGCCATGCATGCCTGTGTCCAGTCTCCACCCAGACAGTGGCCTCCTTTGTGGCATTCTTGGATGGGGGATGTGGTACAGCAGGCCAGGGCACACCTTGCCTGTCAGTAACCAGCCCCAGAAACACCACCCACTGACAGGCTAGAGGAGCACACCCATCTCCAGTGGGAAACTGTGGTGGGCAGGTGATGCTCAGGAGGAGCTCCTGTACTGCTTGGGCAGGTTTGGAGACTGGTGGAGCAAGAAGCCATGGGATATGCCCAGCTGCTTGATGAGTTACACCAATCTGCGGAGGCCATGACCTTTCGCTGGATGGATTGCATTGAACATTGTGGTAGGCTTTGCATCCCTGGCATCTCGTGGTTGCAGTGGGTCCAATCACAGACTGCCCAGTAACACGAAAGCATTCGCAGGGGACGCATCAGGTAACACCATTTGGGCTGATGCTCGCCTCTGCCAGTGCCATCTCGACACTCCAGGATCCAGTCTGTTTTCTTGAGGACACACCCATGAGGACCCTGTCACATTCTCGGAGTCAACTCCTGCCAGGGATGTGTTGACACCCCCTGTGGCTGGTGAGCTGCCTGCTGCCTCCCAGTCAGGGTGTGGCCGCCAATATGTCCATGGTAGCTGTACTGGCACATGGTGAGTCCTGCAGTGTGCAGTTGGCAGGTTCATGTACCCTGCTGCCATTGTCCGCTGAACACCAGGCCAACTGTGGCCAGGGCTGCATGGTGTGGCACATGTGCACCCTGGTGTCACTCCTCCTGTGTTGTCTGTGTGTTGTACAGGCCATGTGTGGGGCAGTGGTGTTGTACTGTGTGGGATGGGCATGAGGAGTGCAGCACTGTATCTGACATGCTTGCATGCTGGCACATACCCTCTGATTCATGCCAGTTTCTACAATTCTGTGGTGCCTCTCCTGTCCTTGGTGGCAATGTTGCAGATGCGTGCATGGTTGTGTGTGCTCTGCAGTATGGCATGCATCTGTTGTGCAGTGTCTGCTATCTGCGTGTGTATGTGTCTCATTGCTGCACAACTCATTTGTCCTGGGTTACTCACCTGTGTTGTCTGAAATGCTCCTCCACAAGGTGTCCGGTGCCTCCTGACTCAGGCTGCCAGCCTTGGGTCCCTCCTCTCTATGTGTGGCTGCCCACCCCTTCCTGGGGTTCCTCCTCATCTAAACTGTCAACCTCCTCCACCTGGACAGGCATTCCATGGCCAATGGCCATGCTATGTATAGCATGCAACAGGCCAGGAATATGCCACAGGCTTTTTTCTGGGCTGTATTGTAGGCACCACTGGACCTGTCTAGCAACGGAATACATCTTTAGTATATCAAACACACGCCTCAATAATGTTGTGGGTTGCTGTGTGTGCTCTCATTATCTCTCCTCAGCCCCACTGCTGGGCGCCTTATGGGGTGAGCAGCCACGGTTGGAGGGGTACTCACTGTCAGCTGGGGGGCAGACACTCCGTGTTGTTGCACTCTGGTGTGCGTATGGCCTATTTTGACCCCCACCACTCCTTGACTGTCTATACTGCCACTACTTGTCCACCTGGATGCCATTCTTCCACTCCTATGGCGCAGGCCCTGTCTCCATTGCCATGGACCCTCAGAATCGTGTCCTTTCCAGTGGCCTGGCTGGCACCTAGTCTGTCCAACACTTTTCTAGGCCTCTGGGCCCTATCCCTGCTTGCATGGACAACATGCCTCTGTCCTGTCCATCCATTGTGCTCGTCGATCAAGTGTACAGTGGTGGTGACTTTGATCTTAATAATTATAATAATAACTTTATTTTTAAAGCGCTTTCAGAAATATCAGGCGCTTTACATCAAAACACAATATACAGTATCAATTTTAAACATATAAAATAAATTCATTAAAACATCACTCAGTTAAAACAAACCATGCGATCATCCATACGATCAGCAAATATTTACAGATAGTTACCATTAATCATCCAGATAGGCCAAATCCCATAAATAGGTTTTAAATCTTTCTTAAATACCTCCACGG
The DNA here is from genome assembly GCA_016271365.2 of Neoceratodus forsteri. Classification (NCBI taxonomy): domain Eukaryota; kingdom Metazoa; phylum Chordata; order Ceratodontiformes; family Ceratodontidae; genus Neoceratodus; species Neoceratodus forsteri. Next base: position 1,299,102,456 of record CM057453.1, on the reverse strand, counting down.
AGGTGCACTCTTAATCGGCGTGGTAGAGAATTCAAAAGAGTGGGTGTGGCATATGAAAATGCTATACTACCAGAAGATTTTAAATTCACTCTTGGAATCTCTAACAACCCCTCGCTGTTGAGGCGGATTGCGTGCAGTAAGGCATCTGTTGCTCTTCACAGTGCAGCATGTGGCTGCTGTGCTGTGCCCCTGCCATGTTTGCCTTGTAGCCTCCACACCAGTATCTCTCTATCTGTGTACCTGTCTGGCATTTCCTCTGGTTCCACAGTTCACATGACATTTGGCAATTGCATTGTCCCTGTCACTTCTCCTCCCCATGCACTACCAGTGGCTGTGTGCTATGCCACAGTGTTCATAGAGTAGGCATGGCCTTCTGCACAACTCACCCAGTAGGTGCCCTGTGGGATGGCCCCACCCCAAATCTGTGGCATAGGATAGACTGGTGCCAGATGAATGCATCGTGTGTACCCCAGGGTGCATGATGCAAACATTGATGATGCGCCCTGTAGCATTGCACACGCTTGACGGAATAGTACCCCTTCCTGTTCATGTATGTGATACTGTCTGGGCTAGGTGGTGTGTGGATTGCCATGTGTGTGTAGTCAATGGCCCTATCATGCCTGGCATGCATGCCACCCTGTGGAATTCCTTCATGTTTTCTGTATGTTCTGCTTGTGTGTTTGGAATGTGATGAACTCCAAAGCATGTGGCAGCAGAGCATTGAGGAACTGTGTGCAGAGGTGGGACGTGGCCGATTGTGTGATACCAGTGGTGTCACCCACTGGTTTTGAAATTGCCCGTGGTGAGCAAGCACATTGCTGCCATCACCTTGGTCTCCACTGACATGGCATGACACTTTCTGGTGGGTGCCTGCAGTTCATCATGGCACAACTCACACAGCTACCTCAGAATGGCCCTGTTGAGTCTGTACTGGCCCACTATCTCAGTGTCAGTATGCTGTTCAAAGGTGACACGGGCATGGTACTGTCTCTGGGCATACCGCCCACGGGCCCTTCCACATCCTTGTTGCTGTTCCACCCACCTCCTCACACCCTCATTACCTCAGCCATAAGAAACACAGCCCCATCCATCTTGATCCTGTTACTTGCTGGCTGCATGTAGGTGGCTTGCAGTTAGGCCACTTCCTTTTATACTTAACTTTGTGCTGCACATCTTGTGGGATGCGTCACCGATGCGCCACATGTCTGGAGCTGAACACATGGGGCTACACAGAACATTCATGGAATGCCCCCTCCAGATACACTGCATACATCATATTTATACTGCAGTCATATCCAGAATTGCTCTGCGCAGCTCTTCCTTCTGAATAGGGCCCTGGGGCGCATTTCTGGTTGCACCAGTTCAACTCAGTAGTGCTGGGATTATCTCCTTTGAATATCTAGGCCTAGACTTTAACTTTCCTTTTATTGATTGGATCCATATTAGTAATCTTTTAAATTCATCTTTATGTTGGCTTGTGCACATGCTACAGCATCTTGTGATAGTAGCATTTCAGAGGTGTGTCAGTGTTGTGGGAAATGCAGGATGCTTTAGTGGGTGCGTTCTCAGCCAACCAGTGAGCATGCTGCAGATGACAGCAGTTTCAGAGAGAGCCACAGAGTTGAAATGAATCTGCTGCTGCAATCAGAGACAGGCTCATCATTGCAGCAACAGAGGACACCCTCCCTACATGACTTTCCTGGTAAACATTTAAATAAATATGGCTCCTCCATCTACCATGCAATCCCAAGACAGCCTACATCGGCTGCCAAATCTCCATATCAGCATGTTCCCCACTCACATTATGTGGCATTACTTATAACATGGTGGCTCTTGCCGCCACCACACACTCCAGAGAAGTCAACATTGGGGTGCCCAATCCCCATGTCAACATCACCCTTCTTAGTGCTTCTTTCCTGGTTAAACAGTTTCCCCTTTCCTTTCTGACACCGGATGCCACTCCTGGTGTCAGATGTGCCCACCCTCACCTGTCTATATGCCTTGCTGACATCGGGGTGCACATCCTGATGTCGGCATCCCCCCTGAATTGTTGCATACTGGGAGCCCATCTCAGTGTGCATTTTTTTTTTCTTTTGTGTAACCTGTAAATGAAGAAAACCTTCCTCATGTTTTTTTCCCCTGCAAACAAGAAAATGGTCCACCATTGTCTCTCTCATCCTCCTCCCCAACCCCACCCTCCCTCCCTCTGTGCACCTACCTCTCCACACCCCTCACCCACACTTACCCTCTGGAGGTCAGGAGCAGTGATCTTCTGAACTGGGACACGTCTGCACTCTTCAAAGCCAATCTGTGAACTAAAGAATCAAGGTAAGCTTTATAATGGGAGGCAGGGGTTTCAACTTAGGCTGATATCTCAGTTATTTTTTTGGAAATCTGGCCCCAAATTTTCAACATGGGGTTCTTGGGACCCACCTCATGAACATGTCACTGTTATTTAGTTTCTCAGTCCCAAAAGATGATTTCGCAGTCACTGCACAGAATCACCTTTTGGGACTGATTAACTATTGTATCCTAGCAGATGCCTGTAGTCATCAGTAAAATACACTGGTGTGTCCTGAGGATGCCTACAGAAGTCAGCTACTGACTTTCTGTGTGCCTGTGCAATGTCTGGAGAAGTCACTTATATATTTAAATATATAATATAACATAATTTAATATATATTTGACTGCATAGCACTGTTGGAAAGGTAATTTTGTGCTGAACAACTTTGCCACTGATCTTTGTGTATATCATGTATACTTTAGGAGTTATTCACATTTGTTTATGGTATGGTGTGTATGGCTTATGTTGCCTATTTTAGTTAAATTGTTTTTTTTTTGCTGTTTCAGCCAGCATAGAAAAAAACAAAATTAATAATATTATTTGCATACCACCATTGGAAAGGCAATTTTGTGCTGAATAACTTTGCTACTCATACTTTGTGCTCTAGGCGCTTATGGTTCTTGGAGCTATTAGGATTTGTTTGTGGCATGCTGACTATAGCTTGATTCACTGTTAACAGTATACAGGAGACAAGTGGTGCAATTTAAAGAGCTCCTGTGAAGGCAATGAGTTAATGAAATGACAGTGCCACTGTTCATGAGGAGGTCCCAAAAGCCCATGTTGCAAATTTGGTGAAAAATTCCAAAACTGACTGCACTATGAGTGTGCGTTGCACAGTTTCTACACGCTCATGACTTCTCAAGTTTTATATTTTCTCTCAGGTTTTCAACATTGCCATGTTTTCACACCTCCTTATGAACAGTATAGCTGTCATTTTTCACATCCTTCCTGAAATGTGTTTTCACACCTGTGACGCAGAATAGTGAGGTCGACATGGGCAATCAACTTTCTGGACAGATTTACAAAATAACAGTGCCACTGTTCATGAGGAGAGGTTCAAAATGCCCATGTTGAAAATGTGGTGAAAAATTCCAAAATGATTGTGTTACAGGCATGCATTGTGCAGTTTCTATGCACATTCAGTAACTTTGTCAATTTTTCATATTTTCACTCCAGATTTTGAACATTGCCTTGTTTTCACACCACTTCATGAACAGTACAGCTGTCATTTTTCACATCCTGCCAGAAAAGTGTTTTTACACCTGTGGTGCCAAATGGCACAGCCGCTAGTGCAAAACCACCTTTTGGGATTGAGTAATGAAATGATAGTGTGACTGTTCATGAGGTGGGGTCACAAAATCTCATTTGGAAAATTTGGAGTGAAAATATCAACAAATGGCTGGGGAATTAGGGTTTCCAATCATAACGTCCTACTCTGTAGATACTAACAGGTGCTGGGGTGTGACTTGGGATCGTCAGCCATAATGCTCATGCCATTCCACCCCCACTCTGCAGCCAGTGACAGGCACTGAGGTGTGCCTTGGGGTCTTTGGCCCCAACGTTCACCCCATTCTCCTATACTGCACCCACCTCAGTGTATTTCCTATGGAATTAGGTGAGTATAAGGCCTGAAGACCCCAAAGCACACCACAACACTTGTCAGGGTCTGCAGGGTTGCATGAGGTGAAATGGCATGAGCATTATGACTGACAACCCAAAGGCACACCCCAATGCCTGTCAGTCTCTGCAGGGTGGGGATGAGGTTGTCATCAGTTCAATACTTTACTGCCATTCCTATTATGCATCTCTCTAACTCTAACTCCTGCACTACCAACGCCAATGCCAGCAAGCCAACATTCAACATTGACAAATGCTTGTTGAAATAACTTAAAGCACAGTCTAAATCAGGAATTACTCAGATGCTTTGCCAAATAATATTTCTTAAAGTATTTCTGAACTAATCTTCTTAACGTCTGGGTTTTTAAACATCCTCATATTTATATAGTGGAAAATGGCTTTGTTCTGCTGTATCTTTCAGATTCAAGAAGTGGCACTATGGTCAGTGATTGCATCTGGATGAAGTCCACCTCAAAAATTATTATAGGATGGTTTAATAAAATCCAGTATGAGATAATGAAGTGATCACTTATTCAACATATAGGATCTTAGTTTATTTTAATTATACTTTCATTCACTTGATCTTATCAGGTAGTATTATGAGTGCCTAAGCAAAGGGCATCTTTTCTGTCTCCCATAAATTCTAACAAGTTAATCAATTTATCAGTTTCTGTATTGCATGCCTTAGATGGGCTTTAGCAGCAACCAGTTAATGAAAGTTTAACTTCAAATCATTCTATAGAGCAGATACTTATAGTTGCTTAATGTTTTCTCATGGCCATTAAGTACTCAGGTATACCCCCATGCCTCAGCCATATCCCCATGCCGGTCTAAACAATTTTATCCAAAATAGCAATTTTGTTATTAGAAATCTCATAATTTAATATACTAGCAGCTTTTGATAAGGTATAGCATGGGTTTAAATCTGGTAGGTTATGTGACAAATATGATAGCATTTTATGAACCAATAAGAACATCATTAGATAATTGGGTTCCAGTTGATGTGATTTATTTCAAAATTTGTAAAGCATTTGATGCTGTTAGTTACAAAACTTGATCAATGAACTGGAATCATTAAACCAACACAACTACTGTATATAATAGTGAATTGCATATTAGCAGGAGTAGACATCAAAGGGTGATGATAAATGGCTACTATTCCAGTGAAGATAGGATAACAAGTGGAATCCCCCAAGGTTCATATTGGTTAACATTATTCGATATATACATAAGCTTACCTTAATGAAAATATAGAAAGCTGGTGTTCAAAATTTGCCAATGACTCCAAAGTAGGAAGACTAATTGGTTCAGAGAAGCAACATAAGCAATTGTAAGTGGATTTAATTAAAACAGAGGAGTGGTAAAAATATGGGATACAAAATTCAACCTGGAAAATGCTGTGTAATGCACCTGGGGAAAAATAAATCATAATGCATCTAGATCTTATGAGGAAAAGAAATAGGGAAACCAGGAAAGAAATACTGATGGGTCAGTTACTTCACATAGGGCCTGAAGAGCCCTGTGTGAAGCATGTTACAGGTCTAGCACCACACATGAAGTGTCTGCTGATCTGCATAAGGTCTATAGGGCTCTGCACAAAGCATGCTGCTGTTCTGGTGCCATGTCCAGTATGTCTTCTATTTCATGTTAGGCATATAGGACCCAGCACAAAGGAAGTTACAGGTCCAGTGCCATGTCTCACAGGTCTATTGCTTTGAATTAAGTGAATACCAGGCCTTTGGTAAAGCAGTCAATAGGCCTGGAAACATGTAGGATGGGTTGGCTCTTCACAAAACAAGGCTGTTCACAAAGCCTGCTAATGGTCCAGGCCACCTAGTATACTTCAAGGGATTTATGAATGGCTAGCAGGGCCATTTGCAAAAGATCTCTACAGGCCCAGTGCTTTCTATATCTTTTAAAATGTAAAGAATTTCATTGCAATAAATGTGATGAAGAATCAGCTAGGGTTGAAGCTTAGACACAAAAGAAAGGATATACTCGTTAGTGATAAAACTCCTCTCAACCATGCTAAATCTGTGGCCTGGCATTAATATAAGGTTTGAGAACTATACTGTACAATGCAAACAGTAGAAAAGGGGTCACCCAGACTGAATTGCATAAGGCTTGCACCAACAGTAGTAAGAACCAGAAAAAGCCTCTCAAAGCCCTACTATGTTAAGCACTGAGCAAACAACTGTATCACAAAAGTACATGACATATAACTATCTTTCATGTGATCATACTCATATATGGTTCAAATATGTTAAAATACTGGTGATATCAGAAACAACCGACAGTGTTTTGCTCCAAACAAGGGACTGTATCAACAATGTTGTACCATATTAAACTAGGTGCTTAAATTGTACCTTTCTATGATGTCACTATTGCCATTGACCTCTAAAAACATGCAAGATAAGTGGCTACTCACATTTGCATAATTAGTGCCAAAGCGCAATGCATATATAAAAGAACCTGGACCAGATATTCAAAAATTTGCCCTGGGGCTAAATTAGCACTGCCTGGCATGCTAAATTAGCCCAGAACCAATAGCCTGCTATATTCAAAGGGATAGCCCCAGTGCTAAACTTGCTGAATATGGAATACAGAATTCGAGCAAACTGGGCTGGGAGAAAAATAGCCCGGAATAAGACAGCTCTGAATATAGCAACCAGGAAGTGCAAACCATAACAGCATCCCAGTTCACAGTGACATGAAGGAAGGTAGAGGTGAACTATGTGGCCAATGTGTGTGTTAGCAAATGAGTGGAGTCAGTAAAGCTGCAAGCACGGCACAGGTGAAATTACATTGTGCAGAAATGTACAATGTTTCTGAAATATTTAAGAAAGTAAAACATATTTAAGCAGGTTTAGTGTGGAGCTAAGCAGTTTGCAGGGCGCTGTCACATTTGCCCGGGGCAAAAATTTACTATATCTTAAAAGTGACATGCAAATGAGCCTACTTAGGTAGTCTGTGGGCAAACATCCAGATTAGCATCTCACTATGACCTGATTTGCATGCAATTTGCCCAGTGCTATTGCAGGGTCCCACAGCTCCACCTGTAGGTCAGTCTGGAAGTACAGGGGCTGGCTGGGTCTGCCCACAGCTCCACCTGTAGGTCAGTCTGGCAGTGCATGGCGGTAGCTGAAGGCTACATTTGTACAGTACAGCATAGAATATTGTGCCCCAGGGGACTACACAGTACAAGCACAGGTGGTGGTGCTGCATGCCATTGTCAAACTGTAGTTCATGCTACAGTGCACAGCAGACACTACAGTAACAAGTGGGCAAGTAGTGTGAGGGACACAGCAATGCCTATGGTGTGTAGGGCAGTGATGACCACTGCACTGTACACAGTGACAGGCCCAACTTGCAGGTGTTTACTGACAGTGGACATTACTGTTATGCTGTTGTGTGACCCACAGATACTGCACCACTGGCATGTGATACTCACAGTGACATATACATGGCTGGCTGTGTGTGCTGTGGTGTCTGTACAGATGTGCGGTATGTGGCTGGAGGGCACATACCATCAGACAGGCACACTGGTGTTGGGGTATTCCTAACACTGGCCCATCTGTACCTGCGTGGCTTGTCCTAGCCTTGTGACTGCACCCAGTCTGTGGTGTACCTTAGCCACTTGCACACCCTCCCTCAACACCCTCCATGCCCACAGTGCTGCATGTGTGTGCCGTGTCTATTGGTGTCCACTGAAGGGTGGTGCAGGTTTGTGCTGTGGCTGCACTGCCATGAGTGTCCACTGGGAGCCAGGTCACCACTTACTGCCTGGCATGGCTGAGACTGAGAGCAGATGATGGCATCATAGGATGCCATCTGTGAGCAGCTTGTTTCTTCTATGTCTGGATAATTTCTATGTTTCATACTTACTGGTTAGGGTCACGCAAAGCGAGCAAAAGCCACGTAAAGCCAGAAAGTCACACAAAGCTGTTTGCCCAGAGTTAAGACTACTTTTTCCTGAGGTAATTTGCACCATACAAAGTGTTCCTCTAAGTCACGTCAAAACACTTTGTGCGGCACTCTTGCTGAATATAGCATTTTGCTTGTATTCATGTACTGCCCTCAGTTTGCCCTTGCATACATTATAATTTTGCCTGGCACTAATGCAGTTTGCCCATGCTATTTGACCTTTTGAATATAGCAGGCCCATGCAAATCCAGTGTTAACCCTGCAAATGTTTTATGCCCAGTGCAAAGTTTTGAATATCTGACCCTTATCTCTAATACTAATATAGCAACTATACTACAGTTGCATATAATAATGTCACATATTTAAAAGGTTTAAATATAGCACTCAGAGTCTCTTCTTAAATCTTGGTGTGTGCCCTGAGAATCACACATTATATATCAAAGATAATACTTAATATTTTTAGATGATATTCTTACTATCCATTCCATGCTCAAATATATTTCCAAAGCAGAAAATGTCAAAAGTCAGGGGTTAATTGGATATGGCTTAGTTTCATTTCAAACAGACATATTCTGTAGAGATTCATATCAGTCACAGTTATAAATACAAAGCTGTGCTGCCACTGATGTTTTTGAGAAGCCTTCAGTAGTGTAGGTCTGCACAATGCTTCTCAAAGCCAACTTCCATAACAGGAGACACAAAAGCAAATTTAGTTTATAACTTCAAATTGCAGACAAATCACAACAAACTGAATCTGAATATTTTTTATTAAGAGTTTTGGCTCACATTTCCATTTTTCCTTTACAGGAATGCAGCAATTTCCATTTAAACAGAGGCATATATTGCCACAAAGAAGAGATGAGCAAAGTTAAGAAAACTCTGCTTCAACAGAACTTCATGAAGCTGACCAACTATGCAAAGTACAAAGTGCCAGCTTTGCAACATTTTTTGCCAGCCAAAGTGGCATTTCATTCTATGAAGCTACCAAACTTTGCTTGCAAAGTAGCCACTTTGTGGAAAAAGTGTGTTGTCACCTGAAAAATGTTGTGAATTTGGTAAAGTCAAAGTTGATGATGCCAATAGGAACTTCTTGAAGCTTTGCAAAGTCGATGCTTCCCAACTTTGGGGCAACTTCACAGCATCTGTACCTCAAGGCATATGTCCAGAACAATAATCAGCAGAGCAGCAAGACATCTAAGAGCTCCACCATATGGTCCTAGTTTCAAAATTTTCAGCCTACTACTAATACCTGGTGTAAATTTATGTGGGCTGGTAGAACATTTTCACATCTTCTCCTAAATATCCTTTTCTGTCTTGTTTTATATAGTGCCTAGAGTCTTTGGGATTGGGTGCCTTATAAACAAAGATTGCCTTTCCTTGAGGTGTTTGCCACACATATCTAGAATGGGCAAATTGTTTGCCAGTATGGTATGCCCCACAACTACAGGATGCTATATACACTACCCCTGATATACCACAGGTAATTAATCTTAGTTCATATGTCCTACCAGTTTTGGATGGGTAATCTTTCTCCCTGATGATATATTTATCATACTTTAACGTATTACATGGTATACAACCATTAGGTTCAATTCTCCCAAAATGGTTTGTGCATCCTGTTTGTAGGGTTGTAGTGAATGTGTTAATTTATCTCCTGGTTCTGTTCACTTCTAAACAGCAAACTGTGTGTATCACTCTGTACATGATTCAGTACTGTGTCAGCTTCCAAAATTCTCCAATTTCTTTAGTACAACCACCCTGATCATCTTTGCCTTTGGGGTATATTTGATTATATTTGTAATCCTCTCCTTCTATTTATGTTCCCCACTACCTTCTCCCAGGTATTGCAAGATCATTTGTAACTTGATTTTCTGCCCACTCTGCTGCTACTACTATATCTGCATTTTTATATCCCTATCTCTAAATCAGTTGGTCATTTCTAAAGATCTCTTCTGGAAGCTATACTAGGTAGAACAGTGTGGCACACATGTAAAACTGGGTCTTAAGTATATTTTAATCAGGTGGCCAGGACTGCAACAACTCACCAATAATAATGAGATCCTATCTATTTTTTATGGTGGTGATCTGATTCAAACTTCCTGTTGCTTTTGGTAACACAAGATCTAAAATGTTATGATACTTTGATTAGGAGGCAGTATAGTGCAGTGGTCTAAGGCTCTGAGCTGCAAATCTGGTGACATCCAGCAGACCAGACCTGGGTTTGAATCCCATAGCTTCCACTTGCATACTTGTGACCCTGAGCAAGTCACTTAACCTCCTTGTGCTCTCAGGTCGCTCCTGTAAAAGCTTCAGCTTAGTGTGCTATACCTGGTTAAAAACAACTAAAAAAAAAAAAGATACAGTATCTACCTGGGCTGAGAACCTTAAGTTTCTATTTGATGCATGCAGATATTCCACAAATTATTGTAATTTATCAGAAGTACTCCTCCAGTTTGCAATAAATCATCAATAAAACATTTATACATTACAATCTGATGAAAAAATCCTACTAGGATCATATACAATTAGCTGTTCCAACAAACCTAATTATAGGTTGATATATCTTGGGGTGAGTGATACCCCCATGACCATACCATGCACCTGGAGAAAGTGATTACTGAGGAAGACAAAATAGTTACATTTAAACATCAACTCTGCACATTTTACAAGGAAAATCAATGAAACGATCACTGAGCTCTTTATTTTGTATCAAAATATGTCATAGCCTCCAAGCCACCTTTGTGTGGACATTGGTATATAATGTCTCTACATCAAGGGTAGCCAGGAACCATGTATTGTCCATGCTTGTGTATTGAATACTAGATAATGTGTCTGCTGAGTCCATTCTGTATGAGGGAAGCTTTGAGACCAGAGATTTAATAAAGCTATCTTCTAGCTTTGACAGAGTTTCCATGAGGTAACTAGTGTCATCCACAATAGGGTGACCACAATAGGGTGACCAGGTCACTGTTTGAGATTTATGAATTTTTGGTTTTACATATATATATATATGTTTGTATTTATTATTTATTAAACTCTGATTACAAATACCTTTGAGCAAGAACTGCTCGTTTACAAAGGTTCCAAGTCAAAGGATAGATGATTAACATAAAACAAAGGTAAACATTAATACAGAGTCTCAAAAACAAAATACCATAGTTCAAGGGAGAGACAGCAAAAGGATAGTAAGGCCAGATGAGCAATCAGTAGGGAGGGTGGGTGGGGTCAGGAAGGAGGGCAGGCTGAAGGGCCACTGTCTTGGGGGTGGTTGGTATGAGAAGTGCAAGGAAGAAGGAACAGAAGTCTGAAGTGCTAAAAGATGGGAGGGTGTGGGTGAGGTAGGGAAGGAATGGGGGAGGGATAAGGTGGGAGGCAGGAAAGTGTAGGACAAGGATAATTGGCCAGAGGGAGTTTAGGACCACACTATGCCAGGCTTGAATGTAGAGGTTGACCAATTAGGAGAAGCAGTCACATTGGCTGGTAGTAGAGAGGGAAATCGTGAGTTGCCTTTTAAATGGGCAAAGCATAGTAACTGAAAGGGACTCCTTGTTGAGTGAATTAAACCACTGGGGGGGCCCTGTGGGCAAATGACCTCTGGCACATAGTGGTCCAGCATCTGGGGACGGGAAGGTTTGACTTAGCTGCACTGGGTGTGTTGGTGTTGCAGTGTGCAGTCAGAAGCTTTTCAACCTAGGTGGCATGAGCCCAAGGAGAACCTTTTTGGTTAAGAGACAGGTCTGATATTTGATCCTGTTGATGAGAGGAGCCACCCAGACTGGGCGTACAAGTCACAAGTATGTGTTAGGTGGGCAGTGCCCATAAGAAGTCTGCATTCTTTGTTGAGCACCACAGATATCCTGCAGAGGGCTGTAGGAGAAGGGAGCCATAGGTGATGAGCCCATAGTCTATGATGGAGGTGACAGAACTGTAGATAACCAGTCTAAGGGCCTCTGTGGTCATACTGTGTTTGCCTGTGGAGCAGGCCAATCCGTATGTTAGTGGCCTTTGCAACATTGTCAATGTGCTGAATGTAGGAGAGGGAAAGTCCAGAGTAACGCTGAAGTATTTGAACTGAGGAACCTGCTCCATTATAACCCCAGAATGGTTAATGATGATGAAGGGTAGAGTTATGTTTGCTCCTTGCATTTCAGAAAGTCATAACTTTTGTCTTGCTGTAGTTCATGACAAGTTTGTAAGCTGAACCTTTCCTCAATGCGTTTGAAGTCACGCTGTAGCTGCCCTTCTAGATGCTTGGTGTCGAATGGCTAGAAAACAGGACTGCGTCATCCATGTAGAGAAGTATTTTCTAATGGTAGACACTAGGAGGCTATTCAGGAAGAGACTAAAGAGTAGCAGTCATGGATGGACCCTGCGGTACTCCTGAGAGGACTGGTTTCTTATCAGAGGTGACATCAGCAATCTTAACTCACTGGACCCTTCCCTCAAGGTAACTTGTTATCTAGAGCAGGGCATCCTTGGAGAGCCCGATAGCTGACTGTTGCCTGAGTAGGAGTGGATGACTGATGGTATCAAATGCCTTCGTAAGGTCAATGAATATTGCACCCACACAGTTTCCTTGGTCAAGGGTGGTGTGGATGGATGAATGCCATAAATTCCAGTAGTGCAGTAGTAGTGCTGTGCCCTTTTCTAAATCCATGTTGATCAGTTCACTGGATATCATATTTTACCAGATACTCAGTTAGCTGGTCCAATATGATTCATTCCAGGGCTTTAGATAAGGGGGAGGATGAAGATGGGTCTGTAGTTTGTATGCAGTGACCTATCACCGCTTTTTGTGTACAGGCGCAATGGTTGTCATCTTCAGAGGATGGAATTGGGCCAGCCTTAGAGAGAGAGAGGTTGAAGATGTCTGTTAGGGTTCAAAGATTTCATCTAGGACAAGTGCAATCAGCTTCAGGTCAAGGGAGTCACCGCTGTACCCTGAATTGTGGATGGCTCTGTGTATATATATATATATATATATATATATATTCTATAAAACATTTCATTAATGCATCAGTTAGGGTTATTCTACAGTGACAAAAGTGAGGAAATTTGACATTAAGGTTCCCAACCCTTGCACCCACCCCCACCAACAGGCATTGGGGAGTTCATTGAGGTCTTGGGCCTAACTCTCACCCCATCCCATGTGTAAACAAGCTGAGGTGGTGCAGTATAGGAGAATGGGGTGAGAGTTAGGCCAATGACCCCAACGCACACCCCGATGCCTGTTGGTGGGGGTGGGGTGGGAGTGGGTTGCAAGGGGTGGAACCCTAATATCTAATTTCCTCACTTTTTCACTGTAGAATAGCCCTAACTGATGCACTAACAAAGTTTTTGCAAAGAATTTCCTTACTTTTAAGAAAGAATAGAAAAGTAGAAGCTGCACAAGTTGGTGAGAGGGCCCTGCACCCCACCAATTTGTAAGTGTCAGGCCACATTACACCTAATGACTAAAAAGTACATTGACAACACCACAGCCAGCCACCAAACAAATGTTAATGTAGTAGAACAATAAAAACGCTGTCCTAAAACATAAACTGCACCACACAATATCTCCCCAAAATATATTGTCCGACTATAAACACAGCACCACATCTACAGGACATGCTGTCAACACCTCCAAACTTCAAGTGAAAAGATCAAACCATGTCTGAGATATAACATGTCAAAGTTTGAAATTTTCATTCGTCAGAGTGGTACAGTTCCACACCTGTTGATATTTAACACACACAACGACTGAAAACTACATCCATGACACTAAGGCTAGTTATCCTATCAATTTCAAGCCATCACCACCACAAGCAAAATGCTGTCCTCAGAACATAAACTGCTCACGCTATATCTCCACCAAACAAATGTTTTCTGACACATAAACACTGTAATTTACATCCACAGGGCATGCCATAAACACCTCCAAATTTCAAGTAAAAAGACCAAACCGTGTCTGAGCTATAACATGTCGATGTTTGAAATTTTCGTTCATCAGAGTGGCACAGTTCGAATCTATTGACATTTAACACACACAAATGGCCCAATTCTAGAAGGTGGTGCAAGTTGCCACGAACGCAACTTGCACCACCCTCAACTGTTATATTGACCTTGCACCTATTCTAGAAGGGGAGGGTCCGCGCAGCAAAGTCCCTACGACTTGCAACGGTAGCAAGGTACACCGCACAGACAGCGCATCGGCCAGCATGTTGCAAACCCACCGCCACCAATAGCAAGCGCACCCCTACCCATGCCCGCACCCTGGCGTTCCGCTGCAGATGCGGCAAGTCACCTGCCCTGATAGTCCAGTGCCCCCAACCATAAAATAATAAATGAATCCTGAATCCCTCGGTAGTCTAGTGGCCCCCGAACTGTACATTAATGACCTTAGTAAATATCCCTGTTGCCCTGGCAGTCCAGTAGCCCCTCCCGAACTGTACATGAATTCAATATGAAATATCCCCATTGCCATCATAGTCTAGTCGCCCCCTTGAACTGTAATGAAATTAAATTAGTAATTATCCTGTTTCTCTGGTAGTCTAGTTCCCCAAACTGAACATAAATATAACAAAAACAATCCTGTTACCTGAGTCTAGTACCCCCCACCCAGACGTGGCCACCCAGCACTCCCTCCCCTTCCCCAGCGATGACTGGCTGGCCAGCTCACTCATTTCCACGGCCAGCCCCGACTGAGTGCAGTATTAGTGCTACTGTACAGACACACTCATAAATTCGTGTTCAGAAATTAATTTCTGAGCTGGCCTGTACAGTGGCACTAATACTGCACTCAGTCGGCAGCTGGCCATGGAGGTGAGAGGTGGGCTGTGCCAGTCGCTGGCTGGGGACGGTGGGAGGGTGCTGGGTGGCTGGCACGGTTGGCTGGGGTCCACTAGACCGCCAGGGAAATGGAATTGTTTCTATTATATTGATGTTCAGTTCAGGGGGCACTAGACTACCAGGAAATGGGGATAATTATCTAATTTCATTTCTATACAGTTTGGGAGGTGGGGCACTAGACTACTAGGCAACGGGATATTGTTTTGTGTATGAATGTACAGTCTGGGTGCACTAGACTACCAGGAAAAGGGGGATATTGTTCTTTTTATTATTGTACAGTTGGGGGTACTAGACTACTAGGGCTAAATTATTACCGCATATGTGGCGGGCGCCTTGCGTTTGGGGCACGGGTGGGGGATGGCGAGTGCCGCCTCGCGGAGCTTCTGCCAATGGCTGTTTCGGCAGGCTGGGCATATGGGTAGCCCTGTGGGCCTACTGGGGTGGGGTGGGCATGGGGAGGGTAAATGTGCACTGTCTGCTTGACATCCGACGGGTCTACAGGATCCCCTGGTATCTGTGTTACACCAGCTAAATGCTGGTATAACTTATACTGCCAGATCTTCTCTGGGGTTCTTGTATAGTCCTGATGTGGGCACTTTGTGGCTGCCCTTCTAGAATGGGGTGCAACTGCTGCTGTAAACCCCTAGTGCCATGTCACAGGATTTATGAAGGCCTAACTGCTGTTTGGCACAAGCGGCCTGCACCATGTTGCAGACCACTATGTAGAATTGTGCATGTCGCAACTGCTGGCGTGAAGTTGCTACATGCGCCATTCTACTTGGTGCAACTGCAGCTACGCCAGGTGTAACCCTTCTAGAATCTGGCCCAAGGACTGTAAACTACATCCATGACAGTAAGGCTAGGTATCCTATCAATTTCAAGCCACCACCGCAAGCAAAACGCTTGTCCGCAGAACGAACTGCAACACGCCATATCTCTGCCAAAAAATTTTTCTGACATGTAAATATGGTAATTTATATCCACAGAACATACTGTAAACACCCTCCAAATTTCAAGTAAAAAGGCCAAACCATTTCTGAGATATTCAATATCAAAGATTAGTAAATGTCCCAATCTATTCCATTATGAAAATCTGTCCATCTTGTCCCTATTTTGTGATCAAAGATCATGATCAAAGAATTTCACAATTAAAGAATTTGCAGGCTCACAAACAAAGAATAAAAATCTTATAAATCAAAAATTGAAGGAATTTCAGTAAACCACCACCATGGTTCGACAGAACTCAGCCCCTGAGTAAAACCCACCTCATTTGACTTCCTAGGGCACCCCTGGGCTGAGAAAATAGATTTTTAATCCAGCCATCTCATCACTTGCTCGACGATGCATGATTGTGATCAACGAATCTCACAATCAAAGAATTTATGGACTCGTGATCAAAGAAATTGATGCTAGTGCTTAAAGAATAAAAATGGAGAAACACAACTTTTCACCGATTTGAAGTGATCCAACACCATGCCTTGATAGAACAAAGCTTCCTGAGTAAACCCCACCCTCATTTGTGTCCCTAGCCCTCCCAGAGCTGAGATATTAGTGTTTTTAGGTCGCAATGCAAGATAGCGATCAAAGAATCTCACGATCAAAGAATTTGCAGGCTCGCAATCAAAGATCGTTACTGAGCTGCAAATTAAGATTTTAAAAGCTTATAACTCTATTTCTTGACCAATTTGGATGAAACCAAAGACATGGCTAGATAGATCGGAGCCCTCTGAGTAAAACCCATCCATGTTTTACTTCAGAAGTGACCCCTGAGCGAGATATTTGTGTTTTTCCAATTGGAAATTAAAAACAATATGGCGGACATCACGATTAAAGAATTTTGAAAATTCTCAGGGACAAAGATTCTTGAACCGTGAGGCTGCAAATTCTTTGATCGCCAGGTGGGACCAGATGGCCAGAACCCCATTCTTTGTTCGCAAAACATACATATGCATTTTCCCATTGACTTATAATGGGAATTTAAAAGTGGCATAACTTTTGAATGCCTTAATATTTTTCACCAAATGAAAAGCGCATGTTCAGCCACCAACTCTATTTTTGACCAATTTGGATGAAACCAAAGGTATGGTTCGATAGATCGGAGCCCCATGAGTAAAACCCATCCAAGTTTTACTTCAGAAGTGACCCAGAAGAGATATTTGTTTTTGATCGGAAATTAAAAACAAGATGGCAGACCTCACGATCAAAGAATTTTGAAAATTTTGGGGACAAAGATTCTTGAACCACGAGGCTGCAAATTCTTTGATCACCAGGTGGGACCAGATAGCCAGAACCCCATTCTTTGTTCGCAAAACATACATTTACATTTTCCCATTGATGTATAATGGAACTTAAAAGTGGCATAACTTTTGAATGCCTTAATATTTTTTCACTAAACAAAAAGTGGCATGTTCAGCCACCAAAGCTCTTTCAAATGAGCCATCTAACAGAGCAGCATTCACACAACAGATGTGCAGGGCCACATCCAAAATCCCCAAAGCTGCCTCCAGAAATGGATAATTTTGCATTTTCAGTGTTCTTTTATGCATAACAACTGTACATCTAACTGAAACAAAATTTGGCAGATCAAGAGACCTACCATGCCCACCAAGAATACCAAATTTCAGGCAAATCTGTTAAACAGGTCCAAAGTTATTAATGCCCAAACTTTTGACTTTAGTATGTAAGTGACAACTGAATCCTAACTATAGTGGCAACTATGCCACTATGATATATACATATATATATATATATATATATATATATATATATATATATATACATATTCATTGCAAAAACTCCATTAATGCATCAGTTAGGGCTCCTAGTACAGTGACAAAAATCTAGAAATTGATGTTAGGTTTAACAACCTTACCTACACTTTCCACACACCAACAGGCATTGGGTATGCTTTGGGGTCATCGGACCTAACTCTTACCCCATTGTCCTATATTGTATCATCTCATCTTGTTTATACATGGAATGGGGTGACTAGCCCAATGACTCTAAGGCTCACCCCAACTCCTGTTGGTGTGTGGAGGTGGAGGTTGGGGTGGAGTTGTAGAGTTGTTAACCCTAACATTGAATTTCCAGACTTTTGTTGCTGTAATAGAACCTAACTGATGCATTAATGGAGTTTTGCATAAAATATCCTTACTTTTTGAGATATTATAATAGTATCCTTATTTTATTATGGAGTGCAGAGTCCTTTGACTCTGCACTCCAATCCCTCCATAGATGCACATGTGTATAGAGGGTGTGGAAGCACAGGCAGGGCCCTGCACTTCCAAGCATCAAACAGCAGTGACCAAACTGTCAGTATAGCCATCTTATTACCCCACCTCATGTACACTGGTATAGAGAAATTGTGAACTGCAATGCAAATGTTATTATGTGCAATTGCAAAGTCATTCTACATCACAGGTGTGAAAACACATTTCAGACAGGATGTGAAAAATGACAGCAGTACTGTTCATGAGGTGGTGTGGAAAATGGCTATGTTGAAAATTTGTGCCAAAAGATTGAAAAGCTCCAAAGTTATACACGTGGGTAGAATTAATTCAATGGATGCATGTAATTCGGGCATTTTAGGATTTTTTACAAATTTCAACATGGCTTTTGGGACCTCACCTCTGAACATTGGTACTGTAATTTCATTAATTGGTCCTGAAATGTGATTTTGCACAACATACATGTCATTCTGTGCCACAGTAGTGAAAACACGTTTGAGACAAGATGTGAAAATGACTGCTGCACTGTTCATGAGGTGGTGTGGAAAATGGCAGCGTTGGAAAATCTGGAGTCAAAATATAAAAATTGACGAGTTACAAGCATTCGTAGAAACATTTCAATGACCACACATAACTAGAGCATTTTAGTATTTTGCACCAAATTTTCAGCATGGACTTTTTGGACCCCACCTCATGAACACTGGCACTGTTGTTTCACCATGTGTCCTGAAAGGTGATTCTGTGCACCCACACCGCAAAATCACCTTCGGACCGCGAATGAAATAACTGCACTAGTATTCATGAGGTGGTGTCCCAAAAGCCCATGTTGAAAATGTGGCACAAATATACCCAAAAGTGGCAGAAATATCAACATAAGTTCAAAACGCCATTGACAGCCATTATATGGAACTTACCTTGATTCTTCAGTTTGCGGTTCGGCTTTGAAGAGTGCAGACGTGTCCCAGTCAACAGAAGATGGCAGTTGATGGTCTCCAGTGGTAAGTATATGGCAAGGCGTGATGTGGGGAAGTGGGTTGCTCATTTGGAGGGTTGGGATGGGGGAGAAGGACGGAGGATGATGAGGAACCATTTTCTTCTTTTCAGGTTTTTCTAGAAAAAAGGATGGTGGGGACCGTTTTGTTTTTACAGGGACACATATGCAATACTTTGGGACACTGCAGGTGAGTTCCTCAGTGTCCCACAGTACTTGGGAATGGACAACATAACTGGGGACATTGGGAGGTGGGCTACCCAGGTTAGGTTGTACAAGCCCCTAAAACCAGGTACAGCAACAAAATTTAGAATTGCAGCTAAAACAGAATGGTACAATGATTAAGGTGGTAAAGGATGAAGACGTAGTGAGCATGGCTGATAGGAAGATGTCTTAGGAGCCTTTTGAGTGAGAAAAGGGAAGAACATGAGTAGAGGTTGGACGGCAGTTTGTTCCAGACAGAAGGAGCGGAAGAAAAAGCAGACTGATCAGACACAGAACAAGGTTTAGGGATGGAGAAGGTGTAGGAATCTCTGCAGATTTCTCAACCCCTTCCCTTCCCCTTATAGGCTGTCAAGGGAAAAAAAAGTTATTTTATAAGTAAACACTTAGGGCCAGATATTCAAAACTTTGCGCTGGTAGCAAACTGTTTGAGCAGAGGTTAGCACCGGGTTTTGCGTGGTCCACTATATTCAAAAGGTCAAATAGCAGAGGCAAACTACATTAGTGCCGGACAAAAGTATAATGTATGCAAGTGGAAAACTGAGGGTGTGCACATGAATACAGGCACAATGCTATATTCAAGCGCGTAGCACCATGCAAAGTGTTTTGCGACTCAAGCGCCAGCAGCACTGCGTGGTGCAAATTACCACCAGGAAAAGTAGTCTTAACTCTGGGCAAATCAGCTTTGGCGTGACATTGTGGCTTTGAGCAGATTAGCATGATTTTGCACGGCTTTGGCGTGACCCTAACCAGTAAATATTAAACATAGAAAGAAACCAGACATGGAAGAAACATGTGCACATGGATAACACCTCGTATGTTGCCATCATCTGCTACCATTCTCAGCCATGCCAGGCATTAAGTAGTGACCTTGGGGCTCAGTGAATACCATGGCAGTGTGTCTATACGGTACACACCTGCAGACTGCCCTTTGGTGGACACCAACAGAAGCCGCATACACATGCAGCACTGGGGGTGTAAGAGTATTGAGGGAAGGGTGTACAGGGTTGCCAGGCTGCACCACAGACTGGGTGCTGCCACAAGGCTGGGACAAGCCATGCAGTGCAAATGGGCCAGTGTTGGGAATACCTCAACACCAGTGTGCCTGTCTGATGGTATGTGCCCCAGCCACATACTGCACATCTGTACAGACACCACAGCACACACAGCCAGCCATGTATATGTCACTATGAGTATTCCATGCCAGTGGTGCAGTATCCCAGGGGCACACAACAGCATAACAGTAATGTCCACTGCCAGTACACACTTGCAAGATGGGTCTGTCACTGTATAACATGCAGCAGTCATTGATGCCCTACACACCATATGCATTGCTGTGTCCCCACACTACTGGCCCCTTGTTACTGTAATGTCTACTGTGCACTGTAGCAGGAACTACAGTTTGACAATTGCATGCAGTACCACCACCTGTGTCTGTACTGTGTAGTCCCTGGGCACAATATTCCATGGATCCATACAAATGTAGACTGCACCACCACCATGCCCTTCGAGACTGACCTACAGGTGGAGCTGGGACCCTGCAATAGTGATGGGCAAACTGCATGCAAATCAGGACATAATGAGATGTTAATCTGGATGTTTGCCCACAGACTGCCTCAGTAGGCTCATCTGCATGTCAGTTTTGAATATAGCAAATTTTGCCCCGAACAAACATGATAGCACCGAGCAAATGGCTTAACTCTTTGCAAAACCTGCACTAAACCTGTGTTAAACCTGCAAAAACCTGTGCAAACCTATGCAAATGTGTCTGCGCCTGTGCAAACATTTCAGAAACATGGTACATTTCTGCAGATTTTCACATATGCTGGTGCTTGCAGCTTTAATGAATCCACTCCTTTGCTAGTACACACATTGATCACATGGTTCACCTTTACCTTCTTTCATGTCACTGTGCACTGGGCTGCTGTTGTGGTTTGCACTTCCTGGTTGCTATATTCAGAGCTGTCTCATTTTGCAGGCTGTTTTGCACTGCACTGCCAGCCAGTTGCCTAGCTTTCTTAGCACGTATATTCAGCAGGTTTAGCACCCAAGGCTATCCCTTTTGAATATAGCAGGTTATTGGGTTTGGGCTAATTTAGCATGCCAGGCAGTTCTAATTTAGCCCCGGGGCAAAGTTTTAAATATCAGGCCCTAGTGTTTACCTAAATGGGGGATGAGGAATCTGATTCTGGGTTCTTTTTCTTAAATAATGGCCCAAAGTGTTTTTGGTGTTTTTCCTGGGGGCCAATGTTTTTAATGCAAGTAGTGCTGCATATTTGCAGCAGTGATTGCAAAAACATTTGCATATTTAGATACCAAGGTTGAAAACTGCCACAATTTGCAGCACTTTCACAGCTGTAGTGTCACAAATTTGCAATATTTCCAACAGCCAAATGCCAAAACCTATTTCTGACTCATTATTTTGGAAATCTAACAGCAGGATTGTGTTCCTCGGGCCCTGATTAGATAAACACAACTGTTGGTGTTTACCAGAGGGCAGCCAATTTTAAATTATATTGTTTTTTTGTGCCTAGCTAACTGAAAACAAGATGGCAACACGACGACAATACTGGACCCATTGCAATAGTGAATGTGCTTTAGCGGACACATAGAAGTACTATGCATGCACATATATTTTTCTCCATGGGCTATAAAGGAACTTAAATCTTTTATAACTTTAGAACAACTTAATATTTTTCACCAAACCATCAAAAGGCACATTCGTGACCCAGACCCATAAACCCTGACAACTGCAGACCAGAACCCCAAACCGTTTGGCCATAGCTCCAAGGAAAATGTGCCCAAAATGGTAAATTGCACTTTTTTGGCACTGCAGCTCCACAATTGCACATCTGACTGGAACAAAACTTACCAGATACAGAGATCTATGGTACCTGATCATGCATGCAAGATTTCAAGTAAACCAGTTAAACAGTTGCAAAGTTATTAAAGTGCAAAATTGTGGATTTAACATAAAAGTGGTTGAGCAACCTTAACTATACTGGCAGTACATTGCCAGTACAATATATATTATATATATATATTCATTGCAAAAACTCAGTATATATATACATATTTATATATTCATTGCAAAAACCTCAGTTAATGCATCAGTTAGAGTTCCTATTATAGTGACAAAGTATGAAAATTTGGTGTTAGGTTTCCCAACCTTATCACCCCACCCACAACCCTCCACATACCATCAGGCATCGGGGTGTGCCTTGGGGTCATCAGCCCTATCTCTCACCCCATTCCATGTGTAAGGAAGCTAAGATGGTACAGTATAGGAGAATGGGGTGAAAGTTAGGGTCGATGACCCCAAGGCACACCCTGATGCCTGTTGGTATGTGGAGAGTTGGAGGTGGGGAGGGGTGGTAGGGTTGGGAACCCTAACACCAATTTCCATACTTTTGTTACTGCAATAAGAACCCTAAGTGATGCATTAATGGGAAATCTCCTTCAGGATCAAGTAACAAAATGATAGTACCAGTGTTCATGAGGTGGGGTCCCAAAAAGCCCATGTGGAAAATTTTGTTCAAAATACTGCAAAATGGGTGAGATATCAACATAAGTTCAAAATGCCATTGACAGCCATTATACTTAACTTACCTTGATTCTTCTGTTTGTCGTTCATCTTTGAAGAGTGCAGATGTGTCCCAGTCAGCAGAAGATGGCAGCCAATGGTCTCCAGTGGTAATTATAGGGCAAGGGGGTGGGTGGGAGGTGGATTGCTCAGTGGGAGGGGAGGGAGATGAAGAGGGACAATTTTCTTCTTTTCAGGTTTAAAAAATAGATGGCAGGGGATTGTTTTCTTTTTACAGGAACACAAATGCAATATTTGGGACACTGGGGTGGGCTCCCCAGTGTCCCACAGTACTGAGTGGACACCATAACTGGGGACACTGGGAGTGGGGCTATCCAGTGTCCCACACTGTCAGGGGAAGGAGTAGTGTCAACATGGGATTGGACACCCTGATGTTGGCAGGGAAAAAAAGATGTCGGGATGTTTTCTTTGTTTCTGGGAAAATGTATAAATGTTTGGGGACACTAGGATGGGCTCCCCACTGTCCCACAGTGCTAGAGAGAGTGGAGAATGTAACTGGGAACACTGGGAGTGGGCTCCACAGTGTCCTGCAATGGCCGGCACAGGGATTGGGCACCCCGCTGCCAGGCCAGGATATGTAATTTATTAAAGTTAAGATTCCTTGGGCCCTTCCCTATAGGTTGTCACAGGGAAAAAACATGTTTTTTTGTTTCAGTAAACACTCAGGGTGGAGAATCTGATTCTGGGGTTCTTTCTCTTAAATAATGGCCCAAAATTTTGGGGAGTTTTCTCTGGAGGCCAATTTTTTAAAGCAAAAAGGTGCCACAAATTTGCTGCAGTGATTGTGAAAACCTTCACAATTTTGTGATACCAGTTATGAAACTGACGCAATCTACGGCTCTTTCTCACAGTCAGTGGTCAAAAATTTGCAACATTTCCAATGATCAAATGCTAAAACATATTTCAACCATTTGTTTTGGAAATCTAACAAAATGATTGTGTTCTTGGGCCCTGATTAGGTGAATACAACTGTTGCCATTTACCAAGGGCAGCTGATTTTAATTATATAGTTTTTTCAGCCTCTAACCGCATGACAGTACTGGATCCATCTGCGACAGTAAACACGCTTTTGCAGATGCATAGAAGTACTGTTGCATGGCATATATTTTGTCACATAGGCTATAATGGAAAACTTAATTCTTTATAACTTTTGAATGGATTAATATTTTTTCACAAAACCTTCAAAAGGCACATCCGTGACCCAGACCCCATGAACCTTAACAATTTCAAATCAGACCCCCAAACCGTTGTGGCTGAGGCCCTGAGCAAATAATTTGCTCACAAATGGTAAATTTCCTTTTTCTGGCACTCTGCAGCTCTGCAACTACACATCTGACTGGAACAAACTTGCCAGATGCCAGAGACTTATGATACCAGACTGTGCATGCAAAATTTCAAGCAAATCGGTTAAATGATTGCAAAGTTATTAAAGTGAAAAGTTTGGGTTTAACTTAAGAAGTGGCTGGGGAACCTAACTATACTGGCACTACTATATAGTTATTTATTCATTGAAGTATTGGAATTATAAACCTTTGAATCTGAGACTCTTTACACGGCTCCACATCATACGAACAGAAGGTACAGTGAAGAGGTGAATACATTATTACAAGCAGCAGAAGACTGTACAGAAGCAATTTCCAGTAAGGTATACAGGAAGACAAAATATGAGGAACTACAATATCACCCAGACTAACTGGTAACTTGGTAATAAAACTGATATACAGAGGCAGGAAGACTATTAACTGCATGAGTTAACAGTTGGGATAAGATAGATGATAACCATATCTAGAACAAACATAAGTGCAATAATTAGAAATAAAACTTGATACCTTGAGAAAAATACCTTGACTTAGGGAGACAGTTATGTAGAGAAATACAAATTAGAGGCAGGGAATACAGTGGAGGGGCAGTAAGTAAGAGAGGGAGGTAAAGGGAGAAAAGCAGGTGGGACAGGCAAAGGGGGACAGGTGGAGGAGGGAGTTAAGGGGTGGGGGAGGGAGGTAAGTTTAGAAGGGAGCAGCCAGAGTTGGCCTTGTCATAGTAGATTACCAGTTCAGGGAAAAGGCAAGGTAGTGGAGGGAGAGGAGAGGAGGCTAGGAACAGTCACACCTACATTTAACAAGGAGATGCTGTTGGACTGAGTGTTTGAAAGGGCCAAGATTAGGTACAGATGAGACTTCAGTGGGTGGGTCATTTAACCAATGGGGCACTACAGAATGGGACTAGAAAGCAGCTTTAGAAGAGCTTCTAGTAGCCAAAAGGTAGGGCAGAAGTTGCGAAATGTTGAGTTCCAGGTGGGAGAGATCAGGATATTTTTTGGCTAACAAGCAGGTCTGGTAGGTAAGCCTTCCCTGGAGGTTTAACCATTATGCTTGTTCATACAGGTTACAGGTGTGGGTGAATCTATTCACCACCCACAAGGCAACAGGCTTTGTTCAGTGCTATTTTAATGCGACTCAATGTAGTATCCCTGCAGAGCCATAGGATAACTAAGCCATAGTCAACTATGAACTGGACCGAGCTGGTAACAGCCAGGCATTGGCATCGGGTGTCATACACTTCCTGTTCTGTTGAGTAGGCCAGTCCTGGTGTTAACCCCTTGCATACAAAGTTTATATGTTCATGAAATGTTTGTGTAGATTAAAGAGTGATGCTAAGATATTTGAAACTATTCACTTGTTCCAGGGGTTGTTGCTGACTATTGAGGATGCAAAGTGGCTGGCTTTTGTGTTTGTTATGTGTATTAGGAAACAACATAACCTTAGTTTTTTATAATTTAGTAGGAGTTTATGACTGAAAACCAGAGTTCAAACTCAGAAAAGTACCTCTGAGATTGCCTTCTAAGGGAGAGAGTTCAGGGTGGCTAGAAAAGATGACAGCATCATCCACGTAAAGTAACAACTGTCCAGAGCAAGCAAGGGGAGGATATTAAGAAAGAGACTGAACAGGAGAGGGCCAAGTATAGAGCCTTGGGAACCCCGAGCGAACAGGCAAACTAGAGGAGAGAGTGTCATTTATTTTACCCACTGAGACCTTCTGCATAGATAATTTGAGAACCAGGTACTGGCTTCATTTGAGAGGTCTGGTATGGAGTCAATGAGGAGTGCATGGTTCATGGTATTGAAAGCTTTAGTTAGGTTTATGTGCACAGACCCAACTAAGTAGCCCTAGTCAAGGGCTTTGTGTATAAAACCAGTATATTCTAGAAGGGCAGTGGTGACACTATGGCCCTTCCAAACCCATGCTGCTGATGACAAAGGAGACTGTGTTTTGAGAGATATTCTGAGAGTTGATTGGAAACAATCCTTTCAAGGGCTTTGGAGATGGGGGAGGATAGAGATGGGACGGTAGTTGCTATAGCTCCCACTGCCACTTAAGAATAGGTGTGATAGTGCATCTTCCATAGAGATGGAACTGACCTAGGCAGAGGGAGAGATTAAATATTTTTGTGAGGGAAGGAGGCGGCATCCGGGATGAGCTGCAAAAATGTCAGGTCTGAAGTCACCGCTGAATCTGGACTTCCCCAGGACCGGGTTAGGTACTTTTTAGCTTCTTTGGGAAAAAATCCTAAAATGGAAAGGGGGATATTTGAGGGGAGTTGGGGAGAACTAGAGGAGGTACTGAAGAATTCAGGAGAAAGAACCCCAGAGAGATCAGAGAATGCCTTGTTAAATGTATCAGCAATGAGCTGTGGGCTCTGGGTGGGGACACCATTGCTATTTAAAGGGGGGTTGGGTTACCAGTAAGGTCCTTTATGTTATCCCAAAACTTCCACCCATTGCCCCAGTTGGTAGAGAGGAATTTTGGAAATGTGCCACCTTGCATGTCGAATTTCCCAGGTGCATGCATTTCTGGCAGCCCTGTACCACTGCCTATCTACAGGGAAACCTAATGCCAGGGCCTTATGCCAAAGGTTATCCCAGGAGGTCATAAGAGTCAGGAGTGATGGGATGATCCAGGGTGTAACCTGACCTTTGATAATACGCCTGGTGAAAGGGGCAAAGATGTTGCAGGAGAATTGAAGTGGAAATGAAGAAGGCTAGGGCACTGTCTGCACTGGTAGCAGTGTCTAGAGTTTACCAGTCACAGTTGAGGAGGTAGTCACTGGCGTGCCTCAGCTGACCTTTTGAGGGAACACTGGTAGTGGCCTTGGGAGGGTTTAGGGAGCAGTTTGACCAGCTGCAAATAATTGAGAGTGGTCACTTAAAGAGTCAGGCAAAACCCTGACATTAGTAATTACTTCTAGATGGTTGGAGAATGCAAGGTCAATAAGAGTACTGGTACCCATCCTGTAATTGATCCTTGTTGGGGAAGACACAGACTGAACAAAGTCTAAGGCTGCAGCAGTATCCCTGTGGGGGCAGCAGGAGGGGCAGACCAGCTGATATTAAAGTCACCCATTACGGTGACCTTGGCCTTATTAGGCAGCTGGGATATGTAATTGAGAACAGAGTTAAAGCCAAGTTTTGAGTTGCAGGGAATGCAAACAGACATGACTGTGAGGGATTTACCATTACTACCAAGAGATACTTTGATGGCAAGGCCTGGGCTTCATTTCCTGAGGTAGTGGGTGGAAAAGCAAGCCCCTGAAGAGAGTCTCGGAGGAAGATGGTGCAGCCACCTCCCATTTTCCTGGTCTATCTATTCTAAAAGCATGTGCCCATTAAGGGAGATGTCAGAGTCTGGAATTTTGGGGAAAGCCATGTTTCAGCCATGGACAGGATGTCCGGTTTGTGCTGCATGGTCCATGCTAGAAGATCAAGCTTCAGTAGCAGGCTGCAGATGTTCACTGAGGCTAGTTTGGAGGCCACTGGCACATCAGCCTAAGGGGTTGGTAGTGAGGGCCTGGATTAGGGTGGACATTACCAGAAAGTAACAGGGTAAGAGCGCTAAAGAGAGGCCATTTAAGCAACTTTGCATTGTGTCTCTGCAACCTGTAGGTTGGCTTAGAGATAGAGGAGGGTGTTGGAAGTGAGAGGACATGAGGCAGCAGGAGAAAGGAAGGAAGTTGGGAAGATTAGCTGAGCAATACATTATGCCATGAATCACAGAAGTGAGAAGGGTGACTCACAGTTAGCACCACTGGCCAACCCATAGGTATTATAACCACGGCTGTGAACAATAGGTAGTGGTGCAGTGGGACAATGGGTAGGGTGAGAGGCCAGTACTAGAAATAGGAAGAAAAGCAGTGAACTGATTCGGGTTTCATAACTCCAGAATTGTGAAGGGGGCAGAGGAAAGAATTCACCAAACAGGAAAGTGGTATGTTGAAGTACAATAAAGGACAAGCTAGAGTGAGCCAGGCATGACAGCGCAGTGGTAGGGTTACTGTCTACAGTGTAAGAGGTTGATGGTTTGAAACCAGGGACATGAGGAGGAGGGAGAGTGAGAAGTAAGGCAGAGGTGCAGAGGAATTTAAAAAGTTACTAGGGAATATGGAGCTAAGTGTGGTTGGTGGGGACGAGAACAGCTAGTGAGAGAGGGAGATAGGGATGAGCGGACTGGCCTAGTGGTTAGCAAATATAACATGCATATATATGTGTGTGTGTATATATATATATATATATGTATGCAAAAAGCTATGTTACTGCATCAGTTAGGGTTTTTATTAAAGCGTCCAAAAGCTGGGAAATTCATTGTTAGGGTTTCCAAACCTAACACACCACCCCACCCTGCACAGATGAAGAGAGATCGGGGCACTGGGATTGTCTCCCTATTCCATTAGAAAATGAATTAGGTGGGCACAGTTTTGGGAGAATGTGGTGAGCAGTAGGGGTGATAGCCCCAATGCTCCCGATCTCTCGTCGATTGCAGGGTAGGGGTGGGGTGTCAGAGTTGGAAACCCTAACATCGAATATCCCAGCTTGTGATGCTTTAATAAAAACCCTAACTGATGTAGTAACAGTTTTTGCAATTTATTTCCTTACTTTCTGAGATAGTATAATAGTATCTTTATTTTACTGTGGAACCCTATGCTCCCATCCCTCCACAGATGAGCATATGTTTCTAGCTGTGAAGCATGCCATCTTAAATAATTTTAAACCAAATGTTCAACATAACCTTCTCATCACCTCACCACATGTACCCGGTGCAGCAAATGTTCAAATCCCCACCAAAACATAATTTTGAGCAACAGCAATGCCATTATATGCCACAGGTGTGAAATCACATTTGGCCAGGGTTTGAAAAATGGCAATTGTGGCATTCATGATGTAGTGCTAAGAAGACTATACTGAAAATATGGGGTGAAAATATTGTAACATACCAAAGTTATGAGCGTCGTCATGAGATTACAATGAATGCCCAGAACACAGCCATTTGTGGGAATTTTGTCACCAAATTTTCAACATGGCCTTTTAGGACCCCACCTAATGAACACTGTGAATGTCATGTTACATGGTCTCAAAAGATGATTTTGTATGGCAACCACGCAATTCCATGCCACAGTAGTGAGAACACATTTCGAGCAGGATGTGTGAAAAACAGGCGTAATGTTCATGAGGTGGTGTTTGAAAAAAGGCTATGTAGAAAATCTGAGTGAAACTATTAAAACTGCCAAAGTTATGGGTATGCATAGCAAAATTCAATGATCGCACATAACTCGGGCTTTTTGGAATTTTGTACCAAATTTTCAACATGGACTTTTTAGGACCCCACCTCATGAACACTGCACTATCGATTTGTTGAACATTTGGTGCAACAAATTGTTTCCCATGACCATGAATTGTCATCATGCTAACCTGTACCATTTAACCATGAATGAATTACTTCTAGTGCTTGTCTCCTCCTTGGCCTGGTCTGTCATCAAGCTTTCATGCAACACCTCGATGCCTCTGTCCTCCCTTTGATACTGGTCTATCTTCCCACTTTCTCCAGCCTTCTTTTCACAACTCTATACTGCACTCATCCACAATCTACACACAATCATACTATAAAGTCCTAACTCCTCTTTCCCTCCCCCCATGAGCCCCCCACTGCCACATCAGTTCTACCGACCTATCCTTGGGACTTCACTTCTCACAATGTTTATCCTTCACTTACATATTACATATCCCTCCTGGTACCCCATCTGCCATTAGTTGGTGGTTCTATAAGCCATTTTCATGGCTAGTTCTAGTGACTGCCCTGGTAAATGAACAAACTGGTACTTCTATACAGAGAACATGGTTTATATACAGTTGCATGGTTCAATGGTGGACCTGCCCACTTGTATTTGAATCCTCCTCTGTTATGGCTTACCTTGTCTTCCTTTATCATTTGACTCCCTATTACTGCACCATTGTGTTTGTGCTTATATACTTATTTACATGTATTTATATGTTTTATGATGGATGTTACCTGACCTGTTCTAACCAGGTCCATCTTGTAAAAGAGCTCTGCTCAATGATGTTCACCTGGATAAATAAAGATTTTGATTGATTGATTTATTGATTGATTGAAAAAAGTCCACAAAATGACCGAGATATCAACATAAGTTCAAAATGCCATAGACTGCCATTACCGGCACTTATCTTTATTCTTCAGTTCATGGTTCAGCTTTGAAGAGTGCAAGCGTGTTCCAGTCCAGAGAAGATCGTAGCGCCAACCTCAGAGGTAAGTATGGGGTAAGAGGGTAAGGGAGGTGGGTGCTCAGAGGAGAGAGGGTGGGGATGGGGAGGGGAATGGGGAGACAACAAGGGACTGTTTTCATCTTTCCAGGGAAAAAAAAGGCGTTGAAGGATGGTTTCTTTATTTCAGATTAAATATTTCCCAGAGTAGTGGGTGGAGGGCAGAACTCAGGACACTGGAAATGGGCTCTCCAGTGTCCCATAGTACTGGTTGGGGGACAGAACTAGAGCACTGGAGTGGGATCCTCAGTGTCCTGCACAGCGCGAGGGGGCTGCTGCCAATGTGGGTATTGGGAACCCTATTGTTGACAACTACAAATATAAAGAGCATTGTTTGGGGATACTGGGTTCACAACCCCAAACACACCCCTCATGCCTGTTCCCACATGCACAGTAAGGGTGAGATCTTAGGCTTGGGAGCCCTAAAGTTGTATTCCCTACATTTGATACTTCAATCCTAATGATGCATTAACACGTTTTTGCAATGAATATATATATATATATGTATTCAATAATACCTGACGGGTGGGAGGTATTGGGCTATTCTGGACCGTGCAGAGGCGTAATGAGGCCCAACACTGCAGGCAAAGTTCATGTAATAGACCCTGGATGGTCTGGTATAGCCCATATCACCCCGGAGGGTATTATTGCACTTAGAAAATGGGATTTAAGCTAAATGTTACAAAAAAGTTGAAAAATGTATAACTTTACTTGAAATACTTACTTTTAATGAATACACTTATTTTTATGTGAAGTAGTCCCTGTTTTCCTTTCCTTGGCACTAGAGAGTGATATTGTGTTCTGTGTTGTGCCAGTCTGTTGAAGAGTTCATCTGCCTGTCATTCTTGTTGTCAATCCCACTTTCCCTTGACCCAAAATCACCCTTAGGAAGTTTTGTACATCTCCGCTTTTCTCAGTCTGTTTTTTATCGCCCCCTCTTGCTCCACAACTGTAGTAGCAGTGTTTTTTTGAAGTGCTTATGCTCTGATGTTATAGCATGATTGGGGCACAGGATCAGGAGGAGTAAGAATAATGCTGAGAGGTGGCATGGCATCGGCGATCTGTCAATGTCAAACAAAATGTTTTTGAGATTTTGGTGAGTGCAGAATAAATAGTCAGTTATACTTTGGTTATTTGTTTTCTGAAGCAGCCTGAGACAGGTCAGGGAAGAGTTGTGAAGCTGTCTGTAACAGCAATCTGTATTTGACATCAAGCATGAGTGACTAGCACTGTCATTGTAGGGAAAAATGTTCTTTCTCCCCAGCCCAAAGTCCTACTCCTGGGTCCTACTGCTTCTTAACACAGCACTTTTTAATTTAAATAATTGCAGTTTACAATCAGGGCTGCTGGTAAGTGTTGCTGTTTACTCTGATGAGCACAGCTCCAGTGTTGTAAAGTAAAGTGGGGAGAACAGTTTGCTTTTGTTGACCAAGAAAATAATCTTGCTACTGTAAACCTGGTTAGCTGATTGGTGCTGTGAATGTATTGTGGCGCTTTGAGTCGGGGTGGAGGAGAGAGATTACTCACACTGATGGATTTTTGGTATGGATACTGAGTAGAAGAGCCAGGGCCAAGCAGGCACAACTGACTGGAGGCCCAGTATAAGCACTACTAGTGTTTTTTTTTTTTGTTTGTTTTTAATGGGACCGACAGGTGTTGCCATAGAATTGGGAAAGGCACTAATGAGAGAAAGTGTGGCGCTGGTAGACTGAGTGCAACTGGTGAGAGAAGTACTTTTTTTTTTTCAGAGCACTTCTTTTGAAACTTTATGACCAGGAGTTGTTGCAATTGTGACCTGAAAAGAACAGATTACAAGTGTGAATGCGATGTGCAATAAAATGCGTTCGGGAGGCGCCTGTTTAATTTTGTCTGCAGGTGAGATTGGAAAAGTGATTAGGCTACAGAAAACATTTCTTTTAGTGTTTGTTGTAACTTGTAAGCAGGAAAGCCAAAACTGGTTGCTGAAAGGAAGAGTTAGTAGGATGGTTCATGTCGGGTGGGATCTTGCTTACTAAGCAAGACAGAAAAACATAGCGGTGTTAGCTTTTCAACATTCTACAGGTCCATTTCTATATAGAACCATATAAGGCAACAGAGACTGGGACTAGTTATTTCCTGGTTTCTGTTGTCTCATACCAGACCGCTGGTTGGTGCTTTTAGCCAATCAAGTTCAAGAATACACTTTGCCCATTTCTAAATATATATATATATATATATATATATATATATATATATACACACACACACACACACATACTTGCAAAATACTTTGTAAATGCATCAGTTAGGGTTGTCATTCAGTGACAAAAGTTTGGAAATTTGATGTTAGGTTACCAACCCAACTCCCCATCCTCACCCCACTCTCCACACATCAACAGGTGTGCGGGGTGTGCCTTGGGGTTGTTGGCTCTCTCACCCCATTCCATGTGTATGGAAGCTGAAAGGTACAGTATAGGACAATGGGGTGAGAGTTAGAACCTGATAACCCCAAGGCATGCCCCGGCGCCTGTTGTGTGGAGGAAATGAGAAATTCAGGCTGGTAATCCTAACATCAAATTTCAAACTTTGTCACTGATGCACCTAACTGATAATATTAATAATTTTGCAATTAATGCTCTTCTTTTTGAAAAAGTGTAATGTTACTTGTATGTGGTTGTGGGCCCTCGCTCCCATCTATACATAAGTGTACTGATATTTTAATGATATCACATCTCTGTGTGGTCACTACTGCATAATGTAGGGCCTTACTCCCATTATTATATAATGGGATTCAAATGTGGAATCACAAGGCCTTAGGAGCCCTGCGCTCCACTGAACCCATAAGTATAGAGACAGTGCATACCTAGAGCCATTCCAGGTAACCTTGTGCTGCAAAAGTTGCAATACTTCAGGGACCATAGGAACACGGAAAAATTCCTTCATAGTTGTATTCATATGCCTGGCCACCTCCATGCAAGCGCTTAGGAAAATATCTGCATCTCAAACCATTTCGAGATATAGCAGTCAAAAGCCGCCAACCACCTCAATGTTATCCAATGGGACAATTTGCAATTTTGGAGTGCTTTAAATATGGAATCAGTGTCCATTTCTTCACCAAACCAGCAAATGGCACATCTGTGCAAGGGCTTGCCACCCAGCAAATTTCAGCCCAAAAGTCCTAACCATTTTCTTGCTATGAAGTGGCAAAGAACTGGTTTTGGGGGCTGTTTACCTGCTTTCACTTTCAGATCATATATTTTTCCCATAGGCTATAATGGGAAACTGTAAAGTTTAATAATTTTGAATAGATTAATATTTTTCAGTAAACCTTCAAAAAGCACATCTATGAGGCAAAGCTTTCTACCCTGAAAGTTCAGGCCACATCCTAAAGCCATTTCTGAGATCCAGGTGGACAAAGAAATGTAAAAAACACAGATTTGTCTGTTTTTTGACACTTTATATCTCGGAACCCACATAACAGATTCCCATGACATTTGGCATGTCAAGTGCCTACCCTAGACATTAGTATGCATGCCAAATGCATGCAAATCCATTGAACGGTTCCAAAGTTATTAACATTCAAAGACTTAAGTTTAACATAGAAGTTACCTTTCACCTAACTATCCTGGCACCACCATGCCAGTACAATATCTATCTATCTATCTATCTATCTATCTATCTATCATCTATCTATCTATCTATCTATCTATATCATTGTGAGGACTGCATCGCTCACGAAGCACTTTTAAATCTCTGAATCAGTTACCCCACCCCCATCACATGCTTCACTCAGGAAAGTGTCAATTGTTAGTTTGTATTCCTTGTTGGGTTTGATATCAATTTCTTGTTAACCTTCTCATTGTTCAGTTGTTGCCATATTTCTGCTTCATATTGCTTGGTATCCATAACAACCACTAAACCACCTTTGTCAGCCAGTTTGATTGT
This sequence comes from Neoceratodus forsteri, assembly GCA_016271365.2. Taxonomy (NCBI): domain Eukaryota; kingdom Metazoa; phylum Chordata; order Ceratodontiformes; family Ceratodontidae; genus Neoceratodus; species Neoceratodus forsteri. Next base: position 1,299,068,168 of record CM057453.1, on the reverse strand, counting down.
TATGTTTGTACTGACTCTCAATCCCATTAAGGTCTCTTTCTACTCTGCTGGTATTAACATAATAGTCATTCATGTTGATCACTACAGTACTCAGAATTTCAGTAAATTCCTTTTCACACATTTGGTCATATGCCAAAATCTCAGGTATGGATGGTGGGCATAAAGTAGATTTCTGTTTCATAGGTAATGGATTGCCTCTACCTCTGCCATTATTTATGTTTTCTTCATAATTAATACCAGCAGTAGTTCCACTCCTGTTAAAGTGGTACTCTAAATTCAATTTCCTAATAAATTTATAGAAATATAGCATGAATTGAAATAATGATACTGGCTCAGTGAGACCAAATGGCAATCGTTTTCCAGAACTTTTTTTCTGCAGGGGTTTAAACATAGAAAGAAATATGAACCACATTAGAAGTGGTTATTAATCGCCCCCATTGTCTGTTCTGGGATTTTCCTTTCCATATCCCTCTCTGGTTGTAGGGTGTTTGCCATCTCTACCTCCACCCTCTCCTGCATAGTCTGTTATCTTTTTCCCATCCTCTTCTTCCATGTCTGTTCTTCCACTGCTTCTGTCACTTCTGATGAATTGGATCCTGCTGCTACACGATGGTCCCTCTAACTGAGGTGAAACTTCACCTAAAAAGTTGTAGAGCCAATGTTCTCAGATTCAGAATCATTAGTAGTATTCCTATTCTGACCAATAGTTCCTCTCTTTATAATAGATTTTGTATGTAAATAGACTTAAGCATGGAAGTAGAAGGTGTTGTATAGTATGCCAATGAAATATTCTTCCCAATTTGTAATCTTGCTGATAGGTTCATAGGTGTAGTACATTGAAAATAGACAAAATTGTCTTTATATGCTCTTGACACTTACTGTATAAGGTGTAACTGGACTGAGAAACATCACCCTCATATTTTTACCCCTAACACCACGTGTATCATCCAGCATCTTGATCAGGGAATTATTTACTCAATGAAGCAGCACTGCATGAGGGTGATGAGGGAGATAGTGCTGTCTGACCTGAACACCAATCCCGAACTAAGTGCCCTACATTGTGCAAAAGCTGCCATTGTTTGATGCTGTGCATATGCTAAGTGGGCTTGGGACTCCATGTTACCAACTTACCATCTAACACTGCTTCAAAAGGGGTTTTGCTGTCATTTCAGAAGCTGAAATACAGTCACAGGCAGTCAATGAACAAGACACTCTCCCTCGTCAAGTTTGGATGCCCAGAAAATTGTTCAGAAGAAGGGCAACTTTCCAACCCTTCAAGTTTTCTGTCCCAAGTGCAGCCAATCTGTAAAATTTCAGAGGTCATCCAAGATGTCCTGTTTGCCCTGTAAATGACTAGTAAGTTATTGATCCCACTGAAACACCTTGGTACCTGGGACATGCCAGTCATAACCAGCTCACATTTTTCTGACCCATCCATATTGCAGCAGTCAAGTACAGAAATGCGTTCTTTCACCCACTTATGTCCCAGAACAGTTTCATTTTTGTAAGCCAAGGTTCTAAAGTTGACACACCAGAAAACAACCCAGCCACATCAGCATTAAAGATGTTAAAGGGCCTGTAGCTCTTCAGTAGCCCAGGCAAGACATTAGCTAGCCACAGGTCAGCATTCTTTGCATCTGCATTAAGTTTTCTGCCATGTCCACTGCAAAAGCCAATGTTGTTTCTGCATGTCCATCTTTGTAACCAGCCTTGGATGGGTTAGAGTCAGGCTTTCCCAGTGTCTCTGCCAGCTGCTTTGCCTTTTGCATTATAATGGGGCCACTTACGAGGCGTCTCTGCCCTAGTATTTTGGAACCAGTGGAGCAAGGCATCCTCCAATATCCCTGTCTTTTCCTTCTTTTCTTTTCTTTCAGGCTTTAAGTTTTGATGCCACTCCACCATAAGCTGTTCCTTTGCTTTTGTAGGTCAGCCACAGTTGATTTTGGAGACCAAGCTAAACTATGAGATCACACTGGCTCATTATTGATAACGCCCCATTTTATCAAGCAGCTCTATCTCAGTGCTCAAACTCAAAGCTTTCAGCTTGGATGCCATTGTTGAAATGTGTTAAAATGCTCACTGTAAGGTATTGTGCTTAAGTACCATGCCACACCTAATCGGGTACCAAATCAGTGCTAAGTACTTGTAGTAGCTGTGGAAGATTACTGTGAAGTGCCTGAAAATGCCCGAAATAGATGGTACAAATGACCACTATAAACATGGATTTTATTATATAAGGCATGGAAAATAGCAAACAGTTTTGAATAAATGCCCGAGTAACCGCTTGCCCATCTAAACCACTGATGATATAGTTGGCAAGGACTGTATATCCATGTCTTTCCCCATCTGAGTCTCCTTATACCTCTTGAATGCCACCCTTTTTTCTTTCACTGCCCGTGCCACTTCCTTGGAGAACCATAATGGTGTATATTTTCCTTCTGGTTTTGCTCAATTACTTCATGCAGAGGTTGGTTGCTTTAATTATATCCTCCTTTATTTTTCCCCACTGTGACTCTACCCTTCTCAGGTAGTCCTCCTTCAAGACAGTTTCTGATGCAGTCTCCCATTTCTTTAAAATCCATGCTCCTAAATTCCATGCCCCTCGTCCTTGTGTAGTTATCCTGCTCCTTTCCTTATGTTGAAACATACTGTATGATGATCACTGGTACCTAGGGGACTGCCCACTGTGACATATGTAATGCTGGCCCTGTTTGAAAGCACCAGGTCCAGCTCTGCCTATGTGTAGTGGGTTCTTTGATTAACTGTCTTAGAAAACCCTTTATAGGGAGTCAAAGAAGGCACTGCTCCTTGCTAAGTGACAGTTGAAAGCTCCACTCCACATCTGGGAGACTGAAGTCACCAACTAGCTGCACCTCCTCCTTACTTGCCATTCTGATGATGGCCTCCCAAATACCTATCCATCTCCTTGTCCTCTGCTAGAGGTCAAACGTTACTCCAGTATGGCTAGCAGTCCCAGTACCTGCCTCCAAGATGAACCATAGCAGTTCCAGACCCCCTTTTTCCTCCAGGTGCCCTGTACCTCCATGGCCTTAATTGCACACCTTGTCATGGTGAGGCACATCACTGTACTTCTGAAGAAAAATACTAATTAAACAGCAAATGGATGAAAATTGTAGCACAGACTCTGTTCGTGTTGAAAGGAAGGCAGCTCAGGAGCTGAATTCAATGTTTTAACAGTTACTCCTCTATAATAGGTGCAGTTAGCTAAAGTTGCCAGGTGGGAGATATCACAATGTCAACATCAGTGGATTCCACTATTAAATGTAAATAATGCACAGAGTTTGAAACTCATCTCCAAACACTGACATGATGTGCCGTTGTTACTTTTTGACAAGTAATAATAGGTCTTTATATTTAGTTATTTAGGTAGTTTGTAAATGTCTGTTTGCCATGTTTGTTGATAACAGATTGATCATCAGCTTTCTGTGGAGATGGCAGTGTGAAATAATCAGTCTGTGCTTTGCACTTATTTGTTTTGAACTTTGAAATTATCATCGGTCCTATCTTTGAGTGTTCCTTAAATATCTGCCAATGCCTCCTAGTTATGTGCTACCTTGTCACATGCAGTTACAGCCAAAACAGCACTCTCACTTGATAGACACATTCCTTTTCATAAAAAATACTAATCTGATGTTACATCCATAGTATGAAAAAGAACCTCAGAAGGATGGTATCATGAAGTTCAAGTATTGCCGTATTCCTATGAGAAACAGTCGTACATTTTTATTTATTTATTAAATTCTCGGATTACAATACCTTTGAGCAGAAACTGCTCGTTTACAAAGGTTCCATGTCAAAGGATGAGGGTCAACATACATGCAGAGGTAGTAAAAGAATGCACAATAAACAACAAAACAACTAAAAGAAAAATGAAGATACTCAGTTATAACATACTTTGAGATAATATTCATATAACGAGCAGCTTGAGTAGGCAGCTGGCTGCGGTAAATAAGAGATAGAGGGCACCATAGGCAGTTAGTATTGCAGGCGTGCGACTGGGAGAGGAAGTTGGCAGGCTAATGGGCCACTGTCCGATAGTGGTGGAAAATGTCTTGTACCAGTGGAGATGTGAAGCAGGAAAGGAGTCACAAGGAAGGCCGGTGCCAGAGGGAATGAGACTGGAAAAGGGCGGCTGTGAGACATGAGTGAGCCGGGAGGTGTTTAGAGAGATCTCTGTTCAGAGAAGCAGTCACATTGAATGGTAGAGGTGAGGTAAACTTTGAGATTCCTTTTGAAGGGTCCAAGTGTAGTAGAGGAAAGTCTTCTTTATTGAGGGAATTGAACCATTGAGTGGCTCTATAGCTAAAGGACCGTTGACCCATGGAGGCGACATCTAGGAACCTGAAAGGTTAGAGATTGGGCACCATGTGTTTGTTGAATGCCACTGTAGGTAGTAAGGGTGAGCTAGCACCAGGTGGCATGAGACTGAGGAGAATCTTTCTGGTAAGTAAGCAGGTCTGGTATTGTATTCTGCTGGGTAGGGGTAGACAGCTGGCCTGTGCATAGAGGTCACAGGTGTGAGTTTGTCGGGCAGCCCCATTAGTAGTCTACAGTCTTTGTTGAGAGAAACTGAGATCCTGCAGAGGGCACTTGTTGAGGCAGAGCCATAGATGGCAAGGCCGTAGTCAATGATAGGGGTGACAGAGCTGTAGATGGCTAGTTTAAGGGCATCCGCGGGCATACAGTGCTTGTGTTTGTGTAGTAGTCTAATCCAGTATATTAGCAGTCTTGGCAACAGTGTCAATATGCGAGTGTAGGAGAGGGTACTATCCAGGGAAATTCAAGGTACTTGAACTCCTTGACATGTTGGAGTGGGTTCCCAGCATGGCTCTTGATGGTGAGGGACAGAGAGTTGTGCCTGCTCCATCGGTTACAGAAGGACATGGCTTTAGTTTTGCTGTGGTTCAGGACAAGTTTATGAGAATTGAACCAGTCTTCGATGCACTTGAAGTCAAGCTGCAGCTGGGATTCAAGGACTGTAATGTCATGGTGGCTGGAAAACAGGACTGCATCGTCTGCATCCACATGGCTATATTATAATATTACTGTACAGGACATTATATTCACTGGCATAAAATTTTCACTATATTCACAGTTTTGAAAATCCAGCAAAATGATATTGTAGTGAAAATAATGTCCTTATGAGTCAAATGCGACTGGCAGAAAAGGTTGCAAACAGGAGGCAAAACATTAAAAAACTCATCACCTGCCCTGCAACTAGGCTGCAACTATGTCTAGTAATGGATTAGTTCATTAACTATAATCCTTTCAGCAGTAGTTCAACAATTTTGTTTAGAATGTTCTCTGTTTGTTTTAGTATGCCATTCATCATTTGAAATCATGGTATATATTTTCTTCTGATTATGCTATAAAGCACTTGTTTCTGTTTATGTTCTCCCATCCTCTGCTCCCTGGGCTCCTTAGTATCCCCAAGGTGCCTCTAGATATCCTATCTTCTCAGTCTCTGTCATCTTCCATGCTGCCTTGGCTCCCCCTGTACATGACTGTGTAGATAATATATCACTGAATGCTGCCCACTTTTGTCATTAGATGGGTAGAGCAGCAGGGATGAATTACAGGGCACCAGAGTCCACTGTCTCACAGGAACAGGGCCATTTATTGTGTTTGCTCCACAGTCCTGCAGATGAAAACATGCAAGGGAGATCCAGATGCAAGCTGTGTCAGTTTCTGGCCTGTGTCGCCCTCCCACAGCACTCTCAGTTTCACTGCCACCTGTGGTCCAAAGGTGGCAGTATCAAAGTGAGGATGGCAACCTTCTCCATGCTGCCTTGGCTTCCCCAGGATAGGGCTGTGGAGGAATATGTCACTGAATGCTGCTCACCTTTGTCAGCCAATGGGCAGAGTGGCAGGGCAGATTAGAGGGCACTGGGGTCCATTGCCTCCCAGAAGCAGGGACATTTACTTGTTTGCTCCCAGACTCTGCAGATGTAAGTATGCATGGGAGACTTGGGTGCAAGCTGTGTTGTTTTCTGGCCTGAGTCAGTCCCTCCATGGTGCCTTCAGATGCACTGCCACCTATGGTCACCCATGTGGCAGTACTGCAGTGATGATGGTGACCCTCCCTAGAGCATCCTCTTGGATGCTCTACATTCTCCATCAGACCAGCCCCTGATGACTTGGGTATCTGTAGAACACTTTGAGATACTTTGAACAAAAGCTATCTAAAATTGCACAGTAATGAACAACAGGGTATATGTCATGCTCAGATAACATCATGATATGGGAGGTTGAAGAATGAGACCACAGGTCGAGTGCAGTCAATACCCACAAAATGACATTATACCAGAATGACACACACCCTGGAGTGAATTATTACTATTATAGAATGGGTCATTTGTGAAAATAAAAGTAAAACATACATTTTCACATTTTTGTATTGTTTTTTTTTGTATATGGAGGTATTTGTGTTTTAAAAAAGTCCACAATCTGTATTGTGTCCGTAGGTGGCACTACTTCTACCTGTTGTTTCTCCCTGCCCACACATTGCTTGTTCTATCTTTTTTGTTTCTGATGGCACTCGCCACTCCCCATGCCATCCCTCTCTGTGGGTATTTTCTACCACATGAAAAGCTCAGTTCAGTAAAATGCAATATATATCTGTATTTTAATTGTTTAGTGTGAGGGCAGATACACAGCGTGATGGCGAGTAGTCGTGTGAATGGGAGTGAGGGACATAGGACATCTGTAACTGAAAAGGACAGCCACATGCTGTCCCTTTGAAATACTGCTCATTATAATGCCACACACAGTTGCAGTTTCTGGATTAAAAAAAAAAGATCAAACAAAAAGAAGCCATAAATGAGAATGAAGAAACACATCAAATGAACATGAACCTGATGTTGGTGTTTGGAAGGTAAAGTTCTGAAAACGAAAATGAGAGGTTTGCAGAGTGAGTGACCTGTATCGGAAACAGACAGCCTTGCACTGTCCTTATAAATGACTGCTTGCTCACTGCTCACTCAGTCATATTTTGAAGTACCACAAAGAATGCTAAAAAATCACCAAAACAAATTTAAATACAACAAAATCAGAATTACAGCTTGGGCACTGGAGAAATAGCAAAAGATAACAATATATAACCATCATTACAAAATTTAAAATTGAAAAACAATATCATAGCTAGTAATTAAAATAATATATGTAGTGATAGGAGTAAATAGTCTAACAGTTGGGTAAGACAAAGGAAGTCCCCAAAACACCATCTGTTGAATAAGATGGGGGCAGGAAACCTACAGTAGTACATGCCCAAAAGAACTAAGTACGAGGGAATTGCATGGTTGAGGGGCATCAAGCATAGGTGAGAGTGCAGAAATTATCCCACTTTCTATGATACAGATCATGCTTGCCAATGGTTACCAAAGACAATCTTTCAACAAGGGCTAACCAAGAAAGTACAGAGTGCCAAGCAGTTATTGATGGGGAGAGGGATCATCCATGACATGAGAAGTAACCCTTTAGCCTCAGTCAAGGCTGACAGAAGCCAACATAGTTGGGATTGAGGTAGCACAGGAAGCCTGATAAGGGAGACCTAGACCTACTAACTCAGTGGTGGATGGTATGGTTATGTTGAGGTGCTTGGAGCAATCGGGTACACACTTTGTATGCCGCTTTTTATCTCTGAGTTCCACACTTCAGAAGGGATGCAAATGTGAGGAGCTTTTTAGTTTCTGAGATTACAGGGTAATAATCTCCAATAGTGGAAAATGTGAGCAGGTCATGTATGTGCCAGACCATAACACAGTGATGTTGTGCTGGGATAATATCGCTTTATAAAGAGGGCACTGGCAAATTAGAGTTTAAGAAATTGTCTTGCCATTGTATACTGAATGTTACTGTTTTAGTTCCAGTTGGTAGGTTTGGAGTCAGACTGGTGGAGTCCCATCACAGTTTTTGTTGTATATGTCAGAGAAGCCTGGTGTGGAATAGCTGGCTGGTGTTTTTGGGGTAAATAGGTAGGGTCAGGACAGACTGAATGGGCCTTCAGCCTTTTTTGTCCTTAGAAGTCTATGTTTCAAGTAAGTTAGCTTTTTATTGTATTATTACTGCCATATCATCATCAGTATCATCATCATCATCATCTTCATTAAATCAAGAAGTTAGCAGTCAATACACCTATTCCAATGCAGGTCCAAATGCCCTATTTTCCAGTTCTTTCACATGCAGATTTTGAAGTGGTTTACTAAACTCTTCATCTAATTCTGAAGCCCATCCTGAAAATAATATCAGAACAGAGTAATCTGCAAAGAATGTTGACCTACATGTCTCTGACAGACACTATACACCATCACATATTGAGTTTGACCTTGATGAGGATGGTGATGGTAATGCATCTCATGATGATGATGTAGAACTGTCAAAAAGAAAGACTGCTGTAACTATCATACCCAGCTATGATATGAGTAAAACCCTTCGACTGCCCTCCTTACCCAGCACCATAGTGATCACAGCAACCAGTAAAAACTTCCACAGGTATCCTTCTACTGCCTTCTTCTACACTACCCTTTCTGCTACTACAGACCCAGTTCAGTTCCTGCACCAGCTGCATCTTATCAAAGACTCAGAGCACAGTCATATTCCTTGCCTGACTTTAGAAACAAAAGTACCTGTATGGTGAGGAATCATTTATAGATACATTCCACTGATGAACTTAATTCATTATGCATGCACTGTAAAACAACCATTAGTAGGGATAAGAATGTCAGTGGCATGGGAATCAATGCTATGGGATTACATCTAAATTGGCAGCATCCTTACGTACCTGGTCATCTTACACATAACACTGAGCCACATGGGGATGTTTGAGATAATATGATGGTGATGATAATTATGAGTCAGAGCTGGATCATGGCAGTAATTGCAGTCATTTCCCCGAAGCAATCATGGTGGTAGAGGAAGCAGTTATGCTGCCACCACCACCATGTGCAAGAAGTAGGTCGGCATCTGTGGACTTGGCAGCACCAACTGACATGAAACATAGAAACATAGACTTTGAAGGCAGATAAGGACCACTTGGCCCACCCAGTCTGCCCATTTCCCTACCTACTGGATAAGCTGCAGATTCTAGTTAACCAACAGCCTACTTCCTGCAACCCACCACTGTAATTGCCTTATGTCTGTACCATGCATCTTTGAATTCTCCACTGTTTTAGACCCCAACCTCTCCAGGAAGCGGTTCCATCGTCCACCAATCTCTCCGTGAAAAAGAATTTCCTCACATTACCCCTGAGCCATCCCCTCTAACTTTAAATTGTGACCCCTTGTTCTTACTCATCTCTTTTTCTGAAAGATACCCCCTGGACTCTGTTGATTCCCTTGAGGTACTTAAAAGTTTCTATCATGTCCCCCGTCCCTCCTTTCATCAAGGGTATACATATTAAGCTCTCTCAGTGTCTCTTCATATGGTTTCTGATGTAGACCCTGCACCATTTTAGTTGCCCTCCTCTGGACTGCTTCCATCCTGTCTATGTCCTTGCGTAGATGAGTTCTCCAAAACTGCACACAGTACTCAGATGGGGTCTCACCAACTGTCTTATACAGAGGGATAATCACTTCCCTTTTTCTACTTGTGTTGCCCTCCCTATGCATCCCAGTATCCCCTGGCTCTCCTTACTGACTTCTCACATTGCTTACCCACCTTTAGGTCATCTGATATGACTACACCCAGATCCCTTTCCATTATTGTTGTTGTTAGTGGCGGCCCGGTGGCGCTGGGGTTGAGACTCTGGACGCCACACCTCGTGCCCACGCCCGGCGACCCATGTTCGGGAACAGGCACGGGTTGCCATGGGTCGGCAGGGAGGAGATGGATCGGCGTCCAATGGACTGCTCTCCATCTCCAGGGAGGGGATTCGGGTGGCTGGTGCTGCCTGACCCCTAGCAGGGCTGGGGGTCGCGGCACATAGCTGCAGAGTTAAGGGGCGGACATGGCAGACGCTTGACTGGGGCACACATGGGAGCGTGCATGCACCCAGTCGATGGTGTCATTGCACGCCATGTCCCGCAGGGAGAAAAGTGGAAAAAAGAGAGCCCGGCAGAATGACATTGTGCCCTGCAGCGCTGTCCCGAGAAGGCACCTCCCTGGCATGGATCCGTTGGGGCGGGTTGAGTTGCTTCCCACCACCCTGCCATGAAGGGTAAGTCGCAGGGGTGCATAAGGGAGGGGTCTGACCTACAGGATGGTGCTGGGGGACAACAGACAGCAGGCTTGCAGCGGAGCTCTGGAGGAAAATAGAAGAAAAAAATTGTTGTTGTTAGTCCTCCTCCTATTGTGTACTTCTCCTGGATTTTTATTTCCCAGTGCATTACTTTGCACTTCTTTGCATTGAATCTAAGTTGCCATATGTCTGACCATTCCTCCCACCTTGACAAGTCCCTTCTCATCCTTTCTACCCCCCTTGCGTATCAACTCTGTTACAGATCTTTGTGTTAGCTGCAAAGAGGCATACCTTTCCTTCCAGACCCTCTGCAATGTCACCTATAAAGATGTTAAAGAGGACTGGACCCAGTACTGAGCCCTGAGGTACCCCACTAGTAACCCCCTTTCTTCAGAATGTGTTCCATTCACTATTACCTTCTGTGTCCTGTTGTGCAGCCAGTTTGTTACTAGGCTACCACCCTGGGACCCACCCCAGGCTGGCTAACTTGATTATTAATCTTTGTGCGGGACTGTGTCAAATGCCTTGCTAAAGTCTAGGTAGGCCATATCCACAGCCCCTCCCTGGTATATTACTTTGTCACCCAGTCAAAGAAATCGATTAGATTCATCTGACATGACCTTTCTGCTGTGAATCCATGCTGCTTTGGGTCCGTGCCCCTCTGGCCTCTAGATACTGAACAATTATTTCTTTCAGACGTGATTCCATCATTTTCCCCACCACTGAGGTCAAACTAACAGATCAGTAGTTTCCTGCTTCTGCCTTGCTCCCACTTTTGTGAAGGGAATCACATCTGCCCTCCTCCAGTCCTCAGGTACCACCCCATCCTCCCATGATTTGTTAAAAGTGTGGTCAGTGGTGTCACTAGGTCCTCCTTAGTTCTTTTAGGATTCTAGAGTGAATCCCGTCAGGCCCCATTGCTTTGTCCACCTTGAGTTTTAGGAGTTCTTTCAGGACTCTTTCTTCTGTAAATGGACTGGCATCAACCCCACTACCCAGAGTGCTTCTATTGTTTGGTTTAGGTAGCTTCTCCTCTTCTTCTTTTGTGAATACTGAGCAAAAGTATTCATTCAGTATCTCTGCCTTTTCACTGTCTTCCTCTGCCCACCTCCTCTCCTTTATTAATCTTCACTATCCTCCCTTAACCTTTCTATGCTCCCTAATGTACCTATAAAGGTTTTATCCCCCTTCTTAACTGAGTTGGCTATCTTTTCCTCGGTTTGGGACTTTGCTTTTCTGACTGCCTTCCCACTTCTTTCTGCTTTAATTGATACATTCTCTGCTTCTGTGATTCTTTATACTTTTGAATGCAGCCTTTTCTCCTTAACCTTCCCTGACACCTCTTTTGAGAACCATAGTGTTTTTTACTCAGCTTTGTTTTCTTTATTTGTTTCACACAAAGGTTTGTTGCCTCCATGATGGCAGTTTTGATTTTTCTCCATTATTCTTCCACCCCTCCTTTCTGGCCATTTGCTAATGCATTCCTCAGGTATTCACCCATTATGCCAAAGTCAGCCCTTCTAAAGTCCAGCATCCTTGTCTTTGTATGGCTTGTCTCCATGGTTGTGTTTATTGTGAAGCACACTGTGCAGTGGTCACTTGTTCCCAGATGTCTACTGACTTCTAAATTTGTGATCCTCTCTCCATTTGAGAGTACCAGGTCTAATATTGCTCCCTCCCGAGTGGGTTCCACCACTAGCTGTCTAAGGCATGCCCCGTGGGACATCGAGAATGACCCTACTCTTGGATGTGGCTCCAGCCCATGTCGTCCAGTTAACATCTGGCATATTCAGGTCCCCATCAACAGTATTTCCCCTTTTTCAGCCATTTTGAGAATGCCCTCTATTATTTTCTTGTCCATTTCCTCCCCTTGAGATGGGGCTCAATCATCAATACCTGTGCCATGGTAGAGCAGCAGCACCAGTTCCTTGGCCAATCCTTTCCCAAATGTCAAGCAATGAACTGTAGCTCGGTCATTTGACTGCAAGATTTAATTTTACCCCAGAATCCAATTGCTTTCCATATTACACAGCATATTGTTGAGATGATAGGGACAGATCTACAGACTTTTTCATTGTGGAAAACATTGGATTCTGAAGTTTGCTTGCATTTTACAACCAAGATATTACATACTATCCAGGTTTACATTTACCCCAGAGTAGTTCCAGAGATTTACTAAACAGTCAAAACCTACATTGGGCATACACCTAATGAGGCAGAGGGTGGGTTGTATATGTCACCACAGGTATGTGGACAAGAGCACCTACCATGGGCATATTTCTCTGACTGCACAATGGGTTTCTTTTCAGTCACAAAAGCAGTCTAATCTGACACCAACAGGGCAGTACAGGAAATGGCATTGCTTAGTGCCAGTTTTACTGATAGTGAACACAGTACAGTCAGCATGCATAACATACTAGAAAAACTGTGGGAGAAAAATACTCAGAAATGGATCATGAATAAGATGAGATTCAGTAAACTGAGATGGATTTCATTTTGGCATGCAGGGACCAGAGAGAAAATGCCAAAGTAAAGCAATCAGTACAACTAATTTGCTTTTGTTTGATATTCTGTTCAGAGTTGCAGGGTCCTGAGGGAGAAGCAGTGTTCTGGAAGGGCTCATGGGGACTTTAAGTACATGATCCAACTCCACCAATTGGAAGCAACCTGGAAGTAGAAGAAATGGTTTAAAAGCTGAGATGTAGTTCATTTTGGCATGCATGGGATCAGTGTGAAAGCATTGCCACAGTAAAGCAATCTGTATCACAAATTTGCTCTTTTTACCTTTACAGATATTCTGATTACAGTAGCAGGGTTATGAGGGAATCAGTTTTCAGGATTGCTTGTAGAGACAGTAAGCATGTGACCTGGCTCCATCAGTTGGGTGCAAACATGAAGCAGGCAAGGACTATAAATTTCATCCACCCAGTGTGACCCATCACGCTCATGCCCCAGAGTTTAAGAGGAACATAGCAGGAGTGGAATGGGTTGCTACTGGTGTCTTAGGTGTCAGCAAGTATCCACAAGTTACAGCAGGCACACAGCAGGCACACAGGGGCTCCAGGAAGGTGGGGGTGGCAGGTCAGGGGCACAATTCTCAGCCTGGTTCACTACAAAATTCCTATGCTCTTCTGGTGGGACAGGACTGCCAGGAGGAGGCACCCATAGTAGTGGCAAGGAAGGATGTGGGGTCCTCCATAGGGGAGGCTCCACCATGAGAGGATTAGGACCCAAGCAGAGGAGGAAGCAGCTTCTCATGGGGAGTCAATTGCATATGGGGTAGAGTTGGAAACAGGAAGGCAGGAGTGAAGGAGGTAAGGTACCTCCCTGGCACCATGGCTCAGAGGGATGGGCAGTGGATCCTAAGGATTGGTAGGGCAGCAAGGCAGGAGTGGAGCTGGATGTCATTGTCCACCTGGTTACTAATGACTTAGCAAGGGATGGGGCTGGGATTGTGCAGGGTATGTTTAGGGAACTGGGGAGGGGTCCTGGACTTCAGAAGGGCAGATTTTAAAAAATGGGAGAAAGTCTTAGAAATGACCTAGAGGGTGGAGCGGGAATAACCAGGATGGGATGGAGGTAGAGGGCTAAATTAAGGGACAGTGTAAGCCCACCAACTTTATTGAGTTTTACCTGTGGTGGCTCTGATTTTCCCCAAAAATGTCACTACCATGGGCCAAGGTCCCAAATGTATCATCGATGTCTCTGTCTATCCCTGTACATGTGCCAGCTGCAAAATGGGTCTGGAGGAGCAAAATCACACTGCCGCGGTGGGATCTCTGCTAGTTTGCAGGCGTTGGTCAACACATGCGTGGTGCGTGCATATTCTTCTTGCTGCCACGGCAGCCACACTAATGCCTCCCTGGTGCTCCTGACCCTCATATGGTGCAAAAAGGGATCTGGAGACCTGATGAATGCAGGAGAAAAGTTTTCAGTGTGTTTTATTGAGTGCCAGTATCTTGCATACTGGGGATTTATGAATAATAATGATCATGCATGAATATTAATGAGGTCCTGTCCGCTGCTTGGGGACTGGACTTTTCAGAAGCAGTGACGGGCAGGGAAGTAGATCCAGCTTGTAAACTCTGCAAGTGTATGAGAGGGCAGGAGGAAGGCTACATCTCTGTGGGGAAAATAAATGGGAAGTGTTTATTGTGGCTACACAGAGAACTGTAACAGTGGGACTTTGATGGGACTGAACACCAGCAGCCATACTTGTGCCCTTAACCCCTGATTCAGCCAATAAGAGAGCTAGGATTCTGCCAAAGAACTATGGGACTATACAAAAGACTTGTGGAAGTAGAAACAGGGACATTTCTAGGAGCCATTTCAAGGGACCATTAGACCATTGAAGGAGGTTAATCAATATTAATTTTTCAGAATGACAAGTGAGTGGACCAATCAGGAGCTTTAGAGAGCTCCCAAAACCTGGGAGACTTTTGAGCTGTGTCAGTTTGTCAGGACCCCTTTCTGCGGGAGAGGGCTTCTGTACCAGGAGAAAATGTTGTGTCCAGGATTGAAAAGAGCCTTCTTGGGGGTTGCCAGTCTCCTGTCCCCCAGGGCCTAAAGAAGCTTGTAAGCCTTTATCTACAATATAAGAGAGCTGTGAAGCCCACATCCATCCAGCTTTAGAGAGCTGTAAGTGACTGAGACCACAGTGGTGGCAGCACTGTGGGGACTGTGATTTTAAAGGGCTAAGGTTTTGTACGAAGAAAATGTTTTGAGAATACAAAGGACTGCATGTTTGCTCCTCGGTCTTGTTTAGCCACAAAAGGACAAGCTGCTCTGAGCCTTTGTGAATTTGTTTCAAAGTCACTGGGACCTGCAGCTCAGATTGGAACCTTCGGCTGTGAAGAAAGATTTGCTCCAGAAAGGAGCCAGCATCTGTGAAGACAGATTCGCTCCAGAGAGAGGAGCCAGTGCCTGTGAAGTGAGTTTTGCTCCAGAGAGAAAGCCAGTGTTGCGAAGATAATTCTGCTCCAGAGGGAAGCCTTAGATTTTAGAAGAGATTTAACTCCAGGGAAGGAGAATGACATTTGAGAAGAGATTTCTAGGGAGGGAGCCTGAGATTTGAGACGAGATGATGCTCCAGAGAGGGAGCTTGAGAGATTTGAACCTGTGACTGGGGCAGAGGCCCCAACGTTTGAAAGTGAAAATTGTGTGACTTTTCTAGAAGGGATGGGGCTGTTCTGCAATGCATTAACAAGTTTGGACTACAGAGACTGTATTGGTAAATACCTAACAACCCACAGTGCTCTGCCGACTTTAAAGGAATTTCTCCTTGTTGGAGACTGAGAAGTTGTACCCAGATAGAGAAAGAGAATTTGTACCTGGATGAGAGTGGAAGGAATGTGTACCCAGACAATGAAAAGTTCAGGAAAGATATCGCATGAGAGAAAGTGTACCAAGGCAAACAGAAAGTTCTGGACAGACAGAGTTGAGAGGCCTGCCAGGTGAAGACAGCCTACAAAGGCCCCAATGGGTGAAGACTGGAAAGGTTTGGCAGGTGAAGACTGGCCTTCATCATAGCATCAACCAGTGACTTTGCATTCTAACCACTAATTCTATCATCAGCACAATATTGTGCCTTCAGTTATCTACAAAACCCTTGAGAGTCAGCAAACTGTAAGTACCCTGGGCTGCAGCTTTGCAGAAGTCCTTCATTAATTATCCATCAAGTTAAAATGAAAGGGCCCGATTCTAGAAGGATGGTGCAAGTTGCCACTGAATGCAATTTGCCACCACTAATGAAACATTGACCCTGCACCCTATTGTAGAAGGGTCAGGGTCTCTGCAGATAAAGTCATGCGACTTGCGACATGCGGCAAAGGTGCGCTGCACAGAGGTGTACCTGGCCAGCATCGCAACTACTGTACGGGTCACAGAACCCCTGCCCAGCAAGCCACAACCTACACCTCGCCCCCCAGCCATCAGTATGTGCCCCACAGTGCTGGCCCCAACAACTGGCCCTAGATCCCCCATAGCTATGCCCCATTGCCCATACCGCCCTCTGAAACCTATGTTGTTAAGCGCCCCGCAGAATGGCACTGTCATCTGCTCCTTACGTGCCCCAACCCCAGTCGCCCGCCGCCGATGCTGCATAAAGCCTGCCCTGGTAGTCTAGTGGCCCCGATCAGTATATAATACATAATGATCCCCACATCCCTGGTAGTCTAGTGGCCCCCCCATGATCAACATAAATAAATTAAAGTCCGTCAATTCCCTGGTAGTCTAGTAGGCCCCCCGATCATCATAAATAAATGAAGGTCTTTCAATGCCCTGGATTAGTCTACCCCCATGATCAACATAAATAATTTAAAGTCCATCTATTCCCTGGTAGTCTACTGGCCCCCCACATCCCACCCAGCCATGCCAGCCCACCAGCAACCCTCGCCACCCATCCCCAGCCGGCGATGGCACAGCCACCTCTCACCACCACGGTCAGGCACTGACTGAGTTCAGTATCAGTGTGTACTGTAAAGACACACCAGATATCAATATCTGAGCACATATTTTCAGTAATGCGCTGTTACCGGACTCTAGTAGGCGGGTTGGCTGTGGTGGTGAGAGGTGGGCTGTGCTGGTCGCTGGCTGGGGACGGTGGAGGGTGCTGGGTAGCTGGCATGGCTGGGTGGGGGGGTGGCCACTAGACTACCAGGGAATAGACAGACTTTAAATTATTTATGTTGATCATGGGGGCGCTAGACTACCAGGGCATTGAAGGACCTTAATTTATTTATGATGATCTTGGGGTAACTAGATCAACAGGGAATTGACTGACTTACCGTATTTATGTTGATCATGGGGCGCTTAGATCACTAGGGATGGATCATGCTATTCATTGACTACTGGATCGGGGGCCACTAGACTCACCAGGGCTGGCTTTTGCCACATATGCGGCCGGTGACTCACAGCTTCGGGTATGGGTGGGGGATGGCAGCTACTGACTTGTGGGACTTCTGACAACAGATGTTTCAGGGGTATGGGTAGCCCTGTGGGACCCACTGGGGTTTGCTGGGCATGCGGGGGAGGAAGCTGTGCACTGACGGCTGGACATGTCGTTCTGCAGGACCCTGGGGGCATCCTAAGTTATACCAGCTAAATGCTGGTGTAACTTACGTTACTAGTTCTACTCTGGGGTTCTTGTAGAATTCCGACATGGGGACTTTGTGGCTGTCCTTATAGAATGGGGCACAACTTCTGTACGTAAACCCCTGAGCGCCATGTTGCAGGGGTTTATCGCGGGTAACTGTTGTTTGGAAAGTGGCCTGTGGACATGCTATTCTGGCCTTTAGAATCGCACATGTCGCAAACTGCTGGTAAGTTGCCACATGTGCCATTCTACTTAGCTAACTGCTGTTACACCAGGCGTAACCCTTCTAGAATCTGGCCCAAAGGGTTTAATTCTGGGGCAGGACTGTTCAAGATCAAATGTTTGCCAGCTTAAAGTTTAAAGTTTTGCATTTGTTCACAATTATTTGGGCCCCAACCAAAGATTTTCTGCTTCTTTGCATCTGCAGTGTTGCACCCAAATTGGGACTTTGGAGATTTTTGGGCAGCTGCAAAAGGGATCGGGTACACCAGTGGGTGTGAGGTGGAGATTTGTGTGGGGTAAAAGTGATGCAACAATTAATAAAGTGTTATGCTATTTTCTATTTCCCTTTCCTCCAAAAATATATCTGTTAATTGTTGATGTTATATTTTGGTACAGTGTTTCATTGAAGAAGGTGACGTTGTTATTCTTTGGGAAAGGTACTTTGTGGCAGCTATTATAATTATCTGGTGGGTGTTAACCTGTAATTTATTTCCAGGCATTTCAAGGCACCAAGTGCACTGTTAGTTCCAGTATCTGGTACCCCAGAACCTAGTTTGGCCCCCTCATGGTGTGTCAGTGAGGACCCGAGGCCCTGGAAAAATGTGCCAGAGCG
Source organism: Neoceratodus forsteri (assembly GCA_016271365.2). Lineage (NCBI taxonomy): Eukaryota > Metazoa > Chordata > Ceratodontiformes > Ceratodontidae > Neoceratodus > Neoceratodus forsteri. The sequence goes on along the minus strand of CM057453.1, from coordinate 1,299,050,044 downwards.
CAGGTGTACAAAAGTCAGGCTGTTACAATAGCATAGTGAAGGCAACACAGCTCTGCACAAAGGAAGTGACCAAAACAGGAGAAAAGAGACTGCTTTGGTTCTCAAAGAAAGCGACTGCAAAGTTTAAGACCAAAGGGTAGCATTTAGGAAGCACAAAGAGACACAGAGGAAGAGGATAGAAAGATATACCAGGAGAAGCAGAGGAAGCAGGGAAAGTAGTGAAGGGTGTAAAGATACAAACTAAGCAAAGGATATCAAAAGGAGTAAGAAAGGAAGACAAGAACTTTTGGTCAATAAAAGAAAAGATGAGGGCAAGGAGAGGGACTATGAGGATTTGAAGGGTTGGGGTGCTGTGCAGAGGAGAATCAGAGAAAAGCAGCTATCATAAACAGATACTTCTGTTCAGTCTTCACAGTTGAAGGGAGGGGATAGACTGCATAAAAACAGCAGGAACACAGGTGGGGTAGACACAGGTCCATTCACAGAGGAGGAAGAGAGTCTTGAAAAGACCTGCCAATCTGAAAGTGGCCAAAGCTATGGGGACAGATGGAGCACACCCAAAGGCTGTTGAGGGAGCTCAGTGAGATACTGACTGCACCTATTCAATAACTCAGTGGAAACTAGAGTGGTTCCAGAAGAATGGAGGAGGGCAGTTGGAGTCCTGCTTCATAAAACGGCAGCAGGGAGGAGGCTGGTAACTATAGGCAGGTTAGTCAGTGGTGGAGAAGTTAATGGAGGCATTTTAAAGGCTAGACTTCTGGAGTATCTTGAATCCAGTGGGTTACAAAACCTGAGACAGCATGGATTATTGGGGTGATCAGATGAACCTCATCAACTTCTTTGACTGGGTGACCAGGAAATAGATTAGGTGGGGTGGTGGATGTGGCCTACTTAGACTTCAGCAAGGTCTTCAACATCATACCACCTAGGAGGATCATAAGGAAATGGGGCAGTTGGGGGTGGGTCCTAAGATGGTAAACTGGGTACAAAATTATTTGTTGTTGGATTGAAGACAGAGTGGTGGTAAATGGCACTCACTTGGGAGGGATAGTGACCAGCGGGAACTTCAAGGCTCATGCTGAGTCTAGTGCTTTTCCATGTCTTTATAAGTGACATTGCAGATGATCTGGAAGAGAAGGTATTCCTCTTTGCAGATGACACCAAAATCTGCAATAGGGTAGACACTCCAGAGGGAGTGGAGAGAATGAGCAGAGACAAGAGAAAATTTGAGGAGTGGTCAAAGGTATGGCAGCTGGGTTTCTTTTGACCCCCACACCTGGCTGACCCCCTCAGTTTGCAGCTTCCCCAACTCCTTCACCCATCATCTCTAGGACTTACCTGTGGGACCCATTTGTTCCTCCACAGCTTACTCCCTGTGGCTGGGCCATCAGGGTACCATAAGTCCTTCCGGATGTCTTTGCTTGGTGTGATAATCCTCCGCCCAGAAGGTGGTGTGGGGTCTGTGAGGAACCATGAGTGCTATCCTGTTACAGCTTGTGCTGTTTTTCCTCCATTTTAAGTCCTAGTCTTCAATTGTTCTCTGAAGCTGACAGCCTGATGTGTGCACACTGAGCATGCTTAATCCTTCCATCAGGAGCTTTCCATCCCATTCAATGGCACCAGCAGCATCTATGCCTATGGTTACCTAGGCAGTGATGTTACAGCAGAGTGCACTGCCCTTCCTTCCTAGAGGAGGAGAGCATCCTTTAGGATGCTCTATTCTCCTACCCTGCTGGCCACCGATGACTGAGGCTTGCTATCAAACCCGGTCACCGACATTGTGAGCGGTAGCATTAATGATGCACCAGTGGGCTGGTTTATGACAGCTGTGTTTCTTTACAAAAGTACAGAATCGAATACCTAGGTTACAGAAATCCAGAAGCAGAGTATAAAATGGGAAGAAGAGCTTTGACAGTCACAAAACAGGAAAGAAATCTTGGAGTAATCATATTAGATGACCTCAAGGTGGTGAGGCAGTGTGACAAGGCAGTAGGTAGTGCCAGCGAGATACTGGGGTGCATACAGACCGGGTTATCACCAGCAGAAGGAGGAGGTGGTGTTATCACTGTATAGATCATTGGTGAGATTCCACCTGGACTACAGTGTCCTGTTGTGGAGATCACATCACAGGAATGTCATAGAGAGGGTGGAGGCTATCCAGAGGCAGGCAACTAAAATGGTGCAGGACCTGCATCAGAAACCTTATGAGGAAGAGTAAGGGATCTCAAAGTGTGCACCCTGAAAAAGAGGAGGGAGAGGGACATAATAGTGACCTATAAATACCTCACAGGGTGAATATGGTACAGGAGGGAGTATTTTTCAGAGGGTAGGTGGGGTTTTTTTACTTTATTTCTGCTACTGACCATCCCCACTTCCACTGCCCCCAGCCCCATCACCCCGGCATCCACTGAAACTTACCTCTGGCATTGAGGTGCCAGCTGGCTGGTGTGGTGCCTGCTGGACGCCACCATGATCATACCACCGGTTGTGTTTTTTGCTCCATTTCTCCCGCACCTGAGTGTGAAGCCATGGCATGCAATGATGCCAATGGCCAAGCTGCACATGCTTCCACATGTGGCACACCAGGCATCTGCTTGGTCTCTGCCCTGTCTTTGAAGCTGGATTGCCAGCCTCCAGCTGCTGCTAGGGGCCAGGCATGCACTGGTCTGTGGTCCCACCCTCCCTGGGAGAAGAGAGCTGCCTCCAGACGCTCGATCCTCTCCTCCCGGCTGACCACTGGTGACCCGCCACATCACGAATATGGGTCAACGGTGTGGCAGAAGGTAAGGCAGTGATGCCTCAGCTCTCCACACTACTGGGCCAGCTGGAATGGGGGATTTAGGGAGGGATGCGAGGGAGTCACGTGATGTACCGCGCTGGGTAAGCAGCTCTGCTCCTGGCTCCACTCCTCCTCTGCTCTTAAAACAGTTATTTTACTTGTAACTAGATGATTATCAGGGCCTACAGCTATTTTAACTTATCATTTACATATAAGATATTCTAGCAATTGCAGAAGTCTGTCAAAGATGGACCTCCTCCAACTCTGGAAAGAGACAAGACTGAAGTGGATTAAAGTGCAGAGTTCCTCAACTCCTAAGCCTGAGGCTTCCTCTCTGGCCTTAACAGAAGACCATTTCCTTCAAGAGTTGTCTCTTTAAGGATTCCTTGAGAACAATTACAGAGGAGCTCTGATCAATTAGACTTGTTGCAGGTAGCTTACACAAAGGGTGGGAGATGCAGAAGCTCAAATAAGTTCTATAGAAGAGTGGCACAACTGCTCCAAACCTGAAACTATGGCTCTCACACAACGGTTGCACCATTTGGAAGAGAAATGGAAGGCCCTGAAGGCGATAGTAGAAGAAACAACCTGGTTATCATAGGACTTCCTGAGGGATCCGAAGGACAAAACTCCATTTACTTCATCCAAAGCTTTGTGAGAAAATTGCTGGACCATCTCCCAATGGTCCTGTCTATATTGTCTCCTGTCTATATCGTTGAACGTGCTCATAGAGCCCTTCATCCTAACCCATCTCCAGGTTCTGCTCCACAACCTTTATATTCAAGTTATTGAATTTTTTGGATAAGACCCACAACTTTACTAAAATTAGAGAGCTCAAAGAGGTTTCCAGGAAGATCACAAAGTTCAGATAGCCCAGGATCTCCCTATTCTGTAAGACTCAAGTGAGCAGCTTATGGTCCTGTGATCACTAAACTAATGACTACGCAAATTTGCTTCCAAATGATGTATCCTGCTATGCTCCAGATTTCCATTCAGGATCTCCGAAAACATTCGACTCTTATGAGCTGGCTAAGGTGGAAATGCCTAAACTCTTTCTTAATTTATTTAAGTCCCGTCCTGAATAATTAATACTGTCGGCTGACTTCTAAATACCCTTTCTGCCTTCTTTGGTATCCAATATGTGAAAAATGTGCTCATTTAAGTGCCCTACCTCAAGAGACGGAACCTTTTCAGCCTTTCCTTGAAGAGATTTTGCCATTTTCTGAATGGTCATCATCTGTAGCTTGCCCTGGATTTAAGCTGCGGACTTGCTCTGCTTCTAAACAGTACCTGTGATATCTGCACCTATCCGGGGATCAATCCTTACCTTACCTTACCAGGACCCAACTTATTGACATTCCCAGGGTACCTGGACTTTCCCTTCTTCTTAACTGATGGACTCTTCTCCCTACTGTGCCAATGGTCTGACTGGATATCCTGGTTCTCCTCCTGCACTTTGCTGCTTCTTTGCATAGCGATTCCTACACTGCAAGAGGATTTTGGTCCAACTCAGAATTCAGCTGCAGTGTATAAATATTTTGACTCACTCATCGATGCTCTGATTGTTGCCATCCTGTACCAAAGCTTTTGTACTCAATCTGCTCCAGTCCATCCTGTAGGAGGAGATGTTCTTTGCCCTCCTTTCTAGGTTTATTGAAGCCTTAGATCCCTTAAAAACTCTATAATTTGCTTGGACACTGGCATTTGTTTATTTTGCCGCACTGACAGAGCTGTTTTAAAACTTTGATCGAAAATCCTCACTGAACTTCACTCCTACATTGGTACAGTTTTTCTTTTTGCCTTGTTTGTTCTCACTCTGTTGGACACTAAGTAGATTCGCTTTCGAACTCCCAGGCTTCAACACCAGATGTTTTCCCCCGTGTCCTTTGAATTGGAAGATATGAATTCTATGGACTTACAGAGCTTTAAATAAGATGTTTGCTTTCATATGCCGTGGTCTCCAATTTGTTATATTAATTGTTAATTCATGGTGTTATATAGTTACACTTTATGGGGTGCAGCCAGCAGAACCGATAAGGTCCTAACTAAACCCTTTTGAATTGTCAGCTTTTCAGCACTTCACCACATTGTGGTATGTAAGTATCTTATCATGGTGGCATGCCTCCAGTGGACAGACAGCCGAGGAAACTTGTCTAATTATATTGGATGTCAGATTGTGCATGGGGGGCTGCTCACTAGCCAGTGCTTCTGCTTTCTTTTCACTACTGACCTAGAGGGTCTGCAAATGGGAGCCCCAGCATTTGCTGGCTACTCACTATTTGTTGTCTGCTAATTTTACTATGTGTCAGATCCTCTTACTTTTCCTCCCCTTCTCTTCTTCCTGGAGGCAGCAAGGTTTACTCAGTGCATGTTGTTGCCTTGCAAGGAGTTAAATTTGCCTGGGCCACATTTGCAACTTGTTCAGCATCCCCTCTCTGGCTCATGCACTATCCCTTTGACCCAGGGTGGAATATCTGATGGAATGCCAGAGTGGGGTGGAGGGTTTGGTTTTCCTAGACTTTCCCCTGAGGTGGCTTCCTTAAAGAGTGCAGCTGATAGGCAACTTATGGTTTTCTGGCTCTTATTGCTGGCTATGGAGTGATATGGAGATCCTTGGGAGGAAAAGTAATGGGAGATTTTGTTTTGATGTGCGGCTTTTGTGATACTCTGAGTGTTTTGTTTTTTCTTTTCTGTTGGTCAATGGATATCTTTGAACTCCCTCTCCCTCAGGTTTATATCTTCTGGAGATCCACCTTGTTTCTCTGTTTGGCCTGTGGTATCCACTCCCATTAACATGCCTAGTTCTTCTCTTTTAACATATGACTTATACAGTAGATGCTGTTGGCTATAGTGATCTTTTATTTTCTTGGCTGCCGTCATCCAGCCTGGGTGTGCTCCTATGATCTGGATGTATCTGTTCCTTTTCTCCACCACACCCTCTCTTCTGCAGGATGCTACTGAATTTACAGATAATTGGCTCTGTCTACTCATTTTCTGGTTTGCCTTAACTTTATTAATTGTGTGTAATAGTTTGTGACTTAGGTGTTTTTGTATTTGTATTTACTGTTTGTCAGGCCATAGATATGTTGTTTGTATATTGTCATGAGGTAAGAGTCTTACTATTTTCTAATCTTGGGTTTAAACAGGGTTCTGGGAGTCTTAGGGAGTACAGGTACTTAGGCGTGGTGAATGGTTTCATCATGGACCTATTCTTTTGTGGTTGCAGTCGTTAGGATCGATGGTAGTAATATTAACAGGTTTACTATCTTTTGGGGTTTATGGGTTTTATTGGGACTGGGGTTTGTCTGTCTACTTTACCTATCTATTGGTGGTTGCTCTTTATTGTGCTTGGCGGGAGAGGGGTGGAAGGGGGATTATCCCAAGGAGCTCAGTGCTTCACTTTGTTTTATTTTACACATTTTCCTTTTAGGGCTTACTAGCTGGAACTTTTAAAAAGTGAAGGGACTTCAACAAGGCAGGGGCCTATAAGTTGATAACTTGGAATGTAAAATGGGCTAGGGATAGATTTAAAAGAAACGTTATATTTCACCACCTAAGACAGTTGCAGATGCAGATTGCATGTCTGCAGGAGACACATGTGCTCCATGAGGATATTGATTATTTTGTAGTGACTGGGTCAGACAAGCTTATGGATCAGGAGTTAATACAAGAAAAGGGGGTGGTCAATTTGATATCTCAATCTATCCCTTTCAGGCTTATTCAGGAATTTTGGGATCTGTAGGGTCGTTTTGTAGTGCTTCAGAGTACTGTTGGTCTCTGCCAAGTAGTCCTTGGCTCCATCTACGGTCATAACTCAGACTCGTCCTCTTTTCACACACTTGGCTTCCATGCTTGCACCCTTAACACGTAGTAGTATCTTTTAAGAGGTGATTAGAATATCGTATACCAGTCAGAGTGGGACAGATCAGATGCCCGTAATCCGATTCTCCCTCTGGGACAAAGGGGATTGAGGAGCTCATGGATGATCTTAGACTGATCTATCCCTGGCGTCTTTGCATTCTCAGGATCGCAGTAGACATATTATTCCCCATCACATGGCACCTCATCCAGAATTTATTACTTCCTTGTTAGTTAGGATCACTTAACTGGTCTTATTACAGCTGATATATCTCATGACAGTATTCTCTGACCATGCCCCTGCTCTTTTCCACTCTTTAATAGCCCAAAGGAGCATAATTTTTATGGTGGCTTAACAATAAACTGCTTCAGAATCAAGATACTCTCAAGATCATTAGACTTCCTCAGTAATTTCTTTCTGCTGAATGAGGGATCTGTTGCCGCTTTAGATACTTTATGGGGTGCCTCTAAATGCACCATCCATGGGGAACGATAAGGCTAGTGACTACGCAGTTTAGGCAGCTGAGGGGCAGGTTGGAACAACTACTTTGTGAAATTAAATGGCTTAAACACAACCTCACAAGATATTCTTCCAAAGAGACTATGACCAAGCTCAATGATCTGAGGGCTCAGTATGCAGGCCTGCTCTTTCAAAAGGCTGAGTTAGACTTGCAACACAAGATTAAGTATTTAGAATCAGGTGATAGGCGGAAGCTGCTGGCCCTAGGCTTTGACACCTAGACTCGCAAAAATACTGTTGGTATTAGGGACAAAACTATAGATTCTGTTGAAACGCACCCAGAAAAATTGCTGTGATTTTCTGTGTGAATTATTCAGCTATATGGAAGACTCTCCTAATCCACCTTTTGAGACTGAGATAACTTTTTCTGGATCCCTTCCACTCCCTATCTTAGATCCAGCGAGGAAGAGTCTTCTAGACTGGCCAATTTCTGCTAGTGAGGTTCAGTCTGCTATTCATCAGCCACCCTTGACAGGGCCCTTGGCCTGGATGGCTTTAGTAACAACTTCTATACTGCCTGTGTTGATGAGCTAGCCCCTTCCTAGTGAGATTGTTTAATTTTGGCAAACATCTGGCTTGCCAGATTTCTCTTTCATGGAGGCGTTAATAACCCTCATCAAAAACAGATACGGATGAGTTCTAGCCTTGTAGCTATCAGCCAATTTCTCTTTTAAATATGGATATTAAAATATTAGTGAACATTTTGGCTACTTGGTTAGCTGCTGTGCTGGACTCCCTCATTAGCCCAGTCAGGTGGGCTTTATGAAGGGCAAGTCATCCAACAATCACCTGCAGAAACTTCACCACCTTATCATCAAGCCTGGAGAGAGCAGGACCCTAGTGCCCAGGTCTCTCGATGCATAGAAAACCTTTGATTGTGTCTCCTGGCCATATCTTTTCTGTTCTTCTGAAATTTGGCCTCCCTCAAGGATTTATCTAATGGGTCAAAATTTTTATACTAGTCCTCTGCCTGAATATGGTGAAATGGCATTCTCTCTGACTCTTTTCCTTATCACGGGTACTAGGCAGGGCTGCCATCTGTCCCCATTGTTATTCAACATACATCTAGAGCCCCTGATTTGTAGATTGCAGCTCAACCACAGAATTCGGGCATCCATGTTGGGAGGAAGAGGTGCCTCTTATCAACTTATGCCACTGACCTTCTTTTACATTTGGAAGACCCGGTTAACACTTTTCCACAGGTGCTTGATGAAATCACCTGATATTCCAGGGTCTCAGCTTATAAATTGAATATTGATAAAACTAAAGTATTACCTCTCAATAGTTTAAAACTTAAAAGACATCACAAACCTCAGTTTAGCCTGGGAACCTTAAGTCCTGACTTATCTTGGCATTCATTTATCCTGTTCCCCACCACCTTAGTGAAAGAAAATCTCACCCTCTACTCCACAATCTTAAACTTGACCTGCGTAGATGGGCCACTCTTTCCCTTTCATTATGGGGTAAAGTCAGTGTAATAAAGATGAACATCCTACCCCTCATACTTTACCCTCTAGGGATGCTGGGTGTTTTCCTTCCTGAGGTCTGGTTTCAGAGAGTACAATCACTTCTTAATGATTTCCTTTGGAAAGGAAAGTCCATATGAAGAGGGTACCTAAAATTAACGGCCCCTCAATTAAAGGCAGGATTATCCTTTCCCAATATCTTCCTTTACTACTGTGCCATCCATGATAGTAAATTATTTTACTGGGAGATGGCGGACCATGATCCTACATTCTCTTATAAGTCATTGTTCCTTGAAATTGAAGCTTCTATTGTGCATTGTTTTGATAGTCAACTTTCCAGTTTGATCCATTTTAATACTCCCAAATTCCACGCCCTACACTCTACACTGATCGGTTGGTCCCTGAAGGTCTGTTCACAGTTTGAGCGTTATCTTAATATGAACTGGACAAAGGTACTGCTGCAGCCAATATTTGGAAATCCAAATATAAGGATCGATGAATGACTTATTCCACTTTCATTTTGTCCTCAATTGAGAAACATTCCAATTTCCCAGTTTCTAGATGGAGATGAGATCTTGCCATTTCGGGCAGCTTGCCACTGGTTCTCACTTCCTGTATCGTATCATTTTAAGTATCTCCAAATTACACAATCCATACTTTCTTTTATTGGCCCTAGACCCTAGACAGCTATAGATTCCATGGTGGATGACAAATTTCACCAAATAGTGACCCAGCTGCATCATGGTTTCATAATATTATAAGTTGTTTCAGTCCCTAGATTCTTCTTGCCAGACAGAGGTCTGTTATTACTGGACCCATGCCCTCAATATATCAGAAGATCCCTCTATCTGGTACTCAGTGTGGCAACAGCTGTACAAGTACATTAAACAAGACAGACTTAGCTTGACCAAGTTTCATATATTGTACAGCCTCTATTATTCACCTTTTAAATTGCATAGAATGGGCAAGTTTGCATCCCTACATGTACCGGTGTCAATTAGGATGGGCACCTGTACCATATTTTATTGACTGCCCAAAGGGTACCCCTTTTGGACTGCCATTATGATTCTTTGGATCTCATATTGGGACATGAAGATCTTTTCATTCCCACTCTTTGCCTAGTTGGCCTCTCACCGGGACCTTATTTCTATTCGTAAGGCTCATATGGCTCTTATTTCAGCTGTTGCTAAGCTTCTAATAGTATGCCATTGGACAGATGATTCAATTCTATCTTATCAGGACTGGTGCCATGAGATTTTACTTCCTCTAATGTTAGAGAAACATATTGCTACTCGAATGAAGTGCCTCAGCAGTTTTCAATGAAGTGGATTCCTTTAAACTTCGTTATTCATCTCACCTGGTGAGAGATAGTTTCCATACTGTTCCCACCTGTTGTTCCTCAAAACTCTCCTTTTTGGTCCTATTTTATTCAGTGTCTTTTTTCTTACTACATGTCTGATTCCCCATACCTCAATAGCTATTTTCCAATTATGCACTTGAGCTGCTTGGGAGGGGTGGGGGGGTTGCTGGAGGTGTTTAGTTTGTTTTTTCCATTTTATTTTTCTTGTTTGTAATTTTTCCACTACTTTCACATAACACTGTGTTATTCTTCTCACTTTTTCCATTTGGTTTGTTCTTGTATTTGGTTGGAAAACATTTTCAATAAAGTATATTAAGTGAAAAAAGGAGGGATGTGAGGAAGTACTTCACTGAAAAAGTGATGGATGCCTGGAACAGTCTCCCAGTGGAGATAGTGGGGGCAAAAACAGTGGTGAGCTCAAGCATGGATAGGATAGGCACAAGGGAATCATGGTAGGGAGGTGGGGTCGGGAGGTATCTGGAGATCAGGCAGATTCTATGGTCTCAGTATAGACAGATAAAAATGAGCAGGCCAGGTGGGCTAAGCAGTCATTATCTGCTAACAAATTCCTTGTTTCTATGAGTAGAAATAACAGTGACAGATAATGTAGTTAACATGGTAAAGGCTTTCAGTGATGACTATTCATCTAACTTGCTACAACTGGCACAGACATTAAATGACAGGCTTGATAGGGGGATTGACAACATATGCAAAGACAAAAATATGGCATAGCTACAATATTAGATCTTCATTTTAAGATGACTTTATTGTTCAGAATCCTACTGTTTTATGGAGAGTAAACAGCATATAGTCAGAGAGGTGCAAATGGTCTCATTACTCTTGAAAGCTTTGCTTTTCCAGTACCACAGAGAAACTGCCCTTAGGCTCAGGTACCGGTGCAAATGCCAGTTTCATACTGAAACATACAGGAGTATGCCTAGCTGTAGTATCGCTGAGGATGAGTGCAACACACACCATGTAAAAAAAAATATATATTTGGACTTATTGACGCAAATTGAAAAAAACAAGTCTGTGATTAAAAGTTTGTCACAAGAAGACGTCATGGCTGAAAGAATGATCACTGTATATTCATCTCACCTGGTGAGAGATAGTTTCCATACTGTTCCCACCTGTTGTTCCTCAAAACTCTCCTTTTGGTCCTATTTTATTCAGTGTCTTTTTTATTACATATCTGATCCCCCATACCTCGATAGCTATTTTCCCAATTATGCACTTGAGCTGCTTTGGAGGGTGGGGGGTTGCTGAGGTGTTTAGTTTGTTTTTCCATTTTATTTTTCTTGTTTGTAATTTTTCCACTACTTTCACATAACACTGTGTTATTCTTCTCACTTTTTCCATTTGGTTTGTTCTTGTATTTGGTTGGAAAACATTTTCAATAAAGTATATTAAGTGAAAAAAGGAGGGTTGTGAGGTACTTCACTGAAAGAGTGATGGATGCCTGGAACAGTCTCCCAGTGGAGATAGTGGGGGCAAAACAGTGGTGAGCTCAAGCATGGAGGGATAGGCACAAGGGAATCATGGTAAGGAAGTGGGGTCGGAGGTATCTGGAGATCAGGCAGAGTCTATGGTCTCAGTATAGACAAGATAAAATGGGCAGGCCAGGTGGGCCAAGCAGTCATTATCTGCTAACAAATTCCTTGTTTCTATGAGTAGAAATAACAGTGACAGATAATGTAGTTAACATGGTAAAGGCTTTCAGTGATGACTATTCATCTAACTTGCTACAACTGGCACAGACATTAAATGACAGGCTTGATAGGGGATTGACAACATATGCAAAGACAAAAATATGGCATAGCTACAATATTAGATCTTCATTTTAAGATGACTTTATTGTTCAGAATCCTACTGTTTTATGGGAGAGTAAACAGCATATAGTCAGAGAGGTACAAATGGTCTCATTACTCTTGAAAGCTTTAGCCTTCCAGTACCACAGAGAAACTGCCCTTAGGCTCAGGTACCGGTGCAAATGCCAGTTTCCATACTGAAACATACAGGAGTATGCTTATTTGTAGTATCGCTGCCGAGGATGAGGCAACACACACCATGTAAAAATATATATATTTGGACTTATTGACGTCAAATTGAAAAACAAGTCTGTGATTAAAAGTTTGTCACAAGAGGACTTCATGGCTGAAAGAATGATCACTGTATACCTTAATGAACCCAGAAACCCAAACCTTGAGGCAGATCTGTTGTTGTACAGGATGTCTAAGACATCATTTGGCAACCTCTTTTTCTTTAAGTTGCTGCCTATTATCTTGTATTTCCACCCATCAGTGCAACATCAGAAAGGATATTCAGCACCACTGGTGACATACTGTAGTATCTTCAAACAAACACTTTTCCCTGAACATTTTGAGCAACTGTCTTTTTTTTTAAAAGTTAGCCTGGCCACAATGAAATGCAGTTATGACCTGCACTATGTACAACAAGATGAAAACAAGCTGATATCGAAAGAAGCTACCCTTTCTTTCTCTTGGTAGAAGGAAGTACAGGAAAACATACTGTACACTTTGCTAACTTCAAGACTGTAATAAACTTGAAAGACTTACTGCAGTCTGCTGCTGTTGGATTATTCAATATTAGGCATTTCACCATTTGGCACTGTCTCAAAATGAAACCTTCACTAATTTGGTGATACAACAAAACAGGTTCCCATACTGAGCATGACTGCATTTTTGCTTGTGTTTATTCTTTGTGTGCAATCCAGCTCTGGTGACATGTTCATACATATAGGTGACCGCTTGTCATCATTTATTATTCTGTTGTTGTCACTGCATGCCCCAGAGGACTACCATTCTTTCTGCTGCCACTACCATTGAAATTCATTGTTTGATAGTCATCAAACACATACTGGCAGTTAGATGCCATTTCCTTCACTGATTTTGAAAGAGAGTTACATCAGTACTGCTTGTATCTATTGTTTCTATGCATGTCTTCAATTGCTCCTTACAGGACACACATCTGTTGCAATGACCAAGATAAAATATTATACCTGTGGGGGAGGCTGTACCAGTGCAACAGGGCAGGTAGGATGGAACAAATGGAGAAAGAAATGATGCCACTGGTTCACAACAGCCATTTCAGTGCAGCACTCTACCTGGTATTCTCATTTCTTTCATAATTCTGTTACTGCCATTGCCATTGCACACCCTAGACCACTGTCACTCTTCCTCTTGTAAACTGAACTTACGTGAATGTGACTCTTCATTTTCATTATAATTATGTTGCTGCCACTGCACACACAAACCACTATCACTGTTCTAAACTGTCCCTTGCTTCCTCTCCTTATTTCCTTCATTATAATTCTGTTGGTGCCACAGCATGCCTCAGACTACTCACTCTTTCTGTTGTCACATTCACTGAAAATACATCATATATACTGGCAAGCAGATGCCCCTCACTGATTCTGAAAGAACGTAACATACAGTACTGCTTATATCTATCTATGCACATCATCTATTCCTCCATTATGGGACAAACTTCTGTGGCATTGATCATGCCAATACTGCAACTCTGTGAGACTGTACCAGTGGAGCAGTGTGCATGGGTGGGATGGAACAGATGGAGGAAGAAATAATGCCACTGGTTCACACTAGCCTATTCAGTGCAGCAGATCCAGTCCTGCTGTGTAACATTAGTCTTACATTTTTCTATTTATTTCACCACCAATTATTACAATACACAGTATTACATCTTTGGTTCTGGGTCTCGTGCTGGTTCTGATTTGCCCAACCAGATCTGTCACAACAAAAAATCTGAGCAGGACACTCCTACAGTACTCCTCATCCATCTTTGTTTACATACTGATACAGTTGGACTCTAAATTACACTTTTGGTTCTGGTTCTGGTTCTGATTTACCCAACCAGACATGGCAGAACCAGAACATTGTGCCAGGACACCTGTACAGCAGCTCCTTCTTTGCTTATATACAGATAGAGTTGGACTCATGTTAAGAAGCTGTTGGAAATTTGGAGGCTATTTAATAAGAAGACAAAGGACTGGGTCCCCTCTGACTTTTCCTGAATATCTATTACAATAATGTACTTTCATATATTACCCTCCCCCAACCTAAATTAAAGTAATGTAATGCTACCAGTAACTATGTACTATAAGAATATTTAATTTGTAGGCCTTTTTTTTACTTAAATATGTGAATGCAGTTTTTCTATGTTTGGCTCTGTATTCTGCCATTGCTATTTATGTATAAAAGATTGTATGAACCACTGCTCCAGAATTGTATCCAACATATTAATTGTTTAAAAAGGAAATTATTTTTTAAAAAATGTAAAAAGCTGTGGAAAACATTAAAAAGTCATTCTGCACCATGTCCAAAATGTTGTCTTTCACCCTTTCCAAAATGTGCACCTTGCTGCCATCCAAATATTTGAGTACTGCACTGATCCTGAAATTTGCATGCTACTTTCCTCTATGTACTGTATGTACACATCCATCCATTGCAAATATTGTGCTTTTGCTTTTTGCATAAAGTATAGTCAGTACACCACTCTCAAAATATAAAGCCAGCTACATCCCATATTTTGCAACATATACCCCTTTCCAAAATGTTCACCTTACACTCATCCCAATGTAACAACCTCAACCACCTTCCCAAATTACACTGCTATTGTCCATAAATGCATTACTCTCCAGAAACATTGAGACTCAGTTTGGGATATAGTGATGAGTAAAATGCATGCTACAACTTTTTTTGCAATTAAGTACATTTTATTAAAATTTTACAGGAAGAAATACAAAATGACAACACAAACTGTAAACAAATACAATCCATGGTACTAGCCCAAAACTCGATAAAATAACATAAGAAAAACAAAGAATGAGTTTTCTAACAAAAACAACAATAAAATATAAAAGCAAACACTACAACAAGCTCAACAACCACCTATCCCCCATTCATAACCCAAAGGGAATAACAGATATCAAAAGGGAGCAGAATTATTACAGTTCAGTATTCCAAAGCATCTCAGGTGCAGAGTAAAAGATACATCAATCCAAGTTGCCTTTAAACAGATGAGACCAGAAAAGAATAGACTTCCCCAATAATACATCTGTCACCAAAAAAGGTAAAAGGAAAGCCAATAGGCATTATACTTATGAAGAGCCAGGATGTCAATGCTGCAACTTCAGCAGGGGTTTGTGGTATCACATTTAGAAGGGATATGAGATGTCTGTTTTGGGAGGAAAATCCTGTACAAAATTGTTTGGGTGTGTGGTTTGTTCAGATGAGTTCAAGAATAGGTATACAGTGCAAATGTTGAGAGTGGTGTAAGGTGCCATATTCTGAGGTACCAACATGTAAAAGGGTTGTGTGCCATCAATTTCAGGAGGAATGTTGGGTGCCCATTTTGGTAGGAATGTTTGTTGTCAATTTTCAGTTAAGTAATGTAGTGTGCCCATTTTGTGAGATGTGTGGAATGAAAATGTTGGGTGTGGTGTTGGATGTCAGTTTTTAATTTAGTGCTTTGTGGCTAATATTTCTCTGTAGATTAGATCCATCTGTAACCTATCTTATGTAGGGGCACCACATTTAAATTGGGTTACAGGCCACTTTAATTTATTTATTGAAAGTTTTACCAGGAAGGCACACTGAGCAATTGGGATTGCTCATCTCCTAGTGCATCCTGGGAGGAGGAACAGAGGAGTAGTACAAGTACATATAACAGTGTTAACTACATAAATGCAATATATGATATATACAGTACAAAATGTATAGAAAAATGAGTAGTGTAATACATAGTTGATGAAGCAGGGGCAATACAAGTTCCACAACTGGACATTACTTAAGTGCATTTAAGTGCTTAAGGTAGAGCATGATGGACAGAGAAAGGTTGAGAAGCATTGGTAGTATGGAAAGAGTATGAGGAAGAAAGTTAGGGACAGTTACAGGTAGGAGAAGAAATGTAATACGTCAGAAGATAAGGATGAGGGGAAAAGGAGTGACAAATTTGAGGAGGTAGTGAGTTCCAAAGTTTAGGAACTAATATGAAAATGCAGATTGACCTATTGTTGTAGTTATAGGGACAGACAAAATGAGGGAATCAATCAATTTAAGATACTGATAAGGGGCTGGAGGAGTGGGAAGGAGGAGGGTAAGAGGGTAATGTGCCAAACCAGAATTTAGAAATAATTTTGGTGCAGTGGAAAGTCATCTGTTGTCCAACCATTGGAAGGACAGAGAGCGGTAGAGGTCAGTGGTGGGGTGAGAAGGGGAAGCCCAAAGCAAAGCAAAGCAACAGAAAGAGTTGAAAAGGGTATCCAATTTGGCTAGGGAGGACTTAGGAGCAGCACTGTAGACCACGTCTGTAGTCAAAAATAGGTAATATCATTTTCTGGACGAGTCATGCCTAGCCATAACAAGTAGACTGTTATGGTTCCTGTAAAGTCCAGAGAAATTGAGGTGTTGGTCTAGCCAAACCCAAGGTACCTGAATGAGGATGTGTCTCGATGGTAGGTCCATCTAGGTGTAGAAGAAGGGCTGTGGTTTAGCCTAGAGAGTCCCTGTCTAGTGCCAAAGGTCACGGAGACTGTCCTTTGGTATTTAGGAAAATTGATGGGAGTGAAGCCTGTGTTGGAACCTTGTTGAAGTCAGTTGTAGTCTGGTCGTTACATCAGAGGAGGAAAGTCCAGAGGTGAATAGGACAGTGTCATCTGCATACATATGTATGGAGAAAGATGAACAGACTGTCAGCATATCATTTAAGGAGTTGAAGAATAGTAATGGGCCTAGCACTGAGCCCTGTGGCACACCAGTGTAAATTTGGAGGGAGGGATAATGCATCAGCTATCCTGACTGATGGTGTCCTACCTACCAGGTAGGCTCTGAACCAACAAGTGGCAGAGTCAGACAGGCCAGCTGAAGTAAGAGTATCTACCGTGAGGAGGAGGAGAGGAGACCTTGTCGAAAGCCTTAGTAAAATTGACAAAATGGTAGAAGTAATTAGACCACCGCTCATCCCTCGAGGATAGAGTTGGTGAGTCTAAGAAGGGAAGCTGTGGTAAGTGATTTTTCCTAAAGCCAGATTGAAAGGGAGAGAAGAAGGAGGAATCAGAGAAATAGGAGGACAGCTGGGAGAGGATCAGATGTTCCTAGAGCTTAGCTAGGGCTGGAAGAAGTGAAATTAGATGGTAATTGCTTGGGTGGCAGAGTCACCTCCTTAGGTAGAGGGAGGACAGTAGCATGTTTCCAGTCAGAATGGACAGATGCTAGGGAGGAAAAGAGGTTTAGAAGGTCAGATAGTGGTGAGGAGATAGCAGACACAGAGAGATACAGCAATTTTGAGTCAAGACCATCCAGGGAACCACCTTTGGATGGGTTGAGAGGTAGGACAGCATCAAAAAACATCAGTTGGTGAGATGGGGAGAAGGAGAATCTACCAGCAAGGGGAGGGTAGAGTGGGAGGATGATACAGAGGCAGGGTTAGAGGGTGAGGAAGGAGAGATGATAGGAGGGCTGAAGCACAAGATGTAAAGTAGGTGTTGAATTCTGAAGCGACGGTATGGTGGCCGGAGATGAGGGAGTTGTTTACCTTTAGGAGTGGCATCAGTGGTTTTGTTGGGGAAAAGAGAAGTGAATGACATTCCAGAATCTGGAAGGGTTAGCAATGTTAGTTTGAAAGGATGAGTGGAAGTATTTGCTTGCAAGCCTGCTGGCTTTTGTATATGAGTTGCCGAGGGCCTAGTATTTTGAAGGTCACTATGCAGTTTGGACATTTTGTGCATTTCCAAGCATGGTCACGGGCATACTGACAGGCCAGAAGTTCAGGGTGACCCATGGGAGGTGGTTCATCCTTGGCATAGGAACTCGTTAGGTGAATCACTGTATAAAAGGCCTAGGGCTTCAGGTCTGTTGGAGTTAGAGAAGGTGCAACCCCTTAGTGCTAACATGAAGCAAGGATAGGAGATTGGCCACCCTCCTGGAAAAGAGGTCTTTGAACCCACTTGTGATTGGCCATATTGCTGGCACTCACACACATGAGCTCCAGGGCAGGCATGGATCTCTGGTGGAGGGTAGTGGGTCCGAGGCAGTTTGTTCATTTCCCTAACCTGGTTAGATGGTCATCATGCCATAGGCTCCATTTGCCGCAAAATATACATCTCTGTAGTGACTAGTCAGCTGCATGGTGGTTCTTGCCACTCATGCTGATACTGCAAGCATGGAGGGATGGAATCCAATGATTCTGATTCCAGGATTCAGGTCCCAAAGTACTGCAGAATGAATGACTGTCTGACTGGTATGTAATTTGATTGTACAGGGAATGTGATGGCAGATAAAGGCCTTCCAGCCCATCCAGTGGGCCTTTCCTACCTGACTACACAGTTTTGTCCCTAGTGGCCATCCTACCCAGTTTTTCTGCCCTCTTACTACAGCCCTGTGCCTGTCCCACCACAACTTGCAGCTGCCCACTGATTTGGCCCTATCCATTCCTTCAGTGATTTGTTCCACTTGTCCACCACACTTTCAGTGAAAAACATTTGTGGGCATCCTTCTTGAATCTTCACCTTGTCAATTTCTGTGAGTTTCTTTGCCCTTGTATTTGTACTCAGAACAAATACGGCAATGTTGTCTTCCTGTTTAACTCATGCATTTGTACATTTTTATCATGTCACCTTTTTCCTCTTCTGACCTTGAGTGTGTGTAAGTTGCAGTTGTGCAGATTCTCCTCGAATTTGTACCTCCCAGTCCTTTGATCATTTTGGCTGCCCTGTGCTGTACTGCCTTCACCCTGTCACAGTTCATTCTCAGGTATGGACTCCAGTACCTGCACAGTACTCAGATGTCGTCTCACCAATGATTTGTACAGTGGGACAATTGCCTCTGGACTTCTGTTGCTGATGTTATACTAGGATGTTATACTATGATAGTATAGTTGCACAGAAGGCCCATGCCCATTTTGTGCAACTCCTGCAAGTGGTTATTTTCCTTATTTCCTGATATTAGATAGTTGTCTAGTTTTTCTTGAAGCTATTAAAGGTATCTGCCATTACCATATTGCCTGGTAGTGCATTCCAGGTTGGTATTACTCTTGTGTGTATAGTTTCTTCTACTGTTTCCTGGGATAGGTTAGTTGTATTTGTAAATTATGACTTCTCAGATTCTGTTTTTTGGTTTATTGTAAATCCTAGATCTGCCATTTACTGTTCATCTCTTGATATGTGATACATTTGCAGTAGGTCGCCTGTTGTTCTTCTTAGTTCTAGAGGACATAAATCCAGTGCAGCCATTCTTTGCTTGTAGCAGGTTGTCTGTAGTCCTCAACCATTTTAGTTATCCTTCGCTGGACCCTCTACCCTTTTACATCCCCTATGGTATGGGCTCCAGAAAGAGGCACAGTAATTGAGATGAGGCCTGACGAGGCTCTGTACAGGGACATAATACATGCCCTGTGTCTGGTGGTGAATGCTCTTTCATACATCCAATAATTTTGTTGGCCTTCTTAACCACGTCCCTCACAGTGTTTTGTAAATCTGAGGTCTTCTGTTATATATATTCTAAATCTTTTCCCATAGTTACTGCTCTTAGATCTTTTTGTTTAAGGTGAATGTAGCTTTCTGATTTGTAGCCCCAAGGTGAATAACCACACACTTGTTGGTGTTGAATTGCATCCTGTTTGTTTGTGCCCAGGTTTCTATCTTAGTGAGATCTTGTTCTAGAGTACGGATGCCCTGTCTTATATTTACATTGGCTGCAATTTTTGTGTCATCATCAAATTTGATAGTAAAATTGTCCAGCTGGTTGATCATATCTGAGATGAACACACCAAACAGGGCTGGTCCAAGGATCGGAACCCTGTGGGACACCACTGGTGACTGGGCCTTCATCTGACAGATACCCCTTATCCTTACCCTTTGTATTCTACCCATCAACCAGTCATTAACTCATGTGGCAATTTTGTTATCTATACCCACTTTGTAAAGCCATGCTGTGTATTATCTTATAGATTTTTTATGTATTATGTTGGTCTGTAGTCTATCTTTAATTATTGTCTCCAAGATTTTACCGGGAATGCTAGTCGGACTAATTGGTTTGTAATTTGCAGGACTTCCTCTGTCTCCTTCCTTAAAAATTTATATTACCATCGCTGTTTTCCAGTCTTGTGGGACTTCTCCTGTGTTGAAAGACATATTGAAGATTCTATATAGTAGCCCTAGGGTTGTAGCTTTAACAGCCTTGGGTGTAAGTTGTCTGTCCAGCAGATTTTGTAATATTTTTCCATTAGCTTACTTTTGATCTCATCCACTGTAATTTCATGGGTTATTAAGTTTGCTTTTATGGCTTCTGCTTTGTTATTGATAATTGTCTAATTTCCAAACACTGAGCAAAAGTAGGTGTTTAGTACCTGTGCCATTTCATTGTGGTTCAGAGATTTCTGTATTATTTACCATTAGGGGACCTATACTTACTTTCTTTTTTTTTGTTGACATATGCTTAGAAGCTTTTGCCCCATCTTTTATATGGTTTAATCTAAATTCTGTTTTTTTTTTTCCTTCTGATTTTATATTTGCTTTTCTTAGTATGGTTTTGTATCTATGTGTATTATACTAGTTATTTTTCTTTTGAGTGCCTATATGCCCTTATTTTGCTAGCCAGAAGTTTATTTATGCCAGGTGTCATCCAGGGTGGAATTTACCCTTATTATTATATATCCTTTTGTTAGGGGTGAGTTTGTCTTGAAGTTTAAGAATTTTATTTTGATTTTAAATCATAATTCTTCGGTGGATAGTGTCTCATTATCCCATATCCATCATTCAATAGGGCATTTAGGTTTTCAGCAAGGCAATCTTTCACAATGGTGTTCCTCTTTGTCTTTTACTGTAATTTTCAGTGCAAATGCAATAATGTTATGGTCTGAATTTGTTATGTTATGGTCTGAATTTGTTATGGGTGTCTCAATTTTTATTTTGTATATGTTGTCTGGGATATCAGTAAAGACTAAATCTAATAAGTTATTTTATCGTGTGGGGTCAATTATCATGTGTTGCAGGTCATGTTTTAAACACATATTAATAGCAGTTTCTCTTGGCCTGTTTTTGCTGTACCTTGCACCTAGTTTATTCCTGGTGCATTAAAGTCCCCATTAATGTGATTTCCTTGTTGTTTAGTTGGTCTTTGATGGATTTCATTAATTCATTATGGTGTATTATGTTAGTATTTGGGGCTCTATAACATAAACCTACACAGAATTTACTCTGGGTTTCCTTAGGAGTTCCATCCAATAATTTCATTTGGAGTGTTTAATGGATCGGGATGGGTCTGTATTTAATATAATTTTTATATAGAAGGTCACACCACCTCCACTTTTCCTCTTCTATCTTTATACCGTGTATCTCCTTGCACCAATCATCCTTTTCACCCCACACAAGTTTCTGTTATGGCAGCTATATCAATTTTCTGTTTGTTTAGTAGGATTTCTAGTTCTGCATTTTTAATGCTGTTAAGACTTCTTGCATTTGTTAAGAGAAAATGCTGTTTTGATTTCTCTTATTAGTTGTACCGCTCTAACTCTGTGCTCATTTTTTAGGATGGGTTTCAGTCCCTTTTTCTCTATTTCTCTCCTCCACCTCTGTGACATAGTGTTTTGATGTTGCTTGTAATACAGGTGCAATGTTTTAAAAAGGTATTTCCCAGTAGTCTTGCTCCTTTTCACTAATGTAGTCCATCTGGGCAGAAACCTGTTGGATCACCCTATATGGTGTTCCCATGTTTTTGATGCATTCTATGTTTTTCTGTAAGTACCATCTTCTCAGCCAGCTGTTATAACTTTTTGGTATTAGCTTTCTTTTTCCCAGCTCTTGGTACTGGCAATATTTCAGAAATGATGTGCTCAGCCTTTAGTTCCTTAGGGTAGCCACTGTCTGTTTAAGATCCCTTACTTTTCCTCTACTCTGTGCTTATTTATGTCATTTGTCCCAGCATGTAGGATTACTGTTTTTGGCTCCTGATGTTTCTCAACATGTTTGGTAGCATTTGCTCTATTTGTTTGATTGTTATTGCTTTAACGCTACAGCTAGTTGTATTTTCTTTGTTTCCTTTTGTTGTATATCTCTTGGTATATTTGACTATAGAGTCACCCAGTATATATAGCTATCTATCTGTCTCATGTTCTTTTTAACCTTGAGCTGATTAGTGTCTGGGATATGCTACAATCTCAGAGCTACTTGTTGTTCCTATTGCTTCATCCATGTTACGTAAACAGCTGTCATTTGTTTGTTCATGAGGTTTTTGTCCTGTTTGGGCTTTAGTGGATGGTTCCAAATAAGTGTCTAGTTGCCCTTCTTCCCAAGCATCCTCTACCTCACCTTCTTCAATTAAAGCCAAAGCTGTTATGGAGTGAGATTGGAGGATTTTGTCTGTTTGGATCATTTTTCTTTTTCCCTCTAGGCTGGACAGTGGACGAGTCTTTGGGAATGGGATCAGACTCAATGTTAGCCATTTCCCTTTTGATAGTGTTTGCTTGGCTCCCAATGTGAGTGTTAGTCTATCTGGGGTAAATTTCAGTGCTGCCTCATCAATACATTTCTCCAGTTTTACAATTTCAGTTTGCATTTGCAACCATATCTTTAGGACTTTAACCTCATTTGTTAGAGTTTCATTAAGTTGCAATTTTATCAAAGGGCTGTCTTTTCAAATATTTTGCACTGACTACATTGTCTTTCTGGCTGATTTGTAGTGCTCCCCTTATTTCTTAATTCATATGTTTTCTTCATACTTAAAACTACTCTTCCTATTTACTTTCTAATAAATATTCTGAATTTCCTTAATAGGTATCAACAGCCACTTACTTGCCTGTTGTTTATAATCTGGAGGGTAGTGTGTTGCCCAATTCCCCACTGTCCTCAGTGGACACAGCTGACATGTGCTACAACATGCATGTCTCTGCGTGCATCTCCATGTGTGGCCCCGCTTTGCCGCTCACTATGGGGACCTTAAATGCGCTGCAACAGGAAGTTAGGCGGCTTCCTGCTTTCTGTTATAGAGCACCAGCGCTGGGATCCTTAAAACATTGCAAAAATGTTTAAAACTGCTCTGTTTGTAGAGGAGCACTAAATCAGCCTAATTGCTGGCTAAAAATGATACTAGCCTTCCCTTGTGGTATAGATAGCAGTACATGGAAAGCGGGGCTGGTACACACCACCAGTACCCCACAATGCCCCACAGATTCAGGAAGAGATGGTTAGGTTGGGATGGTACACCTACCACATCCCACACCACTATCACATACAATACAGTTATAAAACAGTTTGCCAAGGTATATTATTCACTTTTCAACTGCCTCTCTCCAGAGGCATGCAACTCGACCAGCACCAAACCAATCTAAGGCCCCACTCACTATGGGAGACCTTAAATAGTGCTGCAACAGGAAGTTAGGCTGCTTCCTGTTACAAGCACCAGTGCTGGGACCCTAACAATGTTATAAAACATCTAAAACTGCTCCGTTTGTAGTGGAGCACTAAATCAACCTAGTTGCATGCTAAAAATGATACTAGCCTTCCTTGTGGTATAGATAGCACTAGATGAAAACGGGGCTGGTACACCACCAGTACCCCACAATGCCCTATAAATTCAGGAAGAGCTGGTTAGGTTGGGAGGTACACCTACCACATCCCACACCACTATCACACACAATACAGTTATAAAACAGTTTGAAAAGGTATATTATTCACTTTTCGCCACTCTCTCCAGAGGCACGCAACTCGACTAGCACCAAACCAATGCCACTGGGCATTTTCAAGCTGAAGGCCCCAAAACATGTCATAGGGTGTGAGATTACAAGAACATCAGACACAGGCAGACAATGATTAGGTGCATAAAAAGCGCTTGAGAGCATTTGTCGTTTTATTTTCTGAATAATAGATGATGAAATGAACAAAGGTCAAAAGTAAACTGGTTAGTCAAAACAAATCGAACAACTATTTTCATCAGAGTTTCTGCATCTCTGCCATTCTTTAAAATGAACTGTGATACCCCTCCATGTGCATAGCAGCATCCTACTTGCCTTCCCGACAGTTTTGTTACAGTGGACCGTGGATTTTAGGTTATCAGGTATTATGATCATGAGATCTTTCTCTCCACCATACATTCTAGCATTACCCTTAAGGCATACTGCACTCTTGTTTTCTTTTCCCAGTGGCATTAGTTTGCCATTATTTTGCTATGAAGCTCAGCTACCAGATCTTTGACCATGTCTCCAGCCTGCCCAGATTCTCTTTTGGTCTC
This sequence comes from Neoceratodus forsteri, assembly GCA_016271365.2. NCBI lineage: Eukaryota > Metazoa > Chordata > Ceratodontiformes > Ceratodontidae > Neoceratodus > Neoceratodus forsteri. The sequence goes on along the minus strand of CM057453.1, from coordinate 1,299,025,800 downwards.
CTGTCCACTCTTCAGTGTCTGACCTTGTGCAGATCTTAATGTAATCTGCAATTAGACAGACCTTACCCTTTATGACCTCCCCTGTGACACATATAAATATGTTAAAGAGGACATGGCATAGTAATAATCCCTGTGGCACTGTGTTCATGACCTCCCTGACCTCCGAGAACTCTTCACTTACCATTGCCCTTTGTGTTCTCCTCAGCTAGCTCTATACCCAAACAGCCAATCTTTCTTACACACAAGGTCCCATAGCTTTATTAATCAGTATCCTGTGGGACTGAGTCAAAAGCCTTCCTGAAGTCTAGGTATTTTATTTCAATTTGCCTGTCCTTTGTTAACCACCCTGTTCACCCCATCAAAGAATTCAATAAGATTCATCTGGCAAGACCTCCCCTAGTGAACCCATACTAGCTGGCTTTCTGCAGCCCATGCCCTTCTAGGGAGTTCACCAGTTCTTCCCTTAACATGGTGTAGCCCTTACCGAAATAGTAGAGTGCAGCATGCATGCAGAATGTGTGCCACACTTAATTGTCCAATGTTTCCAAGTAGTTCGTATACATTAAGTGAACCTAAGCGAACCTTATCTAAACAGCTTAACAGGTTTGTATGTAGCATGCTAGACATGCATGCAGCAAGCAAGCTGGAAAATGTCACAGTTTTCTTATATTGCAAAGTGTCTTTTTGTTTAGTGTTTTCAAGTGATTCTCACACATGAAATGAACCAAGCCAGCCTTATCTAAAAGCTTAACAGGTTCGCATGCAGCATGTTTGCTATGCATTCTGTGTCCAAGCTGGAGAAATTCATAATAAAGTTACTTTTTTATTTTTACTCTTCTTTTCCCTCCCATCACTGTTTGCCAGAACATCCTTAGTCACCCAGCTGATCCTGCATGGAGTTCCTCCTAACTGGGAACCCCCCAGATCTTTTACCCACCTGTGACACAACTTCAGGCTGACCCCTGGCTTGCACTCCCAGGCAGGGCCACCTTCAGCTCCTCTGCACTGCCGTATATGAATCCAGTTTTACCTGAGGGTAAAGGTGAAGACTGGAGGGAGGACCTGATGGTGTGTGTTGCTGATGTGACATCGTCTGTGTAGCAGCCAAAACTTTTCTGTGCTTTGTGTTCATTGTCCCCATAACCTGCTGGTGAGTGCAGACATGCAATGACATCCTAAGAGGCACCCATGCACCAGCCTGGTGGCGCTGAGGGTTGAGGTGCTGGACGTCACACCTATGTCACACCGATGATCCGTGTTCTGGAACTAGCACGGGCCATCAGGGTTGGCAGGGAGGAGCGGATCAAGCATCCAGAGGACAGCTCTCCTCTCCCAGGGAGGGAGGACTGGCACTCCCACCGAATGACTGCCCCAGATGGAGGCCAGAGGGTAGTGCGGGTCTGAGGGCCACAAGTAGGGATGGTGCTGTGGGACTACTGCGGGCACATGCATGCCTCCACGCACGCACATCCTGTGTGTGCATCCCAGCAGTGGAAGTGAGAAAATGGAGGAAAACACCTCCAGCTGCAGATGACAACAGACCCTTGCAGGCTCCACACCTGGCGATTGGTCATGGGTAAGTCCTGGCGATACCGGGGTGACAGGGCTGGGGGTTAGGTTAGAGGAGCATAGGAGGCAGACAAGGAGCAGAAACTACATATAAAAAAAAAGAGGCAACTATGCAGTCATGCACACTGTTCTGCTGTCTGCTGAGTCCCACTTCCCAGAATATTGAAGTCAATCTGCTCAATAGCTCTATCTGCTGCCGGAGGCATAGTATTGCCACAAATCATCCCTCCCTCCCTGAAGAGGGTTTTCTGTTGTCAGAAGCTTGAACCTTCTCATCTCCATCTGACCCATGGCGATTCAAGTTCACTTCCAAACACTGGTGGCCAGCATGGTGCGGTGTGGCATCTACTGCCTTAACCCTTTACCCCAGTGAACCAGCCAGACTATTCAATCATCAATCAATCAATCATTCTTGATTTGTATAGGGTGCCTTTCTTAAACCAAGGCGCCTGTACAATATTACATAAAACACTAAATAGTTAAAACAACATTAAAATAATCAGAAATCATTAAAGGCTTTACTAAAAGGTAGGTTTTCAAAGCTCCTTTAAAGCTTTGGACAGTCGGAGCAATTTCGCACCTGGCGAGGTAGAGAATTCCACAGGTCGGGGCCACGAAGCTAAAAGATCTTGCCCTGAAGTTTTAAGTGAACCCTGGGAATCTCAGGTAAGCAGATCCCTGATCGTGCTTATAGGTCAGCAAACTGACCTTGAAGGTGATTCACCAGCAAACTGGCAGCCAGTGCAGTCCATAGCACAGGCATTATATGACTGGACCTAGAAGAACCAGTCAACAGTCTGGCTGCCGCATTCTGCACTAGATGCAGGTGGCGAATTTCAACCCCTGGTAGCCCAAGGTAAATTACTATTACTGTGCTTCATATTTATCAAAGTTTTGAGCAACACTCCATAACTCGTAGTCCACTGTGGTGTGATCCTTTTTGTTTTTATATATAGATTATTTTCTTTTGCTGGCCTTCCTTCTTTGTGTCCAACCCTCACAGCCCTATCGCCACCTTCTCCATGGCTTACCCCATCAGTTAAGATATCGTCCCCCCAGATCTTTTTCCTTTCAGTTCTGTATTGCTTGTCACATATGTACTGTGATTATCGATGTGAGAGGCTGGTCTTCATCTTGTTGTAATTTTCCCCTGTTTTCCATCCCTCCTCCTCTGCCCAGGTATTTGAGTGTACCTCAGTCTCCAATATGTCCTCAGATGACACAGCAAATGATCTGCTGTAAAGCAAGTTCCTGGCCCACTGAAGTGTCACTTTAGTTCCAGTCTGTCACCCTCTTCCACCATGGTCTGTAAATACTGCTGTTAGCAGCACTGTCCCCAAGCCATGGCCTCTCGACTGTGTAATTTAGCTTCCCAAACTGGGATAATATCTGTTGGTTCATTCCCCACATTATGTAGTCACTGTATGGTTTGTAATACCTTACCTCAGCAGAAGTCAGCAGGTGATGTGGGCAAGTATATACACTATGGATTCAAAAGTTCAAATACTGTTGATCAATTTTAGTTTTTCCACCCCAATTTGTATACACAACTTCAAAAAATTACACTTGAGAATTTAACATCAAGGTTCACAACAACATGGTTGTTTCTTTATTTATATAAAATCACAAGTTACATATTCTTTCTCAACCTGCGACTTATGTGTGCCCTATAGAGACTGAATCTGTACTGAAGCAAGTATTTCCATAAACATATTAAGCTGCTACAATTTAGTGGTTGATATATTTTGGAAATGTTAATTATTCTTTTTATTTATTTATTTATTGAACTGTAGGATTACAATTACCTTTGAGCAAGAACTGCTCCTTTACAAAGTTTCCACGCCAAAGGATGGAGGGTAAACATGCATACAAAGGTCGCATTAATTTACACAGTAATAAAACAACAAGAAGGCTGAGGCTTAATTAATAAAGACATTCAAGTGAGCCAGTGTCAGCTAGATTGAGACAAATTTCAGGGTTAATCATAAAAACATGAGCTGAATAGTTAGAGAGGGTAGGGTAGGTGGGAGTAGGAGAGCGGTAGACAGGCAGAAGGCCGTTGTTAAAGGGAAGGGGTGGGTGGTAGAGGTGCATAGTGGAGGGAATAGAGGGACAGTTGTCCTTGAAGTGCCTAAGAGAGGGGAGCGAGGTAGGACAGTGAGGGAGGTGAGAAGGGTAAGCAGGAGAATGGAGGGTAAATGGAGAAGGGTGGTTACTGTGCAGAGAGACTGTGTACAAGGTGTTTGTGCACCTGCACTGTTGCAAATCACAGCACAAAATTTTTCATGGTTTACACACCTTTGGCTGAATATTGAAAACTGCGCATGGTGGAGTGCAAAACTTTGTGCTGTGATTTGCAACAGTGCAGGTGTACAAACAGGCTATATTCTATGGGATAGCACAGGGCAAATACAAATAAGCCCACTGGGCATGCAAGGCACCAAGGGGCCATATGCATGCCCATTAATGTTTCATTGGCATGAGGAATGGGACTAGTTTGCCCAGCGCAGTCACTCTCATTGCCCCATCACAGTGTGCTTTCTCTGGTGCTAGTGGCCCCCTCTCCCTGATCCCTCTCCCATCATGAAACCTCTGTCCCTGGTGTCTTGTTGTAGCCCCTCACTCCGATCCTACACCTAAAGAAAAATAAAGTTATCCCAGGTGGCTACTGGCACTTCCTCCTCAATCCCACCCCGCACATTTGTAATAATGTTCCAGGTGTCTTATGGTGCCCCTCCTCGACTCCCACTTGCAGTGTTGACTCGAATTTCCTGGTGTCTAGTGATCCCATTCCTACCCAATCACCATCCCATGGTGAAACTTTAAATAGAAGTACAAATAATAATTTTCTTAGTGTCCAGTGGCTCCCGCCACACCTGATCCCTGGCCTGAGGAGACATATTATAAAACTACATGCAAAAGTACATTCCCTGTCAACCAGTTACCCCCACCCAATACCCATCCTTAGGTGAAAATGAAAATAAAAGTACATGTAGTAATCACCCTGGTGTCTAGTGGTCCCTCCACAACTCACACCACATCACGGTACTGTGAATGCCCTCCCCATTTGTCAATATTGCCCCTTCCTACAGGGACAGCCTGCCTAGAGGCCATAGTCAAGTATGTCCAGCTTCCTCACCACAAAAAGCCCCGTCCCCATTCCAAAACATGCACATTAGTGGCCTCTCAGGCACTGCTTTTATGTCCTGCTGTCCTGTTTCATATCATGTACTGATTAATTGCTTTTGGAATGTTTTGTCACAAAACACAATACTGTACTGTGGTGCTTTCTGATTTCTGCTGCATGTTTCATTTCATTTTATTAGGTTATAACCATTGAGCAAAGCTCAATTGAAACATCGACCCTTCTTACACAAACACATACAATTACACAAAATATTTACAGTTACATAATATATACAATCATAAAATACAATGAACAACCGTCAGACCTAAAATAACCACACCAGCATTTTCCTGATCTAAATATGAATCCAAAAACATTGTTTTACTGCCTTTATCAACAAAGGTTTAGAGATGAGAAGTCAAAATGTATGTGGCAACTGATCCCAATAAAAAGGGACCAATGCTGCATATAGTACCGAGCAGTTGACAACCTCAGGGTAAAAACTACTTGCAAAGAGCTCCCAGATACATTACTTTAACCCTGTTTGTAATTTTGCCTTCCACAATGAAGTTAGAAATGCAACATAGCCAGCCCATTGGCACAGCGGTTGGATTTCGGTTGGATGCGCACCGGGTTGGGAATGGACCTGGGGAGCTGGAGTGCTGGCAGGGCAGAAGGCGTGAGCATCCAATGAGGTGGGGACCCATCTGATGAAGGGTTATGCCGGGCTACCCAGGGAGGGCTGCGATGTGAGGTGCTGGTTGTGGCAGGGACAAGTGCCGGGGTCCTGGTTACCTGAAGGAGTGGCTTGGCCAGGGGACAGGGAGGAGTTAAAAAAGCAATGCAACTTACTTTTTACTTCATTTGTTGCTTAACAGAACAATTAGCACTGCTACCAACCACTGCATACCAGCAACCCCAAATCAGCATTTTGATGATAAGTGGGACATAAGTCTGTAGTGATGATATCAATCAATCAATCAATCAATCAAGCACTCAATCAAATTTATTTTTAAAAAGCACCTTTCTAAATCCAAGGCGCCTGTAGATAATATAAAATAAAACAAATTTAAAACATTAACAAATAAAATCCAGTAATAGATTACCATTCAATAATGGTTTAAAACCAGGGTAGGCTAAGCTAAATAAATGTGCCTTAAGTGCATTTTAAAACTCTGGATAGTCAGGCAGTCTGCACCCAATGAGGTAGAGAATTCCACAGGGTTGGGGCTGCAAAACTAAAAGACCCTGATGTCTTTAAATGGATCTTGGAATCTCTAGCAATCCCTTGTCAGTGGATTGGAGAGGCAGAGGGACAGTAAGGCGAAGGAGATCTTGCAAGTAACTCGGTCCCTGATCACGTGGGGCTTTATAGGTCAGCAAACTGACCTTGAAGGTGATCCACCACTGAACTGGCAGCCAGTGCAATCCGCAGAGCACACCATTATGTGACTGGTCCTAGAAGTACCAGTCAACAGCCTGGCCTCCGCATTTTGCACTAGCTACAAGTGGCGGATATCAACCCCTGGTAGCCCTAGGTAAAGGACGTTGCAGTAGTCAAGGCGGAGGTAGCGAAGTCGTGGACCAAAGTTGGAAGATCATCAGGCGGAACCAGATGTTTTACCCAGGTGATATTCCTCAGATGGTAAAAGAGGTTTTGACTACTGCCGCCACCAGAGATTTCAGGGTTAGGCTCTCTTCAAAAATAACACCCAGGTTCCGCGACCTGTCTGAAGTAGTCAGCTGAACACCCCAAGCACAGCCCAGCAGCAGGTAGTCCAGCTGACCAACCCATCTCCTGATGATTTGAGTCCACAACCAGCACCTCAGGTTTAGCTGGGTTCAACCTCAACCAGCTTGCACTCATCTAGTCCTGAATCTCGGCCAGACAGTTGTTAAACAATGAGAAAAATTCATCGTGACCAGGTACAAAGGACATGTACAGTTGAATATCATCTGCATAGCAGTGAAAACTGAAGCCGTACAACCTAATAATATCTCCCAATGGCAGCATATACACTGCAAACAACATGGGGATAAGATGGAACCCTGCGGCACCCTACAGGATAGGGAGAGGGGCCGAGGAAAAATCCCAGACACCACTCTCTGAGTTCTACCTCTGGAGAAAGATTGAAACTATCTGAGGACCATCCCAGACAGTCCACAGATGAGCTGCAGGTGATCCAACAACACACCATGGTCTACAGTGTCAGATGCTGCAGAGAATTCAAGCAAGACCAAGATAGAATGGGTCTTATGAGCTCTTGCTGTCAGGAGATCATTTAGTACTGACAAGAGCTGTCTCAGTGCTATGTCTCTTCCTAAATCCTGGCCGGAGAGAATCATAGACATTGTGGCTGGTCAAATGATCATCCAATTGTGACGCAACCACCTTTTCAATAACTTTACCCACAAAGGGCAGGTTAGAGGTCTATAGTTCATCAGACAGTCCGGGTCCAAGGAGGGTTTTAAGGAGGGGCTGAACAAACACCTTCTTCAGGGGATCTGGAAAGATCCCTCTCCAACGACCTCCACACTATCTTGGCCAGGACTGGGCCATATTCTCCACACAACCATTAAGAGGTGCATAGGGCCAGGATCCAAACTACAGCAGGTTGGACACAACATCTAGATGACCATTACAATGTCAGTGATTGCAGGTTGGCTAAATTCAGACCAAGCAAACTGAGGGCCCGATATCTCCTGCTGACCACTGCAGTTAACATTAGAGGTCAGACAGATGCCAGATCTGATTGTGGCAACCTTTTCTGCATAGAACCGAGCAAACTCATCACATCGATCATGTGAAAATCTCTCCAGACTGGAGACAGATTGGATTGCACAATCTGTCCACAGTCCAGGAGAGCTGAGATGATCGGTTCTGTGCAGGCAGTCTCCTGGACAGGAAGTCTGCCTTCTTATGGGTGATTACTGATTGCTAGATCACATAATGGTCCATCAGTCTAAGTTTGTCATACTCCAGACCCGATTTCCACCAGCTCCTCTCTAGCCTTTGCCCCAATCTCTTCAATTCTTTCAAGGTCTCATCAAATCAAGGAGACCTTGGATGAATGGTGAGGACAAACACGAACTGGCGCTATGGAATCCAGGCTGCCACTATTGCCTCATTATAGGTAAGTACTAGATCCCTGGATCCATGCTATCGCCCTGTATGCCTGATAGGTCCAACACCACCATGAGGTCATCTGGGGTAACTCCTCAAAGGTGGTACCGGACCGCTTTCTATGGGCAGACCTTTTGGGGAGCCACGAAACTGAACCCAATGGTATGATGGCTAGACCACTTGACTGGCTCCACCACTAAGTTGGATATCTCCATCCCCAGGAGGAATACCAAGTCCAATGAATGACCACCAATATGGGTCAGGAGGTAACCACCTGTGTGATGCCCAGCAAACTCATTAGCTGGAGGAAATCTTGACCAAATTAAGAGTTCATTGTTGACCCAGGCATTGAAATCACCCAGGATCAGCCATCTGGGGATCCCAATGCCAGGTCAACAATGAAATCCACGATTTCCCAGAAACACTTTCCCATCTTCTGGTGGATGGCAGATGAGAAGGATCCTGCACCCTACATCCTCGCCCATGATACATCAAAGGTGCTGGTAGTCCCCACTGGTACCTCCATCAGGTTCAGTTCCGATCTAAAACAGATGGCTACACCCCGCCTCACGATCCATCCTCGGACGATGTGTCACGAGTACCTGGCTGGAACTGCTGAAGCCAATACTGGGCCAGCATTTACATCCAGCCAGTCTTGGTGATGCAAGCCAGGTCAGATGACCCCACAAGATCCACTATTAAAGCGGTCTTGTTCTTAATACACCTGGCATTGCATAATATCACCCAAGTAGGATGAGCAACAGGGGAGACCAGGTTTCTTGCCTGCCCCAAGCAGAGCCCTTGGGTATGGGAACCAGGCAGGGAAGTCCCTGTCCTGGACCCATTTCATCCCAGGGCATCTCCTTGTTCTCACTATCCCAATCCGTCCACTTCTTTCCATTTCTCGCCAGGCTAAGCCACTGCTCTTCTCCTCCTCACTATCCCCAGAGCCCACACCATCTGTGTACATCTGGGGAAAGTGGGGAGTAATTAAAAGGGTGGAGATGCCTGAGCCTGAGGGGAAAAATACTGCCTGACCATCCTGATACCCTTCCCAGCACATATTTACCACACACTGCAAAACACTATAAACACTAAACCTATATCCACAAAACCCATCCAACAGAAACCCCACCCACCACCCTAAACCACTAAGATTAATCCCAATATAAAGACTCACTTACCATACACACAACCCTTACGAAATATAAACCAATCACACACACACTCAACTCTATATTAATAAGTACATTAAACAAATAAACTACAATAAATTAAAGTCCAAAAGCAGATAGTGTCCAAAAGCAAGTAGATAGCCCCAAACTCTTCCACAATGTATATTTAGGAGCCTTCTGGTGAGCTCTCACCTCACCAGAACAAAGAAACATAACCCCAACCTATCTTTCACATAGACAGGGCAGGTTAATATCAATCACATAAGTTATTGAAATGAAAATAAAACACTCACTGCTGCCAGTTCCTCAAGGGATGAGAAACAGTCAAGGCATCCACTGCAGCCAGTACTCCTTCCACATTTCAGTTCTTACTCCAGCTTCTAATAACAGGAGCTCCCTGACTGGGAAGTAATTACTTATCCCAGCCATCCCCTGAGGAGTTGCCAAGGGCTCCGACCACAGCCAGCTCAGAGTGAGCAAGCATTCCAGCCTGCCAACCCAAAACTAGGAATCTTGGGTACACAGTTTCCGGTCTTTGAGGGTACTGGGCCCGGATCCCCCCATGGCTGACAACCCTGGCAAACATCCCTGGGTTCAGGCCAGGCCTCAAACCCAGTCAACTCAGCCCTCCGTGGAAGCCAATGATTGGCCCACAAACCAGAGCTGTCACAGTTCTCTCAGATCCTAACAGGAGACAGGAGCCATCCCAAACCAAAACACCAAAGACACCATTCCAGACCTGGTCCCCAAGCCGACGGCACTCCATAGGACCAAGCGCACCTCAATTCTGGGCATCAAATCACCAGGTTTCACAGTTCCACAGTTCCTCCATTGATAGAATTCATGGTTCCAGTATGGTCTCAGCAGCCAACTTCACAGTCTGGGCCACACCACATCCAGTGGACAGTCACCAGTTGTTTCTCTCCCAGGAGCCAAACGCTAGTGCCAAAAGTGCAGGTAAGAGAAGAAAATAATGTCTTCTCAGACCCAGGGCTCAGAATAGTAGAAAAGCCCAACAGCAGCAGCAGAGTATTCACAAGGCTTTTTAACCTTTGAAGCTATCTTTAATACTTTAAGCACTTCCTTCTAACCCAGTAAACCAGACTTGCTACCTCACCTGCTTACCCTAACTACTCAGCACTAAAAGCTAATACAAAACCTACCAAAGCAAATAAAATCAACTAACTAAATGAAATAAAGCAAAAACTAAATGAAATAAAGCAAAAATCTAACAAGTAATACAGCTGCAGACAGCTAGTTGGCATGGCCGCCATCTTGAATTCTGGTGAGATAAGGAGACAGATATTACCAGTGTGTGATTATTGAGAGCATGTATATACTGTACATACACTTTATGGGTCATCCATCATGTTATGGGTGTTCTACCCTCAAGATGGACAAGACAAACATTGCTGCAACAGTGTATAGCTGTCCTTTACCCTCCCTATCAGTTTTATGACCCAGACTTTGTTTTTCTCATTGTGTTTGTGGGTTTTGTGAAATCCATTAAATATGGGTTCCTGCAATATACCCCCCATGCTTCCTCCAATGCCTGCAAATGTGAATTGCGACTGATGCTTTTTCATCACCTGTGCTCAAAATGGTGACCACAAATATTACTGTTCAGCACAGGATGAGTGGTGGTTGTAGAATCTGCTGTGTGGATGTATATATTCAGAAGCCACACCCTCATAAACATCAGCTTGCTGATTGTGCCTGGGAGAAAGTGACAGTAGCTCTGAAAAGCAGTTTCCACCAGCGTGAAGCATGCTTTTAAAGGCCTCAGAGTATCTGTCTGTATGAGTGCAAAAAGCATATTATAACGGTCTTAGAGCTGGACAGTAACTGAGTTACAGTGTGTGTGTGTGTGTGTGTGTGTGTGTGTGTGTGTGTGTGTGTCTGTCACTCCACGGTCCTAGAAAGTGACCTCATTGGTTTAGTGAAACCACAAAGCAAGATATAAAATGCTTGGGGAAACCATAGACTTACTGGTTTCCATTTTGTGTAAATAGAGGATTTTGTGTGTGAACCTTTAAATGGTGATTCATCTCATTTGTGAATGTATTGTAGAAAATGTGTCAGGCCTCCCTCCCATTGTGCTGCCTCGATTATCCTCACCACAGTACTGTGCACCACCAATATTCGACAAAATGCTGAGTGTTTTGTAAGCAATGCATTTGCAGGAAGTTACAAGCAATTTCACATTTCAAACTTCATAGTAGCATAAAAATGCAAAATATTGCTAATTTAGTCCCTATGGCACTCTTCTTTTTGAAATTAGTAGGCTGATGTTTCAAATTAGTCAGCTGCTCTTTATACATTGAAAATATCTCCACAGTGTGAAAATCTACAGGTGTGCCTTACACCCAGATTATAAATCATACTCTATCACATTTGGTATTCTCACTCACAAAATTGTAGTGTTGTACAGAGCTAAAAACATACATTTCTTTCATATCTGAAACTGGTAAAGCTATGTATTTTTCTGATGGATTAACAGCTATAATATGCTTAAAAGCAATGCTGATCACAGTGTCTTTTGGAATCATTACATCTTTTCTTACTGTCATTTATTTTATGAGTACCAAATAGATAGGGCACCATCTGCAATAGAAATACAAAATCACAAATGCCCCCACAATGCAAAGCATCATGGTCTGCATATACAAACCACCACAGAATATTATGCTGATTCAACTTTAAGCATAAATGCATGGTGCGAAAGGCCTCTTACACAGTTTGCAAAGGGTGCCGACAGAAGACATAGACACATGTTTTGTCCTACCAGGACTCATCAGTATGCCTGCCTGTTTTACATCTACAGTAGTCACGTTGGCAGGTACAATTTGAAGCACTTTGAAGCATATTTCAATTTGGCCATATTGCAATTTTCCTTGGCAATTGTATGAATTGGTGAATGAGTTTTTCCTTTGACAGCTATATACATTCTACTGTGAAACACAGTAGTTCCAATTTTCAAACTGAGAAATTGACTTACATTAAAAGGTATATGACCTATTGCTTCAGCTATTGCTGCCACATGATGTGGTAGCAATGTCTTCATTCTAATCACCCATACAACATATATACCTTCCTGTACCTTGTCAGTTATTCTAAGTTTCCTGTTCTTTAGTTGAAATTATCTGCTCTAGTCGAGGAATGTTTATTAAAGTGGAAACAGCATTCACTATCTGCAGCTCAGGGTTTTGAGTTCCATGGAACAGTGTAACCAGCTTACCATTCATATCTTCAAACTGAAAACGTGAATAGATCCACAATGGTCCCAAATCTTGCACCATGTCTGCCAGATGAGTAAGTTGGTGTACATTAGCCGACATGTGTCTAATACCATAAAGTACGCCAAACATGTAACAATAACGGTATAACACTTTATGCAATGACTAACTTGTGTGATTGATTGAGTCCTGACATAATGTGTGTATCACGTCAACAAGCAGCAAATGATGTTAAAATATACATCATCCATCAAACCAAACAATTCTGGTACTAAATAGAATAATAGCCATGATCTGCACTCACTTGCCTTCCAGTATTTTAAATATTCAGTAATACTACATGGAATTCTGGTAATAACATTTGGGGTTTGATTGACAGCAATCGCTTGTCTACTTCATTTGTGAGTTCGCTCATACTAAAAGTTCAATAGAATATGATGAATCAAACCACAAAACAAGAGCTTTCTTGTTGTGCCTAGGAGCACACAGTGCATGTAGTCAATTACTGTTCCTCTTACAACATTGTACCCGGAAGATAACAGAACCAAGATGGTCCTTGGTCCCCATCACTGTCTTTTCCAGATTTAATGCTTCTGTTCCCCACTGTTTCACCTGCATATCTGTTCTTTATTTCTCACGTTAGATTTATCAACTGGATATGCAGTGTATGTCCACCTTTATTGCCAGTATTTACAACCAACCCAGGGTGAGTACATTTAGCACACCCATACTCACCATTGAACCGTGTCATATTAAGTACAGCACATTTTGCTGGAAATCACAAGTGCCTAAAGCACTATTACTTTCACTACAATTTCTCCATTGCAGTGAGAGCAATATACTTTGCTGCCATATAAAAAGCTCAGTCAAAGCAGAATGGAAAGGACATAGGAATGTTCCCATTGCAGGTTTGTGATTTCCAAACCACAATCCGCAAAAATCATGTTATGTGACTGCAAATGCATTTTGGTGGTAGCTAATTTTCACAGAAATACATTGGCCAAATGCTAAATTTTGAGGACTTGAATAGAGGTATTCCATCAGTATACCACATTAGTGATATGCTGTTTTCATTGGTCAAAATCCTCCAGTCCTAAAGTGCTCACGATATAATAGCCCATCGATACATCTTCAATGTTGTACATATCTTTTTTTTTCTACTGAAATGGTACTTTAGCATTTCATGAAACTTTTTCTTTTAAATATATCATTAATCTGTTTTGAATGGGCAACTCAATGAAATACATTGTGGCATCAGATACAGTTATATTTTTCTGACACATGTCATTTGGGCATATTTTGTCATGTTTCTGCACACCATAATAACGAGATGAACAAAACTGTATTTATAAGCAGGCTTCGAATATTTGCGAAATACTTTCTGAACAAGTACACAGATTTTGTGCACAAGTTTGGTACCAGGCAATGAAGGGCAATCAGATTCAATAAGTCAGCTAGGCAGTTACCAGTTAGATTATGTTGAAAAACAAACATTAACATTAATAACATGCTTTCTGAAACTAATCACAGCACCATCATAAACTGGCCTGTCATAATCATTTATCAAGTTGGTCTCAGAATTGGCTTCACAGTCAATATGTTCTTCTTCGTCTTTTCATTAATTGCATCCCACAAACTGTGTTGAGTCTCAAAGTAGCAGTCCCTTTCTTCTTCAGATATTATCTCATCCTAGAAGGTAATCATTTAGTCGCTGCTTAATATAAATGAAATGAAACACATTTTAAAGACACTTTCAGTTAGGGCTGGCTCCCAAGTGCTTCTTCTCGTGATGCTTACGACCCTAGTTGGGGAACGGACTTGGGAGTCAGAGGGCTGATGTGGGAGAAGACTCAAATGCCCATGGGCTATTTTTCTTCTCTGGTGGGAGTTGTGGTTGAGTGTCCGTGCATGTGGGACCTCTGACAGAGTCAAGGAGGATCAGCTGTAGTCGATGCCTAGAAGTTGGTAAGACATGACAGATATCAGTGTAAGTGCCACTGATGTCATTGGACATCTTGCCTCCCATGGTAGCATACTGTCAATAAATCCACTGGATGTGCCCAGTGATGCCCGCCTTGTATACTACAGCCCTGTGGAGTGGACCCGGGGCTCTCTGCTCAGACACCAGAAGGGGCAAGGGCCATGCCCCAGAAGCCCAACTCTGGTAGGTAAGCTGGGATTACACCAGGTAGTGGATGCCCCAGTTTAGGTGATGATAAAGGATGTGACACATGGGTCAGGGCTGTGGACACCATCTGGAGGACAAAAAAAAAGACCAGTTTAATTATAATTCTAAATGTTCCTATGAGCTTCTATAACATAAATACATAGATTATGACATGACATGACATGAAGCTTTTCATGAAATGGAATATTTCTGACTTAAGAGTTTGCCTTGACTGCTGTATTTTTTTTCTTTTTCTTCTTCCTTTCAGAGCCTTTTAGTATGAAGTAGGATAGCATTTCAAACATACTGGAACTGACACCAGATGCTGACCACCAGCCCCTGTGATGACAAGACTATTTTGTATTGCTCACACCATTCAATGGTTAATAGTATATACATGATTTTCAGTTATCCACTTAAGGCACTTTGCCATCTCAATCCAGGAGCAGATGCAAGTTACTCAGAGAAAGCAGCAGAAGAGGAAAAGCAACATAAAACAGCAGTGTACACACTCTGTAATAAACTTAAACAACTCCAAGGCATGATCAAACATCCTGAACAAATCAGCTGCTTTTATAAAATATAGAAATACATTATCTTACCACTTCATCATTCATGTTTTGACCATTTTCTTCAATAGTATCTACTACTTCTGCTGACCGGGCACCATTCTCATTTACTGAATCACTGTGTGATAAAGTAAAGACTATTAATTATCGTGTCTGGTTTTATCCTTTCCAGATTTAAATAAACAAAACATAAAACTCTTAGAGCAAACTGTCATCAGCAGTGCCGCAACTTGGATTGAAAAAGGTACCCACAAAAGCATAATATCTGCAGGGCCATCTGATGGCCCAATGAGCAGTACGCTGCACGCCAATACAGGCAACTCAAGTTCAGGAGCGAACTCTGAAGATGGCTATGTGGCCTAGTGTCTGCACTGCTGTTTGCCACAGATTCAGCCTTGTGATGGATGGAATCATGTTCTTCCACATTGGTGACACCTGCAGTAGGCCATTGATCTTCCTCCTCCACATGGATGCCAGCAATGTGTCTATGCCTGTACAGGCTGCACTTGACATCAGGGTCATGGGAAGGAGAAAACAAAATAAGAGATGCAGGCCTAATGAAGCCCTGCTTGCTTGTCATCCATCTGCAGCATCACCTGGACCCTGCCATATCTTGATATTGACTCAGAGTAAGTGTCCCTTCCTCCTGGACCTGATCACAATGGCCAATCTGTGGCATACTGTCAGCAGGTTGTCCAGGGGAGATGGTGGTGGTCACGGGTAGCAGGGACAGGGCTGATAGCATGCCTGTCACCACTGGGGCAAGAGCTTTATATAACACACTCACCAAAACAAAAAATATTAATTGTATAAATGGAGATTCAAATTGACATAGACACATAAAAAGCAAAATGTCAATGCATTTTCATATTTCACAGTGGAAAACAATGTTGTAGAGATACTTTACCCGATTACCAAAAGAATAAATAAATAAACTAAATAAATATCTGCAGTAAGCAGTTACACATTAACAGTTAAATTGATAATTTGGTGTCTTAATTTAAAGATTTGGTTAACTGGAATAGCACTGCTTGGAAATACTTTCCTGTTTTCAGCCTTGTCCCTGGTGGAGGTGGATACAGATATTAACACCTAATCTAATGTGCAGACTAGGTGGGCGAGGGCCCCTAACTGCCAACAACTTCTGATCGTATCCATGTAACAAACTGATATTGAATAATTAAAGCTATTTATGTTATACAACAGGCGCCACAAGAAATGGTTCAGTGTGTTCAGTATGTTATATGTCCACGAAATGTCATAAGTTTTAATATTGCTATCTTGAATGTTTTGATCATCACAAATAATTAGTGAAACAATGTGAGAGAAGTTTTCACAATGTTGATTATATCACAGTAACCCTGTACAATATTGAAGACACAGTTTCATTTATGGCAAAGAGGTCCTAAATGAACTTGGTAATCTGAAGGTGGCCAAGGGAATGGGCGGACGTCAGACTTCCCATAGTATTAAGAGAAGTCATGGAAGTGCTGACAGCACCACTGACTGCCATATTTAACTGATTACTGGAAACCAGCAAGATGTCAAAGTACCAGAGAACTGTTGAATGTAGTCCCTCTCCAAGTGGGAGCACGGAGGAGGATGGCAATTACAGTCCAATCAACCAGACCTTGGTGACGGGAAACAAATGGAATCACTATTAAAGAAAGATTTGTGACATATCACAAAGCCAGCTGAGCACAGGATCCAAGGCAACATGGATTCAATAAGAAGAACCTGTCAAACAAATCTGATGGATTTCTTTGACTAGGTGACTAGGGAGGTGGATCAATTGGGGTGGTGGAAGTGTCTTACCTGGATTTTAGCAAGCCTTTCAACACTGTCCCACATAGAAGGCTTGTAAACAGGGGCAGCCTGGGAGGGTCCAACATTGGTAAACTGGGTCGAAATTGGCTGAGTCATATGACTCAGAGGGTAGTGGTGAACAGAGTTCTATCAGAAGGGTGGGGGGTGACCAGCATGTTCCCAGAGGGATCAGTGCTTGGACCATTCATCTTTAATGTCTTCATAAGTGACATTGCAGAAGGACTGAAAGGGTAGTTGTCTATTTGCAGATGACACAAAGACCTGAAACAGGGTTGACACTCCAGGAGGGTACAGAAAATGAGATGGGACCTAAGCAGTCTTTTGGAGTAGTGATGGCTGTGACACCTAATATTTAATGTAAAGAAGTTCAAGATCATACACCTGGGGCACAGAAATCCACTGGAGAAGTAAATTTTGTAGAGAGGTACTGATGTCCACCAAACAGGAAAAGGTCCTGGAGGTAATCATATCTGATGATCTAAAAGTTGTCAAGCAACGTGAGGAGGATGTGAGGATAGCTAGTGGAATGGTAGGGATGCCTAGGGATCGGTATCACCAGCAGAAGGAAGGGCGTGTTAATTTCACTGTACAGAACATTGTTGAAACCTCATCTAGAGTACTGTGTTCAGTTCTGGAGGCCACACCAGTGGAATGACATACAGTAGAAGAGGTTCAGTAAAGGGAGACAAAAATAGTGCATTAGCTGCACCAGAAATCAAATGATGGGCAACTACAGGATCTCAATATGCATTCCCTGGAAGAAAGGAGAGAAAGGTTGTATAAGATAGATAATTTCAAATACATCAAGGCTACAAATAAGGTACTAGAGGCTAGCATCTTTCATAAAATGGTGTTCAAGTACAAGGGTCATGATATGAGAATAAAGGGTAGTTGACTTAGGGTAACATCAGAAAGTATTTTTCATGGAAATCACAGTGTATGAATAGAACAACTTCCCTGTAGAGGTTGTGGGGCCAAACATGGTAGGGTAATTCAAAATGCATGGAACAGACAAAAGGAGTTATAATGATAGGAAAGAGCGGAAAAGTCTCAGATCATTTAGGATTCTGATCGTGAAACAGGTGGAGAAAATGGGCAGACTAGGTGGGCCAAGAAGTCCTTATCTGCCATCAATTCTTTGTTTCCATGTTAAGTTAAAGACTAATATGACACATGACAGGGTTTGGACATACAGAGACACGTGCACACCTTGTACACTGTCATTTAGAGGGATGCTGAAATTAGCATCCAAGTAGTGAATATATGTCAGTGCACAGCCTTGAGCATCTTTTCAGATTTATAAAATGTTTCCTGGAATGTGCACATTTTGGAATCTGAGTAGCTAATGATACTCTAGAATGTTTATTGTAATCACCAGTGACATCACAGTCTGCTCATTAGTATATACATGCAGTGAGTCACCAAACTCACTGCACAGTCCAGGACCATTTATAACAAGTACATCATCACACAAGCGTCTAGTTTAAATGTTCCTAATAATAAACTGATGGATAAACTAAATATACAACTGACTGAAAATAGTCAGTTTGTGATCAGTTGGGGTGTATGACTACATACTGACTCCACTCCAGGCAGGTCATCTAACACAAACACCATACCACCCACTGTGCTGACCTCAGTGTTACATTTTGTCTCAGGAGTGTTACATCACCAGGAAAGACAAAGCTTTTCTAGTAATCCATTATGGCTCTGATGATGTCATTGAATTCCTACAAACAATTTGTGATTGTGCTATGGTGAAGCATTAAATATATCAAAGTAAAATTTGTACATTAAGAATAACTAAAAAGCCGGCCCTGTGGCACTGAGGGTTGAGGCATCTGCCTTACATCAAACCATGTCAGCAACCCAATTCGGGATCAAGCTCGGGGCGGGTGGGTCGGACAGTGAAGGAGAGGCTCGAGCATCTAGAGGACAGCTCTCACTCTGGGGGAAGGGAATTCACACATGTGGTATCAGTGGCTTCTAGTTAAGACTAGGAGCACAACACCAGTGTCTCACAGCATTGGGAAAGTGTCAGGAGACGTACTGCATGTGGGTGAGGGAGCACACTCACCATGTGCTGGACATCACTGCACATCCATTACCTTATGGGAGAGCAAGAAAAGCGGAAAGAACCTGGCACCCAGGAGGATGGTGGGGACCCTGAGGGACTGGCCCATATGCCCAACTCTGGACCCAAGCCGATCATTTCTTATGGGATCCTCTCTCCTCTGCCTCAGGGGCCATGGTGGGAAAAGTATGATTTCCTGGTTGGGAGGGTCTCAGGCAGGGCATCAGGAGCTGGTCAAAGGTGGGGGCTTGCGGAGGAGACCCTGGAAGCCGATAACAGCAGGGATAAAAGGAGTAGAAAGAAAAAGAATAATTAAAAATAGGCAGTTTATACTGTACTTATAATCACTTTGCATATCATCAGTTTCTTTTGGTGATAATTGAAGACCAACATCAGTACTTGTTGTTGAATTTTCTATTGGCTCTTTATAGTCACCAAGATGTCTTCTCCACTTCGTTGTTTTCAGTGTATCCAACATAGGATAACCTGTGTGAAATACTGTCGATAGGGACCTCTGATTTTCTCTCATTCAGTCATGCAGGAATAAAGCAATTTCATGTATCAAATTCCTTACTTTGTTAAATTTTTTATCCAAGGACCAATATGCCAATAAACAGTTATTTGCAAAAGCATGACTTTTACCAGAGACATGAAAGGGGTGAGACTGTGCAGCTGCTTTTGTTGCTTTCTAATTTTGCCAGCTAACTCTATGCAGCTGTGTGGTCAATGAGGTAGTGTTTTGAACTGATCTCACTCCAGTGACAAAAGTGTTGCATGCTACTGTTCTTTAAACAATCAACTTCTGTGGACACTTATTAATAATAGGTGTCTGTATTTCATTTTATCTTTACAGTCCTGTTTTAAACCTTGTGTGACAGATTTGTAATTGCCAATGGTTTGGTGTGGCTCTCGCACTGTTTACAGAGCATGCCTTTTATCCAGTAATTATTATTAACAGTTCTTAAACATCTAACAACCATGAGAACAGCCAGTCTCTATATATTGAGTTATCTTTGTGGTTCCATGTGATACGGTGATCGAGGAAGGCTTTTGCCGTTAGGGCAGTGTACATCGCTGAAAATCAGTTTAACAATGTACACTCGGCCGCTCACAGTAAAGGGTGACGGGGACATTTTATTTTTCATGCGGGGACTTTTGCCCACGCACTTCAATGAAAGGATTCTCAGCTCCAGGGGTGCATGTCGAGGGTGCAAAAGCGGAAAACAAATAAATTAATCCAAGTGCAACAAAAAGAATGCTCACCGAACCAAATCCAGCATCCTCCCAACCCTAGCCAGTCTACCACCCATCCACCCACCACACCACAGGGCCAGTTCGGCAACCCACTGCTGCACTACACCTCACAAACCCTCGCCTCCCTTCCACCTGTAGCACGGCATGCTTACTCCCCACCTGTGGACAGGTGCCAAGATTGGAGTCACCCTTATTGAAAGTGCTCAATCACGGTCACCATTGTCACAGGCTACCATCTGTGCAGTTCCATTTTTAATGCTAACCTTGTGTGTGTGTGTGGATAGATATTTACATATATATTTTGTGATGGCACAAAATAAGTACCTGAACCAAGGACACATATAAAATATAAGTTGCAAAGACTTCATTAATGCCCAGTTAGGGTCAAAGTGGCAAAACTGGGAAAATGAGCGTTAAGGTTTCCTAACACCCCACCCACCCAAACCAGGCAGGAGAGCATGTGTTGGATGTGCCTTAGTCTTCTCAACCCTATCGGTTCACCCTATTCTATCTTTAAATTAGGTCAGATGTGTAGACTTTAAGGCAAACCCCACATCTGCTCACCAGCAAGGTTTGGGATGGTGGGGTATTAGGGAAACCGTAACGCCTCATTTCCTGCTTTTGAGCTTTGACCCTAACTGGAGCATCAACGAATTTATTTGGAACTTATTGCATTACATTTTGAGATGTATAATGGTATCCTTATTTTATTGTAGACACAGGATGTGTTTTAGCATTAAAAAGAATAAAACACATCCTCTGCATAAATCAGAATGTCTCAACTGTGGCGAATTATTGTATAGTCAATCTATTTACATGATCCCTAAAGGCGTTATAAATCATATGAATGAGAGCTTGCTTTAAATCTTGGGTACAAGATTTGCTGAGTAGAGTACCTTAATAAAATTAAACTTCATAAAATATCTTGATAGCTATGATTTTTGACAGGTATGTTTCCTTTCTTGTTCGGGGGCATACTTTCAAAACAGTTTTAAAGGAGACCTGCTGCAAAGTTGTGCATTGAGCATAGAAATAAAGCCTTACTTACATTGGTCAGTAAACAAGTGATAAGCTAGCATCCAACAAGTAACTACACAATAACAAGATCAGAAGTAATGGCCCACAAGTTAGAGTAAAAGCATTGTAGTGTTACTGAGCACAATGATTTATTTGCTGAATGCCCCATAAAATAAAAAATGCATAGGCAATTATAAGTGCAATACCATGTAACACTGCTCAAGCTCACCTCCCACCAGTTGTTACACTTATAAATGCGTTGCATTTCATTTTATTGCATTTAGCTAGTAAATCATTTTTCTGAGTAACCATGCAGAGCTGTTAGTCCAGTTTGTAAGACTACTTCTGTACTTGTTCTTGTGTTTCTCATATCACATATCCATAACATAGCAGCGTTCCAGTTTAAGCTGTAGATTCTAGGCACCTACAAAATTGCAATGTAATAAAAATAAATTCAATATCAGCTGCCTATTACATGGGCTTCACAAAGTCACGTACCTGACTGGTACAGACCCATCAGGCGACTGTTGATTAATCCACGATATACGCACAGTAAGTGGTCACCTAGTCACATGCCTGCCCTGAGTGATCAGTGAGCAGACCAGATCCAGTTATTGTGGGAAAACTGTAGTGTGAGTGGCAGTCATTTTTTCCTTGCTAAGACAGCAGGAGCGCAGCGACAAGTCAACCCTGTCATCTGTTGTGGTACAAATCAGTGACACTGGCTGCAGTATACAACATTTTAGCAGTCATGTCTATGTGTGCCACTGTCTATGTTTGCCATGTGTTGAGTGCTCTCTAGTCCCGCTTGGAGGCTGAGGTATGGTAGATGTGTCTGAGCCCCCATAGCTACCGATATCTGCAGTCAGACAAAGTAGTGCAGCACAAGTGTCCTGGTGTAGCACTGCTGTTAAGAGACAGGAAGTGCAAGTGAGATGGGAGAAGCATCAAAGAGACTGAGTGCCGCTATGCATGTGAAGTTCAGTCTAGGTTGTTGCTAAGCTGCTGACATACTTCCCTATCTGCTCTACCATTTGTGGCAATTGTTGTTTCACAAATGAAGCTGTTTAGTTTTTTGCATGCCCCAGATGATGCTGCTATCTCCCACCCACCCAGAAGACCTCCAGTGATCAAGTGCACAGTGTAAGCGAGAGTGGTGACAGGGTTTCTTACAGGTGGCAGTCTGGCAAGAGAGAGACAGAACGGGACCATGACATTTCATCCAAACGTCCTGAAACTCTGTCTTGTTCTTTCTCTGCATGTTTGTCTGTGCAGCAGCAGTAGGAGAAAGTGGTAGTGAGACAGCATTGTCTTGGCAGTTGAAGTCTGTAGTCATGCACTGTCACACCCCCGAGCTCTGGTTCCATGGTCCTTGTGTGCACTTCCATGATCCATGCAGGCTGTCATTGTGCATGCCCCTGTAATGGTAGCTGTGGTCCTGCTCTGTGAATCCATATCCCTGGGTGGTGGCTGTGGCCACCCACAACTGATAGAGGGAGAGATACCTGGAGCAGAGGTTACTTGGGGAGCAAGGGTAATCCCACATGTATGTTGAGTCTACAGTGGGGCGAGAGTGAAAGTGAGAGACTTAGCGTAGAGAGACAGTGTTCTGCAGAGTTGCTAAATGTGTTGTGTCATGAGACAGACCGGAGCAGGGTGAACAAGTAATTTTTTGCTGAATGTGAGACCAGGATACAGAGAATGTAAAGCAATGGTACTCCCATGTGGTCTGTCTGTGTTTGTGTGTCTGTCTCTATCTCGGTCTTTCTCGGTCTGTCAGAATACAGTAACTGCAGGAAGAGGGAGGTGATTCTGCTGTTATACAGATCACTGGTCAGACCCCACTTGAGTACTGCATTCAGTTTTGGCACCCTTACCTAAAGGCAGACATTAAATTGCTGGAAGGAGTGCAACGAGAGCAACAAAGATTATCCAGGGTCTGGTGGAGTTACCATATGAGGTTTGACTGAAGTAGTTGTACGTACCTCTGGAGGACAGGAGGGACAGGGGGATATGATTGAGACCTTTATGTACATGAGAGGAATAAACAGTACAGGCACTGAGGAACTGTTCACAGGAAGGGTGGGGAGAGACACTCAGGGTCATGACATGAGATTGGAGAGTTGAAGGTTTAGGAGGGAAATGAGAGGCATTTCATTATGGAAGGGGTGGTAGAGGAGGAACGACTACTGGCAGAGGTGATGGCCTGTAAAACAGTGGGATGCTTCAAGAGGGCTGGGATAGGGCAAAGGGAGGGTCATGGGGTATGGTAGGAGGGGCAACTGCAGAGTAGGGGTGCTAGCTGCAAAATCGAGCAGACTCAATAGGCCAAATGGCCTTTTCCTGCTGGCAGTTTCATATGTTAGTATGTTCATAATGCCACCTTGTATTAAGGAGAGGGAGAGAAAATTACCCAATGTCCTATCTCCTGGAGTCACTAAGATAATGTCTCTATAACAGAATCTATGGAGGAAACTGGACAGCATTTTGAGACATGTTTTTTTTTTTGTCAAGTAAATTTCTGGGCCCAGAGGTTAAGTCTTTAAAACAACTGGAAAAATAATAAAACCCAGTTCCAATCACCTAAGAGTGAACAGCTTAACATGGGTAAGGCAATTAAAACAATAATACCTCATAGTAAGAATACACTTACTCAGTCATCGACGGTCAGCACAGTAGCGTCCCACTTTGGCCCAATAGAGAGAGACCATCACTTATGCAGTAGAGTTAGAAACATAGAAACATAGAATTTGACGGCAGATAAGGACCGCTTGGCCCACCTAGTCTGTCCATTTTCCTACCTAACAGATAAGCTGCAGATCCTAGTTAACCAACAGCTTACTTCCTCCTACTCCCACTAGGACTGCCTTATGTCTGTCCCATGCATTCTTGAATTCCTCACTGTTCTTAACTCCACGACCTCCTCAGGAGGCTGTTCCATGCATCCACAACCCTCTCCATGAAAAATACTTCCTCGTGATTACCTCTGGAGCCATTCCCCTCATCTTCAAATTGTGCCCCCTTGTTCTTGCACATCTCTTTTTGAAAGATGCTACCCTCTTGGACTTTGTTGATTCCTTGAGGTACTTAAAAGTTTCTATCATGTCCCTCTCTCCTTCTTTCCTCAAGGGTATACATATTAAGCTCTTTAGTCTTTCTTCAATGTCTTCTGGTGCAGACCCTGCACCATTTTGGTTGCCCTCCTCTGGACAGCCTCTACTCTGTCTATGTCTTTGGAGATGGGGTCTCCAGAACTGCACACAGTACTCCAGATGGGGTCTCACCAACTGTCTGTACAGAGGGATAACAACTTCCTGTTTTCTGCTATTGATGCCTCTTCCTATGCATTCCAGTATCCCCCAGCCTTCCTTACTGCCTTCTCCACATTGCTTGCCCACCTTTAGGTCATCTGATATAATTACCCCCAGGTCCCTTTCCATTTTACTGTTGTCAGTATTTCACCCCCATTGTGTACTCTTCCCTGGGTTTTGTTTCCCATGTGCATTACCTTGCACTTCTTTGCATTGAATCTGAGCTGCCATACATTTGACCATTCCTCCAACCTGCCAAGTCCCTTCTCATCCTTTCCACTCCATCTTGTGTATCAACCCTGTTGCAGATCTTTGTGTCGTCTGCAAAGAGACATACTTTTCCTTCCAGTTCCTCTGCAATGTCACTTATAAAGACATTAAAAGGACCGGTCCTAGTACTGAACCCCGCGGTACCCCGCTAGTAACCTCCTTTCTTCACTGTGCACTCCATTTACTACTACCCTTTGGTCCCTGTTGTCTGGCCAATTTTTATCCAGGCTACCACCTTGGGGCCCACTCCAAGGCTGGCTAACTTGTGTATTAATCTTTGTGTGGACTGTATCAAATGCCTTGCTAAAATCTAGGTAGGCCATGTCCACAGCCCCTCCCTTGTCTACTACTTTGGTCACCCAGTCAAAGAAATCTATTAGATTCATCTGACATGACCTTCCCATAGTGAATCCATGCTGCCTGGGTCCTGTGCCTCACTGGCCTCTAGGTACTCAACAATTCTTTCCTTCAGAAGTGATTCCATCATTTTCCTACCACTGAGGTCAAACTAGCTGGTCTGTAGTTTCCTGCCTCTGTCCTGCTCCCACTTTGTGAAGAGGAATCACATCTGCCCTCCTCCAGTCCTCAGGTACCAACCCATCCTCCCATGATTTGTTAAAGAGAGTAGTCAGCGGTGTCACTAGTTCTGCCCTTAGTTCTTTTAGAATTCATGGGTGAATCCCATCAGGCCCCATTGCTTTGTCCACCTTCAATTTTATTAGTACTTTCAGAACCCTTTCTTCTGTAAATGGACTGGTATTGACCCCCATCTTCAGAGTGTTTTCTTGTTTGGTTTAGGCACCTCCCTCCTCTTCCTTTGTAAATACTGAGCAGAAATATTCATTCAGTATCCCTGCTTTTTCACTGTCCCCCTCACCCACATTCCCTCCCTTTATTAAGCCTCAGTATCCCTTCTTTGGTCTTTATTCGCCCCTAATGCACCTATAAAAGGTCTTATCCCCCTTCTTAACAGAATTGGCTATTCTTTCCTAGGTTTGGGCCTTTGCTATTCTGACTGCCTTCCCAGCCTCTTTCTGCTTTAACTGATAAAGTTCTCTGTCCTGCTCCTTCTGTGTTTCCTTATATTTCCTGAATGCTATCCTTTTCTCCTTAACCTTCCTGCCACCTCTTTTGAGAACCATAGTGGTTTTTCCTTCGTTGTGTTTTATTGATTTGCTTTACACAAAGGCTTGTTGCCTCTGTGATGGCTGTTTTGATTACTCTCCATTGTTCCTCCACCCTCCTTCTTGCCTGTTTGCTAATGCTTTTCTAAGACACTTTCTCATTTTCCCAAAGTCAGCCCTCCTAAAGTCCAATACTCTTGCTTTTGTATGGCTTGATTGTATGGCTGTGTTTATTGTTAACCACACTGTTTGGTGGTCGCTTGTTTCAGATGGCTACCCACTTCTAAATCTGAGATTCTTTTCTCCGTCCCCATTTGAGAGTACCAGGTCTATGGTCTATCAGGAGTTATGCTCCTTTTTCTTTAGTCTGGTAATTGGGAGTCCAGGAGTCTATACTACCTCCTGTGCAGGTCTTTTCTTTCAACCTTTCAGCCTTTCTGTTTTTTTTGGGATAATTCACACCTCTGGTAAAATAAGAACATCTGAGGAGTGAAAACAGAACATCGCTCCTCTGAGCGTAGTACATTTTATTCCATTAATAATTAATACCCCTACACATACACACACACACACACACACACACACACGCACACACACACACACACACACTCAGCCCTTAGGCAACAATGGCATACCTTTCATAGGAGTAACTTAAGTGTATCAGCACTTGTAGTGCACTAGTCAAAGAATTTATCGTCCATTCTCAGGCGTGTCACTTGTTCCTAATTCTGGTTCTTTTCTGTGGGTGCAAATCAGCATCACAACATGCTTGGTTGGGTGTACCTACAGCACTTGCCTTCCCTCAAGAGTCTCTTGATTTTGGCCACAGCCCATAGGAAGTGGTGGCTCTTCTATGTGCTTACCCCAAAGATGCCACTCCATAAGAACTGTACTAGGCTTTGTAAAAACACGAATCCATGGAAAACTGTGTTCTGAATCGAGATCTGCTGACAAGGGCTCGCTTATTAGCCAACTGCAATTATTAAATGTATCGTCACATAAATGTGGAGCAGCATGAAGACATTATCAGGCCAAGACAACTAGCAGCATGTCTCTTGGAAAGATAGCTCAATGGTCAGTGAAAAGCCAAAATGTTCACAGTTGTAAATCTGACACAAAAACAAAGATAGTTTCATTTAAGAGTTCCAAAACAGTACATACTGTAAATACTGCTTTTTAGCTAGAATTGTCAGACGCTCAAGCAACACAGAGGAGAAAGATGCAGGGAGCGGACCCACTCCAAACTAATAAGCAATCAGAATAGAATTGCTAGTGACTAGAAAGAAAATTTGAAGTATGAAGACAGGAATCAGACTGAAACAGTTCCTGTGTGTGTTTCTAATGCAACAGAGGTGATTGAGACCAGCAGAGGCCTCTCTGCATGAATATTTAACAATCTTAGCACATCGGTTCTATTCCTGATTAAACTCAGTTCCTCCCTGTACTTGTTTCACCTTATTCCTGTCTTCTTACTTCTAATTCTTCCTTCGAATCACTGCAGGTTAAGGTAATATTATTTGATCTTGGTACGAGCTATGTGTAATTTTGGTGGGGGAAATGGGGATGACCAAACAGTTTCATCATTGTTTGTGAACTTTTGCTCCCCATCTTGTTGAATAAAGAGAAGTGAACTTGGACTTAAGACAGTTAGTACAGTTCTTCAGTTAAGATTCTGGGGTGCCAGATGAGGGTTCACTGCAAATTCTTCTCAGTCTGCTGCCACCATCAATGCTCCTGAGCATAAGATTCAGCTAAGGCCCCTGATGATGCAACAGTTAACAAGCATTTGTCAATGCCGAATGTTTGCTTGCTGGTATTGGCATTGGCACTGCATGAGTGAGAGAGATGCATAATAGAAATGCCAGTGAAGTATTGAACTAACCTCAACCCCACCCCACTCTACAGAGACTAACAGGTGTTGGGGTGTGCTTTTGGGTCATCGGCCATAACGCTTATGCCTTTCCCCTTACCCCACCCTGCAGACACTGACAGGTGTTGTGGTGTGCCTTGGGGTCTTCAGCCCTTATGCTCATGCCATTCCATAAGGAAATAAGCTGAGATGGGTTCAGTATAGGAGAATGGGGTGAACATTAGGGCCAAAGACCCCAAAGCACACCTTGATGCCTGTCAGTGGCTGGAGGGTGGGGTGAAAAGGTGGAGCATTACGGCTGATGACTCCCAAACCACACCCTGACGCCTGTCAGTCTGTACAGGGTGGGGAATTATGGTTGGAAACCCTAATGCCCTGGGCATTTATTGATATTTTGCTCAGATTTTTAGCATGGGCTTTTTGAACCCCACCTCATGAACAGTGGCACTATCATTTCATTACTCAATCCTGAAAGGTGATTTCAGCACAGTGAATGAACCATTCAGTGCAACAGCTGAAAAGACATTTTGGGCAGGATATAAAAATGACATCTGTACTGTTCATGAGCAGGTGTGAAAAAATTGCAATGTTAAAAATCTGAGTAAAAATATGAAAAAGTGGCGGTTACAAGCATGAGAAATTGTGTAACGACGCCATAACACAGTCACTTTTTAACTTGTTCACCAAATTTTCATCATGGCCTTTTGGGACCCCTCATGAACAGTGGCACTGTGATTTCATTACTGTGTCCCAAAAGTTGATTTCAAGACAACGACTGCACCATTCAGTGTTACAGGTGCGAAAAATGTTTCAGGCAGGATGCAAAAATGACAGCTGTACTGTTCATAAGGAGGTGTGAAAAATGACAATGTTGGAAATTTGGGTGAAAATATAAAATTGGTGAAGTTACAAGCATGTGCACAAACTGCGCAAAGGCACACTTATGCTTGCAGTCATTTTCTGGATTTTTCACCAAACTTGTGACATAGGCTTTTGGACCCCATCTCATGAACAGCGGTACTGTTGTTTTATTAATCAGTCCAGAAAGGTGATTCTGCACAGCGATCGTGAAAATCACCTTTCAGGACCGAGAAACAAAATGACAGTGTCACTGGTCATGAGGTGGGGTCCCAAGAACCCATGCTGAAAATTTGGGACCAAAACTACAAAAATGGCTGAGATATCAACCCAAGTTGAAACTCCCTGTTAATTGCCATTATAGGGCTTATTGTGATTTTCTTCAGTTTGTTGTCAGCTTTTGAAGAGTGCAGATGTGTTCCTGGTCCACAGAAGATCACTGCTCCTGACCTCTGGAGGTAAGTATAGGTGGGGGGTGCAGAGAGGGTGCAGGTTGAGGGAGGGCCAGCAGGATCAACAAGGGACCATTTTCTGTTTTTTTCAGTTTAAAATAAAATATGTCATGGGACTGTTTTATTTTTACATGTGAAAACAATGGATTTCAGCACACTGGGGTGGGCTCCCAATGTGCCAGACTACTGGGGGGTCAATGCTTACCCAGGTCGGGTGACAAAGAGGGGGTGTGATGGCGATCCGACACCGGGAGTGGAATCCCAGTGTCGGAAAAACATAATTACTTTGCACACTGGGGTGGGCTCCCAGTGTGCCACAGTGTGGGAGGCATGCTGACACAGGGATTGGACACCCGTTGTCAGCAAAAATATATGTTTGAGCTTGAGGGGTGTGTGATGGGTGGCAGGAGCCGCCAATTATGTGCAGGGCTTATTCATTTCACTGGGAAAGGCACACTGAACAAATGAGTTGCTCTTTCCAGCCATGTGCTATACTGTGCATTGTAATGCACATGGCTGGAATTGCCTGATTCTTGAGGTAGAGATTTGCTACTACAATGACAAAACTGTCCGTGATTGAGTGCGGCAGACTTCTTTCATCTCCGCGCTCGCTCTGAAACTGCTGTCATTGGCAGCTTCCTGTTGATTGGTGGTTGAGGCTGAGCCCTGAAAGCATTGGCTGGATTGGACAAACACTGCCACACCTCTGCAAAGCTGTATTTACCTCAATATGTTTCTTGTGCACTGTGCCCGCAAGCAAAGATGAAAATAAGTAAAGCTCCTGCCCCCACACAGTTCCCTGATGCTGCCACCATGGAATACAAGTAAAGATCCTGCTCCCACAGTTCCATGATGCTGCCACCATGGAATACAAGTAAAGTTCCTGCCCACAGTTTCACGATGCTGCCACCATGGAATAAAGTTAAGTCCATGCCCCCACATAGTTCCCAGAGGTTGCCATCATAACATAAAATTCACTGGCCTACGAGCCAGTATAGTGTTATGCTTGTGCAACTGTGTTAGTTAGTTTTAGCCGTTCGCACTCTCTATTCCAGAGGAATTACCACCCTGTAGGGGTATGAAGGCAAGGAACCCTTGGAAAGGATTCTACCCTAGAGGTGCAATGGAACAGTTCCGTGGCTAAAGGTACCTTAGGAATCCTCCTAAGGAAAGAGTGCTGCTACTGGAGGAGGATGGGAGGATGGTGGAGCCAAGAAAAATGCTTCACAGTGAGGCTTAGAGGAACTGCTTTTATAGCTCAGGAAGTGGGAGTGGCTGGCTGTTTGGCTGCCAAACTATAGACAAGCTTTTATTTCACTGGCCTATGCAGCCAGTATAGTGTTATGCTTGTGCAACTGTGTTAGTTTGGTTTTGGCCATTCGCATTCTCTATTCCAGAGGAATTACCACCCTGTAGGGGTCGAAGGCAAGAAACCCTCGGAGAGGTTCCACCTCTAGAGGTGCAATGGGATGGTTCCCATGACTAAAGGTACCTTAGGAATCCCCAAAAAGAAATGTAGTATCATCCCTAAAAGGAGGCAACATGAAGCAGATGAGCAAGCAGTAACTGTGACATAGGAGTAATAACTGTAACGTAGTAGTAGAGAAGTATAGGCATTTGATAATGCAATGAGATGCTCAGTTGTCATAATGACTGCCCAGGTCTGCATAGCATGATACTGATGGTTTGCTTTGAGAGTAGGGGATCCCCTAAGGAGAGGGAATGGCAGGACATCCTCCACCTCCACCCAACAATGGAACCTACCTAAAGAAACTAGGGAAACAACTAAGCTAACTAAGTGTTATGACCTGAGGCAACGGAGGAGAAAAAAACCCTATGAGGAGGAAATCTCTGGGGATCCAAGGCCTAGATCGCCTTCCCTCCAGGCTTAGGATAGTTTACTTAGTGACGGTCTGCAGCTGCAATTGGAAAACCCAATTAAAGGGAGGTGGAAAATATTCCAATTTGGAGGAAGGCTCTCACCAATCCTCTATCGGGAACGCTGTGGAAGGTTGCAAGAAAACTCTGCAACAGTAAGTGCATCCAAGGCACAGGAGGGCAGCAACAACTGCTGAGGCACTCACCTGGCCTACCCACCCTAAATCAAACCAGGTGAACCAGAGGCAGTCGTAGTGAGGATGTGGTGAAGGTGCCTCGTAGGAAACACTATATAGTGGAACACTAGAGCCAAAGGAGATCATCGTAACCACCCTTCACTGCTAGTCTTAAATTCTATACCAGGAGCTGCTGTCACATAGCAGACAGCAAAAGCCAAGCCCAGGGTGAGGACATTCCCAGCTATGGGCCAGGTGAGAAGGATCCTGCCCCAAGTTGGACACGCCAAGATGCGACTAAAGCAGAGTGAGACTGTCAGCTGCAGGAACCCTGCACCAGAATAGAATAGCTGGCATGCCCAGAAAGTGATTGAGAGCTGAAAAGCTGGTGAGCTGATTGAGCACGGCATGCTGAGATCGTAATGAGCATTGAGTGCTGAGACCTTGCAAGGTCGAATGCAGATTGAGTGCAGCAGAATCCCAGGCTAGCTGAGGGGACAGCAGTAGGCATGAAGCAATGGTTTGCAAAACAAGGAGCAACGGTTGTGTAAGCAAGTGTGGACCTGATAGGTCAGTAAGCAATAGTAGTGATAGGTGGACCTGTATAACATACTGTTGAGCAATTAAACAGCATTGAATTGGGGAAGCCAGCCAGACATGAATAGCCAAATCAAAGTGACAAACACTCTGAGGATTTTCGCAGTGAGGCAAGATTTAATAACAAAGCTATATTAACAGCCTCAGCAGGAGCTTAGTTGGCTGACCTCAGAGTTGTAACTGCAATGAAACATGGAGACAAATGCTTTGAAAGCAGGTGTAGCCAGGCAGTGCAATGAAGTTCAAGTAGAATAAGAGCAAAATTAGCAGCAAAGCTAGGGTCAGAGTAAACTGTGTCAGGTGAAAAGAATTAAGTATGCAACATGGAGCAGCTATGGTTGAGCTGAAACACACAGATAATAATAGCAATTGCATTGCAGTAGTTTGAGCATGACGAGCATAGTGTAAAAACACAAGCACTGGGTACAACAGTAAGTAAAGTAAACAGCAGAGGCTACAATTGTAGGTAACTGAAAGCAGTAGCATGAGCTCTGATGAGGTTTGCAGTTGCAGTGCAAGTAATTTGAGGTTGTAACTGAAAGCAAGCAATATGAGCTTAGAAGTAGCAGTATGCTAGGAGCTGAAAAAGCCCCCAAAAAAGAAAGGAAGCACACACAGCCAAAGGCAAAATACAAACCAGATGGAGAAAATAAACACAGAAGCCCAGCAGAGACAAGCAGGAATGGGGGGCGCAGGCCTACCAGCCAGGAGGCCCAACCAGCTCAGAGGACAAACCAACAGAGCCTTCTGCTGCAAAGAAAAATGCTTCACGGTGAGGCTTAGAGGAACTGCTTACTGTATATAGCTCAGGACGTGTGAGTGGCTGGCTGCTTGGCCATCAACTACAGGCAAGCCTTTCATTTAATTCCATGATCAGTATCCCTTTGAAGTATGTCCTATGCCACTTCCTCCATGATCCCAAAGATACCAGCCTTAATAGTGTCATCCGGCACCAGCTCAGCCCACCTCACACTCTGGCTGGCAGCCGACTGAACAGAAATGATCCTACCATAATTCACAATGTGCAAAGTGCCTTTTATCCAGTTGTTAAAATTAATAGTTCTTATACATCTAACAACAATGACAATAGACAGTCTCTTTATTTTGCTTTGTCTGTGCAGTTCCATTTTAATGCTAATCTTGAATGTGTGATAGATATTTATATTTTAGCGATGGCACTAAATAAGCAGCTGAACCAAGGATATTTATTTATTTATTAGAATCTAGGATTACAGTACCTTTCAGCCAAGGCTCTTTTACAAAGGTTCCACGTCATAGAAAAACAAAATTGACAAACATGAGCAAAGTTAATATTATCTAAATAATGCAAAAATATATAGATATGAATGACAGCAATTGTTTGACCTGGAATTAAGAAAGGGAAGAAGGAGCAGAGGTAGACAGGGAACTTAAATAGGAGGGAGGGTAGAGGAAAGGATAGGGTGTGAAGGGCAAGAGTAGTGGGGAAGGTAGAGGGGCAGAGAGGGAGAGGTGGAAGGGGAAAGAAGAGAGGTGAGCCGCCAGGAGGCATTGTCATTGGTAGGTGGTGAATGTGCAGATTGGGGAGGCACTGGAAAGGAGCAGGAGGGATGAGGATTCAAGTCTGTACCTTCATTTACTGTACCAATCAGCGTGCTTAGCCTCAACAGTTGCAAGGGTTGGAGCCGATGAGTGATAGGTGGAGCCGGGTCTTAAAAGTGCTGAGAGATGGCACAGAGAAGATGTCGCTGGGTGACCATTGTACCAAAGGGGGCTCGTAAGCAAAAGATCTTTGGCCTTGGGTTGTGCAGCAATGTGGGATTTGCAGAAGCTGTTGTTTTGATTCCCTGGTAAGGCGGTTGTGGTTTCTCAGTTGTAGGAGAGCACAGATTCCTGGTGGGGCAAGGCCAAGCATAATTTTCTTAGTAGTAGTGCAAGTTTGGTGTTTTATACGATTAGCAAGATTCAGACATCCAGTTAGAGAATAAAGGTCACAGGTATGAGTTAGGCATTGGGAGCCAGTGACAAGATGACAGGCTGTGTTGAGCACGGTGGATATACATTTGAGTGCAGTAGTTGAAGCAGAGCCGTAGAATTATGAGGCCATAGTCAATAATGGAGATGACGGCGCTCTGGACCGAACAGCCAAAGCTTCAGAGGTCAGGATTTTCCTGTGGAGGAAAAGCAAGCCCAATCGGGAGTCAGCAGCCCTGGAGACATTATCAATATGGGCTGTATAGAAGAGGAGGAGAGGGTACAGGGTGATCCCAAGGTATTTGAAGGTTTGGACCTGCTCCAGGGCGGCACCTTGACTAGTGATAACGAGAGTTGGTGGTGCTTATGAATATTGTGGGAGCTCCTAAATAGCATGGCCTTGTTTTTTTTTGATTAAGGAGTAGTTTGTGCTTTGTGAACCAGCTCTCAACTGAGGTGAAGCGAGTTGGAGATTATCTTGCAGTTTCTTCAGGTCCTGATGGGAGGCAAGGAGGACCACATCATCAGCATACAAAATGATTTGTTCAGTACAGAAGACAGGTAGTGTGTTAGGAATAGGCTGAAAAGGAGGGGTCCCAGGATAGAGCCCTGGGGACTCCGGAGAGAACAGGTTTAGAATCAGAGCACATCTGCAATTTTACCCTCTGAGTGCGGTTTCGAAATAGCTTTTGAACCAGGAAGTTGCATTAGGGGAGAGGCTGGCATTTTTAGTTGAACCAGCAGGAGGAATGGTGGACAGTATAGAAAGCTTTAGTCAGGTCAATGAAGGTAGCACCAGTTAGTTGACCATTGTCGAGGGAGCTGGGAATAAAACCGTGAATTTGAGCAGGGCAGAGGATGTACTATGACCTTTTCTGAAGCCATGTTGCTGACTGCAGAGAATGTTATATTTGTTCATGTGCTCAGTAGTTAGTCCGCAAATATACGCTCCGTGCCTTTGATAGGGGAGGCAGGATGGATATAGGGCAGAAATTCACGGGTTGGTTTTATCACCACTTTTGTAAATCAGGGTGACAGTGGCCATTTTCCATTTGTCTGGGAATTGGCTGAGGGAAAGGGAGAGATTAAAAATCTTGGTGAGGGGTCCAAGAACCTGGTCAAGTGTGAGGCCAGCAGCTTGAGGTCTAGCGTGTCATTGCTTGTTCTAGATTTGCTGATGGCTTTAGCGATGTATTTTCGGCTTGACGCTTTGTTACTGTTTTAAAGTAGATGGATGGGTGATTGGTGAGTGGTGGGGTTGGGGGAGGGAGTAATTGCATCTTGGAAGAAATCAGCAGGGAGAACACTGCTTAGGTCAGTGAGCATAGCGTTAAAAGTGTTTGTAATAGTTTTGAGTCCAGTGTAGTGCGCCCATTTATGTTGAGTACATCTGGTGGGGTTTTGGGCTGCTTCCCAGTGACTTTTTATTTTTTTCCAGAAGTCCTTCCCATTTCCCAGGCATTGGTGAGGGCATTCTTGTAGTAGTCTGATTTCATTTGCATCGATGGCTTTGGTGCAGTCGTTCCATGCCCATTTGTAATTTTGGATGTCAACTAGCTTACCGTAGTTTCTAGCAAGTTCCCAAAGGCGGTCCCTGGATTTAAATCTTTTAGGAGGTCTCCAGATAGCCAAGGATTATTGAGTGATTTAACTTTGTGCTTTTTGTGTGGAGCATATTTATTACAGGCTTCATTGAAGATGTGGATAAATTGCTCCAATGCAGAGTTAGTATCTGTAGCATTAAAGATAGGGGACCAGTCCTGCTGGAGAAGGTACATTTTGAGATGGGATAGCTGACCCAGAGGTAGGACTCTGTTGGTGATTGTCCTTGAGGGGTTTGCAGAATTTGTTTGACTAGATGCAGCTGACGGGGAATGGTCACTGAGGGAATCAAGGAGGACTGTAGTATTCATGATATATATATATATATATATATATATATATAATCACAATGTACAAAGTGAATAAGATATATTTTTTAATATTTGTCCCTGGGTCGGATACTTATTTTGTGCCTTCACGGAAAATATATATAGTATCTATCACATGCACATGGTTAATATTCAAAACAGAACTGCACTGATGATAACATAGAGACTGGATGTTCTCGCTATTCTTAGATGTATAGGAACAACTGACTATAATAAAACACATTCCAGAAACAGTGAGAGAGCAGCAAAAATCATTATATTCAATATCTGTCACATACCAGGTTAGCATTCAAAAGCGGTACTGCACAGACCAAGAGTGAAAAGGAAAGTGCTATCTTGTTGACCACAGCTGCATGTAGGGAGCAGTCAGAATTATAAGTTACAGTCACCCCCACACTGTCACATCACTAGTAAACACACACCTACACTCATGCTGCAGAACATCAAGCCAACTAAGGAGATCCATTTTTATTTAGTGTGTTGGACAATGGTTGACAGTGCTAAGTTTTTCTCTCTTCCTGGATTGTTATTTAACTGTGCGCATCCAGTCAGAGGGCAGCTTTTATTTGCTTTGGTTCTTTAACTAGCTGCCTGAGGAATGCTCCCAGCAGGAAATCTAGGATTTTATGACTTCAAACTGATGCTAGTAGGCAGGCTCCAATCCACATTTGGCAGATTGAAGTCCCCCACTGGAGTGCCTCACCTTTGTTAGCCATCCCTGGATTTTTCTATAGTATACTTATCTCCATTCTCCCCTGTGCTACAGGCCTGTAGCTCACCCCCATACTAATAGCAGCCCACCCTTCCTGTCTCCAGGTTGACCCACAGTACCTCTGTTTCCTGTCCCCCTGTATTTGAGGGGCATTTATGTTCTCCCTCACTTAAAGAGCAACTCCCTCTCTCCTTTTTTCTGCCCAGTCCCTCCTGAATAGCGCATACCCTGGTATGGCTTCCTCTAACTTATGGTTTTCATTGCACCAGGTCTCAGTAAAAGGTCTGCCATCTTAATGCCCAGACTTCAAGCATTTGCACATGGCTTCCATTTGTGCTGCCACCTTCTCACTTTTTGCCCATTTGCTCTCCTCCATTTCCTCCATTATTTTCTTTCTCATTCCTTTTCCTCTTCCTCTCAGTCACCCATTTGTGTCTGTTCACTTTGTTACCCCTCACCCTTGGGATTCTCACTGCTGACCCTGTAAGCATGTGGTGTGGGTAGACCATGTCTCTTTGCCTTATTCCACCTCCCCTTACCTATTTAAATACTTATTAATGTAGCATTTAAACAGTTCACTAAGGATCTCCGTTTCCCTCCTGGAGGGATGCAGGCTGTCGTCCCATGTACAGGCCTCTATCTATCCAGGTGGAACCCTAGTCTCCAATGAATTCAAATTCCTCTTCTCTGCTCCTTTTTCTCAACCATAAGTTGAAGTTCCTGGTGCAGCCTCCTGTCATCCCCTTGTCATGGACAGGTAGCACCTCTGAGAAAGTAACATAGTGTGCTACTTGCCTAAGACCCTTCCCATGTTTCCTGAACTCTTCCTATACTGCCTCTTGCTTCACAGCCTCAGTCATTTGTCCACAAGTGGACAATGACATGTAGCTCTCCTTCCATCCCTGCATTCCCAGTGATACTTAGCCCTTCCATCCCTACAAGCCGTGGCACCAGGAATGCACCTCACCACCCTCTCCTCATTCCTGCCCGTCCTCAAGTATATCCCCTTACTATCAAGTACCCCACCAGGATTCTCTTCATCTGCTTCTGGGGTCTGCTACACCTCTTGGGTCTCCACCATGGAGAACCTCCACATCCATCTCAACCACTATCTTGGGATGCCTCTGTGGTACAGCCCTGCCAGTGTGGAACAGGAGTTCAGTAGTGGTATTGGAATTGGGATGTCCCTATACTCTTCCACTCTAACCCTACCTGAGCCCACCATTGGCCAGATGCTCCCAGCTCCTGGAACAACCTCTCCTCCTTGGGAGCTTAGAATTCCCCTGTTAAAACAAACTCTTTCTTAATGTAAAAGATTAAAAAGTGTGGGTTAAAATCCATACCTGCATTAATTTACCACAACCGATTATTTGATGATTTACAGTCAAAAATCAAAATTAGTCATCTAACCATCCATCATCCTCAAAAAGAGCACCCACTTCAGAACTGTTGAGTTGCTTACTTTATTGTCCAAAAGTGACAATAAGGGAAATGCAACCAATACTGGTAATTACTTTCAACTTCATAAAAATGTCACATTTCGACTATTATGTGCTGATTGGTCCTCAACAAGTTTGTTTGGTAATATGATGAGACCACCTGGAAACATTGTTCTGGGGTACAACTTGACTGTTGCTATAGGTGTTCCCTTTGGAATATTGCCATTGGTAACATTTGTGGAAAATTAATACTGGTAGCACACAAAGAATAGTTGTACTGGTAGCACAGGGCTTCACAACTAGATCAACATACCAATGTGATTTGATACAGTTATGTGTTTACTTTGTGTTTTAATTAACAAGTAGTGATCATAAATATCCTATTTCATTAGAAAATACATGTGTTTAAGATATATTATTTTCAAGGTATTAAAAATAAACTTGAGACAGGCCAAAGTGGAAAATTAAAGGTATGCAGCTACTCTATTATACCAACGACACTCATATTAAAAATACTGTATGAACAAGCTGAACATGAATATAACTTAATAGGTACTTCAAGATTTGTTCCTTATGGTATGAGACAGCAGACATGAAGTTTGGGAGAAGGACTGCTCATGTTAATGATTTATAATTGCTTATATATTTGCACAATGAGATTCAAATACCACTTCCATGCAGGTCTAGGATTTAACTTATATTACGGCACATTTGGAATAACAAGTGACAGCACTGGGGGTTTAAAACATGGGATACTAAAATTTGGCTCTTAGTGTTCCACCAGGATCACTATCGTTTTCTCTCCCTACTGATGCAGTAACATGTTATGGCCTCAAGATGGCACTGCACTGAGGCCTCAAAGGAGTTCATCATTTTTATGTCTGCTTATGCTGGTGCACAAGAAACACATGAGGTAGTAGAGCTTTGCAGAGGTGTGGCAGTGCTGTGGCCAATCCAGCAAATGCTTTAACGGGCACGCCCATCGGCCACCAATCAATGCTGAAGCTGCCGATAACAGCAGTTTGGAGAGAGTTCGCGACTTGAAAGAAATCTGCCACTGCAATCAGGGCAGTTTCATCATTGCAGTGGCAGTCCCCTCCCAACCAACCAGTCCCATAGCAGGACAACAAATTAGCTCCTCTCACTGCTGCTGCCCACCCTGCACTCTCCATGATGTCTACCTCTGAAATCAGGATCAGTTTCGCCATTGCAGCAGCAGTCCCCCTCCCTCCCTCCCTCCCAACCAGTCATACAGCAAGACAACAAATTAGCTCCCTCCCACTGCTGCTGCCCACCCTGCACCCTCTGTTCCCATCCCCTGCCAACATTGGGGTGCTCAACTGAAGTGTCAGCATGTATCCCCATCCCCCATTAATGTGGCACAATGGGAGCCCACAGTGTGCCATAAAATATTTATTTGATGTTTGTGACACTGGGATGCCCATTCCTGGTGTCAGATGTGCGCCCTCCCATGTCCCTATGTTCTCAGCCAACATCAGGATGCCCATTCCCTGAGTTGGAATTGATCTCCCTCCAGTGCTCTGGCACACTGGGAGCCCACCCAAGGCGAAATCAGTTTTGTAATATTTCACCTGTAAAAAGAAAACAGTCCCATGACATATATTATTTTTTTAAACCTGAAAAAAAGAAAATGGTCCCTTGTCATTCCCGCTGGCACACCTCCCCCAACCCACACCCTTCCTCTGTGCACTGCACCTTCCTGCACCCCATACTTACCTCTGGAGGTCAGGAGCAGCGATCTTCTGTGGACCAGGAACATGTCTGCACTCTTCAAAGACCAATGGGGAACTGAAGAAATGACAGTAAGCCTATATGGCAGTCAATGGGGGTTTCAATTTAGGTTGATATCTCAGCCAATTTTGGAGTTTTGTTCCCAAATTTTCAACACAGAGTTCTCGGACCCCATCTCTCGAACACTTTCACTGTCATTTCGTTTCTGGGTCCTGAACGATGATTTCATGATCACTGCACGGAATAACCTTCGGGACCAATGAACAAAATGACAGTTCTCCTGTTTATGAGGCAGGGTCCCAAAAAGCCCTTGTTGCAAATTTGGTGAAGAAACTCCAAAAATGACTGTGTTATAAGCGTCTGTTGTGCAGTTTCTATGCACCCTCGTAACTTGATCAAAGTTTTATATTTTCACTCCAAATTTCTAATATTGGCATTTTTCACAACCCCTTGTGAACAGTACTCATGTCATTTTTGTATCCTTCCTGAAATATGCTTTTGCACCTATAGCGCGGTGCTGTATGAAATCAACTTTCATGACAGATTAATGAAATCCCAGTGTTCATGAGGAGAGGTCCCAAAAGGACATGTTGAAAATTTGGTGAAAACATTCGAAAAATGATCATGCTTATGAGTGTGCATTGCACAGTTTCTACGCACACTCATAACTTCACCACTTTTTCATATTTTCACCCAGATTTTCAACATTGCCATTTCTTCATACCTCCTCATGAACAGTACAGATGTCATTTTCACATCCTGCCCAAAATGTGTTTTTGCACCTGTGGTGCCGAATGGCACACAGCTGCTAGTGAAACCACCTTTTGTGATTGAGCAGCAAATGATACTGCCACTGTTCATGAGGTGGGGTCCAAAAAGCCATTTTGAAAATTTGTAGCAAAAATACCAACATTCCCAGGGTGTTAGGGTTTCCAACCATAACACCCACACTGTCTCCCATTGCATTCTTTGTGCCTCTGTCACCCTTATACCCTCCTTGATGTAAAGAGCCATCCTTCTGCCCTTTTACCATGCCTGTCTCTTGGGAACAAAGTACAGCCTGGAATAGCTTCCTACCAGTCATGGTTTCCATTGTACCATGTCTCTGTAATAACTACAATGTCCAGATCAACCTTTGCCATCTAGGCCATAGATTAGGAATTTTGTTTCCGGCAGAGTGCATTCACGCTCATGACCCTCAATGTTCTGCAACTCTCCTCCTGCCTCCCTTCACATTCCCCTCTTACTCCTCACCTTCCCTTTCTCATCCCCTGTTCAGTGTGTTTGGGCATTTTTGTGACATTGTGTTCCTCCTTGATGGTTAAGTTGTCCTGTGGGGTGTGCACTTGATTGACCCTGCTTACTTCCTCCACAACCCTTGGCAAATTTAAATGCTTCCAAATGAATCATTTAAACTGCTCACTAAGGACATTGGTCCCCTTTCTGGAAGGATGCAGGCCTTCATCCTGGTACAGTTCCACATCCTCCCAGGTGGGTCACCATTCCCCAATGAAATCAAAATCTATATCTTGGAGGTTGGGGAGGTGGGATTAGCAAACTACTTCATGTCATTCTTTTTGAATACCATAACAATGAATTTTTATTTGCGCTGCATACATTATTTCTGCACGATCAAGCATTCGGACATGCAT
The DNA here is from genome assembly GCA_016271365.2 of Neoceratodus forsteri. Lineage (NCBI taxonomy): Eukaryota > Metazoa > Chordata > Ceratodontiformes > Ceratodontidae > Neoceratodus > Neoceratodus forsteri. The sequence goes on along the minus strand of CM057453.1, from coordinate 1,298,984,686 downwards.
GGTGCATCTCTCCCTTTGAATAGTGCGCTTCTGCACATTTACTGAGATAAGCAGTGCATGGCTATTTTGGGCCCACATGTCCTTTGAAAATGTGGGACTAGATGTCTTAATTTGTGCTGCTGTCTTAGAAAACACTGTTATTGACAAGTTGCGTCTCAGAGAAACACATGTAAACAAATCAAAAGCGGGCAGAATATCAAATTTCATAGCAGAATACCAAGATAACAATTCTGTTAATCTGCTGAGAATATTGCTTTTGTTTTCACATAAAGCAGCAATGCATCAGAGTGTTGAAAATTTAGATCTATATTTTTTCTATTTTAGATTTACCCTTATCTATCAACTTGTATGATATCCTTCCTTCCACACTATGAGTCTGCTTTACTATTTTTTTTTCACATCTGAAATAATAAAATGGAGTGCTCTTTTTAATATTGCTTTGATCAGGTTTTCATCAGTATTCTCATCTGTTTTTGCATAGATTGTTTAAAATCACTTCTGCTGTGACTAAAATGCATAATGATGCAGCAGGCAGTAATCTCTGACCTTATGGAACAATAAAGTGTCCAAAACAGTTGTAAATCCTGATGAAAACCTTGGCAGAGCCATTTTCAAAAGAGCACTCCTTTATTATTTCAGATCTGGAAAAGTATAAACATCATCAAAATGGAGAAACAGGGTATCATACAAGTCAGGCGATAAGGGCAATCTAAAATAGCATAAAACGGTATAGGTCAAAATTTTCACTGCTGTCATGTACTGCTGTTTTAACTTTGACCCCTGCTGTGACATTCAAGGCAGGGTTATGGCATACTGCTAATGTGTGTTCACATTTTAATAAGGTTTGCATTACATTATTTTTCTATGTTATCTTTTGTTTAGACATATAATGATTGATATGCAAGTGGAAATCAAAGAACTAATGTCTTCAGAAAATTCTGATAGTGATGTCCCGAGACTATTGTTCATCCTCCAGAAATGCCACTGGCAGTACTGGTCTTTGGATTGGTGAAAATTAACAAGCATTGTTAGCATAAATGCTATACAGAACAACACCAACAGAAAGAAGGTCTTCAAACACTTGTGCGGTGGGTGGATGGGAAGAATTATAGAGCTAAACATTTTTGAAGATTAAGTGGTATGCATTTCCTCTTAATAGAGTTATCACTGATGTATCACATTTTATCCATGTGGTGCACAGTAATGTGTAACTTTGCCCTTCTTTTCCAGTATCCCATGCCGAATTAAGACAATTTGAGAAAAATAAATAAAGAAATGGCAAACCACTCAGCAAAAACATCACTGACACAATCCCTAAAATAAGAATTAAGACATTTTGATGGTAGAGAACCCCCTCGAGTGTGCCTGACTTAGGGTTTGACCTCTTGTCTCATAAATAACTCCTTCTTCTCCCTAATCTTTTCTGAGTCTGTTGCATAATAGCATTTCTTCCTCTTCTTTATTTCTGTACTTTTGTCCTGTCTGCTCTGACTGCAATGGAATGGCCACCAGCTGTAGCGCTTCCTCTATCTACTCCCTTTCTGGTTGTTGAGAGTACTTATTTCTCAGACCCTTGTTTTGATCCCTGATAACCTGTGGCTTTAGTTGCCTTTTGTATTTAGCTGTCTGTGTGTGATAACAAGGCAGACACACACACTACTACAAAATAGTTTCGAGAGGCAGAGGAGAACCGCCTCCTCTCACAGGTTTGTGCCGGTCGCAAGTAGTATGTTCACCGCCTAAGAGCGGTTCTTGAAAAATAAGCTTAGTCCCGAAAATAGAGTATTTTAATGCGGCAGAGATGGAGAGTCTCTTACAGAACCTTGTGTTTGTTTTAGTTTCACCTCCCATGTATAGAGGTAAAAAGGAGGGAACTCAGTAAACAATGCCTGCCTGAATAAATTTTGTTTTACATCTGTAACGACTGCTTGTCCTGAGGACTTAAGTGGCTGGAAATTGAGACTGATGGCATTGTGATATGAGAATAAGCATATTTATGCCTAAGCATGCTCTAACATAACATTGCATTTATAGAAGCATTAAAGAGAACTATGAAAATGGTAACCTGTTTTGTGTACTGATAGTTGAAGGGTCTCCTGCAGTGTTCTAAAGCAGGAGTCCCTGTTGCAATCAGTGCCCTTCTCCTTGCTGAATTCACTCTTCTATAGGGAGTCAGCAGCACCTTGTCTCCTACTTTTATATGGGTGACAGATGCCCATCAAGAGTGAAGTGGGTGGGTTTATCTATAATGCAGCCCCTTTTTGTTGTATTTTAAGATTTTCACCTGTTATTAAGAGTATTTCCTTTTCTTGTATTCATTATTGTATATTTAGTAAGGTGCATTTGTACCAAACTTCAGCTATTACATATGATTATTATGAAAAGTGTTTTATCAAACTTTAGGATAAGAAGAGGTGGGCTATATTCAGAGGGTGGGGATTCCTGCCTATAAAAGACTTCAGCCCAAGCCATAAGATCAGATGTGGTTAGGGAGTGTTCCTGTTAGGATCTCCCAACTTAGATCTCCAGTGGAGATAGAGCACAGAGTATGTTAACTGTTAGCTACTTGACAGTTAAACTGTGCTTTTTTCATTTATTGACAAAATACTGATGTAATCAAAGTATTACTTTATTTGTTTTGTTTTAATAAAATCATGTCTTCTTGGTGTGTTGTACCTTTTTTAAATTAAATACACTTTATTAAATGTTTAAACATACAGATTCAATGCAGTGCACATTACAGAGTATGAAACATTGTACAAGATACAAATACAATTCAGAGGATGAGTGTCTGTTTACTCCCCCACCCCCAACCCACCCCAATACAAAACTACACCAACCCCCATTTTATCCCTCAAATCCCCTCCCCATAAGATTCCCCTCCCAAGAGCCAGTTCAAAGTAGTAATAAAAGTCATAGTTACAACTCTACTCAAAAGAAAGAAAGAAATGAGGTAACCACAAATAAAGGTCCAGGGTCCTGCATAATCCGAAAAAGTATATATAGAAAAAAAAAAGGATCCTATGGCCTATATCACTGTGTAGGAACAATTGACCATAGAGCATGGAATTTCTCCCATTTAGTGATATAATGGGAGATTGCATTCCTATAGCTAGCAATATATTTCTCAATCTTTAAGTTATATAACAAACTAGAAAGCCATATTTGATAAGTGATGGGATGTTGGTCTTTCCAATGCTTTAAAACTAGATTTTTCACCGTTAGAGAAATTAGGTTAATAAAATACCTACTTTCTTTCACAGCCACTGTTGAATAATCCCCTAACAGACAAATCTATTGGGTAAAGAGATCTTGTATTCCTAATAAGGGATCCACTCTAGTTTTGATTAGAGACCATAGGGGGACAACAGGACAATCCCAGAAAATATGCAGCAGGGAACCTTGCATCTGGCCACATCTGAAGCATGTATCATTTGGGAGCCTATCCATCTTATGTAGTTTAGTAGGGGTCAAGTGCATAGCATGCAAAATATAGTATTGTGTTAGCCTGAGCTTATCATTGGCACTGTATGTATAAATTTCGCCATAGCTTCTCCCAATAGAAACAGTTATCAGGGAAATTAACAGTCCAGTATTGAGAGTAATCCACATTACCTGGACTCGATTTAGTATATAAGGCCAGAACTAAACCTGAAACAGCATGAGGTTGCCCAGCAAGGAACTGGAACTCCAAGAAGGTCTCACCTTGGTTAATATCCCACAGAGTCAAACCAAACCAATTGATAAGCATATGCCTAACTTGATAAACATAGAAAATGTGCTTTGGTGAAATGTGAAATTTCCCAATATATCAGAAAAAGAGCACAACTTTCCTGGTCAACTAAATCTATGACATTTGTATTTTGAGGTATTTTCAAATTGTGTGAGGAGAGCAATGTTCTACCTGCCTTAAAATTGGGATTACCAAACAGTGGCTGCAAAATATCTTTTAGAAGTCATAATCCTAGTGACCTAGATAATTGATTGTGAACCTTAACTAAAGTGAATATGACCGTGGGCCACAGTGAGACAGGCAATTTTTAGGGATATATACCAGAGGCCTCAGGAGACAGCTTGGAACTCTTAATAAGATCTCTTTCAATTTGCAGCCAAAGGATTGTATTGGGATTGGGAATTGTTTGAAGTGGGAACAACTCGCATATATTTGGTGATATGACTGCCAAATAATAGTGGTAAAAGTTCAGAAGTTTCAGTCCCCTAATGGTTTAGGGACACAGAGGTGAATGTAGGATCTCTGAGGAGGTTTATTTTGCCATAAAACCTAGTAATCATACTCTGGAGTTTACGAACCAGGATAAGGGAGGTAAATATTCAACATGTTGAGAGGGTAAAACAGTCTAGGTAACACATTCATTTTAATCACATTGATTCTGCCTTGAAGGGAGATATATAAAGGGAACCATCTAATTAAGTCTTGTTGTATAGTTAGGAGAAGGTTATCAAGGTTGAGCTTCTTCAGGAGAAAAGTTGAGGGTGCCAAAATGATTCTGAGGTACTTGAGTCTGTTGGTCCAAGCCATATTAGAAGCCAACCAGATCTCCTCTGTGCATAGGAATTAAGCGCATGACCTCAGTCATATTAATGTTCAACTTGTAGTTTGAGAGCCGACTAAATTCTGCAATTATATCTAAGATTATTGGGATGGCCTTAATTGGATCAGAACATGCAGTAAAATGTCATCTGCATAGGCTGACAATTTAAGTTCTAATGGTCCAACTGGAATACCAGATATATTTGTGGATAACAGTAGTTTACAGAGCAAGGGCCCAAATAAAAGTTGAACAACAAAGGGGACAATGGGCACCCTTGGCGTGTGCCTGAGAACAATGGGAAATTACTAGAAAAGATCCCATTGCAATAAATTTTAGCCCTAGGATTAGAGTATAAGTATGTAATCCAGGCAACAAATTCAAGGGAACCCAAATTGGGCCATAGTGCCAAAGAGTAAAGGCCAACTTACTCCATTAAAGCTTTTTCCGCATCCAGGGAGACAAGAACCATTGGTAGATCTGCCTCCCTGGATACAGGAGAAAATATGGGTAAGTTTATGAAAGTTATCTGGGGTTTCTACCACCAACAAAACCTATCTGTTCCGTGCTGATTAAATTACCCCAAACTTTGGTAATCCTGGAGGCCAATATTTTGGCCAAAATTTTAATATTTTAATTCATCAAGGAAATCGGCCTGTAGTTTACTACTTTATCTTTGGGTTTCCCAGGTTTAGGCAAAACAATGATAGTAGCTTCTAATAGAGTGGAGTCTATGATCCCATGGGCACAGATATGAGCATACAGATCTTGAAGAATAGGTAAGTTCCTTCTCAAAGTATGATAAAAGTTTGATGGGTAACCATCTGGTGCAGGAGCTTTATTAGGTGGGAAAGACCAGATAGCAGTTGTTATCTCTAATATTGAAATGGGAGAAATGAATTGGGTCCACTGCTCCGGACTAAGGGTGGGAAGGAGAGTTGAGAGAGGTAGTCCTGAATTTCAGATTGAGTAGGGGTATTTTCTGGGAGGCTATATAGTTTCCTATAAAACAATTCAAATTCCTCCACTATGGCTTGAGGAGTTGTCAAGGGACAACCACATTCTGTAGTAGGTAAAGATGTAACCAGTCTAGACTCTTCCTGTTGTCTCAATTTAAGAGCCAAGAGATGCCCAGCTTTATCACCTTGGCCCAGGTATCTAACATGAGTCTTAAATAAGGCATATTCAGCCTTCTCCTAAGTGTCTCTGCATATTGGTCTTTAAGAAGCATGAGATGATTTAAATCCCCATCAGAAGGACTAGTGGCCACTGCTGCCTCAAGAGTTTGGATGGAATCCAATAAAGATTTTGTGCTGCCTCATTTTTCTTTTTCCGGTAGCAGCAGTTCTAATAAATTCCCCTTAGATAACATTTCAATGAACACCAAAGTTGATCATATACTGGTATAGAACCCTATTTTGATCCATATACTGAGTAATCAGTGTATCGGATCCTGTTTACAGTGTCCTTCTGAGAGAGCTGCTGGAGGTTTAGTTTCCACAGGGTAACTTTAGGAATACCTTGGGGTACTCCTACCTTCAAACCATACCAGACAGTGATCAGATAACACCCTAGGGAGATTCTACAATCAGTCGGGCCTCTCAACATGGCCTGGTTTACTAGAAAAAGTCCAGGGAGAGTACGTTTTGTGATAGACCAAATAGAATGTGAATTCCTTCTCATTGGGATGAAGAAGGCCTAGGAACAGAGAGCCCAACCCTTCCATCATTTCATGTAGAGACCTCTGTGCAGGATAAGCTCTGGATAGATCTATCCAAAATGGTGTCATATACAAGATTCCAATTCCAGCTAAAATTATTGGCAATTGTTTGAAAGGGGATAATATAGGGCTATATTGAAATAAATTCAGGGAAGAGTAAATAGGACCATATACTGTACCCAAAATGATTTCTATGATTGAACAACCCTCTTGAAAAAGGAATCTCCCTTGTGGGTCCCCTATTTTTGTAATATTTGAAATTGGGTTCCTCTAGTAAATAAAATTGCAACTCCTCTTTGGGAAGTGGAGTTGCCAGCTGCATAGACACATACCATTTGTTCTTTCCTGAAGAGAATACATTCACTAGCCAACAGATGTGTCTCCTGCAAGAAAGCAACTCCTGAATGTACTAGAGCCAAATGCTTAAGGATCTGGTGGTGTTTCAATCTGACCCACCCTTAACATTCCATGAGGCTATTCTCATAATCAAGCTTAAGGTTTGAACAGTTTGGTAGAGTGAGAAATTCAACTACTAAAGTAACTTTAATGACTTTTTTCCAAGGATGTAAACCCAATGACTGGCTCTTTATCCCTCCCTCACTATTAGCCAGTACCTCCTCGAATAATTGGATAACTTATGAAGTATGCTTCGCCAACCCATAGTAAATCCCTCACGGGCATATATACATAACCATTAAGTATGCCCCAGTATATGAGTATAAGGTACTGTAAATCACCCCAGTCCCAACGACTGACATCTCAGCTGATCAAATGGTGTGATGATTATCATGCTGCCCCAAATTCGCCTCCCCCGCCCATCCCTTTGTCTATTCTAAACGTTAAGGCCATTTGACCAACTTGTTTAAACCCTGGAAACCACACATTCAACTGTTAATAACAATATCCTATTATATATTCTAAACACTTTAATGCATGAATAACGGCAGAAACTAATCAAAAGTCTTAATCGTCTACCTCACCATTAGTAGCTTAGAGCTAAATGACCCCATCCTATTAAACTTAAAACCCAAAATGAAACATTCAACAGGGTTATTATAAGTATACTTTCCTCCCCAAGGCAAAGTAGAGATCTACTGGATTCTACAAACTCAGAGACCAATGAACATAAGTATCCCACTTATAGGACTGAGGAAGGTAAAAGAAAAACATTCCCAATACACAACTGCAACCGAAAAGAGGGCTCTTAGCATCAGTCTTGCACGCCTGCTAAGGCTCACTAATAAACAACATTAAGCCTTTTCTATTAACATTATGAAAAGAAAAGTTACAGTAAATTTAAATCGCTAATTGCTAAGCAGGCTGTTATAACAAGGAACTTGTAATTCACAAAAGAACCACTAGATGTCACTCTATACCACAAAATAAACTGAAGAGAGTTCATTTAATTAAATCAGAATACCATTTCTTGCATGTTTCCTGCTGCATCCAGTGAATCAAAAGAGTGCCACTGCTCATCTCTGTTAATTTGTAGAGTAGCAGGATAATGCACCCTGAATCTAATGCCAGCAGACACTAGTTTAGCAACTAATGGATGAAGAGCGAGCCTCTGACGAACCGAGTAGGGCAAATCATGCACGATTCAGATTATTTCACCAGCCCATTGTACTTCTGCCACTTCCTCAATTTGGATATAATGTGTTTCTTGTCCAAAAAGTTCAGCAGCCGGACGATAAAAAGGGTGAGGGGAGCACGAGGAGGCATAGGGCAGGGAGATCTGTAGGTCCTCTCGATGATGTGGTGGGCCCATTAGGTGAGGCCCCACCGCTTATCACACAGCTTCTGAGAAAAACAACAGCTTGGCACCCCTTCTCCCCTCAGGCAGGCCCAAGACCACAAGGTTATTTCTTCTCGGCGACCTCGAGGTCCTCAAACGATCCTCAGTCTTCTTCAGTCGGTGGTGTAGTGTTACTATGTCTGGATCAATCTTCCCTCAATTGTCCAAGGAGGAAATTCGGTTTTGTTGTCTTTAGTGCAGACATGGAGCTGATCAAGGGATGTTTTCATGCCCTTAAATTCAGCCACGAGTTCAAGTAAGGTTTCTTTCTTTGGAGCTAACTCCTCCAGAAACCAATCCTCCATTAGGGCACTTTGCGCTTCGTTGGTGGGGAGATATTGGTACCACCACCTTTAGCTCTCTTAGCGGCCTTATCTTTTCCAGAGTTAGTGGGGAGTGTGGCGGAGGAGACAGCGTTTTATTTCCACGTCCATTCTTCAGACAATCCACGGATATACTGAAATTTAGTATTCCCCAGTCAGTCAGTGAGTTCTTAAGTGTAAGCAGGCAAGCAAGAGGAGATCGTTTAGTGCAAATTGCAGCAGTATGTAGAGGAGGGCAGGGAGCTGTCTGAAAGAGCGTCTCAACAGACAGCCATCATAGTGGAAGTCCTTGGTGTGTTGTACCTTAATTGCTGTTTCCAGAGATCTGTTTTAATCTACCCATTACATTTGGTACCGAGGCGGGGGTAGATTGGAGGTCCACAGTACTGGGAAGACTCCACGCTAGATACTGCCCTTAGTATACAGGTCACAGGTGGTTTCAGCAGGTACATGACCCACAAACTGGAAGACACTGCTGCTTTTCCAGGGATATTGACCAGGACTCAGGTAGCTAGTACTGGTGAACTGCTCCTCATGGTATTGCCTCCTGTTACACGTCCCAAGGTAAAGCAGGATATTTCTTCAGACATGGCAGAGGCTAAACCTGAACCAAGGATGAGTGAACCAGAAGGGAAATGAGTGAAACACCACCTGAGGATTTCAGGATTTGCTTAGATGGCTGGCAGTGAAACAAATGGAACTGGAATGCCAAGAGAAATTGACTTTAAGGAGAGAGAGCAGGAGAGGAGGAGGCAGGATCAGAGATGGGCAGATACCATGCATACCCTACAGATCATCGGGGCAGGTCAGAAAGCATCCCAAACAAATCCAAGAGACATTAAACTCACCAAAATTACCCTTCAGATGACATAGAATCCTACCTGACTACCTTTAAGCAGGTGGCCCAAGCATGCAACTGGTCTCAAGCTCAATGTGTGGTTAGACTGGCACTGTATTTAACTGGCAAGGCACAGTTAGCCTACACCAGTATGGAGGGTCAGACTTCTAGTGACTATGCAGCTGTGAAGAAGAAGATCTTAAAGGTACAATGTCAACATGGAAATATATAGGCAAAGATTCAGAACTTTGAAACATCTGTCCCATGTACTACCTCGAGAGACTTATACTGTCTTAGTGATTTATGCACAAAATGGCTCCAACCAAGGGTAAAAGTGTAAAGGCTATTATGGAACAATTTGTGTTAGAACAATTTATACAAATAATGCCTGCTGCTGTTTCATTACGGATAAGAGAACACCATCCAGAAAACAGAGAGACAGCTATTACCCTTGCGGGAAGACTTCCTTCGTCTCGACAGCCAGTTCATATGGGTTACAGGAGAACAGACACTACCTCCTTGCTGCCACTACAACCAGTACAACAGTAAGATTCTCTGCTATTTCATCACCAGGGTCCAGGACTGCTAAAACCAGAAGGGATGGACGGATATGTCAGCTACAAGCCCTGATCCTAACATTGAATGTCATTACTGCCATGGATTAGGACACATTGCACACTTTTGACCTAAAAGAAAAAGGAACCAACTTAACTAGCATCTATGAACTTGGGAATTTCTTTATAAAGGCTCTAGTCAATGGGAAGCCTATAGAATGTTTGATGGATTCAGGAGCAGGCAGAGTTTAATCAGGACTGATTTAATTACTTCTGGGTTACATACTGCAATAACAATGGGTGTCATCTGCATCCACAGTGATGTTCATCAGTATTGTACAACAAGAGCACAGATATGTATCAATGGACAGACCTATGACATGACTTTGGGTATGGTTCCCACCTTGCCTGTGCCCTTATCATTGGACAGGATTTCCCTATCTTCAGTGATTTGTTAGCATCCTGTGACAATCATTTATCAGCAGTAACTACTAGGGCTCAAATTAAACAAATACAAAATGACACCTTATTCCCTTTCTATGATTCTATTTTCGAAGAGACCAGGGGCCCCAGGAAGACTAAGGCTGAAAAGAAGAAACTACAGAAGGACTGGAAACAAAAACATTGTGGGACTGTTGATGCAATACCTTGTTATGATATAGCTGATATAAAGTTGAACAGAAAGCTGATGTAACCCTTAGCCATTTCTTTTCACAGCTTGAGAAAGAGAAACCAGTGGGGGCCCTCAGATTATCCAACAACGGGGATATTGTATAGGGTTTGTAACACCCTATCACCCAAGAACAGGTTGAGCAGTTATTAGTTTCAAAGAAATATAGGAATGCTTTATTGTTTTTAGTCCATGATATACCAAGTGCTGGACATGCGGGAGGAATGAACATCTGCTAGACTTCTGCAATGTTTTTTGGCCTGGTTTACAGGATGACATTGCAGAATACTGTAGATTGTTCCACCTGTCAGCAGATTGGTCAGGTGGAACAAAGAGAAGGTACTCCTTATGCCTTTGCCCTTGGTTACCCAACCCTTTGAAAGAATAGTGATGGATGTGATTGGCCCCTCGAAAAGTGTAGGAAAGGAAACTGGTTTATACTTGTCGTCTGTGACTATGCCACCAAGTACACAGAGGTCTTCCCCTTAGAGCAACCACAGTCCCAAAGGTAGCAGAAAAGGTAATAGAGTTCTGTAGTTGGATGGGTATACCAAAAGAGATCCTTACTGTTCGTGGTGCCAATTTCCATGCTGCCTTACTGAAAGAACTCTATAAATCATTAGGGATTACTACAGTTAGAACTACACCATAACATCTACAAACTGATGGCCTTGTTGAAAGGTACAATCAAACTCTAAAGCGGATGATCCGGAAGTTTGTGGATGAGGAGGAAGAAATGGGATCACTACTTGCCATTATTCCTGTTTGCTTATCGGAGGTACCTCAAGCATCCACAGGGTTCTTACCTTTCACCTTGTTATATGGCTGTAACCAACGTGGACCCCTTGACATAGTAAAAGATATTCCAACCAGGGAAAAGGTCTTGTTATTACTGCCTTCCACTGAAAATGAATTACTTATGAAGTGGCAGGGTCCTTACACAATTGTAGAATGCACTGGACCTGTCACGATCAGGTAGAGACCCTGAGAAACGATCAAGTAAAAATATACCATGCAAATCTTTTAAAGAAGTGGCATGAAAGGCCTGACCCTAAGCCATGCATGTATGTTTTAGCTCATAGTCCTCAGACAGAGCTAGAATTAGCATATAAGAGGCTAGAGAGCACTGAGACTATTCGAGATAGTAAAATAAATTCTGATTTATCTCACCAGCAACATGGAGATAAACAAAATACTCTAACATTTTTCTGATACATTTACCACTATCCCTGGTAAGGTTACTGTGTAACCTACGTGATTAAGACTGACTCAGAGCCTATAAGGCAAAAGGCCTATAGACTCCCAGAAAGAATCTGGGCTGATGTCACCCAACAAATAGAGAAGCTTAGCGGTTAAAAATAATCAAACCCTCCACCAGTCCCTGGTCATCACCCATGGTGATAGTTCCAAAAAGCAGGGTGGGATATGTTTGCATCTCGATTTTCAAAGACTAAATCAGGTTTCCCATTTCGATAGCTATCCTATTCCTGGGTAGATGATATAACTGATCGTGTTGGCCAGGCCAAATATATCTCCGCACTCAACCTAGCTAAAGGGTAGTGGCAGATACCCTTGGAAGAACATTCAAAGAACAAAATGCTTTCAGTACTCCTAATGGCTTGTACCAATTTGCTTACATACTGTTTGGTTTACCTAGAGCCCCTGTGACCATTCAGAGGTACATGGACCAGTTGTTCACTTCCATTCATCTTCCTGCTCTGCTTATCTAGACCATGTGGTTGTGTTCAGTACAGACTGGGCAACTCACCTCATACATATGCCTAATGTATTACAACCATTGAGTCAGCTGGTTTAACTGTAAATCCTTCTAAATGTACATTAGTCATGAGGTAGAAGAGGCATTTAGGCTTCATATTAGGTAATGAGTAGTACGCCCTGAAATAGAGAAGGTGGAAGCAGTAGCCCAGTGTCCATCCCTGAAACTAAAAATCAAGTCAGATCCTTCTTAGGGTTAGCTGGATACTACCGGTGTTTTATTCCTGATTTCACCACTATTGCAGACCCCCTAACTGATCTCACTAGGAAGAAAATACCTAATAAGGTTCCCTGGTCCCTGGCTGTGACCCAGCTTTTCTGACCATAAAAGCTGTCTTATGTGCAGCCCCAGTGTTACAATCTCCAGACTTCAGCAACCATGTGAGGTGCAGATTGATGCATCTGAAACTGGTTTGGTTGCAGTGCTATGCTAGACTATCAAGTGTGAGGAGCATCCACTATTGCATATTAGTTCAAAGCTATTTCCTCAGGAACAAAAATATGCCACCATTGAAAAGGAATGTTTGGCATCAAGTGGGCCATTGAGGCCTTAAAATGTTATCTATGGGAATTCAGTTTATTCTAATAACTGACCATAACCCTTTATGCTGGCTTAACCAGATGAAGGACAAAACCACAGTTCTCTGTTGCTATCTGGCACTACAACCATATCATTTGATATTAAACATAGATGTGGTAACAAGCATAAAATGCAGATTTTCTATCCAGACATGGTGCGGTTAATGGCTTCTGAAAGGTACCAGTAGGTATTGAGTTACCTACAAACCCAGGGCAAATGATGATGTATTGTGATGTATTATGCTGTTAAGGTATAATATGTATGTATTAATTTTCAGGGTGCCTGGGGTGGGACTTCTGTGAAGGTGGGTGGAAATCCCATCCCATTCCCTTGGGAATAGTTTATGTAGAGAAGTGGTAACAAACCGGCATATGCATGCTGGTTTGTACTTAAATAGGGGATATGTGATGGTAGAGAACCCCCTGCCCTCCAGAGTGTGCCTGAGTTAGGGTCTGAACCTCTTGTCTCATAAATAACTCCTTCTTCTCTCCTAATCTTTTTCTGAGTCTGTTGTGCAACAGCATTTCTTCCTCTTCTTTATTTCTGTACTTTTGTCCTGTCTGCTCTGACTGCAGTGGAATGGCCACCCACTGTAGCACTTCCTCTAGCTACTCTCTTTCCGGTTGTTGAGTATTTTTCTCAGACCCTTGTTAGTACCCCTGATAACCTGGGGCATTAGTTGCCCTTGTATTTAGCTGCCTGGCATGTGATAACAAGTTCAGCCACATGCAGTAGCTACAAAACAGTTCAAGAGGCAGAAGGACTGAGCCGCTCCCTCTCGCAGGTTCATGCAGATCGCGCTGAATGCTCACTGCCTAAGAGCGGCTCTTGAAAATAAGCCTAGTCCATAAAATAGAGTATTTTAATGCAGCAAGACTGAGGGTCTCTTACAGAACCTTGGTTTGTTTTGGTTTCACCTCCTGTGTACAGAGGTAAAGGAGGAAACTCAATAAATAAATGCTGCCTGAATACATTTTGTTTTACTTCTAGTACTGCTTGTCCGAGGACTTAAGCGGCTGGAAATTGAGACTGACAGCATTGTGCCATGTGAATAAGCATATCTATGCCTAAGCATGCTCTAACATAACACTGGACTCATAAAACATTAAAGAGAAATATGAAAATGGTAACCTGTTTTGTGTACTGGTAGTCGAAGGGTCTCTCTGCAGTGTTCTAAAGCAGGAGTCCCTGTTCATATCAATGCCCTTCTACTTGTTGAGTTCAATCTCCTATAGGGAGTCAGTGCATCTTGTCTCCTACTTTTATATGGGTGACAGACTCCCATCAAGAGTTAAGTGGTGAGTTTAACTATAATGCAGCCTTTTGTTGCATCTTAAGATTTTCACATGTTATTAAGAGTATTTCCTTTCTTGTATTGTTCATTACTGTATATTTAGTAAGGTGCATTTGCACCAAACTTCAGATATTACATATGATTATTATGGAAGGTGTTTTTATCAGACTTTAGGATAAGAAGAGGCTGGGCTATAGTTAGAGAGTGGGGATTTCTGCCTATAAAAGACTTCACCCCAAGCCATGAGACCAGATGCAGTTATGGAGAGCTCCTGTTAGAATCTCCCAACTTAGATCTCCAGTGGAGATAGAGCAGAGTATGTTAGCCGTTAGCTACTTGACAGTTAACCTGTGCTTCTTTTCATTTTGTTTTGTTTATTATTGATAAAGTATGCTGATGTAAACCAAGTATTACTTTATTTGTTTTGTTTGGTTTTAATAGAATCATGCCTTCTTGATGTGTTGTACCTTAATTGCTGTTTCAGGGTGATCTGCTTTAATCTACCCACTACAGACATCACAAAAATGTAAGGAATCAATGGAACAGAGTAAGAAAAAATAGGCAAGAGCTGATAAGGAAAATAAGCAATCAAGTGCTACAAACTTAAAGAAAAAACACAAACAGAAAAGAAAGACAAGTACTATCAGAGTTAAGGAAGTGCAAGAAAAGAAACAGATGCTGAACAGCATCATAGAAACAGAAAGAAATACATGTATGGAAACAATAAAGGAAGCTGATTCAAGTTTTCATTATGAAAAACAAAATCTTAGTTGTTCTGAATACTCCTAACTTCATGATCTGTGCTCAGATTCTTTGGGGGATTGATTTTTGATTTGGTTGAAGCCATGAATTCAGGAAATACAAGCTTACCTCAGAGCCCTTCTTACAATGCACCAAAAGACACAGTTGAAAGACTGAATTGTGCAGCTGAATTTTGCACCAACGCATCGCTCAACTTGAAGAAGAAAACCTGGCACTATAGAACAGGGGCAAACCATTAATGAACACCAAACTATACCAGGTACAATGGAAACTTTTGAATGTTCTAAAATTGACATTCCATGGACTTACATGAATGGTTAACTTTCAAATCATTTTATATTTTAGTTATGATTATGCAGTGTCAAGAAAAAAATTTCCATACTTAATAGCCACGTGGTACTTAACAGTGATGCAATTCCAATACATCACTGTCTGATGATGTCATCATAGTTTAACACTGAATTTTTAAATCTTTCTGTTTATTCCCCTCAGTTGTTGGTAGTCTTTGTCAGTGCTTTGTATAGCACTGACTTATCTTCCTTCAGAAGCGTAGCCCTTTTATATACCCCCTCATGGTGGAGGTTCTTGTGCTGGACCAATTTCTTCCAAAATGCTCCCTGTAGTGCTCTGAGGTGAGCCAAGGTTAGCGGGGTGCAGGGTTTGCAGGACACCTGGACCCAGCTGATTTTCCATTTTGCTGTTCACCAGGAACACTATCTGATGTACATGATTATGAAAGCATGTACGTCCATACTGCCTGTTAGCTGTCTCCAACACCAGTACTACAATATTTCTTGACTCGCCACACATGGTCACCCAGGTAGCAACCATGCAGCATTGGTGACCCTCGGCTGGAGGCAGAGAATACCCTTTGGGATGTTCAAACCACCTCCACCAGTCAGGTCTCCAATTATCAAGAGTCATTCTCTGTCATACATTAATAATTTCATAAAGTGTCTGCTTCACGAGTGTCTGAGACTTAGCAACAATTTTCTGCTGCTTCACCCATCTAGTAACAAGCTGTAACATGTATATTAGTATAGCAATGAATACCATTCAACATGCATTATCTCTGGTAACTCCAAACACACAATAACATCATATGAGGTTAATTCAGAATATAAAGCATTTATGCCATTCATTTAGGACAATGTAATTAAGAGCCTGTACTCATTATTGGTTAAGTATTTTTCTCATTTGTCTGTGTTCTGTTCAGCAGCAGAGGCAGGAGCAGTAGCAGTTAGAAAAGTTAGAATGTATACAAAGAACAGGTAAAAAACTTATATTATGTATGATTAAATGTGAATCTTTATCAGTAATATATTACTGAGAAATGAACATGATATGGTTATTAGCATAACTGCAAATCTAATTGTTATAGTTTGGTTTCCAAATGGAATCCTTACCCAACTTCCATAGGTACTTGCACCATATTGAGTGTTCCACGATGGCATGAGTCCCCATCGAGGTAGAACAAGAGGTAGCTTTGGAAATTGGAAGGGTGGGAAAAAGGACAGCGTACAATGGTTTCCAGTGTCATGTTAAAAATGTCTTGTAGTCACATGCCACTAATATCATGTTGTCCTCAGTGAGGACTACTTTGAAACAGTACACATGAATTAAGTAATTATAAAGTGCCTATTATTCACTGAAAATCATGACTGATATGACTAGACAAGAAGGAACCATTAACCAGGCACCACAGTGGTACTCATGGAAGAATTCACAATTACAGCTACTGCAGTGTACACAGGTGCTGAAGGCATGTTACAGCAGCAATAGTGCAAACAGCATGATCTGTCAAATGTGGGATCTTCTATGAGGATATCTCTTTCATCAGGCCAAACCTATTGAACTTACGGTTTGCTTTTGTTTGTTTGTTTAATTTTTATACTGAGTAACCAGTGAGCAAAATAATGCCTATTTTCACTGGTGTCCAGTAACGATAATACAACAACATAAATAACATACTAATACAATACACATAAAATACAATACACATACAAATACATACCAGTATAGCCACTAAGTTGTGGAGCACTCAAAATTTAGTAAGCAGTCAGCCAGGGGCAGCCCACAATGGCATCAGACATTGGCTCATACATAAACATGGGCAGCGCTCCTCTCTGCGTTTTTTCTTGCCAGCAATTTTAAGCCTGTATGCTCCAGCCACATAGACTGTTCATTATCAGTAGTGCTTGCTATAAGTTCCATCGGTGCTGCCTGATGAAAGAGATTCCTTGACAAAGATAGAACAGTTACAAATTTACCATAACAGTAGTTTTCAACAGTACCTCTTTCCTCAGACTGGGTGGGCCAACAGCCCTTATTTGCCATCATTTTCTACGTTTCTATCGAGCCATACTGTCTTACACTCCTTAACCCTGATGGGCCTGCAGTTCTAGGTTTTCTGCTCCTATCTCCATTCTGTTCTCTTTAAAGCCCTCTGACTCACATGGTTTGTAGAGTACTGTGTGTTCTCTCCAAGTTCACTACAAAGAGGTTCTCCACATATGATCTCCAGAGGCAAACTATATAGAGGAGGTGCTGCCAATGTTTATGTATGAGCAAATGTTGGATGTTGTTGTGTGTGCAGCCCTGGCTGACTGCTTGAAAATGTTTTGTGTTGTCCTGACAACTGGTGGCACAGGTGTGGCCTAATGAAAGAGATTCTCTTTGCAGATGACACAAAGATCTGCAACAGTGTTGATACCAAGGGGTGACAAGGATGAGTAGGGACTTGGCAAGACTGGAGGAATGGTCAAAAGTGTGGCAGCTTAGATTCAATGCAAAGAAGTGCAAGTAATGCACCTGGGAAACAAAAACCCAGGGAAGAGTACACAATGGGGGTATTAACAGCAACAAAATGGAAAGGGACATGGGGTAGTCATATCAGATGACTTAAAGGTAAGCAAGCCATGTGTGAAGGCAGTAAGGATGGCTGGGGATACTGGGATGTATATGGAGGCATCACCAGAAGAAAACAGGAAGTTGTTATCCCTCCGTACAGGTAGTTGGTGAGACCCCATCTGGAGAACTGTGTGCAGTTCTGGAGACCCCATCTCCACAAGGGCATAGACAGGAAGAAGGCAGTCCAGAGGAGGGCAACGAAAATGGTGCAGGGTCTGCAACAGAAGCCATATGAAGAGAGACTAAAGGAGCTTAGTATGTATATCATTGAGGAAAGGAGGGAGGGTGACATGATAGACACTTTCAAGTACCTCAGGAATCAACAAAGTCCAAGAGGTAGTATCTTTAGGAAAAGAGAGATGCAAGAACAAGGGGACACAATTTGAAGATAGGGGATGGCCCAGGGCAATGTGAGGAAGTATTTTTCACAGAGAGGTGGTGGACACATGGAATGGCCTTCCTGAGGAGGTTGTAGAGTCAAAAACAGTGGGTGAATTCAAGAATGCATGGGACAGACATAAGGCAGTTCTGGTGGGGGTGGGAGGAAGTAGGCTATTGGTTAACTAGGATCTGCAGCTTATCCAATAGGTAAGGAAATGGGCTGACTAGGTGGGCCAAGCGGTCCCTATCTGCCATCAAAGTCTATGTTTCTATGTTTCTTGAAGATGTACTGTTACAGTATGTACATAATTGTTCTTTATGAAAGGATCTGTTGCCAGGATGTGCCAAGAAGACTGGGAAATTTGAATGGCATATTGGAGAAAAGAGGACTTGTGGAAGGCAATGGTTAAAGCAACACTGCATGACAGTGGTGAAAATGTTGACCTATACTTTTTATTCTGTTTTAGATTGTCCCTTATCTCATGACTTGTATGATATCCTTCTTCATACATTTGAGTCTGCTTTAGTATTTTGTTTTCACATTTGAAGTACTAAAGGTGTTCCTTTTAACATGGCTTGGACCAGGTCCTCAAAAGCTTTTGCAGCTGTTTTTGAACACCTATTCTCCCATTAGGCCTTGGAGCCATGTCTGCTGCATAAAAGTTAATTTTAGTAATAACCAAAGTGATTTTAAACAACTAATGTACAAAACAGCTGTGAATACTGATGAAAATCTGGTCAACCATACTCAGAGGAGTAGTGCTCCTTAAACTATTTCAAATGTAAAAAAAAGGAGTAAAGTAGATTTACACTGCAGAAACAGGGTATCATACATGGCAGGAGATAAGGGCCACTCTAAAATAGAATAAAAAGGTATAGGTCAAACCTTTCAATACTATTATGCACTGCCACTTTAATTTTGATTTTATTTAGGTTTTTTACATTTTGGATGCCTGTACTTTGGATGGTTCTGGTGGTCGTTTCATCATCCTCACTGCCTGCATTGGTAACCAAGCACAGGCAACATTACCCCACCACCCCAGCACACATTCCATTCCTCTTGGACTGGATATGAAACATGAGTTGTGTCTCATTATAGATGTGTGTTATTCTCCAAACTCTGCAATCATGAAGTTTGTTAATCTGTTGATACAACAACAGATATGTGCTGTGTAGAGTAAGCGTTTGAAGTCACTGGTGAAAAGTAACCATACATATATCATATATGTGAAACAGAACGTTTAATTATTGTTTTTCACAATGGTTTTGTGAAACAAAGATAACAGAGATTCATTTATCAACATAATAATTATTACTAATATAAGCAGTTGGCAGGCAGATTTACTGTGTGTTACTATTTTCTTTTTACTCACAGGGTTTGTTACTGTTTTTTGCTAACATTTTACTGATTTATTGTTCTCTGATTCAAATTGCTGTTGCAGGGTATACTTTCTGCTGCATTATTACAGGGTGCACATACAGGTTTGTTACTGTTTTGTGCTTACAGATTCTGCTGTAATCTTCTCTGATTCAAATTGTTTTTGCAAGGTATATTTTCTGTTACTGCTTTATTTTTCTCTGTAGCAAAGTGTTTTTGCAGGGTATGTCTTCTGGGAAATTATTACAGGTGGTGCTTTACAGGTTTTACAGTTTTATCTATCATTAGGCTAAGCTTTCAGGGCTACTGCATTTCTTGTTGGTTGATTGTTTCTGCTCTTACCTCCTTGTTTCTTTCGTCCATGGTTCTTTTTGGCAAGGGAAGGGCCCAGCCACCACCCCATCCCCAACCACCACATACTACACTCCTTTTATAGAGTAGCACAGTCGTGACACTTCCTGTAGCAAAGCAGGAAGGGGAAGATCAGAGGGTATCCACACAGTGACCTCACTGACAAGGGCACAAGTAATTTAACTTGTTGTAACAAGTTATACAAAAATAAAAATGAACAAAACAAAAAATCAAACTTTTGCTTTCATTTTCCTCTTTCTAATTACTCTGACAGATTATAAACCCAGCAACTCATCTGGAATGGATATTATTAACTGCAGGTACTGCGGGACACTTTCAAAAGGCAGTTATACAGGATTTAATATGTTGTCCTACTTGCTAGACCATTGGAAATCTAGGGCTCAGCTCTGGGCAGCATGGGCAGAGATCATGCACCTCAAATCACATATTCAGGAGGAAAAATATTTTAAGAACTGCCTGCCATTTCCCCAACATCCAACTAAGCACCTCGACCGCAGAGGGTAGTTGGTCTGGGAGGCTGGCAGGTGGTTATGAGGGCAAATCTGGTACCCATCACTCAATGCTCTCCAACGTTTCACCTCCACAAACCATATAAAAACTACAACCAGGTATCTGCCTCTATCTCCAAAATCAAACAAAGGGGCAGAGGACACTGCAGAGCAGCACACCAGCACAGAACTAGCACAACAAAACTCGGCCAAAACAGGGACCAAAACAAAAAAGCAAAAGGAAATCCAAAACACTTGATCATAGGAAACACCATGATTTGGGAGTTGATACCTACCTCCAGCCTGGGATAATGGTCAGATGTCTCCCAGGTACATCAGTGTGGGAGACACTGGCTACATTACTAAACTGTGCAGGAAGCAGGAGAAAACATTGATGTCCTGGTACACATAGGGACTAACGATCTCACCAGCAGGTCAGTTGTGGAGACCAAGGAACACCTGACCAGTCTGGGAGACAACTGTCATCCATTTCATCCATCATCTCCTCTGAGATCCTGCTGGCCTGGGAGAGGGTAGATGGACAGAAACTCAGAGAGGGGAGATAGGTGAGCTAAACATGTGGCTCAAGGGCTGGTGCTAGGAAAAAGGACACAAATTTGTAGGTAACTGGCAACAGTTTTGCAAGTGAAAGTTCTTTAAATTTGATGGACTGCATCTGACTAAGGAGGAGTCAGTGCATTGGGGCAGAAGTTTGACATCTTTGCAGATTATTTAGACTAGCAAATGGGAGAGGTACAGCACCGATACATCGAACAGAAAACACCCCTCCCCTCAGTGATCAAACAGGAGTTCAGCATGTTTGTAGTTCATTTGCATCACCAGGTAAGGAAAAGGTCTAGCTCCCCACACGACGTGCGGGAAATGCCGGACCTCACCCAGCAACTAAAACACTGAAATCTGGCCAATGGAAAATCATGTACACAAATGCCTGCAGTCTTGGAAACAAGATATCAGACCTGCGAGGCAGCAATAACAGAGGCTAAACTGGACATAGTAGCCATTAGCGAGATATGGTTCAACTAGTAACCATACTTGGGAGACTTCAAAAATCGCTATGCACTGTTCAGAAGAGACCGAGGTGCAAAAAGGTGGGGGGGTGGCCCTTATGGCAATGAAAATATCAAAGCTACAGAAATTCAGAATACACATATGGAGCCAGAAGAACTGTGGGTCACCCTGGAAACAAGAAATGGGACAGCCATACGAACTGGGGTTTCTACTGGCCTCCAGAGCCGGGTGAGGTCATAGATACATTACTGTTAGAAGATATACAAAACATGACAGCTAAAGGGAGGTTCTGATAATGGAAGATTTCAACATGCTAGATACAGATTGGTGAATACCAGCAGGAACATTTGCCAGGACTAGACATATAGTGGATTCCCTGCAGGGGGCCCAAACAACTGGTACAGCAAACCACAAGAGACAGGGCTATCCTAGATCTAGTACAGACTAACAGGGAAAAGATCACTGATCTCCAGGTAGAAGGTCATCTGGGGCCCAGTGATCATCACATGGTATTGTTCAATTTGGCCAATAGAACTAAATCATCCCATTCCAAGGCAAAATATGGGACTTCAGTGGAGCTGACTTTCATAAGATGGCCAACAGAGTTAAGCTAGCCTGGCAAGAAAAAATACAATTGAGGGGTACAGGCAAAGTGGGCAAGCATTAAGGATGCAATACTTGAAGCAACATCCCATTGTGTTAGAGAGATAAGGAAGTGCAAAAGAAGGAGGAAATCACTTGGCCTCTCAAAACAGTAGCAGAAAAGATCAGAGCCAAAAGCTAGCCTTTAGGAAATATAAAAGGAATTCAGCAGGACGAAGATACGGAGGCATACCAAACTTCCCTAAGGCAAGCAGGAAGGCAGTAAGGGCCAAGGCCCAAACTGAGGAAACACTAGCATGAACAGTAAAGGAAGGGGACAAGACTTCTATAGATACATTAGTGAAAGGAGAATGTCCAGAAGGAGTATTGCTAAGATCAAAGGGATAAGGGAGGTGTGGAGGAGGACCAAGAAAAGCATCTCTCCTAAATAGATACTCTGCTCAGTATTTACTGAGGAGAAGATAGGGCAGGGTCCACAGCTCAGCACCATGGACATGGAGGGGAGGAGGTGCACAAGTCCCTTCACAAAAGAAAGGGTCCTACAAGGGCTCACTAAGCTCAGGGTGGACAAGGCAATGGGACCTGATGGCATACATCCCAGGGTACTAAAGGAGCTAAGGGGAACTTGCAGAGCCATTATCAGAACTTTTAATGAGTCTCTGAGCTGAGCACAGAAGAGGTCCCAGAAGACTGGAGAAGGGTTCATGTGATCCCACTCCCACAAGAGTGGTAGCAGGGAGGAGGCAGGGAACTACAAACCAGTCAGTCTTACCTCAGTAGTGGGCAAGATTATGGGCACTCCTTAAGGAAAGGATAGTGCAACACCTGGAATCCATAGGCACACAGGATCTGAGACAGCATGGGTTTACAATGGGAAGGTCCTGTCAAACTAATCTCATAGATTTCTTTGACTGGGTAGACAAAGTGGTGGACCAAGGGGTGCAGTTGATGTAGTCTACCATGATTTCAGCAAAGCTTTCGATACTGTTCCACATAGAAGATTGATTAATAAACTGGGTAGGCTCAGGGTGGGTCAGAAGTTGGTCAACTGGGTGGCAAACTGGTTGGCAGACAGAAAACAGAGAGTGGTGGTAAATGGCATACAGTCAGAAGAGATGCAAGTCATAAGTGGGCTACCTCAGGGATCAGTCCTGGGGCCAGTCCTCTTCAATATCTTCATCAGAGAAATTGTAGATGGATTGGAAGGTAAGGTTTGTCTGTTTGCAGATGATGCCAAGATCTGCAATAGAGTAGATGATCCAGATGGTGTAGGCAGAATGAGAAGAGATTTGTTAAAACTGGCAAAATGGTCGGAAGAGTGTCAACTGGAGTTTAATGCAAAGAAGTGCAAGATCACACATAGGGAGAAAACCTGACACCACCTATAGGTTGGGAGAGGAGCTGCTGGCAATCAAAAGGGAAGAAAGAGACTTGGACATCATCATCATCACAGATGACCTGAAATCATCCAAGCAAACCACTAAAGCAGTAAGGCTAGAGGGATGTTGGGGTGTATAAGTAGGGGTATCACAAGTCATAAGAGGAGGTAATAATCCCTCTTTACAAGGCACTAGTTAGGCCTCATCTGAAGTACTGTATACAGTACTGGAGGCCGCACCTGCCCAAGGACATTAACAAAATGGAGGCAGTCCAGAGAAGGGCAACCAAAATGGTGCAGGGACTGCATCAGAAAACATATGAGGACAGATTAATGAAGCTCAATATGTATACTTTAGAGCAAAGGAGGAAGAGAGGTGATATGATTGAAACATTCAAACATTTTAAGGGCATTAACAAGGTGAAAGAGTCTAACATGTTTCAATATAAGAAAATTAGCAGGACAAGAGGACACGCGTGAGATTAAGGAAGGCCGATTAAGGGGTAATGTGAGGAACTTCTTTTTCTTAGAAAGGGTGGTGGATGCATGAAATTGCCTCCTCAGAAAGTGATGGATATGAATACAGTGCAGGGTTTCAAAAAGCATGGGTAGCCATAAAAAGCAATACAGATGAGTATGAATAAATAGGCCATTGACAGAGTAAAGGCCTATGGCACATCATAAGGTAGAAAAAATGAGCAGACTGGATGGGTCTTGTGGTACTTATCTGCCATCAACTTCTATGTTTCTATGTTTCTAGGAGGCAGTATAACGTGGTGGTTAAGGGCACTGAGCTGAAAACCTTGGGACCTGGGTTTGAATCCCATCAGCCCCCACCTGCATACTGCATGACCCTGAGCAAGTCACTTGACTTCCTTGTGCTCCCATATCATATCTGTAAAGAAGTACCAACTTATTTTGCCTTTCCTGGTTAAACAATTTCCCCTTCGCTTTCCCTTTTTATGACACCAGTTTTGAGCTAGAAACAGCTGGCAGTCCTGCCTTTAAGGGCTTTATTTTAAAGTCTGGAATTTGGTTTGGCACAATGGTGCTTGCACCTTCTTCTGTTCCAGGCTTATAAAGTCATCGGCTAATGAGTGGAGGGAGGCGACATGCACAGAGGCAATGCACACAGAGGTAAGTGCACGTCTGCACATATCCGTCCATGTCCACCAGGACAGATGGGACTATGGCCAGAGTCTTGGAAGTTCAAGTTAGTAAGTCTTTAAATATGGAAACTATTCTAATAAATTGGGGGAGAATGGACTGAGTGTCAATCCTGCAAAATGAGCAAAAAGAAGTACATGATAGAAGCGTTGTCTGTAATAGTGTGTGTACATTCAGACTTTAGAAAAGGAAATAGTGGGCTGGCCCATCAGCATACTAGTAGCACTACTGCTCCTTACACCGGCTACTCAGGTTTGAGGATGATCCTGGGTTGTCAGGGGCCAGCTGGGGCTTGAGCATCCCACAGGCTGCCTCCTCCTCCCCTTTAGGGGTGGGAGGATACCAGGCTGCTTTCATGCCCTTGCCAGTACTGGCACTAGTGGAAGCATGGGTGGTGGTCACAGACTTGCTGAGTCAGGAGGAGGATGCCGTTAAGCACTTGGCTTAAATGTGTATCAACACATTGCCAGCTTGGATGTATGTGCTTCATGCCAGCATCCTCTGGGATTGGGAACTAAAAGGAAAAATGCAAAAATCCTTGACATCAAGCAGCACGATGCTAGGATCCCAGTATGCTGGGACCAAGAAAGGCATGTTGGGGATCCCGGTAGCTGGAACCCAGCCAATATCGAGGAGGGTTTATTCCACCAACCAGGGAAGTTACAAAAAAAAAAAAAATAGCTATTCTTAAAAAGAAACTAGACTTGCAAACAGAAATTATAGAAAGGTAACAGTGTGTACACACTACTAGCTATGTGCTGCAAACTAAAGGAAGGTAAGTAAACAATCAGGAGGACAAACATATTAAACGGATAAGGATAAGGGCAGAGATAAAAGAAGGAAAATCCAGAGAGAATATTTATCAGAATAAGGAAACTTTTGATCAAAATGAATGGTGTCTAGTGCAAAATGGACCCCAAGAAAAGATGGAAGGACACAAGATAATTACACTAGTCTGAGTAATATATTTGAACCACTATTAAACCATGGGGAGGATGATGGGGAGGAAGGATTAACAAAAGATGATCTGGTTGAAGAAAAAAGACAGGTGCAGACAAAAATGTAATCAAAGTACCTGACACAGACATGGGGCTTTCTGCAAATTTACAGATGGTTACAGAAGTAAATAGTGCAAGTAACCTTTCACAGGCACATTCAAACAATGATAATATGATTTAAAGACAGGCAATGAGCCACAGTAATCCTTGGGAGCAAAATAAACATGTCACACTATCAGAGAAAGAAAACAAGAGGGACACTGTGGTATTAAGAGACTATACTCAAGTATAAGCACAGAATTATCTGTAGAAACAGGAAAGAGACTGCTATGGTGTGCAGCTTATTAGGGCAGGCATTCAGGATATTAATAATAATTCACAGAGCTTACTAAAAGACACTCTGGAACCGATAGTAGTACTACATGTTGGCATTAATGACATTGGCAGGAAAAGGCTACTTGATATTCAGTGACATTATGAGCAAGTTGGAGATTACTTTAACAAAAAAAAAAAAACCTGTACAGTAGCAATTTCTGAGATTCTGCGGTACCGTGAGCAGGAAGAGCAAAAATGATTGAGATTAGACAATTGAATGGATGGCTACGGGGATGGAGTAGGAGGGAGGTATTTATTCTCGGGAAACTGGAGGAGGTTTGAGAAAGGTTAGCCTATATGCTGCAGATGGTTTACATATTAGTGGGTTATGTTCAAAAGTTTTGGCAGATAGAATTAATCAAGCGATATGCATACTTTTAAATTGAATAGAGAGTGGATGAAGGGAGGAGATACACACATTTTAAAAGGAGAGAAAACTACAAGCAACATGCTGAGGGCCAGGGAATATGGAAAGCACAACTGATCAATGCCAGGAGTCTGAAAAATAAATTAAGCAAACTAGAATACATTCTTCATAATGAAAATATTACAGTCTGTGCCATAACAGAAATCTGGTGGCAAAATGAGGAATGGGGAACTCACATAGAGGGCTATCAGGTATTTCACAAGGACAGAACACATAGAAGGGGCAGTAGCCATCTTTATTCTGGATGGCATAGAAGCTTCAATATTAGAGAAATGCAATAATATTCAAGATGTGAAACAAATATGGGTTAAATTAGTACCATCATCAAATGAGAAAATCACTGCTGGAATATGTTATTTGTCACCTTCCCTAACAGTAAGTCAAACCACTGATTTCCTTGACAGTTAAGGAAAAGATTTGGGAAGCAGATTGATAGTATGGGGTGACTTTATCTTTCCAGGCATTAATTGGTGGACAAAGAGGCTATTACACCATCTGAAACCAAGTTTGTAAATATGTTAGACTCCATTAATTTAGACAATCACAAAATGGACAACACAAGAGGTGATCATCAGCTGGATCTGGTTGAGGACATGTGTGCACTGCTCTCTGCAATGCATTAATATAAGTTTCCCAATGGGTTGTTTCTAGCTGCTGTTCAGTTTCTGCTTACTGTACTTTCTAGATATCTGGAAACGTTTATCAATACAGGGCATGAGCAGTGCACACATTAAAGGGACACTGTTAGCGTTCAGCAGCTATACTGAACTTGTGTGACCTTGTAATAACATCTATGGCAAAATAAACTATTCATGTGCCCAGTATGAGTAACAGTAAGATCTGTTGCTTAAATTTTAAAATATATACTTTAGCTCAGACCAAGCATATTCCCTTAGTGCTTTGCCGATCTTCCACTACGGATACCTCTTCTCAATGTGAACAAGCATTGCGTGTATGCGATTTCCCTGAACAAGTGTAAGTGATAGTTGGGGCTAAAAGTACATGCTCTTCTGAGTATGGAGATGTTTGTAAGAATAATGAACAGCATTGCAAGTCTTACTTTTACCACTTTGAAAAACAGGACTGTGGTCCCGAGCATGCGTGTCTGGTCCGCCAGCAGCGTCAAATGCATGTTCAGGATCGTGGTCTTGTTTTTCAAAGTGGTAAAAAGTAAAACAATTTACAAAGATCCCCATGCTCAGAAGAGCATGTACTTTTAACTCCACCATCGCTTACACCTGATCAGGTAGGAATGAGCAGGCACGCAAATGCATGTTCACAATGAGAAGAGGTATCCGCAGTGGAAGATTGGCCGAAAGTACTAAGGTAATCTGTTTGGTCCAATTTAAAGTACATATTTTAAAATTTGGTAAAAAATCCTACTATTACTCATACTGGGGCACATGAATAGTTTTTTTTGCCATAGGTGTCATTACAGGCACACTCCTGTCACACAAGTTCAGCATAGCTGTTGAATGCTCCCTTTACAAACCCATAAAACCAGGCAAATAAATGTATTGGATTTGCCTCTAAAGTACTCTATCTATGTTATACAAAGATACTGCTCTTCATCAAATTCTGCCAATATAGCATTCACCTCACTGCAGCATAAGCATTCTAGAGCTCTCTTGATGATAGCACAATGATTACAGGAACCCAATATAAACAAAAACGAGATAATGGAAAAGAAGTTAACATGCTGTTAAAGTACACACAGAAGAAAAACTAACAACCACAAAGAGTATATATAACAATATGTGAAGCAACAAAAGTGATGTGCATCTGTCATGTCCTTATGAAATTGCTTTTTCATAATTGTTTTTACTACAGTCTCATGCTAATTCCATAAGCTTCTGCTTAGTCATACCCGATGGGGTTGGGGAAACATGACTACCCGATGGCAGTGGGGAACCTTGGAGAAGACTAGCTGGCAGGTAGGTGTATGTCAGGGTATCAGGATTGTGGCATTCAGCAAGATGTGGGGCCATCTGGTAAGGAGAATAAAGAAATGAACAGGAACAAAACCAACAACCTCACAACATCATTGTGCATACCTGATGCATCCAGCCTACAACAGGTAACAATAAAATGTCAACTTGTCATGCTGATCCCAGCACCATCAATGTGGTCACCAGGTGATGGCAGAGAAATGAACAGCCTAGCCAAAACAACAGGGATCTGAGTACAGTGTACACTGCATATATGTATACTCTCTCACAGCCTGTCATGATCCCGGGGAGGGACCATACTGGTTATGGCTGTCTCTCATCAAGTCGTCATGGTGGGCAATGTGTCTGGGAACTAGGGCAGAGACCTGCCAGTTAGGGCAGAATAAATGGAATAAAAAATCCTATCTCAGGCTGATCCATGCAGGGTCAAATTATGTTTCATAGCCACTATCCAGCAGGGTAGTGACTTGGAAAATCTACTAGGCCCACAGATTTTTCTACTGGTCCAGCTGATGTACTTATTGAAATATTACCTTTGCCAGAACAAGCCCTCATGGCCGCTTAAAATATGTTTTGACTATTCCAAAACAATATCTAACAGAATTTGAGTAGTGTGGCGGTGCTAGTTTTGACCCCAGTCTATGAACATCCACATGTGGTCACACAGGTGACAGTACAGAAACAGACAGTCAGGACCACCCCAAAGTACACGCACACACACACACACACACACACACACACACACACACATGCACACACACAGCAGAATAGGTAACATATACAATGAGAAAAAATGCACAAACATACTTGTACTTCAACACAAGATGAAACCATATCCAAACACAGCCCCAATAAACTAATATGAAGCACCATCAAATTATGATAACAATGGGTGCACATGGGCACCTCTGCAGAGCCCCCACCACCACACACATGCTGTAAATAGTATGACTTGATATAGTTTTTCAGGAAGAAGGCACATAACCAGCACAGACTAGCAAACTTTTTTTCAGTACTTTAGCAAGAGAATTTCAACAGCATGGTAAGTTTTAAGATGAAAAGTGCACATGAACAGTCCATTTTAAACCTCCATGTAAGACAAACTAACTTAAATTAATTGTATTTAGGGGTCCTTTAATGTAGCTTCAGTGAGATGTGTAACATCAGCTGATTTACTACATAAACATTCCATTCTGTAAAATTTGAATTACTCATTAGTATAGTCTCAGGGTTGTCTGCTTATCTCCTTTTAAGGCTGACTGAGTTGACATGTTTTTTGAGCTATGAATCTTAGAATGTCTACACTGATTGAAGTTAAGGAAACAAAATAGTGCTTTGAAACACTGCTAACTGAATGGAAAGTGGAGTAATAACACAAAATCTCTAATTTTATCTAGTCCATTAGGAATCAGCAGAGCTCCTCTCGCTGATGTCATAGAAAATGACTGTGAGGCTCTGCCCATTGCAGCTGCATAAAGGGAGTTAGGATGGACTATAATAATTATAGACCTGTGAGCCTAACTTCTACTATTGGTAAAATCTTGAAAGGAATAATTAAGGAAGAACTAGAGCACCATTTAAATATCACTAGTTCAGAGGATCCATTACAACTTGGCTTCATAAAGAATAGATACTGCCTGACTAACCTCTTATATTTATTTTGAACTGGTTAGTAGAATATTGACAGTAATATACCAGTAGATGTACTTTAACTCGATTACTTCAAGGCATTTGATATTGTATCTCACCTTGAATTAATTAATACACCGGAGGAAATAAGAATAAATAAAACCTACTAAGTTGGATAGCATCATGATTAAGCAATAGTAGGCAGAGAGTGTGCATTAGGGACATTTTTCTAAGAGCATAAGGTGACAAGTGGAGTTCCCCAGGATTCAGTATTAGAAGTGATATTATTTAATATTTTTGCTTTTTCACTGCAATGCTCTAGCATTTCTTGACTTTGCAAATTTGCTGATGACACTAAAATGGGAGCAATTGTCAACAGCAACAATACTATTAAGTTCCAAAACAAAATCAGTAACATAGCAGTTTGGGTTCATCAACATAAACTTCAGTTTAATACAGACAAGTGTAAGGTTATGCATTTTGGAGCTAGGAATAAAAAGCCAAGTATTTCCTGGAGGAGAGAAATATCCTCCACAGAGTAAGAGGATCTGGGATTCTGGTTTCTAACAGGTTAACCTTTGATCTTGGTGTAAGCGGCAGTGAACAAAGGCAACAGAATATTGGGGTGTAGTAGTAGAAATATCAGAAGCAGAGCCAGAGAGGTGGTGAGGCCCTTGTATACTTTACTGGTGAGGCCACACTGGAGCAATGTGTGCAGTTTTGGGCACCACACAAGAAAGGGGACATACAGAGATTGGAGGGTTTTCAGAGGAGCAACCAAATTGGTAAACAATATTTGCCAAATGAAGAGAGCTGGAGGCATTGGGCATGAATCCTTTGGAATATAGGCAGATGCATGGAGATTTTTATCTGGTGTATAGGGCGTAAAGTAACAAGGACTTAAGGTAATGTGTAGGCTTGGGAACAAAGTGAGATTGTAAGGACAACAGGTTCCACATTTTGCAACTAAAGGGGAAATTATAAAGATGAGAGAAGCTCGGATAAATCAGAGAGTGGTCCCTACTTGGACTAGCCTTCCAACATATGTAGCCCATAGTTCAAACATGAAGCAATTCAAGGAAAATGAATGTCTATTTAATTAGCAAGGGAAATCAGGATATGTCTAATAGAGATTCAAGTCAAAATGGCTAATGCTAATGGACTTGTATTCATCCTATGAATTCTATGAAATTGCTCTAACAAAGGCTAAACTTAACTTAATGTATACTGTATAGGTTTATGTAAGTGGTATTCACCATACCTGAATAAAAAGCAAGGGCTATGAGGAAAGAGTGGACATACTGAAATTATTAAGCCTAAAAAGATAGTTGAGTGGGGACATTGCCATGGTTTTGCAAATACTAAAGGATAGACAAGGTGCAGTATACACAGACATTTGAGCTGGATCGTGTGAACTTGAGGACATGCTCTCAAACTGAAGGAGGAGAACTGTCGTGGGGGTGCTGGTCACAGAAAGTCAGACAGGCACAAAAATCAGGTTAAACACTTGACTTGGTGTATGTTTATTGCATCTATTGAAAATATGAACAGTTTAGGACACAGTTCAGTTTATTTCAGGCTGATTGAGGCTGTTTTAACCATGTGACAGTCTTTCATCAAGCAACTTTCTTTAAATGGCAGGCAAACTTTTAGAGCCATTGCCTCTTTGAAACATAAAGCCTTTTCAGGGTTACAAGGCCTCTTCATCTGTTATTTAAAAATGTTTGGTCCTTTTCTCTGGTCACAGCATAACTCTCAGCACCTCTCAGCTTAGCTCTTCACTTCCAACTGACTTCTCCTACTAAAAACATTCCCCTTTTATATCTGTCCCAAGGGTCACCACGATGGACTTGTCACATGATTATTACGTCACTTTAAAACAATTATGCTTTTATTTCTCCAAGAATGATTGTTTTCTTGTAGTGTCAACAGCTATAAATTTAAGTAGTATATACTTTATGCTCATATGCTAACATTTTAGTAAAGTTATTCTGAAATGAAGCAAGATCTGAAGTACCCTAATTTGGGCATCATATTGTATTATAGGTCCACCTATTTGCATATCTTTCTGGATTGCATAACATAAAACAGATGAGTAAAGGTCCATTCAACCTTTATGCAAGCTGGATTTGCTTGGTGCTGGTAAGTTTGAGAGACAATGGGCCAGATATTCAAAACATTAACCAGTATGCTAAATTAGCCCAGAACTAATAGCCTGGTATATATTCAAAAGGGATGGCCTCAGTGCTAAATCTGCTGAATATAGCATGCTAAGGAAGGAGGGCAATCTGGGCTGGAGTGCAGTGCAAAACAGACCAGGAAATAAGACAGCTCTGAATATAGCAACCAGGACATGCAAACCACAACAGCAGTCCGGTGCACAGCGATGTGAAGGAAGGTAAAGGTGAAGTATTTGGCCAATGTGTGCCTAACAAAGGAGTGGATTCATTAAAGCTGCAAGGCAGTGCATGTGAAATTCTGCAGAAATGTATCATGTTTCTGATACATTTCAGCAGCGCAGAACATTTGTGCAGGTTTTACATGGAGCTAAGATGTTTGCCAGCGCTATCACATTTGCTCGGGGCAAAAATTTGCTATATTCAAAAGTGACATGCAATTGAGCCAACTTAGGTAGTCTGGGCAAACATTCAGATTAGCATCTCATTATGTCCTGATTTGCATACAGTTTGCCCAGTGCTATTGCAGGGTCTCACAGTTCCATCTGTAGATCAGTCTGGAAGTAAAGGGGCTGGCTGGGTCTGCCCACGGCTCCACCTGTAGGTCAGTCTGGAAGTGCATGGTGGTAGCTGCAGGCTACATTTGTACTGAACTGCAAATAATATTGTGCCCCAGGGGACTACACAGCACAGGCACAGGTTGTGGAGCTGCATGCAATAGTCAAACTGTAGTTCCTGCTATAGTGCACAGGGTTTAATGTCAAAATCAGGCACCCTAAATAGCATGTGCAATTATAACATGATCAAAATAGCTTTGTTAAAAACAGCATTTGCATACGATAGTGCTTTCCAGAACAGCTTGCCACCAGAATAGCGCTTACCTTAATTGCATTAAAATCGCAGGGCTTAATATTTCCGATGATCCTCCCACCCCATATTTAGAGTTGCTGCATTATGCATCTTTATTCCAGCAATCCAGCACAAGGTCTATTTGGCAGTCACTTCAAACATGTAATTACAAACTAATTGGCATGGCTTTAGAAATGTAATTAACAGCAAGCAAACAAGGTATTCAAAAATAGTGGTGCATTTCGTGAAGAGTCAAAAGGGTGGAGAGCTAGCAGTCCTGGATGGATATCTATATAGAAAAGAAAGAGCAACAGCAGAAAAATGTATTATAAGTGTCTAGAGTATGACAAGGGACACTGTACTGCCCGACTTCACTTGCGAGGGGACATTGTGCTGAAACCCACAGGCGAGCACACAATCATGTCCCCGATCCAGCAACTGTTGCTGTGAAAGAAGGTCTGTCAAATATGAAGGACCGAGCCAGCACAACAGTGGAAACAACTCACCAAATAGTTGCAGGTGCATTAACGCAACTCTCACCATCAGTGTCTTCCCAACTGCCTGCCATACCACTGTTAAAGAGAACAATAAGGAGGAATCAGAGGCCCATGGACAACCCTTGTCAGAGCCTACAGATGCTACATCCCTGATCATACCACCAGAGTTTGTGCAAATGCTTAAAAATGAAAAATTCTACAGTAGGACAGTGGTCCAGGCAATGATCACATTTGGATATTTACAACTTCTGCTGACATGGAACATTTAAAAGAAGTGAGTATTGGTTTGCTGACAGGATTTTTAAGAGCTGTCCCACTATTTACTCCCAGCTATACACAATTCATGCTGTCAGGTATGGCACAGTCCTTCTTCTTGTTTACATTTTAATGTGTAAAACAGCTGCTGCTGACTATGTCAAAGTACTCTCTGTGCTGCAAAATATGGGTGAGCCATTACCTGCCTGCAACTATCTGACAAACTTTGAACTAGCAGCAATAAAAGGATTTCAACAGTCATTCCCAAATGCCAAACTGAGGGATGTTTTTCCATATGTGTCAGGCTGTGTGGAGAAAGGAGCAGGAATTGCCTGATGTCAGTTGTCCCTATACCACGGACCCAAATTTTGCACTGCATGTTTGGATGATACTTGCTATTACCTATGTTCCAGTTGCTGATGTTTTTCTACTTTCGAGGAACTTATGCACCCCTTTCTACCAGACTAATGGTGAAATACTGCCTAATCCGATTGACTATTTTGAGGATATGTAGCTTGGTAGACCACTTGCAAGGGAGGATGTAGATACCCAATGTTTCAGTGGCATTATGGAACTGTTATGATACTGTATGCAACTCTCTACTGAGGACTGTGAATGCAGTCGAAGCATGGCACCGATGACTCAATCACCTTGTAGGAGTGCTTCACCCATCGATTTAGAAGTTCTTTGAACTTCAAAAACTGAGCAAGCATATGATATCAACTCAAATGGAGCAGTTAGTAGATGGGTCTGCAGTGACATAAGTTAAAAATACAGACACTGCAAAGTGTGTATCAGAAACTGTTGCAGAGTATAGTTTGCACCAACAGATGGCATACCTAAGAGGAGTTGTATACAACTTCCAGCTACAAGCCTGAACAAAAGCTGTGTGATGCTATGTATTCACGATAACCATAATGTTACCGTTGCTAATTATTGATGCTAATAATGATGCTGTACACCTTTTCCAAGTTTTTACCCTTTTTCAAGTTTTTAATACTGAATTGAAATAATGATTTGTTTTACATACCGCACCATGAAATGCTGGAGTATGCGATTATCATTTGACTAACTTCAGGGTGGAACTAAGGGTGGAACGATTGTGACCTGGGGAGTGCTATGGGGAGTACAATTACAGACATACGTGCAACATCTATACTGGTCTCAGACTGCTGGGAGGATTATTGGAAATACTAAACCCTTGGATTTCAAAACACAATTAAGGTAAGCACTATTTTGGTGAAGCTGTTATGGAAGACGTTATTATATACAAATGCTGTTTTCAACAACGCTATTTTGGTTGCGCTATAATTGAATGCGCGACTTTAGGTGCGTGATTTTAACTGGATCCTTTGCATAGTGGACACTACACTAAGAGAAGGGGCCAGTAGTGTGAGAGACACAGCAATGTCTTTGGTGTGTAGGGCATCAATGACTGCTACACTTTACACAGTGACAGGCCCATCTTGCAGGTGTGTACTGACAGTGGACATTACTGTTATGCTGTTATGTGACCCACAGATGCTGCACCACTGTCATGGGATACTCACAGTGACATTTACATGACTGGCTGTGTGTGCTGTGGTGTCTGTACAGATGTGCGGTATGTGGCTGCGGGTCACATACCATCAGACAGGCACAATGGTATTGGGGTATTCCTACACTGGACGATTTGCACTGTGTGGATTGTCCCAGCCTTGTGTCAGCACCCAGTATGTAGTGCAGCCTGGCCACCTGTAAACCCTCCCTCAACACCTTTCACACCCACAGTGCTGCATGTGTGTGCTGGATTCTGTTGGTGTCTGCTGAAGGGTGGTTGGCAGGTGTGTGCTGTATGGACATACTGCACGGTGTCCACTGGGCACCAGGTCACAATTAATGCCTGTCTTGGTTGGGACTGGTGGCAGATGATGGCAACATAGGCGGTGCTGTCTGTGTGCAGCATGTTTATACCCTGTCTGTTGCCTCTCTATGTTTACTTATACAATATGGGTGAGTGATAAATGAGTGTGATAAATCCTGTTATTCTCACCAGAGAGTGATAAATATGAAATTACATTTATCACACCCATAAACCTACATAACCCGCACATACCGCACAAACCCATGCAAACCTGTGCAAATGGTAACTTTTGCAACAATATCGGTCTCTACTGTATAACTCAGATACATGATGTGCACTCGTGTGATATGAAAATATTTTCACTCAGTGACCTCTGGATATCCAAGGAGTGGCTTCGCCACCTGTGAATATCCAGAGGTCACTATAAAGGAGTGGAAAATATTTCATATCACATGAGTGCCCATCATGTGTCCCCTATTTATCACCTTGTTGTCCAGGTAAGTACACTGGGCCAAGGCATAGTGTCAGATGCCTCCCAGAACCACAACATGTGCAGCTGGGATAATACAGTGTACACTAAACACAGACCATTAACACAACACACAATTCACACTGTGCAACATATTGCCACATTGCAAACCATTAATGCTACAGGTGTTGTTTCAGCGTAGTTCCATCACTGACTGCCTGGTTGGCTTCTCAGCAATATAACTTCATGTATTCCACAGTTTGGGTGCCTGTGCATATGGAGTGGCTAGGGAGGCAGTCCGCCCACACTGCCTCCTCATTGGCTGCAGCCAGACTTGTTCCCTGTTGCTGCTGTGTCCACGCCCCTAACCTTGGTTTGCCCAGAGTTAAGACTACCTTTTCCTGGGTGGTAATTTGCATTGCACAAAGTGTTACGTTAAGTCATACAAAACACTTTGCATGGCACTAAAGCCCTGAATACAGCATTGCCCCTGTATTCATGTACATTCCCATCTTTGCCTCTTGCATGCTCTACCAGTCAAAGTTTTAGAACACCCCATTTTTCCAGTTTTATTGAAATTTAAGCAATTCAAGTCCAGTGAATAACCTGAAATGGTACAAAGGTAAGCAGTAAACTGCTAGAGGTTAAAAAAGTTTAGGTTAGCAAAAACTGCTGTAGAGAAATTGCAAAGAAAGCCAAGGTGTCAGTGGTACAGTTTCCTACACCATCAAAAGGCACTTGGAAACTGGAGGAAACTCTGACAGGAAGAGGTCTGGCAGACCCAAAGCCACAACGGAATCAGAAGACAAGTTTCTGAGAGTCAACAGCTTGTGTGATAGGCGGCTCACAGGACAACAGCACAGAGTGACTGGCACCCTGAACTGAAAGGCTACCACAGCATTTTGCAGCGCCATGCAATACCCTCTGGTCTATGCCTAGTTGGTCAGGGGTTCATCCTACAGCAAGATAATGACCCAAAACATACCTCCAGGTTATGTCAGAACTACCTTCGAGGAAAAGAACAAGACGGTAGGCTTCAAATCATGGAATGGCCAGCACAGTCTCCAGACTTAAACCCCATCGAGCTGGTTTGGGATGAACTGGACAGAAGGGTGAAAGTAAAGCAACCTACAAGTGCAACACATTTGTGGAACTCTGCAACAGTGTTGGGAAGAACTTCCGAACAATATTTGATGTCCATTGTAGGATGAATGCCATGAGTGTGTTCTCAGGTTACAGTATATCTGCAAAGGTGGCTACTTTGATAAGTCAAAATTTAGATTAAATTTTGTTAAACAAAATGATTCTATGATTTCTTTTATCTCAATTGTTTATTTGTTCTATGCTTTAATTTCAGAGTACATTGAGACATTAACCTGTGTAAATTTCAATAAAACTGGAAAAATGGGGTGTTCTAAAACTTTTGACCGGTAGTGTACATATATATTTTGCCTGGTAGTAATGCTGTTTGCCCATGCTATTTGGCCTTTTGAATATAGCGGACCAGCGCAAACCCAGTGCAAACCAAGCACAAATGGTTTGTGCCCAGCATAACATTTTGAATATCTGGTCCACCATGTTTCAATTATCCTTTTCTTTTCATTTCTTCAGGTTTTGCTGTCAACAAATCCTTTTTGTAAAACAGTCTGTGTCTTCTAGCTTAGCAGTGCTATTATAGGGGTGAGGTCGCACCCATATAATTAGGGTTGAATGGTCACTTCTGTGTTAAACTTGAAAGTTTGCACTTTAATAACATCACAACCATTCAAGTGATTTCCATGAAATTTTGCATGTACCATTAGAGACCACAGATATTTAGATGTGGCAAGTTTTGTTCTGGTCAGATGTGTGGGTGCAGAGATAGGAGGTAAAAAAAATGTAAAATTTACAATTTTTAAATATTTTGCCATACTGTTGTGCAAAACAGTTGAATTTTGGTTTGAAATATTTTGGCTAGAAAGGTCTTGCAGATATGCCTTTTGAAGGTTTGTTGAAACAAATATTAATCAGTTCCAAAGTTATAAAATTTAAAATTTCCCATTATGTTCAATGGGAGCAGTTAGATGTCCTGCTCGAAAAAGGATCCTTTGTCTCAAATGGGTAATACTTTTTGCAAAGGGGTGATCCTGTGTTGTAAATGGAATATCTTTTTCATGCCACTGTCATTTTGTTTTACAGTTAGTGAGGAAACACATTCAGATAACTCAAAACAGTTATGTATTGAGTAGAAACCAAACATGTAGCTTGCATATCAGGACCCCCTCAGCTAGATTCTGTACTTACCTGTTGAAAAATGCCATTGATTTGTTTTTTGCAGATTATAAATCTCTTTTCATGATGGGAAATCCTTTCCTGATGTTTAGTGGTATCCCGCACCCTCCAATTGTGATTCCCATAGTTTCCTGGTGTCTAGAGGAATACATCATCCTCCATCACTGGCCTTTGTTTACCTGGTGTCTTATGGCACCTCCTTCCTCTGATCGCTGACCCTGTTGTTTCCCTGGTGTTTGGGAACTGGGAGTAGTTCTTATCTCAATGCTATCTAAACAAGAATTTGTCAATGGCAAATGTTGATTGCCTTGCCTATTGAGCTCGCTCCTCCCCTCTCTCACTCACTTGTTATGTTTCTCCTGATGCTGCAGGCTGCCCTTTGTACTGGGCTCCTGCCTGCATTGGAACCTTTTCTGCCCACAAAGAAATCTGCAGCTGTCCTGACAGAGCTCGTGAGGTCGCTCACCTCCCTCTCTCACACGCCATTCTGTTTCTCCTGGCACTGCAGGCTGCCCTTTTGTACTGTGCTCCTTCCTCTGTTGGCACCTTTTATGCCCACAAAGAAATCTGCAGCAGTTCTGACAGAGCTCTTGAGCCTGCTCACTCCCCTCTCTCACTCGCTCATTCTGTTTCTGCTGGTGCTGCAGGCTGCCCTTTGTACTGGGACCCTGCCTACATTGCAGCCTTTTTCTGCCCACAAAGAAATCTGCAGCAGTCCCAACAGAGCTCAGTTGAGCTCGGTCACTCCCCTCTCTCACTGGCTCGATCCTAATCTATCCCAAACACTGATTTCTGAAAGCGACTGCGTATTCTGCACCAGAAACGAGAAGACACATTTCGTCCAAGATGTGAAAAATGACAGCTGTACTGTTCATAGGAGGTGTGAAAAATGCCAGTGTTGAAAATCTGGCATGAAAATATTACTAATTTGCAAGTTACAAAGGGTGCGTGGAAGCTGCACAATGCACGCCAGAATATAGTCATTTTACGGAGTTTCATCACAAAATTTTCAATATAGGCATTTTAGGACCTCTGCTCCTGAACAGTGTCACTGTGATTTTGTAATGCATCCCAAACACTGATTTCCCTCAGCACCAGCGTTATTCTGCGCCAGAAGTGCGAAAACACATTTCGCCAGGATGAAAAATGACAGCTGCACTGTTCATAAGGAGGTGTGGAAAAATGTCAATGTTGAAAATCTGGAGTGAAAATATTGCAAAGTTACGAGCATGCATGGAACCTGCGCAACACCCGCTTGTAACACACTCATTTTATGGACGTTCATTACAAAATTTTCAACATAGGCATTTTGGACCTCTGCTGATGAACAGTGTCATTGTGATTTTCTTAATGTGTCCTGAACACTGATTTCTCACAGCGACGTGCTATTCTGCACCCTGAACTATGAAAACACATTTTGGCCAGGATGTGAAAATGACAGCTGTACTGTTCATAAGGAGGTGCGTAAAATAGCAATGTTGAAAATCTGGAGTGAAAATATTGCAAATTGGTGAAGTTACAAGCATGCATAGCAACTGTGCAATGCGCTTCTGAAACAGTCATTTTTGGATTTTCCCACCAAATTTGCAACATAGACTTTTGAGAGCCCACTTCATGAAAACTGGCACTGTTGTTTTGTTAATTGGTCCCAAAAGGTGATTCCATGCAGTGACCGCAAAATCACGCTTTCAGGACTGATTAAGCCATGACATTGGCTGAATTCATGAGGAGGGGCCCAATAACACCATGTTGAAAATTGGTGCCAAAATTCCAAAATGCCTGAGATATGCAAAAAGTTGAAAAGCCCTATTTATGTCATCATAAAGCTTACGGCATTTCCTTAGTTTGCGGTCAGCTTTGAAAGTGTAAGCGTGTTCCGGTCCACGAAGATCATGCGCGGACTCATGGTGTAAGTACGGGTGAAGGGGTGGGAGGCAGGATGCGCAGAGGGTGGGTGCGGGTTGTGGAGGGGCAGGGAGATGGCAAGGGACCATTTTCTTTTTACAGATTTAAAAAAACACCATCGCAGGGACTTTTTTTTACAGGGCCATTTGGCCGCTGGGGTGGGATCCCATCATGCCAACAGAGTGTTTTGGGGCAACTCTAGCCAATGGGGATTGGGCACCCTGTCAGCACAAAACAGGGGACAAGAGCCAGGGGATTGGGCTCCCCTCAGCACAACTGTACTGCGTGTTTTGAGAATTATGCCAATGGGGAGTGGGCTTCCCCGTCGGCAAATGAAACTGGGAGGAGACATAATGCCAGCGGGGAGGGCTCCCATTGGCAACATGAATGTCATGGGCACTGAAGCTAATGGGGATTGGGGCCCCATCAAACAAACACTGTGATGGTGGGGGACACATGCTGCCGAGGGGATTAGGCACCCCTCAGCAGTGGGGGTGTAATATTGTTTGTGAACATGGCAGCAAGCTGCCACCATGTTCACAAAGAATATCACAGCAGCAAGGTTCCACCCAGCAATGACGGGTTGCTCCCTCATTGCAGCGGAATGGCTTACACTACAACGATGAGGCGGCCCCTGATTGCAGCGGCTGAAACCTTTCAATGTTGTGGCATACTGGCTGAACTAGTGTCAGAAGCAGCATGCCACCCCATTGGAAAAGTGGGCCAAGCCTCCCAAGACTGTGGGGGCATTGGCCACAACAGTGCCGCGCCTCCACAATCTGCTTCTGCAGCAAGCTGCTGTAATATGTTTCTTGCGCATGCTTGCAATCAACGTAAAAGTATATGATAAGGGCATGGCAGTGCCCTGTAGTTAGGCTGAGTAGAATGTATCGTTAACCCTTAACCTTGCACATTAATATCTTTGGCTACCTTTGATGAAATGAGCTGAAAGTTTATATGTGTTGTCTAGGAGGCAAGTTCTTGATGTGTGAGATTTATGTGATGGCAGCTTGTGTGGTTTCTGAAATCTTAATGTGTCAGTTTTGTAAAATCGAACTTTTTCCTATATGTAACATGTTTTTCTCTCTCTTACAGCCTACATGGAATGGAACTTTTATCCCAATATTGCAGGTAGTGCCTTTAACAGGTCAGGTGAGAAAATATTTAAGGATTCCAGAGTTATAAGGCTTTAAATGTTGATGTTTTCCATCCTGCACGTGTGCAGTAGGGTTTCTGAGATAATGTTGCTACACAAAAGTTAAAATTTGATGCCACAAATGCTCCTCTTTGTTTTCTCACCACTGAACTGGCAGGGCACCAAACATTTTTTAAGCTGTGCAACCCACCATCTTGTTACTGTTTTCCATGAACTAACAAAGGTGGAAAACACATAAAAAGAAGGGATTTTAAAAACAAACATGTTGCCGGCTGCAGTATCAGCTGTGAACTGCTGTTGCCCTGGTGTTTCTTGATGCCCCCACACACACACACACACTCCTTAGCCATCCCTGGCAATTTGTGATGTTACCCTGATGTCTAGTGGCAACCCCACCCCACCCTTCTGATCATTGTCCCCTTAATATTGCAAATTTCCCTTGGCATCTTTTTAATCCACATGGAAGTGCCCTGCCTTTATCCCTAGGGAATAGCTATCAGTATCTGAAACCAAGAGAATAATCCACAGAAACCAAAGACTCATTGAAGTTCCTGTTTGAACACATGAGGGATGGGCTTTACCTCTCATCCAGTAACAATCATTATGTGCTGTGCTGCAGGTGGTCCCGAGCAGTGCACACAAAATGTGTGGTACAAACAGTTACAATATATTTCCTGCTCAGGTGAACACTGAAGATAGAACTTCCAGAAATGGCACTGGAGAATCACAGTTCTCCCACAGATCA
The DNA here is from genome assembly GCA_016271365.2 of Neoceratodus forsteri. Taxonomy (NCBI): domain Eukaryota; kingdom Metazoa; phylum Chordata; order Ceratodontiformes; family Ceratodontidae; genus Neoceratodus; species Neoceratodus forsteri. The sequence continues at coordinate 1,298,942,573 of CM057453.1, read as the reverse complement.
ACTCCCTCCACCGCCACCACTCCTGCAGTCATGTCCCTCCCAAAACCAACAGCACTGGCAGTTTCAGGCCACAAAGCATACCACCTGAGGCAAGGACTGCACAATCACCATACCTGTAAGAGAATTCCAGGACTGGCTGTCTCCCCATGACAAACTGCCAGTCACACCTTGGTGGTTACAAAGTGCTATGTGGGTAGGAAATGTCCATGGCACTCAGGCCTACATGGCATAAAGCACACATGCAGCTGCATCATAACCGCTCTGCATGGAGAATCAGTAGTGTGTCTGTGGTCCAAGTCACTGGCTAAGGAGTGACTGCAATTTTTGGGTGACACCTCAAGCAGAGGACAGCCTAGGTCCATTTCAAATTCTTCTCCAGTCCAGAGGTGTGTGTCTTGACATTCTCCATTTGAGAGGCGCGCCACGTCCAGGTTGGCAGGAACAATCTGGGCATAGGAAGAGCAGATAATATTGGGGAAGCAATGGCTGTTATTTAAATTAAATGATGGCTGCCTGGCTGAGACCAGAGGGCATGAGGGCAGATGCCCAGAATACAGCAGCGGAAAGGGCAGAGTGTGGGTGAAACCTAGAAGGTGACACATAAAACCCAGAAACTCGCCAGGGTTCAGCCATGCATTCATTGTACTTAACGAAGTTCCAGAGTGAACACATGAGGGATGGACTTTACCTCTCAACCTGTAACAATCATTATGTGCTGTGCGGCAGGCAGTCCAGAGCAGTGCACAGAAAATGTGTGGTACAAACAGTTTCAAAGTATTTCCTGCTCAGATGAACACTTAGCTAGAACTTCCAGAAATGGCACTGGAGAGTCACAGTTCTCCCACAGCTCATCCCCCCCCACTGCTCCTGCAGTCATCCCCCAATCCAACAGCACTGGCAGCTTCAAGCCAAAGCAGATCATCTCAGGCAAGGACTGCACAATCACACTACCTGCAAGAGAACTCAAGGACTGGCTGTCTCCCTCCCCATGACACACTGCCAGTCACTTCCTTGGTGGTTATGAAGTGCTATGTGGTGAAATGTCCCATGGCACTTGGGCCCATAAGGCACAAAGCACACATGTAGCCACAGCATAACAGCTCTGCACGGAGGCCCAGTAGTGTGTCTGTAGTCCGTGTCACCAGGTAAGGATTGGCTGCAATTTTTAAGCAACACCTCAAGCAAAGGACAGCCTAGGGCCATCTCAAATTCTTCTCCAGTCCAAAGGTGTATCATGGCATTTGCCACTTGAGAAGATGCTCCAGGTCCAGGTTGGCCCCTGTCTGTAAGAAAAAGTTGAAGTAAAAATGCAATATGGTACACAAAGCCTCTGAGCTTATACGATAGAAAAAGAGACAAAGCTTGGAAACAAGCTAAAAAGCAAACATAAAATCAGCCTAGGATAAATATCGACAGCTCGAAATTCCTATCTTAAAGAAATAAATACAATAAAACAGATATTTTAATGACAATTTTATGAGAAAATATAAATGAACCACATACATTTGGAGACTTTATTCTAAATTAAAAGGGCAAACTAAATGAATTGCCAGGTGCCTTTTTATTTAAATCCTTTGGGAATGCCCTGCCCTGATCCTGAGGAGAGGGGTTCCCATCGAATGCCCTACCCTGATACAAGGGAGAGGTATCTGTAATTTTCTTTTTCCATCCTCTCAGGAGTGCATGCCCTTATCCCAAGAAGGAGGTATCAGTAATGATTTTTCTTCTTAAATTCAAGTAGGAGTGCCCTGCTTTGATTCCAAGGAGAGGGTATCTGTAATGCATTTTTCTTAATCCCCTCATGAGTGCCTTGCCCTTATCCCAAGCAGAGAGGTATCTGTAGTTTTGTTAATCCCCTCATGAGTGTCCTGCCCTGGTCTCAAGAAGAGGTATCTTTATTTTTCTTATCTCCTTGGTAGTGCCTGTTCTGATCTTGAGGAGAGAGGTGGTGATATTTTTTCAAATCCCTCAGGTGTGCCCTGCCGAGGTCCTGAGAAGAGAGATATCTGTAATGTGTTTTTTGTGAAATCCTTGGGAGTGCCCTGTGCTAATCCCATAAAGTGAAAGGTGTTGGTAATGTTACTTGTTTGGGAGTGCCTTGCCCTGATCCCCGGTAGACAGCTCTTAGAACCAGAAGGGAGACTGTGAGGCTTGATACTGGAGGCTCTAACAGCAGAATAAGGGATCCTGTAAATGGCAATTTTAAAGTGACAGTAAACTTTTATGATTGAAACTATTGTACCTTGAGGTGTAATGTTAGTTGAGCAAGTGATCCTTCTTGGGCTCTTGGCTGCTGTGGGTTTGCATGGCAGTAATTTTTGCACTCAGGTTTGCCCTTGCTCTGCAAAGTTTTGCTGATGTTCCTCACAGTGTTGCACCTATTTCTGAAACATTGGGCTAGCTTGGTGAAGGCAATACATTTTTTTAAATCTTCTGGCTGAAAGACACATTTTTAACTGTTAAATTTGTATCCTTGTGGCTGTCAGCTACTGTCAGAAACAGCAGTTCATTTACAAAGATGTGTTCCAATCTTTCTCTGCCCATTCAAAGTTTTCCACTTTTTTCTTTTTAACAGGGTCATCCTATAAGGTACTGTATAAGTAGTCTGTCATTGTTTTGTAAATTAAATACAGCTTTAAAATTATCCCTGCTTCTATATTGCCGTAGCGCAACTGATTGAATCACAATAGCCTCGTAAACTACTTACATAGGAACACAGCACTATAAATGGATGATCCCATTAAAAAAAAAATGGAAAACTTTGAATGACCACAGAACCATTGGAAGACAGCTCTGTGAATGAACAACTGTTTCTGACAATAGCCACTCTGACAGCCACGTGGATACAAATTTAACAGTCCACTGTCCAAAATGCAGGTCCTCAATGTTTATCTAAATAATGGTTTGCAGAGAAAAGAAATTGTTCCTTAAGAAAGAAGAATGGACAATGTGCTTTAAAATATCAGCTAAGTAAAGGTTAAAGGGAGGAATTAAAACTTTTGCTTTTAAATGTTACGATTGTTGTCCCTTTTAAAAACAGTAAGAGTCCTGGAAGCCACTTTCTTGATGAATTGGCAGATTAAAAGATTTATATTTACAATATTTTCATCATCCAGCAAGAACTGCAGTTATAAGTGCTTGAGAACAGAGATTGCACTTTTGAAACAAAGGTGTGTTTACTTGTAACTTAGCATTATGGGATTTTTCCTCCATTTTCAGGTTAATCTAACTATGAGTTTTACCTACCAGCATCTTTTCACGATGTTTCTGTGAAACTGTTTCACACAGTTTTGGATAATCAGTGTCCTTTTTTTTTAAAGGGATTAAAATGCTTTAATGAGGTGGGGCAAGCAGGTCTTAAATTTCTTTAGGCAGCCAGATGACAGATCTTGACTTTCCATATTTGAAGTTTCAGTCTGAATCTATGGACATATAAGACCAATACAGGTATTCAGATTCTTACTGCAACACCCTCCCCATTCTTAAAGTGTCAGCCTTACCCTAAATAATGAACCCCACCCAGAACCATACCTACTGTAGCCTTAGACTGCTACAGATCTTGCCCTTCCAGATCTCCAAATACTGTTAACTGTGTAGGCCAGTTAGGTCAGAGCTATCTGCAATGTCAACTGCTAAGGGGGAGTAATGATATACCCCAGTACACTGTAAGGTGCACTAGTACTGTATGCAGCAGAATTTGCACTGAGAACTGTAATGGTAATTTGCCAAGTCCTAATTTTTGAAAATAGGGGATGTATAAGATAAGTATTTGCCTTATACAGCCATTCCCTACAATAGTTACTCTTTAACACATCATTTTAAAGAATGCTCTAACCATGGTCAGGGTTTGAATACTGTTTGTGTCATTGTCATTACAGCTGTTTTTGTTCTTTTTTGGTGGGGTGTTAAGTAAAAGACAATACAGATCCTAGACCGTGCCTTTGAGAGATCAGTTCAATGTTTTCCATAACTAGCTGTCTAAAGGATGATAACCCCTTGCACCTGCTCCTTTTCATCAGTGGTTCGAGTTTTCATCTAGCACTCAGAGAACTGGGGCCAGAAAGAAACTAGTTAGTCTTCACTTTCTATGGTGGGAGGAGCAGCTAACTAGACATTATTTAGAAGGCACAATAAACAATTATATGTGTTTTATTACTGAAATAGCTCTAATGCTTAGTGGAGAATGAGCTAGGGTAGATTGGATATGCCTATTTTTGGAGGAAAAGGTATACCGACATTGTGCTTGTTTTCCCCATAAGTATGAAGTGTATGCAGAGTATACCCACTGTTTTGGGCAATATACCCACTGTTTAAAGTGGTCTATACCCTGGTCTGGACCTAGAAATACACAATAGACTTAGAGTTTCCTTCTTTATTTACTGTGTTTTTTGTTTGTTAATGCTTTTAGATCTTGTCTGCCATAGCAAGCTTGTGGCTGCAATAACGAAACAAACACTGTCACATTCACCATATTTTAGGGAACAGCAGGCTCATTGGCTTTTGTTTTATACAGTCTTGAACTGAAAACTGACTAATGGGGACTTTCCCATTTGTGACCACTGCTGTGTTAACGTTATTTTAACAGGAAGTGTTTTAAACCCAGCTATTCATACTCGATCAGTACACGTCTCAAGCTGTTTGTTTATTATTATTAATCTGCCCAGCTAACCAAAAACATACATATAGGCATCTATGGAGGGATGGGAACCCAGAGCCAGGAGGGCACTGCGCTCCACAGGCAAATAAATTCTCAAGTATATGATTTAAAAAGTAAGGAAATTAATTGAAAAAAACTGCATTAATGCACCAGTTAGGGTTCAAAGAATGCCACAAAAGTAGGGAACTGTGTCGTTAGGATTTCCAGCCTAACTCCCACCCCAAGCAGCAAAGGACAAGTCCACACAACCAACCACAGACAGCCATCATCAGGTGAGACAAACAACATACAGCTGTTTCCAGATGACTCAAATGCAGTGGCACTGATGTGCTATCTTCATGGATTTGCATCTGAGTCCACTCCTGCATCTGTATGTCATACAGTGTGTTCTGCAGACAGAAGGCCCCATGGGGCCTGCATCTCTGCCTACATAAGAACTCAAGCATGCTGCCCAAGGTACCTCGCTAGATAGCATGATCTGCTACTACTTGGTTTTCTGTATGCAGCTGCATAACTAAAAACCTGCAACCCACTTGAACAATTTCTAGATCTGCTGCTGAAACCATGATACACACATTGCAATAGTATTTCCATCATGGTATTAGTAGGCCCCACATGTGGCTCACTTTTACAGCCAGAAATTGATGTGTATGTCTTACTGAGGAGCCCACCTCAGGGGCCTGCACTTCCACACACAGATGTACTGTTGCCATTTTGTATCTGAAAACCTGCTACCCTTGAACAATTTCTAGATCAGCTGCTGAAACCATGATACCACATTGTAATATTACTTACCCTGTATGTCTCTGTAACAGGAACCCACCTGTCTGAAGCCAAAATTTGGTGTGTATGCCTTACACCAGTGTCTCAAGACATGCAGGCTCCTGAGGTACTTGCACTTCTGAAGATAGAAATTCTGTTGCAATTTTGGTATCATGGATTTTGTGGCTCCCATTCTTCTGCAGCCAGAGCTCAGTGTATATGTTTTACATCTGTGGCTGCAGAACCACAGGCCCATCAAGTGTGTGCATGTCTTGCAGTGTGGACAGGCACCTGAGATTACAGAAGTGCTGGCCTATTACAGGTCTGCACTTCTGCATACTTAGATTGGCTCCATTAAGACTTCAGGGATGGCTGTACACTAGCCCTTCCATGCCATATCAACACATGTCTGTCTTTCTTAGCCTTACCATTCTTCAAAAGAAAGAAAATTACTCACTTTGCTGCAATGGAAGAGCCATCTTAGCAACAGGCTACTAAAACTACCTGCTTTGACTCATCCTTATAGTCCTGCTAATATCGGTAATGTGCACCCAAACCCTGGCCCAGGTAGGGTGACCATACCAAACACTACATAAAAGCTGAGAGCTATAACGTTGGCCTCTGTCAATATCTGCAGCTTGATCAAAAGCTTTATGACCTTCAAATCTAGGTCACACAGCACAGCCAGATGTCCTCTCAGTTGTTGATACCTGGCTCTGGACAAAATACCTGACACTGTAGTCATGATACCCGGATACTTCCTATTCAGGCATGACAGGATCATTAAAAGAAGGGGTGGCTATGCCATCTACATCAAGGACACAATCAAAGGGTATGCCCTACCCATACCTAACCTAGACTGTGCCTCACAGATTCTCCATATAAGTTTTACTGAAGGCACACAACAAGGCACTAATGATCCTCTCTGTACATATCCCATCAGGAGAGCACATCACTGGATTTGATGGGTCATGGAGCACATAAGAAGTCTGCTCCTTGGTTCTGAAACTATCATCATGGGGATTTCAGTGTTAATTGGATCTTGCCTAGTGTTGGTTCCTTTAAGAATGCGGTCTCTGCACTCCATGTCACCCAACTCGTTGACTCACCTACCAGAACTAACCATAAGACAGGAACAAGCACCCTGCTGAACTGAAACATAAAACTTAGAATCTGACGGCAGATAAGGACAGCTTGCCCACCTAGTCTGCCCATTTCCTACCCAACAGATAAGCTGCAGATCCTAGTTAACCAACAGCCTGCTTCCTACCCCCACTAGAATTACCTTATGTTCTGGCTTTCTTTCCCTCATGCAGTGACTTTAAATAACAGAAGTTACTGGCTACCAGCTTTTCCTGTACAAATTAACAAAGAACGTATCTTTTCTTTTTAATTCTATTTTATGCTGTCTGGCATCAGCAGGAGAGGTACCCTTAGATCGGGTCTATATGGGTCCACAAGCCCAGCTCCCCCACCTAGCACCCCCTGGCAGCCTGAACAAAGGGACCTATGACTTACCCCTAATAGGGAGGTTCATCTGGGAGCTAGGGGCAAGAGAGGTCAAGATCTACCTGTAACCCCACCAAGACTGACAGCAGGCATCACTCAAACAGTGGTAGCTGTAGGTCCCTGGTATCATGCTGCACAATCCCAGAGGTATTTTTCTTATGTTGAACCCCTGGTGGTGGACATGCAGTCATGTCAACACACATCAGGTGTATTTCTGCACCCGACCTGTCAACATCCACTGTGTCCACCAATCCCAGAAGATGTACAGGTCACAGGTGCCTCTGCTGCTATCCTCTACTAGGGGTCAGGATGTTACCAAGCACCAGATTCCTCAGTCCATGGTACAGAACAGTCCCTCTGATGACTCAGAGTTCCATCCTGAATCCCGAGTGATGACATCACAAGCAGTAGCACTACTGTTGTGCTGGAAGGCCAGCAGGCCAGTGGCAAAGAAGCCATCTATTCTAAACAGTGTAACATTTGTAAAAGTTTATCTATTTTTTAACATTTGCACTGGGTCCTTACCAGTCACCCTAGGCGTATCTCTAATGTCACAGTGCTCCCAGACTTCGTAAGTGACCACTCCCCTATCATCTGTAACTGGACAAACAAATTTAACAAACCTCCTCCCTTGACAGTATTTAGCAGAGTGTTAAAAGGGCACACCTTGAGCTCCTCAAACAATGACTTTGTAACCTTGACTGGGGCCTGCTTGATACCTTGACAGATGTAAACTTAGCACTGGGCACTTCATCAAACAATTCAATGAGGCATGTGATATCCATGAACCCTTAAAAAGATCAAGATTAAGTGTACCCATGACCGTTGGATAACATCTGATCTTATCTATCGCATGAAAATCAGGGACCATTTATGGCACAGAGCAAAACTACCGGTAATCAAGTGGATCTGCAGGAATACAAAGTTCAAGAAATGACTGCATCCAAGCCATCTGCTCTGCCAAAACAACCTCTTTAAGGAGGCACTAAACAACTCCTGGGGTCTCAGTAAGAACTTTTGGAATAACAAGGATGTCACTGAAAAGACTATAGGTAGTGCCCAATATGCTTAACATCAATGGTGTTCCTACGCTTGACACAGTGACCATTTCTGATACATTTAAAAGTATTTACTGATTTGAGTAGTGTCCTTCCACACAGCTTCTTTGAGGAATCCACATTCATTAGTGACCAAAGTCCAAAACATCTACATATGGCACTCCACCCATTCTATTTCAAAGTAGTCCTTCTGTACCTGGAAAGTACCTTCACAAGGTACTCAGGAAATCAAGGAAAAGTGGGGACTCCTTTAACCTCAAGCTAGTCACTGTCACTCTTGAAGATTTTGGTACCCTTACAAAAATACTGAACTTATTCTTATGGCTGGCACAATTTCCCCAAATTAGGAAGTCAGCTGTAGTAACACCAGTGCATAAAAGTGGTGACCGGGCACTATATTCCAACTATAAGCTAATCTCCATCCTCCCCACCCCTTGTTCAAACCACTGGTATTTATTGTTGTGGATCAGGTGGTGGAATAGCTTGATAAATACAGGATCCAATGCTCACAGCAACATGGATTTTGAAAAGGGCATAGCACCACCTCCACACTGCTGGAGTTCACCAGTCTCACACAAACTCACTTGACCAGAGTAGCCTTGTCGACACAGTCTTTATTAATCTAACAAAGGCTTCTGATACAGTCAATCACTCACTATTACTACTACAGCTGTCATCTATTGGCCTAGCTAATGAAACAACAAACTGGTTCAAAAGCTACCTCGACTGATCGCTCCCAGCAGGTGAAGATAATCAATGTGACTTCTGAATGTCTGCTTGTCCACTATGGGGTGCCTCAGGGATCAATACTGGGACACCTTCTATTTAGCATTTTCTCAATGACATTCCCGCTCCTGTAAACAACAGATCCTCCTTTACACGGATGATGCTGTCATCTACACTATCCATCATGACCCTCGCCACCTTGAAAATCACCAGCAACTTGCTTTTGAGCACATTGAGGATTGGTTTGGCATGCACAAACAGGTGCTTAACTACAAAAAAAAAGGTAATGCTGTTCAGTAGTACAGTACAAGGAGCAAACACAAATCCTACTCTCTCATTATTAGAAGCGGTTGGAGTTCTGCTTGAACAAATCGACCACTTCAGATACCTGAGGGTAACTGTGGACAGCTCTCTATCCTACTCAAGGCACATCAAGAATGTGACCAGAGCTGTTAACATCAGAATAGGGATCCTACACAGACACAAGCGTAGCTTTACACCAAGCCTTAAGAACTGCAGTCTATAGCTCAATCATCTCCATTACTGACTACGATCTTATTATATACAGCTCTGCCCTGTTACTTCCCTCTGTAGGATAGCAGTCACACTCAATAAAGCTTGCAGGCTTCTCACCAGTTCCCCACCTCACGCACACCTGTGACCTTTATGTGCAATCTGGATGGCTACAACTAAACAACAGAATTTGCTATCAAACCTGCCTGTTAGCCAGAAAAATGCAACTTGGATTTGCACTTCCTGGAGTTGCAAACCTTCTAAGCTCCTTTTCAGCTCACAGTACACTGGAAGCTCCGCCCATCAGCTGCTCACAGTTCTAAGATGCAGAACAACCCAAGGTCAGTGGTCTTATGCATATAGGGCACCTCTCTGGTTCAACAACCTCTGTGCAGAAATCACATCAGCAACAAAACTGGGCCCTTTAAAAGCCTACTACATCAACAACTAGAGAACAGTATTTGTGACTGTCCCTGAATCTTGCCCACTGTTTCCTCTGATGCTGTTCTAGCACTCTCCCAACTTACCCTCTACCCTGCCCCAACCTACCCCCTACTGACTGTCTTATATCCCTCCGTTCATTCCCTCATGCCCCTCTCGTCACCTGCTCCCCTCACCCCCCACCTTCACAGTTAGCTGTCCCCTGCTGCCTTTCTCCCCCTCCCCCAATATTGTGCTTCCTTTCACTTTCATGAGCTTTTTCTGAGTCCCATCCATATGTATGACAAAGCCACCTAAGGCTGCACCTGTACTTCTTACTGACTAGGCTTTCGCCAGCACAGTTTTATAAACTTTTTTCTGTTTTTAACATTAATCTCTGTTACTATATTCTAATGTTTAATGTTTCATTTTGATATCTGTATAACTGTTTAGCTAGGAACTCTTGTACTGTTACCCAATGTATGTTTTACCACCCTTTCTGACATGGAATCTTTGTAAATGAGCTGTTTTCAGCTCAAAGGTATTGTTTACAAGATTTGAAATAAAAAAAAAATCTCTTATAATTTGGGTATTGTGAATTTGTATTTGTGGCTGCAGGAGCCTATGCTTCTGTGCACAGAAGCAGTGTTGTTATTTGAGTATCCTGGATTTCTGTCTGCACTGACAAGACAAGTGAGTGTGTTCATCTTGCCGTCTGCATGATGCAGAAACAAATCCACAAAGGTAGCACATTAGTGCTACTGCATTTTTATCATCTGGTAACAGTTGTATGTTGTTTGCCTTACCTGATGATTGCTGTCTGTGTTGTTTATGTCGGCTTTGCTGATTGGGGGAGTTAGGGTTGGAAACCCTAACGACACAATTCCTAGTTTTGTGGCAGTACCTTGATCTCTAACTGGTGCATCAACACAGTTTTTCAATATATATACAGTGTATATATATATATATATATATATATATATATATATATATATATATATATATATATATATATATATAAATATATATATATATATATATATATATATATATATTATGTGCACAATGCTTCACTATAGATAGGATTGTTTAGGCAGTTTAATGTTAACCACCAAATTTTGCACCTTAATAACATTACAACTGTTCAATGGATTTCATAAATTCGGAATGCATAGTCTTGTATGGTAGATCTCTTGATTTACCAAGTTGCGTTTGATCAGACTTGCGGTTTCATGCAGTGAAGTGCCAAATAACAAATGTTTAGCTTTTTATGCCGATTTTGTTGATTTGTGTCCATCGCACTATGGCCACACTGTTTGGAATTGTGGTCTGAAATTGTCATGGTGGAAAGAAGTTTGCCCAAAGAACAGCCCAGCATTGGTTTGGTGAGAAAATATTAATTCGTTCAACAGTTATTTAATCTTGAATTTTCAGATTCTGAGCATGCTCAGTTCAGTCTGAGATTTATATGTATATTTTGCAAAGGGGATTGGGCTTGTGATCAAGGTTTTATCACCTCGTGAAAGGAATTTATAAAATCCCATTTGTGAGGAAAACTCGTGAGCCACCATCTTGTTTTCATTTTTTCCCACAAACAAAATGCTGTAGCTTGCCCCACAGATGTGTACTTTTGTAAATTAAACATGAGTTTTATCAGGGTGACACCCTCTACAAACCCATGGCTTTGGTTTTCTTTATTTTAGTCAAAAACAGCCATTTTATATTTTAAAATTCTTCATTCATGACTCACTTCTGATCCTCGACTGCGGTGTAAAAATCCTTTACGTGAGCTGATCCCTTTTGCAAACTGACAAAATCGCTTGATTGCAATTTGGGACCAGATGGCCCTATCTTGCGAACAAGGATTAGCTCTATTGGAATTTTGTCACCTCGTGAAGGGGATCAACTCATGAATAGGCATTTTGACAGCTTGCAAGCGGATTGGATTTTGAATCCTTTTGTGAGCTGTCAAATTCCCTTTCACAAGCCGATCCCATTTTTCTAGCTGACAAAATCCTGATCGTCATTTCTAGACCAGATGGCCCTTCTCATGAACAAGTTGGCTTATGAACAGGGATTCTGATACCTCACGAAGGATCGACTCACGAGGATTTTGACGACTTGAGAAAGGGGATTATTTTTTAAATCCTCTTTCTCAAGGTGATGAAATTCTATTCACGAGCTGTCAAATCCTTTCTTGAGTCGACCCCTTTTGCGAGCTGACAAAATCCTTGATTGTGACTTCCAGATCAGATGGCCAAATCTGATAAACAAGGATTTTCATGAACAGTGATTTTGACAGCTCGCCAAATGGGGATTGACCTCACGAATGGGGCTTTTGTCACCTCAAAACTAGGAATTTTAAAACTTTCTCAGTGCACTGTAAATAAATGGTTTGGTCTTTTGACTTGAAATTTACAGGGCATAAAGGGGTGTCCCAGAAATGTAAATTATGCTGTTTAAATGCAAAAGATGAATCGTTTCCATATATATGCCATTATGAAGTTGAGATTTTTCCTTTAAGATAACATTGTGGCACCCAAGCACCTTTCAGTGCTTGTATCTAGGAAACAATGCGAGATATGGATTTTTGGCACTAGGCAGCTTAGTTCACCTTTGTGTGGAGGTTTCAGAGTCATGATTACAACTGTAGTGGAAATTTTTCATAGCTGCTACAGTTACTGAGATATTGGCAAATTAGTTTTAAAGGGTTCCTTTTCAGTCCTATAGGGCTGCTGTATGACATCGTAGTTATGCGTAAGTGATAGTGGAGGGCCCGCACTACACAGACACATATTGTGATGGAAAAATGGGCAGCTTGATACCACTTACCAGTTACATTACACTTTCTCTAAAAGTAAGGAAATTCATTGCAAAAACTTCGTTAATGCATCACTTAGGGTTGAAATGACAAAAGTAGCGAAATGGAAACATTAGAGCTGAGCCCTACCCCCTACTTTACCACCCACCCTCATCCTCCAAACACCAACAGGCATTGGGGTGTGCCATGGGATCATTAGGCCTAACTCTCATCCCATTCTTCTATTCTGTACCATGTCAGCCTGTTTATACATGGAATGGGTTGAGAGTTGAGCCTAATGACCCCATGGCACACCCTGATGCCTGTTGGTGTGTGTGGAGGATGGAGGTGAGGTAGGGTGGGGGTTAGGCTCAACCTCAATGTCTCATTTCCTACTTGTGTTCTTTCAACCCTAACTGATGCATTAACAAAGCTTTTGCAATGAATATATATATATATATATATATATATATATACATACATACACACACACACATATATATATATATAGGCAATTCCGCTTTGTGTGTACATGATCGAGACTGCCAAAAAACTGTGCAAACAACTGAAAATGCACATAGCCAAAAATCAGTATTCGGCATACCGGCAGCGGCACCTAGTAGTGATAGAGTAATCAGGCACATTACAACACATTACTGTGCTACAACAGTACTTTATTTAACATCATACCTGCGACTATTTATGAAAAGTGCTTGAAATTTTAATAAAGGCAGTAAAGCAAAGAGTAATCATTAAGTCAGTTCATCACTCACGAACCACTGGCAGTTCATCACTCACAGATCACTCAGTCTCATTAGCAGCATTGACAGCACTGACAGAAAAAGTCTGTCATGTTCAGCTGCTTTACTTTTTGGGAGCTAAGCAATTCCATTTTTTTCCAAATGCATAGAAGCAAGTAAAATCCAAGTTCTCCTTCTGCTCAGCATAGTGGTGGATTTGTTCATCGCATCACACTTCTCCAGTTGTTGGTACATCAACCTCTGGATCGTCATCATCATCGTCCCTAGTTTAGCTGGTGTTTCCCAGAACTGAGGCACATATCTCAGAGTCCGTAAGAGTGCCACTTGCTGGCTAGTCATTATTCACAGAAACCAGCTTGGCAAAGTGGTTGGTGAGCATTCCCTAGGGAGGTGGCACAATATGAATGTCAAACTGTTCCTCCTGTTCTGTTTGCAGTTGATGACCAATGCCTGCTTTATGGAAACAGAGATTGTCTCCTGGGTACCCTCCTGCCATGCTGCATGCAACAGGTGAATGGCATCTAGAATGTTGATTTCCTTGGCTACCTGGCTAAACTGCAAGTTGTCATTGGAATCAAGACCAAGTAAGATTTTTTAACAATTTTCTTCCTTGAGTGCTGCTTCATGTTGTTAATAATGCCTGATCCATGGGCTGGATCAGGGCTGTGCAATTGGAGGAAGAAGAACACTTGCACATTTCTCAGAGTGATAGGTTTGTATATATACATAACATATTATGGTAGCACGGTAGTGCTACCATAGTTAGGTTGAGGAGCCATTTACATGTTAAACCTAAAATTTTGCACCTTAATAACTTTACAGCCATTCTACAGATTTGCCAGACATTTGGAATACACGATCAAGAACCATACATCTTGGGATATGCCAACTTTCGTACTGTTCAGATGTACAGCTGTGGAGTTAATAAGCATGATCTGCATGCGCATTCAGCTTTTTGAATTCTTTTCTCATCCTTCAGGTCGCATGGTTTGCGCGACCGATCCAAAACTTCAGGGAATGTGTGGCGGGGTCAAGATACAGACTTTTCAGTACTGTTTCATTATATCAGCTTGCTGTTACCATTACTGTTTCCATTTCGTTACCGTTTGCGTTTACATTGCATTTCCTTCACCTTGTGCATAACGGTTTGCATTTGCACTTCCATTTCCATTACCTTTTCTGTTTCTAGTTACATTTGCATCACTTTTACTATGACTGTTAGCATTTGTAGTTACATTTACCTTTATCATTTCCATTTGCATTTGTGTTTGAGTCACTGTTACCATTCCCATTTGCATTTGCGATACCATTTCCATTACCACTTGCATTTCCATTTCAATTTGCATTACCACGACAGTTAGAGCTTGTGTTTGCATTCATGTTTCTATTGGTGTTACACTTACCATTACCATTTGCATTTCACTCACTGTTACCATTACTGTTAGCATTAGTGTTACTGTTACAGTTATTACACAGACATGGGCAGCATGGTGAGAAGCCTTGGGGCCCCCACATACCACTCACTATTTATAGTGCACATTTTCAAAAGAGAAGAAATTTATGGCAAAAAAACTCTGTTTAATGCATCAGTTAGGGTTGTTCCACAGCGAAAAAGTGAGGAAATTCAGTGTTGGGTTGCCACCTTGCCCCCATGCCCATCCTGCCCCCACCAACAGGCATCAGGATGTGCGTTGGGAGTCATCAGGCCTAATCTCACCCCATTCTCCCATAGTGTATCACCTCAGCTTATTTTACATGGAATGGGGTGGGCGTTAGAACGAGGACCTCACGCATACCCGATGACAGTTGGTGGGGATGGAAGGGTGTGGGGCAAGGTGCAATCCTAACACCAAATTCCTCACTTTTGTCACTGTGGAAAAACCTAACTGATGCATTAAATGGAGTTTATATATATATATATATATATATATTGTATGTGTGTGTGTGTGTGTGTGTGTATATATATATATATATATATATATATATATAAGAGCATATTTAATGCATTAGTTAGGGTTGTTCCACAGTGACAAAAGTGGGGAAATTTGGCGTTAGGATGAAAACCCCCTTGGACCCCATACCACCCCAACCAGCATCAGGAGTGCGCATTGGGGTCTTCGACTAACTCTCACCCCATCACATGTGTAAAGAAGAGAGTATAGGAGAATGGGGTGAGAGTTAGGAGCAACAACCCAACGTGCACCCC
This sequence comes from Neoceratodus forsteri, assembly GCA_016271365.2. Lineage (NCBI taxonomy): Eukaryota > Metazoa > Chordata > Ceratodontiformes > Ceratodontidae > Neoceratodus > Neoceratodus forsteri. The sequence continues at coordinate 1,298,927,161 of CM057453.1, read as the reverse complement.
GATGCTGGTTGGGGGGGTGGACTGGGGTCCAAGGGGTTTTCATCCCTAACACCAAATTTCTTCACTTTTGTCACTGTGGAACAACCCTAACTGATGCATTAAACATAGTTTTTGCCTCCAATTTCCCTTCTTTTGAGAATGAGGATGACAAATAGTGAAAGTAATGCAGCAGCGGCCCCACGCTCCACATGATGTCTTGTGACATAGTAACAGGAACAGCAACACAAACAGAAGTGCCAACAGTGGCCCACATGGTAGCGGAAATGTAAATGGTAAAGGAACGTTAACAGAAATGCAAGCGCAAAGTGACGCCAAAGCAAACAGTGATGCAAACAGACATTGAAGCGCATCGAAAACACAACTGCTAACACAAACAGTGATGGCAGCAGTATTTTAAATGGAAATGTTAAGTGTCACAGCAAAAAGAACATGAAAGGAACAGAAATGAAAACATAAGCGATCGCTGCGTAAATGCAAACCGTAACCTGCACAGCCACGGTAACGCAATAGTAAATACAAATGGTAAAGTTAACATGAAGAATAATGCCAAAGGAAACAAACAGAAATGGGAATGGATGCGCATACTGAAAGCTAACCTGTAGCGTACATAGTCAACGGAACTGCAATTGTTAACACAAATGGTAATGGTAACAGCAACAATAACACCAAAGGAAAGAGAAATGCAAATGTATGCGAGTACAGAAACACAAACCATTATGCGCATGGTCATGGTACTGCAATTGTAAATGCAAATGGTAACAGTAACAGCAAAAATAATGCCAAAGGAAAAAAATGAAAAAAGAAATGCAGGCGTGTGAAAACACAAACCGTAGTGCATGTGGATGGTACTGCAACTGCAAATGAAACTGGTAATGGTAACAGCAACAATAATGCCAAATGACAGAAATGCAAACGCAAGCGAAAATGCAAACCGTAACGCACACAGTGGAGGACGTTAATGGTGCCACAAACTGTAATGGAAACACAACTGGAAAAACTAACTGGCACAGTAACGAAGAGCACACCCTTCTTTTCCCCAAAATGCATTGGAAAACACAGTGAAAACAAAGAATGTATACATAACAATGGGCCTGGAGCAGAAAATGAGGACTTGGAATATTAAATTGCTTGTATCTCAGGAACACATCGACATAGAAAAAATGTAAATTTCATATGAATTATGACTTTCCTAGCTAGTTTTGTACTGAACCCCCAGTAGAGCTAAGCAGTTTTGTACGAAAAGTCCGTATCTCGCACCGTTTCCGAGATACGGGCCCGAAGCGAACGGGATGCCGTGAATGTTATCCAAAGGAAAAGGCATTAACCTGAGTACCGTCACTGTGCCACCCTGTAATATTTTTCACCAAACCACCAAAAGGCACATCAGTGGGATGTTGGCTTTCTTCATTCAAATTTCAGCCCAAAAGACCAAACTGTTATATTGCAGCAGGGCGGCAAAGGATTCCTGTAATGCGGCGGACGCCATAATGTTATCCTATGGGAAAAGTGTCAACTTTGGAGTGCCGTAACTGATACTGAAAAGCACATCTGTGAGATGTTGGCTGTGTTCCTCCAAATTTCAGCCCAAAAGACCAAACTGTTCTTTTGCAGCAGGGTGGCAAGAATTGCTGTCATTTTGCCATAGCCTGTAAAAAGTAGTGTCACAATTATGAAAGCTTTCACAAAATTTGCAACACTTTCATGAGTGCGACACTACTTTGTGAAATTACTTTTCCAGAAACTTGAAAAACATATTTCTAGGGTGTTTAACCTCAAAATAAAGACATGCCTAGCATCCTCAGGGTCCGACTAGGCAAAGACAAAAGAATTGTGTTGCTAGAGGGTCCCAAATTTAAATGCCAAGCATTTTCTCATCACCAACTGAAAACAAAATGGTGGATTTACAAAAGTAAAGGGCCATCTGTGAAAGTAAAAACTGCATTTGCGAAAGTGTTGAACTTTTGTTAACTTTTCCCATTGACTTATAATGGAAAATTGTTTTTGAATAACTTTTGAACCGTTTAATATTTTTCATGAAATCTTCAAAGGCACATCAGTACCCTGGCTGCATGTTCTCTGAAGGTTTTAGACTGATCGTTACAAACCAAGCAATCTATAGGCATGAGCAAAGAAACACCCCAAACCCCGTAATTTATGTATTTTGGGTGCTCTGTAGCTCCACAACTCGTACATCTGACCATAACAAAACATGGCAGTTCCAGAGATCTATGGTATCAAACTGTGCATGCCAAATTTCAGGCAAATCTGTCATAACGGTTGCAAAGTTATTAAGCTGCCAAATTTCAGATTTAACCTTAAATGGGGTATTCAACCCTAACTATAGTGGCATTTTGTCATGCCACTATAATATATTTATATATAGTGTGTATATATATATATATATACACAGTATGATAGATATATTATAGTGGAGGATATAGTTATACTACCTCAAAATGTAAGTAAATTCTTTGAAAAAATTTGTTAATGCACTAATTAGGGTTAATGCGACAAAGATAAGGAAATATGGTAGTCAGGTTTTCAACCTAACATTCCACCCCACCCTGAAGGCAGCAAATCAGACATGAGGTGTGCTGTGAGTCTCAAGCCTAATGCTCACCCCATTCTCATTCAGTGTACACATCTACACTTATTTAGTGATGAAATGAGGTGAGCATTAGTTTGAGACCCCAGCACAAGTCAAGCCTGATTTGGTGCCTCCAGGGTGGGTGGGCAAGAAGTTGGAAACCTGATGCCATATTTTCCTCCTTTGTTGCTTTAACCCCAATCTAGTGCATTAACAAAGTTTTTGCAAAGAATACATATATACATAGTGAGCTATACAAGAAATTTAAACAAACAATTTAACAGTATGTCAGCTTTCTTCATGTATTTGCATTTTATATGAACACTCACAGTAGACACATCACCACTCAGGCCTCAGAACAGCAGTGCTCCTCTGTTCTGGGCTGAGTGTGTCTGTCGTGTTTTGGGTAAATGCAGTCCTTTTCCATTTGTGAGGCTTAGCATTCTGTCTGGCCTAGCGAATGGCATTTATAATCACTTCATGTGAAGCTTGGGGGGCAGGATACCAACCAGGAGCACAATTCCTGCAGTGTTTCACCTTCCTGCTGCTGATTTATGTCAGGCAGAATGGACAGCTTAGGACCCAAGGTTAAGGTCCGTTCCAATTCTCATGCCATACCAGCTACCTGGACTTGGGTGTGCACCAAATTGGCTCACCAATTGGCACTTCTGCTACTAGCAGTGCAGGTGGGGAGTAGGAGAGAGCACAGTGTACCATATTTTGTTATATTCTCCCAGTAGGGAGACCATATTTAAATAATCTAGTCATGCCTGCCAGGCCATTTCAGTGGCCACTGGGACAGGGGCTGCCCAGATCACTTGTGAGTTCCTTTGGTGAGAGGGGACTCAAAAAGGAAAGAAGAAAGAAGACAAAGACAACAGAAGAGGACAGGAAAGTGAAACAGAAGACTAAGTATGGCAGGGGCAGGGCAGATGCAGGACAGAAGAGAATATTTTTAACTTTTTAATTGGCATGAGGGAGGGTGGCCCTTTCATGGCAATCCCATTTATAACCAACCACTCCCAATTCATAACCTGTGATAGGTGCATCCTCACCCTATCACAAATGCATTCAGAGGAAACATTAGAAACCATTACTTCACATGGAAGGAGTTTATTATTATTTATTTACCAGGATAACCCCGTTGAGAGTGACATATCATTTCCAGTGTGGCCCTGCTTCACCATATCTGAAAATGGGTGGACTTTATCCTGAGAGGTTAAGTGACTTGCCCAAGGTTACACAGTGGGTAGTTGACTCTAGCAGGGTCTGAAACTGTGATCTGTGATCTCCTGGATTACAAGCCAGTGCTCTAACCACAAAACCATCCTTCCTGTTAGGGTTAGCATGTGGAATAGCCTACCCCATGAGGCTGTGAAAGCTAGATTATTCAGGCTTTAAAGGTATGACTTGACAGATTCCTGAGGGGATTTGTGTTGAGGGTTACAGCACAAGCAGTGGTAACATTCTGGCGATAAGCCTGGATATGTGTTCATATTCAAGCTTTGTATCGTCTTTGCCATTGGGCTGGAGCAGTGGACAAGACTCACCCTAAAGTCCATTACATTATCATAATACCATGTTACTGTGTTAAAGCTGTTCTCCAGGATTAGTATCATCTCACATTTAGAGAGTTCATAATGTTGCCATTCAACACATGCTCTCTGTCCACACCTCTAAGCCTGTGGGAGTGTTGAGCATGAGAGAAAGCTAGCATAGAAAACATACATAGAAAGATAGAACCTGGTGGCAGATAAGGACTGATCAGCCCATCCAGTCTGCCCATTTCTTTCAACCTACACTACTGCGCATGAGGTCGACCTGACAGTTCGCTCCTCCTCCCCTTCCTTTCCACTATGATTCCCTTGTGCTTGTCCCATACATTATTTAACCCCACCACTGTTTTCACTCCCACTACCTCTGCTGGAAGACTCTTCCAAGAATCCACAACTCTTTCTGTGAAGAAATACTTTCTCACATCTCTCCTGAGTCTACTCTCCCTCCAGCTTCATAGTATGTCCCCTTGTTCTTTAGCACCTTTTCTTCTGAAAAGCACTTCCCTCCTGTACCTTATTTAACCCTGTGAGGTATTCAAAGGTCTCTATCATATCCCCCTCTCCCTCTAGGGTTCTTAGATATCCAGTCTCTGAAGCATGTTTTATGTGAGATTTGATATGCACTTTCCATGCAAAGCGACACTCAATGACTCAGGTAAAGTTTCAGAATCAGACCTTCATGTATAAAGATTTGTTTACTGCAGTGGTCTGTGAGTCCAGAACTCTTGCGCGGATAAAGCAAGACTGCAGTCAAGGTGACAAACTTCTCAGAACATAGTCACAGTCAATATCAGTTTGCAGTAACCAGCAGTTTATTTATTGAAAACTGGTAACCAGGAAAGGCACATTAAGTCAAAGCTTATTTCAGATGTGACCCCGGATGGATACAGAAAAAAAGAATACCAACAGTGTTACTTGTTACAGTTAATATGTACAACAGAAATTAAAAGCAATATGTATATTTGATAGCAATATACACAGTGGCACAGATGGACACGCTACTAAAGTGAACTATAGTAGGGGCTCAGGTGTGTCATGCCTTGTCTGTAATGAATGTGAGGGTGCATTATTTATATTCTGTCCTTGGAAAATTAACTCCAAAACACCTTCTAGTCTTCTTGAGATAAACAATGCTCTGTAAATATTTACTTGATTTTCAGCTAAGTGATCATTAACAAACAGAAGAGGGATTAAGATAGGCATTCACAAGTTAAATACTGCTAATCTCTTAAAATATAAACCTTTCTATTACTATTTACTCACATATTGCATGCAGTTATTTGAGAAATTCCAGTGTTTGCTAATCAGTTTAGAAAACTAATTTTGCTGCTTGTAATCCTATCTCTTGGGACTGGCATTAACATGTGTGCCCATCTGCCTCCTATTGCATCTCAGTCAGATAGTTATGTCAGCACCCTGGGGATATGTGTAACTCACAGATTTTAAATAAGTGAGTAATAGTGATTTAAACATTCCTTCAATGAATGCATGTGAAAGTCTGTTCTTTATAAAGAATTTGGCAAGATAGCATGTGTAATACAGTCTGACAGCTCGTTCCATTTATTCTGTGCTATGTGTAGGAAGGTGGGTAAACCAGCAGATGGAGCAAGATAAACATCAGTGCACAAAAATGACAGGTGAGTAATTCTTGCCAGGAACTCCATCTGAACTGAATGAATAAAAACTGCTAACAGGATAAATTTAGACCAAAGTCAGCTGACAGTGGTCAGGCAATGTGCTTACCTTGCAGTCTGCCAGTTAGCATGAACCGGGACTGCAGCTGTCCCAGCAGCAAACTATTGGCAGCAGTCAACTGGAAATGATACATTTTCCCCTGGCTGACAGGCACCCTAGTTTAACTATAGAGACAGATAAATCAGAGAGAAGCATGCCTTCAGTTTAATGGAGAGCTATTCATTTTCGAGAGAAAGCCTAATGGATTTTTGTGTCATTAAGCATCTGCTTTGAAACAAATGTAATTTGAAAAACAGCAGCCAACATTCTTCAAACACAATAGTTGTTCTCGGTGTGGTAGTTCTTTTAGTAATGAGTTTAAGAACAGCTTTGTAAGAATAAACTGTTGATTGGAGGATTGTGTTGCATATTAATTTACACTGGACCCTGTTCTGCATTCTACTGTGATGCGCTATGACAAAATAAGTGGTCTGAGTGACTGTAGTAAAGAGAAGGAGGAATGTGCATTCCTATCCTCTCCACTTATTGCATTTGTGTGAATGAGACAATTAGCTTTTCTGAAAGGAAAAAGCAATATACACCATGAGGTTACAGAGGAAGTTTCAGCACTGGAGGAGGTGCTATTCTTTGAGTGGATGTCCATAACTATGAGACCAAACAGAAATGCTCCCATAGGAAGAAGCAGCTTTGAAAGTGGGCAGCCGTGAACAACTGTGCAGGGTGACTGCTGATAGAGGTGTTCAGACCCAAAAATGAACACAGTTCCAAATTATCAGCACTCCAAGGCAACAATACACAGCTACAAAATCAAGTCACAAAGAGAAAAAGTGCAAATGCTGTGTTTTATTGCAGCTTGTGCTGAGAAAAGAGCAGTAACCATTAACCCATGCTTGACAAACCACCTTCATCAGAGGACCCCCAGACAAAGGTGATTTGCTGAAGATTGGGATTACATTATTTCATTTGCATTGCTGTAGACCAAACAGTGAGGAGCAACAGAGATTTTAATGTATTAAGCCTTATAAATGAGGAAATAGAAATCCTGCAATCTGATTGGTTGAAACATGTCACATGACTCAACTATTTTCTGATATCCACACACTTCAGCTGAACTACATATTTTTGTAACACATGAAAGCCCATTTCAGAAGTAGGATAACACACTCCAGGGTGTACAGGCATGAGGAAATAATGCACTTCAGGGTGGTTGTAGCACTGGGCTAATCCACCATATTATTAGCCCTTATAATTGCACTCAACTGTCTAGTGTTATGCCTTACATAACACATTCAGACTATGTACAGTAACATACACAAGGAAAAACACAATATTTAAATATAAGCTGTTAGAATTTATGAAATGCTGCAGAATGCTGATGTCCTGTTAATCTGCAAAATGCTGTGGTATGCTAATTTTCTGCCAGTTGTTTGCTGTATGATTCTGACTGGCTAAGATACCTTTGCACGACAGCACACCACTTCCATACACATCAAATCACTGACAGATGTAAACCACACAAAGAAGCTCTATGCTGTCAATGAATTCTAGTGTTCAAAATGTCCTGTGATAAACTATGAATATTAAATAGACATTTAGGAGTTTGTGCACTATTATGACACCCTGTCATGAGCTTTGGAATTATTTTAAAATGTTTTGCTTATGTTAAATTCTAATTGTGATTAATGGAATGTGATCTGAAAGTGGCATAGAAGCAATTCTGTAATCAGTCTGTCATATAATTTTTAAAGAGTTTATTATATTAGAACTATCCTTTTAGGTATGTTGGTGGCTGAAGGATTTTAAATCACCTGTTGCCAGCTTCAGATGATAGGATTAAAATTGCTTCAAGGGATGTTAACATTTAATAAAATAAGGAAGTGGTTGTGCAGTGTGCTCATACAAAATGGCTGCAGTATTCCACCCCTGAGGTGGTTGCATTTTAGTGGTTGTTCAGGATTCAGTTGTATGTAGATTGTGTATCACATTTACTGGTGGTATTTTTTTTCTTTACCCTATGTACTGTATGTATTCATGTATTTAATGTTGTGCAGCCTTACATGTGGTATCCTTGTATCTGCCTTTAAATTATAACCTGCACCTCCCAAGGTCTCAGATGGAAACAAGATTTATGCTCAGTGTGTTGTCCTGACCAACACTTGCACCTGAGTAAATAAATCATTCTATCACAGTGCAGTACTGATCAAAACTGTGAAAAGATCTGTCTGATCAATGACAGACATAATTTTTGTTCGGTCAGGGCTAAATATTTTTAAAGTTTTTGATACAGTGATTTGTTTTTGTACTATGAATGGGTAGAAAATGCTGGTTCCTGATTAGCCAACAGATACTTTCACTTGGGCAGTTATGCTAGCACAGCCACCAGGCTGAAAGTAGCTCAGCGAAACTATGTTTAAAAAATTCATCCAATTTACTTTAAAGGACTCATTTCATAATTGCAATCAGTCACTCAGGGTGTGCATTATGGTGGGTAATGGCCCTTCTCAGGTGATGGAAGCACTCAGCTTCGTCTCATGCTTCAACCGATCCAAGGCAGGCCATTTCTCACCATTTATTTATTTATTTATTTGAGTTTTGGTAACCAGGTAAGTCCACTGAGACAATTACAGTCCCTTTTTCAGGGTCGACCTAGGAGTACAACATGATAAAACACATAGGCATAAAGTAAAGACAGTTCAACAAGTGGATGTAAACAATAAATGATAGTAGTCTTTGTTAACATACTAAAATTGTATCATAAAATACAGAAAAGCAAAGAAGAACACTATTTACACAACTGTATATACAAAATACATAAACAGCAGAGCATTACAGTTCAGAACTAGAGTAAATTATAAGATTGTCTACAAATATAGCAGAGTAATCATACAGTTGGCAACAGAAAAGAAAGGAGCAGGTGTGTAACAAGTGCAGTCATCGGTGGTCTTTGTAGCAAGAGCATGTAGCAGAGGCAGTAAGACAGGAGAGCAAGCAGGTTTTGAACTTAGAGGAGTGTGACAGGACAGGACAGAGGGGGAAGGGAGTTCCAGTCAGTGACAGCAGCATGTTGTCAGTGTCACAAGATGTGGAAAGTTTAGTGATGGCAGCTTTTATGGTTTCAGAGATATAAAGTGGTCAAAGCATGAAAATAACTTTTTCCTATAGGATAACCTGGGATTTTTGCTGTCATGCACACACACAATTAAGTTTGCCTCTGATATTTTCAGGGATGATGGGATGTGCCAAAGGTGTGTCTTTAGATGGTATGGTTTAAAATATATTATCATTTTGCATTATTATGATTTTTGTGATAGATGCAGGGCAGGCTGTTCGAATGGTAAATAACATTTACCATTTGAACGATAAACTCTTGAATGGTAAATGTCATTTACCATTCGCAGATTACTATTCAAATGGTAAATGTTCGAATAATGAACACCATTTACAGTTCAAACAGTAAATGTTCAAATGGTAAAAGTCATTTGCCATTCACACTTATACTGTTCGCAGTTTCAGTTTTCAGTTCTGATTTCGCCATCTTGTTTTCAGTTAGTGAGGCTGGAAAACTGAAATATTTCCAAATACTGCCACTAGGTAAACTCTAACAGCTGTGTTTACCTAATCAGGCCCTAAGGAACACACTCCTGGCATTATTTTGTTTTTATGTGGTCCTGAAATATGTTTTTCGGTGATAGTCCTGCTGCAAATTACAGCAGAATCCTGACACTACCTTGTGCATGACAGTATGGGGAGATTTGCCTGGAATAGCCCCAGATCATTTTGGAGCAAACAGACCCCAGAATCAGATTCCTTGGCCCTGATTGTTACCAAACTTCCTTTTCCTCCCTAAGAGGAAGGGGCCAGGAATATAATTGCTTATTTTAATCACTGCTGACAGGGGGTGCCCAATCCCCATGTCAGCAGTAGCCCTCTTCACCCCAACAGTGTGGGACACTGGGCAGCCCTCCCAGTGTCCCGATGCCAGTGGTATCCCACTTAACCTGTAAAAAGAAAACAGTCACCTGACGTGGCACAGATGCAATGCACCATCCTGCACTGAACCGCCATTCTTTACTGAATTGCATGACAGTTCGATGCAGGATTCTGCATCAATGTATTTTCCAACATTGGAGTGCGCTTTCCCCATGTCAGCAGTAGCCTCCACATCCCCTCAGTGTGGGACACTGGGTAGCCCCTCCTAGTGTCCCCAGTATGTTACCCTCCAGCAGTGTTCCCTCCTTTACCAATATAAGTTTGCCAACAGCGGGGTGCCCAATCCCTGTTTGTTGGCCAGCCCTCACCTGACAATGTGGGGCACTGGGTAGACCACTCCCAGTACCCCCAGTTGTCCTTCATCCCAGTATGGCTCCCCTCCCCACCCAGCAGTATGCCCTCTTGTTTAAACCTTTGCCAACAGTGAGGTGCCCAGTCCCCATGCTGGCAGTAGGCCATCCTCCCCAGACCATGTGGGACACTGGGTAGCCACTCCCAGTGTCCCCAGTTGTCCATCAGCCACTCAGTATTTTTGGACACTGGGAGCCCACTCCCAGAGTCCACAAATAATTAAAAGTACCTGAAAAAGAAAACCGAACCCCAATGTCTTTTTTATCCTGAAACAAAAGAAATGGTTCCTCATTGTCTCACCCTATCCCCTCCTCATCCCTACCCTCCCTCTGTACCCACCTCCCGCATCTCCCCTTAGCCCATACTTACTTCCAGAGGTGGCGATTGTGATCTTCTCTGGACTGGGACATGTCTGCACTCTTCAAAGTTGAACTACAAACTGAAGAATCGGGGTAAGCAGTGTATAATAACTGTCAAGGGGTTTCAACTTATGTTGATATCTCTGCCAGTTTTTGAGATTTTGCACCACATTTTCAACATGGGGTTCTTGGGACCCCAGCTCATGAACACTGTTACTGACAATTCGTTAATCAGACCCATAAGGTGATTTTGATGTCACTGTGAGAATCACCTTTCAGGACCTATTAACGAAATGACAGTGCCAGTGTTCATGAGGTGGGGTCCCAAAAGTCCATGTTAAAATCTGGTGAAAAAATTCAAAAATTACTGAGTTACAAGAGTGCATTGCACAGTCTCTACTGCGCTCATATCGGCACCATTTTTAAATATTTTCACTCCAGAGTTTCAACATTGCCATTTCTTCACTCTACCTCATGAACAGTACACCACTCATTTTTCACATCCTGTCCTAAATGTGTTTTAGCACATGTGGTGCAGAATGGCATGATCACTGTGTGAAATCAACTTTCGGGATGGATTATGAAATCACAGTGCCAGTGTTCATGAGTGGAAGTCCCAAAAGCCTATGTTGAAAATTTGGTGAAACAATTTAAAAAATGACTGATGTTACAACTGTGCATTGAACAAGTTCTATGCACTGCAACTTTGAAAATTTTCATATTTTCACTCCAGTTTTCAACATTGCAATTTTTCCACCTCCTCATGAGCAGTATACAGCTTTCATTTTTCACATCCTACCCAAAACATGTTTCGCACCTGTGAGCAGAATGGTGCAGTCACTTCTGAACCAAACTTTGGGATAGATTAATGAAATGACAGTGCCACTGTTCAGGATGTGGGGTCCCAAAAAGCTGTGTTGAACATCTAGTGTAAAAAATGAAAATGCCTAAGTTACATGAGTCAACTGAATTTATTCTACACACATGCATAGCTTTGCAGGAATGGAGTGCAGGGTCTGCAGGACCCTGCGCTCCAACAATAAAAAGGATAATATTATACTATCTCAAAAGAAGGGAACATTTATTGCAAAATCTATGTTAATGCATCAGTTAGGGTTTTATTAAAGTGTCAAAAGCTGGAAAATTCAACATTAGATTTACCAACCCTATCACCCACACCCACTTCCCACCTAAACACATCAACAGGCATCAGGAGTGTGCCTTGGGGACACTGGGCTAACTCTCACACCATTCTCCTTACTGTACCATCTCATCTTGTTTACATGGAATGGGGTGAGAGGCCAATATCCCCAAGGCACACCCCAACACCTGTTGGTGTGTGGAGAGGGGGGTGGCAATGATGGGTTTGTAACCATAACGTCAAATTCCCAGCTTCTGATGCTTTATTAAAACCCTAACTGATGCAGTAATGTAGTTTTGTGCAATGAATATATATATATATATATATATATATATATATATATATATAGACATACACATAATTACTGGTGACCATAAATATCAACCAGATTACTGTTTTGTTAAAACTGCATATCAACTGGATATCAGTTTATTATGCTCCAAAGGCAATAATAACCCAAAATCCAGTTGCTATGACACTTAATAATATCCCGAAATATGGTTGATATGACATTCCCCAAAGAAAAGACTTTAAAACTGTTGCATTCCATTGTTGCAAAAAATATTTCAACTGCGGTATTTTCAACTGTGTTTTATTCACATACAGTTAAATTTCTTCAAAAATAAAACTGCACTCTAGCTAAAAAATGTTTTCTTTCAAGCTGCTAGAAATACAGACTAAACATCCACACCAGCAATTATAAAAATAAAGGATAGGTAAGTTTGATGTAATGGATTTTCACACACCATGGGTGTGTGGAAAATCCATGACACACACTTACCTATCCATTATTCTCTTTCTATATATGTGTGTGTATATATATATATATATATATATATTTATATATATATATAAATATAAATATAAATATTTTGTATATTGATTATTGAAATAATATACCTGAAAAGCATACAAAAAATCCTGGTAATACTATCACTCCTGGGCGATAATACTACTGTCCCTGAGTGATAATACTATTGTTCAGGTGCTGTAGTACTATCTTTTGGCACCTGAGCGATAGTAATTATCAACAAAGCTGAAGGAGCACAGGCAAATCTGTACCTGACATCTTCCAAAGTGTGCCTTCTGATTGGCTGCTTTTCCTCTGTGGGTGGGCAGAACAAGCCTGAAAACATGGCGGCTTGCTCACCGCTTAATAAGAGACTCATCGGCAGCAGCAGCAGCAACAGTTTTTCTTTCCTTTTAAAACATTTCTTTGGATTATCAACAATTTGACTCACTTTCTGCAGTTCCTCTTCTCGCAACTGTGGCTCAACCGATACTGCCACTGACGAACAGTTGAAAAAAGTGGGGCTAAACAAAGCCCACACCACCTGCTGATGCACACAGCACTGGGGTACCCTGCCAGCATGCACATGGACCAGCTGATTCCACTGGAGAAATGGAGGTAAGACAATTCACCTCGGATCCATATATTTAAAAATAACAAATAGATTCTAGTGTAACAAGGCAGGAATTCCATCTCATGGTTCTGGGGACACATGAAACCTCTTGAGCTTCTATCTTGAGGTTTTCTGTTTCCCCAGAACCTCTCAATGGAATTATTACCTTATAATACACCAGAACCTATCTATTATTCTATTTATATATACACACACATATATATATATATATATATATATATATATATATATATATATACACACAGTATACATATATATATATATATATATATATATATACACACACACACACACACACACACACACACACACACACACATGTATTCATGGCAAAAACTCAAGTTTAATGCATCAGTTAGATTGTTCCACAGTGACAAAAGTGAGGAAATTTGGTGTTGGGTTGGCACCTTGCACCCCTCCCTACCATCCCCCCACCAACAGGCATCAGGGTGTGTGTTGGGGTCATCGGCATTAACTCTTACCCATTCCATGTGTAAATAAGCTGAGGTGGTGCAGTATATGAGAATGGGGTGAGAGTTGGGACCGATGACCCCAATACCACCGATGTCTGTTGGTGAAGTGGAGTGGGCATGGGGTGCAGGGGTGCCAACTAACACCAATTCCTCACTTGTTTCACTGTGGAACAACCCTAACTGATGCATTAAGCGGTTTTTGCAATGAATGTCCCTTCTTTTGAGAATGTGCACTATAAATAGTGAATGGAATGTGGTGGTGGGAGGTGAGGCCCAAACTAAGTGATTTTTTTGTCACTTTGCTCCCCAAAACTGTATGACTGACTGAAATGAAAATTGGAAAATGAAGACATGTATCATAGCACTGTGTGTCCAGAATTGTGTGTACATCCCAAAACTTGTAACAGTCAAAGATGTATTATCAATCTTTGTACATTCCAAATACCAGGCAAATCGGACACACAGTTCAGAAGTTATTGAAGCATAATTAACCAAATTTTCATTCATCAGAATGGTATAATTCTGCACCTGTTAATGTTTTACACAGGAAACCACTGCAAGGAACCTCTGTACCACTAGGGGTACCTACACTATAAATTTCAAGCCAGTAGCACCATGCAGAATGCTATGTGCAAAATGTTAACTGCATCATGCAGTATCTCCATAGTGAATTATTTTCCAACATGTAAACAGCATCATTCACATCCCCAGGACATCCACTCAACACCCTCCAAATTTCATGTGAAAAGACCAAACTGTTCAGAGATATTCAATTTTACATTTCTGCACCTTTAAGATGTCTTCTACCACAAAATGGCAGAAATAGGGGGCAAAAATGTTCTAAAATTGCAGACCTGGCAGCTGAAAAATCAGTAACCTGTGAAGTGGGACAATTTCAAATGCCAATAACTCTGAATGAAACAACGTTTTTCACCAAACAAAAACTGCATATTCCAAGAGAAAGGTCTTTCTACTTGCCAAGTTTCAGACCAATCAACTACACACTGGCTGCACTATGCATCATGGAAGTCAGTGCAGAAAAATAGCAACAACATAATGTTTTGCACTGCACTCATAAACACAAAACACAAGCGGTAACATTAGCATAACGGTGATGGAAACAGTGAGGTAAAAGAAAATAGTAATGTTAACGTAATGCAAAATGCAAGTGCAAATGGTAACGCATACAGTGACAAAAAGGAAATGATAACACAAATTGTAAGAGAAACGCAAGCACAAACAGAAATGAAAACAGAAATGTTAACACAAATGGTAACTCAAATGCTAACACCAACAGAAATGCAAATAGTAACGCAAACGATAACTGCAATGGAAATACAAATGTAAAAGATAATGAAAATGGTAACAAAAATGCAAATGCTAACACAAACTGAAACAAAATGGTAATGGCAATGGCGTGAGAGAAGGAAACAGTAATGCACTCGAAACAGCGAAATGCTGACTGAAAATGCAGAAGCTAAGGCCAACAGAAATGCAAATGCAAATGATAACGTAATACACAAAAGGTAACAGTAATGCAACTGGAAACGTAAAAGGTTACAGTAACACCAACGATGACGCCAAAGGTAACAGAAATGCAAACGCAAGCGCAAACACAAATGCAAAGGGTAACCACATGGTGACATAAATGGAAACGCTAACGCAAACAGTTACGGAAATGCAAGTAGAAATGCTAACGTAACAGTAACGTTAAACACACACCCTTTGTTTCCCAAAAGGTGCATTCAGAAACACAGTGAATACAAAGAATGTATGCATAATAATGGCCCTCAGAGCAGAAAATGAGCACTTGGAATACTAAATTCCTTATATCTCAGTAACTGTATGATGTAGAAACAAATTTTAAATCTCATTTATGACTTTCCAGGCTAGTTTGTACTTAGCCCTAGCAGGGACTAAGCATTCTTTTATTTATTTATCATTTTTTATTTATTCATTACAAATCGGGTTTACAACCATTCTTCCGATGAAAAGTCCGTATCTCTAAGCTTTTCTGAGATCACGGGCTCAAAAGGCATGGCAGACGCGTGAATGTTAGCCTATGGGAAAAATCATCTACTTTAGAGTGCTGTAACTTTGCAGACCTCTAATATTTTACTACCACCAAAAGGCATATCTATGGGATCTTGATTTCTTCCCTCCAAATTTCAGTCCAAAAGACTAAACCGTTCTTTGCAGCAGGGTGGCAATGATTCCTTATTGTTTTGGTCGTAGAGTTGCAAAGTGCTTTTGCAAGTCATGACACTTACAAATGAAATCATGAAAGTGTCGATATGTGAGGACCCTTTAGAAGGAACAAGTACCAGACTGATGTGAGGAAGAGGACAAGGAGGGAGGTAAGAGGAAGAGGCAACAGAGGGCAGAAGAGGGAATTATGGGGATTATTAGGGTGAACAGGGCCACCAGAGATCAACAAGGAACAAGAGATGGAACTAATAAATTTTACAGATCACAGCTTGAGCATAGTTCAAGAAAATGTGCTCAAAAAGGACTTTCATTTGCACTGGAAAATAAAGTAAATACTTTTAATTTAAAGAAGATATGTTTACATTTTACTGGCAGTTGCATTTAAATTGCATTTTGGGAAGCAAGTACAGTAGAATCCAGTAGAAGTGGTGAGAAGAACAAATAGTATAATAGAGAAAGATGGGGAAGAATGTGAGATGGAGTGTATTAGAGAAACTACTCCATTTAAAATAAATCTAAATTCATTCCAATGATGGTACAAATCCACCATAATTACATTTAGTAGGTTGGTGGAAGCAGATATGGAGAAAGTATGTAAACGATTTGAAGAGAGTAATAAAAGAGATAACCTAACAAAAAAGAGAAATGCATTACAAGAAATTAAACAGTTGCCAGAAACCATCATTAAAAGGTGGATACAGGTGGGGAGTTGTTTTGTGGCGGCAATGTGATTACTTGGAAGAGATGCAGAGACAGTTGATGGATCAAAAATATTATAAAAAATTAGAGATCCTACAGAGGAGATTAAAGAAAAGGCTGTACAGATAGTTGAAAGAGCAAGAGAAAAAGTCTGGATTACAGAAAAAAAAAGATTTTCTGATAAATCAGAATCCAATTAGACCAACAATATATTTGCTCCCAAAAGTGCACAAAATCAAAACCCGCTCTCCTGGGAGACCAGTCGTGAGTGGTCTGGGATCAGTGATGGAACCAATGTCGAAATTTGTAGATTTTTTCTTGAGACCTTTGGTAGAAGGAGTTAAATCTACTGTATCTGATACAAGGAAGTTCCGAACATACTAGGAAAATTAGAAATAAAAGAAGAAATGATTTTGGTAACTTGCAACATGGAAAGCTTGTATAATAATATGCCCCTTGAGGCTGGACTATCAGTATTTAGAACAAAATTGGGTACAAGACCACAGAATGTGGTACCACTGACAGAGTTAATTATTGAACTTGCAGAATTTGTACTCAAATCAAATTATTTTGGATTCGGGAAGATGTTTTACCAACAACAACATGGGACTGCTATGGGCACAAGATTTGCCCCTTCTCTGGTGAGAATTGTATGTAGGAAACTGGGAAGCAATTTTATTTGGGATGAATGAAAAATAAATGGCTTAATAAAATAGACCATTTGGTTCATTTTGTGGATGATGTACTGTTCTTGTGGAATGGAAGTAGCCAAGAATTAGCAGAGTTTGCTGGATATATTAATAAATGTGATGAGAAGTTACATTTCACGATGACCAGTGATGGAGACAAGGTGGATTTTTGGATATTACAATATATAAGAATGGAAGGAAATTGGATACAAAACTATTTAGAAAGCAGATGGACAGAAACATAATTTTAGAGTATGTGAGTAATCACTCAAAACAAACAGTAAAAATATTCCATATGGGCAGCTCCTAAGGGTGAAACGAAATTGTAATGAAGAAAATGAAAGAAAGAATGCAAGTGCAGAGATGTGCCAAAGGTTTTGAACAAAGGATATGAACCAGGATGTTTGGTCAATGCATTGTGAAAGGTGGATTTGGTAAAGGGAAGATCTACTATGTATGAATAAAAAGGCAGTGGTAAATAAAGAAATGGTGACATTAGTACCACTTATACACCAGCATATGGGGAAGTGAGCAACATTTTACACAAACATTGGGACATACTAAAAATAGAAGAGACCTTACAAGGGATACGTAAGAATGGTTTAAGGTGCAGTTATAGAAAAAGCTGGAATCTGAAAGACATATTAGTGGGAACCAGGTTTAAGGAAGAGAAACAAAATAATTGTCCAGAGTGGATGCCATCAGCACTGAAGGAAATTTTCGATGTGGAAATTGTGCTCAATGTGGAAATACAACTAATGCTAAAACATTTTATCATCCACACACTGGAAAAAATATAGGATAGAAGATTTATATGTTGCACAATGGAAAGTGTAGTGTATTTGCTCACTTGCCCATGTGGACAATCATACACTGGACAAACAAAAGAACTTTAAAACAGAGAATTAGTGAGCATAAGACTGCAATAAGAACAAATACAAAAAATATGAAAAATGAAATGGCACAACATCATTATGAGGCAAATCATGGGTCAGCAGCCACATTAAGATTCATTGGACTGCTGCAGGTTTGAATCCACCAAAGGGAGAGATGGGCACAGTCTATTATTACAGTGAGAGCTTTCTGGATCTTGAACTACAAGCGTTAACCCTAATGGGCTCAATGAAGACCATGTATATGGAACTTATTTGTAAAAACCTAAGAGTGGGGTTATAAAAGTAAAAAGTGGGAAAAAGAAGAGAAAAAAAGTTTTTTCATTTTTAAGCATGAACACATTATAATGCTTTGTTTCATCAAAATGGAAAGGAGCATGAAGATTAGAGGTATGGAAATACTGCATAAAGAATGAAATTGAACACGGAAGCATGTTCTGCATAAAGAGGGACAATGAATGAGAAAGTAGGTTGCTATGGCAACCAGATAATATTTAAATAGAATGAGTTCCTTGGAAAAGCTAGCTCCGAGGATGGGGTCACATGACTCTGAAACCTCAGCACATTTTGGGGTACATTGAAGAATTGAAGTAGGTGAAGAGAGAGTTGCAAATAGCTGTGAGAAGTATATCCAGCTTGAATTGAAAATAAAGCAAGGAGCTTTCAACTTGATTCATGGTTTACTGGGATGTTCTACTTCAAACATTCGTAGAAGCGCCAAATTCTGTGGAGGAAAATACAGTTTTGGATTTAGGTAATTGAGCCATGAAAGAAGCACAGCTGAAACAGCAGCATAGCCAAAATAGCAGTGGCAAGAACAACAGCTGGTAAAGTACTGAGAGTTTTAAAAAAGCCAAATTGTAGTGGTAAAAAAAACAACAACTGGTAAAGTATTGAGATTTTCACAAAGCAACAGCAGCTCAAACAGTTGTGGGCATATTGGCTTATGAATGGAACACAGAGCTTTGTTTGAGCAGATATAAAAAACAAGGCTATGAGAAGCCAATTAAAGTAGAAGGAAATGCAATTAAAAGGCAATAAGAAAGATAAGATATCTATATTGACATACTAAGAGTTGCTGGAATGTTATATTGCAAACAATAGCTGCTGATTATGTAACAATGAATTTTACGCATATGCAAAGTAATGGGACTTTAGATTGTCAGTTTTTCACAATTTATTTTAATTAAGTAACCATTACACTGTAGTTTAAATAAGTGAGAAAAGAAGAAAAAAATGAAATGAATAAATGAGGAGACAAACCAAAAGTGTGTGGATGTTTTTGTGTCACTAGATATGAATATGGTTTAAACTTGTAATGATGTTAAGCCCCTATCTTGCAAGGTGTAAATTGTCTTAGTGAGGAAGAATGTTATACTGTGTACAATATGAAGGAGATTGCTCAAGGGTTCAATGATACCAGACAAAAACTTAATGATCTTATTTTTCTGAACAACCGTGAGGTGGACAAGCAATATATTGGGCATGAAATGTTATGTTCTGCTTATGGTTCTTATGTTATATCTACTGTTAATGCTCTCTTCAGGGACTCAGAATCATGCAAAATTCCAGATGTTATACATGATCTCAGACTGGGTAAATAGTATTGCTCATATTGCACAGCTACTGGTTGCATTTCCATGTGTTTAAAAATACTGCTAACATTTCTATGTCCACAGTCAGAATTATTGTTTATGTCTCCAGGTTCCTAACAGGGCCATGTATTATTTCACAAAGTCTTGCTGTATTAGGGGCAACATGTTTATAACCTTTACTGTCTCCTTACCACGCTTTGATCCAGCGACATCTGTCTTTGAAAAACTGACAAACATCCATTCCATTGGACATTTGGAGAATGACATTTTCCGCAACAAATTGAACTTCCTCTATGCTTGTTTTCCACCCTGTACTTGAAGCATGGGTGGCTCTCACACAAACTGTTGTGCCAAGAAAGGATATTACTTCTTGTGCTGCTGTGATGCATTTGACATTGTGAAACCAGTCTGTGGCTACCTACATCTTGATTGGGCCTTGATTTTGGGTGAAGATTTGACAAGCAACCTTACTGATGTGGATCCAGATGACATCCCTCCTGCTGCATCTTCAGCTTTCAATGCCAAAACAGCACCATATTGAAGCTATCTTGAAGATACATTGCTTCACCAACTAGACTTTTGCTTGCCTTGCGATTACACCATTGGCAAGTCCCAACTGTCAGAGTCACTTATACTGCAGAAGGCCAGTTTTGTGTGGTAATAAATTACCCTTCCTTTGTTTATGGTTCTCTCTACTTGCAATATTAATAAGCTTAATTTCTGTTTTGCCCCACAGCAAAAAACTGTAATAGGTCACACTGTGATCATGCCTGTTCCTCTCCCTGAACCAGACATTAATGATACTGATCCCGAACTTGCTTGCTCTCTCTCAATATTTGCCCAGTTTTAATGTGCACATTGATCCCTTGACTCTCTCCTTAAGATCTCTCCTAGCTAGAAAAGATGCTCATTTGATCTATATTAGCAATAATAAATCAAAAGCAAATAATATACTCATTGATTTGATGAGGAGCTTTGGAAATGAGTCTATGACTCAAAGGATTGTAATTCAATTTGTACAATAAATAAATAAAATAATTCATGATGGTGATTTAAACTTGCAGTTGGCAATTACTGGGTAGAACTAAGCTTTAAGGTCTTTGTTATTATTCAAGCATTTTGATTGTTTTCCTGCCTGCAACGTACCCTCAAACAACATCAGGAACAAACTTGAATTCCTTTACAAGGCTCGTGCATTGGGTCTGTAAATGACTTTTAGCCCCATCCTACCAACTTATTTGGGATTGTTGCCCTTTCTGAGGCAGCAAAGGGGGAATGTTATCCATGGATCAGCACCCTGATTGGCCCTCTACCTCATGGACAGTAACGTTTAGGGCACATGCACTTATCGTATAAGCATAAGTGTCAGGATCTGCATTCTACTGTATTTTCTACCAAAGAATCATATTGCATCTGCTATTGTAATTATACCACTTGGGAGACACATCTGTATACACCATTGTATAATCATCAGTTAGACAATACTGCCATCTTTAGTTCTAGTACAGAACAGCAATTACTTGTATAATTATTGTGTAACCACAAATGACATTCAAGAATATAGGTTCTTTGTTTAGTTATTTTGTCTTTCTGCTAGCTCAGCATACTTTCCCAGGCTAGTGAGAAGTCAGGTTATTTGCCATTATCCAATGATGATGACTTTTGTATCTTTTTAGTAGTTACTATGGTGATTATCAGGGTATAAGACCCTTTGCATTGCACCTTTTCTCTGAAAAGAAGAAACTTATTGCTGCCTATAGGTAAGAAAGATTGGAGGTGTTCTCCCAGTGTTTATCACTGTGATTTGGTTGTAAGCCTATTTTATATACCAGAAATAAATCATTTTATGTGCTAGACACCACTTGTCTGTTGTTTCATCACTTTTGTGCAGTTCCAACATGAACCTGAGAAAGGTAATTTTATTACCCAGTTACAATAAGCATTCCAGGGTCTTCTGAATATTAATAAGCTATATACAGAGTTTTTAGAGGCAATGGTAGATTTTCCTCTTCTGAATCACTGTCCAGTGAGGGGGGTGATCGCTGTGATACCACATTGCATGGAGACTGTGCCTGTTCAACTCTTTGTGATTTTAGTGATTTTTGTGTTGAGGGTGCCAGCTGATCTTTTAATCTCTGCCTCATAGTCATGATCCAAGAATCGATGTGTCCTTGCCACTGCAGGATGGTAAGTGGAAATGACTGAATGGAGTTAGATTAAGATTTCCTTGTTGGAGCTCTCTGAATTAGGCTGCTATCAAAGGTGCTGATGTCATTGGAAGTCCAGATTCCCCCAGTAATACCACTTCTGAAGACACTATTAACTTTCTAATTCTGGTCCATAAGAGGAGAATGTGACAGTGTTGGACAGCTTCAACATAAGTTATCCATTACTAGAGATAGGTGAAGTGGACAAAATTCAATTTGCAAATTAATTTGTAAAGTTGGCAAAATTCACAAAGGGTGAAGTGTCTACTTTGCAAAGTTTTTGCCAAGTGTAATGCCTTTTTCTTGCAAAATAACACAAAATTCACTGGGAAGTTGTCACTTCAGAAAGAATTCACAGAAAAAGTGCCACTTTGCATGGAAAACTTCACAACAATGGTGGAGTTCAAAGTTGGTGATGACAGTGGGAACATCATAAAGTGAATCACAAAAGGAATTAAGCCACTTCCCAGTGAAGTAAAACTTCACAACATCTGTGGTATTACCACACGGATTTGCAAGAATTAGATATATAGTTAATAGGCTAGAGAAAAGACTGTTGTACCTGTTCCTTGGTAAAAGTACTGCAGTTGGTAATGACATGTAAAAGAAATTCTAATAAGTTCAATCATCACATACTGGAAGCACAGTGGTAGAATTTACATAAATATTATAGGATGTCCTAGAAAGCCCCACATCCATATGATGGGAGGACTGTATTAGATTCAGTACAGTTCAAAGAAGCCAGACACCCAAGCTGGAGGTGCAAGTATGACATAGTTTGAAAGAAATCCACTGGACGTTGGATGCAGTTCTTAAGTGTTTACTGTGCATATACATACTGAAAAGCCAAAAATGAGGGTGGGCAAATGAAGCCCCACAACATCCAGGTGCTTCAACCATAGTATTTGTCAGGGGCTTGGAATCATCATACCTCATATCATACTTGAACCATACTTGCACCTTTACCTCAGTGTCTGGCTTCTTTGAACTATATTATATTACAGGAGTCCTGGACTCTAACAGCTTGTGTATTCTACTTCGTGGTTCCACTATATTAGACTCAAGAAGACTCTTAGGACCAAACTAAATGCATATACCCACAGAAAACACAAATAGAATGCAACAGCTACTCACATTAGGTTTGTTTTATATTTACTGGTTATCTCACTGCCACCCTTTTAAACTGCATACTACCATGTTCTGTGGCCTGATATAATACTGCCACTTTGATCAAGCAGCATTATTACATCATACCACAAAACACTGGAACTTGCAGTTTAAAGGGAGACAGTGAGATATTAAATAAGTAGGAAACAAAACACATTTGAACAGGAATGGAGCTCTAGTTGTGTCATCTTGGGGTATGCAGGTGTGGAGGTTGTCACTGTACAAATGAAGAAAATGGAGCAGTCAAGTTAGTAATTGTAGAGAGGCAGTTTGCAACTGGCAACTATGGCCCAGAAACAGGAGACACTTACCATGTCTGTGCTGGAGGAGTGTGTAGTTTCAAAGAGATGATGCTTAAAGGTGATAGGAAACAGGTTTTACACCTCTAGATGCTATCCTGTTGTCCTGTTAGTGTTTATTCAATATTCTGATATGTTTTGACCTTTTTGTTAAATTAATATTCCAATTTTTTGCCTTTGTAACTATCCTGAATCCTTCCTTCCTTCCTTCCTTCTTCAGCAGTTGCTGCTGTCTCTCTCTGTCTTTTTCACACTGCCTGAACATTCTATGACATCAGTAACACCATTCCAGGCCATTCAGATGAATAGCATGGAATGGTATTACTGATGTCATAGAATATCTTAAAATATGAAAATAAACAGTAGTAGCTGGTGAGGAGGTGGAACTCTGTGTATCTAGGGCACCTACAAGCTAGATTATTTATTTATTTATTTATCAAATATTGGTCAAAGCACATCAGAATATGTACTGTAAGTGTCTTGGAAAGAAATATGAAAAGGCAGTTGATGTAAAAAATTTCCTATCACCTTTAAAGGGTATCTCAAAGCAAACTTGGAACTGGTGCTGGTGGATGCTGCTCAAGTGGAAACAGACATGGTAAATAGCCAGAAATCCAGGAGAGGTCTCATACATATGAAGAGCAGACAACGTGAGTGCAACAACAGCATGAGATGCCAAATGTAGTGGAACGTGAAGGCTAGCATTTTGAATTGTAGAAAATAAAGATCGTCAAGAATAATGGAAAAGGAAACTGTGAGAAGAAAAGGAACAGGAAGATGGAACAAAAGAGAAAGAAGACTGGGGATGGAAGAAAAGATGATAGAGCATGAGCATCAATGGAACTTTCAAATTTGAAAACAACAGCTTAGGTCATTTAGCCACAAATTTAAAAATAGTGTGCTATCTCCTCTAAAGGAAGATGATAACATAACTCTGTTCTAAGTTCATTTGAGAAAGAAGCTCAGGTATTGGCTGCAGGACAGGTCACCACAAACAGTGTGGCTAGAAGATTCAGAATAAAAGAATGAGAGGAAGTGAGACCCTTACCAACAGACCTGTAGGCACACCAACAGAGTGTCCCAAAGGCACCCAGCAATGCAGTCATACAACTGCTGTAAACCGTTATGCCCAGGAGGGTCAGGAAAGATATAGAAACATAGACTTTGATGGCAGATAAGGACCGCTGGCCCACCTAGTCTGCCCATTTCCCTACCTAGAGGATAAGCTGAAGATCCTATTTAACCAACAGCCTATTGCTTCCTACCATCCACAAAATTGCCTTATGTCTGTCCCATGCATTCTTGAATTCTCCCACAGTTTTAGACTCCACAACCTCCTCAGAAAGGCTGTTCCATGCATACACCACCCTTTCTGTGAAAAAAATACTTCCTCACATTGCCCTGAGCCATCCCCCTCTATCTTCAAATTGTGTCCCCTTGTTCTTGCACATCTCTTTTCTGAAAGATGCTACCCTCTTGGACTTTGTTGATTCCACTGAGGTACTTAAACATTTCTATCATGTCCCCCCTCCTTTACTCAAGGGTATACATATTAAGTTCCTTTAGTCTCTCCTCATATGGCTTCTCTTGCAGACCTTGCACCATTTTAGTTGCCCTCCTCTGAACTGCCCCATCCTGTCTATGTCCTTGCGGAGATGGGGTCTCCAGAACTGGATGCAGTACTCAGATGGGGTCTCAGCAACTGTCTGTACAGGGATAACAACTTCCTGTTTCTGCTGGTGATACCTCTCCTATACATCCCAGTATCCTCCAGCCCTCCCTACCGCCTTCTGCATTGCTTGCCAACCTTAAGGTCATCTGATAAGATTACCCTAGGTCTCTTTCCATTTTGTTGTTGTTACTACCTCCCATTGTGTAATCTTCCCTGGGTTTTGTTTCCCAGGTGCATTACTTGCACTTCTTTGCATTGAATCCAAGCTGCCATATTTCAGACCATTTCTCCAACCTTGCCAAGTCCCTTCTCATCCTTTCCATGCCTCCTTGTGTATCAACCCAGTTGCAGATCTTTGTGTCATCTGCAAAGAGCATACTTTTCCTTCCAGTCCCTCTGCAATGCCACTTATAAAGACATTAAAAAGGACTGGACCCAGTACTGAACCCTGCGGTACCCCACTAGTAACCCCTTTTTCTTCAGAATGGACTCCATTTACAATTACCTTCTGTGTCCTGTTGTTCAGCCAATGTTTTACCCAGGCTACCACCTTGGGACCCACTCCCAGGCTGGTTAATTTGACTACTAATCTTTGTGTGGGACTGTGTCAAATGCCTTGCTAAAGTCTAGGTAGGCCTTGTCCACAGCCCTCCCTGGTCTACTACTTTGGTCACCCAGTCAAGAAATCAATTAGATTCATCTGACATGACCTTCCTGCTGTGAACCCATGCTGCCTTGGGTCCGTGCCACTGGCCTCTAGGTACTCAACAATTCTTTCCTTCAGAAGTGATTCATCACTTTCCTACCACAGAGGTCAAACTGACAGGTCTGTAGTTTCCTGCCTCCATCTTGGTCCCACTTTGTGAAGGAGAATCACATCCACCTTCTTCCAGTCCTCAGGTACCACGCCATCCTCCCATGATTTGTTAAAAGCGTAGTCAGAGGTGTCACTAGTTCTCTGCTTAATTCTTTTAGAATTCTGGCGTGAATTCCATTCATTCCATTGCTTTGTCCACCTTCAGTTTTAGGAGTTCTTTCAGAACCCTTTCTTCTGAAAGGACTGGGATCAACCCCCTACCCAGAGTGCTTCTGTTAATTGGATTAGGCACCTCCCCACTTCCTCTTTTGTGAATACTGAACAGAAGTATTCATTCAGTATCCCTGCTTTATCTCACTCTCTGCCCACCCACCATCCATTCTATTCAGCCTCACTATCCTCTCTTTGTCTTTCTATGCTCCTGATATCCCTATAAAAGGTTTTATCCTCCTTCTTAACTGAGTTAGCTATCTTTTCCTCAGTTTGTGCCTTTGCCATTCTGACTACCCTCCTGCTTCCTTCTGCCTTAACTGGTACAGTTCTCTGTCCTGCTCCTTCTGTGTTTCCTTATACTTCCTAAATGCTATCTTTTTCTCCCTAACCTTCACCGCCACTCTTTTGAGAACCATAGTGGCTTTTCTTTCATTTTGATTTGTTTATTTGCTTCACACAAAGGCTTGTTGCCTCTGTGATGGCAGTTTGATATTTGCCCATTGTTGCTCCACCCTCCTTCTAGTCTGTTTGCTAGTGCTTTTCTAAGGGACTCTCCCATCTTGCCAAAGTCAGCCCTCCTGAAGTCCAGAACCCTCACTTTTGTATGGCTTGACTCTGTAGCAGAGTTTATCATGAACCACACTGTTTGGTGGTCACTTGTTCCCAAATGTCTACCCACTTCTAGATCTGAGATCCTCTCACTGTCCCCATTTGAGAGCATGAGGTCTAAGATTGCTCCCTCATGAGTGGGTTCCAAAACTAACTGTTTGAGGCGTGCCACCTGAAGGACATCAGAATGGCCCTGCTTTTTGGATGTGGCTGCATAAAGGTGCTCCAGTTAACATCTGGCATGTTAAGGTCCATCAACAGTATCTCCCCTTTCTCTGCCATCCTAAGTATGCCTTCTATCATATCCTTGTCCATTCCCCCCCTGACATGGGGGTCTATATACAACCCCTGTGCAGACTGTGGTGCCATTTCCAGTCTCTAAGGTGACCTACAGTGCCTCCTCTCCTCCTGTTTACTCTTTTGTTCAGTTGCTTTTATCCCTTCCCTTCACAGAGAGCTGCTCCCCTTATGCCCCCGTCTCCTCCTGAGTTGTGTACCCTGGTATGTTAACATCCCAGTCATGGTTCTCTGTGTACCATGTTTCTGAGACTGCTACAATATCCAAACATCCCTCTTCCATCAAGGCCACCAGTTCAGGAGCCTGTTGCCCAGGCTACGGGTGTTGGTACTCATTACCCTCCATTTCCTGATGGCCTTACCCTTTTGCCCCATTCCTGTCCTTATTGCATTTGTCACTTTCTCCATTTACCCCTGCACTTCTCCTATTGACATCTCTATGTTGGGTGTCTACCTCACTTAGTACCCTGATATTTTTTGAGGGCTAGGATTTCCTCTCCTTCCAGTGCCTCCCCTTAGCTAGTTTAAATACTTGTCAATAAAGTATTTAAACCTATCACCTAGGATCCTGGTTCCCTCCTGGACAGATGCAGACCATCATGTCAGTATAGGCCTGCATCCCTCCAGGTTGGACCCCAGTTTCCAATGAAGCCAAATCCCTGAGCTCTGCACCAGTTTTAAACCACTGATCGAATCCCATGGTGTGGAGCACCTAGCCTCACCCGTGCAATAGACAGGCAGCACCTCTGAGAAGGTTGCTGTGTGTGCTACTTGTCTAAGGCCCCTCCCCATCTCCACAAATTCTTCTTGCACTGCTCTGATTCCTTTCTTAGCCAGGTCATTTGTCCCTAGGTGGACAATGACATCCAGCTCCCTCCCGTGCAGCTGCTCCTGTGATCCTGAGGATTTGCTCCCTGTCTTTCCATGCCATGGCACCAGGCAGGCACCTTACCTCCTCTCCCTTCCTCCCCAGTTCTACCTTCCTAACAATGGAGTCCCCCACCAGGAGTTGTTTCCTTGCCCTGTGGGTCCCATGCCACCCTCCTTTGGGTGTCCATTGTGGAGGTTCCCAGCATCCTCCTTGGTCTCCACTGTGGGTGCCTCCATGAGGAACCACACTTTTCCAGAAAGGCAAAGAAATTATGGAGAGGTACAACTGGAGGAATAAGCCTCTGTTCCACCATCCTCATCCTCCCAGAGCCCACTGTGGTTCAACCACTCCTCTTTCTTGGCAACCCCTGAGGCAACAGCAGTGACCCGGTGGTCCCTGGGTGGGAGGAGGTCCACAAATCCTGGCTAACTCAGCCTGAGATGAGCAACCTCCTCCCTCAGCCCAGAGAGGTGTCTGCAGATGGGACAACACTGCATCCTCAAAACATCTCCCGAAGACTGCTGCTCCACAGCCACTGCACTGCATCACTCCCATCATGTCTTTTTCTGGCTCCCTAACTGTTATTTGGAATACTTACTCTTTCCTCTGTTTGTTTATTTCTTTTTTCTTCTCTCCCTACTTACTTACTGCCTCTGCAACCTTTTATCTCCTGATCTTCCTCTTCTGAGACAAGAAGTTCCTATATTTCTCAGTAGTCTCCTTAATTGCTCAGAGTCAGACCTCCAGCAGCTAGGGGGATAGAGAACTACTCTTGCCCTTCTAGGATGGTGAGTCTATGGTGGCTCTGTGATCACTCACTTTCTGCTCCCAAATTGGAAGTTCCTGTTGTCAGTTAAATCCTGTGCCTATAAAAGTAGAACTGGTTTAGGGTGGGGTGTGGAGGGAGGGAAGGAGGGCAATATAGCCCAGTAGAGAAGTTTTAGTTATACCAGTAGCTCCTTCCTCTGGAGTTCTGTCTGTCCTCTGGCAGAAGCTATATAGGGCAGTATTTATATCTGGTCTTAACCTGGCTCCTTCTAGCTAAGCCACTCCCCTACTTTGCAATTACACTTAGTTAATTTCACAGATAACAATTCCTTCTGACACCTGTGACAAGCACCTAGATAAGTACACAGATAACACAGATAACAGATAACAATTTACTTCACCTCTGACAAACACACCAAGTAGGAGGGACAATGTTGACTACAGGTATGTGACAACACAGGGTATTTGGCTAGGTGGTGCAGAAAAATGCAAATACTCAGTGGAAGTCTGGAAGGTAGAACTTAACCAAGGAACTGATCCTATAGCTAAGGGCTTGGTCAGATGCTCTGCACTCAGTTCTGTGCCACATATGCATAAGGAGATGTTAAAAGGAACACGCACCACAAACCTTCTTGATACTGAAGCAAACCTGTTACTTACTAAGCAATCTCTACTGCTAAAGAGTCATATTTAATAAGAGAAACTGCTAAGTGAGGTCTGTTACAAGGTTTCATAATGATAGTATCCATTGTTAAGGTTCCTTTAACACAGGAATGGTATGAGGTGTCTCAGAATGGGGGGTTGCAGAAATGCCTTTCAATGCAGTTCTGGGCAATAATTTCATTCTTGTGGAAATACTATCCGTACAACCACAAGGTGTCAAATGACTAGAAAGACCTGAAGAAGAGATGCCTGTGTGCCCTTTGTCCTGCCCTGACCACTCAGGGGTACAAATGAGTTACAGAATAAATGTGCAAAATGCTCCATCATAGCTGTAGGGTGATCCTCCAGACTGCAAAGAAGAGGTGCAATCAGGGTAGCACATGGCTGCCACACAGTGGCAGAGTGAGCCTGCAGACTCTGATGGGGAACTGCAGTCAGGGCAGAAAGACTACCCCTCATCTGGGGTGAGGGAGATGGAGAGAGAGAGAGAGAGAGAGAGACAGTGAGAGAGATGGAGATGGACAGCTGTAATGTACAGACATGGTCAATGCACTAGGAAAATCCTCTACACCTACAAAAGGGAAAGAAAGTTATAAGGAGACCAGACAATTACAGGGAGACACTGAGCTGTAAGGCTGACTGCATAGCTGCAGCAGGAGAAGCCTGAAAACTGTGGCTGGTGAGGACATGAAGGTGAAGTGCAGGGAAACATTTCTGAAACAGAGGGCAGCTGTTGCATTAGAAGCACAGTCAGGGGCACTAATAGTTGCCTCACAGATGCAAATGTGAGGCACAATCTGTGCATCTGGAGTAGGGCCAGTGACTGAAGAAACTTCCTCACAGCAGCTGGCTGTGAGATCTGATAGCATAGCATGCAGGAAGTCAGAAGTGCTTGAGGATCACACAACTCTGCAGGATGAAGCCTCCGAGGTAACCAGCAGACCATCACGGAGAAACTTGTTAGTTTGGTCAGTGTCTCTAGACAAACTTCTGTACAAGTGAGTAGAATGATTCTAGCATGAATAATGTAAGGAGCCAGCAAAGGCCCACTGCAGTAGGGAGGAATCAGCACAAGCAGTATACTTGAAAGTGCAGGATGGGTTATTGGTGAAGCAGAAGTGTGGAAAATGAAGAAAGAAAAGGGAGGTATAACAACACGTCATTTTACCTGTGAATACCAGAGACAGCTGCTAGAGTTGGTTCATGATGAGGTCCCAAGTTCTGGGCACCAAGCAAAATACAAGACATGGAATATGCCACTGCAAAACATTTACTGATCTGCCATTTTCCATAAGTAGCCCAGTACTACTGAACTGGTTGTACATGCAAGAAAACAGAGAGGGCAGGAGATATGGAAAAGCTCATCTTATGCCCTTGCTAATAATAAATTAATCATTTAGAAGGTGACTATATAGAGTGATCTAAGTAACCAGCTATATGAGAACATATTCTTTCTTGTGGTTGAATATTTTACAATTAGGTACCCTGAGATTGTTGTCATGTCATCTGTAAAGCAGAGAATATAGTTGATTAGGTTTGGAAGGGTTTCAGCAAAGTGGGGTTCTCTGAGGAAATCTTAATAGAAAATGGTATGAACATCATTGTCTCCTATTATAACCACCTTTCTGGAGAAGAGCAAGGTTAGGAAGCTCAAAGGTTACCCTACCACCCACATGTCAATGCGTAATGGAAAAGTTCAATTTGAACGTCAAAAGCAGGCTTCCTACCTTTGCAAACAAACATCCCACATCCTGTAATGAATATTCATACCACTTACTGTTTTCATCCAGGGATGTGCCATAGGAATCCACAGGATTCTCACCCTGTGAGATTTAATCTGCACATAAGGTATGGGATCCACAGGATTTGTTCAATGAGGAATGTGCTTGAAGTCCCCACAAGCCGGGGAGAATTTCACTTGAAGTTGATAGAGTACATGGACATTGCACAGGATCATTTCTTGTGAGTCCAGCACAAGCAGAACAAATGGCATGGTCAGGGGTCAAGGGTTCAAGCATACCAGGTTGGGCCAAGAGAAATGACATTAATTCCATTAAGGCACAACCAATTGCAGTGTGCCTCCTCTGACAATATTTTTATTGTGAAGGATACAGTTGAATGATGTGAGTTATGTGCTCAAACTGCCAGGTCAAGTACACAAACACAGGTTATACAATGTTAACATACCAACTAAAAGCACAAGGACATTAACAAAATGGAGTCAGTCCAGAGAAGGGCAACCAAAATGGTGCAGGGACTGCATCAGAAACATATGAGGACAGATTAGCAGAGCTCAATATGTATATCCTAGAGCAAAGGAGGAGAGAGGTGATATAGATCAAAACATTCAAACATCTTAAGGGTATTAACAAGGTGAAAGAGTCTAACATGTTTCAATATAAGAAAAATAGCAGGACAAGAGGACACAGCATGAGATAAGAGGGAGGACGATTAAGGAGTAATGTGCGGAAGTTCTTTTTCACATAAAGGGTGGTGGATGCATGGAATGGCCTACCTCAGGAAGTGGTGGATATGAATACAGTGCAGGGCTTTAGACAGGCATGGGATAGGCATAAGGTAGCAATACAGATGAGTATGAATAAATAGGCCATTGGCAGAGTAAAGGCCCTATGACACATTCATAAGGTAGACAAAATGGGCTGACTGGATGGGCCTTGCAGTCCTCATCTGCTGTCAACTTCTTTATTTCTATGTTTCAAACCACAGCATACCATGCCTCAGAGGAGTTGGCAGGTATTTGTTCTTCTGAACAGAAAATTGAGAATACTATAGAAACATTAAATAGTATCTGCAGAAAAAAGACTTAAGGTCCACCAGTCTACCTGAAAGGTCCTAACTTCTATTGAATGACACAGCCAATTTAGGTATTTTAGATGCAGTGTGCTATAGATGTGTTGTTTCTGGGACCATAATACCCTCTTTCTTCCCTCCCCCATCACTAACTCATTGAACCTATCCCATGCTGACATGAACCCCATAATAGTTCTAGTGTTGGCCACAAGATGTTCAAGCAAGCTGTTCCTTTTGTCCTCTGCTCTCTCAGTGAAGAAGTACTTCCTCATGCTCCTCCTGAATCTACCCTCCCAGCTTTCAATTGTGCCCCCTTGTGCTTTGCGTGTTCACTAGCTATAAACAGCTCTGACGCTTCCACCTATTGATTCCTGCTTGAATGTTTAAATAATGTCTCCTCTCTTGTTTTGGCTTCCTAGAGAACTTGCTCAGCCATTACAACTCTTCCTTATGTGTTTACCTTCTTTCCTTGTAACATATTTATAACCCTCTGTAGGACCATTTCCAGTCTGTCCTGATCCTTCTTTAATCACAGGCTCCAGAACTATGCACAGAATTCAAGATCATACCTCACCACGGATGTGCATGGGGGTGGGGTATCACCTCACTCTTTCTGCTGGCAAAGCTCCTGCATATACACCCCAACATTCTACTGTCTTTACCATATGCTTTGCTGCATACAGCAGAGGACTACAGGCTGTCCTCATGGTACCACCCAAGTCTCTTTCCTCTACAGTGAGTCCTAGCCTTACCTCATTAATCCAATGCTCTGTGCTGTGGGTTTCTTTTTCCTTTGCTCATTACCTTGCATTTTGGTATTGAATTTCAGCTTCATGAACAAGGATGACTCAATCACCAGTGAACACTCAGTTCTTTACACACATCAATAGTTTAAATTCATTGCTTTGGCCACCAAACCTAAGCCCCAAATGTTTTTGCTGGCCCCCACCAGTTTTATCAAGAGGAAGTAGTCCAAGAATTCCCAAATGTATCTTAGATTTCAGAACAAATATTATGTTGAACTTTACACAACAGAAGTATTTAAATTTCATCTGCTTACAAGTAGTTTCAAAACTCTTCCAATAAATGTATAATGTGAAAACTCTCCACTTTAGGATAAAAAGCTCATTTGTTTCAGAACAATATTATGTGATCAACACACAATGGAGCTCAGCGTGTCTCAGGAGACTATGCCACCATTAGTGCATATATGTTGGCATTCTTTAAGCTTCTGCTTCTTAAAGCTGCCATGGGTACCAACATCCTGACATGATCACGTCACAGAACTTCCCTGCATGTGATGTCAATGAGCTGGGAACCAAAGACCACAGGTTAATAGGAATGTGAGACATCACTAATCACAGATCCCAGCACTCATGAGGCATAGCAATATTCAAACAGTGCACTCAAATTATAAAAGTAAAAAAAAAATGTAATCATGACCGACCAAGTTCGGAACCCTTCTTAACTAAATAGTCATAGAAATCAAACTAATTTCAAACACAGTTCATGATTCTGACACAGTGCAGGTCCTGGGAGGTTAGTGATTCAGAAGTGCAAGATCAGCCTGCGTTGCATGAGCCAGAAACTTGTTGCAGCACCTCTCAGAAGAAACTCTACAAAGGGGTTTGTGATGACTAGACAACTTTTCTGGTAATCTGAAATACTTTTGTCAAATGCTAGTACCTTCTGTAGCATTGGGGGCAGGAGGCAGAGTTCAAAGGTAAAGAAACTGGCATACTTGGGAGATTCTCAATAGCTCAGCAAGGCTTCTTAAGTAAGTCTGACATTCATTGTATTGGCATCCTGGAAGAGAGAAAGTTTGTCTGCACAAATGAACTAGATTGAGTCTGTCACAGTGACGTCCAAATGCATACTGTCAGAAGCTAAATAATCTGTGAGAGGATGCTGGGTCCTTGAGACAGCAAGGACAGAAAAATATCGCAAGGTAAGCATCACCCAAAATTCCAGACCTGTAGCAGTTTCAGCTAATCAGATGAACATGGGTACAGGAAGTGACATCAACCTCACTTGGCCAAGACAACAAGGGAGAGATAGAAGCATTTACCTGCACAAGTGTGCAGGCTTTCATTAATTTTGTAGGTGTATTGTTGTTTTACTATGTGTAAACAGTGTTATACCTGATTATTACTGTTGTAGTTACACAACCAGTGTTTATTTAAGCAATAATGCTCGACAGGGTGTGGGTTGTGCTGTGATAACCTCCACCTGGGTGGTTGAGCATGAGGGCTGCAGAGCCGGAATGTGCCCAACATCCCAGAAGTGAGGTTATCCTAGCACAGCTCATACCCTGGAGTGCATTATTGCTATATACAATGGCTCATTGTTATACAAAGAAAAATAAGAAAAACTGTTTTTGGTAGATTTTTTTTGTGTGTAATATATCTTTGTGTATGAAGAGAAGTTGCTAACAAAAATCCAAAAATCAGTACAGTGAGTTTGTGCTCAGATAACCTCACTGCTGCTAAGAACAGACAACCAATCAGGTTCAAGGATTTTTATTGCATTGTATAATAATAAATTAGTTATTTTCTAAAGACTGGAGTACTGTTTTTTGTGACTGTGTCTCTGAGGAAGGTTATTTGGATAAAAGGTGTGCATAGTAAAATAATAACAAAACAAAACAAACCCCCCTCAGAAAAAACAGTTGCTGCAGTCTTTAGAAGAATAACTAATTTATTAATAAACACTGATTGTGTAAGTTTCAGCTGCCAAATACTTGACCACATTTCCATTCTCTCTGCCTCCATCTTCATATTATTAATCCCTCCATACAGTCCACCCTGTCACATCCAAGTATTTGTTTTGTGGACAGGATGGTTGAATCTTATCATATGCAAAGAGACAAACCTTAGCCCCACCCTACATCATGGATGTAAATATTAGTTAGTGCAGGTCTCAGTAATGACCCCTGGAGGACCCCATATATTGCTTTCTTGACTCCAGATTCTAAACCATTTATGAGCAACTTCTAAATCCTCCCTGACAGCCAGTTTCCAATCCAAGAGTCAGTTCTTCCCCATCCCTTCCCTCAAAAGAAGTGGCATAAAAGTTAAAGGCTAAATGGGAATCATTCAGAATGTATAAGGAAATGCAGAGGGAGGAGAATGTGAAAATGTATCAGTGGAAAGAAAGGGAAACAGGCAGAGGAGTAAGGGGCATGAAAGTGCAAACTGAAGAGAGACTAGCTCAGGCAGTGATGAAGGGGACAATACTTTTTTTTTTCAAGGGGCCTCTCTCTCTTGTGTTTCCTCTTGTTCCTTCTGTGCCTTTGATTTTTCCTTTAATAAATTCTGTTGTATTTTATAAACAGGGACAACAGGGAGATTAAGATACTCCATAATGAGCTTAAGGAGCAGGCTACAAGCACCATAATATTTAATGCATTTTAGTGTTGTGAATCAACAGTATGGCATTTACAGTATTTAGTGCCATAAGAACCATCCCCATGCACTGGTGAAGTGGTCTGTGTTCCACACTGAGCTCATACAATCCTCCTGAAAGCCAACAGGGTGCCATGACCCCGGCAGTTTCCCTGTACAAAGTTGCTTAGCAACTCAGCATTCCCTCAGGAATGTGTGACACCTGTTGTCACCATGTCAGTGATGCCTCTGCAAGCAGGAGGGTTGAAGAGGAGATCCTCACAACAGCATCTGTGCTACCATCTGAAGATATAATGAGGGTGAGACAATGCTAACTTGAGACTGGGTGAGCCTACCTACATAAAGATACTTTAAAGCCTCTAAAAGCTGATATGCAATGCAATACTAAGGATTTATGAAGCTGGTATTTATTTAATAGAATGAAAACTACTAAGAGATAAATAAATGGAGAAAAGGGTATTTTCATAGAAAAGAGACTGCAGCTAGGTATGAGGTATGGCATGGATGGGGATTGAAAGGAATGTGGGCCGACCTCAACAGAGAGCACAATGTTTGGTGAAGGAACTCACAAAGTGTCAATCACCTGGGGTGACAGGTATTTATTAAACATATTTTGAAATAATTCTGATATTTAAAAAGACAACCTAGTTGTGTATCATCTTTGCTTTACTATAGGAAGTATGAACAGTAAACATTTAAAAGAATTCTGATTAAAAAGAGTGACAATCAGTTCCAGGTATGCAGATATCATAAGGAAAATAAATTATATTGCTTTATAAAATTGATATGTATTAATTTTTTCATTTATATTTCTGTATATTTATTGTAGATACTTTAATAATTCACCCAGAATTCAGATGTGGAGAAACATATGGGTTCTGATTTAAAATAAAGAGAATTATCAGTATTCAAGTATTGTGTGTTCCTTTTTGGGGGAGGGTCCCCCCTACACATTCTTCACTCATGCTATCAACCATCTGACCCTTGTCTGCTGTCTGGCCATACTATCAAAGAAGTCAATCAGGTCTGTCTAATACAACCTGCCCCTCATAAAATGATGCTGCTTTTCATCCTGTTCAACCCATGTTGATCTCAGAAATCCAACATCTTTTCACTGATAATTATCTCCAGTAGTTTCCCACAGTATAAATATAAAGGGAAGGGCAAATACCACCTTGGATGAATTACCATATAACTAAGTTAATTCATCATAAAAAAAACAAAAAAACTATTCCATAAACTGAAAAATGACCCATTACAAGAAAAATAAATACTCAATGCATTTTCAGACATGTGTTAAAAGATTGAAAAGTGCAATTAAATTGGCCAAATGTAACTTAGAATTTAAAATTGCACACACAAAAATGGACACAAATCCTTATTTGCCTATTTAAATTTTAAAAATGGACGTTCTAAGCAAATTGGACCTTTAAAAAGGTAACAGTTTAATTACTTCAGACAAGGATATAGCTAATACTTTTAATCAATATTTCTGTTCAGTATTCTCAATGAAAGATCCTACAATGAGCCCAACTATACCCGTCATCAAACAAATGCACCCCTTGCAACTTATGAGCACACTGAGCAGGTGTTAATATCCCTGAATAAAAAGAGTTGCCCAGGACCTGATGGTATTACTTCATGGTTCTTAATTGAAACCTCAGAAATAATAAAAATCACACTAACCATCATTTTTAATAAATCTTTGGATGAATCCACTGTCCCTTCTGATTAGAGATGGGTGAAGTGGCTAATTCACTCCACGAAGGGTCATTGTTGGGACCCATGTTGATCAGTATTTTGATAAGTGACCTAAATGTTCCAAGTGAGAACAAGTTGGTTAAATTTGCAGATGACGTTAAGTTGGGCAGAGTGGTGGATACCTTTGACGATTGACTAAGGTTTGGGTAGGATTTGATGTATATCTCAGTGGGCAGAAAATAACAAAATAAGCTTTAATGGAAAAAATGCATTGTAATGCATATAGGAAGAGAGAATATACAACAGGAATATTATATCCAGGGTTCAAAGCTGATAGCCTCCAACTATGAAAAGGACCGGGTATGTATATATAAAAAGATATAAGTGGGACCCATAGTAGAGTTACAACAAATAAGGCAATGCATTTGGTAAACTGCATAAGAAGGAGTTTTCATACTAGAAGTAGGGGGTATTGATTCCACTATTTAACTCTTATGTCAGGTTGAGTTTGGACTACTGCTCTACTGTTGGAGTCCCTGTTTGAGGAAGGATAAACTGTTGGTCAGTGACCACAAAGATCCTTCACTAGAATGATATCAGGATGTAGGGAGAAAATACATGAAGACAGATTAAAAACACTGGGATTGTAGTCGTTAGACAGTAGAGCGAGCTAGAGGGATCTGTTGTTACTGTATAAGATACTGAAACAGGAAACATAGAAACATATAGAAACATAGAATTTGATGGCAGATAAGGACCACTTGGCCCACCCAGTCTGCCCATTTCCTGCCTACTGGATAAGCTGCAGATCCTAGTTAACCAGCAGCCTACTTCTTTTACCCACCCCTAGAATTGCCTTATGACTGTCCCATGCATGCTTGAATTCCACGTTGTTTTTGACTCCATGACCTCCTCCAGAAGGCCATTCCATGCATCCACAACCCCTCTGTGAAAAAATACTTCCTTAAATTACCTCTGAGCCGCCTCCATCTTCAAATTGTGCCCCTTTGTTCTTGCACACCTCTTTTTTGAAAGATGCACCTCTTGGACTTTGTTGATTCCCTTGAGGTACTTGAAAGTTTCTATCATGTCCCCCTCTCCCTCCTTTCCTCAGGCTATACATATTAAGCTCCTTAAGTCTCTCTTCATATGTCTTCGTGCAGACCCTGCACCATTTTAGTTGCCCTCCTCTGGACAGCTTCATCCTGTCTATGTTCTTTGCGAAAACTGGGTCTCAGAACTGCACACAGTACTCCAGATGGGGTCTGACTAGCTGTCTGTACAGAGGGATAATAACTTCCTGTTTTCTACTGGTTTGCCTCTCCTATGCATCCCAGTATCCCCCAGCCCTCCTTGCTGCCCTCTCACATTGCTTGCCCACCTTTAGGTCATCTGATATGACTACCCCAGGTCTCTTTCCATTTTGTTGTTGTTAGTCTCTCACCCACCATTGTGTACTCTTCCCTGGGTTTTGTTTCCCAGGTGCATTACCTTGCACTTCTTAGCACTGAATCTAAGCTGCCATACATTTGACCATTCCTCTAACCTTGCCAAGTCCCTTTTCATCCTTTCCACCCCACCTTGTGCATCAACTCTGTTGCAGATCTTTGTGTCATCTGCAAGAGACATATTTTCCTTCCAGTCCCTCTGCAATGTAAACATAAAGACATTGAGAAGACCAGTCCTAATACTGAACTCTGTGGTACCCACTAGTAACCCCCTTTCTTCCAGAGTGGACTCCATTAACTATTACTCTCTGTGTCCTATTCTCCAGCCAATTTTTTACCAGGCTGTCATCTTGGGACCCACTCCCAGACTAGCTAACTAGTATATAATCTTTGTGTGGGACTGTGTCAAATACCTTGCTAAAGTCTAGGTAGGCCATGTCCACAGCCCCTCCTGATCTACTACTTTGGTCACCCAGTCAAAGAAATCTATCAGATTTGTCTGGCATGACCTTCCCGCTGTGAATCCATGCTGCCTTGGGTCCTGTGCCCCTCTGGCCTCTAGATGCTCGACAATTCTTTCCTTCAGAGTGATTCCATCATTTTCCTACCACTGAGTTTAAACTAACAGGTCTGTAGTTTCCTGCTTCTGCCTTGCTCCCACTTTTGTGAAGGGAATCACATCTGCCCTCCTCCAGTCCTCAGGTACCACCCCATCCTCCCATGATTTGTTAAACAGGGTAGTCAGTGGTGTCACTAATTCCACCCTTAGTTCTTTTAGAATTCTGGGATGAATCCCATCAGGTCCCATTGCTTTGTCCACCTTCAGTTTTAAGAGTTCTTTCAGAACCCTTTCTTCTGTAAATGGGCTGGTATCAACTTCTGTACCAAGTGTTTCTACTGTTTGTTTTAGGTACCTCCCCTCTTCCTTTGTAAATACAGAGCAAAATATTTGTTTAGTATCTCTGTCTTTTTCAAGTCACCCTCTGCCCACCCTCCCCCTTATTAAGCCTCACTATCCCTCCCTTGATCTTCCTTTGCTCCTGATGTACCTATAAAAGTTTTATCCCTCTTCTTAACTGAGTTGGCTATCTTTTCCTCAGTTTGGGCCTTTGCTGTTCTGACTGCCTTCCCAGCTTCCTTTTGCTTTAATTGATACAGTTCTCTGTCCTGCTCCTTCTGTGATTCCTTGTACTTCCTGAAAGCTTTCTTTTCTTTTGAACCTTCCTGCCACTTTCTTTGAGAACCATAGTGGTTTCTTATATCGTTTAGTTTTGTTTATTTGCTTCACACAAGGCTAGTTACCTCTGTGATGGCAGTTTTTATTATTCCCCATTGTTCTTCCACCCTCCTTCCTGCCCATTTGCTAGTGCATTCCTTAGGCACTTACCCATTTTGCAAAGTCAGCCCTCCTAAAGTCCAGTACCTTTGCCTTTTATGTAAGCTAGCTCTATTGCTGTGTTTATTGTGAACCATACTGTTGGTGGTCGCTAGTTCCCAGATGGCTACCCACTTTACATCTGTGATCCTCTCTTCATCTCCATTTGAGAGAACCAGGTCTAAGATTGCTCCCTCTCAGGTGAGCTCCAATACTAGTTGTCTAAGGCATGCCCCCTGAGGGCATCTAGAATAACCCACTCTTCAGTGTGGCTGCTGCGCTGCACTTCAGTTAACATCTGGCATATTCAGATCACCCATCAGCAATATCTCCTTTTTCTGCCTTACTAGTATACTTTCTATCATTTCCTTGTCCATTTCCTCCCCTGAGAAGAAGTCTGTGCTCTAACCCTGTGCGGATTGTGTGCCATTGCGGTCTCCAAATTTACCCATGGTACTTCTTCTCCTCCTGTTTTTCCCTTTTGTTCTGCTGCTTTGATTCCTTCCCTTATGTATGAGCTACTCCTCCTCCTCTATTACCCTCTCTGTCCCACCTGTAGATAGTGTATCCTGGTATGTTTCGTCCCAGTCATGGTTTTGTGTAGACCATGTTTCTGTGACTCTCACGATATCCAGATGTTCCTCCTCCATCAAGGCCACCTAATTCAGGAAGCTTGTTACTCAGACTACAGGCAATGGTACTCATTGCTTTCCATTTTTGATGGCTTTATCTTCAGTTGCAGCATCCCCACTGACCTTTCTACCTTGGTCTTTTCTCATTTAGTACCCTGTTTTGTAGGGAGAGTCTGGGATTTTCCTGCTGCTTATCAGTGCCTCCCTCCTTGACTAGTTTAAAGCTTGCCAATGAAGCATTTAAACCAATTGCTCAAAAGACTTGTTCCTTCCTGGACAGATGTAAACCATCCTGCCAGTATAGGCTGGTGTCCCTCAGGTGAAACCAGTCACCAATGAAGCCAAACCCCTGTGTTCCACACCATTTTTTCAACCATTCATTAAACTGCATGGTGCAAAATACCCTCGCCTCACTCATGCGGTGACAGGCAGCACCTCTGAGAAGGATACTGTGTGTGCTACTTGTCTTGGGCCCTCCCAGTTCTACAAAGTCCTTCTGCACTGCTGTAATCTCATGTTGAGCCAAGTCATTTGTCCCTAGGTGGACAATGACGTCCAGCTCAGACTCCCGTGCAGCTGTTCTCGTGATCCTGAGGATGCCCTTCCTGTCCCTCCATGCCATGGCACTAGGGGCACCTTACTTCAGTTTTCCTGCTCCCCCAGTTCTATCCCCTAATAATTGGGTCCCCACCAGGAGCTGCTTCCTTTCCTTGTGGTGTCCTCTGCCTCTTTCCTGTGGGCCTCCCTTGTGACAGGTGTCCTCAGCTTCCTTAATCTCCTCTGTGGGTGCATCCAAGGGGGCTGTGCTCTCCCAGAATGGTGTATGGATTGTGGAGTGGAACAACTGACTGGGTGTGCCTCTGTTCCACCATCCTCACCCTCCCTGAACCCACTGTGGTCCAACTGCTGTGCTTTTGCAACCTCTGAGGCAGTGGTGGTGGCTCTGGTGCTCCCTGGATGGGGAGGTTCCCTTCTTCCATCCAGTCTGGCCTGGGGAAGGTTCCCTTACTGCTGTCCAGTGTGGCCTGAAGATGGGCAAATTCCTCCCTCAGGGCAGAGAGTTGTCTGCAAATAGGGCAGCATCTCAGCCTCCAGAAGTCTCCCGGAGACTGCTGCCCCACAGCCATTACATTGCACTACTCTCCACATGATTATGTACTTTTTTGTTTGTGCTAGTGTTTGTGTGTGTGATTGGTTTGTTATATAGAAATATATATATTATACAATGTGTATGCTTATATTTTCAGTGCTGTGTGCTAGAGGATATGACATAATGTGTACTTACATACTTGAGGAAATGATGTCAGAACCCCAGGTATAAAGGAACTATTTCCAGGGTGGGTGGGGTGAGGGGTGGGAAGGGTTGGGCTAAACTGTGCCCTCACAAAACAATCGCTAGGCTCTGACCCACCACTGCGATGAGGTGCCTTCCTGTCAGCAAGATACCATACACAACAATTTGACAGAGCAAATCCCTGCTAATCAAACAGAAAAATCCAGACATCCAAGGCAGACACAGGTAAACTCCCCAGCCCAAAACAGCCTCGTGGTTTGTGCTTTAAAGCAATCGGCCCCAAAATAAGTCAAGCTGTGCTTTAAACTCTTCCTGCTCTGAAAATCTTAAGAATTGTAACAAGACTGTCTTTTCCTGATTAAGTTCCTTATTTCACCTTTCAGTTAGAAGTAGCCGCCACTTGTAGAAAATCTGCTACAAACCAAAGACAGGAGATGTAAAGGACAGAATTGGGATTAATATATAAGAGAGCACATACTGTATGTATTAAGAAGGCACGATCAGCAGTTAGTAGGTGAAATGTGTAGGACAGATATAAGGAAAAATAGCTTTAAGAGTAGAGTAATCAAATTGTGGAATAAATTGCTAAAACGTAGTGCAGACAGATAATTTTCTCACATTTAATTCAAGGTTGGATCAGTGCTTTAGGGTTGGTGACACTTGTTACCTCCACTGAATGGTGAGGACAGCCTATATGAGTTATTGCCTTCTTGGCTGTCTTAAAAACTCCAGTATGAACTCCAGCATGAGTTAGGGTGCTGGGTTCCTAACAATATATCACATTTCATGTTGTTTTGTTCAGTTTTCCCAGAGGATTCTCCTTCTTATATGATCCTGATTGGTCAACACAAAGCCTAGGTTAATGTTTCCTGCACTCAATTTTGCAAAAAGCAGTCCTGGAATATATTTACAAACTCCTGGCTTCTGCCTCTGGGATCTCAAAATTCACATTGGAGGCTGAAATCTCTATAAGAACAACTACACCTGATTCTAGTACTTTGCTAATCTCATTTAATAGTAGCTTATCCATGTTCCTAGACTGACTAGGTGGTCTGAAGATGCCCTGATACTCAGGTATTTCTCCTAGTCAGCTGTAGCCACATAGTTTTTATTTCATCCTATAAGTCTGTCTTTGATAACCTTAATGGAGTCACTTGCATACACTGCTACCCCTTCCTCTAGAAATAATTTGTCAATTGCCACCAAGAGTGCAGCACCTCCATTTTGTTGGCAAGGTTCCTGGCATTTGTGCAGAGCACTTTCCAGCCCTTTTCTGTTAGTTGCCACCCCTGGTTATCCTTTCATTTTTGCTCCCTATCATACATATCCCTTTACATCTATCCCATTGCACTGCTTGATGGGGTGAGACTACCAAATTCCTTTTCTGTGTTAGTGTGGTGTACCTAGCAGTCCCCTCATCTAGTTTAATTACTTGTCAATGAAGGCCTCAATATTTTGCCACAATAAGCTGGCCCTTCACTGTCAAGATGCAGGTCATCTTTTAAATAACCCCATATCCTTCCAGAAACATCCCAGGCCCAGAAAAGAAAGCCCTTCTCCTTGCAGCATCCCTATAGCCTTTTGCGCTTGAACATGTAATGTGTTACCCTGGCTACTCCTTTTGAAGCAGTACCTAAAGTTGAATTATTTAAACAGTACCCCAAGTTGATCCTTCCATGTGGATTATCTATACTGTCAATCAGGAATGCAAGACCACAGATTAACCACTTTAACCCATTGAATCTTAGTCATACTGCATCTTAAATTGTTGGTTCTTGAACTGTCCACTTACATGCTCA
The DNA here is from genome assembly GCA_016271365.2 of Neoceratodus forsteri. Lineage (NCBI taxonomy): Eukaryota > Metazoa > Chordata > Ceratodontiformes > Ceratodontidae > Neoceratodus > Neoceratodus forsteri. The sequence continues at coordinate 1,298,883,454 of CM057453.1, read as the reverse complement.
CATGGCACCAGGGAAACCACAGAAAAGGTGACCATTTCTCCAGTTCCTTCAACTTCCTGCTCAGGGTATGGAACCTATTGTTAACCTTACCTATGCTATGTCTACGGTTCCTAAGTGTATGATCATGACTGTATTCTGCAACCCTTACCTGGGGGCTCCTTCAGCTTGGGAAACATCCTGACAATTGCCACCCCAGTACAACTGGCAATGTTCTCTATCCAGGATAAGAGGCACATACCACCTTCTCCAGCCCTCTAATTATTGAATTCTATATAACCACTACCCTCTTTCTACTTTTTGTTTTACTAGGAATCCAAACCCACCCAGGCTCAACCTCACCCAGATGCAACCCTGTCCCAGCAGTGCATTTTACCATCCTTTACATGGGGGGTCCAGCATGATTAACACCAGCCAAATGCTTGAATCAATTCCTGGTTGCCAGTAGGAACCCCATGCTTTCTAACTCCACCCTCAGTTTTCCACCTGTGAATTTAATCTCAACCCCCATTGTGGATCTTAGGAATCTACTGCAGGAGTGAGATGGAAGGGAGGTCTACTTTCCAGTCAGAATGACTCCTTAGTAGATATATTTCAGCCTTACAGAATCCAGTTCTGAAGCCTAAGCGCCCAACCTCCTACTGGCTGAGCAGACACCATTCCTCCAGAGCACCTCTGGATGATATAAGCATCACAACCCCAAACTACCCTTTGTGTGAATAGGGATTGTCTGCATGTAGTTTGGCACCCTGGCTGATCCTCTTTTAAAGATCAAGTTGAACTATTTAAACAGGACCCCTAAGTTGAGCTCACCCCTGGATTACCTACACTGTCAAAGAGATTCAAGACCAAGGAATATTCATTGCATCCTGGTGAATACTACCCCTGTTCTCCAAGGTGATGTCTAAGATTTACTTCTTAATGATTTACTTCTACTGCCAACATGCTGGATCTCTGAATATTGAGAAGAGTTCACTGCCCTTACCCCTCTTCTTTTAGTCCCTTTTCTTAAGTTTCTTTGACACTTACTTTTGGCACTTTACTGAGTAGCACATCTAACATAGAGTAAGTGTTCTTTTACATCCTGCAGCCTTATGACCGGAAATACTCCTCACTTCCTGGAACAGTCAGCTTATAAAAAGAGCCTACAAGCTTTATCTTCTGCTTGAACCCTTGGAGACCATAAAGGTAAGTAGCTCCCAAATATGAGCCAGTAGGTTACAGAACATTACCTGCTCTCACAGGTTTGCTTCTTTCCTGCTGTTAAAGCCCTTCTTTCAAGGCAAACAGGTGACCAGTTCTGTCTGGCTCCAATTTTCCCAGGCACTAAAAACTAACTAGTAGCTCTGCTTATGGGCTGCTCCTTGTATTCTGCAGCTACTGCCTGAGCAACAAGCCCCAAGCAGCTTACCTGAATCTGCACCTTCTTGCATGTATGCATTCAATAATCACTCATAGACTCCTCTGCCTATTTTCTCTCTCCTACAGGTTCAATCCACTGCTTAGGATCAACCCCATTCTAGTTCCTCTGCTAATAGTCCCCCAGTTGAGCACTTCCCATTTCTCTAGTGCTGTCAGAATCACTAATGTCTGAGGCTTTTATACACTCCAGTGGGTTAGCTACTGGCATCACTGGCATTACTTACACTAACCTGAAAAGCCTACCAAAATTTTAATTTCACAAAATTGCAAACATCCATGTTACATTGATATGGCAGCAAAATATTTCACAATAGTGACTGAAAAGTCTTGCAATTTCATAGTACAACTCATATTTTAGACTGGGTTTGCAGTAAAATCACTCACAATAGCTCCAAGAAGCCCTGTAAAATACTGCTCACATTAATTTGTGGTTTCTGGTAGACTAAACTCTGTTCAGTCCTGCTTTTCTCCAGGAGTTAAAAACTAACTATGAGCTCCACTTATGGAGTGCTTCTCATTTTCCATAGCTACTGCATGTGCCTAAGCCCAAAGCAACTTATCCAGGATTTGAAGCCCCTCATAAGTATGCCTTTAATTATCCTTCATAGCATCATTGGTCTGTCCTCTGTCATCTAGAAGTTCAGGCTTCTGCAGGGGAATTCACCTCACAATAACCACTCTGCTAATAGTCACCCAGTTTAGAATTACCCTCTTCTCCTCAGTGCTGTCAGTATCACTGTTAACTAGGCATTTATGTCTTCCACACATGTGCTGCTGATGATACCTGTATTACTCACAATATCCTGGTAAATCTGCCAAAGTTCACATTTACATGCAAACTTATGTTTCTACTTTAAACTGATATTGCAGCAAAACATTTCACAACAGCTTTGAAGAACCCTCCAAGATATAACATACTTTGGACTAAGTATGCAGCAAAAGTACCCACAATAGCCCAAAAAGCACCCCTTCCCAACATTGCAAACACTACATTTTCTGTTCCTGAAGACCAAGCCCCATTGGCATGGGGTCATGTTGCTGCAAAAAAAAACAGCACAGCAATAAATGCTGTAGGCAAAATGCTGTCCACCAAAATAAAGTCAATTAAAACACTGACCATACAAAACCAGTGCACCCCATAGAAAACAATAGGACTTTTTGTGTTTGTAGGGCTCTGCCTCCCAAACCCTGATGTAGGGTGATTTCCCCACAACCCCGGACTTAAAATAACCAGCTCTGAGGGGTGTGGACTTGTGAATGGGAGGAAACTCAGGAGGGGGAAATTCTTTGAAAAAAAAGATGCAACACCAGGAGAACTGAGGGGAACTAAACCGTGGTCACAGGTCTCCAAAGCTGCCAAGTGCTGATGCTCTAGCCACTTCATCATGGGAACAGCTCAACCAGGCACCACCCACATGGCAACTTGATCCTCCCTCTTTTCAGTGGGCAGTGGCTGTGGTAGTGGTAATTGACTAATGCTATTCCACCCCGTCACTGCCAATGTAGTCGCTTGTTCTGATCATGCTGTTATTACAGTGACATTGACCTGGTACCATTCATTTTGAGCCACTTTTCCTCAGGTACTAAAAACAAACTAGTTATTCTCTCTTCTAGAGGTTTAGTTCACTGCTGAGGAATTTACTGCATGCTAGCCTCTTTGCTAGCAGTCATCCAATCAAGCATTACTTTATCTATCTGCATGCTCAATCTGCTTAAAGAGTAGGGGTCAGACCTCAGTAGATGCAATAAAGTTTCCTATTCAGGTAAACCCAGATCAGGGGTCAGGATTTCAGTTGTGCTGCAGAATATGAGGTTTTGTTGTCTTCCAAACTGGGGTACACACTCGTAGATGTGCATGATTTTAGACAGCATCAGATGGCCCTGCAGGACAATGTGCTTACAGGCTCCTCAGCTGGTGTCTGAAACCAGATAAACAAAGAAATAACAAAGATTAGACAACTGGGATTAATACCAAAAGGCAAATCCATTTGACTTTTCCAATAATCCTGATCACTAAAAAGGATGGCACTATTTTTATTTATTTATTTATTTATTTCAATCTAGGATTACAATACCTTTGAGCCGAGGCTCTTTTACAAAGGTTCTATGTCAGCGTGCAACAGTGATCATTTTAGTTACAAACATAATGTTACTGACTTACAGACATGTAATAACCAGTACAAAGACTTGAGCTAAGAGCCAGACAAGGGAGGAGGGGGTTGATGGGGAAGAAGTGGAGGGTAGAGATCAGGGGGTAGGAGGCAGGGTAAGGGGAGCATAGAGGTGGGTGGGGCAGGGGCAGGAGTGGAGTTATGGGGAGGTGGGCAAGGGTGGAGACAGTGCAGCCAGGTGGCCTTGTTGAGGGAATATGCCAGGTAAGGTGTTAGGGGTGCAAAGACTGATTGTAAGTGCTGGGTGCTGGGGTATGTGCAGCTGGAATGGTGGAAATGTTAAGATGGGCAATCGCAGGATACAAGCAGTGAGAGGCGCAGCTTGGACTTGAAAAGGCTGAGTGTTGGAGCGGTCACTATGTTGCTGCCAAGAGAGTTGAGCCAGTTGGATGCCCGATAGGCAAATGATCTTTGCCCTTGGGTCATCGCGACATGGTGGGATATGTAGTAGATGGAATTGGATCTCCTTGTAGTGACATTCCTATGTCTAGAGCTTAAGGAGGGCAGACACCAGGTGGGTCAAGTCTCATTATGATTTTCTTGGCGTGATGCAGGTTTGGTATTTTATGCGTTAGTCAGTTGAAGCCATCCAGATTGGAAATAAAGGTCACAAGTGTGGGTATGGTGGACGTGAGCCAGTGATGAGATGGCAGGCCTTATTCAGGGAGGTCGCGATACGCTTGAGAGCAGTGGTAGTTGAGACCCATATATGATAAGACCATAGTCTATGATGCTGACAATAAAGCTTTGGACGCCACTGACAGTGCTTCGGGTTAGGTGTTTCCTGTGCCAGAATAATATGCCTAACCTCGCGATTGGCAAACTTTGCCACATTGCTAATATGGACAGTGTATGAGAGGGGGATCAAGGGTGACAAGGTACTTGAACGATTGTGTTTGCTCTAGGATGGCTCCTTGTTGGTTGCAATGGAAAGGTGGAGTTGTTTGTTTTGTTGTGGGGCTGCAAAAGACCATAGACTTGTTTTTTTCTGATTGAGAAGCAGTTTATGATTTAGGAACCAGGATTCGATGGAGGAGAAGGCCCACTGAAGTTTATTTTGTAATTGGTTTGAATCAGGGTCTGAGGTGAGGATCACAGCATCGGGCGAGAGAATTATTTGTTCTGGGCAGCTATCCGCAGTGAGTTTAACAATAGGCTGAAGAGGAGGGTCTCCAGAATGGAGCCCTGGGGACTCCTGAGTGGACCAGTCTAGGATCCGAGAGTGTATCAGCGATTCTTACTGTTTGGGACTGTTCTTCAAGGTAGCTCTATAAACCAGCCAATGGTGTCGGTTGACAGCCCAGTGTTCTGAAGCTGGACAAGTAGGAGGCAGTGATTGATGGTGTCAAGGCTTTAGTTAAGTCAATGTAGATTGAGCCTAGTAGTTCACCGGAATCAAGTGCGTTGTGGATTGCGCCTCGTGAATTCAAGTAGGGCTGTGGAGGTGCTGTGACCTTTATGGAACCCGTGTTGTTGGCTTGCACAGGATGTTGTACGATCCAGTATTCTGTGAGCTGGTCCAAGATGATGTGTTCTAGTGCCTTGGAGAGTGGGGAGTAGTAGGGAGATAGGTCTGTAGTTATCGTGGGCAGTTTTGTCACCACTTTTATGGACTGGGGTGACAGTGGCAGATTTCCATCTGTCCGGGAACTGGCTAAGGCTGAGGGAGAGGTTGAAAATTCTGGTCAGAGGACTAAGCACTTCATCAAGTGTGAGAGACAGGATTTTGAGATCGAGGAGTCATTACTGAATCTTGATTTACCAAGGGCTATGGTAACATATTTCGTGCACTGGTGAGCCTTGACTGCTTTGAAGTAGAAGCAGGGGGAGCTGGTGGGAGTAGTGTTCATTCCAGAAAGGGGGCTACATCATCTTTGAAGTAATCCTGAGGTAGGACAGCGCTGAGGTCGGTAAAGGCTTTGTTAAAGGTATCCGCAATGGTTTTGGGTTGAAGGTTGTGGTTCCGTTGATGTTGAGTATTGATGGAGGGTTTGGGTGGATTCCCAGAGAGTTCCTTTATGTTCTTCCAGAATTCCCGACCATTGCCCCAGGAGTCTGTGAGGGCATGCTTATAGTAGGCGGACTTCATTTGCGGATGGTTTTAGTGCAGTCATTGCGGCACGCTTGTAGTTTTGGATGTCGTTTTGCTTTCCAGAGTTTCTGGCCAGCTCCCATAGGTGGTCTCTTGTTTTTAGCATCCTGAGGAGGTCACCCAGAGCCAAGGGTTACTCAGTGATTTGACTTTGCATTTCTTAATAGAACATACATGTCACAGGCCACAGTGAAGATGTTTATGAAGTGGTCAAGGGCAGTGTTTACGTTGGTTGCATTGAAGATAGGGGACCAGTCTTGGTGGAGGAGGTGGATTTGAGTCGAGGAAGGTGACCACTGGGTAGAACCCTGCTGGTGATTGTTTTGGTGGTTGTTTGATGAATTTATTTGACCAAGTGCAGCTAACAGGGAGTGATTGCTGAGAGAGTCAGGAGGACATTAGTGTTAGATATCCGCTGATGGGTGACTGGTGAGGATCCACTCAAGAGTGTGCTGGTGCCAGTCCTGTAATTTTCCTGGTTGGTGAGTCAACCATTTGTGTGAGGTTCACCACAGCAACGGTATCCCTGTGTGCACCAGCATCAGCCGCAGGCCAGTTGATGTTGAAGTCACCTAGGAGTATGGATTCAGTGTCTGGTGGGAGTGACTTTACAAAGTTAAGCACAGCTGTTAGACCAGTCCCTGTTCTTTGGGAGGGATGTAGATGGTGGCAACAGTGAAGGTTTTATTTGGGCACTGAGGAGGATTCTCACTGGCAGTATCTGCGCAGTTGTGGGTTGGATTGAGGTAATGATGTGGTGCCCTTGTATGGAGTCTTTAGGTAGAGAGCGCAGCCCCACCTCTTTTGGAGAGGCGATCCAGACTAAAGACTTTGTAGCAGGAAGGCTAATTGCATGGTCCGCACCGATGGCGTGAGCCAGGTTTTGACAACTGCCAGGATGTCAGGGCAGTGTTGGCTGGTGAAGGCCTGTAGGAATCCATTTTAGACCACTTGAGACTATGTGGATACCTGCAAATATTATTCTATCACAGTGACAGATGCATGCCCTATGCCTAAAAAAGGGAATCTTGGAATAATTATGGACTGTCAAGCATCTCAGTTATATAAAATGAACAAAGCACACCAGTTAGGGCCACAGATAAAAGATGCCTAGGAGAAGTCCATTCTTGTCATCAAGTTTGGTCTGCATCAATTCTATGTCATGGCCATTGGGGTGAGAAATTCTCCAGCAACCTTCTAAGGTTTTGAAGAAAAATCCTGAATGGGGTTGGAGAAGTGTAATTATATCTTATTAGTGATGATTGTCAACTGTGGGCAGAAGCTGTAAACTCTGATATATACGTCCATGTATAATCACTTGTGTATTACAGAGTTTGATTATACACATATGTGTATAATCACACATGTATAAAGGAGTTTGATTAAGCACCTTTGCAAAATGCTAAAATCACTCTGGTACTAGTGCTAATTGCTCCTTGCGTTTTCAGATCATGCTGTAAACTTGATTGTGGTAATCTCACTGAGACTGCTGAGTGGGAATCTAACTTATGTGCAGCTGAAGAAAGACACATTTGTCACAGAAACAAAAATAACCAGCAGTTTACTAACATCTGTCTATCCACCTGTAAATGGCACATTCATTACCATTTCAGCAACCTAATTGCCTAGAAAGATAAAAATTCATAGAGCAGTAAAAAAGGAACACTCTAAGAAACACCAAGCCTGATGATAGGCTGTTCAACAGGTACCTGTTCAAGAAAAAAATCAAAGGAACTATTATACAAAAATAAGGCATGGGGTCATAATGTCGAAGTGAAACAGGGCACATCAGGAATGCTGCATGCAAATCAGCTGCTGGCAAAACACTTCAGCACAACACACCGACCAGGACACAGTACCGCACACTGGTGGAATGTCTTTGTTACACCCCAGGACTTATTATAATCAACTCCAGGGGTATTGGACTTGGGGAGGAAGAAACTCAGACTGGAGAAAATAAAAAATCCACATCACAGTGGGACCTGGAGAACTGAACTGCAGCTCCAGGTCCCTGACTCTGTCAGAGGCAGGTGCTCTAGCCATTTCAGCATGGGAGTGGCTCAGCCAGGCAACACCCTGGCAGCATCCTAACAGTCCCTCAAGGCAGTCTACAGTGACAGGGGTAGTGGTTCTTACCACACACTGAAAGAACCCTGTCACTCTAGAACCATTTGCACTTCTTACAGCATGGTATTTCATGTGTGGTATTGTCCATGCTATATTCACCCAGTACCAAAAATAAAAAACACGGCTAAGTGTATGTAAGAAAGATTTTATGCACACCTCAGTGTGTGATGTCTGATAAACCCCTTGAGCTTCGCTCTCAGGGTTTATGAGGCACCATACACCTTGCAGTGTAAATCTTTATTACACACACTTTCCCATGCATTATTCTATATGTTATGTATATTGGTAATAGTGCCATATTCAGTCAGACATAGAGCAGAACATATGAAACATGTCAGGCAGGTATTGACAAGCCTGCATGAAGAAAACATGACAGTCAAAACTGAAATGTGCAATGTAGGCATATCAGTAGTGAGATACAACACCTTGGACACTGCATATTGGGTGGGATCATCCAGCTAGGGCCAGTAAAGTTGGGAAATATGAATATGTAGGAAGACCTAGTAGAAACAGAAAGTTGAAAGCTTTCTCAGGGGTTAAAAGTTACTATTGGAAGTATGTGCCAAACTTCAGCAATGCGGCAAACATTCTTCTGTCAATAAAACAGGCCTAGGTAACCCATCCCCTTGTATGCACCCGGAAGCAAACTATCACACAGCTCAGTGTGTCTCTCCTGAACAAAATTATCAATCAATCAATCAATCAATCAGTCAGTCAATCATTCAATCATTCAATAAATTTGACTGCACCCTTACAGACCTCACACTAAAATGAGCATTAGATAAAATGGCCTGGACTAAAACTACTAAAATGCATTTAAGAAACTAAGAAAGGCCTTATTACAAGCCTCTGTGTACATTTGTCCAGACTGTGGGACAGAGTTTACAGTTCATGTTGATACATATGAGAGGGTGCTTAGGTACAGCTTCAGTTAGCAGCAAGTGATGGAAAGGTCATCCCATTACATATGTCAGAAATTAAATGCACATGGGATGGGATATATTACATCATAAAGCCTGAATGCCTAGGCATTATGTGGGCATGTACCAAAATGGAACCATATCTAAAGGAATACATTTTCAAGTCTAATACGATGAAAACTTTCTGAAATGACTAAATCAAATGAGTGTTAAGTATGGCAAGCTATTATAGTGGAGCTTGGTACTGCAAACCTATTATATGACTGTCATCTATGGGCCACAAAAAACAATATGCAAATGCTTATGCACTGTTGCATAAACTAGATATGGGCCAAAACAAAATCATGATTCTCACCAATATAAAACAAAAAGCCATGATTCTTGCAAAAATGAGAATAAAAGAATAAATGACTTATACTGTAAGACAGAAGGTTGTTTATTTCTAAAAGGACATATGACACAGGACATCATGAGTGCAATCACAGTTGTGCACAGCAGCATATATATCCTATGGAATGGGTGTCATTTTATTTCTTAATATTGCTAGTATGCTGTGATGTTGGAGTCGATTTGGAAGTGTGATTTGTGACAATGGTGCTATTTGAGATACTTAAACAGATTTGGGAATGAACACTGAATGGGCCAAGATACAGTGCCACAAAGCAAACTTGAAAGTGTTCAGGAAAATGTTGCCTTACTACTTAGCCATTGAAGGATTATTCAAGTAAACCTCTGATCTGACTTTATACATCACAGACTAAGGCCCTGTTCAAACTACAACATGGTAACTTAAAACATTTTTAAAACAGAATAATTACGTGCTGTAGCATCCAGGATTGTAGCATCCGCGCTCAAACCAGCATTTTGTAAACTTATTAAAATTATTTACAGCATCTGTACTACTGTCTCTAGACCAAATTAACTAGCAACTGATTCCCAGGTGCGGACTTCCTGCTTCATGAAGGGGAACCTTGCCTGACTGTCCTCACTGCAGGTAAATCTGATTTAACTCCTGAAACATTTAAAAAACATGTTTAAATATAGATCTTATCAGGGTTTAAACACGTTTTTAAAACAGAATACAAGTCAAGTTAGGTGCAGAAGCGAACCGTTATGGGTGCTTTCAATGGTTTATCTCTTTAAACTGTTTCAGATATCCTAGTCTGAACAGAGCCTAGGACAGACACAGTAAGACAGAAGGAAAGAGAGAGAATACTACATAGAGGTATTGTTTAAGTACACTGTAGTATATTTGTGCATTGTGAATAGTTTTGATATATGAACTTTGGCAGTACCTGTATATCTTGTCATGCTAATTAAGTTGAATGAATTGAATTGGAGCAAGAGAGAGAGAGAGAGAGCACACATGGATTTGTGTTCCATAGAGTACTTTATGACATCTGCTGTACAGAGATCTTAATGCAACTTGTATAGTATACTGGACCAAGCTACTGTAAATATTAAACTAAGAAATATTGTTTGCATATTATATTTGTGGATAGAATGATCTTCATACAGAATGCAGTGGCACCACTGCTGAAGACACAGCTACCTTTGTTATTCTATTATGTCTAGGAGATAGAATTTGTGGGACAGCTTTGGGAAACTTCAGCAAAGTGAGCCATTACACTGCAGGGTGCACAAGAGGGCAGCATATGGTTACAAGCCAGAGAGAAGAGCCTATTATGCCTGCTCCTTGGTAGACATCCTGCCATGGCAGCAAAATGAGTGCAAACACTTTCCAGTGAGCACAAATGTTACAGCGGCCCAGCCAGAGATGGTTGAACAAAACAGTCTTTTACATTTAATTTTTGAATGTATTTACTGTACTTTACCTACAGTGCCATGTGTTAAAATGAATGCTTGAAAGGCAATACTTATCTGCATATAAACTTACAATAGAGCATAATAATGCCAGGATTGTAGTCATCAAGGTAAACCCTAATGATTTACAAGGGCAGAATGAATAGCGTCCACCAAGGATTAACTCTGCTGCCCTCAACAGAAAACACAAGGCTATCACTGCATGTTTCAAATGTAAAACAAGGAGGCCCATTGTATAGGTATTAATATAATCCTCTAGAACTTGAATGTTATGATCATGCTGTTATGCTAATCTCTGATGTTGCACTTTGATACCATAATAGGTTGGAATTCTAAATGACCAATTAAGATTCAAGATGTTGCTATCTAATGACCCTGCTAAAAGAAATATTGGTAAATCTGGGATTAGTTGATGGTAAAGTTAATTTAACTTGCACCTTTTCAAGATTCATGGCAAGTCACAGTGTGCTTGTAATTTTAAATACATTTATACTACATGAAGCAACACATAATTAAAATTGAAATGTAAGTATTATAGTGTTGGTTTGTGGTAAGTTCCATTATAATTGAAGATATACATTATATGCCTGATATAATTATCACGATAGCCCTAGTCTTAACTGGTTATAAGAATTGCCATTGTTTAAAGCATTTCAAGTTGATGGGATTAACCACTCTTAACTGGAGCTACTGACAGCTTCTGGTTAACATGTACCCACAAGGTGGCAGCTGTCACCGAGCATCACTGTACATCACGGTACATGATACATTGTTACCTCCTTGCCTATTTGAACATTATTGTTAGCATTTTCTTAAAAGTTTTGTAGTGTGTGGTATGCACACAAGGTACAACTGATGTGTTGAAAAGGCAAAGCACTGGTGCAATTGAAAAATCAATGCTAAGCAGAATGTTTGAGCTGGAAAGTACCTTCCATGCAAACTATTAGTAGATCTAGTCAAGGAGTACTTTTGGAGCAGGTATGAAGTCTCTGGATCTTTTAATTAAAAGGTTCTTAAGATTTTGTTAAAGTTTTTGTTAACTGGCTAGTGCACTAAATGGACCAATTAACAGGCCTGATATGGTACATAAAACACAAGAAGCAAAAGACACATACATAAAACAATATATTACCATGCCAGTATAGTTAGAGTTTACTGACAGGTTCAATGTTAAACCCTAACTTTGCATCTTAATAGCTGGCAGAATTTGACCAAATTTGCTGAAATTTTGCATGCATTGTCTAGTATATAAGGTCTAAATACAAAGAACGTTTCATGGTGCCAATTTGTGTGGTTTCTGAGATCACATACTACTGTATATGTCAATTTCCTGTAGACATCTAATTTTGTCCTCTACTTAACAAGGGTTTTGGTTTTGCTCTCATGTACAGAGAACACAAAATGAATTTTTTCCAACACTTTCACGGCAGAAGTGTTTTGTACCAAGGTAGTGCCTTTATTAGGTCTTCTATAAATAGTAAATGGTTCCAGAGTTACAAGGATTTAAACCTTTCTTTTTTTTTTTGTGCTGTTTTGAGCATACTTAGTTTTTGTTTGGATAACATTCTGATATAACATGAAAAAATTGATTTCAAAACCCTTTTGTTTCCTATTCACTTGATTCTCACAGCACAAAAGTTTTTTGTGTTGTTATATCCACACCTTATTCCCCTCGAACAAAAAAACATGAAAATACATAAAATAGTGTAATTTAAAAAGGTCCAAAACAGACTGGAAATGAAGGCCACTCATCTAAACTTTATAAAACAATTTATTCAGTAAGTTTCAGGTTAAAGGAACAGCCTGCACATTGGTTAACCAAAACTAACTGTCACCGCTTCAGAGTAGATCTCCTTCATCATTGTACCATTGCTGTAATTTCTAAAATCTACACATGTATTTTGAAGTACAACTAATGGGATTTTGTATAGAAAGGGAGGCTACACATCATATTAAATGTTACAAATTCTTATCAAGTTTATATAAATGAATGTAAATTCAGTTCCTTTCCCCGGACACCTATTAGATAAGCATTAATGGTGATATTTGAATCCCACAAGTGCTGTGTATGTCTATATATATATATATATATGTGTGTGTATATGTATATGTATGTATTAGTGCTAGACTACCTTATATTATCTTCTTGCAGTTCTCCTGATTTTCTGTAATTCACTTTCAAAATGCTATAACAATTAAATAAAGTTTAAATTTTTTGAGTACTTTCCACCCTAATTCCTTATACACTATTTAAGTTTTGTTTTAAAAGGAAATAACTATTTAGCAGATACCACCTTAAATTTATTTAATTCCAAAGACTCTTATTGTCAGTTCTATATTTGTGGAAAATGTGTGTTATGCAGTTCCTAGAGATGTAGGTATACTGTTGGACTTTCCATTCTGATAAACATTCAGATATCTTCTATCTCTTCATTTTCCTTGTGTAGTTTCATATTGGATTGGAATAATATTTGGATGTGTGTTCCAATTATTTTAAGATAGAATAGCATAAGGTAGATTAGGAAGTTTGGGTTAGGGTACACATACTTACTGCTGTCATGCATATGTTTACTTTTATCCCATCCCCTCAGTTACTCTTCCTCCACCCTCCTTTTATTTAAATTAATTTAGTTTATTGAATAGTGTGGTACATTGTAACTGGATGTGGGGTTTCAAGGCAGTTCAGATGTGGGCATTTCTGATCCAGAGTCCATGGTATTGACAAGACTGGAGGACCTTAAATGGAGAAGTTGCATGGATAAGAATAAGTAAATTAGTGGACAAATCTAGTCAAACTACAGAATTGCTTCATTTAATCTCATCTTTTATTATGGTAGAAAAGTCCTTGCATCATCTGAGACACCTATTATTTTCTTTTGTTTTTGCTAGGTGCTGCAGTTTTGCAGATCAGGCATTCTACCAAGCACCCTTGCACTCCAGCCTGCATCACGTGACATGGTGATGTCAGAGGAGCTAGCATGCATGCATGCATGTGCTTGATTCTCAGTCTCAACTCACTATATAAGGGTGAGTGATTTGCAAGCATTCTGCCTTGCTATGTAGAGAGAGCAGGGGCCGTGCAGAGCTAAAATGTATTTGTTGGTGAGTAAAAGCAGTAAAACTTGGTTACTTTACACTGTCTTTTAAACAAAATACAGAAAAGGTAAAATAAGATTTGTGTATCTTTGGTTCATTCCCAAATAGACACCTGAATTTTGCAAGCTAAATATAAAGGTCAAGGGAAGATTTTTATTTCATTTGAATGTTTATCAGAAAGGGAAGTGGTTATCCCCTGTACAGACAGTTGGTGAGACCCCATCTGGAGTACTGTGTGAGTTTTGAAGACCTCATCTATGCAAGGATATAGACAGGATGGAAGTAGTCCAGAGGAGGGCAACAAAATGGTGCAGGGTCTACATCAGAAGCCATATGAAGAGAGACTGAGAGAGCTTAATATGTATACCCTTGATGAAAGGAGGGACGGGGACATGATAGAAACTTTTAAGTACCTCAAGGAATCAAAAAGTCCAGGAGGGTAGCATCTTTCAGAAAAGAGATGTGTAAGAACAAGGGGCACAATTTAAAGTTAGAGGGGATGGCTCAGGGGTAATGTGAGGAAATTCTTTTCATGGAGAGAGCGGTGGACACATGGAACCATCTTCCTGGAGAGGTTGTGGGGTCTAAAACAGTGGGGAATTCAAACATGCATGGGACAGACATAAGGCATATATAGTGGGGGTTGCAGGAATAGGCTGTTGGTTAACTAGAATCTGCAGCTTATCCAATAGGTAGGAAATGGGCAGACTGGGTGGGCCAAGTGGTCCTTATCTGCCATCAAAGTCTATGTTTCTATGTAAAGTCCAACAGCATACCTAATTCTAGGAACTGCAGAACACATATTTTTTCTCAAATTTAGAACCAACAAAAACAAGTCTTTGGCATTAAATACATTTAAGGTGGTTTCTGATAAAGGGTTATTTCTATTTTTAAACAAAACTTAAATAGTGTATAACAAATTAGGTGGAAAGCACTCAAAGTCATATAAACCTTTGTCTAATTGTCATAGAATTTTGAAAGTGGATTTCAAAAGAATTAACAGAACAGCACAGAGATAATTTAAGGTAGTCTAGCACTATTATATGAGTATCTGAAAAGATTTTTTCTATTTAATAATGCACTTGTAGGATTAAAATATCACCTTTAATGGATATTTAATAGGTGTCCAGGGAAAGAAACTGAATTTACATTCATTTACATGAACATATGTGTAAGTATTTGTAACACTTGATATGGTGTAGACTCAGCTTTCTATCCAGTTTCCCATTAGTGCTACTTCAAAAATATATTTATTTATTTTAGAAATTACACCAGTGTTACCCTGATGAAGGAGATCTACTCTGAAACATTGGTGACAGTTGGTTTTGGGTAACTAATACACTGGCTGTTTCTTTACCTGAAACATATTGAATACATTTTATAATGATTGGGCAAGTTGGCTTTTATTTTCCAATTAGTTTTTGGACTTATTGTTGCCTTACTTGGAATTGGCTACTCCCTGATTGAGTTTTGTTCTTTCCAAAGTTAGCTGGGCTGGATGTAATATTTCATAATTTCAGAAATCAGAATAGAATCTAGCTAAATGGAACAGTTTAGCTAGATTCTTGTGTATGTGTTTTTATACAAATGCCCAGAAATACCTTTTCTGAGCACCCAAATCACAAGGTGTTGAGCTTAGCAAGAAAAGCCATTCACCACATTCTCTGTATGAAAACATCAAGAATTTATTGACTGCTGAAGCTGTAGATGCAGTAATGTTGCTGGCTTTAGTTGAAGCAGTGATGTCTGTCTGTCTATCTGTCTGTCTGTCTACCCATCTGTCTATTTCTAGCTAGCTCATTTAAATACTTGTTAAGAAAACCCCATACTGTTCCTTTCTCCCCATGTTGTCCGCCTCCTTCCCAATGTTTATGTATCTTTAAATTTGTAATATAATCCAGACTAGGTGCTCACCCCAGTACTGCTTCTCTTGACTCCCTCCCTTCTGGTCTCCACCCTGTTCCCATAATGTACATGGCAGCACCAGAGTGGCCACCAACAGTAGCCTGACACTGGGATGCCTAATCCCCAGTGTCATGAATGTCCTCTGAAATAAAAAGAAAGAGTCCTTCATTGATTTTTAAGCTGCAAAAAGAACAGTCCCTTGATGATCTAACCCCAATGCACATCCCACCCACCCAACCCACCCAATCAGCACCCACCACTCACACCTCCCACACCTTCACTCACCTGAACATGTCCCATGATGCAGATCCACTCTGTGATCAAAGACTTGTTTTGCTGCTGTAGCCAGCAACTATGATATGAGAAGATAAGGTAAGTCTGGTTTAATGTATTTCCATGGGATTTAACTTTTATTCATAACTTTGTAATTTTACATATTTGTACACCACATTTTCAACATGGCATTTTGGGACCCAACCTCATGAGCAATGGTAGTGGAATTATGCAAATCTGGTCAAATCACATTTTCTGACACTTTTCAAAATCACCTTTCCAGTGGGAGTTGAACATTTTCACTGTCCTTGTTCATGAGGGGGTCATAAAAGCTATGTTGAAAATTTAGGGTCAAAATATGTAAAAATGATAAAGTAATGTGTATGTATAAAAATGTTGTTACACTTTATTTTAAGTGTTGGTTTCAGTGTAACTAAATAATTAATTACATGCAGCAGGTTAATTACCCTGTAGTTACATGTTTGTTGCATGCAATCCTTTGCAATTACAGTGTACTTACACTGCAGCTACACTGTAGTTAACTGACACTTAAAGTGTAACCATCATTTTTCTATGCTTGCTCATAAATTTGTAATTTTCAGTATTTTGACACCAAATTTTTAACATAGCCATTTTTTTCCACACTACTTCATTAATGCAACAGCTGTCATTTTCAATTCCTGCCAAAATGTGCTTTCACATTTGTGGTGTGGAATAATATTTTAGCAGGATTCGAAATGTTCACCACTGGGTTCATGAGATGGGGCAATAAAAGGTAATACTCAAAGCTGGTGTAGAAATATGGTAAAACACCGGTTATGAGTGAACATTGCATTATTTTTCTTCACTCATAACTTTGTTAATTTTCAATATTTCAACTCAAGCTTTCAGTATAGCTATTTTCCACATCACCTCAGAGGCTGAGAGTATGCTTTGAGACAGCAATTAGCTGTCAGACAGACAAGTCCAGTGATCTATCATTTATTTACTTTATTTTGTCTTGGTGGCTGAATGAGGGTGTGCTAGTAAACAGGAAGGTTGCTCTAGCAACCTGGGACAGAAGCAGGAAGTAGCTGCTGGAATTGTAGTCTGACCTGTAATACATGGACTACAGGAGTGAAAACAAGCTGATTTAAGCTACTGCTGGATACTAAAAGGAAGTATCTGTAGATAAAACAGACTTGCAGTAATTGAAATATATAAATAAAATGATCTTTTCTTGGGGCAATGTTTCAAGTCTTGTTGCATGATCCTGGAGAGTTCATCCGGTTGCCACATGTAAAGACCACTCAGAGTGAGTGGAGCATGCTCAGCAAACATGCGATCATCATGTGGAGATCCACACAAGACTGCATGTCAGTGCATGTCTTGCATGTCCTGAGTGGACTAGGGACTGAGATCAGGTCCTTATACTAAGTAAGCAACCCTACTTATACAGATATAGCATTTGAATATTATTTTCTTTTACAAGTATTATGTGTAAAAGGTCCATAAAGATTAATAGATAAAAGATATCAGTAAAGTGGGAGAAGAACTGAGCAGGATAGGGACA
The DNA here is from genome assembly GCA_016271365.2 of Neoceratodus forsteri. Classification (NCBI taxonomy): domain Eukaryota; kingdom Metazoa; phylum Chordata; order Ceratodontiformes; family Ceratodontidae; genus Neoceratodus; species Neoceratodus forsteri. The sequence goes on along the minus strand of CM057453.1, from coordinate 1,298,866,075 downwards.
ATTCACAAGGGCAATTATACAGGAACAGGAAGAATGCATTAGCATGACACAAACAATAATAATGGAGGCCTACAACCCCTTGGATGACTTTTGACCATTTTGTGTAACGATGGGACTATAGTCAAATGCTGTAGTTATTTAATGTGCACATCTGGAGAAACTGAGTCTAACTCTGGAGGTTTAATATGCCAAAATGTGTAGAAATGGGAAAATGTTGGGAGAAGTAAACTCCTTAAGAGAGCAAGTCAAAGGAAATACTCTCAATGAAATTAATGCTATGCCAAAGGAAAAAAAGAAAAAGAGGGGGCACAGATAGAAGGGGATTAATGGGAATCTGAGAATATACCAGAAAAAGCACAACTGAAAATGAAGTTGATGAGGACTGGACAGTGGTACAAAATATGAAAAATATGTCAAAGAAAAAGAAAGGAGAGCAATAGGCAATAATGAAATCCAATTAACAAACAGATATAATCCACTAAGAGAGTATGACAAAACAAGCAGGAATCAGGAGAGGCCAGGTACTAGTAATTGGGGATTCAATCCTCAGAAGTACAGATTCTATTATTTGTGGCACTGACAAAACAAACAGGAAGGTCAAATGTTTGCAAAAAAAAAAGATGTAAAAATATCCTACCAAAGGACACTGAGTGCAAGAGACATTTGCAGACTGTAGCAGTACATAATGGGAATTAATAATGTTGGGAAAGATCATGAAAAAGACATTGTGGACAAAATCATGGATTTGTGTTTTTATATTAAAGGTCTGGGTCAGAGGGCAGTTGTTTCAGGCACTCTGCCAATTCTAAAAGGTAATGAGAAGAAAATAAAACAATTCAAAGGATCAATGCAAGATTGGTAACTAGATGTTTAAAGGACAGAAATAAATTTATTGATACTTTGGAGTCCTTTATCAGAAAAACAGTTATATGCAAAGGATGGCTTGCACCTCTGTATGACTGAAACTAAAATTCAAGCAGCTATGATAAATAGTAATGTACCACCTGAGAATTTAAACTAATAAATTAGGAGGAAGGGAGCAAACAGAAGGAAAACAAGGTCCAGAACTTGAATAATAACTTCAAAAAGAGAAAAGACCCTATGGAATTAATCTGTCTATTGATAAATGCAAGGAGCCTAAATAACAAAACAGAATTAGAAGCATTATTAAAACCAATGGGTAAAACTGACATAGCATGCATTACAGAGACATGGTGGACTGGGAAGGAGGAGGGAACAGAAATTTGGGCTATAACTTTTATCATTTAGCTCAGACCAAAAAAGAGGCGGAGTCGCAGCATATGTGTCTAATCATTTACCAGTCCAATCTAATATCAGAAAACTAAAAAAAAAACAGGACAGTAAAACTGAATCGATTATGGGTCAATACAGGTACAGGAAAAGACAAAACCATCATCTTGGGATTATGCTATAGACCTCTAAACAGTGAAAATGAGATAACTGATTAAATAATCAATGAACTTGATAGATCCTGTGAAATAGAATGGTTATATTTGTGGGAGATATAAATTATAATGACATAACTAGGAACATAATGGAAGCTATTAAACCTTGTAGTGATGCATTTTGAAAGCAACTATGGAATTAGACATGAAGCAACACATAACACCAAAAGAGAAGAAAGCATGTTCTACATAGTACTAACCACAAATGAGATAAATATTACAAATTGTGAGATTCCAGCACCACAAGGAAATAATGACCACATACAGAATCTTTCCAAATAGAGAATATATCACAATAAAAATGGATGTAGAGATATACAGTTTTAACACAGCTAACCATGGTACATCAAGCAGAGAGACCTGGTTTGATTCCCACAACTTCCACTTCCATACTGTGTGTCTCTGAACCAGTCACTTAACCTCCCCAGTACTCTCTGGTCACTCCTGAAAACAGGCACCTGTGCCTAGTGGTTCTTACCTGGTTACCAAAAGAATAAAATAAAAAATAAAACACAGGAAGACATAGCCAAAATAAGCTGGGAATAAGTACTTAATAATAAAACAACAAATGAAATGTGGGAGATTATCAAGAAGCAGATTTTCATAGTATGTGATATAGAGGATAATGTATGGTCATCAGTTAACAACTGTGTTGTATTTGTTTCGAGATGTTACCATGGCAACTGAGTAAACCTCGAGAGCAATGCTCAAGAAGTTTACAGCTGCCATGGTAACCTCAAGAAGTGAATTCAGCTAGGCTGTTAACTGATAACCATTCATTGTCAGGGTCACAGGAGGATCTCTCCATAGACTGCAGCTGGTGAGAACACAGCTGCCCGTTGTTGACCGGCAGCAGAAGTCTTGTCATATTACACTGGTTTTATGTGAACTGCACTGGCTGCTAGTTAGGTGGAGAGTCCTCTTTATGGTGGGTCTTCTCACCTATAAGGCCCTACATGGGCTGGGCCCTGGTTACCTGTCAGACCTTCTGCTACCTGCCCTCTCGTTCCTCTAGTGGTGGCTTCCTGGCCATTCCCAGAACTAGGTTGATATCCACTGGTTATAGAGCATTTAGTGCCACGGCTCTGTTCTGTGGAATTCTTTGCCAATTATGGTCAGGGAAGCCCCACAGTAGACATTTTTAAGGCCCAGTTGAAGACTTTTCTTTTTCTAAAGCATTTGAGGTTTAGATTGATATTTACGGTAATGTTTCTGTTTTTTTTAGATTTTGTATTTTACTGTGTATAAACTGTATATTTATTATCTTTATATGTCTGTTTTAAAATTTTGTACGCCACCCAGAGCCTCTGGGATTGGGGTGTCTTTTAATAAATTTTGCCTTGCCTATATTGTATGGTCAACATTTATTAAGACCTGGCCATTTTATGTCTACATGCACCAGTTGTATTATTAAAGTAAATATGCCCTTACTTTGATTGAATTGCTTGGTGCTGTTCACCTCTCTCCATGCCTTTTCTTAGCATGTTAGATGAAACAAAAATGAAGAAACTTCAGTGCTCCAAGATGGATTTGACATTTTCCTTGTAACTCCAAGACAATGTTTATGTGTTTTCCTGAAGATTACATTACTTCACCCACGCTGTGTTGATGTTCCATTGCTTGTGCCCCTGTCACTCTTCCATTCACTCTGACCTTGTTTCTCAGTCTCAGAGCGAGGGAGGAGTAGCAGGATGTCTGCACTGCAGCTTACTTACATAGGATAGCAGATGTGGAGATTTACAAATGATCTGGGATAACTGGACCCCACACTGAACCGGGATTTACTTTTTTGAGGTACTACCACTGGGATTAACAAATACGGGGAGGGGGCTTTAGTAGCACACATGCGCAGGTCATTTCACGTTGTTATACCATCGATGTGACGTACTCATTGATGGGTAAACAGCATCGTTACGCCACATCAATGATATAACAAATCTATAAAAGATAGATTTTTGAGGATAACAACTTTCTACCATACATTATAAACACATAAAGAAATTAGAAAATATAATTAGAGAGGTTTAAAGTGACAATGGCTCACAAAGAGTCTTAAAAACTACTTAAGAAAAAGAGGAAACTTTGTAATGAATATCTCAGGAACAAAATGGCACTAAACTGGAAAGAATTAAAACTGCTCTTAAGTAATGCAAGAATAAAATTAGGAAAATAAACAAAATATGTAAAAAGAAAACCTTGCCAGTAATCCAACAAAGGATAATACCAAGAAGTTTTGTGAATGCATGAATTCTCTACGAAACTCAAACAGTGGTGTGTGCTCAATAATTTATAATAAACAGCACATTGAAAACCAAAAGGAATGGCTGACAATTTTAATACATACTTTGAATCTGTATTCATTCAAAGTGAGCCACATGTAGGAGTTATACCTGAACAGACCAGTATAATGGAGCAGATTACACTAGGCAGTATAAATAACAAAATTCAAGCCCAAAATGTACATACTCTTCGGCCTAGACAACATGTCATCCAAAATGCTGAAATGATTAGCTCAACAAATACCTATTCCACTAAAACTATTATATAAACAAGCATAGAAACACAAAACATAGACTTTGATGGCAGATAAGGACCACTGATAACTGAGTCTGCCTCATTTACCTACCTATTGGATAAGCTGCAGATCCTAGTTTTACCAATAGCCTACTTCCTCCTACCTCCCATTAAAATTGCCTTATGTCTGTCCCACGTATTCTTAAATTCTCCACAGTTTTGACCCACAACCTCCTCAGAAAGGCCATTCCATGCATCCACCACCCTCTCCGTGAAAAAAATACTTTCTCACATTGCCACTGAGTCGGCCCCTTCTATCTTCAAATTGTGCCTTTATTCTTCCACATCTTCTTCTGAAAGATACTACCCTCTTGGACTTTGTTGATTCCCTTGAGGTACTTGAAAGTTTCTGTCATGTCCCCTCTCCCTCCTTTCCTCAAGGGTAAACATATTAAGTACTTTTAGTCTTTCTTCATATGCTTCTGGTGCAGACCTTGCAACATTTTAGTTGCCCTGCTTTGGACTGCCTCCATCCTGTTTATGTCCTTGTGGAGATGGGGTCTCTAGAACTGCACAGTAGTCAAAATGGGTCTCACCAACTGTTTGTACAGAGGAGTAACAACTTCCTGTTTTCTATTGGTGATGCCTCTCCTAAGCATCCCTATATCCCCGCAGCCCTTCTTACTGCCTTATCACATTGCTTGCCTACCTTTAGGTCATCTAACATGACTACCCCAGGACCCTTTCCATTTTAGTTGTAGTTAATACTCCCCATGATTGGGTACTCTTCCCTGGGCTTTTGTTTCACAGGTTCATTACTTTGCACTTTTTGTATTGAATCTAAGTGGCCATGCATTTGACCATTCCTCCAACCTTGCAAAGTCCTTCTCATCCTTTTCACCCCACCATGTATCAATCCTGTTGTAGATCTTTGTGTCATCTGCAAAGAGGCACACTTTTCTTTCTAGTCCTCTGCAATGTCACCTATAAAGACATTAAAGAGGACCAGTCCCAGTAGTGAACCCATGGTGCCCTGCTTGTAAGCATCCTTTCTTTGGAGTGGATTCTGTTTACTATTACCTCTGTATCCTGCTGTCCAGACAATTTTTACCCAGGTTACCACCCTGGAACTCACTCCCAGGCTGGCTAACTTGTTTATTAATCTTTGTGTGGGACTGTGTGAAATGCCTTGCTAAGTCTAGGTAGACAATGTCTACAGTCCTCCTGGTCTTACTACTTTGGTCACCCAGTCAAAGAAATCTATTAGATTCATCTGACATGACCTTCCTGCACTAACAAAAATGAAATCCCAGATGACTGGCTATCAGCCACAGTAGTACCAATCCCACAAAAAGTGAAGTAAAACTAATTAATAAAATTACCAACCTGTAAGTCTTACATCAGTGCCAGGAAAGATTGTGGAATCAATTGTTAAAGATATGATAAATTAACTTGTAGAAAAGAATGACTGCAAAGATAGGCAGCAGCATGGTTTTACAGCAGGGAGGTCCTGCATAACTAACCTACTTTTTTTTATGAAAAATATCAGCCACATTGGATGGGGATGATTGGTGGATTGTGTTTTTCTGGAGTTTGTGAAGGCCTTTAATAAAGTTCTCCACAAAACTATGATAGAACAACTAACTGATACCAGAAAAATGATACAGTTATGGCGCGGATTAGAAACTGGTTCAGTGGAAGAAGTCAGAGGTTAACATAAGGGATATCTCTCTGATCTAGTATGCGTGACAAGTGGGTGCCACAGGGATCTGTTCTGGGACCGTTGCTGTTACAGATTTTTATATCAGACATGGACAGACTTTTAACAAGCAGGTTAAGTAAATACATAGATGACACAAAAATAGCCAGAGTCACATATACACAGGATGACATTGATGCACTTCAATCAGAACTAAACAGCATAGGTACTGTAAATGGATGACTGCAACAAGGGGTATGAGTTTTATACTGATAAGTATTGTGTAATGCATCTTGGCCATCACAACAAAAGAACACTTATTTTCTAAATGAACTTCCCTAAGAGAAACAACACAAGAAAAGCCTTAGGCATAACAATAGCAGAGAAATTAACCTAAGATAGCTATTGTGACAATCAAATTAGTAAGGCTAAAAGGCTACTATGGACTATCAAAATAAATTTTAGAAGTAGGTATGAGGAGGTGGTGATCGTTGTATAAGGCACATGTGAGATCATTACTGGATTATGGAAGAAAGGCATGGGTGCCATTAATAAGAGGACTGAAAATTGGTTATAAAGAGCACAAAGACAAGCAACCAAAATGATATATAACCTAAACAATTTGTCATATAATGAATGTCTACGGAAATTAAACATTATATCACTAGAAACAAGAAGGATAAGAGGTGACATGCCATTATGTTAGGACATCATGCAAGATAGTTACCTAATACATGAACTCAACTTAGAATTCAAAAGTGATAAAATGGGTACTAGGGGACACCCATTGAAACTGAGACCAAAATGATTTTTCACAAGAGAAATGCCTGCTTCACACAAAGAGTGGTTAATCCTTGGAATAGTTACCACTAGAAATACCAATCGGTAAAGGTATAAACAGTTTTAAAAACCTTGTCAACTATATACTTGCTGGAAATAGAGTGTGCTATTATGTAATTGAAGGAGTCCATGTGGGCATACCACATTCTTGACTCCTAAAACCTCAGTATGAACCTCATAGCCTTGGCGGTGTCATTTTTAAAATCTTGGACAAGGCGTGTTTTGCACTTGTGGTGCAAAATGACATTTTGAACAATGTACCATAAATGCCACATCATGTTTATAAGTGCAGTCATAAAATGACTATCTTGAAAATTTGGGGTCAAAATAAAAAATATATAATTATTAAGAAAGTTTGTGTCTAGTGCCAGTCTTCATCCCAGCAGGAATGAGCTGTGATAATGTGGCTGTGAACTGAGTTCAGGGGTGAGCTCAGTAACCCAGCTACATGGGGTGAGGGGGGATGGCACTGTTATGCAACACCCCTCAATCAGGAATGAAAGCTGCTGAGTTGCCCACATGTGCTTGGGTACTATATAGTGAAGACAACTCTTTTCTTGGCATAGGGCCTGCACCACTGTACCCATGGATGGCAGACAGCTCTGTGCATTGGTGGATGGATGGACTTTTGCCTGTGTGCCTGCATCTGCAGCCACATGGAAGCACAGGGACTAGAGGACCCAGTGCTTTGCAGCCCACCAGACAGCCCCATGAATTTTTGATCTGTTGCTGCATGGCAATGCACTTCCTTAGGTGGACATAGTCTTCCCAAAGAGCCCTGAATGACTAAATCTGCTCATGAGGATACAATTATACTATCTCAAAAGAAAGGAAATTCTTTGAAAAACTTCATTAATGCACCAGTTAGGGTTCAAGTTAATGCCACCAAAAAGAAAAATGTGATATTAGGATTTCCAACCTAACTCTCTACCCCAACCACCATCAAGCAGCAAAAGGAAAACAATTTAGGGTTTTGGGTCTCCAGAGTATTGTGAATCAGTGGTGGGATCTTCCTTGGGTTAACAATTTTTTAGATCATAGGGACAACAATGGCATAGAAATCCCACCTGTTAGACTCTGAAGCTTTACAACTCAGGAGGCAACAGGTGGGACAGGTTTTTACTGCCTCGGGTCCACTAACAGCTGTGGGGTCATGCTAGTTGTCAATAGAGGCATTCCCTTTATTTCCATGCAGGTCTTCAGGGATCTGGGTGGTAGATATGTTCTGGTTCAAGGCACTCTTTGTTCAATGCCATTACTACTTTGCAGCATCTATGGGCCCAACACGGACGACCCTGGTTTCTTTATGAAGTTTATTACCATTATTCTTTCCTGCTTACTATCGTGATCGAATGGGAGGGACTTCAATTTAGTTTCAGACCCTAATATAGACAGGTCTGGAAAGGTGTTGAGGGACTTTCCTGGGCAGAGAGCATGTAGGAATTTATTGGATCAATGTGGATTATGCGATATATGGCAAGTTTTGCACCCCAACACCAGGAATACACTTTTAGTTCGCCAGTACATGGATCACATTCCCACATCGACTATCTATTAATATCCCAATTGCTCTTGCTGGGGTTACGCTCCACTTCAATTCAGCCAGGTCCCATATCCGATCACTCCCTGGTGGTATGTAGCTGTCCTTCCTTAATATCCCTAAGAAAGAGACCCGTGGGAATTAAATTTACAATTACTAAAAGATGCTCAGTATTTTAACCAAGTGAAAGAGCAGATTGACCTGTTTTCTCTACTAACTCAACAGAAGGCATGGTTCCGGACATATTATGGGGCTTTCAAGGCCTATATGAGGGGGATTCTCATTAGTCTAGCCACAAAGAGGAAAAGAGCCCAAGAGGATGAACTATTATCTTTATTGTCCCAAGTGTGGTCCCTAGAAGTTAACTTATCTTCCAGTACCCTGGAAGAAGACAGGTGGAAACTTTTGTAGCTAAAGATAGATATTTAGACTTGTTGAGGGAAAAGGCAGAGTTAGCCATTATCTGCACTAAAGCTAGCTACACTGATCAGGGAGAAAAGTGGGATATTTGCTTGCTTTAAGGTTAAAACAGCAGGAGTCTGCAAGATTTATCCCACCAGTTAGGGCTCAAGCGGATGGGTCCTTAAGGGTGTCCCTTCAGAGATTGTGCTGGAGTTTGCATTGTATTATGCACATTATACAGGGATATGGACAGTCCTCCTCCTTAGAGACATTGAAGGCTTATCTCTGGGAGTATCATCTCCTCCCTGTAAGTTTCGCAGAGGAGATTTCTGTCCTGCCCTATATCCTTGGATATTTTAAATCAAGGATGGAAATGAGAAAGGAAAAGTGTGGCCTACTGGGATTCAACCTCAGATCTCTAGTACGCCATTCTGCGCTCTAACCATTAAGCTACAAGCTCACTAGTCAAAGTGTCTGAGGAATTTCCTTACAGCCACACACACTCCTTTCTCTAGTGTTGTGTAATTATGCAACTAGGAACCAATGTTAGAAATACCACTTTCTCTCAGTGCAGTTTAACCCTACAAGGTATCATATTTTTAAATCAAGGATGGAAATGAGAAAGGAAAAGTGTGGCCTACTGATCTTCGAATCTCTGGATCTTTGGTATGCCGCTCCAGCACTCCAACCATTAAGCTACAGGCTCACTAGTCAAAGTGTCTGAGGAATTTCCTTACAGCCACACACACCTCTCTAGTGCTGCACAATTATGCAACTAGGATGGATGAAATTTCAGAGGTAGTAAAGGCCCTGCCCTCAGACAGAGTCCCGGGCAGGATGTTTTTTTCTCGTTATTTTATAAAGTCTTTCGGGAACAGTTAGTGCCAGTACTTCATTGGCTGTATCTCCAATATTCTCTCTCAGGTAGCCATTGATACCTATGTCTTTGAAGCCCTGATCATCCTTCTCCCCAAACCTGACAAAGATCCTGAGTTGGTACAGAGTTATAGGCCCATATCCCTTTCGAACAGGATATTAAAATTCTCTCAAAGATATTGGTCGATAGGTTAACTCTGGTCCTTCCGGATCTGATTGGCATGTCTCAGGTGGGATTTATGAGGGAACGCTCATCATCAGATCACATTTGCTACCTTTCACATGTCTTCTCGAGTCCAGGGAAGCTACCTTTTCCTGCCTTGCTGGTGTCTCTGGACACAGAGAAGGCATTTGTTCGTGTGAATTGGAACTTTTGTTTCAGGTTCTCAGGGCATTTGCTTTTCCCTCCATGTTCGTAGACTGATGTGGCCTCTTTATAGGGCCCCTCTACTAGGATTTCAGGTAATGGGGCATTTTCAATATCTTTCCTCTTATATTCGGGAACAAGGCAGGGTTGCCCCTTTCTCCTCTGTTATTTAATTTATATTTGAACCCCTTATCCGAAATGTTTTAGACAATTCGAGATACAAGGCATACCAATAAGGAACAAGGTAATGAAGATTACGCATATGCTGATGATCTTCTTTCCATTTCTCCCATCCGTTAACGCCTCACCCTGCCATGTTAGTGGAGATTGCCAAGTTTAGTTCCTTTTCAAATTATAAATTAAATGCCAATAAATCGTCTATTTTCCCCTTAACCATAAGGTCTTTTAAGAATGATATTATCCTTTTTGGATTGTGTTGGTCACCCTGTGTTCTCAAATATTTTGATATCAAATTGACACGTAATCCTTCCTTATGGTTTAAAGAAAATCTGGAGCCCTTTCCCAGGTGATTATTCAGGTCCTTGATAGATGGTTGAAGCTTCCTGTTTCATTATGGGGTTGTATCAGTATAATTAAAATGAATGTGTTTCCCACCTTTTTATCCTCTGTGGCACCTTAACTCCTTTATGCCATTATCCTGGTTTCAGAAAATGCATAGAATTTTTACCAATTTTATTTGGTCTAACAAACACCCCCATCTGGCATACTATATAAGCTAGTGGCTCCAAAGTTGATGGGGATTGTGGATTCTCACTTGGCAATCTATTACTGGGCTAGTCATCTAGCAAAATATCTTAAGTGTGAATCCGGGACCTGAAGGCTTGAAGCTGGTTTGGCTTAACATTGAATTAGATTTTATCCAAGCTATGAACATGGACCCCGACCATGTTTATGTTAACATTTCTTCTTTACAAGAAGTCTGCAAATGTCCACTCTTATGACCTCCTTAAAGGTTCATGCACAGCTCTGTTCCTTTTTGCACTACAATCCACATTTGGACCTGTCTCAGTCCATATGGAATTCCTTTGCCTTTACTATAAATAATAGATGATCCCCCATGTGGTTGTCCCAAGTGGGGATGGGATGGTATCCACCTTTCTGGATGGAGAGGGGGCATGGCTTCTGTAACTAAAATTATTTGAAAATTTGACATCCCAGTAGCCCATCAATTCAGGGCTCTTCAATTAAAGCATCTCATTACTACTGTGCTGGGTAATACCCCTCCCTGTCCTCCGATTTTCTTTGATATCCGAGCTTTCTCCTTACTTGGACCTCAAATGTTACCTCAAAATGTATCAAGTCCTGTTCCATTGGCGGTATGGGGGTTCCCATGGTCCAGCCACGTTCTGGGCCTCCTTTTTCCCCAGCATACCTTCAACTGGCCAGTACTATAGAGGTATTGTCACAAGTATGTGTCTCAAGACAGACTATGGCTTATGCAATGTCACATTTTACATAATATGTATTATACCCCAGTAAACTGGCGAAATGGGGCCTTATTGAATCAGGGCTGTGTACCAGATGTTCCCAGGAAGAGGGAACACTTCTTCATTTATTGTGATTGTGTCCCAAGATAACCCCATTATGGGATTCAATTAAAACCAAACTGGACCCCTTACTGGGTTTGCAGGATTGTTTTACTCCTGAAATTTGCCTGTTGGGAAACCTGTCACCTATAAAGACTAAAGCTCGGAGATTTCACATGTCCATGCAGGGCCGGTGTTAGGACTTTGGGGCCCCAGCAAACTCCATTACTGGGACCCCCCATGGGCCCTCATCATCCCCTCCCAGGCCCCCTTCCTGTTCCCTCCACAAAACCCCCAGTAATCTTTTGTACATCGATCCAACTACTGCATGATTTTTCAGACACAATGACCTGAGACACTAGAAGTATTACATTTCTAGCAGACAGTTAATAGAATAAATTGCAAAAATTGCTCTCTCAGCAGCTGCAATATTTGTCTTTACCTCTGCTGTTCTGCTCTCTACCTTTCCAGACTCCCATCTCCCGTACTTATGCTGTAGACACAGACCTGAGGGGGAACAGAAATTTTCAAGTTGAGTTGGAGGAGGTGCGATAAACAGCCACGGACCTATTGGAGCCCTGTGATTGGTTCCGCACAGCACCTCCTCCTATGTCAGAATGTTCTGTAGCAGCACAACAGAGGAACGTGGGGAAACATGACACCTCCTGGGGACAGAATTGAAGGCAGGATGGTGGCGTGGACCGCGTGGTGTAGTCTGGCTGCCTTTGGGAGATCGGGGCCTGATTTTCGCACAATGGAAGCCGGCAGCACAAATGTAAAGTCACAGACTAAACTACACGAAAGGGCAACTGGATGAGGACATCACAAGTTGTTGATGGGGAGCCGGAGTGGAGCCAGAGAGAATTCACTAGTGCAGTCAGCGAGGAGCACAGGGGCTTTCCAGGTACTAATAATGCTGCTCAGCTAGCCTATGTTGATCGGGGGCAGTATTTTATTTTCTTATAGGATGCTGTGGTGATCCAGGCAGGGATTGGGGTGGGACGGACAAAAAGTATGCTGCTGGGCTGGTTAATGTGTTGCTGCTGGTGCCGCCGCCAGACCCGCTATATGTCACCTGCAGCCCGCTACATTTGGGGGCCTCAGGGCAGGGTTCACGGTGCCTAACGCCGCCCTGTGTCCATGATACATTATCTGTCAAAAATCATACTTAATCATTGGAAGGATTAGGTTAGCCTATCATACCAGGAATGGGTTCATGAAATCTCGCTAATCTTTGTACTGAGAAAGCTAGTGAGTCTTTATAACAGGCTTACGAAACTATAAGCGTATCTGGGATCCTTTCACACCTTAATCACAGTTGGTTTACATAAATGAGTTGTTGGCAATTGTTTATCTCAGCTCAATCAAAGTTTATTGTAACACGATATTATGCTACAATGTTGTAGTTAACTGCTGTACCAGGGGAGGAGGGGTAGGGGGTAGGGGCAGCACTTGTATTGTTTTATGATTATGCTGTGAATGTTACTATTTATGCCCCTGTATTATGGAAAATCTGTTAATAAAGTTTGAATTAAAAACCAATGGACTTAAAAATGGTTCCACAATATGTCAATCTTTTCATGATCAGTCTAGAGGATTTTGTGACCACCACCCATATATACCATTAGTTTATAAATTCCTCATTCGGACAGAAGGTGAACACTTCCTTAACAAACTCCATCAGTATTTCAGCAACTTTCACCCTCTATAAATCTCGCCATTGAATTCTCCACCACCTGCATAAATTTCCTGGATGCCACAGTCAGAATTGCTAATGATGGACATATGCAAACTATTGTTTACAGAAAGCCCACTGACAAGCTGGCCCACTGGCGACAGGTAGGGTTTCTGCTTCTAGATACTGATGCCCTGGGTTTGGGAACCTACCAGCTCAATATGTCGATGCTTCATCGTGCATGACAAAACTGCACGACAGGAACAGCAAGGTAGGGAAGAGCGAGAGGGTGCAAAACTGCAAAAGGGTGTATGCACGGTAGTGCACCCTCTCACTCTTCACAGGCAGAGGATAAGACCTCTGCTGGACAGGGGCCAGTGAGGAGCTGCTGTGACTCAATGGGATGAGCCACAGGAGCTAGGAGGCAGGCAGTGCATTTGGGTCTGGGTTTCGATTCCTGGTCCCAGACGCGGATTTTTAAATTTTTGCTCTTTGTGCAAATATAACTGTTTACCCCCCAGAGTTAATTAATTTAGTTGGGGTTGGGGTACAGCCCCATAATAGGGGTGGGGCAGAGCCCCAATAAAAGAAAGACATATGCCGCTGGCAATGTATTGCACCATATTGGCAGCATGGTATATTAATGCGGCATAATGTCTTAGGACATTATGGCCCAGTGCCATTTGGGAATGAACCTGAGGAATTGGAAGGCCAGCTGTGGAAAGAGGATTGAGCACCTGATGAGCAGCTCCTTCCTCCGGGAGGAGGGGAGTGTGTTAGGTGCATATCAAGCTCAGGCAGAGGCCTGGTGGAGTAGCTGCCAGAAACCTACAGTGCTGAGATGTGCCAGATGTTGGCCCTTTGGCACCATTATATCTTTGTATGCCATGCCTCCCATTTAAGGGATTACAGCATGAGAAAGATGCTGGCCCCAATAATGATGCCCTGCTCCTCTGGACCTGCCCCACTCTGCCTCCAGCTCTAAGCTGCAGACACAGTGCAGTGTTCCCTTGGGTGGCTGCTCCCATCATGGCCCCACCACAGGGGCAAGCCAGGTAGGCATCCTCGTAATGGGGTAACACCTGGATTAGTCGGCCATTAGGGGTTGTGTCTGCTTAGTGGCCCTCCTGAGGAGCAAGCTGGGGAGAATCTCCACCAAGTAAGTGCCAGGGGGAGCTAAATGGGAAGTCTGGGGGTGCAGGAGCTGAGCCTATGAGAAGAAGGGTCCAGTGCAAAAAACTGACAGATACAGCTACTTGCACATTTCCAGCTTCCACCCCAGGCACACAAAAATCTGTGATCTACAGTCAGACAATTAGATACCATCAGATCTGCTTGGATAAGATAAAAGAAACAGACAACTCACCTCACTTTATAATTCCTTAATCCAGAAAGGCCAACCCCAAGACAAGTTGACAGGGAAGTGGAACATGCTATATGAATACCATAAGAAAATCTACTGGAATGCAGGCAAAAAGTCAAAGTGATCACTAAGCCCTAGTTATGACATACAGCCCCATGCTAACACCTCTTCAGCAAATGATTGAAGAACTACAACCCATGCTGAGTGAAGATAAAATACTTAAAGACTTTTCCTGAACCACCTGTCATTGCCTACAAGCAGTCCTTATCCTTCTAACATAGCAATTCACAGAAAACTCCCAGCAGATCAAAATAACTGTGAAATGAGAGGAACAACACCATGTGACAATACAAGATGTAAGATCTGCACCCACATACGCACATAGGCTACCATCAAAACAGGATAATCACAGAACAGTGCCATAAAAATAAATGGATCCTACATATCTCAATCAAGCAACTTGGTTTACTTAAATCAGTACACAAAATGTATACAAACAGATGTTACATATGGGAAACAAGGCAAACCAGGGTAAATCACTACCAGCACACACTATTAACCTTCATCTTTACAGCACACCAGAGGCAGCACTTTTCCCAAACAGCAAATACACCATTCCTTCTGGACCTGTGTGTCCTAATACTAAGAGGCAACTTCCAAACACACAGGAGAGAAGGACATATGGATATTAAAATATATCAAACAATTTAACTCAAATTGCAATGGGTTCAATAGGTGCAATGGAATATTTGAGTGTCTCAGCTCATTACTATCCTGTTTTCCCATCAGGATGCCTTGTTTCAAATTAAGACTTCAAGGCACCCATTCAGCCTCACTTATGAATATGTATTTATTTATTTATTACACATTTTGTTAACTGGGATAAGAACTTCCTGCTTAACATCCACTCACAGCTGTAGACCTGTTCCTATGCATTCATTACTCACCAACCCTTTCATTTAAGTCTTTCTCCCTTCCTTTTAAATCTTTTAAGTCTTCTGACTATACTGTTATAAATTATTTTGAAACAATGTATTGTAGAGTATATAACTTCATCTCTTTTCTAAGTTTCCTATTTACACCTGAAGAGGGGAAGCTGTTGGGCCCTAAAAGCTTGTATACTATATTATCTTTGTACAAGACATATCTTGGTCCAATAAAGGTATCAAACTATGCAGCAACTCCAGAATATCACAGCCTAATTCTCTTACTTCCAGCAAATGGTGTATCAATTCAGTAAAACCACAGGTTCTCACAGCAAGCAGCTGGGTGAGCTAGGAGGTCCACCTGTTGCAGCAAACGGAGAAAACTGGGACTTTACTGCTGAGCTGTTTGCTGTGAAAATAGAATACAAGAAGTGGCCAAAACCCTAGATGACCATGAGAATTTGGAATGAAGGACTAATGTGAGGGTAGTCAGTCTTCCAGAGAGCACAGAGAACAGACATGCCAACACCTTCTTGAACAAATGGCTGCTAACCACTCTTGGCATAGATGAGAGAACAGTGCTTTAGGTTCAAAGAGTACATCGATCACTGGGCAAGAAATGTGGGCCCACTGAATGCCCTCTGTACTTCCAATAAGTTCCTCTACTAATCTGTCAGAAGGTGCTGCAGGCTGGTCAGAGAAAGGGACATATCAGAGTCGATACCCTGTTTGTAAGCTTCTATGCAGACTTCAGCAGGTCTCTACAAGCTTTGCACCACACATTTAATACAGTATAGCCTAGAGGTCAGAGTAATGTGCTGTGAATGAACTTGATGCATGCAGCAGACCTAGTTTTGATTCCAACAACCTTCAGTTGCATACTGTGTGAACCTGAGTAATTCCTTAATAGTCTCTGCTCATATGAACATATGAAGAAGCCAGAAGAGTAAGGCCATTTGGTCTCTTTAGTCTACTTATATTGTAGGGTCACAGCCTAGCTACTGACCTGGCCCCCTCTCCCAATCCTCCCATCCTTTCAATCCACCCTGCCCATCACCCTGACATTCCCCATATGTCTATCCCAGTTTCTCTTGAAACTGCCCAGTATCTTCAATGAGACCACCTCTTTCGGCAGCACATTCCAACTGGTCACTACCTTCTCCATGAAGACGTGCTTCCTAACCTCCTTCTGAAACCTCCACCCAACCTAAGACTGTGCCTCTTTGTGTTGTGCCTGTCACGTAGCTTAAAGAGATCCTACTTGTCCACCCAGATTGTCCCTTTCAAGTGCTTGAAGGTCTGAATCATGTCCCTCTCCCTTTTCTCCTCCAGGGAGTACATGCCCAGGGCCCCTAGCCTCCTTGTGTGCTTTATCTTGCTGACAGGCAATCACCTTTGTTGCCCTCATCTGGATTATTTCCAGGAGGTTAATGTCCTTTTAAGGTTTTGGCATCAGTACTGTACTCCATACTCCAGCTGTGGCCTCACCAGTGACCTGTACAAGAGCAGTATAACCTCCTCTACACCTACTGCTGATCCACTGGCTATGCATCCCAACATCCTATTTGCTCTTGCTGCTGCTTTGCTGCACTTTGTGGAGGGCTCCAGGTCACTAGTGATCATCACTCCCAGATCCTTTTTCTCCTCTGTTGCAGGCACTCCAGACTCTCCCAGGTAGTACTCCTTCCTGGGATTCTTGGCTCCAATGTGCATAACTTTAAATTTCTTGGAATTGGAGCCAAACTGACAGATCCTGGACCAACTCTGAAGTTTTTACAGATACTTCTTTAGGGTCCTGTATCCCTTCAGCTGTGTCCACCCTCCCACAGAGCTTGATGTTGTCTTTGAAAAGGCACATTTTGCCCTTAATACCATCCCCAATATCATTAATAAAGGCATTGAACAACACCGCCATAACACCGAACCCTGTGGGACCCCACTGGTGACCTCCTGGTGCTAGATAACTCTCCCACTCACCTTCTGAGTCCTGTTCCCCAGCCAGATTTCCACCCATCTGAACATCTTCTCCCAAGCCTGACATCTGCCAACTTTCTGATTAACCTCATGTGGAGTACAGAGTCAAAGGCCTTACTGAAATCCAGGTAGAGGATGCCCACCACTTGGCCACTGTCTACTGTTTTGGTGACCCAGTGAAAGAAGTCAATCAGATTTGTTTGATATGACCTTCTCCCATAAACCATGTTGCCTTGCATCCTGAAACCATGCTTCTAGATACCCTACCAACCTTTCCTAAAGCATGGTCTCCATGAGCTTGCACACCATTGATGTCAGACTGACTGATCTGTAATTCTTTGGATCAGCATTGTGGACTGCTCTTATGGAGGGGAATCACATAAGCTGTTGTCCACTTCTGTGGTACCATGCTTGACTCCAGTGAACTACTGAACAGGCCCATCAGTGGCTCTGCAAGCTCCTCTGCCTGTCTCTCTCAGCACCTGTGGGTGTACTCCATCCTGACCTGGTGATTTATCTACTATCAATGCTAGCAGTCCTTTCCCCATTCTATCCTCCTTTACCACCACATCCGTGCTCCCTCCACCCTGCTCCATGTCTACCCCTGTTGGCACCAGTCTGTCTTTTTCCTGGTGATGATAGAATAGAACTATTCATTCAGTACCTGCTTTTTTCCCCGTTCTCCTTTACCCACCCATCCACCTTCCCAAGCCTAACAATCCCATCCTTCTTGTCCCTTTTCTACTTATATAGCAAACAAGTTCTTCTCCCTTCTTAATTCCTCTGCTAACTCCTGTTCCTTCTGAGACATAGCCCAATGGATTATTTAATTTGCCTCACTAGCCATCTTTAGTTAAGTCTCCCTGTCCCTCTCTCTTGGTTTTACTGAATTGTCCCATACTGACAGGGGCTACACCAGTATGAAACCAGCTGGGTGCTTTGACCCCTAAGTTCTTCCCCAGAGCCTAATACACTCCTCTTCTGCAGCCATATTCCTTCCTTAATGATGGAGCACCTCTAGTCCACCCTCATATCTGCCCTGATTCCTGTCAGGTTCTTCCTTAACAATTTGTCCATATTCCTAAAGTCTGCCTTGCTAAAGTCCAGAATTTTGGTCTTAGTGGGATGTTTTCCCAGCCCATATCCAACTGGAACTACACTGTGCAATGATCATTTCTACCAATGGGATCTTTGACCATTATACCTTATACATGCTCCCCATTCATGAGCACCAGATCAAGGTTGCTCCTTCCTGGGTAAGTTCTGTGACATCCTGAGTCAGGAACCCATTCTGCAACACTTCCAAGATCACCAGACTCCTGGTATTTGCCGTGGTCAGTATACTCTGATCTACCTTGGGCAGGTTGAAGTTCCCACTATTACTACATCTCCTTCCCTGCCCCATTCAATGGCTGTGAGTTAAGTTCCTGTCCCTTTCCTCTTCCTGGTTGGGTGGTCTGTAAACCACCACCTCGACTTCTTCCCTCTGTTGAACAGTAACTGAACCCACATTGCTTCCACCCCGCCTGCTCCGACTCCTCCCTTGTACATGCTATACCATCCCTGATGAAAAGCACTACCTCCACTTTCCCTTCCACCTTGTCCCTCCTATACTTTATATCCAGGGATCAAGAGGATCCAGCCATGGTTGGTTGTGGCCCAAGTCTTGGTGACTGATGCAATGTCCACACCCCTTCTGTTAATAGTGCCTGCAGATTGTCCATGTTGTTACTGAGACATTGCATGTTTAAGACACCACCTTCACCTAGAATCTGAATTTTCTTCCGTTCCCCCACCTTTTTATTTCCTCTTTCTTTCCTCTGTGTCCTCCCCCACCTCCCAATTGCTGACTGCTCAGCTCCTTGCCACCCACTAGACCCCTTCTACTGGTATGGATTGAGGTTTGTTGACCTCCTCCTTCTGGAGTCATTGGGCTTTTAGGCATGTCTGCCTTTAGTAATATAAATTAAGTTTATGGGTTATATACCCCTGTTTGTCTCTAGTACCCTCAATCACCTTCCATATCTTTCTGTAGTAAAGTACCTGTCAGTCACTCCAATCGAAAATACCTTACTGCTTCTCTGTCCTGCACCTCCTCAACATCAGCATGGCACCACAGAAAACCAAAGACTAATTTTGGTACCATATAATACCACCGGTTCATGCATGTGTGGAATCCTTGTTTCAGATTTTCAACTAGTTTCCTGGAAATAGTCCTCAGTTTTAAAACCACCTCTACAGTGCATATGGCACATCTAAACACATTGCTTGTATTATATGGTACCAAAATTAGTCTTCGGTGTTCTGTGGTGCCATGCTGATATCGAGAGTCATGGGATGGAGGAGCAGTAAGGGATTTCTTGGATAGACTGCCAGGTGCTTTACTACAGAAAGAGATGAAAGGCACCAGTATAAAGACATGCTTAAGGAGGCATTACTGCTTTCAAAATGATCAAGGTATAGACACTAATCGCACAAATGCCTAAACTGACAGCTGTCTCAGCAGACAGCAACTAGATTTTCTCTCCTCTCTTGCTTTGAAACAGAGGCAGAAGTCAGTTTACAAAAAACATACTGACAAGGCATTTAGATTTTGACAAAATGCATTGCTAACAGGGTGTCTTGATGAAGAGATACCACAGTATGTAGACCTAGTAATGTAGTCTTCCCTGCAAAATGCTACAGCTTCACTGTACTGCATTGTGTCACCTCACTGCCATATAATGGACGTTAGCAGTACAGCCCTGGCTACACAGCAACACCAGGCCTGCAATAGAAGCTCTGGTACACCCTCTGGGTTTTAGAGCTCAGAATGCAAAACTAACTGCAGATGAGAGTAATGAAATACAGTTCCAGAATCAATGCAAGGAGGGTAATTTATGCATGAAATTCAAAGTACTGGGAGAAGTTCTCTTTAATATAGCTAGGGTCTCTCAGACTCCCATCTTTGGGATTTTGTGAGAACATATCCAATGTTTGTCAGATGGGATGGTGTAGTTTAACTATTCCACGTCTGCCAATGTTGGGTATTGGATCCACACTCCAGTTCACTCCACAAAGAAGCATAAAACTTTGAACCTTTTCAGATTCTGTGGGGTTGGTGGGTATGTTTGGGATAACTGAGCGTGTTGCTCTCTTGTGGTTATGGGAGCCTGTTGCTCTTTGATGGGTTTGGGTAAGAGGGCATGCAACACTGGGAGGGAAACAAGTTCCTTATATGGAGTTATTCTGCTCTGCAGATTACTTTCCAGCATTAGATATTTTCAGGATTTTGGGGAATGGAAGGGGCTTCAGGGTGGGGAGAGTAGGACTTGGGGTTATTCTCGTTGGCAAAAAACAGGCAGTGGTAGACTGTTTGTGGTAGCTTAGAGGGAAGTGGTGGTGTGTATTGGGGCACTGAGACCCAAGTAATTTGAATATTCTTCCATAGCAATTAGTAACCTGGCTTCATAACAGTTGGAAATTAAAGAGTGTAGCTCTATGTGAAAAAAAAAAGTGGGGGATATCCTGTTAATGCAGGAAACGCTGTATAATGGAGGAAGAAGCAGCTCAATTGAAGAACTCTTGGGGTGACTGTTGCTACTGAGCAGGTTTTACATCTAAGGAGAGGAGTTGCCATGTGGCTTTGATATGGGATATCAGCCACTTTGTTCCATCAGATCGTAGACCCTCAGAGTAAATGTATTATTTGTGTAGTGAAAGTAAGGAATGAGGCTATAACCCTGACATCTGTTTATGGTTCTAATTTTGGCCATCCAGATTTTTTCCACCAGCTGACCCTTACACTGATTGACCTCTCTGACTCACTTATATTGGGGACTATGCACAAAAATTAGGAGTGCCTATGTGCAGCGCATCCACGGTGTGTAGGCAACCCTAGGAAAATAAATCTCACAAACCAGGACTCCAGCAGACCCACGGTGGCATTCACAGAAGGGGAGCTTGCTTACCCCTTACATGTATAATCCTCCCAGATGATCTCACAGCTACATGTGTGGCCAGTCCAGGGGTATGCCACACTATGCACCATTTACAAAGGAGTGATGCGTCAGGGAATACAGGATATGGCAGTGAAGACCTGCCATATCTTTGTGCATCCTCAGAGAAACCCTGCATGCTGCAGGACAACACATCCCTCCTACAGTGCTGCCCCAGCTCTCTGATTAGCAAGGGAGGGCTGGGGAAGCCATTTGACATTCATCAAATTTTTCAAATTGTAGTCTCCAACTCCTTCCCAGAATCCCCCTACTCATGGAGAGCAGGGTTCCATTTCAGGTCCCAGGAATGGGCATCTGATTGGATGCCTGCCAGTGTGCCTCAATCTGCCCTGTACAGCAGCATGCTGAGGGGGTAGAGTCACAGACAGGCACCCTGTGGAGGCACACAGTAGTGCATACCATGCACTCTGTGCCTGTCTGCAGGTGTGGAGCTGCAGGGTTGGGTATGCATGAATCGCATGTACCCAGCCCCTTAATAGTACATAGCCCCTGGGAAATTACATGAACATGCCCTGGGATCTAGTATTGTACCACTCAGCACTCCCACCTCTAAAAAGCTCACTCACTTTACTGTTGATGGCCCAAGAGTGGTCCCTTACTGATGTTTGGAGGTTCCTTCAACCCACAGATTGGGAGTTATCATTTTCTCCATGCCTATAACCTTTACACCTGTACCAAATCTGACAGACTTTTTGACTGGGTGACGAAGAAGGTGGATTGCGGAGTAATGGATATCACCTACCTTGATTTCAGCAAGGCCTTCAACACCGCTTCACACAGAAGACCGTTAAGTTGGGAAACCTGGGCATGGGGCTACAAAGTGAGAACTAGTTTAGAAATTGGATGGGGGACAGAAAGCAGAGAGTGGTGGTTAATGGGATCCAACTGAGGAAAGGGTGTGACTGGTGGGGTGCCTCAGGATCAGTACTGGGGCCAATCCTTTTTAATGTCTACATTAGCGACATTGCTGAAGGGCTAGAAGGAAAGGTTTGCCTATTTTCAGATGACATCAAGATCTGCAACAGGATAGACACTGTGGGAGGTGGGCTTTAAAAAAATAAGGGGACCTAAGGAAGATGGAAAATTGGTCCAATGCATGACAATTAAAATTTAATGCAAATAAGTGCAAAATCATGCACCTGGGGTGCAAAAACCCTGTGGAGAGTTACAGGTTGAGGGGAGTTGCTGATGATTACCAAGGAAGAAAGGATTTAGGGATAATAATCTCAGATGACCTAAAGGTGTCCAAACTGAGTGCCACGGCTGTGGGAGGCCTGCAGCATGTTGGGGTGCATATGAAGGGGTATCACTAGCAGAAGAAGGAAGGGAGATGCCACTGTGCAAAACACTGGTGAGGCCTCATTTAGAGTATGGTGTACAGTTCTGGAGGCTGCATCTTCATAAGGACATAGGGTGAAGGCGGTTCAGAGAAGTGTAGCAAAGATGGTGCAGAGCTTGCACCAGGAGACATCTAAGGAGACATTAAAATACCTCAATATGTATACACTGGAAAAGAGGTGGGAATAGGGAGATATGATAAGAAACCTTCAAGTATCTTAGGGCATAAACAAAGTGCAAGTGGGTGAGATCCATAGGAGGTGTACAAGGATGAGGTGCATGATATGAGGTTGGTGAGAGGCAGGATAAAGGGGAATGTGAGAAATTTTCTTCACTGATAGGGTGGTAGATGCATGGAATAGCCTATCCCAGGAAGTAGTGTGAGCTGAAACAGTGGGGAGATTCAAACATGCATGGGATAGGCATAAGGGAACCCTAGAGGTGGATAGGAAAGGCTAAAGCCAGTGACCAAATAGGGTCAGCGACCACCGATGCAGGCAAGGAATATGGGCAGACTGGGTGGGTCTAGTGGGCGCCATCTGCCATCAAATACAATGTTACTGTTATGTTACTATGTATTGACTTTCTATTGCTCTCTTCCACCTGCTCAAAAGCCTAAACACAGCAGACTCTAGCCCCATTCTCTAGTCTGATCATTTTCCCTAGTAGTGACCCTGAAAGGGGTGACCAGCAAATGACAGGCTAATCAGTGGCACCTAGACCCTTGGCAGTTAATTAATCCTGATTTTAAATTAACTATGGCCAAACTCTGACTACCTGAGCAACAACAATCTGGGAACCTCTGCCCCCACAAGATGGAAGGGTATGAAAGTTTTCACTAGGGAAGTTGCTATCTCCATGGCATCACATAAAAATAAGGGAGAAGTGCAGAGGGACAGGGAACTGGAGGAGTGTCTCTATCCCTAGAGTAGGCTCATATAGCTGATCATCCCTTCCACCCTCCAAGAGCTGAAGTTGCTTAAGGGTACACTGAGCCAGCTTGTCTCTGGCCACCTAAAGCAAAATGTTGGGGATATATAGGAAGCAGATGGTGGGCTTGGAGACTAAAAAAGAAAGATGCAGACAGAGTGATCTCTTCTACCCTTAACAGCTCATGGTCTCTCTCTGCCATCTAGGACACCAGGATGCATTTCAATGTTACAAAGATACCCTTTACACTTTGAAGGTAAAGAGAAACATTCCCTTCCCAGCTACCTTCCTGAATACTGCTCCATTGCTGACTTTGGCTGATACTGACCAAACAGTGTTAGACCTTCACCCCAACAGGGAGAAGGAAGTTTGTGCAGTGTACTCCTCACCTCAGAAAGGCACCAGGCTCTGAAGGCCTACCGGCTAAATTTTACAAGTCTTTCTTTTTTTTTTTTTCATATGTTTTTTCAGGATTTTTACCTCCATTTTTCTCCCAACCCAGGACCCCAGCAGACACATATGTGCATGTGCATGGAGGTGCATGTGCATGCTGGGTATTGGCTCAGTCCTTTTGCCTCACCTCTGGCTATTGCCACCTGGTGGGAGTGGGACTATGGGGGCATGAGCAACCACCCGGGAGAGAGAGCTACCTTCACGGATGCTCAATCCGCTCCCTCCCCCATGATGGCTCCCGATAATCTGAGGTCATTCCGAACCTGGGTCATCTGCATAGCACAAGGTAAGACATCTAGCTCCTTAGCCCTCAGTGCCACTGGGCTGGCAATTTTACAAGACTTTCTGTGGGGTCTGGGGTGGACCCTTTTGAACATGGTCCTGGAGTCATGAGAGAAGAGGTACTGCCTGCATCTTTACATTTAGCCACTGTAATTGTCCTTCTCATGCTCTGTAAGGACCCAACACTGTGTAGCTCCTAACACCCTGTTTCTCTGCTGAATGCAGACTATAATATTGTCATGAAAGTCCTGCTGTGTAGATAGGAGGGGTTCAGCCTGACCTGATACACCTTGACCATGAGGGCTTTGTTAAAGGGTAGCATGCCAAACACAATGTCAGGCAGTCCTTTAATGTCATTTGGAGATGATTGGGGGATCTGCTCAGCCCAATCTTCTGGCATTGGATGAGGAAATGGCCTTTGACCAGGTTGAGTGGTCCTTTGTGTTTGCTGTACTTGGTGACTTGTCTTTAGACCAAACTTCAGTCTTGGATTGCCACCCTCAGTAGCACCCATGAGCCCAGATATTAACTAATGGGTCTCTCTCTCTCTCTCTCTCTCTTCCACTCTCTCAAGTGGCACCAGACAGGGCTGCCCCTTTCTCCCTACTATACATCCTCACCACAGAGCCCCTGGCCAGAGTCATAAGGGCCCACCCAGACATTAATGGATTCTACTTTCAGGAACACACCACCTTTTTCTCCTGTATGGCCCTATGTTGTGCTTTAAGATTAACTGAGTGAAGCATGAGTGGCTACCTCTGGGGAAGGTAACCATGATCCACTACAACAGATCGGTGTCGCCATGGCTGCAGCATCAAGTATTAAATACCTGAAAGTGCAACTGCCATGCTAACTCTCTCTCCTCAACACCACTAACTATCAACCTCCTCTTAATAGTTGAGTAAGACTGTAAGAGGTGAAGAACCTTACCCTTGAACCTCATAGGGAAGGTAAACACATTAAAAATATCCATTTTATCCCAACTCCTCTACTTGTTCCAGGTACTACCACCCCACCTACTCCTAAAATTCTTTGCCTCTGTGAAGGGTTGCCTCACTTCCAAAATTTGGCATGGTAGGAGGGTTAAAATATGGCAAAACATAGAAACATACATAGAAACATAGAAAGTGATGGCAGAATGGGATCTTCACGATCCATCTAGTTTGCCCATTTAAAACTACCCATCCCCTAGTTACTGTTCACTGTTATGATGCCTTTATATTTATCTCAAGCATTTATGAATCTCTTTACCATCTTGGCTCCCACCACCTCATGGGGGCGTCAGTTCATGCATCTACTACCTCTCTCTGTGAAGAAGGACTTCCTCTTGTTGTCCTTAAACTTGCCATCTTTAGTTTCATTTCATGCCTTCTAGTTCTGGTTGAACTCCTGCCCTGAAACTGGTCCTGTACTTGTGTATTGTTAATTCCTTTCAGATATTTAAAGGTTTCAATCATGTCCCCTCTCCTCCTTTGCTTGAGAGAATATATGTTGAAGTCCCTTAACTTGTCTTCATATGATTTCTGATGCAGATCCTGTATCATTTTGGTAGCCCTCCTCTGCACCATTTCTAATCCATCTATGTCCTTCTTAAGGTGTGGTCACCAGAACTATACACAGTACTCCAGGTGTGGTCTCACCAGTGATCTACAGCGTGCAGTACCACCTCCTTTTCCTTCTGGTGATTCCCATTCCTATGCATCCCAGCATACCATTTGCCTTTAATGCTGCCGTCTTACATTGCCTGGTCATCTTCAGGTCATCCATTGTATCCACCTCCCTATCCCTCTCCTGCTTTGTGACTTCCAGTCTCTCACCCCCATGAGGTATTCTTTTCTGGGTTACCCCTCCCAAGGTGCATGACCTACGTTTCTTCACGTTGAAATTCAGTTGCCAGGTCTTAGGCCATTGTTCTAGCTTCTTGAGGCCAGACTTCATCTCGTGCACTCCCCAGACTGTTAACCATGTTGCATATCTTTGTATCATCCATGAACAAACACACCTTGCCTTCTAAACCTTTGGTTATGTTGATAATGAAGATGTTAGGACCCAGCACTGACCCCTGTGGTACACCTCTGGTTACCTCCCTTTCTTCTGAGAGTGTGCCATTTACCAGTACCCTCTGGATCCCACCTCTCAGCCAGTTTTACACCCAGTTTACTCCTTCTGACCTACTCCCAGGCTGCAAGCTTGTTCATGAACCTTCTGTGTGGAATGCAGTCGAATGCCTTGCTGAAGTCTAGATATACCATGTCCACCATTCTGCCCTGATCCACTATTTTGGACACCAGTTGAAGAAATCTATTAGATTTATTTGGCATGACCTTCCCATTGTAAACTCATGTTGTCTCCAATCTAATTTACTGCTATCCTCAAGAAAGGAAATCATTATTTTCTTGAGGAGGGTTTCCATTATTTTGCCCACAATCGAGGTGAGGCTTACTAGTCAATGGTTTCCCGCAACCTCTCTTCTCCCACTCTTGTGGAGAGGGATCACAGTGACCCTCTTCCAATCCTCTAAGACCACTCCCTGTTCTAATAACAGGTTAAAAGTTCTGCCAGGGTGCCTCCAGTTCCTCTCTCAGTTCCCTGAGAATCCTAGAGTGTATTTCACTGGGCCTCAATGCTTTGTTTATCTTGAGTTTCCCAGTTTTTCCTAGGAATCTTTCCCTTGTTAATAGTCCTAAGCTGACCTGTTTGCCAAGGGCACTTTTACCTGTCAGATTGGGACTGCAGCCGTCTTCTTCCTTGATAAAAACTGAGCAGAGGTAATCTGTTCAGAATGTCCACCTTTTCCCTGTCATCCTCCATGTGCCCCTTTGTCCTTTTCTATTCTGACTATACCCCTCCTTTTTCCTCTTTCATTGATATATCTAAGGAAGGTCGTGCCTCCTTTTTGACCTCTTTATCTATCCTTTCTTCCATTGATGCCTTTGCCAACCTAATTGCCTTGTCTGCTTCCCTCCATTTCTTCTGGTATGTTTCTTTGTCAGAATCACTTCCAGTTCTTTGTATCTCCTTAACACTAACCTTCTCTCTCTAACCTTGGTGCCCACCTCCTTCAAAAATCAGATAAGCTTTCATCTCCTCTTCATTATACTCACCCTTCTCAGACACTGATTTGAGGCCTTGGTTATTGCCATCTTGAACTGTGCCATCATTCTTCTACCCCACCCACGGTGCTTAATAGGTTATGTTTAAGGCACCTTCATTTTATTAAAATCTGCTTTTTAAAATCTAGTACTTTAGTTTTAGAGTGTTTAGTTTCTAATACCACACTCAGCTGGAATGACACCGCATGGTGATCACTGGTACCGACGTGGCTTTCAACTGTTACTTCCATGATATTTTCACAGTTGGTGGGTAACAGATCAAACGCACTCTGGAAGCTGCAACAGCCCAAGGAGATTTGGCCATGTCCAACTTCCACTGCTACTACTGTACATCATAGCATAACTAGTCTTCTTAAAAGATGCACAGAGAGCAGATCCAGAGTAACTGGTATGGTGATGATGGAGGAGGAAACCCTGGCAGACCTCTCCTACATTTCCTGTTTGCCCCAGGTCTTCACTGGAGCATAGTGACCATATATCAAACCACTTTTGAGATCTTCAGCCCAAGCTTAGTTGTTGGCCCATGATTTCACTGCACATCCTAAATGAATCTCCCAGAAGTCATTATAAAATGAGTGGTGTGTGGCTCTTCCACTCAGTCACATACAGTGGAAACCTGCATGAAAAGATGAAGGAGAGGGGACATGTACTGTTGGTATGCTGTTTGAGGGAGACCAGCTGTTGATCTTCCAGCAACTGACAACTAAATATGGCCTTCTACTAGCTGATGTTGTTCTTGTACCTCCAGATATGAGAGAGAATTGCTGTGCAACTGTTCTGCACCATCTGGGCACCAGAACATTCTCCAGGGAAGGAATCTTGCTGTGTCAGGGAACTGTCCAGAGGCCAGTCAAACAAATGTACTCCTAACTCCTAGACACCCTTACTGCAGTTGGTACATGTTAGGTGGGAGAATGATTTGAGGGTACCTTCACTGATGGTGACTGGTTGTCAATCGCCAGAGAGAATGCAACATGCTCTGTGAGTACTTGGCTAAGCCAAATTCACAAGGACCCTTTCAACATAACATATTTTACCCCACCCCAGCTAACTGCATTGTCCAACAGCGTCACCAACTGGTGCTCTAATAGCTTCACTGAAGAGGGATCATCTCTCTTATGGTGTGTCAATGTCCAAAAATAGCAGACTTTTGGTCTGAAAAGTGGGATACTGGCCCAGGTCCTGGGTTTCACCCCTAAGCTAAAAGTGGACATAATGTTTCTGGGGATGAGCCCAGGGCCCTCAAATCCAGTATCCTACAGCAACCCCTGTGGTGCATGGGTTTTGTGGTATGGAAAACACTGTGTCCCAAAACTGGAAGACAGCTAATCCCTTCTGCAGCCCAGTGGATGGCCACCCTATGGTACATATGAAACTGGAAAGAGCCTAGTACACAACTTTGCATGAAAAATCTATAAATAATAGTATGTGGGACCACTTAGAAAAGGAAATAATTAAACTGTGGGTCTCTAATGTCTGATACTCAAAGTGGGGCTTTTGGGGAAAGGAAGCCTGGATGTCAGTATAAGTTAACCATTCAAGAAATGTGTTGTCAAAGGCTATAGGAGGCTGAAGTTTTGCTGTAAATGATGTCTTTGAGAGTCTCAATTAAGGACCACAGACTGTCTTGCTATACCCCTGACTTTAGGTGTATCATTTGTTATATCATGATATAGTGTACTGTACTCATTGTCTTGACTGCTGTCTGCAAAGAAAAGATTTAACAAAAGCAAAAACAGTGGAGAAGAGAGTGGAAGACTGGGACTGAGGGCACAGTGAGGACATGGAGGAAAGGGGATGTGGTCGATGGATGGGACAATAATATATGCAATAAAGTGTTTAGAAGGAGGGGATCCAGTGGCGGGTCATGGCACATGTAATTGTATAAGGGCAGGGGCTGTGCACTACAAAGTCTCGTGCCACACATGAGCATGGCGCCATGGTGTGGCGGTGACTAGAGCTGAAAGCACTCGGGAGAAATATCATTTGGATTGCATTCAAAAATTGGGGATATATTTGGTTATGAGAATGAGTCCTTTATTATCATGGGGATGGTTATTGTGGGGCGTTTGTCTTGTGAATTACACTGTAAAGGAGACAGACTGCAATAGTGTTAGTAAAGGTATAGGTTCGCTAGCTCTAGGTGGGACTTTCTACCCTAAGAATACTAGATTTGTTTTAAGAAGAAATCAGTTTACAGATGAAAGATTGAGAATCACAAAACAATTGGGTTCCTTAGAAATATCTTACCAGATAAAACCCTGGACCTGGATGTTTACTCTGCTCATGTTTGTTAATGCAGAGTGGAGATATTGAAATGAATCCTGACCCAAGTTTTACCAGTGAGATTACTCTAGCTCATGAGAATGTGAGAAGTATAGTCCACAAAACTGATGATTATAGAGTTTGGGTTGCAAATAATAATTTTGATCTACTGGCTTTGTCTGAAACTTGGCTTCACTAAGGAATTGGTAATGAAGAAGTACATCTTGATGGGTATAGACTAGACAGAACTGACAGGAAGAAAGGGATGGTGGAGTCTTGCTATACATTAGAAACATTCTTGTCCCTTATCAGGTTTTTCAACAGTTAACCATGAAGGAATTGATTGCTTGATGATAGAACTGTTTACTACAAATCTAGCAGTGGGAGTTTTATGCACCCCTAAAACAAAACTTAGAATTTTGACACTCTTACAGATCTCCTCACAGATATAATAAAGGACAAAAGGTAGTTATTACAAGGGATTTTAATGCGGATTGGTATCAGGCTAGAGGTGTAAGGCTTAGGAATAATTTTGAAATTCTGGGATTGGAACAGAGGATTGAAAATCCACTAGAACTACCTCAAATTGTGGTTGGGGACAAAATTGGATCTTCTATTTGTTTCCCAGGATTTGGATATTAAAAGTGGGATGTATTGTCAATAAATTTGGGGCTCACAGTTCCATAACATGTAATATAAACTTTTCCATCCCACCAGTTCAACAACAGAATGTCTACTGGTTAGAGATTTTAGAAATTTTAATGAAGTTCACATTAGAAATACTCTTAGAGAATGTAATTGGGACTGAATATTTTTGATTCAGATATTGATTTAGCTGTTCAAGAATTTAATGAATCTTTGACAACTATGATACACAATCATGCTCTTAAAGTACAGTGATGTAAGAGAACAAGAGAAGATCCATGGATAACAGACAAATTAAAGAAACAAATTAGGATTAGAGATAGAGTATGGAGAAAAGCCAGGCAAATTAAAACTCTAGAGGACTGGGGTAGTTCTAAACTATGAAGAAATAAATGTAGTAAAGATGTTAGAAATGCAAAGAAAAGTACCATCTTAATAAATTAAGTAAGGTGAAAGATCAAAAATGTTTTGGAAATATATTTCTGAAATTAAACACTGTACCAGAACTACAAAATTGACTAGTTTAATACAAGGGGAAGTTAATTGATGAATCAAAGGAAGTGGCTACTATATTAAATTCCATTTATTGAATTAGGTGATCTAAACATTCCTTTACCAAAAGAGCATACAGCTGATTTATCAGTAAATAAAATAATTGAGGAATTAGGCCCTCCTGTTCAACGCCTACGCCTCTGACATAAGGACAGGAATCAGGAGGAGATGAGTCTCTTTGCAGATGACTCAAACTGAGGGTGGTGGATGGGGAGGAGGGGAGGGTGGCCCCACAGGGGACCTGGAGGCTCTGGAAAGATGGTCTAGAAAGTGGAAGCTGAGGTTCAATGCAGGGAAATGCAAGGTACTCCACCTGGGGCCAGAAACCCGGGCCAAGTGTACACCCTGGGAAATGCTACAAGTCTCGATGGCTGAGAGGGACCTGGGAGTGGTGGTGGATGTCAAAATGAACAACCTAGAGACTTTTAGGAGGGCAGCAGCCAAGACCAACAGGATGCTGGGATGCATCGCTAGGGGGATCACCTCCAGAAGGAGGGAAGTGATGCTCCCTCTGTATAACTGCTTGGTGAGGCCACACCTTCAGTACTGCATACAGTTTTGGAGGCCACACTTAAAGAGGGACATTAAACTCCTGGAGAGGGTCCAGAGGAGGGCAACCAAAATGATTTGGGGCTTGGGGGACAGGACCTATGAGGAGAGGCTCAAAGAGCTAAATATGTACACATTGGAAGAGAAAAGGGACCGGTGGGCATGATAGAGGTCTTCAAGTACATGAAGAGGGTAAATAAGGGAGGAACAGTCGGTGCTTCGAAGGAAGGAGGAGGGGCCACTAGGGGCATGGGTGGAAGCTGGAGGGGGAAGATTCAGGGAGAAAGAAGGAGGTGCTACTTCACTGAGAGGAGGTGGATCCATGGAATACACAGCCTAGGGGCTGGTAGAGGCAAAGACAGTGGAGGGGTCAAAAGGGGCTGGGGCAGGTACAGGGAAGGGTTCTGGAAGCAAAATCCAATGCAGCAAGAATATCCGGAACTGGGAAGGGAGAAGCCAGAGAAGGCGAGGCAGCAAGGTCAACACCCAGGGTGGGGGCTGACAAATCGAGCAGACTCGAAGACCGTTAGGCCTATTCTGCTGGCATTTTAGTATGTTAGTATGTTAGAAGCAAGACAGGTTAAACAACAAGAAACCAAGTTTAATCTTAGATTATTAAGTTTGAAGGAAGTGCAATTAGAGCTACAAAATTGAAATGTCACTAAGGCAGGTGGCTTGGATGAAATTGAGGCAAGATTTCTTAAGGTTGGTGCAGATGTTCTTGCACCAATAATTACTATTTATTAAATTGGAATCTCAGTAGTTTCATTGTTCCAGATGTATGGAAAAGGAAAAGTGATACCAGTCTTCAAGGGTGGAGAAAGTACTATAACATATAATTATAGACCTATCACTATACTTCCTGTGCTTTCAAATATATTAGAACGAAGAGTTCATTTTCAACTTAGTCAATATCTGGAAGAAAATGCAATTTTGGTTGACAATCAACATGGATTTAGACCTGGAAGACCAACGAACACCACCCTGATAGACTTCCATAACCTGGTTGTAACATCTTTGGACCAGAGATCTCAGTAAAGTGTTTGATTTAGTACAGCATAGAAAGCTCTTGGAAAGATTTTGATAGGTAGGGGTACAAGTGGGAACATTGCAGTGGCTTGCATCCTATTTGACAAATCATAAGCAATGTGTTATTAATGGTGCATCAGTCTCGAGCCTTGAGGAAGTAAATTGGGGGTTCCTCAAGGATCTATTTTGAGCCCATTGATGTTCAATGTATATGTTAATAATTTGCATAAAATATTAAAAATGGGGAAACTAGGTTAAATGCGGATGACACAGTCTTATTAGTTTTGGCTGAAAATACACGGTAGACTTAGAGCAGAAACTGTAAAGTGACTTGACCCAATTGAGGGGATGGATGGGTGACTCTGGCCTGCTCCTTAACACAAAAAGAACCCAGTGTATGATGTTTTACTTGGGTGTGTGGAAAATGGATCACAGGTGCAGATCCGCCTGTCCAATGGTACTCAAGTGAGGGAAGTGAAAGGATATAAATATTTAGGTGTACAAATGGATTATTATATGACATTTAAAGACTATATTGATATTCAGGTCAAAAGGTAAATTAAAGGTTGTGGGCTCTCAGGAGGGTGGCAGGAGTATTACCAAGAGAAGTTAGAGAGAAGTTGGTTAAACAATTGATAATCCCAATACTAGAATATGGAACAATAATTTATATGAATTCTACTCAAAATTACAAAAAGGTGAATCAAACATACTACAGATTGAGTAAATGTATTACCAAAAGTAAATATAAAACTCATCATTGCACAATATATAATGAAATACATTGGCTGCATCCTGATGCTCAAAGAAATTATATATGGTTAATTATTTGCCAGAGGATAAATTTGCAAAAAGTAAACATCCATTAGCCAAACTTGTTACACTACAACAGTCAAATAATTTAAGAATTCGAACAAGAAATACTGATACTAGAATTCCAATACAAAATATCATAGCAAAACTGAGAGTTAAAGTTGCAAAATAAAATGGTTGTTTACTGGAATAATTTGCCAAAGATTTAAAGGCCACATATAATCTGTCCATTTTTAAAGTTAAGATGTTGGAACATCTCCAGGTTGAATGTGTATGTTTTGTATGATGTTGATGTTAAAGTTATGCTGTCAAAACTTTGAAGTCAGATTTTGTATATTTGATGTTTGTACTTGATCTATGGTCATATTCCAGCAACAGGACTTTGGTCCTAATCTATTTGTTTCTGCATAAAAATAAAGTTTTATCGTATCGTATCATATCGTGATAGGTGTTGCCCCATATATCTGCAAAGGACACCACAGGGGTACCAGCAGCAGTAGGTGTGAGAGTACAGAGCAGCATGAACCAGAGCAACAGCAGCATTTTCATCTGGAGGATGACCCCTCCACAGCGAAGCAGCAGCAAATAGTGGCACCCTGCATTGGCCCTGCTTTACTGTCATCAGAAGAACCTGCAGTAGACCAACCCCGTGCCCTCTCATGGCACCACTGACTGATCCACCTGAGGAGGAGCCCCAAGACCTTGCACCTCTGGTTCCTCCCATATACATCAAGCACAAGTCCCTCATTTGGGACTTTTTGACTTTTTGTTATGGACCCCGCTGACAAAAGTGTTGTGAAATGTAAATTTTGCCAGACATTTGTTCAATGTGGAAAAAGGGATCAAGGCACAGTCATGACTGGAAGAAGCACTGGAAGGTGGCCGAGATAGGTGGCTGTACCAGTCCTAGCTGTCCCTCTTGCGAACTGCCTACTTTGCCACTTTTCACTTTGTTTTCTTGGGAAATGGTACTTCTCCATGTGATATCAGGAGAAGTTAAAGTGAAATATCAACTTCACCAGCGAATTTGCATAACTTATTAAAAGTGCTACTTTGCCAGCCAAAACATTGTGAAATTGGCACGTTGCAAATTTGGTATATGTCACAAATTACTTCACAGAGCAAAGTTTGACAGATTCACATATCTCTAATGAACCTCAGATGCAGAGTTGTGACTACAGAGGCTACTCTCCAGATACTGCTCTCCAATCAGTGTATTTTCCTTAAAGGTTTGTTGGACCTCTGTGGTGGTCGTGCACCCTCTGCCCCACCCAGGTGATGATCATAGCCGTAGAAAGTGACTTTTGCCTCTTCCTCATCTCTGTTTCTTGTTTATATAATAACAAAAAAGTTAAAATAAGTCTTAATTCCTTCTTATTCCATCCTGAATCCTGAGCTCCACTATTGCTGCTATCACTGCTATGTGCTATCTTCTCCCTTACTGTTATACAGTACCATAGCCAGTCTCTTCATTGTCCCATTAAACCTTTGCTTGACAGTTCTCTGCCTCAAGAAAACTATAAAACAATCTCTGATTTCCTTTAATGCTCCCTTTGCATCATTGGGAAGTCCTTGCACTACCACTTTCTTAAACACTGGAGATATGTATGCATCTCACTGTACCACTTTACTTCTCAAATATGTAAACCTCCAAACAGTGTAATGGGATAAGCATGTGAAAGATAAAAGAATACACATATCACTAGAAGACCATCTTCCACTTGCATTTTCTTTATGGCTCCATTGCTTATATCCAAGTGCTTAGCTTAAAGCTTCAAATTTGTGGTTTGCTTTTCTGTTCCATATTGGTTCTTCCAAAGTTTCATATGTTGTAATATGGGTACTATTATTAGTTCTAATCCGCAGGAGCCCCATTATTAAGGCGCTTTCTTGCTTTAACTAAGAAGAACACACATGCACGTGGTACACGTATCATGTGATTGCTGACGTTCATGAAACTCCACCTTCTTTTAAGTGTCCCTTGTTGGCATAAACTGCTGTATTTATACCTGCTATTCATTACCATGGTTACCATTGTAGCTAACCACATAGCTTCAGCATCAATAAAGGTGTATCTAAACTCCTATTCACACATTTGCCAAAGTGTAGCATGTGAAACATCCACCTTATGTGCAAAAGGTAATACAATTAAAAACAAATTAATGCAAGATTTGATCAGTACATCACACACTGCATATCCATAATAGAGACATTTCTTGTTATTCTGAAATGTGCATCCTCCTATATCACTAGCACCACATTTCCTAGTTATTTCTACCCATTTAACATGATTACGCATATAGTAATCTTTCTAATTTCATGTATTCATTGACACCAACTTAATTTTATTAATAAGCAATCATTCTTAACTTTAGAGGTTTTAATTTTTATTTCCGGACTGTAGCTTTTAATTAATAATTTTGCTACCCTTATGCACATTACTCTACGATGTTCCCCAGAGATTTCAAAGCTCAATATGGTATTAATGGTGAAATAATTAGTTGTGGGTGATTGTTCCTAAATCAATATAGATGCAGCATGCAATACTTTTACAATTCATGGTCACAGTATGAATTCTAGGTTGCTTAAAAAGAATAAGTTATTTTTTTATAAAAATGAAATAAGCATCCCAGCATCCTGTCACACGCCTCATTGAACCACTGCATAATGAATGAAGATGCAGAGGCTCATCTCTATCACAATGTAGAACCTCATCCACTACTGTCTCCCTGTGGGCTGTTGAGCTAAAATGGAATACATTTCATTTTTTATTGTGCAATGACATTTGGGCATATCTAACATGGTAATTACCAGCTATCGCTTCTGATGTGGTCCTGCTACTACTTTATATTGAAACACTATTATATTACATCATTTGTTAAATGTAGGTTAGTGCTCTTATGTCATAGAAACAATTTTCCATGTTTTCTGCACTTGCTGCTCTGGACTTAGACTAACAAAATCTGCCCCACTCATAGTTATGTACTAGCGATTGTCCTTAGTTTCATTCTTATACTTTACATTTGTGCTTCATTAAAGTTGAGCCTCCTCTTAAAAAAAAAAAAAAAAAAAAAACATTATTGACTTCCCTGTAACTCCTAAATTCATATCCTTCCACCCCTTTTATGAATTGTTGCATAGTAGTTTTCAACAGAAAAAGAACCCATGGTCTGTCTAGTCTGTCCTGGTTCAAGCACGTTTTATGACTGGAGAGTTTGTTGCCAGGCACACAACTTCAGACTCATCTATTTCAATTGCAGCACCCTCATAATTGCACCAGAATATATCGTGTACATAGAGATATCTAATATCTCTGCTCTGGTGCTTTGACTTCTTCCACAAGAGGTATCAAATCCAAATTTTGAATTTAGGTCCCTAGCCCTCCATTGTCTAATTCTGCTGTATTGATGTCATCCATCTCATATGGGCACTCCCAGTCAGATAATTATTCTTGCATTATTAATGGCTCTGTTTCAAGCATTTATTAGGCATAATAAGCCATATCTGTAATTTCCTTTGAAATAAATCTCCTGCAGGGGCTACTATTTGGAAAATAGTTCTTGCATTATCAGTGGCACAACAACAAGCTTCTGTTCAGCATTATCAGTGACTCAGCTGTAAGCTTCTGTTCAGCATCTGTATAATTGTATACTTGCATTCAGGCTCTAACAAAACATTATATACATAATACAAAACATAAAAAAAAACAATCATCGTGATGCGGCCTAAATGGTGTTCATGTTCAATCAGAAGAAAAGAAACACCATTTAAAAATAAATTAACATTCATTCCAAATACCACACCGAGTCAGGTAGTCACAGCCTTTAGCAAATTGATAAATCAAGATATAGAAGAGGTGTTTGACGAAATAAAATAAACAAGAATGGGAATGTTACTAAAACAGAAAGAGTTACATTTAAGGAGCTACCAAGTAACGATAACATTCTAATTAAAAAGGCTGACATGGATAGAGTGGTAGAAGGACATGCATTTAAATGAAAAGAAAAGACAACTAAGCAATTAACAGTACTACACCAAGTTACCTGAAGACCCATGGAAAGAATTAAGAATGAGGTGGATAGGATGATTTTAGAAGGACTTGAGAAAACTGGATAACCAATACTGAAAAAGCATTTCTGACAGTTACTCACACAGTAAAACCAATGGTTTACCTACTCCTCAAAATACACAAGGACACTAACCCTTTCTGGAGGTCCATTGTGAGTAGTATAGGATCCAATATATGTAGAAATAGAAAAGATGAGAATAGATGAGTCTGAAGTAGTGTGCCTGGTAAGAGACCCGAATTATAAAACATGCATAAAAGGGTAGAAGGATATGAATTTAGGAGTTACACAGGAGAGCAAATCATTATTGTTTTAATGAGAGGATGTTGAAGTTTGATTGAGCACAAATGTAAAGTATAAGAATGAAATTAAGGCTAATCGCTAGTATATTACTATGAATGAGGCAGAGTTTGAGTAGTCTGAGGGCAGAGCAACAAGTGCAGCAAGCATGGAAAATTGTTTCTGGGACATAAGAGCATTAACCTACATTTAGTGCATGATTTGATATAATAGTGCTTCAATATAGTAAGAGAACCACATTGTGCGAACATTGGTAGTTAGCATGTTCGATATGCCAAAGTTTCATTGCACAATCAAAATGAAATGTATTCAGTTTAGCTCAACAGTCTGCAGGAGGCAGTAGTTGACGAGGTTCTACATTGTGACAGATATGCAACTGCAATTTCATTCGTTATGCATTGGTTCAATGAGGCATGTGATACTACAGGCATGCTGGGACGCTTATTTCATTTTATAAAAAAGATAAAAATATTTTGTAAGGCAACCTAGAATTCATACTCTGGCCACAAATAGTCAAAATATTGTAAGCAGCATTCATATTGATTTAGGAATGATTGCTCATAACTACTGTAATTGTTTCACAATTTATACTGTATCAGGCTTTGAAATATCTGGGAAATGTAGAGTAGCACATACTGGTAGGGAATTACTAATTAAAAGTGGCAATTCTGGAAAGAAAAATAAAACCTCTTAAGTTAAGAATGTTCGCTATAAATAAAATTAAGCTGGTGTCATGGAATACATGAAATTAGAAAGATTGCTATAAGCATAATAAAGTTAGATGAGTAGAAATAACAGGAAAATGTGGTGCTAGAGAAAAGCAAGTGTGCACATTCCAGATTAACAAGAAATGGCTCATTGATTTATATGTGCTGTGTGATGTATTGACTGAATCTTGCATTTATTTGCTTTTAATTTTATTACCTTTTACAGATTATGAGGTGGATGTTTCACATGCTATGTTTTGACAAATGTGTGAGTAGGAGTTTATATACTTTTTCATGCTGAAGCTATGTGGTTGGCTACAATAGTAATCATGGTAATGAATAGCAGATATGTTATTTTTTATTTTAGTCTTTGGTAACCGGGTAAGGCCCACTAGTCACAAGTGCTTGTTTTCAGGGTGACCTGGGAGCACTGGGCAGTTAAGTGACTTGCTCAGAGTCACACAGTGTGTAAATGGAGGTTGTGAGATTCAAACTTAGGTCTGGTCTGTTGGATATAAGCTCATTCACACCTCATTCCTCTAACCTCTAGGCTATACTGTTAGCCCTGCAGTTTATGCCAACCAGGGATGTTTTGAAGATGACCCTCTTGAAGGCATAACTGCTGGGACACTAAGGGTACTATATGTGTGGTTCGCTTGTTCTAATAAATTTGATAAGCACTTTTGTACTGTAACTTGTTTGCCTGACTGTTTTATTTTTACCAAGTGCTGTAACCTTGGACACTGTGGCGTTTATAGGGCTGGCAGCCTTCTTATAGCACCTGCTTGCCTGGTGTATGCGCGGCTGTCTTTGCATTTGGATGCTTTGAAGAAGGTGGGGTTCTGCCAAATGTTAATGATCATGTGACACATGCACACGTTTCTGTTTGTTCTCCTGGGCTGCAGCTGAAAGCTTCTAGCAACAGGGCTCCTGTGGTTAAAACTAACAATAGTACTCATATTCCAACAACTGAAACTTTTGCAGAACCAACCAATATGGAACAGAAAAGTAAACTGCAAATTTGAAGCTTTAAGCTACGCACTATGATAAAGGAAATGGAGCCATGAAGAGAATGCAGTGGAAGATGGAATTTTCCAGCTACAGGTGTATTCTTCTATCTTTCACATACTTATTGTATTACACTGTTTGGAAGTTTACATATTTGAGAAGTAAAGTGGCACAGGGAGATGCATACATGTCTCCAGTGTTTATTTAAGTTGTGCACATAGAATTTTGATTCCTGTTGTTAAACAGGAAGCCTTCATCTGATATTCTAAAACAAAAATGCAGGGGTCAGCACTAACAGCAAAAATACAAACTCTTTTAATGGCACCTAAGCAAAATGCACACATAGAGACACTGATCTCACCCAAAGCAGGCGTGCATTAACCAATTGTTTTTATAGTCTCATCCATTTAGCAGTCCACGTTGTGTTGGCAAGCATTACCTCAAATGCCACAAAATAGCTACAACGCCAATCGAATCGCAAAAAGCTGCAAAAGAATTATGGGTGCAGTGTTATATAAAGCGTTAAACATAACGCCCAAAAATTAATGCCAATAAAACATTCTTCAAACCACCTTTGGGTCGATATATAAGCGCCCTTTGTTCATTTAGTCATTTGTTTTGGTGTCTCAGTTGCACCATGAGTGTTTTATTGGCATTCGTTTTTTTTTTTCTGGTGTTACGTTGAACGCTTTATATAACCCCTGTACCTGTAATTTTTTGCAGCTTTTTGTGATTCGGTCACGTTGTTACTATATAGTGGCATTTTGAGGTAACACTCAACACATCGTGGATTACAAATGAATGAGACTATAAAAATAATTGATTAATGCACACCTGCTTTGGCGTGGAGATCAGTGTTCCATGTGTGTATTTGTCTGGCATTTTGAGGTAACACTCACCAACACATCATGGATTGCTAAATGGATGAGACTATAAAGACAACTGGTTAATGCACGCCTGCTTTGGGTGAGATCAGTGTTTCTATATGTATATTTTGCTTATGTACCATTAAAAGTGTTTGTATTTTTGCTATTAAGTGTTGACCCCTGCATTTTTGTTTTAGACTGTGAATTTTTTCAGCTCTGGGGTATTGGTGCGCCCTATTTTGAGCAACCCACGTCCAGTAGAGATTGTTTTCTGGACTGGCTGTTTCTTGGCCTTCATCTGATATGTCTGAATACCCTGCTATGTACACCTTAACATATACTTCCTATGGGACCAGGTTGGAGTATGATATTGAGCTTAAACTGCTGTTTTTGTAGGCTGCATGGCAAAGCCATGCTGTCTTTTGCTTTGTAGATTAGAAAAGGGACTTGCAGGACAGCTATTGTGTGTACTTGCATGGTGTTGCAGTCATGACTGTAGCATTGGTTTTTAAAACACAGGATATGATCACCAGTTTCTAAGTTTATACTGCTGCCAGTTGACTATCTGACTGGCACTTGATCCTGGGGAACTTTAAGTCAAAGGCAGATGTTGATTAAATTTCTGGTCATGCTTCAGTCTAAATGCAGGAGCAAGCACAGAAGCTGTAATGCAGTCTAAGTCTCCTTCAGAAAGTGCTATTCTCCTAAGCAACAAGCATTTGTCAATGCCGAGCGCTCGATTGCAGGTATTTGCAGTGGTATTTGGCACTTGGACATGGCTTAAAAAATCAGTGACAAAGAAGTACAAGCATTTATCAATGCCGAATGTTGCTTGCTTCTATGTGCTGTTTAGGTATTTTGAAGTCATTGAGTGCAAATATTGAAAATTGCGAACTTACAAGCATGTGTAGTAACTGGGCGCAACGCCACGTCAAACAGTAATTTTTAGGAATTTTTTTCACCAAATTTTCAACATAGCCATTTTAAGACCTCTGCTCATGAACAGTGTCACTGTGATTTTCTTAATGTGTCCTGTACATTGATTTCACACACACCGACTGGCGCCATTGTGCGCTACATCAGCCGGAAACATGTTTTGGGCAGGATGTGAAAATGACAGCTGTACTGCTCATAAGGAGGTGTGGTAAAATGGCAATGTTGAAAATCTGGAGTGAAAATATTGAAAATTGCGAACTTACGTAGCATGCGGGAATTGCTAACGACGCGATAAACAGTTTATTTTAGGATTATTCCACCAAATTTCAAAATAGGCTTTTGAGAGCCCACCTTATGAACGCTGGCACTGTCATTTCATTAACTGGTCAAAAGGTGATTTCGCACAGTGATCATGAAATCACCTTCGACTCGAATAACGCCATGACAGTGACAGAATTCATGAGAAGGGGTCCCAAAACCCCATGTTGAAAACTTGGTGCAAAAATTCCAAAAATGCCTGAGATATGCAATAAAGTTGAAAAAACCATCTAGCCCATTATACAGCTTACCGGCATTTCCTCAGTTTGCGGTCGCCTTTTAAGAGTGCAGACGTGTTCCCGTCCAGCGATGATCATCGTGCCGAGCTCGGAGGTAAGTAAGGGTGTGGGGGTGGGAGGCAGGTGCAGTGGGTGGGTGCGGGTTGTGGGAGGGGGCCAGGGAGAAGTGCCGTGAGACTGCTTTTAATTTACAGGTTTTAAAATAAAAAGACAAAGTGGGACATTTGCCATGCTGGGTGGGCTCCCAGCATGGCAGAAGGATGGCTGGGGCATGGAGCCGACGGGGCTTTGGGCACCCCGCCGGCAGACGATGTGGGGACATTTGCCATGCTGGAGTGGGCTCAGCGTGGCAGAAGGATGGCTGGGGCTGTGAGCCGACGGGATTACGCCACGGCAGACGACGATGATTTGCCATGCTGGAGTGGCCTCAGCATGGCAGCAAAGATTTGGGGCGGATGCGGTAGAAGCACACAGCGGTGGTTTTCTTTAAGAGAAGACCACCGCTGTCATACACAGCACCGCATCCCATTGGTGCAGGACCGCCACGCTTGCTCAATGGAGCAGGGATTGCACAGGAGGGGACACCTCCAAAGTGTCCCATTTTCCCTAAGATGTTCCTTGCATGTGCGCAAGTGAACGAAAAATGTTGCAGTTTGTTTTAGCTAAAACTACTTTTGAGATTTGTTCCTGATTTTAATAATCTGTCCTTGAGTTTTGAAGCCTGCAGTCCTGATTTGTGAGACAGGGCTAGAAATGTCTGGCATGGGGGATGGATGGGAGGGGCTTAAGTGATGGAAGACTCCTGCTGGTGTTGGGGGCACTTTCTGTGCTACATATTGAGTGGTGGCTGTAGGTTCTGGTGCTTCTTTATGCCTGTAGGAGTGTATTAGGGTTGCTTTCCATGCTGTGTGCTGTGGATGCAGCAAGTGCTTGGTTACTGGGTGATGACTAGTTGGGGGCTGATGGAAAGTGTGAGTATCTCATGTGCTGATGTTGTGGGAACACTTTCAAGCACTCTAGATTCTGACTCATGGGTACTACCGTCATGTACTGTCTGGAGTTAACAATAGTTTAAATAGTAGGAGGACAGTGCTGGGGGGTGATGATGTTGATTCAGGCATGATATACTTTTCAGGAAATGCAGAAGGGAGAGGATGTGCTGGTGCGATTAGAAGAAAAAGGTGAGGGTTCCAGCAGCGGTCTGCAGGCTGGGACCGACCTTGAGGAACAGGCTGCAAAATGAGGTGCAGGTACTGGAAAGCAAATATATAGGGTGGTCAGTATCACTGGCTCCAGCTATGTATCCAAGTAGCACCCACAACCTCATTTGTCCAGCACAAATCTGTTTAAACCTAATCTAGCTTTAAATGGTAATATTTTACATTTTGGGAAGAGTTGTCCTCTTGAAATAAATTCTAGATGCGCCCCTCGTGATCAGCAGTGCAGGTAAGTACCTCAATTCTGTGTGCAAAATCTGCTTTATATGGTGCAGAACAATTCCACAACTGCCCACAACTCAGGTAAGATACCTTATTGAGCTGCAGGACTACTGCCTCATCACCTTCCTGATGACACAGTAGTCCTGTGAAACTGGTCGAGGTGTCTTACCACAGCTGCAGTGGTTGCAGATTGTTTTGCTTCTAATAAAGTCAATTTTGCACACAGAATAATGAGTCTTAAGACTTAATA
This sequence comes from Neoceratodus forsteri, assembly GCA_016271365.2. Lineage (NCBI taxonomy): Eukaryota > Metazoa > Chordata > Ceratodontiformes > Ceratodontidae > Neoceratodus > Neoceratodus forsteri. The sequence continues at coordinate 1,298,822,789 of CM057453.1, read as the reverse complement.
TTTTACATTGGGCAGTTTGTGTGGTGAAGATGAGATTGCTGTCCCTTTGAGTGCATAAAAGTAGCCTAGCACCTAGATACTCAATTAGATAAGCTACAGTAGCTGAGTTTTTGAATGTGCATTCAGAGTGCCCCCTCCCCATGGCACCCACAACAGGATTTATGCCAGCCACTGTGGAGTGACAGGTGGGGCTAATAGCAGACAGGGTCAACTCCACCATTGGTGCTATCCCTAAAGCCAGAGGACTGGGCTTGCAACACCAGAGGGGAAAAACTGTATTGAAAAAGAAAGAGTCACCAAGTAACCCTAACTCTTCAGTACCCCAGTTATGTTTCAGTGGTGCTCCTCTGGTTCAGATTTAGAAATCACCTTCTGGCTAACTTGATTGCTGTGTCTCACAGCTTGCCAACTCTTTTAGGTACTTGAAGCTATAGAGTAGCAGAAGCTTGTGCAGAATCTGGAAAGGGGTGCAGTCTTCCTCACAGTGTCATCAGTGTGCAGACTGCCCAGCTCTCCTGTCAGGTGCTCCATGTTACTACTACTATGCCTTAATGGAGCAGGTGACCACGGGAGAGATAGCTTGTACACAAAAGAAAGGAAGAATAGATGTGCAGAACAGCACAATGTAGTTACTTACTGAAAATGCAAAGTTGCAAAATCCAAACACTTTAGTTAATTCAAGGCAGGTTAGACCACAGGCACACACCACTGTGCGCAGGGTCTTTGAACTTTAGTGGAGCAGGTGCACTGTGGGAGGGTGAAGACTTAAGGTAGCCAGGATATATACTATTACTCCTCCCTAAAATTATGGATCAGAGGTCAGGAGGGAGGTGGGTGGGCCACCACTGATATATCAGTCACAAAACTATGGGGCTTATGTGGGTTTGGAGGTATCCTTATACTTCTGGCATGCAGTGCCAGGAACCAAACCAATTTAACAAAAAAAGATTGTGGTGGAGGGTGAGAAATGATTGCATTGGGAAGAGGGTGGATGACATAAAGACTTACCTTAAGCTACCTGGGGGACTTTTCAGGCATTTACTTTTATTTAGGCCCAAACATGGAGTCCTGAGTATCTACAGGGCTTGCAGTTGCCTTGTAGTGCTGTGTTGCTGGGGATATCTGATGCCTCTGCATTTTCAGCCTTCCCTCTCCTAGCAGCTGTAGTTACCATCAGAGATACTGATATTTCATGATGCATTCAGGCACTGATGTAGTGACTAGCTGATCAAGTGTCTGTATTTTTCTGGTGGTGGTGGTGGTGGTGATTGCTCAGGACAATAAAACATTGTAGGGGCCTCTCCATCACTTCTATGTAGCAGCAGAGTGTTAGAGGTGTTGAGACCTAGCATTTGGTCAAATAACAGCCATGTGTTTGGGGGTAGGTGGGTACCATGAACCAGCATTGAACTGCTGGAGAGCTGGGAAGCAGTGACCACCATGACCTCAGTCTATTACATGGTCTCTGCTTAGAGCAGGTTTGGGGAGTGAAGCACTGCATGCCATAGTGCTGAGTTGTTGCCCCACACATAGGGATACCCACAATAGAGTGAAAACAAATTGGACAAAGGCAATCAGTGCATGGGAAAATGGGCAACAGCAAGATGAGTGCCCCTTGTGCACCTTGCTGGTTGAACTGCATGTTGGCCCCCATTGGAGGGGCTTCGTCCCCGCACCCCTCTTTAAATAAATATAAATATCCACAGCCTGCACTTAAGGAAGGGTTGACCTCAGTTAGGGCTCCACTTTCCTGTCCACCCACAATTGCCACTGCAGTGAAGTCCCAGCCACCCAGATCGCAGTCTCCCATAGTGCCTCACCTACATTCCTTGCCCTAAGTCCTGTGTCCACCTAATCAATCAATCAATCAGTCTTTATTTTACCAGGTGAAGCACTGTTGAGCAAGCTCATTTCCAAGGTGGGCCTGGGCATACAGAAATAACATCCAATACATAAGAGATATACATATACATACACAGGTACAGCAATACTACTCCTAGTAAAGGCAGCACAGATATAACAGCAATTAAAATACGGGCTGTACATAAAGTAGAATTCAAACAGGATACGAGTGAGAAGCAGCATATAAAGTATACAAAGCTATACATAAGCTAGATAGTCAGGCAAGATACAGAAGATTCACACAAAAATGTTTGTATTGAACAATACATATAAATATCCCGTAATGTTAGTATAGAAAAATACGTTATGGTATATGTCTTACATGCAGAATCTGGCTCCTTTCATATCTACCCTTAAAAGGCTTTTTTAATCATTTCAGGCTCCTTTCCTTTCCCATTTTAACATCTGCACCAGTGAGTGGCAGACCCAAAGACTAAACCTCCCTTTGCCACAGTGTGAATGTGAAAGGAATGGCAATAGTAGAACTATACTTACAGGTATGTAGATTGGTCTGTTATTGCTCATTACTTTAATTCTTTTAAAGGTAGATTGAAAATGTTTGAATGGGTTAGTTACAGGCTGCCTCGATAGCCCAGAGGCACTGCACCTTGAGGTCAACCTGAATTTGAGAGTAAGCCTGAGTCTCCAATTGTTGGCAGCCTGGGAGGAAGGATTTGCCTTCCAACTACCGTAGCAACCTCAATAGTGGCCTAAAGAGGTCATCAGATGCATGGGGAATCAAAGGTTGCAGGGAGGTAGGCAAAGGGAGGTTGCAGTGGGGGTTAGGAGGAGAGGATTTTGTGTTGCAGTATTGAAAATGGGGGTGCTTGATCATCTGGTTGGGGTCTGCTCTGCACTAAGACACTTAGGTCAGTCCTCCTGCAAGGCAGCTTTTAGGCAGTCTTTCTGTCATTAACGGATTGTGGGCCAGTAAGGATATTAGGTTTTTGAGATGGATGGTTTGATCAGCTGACTGGGTCAGAGAACATGACTGAGTGTTAATGGGGGTTAACAAAGATTACTTCAGGAAGTTGCATTTTTGTTTTATTTTATCCTCTATCACTATATATCTGTTGCTCTTACCGTGATGTTAAAGAGCAGCTCTGCACTTCAGTACATGATTTATAATAAGATCCAGCTGTTCACAGTTTACTAGAAAATCATTTTTTAATGTCAATGATCCTTTCCAAAATTTTTAGTACATCTTGACAGTCCATCTGAAAAGTCTGTATAAAAATATTTCCTTCTCCTGTTAACCTCACAGTGCCTTGAGTTTTAATGCTAGCCATGATAGACTGTGATCTCACAAACAGCAATGGTGTGGTTGGTGGGGAGAGTAAGATACATTTGAAAGACTTAGTGAAAAAAGTGCTGCATTATCTACAATATTTAGTAGACCAATGGCATGGGGGAAAAATAACTAGAAAACAAAGTTAAACACAATTGGTATAAATCTAGTGTTTTTCAAGATTTTATTATAATACAGACATGCTCTTTAACTATCTTTTCAACTTACTCCTATGCTGTATAGTACCCTTTGTATCGCCTGTCCTATCTCTACTCTCGCTACTATAAGTACCTCATACTTACCTATTTTTACCTTTATTTCCATAGGTCTGGCCAGATGTTGGCTGTCTACCTTTAGATAAGTATCTTGTTTAATTCCAGCTCCTATAATCTCTCCTCTAGGACCTCAGATCCTTTGCATCTCTGCAACCTTCTCTGTGCTTTCATTTCAGGTTCTACCAGATTACCCCAAAACAACCCAACTCTGTGCATCGTAACTTGGACAGAGCAGGTAAGTCACGTTAAATTCAGGGGTCAAACTGAGTTTTGCAGCCCCTAGTCAGCAGGGCTACTGATTGGGGAAAATCCTACAGAATTTTCCGCTGTCCTAGTTGATGTACTTACCGAAGTGTTACCTCTCCAGCACATGCCTGCAGGGCTACCTAAAGGAAAATCTTAATAGCTGTATAGAAAATCTACCAGCATTTGTTAGTGGATGGTGCTGTTTTACCCCAGCAAAGGAGGTGGGGTTAGTGTCGGGGCTGGGGGCTAGTGTTTGAGTAAGGGAGGTGGGTCAGCTGCAGTCAGGGTCTTTGGAGAAAGTGAGGTAGTGGGGCTAGTGTTACAGCACATAGAGGGAGAATGTAGAAGGAAGGGTGTATGTATGCCTCAGGTGTCTGAGTAGGTGGCGTTCAGGAGGACCTTGCAGAGAAGGTGTGCAACAAGGGTATGGGTAGTTCTGAAATGGCTAAGGAGGAAGGGTGTGGCTTCTGGGAGTCAAGGGACAGGAGGGAGGCTATATCCACAGAGATTAGAAAGTGGGGTGCCTAGAGAGGGAAGGGTGTTCAGATGGGCTGTGTGAAAGGGGAGGATTGTTGAGGCTGGGTTGTGTCAGGAAGTGGAGGGAGGGAGCTATTGTCTGGGGTGATGGTTGGAGCAGTAGAAGTGTTGGGGACTGTGGAGTGTATACATTTAAGAGGGCTACTGTCATGGGGCTGTAAGGGAAACATGCTAGTGTCAGGTGCTGTGGAGGGAAGGGGCTAGTGTCAGAGGGGTCTGTGGATGGGGCTAGTTTCTTGGTTAGGAGGAAGGAGGTGTGGCTAGTGTCTGAGCTGCAGGCTAGTTAACTATACAGATTAGGGGCACACTGAGTTCCATTTATTCTCAATAAAATGTGTTCTATTGGTAAAGAACTTAAAGTGTCTTCACAGTTTTTTTATTTATTTATCAAAGTGTATCTGTTTAACAGGCATTGATACAACATCTGCCCAGTGATATATATACATATTTGGCTGGGGTTACATCACCTGCATCTTGGGAATGTGTCATTAAATGCTCATTGAAGCTATTCACTTTAGCCAGTGGGTCCCTTTGTGAAAAAATGCCAGTGGCCTGAGAGTCACATTGGTTCATTCAGGTCAGTTGAACAATTTATAAACTTGTTTGCTGGTTTAATGCTACCTTTTAGCGGTCTAGAGGTCAGAGATACTTGGGATGATGTGTATGTCGAGGTCTGACCAGACTACACTCTGTGCTAGAAGAAATGGATGGGCATGAAAATAAGGGGAAAATTGCAGATGATAGGCCAGAATGGCACCCCAATTTCTGTAGGCCCTGTATCATCAAAGTACCATATTGCCACCAGCCACCTAGCAACATCATCTACCATCCCAGGGATTAAATCTGGACCTTCAGAACAGCCATTTATTCCCTCCATGGGGGAGACAGGAGGTGAAGGGCCATCATCCCCATTCCCCCTTTCAAAGACTCTAATTGGCCATGGTAACCCCCCAAGACTCTATCAGTTTGGTCTGGAGTCCTGTTGATGGTGCTGGGGAGTATAACAGCTGGGCCTGATATTAAAATGTTTGCCCAGGTGCAGATCCTAGTTTACCTGAGAAAACTGGGTTTTGCACCAATGTCCTATATTTAAAAGACTGGTTAGAGGGTAAACTGGGTTTGCACCAGGTAAACAGGGAGGGATGCAAGGCAAAATTATGCAAATTGGGGATGAGAACCTGAATATCAGTGCAGTTCAATACTCACGGTATTTGTTCAGTGCTAGGATGCTTTGCATGGTCCTCTTGTGCAGAGAAAATACCGAAGCCTCATCTTAATCTGGCTCAGCCCTAGCAGTTGCTGGAGGTAGTGTGTGTCAGTACCCTCCCATCCAAACACATTGCTCCCTCTGGCAAGTGGTGCCCTCCTCTGAACCCAGTCCTGTTAATGAAAGATATATCCCTGCCGCCCACTGATCCCTTCCTTCCCACCTGATCCCAGTCCAGTTACAGCAAGATATATCCCTGTTATTCAGTGGTGCCCTGTCCCTCCACACGCAGTCCATTAATGGAGGATATATCCCTGGCATACAGTGGTCACTCCCCACCCAATCCAAGCCCAGTTACAGAAAGTTATATCCCTGGCATTTCAGTGTTGCTCCCACCTGATCTCAATCAGTGTAGGAACACAGTTGGTGTCCAGTGGTCCCTCCCACAGCTGATCCCCATCACAGGAATGTGTCTCAGTTTGCCAATCCCCCAACAGTGGCACTGCCCATGGCATGGCAGTAGTAAAGAAGTCCTGCCTCCCCAACAAAGTCCCATTCTGAACTGTGAGCAGTGCCCTCTAGCCCATACCCAGTAAGTAGCTAGTGGCCTCTTACCCAAACCACCTACACCCACCCTTCAGTCCTCTACCAGTCTGTCACTGCTGCAGTTCAATGACAGGAAGTGGCAAAGCCCACTTCACATGACCAGCCACCCAGCATCTATCTGTATCAGGGAGCACAGCTTATTTATATGGCACAGTGATGTGCTTTTGCCCTATTCATAGGCTGCACTCCTGGTACAGCTAGATAGAAGGCAGCCATGGTTGTGCAAGACTGGCTATGTTGTTCGCTGTCGTAAACTGTGGCACCAACAGACAGTTAGGGGACCGGGGTCAGTGTCAGTGCTGAGGTTGGGAGGAGGCCTCTAGCCACCAACTGGGGTATGGGTTGGGGCACTGCTCACGTTTTGGGACAGGACTTTATTGGGGCCAGCACTTCTTTGCTCCTGATGCAGTCCCAGGGGTGCTGTGACCAGCATTAGTAGGTTGGTGCAGTAGCTAGAAGGGCAGTCTGCCCAACACACAAGATACTAAGGTTCATACTATGGTACTAGAAAAGAGCTAGTAGGCCAAAGCCCATAATGCTCTTATACTAGGCCAGGGAATAATATGAAAAGTTATACCCAGAATCAATTAGCTTATCCAGATGATATTTAAAGATATGCTTATTATCACTCAATACAACGATAGGTGGAAATTTATTCCAAGGTCCTATTTTACGATGAGTGAAGAAAAATTTCCGATTGTTATGTTTAAAATATTTTCCAACCAGCTGAAAAGGATGGCATCTAACATTGTGTGGAGAGGACCTGAATTCAAGACCTAACTCACTCATGACATAAGGATTATGTACAACATCATACAGAAATAGAAGGTCACCTCTCAGCGCCTAGTAGAAAGTGACATGAGCTTCAAAGTTTCCAACCTGTATTCATAAGATTCAGATTCAAGACCAGATATTTATTTTTGTGAAATTTCTTTGAATTTTTTCAAGGGACAGATCATCAGATTTTTTAAATGGGCACCAAATATATGAGGCATATTTGAGATGAGGTCTGACATATGACCTAAACAAAGGCATTAACACATCACGGTCTCTGGATCTGATGTCACGAAAAATTGACCAGACAACCTTATTAGCTGTGCGTGCATATCTGGTGCAAATGTTTAGCATATGTAAGATCAATGGAAATAGTAATACCTCTCATCAGTGGTAACACTAAGCAGTGAACCATTCAGGGTATATGAATAAATGAGATTTTAATCCCAAATGCATCATTTTGCATTTGGAGACGTTTAATTTCATACCCATGTATTTATCCAGTTAGAAATAATGTCAGGATCATGTTGAATAAGAGCTATCTGGTCAGAATTTGAAAAAGGTCCTCCAATTTTCACGTCATCAGCATATTTTGTAGTATTGAGACACAATGTTGAGCTAAGTCAGCAATAAAGGTTTGGAAAAGACAAGGACTGAGAACAGATCCTTGTGGCACACCACTAAAAATGTTTCCGCTATTTGAGAGGTTACCATTAATGATCACTCTTTGTGTTCTATTACAAAGCCAATTTTCAATCCAGACTATTATGCAATAATTTATATTGAGTTTCAGAGTTTGTGAATTAAAGCCCAATGAGGCATGGTGTCAAAAGCCTTATTGAAATCTATGAAAATTTGTTTATTTATTTATTTAGTTTTTGTTGACCGGTAAGTGCACTAGACAAATCCTGCCTATTTTCAGGCACCTACTTCGGGAGGGGATACAGATGAATGCCAACTGACCTTGAACCAGATTAAGCTGTTGGTGGTATTTTGTTAGTGAATGACATCACATGGTATCCTACTATCCAAAAGGAACTAAAGTGTTCATAAAAATTGGTAGAACAACTTATGCCCTTTCTAAAGCCATGTTGCTTCATATCAATTTCATCTATAACAGGTGTAATAATATCTTTAAAGAGACTCTCCATGACTTTGCAGATAGAAGAAGTAAGACTTATAGGCCTGTAATTCTCCCAGTTATGCTTGGAGCCTTTTTATAAATTGGTACAACTGATGCTTCTTTCCATTCGATAGGAATATAATTATTTAATAGGAAGAGTTCAAACAAAAGCTTAAGTGGCAAGGCAATATAGTCAGCCAATAGATATAATAAATGACCAGCTATGTTATCAGGAACTGAACTGAACTTCCCTTTCAATGTACACAGTGTTTTCTTAATGATCACAATGAATGAACTGCTACTGCATTCAGGACCATAAGAAAAGCAAGCAGTCAGGTAGTAGCAATCAAACTGAAATTATTCCAGATATGAAAGAAAGACCTGACCAGTCAATTACTTTATTGCTATGACCCGACTGTTTACTTTTGTTATGGTTCTCAGTGCAGTAACGGTTTGTTCTTTGTGCTTTTTGCCCCTGTCAAGCAAGGACAGTATGACCATCAGAGAGGGAATTTGGAACTGGGTGGATGGTGTTTCAGGATGGGAACTGGGTGTGGGCAGAGATCACTGGACACCTAGGACATTTTTTATATATGGACTGGGATTGAGTATGGGGAGGGACCACTGGACACCAGGATATACCTTCCTTGAATGGGACTGCAATTGGGTTAGGGAGAGACCACTGGATGCCAAAGATAAATCTTTCATTACAGGACTGGGTATGGGGTGGGCACCTCTGGATGCCAGTGATATATCTGTCTTTCACAAGACTGGGTTTGGAGGGTGGAGGGATAATAATGGTAATAATAAAATGTATTTGTAAAGCTCAATTTAGCATGTATCAAGCACTGTACAGAATTAAAACATAAATAAGACAATAAAATAGAACAGTAAGTCAGAATGTACTAATCACCACAAGCAAGGTTAAATAAATAGTTTTTAATGCTGTCTTAAAGCTTTCCAAGGTCAGGCACTCTCTGATCCAATGAGGTAGAGAATTTCACAGGGTTGGGGTTGCATAACTAAAGCTCTTTCACCAGATGTCCTCAATCGAACCCTGGGAACCTCTAGCAATCCCTCGTTGGCTGAGCAGAGGGGTCGGAGGGGCAGTAAGGAACCAGGAGCTCTTGCAGGTAGCCAGGACCCTGACTGTGAAAGGCCTTACAGATCAGTAAACCTACCTTAAAGGTGATCTGCTACGGAACAGGCAGACAGTGCAGTTTGCACAGCACAGGTGTAATATGACTGGTCCAGGAAACCCTACCAGTAACCTGGCTGCAGCATTCTGCACCAGCTGCAAGCAGTGGATATCAACCTCTAAAAGCCCTAGGTATATGGAGTTGCCACTAGCACCACTAGAACCATGAACAACTCACTGGGTTGGGGCAGTTGGGGTGCTGAGCAAAGCAGTCCCACTCCCATGCAAATGAGCTCATAATGGGCATACAAATGACCCTTGGTGCCTTGTATGCCCAACAGGCTAATTTGCATGGGGACTTTTAAATACTGCAGATTTGCCCACACACAAGTCACTGTGGGGCCTAGCTTTGGGGGCATTATTGGGTGGCATTAAGCAGTTTAATGCCACAACAAATGTCCCTTATATTCAGAGGGCTAGTGCCATGTGCTATCCATCTGAATATAGCAGTTTTGCACACATACAGTATTCCAAACCACAGCACTAGTTATTGTGCTCCACTTTGGGCATTTTGAATATTGGGCTCTGGTGTCTTCATCCTGCCCTGTGTTGGTTGATTGGTGGAGCAATGTGGCTCCCACCCTAACAGAGATCAGTGCTAGGGACACTGAATCCTCCTCACCATGATGGCCCCTGGTGACCAGTCTATTCTAACACCAAAGTTGTTGGTGTGGTACTGGGAAGAGCAACATGGCTCCCACCCCAACAGAGTTCAGTTCTAGGGACACTGTATCCTCCCCACCATGACGGCCCTGAGTGACCAGTCAATTCTAACACCAAAGTCATTGGTGTGGTATCAGTGCAGTTCTCCCCATCCACCCTCACACATACAACCCACTTTATTTTTCAACCCCTACAGGTACTTCCCAACTGACCTACAGTAGCTGATCAATATTTTTATTCTTTATGCTGACCCATTTTCCCTTTTATATCTACAGGTCTGACAGGACATTGACCAGGTGTAGGAGGACACTGACCATACGTATCAGATAAGTATTGTTTTTGTTTACCCTACTTTGTTTGTAATAGTTCATAAAGAGCCGTAGATCCTTTGTGCCCCATTGCAGTTCTTGTTTTACAGGTACCATGTTCTCTTGAGATCCCTTGTCCCAGGCTCTGTAGGAACCAGATCTGTTATTTGTGCTAGGATGCTAACCTGTAACAGTGCACCATCGAGTATTATGACACTAGGCTTTAATTGTTAAGTGGTTGGTGATGTAGCATTTGAGATAGCTCCACTATGCTGTTGAGGTTCCACTATGACAAATGAAGGTGTTTTACTTCAGAAAAGCTATGTTAATGCAGACATTAGCATGGAAGAATGCAAAGTGTATGAAGTACACAAATAAAAACATTAGGGGTTTGAGTCCTAGGAGTCTGATCTTGTTGGATGTACCTTAATAATTTTTGGATCACTCTGCCAGCAGATTTTCCCCTACAACGTGGTCCGTGCTGCCAGTGACCCACGCAGGCTATTGTGATACCATGCTGCATGACCATTGTGCTACCACCAGTATAAAGCATGGAATGAGACCACTGTATTTCCACTGCAGGTGCACTCATTGTGCTGCCACTGACACATGGCTCCACAGTGGTCACAATAATATTGCAATGGAATTAAAACAAATCCATTGTGATACCAAGTGCAGTGGTATCACACTGGTATTCACCAATGTGCTACCATTGCACAACAGTTTGCCGCTGTGCTACCACTGGGTGTTGATGGTATCACAGTTGACACAATAGTATCCCACTGAATTGGAACAAAACCACTGTGATACTAACAAACAGTGGTATCACAATGTGCACATTGTTACCACTGTGGTACCAGCAGAGGTGGTGTTACCAGTGAACTACTACTGTCTGCATTGTATCATAATGGTTACAATGGTATCACAATGGAATTGAAACAAATCCACTGTGATACCATTTACGTAAACCCAAAATGGTAATACACTGGAAATTGCAGTGGTAGTACAAAGGTAAAGAAACAGGTATTACAATGATATTCCAAAGAAATCTTTGTAAGGGATGGCATGTCGTGTAGCAAGGAATAAACAGAACTGCAGGATCCACACATATAGGTAAGCAGAGCCATTTACAGATAGCCGTTGTTATTAGTTGTCCTACTATTCAGTATTATCAGAGAATGGCTATGCCTCTGTGTTACAAATGTGGCTGTATGATGTGCAGGGAGATATTCGCCTGACTGAGAATGCCAGTCTTTTTCAGCGATGCCAGCATCATGCTTGTACACATGTATAAATCCTTTACTTAAGCAGCTGTGAATTTATACATTCCAGAAGCCTGTTTAACAAGCCAAGCAATATAAATTTTAATATCAGAGCTTGTTTTCCATGTGCTGTACTGCTTGGTGTCTGTTTAGGATCATTCTATATTATGTGCATCTTATACAACATAACTGTGAAGTACTTGCAACTGTATCCTTTTTTTTTGTTGGTTATCTAGTATTTGCAGTACATTCAAGAGTCCCACATATTCCATAACTGAAATAAGTATGACATACCACATATACAGTATGGGCAGTCTGATTATTAGAATATTCATTCTCATACTGTAAACACTGGCACCATAATATGGAGGCAGTATAGCGCAGTGGTCTAAGGCTCTGAGCTGCAAATCTGGTGACATCCAGCAGACCAGGCCTGGGTTTGAATCCCACAGCTTCCACTTGCATACTGTGTGGCCCTGAGCAAGTCACTTAACCTCCTTGTGCTCTCAGGTCGCTCCTGTAAAAAAGCTCCAGCTTAGTGTACTATACCTGGTTAAACAACTAAATAAAAATAAAAAATATGGAGTAATGCTGTACTGTCATGGTGTGCTGTCCGTTGCATGAGGGATTAAATGATGGTCCCTTCACCCATCTCTGCTGCTGTCATTTTGGGAGTTCAGGTAGAAGTATAAGAACCCAAGGAACTGGTACTGAAAGAGTGGTCCAGTTGGGGGGAGCTGGGATGTGGGTTTGCTGACTCCTAGCAGGATGCTCAGCTTTAGGACTTGTCAGTGGGCAAGAATGTCTAGAGAGCCACCTTGTGGATGGCATGACCCACTCTAAGGGTCTAAACTAAGTTTTGCAGCCACTAGCCAGCAGAATAGTGACTGGGAAAATTCACTAACCCCACAGACTCTTCCACTAGCCCAGCTGATGTACTTATTGGTTACACTCTCCAGTACAATTATGCAGGGCTGGTTCAAGGAAAATCTTACTAGCCTAACACAATATCTACCAGAATTTGGCTAGCAGGCACAGTGCCAGTTTTGACCCCTGCACTCTCTGCAATGGTTTGCCAGTACTTAAACAATAGTTTTAAAGATTTTATGACTGAGGTGAGGTCAGTGTTGGGACTGCCAGCAGTTGGTGGTCAGCTCTGTGACTGTCAGGTGCATTGCTGTAAGGAGGTGGGTAAGTCTGCCTCTAGCCCAGTTGATATAATTATTGTTTACATTCTCCAATACAAACCTGCAGGGCTAGTTAAAGGAAAATCTTACTAGCCTAGCATAAAATCTACCATAATTTGGCAAGTGGGCCATTGCCATTTTGACCCTACACTCTCTATGATGGGTTGCCAGTACTTAAACAATTTATTTTAAGATTTTATTACTGGGATGTGGTCAGTGCTGGGACTGCCAGTGGTTTGTGGTCAGCTCTGTGACTGTCAGGTGCATTTCTGTAAGGGGCAGGTAAGTCCTATGACTGTTGAGGGAGGTTCAGAGGCGGTGCTATGTTAATGGTGGGGTCAGTACTCTGAATTTTTGTGGTTGGGGGTGTTGGTGCTGTAACAGTTCAGCACGGGGAGCCAGTGTGATTATTGTCAGGGGTGGGTGGCCAGTGCCGTGACTGCAAGGAGGAGGCAGGACTGGTACTTTTGGGAGTGAGGGGCACTGTGGAGACTGTTGGGGTGTAGATCACTGCTGTGACTGTTTGTGGAGGGTATCAGTCCTGTGACTGTTGCAGATGTGTGGGACAGTGTTTTGACATTGGTGGTGGGTAGTACTGTGACCGTTATGGGTAGAGGTCAGTGCTGTCACTGTTGGGGATGAGGATCAGCACTGTGACTGTTCGGGTAGGTGGCCACTGTGACTGACAGTAGAAGGTGTTAGTTCTGTGACTATTGAAGGGTGGTTCAGGTTTGTGACTGTCAGGGTGGGGGTCAGTCCTGTGACTGTTGTAGATGAGGGGATGCTGTGGCTGTTGTGGATGGGTGGTCAGTGCATTGACCATTATGAATCATGGCTCAGTATTTTATTGTCAGGAGATGGGAATTACTGCTGTGACTAATGGTGGTGGTGTCAGTCCTGTGGCTTTTGGGGTGATGTGGCTGTGCTGTGACTGTTGAGGATGGATAATCAGTGCTGTAAGATGGGGGCGGGGTGTAGTGCTGTGACCAGTACTGTTACTATGGGGAATGGGATCAGTGCCTTGACTATCAGGGTGTATGGTCATTGCTGTGACTACAAAGTTTGGGGGGAGTTCTGTGACAGTTGAAATAGTAAGAAAGTGTTGTGCGTCTCAGGTATGTGGAACAGTACTGTAACTGCAAGAGGTGGGTGGTCAGTGTCATGACTGTCGGTGGAGTGTGTCAGTCCTGTGACTGTCAGTGGGGTGGTACAGTCCTGTGAGTGTGTGGAGGGATGGTACAGTCCTCTGACTGTGGGGAGGTACAATCCCATGACTGTGAAGGAGGGGTGTTAAAGTCTTGTGACTGTGGGAGGGATGTTGGTACACCCTGTGACTGTGGGGAGTGGGGGTGGTAGTACAGTCCTTAGACTGGGGCAGGCTGGTGCAGTCCTCTGATTGTGGGGAGGAATGGTACAGTCCTATGACTGATGAGGGTGGTCATTGCTGTGACTGATGGTGGAGGGTGTCAGCACTGTGACTTTCAAAGCGGTGGTACAGTCATGTGATTGTTGGCGAGAGGGTCAGCTATGTAACTGTCAGGGATATAGTGTAATTTATGTGACTGTCAGGGTGAACATCATTTCTGTGACTTTTGGGAGGTCTGTTTCTGCACAATTGTATAACTTTGATTGACTGAAGTATTTTCAGGAAGTTGTATATGCGGCAGGAAGGTTGTACTGTATACAGCCAAACTAAGTGACTGGTGGGGAGGGGGTCAGTCCCAACTGTGTGGGTGGTCTTCAGTGCTGTGACTGAGGTACAGTGTTGTGACTGTTAGGGTGGGATTACTGCTGTAGCTGTCTGTGGAGAGTGTCATCCATGTGACTTTAGGGAGTATGGAAGGAGTACTGTTATGGTGGTGGGGTGTAGTGCTGTTACGTTGGGAATAGGGATCATTTCTGTGAATGTCAGGGTGGGTGCCCAGTGCTGTGACTGACAGTGGATGGTTTCAGTCATGTGACTCTTAGAGGGAGGTACAGTTCTGTAACTCTAGGGGTGGAAGGGTCAGTCCTGTGACAGTTAGTGGTGAGTGCTGTGGCTATTGTGTAAGTAGTGTAGAGCGGTGCACATTGGAAAAGGTGGTGCATGAGCAAAGTAACCAGCATGTAATAAGGAAAGAAAGATCAGCACTTATAGATTCAGTGCAAGATTTAGTTTCTGACAATATGCTGGTGTGCACCCACTAGCCACAGTGCTTCAACCCTTCAATGGGCCTTCCTCAGGGGTTGGTCTGGGGAATACAAATGTGCATCTCATTTATACAGATCTCTTAAAGTGATATACACCACACACTAAAAACAATGTGCAAACTGTTGAAAACACATGAATAACTTGGTTACAAACATTTCGTTATTCTGTTTTTTTTTTGTCTTTGTATTTGATGTTCACGGTAAACAGCTAATGATATTAGTATACTACTTAAATTAAACATGTCTCTATATCTGTTACTTCATTTAGTTCTGTAACTTTCTATCTAAAGCAATATTTTTTTACCTTTTATGCTATAACCTTTCTATCTCTATCCTCACTATTGTTTCCACTACTGTATTTTCTCCATAGTAACCTTTTTTTCTTTACTTTACAGGTCTAACAAGATGTGAACTCTTTCCCATCAGACAAGTATAACAATATGTCTAACCTTTCTTACCCTTCCTAGTAACTACCCAATAACTGTAGATCCTTATTCTACAGGTCTAAGAAATCTCATCCCTTTAAGATGCCTCCATCTAGCTCCATAGTACCCTGGTAGGAGATCCTATACATATTACCTATATTTGGTAAGTTTACTGTAACCCCTGCTATGGGAGGGTTGTGTATATGTGTTAAGGTCATACATACTGCAGCATTTTCCCTCCATAAACATTTTGCCTTGCTAGTTGATTCAGGCAGGCTATCAGCCCTGTCCCCACCTCCCCATCTGCCACTCCCTTCCCAAACCACTGAGTCCAAAGTTTCCATGGATTTCCCTCCCCATGATAGGCCCAGAAAGGGAGAACCATCCTCCCCCAACCAGTCACTCACATCTAGAATAGAGCCAGTTATCCAGGTGGTAGTGTGTGACTGAGGTAGGTGGGTAGCCTGTGCTAGCCATTTCTGCATTCCCTTGGATTCCTGCCTGCACCTGGGGAAGCAAAGGTCGAGTCAGCATGACTTCCCACCAAAGAACAGGACAGCTATCTGATGAATGCTCAGTCTTCTCTCTGACCCTAGGCAACCTGAGCATGTTCCTGAACTCAAGTCACTGATGTAGCAGGAGTCAAGGCACACAGTGCCTCATCCCTCCATACCACTGGACCAGACCGGCCTTATACTGCAGCCAAGGACTTATTTATTAATATGCAGGTGATGGGACAATGATGGAGTCACTTCACACCAGGGAATGATTTTATCATTAACAGGCCCAGCAGTCAGAGGATGGGATGTACCTGTGGACACCAGAGAATGTGTTAACTTTAACAGGGCCATCAATCACATGGGAATATCATTATTAGCCAGTAGTTCAAAAGAAATATTGAGCTGCCTGAGGTTTCATATAAGAGCAATTTCCTGTACATGGCTCCTAATCCCCATAAAATAGCATTATGCAGCCTTGTTGGCTCTGACCAGAGTTTGTTTGTTTTGCTATCACTTTCTTCTCTCACTATTGTTTTTGTAGATTACTGTGGTATATAGTGCATATGAAAAGAACAATATGCAAAATTGTCTAGTAACTGGATTTTCCTCAGTCCTAGAAATTATATATGCTGCTGTGTTGTGACAGTCTCCCATTGCAGCACTTGAGTTAAATCACTTTATTGCACATACATGCACAATATATGAACTTTTCTTCATTTGACAAAACTTTCTCAAGTGCCAGAAATTATATGTCATGCCAGAGCATGCTGCTGTTGCACTGTATCAGTCTCCATCCCTTGACTGAGTCACTCCACAGCACCTGTTGTAAAGCAATTTATTGCACATGAATGTGTAATACATTAAATTCTCATTTCCAGAATTGTTCTTAAGTGCCAGAAATTATAAATATTGGTAAATACTGCTGCTGCATTGTCTGTCTCCCTCCAAACTGTGTTCATTCTCAGCACCTGTTGTAAAGCACTTTATTGCACATAAAGCACATTATATTAAATTTAAATTTTCAGACATTTTCTGAAGTCCCAG
Source organism: Neoceratodus forsteri (assembly GCA_016271365.2). Lineage (NCBI taxonomy): Eukaryota > Metazoa > Chordata > Ceratodontiformes > Ceratodontidae > Neoceratodus > Neoceratodus forsteri. The sequence goes on along the minus strand of CM057453.1, from coordinate 1,298,806,054 downwards.
AAATTATGCATGTTGCTGTATTTTCTGCTGCTGTCATGTGTCAATCTCCCACCACGACATCTCTTGCAAAGTACCATAGTGCATAGAAAATCTCACTATATTAAATTCTCATTTCCAATGTTTTCCCAAGTCTCAGAAATTATACATGCTGCTACTCAGCTGGATTAGTCTCTCATGCACCTCTTGTAAAGCACCATAGTGCACAGAAAATCACACTATATTAAATTCTCATTTCCTACATTTGTCTGAAGTAAGATTGACAACCACTGCCATAGAACATGCTAAGGTGATGTACAGTAGGGACAGATAAAAGGTATGAAGCACACTAATTGAAAATAACATCAATCACGGTACAAAAAGACAAGAAATCTTAATGACAGGTGTGTTTATCAGTGCTGTGGTTTTCTAGTAAACAGCCTGAATGAGTGGAGACAATTCAATGAATCTGGTATGAGTGAGGATTGTAACTTATTTCAACACATGGGGCAAGCAAGCTGAAAGCCATCTTACCATATCTGGATGCATATCTGGGGATCTCTAGGAGAATTAAGTTACATGTTAAGAGTCCAGGTTTGGCTGGAGGCACCAGATGAAGGTAGTGGTCCATGTTGTTGTTTACAGAAAATGACCAGAGCAGGCTGGAGAAGAGGATGAAACATGGGGGTGGGCAAGGCAGCAGGTACACACTAACATTTTATGGTGTTTATGCTTGATTTAGAGTCCGGGTTTATCTGGAGACATCAGATGGAGGCAGTGGCTAGAGGTGATTATGGAGCATCTCAACAGTGGGGGCAGGCATGGTAGCAGGTTCACACACAATACTAAATGTGTCTAGCATTTAAGTCGGGTTATTAATTTGAAAATGCAGGATGGTAAGGGTCCAGGATTGTCTCGAGGTGTCAGAAGAAAGCAGGAAATCATGGCTAGACTGGATTATAATTATTACTTTACTGAGTAAATATGTACTGAGATGTAGAAAATGAAAAGAAAGGTGAATTGGCCAGAGCAGTAGTAAACGATGTGCAGAGCAGCAGCACAACTTGAGAAAATCTGAAATGTGACAAAAGGAGTAATTTAAGAATCATAAAGGATTCAGATCAAGAGAGGACTGTGTAAAGAATTGCATGCTTCCTCATCTATGTAGCAACCTTGTCTTTACAGACTGAAGCTGTAGTGGAACAGGAATTCCTTGTCAAAGAAGATTTAATCACCTCACTTGATAGCAGTTTTCCAATGCAACCAATGTCACATTCAACATCATCCTCATCTTCCCACCATCAGCAACTTCATGTGGTAAGAACAGATGGATAATTGTGCCCTGTGGACCATACCTACATTAATTTTAATAAATGTTAGCATGCCAACATTTTCAGTGACAGATTGTGTCTGTCTCTCATGATGACCTCTGCTAAACTGAAGATACACTCAACACTGACACTTTACGGTGGACAACTCATGTATTTTATAGATACTGAGGTCAGTGTTGGCCAATCAGTGAGAGCTTGCCATTCTAGTATAGCAGGAGCTCATCACTGATGCTTAGGTGTCTGTTATCTGTTAAATATGCATCCATCATGTGTTGTGCTGCACATAATCCTACAACCTCATCTGCCTCCTTCCCTCGTTTTCCTCCATGTCTTCCAGTCCAGCCTGGTACAATGCATCCTAAAGTGAATTGGTTGGAATTTTCTCTTTTCCCTTACTGTTTTTTTATCTGATTTCTCCTGTGAGGTGGTAGCAATACTTAGTTGCTGATGTTCAGCCTATGCCTTTATAACTTTGTTTTAACATCTGTGTCCTAAGCACCAATCTTATAAACAGATTGGTCAAATTTTGCACCTGATCATATCCAACTTCAGTCTGCAGAATGCCAGAAATTCAGATGTTGCAGTCCAACACATGGAGTGCACATTCTATCAAGGCACAACTTCCACAATCTCCAGCTGTCTTCAGCACCTGTTATACATTTAATAGAGCCTGCCAGCACTAGAGATGTTGCAAAGTTTCACTTTGCTGGTGAAGTTCAGGTGAAGTTTTCAAATTTGCCTTCATGAAAACTTTTTAACTTATATTTTATTACCCCAGCAGTGGCTTCACACTCAGATCCCCTGGCACCAGAGCACTCACCTGACCACAGGATGTCAACCCCATGAGGTCACCTCCTTATGGTGGGGCTGCCCCATAGGACAGTTCTGAACCACTGTGCTCCTGAGATGGCTATGCCTGGGGCTGGGACTGATCCAAGAGGTCCTAAGGCACAAGGTTTTTCTGGCTTAGTTATTTCCCTGATCCCCAAGGATGATGGCGGCAAGGAAGCCAAAGGAGACTTGAGCACGCTTAAGACATGCTGCTGCTGTCAGAATCCAGCCAACATCCTTCCCTCCCTCGTGGCATCCCTAACTGCACTGCCATCTGTGATCACCCATGTGGCAGTATTGTAGCAGATATGGCAATCCTCCTCCCCATAGGAGGAGCGTGTCCCTAGGATGTTAAATCCTCCTCCACCCACAGGCCCTCACGATGACCTAGGCTCATTCCTGAACCCGGGTCACCAACATCTCGAGTGATAGCTCTACCGCTGTGCTGGTGTGCCAACTCATCATGAAAACTTTGCTAATTGCCCACTTTGCAATGAGTTTTCCTGGGGAAGTGACACTTCACAGGTGAAGTCAGGTGAAATCTGCAAATCTGCATGACTTCACTTAAGAGAGTGCCACTTCACCTGCTGAAAATTTGCAAAGTCATCACATTGTGAATTTGGCAAGCTTTGCAAATTAATTTGTGAAGTGAAGTTTGTCAGTGTCACATACCTTTACTCAGCACCCATAAAAGTGGTATGACCTGACATGCACAGGCAGTATCCTCACTCAATGACTGTGATGTATACTTAAATGGCCTGAGAATTATAATCAAGCCATCCACTAGTTACTGCTGGTCTCTTGTCAGAGACATGAATACTCTGCCACTACCATGGCTTGCATGTAGAAGCAGATACTCTGAAATGGCTTTATACTGTTTGTTCAAGTGCTCTTAGAATTGGGCCTCAGCAGAAGACCAATGCTAAGGTCAGCAGTGGAGTTTAAGCTGGTGTTTTATCTAACATCTGAAAACTGCAATCAGTGGTTCAATGTTTTCAGAGAACCACAATTCAGTAATTGGGTCTTGGCAGTGGGGAACACAGCTTTGTTGGAAAATAGAATCCCCACTCCACCTTCTGTCTCATCTGGTGAGGGGTGTTTCAGTTCTGGCCTCTAAGGGTGACAAAGAAACATGAATAGTTAGTGGCTGGGTTGGCCTATCAACCTCTGTTCATGGGAGACACTGCTGTGCTAAGGGAGATACCTTCTTGTTGTTGCTGGCAGGATTGTGAGAGGTTTCTGTAGGACTGAGGGAGACTTGGATGGGTATTGTGCTGCATGACCCTCCTGCTTGGTGTGTCCCAGCCACCCCTCTAACTAGCTGTAGTAAGATAGCGCTGAAGGGAGGGAAGTGGTCTGATTTCTAACATGGTGGCCAAGTAGTGAGACATGGCTGCTCATTGCTGAGGGTTCTTGGTTCTTGTTTCTGAGCCATGACATGTGGTCTGATCACAGTGAAGCAGAGTAGGGAGAAGGCTGAAGATAGCACTGAGCACCAATGAGAGCTGGTCACCCTCCCTTCCTGAACTTTATCTGCTTTACTACATATGCAGTGCTGGCCGGGTGAGAGGGTCACTGCTACAACATTTTAATGTGGACTTCTTGGAACTCTTTTATTGCTGTGTTTCTGACTGTGACTGCAACAAGGACAAACTGTTTTCCCTCAGTGACAGTATATGAGAAGGTGTATAGGCTGGTGGGCCTCCTCAGTAGTGGGGAAATTAATGGAAGCACTGTTAAAAGAAAGGCTGCTAGAGTACCTTGAGCTCAGTGAGCTGCAAGACCAAAGGCAGCATGGATTCATGTGGGTGGGGGATGCCAGACAAATCTGGTTGAGTTCCTTGACTGGGTGACCAGTGGGAAATAGATTAGTGGAGGCAGTAGACAAGGCTTTGGGCATTGTGCCACAGAGGAGACTGATTAAGAAATGGAGTAGCCCTGGGGTGGGATCCAAAGTGGTGAATTGGGTTAGAAACTGGTTAATGGTTATGTGATAGAGGATGGTAGTTACCAGCACTCACTCTAATGATGGAGTGTGACCAACAAGGTGCTGCAGGGCTCAGTACTAGGAATGGTGTTTCTCTTCAACATCTTCATAAATCATATGGCAGATGAACTGGAAGGAAAGTATGCTTTTTGCAGATAATTCCAAATGTGTAATAGGATGGAGAATATGGAAGGGTGGAAAGAATGCAAAGGGATCTTGGGAAGTCACTGAGTGGTTAAGAGCATGGCAACTGGGGTTCAAGCCAAAAGTGCAAAATCATGCACCTAGATCACGGGAACCCAATAACTGAATATGGGGAGGGAGGTATGGTCAGTCAGTAAGCAGGAAAGGACATTGATGTCATCATATCTGATGACCTAAAAGTGCCAAGGCAGTGTGACAAAGCAGTGGGTAGGTCAAGTGGGATGCTGGGATGCATAGGGAGAGGTATCTCCAGCAGAAGGAGGGATGTGGTGTTGACACTATATTGCTCACTGGTGATACCCCACCTGCAGTATTGTGTCTTGTGCTGAGGCTGCAGCTGAGAAAGTACATAGACACGGTGGAGGCAGTTCAAAGGAGGTCCACTGAAACAGTGCAAGGATTGCACCAAAATCCTCACACGGAGAGACTGAGGGATCTCAACATGTGCACCCAGGAAGACAGCAGAGAAAGAGGGGACATGATAGAAACCTACAAGTACCTTATAGAGGTGAACATGGTGCAGGTGGGTCTCTTTAGATGAGGAAGAGCACCAGTACCACAGAGCACGAGTGAAGCTGGAATGGGGGAAGTTTACAAATTATTTGAGGAAACACTGCTTCACTGAAAGAGTGGTAGATGCCTAAAATAGAGTGCCAGCAAAACAGTGCAAGACTTCAAGCATATGTGGATATATGTAGGGAATATTAGGAAATAGGTATGGAGAAGGAGGGTCACCAGAGACCAATTTGGATCTATGTGACAGACTAGGGTGGGATCATCTGTGCAAACTTAATGGGCCAAGCGATCCTTTTCAGTTGACAAATTTGATGTTTCTATGTATTTTGTATTTGTATCTGGATTATTTTTGGACATTTATAGTATACTTTATTCATTTTGCTGTTCTGTGAAACTGCTTTGAGCACCCTCTGTTGGCAGTTGTTTTGTATATTTTGATTGTTAGATGTCCTGCATGAATGGAGATGAATATGTGTTGAGATATTTTGTATTGTAAATCAAGGTTGGATGTGGAGTGAGTGTTGGGGTGGAATTTTGTTTGGGGTGGGAAATTGTTTTATAAAATGGGTAAGGAAAATCCTGTGTCCTGATTTGTCATTTGCCATGCATTAGAAGTGTTGGTTCCTGAGCTGGAAGAACAGACTTTGCTGACAGAGAGGCATGAAAGCAGCTAGTGTTACCCAAAGGTATATTGACATTTATTTGTATTTCTAACATACTAAAAGTAGCAGGGTATGTGGAGAAAAGAAAAGATATGTAGGCAGTGTGTGGGAACTTTGAAACTTGGGTTTTAAATTGTAATAGGTGTGTGTGTGTGTGTTTTGGGGGACTAAATCAGGAGATTAATCTTGGGTGAAGTATATTCAGGAAGCCCTGTGAATCAGGCGGCAAGTGGGTATGGAGTTGACAGAGGCTTAGTGCCTTCTAGCTAAAAGTATTTTAAAAGATCAAGTAAGTTAGGGTCCTGAAGTGGAAGACCTGACTTTGCTAACAGAGAGGAGTCATAGCACCTAGTTTTATCTTAAAGGTATATTGATATTTGTTTATACTTTGATTCATACTAAAAGAAGTAGAGTAAGTGAGGAGAAAATTCAAGATCTGTATGCAGTGTTTGGGGACTTTGAAACTTAGGTTTTAAATAGTAACAGGTGGTGTGATAGAAACTAGCTCAGGAGATTAATATTGCTCTGAGTAGATTGAGGAAGCCCTGTGAATCATGTGTGTAATGGGGGGTGGAGCTGTCAGAGGCATAGTGCCTTCACAAGAGCACTGTAAAGCACTTCCCTCCAGCGTGTCCAGTACGCTCATGTCCCAGTGAGTAAGTGGAACAACGAGGAGTGGAACAGGTGACAAGCATCTTAGGCATTGGCAGACATCAGCACAAGGAAGAAGGGAAACAGGGGCTTTGCGGTTGACTTATTTAAGGTACCTGTTCACTACTGTGTGACTGTCACTACTGGGAAGGGCAGAAGGTAAAAGGCATGCCAAAACTGGGAATAGAAGCAACACCCTATATACAATAGGGTACTATAAAAGTATAAAGAGATTTAAACAAGGCACGTGGAACACAAATAGAACAAACAAACAAAGGGGAAGAATAGAAACACCCTATCAGGGATATAGGTACAAAATATTTCCAGGTAACACAGGGGGTAAAGAAGTTGGGTGTGCTGGGAGTGGTGCAGTATCATATTTGTGAGGTAGCAGTTTTCAGAGAGCCTTCTGGAGACTACAATGTGGCCCCATCTGCACTTACCTCTCTGAGTTGAGTGATGAGGTTGCTAGACTCCAGACTGAGTTGGCTGGTTTGGGTGACCTCTTCTCACCCACTGACCACCAAGTCTGCTATTGTTGCCTCAGAGGATGTCCGGGAGAAGGAACCGACTGGACTGTGGTGGGCTCCAGAAGGGTGAGGGTAGTAACTCAGAAGGCATATTCCTCAACCAGTACTTCTGTGCAATTCCTATGTAATTTCTACACTGCTCTGGTGAGGTGGGACTGCACAAAAGAGGCACCAGTGGTAGAGGCTAGGGATGATGTTGGCCCTCCATACAGGAGACCCCAAGGAGAGTGAAAGAGGACCTCAGAGGAGGAGGGAGTGACTTCTGGTGTGGGACTTGATTGTGAGGAAGATACATTTGGAATAGGAAATGGATGGGAGAGGAGGATAGGTACCTACGTGGTGCCATGGCCAGAAGGGATGGAAGCAGATCCTAAGGATTGCTTTGGCAGCAAAACATGATGCAGGGATGGATGTCATTGTCCACATGGGGACTAATGACCTGGCAAGGGATAGGACTGTGATAGTGCAGTGGGAGTTTAGGGAGGGTCTTAGACAGGTAGTGCACTCAGTGACCTTCTCTGAGGTGTTGCCTGTCTATGATAGGGGTGGAGAGGATCTCCAAACCAAGAGTTTCAACTCATGGCTGAAGGAATGGTGCGAGAGGAGGGTTCTGCTACATTTGAGACTGAAGGCCGACATTGGAGGATAAGGGCCCATACAGGGTGATAGCCTGTATCCATCTGGGGGAACCACAGTCCTTGGTGGATGGTTTAAATTTTACTTTGACAAACATTTAAACTAGCTGAAGGGGTGGCAGAAGAGATTGGGGTGGAAGAAATTGCCACCACTCACAGGCTGAATTAGAGAGTAGGGGAACCTGAGTGGAGTGAAATCCCCTAGGATACAAATTAGTACCACAAGCAGGATGGAAAAAATGAAGGGGTTTAGGAATGAGTGCATTAAAAGAGAGGGGGATGCAAAAAGAAAAAGCGGAGTAACGAACAGAGTGGAAACAAACCTGGAAAGCCATGTGTGCAAATGCTAGAAATCTAAGAAATAAGATTCTAAACCTAGAGGCCAACCTGGATATTGTGGCTACTACTGAGTCATGGCACACTGAAAACCATGACTGGGACTTGGTCATAACAGGCTATACTCTGTTCAGGAAGTCCAGGTTAGGAAGTAAAGGAGGATGTGGTATTTTACGTGAGGAAGGCATTACAAATAGATACACAGGGAATTCAGGGTGCACAGGTACCATGGGTCACCCTAGAGATGGGAATGGAGCCTCTATTTGCAGTGGTGTGAACTACAGACCTTCAGCACAGAGGGAAGAGTTAGATAAGGTACTGGTGGAATCCATTGGCAAGATGGTAGAAAAGGAGAGGTGTTGTTGGTGGGGACTTCCATCTGCTGGATGTAGCTTGGAGCCTCCCAGATGAGGCTTCAGCTAGAAGCAAAGAAATCTTGAACTCTCTGCAAGGGAGTTCCTCAGGCAGCTAGTCAGTGAACCCACTCATGGAGCATGACTGAACCTGGTAGTCATCAATGAGGACAGCATTGCAGGTGTCAAGGTTGGGGGTAACCTGGAGACCAGCAGTCACTGTGGAATATGGTTCAATATAAGGATTTCTGTGGAACGGAACCACACAAAGGTGAGGGTGCTTGACTTTAGGAGGTCAGATTTTAAAAGATTGATGAATGCCTCAGGGTGAACTGGCAGGAGGGATGTACTTGGTGGGAGGAGAACAGTGGGGAAATTAAAAGGGCCATAGTGAAGGCAACAAATGTCTGCATCAAGCAAGGAGGAAAAGAAAAGGAAAAAGAAACTGCTATGATTCTTGAAAGAGGTTGCAAAAAGTAAAGCTAAGAGACTAGCAGTATCAGAAGCTACAAGGAGATGCAGAGTGAGGAGGATAGGAGGTGTATCAGGGAAATAGAGGGAAGCAGGGAGATCAGTAAATAGCTCAAAGGTGCAAACTGAAGAGAATACCCAAGGCAGTCACAAAAGGACAAGAAATTTTTAGGCATATGAGCCATAAAAGGAAGACCAGGAAGGGATTGTAAGATTAAGAAGGAAGGGGTGACTGTGCAGAGGGGAGCAGGAAAAGGCAGATATCCTGAACAAATAGTTTTGTTCACTGTTCACAGAGAAAGAAATGGGAGAAGCACAAAAATGTAACAGGAGCATTGGAGGGAGGAGGGAGGTGGACACTAGTCCATTTGAAGTAGAGAGTCCTGAAGGGACTCCCAATTCTGAAAGTGGACAAAACAATTGGGCCAGACAGTGTTGACCCAAGGCTATTGAGGGAGCTCAGGAGTTAGTGGCTGCACCTCTGATGGACTTTGTACAGTTGGAAGCCAGCCATGGTCAGACATTTCCTGAAATTTCTGATATCTCACCAAAATTCCTGCCTTTAGGGCCACCACAGAGAATCTCTTTAGAAATATCACAAAATATCTTGAAATATCTGACCATGACAATGGCTGCAACTGTAACAGCTCATTGGAAAAGGAGGGATCCCAGCAGACTGGAGGATGGCAGATGTCTGTGTACCAGGGAAGAAGATGATAATTGTAGGCCAGTCAGCCTGACTTCAGTGGTGGGAACATTACATACTAACATACTAAAATGCCAGCAGAATAGGCCTAACAGTCTGCTCGATTGGTCAGCCCCCACCCTGGGTGCTGACCTTGCCTGCCCTCTGGTTCCCTTCCCAGTTCCAGATATGCTTGCTGCATTGGATTTTGCTTCCAGAACCTTCCCTGTACCTGTCCCAGCCCTCTTGAACCCCTCCACCTGCTCTGCCTCCACCAGCCCCCAGGCAGTGCATTCCATGGCCCACCACCCTCTCAGTGAAGTAGCACCTCCTCCTTTCCCCTGAATCTTCCCCCTCAGCTTCCACCCATGCCCTCTAGTGGCCTTCTCCTCCTTCCTTGAGCACCCTGACTGTTCCTCCCTATTTACCCTCTTCATGTACTTGAAGACCTCTATCATGTCCCCTGGTCCCTTCTCTCTTCCAATGTGTACATATTTAGCTCTTGAGCCTCTCCTTATAGGTCCTGTCCCCAAGCCCCAAATCAATTTGGTTGCCCTCCTCTGGACCCTCTCCAGGAGTTTAATGTCCTCTTTAAGTGTGGCCTCCAAAACTGCACGCAGTACTCAAGGTATAGCCTCACCAAGCAGTTATACAGAGGGAGTATCACTTCTCCTTCTGGAGGTGATCCCCTAGTGATGCAGCCCAGCATCCTGTTGGCCTTGGCTGATGCCCTCCTACAAGTTTCCGAGTTGTTCATCTTGACATCCACCACCACCCTCAGGTCCCGCTCAGCCATCGAGACTTGCAGCATTTTCTCCACCAGGGTGTACACTTGGCCCGGTTTCTGGCCCCAAGGTGGAGTACCTTGCATTTCCCTACATTGAATCTCAGCTTCCACTTTCTAGACCATCTTTCCAGAGCCTCCAGGTACCCCTGTAGGGCCACCCTCCCTCCTCCCCATCCACCACCACTCTAGTTTTGAGTCATCCGAAAGAGACTCATCTCACTCCTGATTCCTGTTCTTATGTCAGAGACATAGGCGTTGAACAGGAGGGCCCAAGACTGATCTCTGTGGGACCCACTAATGACCCTCTTTGGGGATGAGACTACTCCGCCAACTACGACCCTCTGGGTCCGGGTCCTGGAGCCAATTGCCTATCCATCTGATCATCTGGTTCCCCACCCCATTTCCTCCCAGCTTATCCAACAGGCCCATGTGAGGAACAGGGTCAAATGCCTTGCTGAAGTCTAGAAAGAGGACGTCCACTGGTCTACCCAGGTCCAAGGCACTCGTCACCCAGTCATAGAACTCCACAAGGTTTGTCTGACATGATTTCCCGGATGAATCCATGCTGTCTCATCGCCCAGGCACCCCGACTTTTCCAGGTCCCCCTAGCCTCTCCTTGACAATGCCCTCCATCACCTTGCCCACCACCGATGTCAGGCTGACAGGCCTGTAGTTCCTGCCACCTCCTTGATCCCCCTTGTGGATAGGCACTATATGCACCACCTTCCAGTCCTGGGGCACCACCCTGTCCTCAGAGATGGTGAAAAGCTCGCCAGGGTTTCGCCAGGACATCCGCAAGTTCCTTCAGCACTCTGAGATGCAATTTTTCCAGCCCCGTGCTTTCTCTGTCTTAAGGAGCTGAGGACTTCCCTCAACATCTCTGCTGTGATTTCCACTTCCGGTACCTCTTCTCCCTGTTTAGCCCTCCCCTCCTGCCAGTGATGCCTCCTCCTCTCCCCAGACCCATGATCTGTAAGGGTGCCCCTCCTCAGTATCTCTGTCTCCTCCCATGTATGATGCAGCACCCTATTTTCCTTGGTGAAACTGAGGTGAAGTACTCATTTAGTACCTAGCCTGCTCCCCGGGTCTTGTGCCCATCTCCCCTGATTTAATCCTGCTAATCTGCCCCTTCACCCTTCGCTTTTCCCCAATGTATCTAAAGAACCCTTGTTCCTCTCCTAATTTCCCTGGCCAGGTTCTGCTCCTTCCTTGCCTTAGTCGCCTCACCACCCTAGTGGCCCTTCTAGCCATCAGCTGATACTCCCTCAACCTTTCACTCCTTGAGCACTTGAATTGCCTATAGGCTGCCTTCCTTCTCCGCACCACCTCCTGGACCTCCCTGGTCCACCAGCAGGGTTTTGGGCCCTACCGCATTTTCATCTTACTCTTGCACAGGTGCTGGTAGCATCTTGCACCCTCTCCCTGATAATTTCCCACCTACTATCAGTGTCCATGTCTGACCCAGTCACATTCAAATGCTCCTTAAGGATCCTTCCCATTTCCTTAAAACGTTCCCTGAAGTCAGTTACCTCCGTCTTTGTGCAGCCTTCTAGCCCTCCTAGGTCCAGGCAGAACCAGACCGTGGCATGGTCACTCCCCGCCAACGGGTCCCTTACCTCCAGGCCTCTAATCTGGTCACTGCCAGGACCACATCCAGTACCAGCCTCCTGGTCGGTTCCCCACTCTGCTGAGTTAGGAACGTGTCTTGAGAGACATCCAACAACCTCTGTTCCCTGGTCACAGAATATGTCATAGTCTCCCAGTCTGTTCCTGGCATGTTTAAGTCCCCCAACACCACCACCATTCCTCTGCCCAGTCTGCAGTGTCCCCAACATCTGCCACCAGACTCTCCTCCAGCTCCTCTGCCAGGCAGGGAGTCTATACACCACTCCTATTTTTATTCTCTTGCCCCTCCTTGTTATCAAGGTGACCCAAATCATTTCCATGGTTCCTCCGCCTCCTCTACTCCCCTATGCCAATGCAGTTTTTGACTATCATTGCTACCCCTGCTCCCTCCCTTCCCCTGTCCTCCTGAACATAGTGTAACCCTCCAGGTTCAGGTCCCAGTCACGTCCCTGCAGTGGCCCAGGTCTCAGTGACCGCTGCCACATCCACTGCTCCTCAGTTAGCATCGCCTGGAGCTCAGGCATTTTATTTCCCAAGCTCCTGGCATTTAGCAGGACTACCTTCCACCCTTTCCATATACTTTCATTTCCCTGCTCGTGTTCCTGGGATTCTGTTTTCCCTGGTCTGCTCTTACCAGTCAGCCTTTTCCCGCAATCCTCCAGCTCCCCAGGGAGGTGTAGACAGAGTCCTCCTTTATCGGCACCCCTTGACAGCCTTTTCTCCCATCCCTCCCCTTCACAAGTTTAAACCCCACTTTTCACCAATGAACCCTCTATTTTCAACTTAAGGATTCCCTCCTCCAAATTGAGATGGAGTCTATCTCTAGCATACAGCTCCTACCCTCCCAGGTCTCCCCAATCCCCCATCAACCCATACCCTCTGGCCTCACACCACTCCCTGAGCCACTGGTTTATCTCCTAATCTTCCTTTGTGCTCCCCACTAGTCCTTGGCACTGGCAAGATTTCTGAGAAGGAAACTGTGCATCCTATGTCATGATAGACCCTGGCAAGCTTCCTGAATCTTGCCTGTATCTCTATCTTGCTATTTCCCTCAATGTCATTTGTACTGAAGGTGGACCAGTATGTCCGGGACCCCCACAATCCTTGCCAGTGCTGACACCTCGTGCTTAGCCCTGATGCACCATTAGTCCAGGGAAGCATTTTGTTCTAACTGGCCAGGCTTCCCCTCCCTATACCATTTGATACCCCTGATCATAGAATCCCCAACAGGAGCACTCTGACCTCCTTTCCTCCATTCCCCCCTTCCATGTCCCTCATCCTTTCTACTGGCCCTCCACCCAGTCGGCTCCTTGTTCCTCCCCATCTGGGTGCCACATGCCACCCGTCCTTATTTACCCTGGCCACCCCTCCCTCCAATCCTATGCCTCCTCCTCCTGAGTATCCTTCTGTACCTTTCTAACTCCCTCACTGCTCACAACTGGTCCTTCTCCCCATCTGCTAAACTAGCCTGGCTCGTCCCTCCTTCCTTGCTGTCTCCATTTAGTCCCTCCTTGCTTGTTGTGCTCCCTGGCCTAAACCCTCAGCTCCCTTTACTGAATCCTCCTTGTACTTCTGGTCCTTCTCCTTTACCTTTCCTCCCAACTGGTCCTTCTCCTGTGCTTTCCTCCCTCTTCCCCTGCCCCTCCTGCTCTGATTCACTGCTCCCCATTTTCCTGCATTCCAGGTTCCCCTGTTCTTCCTGCTATCTGGCCCCTGCCTCCTGCCCTCCACTCCCTTTCCATCTCTAACCACCCCTGTCATGGCTACATCACCCCCTCATCCTCGAGCAGAAGAAGAGAATTGAGCGGTTACTGAGTGTAAGGTCTGATCCACCTCCCGCCTTTGCTTTCTTCTGTCCAGCCCTGGCCATCTGCCTACTTCCCTGAGAATGTTGTCCCTCCGTCCCTCCTTTGTGAGGGTCCCAGTTACCTGCCTGCTTCCTTGGTAGTGTCCTTGGACCCCTCTGCCAGGGTCCCTATGTTACCCCTGAGTATTCTCCTGCACTCCTTTCCTATGCCGCTGCCCCCAGTGCTTGGTGCAACCCTGTGAGATCCCCTGCCCCTTCCCCAACCATACCTCCCCCTTCCCCCAGCTGTCTCCTAATCCCCCAACCTCCTCCCTAAGCTGTGCCAGCTGGTAGCACACTGGGCAACCACAAAACTTCCAAGCCCAGTCCAGTATCATGGCTGCTCCACACCCTGTGCACCCCACCACCCTCCAAAAGATGCCAGCCCTAATGCCGTGTGGTTCCATCCCCTTACAAGTAGGTTTCATGGGTGAGCCACCAGGTTCCTCCCAGTCCAAGATATACCCTACTGCCTAATCAGGTCACCCACTAATCTTAGACACAGTCCCACAGTACACCGTAACCCTGCTACTAGGTGCAGTACAACCCAGTAAACTTATAAGGAAATGAACAACTCCTAGCTCCTCTCTCCCAGCCTTTAATCCAACCCCAGTGGCTAGAACTACATGAGCTGTACTACAGCCTTTTCCTCCAATTGCAGGGCAGGTGTTCCCTATAAATTAGCAGAACTCTGGGGAGGGAGGGGTGGGGAGAGTGGGTCTTGGGCAGACACCCGACCGAGAGAGAGAGTGTATCAGCCTGTGTCTCCCTCCAAGCCCAACAGCCAAAGAACCAGGCCCAAGCAAATCCCACCAAATAGGTTTTAAATCAGAAGAAATAGGCCTCCACCAGCGCAACCTGTTACACAGTGAAACATCCAACAAATGAGCCCACTTACAGCCAGAAAACTAGTTTTCAAACTTCCAACAGCCCCAAAACAATACCCTGCTAGCCCCTTAGAAGTAAGAAAGAAAAGAAATAACTTTCTACCAAGTAAAATCCACAAGAACCCTGTGGAAACAACAAGAAGCAGCTACTGTCCTGGAACACAACTGATCCTGTCCCTTCCAGTTCCTTCTGAGAAGACAAAGCAGCCAATGCCACAAACCTGATTCAGCTCTGCCTCCAGTCAATTAGCTGAGTGAGACCTGGCCAGACCATTAACACCTTCCCCACCATGCAGTAATCTTTGCAGCTACTGAAGTCAGCAACAATGAATCAAAATTCAACTCAAAGCCCCAAAATATGTTTGCTGCCAAAGGAAACAGGTCTCCAATTCAATCAGCTTCACTAACAACACATCCAAATAGGCTTGAAATTAACAGATATAGGTCTCCAATTCAAATACCCAGGCCCAAGCAAATCCCACCAAATAGGTTTTAATCAGAAGAAATATGCCTCCACCAGCGCAGCCTGTTACACAGTGAACATCCAACGAATGAGCCCACTTACAGCCACCAAACCAGTTTTCAAACTTCCAACAGCCCCCAAAACAATACCCTGCTAGCCCTTAGAAGTAAGAAAGAAAAAATAAACTTCTACCAAGTAAAATCCACAAGAACCCCAGAAACAAGAAGAAGCAGCTACTGTCCTGGAACACAACTGATCCTGTCCCTTCCAGTTCCTTCTTAGTGGAATCACTGCTGAACTATAGAATTGTGGAATATCTTGAATCCAATGGGTAACAAGACCTGAGGTGCATGGATTCATGAGGGGGGTATGTCAAACAAATCTGATAGAGTTCCTTGACTGGGTGACCAAGAAACTATAGCAAGGTGGAGCAATGGATGTAGCCTACCTAGATTTCAGTAAAGCATTTGGCACCATTCCACAAAGAAGACTAGAAAACAACTGGGTAGCTTTGGAGTGTGTCCAAAGATGGTAAACTGGATAAGAAATTAGTTAAGGGACAGGCAGCAGAGGTGGTGGTAAATGGAGTTCATTCAGAGGAAAGGAGGGTGACCAGTGGGGTGCCTTAGGGATCAGTGCTGGGACCAGTCCTCTTTAATGTCTTTATAAGTGGCATTGCAGAGGAGCTGAAAGGAAGGAGAACTATACAGAGGGGCAACAGGAAAAGGCAGACATCCTGAACAAGTACTTTCGTTCACTGTTCACAGAGGAAAAAGATAGGAGAGACCACAAAATGTAACAGGAGTATTGGAAGGAGGGCGATGGATACTCATCCATTTTTGGACCAGAGAGTCCTGAAATGACTTGCAATTCTGAAAGTGGATAAAGCAATGGGGCCAGATTGGGTCCACCCAAGGATATTGAGGGAGCTCAGGGAGGTAGTGACTGCACCTCTAATGACCCTATTTATAGTTGCAGCCATTGCCATGGTCAGATATTTCCTGAAATTTCTATATTTCCACAGAAATTCCTGCCTGCCTGCCTGCCAGTAGTACCATTTTGGACCATCACAGAGAATCTCTTAGAAAGATCACAAAATATCTGAAAATATCTAACCATGTCAATGGCTGCAACTGTAACAGCTTATTGGAAAAAGGAGTGGTCCTAGCAGACTGGAGGAGGGCAGATGTAGTCCCACTTCACAAAAGTGGTAGCAGGGAAGAGACTGACAATTATAGGCCAGTCAACCTGACTTCAGTGGAGGAAAAGTTAATGGAATTACTGCTGAAAGAAAGAATTGTGGAATATCTTGAATCTAGTGGGTTACAAGATTTAAGTAGCATGGATTCATGGGGAGGGGCATGAGGAGCTGGATGACAACAAACTCTGAATTATGATAGACACTCGAGGGATGGTGGAAAGGATGATAACAGACCTGAGAAAACTCAAGAGTCAAGAGTATGGCAGTTGGGATTCAATGTAAAAATGTGCAAAATAACGCAATTAGAGCACCCAAATTCAGGGTTAAAGTACAAAATCGGAAAGATACTGATGATCACCAAGCAGGAAAGAGACATGGGGTGATCAGATGGGTGACCTATCGGTAGCCAGGCAGAGCAGCAAGATAATTAGGAGGGCAAGTTGGATGCTGGGGGTCTATAGGGAGGATATCACCAGCAGAAAGTGGAAAGTGGTGTAACCTCTGTATAGATCACTGGTAAGACCCCACCTACAGTACTGTGTGCAATTCTGGAGATCACATCTCAGGACGGACAAAGACAGACTAGAAATGATCTAGAGGAGAATAACTAAAATGGTGCAGGATTTGCAGCAGAAGCCTTACAAGAAGTGATTAAAGGACCTAAATATGTACACCCAGGAAGAAAGGGAGAGAGTGGGATATGATAAAACCTTTAAATACTCTCACGGTGTGTAAACAAGGTACAAGAAGGAAGTGTTTCAGAAAAAAGGTGCTCAAGGACAAGTGGGCATGAGATGAAGTTAGAGATGGGCAGATTCAGGAGAGAACTGAAGAAGTACTTCTTACAGAGTGGTGAATTTTAGGAATAGTCTTCCAGCGGAGGTCATGGGGGTGAAAATAGATGTTGGGTTCAAGAATGCATAGGGACAGGTATAATGGAGTCTTATGGAAAGGAAGGTGGGTGAATGGGCCAGAGATCAAGTAGGATCTGTTGTAATATAACAGGCAGGAAAAAATTGGCAGACTTGGTGGGCCAAAGAGTCCTCATCTGCCTGTAAATTCTATGTTTCTATGCATATGTAAAAAGTGCTGCCAACCTGGCTGCAGGACATCTGAAAATCCTTGTGCAACTTAGAATTAAAAAATTAATAGCATCTGTTTTTCTTCAACTAAGCTTACACAGAAGATCCTGGCCCAGCTCCCTGACAAACACTAGCCTCGTGCACACCATCTCTGTCCAAAAACTTATTTATTTCATGACCCCTTTTAACATGACAGAACTAGAGCAGAAAGTCCTCTCACATGTCATGTCTTTCTTTCTCTCACAAAGCAATGTGGTGACCAGGCCACCGCCTCCTGCTCACTTCTGTGCCCTGCCCACATCCTCCTGCCTGCTGCTCATATATATACCCCATCTGCTGCCTGCAGTAACTATGACCAACCCACTAGCAGTCCTGATATAGACAGTTATCTGAGGCTATGACTGCTGACTCTGCTACATGCATCCAACTCGCTCCTTCAGAAGCCTTTGTCTTTGGCTTCCAGTGCTTGTTCATTCCTCAAACAAAATGGAACTAGTAAAATCACACACAAGCAGCCGCATAATTTAAAAATAAAACGGAATCAGCTGTTATAGTGTTGACAGTGAAGCTCACCCGACCATTGTGACAATGTCTGTGATCAACCTCCATGGCGCATTTCTTATAGATCATGTCTGCCTCCCCTAGCAGGCACTAGCTGACTTTGAAAAGAAAAGCATTTGTGAGCACTTTGTTTTTTTCCCACATCTATAACATTCCCAATTTCATCTGATAGCCTAGCAGCTGAATGTCTGCCACTCACATTCTCTTTTGTTCACTCCACTACTTAGATTCCCTGTCTATTAAGAAAAGAATCTAAAAGGAAAGCTATACAGGTTGCAATACATGCTAGTGATGCGTGTGTGATGGGGGGACCAGTGAAAACTACTTTCTTTGTTGTTTGTACCTGCTAATTAACATGTTTACATGTATATTCAATAGAGTCCCATTTTATAAGCACAATTATACACTTCCAACACATGGCCAGGGGCATCAGAAGTGTCTAATACACACCCCGTCATGTCTGATTGCTTATTTATTTAGGTTAGAAATGTACTGGCTATCGCCTGAGGTTGCGTGGGAAGAGCTCCTCCCCACATCCTATTTAAACGTGCAGTCTACATCCTTTCTGCTTAATGCAAGTCACACTCGCTGTGCTAGCTCCATGTTGTGCCCTGTGGCTGGACCCCCACTCCATTCTGCTCTGCCCCTCGTGTTTCCCTTCTCTGCTCGCTTTCCTCGTCCCTTCCTCCTGTTTGTTTCTTTTCTTTGGGGGTCTCAGCTTCACATCGCACCATTCCTTTGTCGGCATTTCTACTGCTACTGCCAGGGGCTGTTATTTAGGACCTCCAATACTTTTGCTGTGGCTGTGCTCCGCTTCCAGCCCCAGCTCTCTCAGATCATCAGTACTGTTTGGCAGCTTCCTACCCGTTTGCTATTATCCTCGATGTGCAGCTTTGGAACCCTCGGAACACCGTTATTCTGCTATGGTGACTATTGTCTTACCTTCAGAACAGCCATACCGATTCTATGCTACTGCTGCCGCTGGCTTTGCTGGCCTGCACCTTTCCACCTGCCTACGGAAGCCGCATCACACTGCTAGCTTAAGCTTTATGCTCTGGACCGGCAGCATGAAACGGGCCAGTTAGCAATGCACTCCCTAATCTGCAGCTGTTGACCCTTATTGAATTTCTTTATTGCTTCACAATGCTACTTCAGGCACCATTGCATGTTTGCTAAACCTTTAGATCCCAATGCACATTCCAGCCTATCTGGCAGTCTGGATACTTGTTTCTACGACAGAAGGTAATTCCTCAGTCTGTTTAACTCTTTTCCACGGACGGTTTATTCGATGTTGGATGGGGGCGAGAAATTATGCAAGTATTATAATCAGCACACCCTCTATCAGGAAGCCACTGCTCACTGTACTTCTCCACCTGCATAGGATCACATTTTGATGCCTTTAATTCTAGCTGACTCGTTATTGTGACTGCTGTACCTAATGTCTCTTATTGCAGCACACTCAGCATGTAGTAAGCAGACCCTGCTGTAACTAACTATAAGAACTTACTGTACTACTAAGAGACAGTATATTTCAACCAGCTAATAAGACCTTAACTAATAATCAGCAACAATGTGTATGATGCAGGCTCTGTAGAGAATAACTAAATAATCACAATTATTTATTGGTATTGAGCTCAGAATCCTGCATGGTTCTACCAACAAAGTTTACAAAGCCATCTTAATGACTGCAGACTTGATGAAATGAAAGTGTGTGGGCTCCAAGACATGTTTAACATGCTTGCTGACTGATACTACTTGCTGCCCACTTCCCATATCCTGGACGCCTCCAGAACTTCTAGCCCGGCTTCCTACAGACCACTATTTCGGCCAGGTGCTCCACGTTCAAGCCACGCTGCACTGCTTCAGTTCAACATTCTCGAAAGGTCTTCTATGATACTTATATGCCCACTTGCTGAGCCTTAGCCTTTACTCTACTTGCACGTGAATGACTGATTTCCATCCCTAAGTTTCGATGTCTTCCTGTTTGCTGTCTCTGGCAAGTATGCTGTTATTGTGGCATAACTCCAACCTGGATACCCTATTGTGGGAAGCAGCAAATGTTAACAATTCCTGCACGTCATGCTCATAACCTACCATGCTACAGCTGACTATAATTGCAATGCAGGCCAGCTTTCTTCACTTCTAGTACTCCAGCGACAGTATCTGCTTCTTACAGCATGACGTTGATTCTGCTTCCAGTTCCCTGACATCTTGAATGACTCCTGGATTTTGATTTGAACTCTGGATGTCTCAGCTCACTTGGTTTCCTTCCTTTCCTTGGCCAAGACCATCCGTACTCTATTGTGGATTACCTGCTAAACCATGACTCCTGATATTGCTCCATTATCCTGGATACATACCTCGATTCTTCACTTTGTTTGCTCCTTATTCACTTCCAGCTGACCTCCATACGGCCCAG
This sequence comes from Neoceratodus forsteri, assembly GCA_016271365.2. NCBI lineage: Eukaryota > Metazoa > Chordata > Ceratodontiformes > Ceratodontidae > Neoceratodus > Neoceratodus forsteri. The sequence continues at coordinate 1,298,786,014 of CM057453.1, read as the reverse complement.
CCATCTTGGCTACCATTTGGAGCTTAGTTGCTCTAATACTTATCTTACCAGCTGACCTACATGTGGTCTAGCTGCGCATGCTAGCCGCACATGGGGCTAGCTGCCACTCTTTATTTATGCTACCTTTACCAGCGGATTTCGTCTGATCCAGATATATGCTAGCTTCAGGCTTCACCACTACTTTATTACTCATCAGCTGACACATACTGTTAACGCATTCACCTACCATCCATCGGCTGACCAAGACATGGTTCAGTTGCACTGCCTTATCCCTGGGCTTAGCTCCCTTCGCTTCCTGGACACATCCTACAGATCTGCTCATTCATCCGGTCAACCCTATCCAAAGCATGCTTCCTACAGCTCCTTTTCCACTGAACTATTTCTGGAGTATATTACGTTATTCACCTCAAATTCCATGGATGCTTCTCACGGGTATTTCACCTCCTGAGAGTTCTACTAGTCTCTGCCAGAACTCCTACTAAGCTCCATTCCACATTGCCTTGCTTAGCTTAATGGATACCTAAGATATTTACCTAAGTTTCAGCACACTTATTACCTCTGGTTGAGTTATCAATCATCCACCTAAGTATTTTCACCGCAATCCTTTCCAACCTCAAACTTCAGAATATGACAGTCTACAGCACCCTTTAGGTAGGTCTGCCTAATCTACATTACTACTCGGCTTCAAACTGACTCATCATATGTTATACCATTTGCAATATCTTTATAAAATATTCTTTACTGCTTTATTGCTTTCTGCATTTCATGTAGCTTGATATTACTGTTACCTCATCTACCACTGCCTTAGAACCTGCCTCGCCCATTAGGCCTGAGGGTCACCACACTGCACTCAATGACCTGCACCCTACCAGCCAGGTCCCTCAATCTTCTATTATCACTTCATAATAGCCTGCTCTATGACCTGCTCTGCCATCAGCCTGGGGGTTAATTACTTCTACTCTACACTTGCCTCCGCCCAGCTCAGGGTCTGGAAGTCCATTCTATTGCATCTACCTGCAGCCCTGTCACCAACTTAGGAGCTCCTTACCACGGACTCACATCTGGATTTATTTAGTCATTCATCTTCTATTTTGTGGATACCTCTGCCTTGCCGCTTCATTATATGAATTACTACTGCTACTACCTACCAGGATTTCATTGAGGTTATTAAAAGACTTAAATTCCATAATGTGCCCTATGGCTTCTTGGACCTCATGGCAGCGCTACTTCATTTGACTTCAGCCTCTTCAGTCACCACCATTTATAACTCGTAAACTCGACCATTCAAGACTTATCAGAATAGTCTTACAAGTCAGTACTAGTTTCCATACTATTTGGCTTTTAGACTGTGGTTATTTTCATTATGCAATTATTTGAACCATCATGAAGCTCTTCGATTCCTGAGCTATCACCATTTCTCATACCTCTTGTATGCCGTATAGACTATACAATACTACTTCCTCCTACTATGTCTACATCATGCAGCTTTACTTACTTCAACTGACCTATGTACAGGTCCAATTATTTACATTTCTTGTTCATATTACCTGCTTCGCCCTTACAGGACCTAGAGGTTCATCAAGACCAAGTCACTATTCTACAACCTACTTCACCCATTGGGATCTGAAGGTGCATTGATTTATGTCAACATATTCCCACTAAGATCTATACCTAATTCACTTACCTGCTTCCACTCCAGATCAAATTTCCTACTGCTTCACACTCTCCATCATGCAGCATGCCCTGTTCTTATGCTTCATCACCAAGATGTTCATTGCAAAGCTTGCCAAGAGAAATACAAACTACCTTCCTCCTACACTGATCACGGACACTTAGCCTTTGGTTACTGGTTCTCCTTGTAGAAGCCGTCCTCACCTGCCTGAACATTTCACCAATGTAATCTCGACACCGAATTATCATTATCGATCATGGATTCCAGTCTACCACCAGTCTGCTCTGGACATGGATTCTCAGACTTGGATTTGCTAAAAGGATGCTGCTACATCTCCAACCATAATATTTTGTACTTATTCAGCTTCACTTCACTGGATCAGGATCTCAAACTTTGGAACTCAAATTAGCTTAATATTGTTAATTGGATTATTCTCCTTAGTATGCCCAGAAGGACATGCGGGTCAGTAGCCATGGGTCCTCAGAGGTTTCCCCAAGGGTTTTTCCTCTTCTGCATGCTACTGGTCATACTCTCGGGGTTGGAGGAGATAATCATTTAATATAATTATTCTTTTGGGGGTCTCATACTACTGACTAAGCTTCTTTACGGTGGGATACAGAGTAAGGTCAAACCAATACCAAGTTACAGCACATTATTCATCAGCTGAAGCATCTAAGTACTTTACATAAGACTATCCAGCTCACTTGTACTATAATTACTGACTGTATAACCATGTTCAAAGTAATAAGCACTGATCAATTCAAACTGCTACATATCAGACAAGCAATGCCTACTTACCTATCTGGCCTCTGTGTCCAAGCACAAACCTTCATTATCCAATTACAGTACGAGCACAAGCACTGAGCTCTGACCACACATAATTTTTATTTAAGTAGTGTGCTGGGTTAGGCACGATGAGCAGAGATCAGTCGGTTGAAAGGCTCAACTATTGTCTAGACCACTTGTGGCAGCTCTGTCCCTTTAGGAACCTTAATGGCCCTGTCTTCAGTTGTCATCAACTACTTTTCTGGGCCAGGAATTCTCTAGAAATGAAGGAAGTGCTGTGAAGAAGATTCAAGGTGGATGATGATGGGGGCAAGATTGAGATAATGAGGACATGGAGATGCCCAGGGAGGAAATGGAACTATGACCATGGACATCCCTGTCTTCTTCCCTCCTTAGGCCTTGCCTAATACTAGCATGCAACAGGTAAGCAGGGCTGCTATCTGTACTGAAAGATCATTGAGGATTAGGAAGGCAGTGATGGAGGTCTCATCACTGATTCCTCAACTAAACTTATTTGTGGCATGGAGACCTGGTTGGGAGATGACTCTGAACCAGTGCTGGAGTCGGTCATCACTTCTGGCTGGGTAATCTGTGGCTTATTACCCAAGGCAGGATTACAGGTGTGGTGGGGTGGCCTTCTGTTTTAGATCCACTTTGGGATTCATGGCATACTCCACAGGAGCCTCTAAGTCCTTTGCATGTATGACTGATGTGGGTGGGTCAAGCGTAGACTGCAGTATCATGCTCATACCTGTATGTATACTGTCTTCCAGGATTTCGGTGATTTCATCCAGGAGCTGGTGGGTTTGCCGCGGGGTCATAATGTCATAGAGACATAATGCGCATGCAAAAATCGTGCTGTCATCCAGTGAGATTTTGCATGCTGACATCGTCTTTTGCTTGGGCTCAGCCCCCACAGCCCCCATTATGGGGCTGAGACTCAAACCCCTCAGTAATGATTCTCAACCCGGGGGTAATCTTGAAATTGCAAAAGTCTAAAAATATAAATGTTCTGGAAGTAGGAGTCAAGCCAGGTCCCAGGCGTGACACCTTGGTTTCTTGCTGCAATGGCTCAGTCCACTGAGCCATGGCAGCTGCTCAGCAGAATCCTGTCCCAGCAGATGTCTTTCTCTCTGTCTGGGATAGTGTGAAGGTGCAATACTGCATACAGCAGTATTCGTGGTATAACACCACTTGCTGTCTCCTACTGTGCTATTTTTGGGTTAGCAGCTAATGTTGTACATGTGGCAGTACAACAGTATGACCCGACAAGGGTGGGTTTCATAGTTAACCAAGTGGTGGACACCTCCAGACATTTAGTGCTGGAGGATTTCCGTGATTGGCCCAATGATGAAACCTAGCCTTTTGATCAGCAGATCGTCTAGCTGATATTATCTCTGGGCCTCACACAGGCAGTTGCTTTGGTTACCCACCTGTATGGCCACATGCTGGACATGGTCTACTCACTGGGGCTTGACATTTGTGGTTTAGACTAATCTAGTCATTTGGTCAGATCATCATTTTGTGGTGCTTCACTGCAGGGCCTCACATTTGAATTCTTCCTGTGAAGAAGGTTCATTACCACCCAAAATATTATCTTTGCATGGAGTATTTGGAGCCTCATAAACTCCAGGCAGTACTGCATGTCTTAGGCATGATGATGATTTGTGCTCAAGGAGACTCCATCCCTGTCTACTTCCTTCCCCGTCCTCCTATACCTCTGTCGCACCTCTCGTTTTGCTCTCACCACCTCCATTACCTCGCTGCTCAACCAACATGATTTTCTTGCTCTGCTCCTCTTACTCTGTGTATTGGTGCAGGCTTCTGTTGTCTCTGTAATCCCCGTAATATTATACCATTTCTGCTCTGCATCCATCTTCTGCCTTATACCCTCTAGTTTCCCTTTCAGTACTTCCTGCATCCTCCCAAAGTCTGCCCCTAGAGTTTACCACCTGAGTAACTGATTTCTCTGGCTCCCGCATCATGATATTAAACCACACCATTTGGTGATCTCTGTCGGTTAGTGGGTCCTCCACCTTTATTTCCTTACTGTCTCCCCATTTGACAACACCAGATCTAAAGTGTTCTTTAACCTAGTAGGTACACTAACCAACTGTGTCAGGAGACCCTCCTAGATCGCCCAGGAGCACATGCTCTCTTGCACTGGAGGTGACCGAAATGCTCAGTCAACCTCCGCAAGTTGAAACTCCCACAGTGACCACCTTCCTTTTCTACATACCTTTCTGATTTCTCCTGCTAATTCCTGTCAAGCTCCTCAGACTGGGACTGTGGCCTGTATACCACCCCAACCTCAGTTTCCTACCCTTTGAGTCTAGGAGCTACAGCCAGATTGCCTCTGTTCTCCTTTCTTCCCCTTGTCCTTGTGCATTTGATCCGTCCCTCACATAGACTGCCACCCCACTGCCCCCTACCTTCCTTGCTGTCCTTCCTGTATACTTTGTATCCTGGGATTGCAGATACCAGTCCCGTGCTCAGTTGCCCATGTTTCTGTGACAGCTGCAATATCCACCCTCCACACTGCTAAGCATGCCTGTAGCTCAGCTGATTTGTTGCCTAAGCTTCTTGCATTCAGCAAGACCACCCTCCATCCTTCCCCTTCTCTTCATTGACCTCCATTTCCTTCCTTCCTTCTATCCCTCCTTTTCATCCACCTGAGTCCTTCCCTGCTAGCCTGGGGGTAGTCTGTGACTCCACTCTATCAGATCCTTGCCTACCTGCTGTCCACTTGCCACCCCTTATCTAGTTTAAATCCACCTTTTGCAATATACCTCCCAGTCTTTGCTTTAATACCTCCTTCCCCTCCCACTCAGGTGCAGCCTATCCCTTGCAAACAGAATGTTATTATCCCAGGTACTGCCCCAGCCGCCTACAACCCCATATCCCTTAGCTTGACACCATTCTACCAACCATGTGTTCAACTCCCTAATCCTCTCCTTTCTCACTGTGCTTGCAAGAGGGTATTTGGAGCACTGGAGAATGCCAAAGACTCCCAGTCTCCTCACACAACCTTCCCACTTCCTCAGTCCTCTCCTTTGTTACCTCCATTATTTCTCCTGCTAGGTCATTTGTCTCCACATGTACCACAATGTGTGGTTTCCTCCTACCCTCCTTTTGCACCTTGGGATTGCCTGTCCTGCCTTGTCTGCCTTTAATCCTGGTATGGACTACACCCATATCTGACTGTGCCTCTCCCCTTGCTGCCCCATCTGATCCCCTTGAGTATGGAGTTCCTAACACCAGTGCACCTCCTCTTGTTACTTGTGCCTGTCACCCCCACCCAGGTTCTCATTTCTAGGGCCACTCAAGATGGTGCTTTACAATGTATCCCAGTGTCTTTCCCCTGCCCTTCTCAATTGAGACTCCTCCGTTTCCTCCTGATTGACTGTGAATCTTCCCTCCCTCCTCACTTCTCCAAGTATTATCCTCCCCTGCCATGCCATGCTCAGTCTTTCCACTAGTAATGCCCCTCTCCCTTCTCTTTGGAGTGCCATCCCTTGTGCAATCTCCTCCTGCATCCCTATTTCCTGTGCTGCTAGTACAGCAAACATGTTCCCCGCCCCTTGCCTTTTTGTGTGTTTCTCCTCCCTCCTGCTTACTGCTGCTCCTCTTTTCTAGGTCCTACTAGAGTCCACCCTTCATCAACTGGCTTCATGACTACTGTGCCCTCCCCTGACCTCTCCCTTGCCCCACTGTTCCTTCTCTGTGGTGCCCCCACAATTCTCAGATGTCAGCACTCCTACTGATGCAATCCTCCCTCCTCTCTCAACCTCCCCAGCTCTCTGCCAAGCCACTGAACCCTTCCTCAAGCCTCCTTAGCCTGTGGTATATTGGGCAACCTCCCAGCCTCCACAATATGTTCATCTGCATTGCTGCCCTCAACAATTGCACCCTACAATCCTACTCATTGTCCACACTACCTATACAGCCCTCCACACCAACTATCCCTACAACAAGTAGAATTAACTAATCCTAGCCCAGCCTCTAACAGAAATTGTTATCCTAAATGCCCTTGCATGCAGCATAAGACAGCCAACTACAGTACTAACTGAAAACCACAATCCAACTCATAAGGACTATAGATCTGTTCATACATTTTATATATTTATATGTCTTGAAGACTTAGCTCATATGGCTGTTCCTTGTTTCCTCCTTCCTGGCCTGTTCTGAGGGCTCAGATCAGTTTGCAGCTCCCCAAACTCCTCCCTCACAGCCTTCAAACCCAACCCCAGTGGTATTTCAGTATTTAAGAAAGGCTGATGAAAGGGTGGGTAGGAGGGCCACAGAAACCTTTAAGCTAAATTAAAAAGAAAATAAAACAATATCAAAACTTACACAAATCCTCTATACATTAACTCCCTCAACAGCAAGTAGAATTAACTACTCCTACTCTCCTGTAGTTTAAAAACAATAGCAAAACTTACAGAAATCTTCTCTACAGCCAGCAAGCAGTCTTAACCAATCATTCTCCTGATAAAGACCATGTACTCATGGTCTTTATAAGGTTTGTGTGTTAAGGTGATAATGGCATTTTGTAGTGCAGGGTCTAGTTGTTGCCCTTTCTCCGCTGAGTTGAACAATGTAGCTAAAGTCTCTGTCAGTTGCTGGGATAATGCTTTGTATAAATTAAAGGACAGTCTATCAGGGCCAGGTGCTTTATTCAGTGATAGGTTGAATATGGCTTATACTGTAAGACCTCCCCTGTAGAGATGTTGGTGCCCAGTTTATTGAGAGTATCAAGGGCAAGCAAAGAAGGCTGGCTGCTGCTAAAATTTGTGGATGACTGCTTCTGCTTTTGCTGAAACCCTGTGGCTGAAGTAATGTCTCTAGGACTAGAGTTTAGCAAGGAGTTTAGGGAAGAGTTGAATACCTTTGATGATTTTAGAGGTTTCTTGTTGTTTTACCCACAATACCAAAAGTTTTCTGGCCTTTTCATCTTGACCTATTTAACACATTTTGCCCAAAAGTAGGGAACTCAGCCTGCTCTCTCAACAGCTCCCTTATTTTGCCTTAGTGAGGTTGAGTTGAGCCATTCCTCTGGTGATGTATTGTGAGAACATTTCTTTCTCTTTCACTAATTTCCTACAGTAATTTATGTGCTTCTTAATCTTGTTTCTTTCTCCTTGTGGCAGTCAGTCAAATTCATTTCCTCTAAGATTATGCTTGAAGGCTCCCTATAGGTTTACAGAATTCTCAACCATACCTGTATTCTCTCTGAAAAATTTCCTGCACACATATTGATCTTTTCTATTGTTTTAGGGTCTTGAGGAGTCCATTGTTTGTTCTCCATATCTTAACCTTGTCAGGGTGACCAGGTGGAGAGAATGAAAGAAGAAATGGTGTGTGGTCTAAGACCACTTTTGGGAGGATTTTAGATTGATTGGTGTCAGTAAATTAATTTGATGTGATCTAAAAGTAGTCTAGCTGGGATGAGGTAATGTGGATGGTGGACCAAAAGGTATAGCTTCTTTCTCTGAGATAAAGGATTTGCCATGGCTTGAGCGAACCAGTGAATCTTGGAGCTCCTAGAGAGCTCTTTTGTTATGTGTGAGTCTGCTTTTGTGGGCTCTGTACCTATGTAGGGATGTGTCTGGGGCCACGCTCCAGTCTCCCACCAGTATCATTGGCAGGGAGTTGAACTTAGATAGTTATGATAGTATGGAGTTTAAAATCTGGGGATCTTCCTTATTAGTGCTATAAATAGATACTAGAATTAGGCTGGTTCTGTCAAGCGTGTCCTAGATTTTGATAAATCATCCTCCTGGATCAATAATTTGTTCATGTAGTTGAAAGGAACATTACACTGAATTAAGATAGACAATCTGGCTTTTTATTGTCTATACCTGCAGCATAAATTTGGCCCACCCACTGTCTTCGCCATAATATTTTTGGGGAGCTTAGAGTGTGGATCTCTTATGAGAAGGCTATATTAGTTCCTATATGTTTAAGGTGCCATAAAATTTGGTGTCTCTTTTCTTTAGTCTGAGCTCCTTTATGTTCCAAATGAGAACATTATAGGCAGTGTTAGTCATAGTATGAGGGAAGAAAAATGAGGATGATGCTGATGGTGTCATGGTTGGGGTATCTGAGAGGTTAGAATCAGCTTAGCACCAGCCAGCCACATGGGTTGGGAATCCCAAATAGTAGAATTGAAGGGATAAGTACCTGTTAGTGAAATCCTGCTGACAACATTCTTCATTCATAAAAGGAGGTGCACCATCCTTTAATTCAATAAACTAACAAACAACATATTAACGAGGAACAAATTACAAAACAGTAACATCCAATGGATTCTAACTCTATAACACAGAGCTAAGACAGTGGTAATAAATGAAAGCACAAATGCCACTGACAGACAGAAGGTGATCCTGCTGGAGCCAGTAGCCCTTCCCTGGAAGGGTTGGGAAACTAATTGGCAATGGCAGTTGGCCATAGCAGTATGTCAAATCAGGACCCATACGAGGGAACTCCTCTCTGTCTATGAACTATAAGCTAAATGTAACAAGCTGACAACCTATTATAAATATGAATGTAATAAACTGCGTGTTCTTGTTGTGGTATCATCCCCCATAATGGTGGAGACCAATAGTGTCACACAGGAGCATTATCAAGCTAAGAATTCAACAAGAGGACATTGGGTAGAGTGACCAAAGTTGTTAATTATAGTTTGTTTAATGCTGCAATTGGTTAATGCTGCTGAGAGTTAAAGGAGCAGCCCCTAAGTGTTTTGGTCTGGTGTTCTGGATCAAAATTTGGATCCATGATGCTGGTTCGACAACAAAGTTGTCGACTGACATTACAGCAATGGATTTATGTCAACCACAAGTGTGGTCATCAAGCTATGCCATGGTCTCAGTGACAGTACAGCAACCCTCACTGTGTTGCTGTACTGTCATTTGCGGTACAGGTGTCACCATTCTGTCAGCATACAGAAAATCTTCAGGCTACAAACAGCAGATCAGTCTTTGTACCTAATAGTTAAAAAGTACCACTGAGGTAAAATGACCAAGATATTATTGATAAATAATGACCAAGTCCTGGGTGCTGATATGCATTCAAAGGAGTGCTGCGAGTGGACTGCTTGTTGTATATTGATCAGGTGAGTTAAATAATGTGCAGCTGGAGGACATACCTTCTGTAAAGTCACTTGAAAAAGGAGATATGTGAAGTCAGATAGGTGACTTGCTTCTGTGTCCATTGGTGAAATGTGTGGTTATCGACTGAGGGATCTGAGAGGGGGACTCCATGAGGATGGTTTGATTGTGACATAGTTTCAGGGGTTACAGTGGTAAGCATCTGTGAAGCGGTGATGACAGATAGTAGAGGAGCTGTCTGGCTATGCTGTTTCTCAGAGGTATTGGAAACATAGCTTGCCTCTCACAGCTGGAGATTAGAATGCAGTCAAGGCGATTGACAGCAATGACAGCTCCTGTCAACAGAGGCAAGGCAACTGTGCAGAGCAAAGTTCTTAAAGGTGGGAAATCAATGTGTGTTAATGAAGAAGAATGAAAACAATCAGGTATTCACCATGTTTGGTTGACTTCATCCATGAAAGTTATTGCCACCATAAAAGACAAAATAAAGAGTCCACAAAGTTCACCTTAAAGCAACACAGTCCATTTTGTCATTTAGCAAGGTGTTTCCATTAGAGGGAGGTTAAGTAGCCATGGGTTTGGCATATCAAGTATAGAGATATGAAGTGGCAGTAGCATGCTCAGGCAATATGCCTATAAAATTGGAGCAAGATGTTACATTCTGGCAGTGGAACCACTTGGCTGGGAGGCATGGTGGAAAGACATTGGGCAGATACTTCTGAAGTTTTCTTTGAGCTGTTTCACCACTGGGGAATTCATGAGTGCCAAATGACATGATTATCACCAGGCAGGCAGGGTACAGCATCCTGAAGAGTGTATGGGCCACATGTAGGGATTTCTTTCATAGCCTGATAACATAGAAACATAGAAATATTGAATTTGATGGCAGATAAGGACCGCTTGGCCAACATAGTATGCCCATTTTCCTTACCTGTTTAATATACCACAGATCCTAAATGATCTGTGGCTTACCCTCTCTTTCCTGTCGCTGTAGTTCCTTTATGTCTGTCCCATGCATTTTTGAATTCCTTACCATTTTTGCCCTAGAACCTTTGCTGGGAGCATGTGCCATCCACACCCTTTCCATGAAAAATACTTTCTCATGTTACCCTAAATCTAAATCTACCCCTCTCTATCTTCATATCATGGCCCTTGTTCTTGAACATCTTTTTTAAAGATACTACTCTTTGTACCTTATTTACACCCTTAAGGAAAATGAAAGTCTCTATCCATATTCCTCTCTCTCTTCCCTCTCCTCCAGAGAATACATATTGAGATCCCCCAGTCTTCCCTCATTTGACTTGGTGTAGCCCCTGCACCATTTTTGTCACCCTTTTCTGAACTGCTTCTAATCTGTCTTGTCTTTCCTGAGATGCAGCCTTCAAAACTGGACACAGTACTCTAGATGATGTCTCACCAATGTTCTATACAGTGGCATCACCACCTCCTTCCTTCTGCTGGTTATACCTCTCCTATGCACCCCAGCATTCCACTGGTTCTCCTCACAGCCTTCTCTCATTGTTTGGTAACCTTTAGATCATCAGATATGATTAGTCCTATGTCCCTTTTCTGTTTGGTGGCTGTCAGTACCTCTCCTCCTTCATATATCCTCCCTGCATTTCTGTGCCGCCAAGTGCATGATCTTGCATTTCTTTGCATTGAATCTTAGCTGCCACACCCTTGACCACTCCTCAAGCTTGATTATGTCTCTTCTCATTTTCTTTATCCTTCTTGGAGTGTCAACCCTGTTGCAGATCTTCATGTCATCTGCAAAGAGACACACCTTCCTTCCAGCTCCACTGTGATGTTGCTTATGAAGACGTTAAAGAGGACTGGTTGAAGCACTGATCCCTACAGGATCCTGCTGGTCACCCCTCTCTTTGGATTGAATTCCATTCATCACCACCTCTGTGTCCTATGGCTCAACCAATTTCTAACCCTGTTTACCACACTGGACACACCCCAGGTTACCCAGCTTGCTTTCTAGCCTCCTATGTGGGAAAGTGTCAAGGCCTTGCTGAAATCCTGAGACCACATTCACTGACAATCTCTGATTCACCTCCTAGACACCCAGTCAAAGAAATCCATCAGATTTGTTTTGACAAGATGTTCCCGATGTGAATCCATGCTGCCTCGGATCCTGTGCTTCATTGGATCAGAGATATATAACAAACCTTTCTTTTAGTAATGATTCCATTAGTTTCCCCACCACTGAGGTCAGGCTAACTGGCCTGCAATTGCCAGCCTCCTTGCTCCCATTTTTGTGGAGAGGGATTACATTTTCCTTCCTCCAGTCCTTTGGTATCACACTTGTTTCTAGCAAACTGTTGAACAGGGCTGTTAGTGGTGCTGCCAGCACCTCCTGAGTTCTCTTAATACTCTGGGATGTATCCCATCCAGCCCATTGCGTTGTCCACTTTCAGATTAACAAGTTCCTTTAAGACTCTCTCCTCCTTAAATGGACTAGCATCCACCTCCCTCCCAGTGGTGCTTCTGTTGCCTAACTTTGGTCCCTCCCTTTTCCTTCTTTTGTGAATATTGAATGAAAATACTTGTTCAGAATTTCTGCTTTTTCTTGGCCCCACCTGCACACTTCCCTCCTTCCCTTTTAGTTTCACAATCCCACTTATTCTTTTTTTTCACTAACGTACGGACAAGTTCTTGTCCGTTTTGTTATTGCCTGGGCTTTTTTCTTCTGTTTGCACCTTTCTGCTCCTGACTGCTTTCCTCACCTCCTCTGCTTTTCCAGAAACAGTTCCCTGTCTTCTTCCCTCTGTGTTTCCTTGTACCTCCTGAATTCCACCCTTTTCACCCTTACTGTGTAGGCCACTTCCTTTGAGAACCATAGTGGGTTGCTTTTGTTCACTTTGTTTTGCTTACTTGCCTAATGTAATGGCTTGTTGCCTCTGTTATGGCTCCCAAAGATTCTCCCATTGTCCTCTACCCCTCTCTCCTTCTTTTCTGCCAGTGATTTCATAAGACATTCCCCATCTTTGCAAAGTCGGCCCAGCTGAAATCCAGGACCCTTGCTTTTGTGTGGTTTTACTCTTCTGCTGTTCTCGCATTGAACCACGCTGTACTGTGATCACTTAATCCCAGATGGCTCCCCACTTTTACATCTGTAATTCTGTCTCTGTTGGTGAGTACCAGGCCCAAAGTCACTCCTTCTCATCTGGGCTCCATCACCTGCTGTCTTATGCACACCATCTGCAGGGTTTTCAGGATGTCTCTGTTCCTGGATGACGCACAGCCTGGTTGCTCCAATTCACATCTGGCAGATTGAAGCAGCAACTCGCCTTTAGCTGTCATTCTGTGGATAGCTTTACAAGTACACTATCCAGCTCTTCCCTTGTGCTGCAGGTCTGTAGATCACACCAGTATGAATGGCAGTGCCATTTCCCTTCTCCAGGGTGATCCACAGTTCCTCTGCCTCCCTGCATTCCCTGTGCCTCAGTTGCCTTAATTCCTTCCCTGATGACCCATCCTGTCCCTCTTGAATAGAGTTTAACCTGGTATTGTCATATTCCAGTCATGGATCCCTGTGAACCATGTCTCAGTAACAGCAACAATGTCCAGGTCCACCTCAAGCCATCAAAGCCACTAGGTCCAGGATTTTGTTTCCCAGACTGTGGGCATTTGTGCACATGGCCTTCCAGTTTTACCCTTTCCTTTCCTAATAACTCCCTCTTATCCCCATGCTATTCCTCCATACAGTTCTTGTCCTTACTCCCAGTCTGCATTTTCTCTGCATTTTTACCTATTTTGGTTTTAGTTATCTTTGGTGATTTCTCAATCTTCAGTCCTCTCTTCCATCTGTATCATTTTTTTTTTTGGGGGTTGTTTGCTTCATCCAGCTTGTGTAATCTATTATCATTATGTACTTGTATGTTTGTGTGTCAATTTGTGTTTTTCTTTCTGGTCGGGCCTGAAAAGGGCCTTTGTCCAGTGTCCTTACCTGGTTAACAAATGAATAAATAAAATAAAAAATAAATTATCCCCCTTTGGCTAGTTTAAGCAGCTGCTGGATGAAACCTTTAAGCTATCACTGAGAATCCTGCCTCCCCAATAGATGCAGGCCATTGCCCCTGTACAGGTCTGTATCCTTCCAGGTGCAACCCCAGTCTCCAATGAAGCAAAATCCCTTTGCTCCACACCAGCCCTTCAGCCATGTGTTGAATCTCTTGGTGTGGAGTGCCCTGTTCTTCATCTTGCTCTCGATGGGTCACACCTCTGAAAAGGTTATAGAGTGTGCTATCTGTCTAAGGCCCATCCCCAACTCCCTGAACTGCTCCTGCACTACCCTAGCCTCACTACATGCCAGTTCTTTCTTCCCCAGGTGGACAATGATATTTAGCTCACCCTTCCATCCTACTGCCCCAGAGATCCTTAGGATGCACTGTCCATCCCTCCAAGCTGTGGCACTGGGTAGGCATTTGACCTCCTACCCTTATGTCCTCCCTCCTGGCCTAAAGTCTACCTCACTGATGACAGAGTTCCCCACCAGAAGTTGCTTCTCCTCCTCCTCCTCCTCTGGGGTCCTCTGTCTCCACCGGGTCTCTGCCATGGAGGACCCCACATCCTCCTTCATTACTACTGCAGGTGCCTCTCTGGCACAGTCCCACCCTGCCAGAGCAGCATAGGTGTTATGTAGTAGAATAATAGAAGGGATGTGTCTCTTCCCACTGCCCTCACCCTTGTTGAGCCCACCATCATCCAGGCACTCCTCTTCCTTGGCAACCATTGAGGCATTGGGGTAGACTTGCTGGTCCCAGGGTCGGGAGCAGGTCCCCAATCCTGGCCAACTTGGCTGAGATGAGCAACCTCCACCCTCAGCCCAGAGAGGTTCCTGCAGATTGGAAAGCCCTGCAGCTTCCAGAAAGTCTCCCTGAAGACTTCCGCCCCAGCCACTGCAGTGCCTAACTCGATCATGTCTAAGTGTCCTTCATGATCTAGGTTATTTTATTCTCTCTCTCTCTCTGCTCTCTCTCTCTCTCTCTCTGTCCTCCCTTCTACATTTCTTCAGTAGAGAAACACCTTGCTTAGTTGCCTTTGTGCCCCATAGCTGTTTCTATGTGTTCCAGTGAACCCTCCTTCCTGCCTCCACAGGAAGTATCTATCTGCTGTTAATCACCCCTAGAGCCTTTACAAGTGGAGCTAGCCCTGGTTGGGTGGGTGGAGGGGTAGAAGGGAGGGAGTGAAGTATCATCTGTGTGTGTGTGTGTGTGTGTGTGTGTGTGTGTGCATGCAGTGTGTTTGTTATGTCCCTTTGCTGCTGCTAGCAAAACGCCCTGTAGTAATTAATTTTAGATGGCACTAAGCCTCTCCCAGCTTCATCCCCAATTAAACACCTGATTCACAGAGCTTCTGAATCTACTCATCCCAAGATTAAGTTACTGACCTAGTTTCCCACACCACCTGTTAACAATTTAAAACCCAAGTTTCAAGGTAACCCAGTCACTGCCTCATCAAGTTTCAAGCGCTCCAGCCACTGCTTACAGATCTTTTCTCCCCACTTACCCTGCTACTTTTAAAAGGACAAGAGGCATAAATAAATAGTAATATACCTTTGCTGGTAAAGCTAGTGCTGTCACTACTCTTACAGCAACTCTGGTCTTCCACTGCTAAGCTTTCTGTTTATCCCTGATGGCTGGGGTAACATCACTGAAGATAGAAAAGAAACAGTGGCCATTCCAGGAGAGTGGTCCTTTCATGAAAGCTTCTGCTTGTACATAAACCTTCTTGGAAGTTGAGACAGTGTAAGATTATTGCCTGATGTTTGTCCCCTACAGTGGTTGTGGTCAGAGAATGATGTGCCCTCTCAGTTATATAAACAGTCCCAGTCCCTGGGAGCTGGGCAATTCTTGCAGTTACCTTTGGACAAAGGTGAGCATATCAGTGCCTTCTGCATGTTCAGAGATCCCTACCAGGACCAAGTTGTTCATCTGCTCCTCCCCTTCCTGGTCCTCAATTCTATCCTCAAGTTTGGCTACCTTTTTCTGAGCTCCATTATTTCCTTCTTGTCCCATTCCTGGGGATTCTCTGTTTAGCAAATACAGGCTCCTGCATTCCCCAACCTGGGTAGTCAGAGCTTTAGGGGTGGCTTGATAGATTTGAAGTCATTGATCAGCTGAAAGAAAATGTGTTTAACAGTAGCTAGTACACTGAAAAAGTTATCCTGTTTATCTGCTAGACATCTGGCAGTGGGTCCAGTGGTGAATTCTGTTTATGGCATCTGGGAGCCTGGTTGCATGGTGGAATTGAGGCACACTACTAAAATCCATTTATTGCAGTTCCAGAGTTTCATAGCTGTTCACTGTATAAAATTAATTTAAGGATGATTTATACCAATGAATAAATGTGCACAACACCAAAGAAGCAAAATTGAATGGTTGTAGCAAGAGTTTTAAAGATTGTTCATGGAGCTATGGGGAGAGCAGCTGCTCACACCGAATGCATCACTAACTCCCCAGTCAATTCTTTCTTGGCAAAGCATCCACCATTTGGACAGGATCTCCTCAACAGCCTGTTGTGGGTCAACAATGTCTGATCTAAAAGGGCAAAGACCATCTGCCATGGGCTAATTTTCAGACAGTTGTTGAAGAGGAGGTTCCTTTTGTGCCTCTGGTTTGTGCTTTACTTGTTATTTGTTGGACCCCAGGCTTACCTCGTGCTGAATGGCAGCTTGGAATCCCTGGGATCTGTCTGCACTGAGATTGTTGGGTGTTCCTTGAGGGAGGGTGTTTTCTGTTGTCTTTGAAAAGGGCAGCAGTGAAGCCCCTTCTGAAGAAACTATCATGATAATCTTGTGAATTATAGGTCTGTCTCAAACCTTCTCCTTCTGGGGAAGGTAATTGAGAATGTAGTGGTGGTGCAGCTTGAGGTTCACTTGGAAAAAATTAACATCTAAGAGGATTCACAGTTGGAATTTGCAGTAGGCTCCAGCATACCATTGAGACTGCTCTAGTCAGAGTGCTCCATGAGCTCCTCAATGAAAGAGACCAAGAGCTTTCTCCATCTTGGTAATTTTAGATTTTATATTGGCATTTGACATGGTGGTACATGATATGTTGTTAGATCGCCTGAGGAAGAATGTTTGTCTCATCAGCACTATTTTGCACTGGTTTGAGTCCTACATCACCAGGAGGTCACTGCAGGTTGCTATAGGCAATTTCATATCCAGTGTGGCTTTGGTAACTTGTGGTGTTCCTCAAGGCTTGATCTTGGCAGCAGTGTTGTTTGCCTTGTATCTGCCTGCCGTTTAGTGAGATCATTAAGTTGAGTTTCACTTTTATTCAGATGATACCCAACTCTATTAGTCATATGCTCCTGATGGGACAAATACAGCCT
Source organism: Neoceratodus forsteri (assembly GCA_016271365.2). Classification (NCBI taxonomy): domain Eukaryota; kingdom Metazoa; phylum Chordata; order Ceratodontiformes; family Ceratodontidae; genus Neoceratodus; species Neoceratodus forsteri. Next base: position 1,298,769,097 of record CM057453.1, on the reverse strand, counting down.
CAATACCAGGGCAGGGCCAATGGGAGATCAACAACTGGATGGTCTCCAACTGGTTGTGTTTCAACTAGGGTTATGTGAAGTTTACAAATTTACAAATTCTGATTTCACTAAATTTTCACAAAATTCCACAAATTTCATATAATTTCATGAAGTTTCATGAAGTTTTACAGAATTTTTGAAATTATTTAATTGGTCATAACTCAGTCAGTCATAGAAATGTGATATTTGGCATGTTTATGCTTTTGATGTAGCCCTAAAAGGACACCACGTTTCTTGACATTTTGAAGAAGGCGGCAAGTTATAGGGGCTCAAATCCTGTCAATTTATTATTCATGTGAATATTTCTGAAAATATTTCATTCTTACAATTTAGTCACCTTTGGCACTAGATCATTGACAATTTCTATGCATACGTTTTTGGAAAAGTTTTAGAGGCTACTAAATAGAGAGTAGTTGGTTACATAAATTATAAGTTACAGGAGTTCAAAATTTCACAACATAATTATCTGTTAAATTGTGTGAAAATTTTCAAAATATTTTAGTTTTATAGCTCTACTTCTATTTTTGTATACACTCAAGAGTTGGTATGCATACCAAATTAAATAGATCCTGGAATATAATTAAGCTGGATAAATGTGGTTTAGTAAGTTCAACTTTATTGTAGATATTTTAGAATTTACCAATTGGAAAAATACTCAAAAAAATCATGGACGTATAATAGGTAATGCCACTCGAATTCCACTTGTGGAATTTAATCTTCTCAGAACCTTATCACCACTGAATCACCTTATCTGCACTATCATCATGGCCTGCAATGCCCCTCAACACTCCTGTGACAGTGATGCCCAGAATCATGCTCCATCATGGGTATCCAGATACTTCTGTCTGACATAAGATGTAACTAGTTGCGATGCTTAGTGTCACATGGAGCCACTGTTTTAAATAGTAGAAATATATATTGTTATCTACATGGCTGTTAAAGAGTGAGCAGGTGGCATTGTTCAGAAGGATGCTGCATTTGCATGTGCTTCCATGAGTCACTAATTCAAAGTCATTAAGTCAATGAGCTCTAGTGTTTATCTGGCATATTGCAAGAATTTACATGGCTGATTCTCCTGTAATATCTGAAAGCCTGCCTACCAACCTGGGAAGACTCGGAGTGCTTGTTCGTGGAGTAGGATCTGCAGGAGCCGACTGGTCTGCTTTACCAGAGGATGAGAACAGCTGAGTGGTTCTGATAGGTTTTGCTGTGGTGAAAGGAGTCTCCAACTCCAATTCAAGCAACCTACACTTGACCTCATAGCTGTTGTCTGCAAGATTCATTTTATGCAGGGAAGTTGGGACTAGGCATTTTCCAGGTATTGTGATTTTGAAATAAAGATCTGTTTCAAGTGGTGAGCCAGGGACTGTGAGAGAGTCTCTGTGACTCCATTATTGGGAGCATTGTAAGTAATTTAATACATCTGTCTGGCTTGGTTTCTATGTAATTATCTCCTAAGAGACTGTTTCTGTTGAGTTCTGATTTCTGAACCAGAATTGGCCGTAAGAGGGTTAATAATTTCCTGGGACAATTTGGGACTCACAATTGGACATTCGGGGGTGAGAGTCCCTGCTTTGCTGTAATTTTCCAGCTTCTATTACAACAGAGTATATTCCTGTGAACTGAGACTGGTAGGCCAAGCTGGGTTTACTGTCCAGTGACTAGACCTATTGCTCTGCCTGAGTTTTTGTGTATCATATGTGAATGACCACTCTCTGAACTTTGGACTCCCTTATTATTTGCTATTTTGTTCTGGGGGTGTTTTACAGTTGTTTGGGGTTGTGTGGGGTGGTTGAGTCTGCTTGTGTGAGTGTATGATATATGTACTTGTATGTTACATGTTTAGATTGTTTATTTGCAAAGTTTTCATTTGTAATTTGTTAAATTGTGGATTTTAACTAGTTTAGGTTTGATGAGTGAATTGGTAAGGGCAGGTAGTTAAGCATGTAGGTGTTTGTTGCTTTTGTTTCTTGTTAACGATAATAGTAGTAGAGTTAGAATGTGTTGGCAAGTGGATCCCTCAAGAAGGCACTATTTACCATCTATGGCTTTGGAACCTCTGCCCCTTTTATTGGCCCCCTGTCATCTGAAGTCTATGGCAATTGCAGGGCACTAGGAATTGCCAAAAGGAGGAGGTGGAGGTCTGTGGGGCCTGCTTTGGGGAATGAGGCAGGGGAGACAGATTGGTGTGATGGGCTGTATGAGGCACCCTGGGGTGAAATGGGTTCATGACTGGGGTCCTCCTTGTCTTGTCTCCATACTCTAGGGCTTCACATTTAGTGAGTAGATACTGAAAGAACCAGCCTCATTCACCTGTCTTTCTCGGGTGGTGTTATGCAATGACAGGTCCATCAGAAACAAGGTGGCTATTATAGCTGATCTTGTTTCAACATTTGACCTGTCCTGCATCACTGAGACCTGGCTGGATGAAAATGCTGGCCCAATTTTGAAATCAGCAGTTCCCATTGGGTTCTCGATGATACACTGTCTGAGAATGGACCATAGGGGTCGGGGTGTGGCAATTTTGTTTTAAGTCTGACTTGAACTTCACATCCCTCCCATTGGGAACAGCAAGGCCCTTTGAATGTGTGGCTGCCTGGGGAATTGCAGGTGCAGGTTGCAGGATCCTTCTCATTTATCATCCTCTGGGAAATGAGAAGCAATTCTGCAGGAAGCTATGGACTTCATTGTTTGTATTGATTGGTGTTGGATTGGTGTTGGAGTTGCCCAGATGGATGATTCTGGGTGACTTCAAAGCCTGATTGATGATGAACTCTCGCTGTTTGAACTTAATGTCCTCCAAATAATGCAATCTTTGGGCCTGATACAGGTAGTTACCTCTGCAGCCCATGCCCATGGCCACTATCTGGATCTCTGGACCTTGTCTTCTCACTGGGATAGGAGATCATCAATCTTATAGTGGAGCTGGTCATTTGGTTGGATCACTATACCATGAGATTCTCATTCAATGCCTCCCCGATAGATCCCATCCTATGGAGATGGTTCGGTACTGCCCTTTGAAGGTTTGATTACAGATGGTCTGTTGGTAGTGTTGGACCTATCAGGCATGATGGGAGCTTGTAAGAAGCTAGGAGTATTAGTGTTGACCTATAATAAGGCTGTCACTGATGGCCTCGACTCTCTTGCACCAGTCTGTGTTTGGCCCTCATTTCACACTGGAGGTCTCCATGGTTTGATGGAACTCTCAGGAGTTGAAGAGGAGGGGCCAAAGGTTGGAGAGGTGCTTGATGAGATCCTGGTCTGATGAGGATAAGCTTATTTTGATGTCCCATTATAAAGACTATCAAACAGCAATTTCCAGTAAGAAGGCAGAGTTCCTGTCCAGGGAGATTGCTGCAGCAATCAACAGACCATTTCACCTCTTCTGGACTGTGAACAGGTTGTATAATCCAGCCTGTCTCTGGCCCATTAGAACTTTTCACAATCTAAGTGTGATGAATTTATTCTGTTTTTGCTGATAAGATCTCCATTATCAGATCAAGGATCCAGTGGTGCCTCTCTCTGGAGCTTGCTGAGATGAGTCGGTGGATATTGCAGGCATTCCATTGATCTGGTCTGACTTTGACCGGTTGATGGATGTGACTGTCATTAGGGTCATCCAGGAACTAAAGCCTACCTACTGTAGTCTGATCTGGGTCCAACACACCTACTTGTAGGTGTGTTGAGTCCATTGGCCCAGTTTTGATAAGGTAGTCCAGTGTTCTTTAGAAAGGGGTGTCTTTTCTGAGCCTCTTAAGGAGGCAGTGGTGAGACCTTTCCTGAAAACACATCACTAGACCAGGACTGCCTGGTGAACTACAGACCAGTCTCTAACCTTTCCTTTTAGGAAAGGTTATTGAAAAGTGGTGGCTTTGCAACTGGAGGCCATTTGTCAACTTATGACATCTACTATCCTCTCAGTCAGATTTCCAGAAAAGGCACAGTACTGAGACTGCATTGGTTCAGGTGCTAAATGATCTCCTGAGGGCAAGAGGTAGAGGAGAAGGTACCATTCTTGTTCTTCTTGACCTCTCAGTGGCATTTGACACTGAGGACCATGAGGTTCTTTTGGAGCACCTGTGGGTATGTTGCAGACTCTCTGGAGTAGTCCTGAACTATTTCTGCTTTTTCCTCACTGCCAGGACACAGAGGGTGGTCTTGGGAGCTTTTCCTCTGAACCACTCCTCCTGCCACTTGGGATCCCACAGGGCTCCATTTTGCCCCCATGTTATTCAAGGTGTACATGCTACCACTAGGGGACATTATAAGATGGTACAGGCTGCGTTTTCATTGCTATGCCAATGATACTCAGCTGTGCCTGTCTTTCTGCGCCTGATCAGAATGGCCAGCGGTCTCAGTGGTGGCCCCAATTAAACTCCGCGATGATTCATGGGTGAAAGTCGTGGAGCTGCTCCTGAAGCGGAGTACTTCATGTTATTAATGGGTAATGCAAAGTCCATTGAAAATACTGACTTTTCGCTATTCGCCTTCCCAAACTACTACTCCACTAATTTAAGGCTAAGTACATTGAAAATAATGTATTTTGCCTCAATTCACCTTGTTTTTATGCTCCAAAGGTGAATTTTGCAGTGATTCATGGGATTTTAGGTCACATGGGCTCTAGATTGTTCTGCACAGCCTCAGTTTGGGGTAGTGTGTGTAGGAAGCTGTAGGAGACAATCGTTCTGAAAGCTCTCTGCAATTCAGACCTTCAAAAGCTGTTAAAAAGCCTTTTGACTAATTTTTTGCTGAAACTTTAGTTCATTGATTATAGGAAACCCTCCTGTGCTCATATTATCGAGTGTTTATTGTTTGTATATGGATTTTGAATGTTAATGTACAACATTCGTCTGTGTACTGAGAGACAGTGGAAGTGTGCTTTGGGGAAGGGTGTATCTGTGGAGTAGGTAGATTAACTTGGAGAAAAGACAGTGCTTTCTGTTTTGGTGATATTTTTCTTGTATAATCATTAATGTACACACAGAAATATTTTCAATATTTCTTGCCTTTTTGCTGATTGTTGTGGTGCAGCAGTGCATAATTTTAGTTTATTTAAAATATGTGGTTATATTACTGAAGTTTTCAATTTGCTATGCATTATTTGGTGTGTGTGTGAGTATGTGTGTGACACGTGTCATCAATTCAGACACCTTTTATTGTGCCACATAATGATTTCTGCAATGTAAAGCTGCTATCCACTGCAGCTGTGTGATTTTTGTACTTCTTTGTGGTATCTTTACTGGTACAAATACTAGTGACTGTTACTGCAGCAGTGGAGTACACTGCCCCCAGCCCATCCAAACCAGCAAAGGTATTCTTTTCCAGATTTGAATTTCTGATGGTGAGCACTGGTTAGGTGTTGTGCCTTTGTGTCTGCATCTCTTCAGTGCACAGCGCAATCTTAATCTGTCTATGCATTTGCATCTCTTTATAGCCTAATATCTATCTGTAACTTAAGTCACAGTTGTTTCTTTGGCTTCCTTCAGAGTTCTGGACAGGTGTGGTGCTTAATTCTGCATGAACATTGTACTCATTAACATGCGTTTTAGTCAGGACCATCATCACAAGTCACTAGTGGTACAAATCATGTTCTTCATCATCACGGTCGCAAATGCAGTCACAAATCACGACTACGATCATTCATGTTATGAATCACAACATTAATTTTTTCTAGTTACTTGATGTATTGTAAGCCTTATTTTGTAGTATCTCTCCAGGCTTCACCACCCACCATTGTACTCATTGATACGTGTTTTTAAGTCAGGGAGTTTTAAGCTACAGCTCATCAGGGAAGTACAGCCTAGAGGCGGTATTCACATTTCTTCATCATCACGGTCACAAATGCAGTCACAAATCATGATTCACGATCACGTCTAAATCACAACATTAATTTTTTTTATAGTTACTTGGATGTATTGTAAGCCTGTTTTGTAGTATCTCTCCATGCTTCACCACCCCGCCATTGTACTCATTAATGTTTGTTTTAAGTCAGGAGTTGGACAGTGTCTGCAGTACATACACAGACTAGAAAGAAGACTGATGCACACATGCAGTTTAGTATAGTATACTTGCACTGCTCAGACTACAAAGCGCCACACATACGGGAGACAACAAAATAAGGGCATAATTACATACAAGGGTCGGGGCTGGTGGAGGAATACATTTTATAACACAGCAAGGAAGGTGGGAGGCACATGGTGTGAGAAAAAAAAATATGGGATTCCCATGGTGTTCCAGCAGCAGTTCCAGCATGGACATAATTTGCAACTGATGTCCTCTATGTGATCCAGCCACTGCTCCACAGCACTCACCCTCTCATTGTCATCCTTGACAGAACTCCAGAGAACTGCATGTCAGCCTGCATTACATGCAGTTCTCTGGGGTCCACACGTTCTATAGGCTGACCTGCTGGTGGTGGTGGGGTGTTGGTGGCAGCAGGTGCTGCTGTGGCTCCTCTTCTTAGGGATGCCACAATGCACAGCTGCACCCTCTGCCACAGAATGGCCAGCAGGTGCAGGCATGGTCCATTCTGTGGCAACCTACTACTCCAACTGCTGGTGATTGAGCATACGGTGTGCTGGCCCCAGTCCCCAGGTGAGTCCCCTGGGGGCCACGGCGCACCTCCACCCACATAGGCAGCACTTGCCCACACTGCTGTCCCCCTGACACAGTCAAAAACTGTCAAACAACGGAGATGTGGGAGGACCAGGCACAGGAGGATGGCCAGATGAACTGGCAGCCAGCTGGTCACGGTGCTGAACAGGGATGGGATCCATACCTGGGCCTGGGGAGAGGCACATCCTGCTCCAGAGGACCTGGTGCTGAACTTGGTGGTGGTGGTGGTTCAACTGCCTCAGAGTCAGGACAGGGGTGGTACGGTCCTGCTTCTGGGGGCACTCACAGGTTTTGATCAGTTCAACAGGAATGGGTGCCCATGCCTCCACACATGTGCATGGTACGACGCTTACACTACCACGCCTCCCAGAGCTGCTCCTGCCCCAGACATTCCCTCACCCTAGTCCATCTCTCCTACTGAGCCCCTCAGTCTGAGCAATCACTACTCACACTGTCACACAACAACACACACACACACAGTCGCACAGACACAGACAAACAACTAACTACTTATAAAGGTAAGAAAATCAAAATTTACAGAAAGAAAAAATTAAGTAAAAAGAGTACAGAAAAGACAAAAATGTAGCTTTTAAAACAGCTGTTGAGTCTGACTCTAAATCAATGTTTAAATCTCTTCCTCCTCACTCTGATCTCAAAGTATCAGCAGTCACAAAACACACTACTCTCTTCGGCTGCACAGAGAAAGTGAAAGTGTATGCTTGTATCACTCACTTTCTTCCTGCCTAGCTAAAGCATGTGACTTACAGTACTGCAAGCCATGTGATGTGTGGGGTGCCAAATCTGAAACACCAAGTGGATCACTTAGAATCATAATGAGGAACGCAAGTCCATTAAAACAATGACTTCACCTTACTTCACATTGCCATTCCGCCTTTACGCGAAGTGGTAATGACAAGGTGGAGTGAGTACTTTGTACTGCCCACTCCGCATAGTGGAGTGTCAACAAAAAGTGCCTACTTCATGTTCACTTCACCAGTGGAATTTAAATTAGCTGCATCTCTAGTGTTTAGTCAGTGCCTTTCTGAGATCCAGAGCTGGATGACTGTTAACTGGTTAAGGTTAAATCTAGATAAGATGGAAGTACTGGTGGTGGAACTGTTGCCTGAGGGTTGGTGTGCAGGCTGGTTGAGCAACGGGCTCAGGCTCATGGATGCCCAGTAGTTCACCACTTGTAAGATGAAGAATCTTGGCAATGTGCTAGACAGCGGTCTGACACCTGAAGCTCAGGTGTTGGCTATAGTCCAGTCTGGCTTTCACCATCTCAGAAACATTACCAAGATTAAACACTGATTCCCCAAGTGATCTGCCATCACTAGCCCATGCCTTTGTGACATTGTGACTCAACTACTGCAATGCCCTTTACTTAGGGCTATTGGGGTTGATCTTTGCCACTTACAGCTGGTGCAGAATGCTGCAGCCAGGCTGCTGATTGACCTTTCAAGGTCATGGCATATTACGCCAGTGCTGCACTCTCTGCACTGACTTCCAGTCAGGTGGTGGATCATCTTCAAGGTTGGTTTGCTGACCTATAAAGCCCTAAATGGTCTGGGGCCTGGTTATCTGTAAGACCTCCTGCAGCCTTACTGCCCATCTCATCCCTCCAGTCAGCTGAGGAGAGCCTCTTGAGGTTCCCAGGTTTTACCTTATGACATCTGGCACCTGGGCTTTTCCACTAGTGGCACTAACCCTTTGGAACTCATTTCAATTCGTTAGAGAGGCCTCTTTGGTTAGTGCCTTCAAGAGTGAGTTGAAGACCTTTTGTTCAGTAAAGCTTTTCCTGCTCCTAGTTTTAATTAATTAATTTATATGTTTGCAGTGATTTTATTTCATTTTATTTTATCTTATTTGTGTATGCTCCTTAGTATGTACAGTGCCTAGAGTCACAATTGAATTAGTGCACATTAACAAATAAATAAACATAAGCATAAACACACAATAGTACACAGTGATGTCCATGACTACTCTTAATAGTTCCTCACTCAAGGTAGTGACCTGACACTTGCCACCACTATACTTTTACCATGAATGCTACCTGATTGACACTTTACCCAGTCTTTACCTTCCTGTACAGTGGCAAATCAAGTGTGTGACTGGCAAAATGTACGGACATGGCTTTGGCAAAAGTATATCAACATTCTACAAGTTCACAAAAGCTCACGAAATTCAAGTTTAATTACTGATGTTATTTAGGAATCTTTGGTTGCTTATAGCATGGCCTGCCACTGAACAAGAAATTAGAGAGTTGGCACACACAGCTTCTTTTTTTTTGCATGCTGGTTTTTATCCCGCTGGCAGCTTGTCTTCCTGTAGATAACAATATATATTTTTACTTGCCATGACTTCCAATGTCATACAGTACTGAGGCAGTTTATTCTTTACCTGCAGGTGCTGCAGCTGGTCACAGGCCTTTCTGAATGGGAAAAGTGTGCACAAATGTGACAGTCTGCAGTCAACATTGCTTTTATGTTTGGATATGTTAGAAACTCCTGAGCAACTCGATTAATACAAAGTAGCAGGCATTTCAGCCTGACAAACGCACCATCACTGATGCATTTCACTACATTGGTGCCATTACTGTTTGCAATGAAACCTGCCGTGAGGAATGGGGGTGAAGCCACTCATCAGTCTCTGTCAGAAGAAATTGTAACAGTTTCTGATCCATGCAGGATCCACTGATGTTCTTAATTGCCAGTGTGGAATGCTGTCAAATACTCAGAGTATTGCTACCACTGCAATTTGGCTTACTGCAGTTTATACCCTGTCCCATGGCACCTATGCCCAGTATACAGACAGGAGCTACCAGTTGTTTGGCCACTGGTCCACATATTCATATTAAGGTGTATGTATGGCAATGCTGAATGCTAACAGGGCATGGATTACTGTGCATGACACTGTTCTATACAGTTAAGGAATGGCATGCATCAAGAAATAAGTACTGGATGGAATCTGCCATTTGTGGCAGGCACGACCATCAACCTTGAAAACCAACATTCTAAACAAAAGACAATGGTAACAGATCAATTGCCAGCATTCCAGTTCTTACTGCATTTAATTCTCATGAAATGGTGTGACTTGGTGGGTATTTTAAGTGATGCTCAAACATGTTATGCAGCGAGACTGGATCTTTTTGGAGAACTATTCTATCATTAGCCATTTTCAGGCACACGCCTAGGAAATCCAAACTGACATCTCATGGACCAGTTGCCCTGAGTTTTCACCCTTTGACAACAGTGTTTGCAACAGATGTGTCACTGAAACATTTCAGCAGTTTTCATAAGATTGGATTGTTGTACAGTATCTCTCAGGAAGTTGAACTGTAATATACTGTATGATAAACTTGAGGATTTCACTGTCTTGACTATCACCAATATGGGTGCATCCTTTATCCACAATAGAATGTGAATATGAGGAGTAGTATATGCTTGGCATGCCACTCTCCAAAAATTATGTTCCATAATACCAAGAGGTGGATTCCTCTTCAACAGAATGAACCTCAGCAATGCATTAAATCAGTGATGAAAATCTTGGACACAGGCACTGTGTCTAGGGAGCACATCTCACCAAGAGTTATTGATGATATACCATCAACATCTGCATTTGACCACTTTAGTATTTCTGCCAGTTCCTCCCAGCTGCATTCAGCACAGCTTAGAGTTACAAACCATGTAGCTGCACCACACTGTTATATTACACATTAGGTCTGAGTGCCAGTAACAGTGTTCTTTGGTGCCATGCATACTTGAAAGAATGGAGTTTATGTTTACCTCTAGCATCTCAGTCTTGTTTTTAAAATGTTGCAGCAATTCTGCTGCTGTAAGACCATTCAATGAGGTAAATATCTGCAGAGTATGTGTATAGATGCAGACAAGATACTTAACTCACTTTCCCACAGGAGATGAAACAAGTACTGATTTTTCTTCTAAACATTCCATCAGAATGCAACACTCTAGATGCTTGGTGCTCAGCTCCAGGAACATGTCTGTCCCATGCATTTTTGAATTTCCCCACTGTTTTTGACACTATGACCTCCTCAGGAATGCCATGCCATGTGTCCACCACCCTCTCCATGACAAAATACTTTCAGGTTGTCCCTGAGCCATCCCCCCATCTTCAAACTGTGTCCCTTGTTCTTACACGCCCTTTTGTCTGAAAGATGCTACCTCTTCACCAGAAAGCAGTGCACCTCAGTGCTTATACTTCATCAGGAGGTGGAGTCTTACAGGAGTGCAGTTCACTTAAATACTAGATCGTAATTATGTCATCACTCCATGCACCAATCACCAAACAGATTAGATTATTTCAAAGATCAAACATTAGTGCAAAATTACAAACCTATAACTTGTAAATAAAAAATTGAATTAGACAACCAATCATCATCAAGAAACATTTATTTATTTAGTCATGTAAATGTTTAACCAGGAAATAAATACTGATCTTGTAACAACTCATTTCAGATGTGTCCTGGGGAGAGGAGAAGGAGCTAGCTAAACATTATAAAATGGGGAGAAGAAGGTTATTACCTATGCATGAAATCTCTGCCATGCACAGGTAATGACAAGTAAATAACAGCTGAACTGCATTTCTAAGAAGTTTGTGCCATTAGAATGTTCTTTTTCAAATACCACCATTTTTATTCCTCACTAAAGCCGGACTCCTAGCAGATCAATAATACTGTGATGATTGTTCCAGATAAACCATCGTGGTGCCAGTTCATCAGTGTGCCAGTTCCCAGTGTCTCAGGTGCCAACCGTGCTCCTGATCCACCACAGTTTCAAGTGTAAATCCACTTTGATGCTAACTGGCTTTTCTCCGGGCAAGTCATGGCCTGGAGGTCTGAAGCATAGTTTTTCTCAGTTAGTACTCCATTCGTTAGGTCACAGGAAAAGGAGGGATGCCCTCCCGCATATCTCATAGCAGCTTAATTCCTTCAGGAGTAGCTAACAAAAAGTTGTGCTCATGCCTCTTTCTCCTGTCATTATTTTAGCTTCTTCTTCTTGCCCACTCAGTTCTGCCATCAGTCACATTGTGGCTCAATTAAAAACATAAAACATCTCTTTCTCCTCACTCTCTCACATCTGTCCTGGCAATCCCAGACAAAATTTACACTGCACACTAATACAAGGGTGTCCTGACTGTCTCAGACAAATTTAAACAAAAAAACTCCACACTAATAGGGGTGGGGCAACATAATGATAATGAAACAATATGAAACCATTATCGGTGATAACACTACAGGACAATGATGTCGTAAGTTAACCTATATACAAATTTGTTTTTCTTCATAAAAACATTATTTTTTTCTGACTGTAAGCAATAACAATGTAGGCCATTTATAAGCACAATAAGACACTCCAGAGTGTGCATGGAAAGATTTTCCTCATGGCCGGGGACTGAAGGCATGGCCTGTGGCCTCATGCCTTACTACACCCCTGGGCATGCGGTAAAATCTGTTCCATGCACACTCTGTCATGACTTATTGCTTACATAATAAATACTAAAATACAAGAAGGCAAATAAATGATGAAGAATTACAAGTAGAATCATAGTATTACAGGCAATTTAGTAATGAATGCAATTAGGAAAAAATCTGTATATGTAAGAAGGTAAAAAGAAGTGAAACTGAATGAACAGGGTAAAACTAGATGGGGGGAAGAATTGGACAACCAATAGTAAGTAATGAGGGAGAAAAAGTGGAAAGGGTCATAGACAGTTGTAGGAAGGATAACAAAAGTCATAAAGAAGAGACTTCAGAGATGAAGGAGAATAGCAGAACAAATAGAATGGGGAAGTGAGGACCGATGTTTAGGAAAGCAGTAAGAAAATCAGATTGACCAACAGTAGATTTTCTAGAAGGAGAGAGAGAGAGAATGGGATGTAGTGTTGTGGAGAAGGTATGAGGAAGGAGGAGGAGGAGAAAGGAGGGATGTGAGATATGAGGGAAGGGTGCCTATCCAGAATTTGGATAAAAAGTGGACACAATGGAAACGTGCTTAGCATCCAGACAGGGCAGAGAAAGGACTGAATAAAGAGAACAATGGTAAGTACGAGATGAGCAATCTAAAGCAAAATGACAGAAGGAGTGAAAAGAGGGTCCATTCTGGCAAGAGAAGATTTTGGGCACTGCTGTAGACTAAGTCACTGCAGTCAAAGATAGGAAGGATAATTTTAATATGATTTCTTGGCAGACAGGAAGCAAAATTGGCTTTATTCCTATGCAAAATACCTAGCTAAGGGTGAAGCTTATGGTGAATTGCATTAATATGCACTGAGAAATCTAGATGCCAATCAAGGCAGACCCTGAGGTACTTAAAGGAGGAAACATCTTCAGTTTTAGCATCATCAAAGATGCTAAAAGTGGGAGAGAAGTAAGTTTGTGAGCCTCTGATTGAGACTGTTTTTTGGCATTAAGGAAAGTTGCTTAGACTTGAACCAGTGCTGAATGTTGTCAAAATCCAACTACAACCGGGAAGCAAGGTCACCGGGAGGAGCCAGAAGGAAAAGAACAGTGTCATCAGCATACATTTGAATAGATGCTGATGAACAGACAGTGGATAGGTCATTAAGGAAAATGGAAAGAAAGATGAGATCCAGGACAAACCCTTGGGGAACACCTGGAACTAATGCGAAGTGAAGATGAAATAGATTTTTTCAACTGAATTAACTATGCTTATATCCCAGATAAGTTATGCTTCTAATCAAATTTCATTTTGTGTATGATAATGTTTCCTCATTTAAAGCCAGTGATCACCCATCTCTCTTCTTTCTGAAAATAATTTTCTGGGATCCACATGAGTAAACCAGAAACAGCAATTATCCACCATTTCTATTGACACAGCTTCAGGGACTCAAAATAAACCTAGAATGAAAGAAAATAAAAATCATTGTTACACAGCCACTGTGGTTTAAAGTGGAGAAACACCACTGGATGGCGGAGGGAAGAATGTAATCATCCACTTATTTGTCACAATATCATCACTATTAATTATTTTGCTTACATAAACTCAGTATGTAACATGTGTGACTATAGTAGGTTTCTAGGCATATTCATTTAATATCCACTAAGAATGGTGGAAGATTCCAGTATTCATTGAGTCAATCTGGACTCATTGTCTGCATTTTATATATCCAGCAGCTCTCTTCTGAGCAATGGATTTGTCCTATTGCCACCCCTTGTGGGTGGTTTACCTGTTTTTCAAGCCTACAAATTTTAGACATTTCAGATCACTATTGTGGAACTCAAAATGTCTTCCCACTAGAGTATCCAGTTTCAGTCTCTTATTTATGTTTCTTACATGCTTCTGTAATCTTTCTTTTGCCATTCTCACAGAGGTAGAGATGTTGTAAAATAAATTTTGCCAGCAAAATTGTTGGGAAATTAGTAATTTCGCTGCACAAAATATTCTTAGTGGATAATTAAATGAATATGCCTAGAAACCTAGTATAACCGCACATGGTATGTACTGAGTTTATGCAAGCAAAATAGTTAGTAGTGATGATATTGTGACAAATAAGCTAGATGCTTCATATCCCCTCCAGTATTCCTCCACTTTAAACCTGGTGTGTGGACCATAGCTGTGTAATAATAATTGTTTTGAATTCTCTTCATTCTAGGTTCATTTTTGAGTCCCTCAGGCTGCTTCAGTGGAAATGGTGGACAATGTTTTTTTACCCATGTGGATCCCCAGAAAATTCTTTTCAGAAAAATGAGAGATGGGTGGTCACTGGCTTTGAAAGAAGAAACACTATTATACACAAACTGAACTTTGATTAGAAGAATAACTTATCTGGGGTATATGTTTCTTGGCAATGAATAATTGTTCAACTTTTATTTACAAGTTACAGTTTTGTAATTGTGCACTAATGTTTGATCTTTTGAAATAATCTGATCTGTTTGGTGATTGGTGTATGGAGTGTTGACGTAATTATGATATAGTATTTACCTGAATTGCACACCTGTAAGACTCCACCTCCTGACAAAGCCTGTAAGGGTTAAGCCCTGAGGTGCACTGCTTTCTGATGAATTTACATGTATGGACTTGAACATCCTGATTAAAAACATAATTTTGAATTTTGCTTGTTCAAGTCCATTTGCTTTGAGTGTGGGAAATGCTTATGCTTGTGCCTTGGATCTTTGAGTGAGGGTAACTGACCCCATGGAAGCATCCACTGTCATTCCCTTGCAGCAGCTCACATTTATTACAGGCCATGCAGAAAAGATCAGGAAAACATTATGCTTCCAAATGTACTCTCCCAGATAATGACAGGATTCTCTTCAACCTGTTTCATTTGATACAAGTCAATGTTGTCACTGATTGGATCCTTGCCATGGAGAGGATGAATTGTGTACTGCTCATACACACTTTTATTTGTAGTCATCAAGACCTTCTCAATCATTGCTTTCTTGGTGTCTAATATTACAAACTAAGTGTCAATATCAGTTATGTGGTCAACATTTAAATCCTCATGGAATGAATTTCGACCTTTTAGATAATGTAGGACTGTCTTAAATTTCTCTACATACATGACATGCTTCCAAATAGTTTTGCCTTTGTTGGAACATCATTCACCAAAATGACAATGCTGTTGTCCTGAGCTATGGCCTCAACATTTTCCCAGAGTGGGAGAGGCAGGTACATGATAGATCTTTTCAATTACTTTATGGGTTCCTTCGTTGGCATGCTTTTAAGCTTTGTGTTCAATCGCATTATTGTTTGGAATGGTTTCATTGTTAGGATCAGAATCCACTCAAACAGGGGGCGTGGTTTTGTTGCCCAAATTAGATGGCCACCTGATTCGGATACTCTGCCCCTTACCTCTCTCTGTAGCATTTTTCACATTTTTATTTTACTACTAGATAAGTATCTTTTGCTTCCTCCACAGCCATGGTCTGTTATTTCAGTTCGCTCACTTGTTAGTCAGCCAGGACCATACTTTGAACAATTCACTCTCCAGCCATGACCTACTCAGCTGCTAAGTATGGGAGACCCTGGCTCACCTTTGGACCTTGAGTCTCTGCAGTGCTTCTCTTGTCAGGCTCCCTCTCTTGAATACATTGCATCCCTGCTGTAAAATATGGTAACCGATGTGGCTGCCATTAAGCTCTCTATGGCTGCCACCACCTCTGACATTGTAGCACTAAAGGATAAAATGAATATTACAGAGCAGAGTTTAGTAATCCAGGATGATAGACAATTTCTTATCTTGAGGAGATTAGAGGACCATGAGCAGCAACTCAAGCAACTGTGGGGAGATCTTAGATTCTTGATAACCAAAGTTGCGCAACAACCTTCGTGTGCTTGGAGACCCTAAGGGGTCCAAAGTCTTCAATCTTATTGATTTCTGTCTGATCTACTGCCTCAGATTCTGTTCCCTGCTTGGAGGGGCTCTCTAGAGATTGACCAGGCATACCATATAGGGCCACAATTGCTGATTAGGTCTAGAAGCCACAAACCAATACTGATCTTGTTTTTGCATTTCAGCACTAAATTAGCCCTCATACATGCAGCTAGATAGAATGGTCACCTTCCTAGAGGGTACTAGAATTTATCTCTATCTGTATTTTTCTCCTGATGTGGTCTAGAAGTACCAAGAATATATCCCCATTCAATTTGCTTTGAGGAAGACTGTCATTCATTATCATTTTACAGGACTCTCCAGCCTGGTAATACATAAAAACAGCAAGCCATATACCTGCACCACCTCTCAGGATGCATGAGCAGTCATGTACCAATGCTGGTCTCAGCTCAAAATTGTCTTTCCACCCCAGGCATTTGTGGTGGGATTTGGATGATGCAGCCTCTCATGAATCTTCTCCCCAGTGGAACCTAACTCCAGTGCTTGCATCCAAGCATGGTCATCCAAACTCTTGGAGGCATGTCCCCTTACACTGGAACCCAAAAAGAAGCAGCTCCAGGATTCCCGCTCTTCTCACCATGGTCTTCAGAATTCTCTGAAATGTACTCAACAAGCCACCCATAATCCTTCTGGAGACTGTCCTCACCTTTGACCTCATCAACCCAGTTCAGGATCATCTTCAGCTTGCTCCTCTCCTACTTCTCCGCCTGTACAAAATGCCCATGAGGACCTCTTTGTTATATTGGAACATACTTTAGACTGGCCTCCTCTGTACTATCTGCCTCTCTGTAATGTGCCCCCAGGCTTTGCCACCAGCATAGTTCAAGGCACTGAACTGGACCTGATGGATTTTGGCACTGAAGTTCCAGTGAGTGTCCCTCCGCAGACAACCTTATCGGACCAGGGTAGGTGCCTCAGTGAAAGTTTTGTATACTCTAATAGACATTATTATAACTGGATGTGCCTGCTTAGTGTTGTTGTGTAGTATCTTCATAGTATTTTGTTTAGCCCTATTTTGCTATCCTTTTCTGCATGGCACTTCACTTTAAGGGATATATTTTACAGTTCCTTTGGCCATTTGACTAGCTCTTGAGTAAGGCTATCATGTTACTGTTTCTGGCATTCATGTGCACTGCACGGCAGTTTACTCTTAACACCTTCCTCCTTTCTATGACTCGGACCTCTCTCTCAATTATTATTTGACACAGTTGTCATTCTTGTTTCAGCTTGAGGCAGGCTTCTATATATATCTGGGATCTGGATTGCTCTTACAGTTATGGACCAGCCCCTCAAATCCCTCTTTTTCTCTCAGAGGTAGGGCACTTACCTTATTGCTAGATTACCCTGTGAATCTGCCTGGGGTGGTTTAGAGGGCTAGTGAATGAAATCCCTACACTCCCATTTGGTGCTCCTGTTGCAGGGTGTGGAGGTTTTGGTACCTCCTTCCACTGGATAACAGGGAAAGACCCTTCAAACTCAACAACCTACTTTTAGCTTGTTTACACTAGCTGCCCACACTGAGCCTACTGGTTATATATGGTTCATTGCTGGACTTTTACTGTTCTTTGTCATAGTATTGACACTGTGTTTAAGATAGATTTTCTTGTTAATCTCATTATTTGAGCTAGTGGTGTTATTGTTGGATTTATCGTGCTCTTTGTTAGTACAAGATATATCTAGGCTTGCTCTTAGCTGTTGCACTGGGGATTATTTGTTTTTTGTATATTGTATCTTAATTTGGGATATCTTGCTTTATGTGCTAGGAAGAATTTCTTAGTGATTGATCTGCCTTTATCTTTTCTTTTCGTTTTCTGTTGAGGCCACAGAATTCCCTATAGAATGGCTATAATGGGGCAAGTTCACCAGTGAGAATGCTCACCTGGAACGTGAAAGGGCTTAATTACCCTGTTAAAGGTACAAAGGTTTTGCTATATTTGAAATCATTAAGGTGGATATTGCATTTCTACAGGACATGCACCTCACCAAGAGAACCACATCCTGGATGCAAAAGATGGGTGGGTCAATTGTCACACAGTTCAGCTTCCAGCAAATCTAGAGGTACTGTGATTTTTATTCATCATTCCTTACCCTGCAAAATTGTCCAAAATGCAGACAATGACAGTAGGTGGATTGTTGCTAAGGTTAGCCACCATTAAGGTACCTGCTTTTGTTGCTTTCTATGCTCCCACAACTGATAACTCAGACTTTTTCACTGACTATTTCAAGCTTGACAGATATGCAGGTTGAGTCCCATTTCCCTTGTTGATAGAAGGGGACCTCAACCTTGCACTAGACTCACTTTGGATAGGTCCAAAATTACTTCTGATTCCCTTCCAAATTGAGAGTCACATTATTGGAACGTATAACCAAATGGTGTTTGGTAGATATTCAGTATAGGTGCTCTTCACCTGATGGACCAAGACTTCTTTTATTCTAATGTGCAAGACTCTTTTCAGTCATTTAGACTACTAGCTAGTCAATGACATGTCTACCCCTAATATTATTGATTCATCTTATGGTCATATTATAATCTCAGACCATGCTCCTGTAGACTTATACTTTCAACCATTCATTTCTGAACCTTCTTCAATTCACTGGCAGTGTATCCCTATGCAGCTGTGGGATCCTACCTTCTGTGATCAAATTTGAAAAAGCCCAATTTTACTTTGGAGTTAATGCTACTGAGGATGTAGGGCAATGGGTTGTTTGGGAGGCCTTTAAGGTCTTTTGAGAGGCTGCATTATCACCTATTCTGCACATAAGCGGAAGGAGAGAATGCGGAGATCTCAGAGCTGATCCAGTCCTTGGCCCTGATAGAACACCATTTTATGTAAAGTTCTTCACCCAATGCTGCTTTGCAGGCTGAAATCTTGGGACTTAAAACTAATCTAAATACTCTCCTCTCACACAAGGCTGAATGGCAGCTTCTTTGGAAAGGTCACTCCTTTTGGGAGTCGGAGTCAGGTGAGAAGAGTGGAAGGCTACTAGTGTATCATCAATGTAATCAGCAGGCCAATTCTTGGATTCCTGCTCTTCATAAATCAGATGGATCCATTGTCACATCCCTCAAGAGGTTAATAATACCATGAGACAATTTTATCAACAGGTCTGCTCCTCTAATGTGCCCTCTTCCATCTTAGCTAATCTTCAGTTCTTTTAGGAATATCCACACTCCATTGCTCTCTCCTCAGCTGCAGGAAGAGTTAGATGCTCTTTAACTGAAGCTAAGCTCCACTCTGCTCTGCTGACCCTAGCCAAGAATAAAGCTCCTGAGCAAGACGGTATCACTACAGACCATTATCAACTTATGCCAGACATCATTATCCTCCCTTTGGCTGCCTTACATTAGGCAAATCAAGATGGGCAGTTTCCCCACTCTCCATGAGGCTATAATAACCTCCTTTTTAAAAAGGCAGATGATCTATTAGATTGTGTTAATTGCCATCCTATATCTCTCATCTCTACAGATGCAAAAATATTGACCAATGCCTTGGTACTGTATAGAAAAGGTGCTCCCACCCTGATCCATTTATCCCAAGTGGGCTTGCAAAAGGCAAATTGGGTGCAGATTATATGCACACACCTCAATCTGAAGATTTACACTAAATCTGCCCCATTCCCATGGCAGCACTTGCTGTGATTTCTGGAAGGATTTTGATTCTGTTCACTGGGGTTACATGCACAATGTCTTGGAACTTTACTGCTTTGGCCTGTATTTTCGCTCCTGGATTCATATATCTTTATCATAGTCCACCTGTGGTCATATTGATGAATCATATCATCTCTTCCTCATTCCTTCTGCAACATCAGGGATGCCCTCTCTCTTCCCTGCTGTTCCTGGTGATGTTAGATCCCTGTCCCGGAAACTTCTGTCTACTACGGCAATTTGTGGTCTCTCGTAGGTAATGTCACCTATCTTATACATTCCTACACAGACAATTTGCTGCTTACCTTGGAATTCCATTTGCAGTCTCTCCTCCAGCCTTCACCATCTTCCTCCACTTCACTAACTTCCTGGCTTGGTTGTTAACATGTCTAAAATGATTTTAGCACCTTTAAATTCTCTCTGTGATAGTGCCTCCTGTTTGGGGATTCAGATCCAGTGGTCTGGTGATGCATTTAAATATCTAAGCATTCACCTCACCTATTGGTGGGAGGATCTTATTTCTGAAAATTACACTCCTTTACTCTCAACATTGGGGTATGATACACACTGTTGGAGTAAACTGAGGTTTGTCTAAGGTAGGCAAATTGCCTCCCTCTGGATGTTTGCTGTCTCTAAATTAGCTTATTTGTTCTGTAATATGCAGCTCACTATCCCATCTGCTATTTCACTTTTATTGACGTATCATCAGTGCGTGTTTGAGAAGGCAACCCAGCTCATCTCAATAAAACAAAGGATGAGCTGAGTTGCCTTCAAAGACGCACTGATAATACGTCAATAGTATACACTACTCAGGTCTGATTTTTTGCAAATTTAAAACTCTAAGCAGCTGTTTGTGAATATAACAAGAAACCTGCTCCTGAGCCTCCTGGGATTGGCTTACAAATCTCTATGGGACCACTATTACCAAAGGCTGGCAGGCAAAACATATTACACTCTATGTGAGACTTTACCTTTGGCTGTTAGGCCAAATGGGAAAAAAAGCTTAATTCTTCTTTCTCGAATGATGACTGGCTTGCCAGCATTTCTTTAACCCACAAGTCATGTTGTGATGACAAAAGTAGTCTGCTTCACTTTAAAATCTTGCATCATTTGTATAAAACACTTTAGGCCCTTCGGTCTATGGCTCTCACTGTGGACTTGTTGGCGCTGCCCTCAAACTGCAGCTGGCCTTTTGCATGTATTATGGAGCTGCCCATGCCTCACTGAGTGGAGGGGTGCCATTATTTTCGACTGCACTATGGTTTTGCATGCACCAATCTCATCCCACCTGGCATTAGTCATACTATACCTTCACTCTTGATTTCCCCACTTCCATCCTTTCAGCAGTGCTGGCTGGAGGCCATTGCTGGAGACTAAATGGTTACTTCTCCAGTCATGGAAATCTCCCTCACCTTTTAATACCCCAATGGCACTCCACACTTTCATGTCTAGCACTTTTCGACAGACTGATTTTAATAACATCTGGAAAACATGACACTTTTATAGCAAATGGGACCCTATTCTCCACTCACTACTTTGCTATATGCCTCTCCCCAGCCTAATAACCTCCTAGTGTTTAGGATCCAGACTCCCTAGCAGATTGTATCCCACCACTAATAGATTATTGTTATTTCTCTGTTACTTCATTTTTTCACAGTACTCAGCTTTTGGATTTAGATAATATATCTTTGTAAATGCCATGGATATGTCATTTGTGGTACACGTTTAGGTTGTATTTGTTTTTGTTCCAGATCCCCTTTTTCCCAAAAAGAGACATCATACTCAATATTGTAGATTTGGCTGCTCAGTCGGCAAAACTTTTATTTTCCACACAAACATATTTATATACATTTTACAATATTGAGTTCCTCTTATTTTCTCTGTCACATTTTTATTCCTTTCCTCTTTATTTTAATTTGTTTCTTTTTTTCTCTCCCGGCATCGAAATCTGAGGGGTCCAGTTCCACTCCTTACCCGGTGTAAACCCGAGCTGGTCTTATATTTTTTTCTTTCTGGGTAGGTCCAATTCCTGCTCTTCTTTTCTTGTCCTCTTATCAGGATGTCCATACCCTTTACCTTCTTCTAGATCTTAATTCCTCCATTTTGTTTTTCCCTAATCACCGATACCTGTTCCCCCTTTTACCTTATCAAATCTTTCTTCCTACCTTCCTTTTATTTCCTATCTTCCTCCCTGCTTCCAAGATGGAGGGTGGGTCTTGAAATTTACTTACCCAAGAACCATAGCAGAAAGTGGCAGAGCCCTCTGTGTTGACCCTTTTAAACACCCTATTGCTCCACCCTTCACTAGCCATTCTTTGTTTCCATTGGTCCTTATCCCCGCCCCTCTGATGCTCTGGTGATGTCATGAGAGACTTCCCTTTATGACCTTACTCCCCGGCCTTGTTGCTATCCTGGTCTCTTTCCAGGGTCAGGTGGCCTGGAACAATGGGGCTGCCCTTATGGCAACCCATTTTGTTCCAGATCCCCTTTTCCCAAAAGAGACATCACAGTCAATATTGTAGATTTGGCTGCTCAGTCGCAAAACCGTTTATTTTCCACACAAACATATTTGTATATATTTTTACAGTTTTGAGTTCCTCTTATTTTCTCTGTCACATTTTTATTCCATTCCTCTTTATTTTAATTTGTTTCCTTTTGTTTCTCTCCCCAGGCATCGAAATCCGAGGTGGTCCAGTTCCACTCTACCCTGGTGTAAACCCGAGCTGGTCTTATATTTTCTTTCTTTCTGTAGGTCCAATTCCTGCTCTCCTTTTCTTGTCCACTTATCAGGGTGTTCAAACCCTTTACCCTCTTCTAGATCTTAATTCCTCCATTTTGTTTTTCCTAATCCCCCATACCTGTTCCCCTTTACCTTATCGAATCTTTCTTGCTACCTTCCATTAGCTTGCTCCAGCTTATGTTGGATGGTAAGCTTCCCTTTTAGAAAACCCCTTCAACCACTGATCTATGCCTCTACCTAGCTCAGTTATGAATATGTGATTTCCATCTGGGATAAGTGTACCCCATCCATCCTGTACAGCCCATGAACTCTCTTCTATTTAGTCATGTCTCATGGCAGCTCCTCCATTTTCTAACATAAACCTCCCCACTCTAGTATTCATCCTCCTTCTCACCTTTTCTATGGCCTTGTGCTGCCTGGCTTGTCTCCACACTCTACAAGGAATTATTTTGAACCACATAATTGTTATTTCTGGCCACCATGTTCTCATGACCTTGACATCCTTTTGTATGCTGTAAAGATTTCTAACCAGGGGCCATGTCCCATGTCCTTCCCGCCCAGGTGTATTATCAGGAGGTCTGGGTCCTTGTTGTTCTTCCTCATCTCTAACAGTAAGGGAAGGAGCTGCCCCATTGCATACCCCATATTCCTTTCCACAGGATCTTTATTCCTTGTGGTCATAACCCAGTTGCTTTCCACCTTTCCTCTGCGCTGCTTCTCTTCCGCCCAATAAATGTGTGAGTGTCCCACCATCCATATGTCCTTCCTTTTTCGTATATCTATAAACACACAATAAGAAACAGTGAGGCAGGAAAACATCCACTTGTAGTTTCTCCCCTTCCCAACTTTCCCATACCTTTGCTTTGCATTCTTTCCTGTAGGGAAACAAAATATTATAAAGTTAGTGTACTGTATTTCTAACGTATTTCTTGTAGCAGTCTGAGGCCCATCGCCTATGGCTTTTATGTCTCCCCCTTTTCCCTGGGCTGCTCTCTGAGGCTACCCTAATCCGGAAAGAATGGGATGAGAATCTGTCTGGGTTTCCCAGCTCTTTACGCCTGCTTTAACATCCCTGATACTTGATTCCTTTTAACTCCTTCACATTTTCATGAACAAAAATAAACCCCTTGTTTAGTTCTAACTCTGTGAAGTCAAGCATAAGCTGGCATGGTCACATATTCGGGTTCTCTTTGGGCTTGATATTTACCCTGTAGCCCTTGCCTGTCTGTCGTTTTTGGACCTTGAAATTATGAGGGTGAGCCCTACCTTCCCCATTGTATATCCTCCCATTGCAGACCTTTCCTGGAGAGGTATATGATCCGATTATTTCGGCACTCTGAATGCTCCTTTGTGTAACACCATAAACAGTGCTTTGAATAGTATTACTTCGTTGGGGCGAGCAAATTTCCGCCAATTTTCTTAGTATCTTTTCTAGTAAGTGTTCCATGATTGGTTCTTTCATATCCCTCTCATTCCTCTTATTCTTTGCCACCCACATCATCATTCTTCTTACTAAAATACTATTGCATGGCTCTCCCAACCTTTCATCTGGCAGACCCATCCTATGGCTGCTAGATGTACTTTCACAGCGTGCACAAGCCACTCCTTCCTCCCAGTTTTCCACTACAAACCTCCCACTTGTTCTTCTGTGACCACCCCACTTACCTCCATGTTGTTTTGAGATCTGAAAATTTGGAAACCTCCATGAGCTTTCATAAGCTTTTAGGTGTTGTCTGCCCATGCACTTTGAAAGAGATACACTGTTCCTCCAGCCAATCTCCATAGCTCCTCTGGGATCCTCTCTCCCATCAGATCTGCTTTGGGAGCCAATGTCAAATCTTCCCATCTGCGATTGGGAGAGGCTGTCAGTGATGGAGTTGTTTATTCCCACAATGTGCCTATCCCTGAAACTCATGTTGAGCCTCAACGCTTTAGTACTAACTGCTGTAAGATGCGGAGCACCAAGACAGACCTTGACTCTCTTTTGTTTAGCATGTCAACGGCTGCCCTGTTGTCACACCAGAATGTGACCCGCTGGTTCTGTAACCATGGTCCCCGTATTTTGTCACTGCCCAGATCGGAAAAAGCTCCAAGAATGTGATGTCCTTTGTCAAATCTTCTTCGATCCACCTTTTCAGCCAGGGTTCTGCTATCCATTTTCCTGGAAGTAGGCGCCCACCCATGCCCCACCGAAGCATCCGTGTAAAGTTCCAGATCTGTGTTATATAGCCATTCCTCCTGCCAAATGGCTATACGTTGTGATTTTCAATGAATTGTTCCCAAATTTTAGGTCTTCCTTGGTCTCTCTCCCTATACTGACCCAAGTGATATGGCTTTGAACCCCCACCATGGCCCTCTACAGACATCGTAAACGCACATCCAGGCCCCGATTGCTCTACACGCAAAATTCAAGTGACCCATTAGTTGCTGGCTGTTGATTAGGGCACCCTTTTCTTCTTCCTATCTCCCTCAACATTGTCATTAGCTTATTTATCTTCTGAGTTGGCAGGGGAATAGTCCTCATTCAGCATCCACCTCTATACCCAGGATTCTAAGCACCTGCTGGGGCTTCTGTTTTTTCACTGGCTAATGGGACTCCAAGTTCCTTGCACAGCTCTTGAAAGTCCTCCATAATCCTCCGCACCCCTTTTTGATCTTCCACTATTAACAGAAAATCATCCAGGTAATGGACCACCTTGTCGTGCCCGACTCGGCTTTGAATACCCATTGCAGCCACGTGCTGAATTTTTCAAAGGTGAGCATGCCACTGAACACCCCATCGGCATGGCCTTATCAAAATAATATTCCCTTCAATCTGAAAACCCAACAATTCCTAATCTTCCTGCAGACCGGCAGTAGCCGGAACGCAGACTTGATGTCTGTCTTTGCTAACCATGGGTGTGCCTTACCTGATGATCTCCACTGCATCCTCTAGTGTCCCACAGGACACCCTACTATCCTCCTCTGAAATGTGATCATTGACTGATTCTTTCTCTGGATAGGACAGGTGGTGAATTACCCGATATTCCCCTGCTTGCTTTTTTGGGACTAGGCCCAACGGTGATACTCGAGGTGTTGGAAAGGTGGGTCTTGAAGCGACCTCTATCCTACCTTCCTCCTTTTCAATCCCAATCTTCAACTTTAGAAGTGCCTTCTTGCCTTTAATTGAATTTAAATTTGTTGTCCATGTCCCAAACCTCCTTCTCTGGTAATGTAAACAAAACCCTTTTGAAAACCTCTATCAACTCCGGTCCCACCCTCTCATTCAGATACTCTTTCATCCACTGCTCCACTAATTCGCCTCTGATCGGGGTTTGCTAACCTAAACTGACCTTTTTATTTTCCCCGTGGTGAAACCCTCCCACCCGTATGCCCTCCTCTCCCTGTATTATCTCTCTGCGTCCCCCTGTAGCCTCCCCAAAGGGACCGCTTTGTACCCCCGGTGTTGGTTTCACCATAAGATCTGCATCTTGAGGCTGGGTGGGTTCCCCACATTTGGAACAAGCGTGCCAAACCTGCTGCCTTGGAAGGAGCAGTGTGCTTTGTTGTACCCCAACAGCACTTCTGATATCGTGGCCTCTCCTCTGCCAATTGCCTTCCGCCTCCGGCTACTGTCATGGTTTCCACCGTAGGTCATTATGTCTAGAATCCATCTACAATCCTCTCCGTAATTGGCCGTTTGGGTCCTGAACTTCTCATCATACTGTAGCCAATTAGTGCCTCCCATCATCTTATAGGCATTTTATGATCAACGAGTAAGCTCAATAAGGGAATGCCATCTGGCTTTTCTCTGGGCTATTGCACTATAATATGTGAAGCCCAGGGTCCAGGCCTCCCATGATTTCCTTTAAATGTGGGCCCTTTCTGCTCCTCCCTTTTGACCAGAACTCATGCGGTTGCTAATTCTTTTTACTGAAAGTCTCTTTTCTTCATATAGCTCAGCTGTTTTCTTATCTACCAAAGCAAAGATATCAATGAATTCTCCTTCCAGATTTTTTCCTTTGTTGCTAGTGGCACATGGTCCTATTCATACCCCTTCACCCCCTTTTATGTTCTATCATTTCCTTTTCCCCATCTGCTTGTTTTTTCTTTTTCCTTTCTTCTAATTCACCCAGCACCTTCTGCAACTTCTTAACACTATCTCCCCATACCTAATAATATTTCTTGCACATACTCCTTCATGGTAATTTCTAATGTCAACACTATACCTGTTTCCCCATGGGGTTCTTTTTGATGGTTCAATCGTTGTCTTGAGTCTTGGTTCCGCTCCCCTCTTGGTCCATTATTTGGGGACTGCCAGTCACTGTCCATCTCCGGCCGGCTAGCTTCAGGTGTGGAATGTTGGTCCCAGCCCAGATAAGGCCTAACCACCTCCATTGGCTGGGTTCCAGATCAGGCATCAGTCCCTCAGACTGGGTGCAGGTGTTGGGTCGGCATTGCATGGGTTGTTGGTTGCCACCCAGGTAGAGAGTTGCTGTAAGGCATTTTGGCACGGTGCCCCAGCTCCCTTCCCTTTTCTCCTGCCCCTCTGCCCTCTTCTTTCTGATCCTTTCCTTTTGTGCTGGTACTTCCATCTCTGTGTTTTCCACTGTATCCAGGACCTTGTGGGCCCTGTCCATGAGATCCATGATCATTTTCATAGCGTCCGCTTTCATTGAACTGGCTCCACGGGTGTTCATTCTGTCTCTTTCCTGCTCACAACAAAATGTAACTTTGTTGTTAGCTCTCGGGTTTTTCCTGCAAATCGCTTGTCCTGACAATTTCCTCTGCCACTCTGTTTTTTTGTTTTGAACCACCACTGCCTTGTTTCTTTTTTTTTTACCCTTACTATTATGGCTGTCCATATTTCTCATTAAAAATCACTTCATATTCACCAAAATCAAAAAATTATTTTTTTGCATTAAACCATCTAAGAAGGCAACAGCTTTTACAAAAGTGGTAAAAATTTGCTTGACAGTTTATGAATTGCAGTGCTGGTAGAGTAAGAAAATTAGCTTGTGTCTTTAAAGAACTGCAACTAATCCAGACAATTGGGCCTCTCAACTAGCACCTGTACATCATATTATGAGGTAGCTGACATTAAAGCTTGGAGTCTAGCTTGCTCATTGTGATTAGGAAAATCTTCCTGTATTTATTATAAATGCACCCATTCTTCTCACAACCCACCTTGAGAGACAGAAAATGCACATGAGAAAGTAGACAAAACTTGTAAAGTCATCTAAGCCAAAAGCAGAAAGCTGACTAAGAGCTCCTTAAACAATACAGTGTGCTTTGAAAAGTTCTTTCCAATTGCCCTTGGTCCTATTTGTAGTCATTTCTGATTTATCTCCCACTTGTCTTGGCAAAATTGTTTGCAACGCCCTTGATGTACATTGCTGATGCAGTCAACAAGGAAGTCTAAGTCAATATTGTCGATGCTCTCCCTTTTTAATAGGCACTATTGAATCTTTAAATGTGCTGCTAATAATGGGAAAATATGCCTTTATCACCCATTATGAGTCAGAGCAGTAATTCCTCCCCAATAGCTGCTTCTTTTTATAAACCGCTATGCCATAAATTCCCGGCGCTCAGCATGTGGTCCATTGTTCCGCCATGCTACCTCGCCGAATCTCTGCCCTGTGGTCACTTTGTTGCTTCCCCTTTAGAAGACCCTCACGCTACAACGCTGTGAATTGCCAGCATTCCGCTATGTGGCCCTTTGCTCTGTTGAGTTACTATGCCGCATCCTGCTCTGTGGTCGCGTTGCTTGCCTCCTGGCTTGTTAGGCCCACCCTGCTTGTTGGGGTCCTGCTGGACTCTTCACCTCGACTCCTGCCCTAAATCCTCTGCATATATATATATATTTTTTTGAATATATTCCTGCCTCTAGCTGCTGCAAATCCTGACACGCTAGCCCCTATCGATGCTTCTGGGCCCTTCCTTGTTTTTTCGCCTCCTTTCCTGGACTGCTCCGCTTAGCCCACCACGTGGCTCCCCTGCACACCATGGTCCTTTCCTTTACCGGGACTACTCGCTAGCTCACCACATGGCTCCGTGTGCATGCCACGGTCCTTTCTCTCCTCCCCGGATTACCCATTCTCTGCCGGAGGTCTGTTCAGCTGCCCTTCTCCCCACTCGCTACCTTGCTTTTCCATTTGACCCTCATGGCTGCTACCTCTTCTAACTACCCCGCCTTCTCTCCAGATAGTACCTTCAGCCCTCCGGTTGCCCTCGCATTCCCTGCAAACTCTTCTCTCCACTTTATCACCACCAATTCCCTTCCTGCCTACTGTGCCTTTCCCCACGCTTGCCACTGCTACATGCTCTCATTTTTCCCGTGGCTCATTCCATTCCTCTACCTGAAACCTGCTAACATTTTTCATCACAACTCCTTTGCATGAACCAACGCTTTTTTTTTTTTAAACTGTCTAAACATTTCTTATACTGATGCTCAAGAACCTCCAAACATACTGGGATGATTATCCCTTTGGTGAGGGACAACCCCTGGCTGTGGAAGCAGCTGGTGTTATTGCATTCCAGGATAACACCTTCCTCGCTACACCAGGAGCCTACGCATCTCACTCTGAACGCCGCTCTATCCTTCCTCCTGAAACCTGCTAAACTTTTGCTACCACCATTCTATGCATGAAAAACAATGCTCTTTTTTTTAACCACCTGGCTAATTTTATTATCAACCATCCTACTGCATCCCAATCTTAGTGATCTATGCCTTCACAATCTTCAAAGATATCCCTTCTCTTACCTTTTTCTGAGGAACTCACCCACTGATGTGCTAGGTTCTTTTTCTTGAAATTTACTTACCCAAGAACCTTAGCAGAAAGTGGCAGAGCCCCTCTGTGTTGCCCTTTAAACCCCCAGTGCTCTGCCCTTCACTAGCCATTCTTTGTTTCCATTGGTCCTTATCCCTGCCCTCCAACACTCTGATGATGTCATGAGAGACCTCCCTCTTTATGACCTCACTCTCCCCCATCCTTGTTGCTATCCTGGTCTCTTTCCACGGTCAGGTGGCCTGGAACAATGGTGGTTGCCCTTATGGCAGCCCATTTTATCATGTTGTTTTTGCTATTAATGTGATATGTCAGATTTTATTGCTCATATGTTATTTCCACAGTGCATATCAGCCCCATATTCAAAGTAGACATGCAGGTGCAACCTGGGATGCACTGCACATACCTGGAAATGGACCAACTGTCAGGGGCGTACCATATTCAAAGGGCACAGATGTGTGGCACCCCCGACAGCTTCATCTGCACAATATTGTGCTATGGTTATGCAAATGAGGGGTCCCCATGCATATGCAGTCAACCAATGGGCATGTACTGAATACTGTATGCGCTACTGTACAGTTCAGTTGGTGGCTGGCTGGTGCAGTGTGAGGTGGGCTCTGCCAGTCACTGGCTCTGGTCAGGTTGGGATGGAGCAGGGTGGTGTGTCACTCGCGTAATGGGGTGGGGGTGTGGCCACTTGACTACCAGGGATCCGGTAATATTTTATTCATATACAGATCGGGGAGGGGGTCTCACTAGACTACCAGGGATTGGGGATTTGCTAATCATATATAGATCAGGGCTGGGGAGGGGGTCCCACTAGACATACCAGGAATCAGGGAATTTGTACTCATATATGGATCAGGGTTGGGGCAGGGGGGAACCACTAGACTACCAGGGATGTGGGAGTAGGGACTTTATTATTCTGATATGGATTGGGGCTGGGGTGACTGGTCTGGTGCAATTCACAGCAGTAGTAGGCATGTAGATGAGCCCATAATGGGCATGCAAATGGCCCCTTTGCACCATGCATACCCAATGATCTCATCTGTATTGTTTGTACTGAATATCACCTTAGGGGCTGTGGTACACACCAATGTACCACGAGTACCCCTATGGGTGGTTGTCAGCCCCACACCCTGGTTGCACCATGTGAAATATGGTGACCCCTACTGTGCACCATGAATACAGGGTTCAATATTCAAACAGATTGTGCAGTCTGTTAGGATTGCACAATCTGTTTGAAATCGTGCTCCAGAGCCAGCTGGAGCACTTTTTTGTGCTGCACATCAGTTTTTTACATGCAGCCAACTGGCTCTAAATATGGGGCCCTTCATCTTTAATGGTTTGTATATTGCTTGTTTGGGAGTTCTTTCTATGTATTCAGTCTTTTCATGCTGTTTTAAGTGTTTATTGGTTAAACTTTCAATAAAATATGTTGTGTTAAAATAGAGTCCACTCAAACAAGCTCAAGAAAGTAATCTCTGTGGGTGTTGCATCTGCCTTCATATTGTTCAAAACAGATCTTGGAGGCAGCACATCTGCCTTTATCTTTTGAAACAGTACAAGCATATGTGCACAATTTCATCTAGTACAAACTTTGTCTTAAGTGGCAAGTATGCAACCAAACACCCCTACATCAGATTCTACTTGGCAATTTTTGTTAGATCTGCTTTCACTGTTTGTAAACAATGAAACAGCCACTTGCAAGAGACACATTTAAATTCTTTATTCTCTTTGGTAGTTCAAATGTAGCTATCTCATTTCCAAATTTATCAGGTAACTGTTTCTATCAATTTCATTCAGCTAGACATGTGCTGTGGATCCATCCTGAATTGTGAATTCATTAGAAGATGCTTCTTTTTGTGTTCATAAATAAAAGCTGCAACACTGCCCATGTCACCTTCTGTCAAAAACGATGATCTAGGTGTGAAAATTTACTAACAACACTCCTGATCCAGTACATTTTAGAAAGAAATCTATACATTCCTGAATTATGCACAGCAATCATGTGCAGGTGGTGGAATACATGGTCACAAGTTACTGTGTGCAAACATGTCAATGAGTGATCTATCAAACCATTGTGAGATCTAATTTAGCATTTGTCTGTTTTATGAGATTATAGTTTTGGTTTGTCTTTGTAATGATGAAAGCATTTCGAAGTCCTTTACCCATTCAAAAGACTTTTGTCTAAGATTACACATGTAATCTCATGTCCATGTCGGACAATGTGTCTTGCTTTGTTTTGCAGAAGACTTAATGTCTTCCTCCATCTCATGCAAATCATGATGTTCAACTAAGACAAAACACCATGATTTCCTAGTTTAACCAACACAGACAGCTACTTGCTTGCTGTGTGGATAGTAGGTTTCTTCCCAATAATATGCCTCTCATTGCTCAGTGTGCATCCAACTCCATTAAAGGTGTGGCAGAAGTTATCTCTGTTGAGATTTGGGAACTTTATCAGGGACACTGGTTTACTGCATATGCGGTGACATGGACGGAAAACAGAATTCTAATTGGCTAGCGGAAAACGAGCGAAAACGGAAACAGCATTTGTTCTCATTGTCTCCATGAGCACAGTGCTTTAAATAGCTGGGCAGTGAGTGTGCCTTCATCTTCTCTCTTCTAACTGGGTAGCGAGTGTTCCTTCATCTTTGTCGAAACTGTGCCTGTGCTGAAACTTATCTACTTTGGACCCATTCTTGCTAAAAACTATGGTAAGTTTTGCACTTCCACGGAATTCTGCTGTCCATGCCATGCTCATTTTTAATCGTTAGGAAGGTAAGGGTGGCCTGTGAATGGACATGTTGTCTCTCTCTGCTCCGGCCATGCTGTCCCTAAGCTTTCACGCTTGTGCTTGCTGGTCCCTGGACTTTCCAAAGAGTTCCTTCCTCCTACAGGCTCCGCTCCTCAGGCTCCTTGGTGCTGATGACCCTCCCTCACTCGCTTTTGTCTGTCTACACTGCACAATTGGTGCAAAAACTTTAAACAAAGGCTAGGACTGGAATCTTTAGTCCGAGGTGGTTTCGGGGGTGAAGGTGAATGGACGTATTGTCTCTCTGCTCCATGCCATGGTGTTTGAAAATTTCACTGTTACGAAACTTTCCTGCTTGGGCTTGTTTGAACCCCTCCCTCCTGCTGACCCTTCCTAGCTACCGCATTGGAATGCCAGATCAAGCGCAGTGTTTGGTGTCGTGATCCTGTTCATTCCTGAGCTGGGGTTGTGCTCCTAATTTTGTGGAACTGCCAGATGAAAACACCACCACTGACCTTTCCTTTGCTGATGGGGGGTCAGTCACTTTTTTTGTGTTGGCGGGTGAGGCTACTGGTGGGCTGTGTTTACACTGGTAGTGATGGCTGTTGAGGTGCGGGGTGTTGGAGCATGGGTGTGATATTGGCAGTGTGGCTGGGTGGAATACCTGCAGTGGGGTGGGGACACTGGTTGCTTGTGATAGTATCAGGACACTTGTCATGGCAGGATGGTGGGTACTGGCAGTATTGATGTGGCAACACTAGCAGTGCTGGTGTGGGGACACTGGTCGGGTGGTGCAGGTGGGTGCCAGTCATGTAATGTTAAGGCAGGGTGGGAATACTAGCAGTGGGGTGGAGACACTGGGTGGGAATACTGGCATGGGGTGGGACACTGATCATGGTGGTGTTGGGACTTATTTGGGATGCACCCACCGTAACATGAACTACACAAAAATGGCACTGTGGGTTAGAGTGGCCATGCCAGTCCTGTGTGGGGAGAGGGGCTGTGCAGGTCCATCTGGGTGGGGACTGGTTCTGGGGTGTGGATACAAACTGTGTGGTGGATACTGGTCGTGGTGTGTGGGATGTGATACCGCCAGGCTTTTTTTTTTTAATTGTTTAACCAGGTGAAAGCTTTTTACAGGTGCAACCTGGGAGCACAGGGAAGTTAAGTGACTTGCTCAGAGTCACACAGTATTGCAAGTGGGGCTGTGGGATTCAAACCTAGGTCTCCAGATTTGCAACTCAGAGCCTTAAACCTCTGCACTACTATACTGCCTCCCTGTTAGTGTGGGGACACTTGTCTGTGGTGGTGCAGGGTGGGGTACTGGTCATGTAATGTTGGTGGGACACTGGTTGGGTTGAGTAGGGTGAGGATATTAGCAATGTTGGATGGGGATGCTGACAGTGTTGGTGTGGAGGCACTAGCGCTGGTAAGGTGGAGATACTGGCAGTGGAGTTGGGGGCTGTGTCTATTTGGGATGCACCTACTCTGTTCAAAATCTGCCACTGTGGGAGAGTGGCCATGCCAGCCAACCAGGGGAGAGAGGGGCTGTGCTGGTCCATCTGAGTGGGCAGATAGTGGCCGTACTGCTCTGTAGGCATAGTGGAGAGTGACCAGCACATGTGGATCTGTCTGGGTGGGAAAGTGGCCATGGTGGGGATACAGTTACTGGTTGGGAGAGTAGGAGTTCAGGTCCATATGGGTGGGAGAGTCACTGTATATGGTCTGCCTGTGTGGGAGAGTGCCCATGTAAAGTCTGCATGTTGGGGTGGGCAGAGTTGGCATGCAGGTCAATGGGGGCATCCATGTTGGTCTATCAGGGTGGGGAGGGTGGCAGTGTTGATCCATCCAGGTGGTAAAAGTGATGAAACCCTGATGAATTGACCTGCCAGCTTTGTGCTGCTAACATGCTCCACTAGCTTCCTCTTGCTGCTGGACTGCACTTTCTGCTTCCTTGTGCTGCTCCAGACCTGCCTTGCCACCTTCTGCCATAGGACTACTGCCTTTCTATGTGCCTGCCATAGTCTGGTAAGTAATTTTTTGTAACAATACAAATGAATAATGGTTTTGAAATTACACAGATTCTGAGAAAATGGTTATGGCCTCCTAGGGAGGGTGGATCACAGAGTGGCACAGAAACATTTTTTTCAGCATGTACACCAGTCTACTTGGTCCGTGCCACTCTCCAGTGGTTGTTGGTTGATGGTCGGCAGAGGGCCAGGCTGGGAGGACTGGTTTACATGCTGAGAAAATGGTTCTGGCCTCGAGGAGGGGTGGATGGGCAGAATGGCACAGAACCATTTTTTCCAGCATGTACGCCAGTCTGCTGGGTCCATGCCATGCTCCAGTTGGTGTTGGTTGATGGTCGGCAGAGGGCCAGGCTGTGCGGACTGGTTCACATGCTGAGAAAAATGGTTCTGGCCTTGGAGGGAGGGGTGGACGGGCAGAGTGGCACAGAACCATTTTTCCCAGCATGTACACCAGTCTGCTGGGTAAAATTCTCCATTTTCATGAAGATAGCCAGAAAGTTCCCAATCTACTATTTTTGTGATTCTGGATTGGTTTATTGTTTGGCAGAGATTGTGTTTTGTATCTCTCCATTAGCATCCTCACTAATCACTTGAATTTTTAAGATGGATGCACTTTGTTTACAAATAAACCAATTCGGGTATCTATATATTAGATAGGGATTGTACCGACAGACAGAGTCCACCTTGGCGCCTGGTGGTTCGGCTTACTTCACGTCTGAGCTTAGACAGATTTGTACATGGCATTGGGCTGCAGTGCTGTGCACGCTGCCATCACACAGGATGGGTGAGGGCTGCAGTGCTGCCGTCACATGGAATGGGTGGGGCTGCAGTGCTGCACATGCTGCCATCACACAGGATGGGTGGGGGCTGCAGTGCTGCCACTGTTGGCGTCACATGGGATTGGTGGGGCTGCAGTGCTGCCACTGTTGCCATCACATGGGATGGGTCAGGGCTGCAGTGCTGCACATACTGCCATCACACAAGGACAGATGGGGCTGCAGTGCTGCTGTCAAATATTAATTGAGGGAAGACCGCGGTTTCCATTTTGCCTTGAGATGGAAGTTGAAGTGACTTCTCATTGCTTTCAAGGCTGTGCTCTGCTATAGACTGTACTGCTGTTTAGCTCACACCCAACCCTGGCCTATTGACTGATGTGGATGCCTGAACTCCAAACTACTAACAGCAACATGTCCTGTCCGCTGAAAAATACGTTTATTTGGGATGTCTCATCGTCTCACTTTTTTGTCAAGACTGATTGGTTCAGTTTCTTGGTCGGGTATGGGGCAACAGTTGCTATTCGAGTTAGTTTGTTTTCAGGTGGTTAGTGACTGAATGGTTTGGAGTGTTAGTGGCAAGTTGGGCTGCCATGTAACTGCCCCACCATCAACCACAATTAAAATAATTGAAAATTTACTTGCAAAGATACTGACATCGACCCTGGCTGGACACTTTTTCAGTGATGGCCCTTGTGGCAGTCACTGAGAGTACTGTAACCCAGTCAGTAAGGATGTTGCCCATGATGAGTGACTTGAATGAATGGAGGGTGTCTGCATCAACATCCTCCATGGATGTGGGTTTTGTTAGTACAACCCATCAGATGTTGACCCAGAGCCCTTGTCCCCAAATGCAGACATGTGGTGATCTGCTGCTTTAAATTTTATACACCCAGGGTGGTTTGGCACAAAGGTGTGTTTCCTGTGGGTGGTGCTAACTAGGGACTGGGGTGTGGGTGGCAAGCTGGACCATTGCAATAAGACCTACCTATATGGCCCGCTGCTTATGTACTTGGCTTTCAGGATAGGTGGCTGCAACCATGACTATATTGGTAACACCTTAGTCCTGGTGGCTCACAGTCGAATCTCAGGTTCTGTCTCGGCAGAGGAGGCAGATGGCATGTCTAACTAGGTGTCCTTTACTTGTGCATGTGGGTGTGTGTGTGTGTATCCTTTATTTAGATAATAATAGTGTTTTTTTTCTGATTTTAGGCTTCAACATTCCTGCTTGGTGTGAATTTCAGCTAGAAATAATAATCATCTCTAAAAGATATGGTGTGGTCTTCATATTCATGTGTTTTTTCAAGTCTTAGTTTGTTTGAGCCGGGAGACCAACAAAGTCTTAGTGCAATGCGGGCAGCAAGCCGGATCCTGTATGTCATCAGGATTTCATCAGCTGTGACCGAGGCTATATTCAGATGTCAGTATTCTACTTTTGCATTATATAGTCAAGCCTGTGACAGCTTCTGAGGACAGCTTGATTTCTGTAGCTGTCCTCCCAACTGTCATCCATGGATTGAGCATGGATTAGCAGTGAGATTCTGATTCTGGTATTGTTTTTGTATGGATTGTGAGCTGCTGAGGTCAGCGTGTTTTCGAAGCTGTTCCTCCAGACTCTCATCCATGGGCAGAAATGATCTGTGATATTACAATCCTTAATGTAGTAGTTCTGAAGCTTTAAGTCATTCTAAAGCCTGCTTTGATATCTCTCCAACTTGTGTTCCAATTTTTAGTTCTGTGGAGTCATCTGTACTACCCATTGTGATGGCAACACCAAGCAAAATGGCAAAACTTTCCAGTGTCACTGCTAAGGACCTGCATTGCAATTCAAGTTGGAAGGCATGTATGAGGATAGAGAGAAATGTTTTGTCACTTTGTGATCACCCATTGACTATGTGAGGAAGGATACAGTGATGAATCACTGCAAAAGTAAAAACATATGAAGAATGCAAGCCAGAAGAATAGCAACAGACAGGTGATGCTTCGCACCAGCTTTACTGCCACAACTTCTGCAGCTGCAGCATGGGAAAATACTGTATCGGTGTATTAAGGGCTTGGTGTGGTGTAAATATACCCATTGAAAAGTTGGATCAACCATGCATAAGAGACTGGATGGGGACAACATTAAAAGGAATTGGTGCTCTCCCAAAGGAATCTATCTTAAGGCAGAACTACTTGCCCA
This sequence comes from Neoceratodus forsteri, assembly GCA_016271365.2. NCBI lineage: Eukaryota > Metazoa > Chordata > Ceratodontiformes > Ceratodontidae > Neoceratodus > Neoceratodus forsteri. The sequence continues at coordinate 1,298,732,172 of CM057453.1, read as the reverse complement.
AACTGAGAAAGGAAATGGAGGATGGAATTTCACAGCTTGTGAAAGGAAGACATTCTCTGTAATGTGCAATGAGATGATAGACACAGATGCCCGTTGTATACTGAACATAATTTTTGTCATGGGCAGAAAATATATCATAGCAGACAAAACAGACTTGACAGCAGTGAGCCACACCACTGTCGCACAAAGTGTTATAAAGACATTGCAGAAATATGATGAGATGGACTAAGTAGTCACCTTCATCAGTGACAATGCGCGTGTACATGGTGGACGTGCTTCAAAGAGGTTTTATATGGCCTTATTGGTGCTCATGTGATCCATGTTACTGACAACACAAAGGAAGGATGGAGGCCACAGTGCTGCCACCATTGCACAGGAGGGAGGAGAGCTGCAGTGCTGCTGCTGCCATCACACTGGCGGGATGGGGCTGCAGGGCTGCTGCAGTCATCACACACCAGAGGTATGGGGCATGCAGTGCTGCTGCCTATCACACAAGAGGAGGGGTCCACAGTACTGCTGTCCCATTGCATCAGAAGGATAGGGGCATTAGTGGTCATGTCATTATACTGGAGGGATAGTGGATGTAGTGCACCTGCTGCCTTCACAATTGTAGCTTCTAAAATAACTTGATAGCTACAAGTACAGATATGCAACAGCAGATGTAGAAATGTGAAAATGCATGCTAGCAGAGTGAAAAATGGTTAAATACAGGGTTGCAAAGCAAACACCAGTAAAAACTATTTTGGACTTGCAGACACCGGTGACAATACCAGTTTTGTCAATCTGCAAAATGGAATTTGCCTTTTCTCAAGCACGGTAAACCACTGTCCCTGAACTTTATCTTACTCTTGAAACTCTTTGAGCTTGATTCTCAAAGATCCCTTACATAGCCATAATTTGCAGCAATCTGTACCTGTGGCAAACTCCAGTTACATCAGGGACCCTGGGCTAATTCTATAAAAACAGGGGTTCCCTGCACCCAAAATCCCAGAGTTGCTACAGCCACAGGCTAGTGCCAAACTGTTGGCGCACTTATGGGAATTGCTGCAGGAATCTGACCCTCCCCACCTGGAGCAATGCCAGAGGGGCTGGGATGGTTGGAGGGTGAAACATGCTTGGCAGGATGGTTCTGGGGCTGAAGGGGTACAGGGTGCCAAGAGGTGTTGGGAAAATGGTGGGCATGCCAGGGAGTGATGTGGCACCTAGCTGGGGTGCCATTAATATAACTATAAAGCCAATGGGATGGTACCATGGGGTCAGGAACAAACAGTGCCCAAGGATAGGGTGGCTGCCAGGGCCATGCCACCTGGGGCCATGGCACTATTTTCCTTCAATCCCCTGTGGTACCATCCAATTGGTTTTATAGTTATAATAATGGCACTCTGCTGGGTGCCACAACACCCCTTTGCATACCTACACCCATGGCACCCCTTGCCCCTTCAGCCAATGTACCCTGCTTTTAGAGACACTCAGACACCTTGTGTGGCACTAGTGCAAGGAGCTTAGACCACCTCCTGGCTGGCGAATCTTGAACCCCTTGCTGCACCCATGACAGGGCTTCCAAAAACCAAAAAGTGGATGTTGCAGCACACCATGGTGCAAGCCCCTTGCAACCTTGCACACCTGGTTGTGTGATGCAACCATGGCGCAAGGGGCTTTCATGCAGCTGCTTCAAGAGATTGGCTCAAGCTGTGATGCAAGTCATCCCTTGCATCACAATCTTTGGATGCAGGTCCCTTGATTGATCAATCTCTTTTGAGAATCTTTAATTCATCCATCTGAGCCATCATCTAGGATCACAAACATGATCTGAAATTTTGAGCTATACATACAAATTGTTTCACTCTGAGACATCATTTCATCAGCTGAGTTTTCCTTTTCATTTTATAGCTTTATGAATTCTGTTTCATTATTGCTGATATCATCCACTCTATTTTTGCTTTGACGGACAACATCTTAAAGTAAGCAGCACAAGTCTGATGGATGCTAGCCACAAACTGATTTTTTCTTCTGTTTTCTTTGCTTTATAGTACACACATTGTTTTATTTTATCTTTTTCTTTCTATGTTGTGTTACATGTGTGATAAACTATGGACTTTGTAGCTACTGTATATATCATGTTTCTTTCTCTTCTCTAGTGGTGCATACTGGATGGGCCTTGTGGTCCTTTTCTGCCATCAACTTCTATGTTTCTATGTTGACTGACTGGCATCAGTTGTTGCCTGTTTCACCCCATAAGTTACTGCATTATCACATCTGTAGGGATGCCATGTGTATCAAAGTACCTTTTATGCCATTCTTGTCATTCTATTTTTTTTCTCATTGGCATTTTTGAATTTGTAGTTTTCAATCCAAGTTACAATGAGGTACATGTAAAAAGATAGGATAAAAAAATCACTGCACTGTTGTTTTTTCTGTATTTTTTTTTTGAGAAAGTCTACATAGTAGCATTAACAACATAAGCAAAATTGATTTATTATGCACAAATCTTATAGAAACATTTAACTATGTAAAATAAAGTAAATACTCACACTCAAACATTATCAGTCAGTGTTATTACTAAAACCATCATAAAACCGTTTTTATTGTGTTTTGACCATTTGCCATCATTTCTATTGAAAATAAAAATTCTTTCATGAGTCAGGTTTCTTCTTTAATGAGTAGATTCTTCTTTCATGAGCTTGTCACAAAAGAAGAATTTTAGCTCAGGAAGAAACATCATTATTAAACAGGAAATGGAATGCCTAGACCTATTGGAATGCCCTACTGACTACTGTTTAAGGCTGATGATTACTGGCAACTGTTAATTATCTGTTCATGTATTGTTTTTAGATTTTCTTAAACCTAATAAAGTATGTTAATTTTTCTTCAATACCCTACTGACATCATCTTGAAACAGGAAATCGTACCATCTTGCCTCAACACAGAGAACTGCCAACGACATACTAGTAAGTACAGCTATCATGTTTTATGCATTTTAACTATTTAGAGGCTTAATTTTGATTCAGTCAAGCCAGGTCCTAATATAAAATGCTGTAAAATCTGAATATGTAATTTTATCATTATAGTCACTATTTTTGGCTTACAGTTGAATACAGTAAAATGCAAAGGCCATGTAAGCATGTATTTTTGCTCTTCTTTTAGATTAGGTAATCTTCTTTTTGAGTAGCTCATAAAAGAAGATTTGTCTCATGAAATAAGAATACTGAATCATTAAAGAAGAACTTTTTTAAAATGTGAAAATGTTGAAATATATTTACTGGCCTACAGAAATGACATAAATCAGATAGTACACATGAATAATTCATGAAAAATCACTCAGACAACAGAAATGCCACCAAATTAAGTACTAAGAAATACAAACTTACTTTAATACATATAATTGCCTACTTTTTGACACAGCAACAGCTGCACTTATATAATACTGAGCAACTAAACTAATTATGCCACCTATATTTGATAATCCTATGGAATGATAACACATTCCACTGCACTATAGTAAGAAATTTAAAACTGAGATCACAGTCTTACCACTAGTATGCCAGGCAAATGAGAAGGAAAACATGTGGGGTGACACAATATTTAGTGCATTTATTTATTTAGGAAATTGGAATTACAACCCTTTGAGTCATAGACTCGTTTCAAAAGCTCCATGTCAGAATAAAACATAAACATTCATACAGTATCTACATGGAATAAATGTGGGTGAGCAATCATACAGAATATAAATACAATAAGCACGGGTTAATACCTATACATTTGGTAGCTAAAACAGGGCAGAGCTATCAACATATTTACCTAATGAGTGGTTAAGACCTATATAATTGGTAGCTAAAGCAATGCACAATATGAGTTGGTAGTAAGCAGCCTCAGGAGGTCTTGTCTTATACATAATACAATGCATTCATAGTCCAGTGCAACTATATGGTAACCAAGGGAGGTGAGGAGCCTGTAGGCTAGAAATAGTGAGTGCTCTCCACTGCCTGGCCAAGGGTGGGTGTGTGCCTCAGCGGCATGGTGCAGGATCCACAGCTTACTGGTTACACTGGCATTGATGTGGGAGAGGATATGGGTCCTTAAGGCAGCTTTAAAAGGACCTAGATTGGTGATTGATGTAACAGCCGGTGGGAGGGCATTGTACCAGGATGGAGCTTTAAGGGGAAGGATCACTGGGCAGGGTGGTCCTTACCTTAGGCACCTTCCAGATAGTTTTTGGGGCAGCCTGTGTGGATGCTGAGATGGTGGCTGCCTGAACAGAAGCCAAGACACCTATTGGGGTTAAACCCAGGTGGATTTTTGGTGAAGAGACAGGTCTGGTATAATAGTCTTCTCTCAAGGGAGAGGATATTGGTGAGCGCCAGATAGGGTGCAGGTATGTGTATTTCTGTCGGCACCAGAGAGGAGCTGGCAGGCCTTATTGATGACTACTTGTATTTGATGAAGCACTGTAGGGTCAGAGGCAGCATAGATTGTGAGGCCATAGTCCACCAGTGATAAGACTGAGGAGGTAATGGCTAGGCAAAGTGCTTCAGGTGGCAGGCAGTCTTTATGTCTGTAAAGGAAACCAATGCAGGTGTTGGTGGTGAAGGTGAGCAATTGTATATGTTCATGGAAGAGAGGAAGAGTCAAATGTAATACCTAGATACTTATACTTTTAGACCTGTTCCAGTGGGATGAGAGAGGTGGAGAGTATTTCCAGGGGAAATCCTTTGATCTGTTTTGGCAGTGGGCATAGACCATCATCTTAGTTTTTAATGTTGACCACCAATCTGTTTTCAACAAATCAGTGTTCAATCTGAGAGAAGGAGTTTTGTAAGGTATGCTGGAGAGAGAGGATCAGGATGTGTGGCATAAAGAACAGCATCGCCCATGTAGAGGAGAAGGTTGCCGGGCCAGGATTTAGGCAAGGCATTGAGGTAGATACTGAATAGCAGAGTACCCAGGATAGATCCCTGGGAACTCCTGAGCACACAGGCAGCATAGTAGATATGGCATTATTAATTTTAACACATTGTGTTCTAGCTGAAAGATAGCTGGAGAACCATGAGAGTGGACAATGACAGACCCCAATTTGTTGTAATGTGTCAAATCAGTGTGTCAGTGGCAAATCAAACACCTGCATTCTTTCAACTCAGATGTTATCCAACAATTTCTAAATATTTTCACTTCAAAAAGCCACACTATTCTACTCTTCAACCAATGAAATTTCACTACAGGTAAACCTGTAGAAATGATAAATCAAAATACCACTTACACTTAACTGTTAATGTTGAAAGTTGATTGGCAAACAGCATTATTACTTTCTGATGAGATGCCAAGAAAGGGTTAAACATTTATGTTTTGTCTGCTTAGCAACCCAGAACTGTTAAACTGAAAGTAAACTGTCACTTGGCAGAGACTGCTGTAAAAGACACACACATTTAGGATTTCTGTTATTTGCAGTGTCCTTAAACAGATTCAGCCTGGCAGAAAGCTTCACTAGTACAATTTGAATAGTGGGTAGTTCGATTGTGTAAATGGGTGCACAGTTAGCCAACTGAAGCCCTTTTAGGAATGATTTGCAACTGGAAAACTATTATGTTTATTGGTTTGGAACTGCCACTCTGAGCCCGACATACTGCTCATCCACATCAGAGGTAATAATTTGGACTACAGAAGAGTCTAGATTTATTTTATTGCAGTTAAAATGTTTATTACATTTTAAAATTTACAAAGAATGAGGCATTTGGCCAGCATGGAAAGGAGAGCTAACCATTTATGTTCTGGGCCATATGAGGTGGGGTGCTTCTGATTTCAAAGCCAGGAGTGGCAGTTTAAATCAGCATGGTATAGGTATGTGAGTACCTGACTTTCTATCTTACAGACTTGATCTGACAACTGCTGTATTTTTCAGCATGCCCATAAAATATGGAGCAGGTTCCCAGGTTGTGATTGACACCTCAAACACACATTTGAGCTCAGAACACCAGCTGCATGGAGTACCGCTGGGGTCCGATACTGGAATGCAAAATTTTGTTCTGGATCAGTTTGCTCTTGATGTCCTTAAAGCTTTCTGTGAAAATTGCCAGCATTCATTCCATTGTTCTGTAATTTTGAGCTGGAGGATTTCTCCCACTTGTCCTTACAGGTATCAGATTGACTGGGTAAGGTGTCTCTCAGGGTAGAGTATATTTTGCTAGCTATTCCCTTGGGGCTGGAAAGCCACATGGGCAATAGCATGGGTTTACCAGGATGTGGCTTCTTTTAAGATAATCCTGTAGGGTGCTACAAATTTGTAGGTATCTCCAAAAATTAGTAACTAGTAGGTTTCATCATGACTGCAGACTTGAGAACATATCTACTGCTGTGGTGACCAGGACTAAGATGTCTTCAACCTTTTGTATTCATTTATGTTCCTATTTATCCCAGTGGAATGGTTGCCCTCCAATAAGATTTTCATTTCCCCATAGTTAGATACACTTAAATGGGGTTAGATTGGCACCAAGCTGCACTATATTTTCACCTAGCATTGGATCAAGGACTAGATTGTGGGGGTGAGATTTCAGCTGGGGTGGAGGATATTGTCAATTAACAGCGCAGGAGAGTTTCTGGCTGGCAGTGTGTTCTATGGCAACCCATTGGGGCATTGTTTACCCTTTAAGGTGGAACCATTGAAGAGTTTGTGCCAATTGGAATGCCCACTTGTATCTGTCAATCCAGGAAAACACCAGCTCCACTCTCCAGTGGTTCCCAGCTTGTTTTGACTATAGTGAGGTGGTTTGCCTTTGCAGAGGAATCATCTCACTGCCACATCAATTTTAGAACACCAGGTTGTGGGGAGATCCAGTATTATGTGGGACAGTAAGTAGAAGATTTTGGGGCTATGACCATTTTAACTGTGGCACTTTTCCCAGCTAGTGTTAGGTGTAGTTTATTCCACTGGCTCAGGTCAGCTGTTGCTTCAGCTGTTCATAGCTGTAGATCAAGCTCCCAAAGCTTGGTGAGTGTGAATGTAAATTTAATGTTCAAGTATGTAATACCCTCCTGTACACTGCAGGCCAGTTTTACCTACAGCATGGGATTTGCAGTGGGATTTAGGAAACACCTCAGTTTTGGTTTGATTAATCCGGAGGCCAGTGTATGTAGAAAACCTCTGAAGGGTGTGATGGAGTGGGGTCAGGGCCAAGTTTAGGTCTGAGACCTTGACAAGCAGGTCATCTGCATACATAAGCATAGTAATACAATCCATAAAGCAGTGCTGCAAACTCTCAGGACACCGTGGTCAGTGCACATTAAGGTAGCCAACCCAAATGCAAAAACCAGGGGCCAGATATTCAAAGATACACCCTGTGCAAATCCATAGTGCTGAATAGCACCAAATTTGCACTGGACTGCAGTATTCAGAAGCTTTTTAGCACCAGCACTGTGTGATAGCGCCAATGCTAAAAGTTATTGTATGCAGGAGGAGGTAGGGGAGTGGCCATGAATGCCAGTGCACTGGCATACCAAAATATCAGTGCCACGCTACAGATTGGTGCACCACCTGCTGTGCATTGCTAACGCCCTACAAAAAGCATGTCTGTAATTGGCGGTGGAACCTGAAGTAATTTGAAGTGACACTTCTAATTACTACGATAGTAATTCAAAGTGAAACTTCTAATTATGTCCATGTCCAACCCTGGTAGTCTAGTGGTCCTCCCACCCCCATCATGATCCCCGACCCCGTATGTTTCAAATTATTGTTTTCCTGGTAGTCCAGTGGCCCCCACCCCCAAACCGGCAGTGCCAACCCCACACTCCCCCAATCATCCCTGAACATTGCCGATGACTGGTGCAACAAACTGCTCACCTTCATGGCCAGCCACTGACTGAGTGACATTTCCACATTGAGTTTGCATGGAGCATTCATCCTTCACTTACAGTGCTGTCAAGGGGTGGTCTATGGGTGTGTAGCAGTATCCATGGACCTGACCCCTGACTTGTCTGCACCATTTGCACACATCTACTGTATGTACACATACATCCATTTCTCCATCATTGTGGATTTGGCATGATGCAAGATTGCTATACAATGCACATGTGTGTGCTTGCAGCTTCTGCTTTTTGTAGTGTGGATCCTCAGTGGATTACAAAACCAAACATGGACTTGGGCATGCTCATCAATCCTTATAAAAGGCTGCATGGTCCCATGCATAGGGATTAAGAACACCAGCGAACAGAAAAATAAAATAGTTAACCTAATTTATAAAAAGGGTCTGAGAAATGGAGCTTCTGATTGGATCTATACATTCTAGCAGCCTTATGTTAATCTTTCATTAACATACATGCATAGCTTAACCATATACTGAGCAAGGTTTAACACTGTTTAAAAGCATTTTTATTATAATAGCAATACAGCATTCCCAGGTTATGTTAATGGTCAGTTAATGACCCTCTAGGGCTGGAACTCAGCTGCCTTGTCCCACATTACACCCCTAGAGGGTGATTAACAGACCATTAACATAACCCTGATCATGCCTTATTGCTTAAAAAAGTACTTGTTTCATAAAGGAGGAAACCTGATACAATTAAGGCAATCTAATTCTAGACTGTAAACAAGAGTGAAAATAATGCTTGAGTTTTCTTTTAAATTCCTCGTCCTGTGGCTGCATATTGAAGATATCGTTCATCATGCATATTCATCCCTAGCAATTGAAAGTGACTGAGGTTTCTCAACTCTTGACAGACTGAGAACTGCCAGCTTCATCACCATGTATTAATGAATTGCCAAGAAGTCCAGGCATTTCCATCCAAGCTCAGTATCACAGTGACATTCGATGCACTTTAAAATCTAGTTTGTGAAGAAAGAAAAGGAACAGTGAATAATGATGTGCAAACTTGTTATTCCGTTCCCTGCACGAACGTCACATCTGGGCATTGACATTGTGATAGTGAAAGGAAATGTAAATTTTTCATGCAGGTGAGCTGTATGATCCAAAATTTCATTGGGTATATGTTCAAAAAGATGTATTTTATTTTCGTTTTGATTTATGCCTCCTGTAAAGAGAAGTGCTAAAACTAATGTACGGTACTATATCAAAGCAAGACCACAGCTTTGTCTAAGATGCATAACCAAATAATGATCCGGGATTCTGTGTTCCACAAAATATATTGTGTCACAGTGACTGCAAGACAGAATTAAATTTGATAGCAGTAACTAGAAACCATGTATGCCTCCATATAATCAGGTGAACCATGCACCTTTTGTGTTTATGGGAGACTTCTGTCTGAGGAAATCAGATGTACAGGAAGGAAATGTCAGTCATATAATCATTGTTGTGTAGTTGGTGATGAAGACTGTATGTGTGGGTTGAGCCAATCACCAGCTCCGTTTGGGGATGGCTGGAAGGGAGTGAGGGGTAGGCACTGCTGGGTGGGGCCACTGGATTACCAGGGTATATACTTTTATTTGCAAGCTACAGGGGTTGGGGATCATGACAGGGGCACTAGACTACTAGGGAAAACATTGCTTTGCAAGCTACGGAGTCAGGGATACTGTTGTGGATGAGGGACTAGACTGCCAGGAATGTGGTAGACTATGTCCACGATGGGGGCATACCTCCTAAGTATCCATAATTTTACCCTCTAAATTGCCCTGTCCCTCCTCTGTCCCTCATGGAATGGATGATGCACACACAGAGAATGGGCGGTCACTTCATACGTTCAGGCAGCAGTTGCTAATATTCTATGATGCTACAGAAATAGGTATATTTGTGCAAGTACTGGCAATGGTTCCACTGTGTTCTGGGCATGTATCTCCATGTTTGATGCTGTCTGTGTCCTCATTGCGAGAGCCAATGTCCTCATTGCCCTCAGTCAGCACATCTGTGTCCCTCATTGCAGTGCTGCATGGGTGAGTGGTTTGTACTGAATGTGCCTGCAAACTCCCATTTCCTGCAGCATCTAGCCTGTATGTTCATTCTGACCAACAGAGGGCTGCTGCAAGCACACCCTGGCCTGCAGCTTCCAGCCTGTAGCTTCCATTCCAGCCAACAGGGGTTGTTTCTAAGCTCCATGCAACAGCACTGGGCAATGTACATGGGAGTGAAGAAGAAGAAGAAGAATCAGCATTTATATGGCACTTTTCATACACAATGTATTCCAAACTGCTTTACAAGCAATGCTAGACTGGTAATGAAGTGACTGAATGTGTATCGCACATCAACACCCACACACAGTCTGGAAAATTGCTATGAACCAGTTTATGGGAAGGGACTATTGGCCAGTACACCAGGAATGTCCTCTACTTTTGTGAAAAGTGTCCTGGGTTCTTTTACTTCCACCTGGACACCCACCAAGATGTGTAGAAAGGACCTCAGTTTTATTCGTCTCATCCAAAGGACGGCACACCCAGCAATACAGCACCCCTAATACTGCACTCGGATGCCAGCATTTTAGGTGCAAGTCCAATCCTTGTGGAACAAGAACCAATGACCTTCTGGTCCAGAGGCGGATATGCTACCAGCTGAGCCATGCTAACACTAATAGAGGTAAGGACAAACAACCACACACATGCAAAGCAGGCCATAATGAGATGCAAATGTGACTGTTTGCCCATGGATTTCCTGAGTAGGCACATTTGCATAGGCATTTTAAATATAGTAAACTTTTGCCTCCAGGCTAATGTGTTTGCACCAGGCTAATGTGAGGGCATAGTACAGTTCTGCAATGTGTGGCCTGCATTGTTGTTTGCAGTTGTTGTGCAACATTTTTGGTATCACACACATTGTCAAACAAAATGCCTATGAAAATGTACCTTACTCAACCTGTGTCCACTGAGCTGCTGTTGCATTTTGCACTTCTCTATCGCTATATTCAGAGCTGTCTTATTTTCTGGGCTATTTTAGCACTGCACTCACAGCCCTGTTTGCACAGCTTCCTTTGCATGGTATATTCAGCAGGTTTAGCCCGGGGCTAGTCCTTTGAATATAGCTTGTTACTGGTTCAGGGCTAATTTAGCACACAGGGCAGTGCTAATTTAGCCTCGGGCTAAGTTTTGAATATCCGCCCCCAAAACTGTCTGCACTTGTGAAAAGTGAAAAATTCACATTGCTGTTATAAAGTCAATCAAAAGTTTTAATGTGCTGGCCCAGTGGCGCTGAGGGCTGAGGCACTGGTGCCTTACCTTACATTATGCTGGTGACCCAGGTTCAGGAGCGGACTCGGGTCACTAGGGGTCAGCAGGGAGTAGAGGATTGAGCGTCCATATGGACTGCTCTCTTCTCCTGGGGTGGGTAGCTGGGTTGCATCTTTCTGCAGTGGCCCCGATGGAGACCGGAGCACTGCATGAGCACTGACGAGAGGGACGTACCAGAAAATGGAAATTGTCCCGGATTGGCCAGGATGATGGCAGCCGATCTGCTGACACCACTGAAGAACTCCTGAGGAGCCTGACCTCCTCAGCATACCCTGGGGCCGAGAGAAAGTGTGTGCTGGCTGCCCCACCAGTGCCTTCCCTCAGAGTAGGGGACCCACTCGGCAAAGGGTTATGCAGCTACCCCAGGGTCGACTGCAATCTGAGGTAGGGGTTCCAAGGGAGGACAGTAGGGGATGTCGGGATCATGGCTACCCAAAGGAAATGGAAGATCCAGGGCATGTAGGAGGGATAAAGAAATGATACAAAAAAAATGTTTTAATGTGAATCAATAGTGGTACGGATAAACAACTGCACACCACCTTGTCCCAGTGCTTGAGTATTAACTCTTTATCAGAGGAGTGGCTGTGAGATCATCATCTTCTTCAATATATACATGTCATCATTAAGTCTCATGGATTTTAACAAATGAAAAATGCCATTACATAGTCACATGAGTGATGCAAATAAAACAAAATACAAAAACATCTACTTTTTATATTCTTTTCATTCATTTATTATGAATTCATTTTCATGCTTAAATTGTAGTTAATATTTTTATCTTTTATTTTTGTTGCTTGAAGACAATATTTAGTGTTGAAATAAGGCAGACTGACAGGCTGAGAAGATAGCGATCAGCAGAGATGCGATCTGCACACAACTCAGTCCTAGTCTGAAGAGAAGAAAACAGACAATTCTAAAAAGAAGAAAGAAATATATTTAACGAAATATTCCAAAACATTATTGGGTTGGATTTTCAAAGGCCTCAGAATGACGCAAAGTGGTTTGCATCAAACCCGTTGATGCAAGACCACCGTCGCCAATGTTTGCACCAAAGCGTATTTTCAAATGCGCCTTGTGGTAAACCCAGCCCACCCCTCGCCAAAGTCCACTGCATTGTCCTTGGGACAAAAATCTGTTGCACCATGATGCAAGCATGCTTGTGCCAAAGAATTTCCCCCCAACTCCACAGCTGGGAATTTCAAAGCCTGCCCACCTAATCTAAGAATGTTAAAGATCTGCAGCTGCTAGACCAGCCAGAGTTGATCTAAGCAGACTTGGAGCATATAAAAGGCCCACAGAAAAGCAAACAGTGCTGAAAGCTGGACACGACTGAAGCACTGTGGAGAGAGACCAACCAAAAGAGCAATAGCATGCCCAGAGCAGTGGCTATACTACTACTCATGGTAGCCAGGGCAGTAAGGACGCGATGACGGGCTAGGCAGCAATGGCAGGTGGCTGCAAGGGCACAACTGAATGTGAAACAACAGCCACAACAAATGCCAAGCAGATCATATAGGCCCATGGTGTACCAAAAAGGACCACGTACACAGCCCTGACCAATGAACAGTGCCTGGCATGATATCGGCTATCCAAAATGCCATCACACAACTGTGCAGTGATTTGAGGATGATCTACAGAGCAGCAGAGGCAGATGACACCCCCTACCCCTGGAGTTGAAGGTCAGCGCTGCACTATGTATCACAAGTATCATGTCAGATTCAAGACAATAGCTTTCACCAAGAAGTCTTGTTGTTTTAGGAATGTTGTCTATTATTGCTGTGGAACCCTGTAACACCATAAACGACATCTATTTTGTTCTTAAATGATGTCATTGTGTCACTGTTGACTACGTCTGATGGGAGTCTATTCCATAAGGGACACGACTCTCTGGTATCCTCACAACGGGCAACTTCCAGACACCCACTGGTGACACATTAGGCATTCCAGTTTGCCATCTCCACCTGCTTCAGGCAGTTCGTCGATGCACTACTTCAAAGGAAGGCACAGCACACCAAGTTCCTGCAAGAAAACCAGGAGCAGCTGGCTGTGCAGCAGGCCTTCTATAACATAGCCCAACTACCAAGGGTACTGGGTGTAGTAGACTGTACCCACATAGCCATAAAAGCACTGACACAGATGGTGACACCTTATGTGAACTGAAAGGGATATCACCGATGAACATGGAAGTGGTATGTGACAGCAGCTGCAAGATCCTAGATGTAGTCGATAGTATCCAGGCTCATGCCACAATGCATATATCTTCAGGCACAGTGTGGACTCCTACAGGATGGATGGATGGCTAATTGGTAGGTGCATAATTAAAATATACAACACTGTCATGTACCATTGCAGATTGCAGACAATGACAACACAATGGTTGGCAATATTGCATGCACTATGGGACTGTCCACAGACACTGCTATAGAACAATGAACAGCACATGGCGGTGCAACACAATACACATCCTGGTAAGACTACGAATATGAACCACCATGCCACACACACAGCCCCTCCCCAATTAAAATCACCATGTGTCGAGTGAGTCATGAGCATGACACACACTGGACAAACAACACACAAGCATGCAGGAGAGCACAGCCACATGTCCAAAAGGTGTGAAGAAACACATGCAATGGTGATGATGAATGTAAACCCTGCTGGTCTGCCACAAATGCACACTGACATCATCATCAGCATGTAGGCACACAGACATCAGTGTAACAACTGCAACTCTGCAACTACACACATTACACACCTGCATGATACATGCTGTGGCCACATCCTGACTAGTAAGGACAGGACACACTGACTGGACGGCAACAAACAGGGATGTACAGACAACAGTAGGGTGAACCATGCATGGCAAGGGGAGGTGTAACACACAAGTGTTGCACAGCCTGTAGCCCACCCTCAATGACAGGAAAACTGGCAGTGCCAAAGACAGTACACCACTAATGAGGCTGATAGTGGATGTCATACAGTGGCAGGTACTCAGGTGACATGGTGAAATGTATAGTCATGTAATGACCATAGCAGAGACAGAGAACACACAAGAGCTGTAGCTGGATACAGGAAATGGGTATCAGTGTGTGAGCAAGGTAAAACATCTATGCTGACACCCCTGACAAACAGCATGCATATGTGAGGGAGATCACTTGTATGACACCAGTAAGGTAGCACAGTATGAAAATATTTTGCAAATTCCTAAGCAATGCCTCCATGTTCACAGGTGACAGTGGATACCCAGTACTGCCATGGCTAATGATACCACTAAGAAGACCACAGATTGATTGTGAAACATGCTATAATGAACCGCATGCTGCAACACGGTCTGTCATACAGCGGACATTTGGACTGTATCATGACTGTAGTGACCATGAATGTGTGACTGCCAGGGTGACACAGGACAACATTGCAACATGCAACATGCAACAGAATATTCTGTATGTAGTGGACAGCCCGTTAATATTGTCCATGGCAACACCATGCTGGTGTTGTAGGTTTAACAGTGGAGGACAGGGCTGAGGCTACTGTCAACAATAATCACTGTATGGATAGGACACGCAATAACAATGTCCAGTTGATCATGCAACACTGTCAGGAAATGTATGAACAAACCACTGTGACACACACAGTGAAATCTACTTTATTGTGTGACTCAGATGGCCGTAAATCATCAGTAATGGTAACCTACATACAGTGATAGGCACACAGATCAGCAAGGACACATGTGACACAGTACACACACTGCGTGAAAGCAACATCTGAGTGGTAGTCAGATGTGACAACATAATGCAAACACAACCAAAACTGGTCACACCCATGTCTATGGCATATATGTAGCACCAGCCCCCCATGCACCCAACCCTGGCACTTAGGCAGACTCCACTAATACAGTCCCCATGTATGGCTTCCCAACATCCAAGTGTCACAGCTGTCACACCAGCGCAATGTGCAAGCTGTACACCGCCACACCCAGTAACACTCTCTGGGACTGGCACAGGCCACCACACAGCACCGCTGCCAGCCACACATGACCGATGTGCACTTACAGCTGTAAACAAAGGCAAATAATCGCTGAATGACACAGTCATGTCACAGCTGTACCACGTGACGCAAATGGCTGTGTCATGATACTGTGGTCAGGTCACTGTGTGGATTCCCCACAATGCCCATGACAAAATCCATTATTGTCCCAATGCATCTTGATTTGCTATATGTTCAGACCCCTGTGCATGTATATGCACAGTACGTGTGTCGCAGTCTGTCAGAAATCTACAGTTAGAGTCTCGCTGTTCTGTACATGCATGTGCATCGCTATGTGGCACAGATCTCAGTTAGTGTCACACGGCATCCTACTACACCACCGTTTGTGCACGCTGTATCACAGGGCATGGTGCATCGCACTGTGCACATCTGGCCATTTGCATCAGTCTTCGCCACATTCACTTCATGGTGTCATTTCTGGCCGTGTGTTGAGTATTAAAGCATCTGCATGTGTTGCATCACATGGTGCGCTTTTGCATCTTCTTGCATCACATTCTGTCGATTTGGGTCACATCCAGCGTTAAAATTTGTGTCTGCATCACTGTGTCATCAGTGGTGGGTGGCATCACATAGCGGTACACAGTGTGCGCCAGTGTCCATCTCAGGGGATTGCTTGTGGGAACACCTTTTGAACCTGTAGGCCCTTGTTGTGTGCAACACCTTGTGCAATACTGCCCACTGCGATGTGTGCACACCTTCACAAGTGACACTGCTGGCAAGTCTGAGAGTGGAAAACACATGCAGGCTGTCAGCCATTTGCAGCAGTGAAGGTGAACAACAGGCCCTGTGACAGCAGGTGCACCCAAGTGTGTACTTCTGTAGCCAGACACTGAAATACCACAGGGTTCCCCTAGGCTGACCATAATGGCCAACAGCATGCACAAGGAAACCCACATTCAGTGATAAAGTGACAGTTATGCTTGTCAGCTGTGTGATCAAGTGGTCATGTAGTCTGATGCCCCCAGGCTCAGTCAATCACACTGTACAGAATGGGGACAGGGTGTAGTGCTGGACTGCCAACAGAATGAAGGTGCTATCAGGTGTGCAACATATGATCAGACAGCTGAAACACAATTTGAATGATATGGCATGCAGGAGCCAGATGTCCTGGAGAGCCTCAAAGAGCAGGCCAGGAGGCAGACATCCAGATGGTGGGCATCATCGTCATGAAGGTGAGTGTAGCAACACATGCACACAGCAAGTGTCACACAGTGCCCTAAACATGGGTCTCCTTTCAATGACTAATGCATATGACATCACTGTCTCCACAAATCCACCAGAGGAGCAGCTGCACAGGCACAGGGACATGCAAAGCCAGATGGGAGTCAAGTGGCAGCACGATGCTGGCATTGGTAATGACCATGAAGGTAAGTGTATACTCAATGTAGGTGACGTGCTACAAGAGGAATGCAAAGTAAGACATAGTGGATAGGGCGTCATGTGTGCATGTCACATGACATGGCTCATGTAAGCACAACACCACATCAAGTGTGACAACCATGCTATCACGTTGAAACAGTCAATGTAGTACATCACACCACATGGCCACATACGATCATTGGTGTGTGTTGCATGACATGGTACACAACAGACAATTGGCCACAGTGTACAAAAGCATTTGGGGTGATGTTCATTTTCCCATAATGGTGTGAATGTCGTAACTAATTATGTAACTGTAACATAGTGGACTTGCACCAGATCTGGGTGTGGATATGGACTATGGTGGTAATGTGTTCATTTAATTGATGACAGGCACATGGATGTGTGTACAGAGCACGTTAAAGTGGAAACCAGGCATGTGTGCATGGGCAGGTGCTGTCGGGATGGCAACATGTGATATGATTAGCCTAGCACACTGAGGGCAGGTGTGCGGGTAAGTGACCTGGACATGAGTGTGGGGGTTGACCCATCTGGAGGTACTATACCCATATGGTGTACACTGGGTGTTTACTCACCTGGTAAAGGTGATTGTGTTGGTTAGCATCCATGGCACTCCAGACATTACCTCATGGGTTTTAGCCCACCTGATAGGCTAGTGATGCACATGACCCTAGATCAAATTTCTGGTATATCCAGGTCTCAGAAGCCCTGCTCTCCAGTTCGAATCTTCCATAGCTGAAATCAAGGTTAGTAAAAAATGCAAAGGGAAAAGGAACAACAACAATGCAAGGCAGACCAACATGATGCCATGCAAGAAACAGGCTAACTACGATAGGTCTCAGAGGCCAGTAGGCCAAATTTATTATACCTATTATTTACAATCTAAACTCGATCCCGAGGGACCGACTGAGATTCTCACTGCAACTTCTTTCCATCCTCTCCCAAGGCTGCTGGAGGTTAACAAATTTCCTCTTGGTCCCGGGTCACTCTGAGCACTCTGACGGAGGTTAGAGTGCCATGGATGCCAACTCAACACAATCACCTTTACCAGGTGAGTAAACACCATTGTGATTGGTTGGGCATCCATGGCACTCCAGACATTACCTCATGGGTAGATAAGAAGCAGTGAAGTACCCAAGGGCGGGAGCAGAGTGGTCTATGAGTGAGGGGATGAAGTTGCTGCTAGGAGGATCTGTGTGGTGAAAGTGGGCTGGATGGCATGCAGGTGCTCGAGTCTGTAGTGTCTAGTGAACGTGTGCAGGGAACTCCAAGTAGCCGCCCTGCATATGTCTTCGGAAGACACGTTGGCCCTTTCTGCCCAGGATGTGGCGACTGCCCTGGTAGAGGGGCCCTGATACCCTGAGGAGGTATCATTTGCTTTGCTAGGTAGCATTGTGAAATGGTTCTCCTTAGCTAACCTGGCGATCGTGGACTTAGAGGCTGCCCTGCCTTACCTTTGGCCCTTCGTGACAACAAATAACCTCTCCGTCTTGTGGAGGGCCACGTTCTGTCTATGTAGATGGAGAGGGTGGAACCGACATCCAGGTGATGTGGGATCGGGTGAGTGCCTGCTGTGTGTCCGCAGGAAGGTGGGCAGCTCAATGGGCTGTTCCTGTGGAAGGTCGTGGACACCTTGGACTGAAAGGCTGGCACCGTTCTGAGACGGACTCCTTGAGGAGTGAAATTCGTATAAGGTTCCGAGCACAATAGAGCCCCTAACTCTCTGATCCATCTGGCGGAGCAGATGACCACTGAAACAAGTCTTGAGGCCAACCCAGAATAGGTCTGCCTCCAGGCGGTTCATGGGGGCGAACTGAGTGAGTCAGTACCAGTGGGAGATCCCAAGGTGCGATAGTTGGTCACGCCTTTAGGTCGGAAGTATCTCCACCGCTTAGGAAATGCAGAGCGCCGGGTGAGCTCCCGGACTGTGCCCTCGATGGACCCTGTAGCTGCTCCCATAGCTGACAGTTGTACCCTGAGGGAAGAGTGAGCCAGGCCCTTGTCCACTCCCTGCTGCAAGAATAGCAAGATGGTAGCCATGTCATCCTGCTCGGTACCTTACTCTCTTTCTGACACCACCTCAGAATATAGACCATTGTCTACTGTAGGTGGAGGTAGTGGAGGTCCATCTGACTGTAACATGGTACTGACGACGGAATCATGGTAGCCTGCCTCTATTAGTCTCCTCCTTTAAGGAGCCAGGCCATGATCTTCAGTGTCCACGAGGCCGGGTGGACTACTGGCCCTGGGAGAGCATGTCTGCTCAGTGAGGAAGTCTGAGGCTGGCCATGGACATCTCAAGACGGAGGCAAACCATGTCCTTCGTGGCCAGTACGGGCCACCAGGATGATGGTGAGACGGGATGCCCATATCTTGGCTAGGACCTGGGGAATTAGGGGGAGAGGCGGAACACATAAGCATGATCCCGCCCAAGGTTGGGATAGGGCATCGGTTCCTGGGAGTGACTCTCCTGAATCATGAGTAATAATCCTTGACCTGTGAGTTCTCCTGTGTTGCCATGAGATCTATGGATAAGGGTCCCCAAGCCCTTTGGATTATCCAAACAGATCGGGTGCAAACGCCATTCCCTGGTGCACCTGTTGTCTGCTGAGCCAATCCAGCACGACGCTGAGTTTTCCTGCAAGGTACAGTGCCTAGGTGGCAGAGATTTGATTGAGCCCAATTGAGGACTGATGTTGCCTCTCAACATGGCTCTGCTCCTGGTCCTGCCCTGCTTTGATGGGTAGGCCACTGTGACCCAATTGTCGGAGTGTATCAGGACTGACTGACCGCGTATGAGGGGTTGAAGGCCTTGAGCACATGGTATACTGCCTTCATCTCCAGAATGTTGATGGACAGCTTGGATTCCCTTCGTGACCATAGACCCTGGGCCGTTGAGTCTCCCAGACAGGCCCCCAACTGGACAGGCTGACGTCCATCTCTATTGTGACCGTGTAGGAGGCCTCCAGGGGACTCCTGGTGAGGTTCGACTCTACTGTCCACCAAGCTAGTGAGAGTCTCACTGATGGTGGTAGCGGGACAGTGACCTGCTGGTTGTGTTCGTTTGGAGCTCCCGGGTGAGGATGTATGTCTGGAGCGGGCGATATGCCATCTGGCCCAGGGTACGAGGTCTATGCATGATGCCATTCATCCTAACAACTGGGCTATGCGACCCATGGTTGTCTGGTGGTGGCCTTCATCTGACGGGCCAGGGTCATCAGGTTGGTGACCTCGAGGGGACGGCTTTGCCCAACCGTGGCCAGGTTGATCAATGCACCCTGATGTTCGATCTGCTGCGTGGGGTTGAGATGGCTTCTTTCCCGATTGACCACTCAACCATGCTCCTCGAGCGCCTGTAAGGCAGTCGCTGTGTCCTGCAGGGCCTGATCCCTGGAATGTGCTCAATGAGCCAGTCGTCTAGGTATGGTATGATATCCAGTCCCTGTTCTCTGAGTCTGGCCACCAGGACTATGGAGACCTTGGTGAAGACTCTCGGGCTGACATGAGGCCGAATGGTAAGGCCTGGTACTGGAAATGGTGGCCCAGGATGTGAAAATGAAGGAACTGCCTGTGTCTTTGAATGATAGGAATGTGGAGGTATGGTCCTGAGATCTATGGATGTCAGGAAGTCACCACCCAGAGACTGCGAGAGTTGAACGTATTGTCTCCATTTTGAATCTGTGACACACCACATGCTGGTTGAGATGTTTTAGGTCTAGAATAGGTCTGAGTTCCCCTGACTTCTTGGGTACGAGGAAGAATATTGAGTAAACCCTAGATTTTGTTCTTGTCGGGAACGGGTTGGATGGCCCTGTTTTGGACTAGATCCAACAAGATGCGTTGAACCTGGTGAGGGGTAACCTTCTTTTGGCTATGGGGAGGATACGAATCTGTGTGAGATTTGGTGGTGGGATAGCTCTGTGGAGTACCCCATGTGACCACCTCCGGACCCACCTGTCCGAGGTTGTGTTGAGCCACAGGTGTGAGAATAATGAGAGTCTGTGACCCACGGGTGGGTGGGTCCCAGACTGCGAGCAGTTGGAGGGCGTAGTCACTGTTGTTTCCCCTGTAACCTCTACCTCATCCCCAAACTTTTGCCCATGGGCTGTGAAGGAGGACGGATGATAGGCCTGTGGATAGGGCTTACGGGAACTGTGGGTGCCCCCTGCCTTGAAAGGGACCATTGTGTTGTGCTGAGTCCCGCGGGTTGGTATAGCCTATTTCCACTCCGAAATCTCCGCCTTGATGAGGGAAGATAATTGTACCTAGGTTTACTTTTGAGGAGGTCTCTACCTCCTCCTTTTGTTTCAGGTAATCCTGTAGCCCTCCCCAAATAAGTACTTTCCCCAGAGGCAAATTCTGCAACAAGGTCTTAGATTCATTGTCAGCATCCCACAATTTTAGCCATAATGCTCTTCAGGCACGATTGGTGATAGCCGTGGTTCTGGCGTGAAGGCGCAGGGTGTCCACTGCCATGTCGGCCAGGTACCTAGCTGCATCTAAGGTGCATTCTAAGAGTTCTGCCTCCTGGATTTCGGGTCAGCTTGTTCCTGAAGTTCCTTGAGCCAACAGACCTGTGCCCGGCTGTATAGATGGCAGTAGTAGCCGCTTTTGCTGCTGTGCCCTCAATTTCGAATGCCTTCTTTAGCATGTCTTCCACCTTCTTGTCTGTAGGATCTTTGAGGGCTATTGTTCCACATGGTAGCACTGTCCTTTGCTGAGGGCCGCTACCTGAGGATCGATGGTGGGGGCTTTACACTAGGGACCAGATTTTTCCTCTTGTACGGATACATTCTGTCCAGGTTCTTCTTGTTGGGCATTCTGCCTGGTTCCGTGGATCGCCATTCTTTATTGAAGATCTCCTCAATGGCTGGGCATACTGGGAAAGTCTCGAGGTTCAACACCTTCAGTTGTATCATGGGGTTGAGTTTCACTCGGGCTTACTCTCTTCGATGTCGAACCCCATCGTGGTTTTGATAATCTTCATTAGCCCTGGGACCGTGTCAAAGGAGCACAACTTTGAAGTGAGGGACGGCGTGGTGGGGTGTCTGCTTCATCTTCCTCCAATTCTTCCCCTTCCTCCTCCTCGGAGTGTCCTTGTCCTCCTCGGCGCCCTTGCGAGGATTCTCCGGCGATGTGTCGCCTTGGTCCGGAAGCTCCGCGTTGCCCCCTGCCTTGCCCGGTTCCGGGATCACTGGGACGGTTCTGTGATGGGTGAGGGACTCGAGTTTTCCATTATTTTAACATAAGTTCTGCTGACTTTCCATCTTGGCGACCGTGGCCTGCTGATTCTGGATCAGGAGAGAACCAGGGTCCATCCATGTGGAGCCGCTGGGCCCGGGTTGCTGGGCCCCATGGGGTGTTTGTTCTATGGACGAGTCATCATCGCTGAGTAGGCAGGTGGCGCAGAGGGGCCCGAGTTGGGGCAGAAGAGTGGTGTTGCAAGTGAACACTTCTTCACTGTAACCATCTGGGAAAGAAGAAAAAGAGAGAGAGAACGGCCTTAGATCAGATCTGTATACTGCCCTGGGGATCCTACTGTCCCCCATGACTCAGCACAGAAACGGCAGTCTCCTGGCATCTGTGGAGCTCCCTTGAGAAGCTAGCTAGAGGGCGGGATTGCTGATTGAGGAACTCCGCGTGGAGTGGGTGGCCGATTCTACCAGATGAATTTTGCTGCAGGAAAAACAGGCATGCATGGGTCGTTATGGGAGGGACCCATGATGTAGCAGCTTAGGTGGTCCGGGGGCTTATCTCCCACACCTGGGTCACTGTGGAGGGACCCAGGAGGAGAAGACAGGCACCTGTGTGCCATAGTGACTGTGGTCCTGGGGGTCTCTGTGGGAGGGATCCCTCAGGTCGGTCGCGCCTGCTGCCCCAGGTGTGACTCTCCAACATGGAACAAAGGATCTATATGCTGAAGGGCTGAGAAGGTTGGGACGTCCCCTGAAGACCGGAGACAAGATGGGAGGCGCTAGGGCTATGGGGCAGGCCCTAGGCAGACTGGTTACTGCATCGTCTCCCCTGGAAGGGAGGAATGCTGGATGTAGACCCAGGACCCCCACGGAGAGAAACGCTCTCCGCAAGCGGTAGCTCACCTTATGGTGTGACCGACTCCCCCGCACTAAACCTCTTCCCTGGTCTGGTGCCTAGTAGCCAGTGAGGGAGGAAGGTGGCCTGGAGTATCAAGAAGGCCCAGGGAGTGGCCAAAACCACGTGGAGGCGGAGGGCCAGAGGCTCACTCGCGCAACGCCGCTGGAGCCAGCTTGTGGGTTTAGGGCGGTGGATAGAGCTGGGCATGTACCCAGGGTCCGGCATAGAACAGCAGGGATCCAGGGAGCAGAGGGAGCCTCCGAGGGAGCGGAAGCAAGAAACCGAACGCCAGCAGGCGTGGGCGGTGGGGGAGGGAGGAGAGGAAGGAGACCACGCTGGGGTCTAGAGGCCCAGGCG
Organism: Neoceratodus forsteri; assembly: GCA_016271365.2. Classification (NCBI taxonomy): domain Eukaryota; kingdom Metazoa; phylum Chordata; order Ceratodontiformes; family Ceratodontidae; genus Neoceratodus; species Neoceratodus forsteri. The sequence goes on along the minus strand of CM057453.1, from coordinate 1,298,709,140 downwards.
GCTGCTGCAGGCCCAAAGGCCCAAAAGCAGGGAGTCTCTACTCACTAACCAGCGACCAAACAACCAGGGATTTTGGGTAACCAAACAAGGAGGTCGAGGGAATACTTTTCAAAACGGGAGACCAGACTTCGCTGTTACTACGCTGATATCGTATGCTCTTCCATATTTTTAAAACATCAATTAACCTTGCAAAACACAACCAAAAGATGAAGCTTAGAGGAGACCATTCCTTCAATTAGCGTAAAAGGCACTTTGTCTAACTTATAATGAAAGAAACGCTACAGCGGCGTTGTATATTTTTGCATTATAGGCATTGCAATAATCAAAAAACAACAGGGCTTAAGGCACTGAACAGGGATAAGCTGTAACAATCATTCCAGGCCAAATTCGTGTCTCTGAAATCTGCAGAGGTTAATGTCCCAATCTTCTACACATCTATTCTCTATAATGCCCCAAGATGGGCAGAACAACAAGTACAAAAACAAATCGCTTGCATTTCTTTTCTCTAGAGTAGTTCAAAGGCCTACCTTGTATGGAGCAGACAGGGATTCCTGGTGTGCTTGTTGCCTGATCGGATGCACAATTCAGACTGGAGAGCAGGGCTTCTGGGACCTGGATATACCAGAAATTTGATCTAGGGTCATGTGCATCACTAGCCTATCAGGTGGGCTAAAACCCATGAGGTAATGTCTGGAGTGCCATGGATGCCCAACCAATCACAATCTGTGTTTAACTGTGCATGTTAGTTCATGTCCACATACATCTGAAACACTGTACTGAGGACATGTCAGCAGGCACACACATGCACAGCTGAGATTGGTTTGCAGCCTACACCTGAGTGTGCTGCTTCCATAATCAGCCACTCTCCTCTTCTTGCACCGGGATCACATACCCTGAGATTGCACAGTGTACCAGTCTCACAGGTGCACATGATGCCCATGCTAATATCCACCGCTGTCCGCTCAGCCTGTTGCCCTGAAGTGCACATTGCCCAGCTGCTGTTGATTGGAGGAAAACAACACAAACATATGGCAATTGTTGATGGCCCAAACAGATTCTGATAAGTCACCTACAATGTACAAAATAATGTACACAATAATGTAACCTTGAATAATCACTGTCCCATGTCACAAGCAACAATCTGTCATAGAGGAATGTTATCCCTGGGCTAGCAGAGACAACTGTATTCCATACTGTGGAAACACATGTCCACTGTTCGTTATCATTTCAGATGAACTACTGGAACCGGCCACTCATGGCAGAGTCAAGCAATGCCCATCTCAGCCACATACACAGCCATGGGCAGGTTCCCACATGGTTATGCATTATGTCAGACTGAGTGTTCCAGGACGTCATAGTGACACAGCCCCTGGCTGACATACAGCCATTGCTCCCTTCCTGTACAGCAGTTGCACTACTGGGAGGCCATGATACGTATTGCTGCCACAATGTATCCTGGCAGTCACACAGCCAATGGGCCAAATGCCACTAAGCTCTCCCATGGTGATCAGTGACATGCAAAGTGACACAGGGATTGAAGGATGACCTTAGATCAGTGTCTCAGATACCATCAGGACACACAGGGAGGCAACAACAACAGTGTTGTATCATGCAGTGAGGTGTGTGCCAGGAACAATTGCTTGCATTCTGTTTGTGGCTGTGTCAGTGACATGCAGAGCACATTACATGCTGAGTAAATGCAACATCTTCTTTGTAGTGTCCATGTGGAGGGTTATGTGACCGAGGGTTCATGTACAGTGTCATTGGATGCCCTTCAGTGTGTGGTACTAACAATGTTGGGATGTAACGAAGAGCATCCTCTTTGGATACAACTATGCATATACACTGTGACTGTGTATTGCTACCAGGCTCCACAGGCCGCATGCCACCATGCATGACAGGCGTGCCTGCCATTGTTATGAATGCCTGCTATGTGCACAGAGCAAGCAGTGATGTGCAGAGTGACCTAACTGTATGTTAGGCACATATTTACACACAAGAACAGCAGGTTACATGTGCACATATGCATATATGCACCACATCTGTCAGTGTGTTCCAGTGCCATTAGACAGGTGTTAGCTGCACAACATGCAGTGGGTATCATACTGTGCTGCTGTGAGTGTTGTGCATTACATGTGGCCACCAGCACACGTGGCAGTACACATGGATGACAGTGCCATGGCAGTGGTGTGACAGTGTGTTTTCTAGCAGCTATGGCCTATGTCTTGTGTGAGTGGTACTGACTGTGCAGCTCTGCCCTCACATGGCCAGCGCAGCTCAGGTACACATGCACATGTAGTCAGCACACCAGTGTGGCAGGCAACAAATGCAAATGACAGTAGCATATGCACAGTCAACAGGCATGTTCGCACCAACAACAACCTAGTGCACACAGCTGTCAGGCAGCCACAACACATATATCTATGTGCTCTTTCATGTCAGTTGTGCAGTATGATGGTTGCTGCAACAGAGGTGTTGCCTACACTGTAATATGTGTGATGCTGGTCACAGACTGTGTCTATGTGCATGCCTGCACACTGTGTGCTGGACACACACATTACAGTGCCACACAACATGTGGGTATTGTGTGTGCATGTGGCATGTGGGGGTGGTGTTGCAGGTCTATGCAGCATATGTTGTACCAGTGATGTTTGTATATGTGCCATGCACACATATCCAGCCAAAACACAGTGGTCATGGGTTCTATGTTCTGTGAACATCACACTAGTGGTGGCGAAGAGAGTGAAATTCACTTAACAGAGTAATCCGCAAAAATTCTGCCCATTTGCAGAGCGAAATGCGAAATTTCACCTGGCGGAGTGGTGAAATTTCACCCAGTGGAATGGCAAAATTTCACATTCTGTGACAAAATTCCACCTTAAGTGGTGAAATTTCTGCAGAAGCGGAAATCTGCTGTCCCTAGAAATTATGCGCAAAGATGAATAACAGTATTTTCCAGCATAATTAAACATTATCTGCTAATTATTTTGAATTTCTGGACACTGGTGTTTAGTATTTTTATTTATTTATTTTTATTTAGTTTTAGTTGACCGGTAAGTGCACTAGGCAAATCCTGCCTATTTTCAGGCATGACCCGGGAGGGGATACAGATGAATGCCATCTGACTTTGAACCAGATTAAGCGGTTGGTGGTATTTTATGTTCAGTTCAAGTAAAACACATTCACTTCCCATGGACACCAAATGTTAACTTGTCAACTGCTACCAACCTCAAATGCTCAGGAGATTCAACAAGTATAAAGCATACATTTTTACCCTTATTCTTAACAGCAAGGTATGATACAGGGCTATTTTTGGAATTGGGAAGTAAAATCAGTAGGGTGCATCTCTGTGCCACTGAGGTTTTGTAGGTCCCACCTGCTAATTCATATCCCTAGCACATATAGATTCTGCAGCACAGGACTGATGAAAATAATTTTTGTGAGTTTTGCATGCCTGCAGTTACTGATTCCTGTCACTGTTGCAATAATACTGACCTCTGTACAGTATTTAAAGGTCAGGAAACAGTGGTAGGACATTTGAAAGAAATAGGACCGAGACAGAACAAATGACTCCTCCAACAACTGAAAAATCTTTTGAACCAGTGACCGCTGCTTATATTAATTTACATCATCTTGTGTATGGACCTGCTTTTAATTTATCTCCATTGTATAATTTTCCTTTTGTTTGTACATAATCCTTTCCTGTTTCCGCTTGTCTACCTAAAGTATCCTTTTGTCTAGTACTCATATCTCTTGCACATGGCACAGTTGTTTCACCTAATAAGGGAAACATAAATCCACATTTTCTCCAGAGCATCATATGTCTATGTTAAATGAATTTAATGAAATTATCTAATGCACTCTAATCCACTTTTCAGAACCGTGTGGAAATAATTTACTAGTCTTAATAAAGTTCATGATCATGCTTGCTTTTAAATGAAAATAAAACACTAAGCTGCTTTCCTTGATTTTTTTTCTTAGCAATGAAGTAAGCAATGGCAAACGAACAATCAGTTATTTGACTGGGACTGAAGCTTGGCTGGAAATCGATGAGGGTCCAAGGTGATATCTCACTGTTAATTTCACTGGAAATGACAAGCAAAATTTGCCCCAGAAGGTGTAATTTCGCCCAGCAGTGTGAAATTTCTACAGAAGCGAAATTTCATCAAGCGAAATTCCTCATATGTGGGAAAATTTTATGGTGCTCTGCCAGGTAAATTTGGCCACTTCTCAGCGAAATTTAAATTTGCTTTATCTCACATCACACATGCATGAACATTGGACACATGTACACATCTGTAATGCATGTGTGTTTTTGATGTATCATAGGTTAGTCATGGCATCACATACAGTGTTGACTGTATAAAGGTTCTGAAGTGCTGAGGTAAACCTCGGGGTGCCTCAGGGTACCACTGGGGCACTGACATTCACTTGGTGATCGTGTAAAGGGTTTGACAGTGCTGAGGAGAGTACCTGGTACTTTGAGGTACACCAAAGCAATGCAAACCTGTATACATTCACCATGTGACCTTCAGTGCCTCAGTGGTACCTTGAAGTATATTTCAGCACTTAAAAGATGTTATACAATCACCACTGTCTGTGTGTACATCATTACAACACAACACATGGTACATATCCCCAGGTGTGAGTCACAATGAGGCCATCTGTAACTGTTGAGCTAAACATGTGCGTTGTGTTTCTGTTGTATGTGTACCACATGTGCCACAACATGTACATGTCACATATTCACAGCACATCGACATGCAACAATAACACCATGTACATGTCCTACGAGGTTGGACATGCATGTAGTCTGGCAGCAGCATGTGAGACATACCCAGGGTCAGCATAACATTTTTGCATATTCATGGTGACATCATCTCAGGCAGCTGCATTGTGCATGTGTGTCTGTGTAGCAGTATGACACTCATGTCACTCCCCATTGTATTTGCAGAGGACAGTGATGACGACAGCAATGAGGATGATGATGACGATGAACATGTAGAGATTGGTGATGGCAAACCATCAAGGCATCTGAGGGCACTCTCACAACGGCAATGAGAGACCTGAAGCAGCAGGAGGCACATCGATATGTAGAGCACACCAGGAAGATGCAGGATGGAGGTCGTCCAGCACGTTAACCTGTGTAGGGTGGTGAGCAGGCCTCAGGATGTCTAGCATGGATCACAGGATAGACAGCCATCTGCGGAGGACAATGTGCCATGACCAGGCCAACAACAGGTGGTTGCTGACACCGACCAAGTAGGTGATGACTCTTTGACTGCAGCACAACCCCAGTGGGGACAGTGGGTAACACATGGGGCAGTCCAGAGTGCCTGCTTCATCTGCAGGTGAGGAAAAGGCCAGATGGCTACTGGGGGAGTGTTGGCACATCTGCAAGTGATGACAGTGTCAGTTGGTGGTAGCCATTGACAGGCGGCAGCTGCAGGATGTGGCCAAGCAGCTGAGTACACTTATGACATCAATACAAGCAGTGATGGACACACTAGGGGAGCTGGATCATAGGTATCATAGGTAATATCAGAGCCAAGAAGACTTTAGTCCATAATGCTCGCCATGTCTGGTTAGTTATATCCTGTACTTTTCCTGCTGTAAAATACTTGTCAAGTCTTTTCTTAAATTCGCATACTGTGTTGCCACAGTTTCCACTGGTAGGCTGTTCCAAATGGGTACCACTAAACCAATGTTTCCTCATTTTGCTTGGTATTATTCTCCTGCCAATTGTAATGGTGTGCTCTGGTATGGTAGCTTTGTCTTTAAGTGTGAATCCAAGTTTTACCCATAACTCAACATCTGTCAGTGTCTTATAGACCATACACATGTCTCCCTGCAGTCTACGGTATTCCAGTGTATACATTCCTAGCTCTGATAATCTCTCATCCTATTCCTTATTCTTTATATCAGTGATCATCCTGGTTGCCCTTCCCTGGACTCTCTCCAGGATCCGATCTCTGTTTTGTACCCAGGTGACCAGAATTGGGCACAATACTCCAAATGTGGTCTGACCAGTAATCCATACAGTGGAACAATCACGTCTTTCTTCCTACTTTTAATGTGTTTTTAATGTTGTTTAGTATACCACTGGAAGTCCTAACCACCTGAACTGCAGTGTTGTTTGAACCTAAGATCATTTGACACCTTAATATTCAGATCTCATTCGTCAGTGACCTTCCTTAATGTCTGGCCATTTAATACATAATCTCCTTTGTTATTTTTCATCCCAAAGTGCATCACTGCACATTTGTTGGTGTTAATGGACAGTTTTGACTCCTGTGCCCATTCCTCCATTTTAGTTAGAGCGGTCTGCAGTTTGTGTGTATCACTGCCATTGTTTATAATAGTGCCTATCCTGGTGTCATCTGCAAATTTGGATTCCCATACCTCCCTCCACCTGTCAAAGAATGTATATAAATGTTAAATAAACAAGGCACCAACACTCGATCCCTGGGGACACCGCTCCTACTTTTGTCCAGTCTGAGTATGACCCTTTAAACACACCCTTAGTTTTCTGTTGCTTAATATGAGGCTACCCAGCGAGTGATATTACCTTGGATGCTATGATTATTAGTGCGCCAATTAGTTCCCCATGTGGTACCTTATCGAAAGCCTTTGAGAAGTTCAGAAATATGATGTCCACTGAATTTGCTTATCATTTCCTACTAAAATTGTATGAGGTTAGATTGGCATGAATGGCCCTTCTTGAAACTGTGTTGTGTATCATCTATATCCCATGCTAGATCCATAAAATCCACTATACAGTCCTTTATAATAGCTTCTAGAATTTTCCACAAGATCGTGGTCAAGCTCACTGGCCTGTAGTTACTTACCTCCTGTCTAGAACCCTGTTTGTGGATAGGTACAACATTAGCCCTATGCCAGACCTTTACTACTTCCCCTGTCTAGGGATATCTGTAACAGTGCCACTACTGGTTCTTCAAGTACCTCTGCCAACTCTCTAAGGACTCTCGGTGAATCACATCTGGACCATATGATTTGCTGGGGTCAAATTTCAGTAACCTATTCTTAATGTCCTCTACATTTAGTGTGATTTTATTAGTCCCCCTAGATTTTGTATTAAATACTGATGAGAAATAATTATTAAATTGTTCTGCCATTTTAGATTGTCATTTATTAATTTCCATCCTGATGTTTTATAGGACCTAAGGTTTTTCCTCCCCTTCTTGTTACTAATGTAATTATAAAATGATTTATGATTATCTTTAACTTTGTTTACCAGTTTCAGCTCATGTCTCTTTCTGAATCGATTTATGTTTTTTTTGTTTCTTAAGCAATTTCCTGTACTCCTCCCAGTTTCTTGCATTACCACTTCTCTTTGCCTTAGCAAAGGCCTTCTTTTCTTTTTAATCAGCCCGCTGACCTTTGGAGTCATCCATGTGAGAATTTTACCTGATTTGTTGTATTTTTTCTTACAGGTATGTGCTTGTTTATCACATATGTTATCTTGTTCTCCAGAGTTTCCACATGTCCTGTAATGTTTTATTTTCAAAATCCTTTTCTAATTCCACCTCCTAATGTCAGTCCTTAATTTGCTAAAGTCCACTTTGTCATAGTTCCTGATCTCTGTAGTACTCGGTGTTTCTGACTCTTGCCCAATCACATTAAATCTGACTATGGCATGTTCACTAGAGCCAAGGGGAGTAGTTACCCTGCATTGTTGTATAGTATTTATTTAGTTTTTGTTTACCAGGTAAGTGCACTAGCCATAGCGATGACTATTTTCAGGCATGACCGGGATATCACCCATATTTCTTAAAAGTAGGTCAAGTATGTTTCCCCTTGTCTTGTACAATAAGTACTGTTCTAAGCCAGCTAAGAGAAATGTTTCCATTTACCTTGATTCGGTTGGAGACCCAGCTATTTGTTTTACCAAGCAATGCCTGCAAGGCTAACGCCCCTCAAAAGATGATATTATCAGCTGAATTCATGGAATCTAAAAATTGAAGAATTGCTTCGTCTTCTGTTGGGTAATCGATGGTGGTCTGTACATAATCCTTATGAGAATTTTAGGACTGCCTGGAAGGGGTTATTCTGATTCACATGTGTTCAACTCCTGGTAACTTTGTAACTTCTACAGTTTCTGATATGATGTTTTCAGACACATAAAGGGCTGCCCTTATCCCTTTTGTATAGTCTGTCCATATAGTACAAGTTATATTTGGGGATGTGTCGGTCCCAAGTTTCTCACTAACCACCAGGTCTCAATTATTGCATAAACATGAATGTCCTCACATGTAATAAATATACCAACTCATCAAATTTTTGTGTAAGACTCTAGCATATAAGGACAGACACTTCCAGTTTGGAATTTGTTTTACCTGCCTTTTACTAATGGGTAACCCACCTGATACCGGGGAGTCAGCCAGTTTCCTCCCTCTTTCCCCTTTCCAAGTACAGGATTGTCCCTTTTCCCTGTAACTTCTTTAGTACCTTTTGGGTTCTGATGACAGCTGTCTGTGTTTATTTACCTGTTCCCCATAGGTATCTGTTGGAATGAATTCTGGAGATGGATATACCATGATGGATCCTGTAATCTTAAAAATGGATTGACTAGGAATATTTAGTTCCTTGCATTGCTGAAAATGAAGGCATTATGCACTTTTTAGTCAAGATAAAATTATCAGCCAGCACGTTTCATGATTTTTTTATAATATTGTAACACATTTGGTGAATAATTAATTGTGACACTGTATTCTTTAATAGGCAGCCCATTTATAGTGGGTGCTACACCTGGATGTCCTCCCCGAATGAAGAGTTTGCAAGGGCTCAGAGCGCTTGGGGTTTAGTGTTCTGCAGTATAGGGTCTGTGCACCCAATAAATTATTTTTGCATCATTTGAGATTTTGCATGACTGGTTCTTTTTGCGCACCATACTTTGTGCATGAGTTACAGTTATTTATATTGGTGCAGCACTTTTGAACCTCTACACACCTGAGCACCACGGGTTCTCTTCTTTATCTGCTTTGTTTATTTTTCCTTCCCATGTGGCAGCTTGGTCATCAGGATTTTCCGAAGGTAGCATTCTTTTTCAGTCATTAACAGCATTGAGGTTTTGGTAAACTAGACACTAGTCTAGTATTTGTATTTTGTGCACAGACCCTTTGGTTTAGCTTAAAAAGTTGGAATTTACCATTACCTTTTATTTTCTTGGCGCATCACATCTACTGAGTCTGGTGGCATTCTGTGACATCACGTTGGCATTCTCAGTTTTGTAAATCAGGATTTCAATTGCTGTAGATGCTGCCATTTCTGCTCTTCAATTTCTACATCCTTTGGATTTCTGGTTTACATTTTGTGGGTACTTTCTTTCTGCATTACTGCCTGGGAACCAGAGAAGGATGAGCGATGACACTGAAACAGAAGTGCTGGAAGAGCTTTTAGCAGGGCTTGCCAAGAATCTAACTCTCACCGAGAAGGGGTCTACTAACTACTGCAGAACAAGTGAGACAACATGAAGAGGCTAGTGGTATTTTTTCTCATGATTTCAGACCACCACCGGAATTGGTTGACAATTGTAGAGATCTGTTTAATAAACTTGAAAGGTTGAAGTTCACAGAGGTAAATTTGTACGCATTGTGTCTAGTCTAACAAAGTATAAAGAAATTAATCTGCTCCACGTGGCTTGAGATTGATAAGGCACCTTCTGGGAGGGTTATAAACCCTGCAATCAAGACAGGTGGGAAAAGGCTCTTTCTACCTGCTCAGAAACACTCATTGAGATTTTGTTCAATCAAGACACCGAGAGACACTCAGATACATTGTGCAATATTCATAGTCTTGAACAGGAATTGACTCCATTTGAGGCAGCAGATGACTTTGAGATATTAAATACTCGACTTGTGGATAAAATTGCTACACATGAGAAAGTAGTAATAGCTAAAAAGCAAACTAAATATTTAAGAGACACTAAGGATTTTGCTCTGGGACAGGTCTATAGATGGGACCAAGGAACTGAAAATAAAGCCAGGGGTAGATCCACATCACGCGGTAGAACCAAGAATCAGAAATACTCAAAGGGTACCAATAGGAACCACACTGGTAATTGGCAAACAAGTAAGCAATCAACCCAGGAGAACCTAAGAGGGTGGGGTTTCACTTACCACAGCACACAGATGAGCAGTCTAAGGAGACAACAGAGCATTTAGGAACCAAGCCGAAAATTGGAGTAAGAAAACAAGGAAGGGATGTAAAGGGAGTCAGAAAAGGGGCATGTCAACAGCAGAAGCACCAGAAACAACACAATCTTCTGGGGAAGGGCAAGTCCTAAACCTCTCAGATGTTGAACTAACAGATTTTCAATTGTCAGTACTCTCAAGGGTTTATCTTTGTACCTGACCCAAACTTTGATAGGTTTGCCATACAAGTAAATTTGGAAAAAACATTCAGGAAATTACAATTGAAAAGTTTTCCTACAAAAGGCAAACGTGCAGGCTTAATGATCCTATATCCCTCATTGCCTCCCTGACCCCCACTCTCACTCCTCCCCACCCTCCTTCCTCCCAATCTAACACTGGCTGAATAAATATAAGCCAGGTAGTTGCTGGACTAGACACCTCATCCGTGGGAGCTACATCGATTGAACATTTACCAGCAAGTTGGGATCCAGAATCGGCTTTGGACAATTTTGAACACTTTAACAGTGCAGTCTGAAAGAGAGATATCTATCATTCCACCTCCACTTTCTGCCTGGGAAAATCCATTTCTCCAGCGATATCTACGTTCAGAGGCTGATTAATATAGAAGTGGACAGAATCGGTTCTACCACTACCCCCACGCATAAGAACAATAAAATGTTTCAATGGAGGAATTTAATGCATTGAAGGAACTGAAGGAATGAAAGAACTGGTAAGAAAACCAGCAGATAAGGGGTCAAATAGTGGTTCAAAATACCACTAACTATGTGTCAGAAGCTAATTGTTAGCTATCTAATGCTGAGAACTATAGACTTTTGGGCAGTAACCCAGTCTTATATTTTCAGTACAAACCTAATGCCCTACTTTACAGGCTTTACAGGTCTCAAGGTGTGATTTCTGAGAAGGAATTTAATTATTTGAATCAGAAATTTCCAGTTGTTCCGACATTTTATCACTTGCCTAAAGTGCACAAGGACCCCCAGAACCCACCGGATGGCTCATAATTTCTGGTACAGGCTCCCACACTGAGAACCTATCCATATTTTTGGACAGGTGTAACCCTGCTGCAAATGGGGTTCCTAAAAGTCTTCCAGGAGCTTGCTTGAATGCTCCAAGTCTGGGCAGTGTTCGGCCTGAGCTGTTTAAATGTGGTTCCAAGTGAGTGCTATTTGAGCCTCCATGTACTGTCTCTTTCAGAGCTGTCTGTTTGCAGACTTAACTCATTGCCTCCACAGGCTCACTCTGAGATTACACCACTTGCCTCCTGAATCTCCTGTATACTTTTAACAGTGAATCCTGGGCCTTTCTAAGCAAAATCAAGCCATAGTCAGTATGTTGCAAACAAATGCTAATAGCCCAATAATTGTACAATGCTAGACACAAAGTATGAGTGGTAGAGTTATTCAGCACAAGATTGCCTTTCCAATGGTGGCATGCATATAATAAGAAGTAATTTTGTATTTTTCTGTGCTATTAAAGAGCAAACTAAATATTTTTTCACTAAAAAGGCAACATAAGCCATTTTTGTTGAAAATATGTAAAATATCAACACCAAATTAAGCATACAGACATTAGATGGTGTTTTATATTATGTTTCATAAAAAAGATATCTTTTACTATAAAATGTAATTTTTCCCATTTTAGTCAAGGTGCTTTGATGAGATTTGAGGGCTAAATCTCAATCACACACCATATCATAAACAAATGCATATAACTCCAAAAGTATACATGATACACACAAAGTTTACATGAAAGTTGATGAGCACAAAATGCCTTTCCAATAGTGCTATGCAACCAGTTGTAATCAATACGGTTTTATTTTATACCTGCTGAAGTGCCAAAAAGTGAATTTTCTTCAAGCTGCTTAGGTGAATCTTGATGGAAAACATGTCAGCCATACACACCATACCATAAACAAATGCAAATAACTCCTAAAGTATACATGATATACACAAAATATCAGTGACAAAGTTGTGCAGCATAAAATTATCTTTCCAACAGTGTTATGCCATCAAATATATATTGTATTCTGTTACAATATATATTAAAATATATAAGTGACGTCTCCAGACGTTGCTAGAACACTGGGAGTCAGTAGCCAACTTCTGCAGACGTCCCTCAGGACACACCAGTGTTTTTTACTGACGACTACAGGCGTCTGCTAGGACACAATGAGTTAATTAGTTTGTATGGGGGACTGTGTATTTAATGCTCGAATCCTGCCTGAGCTGCTGTCAATTTGCTCTGTCTCTGCCATCACTACGTGTGAGGGAGCCTTGTTGAAAGATATAACTGTCAGAAATCATTTAGAGTGGCTGAGAAATGTAGTTTGTCTAACCTGTCTTCATTTCAGCAATGAACTGTTTCAGTGTAGCTTTTTCATTTTGTCCTGAATAGCTGACTTGGACAGTCAGGATGATAGGGAGACCCTAAAATGGAGCCTGTGGATGAATCGGAACTTGGACTCTCAATTTTGAGCCAGCCACAAGGGGATTGTATGGGCAGTGGCTCTGGGAAATGTAGTTTTGACCTTGTCACCTTTTTTCACCAACAGAGGGAGACTTATGTGAGTGACAGCCGAACCAGCCAACAGAGTGGTGAGGAACTCAAAGGAAATGCCCTGCTCTGTTACTGGAAAGTTAGATCAGTTGTGACAGTAAAGAGAGAAGGAGCTCTGTGCTCTGTGGTGTATAGTTTCGTGAGGAAGCACATGTGAGGCCCTGAGGTTCGGCCAGCAGTCGATAAGTGCCAGTTCAGACTGAATCCGATTTGTGAGGAGAAAGAAGGAAGTCTGAAGAGTGGAAACCAGGCTCACCCTGTAGAAGACTGGAGAAATTGTTGAATCGCCTTGGTCTGTCAGGAACTGAAGCTGCTGTGTGTACTCCTGGGTATTTGGCAGTAATTACGATCGGGATCGAGGAGCAGCCTGCCTGGTATAGTACTTTCCTTTTACATATGAGTGTATGGTGTGCTTGTGGGGGAATTGCTATTTCCAATCCCCATGCTGTGTGCTGTGTGTTGAAGTGAGAAGCAAACCCCAGCTTGTCTCGACTAAATTCAGTTGCTATCAACTGCAGTGGGGTCCAGTCACAAGGACCTTGTCTCCATGCCCTGTTGTTCTGGCAATCCAGAAGAACATCCACCATCCGTCCTCAGCTTGGGTATTGTGAGTACAAATCAGGTATTTCCCTGCAGCCTGTTTTCAATCACAAGTGTGTCATCTCATGCTCTTCTTGTTTCACTGCTTCATGGACTGAGACATCTGGCTCTGGATTACAATTGGGTATTGTGCATATTTTCTTCTACAGGGCCCTATCCATCTGCACCTGCTGGCCAACCCCAGGCAATGGACCTGGCTAGCCCTCAATCTGGGTACCCAGAGTGTGACTTTTCAGCCCCTGTATGTGTGCACAGTACTCTGATTTACTGCCACCAATTAACCTGATTTCCCCTCCCATGTCACTGCTCCCTAAATAAATCAGATTTGTTGTTGTTATACTATATACTGTCTGTGGTGTTGGTACTTATGGAAACAGTATTGTGTTTTGCTGTGTATATTGTTTAACCTTATTTTACAGGGGTACTCAGAGATGTGCTGCAGAATCAGTCTCGAGGGTAAGTGGTATCTATATGAGTGAACAGTGTGTATATTGGGGTAATGGGGCTGTGACTCTGGTGTACTGTGTGAGCCACTAGAGGGAATAAAATGGGGTCTCAGTGTCCCAGAGGGCTGTGACCAAGCTAGTCTAACCACTACAAACCCTGACCTCTGGGTGGAGGCACCTGCCATAGGACCTAGGCACCTCAACCTATCCGTAGTCAAACAGGCAGGGGTAGTAGCTCTTGGGATAGCGCCACCTAGGGGTTACATCTTGGAGGCACTGCTGGGATTAGCATCCTCTAGTGGCCACATTTACAATTACTGTTAAAATAAATGGATACCCCAACAGAAGTGGCTGCACACCAGTTGGTGGGTGGTGTACTGGGCAGGAGACCGACCCCAAAATGCTATATTTATCTTGGATATCCCACTGGGTACCAGAATGGACACTGTAGAAGGAGTACTTTCCAGGGTGGAAGGTTTACAAAACCCTGTGGTGGCGGGTCCACATGCTAATCTGCTCACCCACACTTTCATGGCCCTAGTAGAGTATAAGGACCCCATAGATAGCTCCAAAGTGCCACAGACTATTACCCCAGAGGAGCCCTTACTGCCTGGAGAGTGATAACTAAGGACAGTAAGACCGGGTGGGAATGACCCCCTACTATCTGAAACTTTGAGGAGAAATTTGCTAAATTGTTGCTGGAGGAAGGGAAAACTGTGGAGGATTTAAAGAAACTATTATTGCCACCTGGAGGCGTTCCTCCCTAACACCTCTCCTCTCCCCACCTGTTATTGCCCTCCTTCTGTGCCAGTGCTAGCCCCTATGTTTGTACATGCTATTAGTCATGACTCTTACTGCAAGTTCAAAGTATTCTCTGGCATCCGCCCCACTCCAAATGGGGAGGTCGATCTGGAAACCTGGATAGACTCTGCTACTCTTGCGTTACAGGACTGGCAATACTCTGAGGCAAAAATAGGGTTCGCCTGGGGAGAGCCTCCAGGACCTGCCCAATGTATTTTCACCCCTGAGGGTCTCTGACCCTGAGCCAAAGCCAAGAGTACATAATTGCCCTTGAAAATGTGTTTGGGGCACCACTAGTGTTGAGGCCTTGAAATGGAAGCTTAAAGATGTTAGACAACAGCCTGGGGAATTGTTATCTGCCAATATGGATTGATTAGAAAGAATCTTGCAAATCATTTTCGAAAAGGGGTTGTACCGTAGTGAAGTGGACCGGTAAGACTGGATCATATACTCTGCTCTGCCCGATTCTCTAGTTGGGTGTTGCTCAAATTGCACCTGCATCAAAAGGAAATCTGGCCCCTGCGTTCCATGTGTTGATGAAGAAGGTACGGGAAGTTGAGGAGAGGAAGATTTTTCACAGCCTTGTGCAGTCGTAGCTGCTACATCCCCTGCCCCAGGTGCGGGTCAGACGCTGATGGTCTGAATCACCAAATCACATTACAGAACGTGAGACCCAAATGTCAGCCAAGGGATCCCAGCCAGAGAGGATGGCTACCAATGTTCTGCCATGGGATGAACTGCTGAGGGAGATTAGAAAAGCAACAGACAGTCTCATCATGAAGGCCACTCCATTAGTACAGGCCCTGACACTTGCCCGACTGCTTCTGCTATGGGGTGGGGTGCCACCCAGGCACCTCCTGCTGATAGCAGCTCAAAACTTGATGTCTTGGCTATGGAGGTGAGGAACTGAAGAGATATCTCCAAATGTCCAACCCACCACCGGCTAAGGTGGCACCAAGGTTTTCTATTGATAGTACCAATGCCGCAGCCCCCAATGTGATGCCTCGGTCCCTCAAACTTCAGCAGACATATTTTGCCATAATTGTGGGAAGGATGGGCACATGAAGAGGGAATGCTGGTCTCGGAAAGACTTAGAAAGAATGGTGAGCTGGCTACAAGGAGAGCTTTGGAGCACAAAACAGTGGTTAAGAGGTGCATAAATGACCGAGTGAAGGTCCCAGAAATGCTAGCTCATTTCCTTTTGTGGCTAGATCATCTGCCCAGGCCCTTGCTACCGCCTCCAGACTGGTCCAGAATAGTGGGTCCCTCCATGGAGACCACTGTGAAGGTGAATGGAGTGTCTGCAAGAGCTGTATTGGACAGTGGCTCCCAAGTGACAATTATGTTTCAGGACTGGTATCAGACGCACCTGTCTGATGTACCTTACAACCATTGGAAGGACTGCATGGCTGGGGTTAGTGAGAAGACCTACCCCTATTCCGGTATATCCGAATTTGGTTGTCTTTTCTCACCTCTGTGGCTGGAGTGGCGGAACAAGTAGAGACCCTGGCATTAGTGTGTCCCCCACTGGACTGTATGATGGGATTCTCTACTAATTGGGATGAATGCACATATGTTTGGATGGTTGGCACAGTTGTGTTATAAGAAACAAGGGTCAAGGACTGGTAGAGCTTTGAGAATCCTGGCCTTGATCAAGAAGGCCTATGAGGCACAGAGATGCTGAAAAAGTGGACCTAGAGGAACCAGTTGGAATTGTCTAGAAGAAGGATCTGAGCTCTGATTCTGGCGCCAAATGCCCAGTGTACCTTACGGGAAGTCTGTATCAGAAAGGATGTCAAGAATAAAATCCTCATGCTGGATGCACCAGGTGATGGGAAATTGCCGGAAGGACTGCTGGTCAAGACAGTATTTTGCCTGCCAAAGCCCATGCTTATGCCAGAAGGGTAATGGTTCAAGTTCATAATGTGTCTGATAGAGAGATTCGAGTAAATAGAGGTTGCACCCTGGCTAATGTACATTGTGCAGATACTGCAGTGCTGACCAGTAACAAGTGTTTGGGGAGAATGACAGAGTGATGCCCGACTTGTTTGATTTTGGGACTCCCGTTGCCTGCTGAATGGAAGATGAGAATTAGTAGAAACTTGCCCAGAGAGACCAGGGTGTTACTAACATACTAAAATGCCAGCAGAATAGGCTTCAACGGTCTTTCGTGGTTCTGCTCGCTTGGTCAGCCCCCACCCTGGGTGCTGACCTTGCTGTCCCCCCCACCTTCTCTGGCTTCTCCCTTCCCAGTTCTGGATATTCCTGCTGCATTGGATTTTGCTTCCAGAACCCTTCCCCTGTACCTGTCCCACCCCTCTTGAACCCCTCCACTGTCTCTGCCTCCACCAGCCCCTAGGCAGTGCATTCCATGGCTCAACCACCTCTCAGTGAAGTAGCACCTCCTCCTTTCTCCCCTGAATCTTCCCTCCAGCTTCCACCCATGCCCCTCTAGTGGCCCCTTCCTCCTTCCTTCTTAGCACCCTGACTGTTCCTCCTCTATTTACCCTCTTCATGTACCTGAAGACCTCTATCATGTCCCCCTGGTCCCTTCTTTCTTCCAATGTGTACATATTTAGCTCTTCGAGCCTCTCCTCATAGGTCCTGTCCCCAAGCCCCAAATCATTGTGATTGCCCTCCTCTGGACCCTCTCCAGGAGGTTAATGTCCTCTTAAGTGTGGCCTCCAAAACTGCACGCTGTACTCAAGGTGCAGCCTCACCAAGCAGTTATACAGAGGGAGTGTTTTTAAAGGAATGGGATGTAGGATGTGTGTAAGGAGCTGAGCACCACATCCAGCTGCATGATGAAAGGCCATTTCATGAGAGGTCTCAACGCCTGGCCCCTGCTGACACAGATGATGTGAAATGGCATCTGCAAGATGCTTGCTGCTGGTGTAATACAAGAATCCAGAAGCCCATATGCTTCACCTGTTGTGGTAGTGAGAAAAAGAATGGGACAGCAAGAATGTGTGTGGATTATCGCACCTTGAACCGGCGGACTATCCCTGATCAGTATACAATGCCCGCATTCGGGATGCTTTAGACTGTCAGAATGGTAGCAAGTGGTTCTCCATGCTGGATCTTTTCAGTGATACTACCAGATCCCGATGGCCCCAGAAGACCATGAGAAGACAGCCTTATCTGCCCACTTGGTTTCTATGAATTCATGAGGATGCCTCAAGGGATTTCAGGTGCTCCAGCCACTTTTCAATGACTGATGGAGCGTGCAGTGGGGACATGAACTTATTAGAGAGCCTGGAGTACCTAGATGATGTTATGTGTTTGGCAGCTCACTGGAGGAACATGAGAGCAGATTATTCAAGGTGTTGGACCGACTGGAAGACTTTGGCCTAAAACTGTCCATCGATAAATGTCAATTCTTCCAAACATCTGTAAAGGATGTGGATACATAGTCTCCACCGAGGAATAGAGACTGACCCAAGTAAAGTTGAGGCCTTGACCACCTGGCCACAGCCCCACAATCTAAAAGAACTGCAAAGATTCTTGGGATTCTGTGGCTACTATTGCCATTTCATCAAGGACTATTCAAGAGTGATCCGTCCTTTACTTAATCTTACCAAGGTTACCCTCCTACCCACAAAATATATAAGAGGTCGGTTTCTTCTGAACCTGAGAGAGTGTATTTCCATCCCAATGAAGTATTTTCAGCCAGATGGACACCTGAGTGTGAAGCTGCTTTTCATGAGATTATATATCAACTTACCCACGCTTCTGTCCTTGCTCTATGCAGATCCAGCAAAGCCCTATGTCTTGAACACTGATGCTAGCCTGCAAGGCTTGGGGGCTGTATTGTACCAAGAGCACGAGAATGGCCTGAGACCAGTGGCCTTTGCCAGTAGAAGCCTGACTCCATCTGAAAAGAACTATCCTGTACATAAGTTAGAGTTCCTAGCTTTGAAGTGGGTTATTGTTGACCAGTTTCATGAGTACTTGAATGGAGCTAAGATACTAATAAAACTGACAATAATCCTTTGACCTATGTGCAGACTTCAGCTAAGTTGATGCCACTGGCCATAGGTGGCTTTCTGCATTATCTACATATGACTATGCTGTTGAATACAGAGCAGGCCTGAACCGCATAGATGCTGATTCTCTCTCCGGAGGCCTGTTCCCCGAATGACTGGGTCAGACTGTCAGAACCTGATATTCGAGCACTCTGCCGAAGTTTGACAGGAGGAACAAATGTCCACGGATGCAGTGGACTGTATGGTGATTGTTTGGGACCCTCTGAGAATTGCTGCTTATTGCCACTTTTCTGCAACAGACATTGGTGCACTGCCTCAGCTGGACAATGACAGTATTCAGCGGCTCAATCCTGAGATCCCATGATCAAATCAACTTTAGAAGCCCTCTCGCAGGAAAAGATGTGTCCAAATTACGCCCACTAATTTGAGAACTGCACTGTTATACAAGGAAGGTCCTAAGTTGAAACTGATCAATAGACTGTTATACAGAGAAACAGTAGACAGAGGGGCAAATAGACAAACAACAACTAGTGCTGTCCACTGCCTTTGAGATTCAGTACTGAGGTCCTTACACAACCACATGGGGCACCTTGGTATAGACAGAACACTTGATTTGGTGAGATCCAGATTCTATTGGTCTAAGATGGGGCTGATGTTGAGCAATACATTCAAACTTGTAGTCACTGTTTATAGAGGAAAGCCCTGCTCCAGAAGGCTGCCCCTTGTTAACATCACCACCAGCACCCCATGGAGCTGGTCTGTATTGACTTTCTCAGTTTGGAGCCAGATCAAAGAAATATCAGTAATGTGCTGGTAGTCACTGACCATTTTACGAGATATGCCCAAGCTTTCCCACCAAGGACCAGAAGGCATTCACTGTGGCCAAAGTACTTATATAAAACTTTTTGTTCACTATGGTGCACCACAAAGAATCCATTCTGATCAAGGGAGGGACTTTGAGAGTTGTCTTATCAAAAGATGCTTTTTCTGGGGAGTGCGAAGTCCAGAACCACCTTACCACCCCAGGGGACCCACAGCCTGAACATTTCAACCGCACTTTGCAAGACATGCTAGGCACCTCCACCCAAAGGACAAACCTAGATGGAGCCAACAAATTAGCACCCTGGTACATGCCTACAACTGCACCAAAATGATGCCACTGGGTTCTCCCCCTACCGCCTGATGTTTGGAAAGAAGCTCGACTGCCGGTAGATGTATGTTTTGAGTTTCTCCTGATGGGGTTTGAGCTGACAACTATTTATGGTATGTGCAAAGTTAAAGGCCCAGCTAAATCATGCACTAACTGGCTCAAACCATGGCTGCCGAAAGAAATCTGGCCAACAAAGAAAGGTATGATAAAAGGTGAAAGAACAGGAACTCCAGGAGGGAGTTCGGTATTGTTAAGGAATCTGGGACTGCATGGCAAAGATAAGATTGTTGACAGATGGAACCATCTCCCTCACATTGTAGTGGGCAAACTAGATGATCTGCCTGTGTACAAAGTAAGGCCTGAGAATAATTCAAAAGATGTTAAAACAATGCATAGAAATCATTTACTGTCCATTGGACAAATCTTAATTGAGTCTTAGCCCCAGAAAGTGCTCCTCTGGACCAGTGACTAGAGCTGCTGCTAGCAAAGGCAAAGAAAATCTGCACCTACAGATGCTGAGTTAAAGTGTTCCCACAACAAGTCCCAGTTGAAGCTGACTGTCTATCCATATCAGAGGAAAGTGAGTGCAACTTTGGGTACTACCTCTTACGAACTGAGTCAATTGTTTCAGGCAACCCCTAGTCAATTATGGAGAGGAAGCTGGGCCTTCTGGACTGCCTAAGCCCCCAGCTTTGTCCCTGAGCCAATGCTCCCAGAAAGTGAAGTGCGAAGTATCAAGTCGGATGACATGGAATCACTGTGCATTGTGGAACTGTATGAGCTCTCAGAGGAGGAAAATGGTGAACTGGAACAGACTGGTGATATACCAGAACAAGAAGAGTATTTTGAGTGCCCTGACGGTCCACTGCCAGTGTCTGAAAGCTCTCCATGTGAGCCAAGTGTTGTGGACTCAGAGATTTTAACTCCTAGAGCTGAAAGTGCCCCAAGTTCTAGCCTCTCTGCCCCAATGGAGACTCCCTGACAAGTGAAGACAATGCTGAACATGAGGCTCAGGATGCAGAGACTGTAACAGTTCCCCTAAAAAGACTGGTCGAGCTATAAAGCCTGCGTGTACCTCAGTTATGATTCCCTGGGAGGCCTGTGGACTTGCCTCTCAATGATGTCCATAAAGGAGTGTATGTCCTGGAGCTCATTGCCCAAACTGAACATCAGTGCTAACTCCAAGTTACTTGTGTTGCTTCTAGGTATGGTGCCCTGCCCCATCCAGCCCAAGGTAGCTGATAGGGAAGGGCCCCCTCTTCAGGTTTCATGTACAGGAGGTAATAACCTGAGTTATGGTACAATGTGTATAATACTGTGAAAAAGTGATATACTGAAAAGTTTCAGAAATGACAGTGTTTCTGGTAAGGTGATATGTTGACTGATGATTACATGTATAAGCCTAATGTGATACTGATGTAAATGTATATAGTTGTATTGAAACTTATGGGGTACTTACTTGACGCGGATGCCAAGTTTTCCAGGCTAGGAAGGGTGTAACCCCCCTGCAAATGGGGGTTCCCAAAGTCTTCCAGGAGCTTGCCTGAATGCTCCAAGTCTGGGCGGTGTTTACGCCTGAGCTGTTTAAATGTGGTTCCAAGTGAGTGCTATTTGAACCTCCACATACTGTCTCTTTAAGAGCTGTCTGCTTGCAGACTTAATTAGTTTGTATGGGGGACTGTGTATTTAATGCTTGAATCCCGCCTAGCTGCTATCAATTCGCCCATCTCTGCCGCTACTACATGTGCAGAGGGAGCCTTGTTGAAACATATAACTGTTTGTCAGAAATCATTTAGAGTGACTGAGAAAATGTAGCTTGTCTAACCTGTCTTCATTTCAGCACGAACTGTTTCAGTGTAGCTTTTTCATTTTGGTCCTGAATAGCTGACTTGGACCAATCAGGATGATAGGGAGACCCTAAAATGGAGCCTGTGGACGAATCGGAACTTAGACTCTCCATTTTGAGCCAGCCACAAGGGATTGGATGGGCAGTGACTCTGGGAAATGTAGTTTTGACCTTGGCGCCTTTTTCACCAACAGATGGAGTCTTATTATGAGTGACAGCTGAACTAGCCAACAGAATGGTGAGGAACTCAAAGGAAATGCCCTGCTCTGTTACTGGAAAGTTAGATCAGTTGTGACAGTGAAGAGAGAAGGAGCTCTGTGCTTCTGTGGTGTATTAGTTTCACACGAGAGGCGTGTGAGCCCTGAGGTTCGGGTCAGCAGCCGCTAGGTGTCAGTTCGGACTGAATCTGATTTGTGAGGAGAAAGAAGGAAGAAGTCTGAAGAGTGGAAACTAGGCTCACCCTGTAGAAGACTGGAGAAATTGCTGAATCGCTTGGTCTGTCAGGAACTGAAGCTGCTGTGTACTCCCGGTATTTTGCAGTAATTGCGATCAGGATTGAGGAGCAGCCTGCCTGGTATAGTACTTTCCTTTTACATATCAATGTGGTAGTGCTTGTGGGGAATTGCTATTTCAACTCCCGTGCTGTGTGCTGTGTGTTGAAGCAAGAAGAAACCCCAGCTTGTCTCAGACTAAATCCGTTTCTATCAACTGCAGTGGGTCCAGTCACAAGGACCTTGTCTCCATGCCCTGTTGTTCTGGCAATCCAGAAGAACATCCACCATGCGGTCCTGAGTTTGGGTATTGTGAGTACAAATCAGGGTATTTCCCTGCAGCCTGTTTTCAATCACAAGTGTGTCATCTGCATCTTCTTGTTTCACTGCTTCATGGACTGAGCCATCTGGCTCCGGATTACAATTGGGTATTGTGCATATATTTTCTCTACAGGGCCCTATCCATCTGCACATGCCGCCAACCCCAGGCAATGGACCTGGCTAACCCCCAACCTGGTACCCAGAGTGTGACTTTTCAGCCCTGTATGTGTGCACAGTACAGTGATTTAATGCCACCAATTAACCCTATTTCCTCCCAAGTTACTGCCCCTAAATAAATCAGATTTGTTGTTGTTATACTATATACTGTCTGTGGTGTTGGTACTTATGGAAACAGTATTGTGTTTTGCTGTGTATGTTATTTTAACCTTATTTTACAGGGGGTCCTCAGAGACGTGCTGCAGAATCAGTCTCGAGGGTAAGTGGTATCTATATGAGTGAACAGTGTGCATACGTGAGGTATTGGAGCTGTAACTCCGTGTACTGTGTGAGCCACTAGAGGGAATAAAAGGGGTCTCAGTGTCCCAGAGGGCTGTGACCAAGCTAGTCTAACCACTACAAACCCTGACCTCTGGGTGGAGGCACCCGCCATAGGACCTAGGCCCTCAACCTGTCCGTAGTCAAACAGGCAGGGTAGTACCCTTGGGATAGTGCCACCTAGGGGTTACACAATGTTTTATATAAACTTGTTATACACCTCCTTCTCATCTCAAAGACACAATGTCTGTTCTGAAGACCTCGAACACCAGACCTTTGATGCTGAAATCTTATGGCTGACAATTGATGTCGAGTCACTCTACACCAGCATCAGACATCATCTGGGGCATCATGCTGTCAAGTTCTTTATGGACTTGTGCCAAAGCCATGATAGTTTGGATCCTGACTTTGTACTAGATGTACTACGTTTGCACTTACCAGTATTTTTCACTTTTAATTCATTTTTTTTTTTTTGCAGGTCTGTGGAATGGCCATGGGTCAGCGATGGCGCCTCTTATGCCAACCTTTTCTGGGTTGGTGGAGGAGGTTGGCTGCCTTTGACCCCAGGGTCAATCAGTACAGTGATAAAATTAAATATTTGGGTCATTATATTAATGATATCCTGTGTATCTGGTGTGGTACGCAATCTGAGGTGGAAGATTTTGAAGCTTACTAAATGCCAATGACTGGAATTTGTGGTTTACTTTTCTAACTGATCCTTCTTCTGTTACATTTTTGGATTTATGTTTGAGTGCCACCAGATGGCAGGATCGAGTCTGAGAACTTCCATAATCCCACTTCAGGAAACACCTGCTAAGGGCTGATAGTTTTCACCCCAAGCATTTAACACACGGAATACCTAAGGGCAATAGCAAGAAAAGTAAAGTAAAGTAAAACTTTATTTTAAAGCGCTTTTCAAAGCCAAAGTGCTGTACAAATACATTAAAACAAACAGTTAAATTAAATGAAACAGTCATATTTAAAATCATTCAGAATAAGCTTTAAAAAACAGATAAGTTTTGAGCTCAGATTTAAAACTTGAGACAGTCAGGCATTCTCTTATCCGACGAGGAAGAGAATTCCACAGGAAGGGGCAGCATAAGAAAATGCCGTGCCCCAGATGTATTTAACTGAACCCTGGGAATTCTAGCAATCCCATGTCGGTGGATCGGAGTGAGCGGGAGGCAGTAGGGAGTAAGAAGATCTTGCAAATACTGGGTCCCTGTTTATGAAGCTTTTATAGGTCAGCAACCTGACTTAAAGGTGATCCACCACTGAACTAGAAGCCAGTGCAGTCCGCAGCACAGGCATAATATGACTAGACTCCAGATGTACCAGTCAGAAGCCTGGCTGTCACGCTCTGCACTAGCTACAAGTGGCGGATATCAACCCTCGCAGCCCTAGGTAAAGGGCATTACAGTAATCAAGGCAGGAGGTGACGAAGGTGTGGACCAATATGGGAAGGTCAGACAGGGAACCAGGTGTTTCATGCGGGTGATATTCCTAAGATGATAAAGGAAAATTTGACAATGGCAGACACCTGAGATTTCAGGGTCAAATCATCATCAAAAATAATGCCCAGGTTACACACCTGGTCTGAGGTCAAGAGCTGGACACCATCAAGCCATAAGCTAGATGGAAGCCCAGCCCTAAGACCTGCCTCAAGGAGACCAGGGTTCACAACCAACACCTCAGTCTTATGCGGTTTAACCTCAGTCAGCTAGTGCTCATCCAATCTCTGATCTCGGCAAGACATCTGTTGAGCATGGAGATCGATCATCCTGTCCAGGAATAAGGACAGATACAGTTGGGTATCATCTGCATAGCAGTGAAAACCCAAACTGTATCACCTGCTAATCTCTCCAATGGCAGCATATAAACTAGAACAACATGGCCACCAAAATGGAGGCTATGGCACCCCACAAGACAGGAGAAGGTGTCAGAGGAATAAATTCCAGTGACAACCCTCTGTATCCTGCCTGTAAGGAAAGATCGAACCAATGTAAAACTGTTCCAGACAGTCCACACAGAAGCTGCAGGCACTTCAAAGCACCATGGTCCACAGTATTAATGGCAGAGAGATCAAGAAAGACTAGAATAGCACGAGCCTTCGATCTCTCGCAATTAGAGATCATTTAAAACCCGGACCAGGGTGGTCTCAGAGCTATGTCTTTTCCTAAACCCAGATTGGAGAACATCATAGACTTTGTGATTTGTGAGATGGTCATCCAGCTGCAGAGCAACCACCTTTTAATAACCTTACCCACAAATGGCAGGTTAGAGACAGGTCTATAGTTAGCTAAGCAGTCTGGGTCCAGGGAGGATTTTTAAAGAGTGGTCGAACGAACGCCCTTGAGGGATCAGGAAAGACCCCTGCTCCAAGTACTTCCAGACAATTTCAGCAAGGATCAGGCAGATAACATCTATACAACCTACTAATAGCGGTGTAGGGCCCTGATCCAAACTACAGTTGGTTGGTCGTACAGTCTGGACAATCATCACAATGTCCATGAACTCTAGCCTGCTAAAGTCAAACCAGGCAACACGGGCACTTGCCACCTCACTCCGATCTCTGCAGTCCCTTAAAGAAAGAGCTCAGCTGATACCCGATCTAATGCTGGCAATCTTATCTCAGAAGAACTGAGCAAGCTCATCATACTTTATTTGTGAAAAATCTCTTCCAGGCTGCAGACAGACTGGATTGCACAGTCTCGTCGACAGTCCAGAAGAGTTGAGCTGGTCTGTTATGCACAGCAGCAATCTCACTGGACAGGAAGTCTGCTTTCTTATGGGTGATTGCTGATTGATAGATCTCATAGTGGTCCGTCAACAATTTGACGACAGCCGACACCTGTGAATACAGGGTCAGCCCTTCATCAAAAATTACCCTTAGGTTACACACCCGCTCAGAGGTCGGGAGTGAAACGCCACTGAGAAAAATTGCCGAGGGTGAATCAACCCCAGCCCCCATCCAGTGACCCGGTCCACAACCAATACCTCAGTCTTGTCCGAGTTCAACTTCAGCCAGCTGGAATCCATCCATTCCTGGATTTTATTGGATAGTTATTAAAGACCGAGAAAGCTCCATCCTGGTTGGGTGCAAAGAAAGATAGAGCTGGGTATCATCAGCATATCAGTGAAACCTCAGCCCATACCTTCTTACATGTCTCTGAGGTAGTAGCACACCGCAAACAACATGGGTGATAGCACTGAACCTGAGGTACCCCACGATCAGACAAGTAGAGCCTGAAGAAAAACCCAGACACCACTCTCTGTGTTCTACCCATGAGGAATGATGTAAACCATTTGAGGACTGCTCCCAACAGTCCACAAATGTGCCCCAGGCGACCAAGCAACACCCCGTGGTCCACGGTGTCAAATGCTGATGAGAGAACCAGAAGAACCAAGATGGGCGGCTCTTACAATCTCTAGCCATCAGGAGATCATTGAGCACCCGAACCAGCACTGTCTCGGGTACTATGTCTCTTTCAAAACCAGACTGGAACAGTTCATAGATGTCATGGATGATCAAATGGTCTTCCAGTGGTGCTGCCACTACTTTTCAATCACCTTCCCTAAAAGGGAAGGTTCGAGATAGGTCTGCAGTTTGCATGGCAGTCTTGGTCCAAGGTAGCTTTCTTCAAGAGAGGTGTCACCACCGCCTCTTTCAGAGAGCTAGGAAATTCTCCAGATTCCAAGGAGCACCAGACTATCCATGCAAGGACCGGACCGATGACATCAATACAACCCAAAATTAGGGAGGTTGGTCCAGGGTCCAAACTACAGCACGTGGTGCACATCCTGGATGATCCACATGACATCCATGAACTCCAGTCGGCTGAAGGTACTCAAGAAAACCGAGGTGCAGTGACCTCGAACTGATCAGTAGCAATGCCCATAGAGTGTGCTGGCTGAAGAACCGCCCTGATATCAGCCACCTTATTAGCAAAGAATCGAGCAAGTTCATTACACTCTAATTGCAAAAGGCTTTCCGGACATGTAGACAGGCTGGGTTGCAGTCTGTCCACAGTTAGGAAAAGCTGAGCTGGTCGATTCTGAGCAGCTGCAATCTCTCTGGACAGGAATTCTGCCTTCTTACATGTGATAGCAGATTGATAGGCTTGATAATGTTCCATCAATTTAAGATGGTTGGTATCAAGGGCGGACTTCCTCCAGCAGCGCCTAACCTTCGTCCTAGTCTCTGCATCTCCTCAGAGTCCCATCATACCAAGGGATTGAGGTGAAAGGGAGAGGGCGAACGTGGACTGGAGCAATGGAATCTAGAGCCCCAGAGACAGCCGAATTATAGGCTTTCACAAGGGTCTCTGGATCACTGCTTGCCAACAAGGGGATGAGAGGTTAAGCATCGCCGCTAGGCTGTGAGAACTTATGTCTCATAAAGGGCGGTACTTAACCATCTCCACAGGGGTAAGCCACTGGGGGTGCTAAAACTAAACTCCACGGTGTAGTGATCTGACCACCCCACTGGTTCCACCCCCAAGTCAGATATCTCGATCCCTAGGAGGAAGACTAAGTCAAGGGAGTGTCCGTGTTTATGAGTAGCAGAGGTAACCACCTGTGTGAGGCCCATAGATGTCATGAACTGGAGGAAGTGCTGGCTAAGTTGTTAGAGTTCGTCATCGACCCAGGCATTAAAGTCACCCAAAACCATCAGTCTGAGTGACTAACACCATGTCGATGACAAAGTCCGCCACTTCCTGAAGGAATCTTTCTCATCACCGGGTGGACGATAAATACAGATGATCCGATAACCTACACCTGCTACAATGGCACACTCGAATGACTCTGCTTCCTCAACTAGTACACTCATGAGGTTAAGTTCGGTCTTGAAACAGAATGCAACCCCCCATGGTCCAATCTCAGGAGGTGTATCACCGAGTACCCAGCTGAGTTAAAGCCTCCAAAATAGGGCCAGAATTCTCATCCAGCCAGGTCTCAGGATGCAAGCCAGGTCCACTGTTTCAACAAGATCTGCAATAATTGCAGTCTTGTTTTTGATGGACCTGGCATTGCACAACACCGCCTGAGTTGGATGAACCTCCGGCTGCCCAAACTACCTGCCCACCACAATCAGTAGTGCCCTTGGGTATGGAAACCAGACAAGGAATACCACATTCTGAGTTACATTTTGCCCCAGGGTGTCTCCTGGATCTTACCACCCGATCACGGTGACCCTACTCATTCACCCTCTGCTGTTCATAGCCCCAGCCCCTCCATCTCCCTACATGCAATACCCAGTGCTCTACAGCACTGGTAAGTTGCAAACTCAAGGAGAGGAGTAAAAAGGGTGGAGGGCACGAAGAGCAGAGGTGAATAGTGCACAAAATGTGGGGTAGGCATCCAGCATATTTCACACAACTCACTAAAACCAAAATCTTCCTTAAACCAAATAAATCCAAACTATTCAACTAAAATAAATTAAAATTAAACATCTAAACAGTTTAGATCTAAGGGTAGATTTACTTCTAAAACCTCCCAAATTTCCCCAACTAAAAACCTTAAATAATCTACAATATAAACAATCCAAATCCTTTGCAGCAGATAACCAGCAGTCCGCAGATCAGATAGCTAAATCCAGGTGTTTGATGAATAGGCCAGGAAGCTCCCACCTCCCTGGTTAATAATGTCAAAACTTCCTGACCCAGGCTATGCTCTCACCAGAGTCTGAGGGACAAGTAGCAGAGATTAAAATAAACAAACTATGAAAGTCAATAATGTCAAAACTTCCCAACCCAGGCTCTGCTCTCCAGAGACTAAGGACAAGTAACAGAGATTAAAATAAAACGAGCTATGAAATTCAATCCACAGTCAGCATAATACACCCAAGTTAATTCAGTTAGTCTGGTGTAAAAGGAAACCTCAATAATCCAGGAAGATAAAACAAGAAGCAGAGTCTTCATAGCACAACCTGAAAGTCTCCAATGCAGGGGCAGGGATGTGCAAATCAGGAACCTGAGGGGCCTCCTTCCAAGTGTGTTAAATCATAGGCCCTGCATCCAAACACCAGCGACCTACAACTACAACCCCCGATGGGCAAGCCTCTAGGCATGATCCACAGGAGGCCTAGGAGAGCCTGACCAATTCTCTAGCTCTCCGAGAATCGTCAGGCAACTCCCACTTGGTCACGGGAAAATACTAGCCACTTAGCCCCAAACACAGTAAAGGAGCCCCCCCCACCTGACACAATTCCCAAAACCACGGCACTATCTATAGTAAGTCCCGCTATATATCCATAGTGTGATCTCAACACAGTGTGCTCACCACAACCTGCAATCTTCGATCGAAAAATTTCAGCTCTGTCCAGAACTTCTCCACTTTTCCACCTGCTCTCTCAGAGCAGGAACTTTACAACGAACAACAGGATTAAATCGAGGGTCACCAGTAATTCAGTCCAGGTCTTCCTGACTTGGTCTTGCAGCACTGTGTGGCAAATTGAAAATGCCGTTCTACTTCAGAAAATATCTGAATCCAGACATCCAAATCTGCTTCGCATCAAACAGCTGATTTACTCCTACAGTACGCCCAAGTACACTACAAATGCTCGGAATGCTATGTGACTCACTCAAAACCCTTACTAACTAAGCTTAAGTAAAAATAAATTAAACAAAACATGATTAATGGAAAATAAAAGAACACAAGCTCAACCTCCAAGCTCAAACCTCAGGAGGCTCACACACCGCCACCATCTTGGAAATAAAAATATAGGCAAGGTTAAGATCCCTTGACTCATGCACTCACTTGATAAACCTGATAGGTCCAGCACCGCGATTGGCCTCTGGGGAATTCCCTCAAAGGGCGGTACTGACCATCTCCGAGAGGGCAGGCCTAATTGGGTGCCCAAGTTGAATCTTATGGTGTGATGGTTCTGACCAACCATTTGGTTCCACCCCCAATCCCGTGATCTCCATCCCCAGGTAAAACACAAGATCTAATGAGTGACCTCCTATATGGGTAGCAGAGGTGACCACCTGTGTAGGCACAACATAGTCGTAAGTTGGAGGAGGTTATTCCCAAACTCAGGAGTTCATCATCGATCAGGCATTGAAGTCACCCAGAACCAACCATCTGGGTGACTCCAATGCCATGTTGATAATGAAGTCCACAAACTCCTACAGGAATTCTCCACCTTCCCAGGTGGACGGTAGATGAGGAGAATCCTGAACCCTACACCTGCTCCCAGGATACACTCAAAAGATCGAGTGTAACCCACTGGTACATCCATAAGACCCAGCTCCATTTTAAAAAAGATGGCCACACCCCACCCCTACAATCCAACCTCAGGCAGTGTATCACCAAGAACCCAGCTGGAGCAGCAAATGCCAAAATAGTGCCTGCATTCTCATCCAGCCAGGTCTTGGGGATACATGCCAGATCTGATGCTGCAACAAGATCAACTATAATAGCTGTCTTGTTCCTAATTGACCTGGCATTACATAACACCACCCGAGTTGGATGGGTTTTCAAGGAGGATCCCAGGACCTGCCCACAATTTGTGGATCCCTTGGGTATGGGAATCAGGCAGGAGTACCCTTTCCTGACCCCATTTCGCCCCAGGGCATCTCCTAGTCCTCACTACCTCTATCCCCGCCCACCCTTCTCATTCCCACACTGTGCCCAGTCCATATACCCTTCACTCGCTCTCCCCACTATCCCCATCCTTTGGCTAGGAGAAATTGCTCTTCTACCGATTCCTATCTACATGCAAGGGACCCAAGCAGTAGGTTTAAGGCTCAAGGCTATGAAGCCAAAATGCTTTAGGATTTTGAGGAGTTTGCACTCAGGCAGGATAGATCAACATTGCTGAAACCTAAAAACAGGAAAGAAAATACTGGTGATTTGATTCATTTTGTCACAGAATTTAACAGAGTGACACCTAAAGTGGCTGGGGCATTAAAGAAATTCTGGCATATCTTGGAAGCCGATAGAGATCTGTCGGGCAAGATTGGTACCTCGAGAGTCATTTACAGAAAATGTAAATCAGTGAAAGACCACATTGTTAGGAGTCACTATGCCCTGAGCCTTCCCTAGTGCAGAGTTTACTCCCGCATGACCACAGTGTTCTTTTCGGTAATTGTAATGGTTGTCATTACATGCAATGTGGAAAAACTTTCACTAGCCTGGGGAATGGGGAAACATTGTTTTCAACATTTTGCCACTTGTCGCACCATGCATGTGGTTTACGCCTTGTGGTGTGATTGCCCCACTCTGTATGTAGGAATGACCACCCATTCTCTTAAAGAATGTATACAAGAACATGTTAGGTCCATTTTACAGGGCGCCATGACACTCCAGTTGGTACACATTGTGGGGTTTGCCATGGCCAGAATCTGACTTCTTTTAAGTTTACAGCCATTGATCATGTGCCCCACGCCTCGTGAGAGGAGGCACAGACGAATACCCTCCTGCAAAAGAGAGAGACCATTTTCATTTAAATGCAGTTTTGTAGGTGGACTTGATGAGAATTGGGAGATTACTCCATTTCTTTAAATAAGTTGGCTAATTTTGGAATGGGTTCTTTTTATATATACTTTGGTACTGAAAAGTGAATTTATGGCTTTTTCCCTTTACCTGTTAGGAGGCCTTGAGCATTTGTCTGATGTGTCTCCTATACACCTATTTACTTATTTATTCATTGTTTACTTAAAGATATAGCTTTTTTATCCAAGTATATGATTGTCCCTTTTTCCTGTAACTTTAGTATCTTTCAGGTTCTGATGACAGCTCTCTGTGTTTGTTTATCTGTTACCCAATAGGTATCTGTTGGAACGAATTCTGGAGATGGATATACCATGGCTCCTGTAATCTTAAAATGGATTGACTAGGAATATTTAGTTCCTTGCATTGCTAAAAGTTAATGGCACTATGCACATTTGGTCAAGATAAAATTATCAGCCAGCATGTTTCATGCATTTTTTTGTAATATTGTAACACATTTGGTGTATAATTAATTGTGACACTGTGTCTTTAATAGGCAGCCCATTTATAGTGGGCTGCTACACCTGCTGTCCCCCACAAAGAGTCCATAAGGGCTCAAAGCGCTAGGGTTTAGTGTTCTGCAGTATAACGTCTGTGTACTTCCAATAAATTCTTTTGCATCATTTGAGATTTTGCATGATTGGTTCTTTTGTGCACCATACTTTGCCCTTAAGTTAAGTGTAGGCCATCCTACCCAAAAGCCTAGAGTCTATAAATGTGTCACAGTTGTGGATGAATGACAGCACTTCCCTATGGCACCACCTTTTAGCCACCCATTCAACTGCCTGATGTCTCTCATTTTAGCTGCCCCCACTTCTGGGACGGAAGAACCTCGGAGATTACAACTTCACAACATGCAGTCCTCAAGGCCCTGCCTAATGCCTCAAAGTCCCTTTGTATGTCCAGTTGTTTTCTGTTCCCTACATCATTAACCCCTACATGTAGAGCAGTAACTCGGTTTGTTAGTGTTGTTTAGAAATCATGGCAAAATTTCCTAATATCATCTATTCCAGCTCCTGGTAACGTATTGACTGTCGTGGTATTCATTTCTGTCCTTACATAGTGTCCTGTGCATGTTTCTAATCATAGAATCACTGATCACAAGAAGCTCCTTAGTGGTCCTATGTGACTCTGATGTCTCCTGTACATCATTCATACCCAAATAGTTTATTCCTCCATAACATTTTTGGTCCTTATTCAACTGCTGGTTATCTTCTCCTTCTGGTAACTTGTTAAGAATGCCAAATCTGTTTTGCATATCTAGTTGTACTGTGCCTCCTGTATTCCTCCTCCACATTTTAGTTCCTTTTTCTACCATACACCAGTCCTCTAGCCCTCATTTTCAATTTGTACCCTTGACTCTGGGGCCTGCATATTCACTCATTTTCAGGTTCAGTGCTATTCCTTTATTTGCTGTACTACATTTGTATCTATATCTTTGTTATCCATAGCTGAATCAATAAATTGCTCTGACACACTGATTTCCATCTGTAGCTGCACTCTATTTTGCAACGTGCAATCTCTGCACGTAGAATTTCTATCAGAGTGCATTTGTCACAGATAAATACATCCCCTGATCCACTCCATACATTTTACATCTGTTACAACACTTTATACTACTCCTCCATTTTCCCAGCTGTACATTAGCTTCAGTGCTGGCTCTATCCCTGTGTATTCCATTACCATGGCTATGTCCCAACAGCACTTTAAAACCTTTGTGCAGTTTCACCTCAGCACACCTCTCCCTAGGTGTGTGTATCAAATGAGTGTGTATTGCCTGATAATCTGTTTAAATGATTGTAGGAAATGGCAGGGTAAGGCAAAACCCCTTCCCTCCTTCCCAACTGACTCCAATGGACACTGGTCTTCTGCCCACATCGCCACTCACTCTGCGCTAACTCCGCTAGCTGGAGCTGAGCTCTTTATGGCACCTAGTAGTGACATTGCGTGGTTGCTATGATAATGGCCACCCAGCACGAGTTACACAGAGGCAGACTATGGAGGTAACCTGCCCTGGATGTGTAGTAATATGCTGTCTAAACATGTCTGGACTTGAAACATTTAGAGGACTCTGGGCATGGCTGTTGAGTGATGGTCCAGCACGGGGTTACTATGGACAGCCATTGTCATGCAGAACTGCATATCCTTATTGTTCTGTTGCTCTGCATGCTATTTTTCCCATGTGTGTGTTGTGGGTGTTGTATCTGCACGATTGTGCACCCTGGAACTGTTAGGTCTCTTGCCATATGTGGGTTAACACAGGGCACAATCTGAGGGATCTGGCTAGGCTGTGTCACATAGCCATGTTTGAATATTGTTGGATTTTAGTTGTAGTTCCTATTGTGTGTTGTAATGTTTGCATATGTTACATTTTACTATTGATTGCATGTTTCTCTGTTGTATATACCATTTAAAATGTCAACAATATATGCCTTTTTTACATCAACATGTTTGTGTCTGTTGTCTTCATTCCACTGTGGCTTCACATTTGTGATATGTACATAACAATACACAGTGGTGTGCTGTGTGCACAATGGTGCCATGTCCATGTGATAACAGGCACACACCAGTGCAGACTCCTGTGGCAATACTTGCAGCCACTGTTTCAACTGCACACAGATGACGGTGTTGCATCTCCATTTGTGTGGGCCTGCACTAGTGGCTGACAGCAACACAGTCAACCATGTACTGGGATACTGTGCAGGTGGTGTTGTTGTCATACCAAGATGTTCCACGTGTCTCCATGCTGTACAGCTCCTGGACATTGTGGCCCACTCTCCATATTCACATCTGTCAGTGACACACTTACACAGTACTGTCTTGTGCTGCCACTTATGCTGTGTGTACTACACATGTGTCATGGTTGTGTTGACATGGGGGTTTGTGGGTATGCCTGCAGATACCTTTTATCCAGTTGTGCAGACTGGGTATTTGTTTCCGTAGTGTCATGGAATTGAATTTTATCACACAATATCCATTCTGCTGTCCAAGGTCATGCATGTCCTGGATAACTGTCAGGGGTACATGTGCTGGGTATGCCTACACAGTAATGCTGTTGGATGCATGGTAAAGTCGTCATCCAACAGTGGTGCTGTGGGACCACGTAATAGTGGCCACAAGGTCAGTCTGGCCATTCACTGGTAATACATAGGGGTTGCTGCACTGTGCTGTAGCACACATTTGCATGTGTCACAGCGCACTGCATGGTGTGTACATGATTGGGGTACTGTCTTGTCAAAGCAGTCCGTATCTCACATTGCTGTGTCTGGTCTGTGTGCATGGTGGTCAATGTATGTATAATCATCACAGGTCTTGTGCTGTGCAAATTGTTACAGCATCCATAATCCCATCCAAAGTGTATGTTCATGTGTAGCACAGTTTACTCCGTGCATGCAGTGCTGTATCACATATCATCACGTGTCCTTCTTTCTTGTTTTCCTCTGCTTGGCCACTGACTGTTGGGATTGTGTTGCTGCCACCCTTTGTGATTGTTTAATGCCCACCATAATGGTAGCAACCTGTTGGTAGTCTGATTGTCCTCTCCAGCACTGTCCCCAGTCCCAGTGGATGCAGTGGATGCACAACCATATGCATCCTCAACATTCACTGTTGCTGTGCTTGCCAAGGCCCTGGTAATGGCTGTGCCCTGTCTTGTGCATCACTGTTGGACTGCCTGGATCCCATGGTCTGCACTTCGATGGGTTCGCATCCACATCACATTGTCACGTGGCCTGCCTCTTCCATGTGCTGCCTGTTTTCCTGTGGCATCCATTGCTGTCAAGCTGGGCTCATTACTGTGTGAGTGGTGGGCTGTACACAGTCACTGTTGTTAACTGTGTCCTGCATTGTGGTTGTGTTTGGGATATTTCCTCAAGCTATCACACGCCAGTGTAGTCTCTGTGGCTGCATGTGGGATGTATTGTCTAGTATTCTCTGTGTGTTTGTCTGTGGCCCAGTGGACTGTGCTGTGCTGCTGTGTCCTTGCTTGCTGGTTCTGTTGACCAATGGTTTGGCGACTGCACATCCTGGTGATTTGTGGTCTGTAGTACTGGTACACCCAATACCTGTTTTTCAGCCTCAGCAATGTCCTGGGCATTTGTTCTGTCATTGTTCTGCCTGTGTATCTCAGCCATGGTTGCCTGTGTGGGCTGCAGGTACCCACTGACATGTTGACATTGCTGACAGTGTGTATATTGCTGTGCTGTTCGACTGTGTTGTGGCAACAGTGTGGGACTGTGCTGCTGTGACACCAGTTGAATGTTGCACCTGATGGCTGGTTACCCATGTGCATTGTATACCTGTGTTGCCATGTTGTTCAGGGTCAGATTGTATGCATTGTTGCATTTGCATGGTAACAACTGGCTGTCTGTCGAACACAGATGTATCCATGACCACTGTCCATGGCTGTTTCCATGTATGAGCTGTATCTGGCACTGTACGTGATGTTGTGTCTGTATCCCTGGTCACCTGTGTTGCAGTCCCTGTACACTGTCACGTGTTATGTCATATGTTGGCTTGTCTGCATGTCAATGGGAAAAATGCTGGTGTTATGTTGTTGTGCAGCAAGGTACCCATCCCTTTGCTGCTGCTGATGTTATGGCCCCAACTGTAGGCCTGTCCCTGTATGGCATGTGCATTTTGTTCATAGCTCATAGGGCCCATGTATGGCTGTGTGTGTGGTCACATGCTGGCCAATGCCTGCCAGTCCTGTGTTAAATGGTGTGTCTTGGCCTGCTGTGTCCCACATGTCATGTTGTCCCTGGATGCCAGCAGCATGCATCTGTGCAACCTGCACCTGCCTATTCCCAATTGACTGTGCTATTTCCTACAGTGCTGTGTGCCATGGCTTGTGCTGCCTGGTTTAGTTCCTGCTGCACTTGGATCTGATGCTGCTGCATGTGGATTTGTTGCTGTAGGACAGCTGTCACTCACTCTTGATTGTCTGCCTGATATTGTACACAGGACCTGAATCCCATGCAGTATTGCTAACATGTCTGTGTTGGCCACCTGTGTATTACTGACAACGGACTTCAGTGTGTCACATAATCCAGTCATGGTACCATGAATGTGGGCAAGCTGTTCCATCATAGCATTGCTATGTGCCCCAATGTCACACATAGTCTAGTGATTCCACCAGCCATGGACTCTTCCACATTCACCACATCATGGAAATAATGTCCAAGGTCATCATCATGGCCTGCTGGGCTACTCTCACCCTCCAGATGTTGTCCTTGTGTGTCTTCATGCTGCTCCTATTCCATAGGGTTGTCACTGTGTGCAGCACTGGCTCTGCAGTGTCCAGTGTGGTGCTTTCACTGTCCTCAGCCTCATGTGTTCCAGTTTCCACACTGCTTTGTTGCACACCATTAGTGGTACTGTGGGATGTTGCAGTGCTGGGTGTGTGATCCCTGACCCATGTGTCCTGATCAAAGTAATCCCTGTGCCGGTGTCATTGGTGTAACTGTTGTCCTGTGTCCTCTCCACCTGCTCCTCCTCCTCCTCCTCCTCTCATCCCCATGACTGTTGGGGTTGCTGCTGTTGATGTTGAGGTGGTTTTGTGGTTGTTGTGCTACTTGTACTGGAACTGCTGTCATCATCAGTGCCATCTGTGGACATAGACACACACATTGTTTGCCTGTTTGTGCCTGTTGATTGCAACATATGTGTGTCACAGTTGTACTATGTAGTGACAGACTGACCATGATGTGTGTAACTGCCTGTCTACATCCCCATCATGCTATTGACAACATGTTGCCCTGCTGCAGGATGTCTGCTTCTTCTTGCATGCAGTGTAACTGGCCTGTGTTACGCATATTGCTTGGACTGCAGGGTCTCACAGCTATGTCAGCATGCTTACAGTATGTGGGCTATTTGTGACGCCCTCACAGAGCATATATAATACATATCGTGGCTACTTTGTCGCTTTTGTGGTGTGCACATGGTGGTCTGTTTGTTGTGTTTCTATATGTGTGTTCCCCATCCTGTGTCTGTACACTTACAGTGTGTTTGTGGCAGTGCTGTGATGGTATGATATTACATAAGCTGTGTGTCATTACACACTTGATGTGCTGTGTGCGTTGTTATTGTGGATCATATGTAGGCCTGTATATGGGCTGCATGTGATGGTGTCTGCACAGTTGAGTTTCACTGTTGCAGGGATGTCCCATGCACAACACACTACTGTGTGCTGTGCAAGTGGTCATTACACATCTGAACAGTTCATGTTGCACCTGTTGGTGTTGGATGTGTAGATGTGTACCTGTCAGTGTGTCTGTCATGCACACCGACATGTTGCGGAGTGATCCATTGTGGCTTTCCTCTGTTCAACACTATTTGTGCACAGGGCTGTGTTTCCTTGTGCAATCCATGTGGTGTCATCTACATACCTCTTGTACATACATCCCTCTGTCACACCCATCTGTGGTACCTTACATTGTGCAGATATATATAAACCTGTTTTGCATTGCTATGTTGCCTCATCCACTATCCTCATTGCTTGAGCCTTGTGTGGTGCCTTGATATGTGTTGTGTACCAGCATTGCTAACTGCTGCCACTGTTGTACCATGTCATCTGTGTTACCTCTTCGTAGACTTACTACACTTCTGATCACATCCATGCTTGCTGCTGTTCCACCTCTAACAAGCAACAGGTGGACACTCTCCCACAGTAACAGTGGGACACAGGCATCCATTGCCATATTTCTGTACTGTGCATGCATGTTCCCCGTGAACATGCACATACCTACCTGTCATGTACTTCTCACTGCTACACTACATGCACTTCATTCAGTATACATCATACACCCTAATATCTGCTGCTATCTGCCTGCTCTCCTGGTTATTCCCTGACATTGGGTCATGCATTCATCGTGGCTCCAATATCATAGTGTGTGTCTGACTCTGTGAATGGAGGCTACACCCTGCCAATATTTGCCACTATGCCACCTTGTTGCTCCATTGGGGGCTGTACAGCTGTTGTTGTGCTTGCCATTGCCTCCCATGTTCCATGTTGTTACTTCACATGGTGGGATTTTGGCTGGGTTGATGTGTGTCAGGTGTCTACATGTATGTTGTTAGCATCACACATTGTCCAGATATGTATGCTTGCTGTGATAGTTGTGTCCTGCGCCCTGCCATTGGTCTTCTGTTATGTGTATCTGCATATCTTTGTGTGTGTTTCCTTGTGACACTGTGATACCTGCTATTGGGGGAGGGCATGTCCTGGTGTGTGTCCTGCTGTCTTCTGTAGCACCGCACCCCTCGGTGTGCAGGCAGCTGACTACACAGGACACACAGCCATATGTTATTGATGCCATTGTATGTCCCACTCTGTGATTCTGCCATGTCTCACATGGCACATGTTTATGTCTGGCACTGTTCACTGGTGGGTGCTGCTGCTATTGATTGTAATCATACATGTCTGCATACACAGTTGTCCTAACTACTGCACATTTGGGGAGGGGGTGCTGGCAATGTATGGGTGTTGTTTGTCACACCACAGCCATGCAGGGTACACAGCTGTTGGACATGTGTTTGTGGATGTCACAGTTGCTGTCACTGTTCACATCTGTTAGCGTTCAGGACACGTACAGGGGTGTTTTTTAACAGTGTGTTGGATTGTTGGCACAGAACCAATGTTGTGATGCTGGTTGTCCTACACAGTACTGAGTACCACAAACTGGTCACACACTTTTGATTGTCATTGTCAGATGTGCACATGTGTTGAAGTAAACATGTCTATGCCTAACCATGTACAATTCTCTGACCAAACAAAATTCTCAAATTTCCTCAAAATGACAGTGGTATCTTTGAGGTGTGATGGTAATTCCATCACACATATCTACCGAAGAAGTCAATAGGTGACAGGATGTTTGTGCATTCAAGGAATTCTTTTATTTGGATGTTTGCTAGTTTCTCCAACATCTTTGTGAGTACCGGAGGACTGAGATAGGTCTATAGTTGTTTAACTGGCAACTAATCTTTTAACCTCAGAATGGAGGAGGGACAATAACCTGTGGTGCACCTTCACTGGTGTAGGCCTGCGCTGTTTCCATTGGTGATGCTTGGAGGAGAGTGAGGCATTTAATACCCAGATTAGTACTGTACCAGAGATAAGACTGAAAGGCTCTAGTTAAAGTTCAAATAACCTTCTCATTTGTATATTAGCAAAAGCGTCCATGAAAGCAGATAACTGCGCCATGTATGCCTAATCGGAAAAGATGAGGAGGAGTACCTAGGTAGGCCCTGTGGTTATAGGTCTCCTAGTTCATACCTGGAAGGAGGAAGGTAATCTCAGACTAGAGCACCCTGCCCAAGTCTGATGGTAGCGGCACACAGCAACAGGGTCTCACTATCACTTCCCACCCTCCCTGGCCCATCTTATCCCTAAAAGGTAAACAAAACAATACTCATCTGCTTATCCCATGGTTGAAATATTTGGTAAGGCCATTTTCTGGCTTTTTGCTCATGACCCTATGTAGTCATTGCTGGTAACTCAGTGGGCACCTTGGTAGCGTCTCTATGGGTCTGGCATTGTTGAAGCTCAATCCCATGTCTTCTGTCACCCAGTCTACAGTCAAGGAGTGCCCTGGAATGTGAGATGGCTTCCCATTCTACGACCTTAGGGATTCATATGGCCTGTCCAGTTATCCAGAGGAGTGAGGACCGAAGAGCATCATACCTGTTTTCTGTGGCATAATGTCCTAAGGATGTAGACTTGGCTTGTCAGTCTTGACTACCACCAATCAATCAATCAATCAATCAATCAAAATCTTTATTTATTCAGGCGAACATCATTGAGCATAGCTCATTTACAAGATGGACCTGATTGGTCATAAACAACAAAATGGTTTAAACTCACAAATATACAAATATAGAATAAGTACAGTAACAAAGTCTTTTAAGAATAAACAACAAAGAATGAACAAATGCGATAATGTACACATATATACAAGGCAAGTAAACAGTGGTAATGGGCACCAGATCAAATGTGGGAAAAAGTAATGGTTAGGGGTTTATGAGGTAGATAATATAGAAGTTAATGGGTGAATGCATGGACAGATAAGGGAGGGGAATCTAATGGGGCAGGGGTGAAAAAGGACTGAAGAGGCTAGGAATTGTGGAAGCAATTGCATATCTCTGGGAAAAGGTTTAGGTATAGCTTTTTGAAGGAGACTACAGGAATGAAAGTGTTCAACTTCAGGGTCTTTTGTAGAGAGTTCCAGATGTGTGCTAGAAAGTAGTTGATTGCAGCCCTTCCATGATGGTACATGCCTTAGGTAGATTCAGCAAGATGAGGTTGTGCTTCTTAGGGCATATGGCCTTGGAGTAACAAGAGAGAAGCAGTCAGAAATGTAGGATGGTAGTTTATTTGTCAGAGCTTTGTACATCCAAAGAGCAGCATTTTTGTTCCTTCTGTGATGCAGGGATGTCCAGCCAACTGCAGCATAGAGAACAGTGGTGGGTACTGAAAGGAAGGTCAGCGATGAACCTTAGAGCTCTATGGTACAGGGTATCCAGTTTATTTAGGTAGGACAGGGAGCAGTGGCCATATAGGAAGTCTGCGTAATCAAGGAGGGATATAAATGAAGCCTGGATTAATCTCTGCTTAGATTCTCTGTTTAGAAAATGTTTGATCCTGAAGAATAGGCCAAGCCTTTGCCTTAGTTTTTCAGGAGCTCTTCAATGTGCTGGGTGAAATCAAGCCTGTTGTCAATCCAAACCCCAGATATTTAAATTTATCTACATAATCAAGGCTCTCACCAAGGATGGTAGAAAGTTGGGGAAGAATGTTTGGTGAGTAGGTATTGGTGGAGATGAACATAGCTTTAGTCTTCTTGGCATTTAATAGAAGCTTCTTTTCAAGTAATTTGTGTTGCAGTAAGGTGAAGTCAAGCTTGTAGTAGATCATAGGCCTTTTTGGTGATGGATTGCTTACATAAAGGACAGTGTCATCTGCAAAAGGTGAACATTAGAATTGGTGAGGCCTGAGTCAATGTTATTGATATAGATGGCAAAGAGGATAGGGCCCAAGATGAAGCCTTGAGGAACTCCTCTTAAGAGTGGTTTTGAGGAGGAAAGGTTGCCTTCACTTTTTACCTGCTGCACCCTACCAGAGAGGTAGCATTTGAACCATTTAAGAGAGGTAGGGTCTAGGCCTAGGGAGTGCAGTGAGGAGATTAGAAGATCATGATCCACAGTATCAGATACTTTACTTAAATCCAGAAATACAGCACAGATGTTATTTTTCTATCTAGTTCAGTCTGCCAGTCATTTGTAATTTTTGCTAAGGCAGAAATGGTGCTGTGCATGGCTCTGAACCCAGATTGAGCAGGGTTGAGGAGGTTATTAGCATTGAGGTAGTCATTTAGTTGGAAGCTTACCAGTTTCTCTAACATCTTGGACAGCACTGGAAGGATGGAAATAGGCCTGTAGTTGTTGAGATCCATGGGGTCCCTGCTTTAAGGAGGAAACACTTGTGCTGTCTTCCACAAAGAAGGAATAGAGCCAGAAGATAAGGACATGTTGAAGAGGTGAGTTAGGGGGCTGCAGTGGCATGCAGTGCAATTTTTAAAAGAAAGGGTCCAGAGAGTCAGCACCAAGCGCTTTTAGTTGTATCCAGGCGGAGCAGTAGATCTTCTACTTGTTTTAATAAAATTGGCTTGAAAGAAAATGTAGAGGTAGTCTTCTGAGCTTCAGTGGAATGGAGAGCAAATTGAGAGCGCAACAAGTTTGCTGTAGATGAGTCAAAAGCTAGGCCTGCTGTAGTAAAATGATTATTGAAAGCATCTAAAATTTCACACTTGTCAGTAATGATCACATTGTTGAGGTTCACTTGAGATGGTAAAGAGGTGCTAGAGTCTTGCCCTAGGATTCCCTTGATAGTGCCCCAGAATTTGGCTGGGTTGTGGTAGGTGGCATCCAGCTCTGCTGTATAGAAAGGCAGCCTTAGCATCTCTCACTTTTTAGTGCAGCTGTTCCTGGCTTGTCTGAATTGTACCCAGTCGTTTGGATCTTTGGTTTTCCTTGCCTTTTTCCAGAGCTTGTCTCTAGCAAGCAGTGCAGATTTAAGTTCAGCAGAGAACCAGGGACAAGATTTGCGTTTAATTCTGACACTGGTGACTGGTGCATGTATATTGAGAGCCTCTAAGATTATGTCATTTAGCACCTGCAGTGCTGACTCCACAGAAGCTGAGAGGTAGAAATCTTGCCAGTGTTTGGAGTGACACAGAATTTGAAGATACTCTGCAATGTTAAAGTTCTTTTAGACCTTCTTGGGAGGAATTTTGCAGGGTTAGCAGGCTTGATTGAAGATCTTATACCAGCTATGAGGCAGTGATCACTTATATCACTGAATAGCACTCCAGCATGTGAATATAGATGGGGCTTATTAACTAACATAACATCAAGTAAGGTGCTGTTACTTTTGTTTTTAGGTTAATCCTTGTTGGTTCATTTATTAGTTGAGTAAAGCCATGGAGTCACAGAAAGATACTAGGGGTGCAGAAACATTGGATAGCCAGTTGAAATTCAAGTCGCCTAGAATAATGGTATCCTCAGGACCCAGTTTAGCTATAGTCCCCAGGTGGGTAAGGAGTTTAAGTCCGGCAGAGGGTGGTCTGTAGCAGCCAACCAGTTGAAAGGCTGACATGCTGGGAGGGATATTTTAAGGGATATGCATTCGAATTCTTTAGGCTGAGATGAAATATTGAGACAGGAAGCAGAGAAATTTGAGT
The DNA here is from genome assembly GCA_016271365.2 of Neoceratodus forsteri. Lineage (NCBI taxonomy): Eukaryota > Metazoa > Chordata > Ceratodontiformes > Ceratodontidae > Neoceratodus > Neoceratodus forsteri. Next base: position 1,298,666,042 of record CM057453.1, on the reverse strand, counting down.
TAACATAAATGGCCACACCACCACCCCTGGATGGATGGTCTGCTCTGAAGAGCTGGTAATTAGGTATACTTATTTCACTGTCATTTGTTGCTGGTTTAAGCCACGTTTCAGAGAACACACAAGAAAGTCTGGCAGGGTATACCACCATGGCTCTTAGATCTGAGTCTCGTTTGTGGAGGGTCCCTTTTGTAGTGGGATGGCCACATGGATCTCTTTCTACTTCTGTGAGGAAGGACCCATCCCTTTTCTTCGGTCCTCCATCTTGAACCTCCATATCTTCTGGATATTGGCCTTGGGTGGTTTCACTCTTGAGTGGTGTTGGAAAAGGTACCTGTTTGTTAGAGCTATTCCTCCAGTTCCTCATTCTCCTGGGCCAGTATTTATTTAGAAAATCATCATGGCTGGGAGGTGAAGTGAATATTGCAGGCCCAGGATGTGCATCAAATGTCTCACCATGATATATTCTTTCCTTCTGGCAGATAATGCTTTAGAAAAATCCTGATATATTGAGATTGGATGCCCTTGCCAATCCAGGTTGCCCAGTTTATGGGACAGTGTCAGCACAAATTGCCACATGTTGTAACTGAGAAATTTAATCAAGATGGCCTCAGCCTCTCTCCTTTCATGGGTGCGGGCGAGCTCATGGTGAGTTCTTCCAGTATCAAAGTGGAACTCTTGTTTTAGGCCCAGCACCTGTGGAAGTACATGCTGAAGAAATGTTTCTGTATTTTGCAGTTCTGCCCATTCCGGGAATCAGCAGATGGAGATTGTTTCTCCGACCGCGATTTTCTAAGTCGCTAAATTTTTTTAACAGGGCTTGTATGGTGCAGTGCTGCTATGTCCTGGATAATTGCCCCATAGGCTGAGACCTGCCTCTCAGTTTTGAATATTTGCACCTCCAGCTGCTGAATTGCCTGTGTAGTTGGTGGGAGATCTATGTCCCCTAGGACTAAGGCCAACAAAGACATTTGAATTTTGGCTCCACACTGCTGATTGCTCCAGGCTGCCTGAATTTGTTTGTGATTGATTAAAGCTCCTCTGAAAGGACTTTTTACAGATGAACGCTCCCTAAAATTATCACTTATCCTGAATTTATTACTGCTGTACTAGGGTTTTACTGTTTTAATTATTTTTAATTATGGCAGTCGAAGCTGACCTTGGTGTTCGCTATCTCTAAGCTGTAAGGTTTAGCTGTGCTAGTGATTCTACTGTTTAGCTGCCAGTCTCAACTTAGCCTGAGCACAGAGGAATTAAGTTCTGTAACCCATAAGATCGAAATGTGCTAGGTGTTTGTAATTATTAGCTACTACTTTAGCCTTAGCATGAGCCCAGGGGATCACTATTCTAATCCAAATTTGTCTTAAAGCTTTGTGATTTCTGTAACAAAACTACCTGGGTAAACCCCTCCTGTCCTGCCATTCCCCAACCCCCAGTGCTCAATTAACTTTTCCACCCTCCTAGCTATTGCTGTCTCTGTTTGCCTCTCTAGCCTGCTTTTACCTAATCTTCCTCCCTTTCTCCACAGCCTCAGAAGCAGAGCCCTCCCAGGCTGGTGGACTGCCACCAGCTTGTCTGCCTCTCCTGTGGACTTGGACCATGCACCCACCTTCCAACAGATTTTGTCCCTGGATGCTGAGCCGTGGTCACCAGCCCACTAATTTGGGTTGGACCGGCTCCCAACAAGCAGACACCACAACTCCTGAACAATGACCCACTGCAGCTCAGTAATAGACCACAGCCTTGAGCAGCGATTAGGTTTGGGTGAATTTCAACACAGATTTACTCCCCGGCAGCACTTCATGCCGGCTTCCCTCACCCCACCTCCTCACACTGGGTGACACTGCAATTTACAGGGTGCCTAAGTCTAAGCATCTGAATTCCCATTGGTTGGTTATAGCAACCAACCACCAGGGCTATTGGTAACACAAGCCTCACTTTCAACTGCAGCATAACTGTGCTTTTACTTGCTCGCTCTCACTTCTGCACTTCAATTTTGATGAATTCCAAAATGAACTGACACTTGATACTGTTTCTTCTCTCAGTAGCCTTGCCGCTCTTCCTCTTAGCGATTGTCACAGTGCCCATAGCTAAACTAGAACATTTGAATCTCACACCACTCTCACATTACTTCTGCTTCTCGAACCTCCTAGTCTTGCCCGTAGTCCACTGTGACTCCACCCCATTATTACTTTCAAGGGTATATATATATATATATATATATATATATATATATATATTTGTTCTTGACCATTGGAAATGTCTCCTACTTCAACTGATCCTGTCTCCCTTCTTTCAGCCATAGCTATGGTATCTCCTTCTCCTGGCAATACTGCTCTCAGTGATGTACAGCTGAATCCGGCCCTGTGAACCACCTTTCCTACCCTCTAAATAACTCAAAGGTCTCTTAATTGCCCACCACAATATCAGGAGCATGGGTATAATTTTGATGAACTGGAGACATGGTCTGCCCTCTACCAGCCTGATATACTCTGCCTGACTGAAACATGGCTCAAGGCCTTCATCCCTGACTCTCTATGCCCCTTCCATCCTATAGTGTACTTAGAGTGACTGACCATCATCTAACAGAGGGGTGGTACCACTATCCACTTTAAAATCACCTCCACCTCACAACCATCAAATCTATCCCTTTAACCCACTGTGAATCTCTACACGTACTTCTCACCCTTGGCACTAAAATTACACACTGTGTGTGCCTACAGCCCCAAAAATGGTCTTGCATGCCTGGATGCACTGCTTCATTAAATATCACTTCTTTCTGGTCATAACAAAGTGCTCATACTTGGTGACCTAAATATCAGTTGGCTAGGTAATACCCAACCACGGCCCTGTCCAAGATACAAAGTCACAACCTGCACCAGCTGATCTCTGAGCCCACTCGGACCACCCTACATTCAAACACTAGCACCTTACTGGACTGGGTACTGACAAACCATACAGAACACATAGTTGCTGCAGGAACATTAGCAGATGCCATAACCAGCTGCACCCCACTTTCTCAGTCTCTGGGGCAAATTAGGACCAGCCCGGTTAAACCCTGCTTCATTACTTTCTGCAACTATGCAAACTTTGATTCTCTCTCCTTTTTACAAGATGCCTCAAGTATTGACTGGTCCAGCCTGTACAAGGTTAGTGATGCACAGTCAGCTGTAAATATCTTCCTGAACAAGTTTCTGGTGCTAGAGGATAGTCACTGCTGACTTGTAACTCACCATGTAAAAAATAGGCAAACCTGCTGGCTGAAGTCAAACCTGCACACCAAATTATGAGGCGAGAGATACAAACTGGCACAATTTCAAACTCTCTGGTCTGGCACTAGACTATAATACCCCAGCGGAATGCCTGCAAAAGGAAATTAAACAGACTAAAACGCACACTGCAGATACTTTCTAACCAATTTCTCTGGTGACTCCAGAAAATTCTGGTCCCATATCAAGTCATTCCTAGGATCAAACCAGTCCCCTACCCTAATGATATGACACTTAACAGCGTCCACTGTAACAACCCTCAGACCATAGCCAACTTTTTAATCTGCAATTTTCTGACCTTACCAAGTTCACTTTCTCCTTCTCTGCTTTGCAATATTCCAAAACTCCACCAGATGTCACAGTCCCCTACTTCCACTTTAAGACTATCACATGATATGAAGTCCTAAAGCTGCTCAGTACCATCTCAGAGAGCATGGCCACAGGCTCTGATAATCTTGAACTGAGGCTACTAAAACTAGCTGCCCCTTTATTGCTGCCCCCTAGCTAGGAACGTCACACTCTCTCTGTGCCAGAGTCTTGTTCCTGCCATCTGGAAGATAGCTCAACTAACCCGGTATTTAAAAAGGTGTCCCTAAAGGCCCTCTAACTACAGGCCCATCGCTATCCTGTCAGTCCTCAGTAAAATCCTTAAGAAACTGGTAGTTACACAAAGTATAGAATTTCTTAGGAAAAATGATCTTCTAACCGCTGCATGATATGAATTCCATAAGAGGCCATAGCACCACCAGTGCTCTCCTCAAATTTACAATGGATACACTATCGGCCATGGGCTCAGGCCTTCTCACTGGAGCCACCTTTACTGATATGACTAAAGCGTTTGACTTAGCTGACCACTTCATTCTCCTAACCACCCTTCAGTCATTAGACTTTGTGCCCAATGTTGTCAGCTGGTTTGGCAGCTACCTGTCAAACAGGATCCAAGTTGTAAGATACAATGCCACCTTCTCTGACCAAACAATGATAAATATTGGGAGCCACGAGGTCCATCCTTGGCCCACTGCTCTTTTCAATATTCATAAATGATGTAACCTCAAGATTCTCAAATGCCTTCTCCTTCTATACCTGGATGATGTTGTCCTATACACTTGTGCAAAAGCATTGCGGACATCAATCGATGACTCTCACTGACTTCCAATGAACCCAAGATTGGCTGGCAAGCCACAAACTTGTCTTAAATGAGTCTAAAACCAAAGCTATGCTATTTGGGACTAATCTAAAATTAAAGAACTCACTACACAATTTTAAAGTCTCTGCCTTGGAAGGTTCCCCAGTTAGAGTGACCTCTTTTTAATACCTGGGCGTCATCCTGTACTCATCACTAAATTCTGATCTCTATATACAGAAGACCTGTAAGTCTGTGAATTCCAAGCTAAGCATCACCTACCATACTAGATATGTGATAACCACCTACACTAGACTTTCCATTGCTCATGGAGTACTTCTACTTTCACTTACCTATGGTGTCGTTACATATGCTGCCACATCCAGGTCAAGTCTTCATAGATGGGATGTCACTTATAACAACATTTGTCAATATACATCCTCCTCCCACCATCTGAAACACCACTGCCTCCTCTACTGAGGACCTGAGATGGCTGCTCCCTAATGCATCTAGGCTCTACATACTTGGCTCTATCATTGACAGTGTTATAAGGTCACAAACTTCCAAGTCCCTTTCTGATCTTCTTCTCCAACATACATTCTGCTACTGCCTATGCTCAGTGGATAAGTCCCTTGTTAATGCCCTAAACACAGTACCTCCAAAGGTACCAGTTCTTTTGCCTGTCAAGCACCCCAGTTCTGGAACTCTCTCCCTTGATTGTCCACCAGGCTCCCTCACACAACAGCTTTAAGAAAGAGCTTCACAACTACCTCATCTCCTCCAACCAGTGCTCCTGCTTCAAACCCCCTTAGCCCTCTTCCTTACTTGCCTTATCACTACCCTTTCCCCATATCACCATAAACCTTTCTCTCAACTCCACAGCACTTATAGACTAGATAGACTAAATATACTAAATGTCTTGTAGCTTGGTATTTGTGCTAATCTACCTTAGCCTACCTATAAGTCAATGTTTAATTTATTCTCTTGTACCCACATCTGAATGTTTGCTCTGCTGGACAATTTTGCTCTAACTTTGTCATTGTAACAAATTGTTTGTTCTCAATGTTATTCCTTTGTATCACAATTGCTGACGTCCTGTTTTATCAGTTTGTTTGTCATTTTTGCATTAGTACACTCCTGGGTCATGCCTGAAAATAGTCATTTCATTGGCTAGCACACTTACCAGGTAAACAAAATGAAATAAATAAATAAAATAGCTCTTGTTGTTTCTCTGGGGCCGCATTCATGCTCTCAGGTGGTTGTGAGCTAAGCTTCCATGAATTAATGGAAAATGACATCAGAGCTTGTGAGAGAGATGTTCATTCAAGAGCTCTGATCAAGTGCTGTTGCATGTTGCTGTTCAAAAGACAAGATTTTGCCTTTTTCTCTGGATGGTGATGAATAAATTGATATGAGGACCTGCAGAGACCAAATTAGGCAGCCATCATATCTATGGTGATTCCACACCCCTCTTGTGAAGGGTATAGATTTAATAGAATCAGCTACATCAGATTTGACTGAGCCATGTGCAATGTTGCTAACAGTAAGATTCTGTATTCTGAAATTACAGAGCACATGATCTGGAAAGGCCAGTAGTATGCACCTGGAATTGAGAGATCATGCAGAAAATTGAACATTCAAATATCTGACTTTTGAATGATCTGGGTATAGTACACATCACTCTCACCCAAATTTAATGTTATAACAATTCACTCTCTGTAAAATATGGTGTGTATTTCTCAGATATTTGCAATTTTATTTTCCTGGGACACCTCAACATGGGATCAAAGTGTGTTGTGATGTGTGTTAACAATTACTACATACATATTTGCAGCACCCTGATGCCGCCCCACTATGCTCTTTTCAGAGTAATACCTACCTTGGTCAAAATAGATGTGACAAATATAATTAAAACACATAAATGAGCCATACAAAGACTTTAAAAGTAAACTTATTTACTTCATAATGCTGTATATGGGCAGTTCATGAATCTATGGTTTTATTACCATTTTTAATATTTTCCCAAGTAAATATGTAAATGTCAAAGACATGGAATAATGAGGAAATACTCACCCTGGTCAAGCCTTCACAGATATGTCAGGGTATACATTTTAAAGAGGTAGACCAACCTGCCATAACAAAAATGCAGAATGTGAGCAGTTTCCTGCAGAAGAATGGGGTCACGAAAAACCTAAACAGTTGCACTTGAAAGTAGAAACTGCTGCACCAGCATTTTGACTAGCTGAAGAAAGCTTGTAATGCCAATGGAAATGAAAAGGAGTGGTACATGCACACCTAAAAATGTTGGAAGAGGCAGGGAAGGCAGGACTTGGAAACCAACACCATGGAAGTACTGATAAGTTATATAAGAAAATGCAGTTAAAAAGTCTCTTTATCACATTACTGTGTAATTCTCTGTAAACATTGCCATATTATTAGTGTAAATTAAGTTTTGTGCATAATATACAGGATGATGTAAGAAAGCCATATACAACAACCTTGTGTCTGTATCAGGTGGTAACTATGGCAACCTGGTATATCAACAGCAAAGCTCAGAGATTCACTATTTGCCATAGAAAACTTGAGATGAACACACAAGATTGTCTGTATATGTATGCCCACATATTCCCTTTTATTCTGAATGGGCATCCATGCTCACTTAAGACAGTCTGTTTCCTTTCATTAAAGGGGTCTTATGGGGGCACATGAGGATTGGATGTCGGTTCAAAGTACTGATTCAATCTGTTGCAACTTTATCTGTAAGTTCAACTTAAAAAGGTTCCAGCTTAACTGGATAGAGGAAAGTATTTATGTGGCAGCATTCTAAGTTATTGTGCTGTAGCAGTTATGTCGGTAGTGTGGCACAGCAACACAAGGATGTCACTACAACAGTCCAGCAAGAATATTCCAGACATAGAATTCCATGGATAACAAATGTAAGCAATACAACATAACAGGGCATTTTACCCCATGGTCAAGAGGTGAAGCTGACTGCCTTCAGCCCCTGGCCATGGGTAAGCCTAGTACAATCAATGACCCTGGAGTGCCTTATTACCTAAATATAAGATAGGCTTACTATGCCAAAATAACTAACACACATGCATTTTTAATTAATTTAAACAAATTAATTACTTATTAAACATATTATTAAGGATGAAAAAGTAGTTCCCAAACTCAGGGGATGCCAGCAGGATATGCTATATGGTTCAGTTCAATTATTTGCAGTAGATAAGTAAAGAATGTTTTTGTTTTCATTTTAACATTTTACTAAACCCTGAGCTGTCTACTCTCTCTCTCTCTCTCTTTCTCTATTCCACCCTCTACAAGCAAACAATTACTGTCATTTCAACCATACTTATGTGGGAACTATTACGGCCATGTGGTGAGAATGTTGGTACTTCCTTGACATCAGATACCACATATTGAAACAAGCTGCCGTCTCAGTTCTACAATACACTGCACCACATATGGCTTCTGGTTTTGCAGACAGTGGGTGTAGCAGTAGTCATCAATATCAGTTTTAAACCATTTTTATTTACCTTTATCCACATGTGTTGTGGAGCTGACTGCAATTCACTGCAGAGATAATGGAAGCCAAACAGGCATACCTGATGACTGCATGGAGAATGAGTCAGGTAGCATTTGGGTAGGCTGTAGGCAGGAAGGGGGAGAGAGTGTGCTGTTCAGTGTGGCCACTATATACAGGAGCACTCCTCACCACTGATTTTTCTACTGACTGGAGTAATGGGTAAATGAGAATAGGAGGAAGGATTCAATGGAAAGGAGTGGGAGTACAGAAGTGGTTGGATTGGCTGGCTGGAGCTCAGGGAAAGAGAGAGGGAGCTACTGCTGTCTTGAGGTGGCCATCAAAGGAGCTATCAACAGAGAGAAATGCAGGTCTGTGTGGTAGTGCTACTGTCTGTGGCACCAACGACTGCAGTTTGGGATTAGACTTTGGACGTTGGAGGGTCATCCGGGGAGGTGCTGAGCATCCAGGGACTGCTCACCTTCTCTGGGGAGAGGAGGATCTGGTACCGGCACCTACCAACCTGTAGTGGTGCCTGGAGGGTATGAAAATCTGGGACCATGCTGTGTACTCATCAGGGTGGGGACTGGCGGACCTCTGCACGTCAAGGGTGGGAATGCACCCTATCATGTGCCAAGGTCATTGCACATCTGGCATCACTCCAACAAGAAGGAGGGCAAAGGCACAAACACCTCAGCATGAGCCCCATGGTGTCTGGGATCCAGCCAGGTTCTGGGACCCAGCCTATAAAGGTTCTCTCCCTGGTAGTGACTGAAGCCAAAATTACATTCATAAAAAAGAAAAAAGAAATGCAGGTCTTTTTTTTAACTCTGCAAAAAACAGTGTTTCACATTATTAACTGATTCAGAGTTAATACAGACAGCCATAGGATTGATTTTTATAGTATGTGGGAGGTGGTGTGGAAATGACACACAGAGATGATCTTTCAGTGACTTAGGTGGAAAACATTAAAATACTACAATATGGTGAGCACATTGTAGTACATGAATGGGAAGTTAGATAAAAACTGTTGTAAAACTAATACAGTAAAACCCCATTTATCCAAACCTCAATTATCTGAAACTATCAGTTATACAAAACTGTGGTGTGTCTCCCAGCTTAATAGATTTAAATGTAAAGTTCCTCACTTATCTGAAACCCCATTTACCCAAATAATTTTATTGTCCCCCAACACATTCGGATAAATGAGATTATACTGTATTACTCTAATAACTCTCAGGTCTCTCATTTTTATGTGTTTATGATTTGCCAACATCTCTCATATCTCTTATGTTTAGATTTATATGATTTGGGTATGTGGTGAAAATAATGGATGCCATTTCAAACATTAAAATTCTAAACTGCCCATTAACATTGAGCGACAATGTGCCTGGCTGGCAGGGACTTGTTTTAACCATTGGTAGTGCTGCCATAATGAAATGATTAGAAACATGTTTCAATGAATCAAGATGCAGGATTTACTTGCCCTATATTATCTTTTACAAAGAATGGGCATCTGTGGCCATTTCAGACACTATGTTTGCTTTCAGCGAACTAGGGTTGTGTGTGTGTGGAGGGAGGGGCAGACACTTGAGAGTTGGTGACAGTCTCAATCACTGATTCCATGTGTTGCAACTTTTTCTGTACGGTCAGCTTTTTTCTTTTCAAAATATTCAACTTTAACTGGATAGAGGAAAGTACCTTTGTGGAAGCATTGCAAATGCTGGTGCTGCAGTACTCACGTCACGACAGCAGCACAACAACATAGTGCTACCACTACTGCAGCACAACAACACAATGCAGCATAGAAATCCATGCATAACATATCTGTTACAGAGAATGGACATCCATGGCCATTTCAGACAGTGGCTCAGTTTTCAAAGGTCACAGAATGACACAGGTGCTTCTCCAGTAAAGAATGATGCATAGACAAGCTGCAGCAAAACTTGAGCAAGTTCTGATTTTCTAAAACATCTTGCATTAAAAAGGAACTACCTGCACCAAGTAGCTTGCATCAAGCTTGCATCAAAAAATGGATGCCAAGCAACAATGAGGCTTGCATCAAAAAATAAATCACATCCCGTTTTTGATTTTCAAAGGTGGAAGTTAGTGACAATGTGCTTTTGGACCAGCCAGAGCTGTTCTAACTGGACACTGGAGCACATAAAGGAGAGGGTAGGTGATGTAGCAGGTAGATTATAGAGCCAATATTCCCTTGTGGGACTAGTTTAGAGCATTTTGGAGACTTATGTCATTGTCAGGGCCATTTCATCCTTCATATTTTTGACTTAGTTTGAGTCACTCTTGTCTCATGCATTGTCTTTGATGCAGCTTGTGTCATTCTCACTGGATGCATCACTTGTCTTTTGATTCAGCTTTAATAATTCTCACCCCCGCATCATCTTTTGACTCAGCTTGAGTCATTCTTGTCCTTGCTTCACCTTTCTGATTCAGCTTGAGTAATTGTCGCCTCCATGCATCCTATTTTTGATGCAGTTGGACCGCTGCATCATTCTGGGGACTTTGCTGTGGAGAACACTTTTCTTGCAAAATATGGCACACGTGTTTGGTACACCTGAATTTGATGCGTGGTGGTTGTGTGACACACCTTGCATCGATCTAAGTGCCCTTTGAAAATCCAGCTCAATGTGTTTCCTTTCAGTGAACTGGAGGTTGGGGAGAGACACTTTTAGTTGGCTCAGTCTCAAAGTATTTATTCAGTATGTTGTAGATTTTTTCTGTAATTTCAACTTTTAAAATAAAACCTGTTCAGCTTTGATTAGACAGAGAAAAACACCAGTGTGGCATCTGTAACACTATATTAATACATGTGATTACAGCCTTTGTTAAACTGTTATAATCAGGGCCCTACTTTTCTGCGGCACAGAGGGACCAAGTTCTGCGCAAGACTACCATTTGCCGCAGAACTTCTCGGACGGGTGGTTTGTAATTTCTGCGGAAGTTCTGGCGGCACTAACAAACTACCACATCACAGTGACAGCTTGTCATCCTGACTTCACTTTCATGGCAGTTTTATAGCAATCAGGATGGTGGAAAGCACAGCAACACTAGTTCAAAAATAACAGACTTATAAAATAATTTATGCCTAAAAAGCAAAACAAATGTCTCCTTGAGGTCCTAGCCTGTTCCATAAATGACATATGCAGAGGGGATCTTGTGTGATAAAGAAGGTATTTCTATATGCATGCTATCTATTCCACTAATGAGGTTTTCACTATCACTTATATATTTGTATGTGCTTTCTACACCACTCATGAGGTTCCACTGTATCACTTATATATTTATATGCAATCTGTAACATACATACAAATGTGTGTGTGTGTGTGTTTGTAGTGAGAGAGACAGAGATACTGTATATATGTGTGTGTGTGTGTGTGTGTGTGTGTGTGTGTGTGTGTGTGTATGTGTGTATATATATATATATATATATATATATATATATATATATATATATATAATATAAATTGTGGGGCATGTGTGATTTTGTATTTTATATATATATATATATATTTAATTTCCATGAACTTGCATCCTCATTCATACAGGTTCCATTAGAAATGGAATAGAGGAGTTATTGCAAAACTCATTTTTATGTCAACCTGCTTTCCCTGACACACTGCGTAACACCATCAGGCCATGACATGTATGTGAACCGATTGTGAGATAGAGCTCTCCAGACCAGCACAATGTGTCCACCATGTGACAGAACACTGCACCATACCTTCCCAGGCTCCGAGCAATGATGTGTTCCACCATTCCTTGTGCTGCCCAGCCAGCTCCCAGAGCTAATCTCTGAACCTGAGTTGCCAGCACGGAAACACAGCATGCTACCCTCTGGCCAACAGCTGTCCCTGCACACAACATTTCTCCATAACTTTTAGGTGATTCTGTCAACCAATGACAATATGTAATCAATAACCCTGGCAAAAATCGTATAGTGAAATTATTTATTTAACAGGTCTATTCTTTCAACAGGTCTACACATTATTATATTCCACTTTTCTGGGCATAATTACTTTATTTTTCTTACCTTTTATTTGACCTTTTATTTGTGGGGAGACAAGCCAACAACTCCGCACTAGAATGAATTCACACAGACATTCTATTAATCACAAGATGATTGAGAAACCAGTAGCCCAGCACTTCTCCCAGGATGACCACTCAATCTCAGATATGTCTGTGATGGTCTTAAAAGGACATTTCAACAGTACACAACAGAGGCAGGCTTCTGAAATTAGACTTATTTACTTCTCAATATGGTGGCAGATGGATTGAACATTGATGTTGGGTACATGACACATTATTCCACTTAAACTTACACAGACCTTTACTTTAAAAGATGGACATGAACAGTTTAGTTCTCCAACGGCCTTTGATTTTGTAAGTTTATGGTTATCTACATTGTTGACTTTTCACCTTAACACTGTGGTGAGTGCGTTTGAGTGTGTGTGTGTGTATACTGATGTAGTATGTATGTATGTGTGCGTTTTGTGTGTGTTTGGTGTGTGTTTTTGTGTTGTTGTGGGTATGGTGTGTATGTGTGTTGTTTGTTGTGCATGGTGTGGTGTGTGTTGGAATGTGTTTGCTATATTTGTTGTGTGGGGTGTGCAGGTGTGTGTGTGTGGGGGTGTGGTGTGGTGTATGTACACACATATGTGTGGGTGGAGGCGTGGCATGGGGCAGTTATGTAGCTAGAACACTTAATTTTCACATATAGTGTGCATTTATTTCTTTCTATTAGTTGTCAGTGGGTGGATTTCACACTGTCACATCTTTAACTGCTCATATTAAGATGCATATCTCATTTACTTGAGGGTTCATTAAAGGTGTAATTCCTTTGGCTTTCATTTAGATTGCTTAGACTGATTCTGTGCATTTTTGTTATACACAGACTCTGTGTTGAAATCTGCATTTATCAGGCTTATGGTCTTGTTTTCTTGGGGGTCATTGACAAGTTTTTTTTTGCACTTACACTTACAAGTGATACTTTCATGCATCATGTTTATATGTGTAGGTTAATTTGAGGCTTGATTTCAACTTGCAGTTATACCTAATTTCAGGATTTTGTCTCTCATTATCTGTCCTTTAATATACCAGGACAATTGAAATGTAAGTTGTAAGCTCGTCTTACATGTATTAGAGATGCCACTCCAAGGTTTTTTATCACTAGAATGCTTTCTTGGCATACTGAGACATTTTAAAATTTATGTGACAAGAACTCTTTGGCTGTAGAGAATTCTTGATAACCTTTGCCCTTCTGAGGCTCCTCGGATAAAGGCATACTGGTGTTAATTAGCTTCTCTGACGTAATTTTCTATTATGTTTTAAATGTATATATTAAACCAATGAGAATTATTTCTGCTTTTCTATATGACCTGGTGTTAATAGTATGGGATATTTGAAAAACTGCCACAAAGCTTCTGAAGAAGGACCTGGTTGGTTGACTAAAGCACTTTGTTCTTTTCTGTAACATCCATGTTGGTCCAATAAAGGTATCAAATCATTTGTTTCTGGCTCTGTTTTTAAAAGGACCAATCACGGCACCTCAACATTTTATTTTTTCTTAAAAATGGCAGTTACATTTATTTTACCATTTATTCATTTCAGATGGCATCTCTATACCTTAAAAGGCACAAATAGGTTTGTACAAAGTGAGGTATGGACTTAACAGGTCTGTGCTATTGACAAGGTTTTGTTCAAGTTGGCCCATGTGCAATAATGTAAGACTGAAAACTATATTAGGCTGTAGTGCAGGTTGAGCAAATATCACCATGCCAGATGTGCAGTGCCACTATCTCTGGCAGCAGGGCTGTGGTAGATAAGTGATGACTGTTCATTTCTGTTGCAGATTGCAGCCATTTATAGCAATGATAACATCACATTCTGAACATATGGGGGTTTAGTATATAAAAGGGGTAAGGGAACCAGATTCTATGGAAAAACAGAAATATTAATAAAAAATCAACAAGAAGAGTGAATTCTGCAGCACCGCAGAAGTTCTGCGATGAACTACCAAGTTCTCGCGCCAAAATTCATAGACTGAGAATTTAGGGCCTTGGTTATAATGTTAAATCCATTAGACATTACCAAAATTACACTGAATTTGTAAGGTTATGCCTGTGATTTAATGGGGCAAAGCAACTAACCACATCCCCAATTAGGCCTTTAAAGGCTGCTCTTTCTAGTCACTCCTAAGAATATTTTCTCGTGGCCAGAGGCACTGCCCTACCTCCTTCCCTGCCCATTTCTCTTGCTTCATGCTTTCCTTTGTGCTGCTGCCTTAAGCTGCGGTCCCTTCTCCTGTCTTGTTTTGGCTGCCACTTCTTCTGCAACCATTTGTGCTGTTCTTCCCTTACCCCCTTCTCTTCATGCCTTCTTATTGCTTGTCTTTCCATTTCCCTTCTGTCCATTCCTCCATTTGTTTATCTGTGCTTCCCACCTTCTCTGTTTGTCCCTTTTCTGCTGCTTTGTCTTCCCTGTTGTCTCCTCTCCCTGTTTCTCTCTGGTGTTGTGTTCATTCTGTCTTTTGTCTCTTTGCCCCACCTCCATTCTTCTCATTGCCCTCTTCTATCCATTCCCTTCCCTGCCCTCCTTCATTCTCATTATCCCTGTACCTTATTTGCCTGCCATCCCTTCTTCCTCCATCTCCTCATTTCTCTTTGGGCATTTTCTTCAAGCCTCACCAACCTCAGCTCAGTCTTCCCCAGTGCTTCTGGGTGTGCAGTTACAAACTGTGCTCATCTTTCCACTGTCTCCTCTATTGACACCTCACCACTCCTTGTCTCTCCACCTGTTGTGCCTCTGCTGTGTCTGTGCAGGTGGAAACCACTTAGTGAGAACACCTGCCTAATTCCCTGCCTACTGCTTGGTGTGACACCAGCAACATCTAGCTCACTCCGTGACTCCGTTCCACTGTGTTTCTGGTTTTCAAGTACCTCTATCCCTACACCTGGTACCTGTTTTGTCAAGCATTCTACTGCTTGCCAAACCAACCTGTGTCTTCTTCTTCAGTGAAAGGACTGTGCGTGCCCTCCTAGTCCTCTAACAGAAAAAAAATAACAATACTTCATCATTCCTTCCTAGCCACCTCCTTCATTCAAGTAGGGCAGCCCTCCTAGGTAGGTCAGTTGCACTCCATTTAATTTTTTACTAATTCCCTTAGTATTTTTGTCTCAGGGTTCCTAGCTCATAGCTTCTTTGTTTTCCCATGGAAGGGACTGTGCTGTTGTGACAGGTATCATGGCTCTAAACCTGTGGAGCCTTTCTCTGTCAACCACTGTCATTGTCTGCAGCTGGCCAGCCAAGCCTGTCTTCCTAGCCTTCCTGACTACAGCACTACCGGTTGTCATGCACGTACCAGCCTTCATGACATTAATGCAATCAATATGGCACTATATGTTCTTGATCCTCAATGCTTTGCATTCCAACTTTGCAGCCTCCTCCACACCTCCTGTCAGCCATGGGCTTTACCCGGCTGTTACTTGTCTCCTTCACTGTGTGCTTTTTGGGGTTTCCTGCTCTAACAGCTGTAATTCCCTATTCATGCCATTATTACATACTAGTCCTATCTGGAGGACTTTTAGGCATCTGAATCCTTGTGAGTTTGAACATTCACTATTGTGCTTACCAATAGTACCTGCCCTGGTACTTCCTACCTCTACCATCGTCTGCGAGGGTTTGAATGGCCATTATCATCTTCCCACTCACACAATATTCCATTCCCTCTAATTTGGCTTCTTAATGGACCTGGGTGGCATCCACTCCTATGGTTACTGCTTGCTATCTACCTTGTCTGGACCCCATCCGGGTCCCCATCTCCCTGTCTGACTTCCGTGAAGTTCATCATCATAACTGAATATCCGAGGCATGACCCAAGTGAGGGTCACATGCTACATCTCGAATTTCCTTTCCCTCTAATTCAGAGACATGCCATCCTTGTCCATTACTCCTGGCTCAGGGCTAGCCTGCAGCTGATGGTCTCGCTTTGAACCCTCAAAGTCCATATCTTGAGCATGCAAAACTTGGGTGGGGTCCTTTTCATCTGGTCCATAGTGGGAATGTCCTTGCCCTGGGTGGACCTTCAGTCATCAACTACATTGACAGCTACTCTAGATGTAGAATTTAAAACTTCAGCAGTGAGGGTGGGGCTCTCACTGGCAGGGTGCCTAGCTGCCTGATCAGGATCAGAGGCACCTTTAAGCTATTTTTCCCTCGACCGCCTCTGGTTCACATGGTTTGTTCTTAGATCGGTAGGCCAGTGCTGCTTGGCAGTTGTTACTCTCCTCCTCCTACCTTGGCGGGTCATACCATGTCCAGAGTACTTCATGATGCAGATCTTGCTAGCAACCCCTCACGGCATTTCTGTTAGAGAGATAGAGTGAGAATGTTCCCCTCAATTGGATTTCACCCTGGACTGGTGTACTAAATTGCAGTAGCTGAGTTATCACTAATCAAATTCTCCTGAAGCCTGGAGGAAGGCGACCTAGGCCTTGATTCTTAAAGGCTTCCTCCTTAAAGGGTGTTTTCCTCTCCTCTGTGCCGATGGTCATAAAATCTAGATAGGTTAGTACTACTTCCTAGGTTCTGTAGCTAGGTTCTGCTGTTGGATGGAGACTGATCGTAGCCCTGTAGCTGTTCCCTCTCTCCTTGTGAAGTCATGCCCTCATGCCTCATTCCAACCTATGAGCCAGTAACTAGCCCTCCATTGTCTCCCATTCCTCTACTCCAGTGCTAACCATCTACACATACAGACCTCCGTTCACATCTTCTATACTGTTCTGAATTCATTTGCCTCCATGTACGCTGTCATCACTCTTTTGGGTACTCTTTTGTGCTCCTTCCTAAGCTACCTTTAGCCAAGGAATCATTCCATGGCACCTCTAGGGTGAAAACCTCCTGCAGTGTTCCTTGCCTTTGTAAACCTGCAGGGTGGTATATCCCATGGACAGAAGGCGGACAGCCACAAATGCATCCAAATCGCAAAGCATAACAACACACCAAGTTGCACAGACCCACTGAATTGTAAGGCTATGCCTGATGTTCAATGGGATGGAACAACTAACTATGCTAATTGGGTCTTTAAAGGCTGCTCCTCCTAGTCACTGCTAGAACATTTTCTCATTGCCCACCTCCCCTCCTCCTCCTCCAGCGTTATCTCTCTCTCTTCCATGGGCTCCTTCCTAAGCTACCTTTAGCCAGGGAATCATTCCATGGCACCTCTTAGGGTGGAACCCTCCTCTAGGGTTCTTTGCCTTCATACCGTGCAGGGTGGTATTTCCCATGGATAGAGAGGTGAAATGCCACAAATGTATCTAAGTCGCACAAGCATAACAACATACCAAGTTGGAGTAGACCCATTGAAATGGTGTTATGTGAAACTGATGTCTCATACTGGTTGAAAAGGCAGTGCCTGTGGAATTATTACAATGCATATTATAACAGCATATCATAATTATATAGAATATCATAATACAGCAATAGCTAGTAAATCATCACAGTTGTTAAATATTACTGATTAAAGAATTGAACTATAAGTATCACACTGCTTCTTGGCAAAAATTAATATGTGCCATAATATAAAACATACCTTACTACTTTTCTTTTTTATTCTTTCTCATTTCAGTCTATCCTGACCTCCCTGACACCCCAGCAAAGAGACTGTGCCTGGTAACAGTCCCAAGTAACTGGTGCAAAGGAACATGTCCTTATGGAGGATGACACAATTATTATTGAAGAACAAAGTATAGTACAGTTAGACAATCACACTCTACTAAATTAATTTTAATTATATATTGTTCTTTCAGTATACAGTCTTTATAGTGAAATGTATACAAATGTTTTACATTTTATTTCTCCTCTAACTCCCCAAAGTTACACACCACTCACCCAAGAACACCATATGGAATGCTCATCATGACACTCCACACAGAAATTGTGACCTTTTCCACAGAGAATATCCACCATCCTCTTAACCACTCTACTGATATCACCAGCTATCTTCAAGTAGGTGGTGTTTGTGCAACAAATGTTTCCTGGGAACCCATCCCCAGACAAATAAAAATACATTTCCCCATCTACCCCCTGCCCCACTGCTCAGAATAACACAAAATCACCATGGAACCCAGATTACCAACAGCAACAGCACAATATTTGTGCCACTTAACCAGTTTTATAAACTGTCTTCAATCATTTACATAAAAAGTCACAACATGATCTGATTATAGTATAGTATTATCATGCTGCCACAATATATAATTCTAACTGTTACATGCATTGTTTAATAAGCATTGTTTAATTAAGGAAAACTACACACCAAAACTTGGAAAAATATATGCTGTGCAGAGTGTTTTAATTTGTATGTGAAGTTATAGTGTTTCCTTCCCTCTGACTTGTATTAGGAGTTTTCCTTAATTATCCTGCTAGCTTTAGGGTAGTTTTATGACCCCTGGAGATCTCCATATCAAATAGGTTTATTGCATTTCTTTGTCCTACAATGCACCTTGTTTCATGTAATGGTGATATAGCAGAGCCCATAAATCCAGCAGAAAGCATTGCATTACAATCAGTTCACAACAATAGAGATGGTTATATTTTAAAATCTGTAGAATTCAGCTTGGTGACCACCCTCATCCTAAAGGTTTTACTGTCCTGAAAAACTTTGCTGCTGGTAATTTTGTGCAGCTTGTAAAACTTCAAGATATTTAGTTTGTTTGGCATGTGTGTGCTGAATGTTGGGTCTCTCTTACTCACAGTCACGTGAGACAAGATGCACTGTGAGAACAAGAAATACAGTTACACTATCAGGTATGAAGATCCCCAGGAGTCGTAAAACTAGCATAAAGCTAGCAAGCTAATTTGGAAAAACTCCTAATACCAGTCAGAGGGAAGGAAACACTAGAACTTCACATACAAATTAAAACACTCTGCACAACATATATTTTTTCAAGTTTTGGGTGTAGTTTTCCTTTAAGATGAAGATATATGTCATAGCCTATTTATAGGAATAGGGTTCTAAACTTAGATATAGTATGGTGTACAACATCCTTGGAAAACAGATGGTATACCATTGTTAGATCAACCCCAACAGTGAAACCATTACAGTGACACAACCTGTTCAACATCCATAGTGTCGAGCAGGTTGTCAGAGCACTAATGTACCAATACAGCAACTCACGGTGTTGTCCTTTCCCCAGTAATCCACCCCAAGGTTGATTATCTATAAGTCCAGGGGTGCAGGGATGTGAACCCCTACAAACAATGCAGAAAAGCCCTAGTGCTTGGGCACCATGGCATCCTTTGACAGATTTGCGAAGTGATGTGGTCGCTGTTGCAAATTTCTTGTCATTGTGTTGGGCTTCGACAACTATGTTGTTGAAGCAGTGTGGTGAAACCAGATAGATGATCTGTCAATGATAACGCAACAGAATCTTACTTCAACAATCATTCCCTTTAAATGTTTCGCAGCAAAATCTGACAATAGCATGGCATGACTATGTTGATACAATATGTAATAGCTACTGTTATATCAGTTATTTAGTAAGTATTAATTAATTGACATGATGATATAGAAATATCATAGTTTACTTATTTTACTAGTTTTCTAAGGATAGATACAGTATAGTATGTAACATAACTGAACAATAAGTGACCTGTAAATAATATTATTATAGAATGTTAAATGTTACTATAATCTATCTTTATCTATTTATATATAGACAACAATGCAGATGTTGAGGGCACCTCTGATGTAACAGAGCAGGCCATTGATGGAGCCAATACTGAAACTCCTGCTCACTCCACAGGCCAAGGAGAAGATGAGCCCGGTCTTGTACTTTACATCTGGCTCTGCTGCAGGAGATACCTGTCATGCATGTCAACATAAAGTGCAAAAACAGTTATTGCATAACTTTAAAATAATTTGTGTTTTTTTTTGGGGTGCCAGCTTTGCAAGACAGCTATTATAATAATACATAAGGGATATATGAGGGGTCTGCTGTGTGACACAATATTTATTTTATGAGTAGTCATTGACTGCAGGTTATCTCATGAGTGGTAGAGCTTAGAATAGCCATGGTGATTGTACTCGTTCAATGACTATGAATAAAAATAAATATATCACACAGCAGACACCCACATATTTGATTTATGCAATTGGCTACCTTGTTAGTTGGGAGTTAATGCTAGTCTGTGTTAATTTGTATTTTATGTTTTTGTGTGGGATTATTTGCCTAGTCAACAGTATTTTTATGTTACTGCACTTCACAGAGTTTTCATCAATGGTTGTGATAGTGCGACATGATTACTTTGTGGGAGAGTGTGTGGTTTTGATTGGCTCAGTTTGTTGAATGGGCAGAGTTCTGATTGATCAGAGATGTGTGGGAAAGTGTTTGTCACTGGTGGATGGATGTGGATTGACATGTAAGGAGCATGGTTTTGCGTTTATGGCAGAGTATAGTTTTAGTATGGAGTCGGGTGTCGATGGAGAAGGATCTTGGCTCAACACAAGGAAGCAGTGTGCTTCAGGAATGGGAAGGAGTGCTAGAATAGCTGAGGAGCTGTGGCAGAAGATCGGGAGCTGGAGTGACCATCTTCGGAAGGCTGTGGCTTGTATGCAATGGTGGATGGGCATCTTGGAGGATTCTTGATGACAGGCCAGGAGCATCAGGGAGATTCTGGGAGTGGCAGTCACTTGTGGGGCTGGTGTTGGATTCAGTGCCTCTGTTCAGTGGAGTCGAGTGATGTTGGATTTCATTGTGGATGGATGCTAAGCAGTGCTTTTGTGTGAACCTTGCCTGATGTGGAGCGCTACTTCCCAGCATGTTTGTGAAGGTCTGCCTGGTGTCAGGTCAAGTGGAAGTGGTTCTTTGGCTGTACCTTCATCATTGCTCCTGTCTGTTGCTGGAGATTGAGGATTACCACATTGAAAAGGAGATATTTTGTTATTCTTGGATAGCTTTTTTTTTTTGCTTTTTGTTTATTTGGCGTACACTTTTGGAACGTTTTTTGACTTTCAGCTTTTCGATGTGCTGGATACTGTGGATTACCACAATGGAGAGTGGACATTTCTTACTTTTATCATTCCTTTTTTTTTTGGGCACACTTTTGGATCATTTTCAGACCTTTGGGCTTATCGCAATGTGAATATTAATAAGGGTTACCACATAGAACAGTGGACTTTTGATCACCTTGGATATCTTTATATTGTTTTGGGGCATACTTTTGACATTTGTTTTCTTTTACCTAATTGCATAGAACAGAACATAAAGAGTCCATCCTTTAAGTGCTTTACATAGCCAAGTTTTCTCTGTTTACATTTTACCATGGATTACTTTATTTCTACAAACTGCTAAAGTAAAGACAGCTTCATCAAGGTAAATTCGTTTCAAACATTTATTAAAAAGATTATTCTCAAATGAACAGTTGATAGGGGATAAAAGAAAACTAATGTAGAGGTTAAAAGGGGTGCATTTTTTATTGATAGCTCAGTAAAATAGAGTTGAAACAGAAAAAGAAGGTTTGAATTCAGAGTAAGTGTAAGTCTTTATACTACTTTCTGCTGTCTTTTTCCATTTGTTTAGGCAGCTTCATGTGGTCAGGCAGCAATTTCACCATTTCTGGCCTTCTCAGATACTGCTGGTTGTTCTTCTGCCTGCAGGGTGTACATAAAGAACACAGTTATTTCAGCTGTCTGTAAATAGTTAAAAAATCCTGCTTTTGCACAGTTACTTTTTCCTTTTCAACTAATGAGAACAAATGCTATGTATAACAAAAATAGTTAGCATGCAATTTAACAGTTTAATGTACAGCTGCTTATTTTGAGGCCTAGCAGAAACACACATTTAATAGAGAGCGGGAGAAAATAACTGAGAGGCAAAACCCAGGAAAAAAGAAAACAATGCATTTCTTTTACCAGCTGTTACCTTATTTATGAGTTGATCATGCTTTTTCACTGTATTGCTTTTGTGTGCTTAGAATGTGATCACGGTTGCATTCCACTATGCTACAGAAGTTGCCTTTTATTTTACTGTTTTTATTGAATTTTATTTTTGTAAAACTAACTATAGATAGTCTTTATTTCTATCTTGCACATTGTCTAGATGTTACAGTTCTACTGCACAGTTTAGGAACAGAACCTTTTTACCAGGGTGCAAAGGGTTGCTTGCAGGGGATGGGGGGAGGTGATTCTTACCTGCTAATCTGAGTCTGAGTTTATTTTCAGTACTTGTGGACACTTTCTCTTCATAGGCTCATAATAATGGTGACCTAGATAGAGTTTTGCGAACAAGATGCAAACAGTGTAATTGTTATAATTTTCAAGTAATAGTTTGTGCTAAAATGGTTTTCAATTTAGTACATTGGGTATAGGTGTAAGATGCTTTGTGTACCTTGGACAGTGTTAATGTTATATTCTTTGCATTGGTATTCAGGCAGTTAAAGCATGTTCCCAAGATTTCATGGATGTTTTCGAAATGGTTGACAATGCGTGCACTTCGGTGGCTGCTGGTGTAGAGTGGCCAGTATTTCTCCACTGAGAATCATAGAAATTGTTTCTTGTATGTTCCCATTCAACTTTGATTAATCATTACTGCTACCCAATTGCTTATGCCCTGTAACTTGGATTATTTCATTAGAGCTATGCCAGAACCTGCCAATTTCTGTATCAGGTGCTTCCTTGTGGAATGATTAGTCAGTCTTTTGCCACTATTTATTCCTGCTTTCTGCACTATGGTTTTACTATTGTGGATAATTTATTGACACCTACTGGCTGGTTTTGAACCAGGCGGTGGTGTAATATTCTTTCTGGTTAGTGTTTACTGCCAGGAAAAATGGAGCAACAGGTAGCAGCGTTTTCTGTGTGTTTCTTTATATAATGGAAAGTTTCTCACCAAACATTATTCTGTTTTGCCATGTATTTCGTATGCTCTTGACTTTATTTTCTGGTGTCCTTGGGATTACTCCCAGTTCTCATTTTTGTCTGCCTTTCTTTCATGTATTGAACATTTTGCTTGCCATTCTCATCCTGATGCAGGTCTATGTCACCCCATTTAATCATGTGCACTCAGTATTACCCTGACTTCAAAGTAGGTACTGATTATAAGTCACATTGTGTTAAGTAAGGAGTCAGGGGTGTGGGGGCTGAGCTGTTTTTCATATAGTATGTCAATTATACTGTCGGTCAGCTCATCTGCCCTTAAGCTTACTACCCTTGCCTTCAGATTTCATTTTTTTGGGCAAGACATTAAGACTTGTCTGCACTTTCAAAGGCAGGAGATGTTAACAAAGAGCAAGGTAGCTTTTGGATCAGAAAACTTTCTGGGCTCTGGAAAATTGTACACAATATACAGGGGCTCATAGGCAGTGCTATCTTTCTTTGTGCAATTAATAAAACAGTGGCACAAATATGTTTGAAGATCTGCAGGAGCTATGTCAGTAAGGAAATCATTTAATAATGATAATCTTTATTTGTATAGTGCCTTTCAAATTGCAAAGCACTTTAACATTACCAATTTAGATAAAACAATAATAACAGGATAAAATGATAAAAGCACAATACAGATATAAATAGAATCAGTTCAAGGTAGGCTTGGTGCCTAAAAGTAAGTTTTCAGGGCCTGCTTGAAAACCCCCATGTAGTGCATTCCCGTAGCTGACGCGGTAAAGAATTCCATAGAACTGGAGCCACATACATAAATGCAGGCCCCATTCTGCACCAGATGCAAGCAGCAGATATCAACCCGGGCAGCCCTAGGTACAGGGAATTGCAGTAACCAAGGAGCAAGGTCACAAAGACATGGATCAAGCGTAGGAAGATTGCCAGATGGAACTAGGTACTTGACCCTGGCAATGTTCCTCCAGATGATAAAGGAAAACTTGATGACTGCTGACACCTGAGATTGAAGTGTCAGCCCATCATTAAGAATCACCCTAGGTCCAGCACCCATTCAAAGGCAAGAAGCTGGGAGCCCCAAGTAAAGCCTAGTAGGCTGACCAGCCCCAACTCCTCTATCCAGTGACCTGGATCCACAGCCATCACCCCAGTCTTTCCCGAGTTCAACTTCAGCCACCGGAATTCATCCAGTCCTGGATTACAGTGAGTCAGTTGTTCAATACCAAAATGCACTATTCTGGTCAGGTGCAAAGACAGGTAGAGCTGGGTATCATCAGCATAACAGTGAAACCTCAGCCCATACCATCTTACAATGTCTCCAAAGGGTAGTCTGTCACTGTGAACAACATGGGGTACAACACTGAACCCTGAGGGATCCCACATGGCAGAGAGAATGGGTCAGGGAAAAATCCCCTACACCACCCTCTGCATTCTGCCAGTGAGGAAAGACTTAAACCACCTGAGAACTGTACCAGACAGGCCACAGATGAACCTCAGGCACTCGCATAGCACCCCATGGTCCACGGTGTCAAAGCTGTGGAGAGATCAAGAACCGAAGATGGAGCTGTGCTTCTGATCACTCCCCAACAAGAGATCACTGAGCACTGAACCAGTATGGTCCCGGTACTATGCCTCTTATGAAAACCAGATTGGAAAGGTTTATAGATGTCATGGATGGTCAAATTGTTCTTCAGCTGTAGCGCCACCACCTTCTCAGTCACCTTCCCCACAAAGGGAAGGTTTGAGATGGTCTGTAGTTAGTAAGGCAGCCTGGGTTCAGAGAAGCTTTCTTTGGGAGAGGTGTCACCACCGCCTCCTTCAGGAGCTAGGGAACTCACCTGACTCAAGAGAGTGCCAGCCTATCCCTGCAAGGACCAGGCCAGCGATGGTGCAAGAACCCACAATCAGGGATGTTGGGGCCGGATCCAAACTACAGCATGTAGGGCACATACCCTGGACAATCCGCATAACATCCTCAGACTCCAGCCAGTCAAAGGTACCCAGACAAAGCTAGGAAGAGTGACCAAACACCAATCACTAGCAGCCCCCAATATAGTGTGCCAGTTGGATCTCCATCCTGATGCTGGCCACCTTATCTACAAAGAACAAGTGAGCTCATCACATTCAGACTGTGAAAAGGCTCTTCAGAACTGAAGACAAGCCAGGTTTCACAGCCTGTCCTACAGTTTGAAAGAGCTGAACCAGTCAGTTCTGAGCAGCAGCAATCTCCGAACAGGAACTCTGCCTTCTTATGGGTGATTGATAGACTTGACAATGTTCCATCAATCTAAGATGGTCAAGCCATGCAGTGGTGCTGAGGTTAGGCGTTGGACACCACACCTCATGCCATGCGGTGACCCAAGTTCAAGCGAGCTCGGTGCGGGCGTCTGCAGGGAGGTATTGGATTGAGCACCCACTGGGCTGCTCTCCTATCCCAGGGAGGGTACTGGGGAGTCTGGCACTCCAGCGGCCCTGGTGGAAATTGGTGGTGTCACAGAGCACTGGGCTGCACATATGGCATGGCTGACGCTGGCAGGGTTGCTGTGCACCAATGCATTGGGGCATGCCCATGCAGGGGGGATGATGTAGTGCAGAACAAAGGAAAAAACAGCTCGTGGAGCAGGTGATGGCACCAGTCCCCAATGCCCACCACCAGGATCTCCTCAGCTGGCCTTCCAGTTCCTACCTCAGTCACCCACCTGCAGTCAGAGTCTGTCTAGTAGCGAGCCCAAAGAGGCAAAGGGTACCCTCCATGGCCGGGTGAAACTGGGAGTGCTGACTGCAGTGGGGGGAGGAGGCTAAGTCTGAGGGATCCACAGGCAGGCAGGATAAGGGCTGAATGCCTGAGAGATGCCCTACAAGCCACAACAGGAGTGGAAATAAATAAAAAAAATCTAAGATGGCCAGCCTCCAGGGTGGATTTCTGCCAACAATGCTCTACCTTCATCCTAGTCACTGCAACTCCCTCAAGGTCCCATCAAACCAAGGGGACCGAGGGTGAAGGAAGAGGATGATCATGGACAGGCATGATAGAGTGCAGGGCATAGTAACAGCTTTATTATAGGCTTGAACCAGGCCCTCTGGGCTCCCGCCTGCCCCAAGAATTACTGATAGATCAAGTACCATCACAAGGCCATCAGAGCTTACATCCTGTAAATGGCAGTATCTGACCATCTCCACAGGGCGGTCAATGAAGAAGGGTGCAAAACTGAACCTCACAGTGTAGTGATCGGGATCATCCGACCGGTTCCACCCCTGATCTGAGGCATCAATCACCAGGAGGAAAACCAAGTCAAGAGAGTGACCATGTTTATGAGTAGCAGAGGTAACAATCTGTGTAGGCACAGTGATGTCATCAACTGGAGGAACTCCTGTCCAAATTCGGAGTTATTTGTCAGCCAGGCATTAGAAGTCATCATCAGGACCATCAGCCTGGGCGACTCGATACCATATCGACCACAAAGTCCGCTATTTCCTGAAGGAATCACTTCTCATCCCCATGTGAATGGTAGACAAAGGCAATCCTACAGCCTATACCTGCTACTACAGTACACTCAAATTTATACCTACAGTTTCTGTTAAGTACCTCATAAATATTGCTATGGCTGCCTGTGTTTTCTGCTTGTGTTAACGTTTCTTGCTTTTCTATATACTTATCTATTTCATCTAACTCTATCACAGATTTTCTACTTGCAATTGTGCTCTCGATCAGTTGGATCTGTATTTACACTGCTTTGCCTAGCAGTTTCAGGGTCTTCTAGGGCTTCGTATCCATCTGAATTTGTGTTAGCATTTCCTCCATCTCTATGGTGAAACTATCATTTTCAGCTATGTTGGTCATTTTTACTGCTGTTT
The DNA here is from genome assembly GCA_016271365.2 of Neoceratodus forsteri. Classification (NCBI taxonomy): domain Eukaryota; kingdom Metazoa; phylum Chordata; order Ceratodontiformes; family Ceratodontidae; genus Neoceratodus; species Neoceratodus forsteri. Next base: position 1,298,639,364 of record CM057453.1, on the reverse strand, counting down.
CTGGTAGCTAAGGCCTTTTTAGAAAATGTGTAATGTAGAGTGGCTGTTAAGCTATCAGGCACACTGAAACTGATGCTCTGCCATTAACGTCTACCACACAAATAAAATACCTTACACTGAATATTCTCTGACAGCTTTTTTACTCTGTCAGGCATGCGTGTTCACAGATTGGCTTGTGGACACACAATTTTTACAAGCAGTTCCATCCTAAATCGAATGCCCAGCTTGCTTACTGCTCAGCATGACATGTCTATTTTATGGATACATTTCTCATGAAGTGTCTACTATGTGTACACATATGAATTTCCACAATTATACATGCAGTAGTCCTGAAAACATTGATTTGTCACACAGCATTTATCTCCATGACCATTGCATAAATTGTGTTTGTTTCCTGAGCAAGAAACAGCAGTCTAGAACTACAGATGTTTTACTGATAAACCACTTCTATCTCAGCAGGAGTCAGTACCTGTTTGGATTAAGCAAACAGATACTTTATTAGAAGAAGGGGTCTCATTTAAGTAAAAAAAAGAAGAAAGTTACTGTGTGTTTCTCTGAGGAAGGGGCTGTAGCAGCTTAATTTGCTGAGTCAGAGCAGAGGTGATTCTAATGGGGTGTGGCTTAGCAGCTTAGGAGAACAAAAGCAGGTTTCTCCAATTACAGCTTCCTGCTGTTTTTGACAGAGGAGAACTTTGGTTTCAGAGCAAGAAACAGCAGTCTAGAACTACAGATTTTTACTGATAAATCACTTCTATCTTAGCAGGAGTCAGTACCTATTTGGATTAAACAAGCATACACTTTCTTAGAAGAAGGGGTCTCATTTAGTAAAAAGAAGAAAGTTACTGTGTGTTTCTCTGAGGAAGGGGCAGTATCAGCTTAGTTTATGAGTCAGAGCAGAGGATGAATCTAATGGGGATGTGGTTTAGCAGCTAAGGAGTACAAAAGCAGGTGTTTCAATTACAGCTTCCTACTGTTTTTGACAGAGGAGAACGTTGGTTTTGGAGCAAGAAACAGCAGTCTAGAACTACAGATTTTTTTAATTGCCCTCCCTCCCACCCAAAGTCAGTTCTAGTTTTATAGCCACTGGATTTGACTGACAACAGGAACTTCATGTTTGGCAGTAGGAAGGGAAGGATCACTGAGACACGTTAGTTTCATCAACCTTGAAGGAACCTAAAAATAACTCTCCCCAGCTGCTGGAGGTCTGAATCCAAGCATGAAAGAAGGAGACTACTGAAGACTATAGGAAGCTCCTGTCCCAAAACAGGAAGGGTGAGAGTTGTAAGGGCACATAGGCAGTAGGAAAGTAAGTGTAAAAATACATAGAGGAGGAGACAATAAGCATACAAAGCAACAAAAAGGGACAAAAATAAGTCAAGATGGGAGTGGTGCAGTGCAAAGGCTGTGGGGTAGCAGTGTCCTGGGAGATATTCTGGAGGCTGAGATTCTGCACTGTTACAGACACTCTCTGGTCTGAGGGAGGAGGTTGCCCATCTCCAGGCAGACCTGGCTAGGATTCATGAAACCTCTTCCCTCATCCGGGTCCTGGAGCCACCACCATTACCTCAGAGGTTGCCAAGAAAGAGGAGCAGTTGGACCAAGATGGGCTCAGGGAGGGAGACGGTGGTGGAATAGAGGTGCATCCTTCCAGTTGTACCTCTCCACGATTCATATGCTGTTCTGGCAAAGATTTGTTCCTCTATGGAGGCACCTGCAGTGGAGACCAAAGAGGATGCTGGGAAGATCCACAAAGAAGACCCACAGGAGGGTGGCAAGAGATCTCACAGGAAGGAAACAACTCTGGTGTGGGACTTGATCATTAGGGGTAGAAGTAGGGAGGAAGGGGATAGGGAGGTAAGATGCCTGCCTGGTGCCATGGCTTGGAGGGACAGGAAGCGAATCCTCAGGATCATTGGAGCAGCTGTATGAGGGAGGGAGCTGGATGTCACTGTCCACCTAGGGACAAATGACCTGGCTGTGAATGGGATCAGAGCAGTGCAAGAGGAGTTTGTGGAGTTGGGGAGGGGCCTTGAGACAAGTAGCATGTATGGTAACCTTCTCAGAGGATGCTGCCTGTCTATGGAAAGGATGACCCTAGGTATTCTGCACCATGGGTTCAATGAATGATTGAAAATTGGTGTGGATCTCAGGGTTTTGGCTTCACTGGGGACTGGGGAGCCACCTGGATGGATGCAGGCTTATACTGGTATGATGGTCTGCATCTATCCGAGAGAACAGGATCCTAGTGACAGGTTTAAATGCTTCATGGGCAAGCATTTAAACTAGCCAAGTGAAAGAGCACAGAAAGGAGCAGGAAATCCCAGCCTCCCCCATAAAACACAATGGTTAAAGAGTGGCCAAGGTAGAGAAGTCAGTAGGGAGCAGGACAGGTATAAATGTAGAAAAAGGCAGTAAGGACAGGGATGGGGCTACAAGTAAGGCCATAAAAAATAAATGGAAGGTGATGAGTACCAATGCCCACAGTCTGTGCAAGAAGCATCCTGAACTAGTGGCCTTGATGGAAGAGGATGCCTTGATATTGTGGCAGTCACTGAAATGTGGTACACAGAGAACCATGATTGGGATGTCAACATACCAGGATACACAGCCTACAGGAGGGACAGAGGTGGGTAAAGGAGGAATAGCTCTCTAGATAAGGAAGGATTAAAGTAACAGAACTAAAGAGTAAACAAGAAGTTGATGAGTCACTATGGGTCACCCTGGAGACAGGAAATGGCACCACAATCTGCATGGGGTTGTACAGACCCCATCTCAGGAGGAAATGGACAAGGAAATGATAGAAGACATCCTTAAAATGGCAGAAAAAGGGAGATATTGTTGATGGGGACCTGAATATGCCAGACGTTAACTGGAGTACCTTGCTGCAGGTACATGCAAGAGCAGGGTCATTATTGATGCCCTACAGGGGCATGCCTCAGACAACAAGTGTTGTAACCCACTCAGGAGGGAGCAATCTTAGACCTGGTACTCTCAAATGGGGAAGGAGAAAGGATCTCAGATTTAGAAATGGGTAGCCATCTGGGAACAAGTGACCACCAAACAGTGGTTCACAATAAATACAGCCATAGAGTCAAGCCATGCAAAACAAAGTACTGGACTTTAGGAAGGCTGACTTTGGGAAAATGAAAGAGTGCCTTAGAAAGCACTAGCAAACAGGCAAGAAGGAGGGTGGAGGAACAATGGGAATAATCAAAACAGCCATTACAGAGGCAACAAGGCTTTTGTGAAGCAAATCAACAAAACAAAAATGAAGGAAAAACCACTATGGTTCTCAAAAGAGTGGCAGGGACGGTTAAGGAGAAAGGATAGCATTCAGGAAATATAAGGAAACACAGAAGGAGCAGGACATAGAACTTAATCAGTTAAAGCAGAAGGAGGCAGGGAAGGCAGTCAGAATAGCAAAGGCACAAACTGAGGAAAAGATAGCCAACTCTGTTAAGAAGGGGATAAAAACTTTATAGGTACATTAGGGACCGAAGAAAAGACCAAGGAGGGATACAGAGACTTAATAAAGGGAGGGAATGTGGACAGAGGGTGACAGTGAAAAGCAGCGATACTGAATGAATATTTCTGCTCAGTATTCACAACGAAGGGAGGAGGAGGTACCTAAACCAAACATGAGAGAAACTCTGAATAGAAGGGTCGATACCAGTCCATTCACAGAACAAAGGGTTTGAAAGAACTCTTGAAACTGAGAAGTGGACAAAGCAATGAGGCCTGATAGGAGTCACCCAAGAATTCTAAAAGAGCTAAGGTAGAACTAGTAACACCACTGAATACTCTCTTTAACAAATCATAGGAGGATGGGGTGGTACCTGAGGACTGGAGGAGAGCAAATGTGATTCCACTTCACAAAAGTGGGAGCAGGGCAGAGGCAGGAAACTACAGATCAGTTAGTTTGACTTCAGTGGTAGGAAAAATGATGGAATCACTTCTGAAGGAAAGAATTGTTGAGTACCAAGAGGCCAGTGGGGCACAGGACCCAAGGCAGCATGGTTTCACAGCAGGAAGGTCATGTCAGATGAACCTAATAGATTTCTTTGACTGGGTGACGAAAGTAGTAGACCAGGGAGGGGCTGTGGATATGGCCTACCTAGATTTTAGCAAGGCATTTGACACAGTCTCACACAAAGATTTATAACAAGTTAGCCAGCCTTGGAGGGTCCCAAGGTGGTAGCCTGAGATAAAAAGCTGACTGGACAACAGGGCCTTAAGGGTAATAGTAAATGGAGTCCACAGTGAAGAAAGAAGGGTAACTAGCGGGGTACATGAGGTTCTGTACTAGGACTGGTCCTCTTTAATGTCTTTATAAGTGACATTGCAGAGGAACTAGAAGGAAAAGTATGTCTCTTTGTAGATGATACAAAGATCTGCAACAGGGTTGATACACAAGATGGAGTGGAAAGGATGAGAAGGATTTGCAAGGTTGGAGGAATGGTCAAATGTATGGCAGCTTAGATTCAATGCAAAGAAGTGCAAGGTAATGCACATGGGAAATAAACCCCAGGGGAAGAGTACACAATGGGGAGATACTGACAACAGTAAAATTGGAAAGGGTTCTGGGGTAATTATATTAGATGACCTAATGGTGGGCAAGCAATGTGAGAAGGCAATAAGGAAGGCTGGGGGATACTGGGATGCATAGGAAGAGGCATCTATAGTAGAAAACAGGAAGTTGTTATCCCTCTGTTCAGACAGTTGGTGAGACCCCATCTGAGTACTGCACGTAATTCTGGAGACCCCATCTCTGCAAAGACATAGACAGAGTGGAGGCTGTTTAGAGAGGGCAACAAAATGGTGCAGGATCTGCACCAGAAGACATATGAGGAGAGGCTAAAGCAGCTTAATATGTATACCCTTGAGGAAGGAGGAGAGGGGGACATGATAGAAACTTTGAAGTATCTCAAGGAATTAACAAAGTACAAGAAGGTAGTATCTTTCAGAAGAAGAGATGTGCAAGAACAAGGGGCACAATTTGAAGATAGAGGGGCCGGCTCAGAGGTAATGTTGAAAGTATTTTTTCCCAGAGAGGGTTGTGGATGCATGGAACAGCCATTCTAAGGAGGTTGTGGAGTCAGGAACAGTGGGAGAATTCAAAATGCATAGGACAGGCATAAGGCAATTCTAGTGGGGGTAGGAGGAGGAAGTAAGCTGTTGATTAACTAGAATCTGCAGCTTATCCATTGGTATTGAAGTGTGCAGACTAGGTGGGCCAAGTGGTCCTTATCTGCCATCAAATTCTATGTTTCTATGTTTCTATGTATTTACCTTGTTCATTGTTATATTGGCACACTTCAGAAGCCTCTATCAGAGTTAGCCTCTGTGATCTTCAACAACAGATACTTGCCCACTGCAAGGCCAGGGACAAAGTGTAGTTAACATTGATGCTTCACATACATATTTTCTGAGAAGTGCAGGCTAGCTTAATTTCTTGCATGTGAATGAAATGCTAAAACAAATTGCATGGAGTTTAGTACTGATTTAAATTATTTTGGGCCCTGCAGTCAAAGCCCACCAGCAGTGTGCACACACAGGGCACTGCATGAAAAAAATGTGGCCAGTCTCCAGTGCCATATTCAAATGGATAGCGGAATCTGAACTGACCGTGCTATCCATTTGAATATCAGGCAGCAGGTAGCATGGTACACAGCAGGCAGTCACTATGCTTTGAGCCAGGCAACCAGCGCCTCTGCGCTGGAAGTCTGTCCATAGGGTTAAAGTGCAGCACATACTGTTAGCGCCACAGCCCTATGGGCGATATTCAGCCAACATGCAAATGAGCCCATTGGGCATGCATGGTGCTAAGGAGCCATCGCATGTCCATTATGAGGCCCATCTGCATGTGAGCACCACGGCTGGGTATGCCAGGCCAGGTCCTCCCACAAGCCCAATCCCTGTCCATGTAAAAAGAACAAAATCATTAGTGGTCCAGCAGTCCCTTCCTGCCGTGATCCCTGTACATGTATTAAAAAAATCATTAGTGGTCCAGCAGTCCCTATCCTGCCCTGATACCTGTATGTATATTAAAATAATCATTAGTGGTCCAGCAGTCCCTTTCCTGCCACAATCCTCTGTATGTCATAAAACATATCATTGGTGATCCAGTGGTCTCTTCTTAGCACTGATCCCTGGTATGTAAGATATAAAAGCTATCCTAGTAGTCTAGTGGTCCCTCCTCTCCCATTCTCCGATCACCATCCTTTTGAATAATACAATGGCCTGTTAGTCTAGTGACCTCCCACCCCCCTCCAGAAGATAGTAACCCACCACCCTACTCCCCAAACGGACCTGAGATGGCGACTGGCAGAGCCCTCCTCCACCACCACGAGTTGGCCTTTGACTGAACTATCACAGAGCATACAGTATACAGTAAGTGCTCATTGCAAGCACATACTGTATACTGTACGTGCTCCATGACAGTCCAGTCAGCAGGAGGCCATGTTTTGTATCAGTTAAATATTTTTGCTTACGTTGCACAGCTTCATGTACAGCACTGTGTTCACATTCTGTTTTGACAATGGGTGATGTTATTTTAAGATGGTGTCCTGGACAGAACTATTTGTATTTTAACTACCTATTCATTTGATATTCATATATTTGCATATCTGTTTGTATAAATGATATCACTCATGCACCAATCCCCACCACCTGATAAAGTCTTGTATGAAGGGTGCTACATAAGGGAGTTTGCTGCTCTGCATCCCTTGCTCAAATAAATTTTGTTTTGTCACTGTATGACAGTGAGTGCACCACTTAAACAATAATGCACAACAGGTTGTATGTTGTTGTGTAATAATGTCAAGCTTTAGGGCTTAAAGCATTAAGCCACATGCTGAGTGCATTTGACACCTGAGAAGTGATGTTATTTAAGCAATAAGGCATGACCAGAGGTTAGACTAACAGTTCATTAATCACCCCTAGGGGTGTAATGTGGCACGAGGTGCAGCTGAGTGCCATATTGCCCCTAGGGAGTGATTAACTAACTGGTTAATCTAACTCCTGGGAGCCTTATTGCTATTATAAAACTGATTCCAAAATAAATGTGTTAAAGCATACTTTTGAATGTTTTCCTCATTTAGAGGGAGATTTTTAATAAAATAGTTCTACCACCAACAGTTTAAAATGCTGGTTCAAAATCAGAATTCATCATTCCACACATTCAGCAGTACTAGAGGATGGAATGCTGACAGGAAGAATCCATGTGCCATGGTGATTAGGCTGTACATGACAGTATAACATGGATTAATGTAAGGTTGTTGGAATCCTAACAAACAATCAGATTACAGCATTTCTAAGACCCTTTCTATAATGAAGCAATAAGCCACGAGGGTGTGTGGTTATCAGGGATTTACCATGGCTGGAGTGATTTGCCCATGAGGGCGCAGCTGGAGGGTAAATCCTGCCAGCTGTGAATCCCCCAATAACCCACACCCCTGAGTGGCTTATTGTGATTAGACTAGGTGTCAATTGTTAAAATATAGAAAACATTAAAAAAATCTTATTTCTATTTTTTTGTATTTTTGTATATATATATTCTTCCAAAGTATATTAAGTAGTGCCTTGTTGCTGGGTAGAATATGAGAGTCAGTGATGATATATATTCTTCCAGAAGACACCAGGAGAAAGGACTGCTGTGTGACTGGACTCTCTACTGGAACTATATTGCCCTCCTTCCTCCCTACACCCCCCACCCAAAGCTAGTTCTATTTTATAGGCACAGGATTTGACTGACAACAGGAACTTCCTGTTTGGGAGCAGGAAGTGAGTGATCATAGAGCCACCAAAGACCCACCATCCTAGAAGGGCAAGAGTAGCTGTCCGGCCCCCTAGCTGCTGGAGGTATGCCTCTGAGCAAGTAAGGGTCTACTGAGAAATATAGGATATTCTTGTCTCAGAACAGGCAATCAGAGCTTAAAAGTGCACACAGGCAGAAAGTAAGGAGAGAAAAAAAAAACAGAGGAAAGAGTAAGCATTGCAAACAGTTAAGGGGCCAGAAATAAGACATGATTGGAGTGGTGCAGTGCAGTGGCTGTGGAGCAGCAGTCTTCCAGGAGACGTTCTGGAGGATGCGGTGTTGTCCCATCTGCAGGCACCTCTCTCTGGGCTGAGGAGGTTGCTCATCTCAGGCTGAGTTGGCCAGGATTTGTGGGACCTCCTCTTCCATCCAGGGACCACCAGTGCCACTGCCGTTGCCTCAGAGGTTGCCAAGAAGAGGAGCGGTTGGACCACAGTGGGCTCAGGGAGGGTGAGGGTGGTGGAACAGAGGTGCACCCTCCAGTTGTTCCTTTCCACAATTCCTATGCCATTCTGGCAAAGTGTGGTTCCTCTATGGAGGCACCCACAGTGGAGACCAAGGAGGATGTTGGGAACCTCCACAAAGGAGACCCACAGGAGGGGTGGCAGGGGACCCTGCAGGGGAAGGAAACAACTCCTGGTGGGGGACTCCATTGTTAGGAAGGTAGAACTGGGGAGGAAGGGAGAGGGAGGTAAGGTGCCTGCCTGGTGCCATGGCTTGGAGGGACGGGAGCGAATCTCAGGATTGCCAGAGCAGCTGCACAGGGAGGGAGCTGGATGTCATTGTCCACCTAGGGACAAATGACCTGGCTAAGAAATGGATTAAAGAAGTGCAGGAAGAGTTTGTGGAATTGGGAGGGGCCTTGGTCAAGTAGCACGACAGGTAACCTTCTCGGAGGTGCTGCCCAACTATGGCATAGGAGAGGCTAGGGTGCTCCGCACCTGGGTTCAATCAGTGGTTGAAAACTGGTGTGGAGCTCAGGGATTTGGCTTCATTGGGGACTGGGGGTCCACCTGGAGTGATGCAAGCCTATACTGGCATGATGGGCTGCATCTGTCCAGGAGGGGAATCAGGATCCTAGGTGATAGGTTTAAATGCTTCATTGGCAAGCATTTAAACCAGCCAAGGGGAGGCAATTGAAAGGAGCATGGAAACCCTAGCCCCAAAAAATCACGGTAGTAAGTGTGGCAAACACCAACATAGAGGTGCTGATAGGAGAAGGGCAGGGGTAAATGGAGAAAGTGACAAAGGCAAGAAGGACAGGGTGGGGCAAAGGAGTAAGGCCATCAGGAAATGGAGGGTAATGAGTACCAATGCCCGTGAGTCTGGGCAACAAGCTCCCTGAGCTGGTGGCCTTGATGGAAGAGGATGATGCCTGGATATTGTAGCAGTCACAGAAACATGGTACACAGAGAACCATGACTGGGATGTTAACATACCAGGGTACATAACCACGGAGAGACAGGCAGGGAGAAGAGGGGAGGAGTAGCTCTCTATGTAAAGGAAGGGATAAAAGCAACTGAACAAAAGACTAAACAGGAGGAGAGGAGGCACTCTGGGTCACCTTAGAGACTGGAAAGGGCACCACAATCCACACAGGGGTTGTGTACAGACCCCCATGTCAGGGGAGGGAATGGACAAGGATATGATAGAAGGCATTCTTAGAATGGCAGAGAAAGGAGATACTGTTGATGGGAGACCTGAACATGCCAGATGTTAACTGGAGCACATTTGCTGTAGCTACATCCAAGAGCAGGGCCATTCTTGATGCCCTACAGGTGGCAGGCCTCAGACAGCTAGTTTGCGAACCCACTCGTGAGGGAGCAATCTTAGAGCTCAGATCTCAAACGGGGGCAGTGAGAGGATCTCAGATCTAGAAATGGGTTGCCATCTGGGGACAAGTGACCATCAAACAGGGTGGTTCACGTTAAACTCAGCTACAGAGTCAAGCCATACAAAAATGAGGGTACTGGACTTTAGGAGGGCTGACTTTGGCAAGATGGGAGAGTGCCTCAGAAAAGCACTAGCAAACAGGCTAGAAAGAGGTGTGGACCAACAGTGGGGAATCATCAAACTGCCATCACAGGGCAACAAGCCTTTGTGTCAAACAAATAAACAAATAAAAACAAAAGAAAAGCCATTATGGTTCTCAAAAGAGGTGGCTGTGAAAGTCAGGAAGAAAAAGATAGCATTCTGGAAGTATAAGGAAACACAGAAGGAGCAGGACAGAGAGCTGTACCAGTTAAGGCAGAAGGAAGCAGGAGGGAGTCAGAATAGCAAAGGCCCAAACTGAGGAAAAGATAGCCAACTCAGTTAAGAAGGGGATAAAACCTTTATAGGTACATCAGCGAGCGAGGAAGACAAAGGAGGGATAGTGAGGCTGAATAGAATGAACGGTGGGTGGGCAGAGGGGACAGTGAAAAGCAGGATACTGAATGGATATTTCTGCTCAGTATTCACAAAAGAGGAGGAAGTGCCTAATCCAATTAACAGAAGCACTCTTGATAGGGGGTCGATTCTAGTCCTTTCACAGAAGAAAGGGTTCTGCAAGAACTCCTAAAACTGAAGGTGTACAAAGTAATGGGTTGTGATGGAATTCACCCCAGAATTCTAAAAGAATTAAGGGAGGAACTCAGTGAAACCACTGGCTACTCTTTTTAATAAATCATGGGAGGATGGTGGTACCTGAGGACTGGAGGAAGGGGATGTGATTCCCTTCACAAAAGTGGGACCAAGACAGAGGGGAAACTACAGACCTGTCAGTCTGACCTCTGTGGTAGGGAAAGTGATGGAGTCACTTCTGAAGGAAAGAATAGTTGAGTACCTATAGGCCAGTGGGCACAGGACCCAAGGCAGCATGGGTTCACAGTGGGAAGGTCATGTCAGACGAATCAATAGATTTGTTTGACTGGGTGACCAAAGTAGTAGACCAGGGAGGGGCTGTGGACATGGCCTACCTAGACTTTAGCAAGGCATTTGACACAGTCCCACACAAAGATTAATAGTCAAATTAACCAGCCTGAGAGTGGGTCCCAGGGTGGTAGCCTGGCAAAACATTGGCTGCACAACAGGACACAGAAGGTAATTGTAAATGGAGTCCACTCTGAAGAAAGAGGGGTTACTAGTGGGTACATGAGGGTTCAGTATTGGGTCCAGTCCTTTTAATGTCTTCATCAGTGACATTGCAGAGGGACTGGAAGGAAAATATGCCTTTTGCAGATGACACAAAGATCTGCAACAGGGTTGATACACAAGGAGGCATGTGTTACATGAGGTCCCTGCACCCTAATTGATACCCTCAGGGTAACACCGTGAGACAGCTAATGTTTAGGCATAAGCTATACTAATACATAGGCTAAGGGCATCTACCGCATAAGAGTAGATGTCAGGATATGAATGCATATTGTTGTAATTCACTTTGCTTGCTAATGCAAAACATATTATACCATGTATTTTCTGTCTATTTCTTACTTGTCAGATGCCAAGACACCTGTCCTTGAAGTAATTGTAATATGTAAGGCAACATTGCCATCCTTTGGTGATGTGCACCACTACATCTTGTTATGTAAGACTCTGTATAAGAACGCCTTTCTAAAACTGATGACTTTACAGAATTATATAATGTTATCTTGGACCGTGGAGCCACCTCTAATTTAGCCAATAGGGCTCATCTCTGTAACTAAAAATGCTTCTATCTTTTAGTAACCATAGTAATTATCACAGGTATATAATGTTATGCACAAGCTTTACACCTCGGAGACCGAGAAATCCCAAGAGACTACAGAGAAACCTCGAGGTGTAGAGGAATGCTTAGCATTGGCTCCCCGGTTCATATTGGTAAGAACTGCTTAGGGCAACTGTGATTTATCCCTTTTATAGTAATAAATTTGTTTATTACTTGAATGCAACCTGTTTGTGATTATTTGCATTCCCAATATTGCCAAGAACCTGAAAGTGAGGTTCAGACCTCTTACAAATTGGCAACCGTGTGCAGGTGATATTTGGTGTTTGCAAGTTTTCACTTGTTGCTATACATTTTCCTTTTCCCTAAGGGAGACAGTAGGTGTACACCTGTAACACCTCTCCCATCTTTTCTACCACTTTGTGGATACTTGCAAAGTCTGGCTGACTTTTTGGGTGTGGTCAATGCCGTCTTGACCCACTCCATAGCAGCTTTGAATTGCAAGCCTACAACTTATACAGCAGCCCGCTGTGTTTGAAGTACCTGTTGTGGATCGATATGCAACACACGGTCTTTTCACAGTTTGAATTTTCATTCCTCCCACACAATGGCCACAGTATCAGATATCTGCACAGAACTGAGACTCGATGTCTCTAACTTCCTTACCTCCATGGAGGATGGGCTGACTTAGCACAGGCGCAAGTCAATCCAGAAAACCCTGTACTGGGGATTTCAACCCAGTATGCAGAGGCGCCGACAGTCAACCAATAAGCATTGCACTAAAGGGTTGATGGTCGCTTTTCACGCTGCTTTGAAGCCTCCAGCGAGGTTTCATAATTCTCGATCTGCAGATCGCATCTCTTAAGCAAGAGATGGGTTTACAGGAAACTGAATGTGTTCGAATACAGCAGAACTTGAGTCAGAACTCCAACTCTGCGTAATGAAAAGGTTCACTATTGCATCATTCAGCACAGGCTGGTGAACAAGAAATGTGACTCTGAAACAGGAGTGTCAAAGTTTGAGACAGGATAAGAGTCAGGTTGTGCAAATGAATGATTTATTGAGTGCTGCTGAATGCACAGCTGAGTGATAAAATGGGTGAGCTTCAGGTGAGATCAACCAGGTACGTAACAATTTAGAAATAGCCTATAGGGACAATCGCGAATTGAGCGCCGGCGTACCGTGTTTTACAAAAGCAGAAGAAGGATCAGGTTGATTTGGATGTTGCAAGTGTGAATCATGATGAATGTAAAGTTAAGATGGATAAACTGCGCCATCAGCGAGAGGTTTTGGCTGCACGTTAAGGCAATGGGAGGCGAGCCCTGCCTTTCACTCGTCATCAGAAGGGAGTCTATCTGATGATGACGCTCCAGTACAACGCCCAGTCACACCCCTACTATGGCCCAGATTCCCACCCAGCCATCCACAGTATGGCGGGTCCCCACCCACTACTCCCCAGGTCACACGACGCGCATCATGACGCCATCATGGGAAACGCCATCATGGTGGCGCCCATGATGGGGAGCAGGCCCAAGCCTGGTCCCCGACTGTGCCTCCGGTAGCCATTATTAGTGTGGAAGACAGGCAAGAGATTGAAACCATGACTGATAGAGCATTAGGTAATGTTCCTCTTCCTGAAAGGGAGTATGACATTAAAAGTCAGATCCTACAAATTTTCCAAGAAGCTGGCACTCAGGAAGGTGTTGTTCGTACTGCAGCTGAAGCTGCAGCTCACGCAGCATTGGATGGTCGCCAGATGCACTACCTCTGCCTGATCGACCACCGCTCTAATCCCTACAAATGGCCTACCTGTTCAGCAAATAGTTGACAGTATTGGTCGGATGAGCCGGTCCGACAACCTTCAGCTGCCATTTGGAAAAGGTGCTCTCAAATGCGAGATGCTTAGCCACGCCACAGAATATCAGGTCCAAATACTACGCCAGACCATCGATCCTGGTTTATGGGCCAAACTCTCAAGTAGTTCGCCAGGATGGGAACGCTACCTTTGATGAAGTCGTAGCTGAGCTCATCTCTGCTCATAGCCCAGGTGTGGTAGGAGTAATGCTGGCATACCCTGTGAAGCAAATGCAAAGAAAGCCCAGCGACCTACCACTAGAGACTCTGGATGGTCTACTGAGCAGGGAAGCATCTGGCACAAGAAGCTGGGATGTGGATCTTATTGAATATAAGGCCTTGTTACTTAGGACATGATCCCAGCTGTAAGAGAAAAGTAGAGCCAACCACATACCTAAATATGGATAGGTTTGCCGATATTCTTCGGAAAACTGAGAGGGTGTATCAACTGTACATCCGTGATTTGGGTTCCGTTCCAAGAAGGTTGCTGCTCGGAACCCGCCTCCGGGACACACACACTATACTGTGGTAGGGCAGGCCCAGCAACAGCAACCCAAACATCCATCGGCCCTCCAGCTAGCAACCAGCAAAACCACCAGCAGGGCCAGCAGTAATAACAACAACAGTGGGGAACTGGAATTAGCCTAAAAACAGAAGGCACAAGGGTAGAGAGAAACCATTACAAAGATCAGGTCCCTCATACAAGGAGATAGTGGAAGAAACTGAAAATTCCGAGAGCTCCTGGGGAAGTGCGCTCCGTAGCGGTGCGCTGTTCTGGCACAGACCCTTGCAAGCAGTACAACCGTGACCCATGCCACTACTGGTCATGGAGACACTGAAGAACGAAGCTATCAGGCCCACACAAGTCTGAACCCGAAGCTCCTCCCACATTGCATCAGTGCAACACTGTGAAGTCATCCATGCAAGTCAAGCCAAACCTCTGCATGCTCCAGCAATACAGATTGACAATTACAGGCCCCAGTCCGCATTGTAAACAAGCTGGTCTTGGATACAAACGAAGACCCTGCACCAAGGCCGTGGTTGGGGACGCCAATTAATTGTCTTATTAGATACAGGTGCAGCTGTATCTGTATTACACGACGAACACCGGACACGCCCCTGGTCTACCGGACGGAAGACCAATATGTCAGAGATGATGGTACTAGGCTACCTGCATACCGCTCTCTAACCCGGTGAGAGCTAGGCCATTTGAAGGCACACACATGCTTTCCAACTAATGGTACTGCATGATCATCCTAGTATCATCGGGATTGACTTCCTTGCACCGCGACGGGCTGTGTGGTGGATCTAGCTAACATGCTGCTGATACAGATCCAGGGTCAATACCATACTGTCTTAATTCCTGACTCACATGCTGTGGCGACAATATCTATCAACAACAAAGAGATGATGCATAGATTTGTTCAAGAATCATGAACTCTTCCCAAAACTCCTACCTATTCTGCAACGGCATTTGGAAGTGTTTGCAGTTAACAAACATGATTGTGGCAGAATGCATACTGTTATCAGGTGCCAGGCCCAGCACATGAGAGACAAAGGCAATACCCATTTCTACTGAAGCCTTACCCTCTCCGGAACGATCAAGTCACTCCTTAAACAAGGAGTAATCAGAACCTGTGTTTCCACTGCCAACTCTCCTGTTTGGCCCATGAAAACCTACAGGTGCCTGGAGACTTACTATTGACTACAGGAAACTGAATCAGGTCACCCCAGTTGCTCCCCTAACTGTGGCGTCGGCACCAGATGTGCTTAGACTTTTAACACCAGATCAGAAATGGTTCAGTGCCCTGGACATCTCCAATGGTTTTGGTCATTACCATTAGCACTCAAGAGTCAATATAAGCTCGCCTTCACCTTTGAAGGACGACAGTACACGTGGACTTGCTTGCCACAGGGATTCCATAATAGCCCATCCATCTTCATTCTTCACATGATGGATGCCCTACAGATTTCTCAGCCCCCAATGTCTCCTACAGTATGTAGATGACCTGTTGTTGGCCACCACCACACAGGCACAACATCTGGATCTCTTGGACAAACTACTGACTCTCATTCAGAGAGCAGGTTTGAAATGCAACCCAGCAAAAGCACAATTATGTCAGAAAGAGGTACTCTTTCTGGGTTTGAAAAAATAACTGACCAAGGCCGGAGCCCTACTTGGAAAAAGATTCAGGGATTACAAGATTTGCCATTACCCACCAGTGTGGCAACTCTTAAGGTTTCTCTGTATGGTAAACTACTAGAGATTTTATTTGTGATTTTGCTCAGAAGGCTCTCCTCTGTATGACCTACTCAAAAGGATGTTCCATGGAATTGGGGCCCTGTTCATACCCAGGCTGTGACGTCACTGAAGCAGACTTTGGCCTCCGCCCAGCACTGGTAAACCCCAATCCAGCACTACCATTCCATCTGGAGTGTGCCACCTCTGACATCGCTATGTCAGCAGTACTGGCCCAGAAGGTGCATGGCACCTTGAGACCTATTGCATATGCATCGCAGCTCTTGACCCCAGTGGAACAGAAGTACGGCCTTTGTGAAAGGAACCTTCTAGCCACCTATTGGGCTGTCAAGCACTTCCTGTATATCATTGGGTACTCACCACTGATTCTCAACACTAATCACATGCCAACTACCTTTCTACTTTCAGATAGAGTGAAGGATGGGTCAGTCTCCAACACAAGGCTGACACATTGGTCACTCTCCTCCAGGACAGAGATATCCAGGTCCACCAGACCAAAGTTCCGTCTCTGCTAGCTCATGGTCTCCTTTTTAGGGAACCCTGTGACTGTACACTACAGTCACCTGACCTCACAGATCCGGGTCCATTCCTCCCTGCTACACCAGAGATACTGGAGAGTGCCTCTTTGTGTCGTGTTTCACTGATGGTTCAGCATCATACTACCAGGAGAACAGATTGCAGGGATGGGTATTTTGGTGGTGTATCCCTATGGGAACACTGTCAGAATATCTAAACCTTGTAGTGTAGCTTCCTCGCATGCACGCAGAGATGGCAGCGGTGGCCATGCGCACTGAGTTCATCCAACACAGGAACTCAGGATATCATCATTTTACAGACTCTAATTGGGTTTGTTGCTCCCTTACAGAATTTCTCCTTTCTGGCAGAAGAACTCCTTCCTCTCCTCTGATGGCAGTCCAGTGAAATACAAAGAATTGGTAATCTACATACACTCATTGGCACAGAAACACCCCACAAACTTTATGTGCACAAGGTTAAAGCTCCCTCTCTACATGATTCCTATCATGCATTCAATGACACAGCAGATACCCTTGCTAAGGAAGGGGCCGAGAAGGGGCGTCTGGATGATGGATCATCCAGAAGCCAATGCAGCTGTACGTGTTGCAGCTCTCAAAAAGAAATCTGAATCTTTTTCTCCCTGGACCTCTCAGCAGCCCAGCATTTGGACACTGAACTTGAAGAAGTGTTCAGATTCCTTGACAAAGGTACTGAAGAAAGACTCCTACACATAACCCATATCGCAGGCATGAAGGTAAGTTACACTTATCCCCTGATGACAAACTCATCTGGTTCCAACCAGAGGACACTACCACCAAATTGTGGGTAGTCCCAGACATTTGAGATCTGAATTTTTGCACCAAGTACATGATACTCCTACTGGGGACACCAGGGTGCAGAAAATACCCTGCAACATCTCAAGACCACCGCCTGGTGGCCTGGTATTACCAAAGATGTTAGACAATACATTGACAATTGCCTTGTTTGTGCACAAAACAATCCCATACCGACAAAACGAAATGCCAAACTTTTACCACAAAGACACACTGGCCCTTGGCATGCTATCCAAATTGATTTCATTGGCCCTTTGACCAATACCAGTAGAAATAAAAGTATGCCCTTGTGGTAACTGACTTATTCTCTAAGTGGGTTGAGGCTTTCCCAACTAAGACATGCACCACAAAGACAACTGCCAAAATCCTGGTAGAACAGATTTTCTCCAGGTGGGGCCTGCCTCTCAAGATAGACTCTGACAAAGGAACCAGTTTCACAGGTGAGTTGATGAAAGAGTCCCTTGAACTCCTTGGGGTTCAGCAAAGTTCCACATACCCTATCACCCTCAATCCTCAGGTCAAGTAGAAAGAGCCAACAGGCGGATTAAGCAAATGCTTTCCAAATTCATTGAGGATAATCCCAAGACCTGGGATTCCCTATTGCCTTTACTCCTTATGGCAATTAGGGTACACCCTCAGCCACTACCCAGCTCATACCAATCGAGGTGATGACTGGAAGACAAATGAGATTGCCTGAACACTTGCTGTTTGACCTACACACCCCACTGCAGACCTTGTGTCTGTGGCTCAGTATGTGGAAAAGCTGAAAAGACCTCATACACACACACACTTGCATGCTGCAAACTGCATGGGCAAAGCCCAACAACAGTCCAAGATACAATTTGACAATGCACAAAAGTGGATTGGCAGGGTGAGACCAGGTAATGGTACTTCGATTTGCACATCCCACCCACTCCTTCTCCAACAAGTGGAAGGCCCTTACCCCATTGTCAACAAGCTCAGTCCGCAGTCTATCAAGTTAGACTCCTTCACAACAATAAATTGACTGACAAATGGTTACATGCAAACCAGTTGAAACTGTACAAAGGAACTTAAACTTACTTTCCTAACCCCACTGGGCAGAATTGTACTAACATACTAATCTTTGATCTTCCTTTTCAGATACACTG
This sequence comes from Neoceratodus forsteri, assembly GCA_016271365.2. Taxonomy (NCBI): domain Eukaryota; kingdom Metazoa; phylum Chordata; order Ceratodontiformes; family Ceratodontidae; genus Neoceratodus; species Neoceratodus forsteri. Next base: position 1,298,621,273 of record CM057453.1, on the reverse strand, counting down.
ACAAGATGGATATCTTGTTCCTATCTCTCCTCCTTGCAGGAGTGATCCCTTTCACCCAAGGCACGGTACTGGACCTCCTTCGACACCTGGATCCTCCAGCACCTCCTACAGAGGAGTTTCCATCAAAATACCAGATACCATGATTACTGTCCAGGAAGGTTCCGATGCTTACCTCACTGCCTCGGTCGTTGCTCCTGTCAAATCTACCCTTCAAATTGAGTGGCCTACCACATCACAAGGACAAATTCTCCCTGTGCCAAACTCTCAAGGGAACTTTTTAGGGTTGGCCCAACGCTAAATTATCCCCAAATGGCTCACTGTCCTTGTTACAAACTGCATTAAGACACTCTGGTTTGTACAACATTACTGCTCTGATTGATCCTTCCTATTGTAACTCTCTCTGTCCCAAGATTCTGCCCGCAGATTCTGTGCTGTACACCACATGGCATCTGCAGCCATGTATCTTTCTGTTCTACCTCCACTGAAAACAGCTTTTGGAATGTCCAAAACATAACCCTGGTCCCCGTAGTGGTCTCACAGCCACTGCCCTCCCAGGTTCTTTAATTAATAATTTACAGTTCATGCAGATACCTGTGTTGTTTAACCTTACTTACTGGAATATGAAAGAATTTGGTATGTGTCACAATACCAATACATCTGCATTCTATAGTACTTTATTGCTTGATAGTTTAGCTGCATTTCAGATTCATACTAAGGATCCCTTTACTGGGGTTTATTCTACTGAACATAGAGGTAATTTAAGAGGAAAACCCTCCTGGTACTCTTACTCATAAACGTAATAAACGTGAAATTGACAGTTCTGATGTTACAGGTGCTACAGGTACTGTCACAGGTCTTTTGGTACTGCTATGTCCATTTGGAACAAAGCAGACATTGCTGCTATTAAGAGTCATTCTGCTAAGTTCTCCACTGGTTTGGTTAATAATGTACTACCACCATTATTGCATGGTGTGATGGCCTTAGTCAGGAAGAAAGATACACTGTGTACAACATGCACTATATCGCAAAAGCCTTCACTGATTCAAAAGATAAGATTAATGCACTTATACAACAGAACAATAGAGAGGCTGAAAACAATACATTGGTAGAGAAATACTTTGTTCTGCATATGGTTCATACATCCTCACTACCATCAACAACCTCTTCCGTGATTTAGAAACTGGCAGAATCCCTGACATAATACATGACAGATGCATCTCTAAATGGTATTGTCCCAAATGTAAACTTTCTACTTGTGTTTCTTTATGTATGCAACAGACTTTGTCTATTCCTCTCTCCACAGTGAGAAATTTGGGGTTTGTGACCAGACACCCAAACACTGGTCCTTGTTTTCTACCAAGAAATGTTCCATAACAGATACCATGTTTGTTTCCTTTACTGTCTCCTTACCACGTTTGATCCCACTACAGCTTTGTTCGACAAACTTGCACTGGCATATTCAATAAGGCATTTGGATGATGACATCTACAGAAACATCTGGATCTACCATCTATTGGTCTACCACTCCTTCCTGGATGCCTGGGTGGCACCACACATGGACTGCTGTCTTGAAAAAGCAATATATCTACTTGTGCCGATGTGATGTGTTTGATGTCATACGCCCTGTTTGTGGCTACTCTCTAGACAGCATTGATTGGACTTTCACCATGGATGATGACATCACTGAGAATGGCACCAACTCTTTGAATTGACGCCATTACCAGACCAGCTCTACCAGTCTTATCGTGAGGAAGCTCATCACCTGTCACACGCAGTTTGAAGGCAACCTACACATGCCCTGTCCAGTTGCAAAAATGGAGACTACCTACTGTACGTTCACAGTACAACTCTGACGGAGAGTACTGTATAGTAACTAATGTTAAGTCTTATACATATGGTTCTGTTACTTGTACAATTGATTACCCCAACTTCTGTTTTGTTCCCCATCAGAAAACTGTTATGGACATACCGTAATAACCCCGTTCCCTTATGGATGCAGACATTATTGATGGTAACCCAGATTATTTACTCACACTCTCAGAATACCTATCATACTTTAACATACACATAGATCCACTTACACTTACACTAAAATCCCTTTTAGACAGAAAGGACACACACCTCATCCACATCAGCAATAATACAACCAAAGCCAATGAAGCTGTTCTTGACCTGATCAATGATGGAGATATGAATAATGCATTGACTAACACCTGGTAGAAATCACTTTTAAAGGTTTTGTTATAATACAAGCATTTCTAATATTCACTTTGATTATTATGCTTTGCTGCCTCACACGTACACTGTGCCAACACCATGAGCAGCTAGAGTTCCTTTACAAAGCTTCGCATGTTGGGATTTAACGACCACTGCTCCTGTCCATTCCTTGCATTTGCCTGTGTTGCCCTTGGAGGCAACAAGGAGAATATTACACAAGGTCCCTGCACCTAATTGTTACCCTCAGGGTACACCATAGACAGCTAATGTTTAGGCATAGGTTATCTGAATACATAGGGCTAAGGGCATCTACCATATAAGAGTAGATGTCAGGATATGAATGCATATTGTTGTAATTCACTTTGCTTGCTAATGCACACATATTATACCATGTATTTTCTGTCTATTTCTTACTTGTCAGATGCCAAGACACCTGTCCTTGAAGTAATTGTAATATGTAAGGCAACATTGCCATCCTTTGGTGATGTGCACCACTACATCTTGTTATGTAAGACTCTGTATAAGAACGTCTTTGTTCAAAGACTGATGACTTTACAGAATTATATAATGTTATCTTGGACCATGGAGCCACCTCTAATTTGTAATAGGGCTCATCTCTGTAACTAGAAATGTTTCTATCTTTTAGTAACCATAGTAATTATCACAGGTATATAATGTTATGCACAAGCTTTACACCTGGAGACCGAGAGATCCCAAGAGACTACAGAGAAACCTCAAGGTGTAGGGAATGCTTAGCATTGGCTCCCAGTTCGTATTGGTAAGAACTGCTTAGGGCAACTGTGATTTATCCCTTTTATAGTAATAAACTTGTTTATTACTTGAATGCAACCTGTTTGTGATTATTTGCATTCCCAATATTGCCAAGAACCTGAAAGTGAGTTCAGACCTCTTACACGTGGAAAGGATGAAAAGGGACTTGGCAAGGTTGGAGGAATGGTCAGAAGTATGGCAGCTAAGATTCAATGCAAAGAAGTGCAAAATAATGCACCTGGAAACAAGAACCCAGGGAAGAATACACAATGGGTGGGGAGGTAGTAACAACAACAAAAAGGAAAGGGACCTGGGGGTAATCATACATATGACCTTAAGGTTAACAAGCAATGTGAGAAGGCAGTAGGGAGGCTGGGGGTATACTGGGATTTATAGGGAGAGGCATCAGCAGCAGAAAACAGGAAGTTGTTATCCCTCTGTACAGACAGTTGGTGAGACACCATCTGAGTACTCGTCCTGTTCTGAGACCCCATCTCCGCAAGGGCATAGACAGGATAGAGGCAGTCAGAGGAGGGCAACTAAAATGGTGCAGGGTCTGCAAGAGAAGCCGTATGAGGAGAGACTAAAGGAGCTTAATATGTATACCCTTGAGGAAAGAAGGAGAGGGGGACATGATAGAAACTTTTAAGTACCTCAGTGGAATCAACAAAGTCCAAGAGGGTAGCATCTTTCAGAAAAGAGACGTGCAAGAACAAGGGGACACAATTTAAAGATAGAAGAGGGGCGGTTCAGGGGCAATGTGAGGAAGTATTATTTCACAGAGAGGGTAGTGGATGCATGGAACAGCCTTCCTGAGGAGGTTGTGGGGTCTAAAACTGTGGGAGAATTCAAGAATGCATGGGACAGACATAAGGCAATTCTTGTGGGGGTAGGAAGAAATAGGCTGTTGGTTAACTAGAATCTGCGGCCTCATCCTGTAGGTAGGAAATGGGCAGACTAGATGGGCCAAGCGGTCCTTATCTGCCATCAAAGTCTATGTTTCTGTGTTTCTATGATGACAGAGAAGACAGAGTACAGTGAACAATTGAAATATGGTCAGTTGAAGAGTTGTTTTTTTATTTCATTTTGCTGCCAGGTTCTAGAATTTGTTTAGAAGCGATGAGTGATTGAGAGAAGGAAACAGCGGTGTAAGTCAGCGCTGTGAGTGGAGTAGAGTGGGCATCTGGGATCATGTTTTTGTTTCTACTTCCGGTATGATTTTGCAGGCATGATGTAGTTTAAAAAATGTGATGTGTGGAGTACTGACAGAGAGAAAGAGTGAGTGGGGCAGCAGTGAAGATTGAGAACAGGAAGAAGCAGAGCCGAAAACACTAACAAGCGAGAAGTGGGTGCAGTGGTGCGAACTGTTTACTGGTGAATGATTTAAAATTACTACTGAGCACTTCAAGTTAGCTCTCATGTAGTGTTTAATGTGAAAAGTTGATCGAGTTTAGTTTCTTGAAACAAAGGATCTCATGGGTAATAGAGCAGCCAGTTGTTCATGGAGGTGTTTTTGGGATCAGTGTTTATTGAAACAAGATGGCGGTAGGGGTTCCGTGATTTGAGGTCAGAAGGTTTTTCACACATCGGCTGGCTAGCACATTTTGTGGTGATTATTGGTAGATCATCAACGTAGGTAAGGTGCCAGCCTGCTTATACGATTGATTAGCGTGCAAGGTCCATGGTATAATATACAATAACACACACCCTGGAGAGCCTTATTGCTACTATATATATGGCTTATTTGTTAATAAAAAGGAAAAACAACTTTTTCTATTTTTGTATGTGATTTTGGTGTGTGGAAGTATATGTTTTAAAACGTCCAGAATATTTTTACACTGGTAGGTGTAGGTGCTATCTGAATGATGGGGCTTGCACAGACTGCTAAGGTGTTTCTTTCTTTCACTGCTCTGTGGTTGCTGCAATAATCTTGTAGGTGAATCCCTCCACGGCCACTTGCCTGCCCATTAAAGCAGGTTGTACTTAAGTTTTTTCATTTTTTACTGTTTCTTTGTGGTTGCTGAGCTGCTTGCTGAGTGTACAGCATGTTCTAAGATGATACTGGGAGCCAAGGAGGAGCTGAAAAGTTGTTGCTATTATGGCTTTGGCTTCTTACAGTTTTTCAGTGAGTAGAAGAGAAGCAGGGTCAGACTGGAACATGTGTACCACCGCTTAATTTGGTCATTGCATATAATATTTCATTTTCATGGCCTGTTTTGTTTCTCTAAATGAGCGGTTTAGTGATCTACACATCTGGTAGTTACAGTCTATGTGGTTCACTGTGAATCGATTGGTTCAGAAAAACACAGGCATGAAATTAAATTTATCTTGTATGTTGCATTATCCTGTTTGACGTAGTGGCTGAGTTAGTAATAGAATTGCTGTTTGGGAGGGTGGTGACATCCAAGGAGTGGCTGAAGTCATTTACAGCAGCAGTAACTTGTTGAGGGAGGCATGATTTCTGACTCTGTTATGTGGTCATGTATGTCTGGACTTCATACAGTGATGTTATCAAATAAAATCACTGTTCCAGTGGCATACTGACCAATCAGATAGTGGAAATGTTCTTGCTATTGTATACTTTTTCTTTTTTTGTCTTTTTTTAGTGCTGGTTTCTTATACCTAGCATTGCTGTAACCTTGGAGGTGGGTGTGTTCAGCTTTCCTTTGTTTTTTTCCTGATGAGTCCTGAGAAGGAGAAACACACATCTGTTTTTCTATTTTCAGCCTTTGCAGATTGTGTGAAAGGCCACTGGCCCCAAACACTGCTGCTTAAAGCAAAACCAGTTCTAAATAGTTTCATGGTGATTTGCATATACTTCCCAACAGTGCTTTACATTATTGGGGTATGTGTGATTTTTATTTCTTTGAAATATGGTTTTATTGCCAATACCTTCCTGGGTTACTCTTGCCTAAGGGCTCTTCTGCTGTGGTTGTTTGTTTTTACATTGCTTTCCTAGTTGTGGCTCACCTATGATCTAAACCCATAAGATCATCATAGAACTGGTTCTTCCTTCCACTGGGTTGAGATATACATAAGGCTCACTGATGAGCCTTAAGAAGAATAAAAACATGTCTGTGTCTTCTGTGTTCAGCCTTTGAAGATTGTGTGGCAGGCCATTGGATACTATACACTATTTCTTAAAGTAGAACCAGTCTAAGTTATTTCATAATGATTTGCATATACTTATTATGATGCTGTACATTACTGGGTATGTGTGATTTTGTATTTCTTTAACTCTTGGACAATTTCACTTTCTTTTGTTCATTGTTTCTGTATGAGAATTAAATATCTTACAGCATTATATGATATGCGTTGCTGTGCATTTGCACATTTGTGACATAAAGTGGAGAACTTCTAGAGTGTGCCTTTTGCTCTGAATTCTAGTTTCAGGCTGGCTGCTCTGAGCAGAACAGGTTCCCTTCAATTATAGTTTCTTCTTCTATTTTGTTTGTGACAGGCTGTCAATTACCTGGTCTCTACCAACTATTTTATATCACCACGTGACCTACCAACCATTTTGTGTCACCAAACTGAAAAACAAAAAAAAACATCAAAAGTGATTTGACATGGCCTGCCTCTCCTGAAACGCGTTATTACCTACATTTTCATTTAACTATCCATTCTGTTATAAATGCTTCTAGTAGATTGCCTATTATAGATGTCAAGCTAACTGGCCTGTAATTTCCGGGTTCTCCCTATTTCCACTCTTATGCAGGGGATCACATTCACCACCTTCCAGCCCAACAGTACTTTGCCTATTACTAGTGGTTCATTTAATAGATCTACTAAGGGTGCTGCCAGAGTCTCTTTTGTCTCCTGATCATTCTTGGATGTATGCTGCCTGGACCTGGGGACTTGCTTACCTTAGGTCCTGCAGACCTTTCAGTACTGTCTGTCTTTAAAATGTGCTCAGACTCTAATTTGTGCCTAGCTGTATCCTCAAATTTTATTGTACTGTCTGATATCAGTCCTGTAGCTTCCACAGTAAACACAGAATTGAAGTACTTCTCAGTATGCTTGCCTTCCTCTCATCCACCTCTGTGAAGTCTCCATCTTTGTTCATCTTTACTATGCTAGCTCTTGTTTGTACTTTTTCCTCATATATCCGAAGGACATATACTTTCTTAACCTTCTGTTATCCTTAGCTCTGCATGCATGCATGGGACAGTCATAAGGCAATTCTAGGGGTGGGGTAGAAAAAGTAGGCTGCTGGTTAACTAGGATCTGCAGCTTATCCATTAGAGTAGGGAAATGGGCAGACTGGGTGGACCAAGTGGTCTTTATCTGCCATCAAATTCTATGTTTCTATGTTTCTATGTGTAGTTGCTTTTGCCCTAATAAGTTGTTACCTTTCTTTAGCTTTTCCTGATACATTTCCTCATTGCTCTTCTATTATTCCCTTTTGTTGACTCTAACAATGCTCTTTTGTCCCAGATTGCATCCTTCACTTGTCTATTTAGCCACATTGGTTTCCTGTGTTTTCCCTTGCTTATGAATTTAGTGCACTTCAGGCTTCCTCTAGTACTACTCCTTTTATTGCTACCCTTTTGTCTTCACATTCTAATTTGTGAAATGTTCTTCAGAGATCCATGACACGGTTTGAAATTCATTGTTGAACGATGTTACAGTGACAACTTTATGTTGACCACAATTGCGGTTAGCATAAATCCATTCTGGAAGACTTTGTTTTCTTCGGGAGGCTTCACATCTGAACCCCTCATGCAGGGGCTCTGACTCCTGTGCCCCATAACTTAAATAATCAACTCAAGTCAGAGTTGATTCATGCCGTCAGTACTGCTATGACATTACAGCATCCTGTCGCTGTTGTCACTGTAATGTCGGTCATGGTAAACTTGTTGAACAGGCATCAGCATATGGTTCTTCAGCAGATCTTTGATTAAATAATTTTGTCAGAGTCAGTGTTCCTAAAATCAGGGAACTACAGTGCTTGAATTCAATTATGAAGCATCCAGCACAATGTTGAACTTCTTAGTTTTGTGGTCATTCTGTCCTATTAAGTCCTCTACATGATATCCCTAATATTGTCCTGGTTGGACAGTATGAGATCCTAGATGGCAGTCTTACATGAGCTCTACTGAATTTTGTCTTTTGGCTCCTTGCCTCCAGTGTGTCCTAGTCTATGTCTAGGAGATTGAACTGTCCCATGAGTAACATTCTTAACCTAGTTTGTTACCTTCCAGATTTCCTTCTAGATTTGCATCTATGGTATGTCAGTAGCAGTTAGAGGGCCTATGGACTACTCCTGTCCTTTTCTTCAACCCTCTTCTTCAGCTACATGAAGCCACAGTGATGTCACACCCTCCACCTAGATAGATTTATCCTCTGAAACCCTTATGGACTCCCTAACATAAACACCCTTCCCTCTTCCTTGGCATTCTCTCTGTCATTTCTAAATAGGGAGGCAACATAGTCTATGAGGTTAGAGCCTCATGATGTGAGCTTGGAGATCAAGCTGACCTAGGTAGTGCTTGGTAAGAACTGAACTGTGATTTCATTCAGACTTTACAAAATTTCAAAAATTTCTTGTCATGTTTTGAAATTCTGACTTTGGTGAAATCCACATCCTTCAAAGGTGTTCTCTGAATATTCACACTGTTCTGTGAAATGTTCTTGATCAATTACAGAATGATACACATGGACAGTAGAATTGCTGTGGAATTTGATTTTGCAGTTGAATTTATTAATACACAATACATGCAGTCATTTCACACTTCTGTAGATAAAGATTGATCAGTTCTGTGGAATCATATTACAAGCGTTAATACATCAGTGCACATTGCATGCATTCTTTTTACCTTTCTAAGTTGGGATTTAGTGAAAGCTGCCAAAATGCATTAAAAAATTTAATGGAAGCAACATTCTTTCGAAAGTTTAATTTTGCACAGCACTAGACCTGGATTCAAAACCTTCAACCACTACCTGCATACTGGGTGGCTGTGAGAAAGTAACTTCACTCCTGAGTTGCACCTCAAAATAAGCTTTGGGTCAGTATGCCTTTCCATGCAAAATTCTAAATAAGTAGGGTACAGCCCAAGGAAATTTATGTCCTAGTGTTGTTTTAGTTAGCCCATGCTTCTATTATTGGGTAACCCATGAACAAGGCGATTGCAATTGAGCATGTACAAAATGGTGACTCAGTTCACGGTGCCTGTGTTCAGGGTACTTGGCAGGGGTGACCAGATACTGTGGTAGGTGAGGTAGGACAATGGAATGCGTGCATATATGTGCATGCGCACATGTGCAGGGTGGAGGCAGGGAGGAAGGTATGTGGGAGGGTGTGGTGAGCAGCTGCTGAACTGGTCCGGTAGCATGATGGGAGGGTGGGTTGGTTGGGAGATGCTGGGTGCAGGGTTTGAGTCTGGCACAGTTCATTCATTTGTTCCAGCAGGTGGCTTTTTATTTTCAAAGTATTTCACACTCTCCTGACATGCACCGCTGGGTTGAAAATCCATTAGTGGGGGGTGCGAGTGAAAGCCCCACGGGGGTGGGTGCGGGGTGCAGCCCCATATTAAATGACATTTTCTAGATCTTGGTCACCCTCATGCTCTGCACCTAAGTATGCATTGCTGAAATTCATTTTTGGCAATGTACACTCACTCCTAATGGCGATTGCTATTCCACAATCGCCATTATGACATAGAACCCTATTATTGCTAGTACAGCTGCTGTGCCACCACCACCATAAGCAGTTCATCCATTTTATTCCCAAGCTACTTGCATTCAGATACAGTACATCATTATTTACTAACCCTTTACTTTCTTTCTATTCTAGTCTTCAAATCCTGAGTGACTGTTGAATACCCATTGTTCCTGAACTGTACCTTGCCTGCCTCCTCCCATAATGCATTACCCCAAAAGCCATCCTGGCTCCATTTGTATGTTGGGTACACTCCTTGAAGTGTAACAATGCTCTTCCATTACCTAGTTAAAAACTTGCTAATTGTTACATCTAAATGCTACGAAATATAATTCCCCTTAATGCTGAAATGATGACCATTCTTTGCAAAAGCTCACTATCTTCTCAGAAGGTCTCTAGTTCCTGAACAGTGGACCTCTTCACCACACTGTCCCTTTAGCCATCCATTAAACTCTATTATTTTATCTTTGTTTCTTTTCCTGCATGTGGATTCTGCAATATTTCTGAAAAGGCTACCATATCTGAAACTATCCTCAACTTGTTACATAATTTCCTGAACCTGCCCTCATGTCCTGGCCAAATTCCATCCCTCCATTCACTAAAATACCAACAACTTAGCCTGATTCAGTATGTCAATTTGCATCTGTATCCCTGGGGGACAAGGCTGAAAATAAGCAACTTGTCCAACCCTCCTTTCTAGTTAACAAAACTAAAGAAACTAAATAAATACAATAAATAACATCTTCTGTACTGCTTTCCACAAGTTCATCGGTACCTAGAGTTGGTATTTTACAATACCTGGCAGCACTCCCTACACTGGTGAGACTTCAAGCAGGAAATTACTTTGTCTGTTTTTTCACTAAGCAACACTGAACAGATATTACAAAAACAACAAAATACATGAGCAAACTGGTTTTTAGTGCTTTCAAATTTATTTAGGCACCTTGGTGTATAAAGAGGATAATGCTTTTTTTGTGCTTTGAGACACCCTGCTTCTTCTGTAGGAGTTAAACCATTAGCAAAAGCTTCCCCAATATATAGACATGTAATCAGCAATGTGACTACTAAATCTCCAGTCACTATTCATCATAAATTCAATTATATTAGACTATTTTTAAAACATATTAACAACATTTTAAAAGATATGTAAAAACATAATGGAGAAATTCAGCAAGGCACATTAAGTTATAACAGAACAGATATCACCTCCTGGCATGCATTGCAGGACAGCTTCTGCCTTTCTACTGTGGAATCACCTATGACTGGGATACATTTCCTGTTTTTCCTGGCTGTGTCTCAGCTCTTTCCACCTGGTGCATCCATGCTGGATGAAGCCATTCTCTTTAGGTATTGTCTGCTGTTTCCTTGCCAGAACAGTAATACCAAACTGATTCTACCAGTTTGTTGAAATAGTTCTGGTGTGCCATCCCAAGGACTCACACATGCCAGTCCCACTCCTGCTGCCTAATTTGCCACCCACTGCATTCCATCCCCAGTGTAGACGTGTTGCTCATGAATGCCATTGCAAGTGGACTCCATACAGAGGTGCTTCTAAGGAGTCACACTTTAGCCCTGATGGCAACTAACTCTGCATTGAGAACCATGAACTTCTGCACAATGGACATCCACCAACCTCCAGGGACCCCTCTGGAAAATAGTCAAACTTCTGTCCATCCCCTGTACAGTAGATCACTAACTGCTCTCCTCAGTCTCCTACCTGTGTGTGGGTGAACTGTAAATCTGGTAAAGCCTTAATCTAGAGAGGTTCCTGACCTATCACTCTTCTTTATATGTCCATCTCCACCTTAAGTGCAGGTCCTTAAACTTATTGCATATATACAAGTGGCATGATGCATGCCACAAGATTCTTCTGCTTGCAACCAAGTTCCTTATATATTTTGCAGGTACCTCTCATCTGGGTGTATTCCCAACTTCTGGGCCCATTGTAACTAAAAGCTTCTCCTTTCTCAATCCTCTGCTAAGACCCTGAGCACATGATCACCAGCAAGTAGTTCCATTATCCTTTACAAATGCAGTACACTGGTAACTTTTTAATCCAATTACTCTGAGTTCCATCTGTACAGCTCAGTCCACAACAGGATATGAAGTTTTAATCAGGCAAGTTTCCTATCCTGTCTTCCAAAAAAAAAAGAACTGATCACCGAAAACACTATAAGGATCTTCAATCTACTCTCACTTCCACTTTGAGTTTAAAATACTATGTCTTTTCTCTCTAGGCTATGTGTTTTCTTTCCTCCCTCAGCTCTTCCTGCCTTCTTGACACAGAAATACAATTTTCAAGTTAACACTGTGAAGCAGTTTAACGACTCCAGTCCACAAATGCTCTACATTTACTGTTCCACCCTTAGCCATAAATTAACATTTGCTTGAAAATGCACAATTTGTACTGTATATTACTCTATTGCATAAATATTTGTACTTTGTATCTTGTGTTTGTGTTGTGCTATGCACCAAGGTTATCCTTGGAATGGGCACATATACTCAGTTGACTTCCCTGGTTGACAAAAATTAACAAACAAGTGCTAATGCTAAGGAAAGTCATTTGGTAAACTCTTCATTCCGCTTTTGTGTAGCCCACTTGTCAGTTATCAAATTCTTTGTGACTTTACTTTGAAGATGTTGGATTAAGGGTATAGTGAGTTATTTATAATTTGCAGCTGTCTGAAAGAGTCTCATTTCAGAAATGATATTCATACCCCAAATCGTTCATATTTAACTGCACATACATTCAAACCTCATTTAAAAACATTATTTTCTGTTGTTTTCTTTGTCTGAGCAACACTCTTTACATTTTACTTCATGTGCCTACAATTTAGAGTTTGGCTATGTCATGGCTTTTGTGCAGAAGTCTGTGCACTGTTCATGTAGGTCAACATCATGCTTAGCTTTCTGTGCACTAACTGTGATGTAGTGAGAACTCCAAATTACTGGTTCTGTGGGAAGAACTGTAGAAAATGTTGTCCATGAACAGAATCAATAGAATGCTTAGTATTTCACACCAACTGTTGTTTGGGATAGTTTAATAAGAATATTGCTTTGTATGCAAGAACATTACAAGATGTTGCCATTTAGCATACATTTCCTTTCCACTTTAAGATCGAAGATTTGTCTGGCAACCAATATGAGCTATTGCTCTTTTCCTAGTTATCCTAGGCTGTAGAACAGCTGATGTCTGTACATCAGTTATACACTGTAGTGTACTCTGAATAATTCAATTACTGAGTGACTGATTTACTGGCTATCATTAGTAAGATTTCAGAGCTGTCACCATTCAAACTGAAAGACATAGACTAACACTCTTTCAAATGGCGGTTGCTTGTAATTTGTGTAGTAGGTACTGCTAACCAGGTTCTGGACTGCGGGCAAAACATTTTCATTAATCACAGCATTTGTAACGTTGCAAGGTCTCAGACAATTAAAATGAAAAAATTAATTGTCAGTGGCTGCACTTAAATAACTCAGATTTTAATTATCCTGATGCTGTATTTCTTGGATAATTTACATGCCATCAAGGATTAACAAATTTCCGTCCAAGTCTTTGACAGACCAAGGACACTTTTGTCATTGATGAATTAGCATAAATGAACAGTTACTGGTGGGTGACTGGCATTTAAGACTTTGCTGCCATTTCTGTAGCCGATGAGTTATTTAAATGGCATACCGAGTCTCAGATGTCTAGAAGCAGACTGATCCTGTTGTTAAAAGTGAAACATATATTTTAAAGTACAAAACTGCCTGTGCTTTACAATATATTATACAACTACTCATAATTAGACCCAGTTCCTTGATTTCTTACTGTAGCCTACTGTGATCCTTTCTTGACCTGTGATGTCCTCTGGTTCCACTGCACCTTTCTTTGTTTTATTTATTATAAAATGTTTGGCCAGGTGCTTCTTGAGAGCAAAGGAAAGTTAAATGACTTCCTCATGGTCACACAGTATGCAAGTGGTGGCTGTGGGATTCAGCCCCAGGTCTCAGGTTTTCTGATCAGTGCTCTTAACTCCTATGCAATACTGTCTCCTGTGGCTGACTGACATCCTAATAAACAGTTTGGCTCATTTGATTAATGGATGGAAAGTCCTGGTGCAGTGTGGTATCTGTGGAGTTTCCTTTTTACTACCAGTTAAATATTCCATATACCAGCATGCAGTGACAGACTGGGATGTCACACATAGGAATTTTAACAGTGCTCATGAACAAGCCTCGCTATAAATGAACAACAAGTGGGAAAATTACAGTTTCAGGCTGTTTTCCTTAATAATCAACAGAATGGTTTAACATTGCAATATTTTTAAGAATGTTGTACAACTGCATTTTGCTAATGCCTGTGATTTGTTTGTTTGTAGGAGGCAGCACAGCATAGTGGTTAAGGGCACTGAGCTACAAACCTGGAAATCTGGGTATGAATCCCATCAGCCCCAACTTGCATACTGTGTGACCCTAAACAAGTTACTTAACCTGTGCTCCCAGGTTATGCCTGAAACAAGTTGGTGGCTGAAGTGCCTTTCCTGGTTCAACAATTTCTCCTTTCCCTTTCCTTGTTTACTGCTGCTTGATGTCCATCTTTAAATAAATGACAATATAGAAATTTTTGTTCGGTATTACTGGTGGCACATATTATTAATACATGAATGTGTTTTATTACAAATCTTACTATTTATGGCCATTGATGGCTCAGCAACAGTGTGATGCACTCATGAGTGCTTCAAGTGCTGATTTAGGAGTTCACGAGCATTGGGTGGCCAGGAGTGCTATCAGCTGGGATGGGCTGGGACCTAGTTCTTACACCACAGTGACACATGTGTTAAGCCAGGAAGCTAGATACCCCACAGGATGTTGCTTGTGCACATGCAAGGCCTACTGGGTCATCTACCAGGTGGTGGGGAGGGAAATAGCTGGGCTCCATCTGGTTGATGACCAAAGCCAGTACATTTGGCTCACCTCATGAAGGAAACAGCGGTTCATGCAGTCATGGTGGGACCGGCACCTGCTTAAGGCTTATAGTCTGATATGCCATGGTGGTAAGTAAGGTAAAGGACTCACCAGACTGCTGCTTTACTTGTGTATAAATCCTTTATTCATCCACAAAATACAAAGTAAAAATTCAGTCCACATAAAAATTGATAACACTTCCTTCTTCCTTCACCGCTCCCCAGGTTCGGTGTGATCACCTGACGTGTTTTACCAATCAGCGCTTTCTCAAAGGTGATCACGTCATACTACTCTCCATGTCTACATAAGGAACCACTTAAAAGTGTTGTGTGCATAAAAACATAAGGTGCATTGAGTTCATCAGTTCATAACTAATGCTATATGTGAAACAACACATCCAGTTATCAATTTCAGTTCTTAGTTCAAATACACTTCATCGCATTATTGCACAGTATATTTCTAGCAACACATTTCTTTATAGCAGCATGCACTATCTCAATTATATAGCAACAGTTTTTTTGTTGTTGATTTCTTTATCTCCTTTCCACATGACTAGCCCCTTCCTACCGCCTTTTTCAGCCCCACCACCCCGCATCCACTGGTACTCACCTCTGGCTTGAGGTGCCAGCTGGCTAGGTGTGGCACTTAGAAGGGCCTGGATCATCCTGTCTGTCCACAGTGTTTTGTGCCTCTGGTTTCTCCGACACCGAATGCAGGACTTGGCATGCAATGCTGCTAATGGCTGAGCTGCACACTTCCACACATGGCACACCGGGCGTCTGCTTCATCTCCACCCCCCTTCTTATGGAGTTGGCACGCTAGCCTCCAGCTGGTGCTAAGGTCCATGCAACACGATCTCCAGTCCCACCCTCCATGGGAGAGGAGGCTGTCCTCCAGATGCTCAATCCTCTCCTCCTCTGGTGACCATCTCACTCTGTGAACATGGGTTGCTGGCATGGCGGGAGGTAGGCATGATGCCTCAGCCATCCACACCATGGGCCAGCTAGCAACAGTTTTAAAGTTCAATTTCTCACTATATTTTGCTCACACTATATATTAATCTAAGTACAGACTGCTGATATTCAAGTTCATAAAATAATTTTACCTTAAAGTGAAATTTATATATAAAAAGTGCACTGAGTTCTTTAGTTCTCAGCTAATACAATGTTATTGAGGGCTACTCATATTTTCATTTAAACTATATATTCTAGTAGCATAGTTTGATAGCATGGTGACTCCCGGACAGCATCTTGCAAGGAAGCATTCTGCAGCCCTGGCAGGAGGCCTGCAGTGCACAGATCTCCCACGGAGACTCACGGAGACTCCCAGACAGCATCTAGCATGGAAGAATTCTGCAGCCCTAGCAGTGAGGTAACTTGAAAATACTGGAAAGCCTCTGGGTGCAGGGGCTACATCGGACTGTGATATTTTCTGTTGGCCCAGCATTTTAAATAGATTTTCAGCTGCTGCAGACCATGGTTCACTGTGTACTATTCTAAGTTATTTTTGTAGGTTGCCTTTAATTACTGCTTTATATTACCCTGCATGTTTCAGTTCAGTGTTAGTGGAGCCACTCGAGAAGTTTGTACTCATGTTTGAACTGTATTGTGCTGAAGGTCAGAGTGTTTTGATGAATTATTACCTGTTTGAGGTGTAACTCTTGGTATTTTAATTTGGAGTTATTTCTGGTCACTTCAGTTTCTCCTTGCTCTCCGTGCATGCACAGTTGTTGGGGCTCCCATCCCCACGCCTGTGATTCCCTTCCCACCTTAACCATTTCATCCTTTGTTCTACTGATTCCCTCCCCTCACAGTGCCTCTTCTTTCCCTCAATAGCCCTGCAGGCTACAGATATCCCCAGAGATTCCCAGACAGCATCTTGCATAGAAGCATTCTGCAGCCCCTAGCTGCAAGGTAACTAGACAACGGAAAGCCTCATGGTGCAGGGGCTACATTGGACCATGTTGGCCTGTCGGCGCTTAATTTATAGGTCATGGTGATCACATGACCTGGGCAGCTGACATCCCCATCCAAATTCTAGCAGCCCAGTTTACCAGTAGTCTGTTATATGATTCTGCCACTAGAAGTCACTGTTGTCCTCTTTTGTTCTTTATGTTCCACTGTGCTTGCTCTCTGTACCTTCTCCCCATTTTTACACCAACATCTGCCACTCCCCTACTGTCCCCTGCTCCCTTTCTCTGCCCCTTGCCAGACCTGAACCTGTGACCTTCTTCACAAGAGCTGACACACTAACCACTCTGCTACCATAGGAGCCCCTGCTTTCTGAAGATTTTTGGCTGGCCCTACACCTCACAGCCCCCCATACTTCTTTTGTCACTTTACAAACTACCTTTATCCACCTGCTCACCGGGATCCATTGATCCCCCCACACACTCCATGCATTACCACAGTGGGTTCCTTACACCTCTCCATCACACTCACTACCTTTCTCCTGTCTCTTTTGATTAATAGCTACAAAACTCCCTCAGCTATTGTAAATAATATCTAGTACAACATCACCCTCCCAACCTAGGACACTATCTGCCCACCACAGACTTGGATGGGTCTCCTAACCCTTCAGCAGCCCTGACCAATGCTACATATTTCCATGCTCACTTAACTCCCTGCCCAATGCTCCTTGTCCCCCTACTTCATTGTAAACTACAAAATCACAGGTCACTCAGACAGGGGGTGCTAGGATAAATCACCTCAAACCCTACCTCTACAGGATCACTCTTCTACTACTTCTTATTTATGGTAATGTGCACCCTAACCCTGGCCCTATGCAGCCTCCCCAATCTGGCACAGTTAATAATGCCCCCTCAAACTGGCATCTCTAAATATTTGGAGTCTCTTGCAAAACTTGATGACCTCCAAGTCTGGTTGTCTCAGCATAGCCCTGACATCCTCACACTGACTGAAACCTGGCTCTGTAGCAAAATACCAGACTCCGCTTTAACTCTCCCCAGCTATACACTTTTCAGGCAAGCTAGGTCAAGCAAACGGGGTGGTGTGTGTGCCATTTACCTGAGGGACACTTTTAAGGGTCAGGTACTGCACCTAGCTGGCCATGCACCTCTGTCCCAAATCCTCAGAATTAAGATCCTCCTAGGGCAGCATGGCAAAGCCCTTTATATTTTCTCAGTTTATATTCCTCTTAAGGAAAACATATCTGGCATAAATCTGGTACTTGAACTTACTGATAGCCTACCAAATCAATCTGAGATTACTGTCATGGGTGACTTTAACGTTAATCAGCTGGCCCCAAATCACCCAATTCAAAGATGCCATTGCCATCCATAACATTTCACAATTGGTAACCTCACCCACAAAAGCCAACCCTAAGAACTGGGGCAGCATCCTTCTGGATCTAATTTTACCACACACCCACAAAGACACATAAGCACATTGGTTCTTCCGGATGTAATGTGTGACCATTCTCCTGTCATTAGTCTTTGGTCTAAAAACCACCAAACCCCTTCCTAAAATTACCTATCGGTGGGTATTGAAAAGGGAAGTTTGACAAATTTCAAGCTTTTCTTGCTCAGTGTGAGTGGTCACCACTGGGCTCCTTCACCAACATCGACCATGCTCTAACTAACTTACCACACACTTTAACAAAGCATGTGATATTTTGCCCCAGCCCACAAATGTAAGTTCAGGGGAGAATCAAAGGCATGGATCATGGCTGACTTGCTGCATAAAATGAAAGCCAGAGATAATCTTTGGTACATTGCACAGGCCACAGGTAACTCGACTGACAAACAGTGTTACAGAGCTGCTAGAAATGCATGCACAAAAGGTTGTATTATCAAAATGAGCTTACAAGCTTGTTGGGCAACAACCGATTTCTGGAAAAAAATTAAAGACCTCACGGAAAACCAAACAAGGCAGCCCCCACTATGGTAGTGGTTAATGACACCCCATTGCAGGACCCTAATTCCGTCACTGAAGCTTTCAACAAGACCTTCACAGATCTTAGCCATGTTCTCCAGTCCAACTTTTTGACAATTGTAATGTTAATGCCACCTCAAATGCAACCTCCCCACTGCCCACATGCCCCCTTCTATTTCAAAAGACTCATGCTTACTGAGGCCAGAAAATACCTAGTCAGGATATTGGGTAAAACAAGGTTCACTAGTGACTCCATTGATATGAATTTACTCCATCTATCACTGGAAGTTATGCTGAAACTCCTCACCTCCATTCTGAACCTTTCCGGTCACTCAGTCAGTTCCCCAAACTGTGGAAAGCAGTGGTCATCACACCTACACATAAAAGTGGTGACAGATCTCTAATCTCAAACTATAGCCCCATCTCTATCCTTCCACCCCATTCAATGTTCTCAAGCATGTGGTGGCTGATCAACTGACTGAATTTCTCTCAAAATATAATATTCAATACCCCCAGCAACATGACTTCTGACCAGCATATAGTACCACACAGCCTTGTTGTAATCCGCAGACTATATTCACAAGGCCTGGACTGAGGTCACATTGCTGGGTCAGTTTACATTGATTTAACCAAGGCTTTTGATACTGTGAATCACTCCTCCTCCTTAACTCCTTCCTTCCCTTGGCCTCTCCCTGCTGTAACAGACTGGTTCAAAAGCTACCTTGGTTCTAGATCACAACAGGTCAAAATCAAAGATATGCAATCGAGCTGTCTGCCTGTCCGCTCTGGTGTTCCTCAAGGTTCCATCCTTGGGCCTCTTCTTTTCAGCCTGTTCCTTAATACACTACCCAAAGTCTATGCAACTTTATCCTCTATGTGGATGTTGCAGTTCTCTTCAGTCTGCTTCCTCTCACTAGCACCTGCAACTCAACTTCTCTCAAGTTGAATCATGGTTTACCAGTCAGAAACAGCTTATGATCCACAAAAGACAAAAACAATGCTCTTTGTAAGCCATAACAAATACAAATCTACACACCTTTCCATTTGCAATAACCTAGAACAACCCCTGGAAATGGTCCATGACTTCAAATATCTTGGTATCAGCCATCTGTCTTATACCCTTCACATCAACCTTATTTCTAAGATTGTTAATAGCAGGATTGGTGTCTTCTATAGGAGAGAAACCCTGCAGCCACCTATAGGCTGGGATGGGAGTTGCCTACAGTCACAAGGGAAGAAAGAGACTTTGGCAACATCATCACAGATGACCTAAAATCATCCAATCAGACCACTAATGCAGATAGGTGAGGCTAGGCGGATGTTGAGGGGGTATTAGTAGGGTATACAAGTCATAAAGGGAGGTAATAATCCCTCTTTACAAGACACTAGTTAGCCTTATCTAGAGTACTGTATGCAGTACTGAGGCCACTTCTACAAGGACAAAAACCAAACTGAGGTAGTCCAGAGACAGGCAGCCAAAATGGTGCAGGACTGCATCAGAAAACATATAAGAACAGATTAATGGAGCTCAATATGTATACCATATAGCAAAGGAGGGAGAGAGGTGATATGATGAAACATTCAAACACCTAAGGACATTGACAAGGTGAAAGAGTCTAACATGTTTCAATATAAGAAAAATAGCAGGATAAGAGGACACAGCATGAGATTAGAGAGTGGCTGATTAAGGGTAAAGTGAGGAATTTTTTCACAGAAAGGGTGGTGGATGCATGGAACAGCCTACCTCAGGAAATGGTGGATATGAATACAGTACAGAGCTTCAAACAGGCATGGGATAGGCATAAGGCAGCAATACAGATGAGTATGAATAGATAGGTCATTGACAGAGCAAAGGTCGATGGCACATTCATAAGGTAGAAAAAGAAATGGGCAGACTGAATGGGCCTTGCGGTCCTTATCTGCCGTCAACTTCTATGTTTCTATGTTTCTATATAGGCAAAGACACTGTCTTACCCTAAGACACTAAGGCTAGCTGTCACTAGCTCCATCCTCTCCGTATCAGATTATGGCCTGATAATCTATAGTGCTGCGTCAGATATCACACTCATACATCTTGCAATCTCACTTAATAAGGCCTGTAGATTAATTATGGTGCTGGCAAATGGACTCACACATATAATGTCTACCATCAGACCAAATGGCTTCCCCCTCTGGGTAGAATAAAGTACCAAACATGTCTCTTACAAAAAAATTTTCTTGACTTAACTCCCCTGTCACAAGCCACTCCTTCCCCACAACTACCCAGCATAACACACACAATTCAGGAGCAGTTGCCTTCCAAATCCTCCACTGCCGGACCTCACAAACTCAGTGAATTTTCAGCAGCAGTGTGCCCACTTGGATTAACAACATGCCCCTGATGTTCTCTCAGAACCTAAACTTGGCACTTTCAAAGCCAAGCTCATTGGTCACCTCGCAGCTCTAAATACGTGTGACTGTGCCCCATAATTCTATCCCTGCCCAAGTCCTCCTTCTACCTCCTCCTACTGCCTTCATCCCCGTCCCACCTTTGCCTCTCCTTATTGTTCTCTCCCTCCCCGTTACTCCCTTTTGTTAAAGTCCACTATCTTGTTTGACTGCACAGCTGCTTTGACAAAGTCTGCATTTCATATTGCTGCATAATTGTACTGTTTAATTCTAATGTCTTTACTGTAATTTAAAATCGCATGCTGGTTTTCAATGTAACATTCTCTTTATATTTATCCAGCAAAATCAATGTGTACAACCCTGTTCCATCTCTCAATTATGTTTTGTATTTGTATTTGTCTTTATTTCTCTTGATGTGGAACCTTTGTAAAAGATCCCCTATTCAAAGGTATTTGTAATCCTAGTTATGAATATATACATAAATAAAATATAAAAAGGTAACATAAACATTGTATTGGAATTCAGGCATGCACTATAAGACAGAAGCCAATATGCCTCATCCTGATATATTTAAATAAATGTAACATAAAAAGTAAAACCTGATGATGGAATCTGGTGAATGGCACTATTTTCAAAGAAAACAGCCACATAAAGTGACTGGTGCCTATCTGAAAGGTGAATATCAAAAAATACTGAGTCAAGTTACTAATTTCCATTTTTGAGAAAAACATGCATATTATATACAGTGGCCCAGA
The DNA here is from genome assembly GCA_016271365.2 of Neoceratodus forsteri. Lineage (NCBI taxonomy): Eukaryota > Metazoa > Chordata > Ceratodontiformes > Ceratodontidae > Neoceratodus > Neoceratodus forsteri. The sequence continues at coordinate 1,298,599,635 of CM057453.1, read as the reverse complement.
TATTCAAAGGGTTGCGCATGGCACAACAGTGTTGCACCATCGCAACCCACTGTCCTTGACACAATATTCAATCGGAATTGTGACTAGCACAAATCCCGATGCACGGAGCACATCAGTAATGTATGCGGTGCAGGTGGGATGGGCCTGCCATGCATACTTTGCACATCCGATATTCAGCCCATGTGCTGAGTCCATGCATGCTCAACCCCTACTTGTGCACGCACAGTTGATCCAAAAAAAAAAAAGGAACAACGGCTGGCCACCCACAGGTGAACTGCCGTTTGCAAGGGTGCAACACGGCGGCTACCACTTCTGGGTGGCCACCCAAGCTCTGGCTACACCTGGCGGTGCCCCCATGCCTGATCGTGGGCATACGTACAAATATGACCATCCAAAATCCCTGGTGGTCCAGTGGAGTGCTGCCAGCCCGATCACGGGCATTTGTATAATATAACTCGTCCAATATCCCTGGTGGTCCAGCCTGCCGACTTACACCGTAGGTGGGGCTGTATGCCCGTTGGTCTGGCGCGTGAGCCAATTGGCGTGCAACCCCTACCGTACTACACATTCAGATATGTGAATGGATCCATTCACATATCTGGAATGTATGTCTGGTGGAACTACACCAATTGGCTCACACTGTGAACCAATGGCATATCTCTTACCTACGTGTCAAGGCGGCGGCGGGGTGGCAGGGCGGGTGGTGCTGCCTGCCGCTGACTGGGGGAGCAGGCGGTGGGGCTCAGTGGGTGGGTGGGAGGGTCCACTGGATCACCAGGGATATTGGACTTCATTTTATTCATACTTAAGCCCACGATCAGGCTGCGAGCAGTCCACTGGCCCACCAGGGATATTGGACTTTATTTTATTCATACTTAAGCCATGATCGGGCTGCGCGGCGGTCCACTGGACCACCAGGGATATAAGTGATTTTTATTTTACAAATGCCCATGATCGGGCTGTGGGGCACATTGCCACACTGTGCAGGGGCCGGTCCCGACAGCTGCTGCATGGCAGGGCGCCAGGTGCAAGTCACCAGGGATCAGCGCACCTGCATGCAAATGGGAGCCATAATGACATGCAAATGGCCCCATTTGTGCCTTGCATACATTATGGCCCCATTTGCATGTGCACTTTTGAATATGGTGGTTGCTGTACATAGGCGCAATGGAACTTGACTAGCACATCCCCTGCTCCACTCTGGCTACTTGTGCTAGTGCAGTGCCACTGCACCATGCACACTGTGGGTGGCCAGGGTGCAATATACAATCATGCTGTGCCATGGTGCAGCTCCGTTGAATATCGCCCGGTCAACGCCCCTGCACAGCCAAGTTGCACTGCTCCCAGGCTTGCACCACAGCCTGGCACAGTTTGAATATCGGGCCAATATATACAGTTATCCAGAATTCAAGTGATGTCAAATATAGTTTTGAATCACTTTCTCAAAAAGGCTTAATTTCTATTCTGCCATTCAGCCCTTTACCATTAATGCCCTGTAGTGAGTATATACCAAACTGTTCTCTTTTTAGGAGAACTTTATTATAGTCTCCCCCTCTTCTTGACAGAACTGTTTTTTTCCAGAGCAGTGAGAGAAAGCTATGTTCTGTTCTATTCCTGCTCTTTTGAACATGTACAGTATATCTAAGGCATTTTCTAGTCCCCATTCTCTATTGCTTGAACATGTTCACTGATGCATGATTTAAATGCTCTTTTGTTTTGCCTATATAGTAGACCCCACATTTACATTGCCTAAATAGATCAAACTACGGGTACCACAGGTCATGGAACCCCTAGCACCATTTTCTCTTCCTGTCACTGTGTTTTCAAAAGTTCTAGTGTGTTTAACTTGTGGGCAATATCTACAATTGCCACATTTGGTACTGAAGTTGTCCCTACATGAAGTCACATCCTAGGCCTATTTGTCTATATTGTAAGGTAAGGTAAAGGTAAGGTAACATTTATTTATACAAGGCACCCTTCTGAGCTCAGGCGCCCTTACAATAGTCCATACAGAATCAAATGCATTTAAAACTCATACTATTAATAACAAAGACATACAGAGCATACATTAAGTTTCAGAAAATGCTTGCTAGAACAAAAGGGTTTTCATGGATTCTTTAAATCCTTCTACTGTCAGGCTATCTCTTATCTGGTGAGGCAGAAATTCCTCAGGGTAGGTGCCATAAAGGCAAAGATCTGTCACCAGATGTTTTCAAATTACCCTGGGAATCTCTAGCAATCCCTCATCGGAGGATCAGAGAAGGCGGAAAGGACAGTACAGAGATAGGAGTTCTTTCAGGTAGCGAGGTCCTAACTCATGTAGGGCCTTATAGGTCAGCAATGTGACCTTGAAGGTGACCTACCACTGTATAGGCAGCCAGTGCAGTTTACGCAGGTACAGGTGTTATATGGCTGGATGTAGAGATTCCAGTCAACAACCTCAACATCACATTCTGCACTAGCTGCAAGTGGCAGATATCCACCCCTCGTAGCCCTAGAGGGCATTGCAGTAGTCAAAATGACTAGTAACTAAGGCGTGGACCAAGGTGGGAAGATCTTCAGGCGGGACCAGGTGCTTCACTGGGCTATATTCCTTAGATGGAAAAGGAAGATTTGACTGCAGCCGACAGCTGTGCCTCAGAGGTCAGGCCGTCATCAAACATAACACCTAGGTTACGCACCTGCCCAGAGGCCATAAATGGGCCCCCAGATATAAACCTGAGGTTTTCCCACCCATAATCCTAACATCCTAACCCCAGGGTCCACCACCAATACCTCTGTTTTACTTGAATTCAACCAGAGCCAACTAGTACTCATCCAGTTCTGTATCTCCAGCAGGCAGTTGTTAAACACTGTGATTGAATCAGACTCCTGTTCGGGCACAAAATACATGTAGAGCTGAGAATCATCAGCATAGCAATGAAAACTCAGCCCATACCTTCTTATAATGTCACCCAGTGGAAGCATATACACTGCAAGAACATGGGTACAACACCAAACTCTTTGGTACCCCACAGGGCAGGCAGTGAGGGCCGAGGAATAAATCCTGACACCACTCTCTAAGACCTGTCCTCAAGGAAGGATCAAAACCAACTGTGGACCGCCCTCCTCAGTCCACACAGAAGCACAGGTGCTTGAGCATACTCCTTGAATGATAGTCCAGCTGCAGGCGACCACCTTCTCGATAACTTTCCTACAAAGGCAAGTTCGAGACTGGCCTGTAGTTTACTGGGCAGTCGGGATCAAGGAAGGCTTTTTCAGAAGGGGTGAACTACTGCCTTCTTTAAGGGATCTGGAAAGATCCCTCTCTCCAATGAAACCGCCACTATCCTGGTAAGGATGGGGCCAATAATCTCTACACCCCACTAGCAGGCTAGTAGGATCCGGATCCAAACTACAGTATGTAGGTCGCAGAGTCTGGACAATCCTCACTATATCCATGACTGCCGGTTGGCTAAAGGTGAACCAAGTCAACTAGGCATTAGTACTACCCAATTGATCCATGCAAGGCCCAATGGGAAGGCACAGGCTGATCTCATCCTGATGGTGGACACCTTATCAGCGAAAAATTGTGCAAACTCCTCACACAGTAACTGTGACAAAGCTTGACCGGCATGGAGACAGGCTGGATTGCACGATCTGTCTACAGTCCAGAAGAGCTGGGCGTCTATTCTTCATTGTAGCAATTTCCTGGACAGGAACTCTGCCTTCTTATGGGAAATTGCTGATTGGTAGATCTTATAATGATCCACCAATTTAAGTTTATCCACTTCCAGGTGAGTTTTCTGCCAGCATCTTTCCAATCTTCACCCTGTTTCTTCAACTAAGGATTTCTCTGGTAAACCAGGGGTCCCGGGTGAAGAGTAAGGGGTGAACTCAGATGAACAATGACGTCCAAGGTCCCCACAACAACTCTATTATAGGCCAATGCCAGGGCCCTGGGTCAGTGCTATCCGTTGGCAATCTTGAGAAGTCCAGCTCTGTCATTAGGCCTTCCGAGGTAACTCTTCTCAAAGGACAGAACTGTACCAACTCCTTAGGGGCAGGACTCTTTCAGGGGCTGTGAAACTGAATCTCAGGGCATGATGGTCAGACCAACCAATTGACTCCACTTCCACATCAGAGATCTCCATCCCCAGATGGAATATCAAGTCAATGATTGCCCCCATGAGTTGCAGAGGTAACAACTCGTGTCAGGCCCAATGAGTCCATCAATTAGAGGAGGTTTTGTCCAAAAGCGAGAGTTCATTGTCGACCCAGGCACTGAAGTCCCCCAGTATTTACCATCTGGTTGGACTCCAATACCATCTCGACGATGAAGTCCGCAACCTCCCTCAGGAATTCCTCTCTCATCACCTGGTGGATGGTAGATGAGAAGGATCCCATAGCCTGCATCTGCACCTCTATACACTCAAAGGAGTTTGTACAACCAGCTGGCACCTCCCCGAGATCCAGTTCCTGTCTAAACAGACTGCAATCCCCTGCCCCTATGGTCCACTCTCAGGCGGTGAATCACTGAGAACTCAGTCTCGAACCGCAGACTCAAAATAGGGCCTGCATTCTCATCCAGCCACATCTCAGTGATGCAAGCCAGGTCAACAAAAGCAACAAGATCCACAACTACTGCGGTCTTATTCCTGATAGACCTGGCATTGCTTAACACCACCCAAAAGGGACAAGAGTCCAATGATAACTGCACTTCCTGCCTGATGAAGTCAGAGCCCTTGGGTATGGGCACAAGGCAAGGATAACCTCACTCCTGCATCCATTTCATCCCAGGGCATCTCCTGGTTCTCACTGTCCCTATCTGCCCACTCCTTTCCCATCCCCCAAGGATTCCACTCCGCTGTCTCAAGATGCCAAAACTCAGCATCTATTAAAGACTTCAGAGGAAGTGATGGATATTCAAAAGGCGATGATCCTTTAGTCTTGAGGGGAGTATCACCTGACTGTATCCCTGGTACCCCAGCACATATTTCAGACACGCCTAACGACGCAATGTCAATTCACAGTCCCACACAACCAACACTTCTTCCCCTTATTTAAAACATATAATAATTAACCTTATCAATCCAACAATTTAAAATATCAAAACCAACCACTTCTCACAGTCTTCAGTAGTAACACCTCCCTCTCCGCTCTCACAGAGAGGACAGGGAGGGGTATAGCATTCACAAAACACTGTTGGGCATCTTGTTTGTGTCTAGTAATAGCTGTTCTTTCTTCCAGGAGTGTCTCCCTGGGTATGACATCTACTAGTTCTTTGAATTTTGAATGATGTTTTCTGCATAGTCCTTTTCTATAACCTCATCGGGCCATAGAAATGGGCAGCAAAGTGTTGAAATACCAGTCTCCCACCAGTAACTGTTCATTTATGATAATTCATCAATGACAAAAGTGTCCTTGGTCTGTCACAGACTTAGATGGAAATTCATTAATCCTTATTGCTTGTAAATTATCTAAGAAATACAGCATCTGAATAATTAAAGGGAGAGAGGGAAGGACTGTGGGAGTTGGCAGTAGCAGTGTGGTTAGTGGAAGATAGGCATAGGTTGTTGCCAGCAGACTGGAGGAAGGCACCATGGGTCTGATCAGTGAAAAAACCTATACATGTATATGTGGGTATAAAAGACAAAGAACCTCTGTACGCAAACACTGAGGAAAGAGTTACCCAAAGGGCATTTGTCTGGGAAGCCAAGTTTCAAGAAAATACAAAATCACACATGCCTCCACAATGCAAAGCATCATGGGCTACATATGCAAATCACCACAGAATGTTATGCTGGTCCAACTTTAAGCAGAATTGCATGGTGCCAAAGGCCTCTCACACAGTTTGCAAGGGTGCTAACAGAAGACATAGACCGTGTTTTGTCCTACCAGGACTCATAAAGTTGGACCAGCATAACATTCTGTGGTGATTTGCATATGTAGCCCATGAAGCTTTGCATTGTGGGGGCATGTGTGATTTTGTATTTTCTTGAAACTTGGCTTCCCAACCAAATGCCCTTTGGGTAACCCTTTCCTCAGTGTTTGCGCACAGAGGTTCTTTGTCTTTTAAATAGTTTTTATTTTAATGGGTTCACCACAATACATCCAGGAACACTGCCTCTGGGTAGCTGGTCCATTCCACTGGGGTGTCAAACAGGCAGAGGCATACTGATGAGTCCTGGTAGACGAAACACGTGTCTATGTCTTCTGTTAGTACCCTTTGCAAACTGTGTGAGAGGCCTTTTGGCACCATGCAATTCTGCTTAAAGTTGGACCAGCATAACATTCTGTGGTGATTTGCATATGTAGCCCATGATGCTTTGCATTGTGGGGGCGTGTGATGTTGTATTTTTCTTGAAATTTGGCTTGCCAGCCAAATGCCCTCTTGGGGTAACCCTTTCCTCAGTGTTTGCACAGATGTTCTTTGTCTTTCAAATAGTTTTTATTTTAATGGGTTCACCACAATATATCCAAGGCACACTGCCTCTAGGGTTGCTAGTCCATTCCACTGGGGTGTCAAACAGATGAGGCATACTGATGAGTCCTGGTAGGATGAAACATGTGTCTATGCCTTCTGTTAGCACCCTTGCAAACTGTGTGAGAGGCCTTCGGCACCATGCAATTCTGCTTAAAATTGGACCAGCATAACATTCTGTGGTGATTTGCATATGTAGCCCATGATACTTTGCATTGTGGGGCATGTGTGATTATGTGTATATATATATATATATTTAGATATAAATATAGTAATGGAGCAGTAGTGCCACTATAGTCAGGGTTGAGTAGGCAGTTTAGTGTTAAACCCCACATTTTGCACTTTAATAACTTTGTAACCATTCAATGGATTTGCACAGATCTTGGTATGTGCAGTCCCTAGAGTAGATCTCTTAAAGAGCCAAGTTTTGTTTTGATCAGATATGCGGATTTTGTACAGCACATAGTGAAAAAAGTGAGTTTTTGCTTTTTTCGCCATTTTTCATGATTTTACCTGACAGCGTTGTGCCACACCATTTGGGATTTTGACCCTGACATTTTCATGGTAGAAAGAGCTTGCCTGAAAGGAATAATCCAGCATTAGTCAGGTGAAAAAATATTAATCCATTCCAAAATTATTGAATTTTGAAATGTTTGGTTCTGAGCATGCTCTGTGCAGTATTTTGGATAGCTACACAGTTGTGAACAAAATTCAGCCTCACGAATGGGATTTTGACAGCTCACAAATGGGGATTCATTAAATCTCTGTTCGTATGAAAAATCCCCTTTCAAGAGCCACCATCTTCTTTTGTTTTCTTCAAAAACAAAATGTTATACATGTCCCATAGGCGTTTTCTAAGGAAATTGAAGCACGGTTTTGTTTAGGGTGATGCCTCTACAAACCCATTGCTTCAATTTGGTTACTTTTTCAAAAAAAACAGCCATTTTTTATTCTGAACATCTTTGTTTGTCACTGCTTCAATCATTGTTCATGAGGTGTGAAAATCCCGTTTGCGAGATGATTCTTGTTTGTGAGCTGACAAAATCCTTGTTTATGAGAGGATGGCTAGATGGCGTATCTTATGAACTAAGTTTTGACACCTCAAGAACAAGGATTCAGCTTGCCAATGGGATTTTGACAACTCCAAGAAGAATTTTAAAGGTTGCTGTTTCTGTTTGTCAGTTCACTGCAAAGAAAGCGGTCAACACTTTTGACTTAAAATTTGCAGGGCATAAAGGGAGTGTTCCACAGATGTGACTTATGGTGGTTTGGTGTGAAAATGTGCACTGGTTCCATAGTTACACTATTCTGCAGTTGAGCAATTTCCCAAAGGATAACACTGTGTTAAGCGGTGCCTTTCCGGTGCTTATATCTCGAAATAAGTTCAAGATATGTATTTTTTGCTAAGCAGCTAACTACACCTTTAAGTGTAGTAAGCATGCGTGCAGGTTACAAATCCATGATTACAACTGCAGTGGAATGTTTTCCACAGTTGGTATAGTTACTGAGATATTGCTCCATTTGCACCACAAGGCTTACTTGGAATGTGTCTATGGCTGCGCTATGTCTATACAATTATAGGTAGGTGGGAGCACAGGCCCGTAGGCTACTGTGCTCCCACATATGAATATGATTATATAGTAATGGGGCTGGTTTGGGGGAGGCATACTGCACATGTTCATCCTGACATCAGTATGCGTTGCGAATAGTCTGACTGTGTACGGGGTGAGCCCAGTTCCCTTGAATCTCCCGATGGGTTGGGAAAGTGGCTGATTTTCTCTCCATGTTCTCCTGGCCATATACCTTGTGAAATGACTTCTTCATGGTTCAATGCTGGCCATATCTTGGTGATGGTTTTAATTTTTCGATTGTGGCGGACCTGTGTTTAGTTGCCCAGTCAGATTTTAGCCATTTTGAAACAGTGTTATCTGCCTCTCTGTTGCCTTACGACCACATGTCTCTCTTCCCTTCTTCAATTTTTTCCCTCTTTGTGGAGGCTTTTTGGAAAAGAAGGAGGTAAAGGAAAACATGTGGCAGAGCAGAAGAAATTTGTTTCGATTTGTGCCTTAACATTGTAAGTGCCCCTTTTTGTTCACTGGGTTTGTTCCAAAGAGTATGTCAACCCTTTATCAGCACATTCAGGAGTTTGCCTGGGCTTCATCTGGTCTGGCCCACTACTGGCATCTAGCACTTCAATTTGGCAACCTCAGCAGAAGGCGTGGTATCTCGGAGTGAACAACTTCTTTCTGCAGATCCAACTACCTCATCTTGCATCTCCTCACACCACGGGATGGAAAACAATGAGGAGGACTTCTCTTCATCTTTGGAAAGCTCAGTCCTAGCTTTGGCTCTGGCTACAGGTAACCCTTTCCTCCTGGGAATGCCAGGCAGAAGGGATGTTTGTTTTTAGGCATCGAAAAAAGATAATTTGGGTGAATAAAAATCATTGCTCCAGAATAGCCCCCATAATAATAGCCCTTCTACTCTGGTTACCTTATTGAATAACATAGACTTGGCAAAAGTAAATGGAAACCATTGGGCTCCAGTTGTTTGAGCTCAAAAAGAAAAAAAAAGGCTCTTCATCAAAGGGGTTATATCACCCATCAGAAAAGAAGTGGGGAGAAAATAACAATAAAAAAAGCTCAACTACTGAAGCCAATAGGAGGCAAGCTTTCCTCTGATTCTCAGTTCCCCACATGCTTATATGATATTCTGTCTAAAAATCTAGATCAAGGATGAACCCTGAGGGAAACATAGCATTGTCATCAGCTGCCAAAAATAGGGATAGCCAGTTGGAAAAGGCCTTGGTGGAAGGAGGGGTACAGAGAAAGAACAAAAGGAAAATATGGTTATGGACAACATGGCTAACATTTCTAGAAAGCAAGATGATAGTTCAGATGATCTCTATCAGGCCATCAGGCCATGCTTAAAAGAAATGAGGCAAGGTTTTGCAAGTTTGAATTTAGCAGTCTCTTCCCTGTAGCAGAAATTTTCTGAAGTAGCAGAGAAATTCGAGACACTATCCCTTAGAACAACCAAGTGTGAAACTCGCATGAGTAATATTGAGGATAATCTACCTATGATATCTACTGCCCTGGAAGAAGCAAAAAAATTGGAACTTTTAAAATTGAAAATTGAGGACTTGGAATCTAGATCAAGGAGGAGTAATTTAAAAATAGGAAACTTGCTTGAAGAACTAGAAGGAAAAGATCCATTAAGCTATTGTGAAGAGCTTGTATCTAAATCACTGGGTCTGCCTTTCCTGATCAGAAAACTGAATTAGATAGGGTGCACCAAGCCTTGACCCTGTGGATAGGTCTACCAGACCATGCTTTATGTATATAAAACCACTAAAATTTCAAGACAAAGAGAGGATCTTGGCAAAAGCAAGAGCAGAAAAAGGCCTTTACTATCAAGGCATGTCTCTACAAGTATTCCCTGACATTCCACTCAATATTTTGGTGAAAAGAAAAAGTTTTGATTCTGTCAGGGAGGGACATGTTGAAGAAAGAAGGCATTCCCTCTCTATGCTATACCCAGCAAAGTTGAGAGTTCACCTAGATGATAGTACTCTTTTTTTCATTCCCCTTTGAGGTGGGAGAAGCATTGAGAAAAGAACATAATAAGATTCTGAGAATCCTGACTCCCCAGAGGTACATCTTAGGTAGTAAATTAGAATTTGCTCTAGAGAAACTCTGGTGTATGAGTAGTTGGGGTGACTAAAACATAAGTATATTTTGGGAGTACTTAAGGTATTATCTACTTTATTTAATCTTTGATACTGTCCCTTTTTTCCCTCTTCTCCTCCATTTATTTCTAAGTGTTATGGAGATAGGAGTTTTGGGGAATGCTAGCTAGCCTGTATGGGAGGTGGAGGACCCATACTATCACCACCCCATTCCTTCAGCATCTTTGTGTACAGTAAAGGTTCAGCACTTTCATTGGGAGGAAGGTAAGAAGTCATCCAGATAAGAGGACTCCTGATCAGTTTAGGTTTTGGAGCTTCTCAATATGCTTTAGGTTTTATACAATTAAGCCAATCAAATCTACAGAGGAATCTTTGCTAAGAGTTGGATAGGTAGATGTAATGTTTTATTCCACTCTTTGGTATTGAGTTAAAAGATTATGGGTTATCTATGTGTGGGCTGGGTTTTAGTAAATAGGTTTTGTGTAGATGTAACTAGTAAGTCATGAAAAAAAATAAAAAGAAGAGACACAAAATATGAAAAAAAAAACAATAAGAGCTTCTTTTCATGCAGAATGTTTTTATAAGGAACAGAATGTGTGGGTGAGAAATATGGCTAATAGACAAAGCAGTTGTATGGGCCAATGACTTTGCTGTAAATCTTGTTTGTATAAATTTAAATGGACCTGTCCCATCGAGAGTGGGGACCTGTTTCTCCCCTTAATACCAGGAATTTGAATGATATTGTGGTGGAACAGTATCATGGCATCACGAGTAGTTTTCTCTTTCTAATGGGGCCTTTGAAAGTTATGTCCTGGAACCTAAATGGGCATAAAGAAAGAATTAAAATAAGGAAAGTAGTACATCTAGCTAAAAGGAGGAACTTAGACTGCTTTATGTTGCAAGAAACTCATTTTGATAAAAGCGATGTGTCCTATTTTCTAATTTATTCAGGGCTGTTGGATACATTTCTGAATTCTTTAATAGGGCCAGAGAGTACGGTCATTTCATAAGAAACAAATTAGCCACCAGTTAGTCAAGTCCTTGATAGATGAATATGGTTGTTATGTAATGATAGAAGTAAAGATCTGCAACAGGCCGGTTCCTCTTGCTTTGGTATATGGCCCCAACCAGGATGACCCAGCCTTTTTATAGATTTCATTTTAGAATTGTCTCATTTGGGGTCTAGTATAATAATGGGGGTAACTTCAATTTAACAAGCAGTTTAATTGATAAAGATCCCCCATGAGGAAAAAGCGATAAGGGCCCATCAGGTGTTAAAACAAATGATGCAGGATTTAAATTCGTTTGACCCATTTACGACTCTTCCCTCATTAAAGAAATTCTCATATTACTCGAAGGCATAAAAACATTTTCAAGGATTGATTACTTCCTGGTTTCCTCGGATTTGTCCACATTACCGTATAATGTTACTTATGAAACAATAAGAATTTCTGACCATGTACCATTGTTGTTAGAAGTGAATATTGAAGCTTTAGGGGACCAAAGCTTTTCTTTAACTCCTGGAAGTTTGATAACTCACTCTGGGCTCTTGGGGCCTTAGGGATAACCTTCAGGAGGAAATTGTGGCTTTATGGGCCATAATCTCCACCAGGGCAGAAGTATTCAGATAATCTGGGATGCCTTGAAAGCCTATTTAAAGGGGTAAGTTACATCACAAATGGGTATCAGAAGGAAGAGATGGGACCAGGACCTGTTGGTACTGGAAAGACATTTGTAGCAGCTAAAGCAGAACATGTTGCAGTGAGTTCAGAACAGTCAGAGGAAAACTTCATGACTGCAAGAAATAAATTGGAAAAGCTTTGTAGGAGAAAACAGAAAAAGAAATGTATAAGGTACATGCAAAATATTATTTTATAGGGATATTCCAGGCAAGCTATTAGCCTGCCAGTTGAAATCAGAACAAAACAGAAATAGAATTAATAAAATTAAAAGAGAGGATGGCCATTTACTATCATCAGAGGATGAAATTAATCCAATTTTCATGTGTTTTAAAGCAGACTAAATAAACCAGAGGAACAAGCAGATCAGACTAAGATTAAGAATATCTTGCCAGATTTTAATTTTCCTAAATTATCAGAGCAACAGGCTGCTGATTTAAATATGAAATAACTGAGGGGAAGTTTCAATGATCATTAATGCCTTGCTTAACGGCAAATCTCCAGGCCCTGATGATCTTCCTTTGAAATTTACAAAAATCTTATGGCTATTTTGGTTCCTTGTCTTGTGAAACTTTATAATGCCTTTCTGGGAGAGAATAAACTGCCACAATCCCTAAATGAAGCAGACATTATTTTCTTACTTAAGAAAGATAAATCTCCAGAGCATTGCAGTTTTTACAGACCTACAGTATTTCCTTATTAAACACTGACTATAACATTTTACAAAATGTTGGCTGTAAGATTAGCTAAATATGTCCTAAGTCTTATACACGAAGATCAAGTGGGATTCATAGAAGGTAGAAGGTTACAACATAACCCAGAAATACCTTTGATATAATCTATACATATTCGGGAATGGACACTGCACTACTGTCTTTAGATGCTGAAAAAGCCTTTGACTGGGTGCAGTGGCATTTCCTGATTGAAACTCTGGAAGGATATGGCTTTAAGGGTACTTTTTAAGGTGGATACAATTCATTTATACCAGCCCTTTAGCACGTCAGGACTAATTAAAGTATATCACCCTATTTTCCTCTTGAGAGAGGGATAAGGTAGGGCTGTCCTTTATCCCTCTGATTTTTGCACTTTATCTAGAACTGCTGGCTATCAAACTTAGATCAGTAGCCCAACAGATGGGTATTCCATTAGGGTCTGGCAATACTCTCATTATGCTTTATGCTGATGATATTCTGATTTCTTTGTCTAATCCCAACCACTCTTATCCACTTCTTGACACTTTTTTTGAAGAATTTGGCACCCAGACAGGCTACAAAGTGAACCGGGAAATCAGAATTGTTATATTAAGGCAAGCTTTTGAATTTAAGGAAACTGCTTTAGCAGCTATAAATAAGGAAACAATTAAATATCTAGGAGTGGTTTTAACACGTGATACTAGCAGGATAATTCAAGATAATTATGATCCACTGATTTCAAGGATAAAACTAGATTTGGCAAATGGCAGCATTTTCCACTACTCTTGCTAGTAGAATTAATATTTTAAAATGAATATTCTCCCCAGGCTTCTGTTTTTGTTTGATTACATCCCTGCATTCTTAAAAAGTTCTTCTTAGATCTGGACAAGACAGTTTGGAAATTTTTATGTCAAGGAACTTCTTCCGAATTGCCTTATATAAGTTACAATATAGTAAAGAAAAAGGTGGTTAGGCTGTCCCAATTTTTGGATATATTACCTGGCAGCTCAATTGAAATTGTATTTCAATGGGTATTTAATATAGATAAAAAGCATATCATGAGCATGCAGATAGAGGAAGTAGCTATTAATGGTTTAAGGCTAATGGACTTCTTGTCTTTTTCCTCTACCAAGTGTAATAGCCCACTTTCAGGTGCTCTATCTACTTTGGACTCTACAGTCTATGCATGGGCACATGCTAATAAAATACTTATATCTGCAGGCAAAATTTCAGCGTGGACATCAATATAAATAATAAATATATTTCCTCTATGAAATACAGGGTCTTCAAGGAATAGTATTTTTGCAGACAGATTTGGACACTGGCTGATTTTATGAAAGTCCCTAACTTTATGATCTTTAAACCATTTCAAATAAAATATGATTTACCATTGAATCACAGATGGCAGCATCTACAGGTCCAAAACTTTGTCTGTAGAAAGAACCATAACTCTTTTGCCCTTCCTATTTCCCCTCTGGAAGAGTTCTTTGCTCAGTTAGAGTCTAGTAGCCCCTGATCTCCAAAATACATAAATTTTTCTGGATCAAGTCTCCATATGGGTTAGAATTGTGTAAGTCAGCCTGGGAAAGGAGCTGAGTACCACGATTACAGATGAAGATTGGTCTCAGGCTGTAAATCTTGAAAACACCAAGGTCAAGAATAACCGTCTGTTGCAGATTTATTTTAATGTATTGCATCAGACATATTACACTCCAGTTAAACTTCATAGGATTGATGCTTCAATCCCAGAATATTGTCATAGATTGGAGGGCAGAGCACCTATCCCATATGCTGACAAACTTCCTATGATTAAGGTCTACTGGACTTCTATGAGCCACCCTATCCAAGATTCTGGGTTATGACTTTCCCTTTAACCCTGGGATTGATATTTTCAGATTTCTGGTGGACTCCCAGGATCAATAGGTATGTCAGAAAACCTTCAGAGTATTGGTGTACTAGGGCCATTAAAATAATTTTACAACAATGGAAAAATATGACTCTGCCTACATATGGAGAATGAGTCCAGAGGATACTTGATCAGGGCAATGTTGACAGTTCTATCATCTATTTGGAGAATGATTATAATGGATTTGGACAAATCTGGTAACCATTTTTGCTAATTTGAATAATTCGGCATAATGATAGCGACAGCAATGATGGAGTTAAATGAAATGCTCTGAGCTTTCTTCATATAAAAGAAAGAAAGAAAATAAAAAAAGTAATGGGGCTGGTAGGCCATCAATATGCAATACTGGGAGTGCAGGACCCATAGGGCCCTACGTTCCCACAGGCAGATGACATCTCATTACAATCTCTGTGCACTTATGGATGGATGGGAGCACAAGGCCCATAGGCCCTGCACTCCTCAAAACTGATACCATGGAAGTGCAGGGACTTTATAGGTACATGTGGAACACAGACCCTGTGCTCCCAAAACCATATATAGGTAAGATTACACTTTATCAAAAAGTAAGGAAATTCATTGCAAAAAACTTCATTAATGCATCAGTTAAGGTTGAAGTGACAAAAGTAATAAAATGAGGTGTTAGGATTGACAGCAACCCCCACACACACACCACCCCCACCTTCACAGACCAAAAGTGATGGGGTGTACCTTGTGAGTCATTAGGTCTAACTCTCACCTAATTCTCCTGTGCTGTACCATGTCAGTTTTCTTACACATGAATAGGGTGAGATTAGGGCGACTAGTACATCTCATCACTTGTTCGTCTGTAGAGGTGGGGTGGTATGTGAGGGGATACAGTGTTAACCCTAACACCTCTTTTCCATACTTTTGTAGCATCAAACCTATCTGATGCACTAATGACGTTTTTGCAATATATATATATATATATATATATATATATATATATATATACACATTATATATATATATATATACACACATTTTATATATAGATATATACATAACACACACACACACATATATATATATATATATATATATATATATATGGTAGCACAGTAGTTACCATAGATAAGGTTGAGTGGCACTTTTAAGGTTAAAGGGTCCAATTTTGCACCTTAATAACTTTGCCACAGTTCAACAGATTAGCCTGCAATGTGGCATGCATGATTGGGCATAGTAGTTCTTGGGATCTGCCAAGTTTCGTTTCAATCGGATATATAGCTGCGGAGTTGATAAACAACAACCAATTGCGCCAATTATGCTTTTTGTGATTTCTTTGCTCTTGTCTACAGGTTGCACAGTTTGTGCAACCAGTCCGAAATCTTCAGGGAACATCGGCGGGGTCCCGATATGCCTTTTGAAGATTTCGTGAAAAATATGAACGGTTAAAAGTTATTCAAAAACAAGTTCCCATTATAAGTCAATGGGAAAAGTTAACAAAATATTCAACACTTTCACAAGTGCACTTTTAGTGTGTCACAAATGGCCCTAGTAGTGTCGCAAATCTGCCATTTTGTTTTCAGTTGTTGATCAGAAAAATGCTTGGCATTTAAATTTGTGACCCTCTAAGGACACAATTCTTTTGTGTTCACCTTGTCGGACCCTGAGGATGCCTGCCATGTCTTTATTTTGGGGTTAAACACCCAGAAATATGTTTTAAATTTCTGGAAACAGTAGTGTCACAAAGTAGTGTATGAAACCGCGACACTTTAGAAATTTTGTGAAAAGGGTCACAAATTGTGACACTACTTTTCAGGCTATTGCCAAAATGACAGGAATTCTTTGCCACCCTGCTGCAAACAAATGGCTTGGTCTTTTGGGCTGAAATCTGGAAGGAAAGCAGCCAAGATCTCACAGATGTGCCTTGTGGTTGTTTGATGAAAAATATTGCACAGCTGCAAGTTACAGCACTCTGAATTTGATGTCCTTTCCATAGACTAACACATGGTGGCATCCCCGGCGCCTTTCGGGGTTCGTATCTAGGAAACAGTGCAAGATCGGAATTTTCGTCGTAGACAATGCGTAGCCTATGGCCTATAGCTCACGAGGCAGGAAAATCATGAATCATGGGATTTTTTTTCTACATCATACGGTTCTTGAGATATAATCAATTTAGTCTTCCAACAGCTCATTTTCTTCTCTGAGGCCCATTATTATGCATACATTCTTTGTACACACTGTATTTCTGTATGCAGCTGTTGGGCAAAAACAGGGTTAACATATGTTGCTGTTACACTTAGCATTACCACTTGTGTTTCCGTTCCTATTTGCGTTACTGTTCCACGATGTCGCCGTCATGTGTGTGTTAAGCTTTTCGTTCTTGTTTGCATTGCGTTTCCATTTCTCTTTTCTTTGACATTCTTTCTGCTGTTAACGTTAATGTTTGCGTTTCCAGTTGCCGTGCTGTGACCGTGCACATCATGGTTTGCTTTTCCATTAAGCGCTTGTATTTCCTTTTGCATTTCTGTTTCCTTTGGCATTATCGTTGCAGTTACGTTACCATTTACATTTTACAATTGCGATAACGTGCCCGTGCACATTACAGTTTGCATTCCGTACGTGCATGCATTCCCATTTTTGTTTCCTTTGGTGTTATTCTTCATGTTAACTGTACCACTTGCGTTTACAATTGCAGTACCGTGCCCATCGCATTACGGTTTGCACTTCCATATCACGCTTCTGTTCCCATTTCTGTTTCTGTTTCCTTTGGTGTTATTCTTCATGTTAACTTTACCATTGGCGTTTATGATTGAGGTACCGTCCTCGCAAGGCGCATTACGGTTTGTGTTTATGTGCGTGCATGTTCGCTTTCATTTCTGTTCCTTTGGTGTTCTTTTGCTGTAGCACTTAACATTTGCATTTCAAATACCAGTGCCATCACTGTCCGTGTTACCAGTTGAGTTTTGTACATACTTGCATCTCCATTTCTCTCACTGTTTGCTTCAGTATCACTTTGCACTTGCATTTCTATTAATGTTGCTTTACCATTTACGTTTGCATTACCATGTGCATAACTCTTGCTGCTTGTGTTTGCATTGCTGTTTTTGTTACTATGTGATAAGACATCATGTGGTGGGAGCGTGGGGCCACCACATTCTATTCACTATTTATCATCCTCATTTTCAAAGAAGGAAATTAGAGGCAAAAAATCCATTTAATGCATCAGTTAGGGTTGTTCTACAGCAGCAAAAGTGAGGAAATTCGGTGTTAGGGTTTGAAAACCCTAACTCTGCATTCACCCCACCCACCAGCACCACCCACACACAGACACACACACACACATATGCAAGTGGGGGAGGACCAAGGCAACATGACCAATCACTGACAACCAGCAGCAGGTGACAGAAATAAAATACAACTGTCTAAATATACTACAAGACATCCCCACCACCCCAGATCAGATACTGCATGCTCGCTGGAGATCCACAGCAAAAACTGGGGCCATGCACACCAACGTACATATCCCTGATTACAGGTGCACACGAGTTACCACTCTTAGGAGTTGCATGGCCTTAGCTGGCAATGCCCCTGCCCCGACACACCACTTACTGCACCCTGAGTGGAAAGCCACTGCAACACTAAGGCTATGGACATCTATGGTATATTTTCCTGACTGCAGGTACACACAAGTTAAAACAGTTATGAATTGGAGGACCTACGCCAGGCAATGCCCCACCCCAAACCAGGTACTGCATACTGACTGGAGAGCCACAGCAAAAATAAGCCCATGGACATCTACAGTGCAACTCGCTGATTGCAGCTGTACAGAAGTTAGCACACTTAGGAGTTACGCTGTCTCAGGCAGGCAATGCACCAAGAACAGTCACTGCATCCTGAATGGACAGCCACAGGAAAACAAAGGCCACCTCTCTGATTACAGGTACATTCCAGTTAGCACAGTTATAGTTGCATGGCATCAGCCAGGCAATGCCCCCCAAACCGGAGACCAGGTACTGCATCCTGAGTGGAGATGCATAGCAAAACAGAGTGTATGGACATCAATGGTACACCTCACTGATTGCAAGGATGCTCAACTTAGCACAGTTAGGATTTGCATGGCCTCACATAGGCAATACCCCCAACCAGGTACTGCATCCTGAGTGGACAGCCACAGATGACCATGCATATATCAGAGCCTGACTGCATGCCTGCTGCTGGTTGTCTGTGATTGGTCATGTTGCCTTTGTCCTCCCCTACTTGCATATGTGTGTGTGTGTGTGTGTGTGTGTGTGTGTGTCTGTGTGGTGCTGGGGGTGGGGTTGAATTGCGAGTTAGGTTTTCAACCCTAACACCAAATTTCCTTGTTTTTGTCACTGTGGAACAACCATAACTGATGCATTAGTTTGAAGTTTATTGTTCTAGGAATTAATACCTTTGAGTCAAGGCTCTTTTACAAAGGTTCCATGTCATCAAGTATAAAAACATAGTAGACAGTGTTACAAACAATCAGCAAGCCGTTTAACAAGGCCACAACTTAAACAATAACATTTATGTACAGAAAGAAAAAGGAACTCAGAGGCAGTGTCAAGGGCAAGGAATAAGGATTGGAGAGCTTGAGAGGGAAGAGGGAGAAATAAGAGTTTAGGAGCAGACAGAACCAGGTTAGTGGTACTCAGGTTGTCTTTGTCAAAGAGGAGACCATGGTGGTAGAGTGAAACAAATGTAAGTGCACTCAGTGGGATGAGACTTTAGTCAAAGCAGTCACAGGAGCTGGAGGCTGTGAGGTGAGCGTAAAGTATGGATTGAAAGCTCCCAATGTCATGGAGGATAGGGAGGGCAGGTTAAGAGCATTGTACCAGGAAGGGCACGGTATGTAAAGATCTTTGTCCCTGAGCAGTCGGCATCTAGGGACAAGGAAAGGTTGGTGGTCAGATCTTCTGGTGAATGCAGTGCCATTGTTCAGGCAGAGCAGGTCCTGGATACATGGAGGAGTGAGTCCCAAGATTGATTTTTTGCCATCACGCAGGTGAGATACACGAGACGATTGGAAAGATGCAGCTAACCGGTTTCTGTGTAGAGGTCACAAGTGTGGGTCCGTCTCTGTGCTCCAGTGAGGAGTCAACAGGTTTGTTTAGTGCTGTTGAGATGCGCTTTAGTGCAGTGGTAGTAGCTGAGCCATAGACAATTAGACCATAGTCTATGATTGAGATGATGGAGCTTTGAACAGCAATCCTCAAGGCAGCTTGGTTGAAAATTGATGTTTTCGGTACAAAATTACAATGTTTTGGTGCACTGCTTTTGCAGTGTTATCGATATGGACGCAAAAGTAAGACATTCATCAAAAGTGATACCAGGTATTTGAAGGTGTTCACTTGTTCTAGTGTATTTCAAGAGAAGTTTTATGACAAGTGGAGTATGCCTATTTCTGTTTTGATGATGGCAAAAGCATGACTTTTGTTTTTTGTTATTTAGGACCAGTTTGTGCCTAAGGAACCACTTTTCAACACATGAGAAAGCAAGCTGCAAGCTCTATCGTAGTGGATTTGGTTCCTTATGGGAGGAGAATTACAGCATCATCAGCATAGAGTATTAAATTTTCAGGGCAGGATTTGGGAAGCAAGTTTAGAAATAGGCTGAAGGGAGAGGACCTAAAATTGAGCCCTGGGGACACCAAAGAGGACCGGTTTGGAGTCAGATAGAACCTCAGAGATTTTTACTGTTTGAGAACGTTGTGCCAGGTAACTTTTACCCAGGGTCCAGGTCCCTAGCTAGCCCAATGTTGAGCAGAAGAGAGATTAGAAGGCTATGGTGAACAGTGTCAAAGGCCTTTGTGAGGTCTATGAAAACAGCTTCAGTTAAATAACCCTTATCCAAGGCTTTGTGAATTTCACTAGAGAAATCAAGTAGGGCCGTCGACAGTACTGTGTCCTTTCTAAATCTGTTTTGCTGAATGCAGAGTAGATCATACTTTTGCAGGTAGTCTGATAGTTGATCATGCGATCCGTTCAAGAGCTTTGGAGAGGGGGAAGTATAGATATGGGACGATAGTTCCCTGGTGTGGTTTGTCGCCCTTTATGCACTGGTGTGACTATAGCGGCCTTCCATGTGTTGGGGAATTGACTTTGGCACAGGGAGAGGTTGAGAATTTTGGTGAGGGTTGGATCACTTCTTTCAAGGTGAGGGACAGAAGTTTTAGATCAATGGTGTCATTGCTATTTCTAGATTTAGAGCAGGCTTTTTATGTATCTGTAGGCTTCATATGTCTTAACTATTTTAAAATGAAATAGCAGTTTGTCTGGTGAGGTGGTTTGGGATACGAGTTTTGGAACTGACAAGTCCTGGAAGAAGTCTGGTGAGAGGACACCACTGAGGTCAGTGAAGGTTTTATTTAGGGCATCGGCCATAGTCTTAGGGTCACGGGTAGTGGAGCCATCAATGTTCATTGCCGTGGGAGAGATTTAGACTATTTGCCCGTAATATTATGTATATTGTCCCAGAAGGATCTCCCATCACCCCAGGTGGTTTCTAGAGCATTCTTGAAATAGGAGCTCTTCATTTGCCTGATTTGTGAAGTGCATAGGTTGCGCTGTTTATAGTTAAGTGAGTCTGTTATGGAGCCTGTCGTCCTGGCTATAGCCAAAGATGGAGTTTTGCCTCTATTATATGTGTGTGTGTGTGTGTGTGTGTATGTATATATATATATATATATTCATTACAAAAGTTTGTTAATGCATCAGTTAGAGGCGAATACCATAGCAACAAAAGCATGGAAATGAGGTGGGGTTTTGATTCTAATGCCCACCCAGGTTCCCACCCCAACCACCTCACACCACTCCATCACCCTCCACACCAACAGGCATCAAGGTGTGCCATGGGGTCATCAGGCCCAACTCTCACCCCACTCCACATTTAAACAAGCTTACACACTGCAGTATAGGACAATGGGATGAGAGTTGGGCCTAATGACTATAAGCACCCAATGCCTGTTGGTGTGTGGAGGGTGGGGTGTGGTAGGGGTGGGAACCCTGGGGTTGGGTGTTAGGTTGTAAACCTTAACACCTCATTTCCCTGCTTTTGTTGCTGTAGTATTCACTCAAACTGATGCATTCGTGAAGTTTTTGCAATGAATTTCCCTTCTTTTTCAGATAGTATAATTCCATCCTCATCTCACTGTGGGAGAGCAGGGTTATTTGGACCCTGCACTCCCATCCCTCCATCCAAATAGTACAACAGGACCCTGCGCTCCATCCATACATCCAGATAGTAGAACAGTATCCATAGTGACAGTGGGAGCGCAGGGTCCTCATGCCCCATCTGTCCATCAAGATAGTTTCATTTTGTACCTTCTTTCTGTTATAAAATGTCATTTGTTATTAAGAAATATCAGTAACAGTCACATCAACAAAAAAATCTGAAGAAATTAGCTAAAAACAGGAATTTTGCCAGTGTTAGATTAGGAAAAAGTGTAACTCATTAGACTCAAACCCAGAATGTTTCAAACTGCAGCTCTGTGCACTACCCACCACACCACTGCAGCACTGTCATTGATTTCTGTGTTTCTATGTATTAGTATCTGACACTGTGGAAGCAGAGAAATGTTCAAAATAAACAGAATGGTTTCAAAAGCAGACCAATTTTTAAGCATCACCATATCTTTGGAAAACATCAAAATTGAAGGAAATGGTCAGAAAAGCATCTTATTTGAAAACAACACAAAAATGTTTGAAAGCGCCCTTTCTTATGAAAATGGAATGCTTCCATTTCCGTGAGACAGTACTTGATAACGTGAAAATTGGAGAAAATGGTTGAAAAAGCAAATTTATTTTCCAAAACAACAGGAAAATGTTGAAAAACTCACCGCTTTAGAAAATGGGACACTTCCATTTCTGCAAACACAATTCATTTTCGAAAAGAATGCCCAATTTTCACAAAAAATGCCCCATTTTTGAACAAAATGCCCAATTTTTGCAGAAAATGCCCATTTTCAAACAAAAATGCCCCATTTTCACAAAATAATCCCCATTTTGAACAAAAATACCCTATTTTGCAAATAAATACCACAAATGTCCCATTTTAAAACAAATGCCCTATTTTTCGAACAAAATGCCCCATTTTTGCAAACAAAAGCCCAATTTCAAAGATAAATGCCCATTTTGCAAAAATTACAAATTTTAGAACAAAAGTGTCCCATTTTTGCACAAAATGCCCAATCCTTGAACAAAAATTACCAATTTAAAAAAAGTGCCCAATTATTGAAAAAAAACATTTTGAAAAAATCCATTTTTGTGCTGAACACTTAACTCTTCCTTAGGAAATAATGGGAAATTAGAAGCTTAATAACTTTTGAAAGGATTAATATTTTATCACTAAACCTACAAAGGCACATCTGATCCAAGTTCTTCCTACCCTGAAGTTTTCAGCCCACAACATAAAGCCATTTCTGAGATGAAAATGTCAAAAATCCTGATTTTCTGTTTTTTCAACATTTATATCTCAGAAACTGCTCAACAGATTCTACCACATTTAGCAGGTCAAGAGATCTGCCCTAGAGATTATGCATGCCAAATTTCATGCACATCTGTTGAACAGCTCCAAAATTATTAACCCTCAACATTTTAACTACTGTATAACATAGAACTGCACTTTCACCCTAAGGCCCAGACATTCAAACTGCACCAGGCTGTGGCACAAGCCGGGCACAGCTCAACTTGGTTGCACAGGGTGTGGACTGGGCGATATTCAGCGAAGCTGTGTCATGGCTCAGCATCATTGAATATCACACCCTGGCCACCCACAGTGCGCATGGCGCGAGTGGCACTGTGCCAGTGCCAGTGGCCAGAGTGGAGCATGGGGATGCACTAAGCGCAAGTTCCATTCGCTAGAGTGCAATGACTGAATATTCAAAGTTGACATGCAAATGGGGGCTATAATGTATGTAGGTGTGCAAATGGGGGCCATTTGCATGTCATTATGGCCCCATTTACATGCAGGTGCGCCTATCCCCGACGACTTGCACCTGGCTCCCCTGCCAGGCAGCAGCCGTCAGGGACAGATGCCCTGCAGTGCGGCAATGTGCCCCACAGACCCATCGCGGGCTGCAGTAAAAAGAAAGAATTCCACTTCCCTGGTGGTCCAGTGGACCGCTGCCCGCCCGATCGCAGGCTTCAGTAAAAAGATTACTCCTATATCCTGGTGGTCCAGTGGACCGCTGTCTGCCGATCGCAGGCTTCAATAAAAAGATAACTCCTATATCCTGGTGGTGTGGTCCAGTGGACCACTGCCCACCGATCACGGGCTTAAGTGTGAAAAAGATAACTCCTATATCCCTGGTGGTGAGTGGACCGAAGTCTGCCAGATCCGCAGACCGTGAACTAGTACCGACCCCCATATCCCTGGTGGTCAGAGGACTCCTCTCCCACCACCCACTGATCCCACATGCCCGCCCCCAGGTCAGTGGCGGGTGGCAATACCACCACCTCCCTTACTGCCCACCGACTGGCACCATCGATAGGGATGTCGTCATTGGTCCTGGCGTGAGCCAATGGGCGAGCAGCAATACTAGCGCTACACATTCAGATATGAATCATTCACATATCTGAATGTGAAGTATGGTATGGCTGCACCCGATTAGCTCACGCCAGTGGACCAATGGGCATACAGCCCTACCAATGGTGTCAGTCGGCGGGCAGCGGGCGCAGGTGGGTGGGGTGCTGCACCACCGCTGATCTGGGGGAGGAAGCGGTGGAGATCAGTGGACGGGGTAGTGGGGTCCACTGGACACCAGGATGCGGCTGGTACTAGTTCACTTAAGCTCACGATCGGGCAGACTTCGATCCACTGGACCACCAGAGATTTAGGAATAATCTTTTTTACCGATGCCTGCAATCGAATGGGGGCACCACCACCACGGAGGTGCAGTCGGAGCTTGGGTGGCCACTCCACAGGTGGCAGCTGCCATGTTGTGCCCTGCAATGCAGCAGCTCACCTGTGGGTTGCCATCTGTTATTCCTTTTTTTGGGGATCAACTTTGTGCTGGCGCTGGGTAGGGGTTGTCGCATGCATGGCTCCGCATATCCGGGCTGAATATTGGGCCGTGCAGAGTATGCCTGGGCACAACCCTGCCTGCACCTGCGCCACATTACTAATGCGCTCTGGTGCATCGGGATTTGTGCCAGGTGCAATTTCCATTTGAATATCGTGCTGGGGCACATCAGTGGGTTGCGCATGGTGCAACACTGTTGCGCCAAGCGCTAACCCTTTTGAATATCTGGGCCTAACTATACTGGCATGACCGATCCAGCAGGAAAAAAAAATATATATATATATAGACATAGAAATATAGACTCTGACGGCAGATAAGGACCGCTTGCCCACCTAGTCTGCCCATTTCTACCTACAGGATAAACTGCAGATCCTAGTTAACAAACATCCTGTTTCTTCTTACTCCCCAAAAGAATTGCTTATGTCTGTCCTATGTATTCTTGAATTCTCCCACAGTTTTAGACCCCACAACCTCCTCAGAAAGACTGTTCCATGCGTCCACCACCCTCTGTGTGAAAAATATTTCTTCACATTGCCCCTGACCTGCCCCTCTATCTTTAAATTGTGTTCCCTTGTTCTTGCACATCTCTTTTTCTGAAAGATGCTACCCTCTTAGACTTTGTTGATTCCTCTGAGTACTTAAAGTTTCTTTCATGTCCCCTCTCCTCCTTTCCTTAAGGGTATACATATTAAGCTCCTTTAGTCTCTCCTCATAAGGCTTCTCTTGCAGACCCTGCACCATTTAGTTGCCCTCCTCTGGACTGCCTCTATCCTGTCTATGTCCTTGTGGAGATGGGGTCTCAGAACTGGACATAATACTCCAGATGGGGTCTCACCAACTGTCTGTACAGAAGGATAACAACTTCCTTTTTTCTGCTGGTGATGCCTCTCCTATACATCCCAGTATCTCCCCAGCCCTCCCTACTGCCTTCTCACATTGCTTGCTAACCTTAAGGTCATCTGATATAATTACCCCAGGTCCCTTTCCATTTTTGTTGTTATTTACCCCCCATTGTGTAATCTTTCCCTGGGTTTTGTTTCCCAGGTGCATTATTTGCACTTTATTTATTTATTTGGTTTTGTTTACGGGTAAGAGCACTAGCCTATAGCAATGACTATTTTCAGGCACAACCAAGAGCATTGAATCCAAGCTGCCATACTTCTGACCATTCCTCCAACCCTGCCAGGTCCCTTCTCATCCTTTCCATGCCTCCTTGTGTATCAACCCTGTTGCAGATCTTTGTGTCATCTGCAAAGAGGCATACTTTTCCTTCCAGTCCCTCTGCAATGTCACTTATAAAGACATCAAAAGGACTGGAGCCAGTACTGAACCCCTGCGGTACCCCACTAGTAACCCTCTTTCTTCAGAGTGGACTCCATTTACAATTGCCTTCTGTGTCCTGTTGTCCAGCCCATGTTTTACCCAGGCTACCACACTAGGACCCACTCCCAGGCTGGTTAATTTGACTATTAATCTTTGTGTGGGACTGTGTCAATTGCCTTGCGAAAGTCTAGGTGAGCCATGTCCACAGCCCCTCCCTGGTCTACTACTTTGGTCACCCAGTCAAAGAAATTAATTAGATTCATCTGACATGACCTTCCCACTGTGAACCCATGCTGCCTTGGGTCCGTGCCCCACTGGCCTCTAGATACTCAACAATTCTTTCCTTCAGAAGTGATTCCATCGCTTTCCCTACCCCAGAAGTCAAACTGACAGGTCTGTAGTTTCCTGCCTCTGTCTTGGTCCCACTTTTGTGAAGGGAATCACTCCACCTTTTTCCAGTCTTCAGATACCACACCATCCTCCGTAATTTGTTAAAAAGAGTAGTCAGTGGTTTCACTAGTTCTACCCTTAATTCTTTTAGAATTCTGGGGTGAATTCCATCAGGCCCCATTACTTTGTCCACCTTCAATTTTAGGAGTTCTTTCAGAACCCTTTCTTCTGTGAAATGACTGGAATTGTCCCCTATCAAGATTGCTTCTGTTAATTGGATTAGGCACCTCCTCCTCCTCCTACTCTTTGTGAATACTGAGCAGAAATATTCATTCAGTATCCCTGTTTTCACTGTCCTTCTCTTCCCACCACCATCCATTCTATTCAGCCTCACTATCCCTCCCTTTGTCTTTCACGCTCCTGATGTACCTATAAAGGTTTTTCCCCCTTCTTAACCGAGTTAGCTATGCAGACAGTCGATGGCTGGCCGTGGAGGTGAGAGGAGGGCTATGCCAGTCAACGGCTGGCAAAGGGTGGGGGTGCTGGGTGGTCTGCCATGGATGGGTGGGGGGGGGGTGGCCACTAGTCTACCAGGTATAATATTAATCATTATCAATTTCATTATGCTGGGGGCCGCTAGACTACTAGGGATATAAAATGTATTTATCATATAATAAAATACAGCCTGGGGGCACTAGACTACCAGGGATGTGAAGACATACAGGGGTGGGAGCACTAGACTACCAGAGCCCTACATAGGGTAATATATTTTATTGGGGGCCACTAGACTACCAGGGATAGGTACCACACTATTTTTCTCATGCAGATGGGGCACCTTGAAGCCCCTGAGCAAAACCCACCTTTTTTTAACACTTTATGGCACCCTGGGCTGATAAAATTTATTTTTCATCTGGGCATCGCGTCCCTCACTCTTTATACATGAGCGAGCAATTTCTTTGATTGCGGGATGCAAATACTTTGACTGTGAGATTTTTGATCGCGATCGTGCATCGCGAGAGCAAGAGACGAGATGGCCAGATGAAAAATCAATTTTCTCAGCCCAGGGGTTTCGTAGAAAGTCAAATGAGGGTGGGTTTTACTCAGGTGGCTTCGTTCTGATGAACAATGGTGGTGATTTACCATGATTCTGTATATCTTGTGAATTTGAAGAATTTTAATTCTTTGATCATGACCCTGCAAATTCCTTGATCGCGAGCCTGTAAATTCTTTTGATCGTGAGATTCTTTGATCGCAATCATGCATTGTGAGCATGGGGTGAGATGGCCCAATTAAAATAAATTTTCTCAGCCCAAGGGTGTCGTGGAAGTCAAATGAGGATGGATTTTACTCAGGGGCTTCGTTCTGTCGAACCATTGTGGTGGTTTACCTGCATTCCTTCAATTTTTGATTTATAAGGTTTTTAAATCTTTGTTTATGAGCCTGCAAATTCTTTGATCATGAGACTGCAAATTCTTTGATAGTGAGATTCTTGATCGCCATCTTTGATCGCGAGGAGGGACAAGATGGCAGATTTTTATAATGGAATAGATAGGGAAATTTTAGTAATCTTTCATATTGAATATCTTGGGAATAGTTTGGTCTTTTACTTGAAATTTGGAGGGTGTTTACACATACGAATAGATGTGAATTATGGTGTTTACATGTCTGAGAAAATTTATTTTGTGGATATATTATGGACCCACTTTACGTGTTGTGGACAGCGTTTTGCTTGTGGTGGTGGCTTGAAATTGATAGGATACTTAGCCTTAGTGTCATGGATGTAGTTTTCAGTTGTTGTGTGTGTTAAATGTCAACAGGTGCAGAACTGTGCCACTCTGACAAATGAAAATCTCATATGTTAAAATGTTATATCTCGGACACGGTTTGGTCTTTTCACTTGGAATTTGGAGGTGCTGACAGCATGTCATGTGGATGAAAATTACAGTGTTTCTGTGTCAGAAAATATTTTTGGGTGCAGATATGGCGTGGTGCAGTTTATATTCTGTGGACAGGGTTTTGCTTGTGGTGGTGGCTTGCAATTGATTGGATACTTAGCCTTAGTGTCATGGATGCAGTTTTCAGTCATTGTCTGTGTTAAATGTCAACAGTGCGAACTGTGCCACTCTGACTAATGAAAATTTCAAATTTTGATATGTCATATCTTGGACACGGTTTGGTCTTTTACTTGAAATTTGAGGGTGCTGATGACATGTCTTGTAGATGTTAACAGAGGTGTTTACGTGTCAGACAATATATTTTTCCAGACATATTGTGTGGAGCAGTTTACGTTTGTGGACAGCGTTTTCTATTGTCCTACTAGACTAACATTTGTTTGGTGGCTGGCCTTGCTGTTGTGAATGTACTTTTTAGTCATTGGGTGTGTAATGTGGCCTGACACTTAAAGTTGGTGGGAGCGGGGCCCTCCCACCAACTTGTGCAACTTTCTACTTTTCTATTCTTTCATAAAAGTAAGGAAATTTATGCAGAACACTTCGTTAATGCATCAGTTAGGTTCTTCTACAGCAGTGATACTCAGTCCTGACTGGCTTGGGAGCCACATGAGTTGCCAGCTTTAGCCAAGGAACCATAACAGTCATTCGTTATACAAAATATGATACGGCACTACAAATGTATAATTAAAAAACAACAACATTTTGTTGCATTTACTAAAAATAAACTATTAGCAACACATTGTTTATTAATAACACATTGATTTAACATAGTGGCAGTTAGTTAGATAGTGGAACTCCCTGTTTGAAACAAATACTGAGAAGTCAGGCTCTATGAACATAAATCTTTTTGCAGGTTGCCATTTTCATTAATTTGATCTTTTGACTCTGTTCAGATCACAGTACAACACTGGGTTAACAGCACAGCCCAACAGCAGTTCAGTTCATCAAGAGCAATGCTGTTTATTTGCTTGCAAGTTCACGTAAATACATCTGTGGTATTGCTAAAATTAAAATTATCAATGTACCCTATGATTTATTACTAGAGAGGAAAATAAATCTCCATTCACTACATGGCCAAACGTGGGTTCAGAGCACATACAGCACAGTCCAGCATGATCAGTAATCCGTTCACTTTCATTATGGTGCTACCATAAGAACAAAACAATCTGATCTTAAAATGTAATAATTTAAAACTTAAATCATCACAGAGCATGCTGTTTATTTGCATGGAACACATAAAATAAATCTGTGGTTTTACTGAAATTATCCAGAAACAACATTAAATCTGTTCCCTACAGGCGAACAGCGGGTTAATAGCACAGCACAACATTATCAGTCATCAGTTTACTTTAATTACAGTATGGTGCTAGCATCAACATAAAACCGCTGATCTAAAATTATCAATGAACATTCTATTAATATGTCTGGAGCTCAAAAATACATCTGTGAATTTACCTGAAATTAAACTCAATTCTGTTCTCTGCCACCAAATGGAGAGTTCACAGCAGTCAGCACAGCTTGAGTGGGTTTAAACTCCAAGCGGTTCAGCGTAATCATCATGATTATCGTAACTTTTTTTACTTTGCACAGGTACAAGTTATAAGTTGCTAAGCTGGTGCTAAGCGAGTGACTGTAGATGTTAACAGCACTACAGTGCTAACATGTAGCCATGCTTTTCCACCACAGATAAAGAGCCACAGATACATTAAGAAATCAGTAGGTGTTAAAGAGCCACAACTTCAACTATGAAGAGCCGCATGTGACTTGTGAGCTGTGGAGTGTGTATCACTGTTCTACAGTGACAAAGCGAGGCTATTCGGTGTAGGGGTTAAAGCCCCTTGGACCCCCAGCCCACCCCAACTGGCAGCTGGGTGTGCGTTGGGGTAAATCGGTCCCAATTCTCACCCATTCTCCTATACCTCTGCTTCTTTACACATATGATGGGATGAGAGTTAGGGCCAACAACCCCAGCGTGCATCCCGATGCCAGTTGGGGTGGGCTGGGGGTTCAATGGGGGCTTTCAACCCTAATACTGAATTTCCTCACTTCTTCACTGTAGAAGAACCTAACTGATGCATTAATGAAGTTTTTTTGCCTAGAATATATATATATATATATATATATATATATATATATATATATATATATACATATAATATATAAATATATATATATATATATGTTTACAAAAAACTTTGTTTAAGACAAAGTTAAAGGTCTGCACATACAGTAGCTCTTCAACCAAAGTGATACAGGTCAGGAAATTGGATGTTAGGGTTTACAATTTTGATACCCTCCCCACAAAACCCTACCATTGGGATTGCATCCCCACCCCAAACACCAAAACACATTGGGGTGTGACTTACGATCATGGTAGGTCCCACCCCACCTCCCTCACAACCTTACCATCGCAACACTACCCTCACCCTACAGACACCAACAAGGGTTTGGGATTGCCTTAGGGTCATGGGCCCTAACTCTCACCCCATTCTCCTATACTGTACCATGACAGGTTCCTTTCAGATGGAATGGGGTGAGCATTAGGACATATGACCCTAAGCATTCCCAATGCTTGTCCTCCTCTACGCAGATGATGCAGTCGTATAACTAGCCACCCAGACCACACCACCCTGGAACATTGGCTACAGCAGGACTTTAAAAATATTGAGGACTGGCTCAGTAATGCAAGACTGCTCTTAAATTACAAAAATAAAGACCATGCTATTTTTCTCAACCCACAGTCAAGTCAAGTCTTCCATGATTAATATATGAAACAAACAAAATGAAGCTATTGAAATGGTCCACAACTTTAAATATCTTGGCATCACTCTTCATCACTCCCTCTCCTATTCCACTCATGTTGACCTCATCATCAGGTCTGCTAATCATAAGCTGGAGCAGCTACATAAACACCAGCACTGCTTCACTGAAGCAGCCCTCCAGCTTGCTATGACCATCATGGTCTTCTCAGTCATTAATTATGGCCTGACTATTTACAGTGCAGCCCCAACACCACCGTCAATCATATTGTCATCACCTTGAACAAAGACTGCAGGTTAGTCCTTGGTACACCACGATAACTCATACCTGTAACCTTTACTCACAATCTGGCTGGCTAAATCTGGAAAATAGGATTTGTTACCATGTTTGTCTCCTAGCCAAAAAGCAGCCCTAAGTCTCCTGCCTCCCAGCACCTGTTCTATGCTCTGTTTTGCTGAATCAACTAGGCTGACTAGAGCATCAAATAATATTTCTTATAAGGTCCCCTTCAGATGCACCTCTCAAGGCCAGAGATCTTTTGGATACTGGGCTCTGTTTTGGCTTAACTCCTCCCAGCTGATCTACTTTCTGCCTATAAAATTGGCCCTTTAAAACTGAACTCTGAGCTCACCTGACTAGTTAAATGAAATGTACCTACTTCCCATGACCTGCTTCTCTTCACTGTTGGGCTCATCTGCCCTCCTGAATAAGCACTTCTATACTCCCCCAACCTGCAACTTAACACTACTACTCCCTGCACTTCCCAGTCTTCTGCCCTCCCTCCCCTCGCCTACAACAAGAACTCACTCATCACCTCTTCTTTGACCTACCTCACTCCCAATCCCTTTCCCAATATTCACAACGTTCCTCTACCCACTGTCTACAACCTTGATAAGGTAATCAGACACTATGGTTCCCACACCATTTCTATAACCCCCTCCTCACTACTTTAATTTAATGTCCACACCTTTAGCTAACCCTTTGCCACTCTTGTTTATCTTGTTTCCTTAAATGGACTAAGGCACCATATTTATGTCAAAACTTAGAACATTGTTACTGTTTAATGACCATCTGTTAATGTACAACTGCTCTTGTTTTGCTTCCACTGCATGTATTGTCTCTTTCTACCTGATGTGGAACCTTGTAAATGTGCTTATAGCTCAAAGGTTGTAATCTAAGACTTCAATAAATAAATAAATTAAATAAAAATAGCATATTTCATTGATATGGATTTCTACAATAAATCCATAAACATGTTATAATAATGTATTTGAATATACACTCACACAATATGAACTTTTTCTATCAATAATATTTTATTTGATTATTTCAGTAACACCAAAACATACCGTGGTGCAATATATTGTGCTACATGAAAAGCAATCAGTAAAGCAACCTATATTCTGCTAAGGTACATAAAACAAGAATCATCTTAATAACTAAATAATTGAATAACATATAATGTTTTTATAGAAATCAAAGTTATAAATCTAATGATGAATTCCTTATTGAAATTATATTCCAATATGTTATGAACATTTTCGCCTTTTTTCATTATAACAGCAGAGGAAATATTAAGATTCTGTAGCGGTAGAAAAGAGAAGACAGGAAAGCAAGAGTCAACCATATAGTAAAGAAAGAGAGAGAGAATCATTAGAACAAGCGGATGTATTCCAAAATGATCAAATGTATCAAACCAATAATACTAATAACACAGACCACCAGCATAATGCAAGGGTCAAAGAAAGACTTAAGATTTGGATTACCTGATTGTGTTATAGATGTATATTATGATGGAAGGTGGGTACTCATAAGTGATATCCATTGCAAAAATATTTATAAATAGTACCCCATTTGAAAAAAAAAAGATGCACCCATGGTCTATCATAGACTAAACTAATTTTCCACTCTTAAGACTTCTAGACTCTCATTTATCCATTCTTGGATAGTTGATGTGTGTCATCCACCCAGTTTCTGAAAATTGTGCTTTTGGTTGTTTCTGCAATGAATAAAACTGTATGATTTTGCTCTTTGATCAAGTGCTTGTGGCTGTTGAAGTAACCAATTAAACAGGTTTTCAAATTAATATTATCTCTCAGCCCTTCAATGTTATTCAGAGAAATTTTAATGTCACCCCAAACCTTTGGACCATCCTGTAGTTCCAAAACATATGAACCAAGTTCGCATTGGCCTCACCACATCTGTTATAGTGGGATATGGCTCTTAATACTATTTTAAAGAGGCATTCCAGTCAAAATTTCTGGCATCAATCATTTCTGAATTTGGATCAGCATATCCTCAATCAGGCTCGTGCCAAAACCAGATCTTTAAATTACTTTGTTTAAAAGTTACAAGTCATTTTGTAACCCTTAATTCATTGCTTGTTCAAAAAGATATTTTCAGAGAAGAGCTACTGATGATGTCATAACCTGAACTCACAGCCAAGTCCCCCTCCTCCAAGCTAACTTATATGACTTATTTCTCCTGTTTTACTTAAAACTGAAGTTGTAGTAAACATCTGAAAAGGAAAACTGACACCTGGTGGGTCAGTACATGCACTTTTGTAACGTGTAGATGCAAGATACAATACTTGGAATGTGATGGAGGGTTGGCATGCAATGGCAAACATGACATTAGAATGACAAAG
The DNA here is from genome assembly GCA_016271365.2 of Neoceratodus forsteri. NCBI lineage: Eukaryota > Metazoa > Chordata > Ceratodontiformes > Ceratodontidae > Neoceratodus > Neoceratodus forsteri. The sequence goes on along the minus strand of CM057453.1, from coordinate 1,298,566,129 downwards.
CTTTGTGTCATTTTAGAATACTGCAAGTATAAGATTTCAAAAGTCACCTGGTTGCAATTGTGGAATGCAGCAATGGCCCAATCTCAGAAAGTAGCTGGATATATAGTTTTGGAATGTGGCAAAGATGCTAAAAATCATAATGTGGTAGTATCATATATGTTTAAAATGTGGCTGAGGTACACAATTTTGAAATGCAGGGGACACATAGTTGTGGATATGGCAGGGATATGTAATTTCATAATGTGTTATGGATGCATACATTTGGCATGTGGTGGTGATGCAGAATTGCAAAATGTGGTTAAAATACTTGATTTCAGATTGTGGTGGCAACATGCAATTTCACAGTGTGGCATGGACATGGAATCTCAGAATGTGAAGTGTGCGCAGTTTCAGAATATGGTAGTCACATACAATTCAGAATGATGCACAGCTGCATAATTTTGTAACGTGACTTTGACATGCAATATCAGAATGGGGCAGTGAAGCGTTATTTTCAAAATATCATGGGATGTACAATTTACTAATATGCTGGGATTTACATTTTCAGAATGTGACAATGATAGGCAATTTTGGAATGTGGAAGTTTACAGTCAGTTTCAGAATGTGGCAGGAAGGTACAATTTTAGAATGTGGTGATGACAAACAATCTTGGAATGTGGCAGTGACACACAATTTCAGACTGTGACCATGACACACAATTTCAGACTGTGGCTGAGACACACAATTTCAGAATGTGGCAGTGATGCACAGTTTCAGAATGTAGTGGTGATACACAAGTTTGGAATGGAGGGTCACTCACAGATTTGGGATAGGGCAGTGATGCACAGGTTTGTAATGTGGTGGTGACACACAATTTTGGAATGTGGCAGTGGCACACAGTTTTGAAATGCTGCAGTGCACAGTTTGAATGTGGCAGTGATGCTCACTTTTGGAATCTGAAAGTGATGCACAGTTTCAGAATGTGGCAGTGACATACAATTTCAGAATCGCGGTGGTGATGCACAGTTTGGAACTGCAGCAGTTACTCACAATTTTGGAATGCAGCAGTAATGCAACAATTTTGAAATGTGGCAGTGATGCACAATTTCAGAATGTGGTGGTGCACAAAGATTTGGAATGTGGTGGTGATGCACAGGTTCAGAATGTGACAGTGGTGCACAATTTCAGATTGTGGTTGTTCACCAATTTCAAATGTGGTGATGTTCAATTTCAGAATGTGGTGGCGATATAAAATTTTGGAATGTGGTGGTGACACATAGTTTTGGAATGTGGCAGTGACTCACAGTTTCAGAATGTGGCAGAGACATTCAAATTCAGGATTTGGCTGAGATGCATAATTCCAGAATGTGGCAGTGATGCACAATTTCAGAAAGTAGTGGTGAAGCACAGTTTCAGAAGGTGGCAATGACAATTTTGGAATGTGGCATTGAAACAGAACTTCAGAATGTGGCAGGGTGTGCAAGTTTAGAATGTGGCTGGGATGCACAATGTTGGAATGTAGTGGGATGTGTATACACTTTTAAAATATGGTGGGTGCGTATAATTCTGGAATGTGGCAAAGACAAGCAATTTCAAAATATTATAGTGTGTCCTATCACATTTCAACAGCGTGTATTCCATGATATTCTGAAATTGACAGTCCTCTCCTCCCACAAATTCCTCGATGTGTGTCCTGTCATTTTAAAATTGAGTGTCCCATGACATTTTGAGATGGCACATTCCTGCCACATTCCAAGATTGCATGTCCCCACAACATTTTAAAATGTGCACCACCTTGACATTCTATACCTTGGCTCAAAGCTGTATTCTAAAATCACCTCCTGACATGTTCTGAAGTACAGTACCATGCATCTGAATGTGCTGGACACACAAGCACTGCATCCAACCCAATGTCAGTTTTTAAATGATTACTACAGTTACAGTTTCTTGAAATTTGGAGAAACAGTTCCTATAAGGTTACTGACCGGGAGGACTAGACTGTGAGTTCAGGTTATGAGATCATCAGTGGCTCTTCACTATAATTGACTTTTTGAATAGGTAGTGAAATCAGGGTTACAAAATAGCTCATAACTTTAAAATGAAGCAACGTAGAAAACTAATTTTGGTAAGAGATTTTTGGGGTATGCTTTTTCTAGTTCTGCAGTGTAGCACTTTTGGCCAGAGTCCCTCTTTAAATGAATAATGGGAAATAAAGTGCAGATTATGTAAAGATTTGAACTGAATCATTTTCATATTTACAGTTTTAAATGTTCTTAAAGAATTGGTCCATATAGTGTTCCAATCCCATTTGCCTATATTGTTCCCTGAAGGTCTGGGATTACCAACTTATATTGCCATGATCAATACCTTGAATAGTCTAATACTAGAGAACAAAGTGTGGAGATTCTAGGGTTTAGTTGTAGGCATGCTAAAAAGGAGTTTGTGGTACTATTAACCTAACCTGTGTACAATTCGTTATGGTAATAGTTTTAATGCTGTCATTTAAATTCCCTTAAAAATCTGTTGGGTAATGTTTCCAGCTACTTTTACATTCCATATAGTGTGAAACTATTGCTCACTTTAGGTAAACTTTACTTTACACCCTTTGTATGCCATATATAGATACTTTTCTAGTTCTATTTTGTGGAGCTTGTTTTATCTTACAATTATGTTACATTTTAGCATGTCTTTAATCTGGGTGGGTTTTGCTTTTCATGAACTGCATTCTTAAACACAGTGGTATACTCATAATTGGGTTGAGCAGCTCTCTGCTCAAGATGTTCTGATCTTATTCTAAAGGTGTCTCTAAGTCATTTTAATTTATGTGCAGTGTACTTCCTGCTTGTTGTTATGATCTAAGCACATCTGACCATTAGGCCCTTTCAGCTGTAGGCAAACTGGTGCTATTAAGCTTCTCTGATGTTTCTTCTGCTATTTTTAAATGAGTATTTTTAACCAATGAGAATTTTTTCTGTTTTTTCTGCTTGATCTGAGTGTTAAAAGTATGAGATTTTCTAAATAACTGTCATTAAGCTTCCGAGGAAGGACTTGGTTGGTCTGAAAGCTAACGACTTTGTTCTTTTTGTTACATCTGTGTTGGTCCAATAAAAGGTATCAAATCATTTGCTTCTGGATCTGTTCTTCAAAATCTGCATTGTTTACAGATATACCAAACTCCTGCATGAGTGAGGTAGAAGGTTTCATTTCATGTTGATCAATCATGTATTTTTCTTTCTAGTCCTTTATTTTCCCAGAATACATTTTAAAATGTTTCTTTATTAAAAGCAATGCTATAATTACCTCATAAGGGCAACAAAGTTGAGAGCTGTAGGTTCATATGAAGTAGTCTTGATCATACCACTAAGACATGAAGACTGTCAGATAAGACCCTACTTTTGAAATTCTTGAGTTTACTACAAAAATCAGAGATCTGAGAGTGGTGTTTTGTTCTCTTACTATATCAGCTTCTATAGTTGTCCATTCAAAAGTAATTTCTTGATTACTATAGCTACTAAACCATTTTGACATCTGTAGCATTCTACATGCTAAATAATAGAATAGAGATCAGGAAGTTTCAACCCCCATTACTTTTGATCCTTGTAAGTCTGTTGTGCATCATTCTATCGTTTTTATTTGCCCAGGGAATTTAGATATATGCTGCTGGATATTCAAAAATCATTTTTCGGGACATAAAAGGTAGCATTATAAACATATAAAGAGTTCACAGAAGGATATTCATTTTAATGGCCTCCATACAACCCCTGAAACCAAGTGGCAGACTGTTCCATTTGATTAGACTATTCAGTATGCTTGTTTTAATAGCTTCAGTTTATTACTTATTGTTTTAGCTATAGTTCCAGAAATCTTATTTCCTAGATAATCTATACTTTATTTCACCCAAAGTATACCTTAAGCTACAGTGTCCTCTTCTACACAATGTCTGTTTAATGGCAGAAAGAAAGACTTTTCCTTATCTAGTTTGTAACCTGAAAAATTAGTAAATTGATCAATTATGCCTAAAAGAATAAGAATGGAAATTTTGGGAACTATTACAGCCATCAGGATGTCACCTGCATGTAGGGATATTCAATAGTCTTTATTGTTTATAGAAATGCCTTTAATATTTGTTTTCAGTTGATAGTCTCTCAATGAGGGGTCCATTGCTAAACTGAAGAGCAGTGGGGAAAAGCGACATCCTTGTCTGTTTCCTCTCCCGCGGAAAAATTATCTGAAATAATGCCATTTGTAATGACCACTTCTGTGAGGTTTTTATGAAATAGGCTGATTCAATGAATATAGTTTTCTGGAAATCCATACAGTTCTAGGATGCCAAAGATATATGACCACAGGATGCGATCAATGGCCTTCTCTGCATCTAGTGAGAAAAGGCCTGCAAGTGCCTTAGATATATTTGCCTCTCCATAGTGTGAACAGTTTTCATGTTTTATTGGCAGCAAGTCTGTTTTTAATAAACTCTGTTTGGTATTTATTAAGTGGGGCATAGCTTTTTCAAGTCTGTCTTCTAAAACTTTAGCCAAGATCTTTACATCAGTATTAATGAGATAAATTTGAATATAATTTTTGTGCTCACTATGGTCCTTCCCTGATTTGTGAATAGGTGAAATTAAGTGTCTGCTCATATCCTGAGATAGCCAATTAAGATGTATAGGTTCCTTATAGACAGAAAGAATTGAAGCTAAAACATATGTTGGTTTATTATAAAAGTTTACAGAGTAAACCATCAGGCCCTGGTGTGTTATTTTCTTATGGCCTTATTAGCCATATGTACCTCATCTTCTTCTATGTCTTTGTCTAGTAATGATAAAAGGTCTTTATGAATCTTGGGAGTTACTATAGCTTTACAAAAGTCAATTAACTTCTCTGATGGAGTTGTATTATCTGTATCATAAAGCTGCTTATAAACTTCCAAATTTAGGGCCAGATATTCAAAACTTTGTGCCGGGCAAAACCGTTTGTGCAGGTTTAGTGTGGGATTAGCGTGGGTCAGCTATATTCAAAAGGCCAAATAGCTGGGCAAACTGCATTAGCACCAGGCAAAATCATAATATATGGCAAAGTGACATGAATACAGACGCAATGCTATATTCAGAGACTAGTGCTGTGCAAAGTGGTTTTGCATGACTTAGCACGACACTTAGCATGGTGCACATTACCACCCAGGAAAAGCTTGTCTTAACCCTGGGCAATCAGCTTTGCATGACACTATGGTTTGCGGTGTTTGTGCAGGTTTTACGCAACCCTAACAAATAAATATGACACATAGACAAAGTCAAACATAGAGGAAGCATGCTGCTAACTGATGGCATCACAATGATGCCATCATCTGCCACCAGTCCCAGCCATGCTAGGGCAGTAAGTGGTGACCCTGCTGCCAGTGGACAACATGGCAGTGTGGCCATACAGCACACACCTGTGGACCACACTTCTGTGGACACCAACAGATGCCAGCACACACATGCTGCACTGTGGGCATGGAGGATGTTGAGGGAGAGTGTATGGTGGCCAGGCTGTGCCACAGACCAGGTGTGGCCACAAGGCTGGGACACATCATGCAGTGCACATGGGCCAGTATTGGGAATACCCCAACACCAGTGTGCCTTTTGGATACTATATGCCCCCAGCCACATACCGACAGCTGTACAACTGCCACAGCACACAAAGCCAGACATGTATATGTCTCTTTGAGCATCCCATGCCAGAGTGAAGCATCTGTGGGTCACACAACAGCATAACAGTAATTTCCACTGTCAGTAAAAACACTTGCAGGTTGGGCCTCTCACTGTGTATAGTACAGTCATCACTGCCCTACACACTATAGGCATTGCTGTGTCCACACACTACTGGCCCCTTGCTACTGTAGTGTCTGCTGTGCACTATAGCATGACCTACAGTGTGGCAGTTGCATGCAGCACCACCACCATCTGTGCCTATGCTGTGTTGTCCCAGTATAGCTGCAGGCAAGCGCATGTGGAAGTAGTATTCAAACTGTATAATATTCCCCAAGCTGTTTGCGCAGTGCTAACACATTTGCGCGTGGGTTTAGCGCAGGGCTAAACAGTTAACCTGGCACAAACTGCATGCAAATCAGGGCAAAATGAGATACTAATCTGGATGTTTGCCTACAGACTACCTAAGTAGGCTCGTTTGCATGTCACTTTTGAATATGGCAAAGTTTAGCACTGGGCAAACATGTTTGCACCGGCTAATGGTTGAGCCCTGCACTAAACCCACTCAAACGTGTTAGTGCTACGCAAACAGTTCGGGAATATTTTACAGTTTTGCACACTGTGCTTTCACATACCCTGCTGCCTGCAGCTGCACTGGTCCACACATTTGCTGGCACACACATTGGCCACATAGTTCACCTCTACCTACCTTCACATCGCTGTGCACTGTTTTGCTGTTGTGGTTTGCACTTCCTGGTTGCCATATTCAGAGCTGTCTTATTCCAGGGCTAAGTTTGCCTGCACTCCCAGCCCAGTTTGCCTGACCTCATTCCCATGCTATATTCAGAAGCTGTTTGCCCAAGGCTATTCCTTTTGAATATGGCTTGCTTTGTGCTCAGGGCTAAATTTGCCCACCAGGCAGTGCTAATTTAGCCCTCGGGCAAAGTTTTGAATATCTGGCCTTAATCATTTATGGCATGTAACTAGAGAGTTGTCCTCTAAGTCTCTAACCCCACAGATCCTTGTAGCATTACTATTTTTGCATTAATTTGATCGCTAGAACCTTTGCTACTTTTTGACCTGAATCCATATAATCAAGATGAGCTTTTGATGGGGAATTCTGATTCTCGCCTAATAAGCTCTAACTATTCCGTATTTAATTTTGACCAGCATGCCCAAATCTCCTTAGATGTATCCTTTACTAGTTTTTTCTTGTAGTTCTCTAATTTTGTTACGCAGTTCATCCATCTAAGGCATTCCCAATTATTTGCTCAAGCGGTATCTTGTGGATTATTCAGTTGGATACATTCTTCTATTTTTGTTTAACCTTAATCACATCTTGTCATTTTCTAATAGAAAATGTTTATGCTTCTACCTACATATCCTTTCAGAGTTAGAACATTCTGCAAAAAAAGAGAACAATACTGAAGAGTGATCCGATACAACTTATTGCTTTGGGAATATAGATTTGATTAATTCTTGAACCAGATTGAAAACAATTTGTCTAATGTGTGTACTGTTTCCTATGGGGTTCAGTACCCTCCAAATAGCAACCAAATTTAGATTATCCAATACATTCTGCAGATCTTTATCTGATTTATTTATACAGTATCTAGGATTGGACATGTCAAGAAGTGGCTCTATTATACTGTTGGTTTGCCTGTCAAAATTAGCGTACTGTCCAAAAATCTATAAGCATGCTATATAGAGAGATAAAGATATCATGGGATGAGTTGGTTGGCCCATATGCATTAGCTATGTAATATATTCATTATTAGGCATGACATTAACAGTAACAAAATGAGCAGTCTCCTCTTATACAACAGAAGAAACCTGAAAATTGAGTCCCCTTTTAATAAAATTGGAACTCTGGCCCTCTTGGAACCCTCCCGCCACCTGGAGTGTGAGTAAGGGCTAAGAATAGCTCACGTGAATATCAGGAGCTTGCTACCCAGTTGTGACGATCTGAGACCGTGGGTTGACCTATACAAACCCGATGTTCTAGGGATTACTGAGACCTGGCTTAAATCCTCTATCCCTGACTCTGCCTGTTCCTTAACAGGTTACGAGTTTATCCGCCTTGACAGGCCAGGGGGTGGGGGCATCCTGATCTACTATAGAGTCCACCTGAAAATCTCCTGGTGATGCATGGTACTGCCGTTCACCCTCCTGTGAGATCCTGCATGGGCTTCTGTTGCTAGGGGATACAAAGAAGCTGCATTTGGTATGTGCCTATATCCCTCCCAGAGGAGGCCTAGAAGGGCTTACCTATCTCCAGACACAGTCAGGTCCAGTATAGGAGACAACAAACTTATTATTATGGGTGACACCAACCTTAATTGGGAGAGTGGCAATATTAAGAAATGTGAATCTCTTCTTGCCACCCTATCCTCACCCAACTTATCAAGGACCTGACCAGGCAGTCCGCTAGTGGTTCCTCGAGTACCCTGTTGGATTGGATTCTTACCAACTGCCCGGAGAGATATCTTCCTCAGGTACCCTATCGGACTCTATCTCTGATCACTCCCCAGTGTTTTGTGTTTGGAAAATTCCCTCCTCTAAAATCCCTCACAAAATTATTCGAGTTAGAAACTATTCCAGGTTTGACCAGAGAGGTTCATGGATGAATTAAGATTTACTGACTGGACCAGGGTATTGGAGGCCACTGACACCACAGTAGCAACCTCCTGCTTTATTGATACCTTTGGTGACATCCAGGACAGGCACAGCCCATGATCACCCGGAGGGTGAGGGAGTGGCCACCTACTGGCTGAATGGAAATCTGCTAGCCAAGATGCGGAAAGAGACCAATGCTGGGCTCAGGCCAGGGGATCCAGTGATCTTTCTAAACTCCAGAGATATCGGCATCTCAGGAATCAGTGTAAGAAGGCTATTAGGGTAGCAAAAGCGACTTCTGTAAGTCTGCACTACTCAGCTCTGCCAGTGACCCCAGGAGGTTCTGGAGGAACATTAAATCCTTAGTTAGTGGATCCTCCAGCACGGGTGTCACGGATATGGTCCTAAATGGCGTCTCTTGCAATAATCCCCAAACCATAGCTGACTCCTTAACCGTCACTTCTCAGACCTCTTGGCCCTCACCTCCCGACTCTCGATGAGCAGGGAGCTCGCCCATGATCCCGTCCCTGTCGAGTCAGGCGGATCAACATCGGAGTGTGTTTAATCTCAGGGCAGTAACAGTTCTCCAAGTCCAGAAACTTCTTGCTGCCCTGGTCCAGTATTCTAGCCCTGGTCTCGATTTCCTGGAACCACGACTTCTCAAACTAGGAGTGCCCATCATTGCCTCTCTGGTTGCCCACATCTTTAATCTATCCCTAGCTCAGGGACTATTCCCATCATATGGAAGGAAGCAAGGATAGTTCCAGTTCTGAAGCAGGGCAATCTTAAGCTTCCTGACAACTACCGCCCTATTGCAATCCTCCCATCCCTTAGCAAACTTCTTGAAAAGGTGGTGGCCGAGAACTCTCGGCATATCTGCACTCCATGAACTGCTTTCCAGAGCACAGCATGGCTTTTGAAAGGGTCACAGTACCACTTCTGCTCTGATCACTGTAACCTCCAGCATAAGATCTGCCATGGACCAAGGTAAACTGTCTGGTGCTATATTTATAGACCTATCAAAAGCGTTTGACCTTGTTAATCATGACCTTCTTGGAGAGCAACTAAGGCCGTTGGTCTCTCCTCTCATGCCCTGAACTGGTTCATGGATTATCTGAAGGGTAGGCAGCAGCGTACCTGCTTCAACAAGGTCCTCTCAGAGCCCAGGAGATGACTTTGGGAGTCCCCAGGGATCAGTGCTGGGCCCCTCCTTTTCTGCCTTTATCAATCAACTGCCACTAGTGACCTCTCACTGCCAAGCCACTTTATACGCAGATGATCTGGTACTAGTGGCCCATTCCCTAATGTCGCTGCACTAAACCAGAGCCTAACTGATGATTTCAGAAGAGTTCTGGCCTGGGTTACTCACCATAGGCTGGTGTTGAACACCAATAAAATGCAGGCCATGCTTTTGGCTCCGCAGCCAAGATAAAAGCCTCATCATCCTCGCTCACATAACCTGTGATGGGGGATCCCGCTGCCATCGGTGAACTCCATCAAATATCTAGGAGTTACTCTCGACCCCAACTTGACATGGGAGTCATATCCTCAATATCTGTAGAAGTACACACTGTAAGTTGGGTATGGCCTATAGGGCCAAATACAACCTGACCCCAGGGTGAGTCATTGCCTAGAGGTGTGCTTCTTCCTCCCTCAGCTACAGACTCCACCTATTTGCCCTGTCCCTCAAACTCACCTTGCCGGTGGAACATGGCATATAACAATATATGTTGGTTTGCACTTGCCATCCCTAAACTCACCCATCGATGTGATCTCTATGATAGACTCCGCTGGTTGCCCCAGCTGAATACCTGGACTTTGGGGTTGGATGCTTCTCCAAGAAGGTGCTCGCTACTGGCTCCCCTCAGGGCCTGGCGTATCTCCTCCCAAATATGGACGCTCTGCCCTACAAGCTTAGGTCACAGTCTGCTGGACTGCTCAAAATTCCTCCCACTCGGACTCTCATGGGGGTCGAGACTTTGCTGCCTCGTGCCTAGACTCTGGAACTCCCTACCCGATCATGTCCGCATGGCCCCTCCCATGGGACATTTCGCTCCACCCTGTGGTCGACTTAAAATTATCATCAGTGTGTAACTGTTTCAAGCCTCCACAGGGTAATGTTTTTTTTTGAGGAATCTCAGTTGGCACCAATGTCACTCTACGCAATTGCTGTTATATGATGTAAATACTGCCTGTGTATATGTTTTACTACAATTTGTTAGTACCTCCTGTAATAAGCTGTATCTCCTAAGTTGCCTTGTATGTATCTTGTATGTTCTGTACTCTCCCGGTCATTCCTGAAAATAGGCATACTACTTGTCTAGTGTACCTACCCGGTAAACAAAAGCTAAATAAATAAATTACCTACCTCAAAGACTTGTCCCACCTAATCCCTGATCATAAGATTAATGGTGTCAGCATGTAAATGAGATTTTTGTAAGAAAGCTATCAAGGGATTAAGTGTTTTCAGATGCCTCAAAACAGCATACCTGTATCTCTTAAGTTTGTGGTTAAGTCCTTTAACTTTCCATGTTACCAATGTGTATGGTACGGTAATAGACATTGTACAAGTTGTAGTAATGATTGAATTTCATCACATATACCACTTTCGTATGAAATTTAAGGGTTTTATCGGAAGGGTTACCCTCAATGGTTTATTCCATTGATGGCCTAGTTGCATACTCATAGTACCACAATGCTAATGACCATAAAAGAAGACAGAGAAGAGATAAGGAAATATTAAAGACAGAGTACAATAAAACTAGAAATCATATCATTTTTTGGATTGCTCTAAGACACCTAAGAAATACAATAACCCTGCCTCTCTTGTATATTTGAGAATAAAGATATCGAAATCAACTCTCTGAGGCGCACCCACCTCTCCGACCACTAAAAATTACATAACATGTAGCTAGTCTGAACAAAACCCAGGTGTCCATACATTGTCTTTGAAGTTAGTTACTGAACCTATTTTAAATACGAAAAAATAAGAAAAAGTTATTAACTTGTATACATCTATAGCATACCTAAGTTATTCATCAGTAAGTTCCTTGTCGGTGATACGTGATGGTAACATTAAGAATAAATCCATAAGTATGCACAGGTTGTCAGGCAGAAAAAACAAATACATTGTTTGCTGGAATTATGTACTGTGTCCTTGAGAAATTTATCTTAAATGTTGTGTTGTCCACTACACAGATAGAACAGGGGTTGAATGTTCCTGTTCAGTGAAACAAAAGGAAGGAAACAGTACTTTGGAACAGTTATCAAGCATCAGACACTGGTATTTTCTATCACAAGAGTCCTCCATATAAATGAGCTTAGCTGTGAATCACCAGGCATGGTTGTAATCCATGCTGGTAAAATTAATAATTAATAAATATTTAAAACTAGTTCAGCAGACTTGCTTGAGTAAGATAAATAAGATCGATTCCATTAGAGGTAAGAGGCAGAACTAGCAATATATGTAAACAGCCAAGAGTGAGTACTGAGACAGCAAGAATGTTGGTTTCTGTCTTTACTCCCATGAGACCATGCATACTGTAACCTCCATGCACATAACTAATTGTTCTTTCAGTTGTTTAAAATTTAATGTAAAACAAACTTTCTGACCAACATGGCACCAACTGAATTTTTTGCACAAATCAAGCCAATGGCAATCCAAGTCAATAAGTGTAAGCCAGTTCAGACATTCTTTAAAAAGTTCACATCAGAGATCTACTGTATCAACTCAGAGAACAACTTTCCATACAGAAAAAACTAAATATACTAACAAAGAGTATTTTAAAGCACAGTACAAGCCTTCAAAAGTAAATAGCACACAGTAAAACAAGCGAATATTCATTCACCAGTGTCACATTTTATAGGAGCTGTTACTGCAATACTATCCCCTTTTATTGAAGAAGCCTACAGCCCTACAAGCCAGCACAAACCACTGTACTGATGGTCCAAGCACCAATTTAAGCCAAAACCAAACTCTACTACCTATGTTATTGAATTTACTGACAGCACCTCAATATTAGCTTAGAATAAACCCCAACATACACATTCCCTGCATTGCTCTCCCAGTGCTGTAGGAGTTGGCCATAAAAGATTTTGTGCTGACAGGCATTGTATATGCTTTAATGTTTTCTCCAGATCACTGACCCTACCACAGAGGAGCCTCCACTCTTCTCAGCAGAGTAGGCTTACAAAAGGAAACCATCATCAGGTCCCTCCTACTACCCACGGAAGTTATGGTAAACTTATATGTTCTACTTACAAAACATAGATTCTCTAGTAAAACAGTCAACATACAGAGCAGTAGGGTATTGTCTTTTTAATCATGGTACCAACAGCTAATTACTTTACTGCAGAAGTGAAAAGATATGAGACTAATGATGGAAATAGAGCAACAAAAGAAACTGGTCTGCTGATCCCCACCGCCTCAGCCCTCCCTCAGTAGGCAAAGAAAGGAAACATCAAACAGTTAATCAGGTACCGTGGTGATGTTATTATCTATTTCTCTGTCTATTTTGTACATTAAAATCAAAATCTTTAAATAAAAGGGAAGGTCTATGTTCAGTCCTGTCCAAGTGGCTTCAATTCCATTGTAATCTCTTGAACCCTCAATGGTCCAAACTCTTAGTAAAGTTGGATAAAGTAAACTGTATTTAAGGTTTGCATCTCTAAGTTTCTTTAAAGGAAAAAAAGGCATTCCTTTTCTTTATAACATCTGGAGGTACATCATTGAATATTTTGCTCCTGCAGCCTTCAAAGTTGATAGACAATTTATCCCTTAACATTCTTTGAACATGCATTTTCTGCTGAAAGTGGAGGAATTCAAATGCAAAAGAGTGGGCCTTGCTATTTGGACCAGGTGGAGGTTTTAAAGATCTATGGGCTCATCCAATAACATAATTTGGGCACTCTGGTGGAGGACCAGCAATTGCTAAAAGCATTTTATTTTTAAAAGTTTTGGATCATTGCCTTCTAACCTTCTCTGAGCCCAAATACCCTCAAATTATTCCTCTGACTCCTACTTTCTGACTTTCAACCTTATACCCAATTGTGTTACATGCTTAGCTTACAGGACTCCTTTAATATCTTTGCCTATTCTGCCCTCAATACTGCTAATGCCGGTCATAGCATCGCTAATTCTAATTTTATGTTCATCAATGTCATTTTTAAGTTCCTTGAAACCAGATAGCACGCCTAGCACTATGATTTTAATGGTGGCCAATTCAGACATAATGAGATCGAAGTGGGCTACAGTGAGAGGCTTTAATGCTGGATTAGAAAGTCAGTGCTGCCATTGCTGTCAGAGCTTACCTGCATGAGGGATCTTTTAATGGATTTTGTCAGTACTCTATCAGCAGTTTTCCATCAGTGACTGTGGGAGAAAAGGTGAAAGAGATTGCTGACAGTCCATATTATTATCTTTCATAGAATGCTACTATACATTTACCTATAGGAGATGTTAACTAAGGATGACGGAAGGTTTTAGCCAAAACCAAATGCTGACCATCACAAATCCATTTACATTTCATTGTCAGTTACTGGCACCTTCCTCAGAACATGGTGGTCAGAGTTTGGTTTTGGCTCTAAGTTATATTAAGTTTGCAGGTATTATAAAAGTTTTTGCCACTTTGAACCACTATTGGACTTTACAGATGTTTGCCTTATTAGATCATTCACCACTGCTGCTTTTTCTGAATAAAGCTTCACATTATATTCAAGGAGTGCCGACCTTGTTTTCTCTGGTTCCAGAGTGTGTTGCAGCAATTACTTTTAATTCCTTTTATTTATTTTGATATATACATTTTGTTTATATATTTTATTTTCAGAAAATGGCATTTATAGCCCATTTTCTAAGCACAATATATACCCTCCAGGGTGGATGTTATGGATATAATGGACCTTCTAGGGCTATAAGGCCCTCTGCCTGTGGTGTCAGACTTCATTATGCCCCTGGGCAGTCTGTTATATCCCAATAACACCCACCCTGTTGAGTATTATTGCTTACTTCATGCTGAAGAGAAACAATCAGGGACCCAAATTTACACTTTCAAAAATAAGTTTTATAATAACACAGTATGTAATAGTTGTGAGCATGCACATTGACTATACATGATAATACATTAAACAGTGAGGATGTCCACTATAAGGCAATGTATTGTAATATTTAATAATGACATATTACTTCAGAAATTGTTTAAGATCCATAATATCATTCATTCCAGTAGGCACAATGCAGTTCATGTCAAAAATCCATCAAACATCAAGTTGTGGCAGCTTATTTGTCCTATAACCACTCCTTTGAGTGGAGGGACACAGCTACCTCCATAAAATGTAAATGATGGGAATCAGCATTATGATGCTTTGTTTTTTAACTGTAGACCGAGGGCTTGATTCACAAAAATTCTCAAAACACAGTGCAACATTTTGCATTGCACTTTGCATTGTCCAGGTATCCAAAATTGATATTCACAGTCAGACAGCACACTGAACTATCCCACTGTGACTAAGGCTAGATTTAGGCAGCAATAACTCCAGTACTGTTAGTACTGCCCCACTTCTTTTCTCCACATACAGCCAGGAGTATGGGCTTGCAATGAATAGTGCAGGTGCACTATTTCCAATTCACAAAGGCAGCCATGCAAATGAGCCCATTGGGCATGTAAACACTAGGTGGCCATTTGCATGCCCATTATTGGCTGATTTGCATAGGCAGCATGGAGCTTAGTGCGGCCCCACCAATCCCTGCCTTATATGCAGCCACAGTCCCTGGTGGTTAGTTATACTTCCCCACCAATTGCCAGCCTCAGTATGCCAAGTAAGATTTCTCTGGTGGCTAGTGGTCCCTCCCACCACCAATCACCGACCCAGGTATGACAAAATACGTTTTCCTGTTGGCTAGTGGTTCCTCCTCCCATTAATCTCTGGCCAGAGAAAGACAAAAAGTTTTCCTTGGTGTCCAGTGGTCCCTCCCCAGCTGTACTCATGCTTAATCTATAAATAATATTTCCTTGGTGCCTAGTGGTCCCACTTCCCACCGATCCCATGCTCAGTAAACATACAATGATTCCCTGGTGTCCAGTGGTGCCCCAATGATCGCTGACCTGAATGAATGTGTCTAAAATTTCCTGGTGCTAGTGACCCCCTGTGATCAGTGATCACCAAGCTGAGTATGTAAAATATGTTTCCCTGGTGTCCAGTGGTCCCTCCCCCACCTGCACCATGCCAGATCTACAAATAATGTCCCTGGTGCTAGTGGCCCACCCCATCATCATCAATTGACAGCCCAGGTATGAAAAATATGTTTCCCTGGTGTCCAGTGGTCCCTTTCCACCTGGTCACCCTCCAACTTTGAAAGCACATTCCCTGTTGTCCAGTGTAACTCCCATCCCAATCCCTGTATAGCAAATTCAAACATTTCCCGGTGGTCTAGTGGAACCCACCCCACTCCCCATTCCATCCCTGAGCTGAAGACTGGCACAGCCCTTTGCTCTCCACCACGGACGGCTGCTGACTGAGATGTCTAGGAGTACATACCATTACAGTATGCACTCACTGATCACTCTCAATCAGTGAGGGTGTAATGTAATAGTGCACACCCTTAACAGCTCAATCAGTGGTCAGTGGTCTCTTGGTGGAGAGCAGAAGGGTGTGCATATCGCCAGCTCAGGGATGGACAGGGGAATGGAGTGGTGGGGCACTGTTTGCCAGAGTGAGGGTCCACTAGACCACCAGGGAAAGATTTAAATTCACTATACAGGGATTGGGGATAGGGTGGAGGGTCTTCTAGATCACCAGGAAATGATTAAATTTGCTACACAGGGAGCAATTCTAGGTGAAATAAACTTAAATTAAGAAATGTGAACAAAACAGCACAAACAAAATGGCATGGCACAAAACAGCAGAGGGAAAAGTACCAAACTACCAAACAGAGTGATGACATGCAGGCAGCCCATACAACAATGGCACTTGTTAAAAACACAGCACACAGACGGTTGTAATGCTGAACACACATTGTAATATGTACAGTTTGCCATAGGATTCAGTATCAAACAATGATTGGAAAACAGTATTGCAGGCTACAGCTGAAATACAGAATCAGCACTCAGGGTAATATCTGCAGACAGCCAGCCATCCAACCTGAAGGAGGAAGAAGAGGGCACACATTTATTTATTTAAAAATGTGGTAACTGGGAATGGCACACTGAGCTGAAGCTCATTTCTAGGTGTGGCCAGGTGCAGGTGCAGAGGGTGCAAAACACAACAAAGGGTTACAAAATTATGATACCACAATATACAATATACAATGTACAAAAGTAGTTTTTTATACAATTATGTTACAAAGTATATTACAAGAACAAAAGAAAAAAAAAACTTAAACCACAGTATAAAATGAGGTAGCAGATTTTTTTCTGATTTTTCTAAGAAGAGAGAGAGACAGAGAGGAGGACAGGAAGTTTAGTTGTAGTTAGGTCAGTGAACAGAAGCAATATGTTACAGGGATGGTCTGAGAAGTCTCTTAAGTGCTGGAAAGGAGGGGTAAGGCATGTTTAGAGGGGAGGTTATTCCAGAGGAAGGGAGTCTGAGAGACAAAACAAGTTGCCTCCCAGAGGTGTAGGCCCATGGGATGGCGAAGGGAAGGTAATTTTGTATGGAGTGGTAGAGGGAGGGGATGGCTGGAGCTAGAGGAGGAGAGTAGGAAAGGAGAGTGCCAAACCAGTATTTAGAGATGAAAGTCAAACAGTGGGACAGTCATCCTGTGAGAGGACTTGGAGAGATAATGAGAAGTAGGAGTTACAGTAGTGAGTCAGGGGGATTAGAGGTGAAATGACAGAAAAGGTTGAAGAGGACATCGAGCTTAGCAAGGAGGTGGCTGGGGCTGAGTCATATACGACACTGGCATAGTCAAAGACTGGGAGAATTCATTTGGCAAGAGGATCATGTCGGACTGGAAGTGAAAGACTACCTTTATTGTGGTAAAGAAGACCCTGTTTGGGGTTGAGCTGAAGTAAATGCATTGAAGTGGGAAGAGAAGTCCATTGAAGGGTCAAGCCACACACCTAGGAATTTGTAGGCAGGGACCTCTTCGAGTGGAGTGCAATCAGGGTAGAGAAGGTGGGGGAGGGAGCCTGGCAAGTTTTTGCTTTGTGCCAAAGGTCTGTGATATTTTTTGGGGAATTTAGTTTTAGGCTGTTAGCTGAGAACTGGGTTGCAGTGAAGTCATGTTGAAGAGGGGTTTGAACGTCTGAGGTGGAGGGACCAGACATGAAAAGGACAGTGTCATCAGCATACATGTGGATGTGAGCATGGGTGTATACAGAAGGCAAATCATTAATGAACAGAGAGAAAAGAACATGTCCAAGGTTGATCCTTGGGGACACCAGCAAGTATAGGGAGGCAGGGAGATAGGGCATTGTTAACTTTTACTGACTGCAACTGGCCAGTTTGATATGCTCAAACCAGAGACAAGAGCTGGGGAGAGACCAATGGTGCTTAGCTTGTTGAGAAGAAGGGTGGAGACACAATCAAAAGTCTTTGCTAGGTCAAAAAATATGGCTGAGATGATCTGCCCTTTATCCACTGAAGAGTAGATGGCATCTCTGAAATGAAGAAGGAGGGTAGTGAATGAAATTTTCTAAATCCAGATTGGACAGGGAGAGAATGTTAGAGGTAGAGGTAGAGAGAAAGCCATTTAGCCTAGTGAGGGCAAGGGATTCTTGGAGCTTGGTGAGTGCTGGGAGAAGTGATAGGAGTGATAGTTTCCAGGGGCAGTTGGGTCTCCTCCTTTATGAAGGGAGAACAGTTGCAGCTTTCCAGCTGAGGGATGGTAGAGGAGGAGAAAGATAGGTTAAGGAGGTAGTTAGAGCAATCAAATTAGAAGGAGCAGAGATTTTGAGAAGTCTGGGGTGGATGCTGTCAGTGCTGGATTTAGAGGGTTAAGGACCCTAGTGCTCTAAGAATTTATGAGGTGGAGACCAGGTGCAGTTGAAAGCTAGAAGACAAATTAGAAGAGGGGGATGGGTGGTAGAGGAGATGGTGGTCCTGTGGAAGGGCACAGGTCATAAGGAATTTATTTAGGGCTGCTGCAATGGGGAGGGTCAGAGGCAATGGAACCTACCTCACAAATAATGGGTGATGGAGGTTCCGTGGAGGGAGCAGGAGTGAGCAGAGATCATTCCAGAAGGAGGATGGAGTATTATTGGAGGGGTGCAGACAGAGTTTGAAATAGATTTCACCTGTTGAATTGCCTTTATACAGCCATTTTAGAGGACTCTGTAATTTAACAGGTCGGATGGGTTGCAGAAGGACTTGTAACAGCGCAAGCGAGGTCATGGATTTTGCAGATGGACAGGATTTCGGGAGAGATCCAGGGATGGTGGTGGTGTTTAACCCTGATCATTTTAGTGGGGTGTGGACATCCCAGATATTTAGGAAAATTGATGTGAAGTGGGTGAGGGCCACATCGACAGAGGGAGTAGAGAGGACTGGTGACCAATTTGCCATGGCCAGTTGTAGAGTAACTTACTTGTATCGAGCAAGTTTGAGATATCGGTACTGGATATATTTGGGGGTTTGGTGGGGATATCTTTCTGACACAAAAAGTGGAGCAGTATTCACTAAGCATGTCAGGAATATAGATGTGTGAAATTGTGAAATTTTGTTACATTAAATATTTCATGAAATTAGGGCATTTAGCGAAATATTTCTCAGGCATGAAATGCAAAATTTTGCCACGGAAGGCAAAATTTTGCCAGCAAATAGAAATTTCATTTGCCGCAGGCAAACGTTCGTGTTTTGGGTGAAATTGGCCTCTCACAGCAAAATGTCACTTTTCTGTAGGTGAAATTTCAAACTTCACACTCCAAAACATTTTGTGGAACAGTGAAATTTTGAGAAATGTTTCGCATGGCAAAATTTAATTTTGTAACTTCTGTAGTCAGAAGAACACCAGTTGCACTGATGCAGTACAGGTGGGTTGATAGCACCCAGTCAAGCAGGTGTGGGTCCGGGGCAAGGGTTGGGACAAGTTGGCGCTATGATCTGTTGAACAGGTTTAATGATTCAATCTGGAGACATAAGTTTTCAGAGGAGGAGAGAGCCAGTCCAGATTAAAATCACTATGAAAGATCAGTTCTCTGCAGATGCAAGGTGGTAGTGGTGGTGGTAATGCAGGGACAAAGGAGGAGGGAGAAAGTTTGGGGAGATTTACAGGACTCCAACAAAAGAAGCATTGAGAAGGGAGGGGTGAGCTTGGCTAGAAGTTCATGAGATTGACAGACTGCTTCCTGGTGGGTGATGCTGCAGGTAAGGGAATTGCAGGAGATTGCAATCCCACCTCCAATTTGGCCATGATCTTGCCGTGGTGGGTATATTCAGGAGGGCAATCTGGTTATCTGGGATACGAGAGGACAGCCATGTTTCCATGATGCATAGGATGTCTGGGGAGTGCTGAGGACACAGACTTTTAATTCATCCAATTTAAGAAAGAGACCAAGGGAATTTATGTGAAAAAGTTCAAGCTCTTAGGAAGAACCAGAGGAGAGGTGGAAAAGGTGGGGGGGGGTTATTCTCAACATCACTGACTAGGAGTAGGATAAGTATGAGAAAGGGATAGTGGAGAGGTTGACATCTGAGATTTGGTCAGCAAACTTGGTAACAAAGTCAGTTGGAAGGGCAGGAGAAAGGAGATGCTGAATGGGATCAGTCTTTATAAGACAGGCATTTAGTAGCCATGGGTGAATTTTGGACAAGGATAGTGGGATGACATTGGAGGAAGGGGATGAGAAACATAGAAAGGAAAAGCAGATAGGCCACACAGGTGGTAGGGTGTAGGAGGGAGGGAGCTGGAAGTGGTGGGCAGAGGTGGGGTGAAGGAAAGAAAGAAAACAGGGCTATGAGAGGGTGGAGGAGAACACAGGAGACCCTGATTAGGAATGCAGCAGTCAGTGGAAACTCCTCAAAAGAAAGGTGGCCTGCAGTGGCCTCTAGTGGCCAAGTAATAGAAGGAGCAGATGATGAAGTAGGGTGTCCTTGCAGCCTGAATGGGTCAGCTCCTCCACATCCATCCAGGCATCAGCTGCTTGCCTGCTCCCCACTGCCTAAGGGATCCTTGCACCCTGAATGGGTCAGCTCCTCCACATTCCTCCAGGCATCAGCTGCCTTCCTGCTCCCACAGCCTAAGGGGATCCTTGCATCCTGAATGGGTCAGCTCCTCACATCCCTCCAGGCATCAGCCGCCTGCCTGCTCCCCCACTGCCTAAGTATGGTGCAATTTAGAACTGAAGTTGTTTACTGGACCTGGAGGCAGCTTAACAGACTACCTCACCAACTGAGCAGTGCCCTCAGACTGTCCCTATTTTTATTTCATTACCTTGGGAAAGTCCTTAGGGAGGAGAGAGCTGGGATCACTGCAGCTCTTTGTCTTTCCAGCTCTCTGGTGATGTTTTCGCCCACCCTCCCCACCTCCTTCCTTTATTAAATATACTTTTCTTTTTCCAGTGACCCACCCCTAATTCTCTTAGGTTTCACTGTCTCTCTCTCTCTCTCTCTCTCTCTCTCCTCTCTCTCTCTCTCTCTCTCTCTCTCTCTCTCTGTCTTAAAGAGGTAGTACCACATTCCTGAGGCTTGTGCATTACAATGTCAATTAAGACCTCTGGGATCCTATTACACATTGCCATACTCCTAATGAGACCTCAGCCTCAGATTGCCTCCTTTCTCTCATCTAAACCACCAGAAGACAGTCCTTAATTTGTATGTCTCAATCACCTCCCCTACCCTGGGTCCAAAAAGCTACACCCAGCATGGACATACCAGGACCTGGTCACAGTTCTGTCACCAAAAGATCCCTCCTTGGTACCACTCTTCCTGATTCATTGTCCACTTTAGCACCACTAAAGTATTACATCCAGCAAAGGCAACGGTCAAGAAATTATGAACTCTTACTGGACCACATTACTCACCTGTCTACCACTACTCTACTTTTGGGCAATATTCACAAAATGAAAACACAGGTGCCCAGCAAACAAGTATAGCAATGACAGAAAAACTAATACTGAACATCTCCCAAGACTACTCTTGCTTCTCCTACTCCTGATGTCTGGCAATGTGCATCCCAACCTGGCCCTCCATGACCCACAATGCTAGACAGCATAAAACTCCAGGTCTGGTGTTCTCATCCCAAACATCTGCAACCTCCTCCCAAAATGGACAGTCTCATGGCCTGAGTCTCTCAACACCACCCTGATGTGATACCTGTAAAACATGGCTTCCCCAAAATACCAGATATTGCCATATCCCTGCCTGGTTACACCTTGCACCGACAGGACTGGTGCTCAAAAAGAGGTGGAGGATGTCATTTATACCAGAAATACACTCCAGGGATATGTCATACCCCCACCACCCAGCAATGACAATCTCCAGGTACTAGCCATCAAACTAATGCTAGAGCACACAACAGAATGCTCAACCTACTGTCCATATACAACCCACCTAAGCAGACCACGCCTGTCATCAATAACCTACTGGACTACATCAGCATGCTGAGTCTAAACACTGAAACAATGCTATTAGGAGATTTCAATATCAACTGGGTCTCACCTGCTGACAACACCATCAAAGACACCCTTGCCACAATCCACTTCCCCACAGGTGGGTGGGCTGATTCGAACCAATTACAAGACAGGCACTAGCACACTTCTAGACTGGGTTCTCTTGAACTGCCCTTCTCACATCACAGATCTCACAGTGCTCCCTGACTCATTGAGTGACCACTCCCCGTCAGTTTCCTCTGGAACAACAACTACCACGACCCCCTGCCAGAACTGTAAAAAACACCTACTCCTAAAGGCCACCTTCCGCAGCTAAAGGACAACCTAAAGCAAAGACTAATCAGACCTGTATAGAATCATGGATGTGGATACTGCACTAGATCTCTTTATCTCAAAATTCAATGCAGCCTGTGACAAACACATCCCATCACTGAAAGAAAAACCAGAGTACGAGTAAATCCCTGGCTTACCCCAGAACTATTGGTGCAACTAAATGCAAGAGACCAACTCTTGCAAGCAGCTGTGGGCACATGGCACACCAACTAACATTCAAGGTATAAAAATCCCACAATGAGTGCACAAAGGCAGTTCATGAGGCAAAAAGCAAATTCTACAAGGAAGAGCCTCACTAACACCTGGAATGGCAACAAATTGTTTTGGGCAAATCTAAATGATATCATGGGGAAGGACCCTAAAATAGTCCCAGCCATGCTAAATGTTGAGAGTCTCCCTACCTTGGACCCTCTGCTCATCGATAACTCTCTGAACCTTGCCTTCTCGGATCTCAGTAGTGTGCTCTCGATGAACTTCTTCAATACCGCTGCTCCAGTGATCAGTGAGAAGACCCTAGCATGACCAAACTGGCCACTCTTCCATTTCAAACTGGTCTCTGAAGCCGCTGCTTGAGAATATCTTGAAAAGTCTGCAGCAAATGAAGCCTCAGTGGTAACTCTCTGGACCCAAAATTTGTTCAACTAACACTAGACAAAGTTCTTGGTCCACTGACAAAGATAATTACTCTATCCTCTGCCACTCTAAATTCCCCAAATCTGAAAGCTGCCATGGTCACCGTGGTACACAAAAGTAGTGACTAGTCTCTTCAAAACAACTACAGGCTGATCTCTATACTCCCCCACTCTCCAAGGCCCTTGAAAGGATTGTGGCTGACCAAATGGTGGAGTACTTCAATCAAATATCAGCTTCTATGCCCAGAACAGCATGGTTTCTGAGCTGGCCATAGCACCATCATGGCTCTCCTGGAATTTACCAGATTCATACATAGTGCTCTTGACAAAGGGCACACTGTAGGGGCAGCCTTTGTTGACCTATAAAGGCATTTGACACATGCCCTCCTCCTTGAACAGTTCTCGGACATAGGGCTAGCCCTAGAAACTATAGCATGGTTTTGTAGCTACTTTAGCCTGTGATCACAGCAAGTAAATATCAGGGACAATCCTATCTGAAAGTTGACTGGTCAAATCAGGTTTCACAGGGATCCATACTTGGTCCATTACTCTTCAGTGTCTTCCTAAACAACCACCAGGGTGCTTGCAATAGCTGCATGCCCTCTACTCAGGTGATGCAGTGATCTTTACAAGCAACCTTGACCCAGCATTTCTGGAATATGACCACCAGAGTGGCTTAGTGGCTGAAAATGGTTCAAAGAACAAAACTGGTCATCGATTATAAAAAGACCAAGACCATGCTCTTCACCACTGCCCAAAACAAGCTAAAAGACTATCCTCTGGAAATTCAGAATGACTCTTGTAACACCCTGGAACTAGTCATCCATTTCACGTACCTGGTAATCACACTGGACACTGTCCTGTCTTAAGCACAGCCCATTAACATCACGGCCAAAGCCTTTAACACCAGGATCGGTATCCTCTACAGGCACAGACATTGCCTGACCTATGAAGCTCTGAACTTGGTAATTAACAGTTCACTCATCACCTTGGTTGACTATGGCCTAGCTGTCTATGGCTCTGCTACTGACACAGTGCTCCAACATCTCTCAACAGCCTTAAACAAAGCCTGCCGCCTGCTCACTAATGTCCCAAAACTCACCCATACCTGTGAGCTTTATGCACGATCAGGCTGACTTCAATTGAAGGACAGAATACTTTATCAAACCTGCCTACTCACAAAAAGGTTTCACTAAACTTACTTCTCAAGGTGTTCTATGTCTTCTATCACCACCTAAACATTCCAGGCACACCAGGAGCTCAACTACACAAGTATTCTATGTGCCTAGGTGCCACACAACCATGGCCCAGCAATCCATTGCTCACCGGACCCCTCTGTGGACAAATGGTCTACCACCTGACATTGCCAGAGCCACAATGCTTGGTTCCTTTAAGCACAAACTTCATCAGCACCTCACCAACAATAATACCTGTAGGTGCCCATGCTAGTCTCGCCCACAGCTTTAGTCTGCTTCAGCACTTCCAACTCCTGTTCCACCAGATTAAGTCTTTGCCCAAGCACTTGCCTCCCATCTCCTACCCCTTGGCTCTTTCTTTCTCTCTGCCTCCCTATCCTATCTCCCACTGTCCCTCCCTGCCCTCCCTACCTCACCCTAACAGTCTGCTTCTGCCTCTCTTCTACACAGAACACTGGCATACCATCTACAATGCCTTAGCACACTTTGTGAACTGTTCATCATTGCACCCCATGTACTGTTGAATGTTTTGCACTCTAGGCCTGGATATTCAGAAATGCACCAGAGGAGGCGCAAGAGGGCGCAACACAAGTACAGTGTGCCATGGTGCATCGGGCATAATATTCAAAGTTGCACATGACAGGGTATGCCTGTGCAATGTGGTTGAATATCGCGACGGATGCACCAGAGCGCACTCCAGGTATGCGCCAGGGAGCATGTCATGAAGTGCAATAGCACACCCAGGGATGCAAAGGACAGCAAGCCAAAGGGCAACACAAAGGCATCCAGCACACAATGCACACACCACAGCCTGAAATGACAGGCCATAGCCACTCCACCTAGCCCAAGGTGGAACACCACCAAGTACAAACCCCATCCATCCCAGATGGAACACACAGCAGCCATGCGACCCCACTGCAGCATGGCTCACACGCCAGCTGCAAAGCAGACACGGACGCAGACAGGTAACTAAAAATAATATAATGCAACAATCAAATGTAAACTATGTACAGATATTTACAACAGACAGGAAAGGAGGGACCACCCACAGACAGGGAGGTCAGGAAGGGAGGCAGGGTGCATGGGCAAAGGCAATAGAAGGAGGCAAGGGACGGTGCCTAGGGAAGGGAAACAGTCTGGCACACATGCACTATGGCTATCCCCACCCCACCATCAGGCATCACTGGCGTTGGCACTTCTGTCTACGTTGAGACAGTACCAGCTGCTGTACCACCTGGAGTGTGGCAGTCGAACATGGAGGATCTGCCTCAGGAGCCATGCATGTGTATCACTGGGCCTGACACCTAGGACAAAGGAGAGAACACCATATGAGTGCATGTCCAGAATTGCAGCCCAACCACCGTGCACAGTGGGCATCAGTGACATGCACCCCTGGGCTGGCAAACCGCCACCTGCTTTGAGTGTGCCCACATGAGCCGCCTACCCGAGACCCACAGCCATGCATAACACTGCACACTAACACCGGCCATGTGCAGCACACCACCACCATGGCAGGCAGGCAGCATGGTCATGCAGGCAGTTGGCAGTGACACAGCCAGGACCCAGGTGCACCCACAGCCCACTTACAGCAGCCACCCACATGTGCAAATGCCACAGTGTGGTGCAATTGGCACCGCAGGCAGTGCACAGCTGGAGGGTGCCATGCGCAGAGAGGGCCGTGTCCCACCCCACCACCGCTGCCCACCTCCACAACAAAGAAGCATGTATTGAGCCTACCTGCGTGCTGAGGCACACCCTGTGGCTGTCCAGCCACCATGCCCATGCGTCCTGAAGCTGGTGCACCACCCCTGCAGTGGCCCTACCTGGCCCGGCCACAATGCCAGGGAGGCGAGCCTGCCTCCGATCTTCAGGACCTAGGAGGAAAGTATGGAGAAGGGCACATCAGTACCGGCAACACCACAGGCACCCCGGGCGCAATAAGACACCCTGCACAGTGTGCCAGTGGTGTAGTGGCACAGGGCAGCCATGGTACCACCACTCCCAACGGGCACGCAGCCCCAGACCCCCAGCAAGGTGAGCCAATGGCACCCCGCCTGGACCACTGGATGAAAATGGACACAGGCACTGTGCACTTACCTGGCTATGGGCACGCGCCTCTGGACGCATGCCTGTGGTGCCTGTAGTTGTTTGGGATCCCTCCACTGCAGGTCCCTGCAGTGGTGCCTGCACTGCTCCCCAGTGCACCGCCACACCTGTGGCCTCCTCCAGTGCATCTGCCACCTCCTGCCACACCTCAGACTGAGGCCTGTTGAGAGGCACCTGTCCAAACAGGAGCCAGTATGTGGCACCAATAGGGCCACCAGGTTGACCAACTCAACCTGTGTCCAGTTCGTGCCCTGGGTGCTGTTCTGCATGGCATGATTCCAGCTCAACCAGCAAATCAAAATGGCACCCAGCAGCACACTGCCACACATGCTGGGGATGCGTGCCTTGCACCACGATGCACTGCCACCGCCAATCGCACAGGCACGACATGTGACCCAGTTAACGCAGCACTGACAGGTGTTACAGGCACCTACAAGGGCAAAGCGCACCATGGGGTCAAGGATCAGGCTGCACACCCGCATCTCAGTGCCATTGGCATGGTAGGCATGCTGCGGGTAGGGCCATGTGGCAGTCATAGTACACAGTCCCATTGTTGCGTGGAAGCTATAGTACCCATAGTGCAGGGTGTCATTGATGGCATGGCACCAGAGTGCCATCAGCTGAGTGGTACCCCAGCACTATAGGTCATAGAGAGTATGAGCATCGCACATGCAATAGCGGATGGGTGCTGTACTGCCTATCGCGATGGTGCGAATGTGCGTGGCATGGGCTGTTGCTCACATCACAATGTTGGGCCTTGACTTGTGCATGCTAACTCCATTACGCATTCGCAACCACATGATATTCAGCAGAAATATGCAAATCAGCTGATTAGCCTATCCACGGTGCATCTGCTGCATTTGCATGTCATTACAGTTGGCGCGAAACCCTCATTTGAATGCAATGCTATTAAAGGCCAGGGGAATGCACAGATTAAAAATGACTTTGCATCCCTTAGAAGTGAGTTACAGGCTGCAGGACTGGCCAGACAGTGGAATGGGAGGGTGGGTGGGGTATTACCAGCCCAAACTAACACATGTCTATCTCCACAGGAAGAAGCATGAGGAGCAAGGGCCTGCACACAAGCACAGGCCCAACTTCACCAGGGTGGAGTCAGACACCCTATTCCAGGTGTACTTGGACCAGTAGCCACTCTTGAGTGGCTCCATAGGCACCTCACAGGCCTGGGCAACAGCATGGAGGGTGTGGCCATGCTGTGAACCATCAGGGCAGCCACCAACGGTCTGTGCAGGAGTGCAAGAAGAAGGTTGGCACAGACTGGAAGAAGATCAAGGAGAAGGTGGCAGCCATCCAGGTAGTGCATGCCACCACAGCTGGGGTCAGCCAACCCTGCCCATCCTTATGCCACAGGAGAAAATGGTGGCAGCCACCATGTGGCACAGCGTGGTTGAGGGCGTGCCCAGTGGAGGGTTACAGACAGGTTGAAGCCCATCGCTGCACAGTAGGCATGGCTGTGATGGGGACATGGGGCAGGGGCTGGGGCAGGGGTGGGTGACAGCAACTCAATGTGACTGTGTTCCCTTCAGATCCTGAGTGCCTGCATGTGGTGGCAGTGGTGGGGTGTCCACTGTGGGGACTGTTCTGACCTGAGGACTGTCCAGGCACCTTCACTGGGCACCATGGCTTTGATCGACTGCAGGTCAGCACCACTGTCCATCTTGATGCCAGTAGCATGGTTGCGGATTTAGGCTGGCCATGCTCCAGCATGATGCCAGGCATGATGTCCTGTGTGCTGAGATGCAGATTGGGGCAGGGTCCGGATCTGATGATGACGAGAACCACATCCTGACAGCAATGTTGTGGCTGCAGGGGAGACACCCATACCAAAGTCGCCACAACAGCGCAGCCGTGACCTGGTGGTGGTTGCCTTCACACCGCCACTGCAGCCGGCGTAGCTGAGACTGCCACAGGTGCAGCAATGGCTGGCTGTTGTCGTAGTGGTGCTTGTGGCTGTGCAGCCACACTGGTGTTACCCTGTGCACAGTGGCCAGAGGGCAGCAGCAGTGGCTGGATGACATTGAGGGGCCTGAGGCAGTGCCCACCGCCAGTGCACTGCCTGGCACCCAGCCCCAGAAGGGAACGCAGTGCAGCACCCACCTTTGCAGGGTGCTAGCGGCCAGGGTCTGGATACACCCATGGGTTGGCACAGTGTCCTTGTGCCCCAGGGCACCGACCCCTTGGACGAAGCACACCCATCTGCTCCAGGCCTCTGTTGATCAGCAGGTGCAGCTCATTGCAGGGTGCGTGTGCTCCACGCGGAGCTGTGCCAGGCAGCAGAGTGGACAGGGACTTCACCCTGCTCCTGGTGGAGAACATGCAAATGCAGGTGGACATGGCAGCAGCCATGGATCGGCTGACCACTGTGGTCATGGCCAGACTGGCACCTCTGGCCACCTTGATGCGTGGCCGCCCACCTCACACCGCAGAGTGCATTCTCCACCCTCGGGCCCGGTGGCATGTGACCCCTCAGTGTAAATGCCAGGGTCTGCTGGGCATTCCCAGCATGCTTGGTGCAGGCATGGTTTGGGGCCTGCAGACACCTGCGTGGACATGGTCATGGTCCCACAGTGTGACCCCTGGGGGACCATCTGCGACACCCCCTGTGCCTGATGCTCAGCCTGCACCCACTGTGTGTTTCCGTGGGGCCATCCACGTGTTCGTGGCAGGCCGTGCTACTGTGTGGCATTACTGAACTGCCCACCTCTGCATCCACTGTTTGTTGCTGCTCTGTGTGCACATTGGTGTGGTGTGTGTCCCATGGCTGTGGCATCTGTGGTTGACCCAGACATGGCTCTATGTGCCCACCCACCCAGCTGCTGGACACTGTGGCATGTACATGATGATGCCAGCACAGTGCTGCTCAGTGTCTGACACATGCCCGTGCCTGCCTCTGGGCAAGGGCATGATAGGTCCTGTGTGCATGTACATGTGTGTGTGTGTATGTGCATGTGTGTGGGTGTTTGTGCATGGTGTGCAGGCCTGTG
Source organism: Neoceratodus forsteri (assembly GCA_016271365.2). Taxonomy (NCBI): domain Eukaryota; kingdom Metazoa; phylum Chordata; order Ceratodontiformes; family Ceratodontidae; genus Neoceratodus; species Neoceratodus forsteri. Next base: position 1,298,537,031 of record CM057453.1, on the reverse strand, counting down.
CTGTGAGCTGCATCGGTGTCTATGCTCCACACCTGTCCACGCCCTTCTGCTGACCTGTATGAGGCATGCCCATGCCTGCCCGCCCACTCTGCCTTGGTCCCTGGCCCTTGCATGTGGCCGTGTACACCTACCTGCATGCTCCATAATGTTCCTCAGTGATTGTGTCCCTGTGCTGCTGGGCCGCCTTATCAGCCGGGATCCTTCACCCGGGGTTGCCACCACCAGGCCCAGCGGCCTCATCATCCCCACTGCTGTTCCTCCTTCAACCTCGACAGCTATCCCACAGTCAGTGACCATGTTGTGTAGTACACAGCCAGGAATAGGCCACAGGCTTTTGAGGAGCTGTACTGAAGGGCACCACCAGACCTGTCCAGGCAATGGAACCAAGCCTTCAGCAGCCTGAACACCCACTCGATGATGTTCCATGTGCTGGTGTGTGCCTCATTGTATTGGTCCTGTGCTGGGGTCAAGGGCACCATTATGGAGTGAGCAGCCATGGGCGGAGTGGTAGCCACTGTCACCTGTGTGGAGAGATGTCTGGTTTGCATGGTGGCCTGTGTCATTGCTCCCTCCCGCCATCCCAGCCACATCCCCTGGCACCCATGCCCTGGCAACCCACACACCCTACCCCTGCTGTTCTTGCATATCACATACACAGCATACTCACCAACTAGGTGGGCAGTGGGGATGTCCCCACTCTCGAACCTCTGGCACAGTGCTGACTGGTGCCAGATGAAGGCATCGTGTGCTCCCCAGGGTTTATGGCACAGACATTAATTATGCGCCCTGGCATCACACACAACCTGGCAGTTGACACGGGTAGCCCTTCCTGTTTATGTAGGCCACCCTCCAGGCCAGGTGGTGCCCAGATGCCAATATGGGGCATTCGATGGCCCCAGCACATCAGGCAACTGTGCCACCCTGTGGAACTCCTGCATGTTTGCTGTATGCTCTGCCTGTGTGTTGGGAAATGAATGTACTCGCAGCATGTGGCAGTTGTGTGCTGAGGAACTGTGTGAGGAGCCGTGATGCAGCCGACTGGGTTATGCCTGTGGTGTCTCCCGCTGGTCTCTGGAAGGTGCCCGTGGTGAGCAGGCACATGACGGCTGTGACCTTAGTCTCCACAGACAGGACATGGCTCCATCTTGTGGGTGCCTGCATCTCCTCACTGCACAGCTCACACAGTCACCTCAGAATGGCTCCTGATCAGGTGGTACCAGCCCACCATCCCTGTATCACTATACTGTTCCAAGGTGATGGGCACGGTACCACCTGTTCCAGGCATACACCGAGCGGTCCTTCCATGGCTGTGCTGGTCTGCGAGCTGCCTTCTCACACCCCTCATTACTATCTCCATCTGGAATATGGCACTGGCCATTGCCTGGGCTGTATGTCCTCCCCAGGCGGTTCTCTCCTCTGGCCTCCTGGCTGTTGGCTGCTGTCTGTGCCCCTGTACTGTGCACACCCCTGTTTGGGGCTGCCTGGCCTGCAGTCTGTGGCCTCTGCCTCCCACCTCTCTATGCCCCTGTGCTGCCCCTCCTGTGCTGGGTGTCACAGACATGCACTATGGGTTGCCTTGCACTCTGTCTCATGCCCACCACACATACACACACACTCTCACTCACACACACACACACTCACAAGCCCAGTGTTTAGTGCTTTCAGGCTCCCTGGTCCCCACTCTGTGCCTCCTCTCAGCCTGTCTCACACTCTGTGGCTCCCCTTCAGATGTTTGGCCTGCCCCTCACTCTCCTCAGTCTGGCTCCCTGTGGCACAAGCCTCCTTCCTCACTTGCTCCATCTTTTTATGTGCTCAAGTCTTCTGTGCATGTCCTGGTTGCTCCTCGCTTGCACCATTTGCCTGCCATTGAATATCGTACACACACATATTCATGACTATGCCCTGCATTTGCACATGCATATATTACCTCTGCACATTGGGACTTGTGCTGCATTTGCTGCCACTGAATATCGCTCTCTGGTGCATTGCTGCACTTGCACTGGCACATCCCTTAGCACATTGAGTAACTGCTCTGAATATCCCAGCCTGTATGTATAATTTACTGAACTATATTGTGTCTTATTGTGGTAAAGTATCTGACATGGAACCTCTCAATGAGCATCCACTCACAGGTGTCATCCAAGACTTCAATAAATAAGTAAATAAAATAAATAAATAAGAGAAAATCAAATACAAGTCACATGACGTGTCACACAACAAAAGACCTATAAATGATATGCTCACCCAGGGTGGAGGGCAGCTGCTGCTCTAGTAGCAGCAGAAAGCACAGTATGTACAATGAATCATACCTGCAACTGAAAATTATAGGCTATACCATGCCTATCCCTCGTTACCTGGTTCCACCAGTAATCACTGTACCCACAGCTCCACACCTCTACATGCTGTGTGCCACATTGCTTAAGTGCACCACTTGCTTACAGTATTTACACTGATTTTCCCTTGTGGTTCTTACCAGACTGCTTTGCTACGCTAAACTGATTGGGAATCCAGGGATTGCAGCCTTCCAGTGGAGGTGGTGGATGCTAAATGGTGACAGCATTGAAGTATGCAAGGACAGATACAAGGAACTTAGAAGTAAAGGGGAAAAGACTGAGATTGAGTAGGGTCAGTGGTGGCACAGTAAGTAGGGAAGACTGGGCAGACTAGGTGGGCCAAGAGGTCCTTATCTGACAACAACCTCTGTATTTCTATGTTTCTAAGTTTCTTTTCAATAAAATCAACACTCCATGTCTCAGAAAGTGCAGAGGCTGCCATCAGGAAACTTTACCATCCTGAGCACTTGCTTCCAAGACAATGCAAGCCAAAATCTTGACAATTTTATTAAACACCACCAAAGTTATTACGGTGCAAAACTGGGGTTTAACATTAAACACCCTACTCAGCCCTAACTATACTGACACTATATATATGCAATAGATATTCTTTGAAAAACTGTATTAGTGCAACCTTAAGGGTTCAAATTAAACCAACAAAGTAGGGAATGTGATGTTAGGTTTCAAACCCTAACATCCCTGCCCCACTTCTGAAGTGAATGAGGGTACAGTCTTCCTTGGCATTTTCAACCCTAATGCTCACCACATTCTATGAACTCATGAAACATACACACCTGTCTCCATCACATCTCAACCTTTCTGTTACTGCATTGGGGTGAGTTAGGAGTTGACAACCCCAAGAAAGAATTTACCACCTTTTCTACCCCTTTTCTGTGTGTCTGTACCTGTCTCTGTCTATCTATGATTTTTTTTTGTTTTGATATAATAATATTTCATTTCTAGTATTCTGTAGTTTTATGCATCCTGGATGTGTGATTTAGAATATGTTTGAGCCCTTTATTATATTTGTATTTGTTACTCATTTGATTAGGTGCTGTATTCACTGGCTGGCTTTCTTATGTAATGGAATCTCAATACAAATGAGAAATATGTGCTTTATTATGTAGCCAAGGTTTTAGTAATATATGAAATAATAAACAAGATTAGATATGCTAAATATTAAGAAAGTAAATATTGAATACAGTAATGGTTGTTCTTGATGGATTCCATTTATGACATGTTTTACATACTATTAATGGTGATTTATGTATTTTACAGTGTTTTGAAGGGATTGTCACTTTAAGAGCTGCACATTAAAAGCAAATCTGCTCTGTCTGTTGAATATCATGCCCTGAGGAAGACGCTGTGGTTGAAGCATTGGGGCATTTGGTTTCAGCGTTCAATAATGGAACTCTAATAAAAGTTCTCTTCACATTGAGTTTTAGGAGTGAGCATCTTTTCTTCAGAGTGCTGCCCATTTGTGGTTTCGAGTTGTAGTGGATTGGCAGTCTGAGGCTGGCACTGGTGCAGCTTTCCTGGAGAGCACTGATTTTCTATTGTCCCAAACATATCTCTACCTGCTGTAAAGTCAGTTACTGGTGTCACAACTTTGACTCACTGTGAGTTAAATCATTGGAGTATCAGCATGAGGTAGTTTCAGAATGGGTCATTCTTTTTTACATTTAGTAAGCTTTATTATTTTGAAATTTTAACAACAACCATCAATACAGACACTGTGTTAATGCTTGAACAAAAAGTAGTCCTTAATGAAATACTAATAATATACATAATATGTAGTACATAAATAAAGATTACAGTATATGAAGTCCTAAGACATGTTATCGTTGTCTGTATCCCACCCACCTCCCCTCCCCTCTCAGCCCACCCCAGTCTGCCACTTACTATTAACTGAGAACAGTTATAAAGAAATACAATAATAAGAGACCATATTAAATGTAATTGTCATTAAAAGGAAGGTAAAATGACTGAAACTTACTGAATCAATAAAAGGGTATACAGTGATTCCTTCTTAGTTTATAATTGTCCATTCTGTTATTAATTCCAGCAATGATGAGCTCTTGCTTGCAAGGCAAACATAATATCCTTATACCAGTCCATATAGGGGAGTATTCAGTTCCAGCCAATGCCTCAAAATTACTTTCTTAGCACAGCTTGATATTAAGGCCATGTGTGCTCTCTGTTGACTCCTTGTAAACTTGTAATCACCCAAGATACAAATTTCGAATTGAAGTTATCTGATAATGCAAGAAGTGGATCAAGACAATTTTAGATGCTGAGCCAGAAAGGAGTGATTTTATCACATGACCATAACATATGAAGCAAGTCAGCTGGTGCTTGTTGACATTTGGGGCATTGGTTAGAAGATACGCTCTCATTTGATGAAGTTTAAATGGTGTATAAAATAGATTATGGTTAATATAAAATTGCATAAGTCTGTATCTATCCCACTTAATGTATTTATATAGGTGACTCAAATATTAGACCAGTTCCTAGGAGGGAGAGTCAATGCTAAGACATTATCCCACCAATAGAACCTCTTACCTTCCAGAGTAGCGACATTTGTTAGAAGAAATTTATATGAATAGGATATTATATGAGAAGAGGGATAGAGTTAATATAAGGGAGTAAAGCAGACACAAAGGAACTGTCCCATCCTCTGACCCCAAATAATGTGTCATCATTTGGGATATCTGAAAATATTTGAAAACATTTGTGGGAGGCCAGTTGAAAAGGTGACTGGCTGCATTATAGGAGAGCAGTTTTGTCCTGAACCAACTGGTTCACTTAGAACACCCATATCAGGCCAAAAAGGTGAGATTTAATTACCTTACCCGAAATTAGAAGATTAGGGTTTGAGAACAAGGGTTGAGCAATATCTTTGTATGTATCCGCTTTAAGGAAAGTAATTAACTGATGTTGTGTATAAAGTAAAGAGCTTAGTGGTGTTTCCTTTAGGGATTTAGGAGGTTCTTCCTAATAATAAAAGGAAGGGCCTTGAGGTCAATGTCTTTTTCAGAACAGAGTGCTTGTTGGATTCTAACCCAGGAGGGACAATATGCAGAGTCTAGACTATTCTCTGGGGTTGTATCCAGTATCTTACCCTGCCAAGTGTATAGTTAAATAATATATGTAAAAATTAGGGCTTGAATACCACTGTCAGTTTTTGACGCATGAGTTTATAATAATTTCATCTAACTTTTTCCCTAGCCATATAAAAGTACTGAGAATTCTCTGTATCTGGGAAAACCATGATAATGGGAATATAAAACATGAGGTAGAACATTCATTTTTATTATATTCATGTGACCCCATATAGAAAGAGGTAATTTTGACCATCACCTAAGGTCTTCTGTTAATGTTTTAACTAGGACATCTAAGTTAAGTTTTTTCATGGGGGAGGGATGAAGATAAAACCCTAAATATTTGAGTTTATCGGTGTTCCATTGTAGGCCCAAATGTTCAATATCAGTCCTCACTATATATTTATTGAGAGGAAAGACTTTAGTTTTCTGATGTTTAACTTGTAATTCAAAATCGCCTAAATTGGGATATGATATGAAAGGTAGCAGATAGAGATTGGGTAGGATTAGAGATATGAAGTAGTATGTCATCAGCATAAGCAGAAATGTTATATTCCATGTTACTTATTGATATACCAGATACAAGTATTGAATTTTAATTTTCTAATAAGAGGTTCTAAATATAAGTTGAAGAGCAAGGAGAAAGGGGACACCCTTGGCGGGTACCCTGAAATAAAGTGAAGGATGTGGCAAGAACACCGTTACATTGGATTTGAGCTGATGGAGAAGTGCACAAAATTTTAGCCCATTGTATGAATTCCATCAGGAAATGACATTTAGGTAGTAACATAAAGAGATAGTCCCAAGAAACCCTATCAAAGCTTTTTCTGCATCCAAGGAAACAAGTGCTGCCAGTACAGATGAGTTCCTGGATACAGAAGAGAGGTGAGCTATTTTTCTAAGATGATCAGATGAAAGCCTTCCCTTTACAAACCCTACCTGCTCTATACTTATAAGGGAATCCCACACCTGGCCTAATCTAGAGGCAAGAATTTTTACAAGAAGTTTGAGATCCACATCAATTAGGAGCTTGGTCTATAGTTAGGAATAAAGAGAGAATCTTGCCAGGTTTGGGAATGACAGTTATAATGGCCCGAGTCAAAGAGGTATCAGATATGCCCTTCTTAAAGATGTAATGAAAGGTGTTTAAGAGAATAGCAATTATCTCCTTAATATTTTATAGAAGTTTGTAGTGAAGCCATCTGGGCCAGGAGATTTGTCCGGGGCAAGAGAGTCTATGGCATCACAAACTTCTGTTAAAATAATAGGAGCTTCAAGATATTTACCTGGGAGTCTGATAATATGGGGAGATCAATATCTTGGATGAAATTATCGAATTGTTGGGGCAAAGAGGGGAGTACAGCTACTGAATATAGAATGGGTCATTCTCATTGACTGAGTACTGTTCATGCACACTTTGTGCACTCCCAGGCAGACTTAACATTGCTAAACAACTATCTAAATTTGTGCATGATTCATGCTGGATATACAAAGAAATCCACATGTCTTCAGTCACTTCTCTGTCAATGTTTCTACAAGAAAGGCAAACATATCTGCTAACCTATTTTAGTGTGAAGCACCACCTTACTGGAATTCTGTCTTTTTCCAATGAGCTGATGATTGCCATCATAAACTCTGTTACATCGTGTGAGCATTGTCAGAAAATGTGCTATGATGGTCATAAAATGCCACAGCATGATGGAGTGGCATCAATGACTGCACAGTATTCTTTTGTCACTGACTGAGAGTTATACTTTGCTTCAGTTAATCTGTCAGAATCATGATGTTAAAGCAATTATTGTGGCAATAAATGCAGGTAAATGTAGGGATTACTGTGTTGCAGAATTAGCATAGCAATTAAATCCAGTACTATTGTCATATGACACCATTGCAGTTAGACCAATTGTTTTTTTACTGGAGGTGACCTGGTATCATCAGGTATCATCTGGTATCATCAACCACAATTGATTACTTATCACCTCTTAAAGCAGAAGAATCATGTACAGTAGAATTCTTCCTCCTCTAATTCTGTGACATCTCAGAAGACACATCTCTCATGACTGCTTCATTCACTTGTGGAATAAAATACATTTTGGGTTGATATAAAGTGCTAAGTGATTGTAAACTTATGATGCACTTTTTCTCAGCATGAATTTTATTATGCAACATTGATTATGTACAATCCTACTAGAGTTATGATGCATGACAAAGCAAATATAGCTCATACTACCTTGAAGATAGCATTCACTATGTCGATTATTGCAGTCTCTAAACTCACACCTTGAGTCTTGTGAATGAACATTGCATACACAACACAGAGTAGGAACAGTTTTTGTTATATAAATGCCTTTTAAAAATTGAAATTTTATCAACCATCTGTCAATACATTGAGGGTACAAAAGGCTGTAAATTTTATTACAATACTTTCAACAAATGTTCTCTGAACATTGTATTGAAAGTCAACTATGTGCCTCTATTGCACCATTGACCAAGCCACAATCCACATCAAGACTGCAACATAACATCATGTGCATTTTTACAGACTTTAAGAGCTGACCCTAGACCAGCTGTGCTGGACACATTTACATTCAATTGTTTTAGATAGTAAATCATCTTTATGATCATCAGGCTTAGACAAACTCCACTGAATGAATCAGCTGATGACAGTGTGACAATTGGCTGTTTCTGTCTCTCCAGCATTATCTGATTGAACAGTAAACACTGTTTAAACTTTGGTATGAAACATACAATTTGTGTTTCATCATAGCATCGATTCGAAACACATTACATGCTTCAGACATGAAACTCTCCTTGGCTTGCCACACGTGTTCAGCATTGAAGTATTAGAAGGTGACACATTTCAATTTGCACCTCATCAGGTAGAGCCTTGTATTGTCACTCACCACTCTGACACATGTTTTGGAAGAGTTCAGCATAGGTGAATACCTTCCACAGGTTTATTCCACTAATGCACCCAATAGTTGTTCTAGCTTCCTCAACAGCAAGACTAAAAATATATGATCCCATTCATGGGTGCAAGTTGAAAGAGGTCACCAAAACAACAATGTTTTACCACTAAAGGCAACTTCTTTGTGTCAACAATCTCCTTCAGATGTAGATGAATGAAGGCTGGCATTACATTGGAGACCATGCTGATCTCACCTGTAATCAAAAGCTCAATTTTGTCAAAATTACTGCATAGGTCACTTGCAGTTTCAAAAGACAAGTTGCAGTAGTAACCTGTTTTTCCATGCTCAACAGACAGCATAAAACTATGGTGTAGAGTCACTGTATGTACAGTATGTTATATGCTGTAACTCCAGTTGAGTAGTCACAACTGTAAGCATTGGAGGATCACGTGATGAGCTGAGTCGAGTAAGACATCTTCTGAGCTGCTCTGAGGCCCAAAACTATTTATAAAGCTATAATCTCTTCGGATCAGCTAGATCTACATAAAGAAACACGCTTCTGATTAGTGAGGTGTCAGGGGACCTGATCGGTGGTGATTTGAAGGAAAAGGGAGACTCATCGTCGGAGCCACTGCAAGTGGTGAGCATTCATGCGAGTAACACTGGGCCACATCAAAAGTTGAAATGGAACCCGAGATAGTGGAGCCCCTGGCAGGAGATCTCCCACTTTGAAAGGTCAAAGCCCTAATCCCCCACCCCAATGAACAGGAGGAGGTGGCAGAAGAACAAGGGGGCTAAATCAAGTAATGGAGATGTTCAGGAAATTAAACAATTATTACAGGGGCTAGTAGTAGACTTTGCAGATGTTAAGCCAGCGCTGCAATCATTGGCCCAGAGAATGGGAGATGCGAGGTTCGGATTGCATCCCAGGAAAGAAGAGTGTCTGTAGTAGAGCAGGAGCTTGTGATGGTTAGAAAACAAGTTAAAAACTTGAAGAGAGGCTGGAAGATCAAGAGTCGAGGAGCCGACGGAACAACTTGATCCTGGCTGGGCTACCTGAGAGGGCAGAAGGGTTGGACTGTGTCTCTTTATTCAAGATATGCTGCTTAAATTGTTCAGCCCCATGCCATATGGGGATGCTTATAACCTAGAGAGAGCACATAGGGCTCTGAGAGAGGTACCACCACTGGAGCAAGACCCCTAGTAATCATCATGCACTTTCTTAACTATAAAGAAAAAGTTTTTGTGTTGCCTGCAGCAAGGCAAAAGAAATCAATGCAGTGGAATGGTGCCACCTTGTGGATGTTTCAGGATCAAACACCTGCAGTTAGAGGAAAGCAGAAAGAGTATGTGAAAATTAAAAGAAATTATATTTGGTTGAATCAAGTTTCGGCTCCAGTATCCTGCTACTCTGGTGGTTCGTTACAGGCTGGGAGAAGAGATATCTCACAGCTAAGGATGCACTGGAAGGGTTACAAGTAGAATTTCCAGATCTATTTAGAACACCGAGTTGATTTGTTCCAGATGCCACTGGAGAGATACGGGAGTGTTTGGACTGGGACTTGAACTACAAAGCCTGTTAAACTTAAATTTAACTTGTCAAGTTTGAATTTTTACTTGGTTGATTTGATGAATGGGGTATCAAGGGGTAGAAGAAATACCATGGATGTGTATGGGCTTAACAAGAGTTAATTATGGGAAGAGGACTTAATATAGTTTGTTATAGGACTGGGGAAGGAGAGATTCCAAAAGGGAGCGAAAGTTGGGTAAGTATAGAGGCACAAGGGGAGACTGGGGAGTTTGTCATATAAGGCTGAAGGGATATGGAGGGACGGTGTAATGGATAGGGAGAGAAGGCTAAAAGGGCAGTGGATGCGGGTTCTGAGGTGGAATATACAGAAGGAGGCCAGTGTTGAGGGATATTAGCCAAGTTAAGGGCTTGAGGATAAGTTATAAGTTATAGGGCACAGTAAGGCTAGCTAATGGTAAAGTGGGGGGTATGGATGCTATACTTGAGGGAAATACGGAGTGGTGAGGACTGATCCTCACTCGGTTTTAGTAGGACCTACTCAAAGGGTTTCATTGTCCACCCGCTTTTCTTGCTTAGTGTTCTTGAGACTACCACTGCTCCTATTACCTCGATCGTTCAGGGAATGAAAAGGAGGCAGTGAGTGAGTGGGTTATGATGCAAGCCAAGAGAATTATGGTATCCACGGGATACTTGCCCTTGGGTGGGGGCTGCCAATAAACTAAGAGATGTTTTAACGCTCATTGCTAATGCATCAAGGGTGGTAGGAGCATGTGGAGCGGTCTGGGTGAGGGGGACAGAGGTCGGTCAAATGGACAGAAACTGAAAGAGGCCATAATTTAGGGTGACCATAGAGGGAAGAAGGGTTAATCTGTGTTGTCTGCCAATAACCAGAGTTGGAGATTACCATGGTTAATAATCCTCTGAGATGTGGAGGAGGTCACCCTGAATGGCCTGTTAGAGGCTATTGGTATAGATGGGGTGAAAGGTTGAATATTTGAGGGAACAGGGAAGAGGGTTATAGGATAATTAGGTAATGGTATAGCAGGAGTTTTGTGTTGTTTATAAATAGACTCGAGAGGAGAAGGCGAGGGCAGGGAGTAGCATAGGAAGGAGCTCATCGATGACCCAAGGAATAGAAGGCGAGCGATCTAGGATCGAGGGCAGGGGTTTGTGGGAGGGGTTGGGGATTGGAAAGAGAGAGAGAGAGTCCTTCAGGATAGAAATAAAGGAGGCAGGCTCAGACAGGGCTTTTAGGGTCAACAGTCCCAACATAAGTTTCTGGCACGGTTTATGACTAATGTTAGATTAATTTTTGAATGTTAAAAGACCAGGGTAGACATAAAAATTGGTAATTATGAGACATCTGGACCATCTGGAGGCCCATATTGTTGCTCTACAAGAGACACACCTTATTGACAGAGGAACTGAATAGTCCCAAGCGATTATGAGTGGGACAGATTTTCGGTAGGTAAGGAGAGGGCTTCAGGAGAAGTAGTGATTCTAATCAGAAAATCCTGTTCGATAGTGTGGAGCAGGTGGTTACAAGAAATGATGGCAGAGGGATTTATATTTCGGGCTTATTATATGGTAGGGCCACCTCAGTGGCTTCCATATGCATAGAGCTACTAAGCAACCTAGAGGGGAGGAAGGGGTGGTGAAATGAGGAAACTGATACAGAGGCCGGGAGGAGGGAGTCGGATACCCATAGGGCATCACAGACCGCAAATGGAAAGGATAGAAATAGTCCCAGAGGGAGAAGGGAAACATAAATGTTAAGAAATGGGGAGATGCAACATATTGCAGACATGAGGGAGGAGAGCATGACTGGAGAGAAACTGGGAGACAAGGAGGTAGAGAGAGCCCCCTTCAGCAAGGGGGTCAGTACAAGGATGGGGCCCTAGCTAGGACCCACAGAGAGCCTCTGGAGGCAGGGGTACTATTACAAGGGGGAGGATGGTGGTGTGGGGAAGGGAACCATCAGGGCCAGGATAAATGGTTCGGATAAGAGAGGGTTAAAGGGGACACTATTCAGAGTGAGTCTGAGTTAAGTGGGCAAAATAATGAGGGAGGCAGAAAGGGAGGGTGACAAGGGGTCTCTAATAAGGCAGGAAGACTCCCATGGAATTGAGATCATGAATAAAGGGGAGATGAGGGCTGAGAGGGCATAGTGGAGGTAACCATAAGGATGATGGCGCTGTTAAGGTCTGTTATTGGGAGACTCAATGATTAGGGTATCCAGTGGAGGGACATGGGTGGATGCCATAGCCAGGTGAAGTAGTGAGTATCTCTGAGCTGACAGTGCACAGAGCAAAGTTCATGGTGTATGAAATGGTTAGGATTGTGGAGGGAAACCGGATTTGGTATTTGGGAACTAACGATCTAGAGGGAAATAGCATTTTGGAAATCAACAAGGTTCCAAGAAATTGCCAGAGTCTGTCGGATAATGGATGCAACATTTTTCGAGATAGTGCCAGTACCAAGGCCTCAGCGGAGAAAAAATGAAGATCACAGAGGTTAATGACTGGCTCAGGAAGTGGGGTGAAGAGAGGGTTGGGGTGTTAGGGAAATGGAAAGGAGTTTGGGAGGATAAGGGACTGTATGCCAAGGACAGGCTTCATCTTGCCCCATTAGGGAAGGAAGTCCTTAAACAGGGATGTCTGACACATTTAAGAAAGGTGGGTTTAAACTTGTGAGGGGAGAAGGGATAAGGGACTGGTTGAACAGAAGCCCTCTCCTCCAGATGAGGGGGAGTAGCCTCTGCTCAAGGGGGGAGGGGGAAACAGACTGGGGGTGGAGGCTCAGGAGGAGCAGAGGGAGGATGGAAGTATAAGGAATCTGGGTGGGGTCCACAAAGGGATCAGGATAAGGGTGGTGTTGGTGTTAGTAAATGCCAGAGCTTGGGAAACAAGTTGCCAGAGTTCCAGGCCATGCTGTTTGAGGGGGTGGATGTGGCAGTGGTCACGAGACGTGCCAACAAAACCATGACTGGGACCTAAACGCGTGGGGGTACACTATGCTTAGGAAGGATAGAAAGGAGGGCAGAGGGTGGAGTGTCTATGTTCATTAGAGATGACATAGAAACTATGTGAGAAGAGGCAGAGGGAAAGTGGAGGCCTTATGGGTCACCTTACGATCCTCAGCAGGAGATAAGGTCAAGCTGGGTGTAGTATATAGGCCCCTGGGATGAGTGATGTTCTAGAGGATGGTTTGCTGGACTAACATCGTTGCCCAGTGTGGACCAAAGGGGAAGGAGTGATGTTGATGGGGACCTTAATATGCCAGGTACAAACTGGGGAATCATGTCCTCTAGTGGCCAAGGAGCAGAGGCTGCTGACGGCTTCCAGGATGTGTTCCTAACACAGCATGTGATGGAGCCCTCAAGGAGGGGTGTCCTGGATGTGGTTCTGGCAGATGGGGATCTGGTAAGGGACCTGGTTGTAGAGGACCCCTGACTGGGAGCGACCACAATACTGTCTGGTTTCAAATAAGCATGGGGGAGGGTGAGATCTAGGACACTGCAGGTGGACTTCAGGGGCAGACTTTGTGGGCATGGGAAATATTCTCGGGATCACTTGAAGGATTACATCAATGACAAGTGTGGAAAGGAGATGGGAGGTCATAAACGGGACTTCATGAGGCAGTCAGGATCTGCACTAAGTTGAAACATAAGGGAGCAAGGTCACATAAACCATGCTGGTGGTCCAGTGAGGTACAGGTAGCAGTCTGAGAAAAGAAGGTGGCCTACAAAACATATAAAACAACAAGAGGATAGGGTTGAGGAAATGTACCATCTTGCATCTAGAAAAGTCACCCAGATGGTGAGGGAGCAAAGTCCAGTAAAGAGCAACAGCTGGCATAGGGATACATGGAGGGAAAAGGGGTTCCGCACATTGGGAGTGGAGAAAACTAAGGGTCATCTCAGCAGATTGAGATCAGAAGGAGGGTGGGTGGAAGAGGTGAGGGACCAGGCAGAGGTATTTAATCAGTACTTGCCTCTGTGTTCACTAGGGAGGGGATGGGATATCTACAAAGCAAGGCGATGGGGATAGAAGCGGCAGTGAGTGGATCAGGGAGCAACAGAATGGAGCAAGAGGGAGGGAGAGGCCCCAGGGTGTCACATCTGGATAAGGACAAAAAGGCTAGTAAGGTGGAGGGATGGATGATGCTATCGCCACCAAAATGGTGTGGTTAGCCCTCAAGGCCCTAAAGAAAGACAAATCTCCTGGCCAGGATGGCATTCATCCGAGAGTACTATGGGAATTGGCGGACATACTGGCTGCACTTCCATGGAGCTCTTCAACAGGTCACTTGAGACAGAGGGTACCTAGGGATTGGCAGAGGCATATGGTGCCAATCCATAAAGGGGGTCGAGGAAGTACCAGGTAACTATAGACCCATCAGTTTGACCTTGGTGGTGGGAAAATTAATGGAGAGTATACTAAAGGAACAATTAGGGGTGTACTTGGAGGAGGTGGGAGGTCTGGATAGTCAGCAACATGGGTTTGTGCCAGGTAGATCATGTCAAACAAATCTTGTGGAGTTCTACGAATGGGTAATATCAGAACTGCACAGGAAAGCCTGTATGTATTATTCTGGGACTTCAGCAAGGCGTTTTGACTCTGTCCCCACAATGGTCTGGTGGAGAAACTGATGGGGTTAGGAGTAGGCCTTTGATGGTCAGATGGATTGAAAACTGGCTAGCTGGATGCACCCAGAGAGTAGTGGTCTGTGGGGAGCTCTAACCCTAGAGGTTGGTAGTGGGGGCACCGCATCGCCCGGTCCTGGGTCTGATCCTGTTTAATGGCTACATATGGGACATCAGGAGGGTATAGGGTGTGAAATGAGTCTCTTCATGGATGACTCCAAGATGGGAGCAGTAGTTGAGGGAGAAGAGGGAAGGTTGGCCTGCAAGGGACCTGGACACCCTGGAAAGCTGGGCTCACACATGGAAATTAAATTTCAATATCACCAGAAGTGCAAGGTGTTGCATCTTGGTCAGGGAACCCTAAACACAGATACACCCTGGGAGGGAGGCGCTGGAGGCCTCAATGGGAAAAAGACCTAGGGGTCATGGTGGATGCATGTATGAATAACACTGAGCGGTGCAGGAGAGCAGCTAGCAAGGCAAACAGGATGTTGGGATGCATCGTAGGGGATCACCTCTAGGGGCAAGGAAGTGATTCTGCTGCTGTACAATGGACTGGTTAGACCACACCTTGAGTACTGTGTACAGTACTGGAGACCACACTTGAAGAGGGACATACAGCTCCTGGAGAGGGTACAGAGGAGGGCAACTAAGATGATACGAGGCTAGGGATTTGACGGATGAGGACAGACTTGAGGAGCTCTTCCTGTTTTCATTGGAGGAGAGGAGAGACAGGGGACATGATTGAGGTCTTCAGGTACCTCATGGAATAAATAGGGTAAACATGGAGGGGATCTTTAGACTAAAGCAGGGAGGTATCACCAGAGGCATGGTTTAAAGTTGGAAGGTGGAAGGGTGAGGGGGAAAAGAGGAGGAGGTTTTGACTGAGAGGGTGAGACCTTGAATGCACTGCCTGGGCAAGCTGGTTCAGATCCACAGTGGAGGGCTTCAAGAGAGGGTGGGACAGACACAGAAAGTGGATGTATCAGATGATGGCCTGTCCCGGGGTGGGGATGGATGATAGGGTTTTGAACACAAGGGAGGAGGGCCACGGCACCCAACTAAGGATCTGAGGTTCGAGCCGACTCGATAACCGAAAGCCAAATCTGCTGGCAAATAGTATGTTAGTATATACGGTCCGACGCCCCAACCCGGAATTCTTACTTCATAGAGAGGATATAGCTGTTTTTCGGGCACGCCTTATTCTAGCAGGAGATTGGAATGCGTGTTGATAATTGTAAGGATAGATCCCACCGCAAGAGGACCACCAACGAAGGCTCAAAATGCCTTAAATAAGCTGTTAGAGGCTGCGATCTGGTGGACCCGGCATGGACTCACGCTAATGGGGGCAATATTATGACATTTTACTCGGCAGTGCAAGACTCAATCTCAGATGACTTTTTTAGTAAATAGGGAGGTACTCATGGGTACTAGGGATTGACAACGGAAGGTAGAATTTTTTCAGACCATTTCCGATTAAACTAGTCTGGAACCGAAAATAGGACCACCTAGACCATTTCGATGGAGGCTGAGTGATTCCTCAATGACGGAATCCTGCAATCAAAGATAAACTCGAGGGAGCCCTCAAGAAATTATCCAGCAACAACTACCCACAAGCAGTTAAACAGAAACCTGGCTTGGCCAACTTGCAAAGTGCTTTATGCAGGAGTGGCTCAGGAGCTTGCAGCCCAGAAAAATAGGCAGAGGAGGGCAAAGAGGATTTTATTTAAGGGCTACTAGTTATTTGACACCAATGGAGGGGTCCACAGAGGAAATTGACGGGGAACTTAGAAGTCTAAGGCGATCTGGAGGATATTGTCTATGGCAAGATAGATTTCTGGTTAGAAAAGATTAAAGCTAAATATCTTCTGAAAGGAGATGTTCCGGACATTTGCTGGTGGCTAGGGTCAGGGAGTGGAGGCGAGCAGAACGGTGACATCTACCCGGTATGATGGGAAGCTTATAACAGACCCCAGGAGTTAGCAGATACTTTTATGCTTGTACTTTAAAGATTTATACCAGATTGAGAACACGCGTGGGGAGAAAGAGATCAAGGCATTTCTGAGGAAGTGCCTGTACCCGTGATAGATCCCATACAGGCTAGGGGAACTGGCAGCTCCCATAGTCGCAGCAGAGATCGTGGAGGTAGTCAGGTTCCTCCTCGCGGCAATACCACCAGGCCGGACGGCCTTACAGCGTAAGTTCTACCAGACCCATATTCATACTATATTTCCTATACTCCAGGAATTTTACTATACTATAATGCAGGAAGGAGTGCTCCATTCCTCCTTTATCAGGCTTACATTACATTAATCCCTAAACCTGGCAAGCCTAAGGACCTAACCAGGTAATTATAGGCCCATAGCACTAATGAACCAGGATATTAAGATTCTTACAAAAATATTGGCCAACAGAATTTGGCGATAGTGCCCACTATAATTAGCCAGGAGCAAGTGGGATTTATGCCAGGGAGGGGCCCATGATGCTTTGAGGAAGCCCATCATATCCTGAACTATGCAGTGGAGTCTCAATTCACTATAGCTTTAATATCTCTAGATGTGGAGAAGGTTTCTATAGGTCTCCCATCCTTTTTTTTGCTACAATGGAGAGGATGGGCTTCCTGAGGGCCTTCTTAGAGGCATTAAAATCTATATGCCACACCGAAGCTAGAGTCCTGTGCAATGGTTATATCTCGCAGGAAATACAGTTAGAAAATGGGACTCATTAGGATGCCCTCTTTTCCCTGATATTATTTAATATATACTTAGAGCCCTGTTGAGAGCCGTTAATAAAGACAGGCAGATAAGGGGTTGAGATAATGGGAAGGGAGTTAAAATTCTCAGTTTTTCAGATAATGTACTCCTGCACCTAAGAGACCCGTGGTCAGATTTAAGAGGACTAGAGAGCTAATCGAGTGATTTGCTAAAGTTTCTAATTATAAACTAAACCTGACTAAAACTCAGATCCTCCCCCGATGCCATACGTATATAAGGCAGACTTTGCTCAGCTGCGAATCCAATGGGTGACAGACAAGATCAGGTACTTGGGCATTTGGATTACAAGGAATAACGAGATAGGGCCAAACAAATATGGAAGGGACGTTGTCAGCTATTAAGGAGACTTAGTAAGATGGAACAAGCTGCCCTCAACTTTATGGTAGCTTGGGCTCATCAAAATGAATCTGTTGCCGAGGTTGTTATACCCGGTGTATTTAGCTCCATACAGTATCTCTAAAAGTGGTTCAGATTGATTAAAGTACTTTCAGATTTTTTATGGGACCGAAAAACCCCAGGAAAAATATAACGATTTGCTACTCCCTCCTTTTGGGAGGAGTTAAGCTACCAGATCTCCACTTGTACTATGTCGCAGGACAGGTGGGTCTAATGGCTCGATAGGGCAGAAGTATGGAGGGAGAAGCTTATGTCCCAGATTGGTTATATCTAGAGACTCAAACAATGAGAGAAGCTGGCCTTTCTCCGGGCGCCCATATGCTAATATAACTACTTGTTTTAAACAAAGGTTGGGAAGCCCAATTTTGAAGGCGGCAGAAGCTTGGTGGTCGTTTTGACTTTGGCCCAGAAAAAGACCAGATGAGGGCTCAAGAACAACCACTGGTGGCAACCCCAATCTAGTCATAGGAACAAGGTAATCAAAGGAAATGAGCCAGGTGGGTTTCGGCTTGAACTTAAAGGATGTTATTCAGGATAATAGGTGGTCCTTCCAGTACAGTGTGACAGAATGCCTTTTTTCCACAGACTGCAACTTCTACGTATGCTTGAGGGGCATTAAAGAGATTAGGGGCCACTCAGATTTTTCATTGAAGTGGATGAGCTGAGGAGATTGACCCGAAACCAGATCTCTATCGCAAGTTTACAGAATATTATTGATTTCTTTGGTCCGTGTCCTATAGCAGTACCATATGTACCATAGGAGTGGGTCCCAAGATGACAGCCTGGGTAAAGAATTGGCTGGAGAATAGGACACAGAGAGTAATAGTAGTGGAGTCCACTCCAGAAGAAAGGAGGGTTACTAGCGGGGTACGCCAGTTCAATATTAGGACAGTCCTCTTCAATGTTTTATAAGCACATTGCAGAAGGACTGGAAGGAAAAGTATGTCTCTTTGCAGATGACACTAAGATCTGCAACAGAGTTGATGCACAGGGTGGGGTGGAAAGGATGAGAAGGACTTGGCAAGGTTAGAGGAATGGTCAAATGTATGGCAGCTTAGATTCAATGCTAAGAAGTGCAAGGTAATGCACCTGGGAAACAAAAACCCAGGGAAGAGTACACAATGGGAGGTGAGATACTAACAACAACAAAAATGGAAAGGGACCTGGGAGAGTCATATCAGATGACCTAAAGGTGGGAAAGCAATGTGAGAAGGCAGCAAGGAGGGTTGGGGGATACTGGGATGCATAGGAGAGGCATCACCAGTAGAAAACAGGAAGTTATTATCCTCTGTACAGACAGCTGGTGAGACCCCATCTGGAGTACTGTGTGCAGTTCTGAGACCCAATCTCCATAAGACATGGACAGGATGGAAGCTGTCCAGAGGAGGGCAACTAAAATGGTGCAGGGTCTGCACCAGAGGACATATGAAGAGAGACTTAAGGAGCTTAATATGTATAGCCTCGAGGAAAGGAGGGAGAGGGGGACATGATAGAAACTTTCAAGTACCTCAAGAGAATCAACAAAGTCCAAGAGGGAGCATCTTTCAAAAAAAGTGTGCAAGAACAAGAGGCACAATTTGAAGATAGAGGGGGCGTGTCAGAGGTAATTTAAGGAAGTATTTTTCACAGAGAGGGTTGTGGATGCATGGAATGGCCTTCCGGAGGAGGTTGTGGAGTCAAAATCAGTGGTGGAATTCAAGCATGCATGGATAGTCATAAGGCAATTCTGAGGGGTGGGGTAGGAAGAAGTAGGCTGCTGGTTAACTAGGATCTGCAGCTTATCCAGTAGGTAGGAAATGGGCAGACTGGGTGGGCCAAGCGGTCCTTATCTGCCGTCATTCTATGTTTCTATGTTTCATATTGGGACAATAGGTTGGCACCTCAAGCATTGACTGGGCTAATGTATGGAAGAATAGCAAATACACAGTGATACCTAAATACAGGAGTTTACAATTTTTATTGTTTCTAATCTATACTTTACCCTGTGAAATTATGTGACAGAGGCCTTAGACAGACAGACCTGTGTTTCAGATGTGAATTAGAGAGAGGAGACCTATTACATGTGTTGTGGGACTGCAGTAAAATATCCCCTTGTGGGATGAAATAAAAAGGCGGATGGATCCAATGTTGGACTATTCAGAATTCATAGCACCAGAGATATGTGTCTTAGGATCTCTTGCAAATTGCTGGTGTTACACCCAAATACCATGTATCTCTGATGGCGGCTGTAATCAAAGCATATGTGGTCCAACATTGGAAAGATGATCAACTTTATGGGTATAAGCATTGGGTGGAGACCTTATTGGGGCCCTAGCTGGATTAAGAAGACATTTATATTCAGAGGGAGGAAGGGTTATATGCTAAAAGGTGGGCGGTATTGGAGGCAATTTACTTCCCAGTAAGGGCCACATGGTTGGACATGGGTCTGTCTGTCGGCTGTGACTAGCTGAAAATTTGGGCTAGAACGAGTATAGGACAATAGAGTTGTTAGTGAGATTAGAGGGCTAGGTTTGTGCATGGATGTGGAGTGGTAGGGTCTTAGGACCAGCGTAGTAATAAGAAGATTGGGTCTGCTAGAATGATGGGAGGATGGGGACTCTCTCTTCCGGGGACACAGAGAGGTGTCACCCCTAAATAAGCGTTAACCCATCAGGAAATTGGGCTAAAGAGTACTTGACAGGCTGCAGGTGATTTTACTGGGAGTAAGGGAGAAGGTTTGTTTTGTAAGCAGCCTGATGTCTTTATATAGGGTGTTGTTGGATATAGATCTAGAGTCGGTGGGTGGGGGACACTATCTCTGTGCATGTAAATAATTGAATTGTATATAGTTTACACAGTCAGTTTTGGATTGTGTGCCCTGGGATTCAGGTTTTGTCTGTCTTGTCTTGTGTTTGAAAAATGAATAAAGAGGTGTTTAAATAAAAAACAACTGTAAGCATTGGTACTCCAGCATGTTTCCTTATATTGGCAGTAATTGCTTCAATAAAAAAATGTTCCTTTGCCAACTGACCCACTGACAAACATACATAGTGGTTTGTGTTTGTCACAACACATTCTTTCTCATGATGCTGAATACACACATCACAGCAGTGAATACAACTTGTTGCTGTTGATTTAACTGCTGTTCAATGACAGAGATGTCAGCATGAGATTGCCACACCTATTCCATGACTGTCTCAACCTCTGACATCAATACAGTGGGATCATTCATAGGAAGAGTTGTTCCCAGTGCACCTTATCACTCTGTATTGCAGTTGTTCTACAAATTCACCGAGGGCCTTCTTCCAGTTGTTCTCTATCTTTTCTAGCTGTTCTTTCTCTACCTGTAATCTTTCTATGTAAGCGCCTGAGCTTTTTATTTTGAAGGTCCTATAGATCAAATTGAATTGTTCTTCATGTGTTAGATTTGCTTTCAATAGCTCTCACACCTTTATGACTTGAACAGGAAAAGTAGAACAAAATGTTAATGCTCGCTTTTCTGAAGATTCAGAGACAATTTACAATGGTCAATCAACCAAGGTTAGCATCATTTCACCAGAACTCCTTGGATGCCTGTAACTTGGCAATATCCTTTGCTGGCTTAGACTAGACTCCCTGTTCATCATTGGTTTTATGTAATATGGGTGAGTTCTTTAAGTCGCCAACCAATAATGGGGACTAAAAAACACCGAACACATCACAGCGAGCAACATGAGTGACCGTGATGGTCACAAAAACTCACACTACCAGACAAGAAAAACTTTTATGTGGGAGTTGTTCCCCAGACCCCTTGTGGGGAGGCAAGCCCCCACACTCCCAACAAAATGATTCTTAACTCTGGGAGGGGGGCTTAGAAAATAATACAACAACCCAGGAAAATAAAATCACCTTCCATACCAGGACCCAAACCCGGTTCTTCAAGCTTTAAAGGCAGTGGCTCTAGTCACTATGCCAAATGACCAGCTCAGCAGGGCTTGGCCAAACAAAGCACCATATCCTCTTCGAAGAGTGCAGATTACTGCTACACTTGCTCTCCTTGCAGCTTGGCATTCTTTCAGAATCGCTCTTGTTCTGAGCAGTTTTATTGAGTCACTCAGATTGAGACACTTAATAAAACTCACTCAGATACCGTACACCTTCATAATCATACCATTGGTGACTTTGAAGAGACACATGTTCTCCATGATATTGTGTCTCTGTGGTTATATGTATCAATCAAATTGTTTTCAGAGTGTTTGATGAAAATTGATTATTTGCAGAAAGATCTTCAATCAGATGTGAGACCTTAACACACCACATCTGTTCTGTTTGTAGTTAATGATCAAGTACCATACTGCTTTGTATTTGCTGCACAGACATGTTCCTGTCAGATGGTCACTTGTTTTGTAGGCTCCACATTCATGGTGTGACAGAGTTTTTCATTCTTAGAGACTACAGTCATAAACTGATGGATCTGATGCTGTTGGAATGATCCTCCATATCTCCTGCAAACATGTTTGCTCATTTTTGGTAATGTATGATGTGACCTACCATACCAGGACCATGGAACTGTCAACAACAAACATAGCATTTAATTCACCTGCCACATCAATAAAAGAACATGATTCCAGTGGTTTATGAATGCCTCACTTTTTCCTAGGCAATTCATAGACTGTCTTTGTAGATTTTGCTTTTAGATGGTATCACATGGCATAGACCGTTATTCATATGGCCACATGTCTAGGAAATCCAAATCAACACCTTGTATGCCAATTGCCATGACTTTTGTTTTACCTTTCAAAACAATATTTACAATAGATGTGTCACTAAAACTTTTCAGCCAGTTTCCATAAGGTTGGATTGTTGTACATGTGTGGAGGATGACATGTAATATACTGCATGAAAAATATGAGGATTTCAGTGTCTTCACTATCATCAGTTTGGGCTACATCTTTTTCATAATAGCATGTGGATATGAGGAGCACCACATTTGGTATTCCACTGTCCAAAGGTAATCTTCCACAATAGCAAGAGGTGGATTAGTCCTGACATAATGAACCTTAACAGTGCATTAAATTGATGATGAAAATGTTGTGACACAGACATTGGGTCTAGCGTTAATATCGTACAAGAGTCATTGATGATATACCATCAACATCTGCATTTGCTACTTTAGTATTTCTGGCAGTTCCTCCCAGCTGTATTCAGCTAAGCTTAGTGTTACAAACCACATTGCTGCACCATATTCTCATAGCATACGCATTATCCCTGATTGCCTTTGGTATCAGTATTCTTTTTGCCATACATAACTTGAGAGGCTGGAGTTCAGTTTGCCTCTAGTGTCTCATCCCATCCCTGTATTTCAACTTTTGCAGCAATTTTGCTGCTGTAAGACCATTCAATGAAGTGGTCATCAACAGAGTAGTGCTCCTCCTCACTAATCTTTCAATGCAGGGCTATCCAATTTGGCCACTAACTGGTTCCACTCCTATCTAACAGATAGGTCACAATCCATCTGGATTGGCAACTGTCTCCGTTCAATAACCGTAACCACTGGTGTAGCAGCTGTCCTTGGCCCCTGCTGTTTTCTGCCTTTCTTAATCACCTGCCCACCTCCTGCCCACATACCTCTATCCATATGTATGGATGACACCGTCTTTATATGCAACTGAGCAAGTAAACTAATTCTGCCACCTACATTTGATATTACTTCAGAATGACAACACATTCCACTGCGCTTTCATAAGAAATTGAAAAATTGAGATGTTAATCTTACCACCAGGTATATCAGGTAAAAAGAGGGAAAATGTTGGGTACCACAGTATACAGTACTTTCACTGGCCAATCAGACACCACAGCATTCTTTCAACTGAAATATTGTCCAGTCATTTATAAACATTTTCCTCCTCCAAAAATCACAGTTTCTACTACTTAATCAATGAAAACTCACTATAGGTAAACTTGAAAAATGATAAGTAAATCAAGATACTACTTAAGCCTAGCTGTTCAAGTTGTAAGCTGACTGGCAATCACTATAATAATACTTTCCAATGAAATGCCAAGTAAGGATAAACCTTTTTTTTTGTTTAGTCTGTTTAACAACACAAAGCTGTTGAACTGAAAGTAAACTGGCACTTAGCAGAGACTGCCGTGAGACACACACACATTTAGGATTTCTATAATTTGCAGTGTCTTGGATTCAGCATGGCAGAAAGTTTCACTACAACAGTTTGGACTGTGGACAGTTCACTTGCATGAAGGATTCACAGTCTGCCAGGAGAAATCATTTTGGGAATGATTTGCAGCTGAAAACTGTAATGTTCATTGGTTTGGTAAGGGAGCATGAGATGAGAACAACTCATGCCAACCATAAGTAGACTTTTGAAAACTCACTATGAGCCAGCATACTGCTTATCCATATTGGAGGTAATGATTTTGGCTTCAGAAGTTGGTATACATTTAATGGAATTGGCTAAATCAAATTTCACAGAGCTTCATGGAATGCTGTCCAACAGTAAGATTTTGCATTCGGATATTACAAAATTCATGATCTGGAAAGTCCAGCAATATGCACTTGGAGCTGAAAGATTGCACAGAAAGGTGAACATTCAGATATTTGGCTTTTTCAAAGATATGGGTACGCACACTATTATTCAACCACAAATTAAATATTAAAACAACTTGCTCTTTTAAAAGAGATAGGGTGCATTTCTCAGACATTAGACATCTTATTTTCCTGGGACACCTCGAATATGGGATCCAAAGTATGTTGTGGTGTGTGATAATTGCTACAGTACATACACATTTGCAGTACCTACTGACTCCAAAATGGCTCTTTTAAGAGCCACACCTACCTTGGTCAAAAGTAGACACAACATACATAATTAAAACTTTTAATTTTTTTTTATTTACTTTTCACAGAAGATGCCAAAGACATTGACTAATGAGGAGGTACTCACCTGGTAAAAGAACTATGTAAATGTGACAGGGCACAAATTCTAATAGGGGACCAACCTTCCTTTAAAAGAAAACATGGCAGGATGTGAGTAGTCTCCTGCAGAAAATGGGCATACCAAAGACCCTAAGAGTTGCCATCACAAGTAGAAACTGCTGTACCATCATAATGTTCAAGGAATGAAAAAGACTAGTACAAATGTTTCTTCAAAATGTGGGAAGAGGAAGGTAAGCCAGATCTTGGAGACCAGCACCACAGAAGTAAGTTGCATAACAAAATACAGTTAAAAATGGTAATTTTATACATAACTGTACCATTCTCTTTAAAGATTGTATTAACATTAGTGTAAATTAAGTTTTTTTCATATTATACAGGATACAATATGGTAAGCCATGCACAATAATCCTGTGTGTGTGAGAGTTACACATGGCAATGAGGAACCTCGACAGCAAAGCTTGAAAGACCCACTAGTTGGCATAGAAAACTAGAGATAAACACACATAATTGTCAGTGTATGGATGTTCATATATTATCTTTTATTCAATATTGGGTATCTATACCTAAATAAGACAGTCTGTTTCCTTTAATTAAAGTGCGACTTGGGGCAGAAACTTGAGGTTTGGCATTAGGCTAAAAGTACTGATTTAGTCTGTTGCAAAGTTTTCTGAAAGTTTAACTTAAAAAAAACACTTCCAGATTAAGTGTATCGAGGAAAGTACCTGCATGACAGCATTTTAACTTGTTGCACTGCAATGGCTACATCGGTAGTGCAGAATAATATAATGATGTCACTACAGCTGCACAACAAGAATATTCAGACACAGAATTCCACGGATAACATATTATCTTTACAAAGCGTGGACATCCATGGCCATTTCAGACACTGTGTTTCTTTATGTGAATGGGGGGAAGGAGGAGGACTTTCAGTATAGTATAACCACTTTTTCACACCACCTCATGAATGTGACAGCTGTCATTTTGAAATCCTGCAAATGTGTTGCAGAATGCTGTTTCAGCAGAGATTTGAAAATTTTCATCAATTGGTTCATAAGGTTGGGTAATAAGAAGACTATGATGAAACTTTTGTGTGAAATATGGTAAAATGTCCAGGTTATGAGTGACATTGCAATATTTCAACATTCACACATAACTTCATTAATTTTAATATTTTGTCTCCAGACTTTCAACATAGCCATTTTCTACACACCAGCTCGTTAAACATGACAGGTGACCTTTTTTAGATCCTGATGGGCATGTTTTCACATTTCTGGAGTGAAGTGATGTTTTGAACAATATACTATAAATGCTATATGCCATGTTTATAAGGGGTGTCATAAAATTAATATCTTCAAGGTTTGGGTAAAAATAATTGTTAAGAAATGTTGTGTGCCATGCCAGTCTTGACCCCAGTGGGTATGCTTTGTGATCCAGTGCCAGTGAGCTGAATGTGGGGCAGATTTGTGACCCATCTGGATGGGGTGGTGGGTTGGAGCTGGGTAAACCATGAAGTAAGCGACAAAAATGGCACAGAAATACAGTGAGTGCATGCCCCTGGAGTTGGTATATTTAGTTAGGGCAAAACCCCAACAAGGGGGTTGCAGGGTGAAGCCCCTGAAAATAAGGAGATCACTGTTTGCACACTCGCTGTATCATGTATGCCATTTGCCATCAGATCCATCTTTCTGTCACTATCTTGATGTGGAACCTTGAGTTGTTATGCAGCATCACCCCAGTCAGGGAATGAAAGCTGCAGGATTTTATGTACAGGTCAAAGTACAATATAGTGAACAAAACTGTCCTCTTGGCATAGGGACATGCACCTCTGAGTGGCAGAGGGCCGTGTGTATTGGCTGAGAGATGGAATCTTTGCCCTGTGTATCTGTGTCTCTGGCCACATATATGCATGGGGACGTGAAGGAACTGAGCTTTTGCAGTCCCTGGACAGCCCCATGAAGTTTTCACATCTGTCACTGCGGATGTGCAAGGCCTAAGAGGACTGCACTTCTGTACATGGAAGGAGGCCTCCCTCAGTGCAGGCTCAAAGGGCCCTGTGCATCTCTACATCTGTTCATGCAGGTCCTTCGAACCTGTGTATATGAGAATATGTTTCATTATTTCCAAAAGAAAGGAAATTCTTAGCAAAAACTATTTGTGCACCAGTTATGGTTCAGTTTAACACCATAACAGTAGGAATGTGGCATTAGGGTTTCCAACCCTAACTCCCCATCCCCACTTCCCAAGTAGCAAAAGGAAAAACAGCACTATGATTTTGGATCTCTGGAGTCTTGTTGAATCAGTGGTGGGGTCTTTCTTGGGGTTATGCATCCCAAGTGGTGTGTGAAGTTGGGAAACTTCACTTCATGGATTATTCACAACTGCCACATTTCATGATGTTAATCAGCCATGCAAAGTCCAAATTCATGGAACAA